>JARWMC010000017.1:0-2872494 GCA_029959065.1 Colias behrii | reverse complement strand
CTCGCGCATCGCAGCGAGTTCGGACGCGTGACGTTTACGCTCGCGCTCTTGTTCTAGACTGTTCTTCTTTGACGACTGAGCGAATATGTATAGATATGTATAGCTCACCTCCTCGTCCAACTTCTGCAGTACTTTCTTGCCGTGCATGGTCTGCGAGATGTGCGCGATCCGCTCCCGCAGGTGCCGCTCGCGCATCGCAGCGAGTTCGGACGCGTGACGTTTACGCTCGCGCTCTTGTTCTAGACTGTTCTTCTTGACGACTGAGCGAATATGTATAGATATGTATAGCTCACCTCCTCGTCCAACTTCTGCAGTACTTTCTTGCCGTGCATGGTCTGCGAGATGTGCGCGATCCGCTCCCGCAGGTGCCGCTCGCGCATCGCAGCGAGTTCGGACGCGTGACGTTTACGCTCGCGCTCTTGTTCTAGACTGTTCTTCTTGACGACTGAGCGAATATGTATAGATATGTATAGCTCACCTCCTCGTCCAACTTCTGCAGTACTTTCTTGCCGTGCATGGTCTGCGAGATGTGCGCGATCCGCTCCCGCAGGTGCCGCTCGCGCATCGCAGCGAGTTCGGACGCGTGACGTTTACGCTCGCGCTCTTGTTCTAGACTGTTCTTCTTGACGACTGAGCGAATATGTATAGATATGTATAGCTCACCTCCTCGTCCAACTTCTGCAGTACTTTCTTGCCGTGCATGGTCTGCGAGATGTGCGCGATCCGCTCCCGCAGGTGCCGCTCGCGCATCGCAGCGAGTTCGGACGCGTGACGTTTACGCTCGCGCTCTTGTTCTAGACTGTTCTTCTTGACGACTGAGCGAATATGTATAGATATGTATAGCTCACCTCCTCGTCCAACTTCTGCAGTACTTTCTTGCCGTGCATGGTCTGCGAGATGTGCGCGATCCGCTCCCGCAGGTGCCGCTCGCGCATCGCAGCGAGTTCGGACGCGTGACGTTTACGCTCGCGCTCTTGTTCTAGACTGTTCTTCTTGACGACTGAGCGAATATGTATAGATATGTATAGCTCACCTCCTCGTCCAACTTCTGCAGTACTTTCTTGCCGTGCATGGTCTGCGAGATGTGCGCGATCCGCTCCCGCAGGTGCCGCTCGCGCATCGCAGCGAGTTCGGACGCGTGACGTTTACGCTCGCGCTCTTGTTCTAGACTGTTCTTCTTGACGACTGAGCGAATATGTATAGATATGTATAGCTCACCTCCTCGTCCAACTTCTGCAGTACTTTCTTGCCGTGCATGGTCTGCGAGATGTGCGCGATCCGCTCCCGCAGGTGCCGCTCGCGCATCGCAGCGAGTTCGGACGCGTGACGTTTACGCTCGCGCTCTTGTTCTAGACTGTTCTTCTTGACGACTGAGCGAATATGTATAGATATGTATAGCTCACCTCCTCGTCCAACTTCTGCAGTACTTTCTTGCCGTGCATGGTCTGCGAGATGTGCGCGATCCGCTCCCGCAGGTGCCGCTCGCGCATCGCAGCGAGTTCGGACGCGTGACGTTTACGCTCGCGCTCTTGTTCTAGACTGTTCTTCTTGACGACTGAGCGAATATGTATAGATATGTATAGCTCACCTCCTCGTCCAACTTCTGCAGTACTTTC
This sequence comes from Colias behrii, assembly GCA_029959065.1. Lineage (NCBI taxonomy): Eukaryota > Metazoa > Arthropoda > Insecta > Lepidoptera > Pieridae > Colias > Colias behrii. The sequence continues at coordinate 2,870,878 of JARWMC010000017.1, read as the reverse complement.
TTGCCGTGCATGGTCTGCGAGATGTGCGCGATCCGCTCCCGCAGGTGCCGCTCGCGCATCGCAGCGAGTTCGGACGCGTGACGTTTACGCTCGCGCTCTTGTTCTAGACTGTTCTTCTTGACGACTGAGCGAATATGTATAGATATGTATAGCTCACCTCCTCGTCCAACTTCTGCAGTACTTTCTTGCCGTGCATGGTCTGCGAGATGTGCGCGATCCGCTCCCGCAGGTGCCGCTCGCGCATCGCAGCGAGTTCGGACGCGTGACGTTTACGCTCGCGCTCTTGTTCTAGACTGTTCTTCTTGACGACTGAGCGAATATGTATAGATATGTATAGCTCACCTCCTCGTCCAACTTCTGCAGTACTTTCTTGCCGTGCATGGTCTGCGAGATGTGCGCGATCCGCTCCCGCAGGTGCCGCTCGCGCATCGCAGCGAGTTCGGACGCGTGACGTTTACGCTCGCGCTCTTGTTCTAGACTGTTCTTCTTGACGACTGAGCGAATATGTATAGATATGTATAGCTCACCTCCTCGTCCAACTTCTGCAGTACTTTCTTGCCGTGCATGGTCTGCGAGATGTGCGCGATCCGCTCCCGCAGGTGCCGCTCGCGCATCGCAGCGAGTTCGGACGCGTGACGTTTACGCTCGCGCTCTTGTTCTAGACTGTTCTTCTTGACGACTGAGCGAATATGTATAGATATGTATAGCTCACCTCCTCGTCCAACTTCTGCAGTACTTTCTTGCCGTGCATGGTCTGCGAGATGTGCGCGATCCGCTCCCGCAGGTGCCGCTCGCGCATCGCAGCGAGTTCGGACGCGTGACGTTTACGCTCGCGCTCTTGTTCTAGACTGTTCTTCTTGACGACTGAGCGAATATGTATAGATATGTATAGCTCACCTCCTCGTCCAACTTCTGCAGTACTTTCTTGCCGTGCATGGTCTGCGAGATGTGCGCGATCCGCTCCCGCAGGTGCCGCTCGCGCATCGCAGCGAGTTCGGACGCGTGACGTTTACGCTCGCGCTCTTGTTCTAGACTGTTCTTCTTGACGACTGAGCGAATATGTATAGATATGTATAGCTCACCTCCTCGTCCAACTTCTGCAGTACTTTCTTGCCGTGCATGGTCTGCGAGATGTGCGCGATCCGCTCCCGCAGGTGCCGCTCGCGCATCGCAGCGAGTTCGGACGCGTGACGTTTACGCTCGCGCTCTTGTTCTAGACTGTTCTTCTTGACGACTGAGCGAATATGTATAGATATGTATAGCTCACCTCCTCGTCCAACTTCTGCAGTACTTTCTTGCCGTGCATGGTCTGCGAGATGTGCGCGATCCGCTCCCGCAGGTGCCGCTCGCGCATCGCAGCGAGTTCGGACGCGTGACGTTTACGCTCGCGCTCTTGTTCTAGACTGTTCTTCTTGACGACTGAGCGAATATGTATAGATATGTATAGCTCACCTCCTCGTCCAACTTCTGCAGTACTTTCTTGCCGTGCATGGTCTGCGAGATGTGCGCGATCCGCTCCCGCAGGTGCCGCTCGCGCATCGCAGCGAGTTCGGACGCGTGACGTTTACGCTCGCGCTCTTGTTCTAGACTGTTCTTCTTGACGACTGAGCGAATATGTATAGATATGTATAGCTCACCTCCTCGTCCAACTTCTGCAGTACTTTCTTGCCGTGCATGGTCTGCGAGATGTGCGCGATCCGCTCCCGCAGGTGCCGCTCGCGCATCGCAGCGAGTTCGGACGCGTGACGTTTACGCTCGCGCTCTTGTTCTAGACTGTTCTTCTTGACGACTGAGCGAATATGTATAGATATGTATAGCTCACCTCCTCGTCCAACTTCTGCAGTACTTTCTTGCCGTGCATGGTCTGCGAGATGTGCGCGATCCGCTCCCGCAGGTGCCGCTCGCGCATCGCAGCGAGTTCGGACGCGTGACGTTTACGCTCGCGCTCTTGTTCTAGACTGTTCTTCTTGACGACTGAGCGAATATGTATAGATATGTATAGCTCACCTCCTCGTCCAACTTCTGCAGTACTTTCTTGCCGTGCATGGTCTGCGAGATGTGCGCGATCCGCTCCCGCAGGTGCCGCTCGCGCATCGCAGCGAGTTCGGACGCGTGACGTTTACGCTCGCGCTCTTGTTCTAGACTGTTCTTCTTGACGACTGAGCGAATATGTATAGATATGTATAGCTCACCTCCTCGTCCAACTTCTGCAGTACTTTCTTGCCGTGCATGGTCTGCGAGATGTGCGCGATCCGCTCCCGCAGGTGCCGCTCGCGCATCGCAGCGAGTTCGGACGCGTGACGTTTACGCTCGCGCTCTTGTTCTAGACTGTTCTTCTTGACGACTGAGCGAATATGTATAGATATGTATAGCTCACCTCCTCGTCCAACTTCTGCAGTACTTTCTTGCCGTGCATGGTCTGCGAGATGTGCGCGATCCGCTCCCGCAGGTGCCGCTCGCGCATCGCAGCGAGTTCGGACGCGTGACGTTTACGCTCGCGCTCTTGTTCTAGACTGTTCTTCTTGACGACTGAGCGAATATGTATAGATATGTATAGCTCACCTCCTCGTCCAACTTCTGCAGTACTTTCTTGCCGTGCATGGTCTGCGAGATGTGCGCGATCCGCTCCCGCAGGTGCCGCTCGCGCATCGCAGCGAGTTCGGACGCGTGACGTTTACGCTCGCGCTCTTGTTCTAGACTGTTCTTCTTGACGACTGAGCGAATATGTATAGATATGTATAGCTCACCTCCTCGTCCAACTTCTGCAGTACTTTCTTGCCGTGCATGGTCTGCGAGATGTGCGCGATCCGCTCCCGCAGGTGCCGCTCGCGCATCGCAGCGAGTTCGGACGCGTGACGTTTACGCTCGCGCTCTTGTTCTAGACTGTTCTTCTTGACGACTGAGCGAATATGTATAGATATGTATAGCTCACCTCCTCGTCCAACTTCTGCAGTACTTTCTTGCCGTGCATGGTCTGCGAGATGTGCGCGATCCGCTCCCGCAGGTGCCGCTCGCGCATCGCAGCGAGTTCGGACGCGTGACGTTTACGCTCGCGCTCTTGTTCTAGACTGTTCTTCTTGACGACTGAGCGAATATGTATAGATATGTATAGCTCACCTCCTCGTCCAACTTCTGCAGTACTTTCTTGCCGTGCATGGTCTGCGAGATGTGCGCGATCCGCTCCCGCAGGTGCCGCTCGCGCATCGCAGCGAGTTCGGACGCGTGACGTTTACGCTCGCGCTCTTGTTCTAGACTGTTCTTCTTGACGACTGAGCGAATATGTATAGATATGTATAGCTCACCTCCTCGTCCAACTTCTGCAGTACTTTCTTGCCGTGCATGGTCTGCGAGATGTGCGCGATCCGCTCCCGCAGGTGCCGCTCGCGCATCGCAGCGAGTTCGGACGCGTGACGTTTACGCTCGCGCTCTTGTTCTAGACTGTTCTTCTTGACGACTGAGCGAATATGTATAGATATGTATAGCTCACCTCCTCGTCCAACTTCTGCAGTACTTTCTTGCCGTGCATGGTCTGCGAGATGTGCGCGATCCGCTCCCGCAGGTGCCGCTCGCGCATCGCAGCGAGTTCGGACGCGTGACGTTTACGCTCGCGCTCTTGTTCTAGACTGTTCTTCTTGACGACTGAGCGAATATGTATAGATATGTATAGCTCACCTCCTCGTCCAACTTCTGCAGTACTTTCTTGCCGTGCATGGTCTGCGAGATGTGCGCGATCCGCTCCCGCAGGTGCCGCTCGCGCATCGCAGCGAGTTCGGACGCGTGACGTTTACGCTCGCGCTCTTGTTCTAGACTGTTCTTCTTGACGACTGAGCGAATATGTATAGATATGTATAGCTCACCTCCTCGTCCAACTTCTGCAGTACTTTCTTGCCGTGCATGGTCTGCGAGATGTGCGCGATCCGCTCCCGCAGGTGCCGCTCGCGCATCGCAGCGAGTTCGGACGCGTGACGTTTACGCTCGCGCTCTTGTTCTAGACTGTTCTTCTTGACGACTGAGCGAATATGTATAGATATGTATAGCTCACCTCCTCGTCCAACTTCTGCAGTACTTTCTTGCCGTGCATGGTCTGCGAGATGTGCGCGATCCGCTCCCGCAGGTGCCGCTCGCGCATCGCAGCGAGTTCGGACGCGTGACGTTTACGCTCGCGCTCTTGTTCTAGACTGTTCTTCTTGACGACTGAGCGAATATGTATAGATATGTATAGCTCACCTCCTCGTCCAACTTCTGCAGTACTTTCTTGCCGTGCATGGTCTGCGAGATGTGCGCGATCCGCTCCCGCAGGTGCCGCTCGCGCATCGCAGCGAGTTCGGACGCGTGACGTTTACGCTCGCGCTCTTGTTCTAGACTGTTCTTCTTGACGACTGAGCGAATATGTATAGATATGTATAGCTCACCTCCTCGTCCAACTTCTGCAGTACTTTCTTGCCGTGCATGGTCTGCGAGATGTGCGCGATCCGCTCCCGCAGGTGCCGCTCGCGCATCGCAGCGAGTTCGGACGCGTGACGTTTACGCTCGCGCTCTTGTTCTAGACTGTTCTTCTTGACGACTGAGCGAATATGTATAGATATGTATAGCTCACCTCCTCGTCCAACTTCTGCAGTACTTTCTTGCCGTGCATGGTCTGCGAGATGTGCGCGATCCGCTCCCGCAGGTGCCGCTCGCGCATCGCAGCGAGTTCGGACGCGTGACGTTTACGCTCGCGCTCTTGTTCTAGACTGTTCTTCTTGACGACTGAGCGAATATGTATAGATATGTATAGCTCACCTCCTCGTCCAACTTCTGCAGTACTTTCTTGCCGTGCATGGTCTGCGAGATGTGCGCGATCCGCTCCCGCAGGTGCCGCTCGCGCATCGCAGCGAGTTCGGACGCGTGACGTTTACGCTCGCGCTCTTGTTCTAGACTGTTCTTCTTGACGACTGAGCGAATATGTATAGATATGTATAGCTCACCTCCTCGTCCAACTTCTGCAGTACTTTCTTGCCGTGCATGGTCTGCGAGATGTGCGCGATCCGCTCCCGCAGGTGCCGCTCGCGCATCGCAGCGAGTTCGGACGCGTGACGTTTACGCTCGCGCTCTTGTTCTAGACTGTTCTTCTTGACGACTGAGCGAATATGTATAGATATGTATAGCTCACCTCCTCGTCCAACTTCTGCAGTACTTTCTTGCCGTGCATGGTCTGCGAGATGTGCGCGATCCGCTCCCGCAGGTGCCGCTCGCGCATCGCAGCGAGTTCGGACGCGTGACGTTTACGCTCGCGCTCTTGTTCTAGACTGTTCTTCTTGACGACTGAGCGAATATGTATAGATATGTATAGCTCACCTCCTCGTCCAACTTCTGCAGTACTTTCTTGCCGTGCATGGTCTGCGAGATGTGCGCGATCCGCTCCCGCAGGTGCCGCTCGCGCATCGCAGCGAGTTCGGACGCGTGACGTTTACGCTCGCGCTCTTGTTCTAGACTGTTCTTCTTGACGACTGAGCGAATATGTATAGATATGTATAGCTCACCTCCTCGTCCAACTTCTGCAGTACTTTCTTGCCGTGCATGGTCTGCGAGATGTGCGCGATCCGCTCCCGCAGGTGCCGCTCGCGCATCGCAGCGAGTTCGGACGCGTGACGTTTACGCTCGCGCTCTTGTTCTAGACTGTTCTTCTTGACGACTGAGCGAATATGTATAGATATGTATAGCTCACCTCCTCGTCCAACTTCTGCAGTACTTTCTTGCCGTGCATGGTCTGCGAGATGTGCGCGATCCGCTCCCGCAGGTGCCGCTCGCGCATCGCAGCGAGTTCGGACGCGTGACGTTTACGCTCGCGCTCTTGTTCTAGACTGTTCTTCTTGACGACTGAGCGAATATGTATAGATATGTATAGCTCACCTCCTCGTCCAACTTCTGCAGTACTTTCTTGCCGTGCATGGTCTGCGAGATGTGCGCGATCCGCTCCCGCAGGTGCCGCTCGCGCATCGCAGCGAGTTCGGACGCGTGACGTTTACGCTCGCGCTCTTGTTCTAGACTGTTCTTCTTGACGACTGAGCGAATATGTATAGATATGTATAGCTCACCTCCTCGTCCAACTTCTGCAGTACTTTCTTGCCGTGCATGGTCTGCGAGATGTGCGCGATCCGCTCCCGCAGGTGCCGCTCGCGCATCGCAGCGAGTTCGGACGCGTGACGTTTACGCTCGCGCTCTTGTTCTAGACTGTTCTTCTTGACGACTGAGCGAATATGTATAGATATGTATAGCTCACCTCCTCGTCCAACTTCTGCAGTACTTTCTTGCCGTGCATGGTCTGCGAGATGTGCGCGATCCGCTCCCGCAGGTGCCGCTCGCGCATCGCAGCGAGTTCGGACGCGTGACGTTTACGCTCGCGCTCTTGTTCTAGACTGTTCTTCTTGACGACTGAGCGAATATGTATAGATATGTATAGCTCACCTCCTCGTCCAACTTCTGCAGTACTTTCTTGCCGTGCATGGTCTGCGAGATGTGCGCGATCCGCTCCCGCAGGTGCCGCTCGCGCATCGCAGCGAGTTCGGACGCGTGACGTTTACGCTCGCGCTCTTGTTCTAGACTGTTCTTCTTGACGACTGAGCGAATATGTATAGATATGTATAGCTCACCTCCTCGTCCAACTTCTGCAGTACTTTCTTGCCGTGCATGGTCTGCGAGATGTGCGCGATCCGCTCCCGCAGGTGCCGCTCGCGCATCGCAGCGAGTTCGGACGCGTGACGTTTACGCTCGCGCTCTTGTTCTAGACTGTTCTTCTTGACGACTGAGCGAATATGTATAGATATGTATAGCTCACCTCCTCGTCCAACTTCTGCAGTACTTTCTTGCCGTGCATGGTCTGCGAGATGTGCGCGATCCGCTCCCGCAGGTGCCGCTCGCGCATCGCAGCGAGTTCGGACGCGTGACGTTTACGCTCGCGCTCTTGTTCTAGACTGTTCTTCTTGACGACTGAGCGAATATGTATAGATATGTATAGCTCACCTCCTCGTCCAACTTCTGCAGTACTTTCTTGCCGTGCATGGTCTGCGAGATGTGCGCGATCCGCTCCCGCAGGTGCCGCTCGCGCATCGCAGCGAGTTCGGACGCGTGACGTTTACGCTCGCGCTCTTGTTCTAGACTGTTCTTCTTGACGACTGAGCGAATATGTATAGATATGTATAGCTCACCTCCTCGTCCAACTTCTGCAGTACTTTCTTGCCGTGCATGGTCTGCGAGATGTGCGCGATCCGCTCCCGCAGGTGCCGCTCGCGCATCGCAGCGAGTTCGGACGCGTGACGTTTACGCTCGCGCTCTTGTTCTAGACTGTTCTTCTTGACGACTGAGCGAATATGTATAGATATGTATAGCTCACCTCCTCGTCCAACTTCTGCAGTACTTTCTTGCCGTGCATGGTCTGCGAGATGTGCGCGATCCGCTCCCGCAGGTGCCGCTCGCGCATCGCAGCGAGTTCGGACGCGTGACGTTTACGCTCGCGCTCTTGTTCTAGACTGTTCTTCTTGACGACTGAGCGAATATGTATAGATATGTATAGCTCACCTCCTCGTCCAACTTCTGCAGTACTTTCTTGCCGTGCATGGTCTGCGAGATGTGCGCGATCCGCTCCCGCAGGTGCCGCTCGCGCATCGCAGCGAGTTCGGACGCGTGACGTTTACGCTCGCGCTCTTGTTCTAGACTGTTCTTCTTGACGACTGAGCGAATATGTATAGATATGTATAGCTCACCTCCTCGTCCAACTTCTGCAGTACTTTCTTGCCGTGCATGGTCTGCGAGATGTGCGCGATCCGCTCCCGCAGGTGCCGCTCGCGCATCGCAGCGAGTTCGGACGCGTGACGTTTACGCTCGCGCTCTTGTTCTAGACTGTTCTTCTTGACGACTGAGCGAATATGTATAGATATGTATAGCTCACCTCCTCGTCCAACTTCTGCAGTACTTTCTTGCCGTGCATGGTCTGCGAGATGTGCGCGATCCGCTCCCGCAGGTGCCGCTCGCGCATCGCAGCGAGTTCGGACGCGTGACGTTTACGCTCGCGCTCTTGTTCTAGACTGTTCTTCTTGACGACTGAGCGAATATGTATAGATATGTATAGCTCACCTCCTCGTCCAACTTCTGCAGTACTTTCTTGCCGTGCATGGTCTGCGAGATGTGCGCGATCCGCTCCCGCAGGTGCCGCTCGCGCATCGCAGCGAGTTCGGACGCGTGACGTTTACGCTCGCGCTCTTGTTCTAGACTGTTCTTCTTGACGACTGAGCGAATATGTATAGATATGTATAGCTCACCTCCTCGTCCAACTTCTGCAGTACTTTCTTGCCGTGCATGGTCTGCGAGATGTGCGCGATCCGCTCCCGCAGGTGCCGCTCGCGCATCGCAGCGAGTTCGGACGCGTGACGTTTACGCTCGCGCTCTTGTTCTAGACTGTTCTTCTTGACGACTGAGCGAATATGTATAGATATGTATAGCTCACCTCCTCGTCCAACTTCTGCAGTACTTTCTTGCCGTGCATGGTCTGCGAGATGTGCGCGATCCGCTCCCGCAGGTGCCGCTCGCGCATCGCAGCGAGTTCGGACGCGTGACGTTTACGCTCGCGCTCTTGTTCTAGACTGTTCTTCTTGACGACTGAGCGAATATGTATAGATATGTATAGCTCACCTCCTCGTCCAACTTCTGCAGTACTTTCTTGCCGTGCATGGTCTGCGAGATGTGCGCGATCCGCTCCCGCAGGTGCCGCTCGCGCATCGCAGCGAGTTCGGACGCGTGACGTTTACGCTCGCGCTCTTGTTCTAGACTGTTCTTCTTGACGACTGAGCGAATATGTATAGATATGTATAGCTCACCTCCTCGTCCAACTTCTGCAGTACTTTCTTGCCGTGCATGGTCTGCGAGATGTGCGCGATCCGCTCCCGCAGGTGCCGCTCGCGCATCGCAGCGAGTTCGGACGCGTGACGTTTACGCTCGCGCTCTTGTTCTAGACTGTTCTTCTTGACGACTGAGCGAATATGTATAGATATGTATAGCTCACCTCCTCGTCCAACTTCTGCAGTACTTTCTTGCCGTGCATGGTCTGCGAGATGTGCGCGATCCGCTCCCGCAGGTGCCGCTCGCGCATCGCAGCGAGTTCGGACGCGTGACGTTTACGCTCGCGCTCTTGTTCTAGACTGTTCTTCTTGACGACTGAGCGAATATGTATAGATATGTATAGCTCACCTCCTCGTCCAACTTCTGCAGTACTTTCTTGCCGTGCATGGTCTGCGAGATGTGCGCGATCCGCTCCCGCAGGTGCCGCTCGCGCATCGCAGCGAGTTCGGACGCGTGACGTTTACGCTCGCGCTCTTGTTCTAGACTGTTCTTCTTGACGACTGAGCGAATATGTATAGATATGTATAGCTCACCTCCTCGTCCAACTTCTGCAGTACTTTCTTGCCGTGCATGGTCTGCGAGATGTGCGCGATCCGCTCCCGCAGGTGCCGCTCGCGCATCGCAGCGAGTTCGGACGCGTGACGTTTACGCTCGCGCTCTTGTTCTAGACTGTTCTTCTTGACGACTGAGCGAATATGTATAGATATGTATAGCTCACCTCCTCGTCCAACTTCTGCAGTACTTTCTTGCCGTGCATGGTCTGCGAGATGTGCGCGATCCGCTCCCGCAGGTGCCGCTCGCGCATCGCAGCGAGTTCGGACGCGTGACGTTTACGCTCGCGCTCTTGTTCTAGACTGTTCTTCTTGACGACTGAGCGAATATGTATAGATATGTATAGCTCACCTCCTCGTCCAACTTCTGCAGTACTTTCTTGCCGTGCATGGTCTGCGAGATGTGCGCGATCCGCTCCCGCAGGTGCCGCTCGCGCATCGCAGCGAGTTCGGACGCGTGACGTTTACGCTCGCGCTCTTGTTCTAGACTGTTCTTCTTGACGACTGAGCGAATATGTATAGATATGTATAGCTCACCTCCTCGTCCAACTTCTGCAGTACTTTCTTGCCGTGCATGGTCTGCGAGATGTGCGCGATCCGCTCCCGCAGGTGCCGCTCGCGCATCGCAGCGAGTTCGGACGCGTGACGTTTACGCTCGCGCTCTTGTTCTAGACTGTTCTTCTTGACGACTGAGCGAATATGTATAGATATGTATAGCTCACCTCCTCGTCCAACTTCTGCAGTACTTTCTTGCCGTGCATGGTCTGCGAGATGTGCGCGATCCGCTCCCGCAGGTGCCGCTCGCGCATCGCAGCGAGTTCGGACGCGTGACGTTTACGCTCGCGCTCTTGTTCTAGACTGTTCTTCTTGACGACTGAGCGAATATGTATAGATATGTATAGCTCACCTCCTCGTCCAACTTCTGCAGTACTTTCTTGCCGTGCATGGTCTGCGAGATGTGCGCGATCCGCTCCCGCAGGTGCCGCTCGCGCATCGCAGCGAGTTCGGACGCGTGACGTTTACGCTCGCGCTCTTGTTCTAGACTGTTCTTCTTGACGACTGAGCGAATATGTATAGATATGTATAGCTCACCTCCTCGTCCAACTTCTGCAGTACTTTCTTGCCGTGCATGGTCTGCGAGATGTGCGCGATCCGCTCCCGCAGGTGCCGCTCGCGCATCGCAGCGAGTTCGGACGCGTGACGTTTACGCTCGCGCTCTTGTTCTAGACTGTTCTTCTTGACGACTGAGCGAATATGTATAGATATGTATAGCTCACCTCCTCGTCCAACTTCTGCAGTACTTTCTTGCCGTGCATGGTCTGCGAGATGTGCGCGATCCGCTCCCGCAGGTGCCGCTCGCGCATCGCAGCGAGTTCGGACGCGTGACGTTTACGCTCGCGCTCTTGTTCTAGACTGTTCTTCTTGACGACTGAGCGAATATGTATAGATATGTATAGCTCACCTCCTCGTCCAACTTCTGCAGTACTTTCTTGCCGTGCATGGTCTGCGAGATGTGCGCGATCCGCTCCCGCAGGTGCCGCTCGCGCATCGCAGCGAGTTCGGACGCGTGACGTTTACGCTCGCGCTCTTGTTCTAGACTGTTCTTCTTGACGACTGAGCGAATATGTATAGATATGTATAGCTCACCTCCTCGTCCAACTTCTGCAGTACTTTCTTGCCGTGCATGGTCTGCGAGATGTGCGCGATCCGCTCCCGCAGGTGCCGCTCGCGCATCGCAGCGAGTTCGGACGCGTGACGTTTACGCTCGCGCTCTTGTTCTAGACTGTTCTTCTTGACGACTGAGCGAATATGTATAGATATGTATAGCTCACCTCCTCGTCCAACTTCTGCAGTACTTTCTTGCCGTGCATGGTCTGCGAGATGTGCGCGATCCGCTCCCGCAGGTGCCGCTCGCGCATCGCAGCGAGTTCGGACGCGTGACGTTTACGCTCGCGCTCTTGTTCTAGACTGTTCTTCTTGACGACTGAGCGAATATGTATAGATATGTATAGCTCACCTCCTCGTCCAACTTCTGCAGTACTTTCTTGCCGTGCATGGTCTGCGAGATGTGCGCGATCCGCTCCCGCAGGTGCCGCTCGCGCATCGCAGCGAGTTCGGACGCGTGACGTTTACGCTCGCGCTCTTGTTCTAGACTGTTCTTCTTGACGACTGAGCGAATATGTATAGATATGTATAGCTCACCTCCTCGTCCAACTTCTGCAGTACTTTCTTGCCGTGCATGGTCTGCGAGATGTGCGCGATCCGCTCCCGCAGGTGCCGCTCGCGCATCGCAGCGAGTTCGGACGCGTGACGTTTACGCTCGCGCTCTTGTTCTAGACTGTTCTTCTTGACGACTGAGCGAATATGTATAGATATGTATAGCTCACCTCCTCGTCCAACTTCTGCAGTACTTTCTTGCCGTGCATGGTCTGCGAGATGTGCGCGATCCGCTCCCGCAGGTGCCGCTCGCGCATCGCAGCGAGTTCGGACGCGTGACGTTTACGCTCGCGCTCTTGTTCTAGACTGTTCTTCTTGACGACTGAGCGAATATGTATAGATATGTATAGCTCACCTCCTCGTCCAACTTCTGCAGTACTTTCTTGCCGTGCATGGTCTGCGAGATGTGCGCGATCCGCTCCCGCAGGTGCCGCTCGCGCATCGCAGCGAGTTCGGACGCGTGACGTTTACGCTCGCGCTCTTGTTCTAGACTGTTCTTCTTGACGACTGAGCGAATATGTATAGATATGTATAGCTCACCTCCTCGTCCAACTTCTGCAGTACTTTCTTGCCGTGCATGGTCTGCGAGATGTGCGCGATCCGCTCCCGCAGGTGCCGCTCGCGCATCGCAGCGAGTTCGGACGCGTGACGTTTACGCTCGCGCTCTTGTTCTAGACTGTTCTTCTTGACGACTGAGCGAATATGTATAGATATGTATAGCTCACCTCCTCGTCCAACTTCTGCAGTACTTTCTTGCCGTGCATGGTCTGCGAGATGTGCGCGATCCGCTCCCGCAGGTGCCGCTCGCGCATCGCAGCGAGTTCGGACGCGTGACGTTTACGCTCGCGCTCTTGTTCTAGACTGTTCTTCTTGACGACTGAGCGAATATGTATAGATATGTATAGCTCACCTCCTCGTCCAACTTCTGCAGTACTTTCTTGCCGTGCATGGTCTGCGAGATGTGCGCGATCCGCTCCCGCAGGTGCCGCTCGCGCATCGCAGCGAGTTCGGACGCGTGACGTTTACGCTCGCGCTCTTGTTCTAGACTGTTCTTCTTGACGACTGAGCGAATATGTATAGATATGTATAGCTCACCTCCTCGTCCAACTTCTGCAGTACTTTCTTGCCGTGCATGGTCTGCGAGATGTGCGCGATCCGCTCCCGCAGGTGCCGCTCGCGCATCGCAGCGAGTTCGGACGCGTGACGTTTACGCTCGCGCTCTTGTTCTAGACTGTTCTTCTTGACGACTGAGCGAATATGTATAGATATGTATAGCTCACCTCCTCGTCCAACTTCTGCAGTACTTTCTTGCCGTGCATGGTCTGCGAGATGTGCGCGATCCGCTCCCGCAGGTGCCGCTCGCGCATCGCAGCGAGTTCGGACGCGTGACGTTTACGCTCGCGCTCTTGTTCTAGACTGTTCTTCTTGACGACTGAGCGAATATGTATAGATATGTATAGCTCACCTCCTCGTCCAACTTCTGCAGTACTTTCTTGCCGTGCATGGTCTGCGAGATGTGCGCGATCCGCTCCCGCAGGTGCCGCTCGCGCATCGCAGCGAGTTCGGACGCGTGACGTTTACGCTCGCGCTCTTGTTCTAGACTGTTCTTCTTGACGACTGAGCGAATATGTATAGATATGTATAGCTCACCTCCTCGTCCAACTTCTGCAGTACTTTCTTGCCGTGCATGGTCTGCGAGATGTGCGCGATCCGCTCCCGCAGGTGCCGCTCGCGCATCGCAGCGAGTTCGGACGCGTGACGTTTACGCTCGCGCTCTTGTTCTAGACTGTTCTTCTTGACGACTGAGCGAATATGTATAGATATGTATAGCTCACCTCCTCGTCCAACTTCTGCAGTACTTTCTTGCCGTGCATGGTCTGCGAGATGTGCGCGATCCGCTCCCGCAGGTGCCGCTCGCGCATCGCAGCGAGTTCGGACGCGTGACGTTTACGCTCGCGCTCTTGTTCTAGACTGTTCTTCTTGACGACTGAGCGAATATGTATAGATATGTATAGCTCACCTCCTCGTCCAACTTCTGCAGTACTTTCTTGCCGTGCATGGTCTGCGAGATGTGCGCGATCCGCTCCCGCAGGTGCCGCTCGCGCATCGCAGCGAGTTCGGACGCGTGACGTTTACGCTCGCGCTCTTCACGCTCTTGTTCTTGACGCTTCGCTTCGGCCGCTGCGGCAGCGCGGAGCTGCTCTTCTTGACGACTGTTGGAATAGTATTTGGCATGAGATAGATCAAAATAATACATTTTGTTGTGATTAGATATCTAACAATCATAATTTATTAGGAAACATTGTTGTTCAGATTACAGAAAACATTTTCTATTTCAAAGCTAATAAATGTTTAATAACATTTTTATGTTATTTTTTTATCTTAACTTATAATATGCATTAATTATGTTATAAACACAAAAATACAATAGTTTTAGTGGCTAATGTGTGCGTCGCCTTAAATTACGTGCCGTAAAAGCAGGCGTAGAGCATTCTTTTGTTGTTCCTAATGTGTTCGAAAGTATTCTATGCAATGTAATACTGAACAACTGAATACGAGTTTTCGTTAACACTAAAAGATCACGAAAGAATGCTCTTGCTCTATCTCTAGTTCTATGTTCATTTGATCTGAATGCACGGTAAATGTCAAAGTGTTACTACATACCGCAGCTCCTCCTCCTCGCGCACGGTGTTGAGCCGCTCGATGTACTCCTTGCGCTCCTCGATGATCTTGTGGCGCTGCAGCACGCGGTGGTGCTCCGCGTGCTTGTTCTCGTGGTAGTGCTGCACCAGCGCCGCGCGGGCCCGCTCGCGGTCCGCGCGGCGCCGCGCGGGGAGCAGCGCCGCCACCGCGCGCGACAGCACCTCCGCCGCGCGCACCAGCTGCTCGCGGACCTGCAACCAATAACAATATAACCTTAGAGTATATATACTATCTATAGAGTGCGAATAACCAAGTGGGAACAGTAGGCACAGGTGAGAACAACACGACGTTCCCGCCGCGAGCGCTCGTAGTCGTGGTTGAGTGCTGTCGAAGTGCGTTGCTCTGGAATTTTTTTCATATTTACGAATAAACATGGTGAAATGTGCAGTTCTATCTTGCAAAAACGATACTAGAAAATACACAAAATTGAAATCCAGTATCACATTTCATCAGTAAGTCGATTGTTATAATTATTTTTATGAAAATAAATTTAGCATCGCGGGGGTGAAGGGGAGGTGGGAGGCGGACACGTGCAGGCTCGCTCGCGCGCCTCACTGCCGCCACGTGATCGTAGTGATGTGACCTGACCAACGCTGTACTCGATATAAAGTTTACTAGAAGAACTATATTTTGACAAATTATTTATTTAACTTTAAAACTCTTTTAAAAATTTATTATAATTAAATTTGTGGTGTGTTTTGTATGATACACTTTCTAATATTATGAATGCGAATGTATTATAGTGTAAATGTAAAGTATGTAATGTTACGATATATTTTATGAACCGCTAAATTGATTTTGAAGATTTTGATAGTAGAATGGATAAAATTAAATAAAAAAATTATTAATTATTTCTTATTTTTATTTAACATTTTTAAAACATTATTATTTTTTTTTTTTATTTATTGTTAAAGAAATAGCACTGAACCTGATCCTTTATTTTTATTAAGTAACTTTATTACATATTTAAAAAGTACTCACGTTTTTCTGATATTCCAATTAAACATATTTTTTAAAGTACTTATAATTAATACAAGATTAAGATTTGTTTACCAACTGAATAAAGTTTGTTTATTCCATTTGAAATATTCAAATAAACAAATTTAAAATTACATATTTATACTTTATTCATATATATTTTTCCTTTGATAACTTATTGAACATAAAATTTATTTATGATACATATTTATTTACATAACTTATCGATAGTTCAACACGCAATTGATAGGTACCTACCCATCTCTATTTGTCACACACACATCTATATAGTATCTATAGCTCATCTGCCTACGATGTGCACTGAGCAATTTGTGCAATACACGCGCTCTATACTATTGTAATATATACTCTAAGAATATAACATACTAGCGGTCCGCCCCGGCTTCGCCCGTGGTACATATTTCGCAATAAAGGGTAGCCTATGTTCTTTCTCAGGGTCTAAAGATTATCTGTGCCAAATTTCATCAAAATCGGTCCAGTAGTTTATGCGTGAAAACCATACATACATACATACATACATACATACATACATACATACATACATACATACATACATACAAACCTTTCCTCTTTATAATATTAGTATAGATTAATAACCAGTGCCGGTATAAGGGCCACTGACACCCCGGGCGAAAATATTGTGGCGCCCACTTGAAGAGTTCTGAAGGTTTGCACCAGGAGAGGCAAGAGACTCCAACTTCAGACCTTGGCGCCCCCCA
Source organism: Colias behrii (assembly GCA_029959065.1). Classification (NCBI taxonomy): domain Eukaryota; kingdom Metazoa; phylum Arthropoda; class Insecta; order Lepidoptera; family Pieridae; genus Colias; species Colias behrii. The sequence continues at coordinate 2,854,815 of JARWMC010000017.1, read as the reverse complement.
GAATTTGTCGCCCTGGGCCATCACCCCCTCTCACCCCCCTAACGCCGGCACTGTTAATAACGGATCCTCAAGCAATAACAATGTAACATATAAATAGCGGACCTGTTAATTACAATGTGGTACATGAGCGCGAGTTGTCAACGTGTCCGTGAAGACGTTATCTATATATATAAAACTCAAAGGTGACAGATATAGTGATCTATCAACGCACAGCCCAAACCACTGGACGTATCGGGCTGAAATTTGGCATGCAGGTAGATGTTAGGACGTAGGTATCCGCTAAGAAAGGATTTCCCGAAATTCTTGCGGGAACGGGGAAAAACGGGGATGCACGTACAAAGTCGTGGGCGGAAGCTAGTTAGATATAAACGCGAGTTATCTACGTGTTCGTGAAGACGCCCGTGGCCGTGTTATCATTGTCGATTCGACAAATGTGACCGTTTTTGATTCAAGTGACAGGCGTTTATAATATTTATATATTTGCAATTACGATTTTATTGAATAAATGCATGTAATTATAATTGATATTTTTGTTTTATAGCATTCATTCAAATGTTTTATAAACATTTTTTTTTTTTTAAGTATACAAAAACATGTAAAATCTGTATGTAAAATGTAATAATCTGACTCATTTTTCAAAGCCACCTTTTTGTACATTCTTTACATTTTGTTCTTTAAAATAAAGTTAACATATTCTGTGATGTGAAATAATATTAAATTTAATATTTAAATGAAAATCAAAGAGCAACTTTAACATAAGTAAATTATTATTTTAACTGTAACATTTAACAACTTAAACTAAATAAAATAAAATAACGCACTTGTTCAGCAGGAGTGGCCTGCAAGATGGCACCACCGCACGCCTCGTCAGCCGCAGAGCACCACTCGCCACCGCCCGCTTCTACGCCGAAGTGCACGCATCTAAACAAATTTAAATATTATTAACAATAATTTCAAAAGAATCACCAATAGCATTTACAAGTAATAACACAACAATAATTAAAAAACCAAAAAAAAAGTTGTACCAAACCTAATTATTATTAATGATTATAACTATTACAATAAACTTTCAATTTAACTGGACTTACAATTCATACAAAACACCACATTTAAAAAGCAATAGCTTCAATAATTACAAATCAGATCCACATCAAATTATTACTTAAAGTTTTTGACCGCCCATTGTGCAGTTCTAATGTCAGTTTGTCTCAATATAAGTCTGAAGAAAATAAAAATACCTATTTGTTGTAAAAAGATTTAAACAACATAAAGGAAGGCACAGTGCGATTCAAAGTTAATGGCAGCTCGGAACATCGTATGTTCCGATGCGCAATACGCAATTTTGGGTATCAGCGGGATTGTCAACTTGACTGTACCTGCGCGCACCTGCACTCGCAGCTAACTTCCGAACCGCCATTAAGTTTGAATCGAACTGTATACTGCCCCCCTAGTCAACTGGCTTTCTGTTAGCGTAGCGTTCAATAGAATAGACTACGAATGTATGAGATTGACGTAACCTGTAGATACGTTTATCTACAGCCTACGTCAATCTCATACATTCGTAGTCTATTCTATTGAACGCTACGCTAACAGAAAGCCACTTGACTAGGGGGGCTTTACTACTTATCGACTCACTTGTTAGCGTGGTCCACCCGTATCTGCATGTCGTTGTGCCGCACACAGTCCACGAGCAGACGCTCCAGGTGGAACAGGTTGTCCGTGCCGGCCAGCTGCAGCAGGCGGGAGAACTCGATGCAGTCGTAGCACTGCGCTAGTTGGCGAATCAGACGCACTAGAGCCACGTCCGTTAGGGCCGTGGTGTATTGGGCCAGCGGGGAGTCTGTGGAAATATTGTATGTTTATCAAATCAAATCATTTATTTGTTAGAATTGTGGTCGTACAGCAGATCACATTTAAATAATATAGTCTACACAATTCGCCAAACAATTGGCATACAAAAAATGCTATTAAAAAACTAATTCTTAAACTTAAAATTCTATTATTAAAAATTATAAATTATAAAAATTTTACAAATTATAAAATTTTATTGAAGCTGTCTGCTTTATAGTAGTGTGATTTGTGATGCTACAAACTTCATGAATAAGTAGATAACTGTATGTTATGCACTCTCACCTTAACCACAGAACATGACAAACAAGGCACAATAACAAAACTTCAAGCAAGAAAAAATTGGAATAAATTTAAAAATTAAAACAATTCAATCATAAACAATATTAATAGTGGGAACACGTTACAAAAAATTACATAAACTATTTGCAACATTTATTTTTACTTAAGATATAAAAAAAAGTTACTGTTAAAGTCTATCCACAGATCACAGAAACTAAAGGGAGATATGGTTAGGGGGCGGGGCCGGTGTCGCAGCAATATGCCCAAAAAAAGAACACATGCTGTTTGTTGCATTCAGTTGACGTTCGACCGTCGGCCGGGTATTATTTGACAATGCCGTGTTGTTCTGTTAAAGTTTGTAAAAACCGAAGTGAAACCAGCATCCTTAAGTCAAATGGAATCACATACCATCGGTAAGTACTGAAAATTATACGATTTTCTTACTAAAATTTCAAAAACAATATTACGTAGAGTGATTTCTTGGTTTCTTATCTTTTATATGTGACAGAACGACAGTCACAATAATTTATGTAAATAGTTTACAATGCTTCTTCTGTACGTGACTCTATTCAAACGCGAAGTTCGAATACCGCAGTGTATAATGAACATACTAAAGCTAACAATCGTGTAGTACGGCCGCTGCTCGCGGTCGTTAGTTAAGGATGCGAATCGAGTGTGTCCATGTCGATAAAATTCGGATTTTTACTACCTTACGACCTTATTTTTATATCATAATGTACTACTATTAGCTTAATATCTGATTGTATTATTATTATTTGATAGGAACTCGAGCAATAATTTTATAGTTATTATTATACATGGATTAAAAAAAGAAGTCACTTATTTCATACTTATTTTACTTTACAATAAGTCAATAGGCAATGCTTTATGGACTTCATCACCATGAATGCTACCATCAAGGTGTCCATTTCTACCTAGTTACTGTATTGCCTATAAATTGTTTTAATTTTAACGTTTCTCATTTTATCGACAAGCAATCCCTATCATAAACGCATATCTTGCGGCTGTAGTGGTGCTGTATACGTACGTCACTTACAATCTAGTGTGCGAACGAATAGTCGCTCTCAAATTTTTTGTGATGACACGCACACAACGCGAAGTATTGTTTTTATTTTGTTTACTGTTGTGTGCGTAAATTTGTAATGAGACACCAGGTTTCGTACTCAGCGCAAGCGATTGGCATCTCTCTAGATCTCTATGAGTCTATCATTTTACTGTACATTATCAAGCAATATTTATAGTAAATAAATGTGTCAAAAATAAACTCACTGGGGTCCTCCTGTAGCGACTTAATGACATTCTGCACATTAGCGCAAATGGTGAGCGGATCGAATTCGATCTCGAGCCAAGAGTAGAGTTGCTGCAGCTGCGGGGAAGCGAGAGCCACCACATTTAGGCGCACAACGTCTGTGGAACAAAATGCGTAGTTAAACATAATATTAAAAATAATTCTTTCCAATACTTACATCACTACATAGTATAAACCAAATCACTATCGCCATCCGTCCTTATTTATCTTTAATACTACGCAACAGATTTTGAAGCGTTTTTTTTTTTTAAATATATAGTGATTTTATTACGTTATGGACAAAGCGGGCGAAGCCGCGGGCGGTAAGCTAGCCTGTAATGCCATCAACAACATAACACAAATAACTGTAGTATATTATTCCATGTTATAATAATGGCAACTTTTATAATATTTAACATTAGTTTTTGATATGTTCTAATATAATTAGATATTTTGTATAGGCATTAATTAACACAGACAAAGCAGTAAAACATCGTCTGTCGCGTCATACCTCTGATATGCTTTACCTCTGAGGCCTACCACTCCTTACTATTGATCAGTTAGAAATGGGATTTATTTCAGAGGTATAAAATGATGCAAACACAGTAAAATAAAACGAAACTATAATCGACTTTGCCAATTACTTATTTATAAACCAATTGAATGCTATAAAACTAAATATTAGATATTGATAAACAAAAAAATTAACGAAATAACCATGTAAAAAATCTACTCTTTTTGGTATATTAACTATATACTCTAATAAAATAAGTATATCAAAAAGTTAAAAATATAATAAGAAACACTTTATCACAATATCATAGAACATACCTTTCAACAAACTAGCCCTTGTGGGTGGCTGCGCTAAACCAAGCAGCACGGCGAGCCTCTGAGCCTTCTCCACCGGACTCTTGTCAGTCTCGACAAATCGGTCAAACTCGGGGTGTAGCGAGGGTAGTGGTACGGACAGCACTGCTACTAGCACTCGACAGGCCATCCTGGAGAGAAATATTATTTAGTGACATTGCCTATTTGTACTTGTGAATAATTGTCTTTGAGTAGACGATTGTATTAAAAAAATCAACCCTATAGTTCTTTCTCTTGAGATAATTCTTTTTTTTCCTGATCTTATCGCTTTTTGACTTGGTGATTTATATTTTATATACCACATTTTATGCCACATGCCTTTTTTGTATTCCTATCCGTCATTACAAAATATACTCACTTAAAAATCCTACTAATATAACAATAAAATAGAGCATGGAACAATTTTTTTTATTTTTAATTGTGCAAGCATTAATTAACACAGACAAAGCAGTAGAACATTATCTGTCGCGTCACACCTCTGATATGCTTTACCTCTGAGGCCTACCACTCCTTACTATTGATGAGTTAGAAATGGGATTTATTTCAGAGGTATGTATTTGAATTTATTTCGTAAATATTAAGTACTTCCGGAAGTATTATTTCACTTTAATATACTTTTATTAAATAGAATTCACTAAGTGTGTACGATAATACTTTGTGATTTCACTTAGTGTACAAGTCATAATAGACTAGTAATAGGCATAATTATACTTATTTGTTTACATATCAAGAAAATAAGTAACAACTAATATTTTAATTGAATTTGATCACAATATTTGCTTGTATGACATCATCCTAAAAGTGACTCTTATCACCAATCTTGGTGGTATTTGGTATATGATTTTGATTCAAAATGAGCTTACAGGTCCATAACCCTTAAAAGCTCTTACTTCTGCAATTCCTCTTGGGTGATATTCTTCTTCATCTCCCTTGACAGTTGGAACAGCTTCAAGAGAGCAGCAGCGTGGAACAGACAGTGGCCGGCTTTCCAGAAGACAAGAGCCAGCTTGCCGTAATAGTTGGCCATTGTCTTGGCCACTGGCGTCTTCTTCGACATGTTCATGAGATTGTGGATGTCCTCGATTGCTTTGTACGCTTCCTGTTAAGAATTGAAATACTTTTATTATAAAAACAACAGGCATAATTTTTAGATATTATGATAAAAATCTTTATGGCCATAAAAAATCATAACACAGTAACACTTAACAATATGTCTATGTTTTTTCTTATTTCTTCAATTAAAATACAGTCAAAACCGTTTATGGCGACATCGTTTAGAACAACTTTTTTTTTTTTTTTTTTTTTTTTTTTTTGTGTGGTGTCTCTCAATGTTAGCCAGAAGGGCTTCTACATTTTAACGCGGACGCGGGGGTGAACTGAAGGTTCACCCTGGTAGCGACATGCACAAGGGCGTCCCCCCTTGACGGGGACCACGAACCTCGGCTTGGGCTGTCGCTTGAGTGGAGGAGGCCAGAAGGGCCCTAATCGGACGGGATTTAGAACAACATACCGGTTAAATTGACCAAAATCAAAGGTCCTTGCTGAATGTTATATGACCGCCTTATCGAAAACATTGGTTTTTACGACATTGTTTACTACGACATACCGCATTAAGCGACCACATTTGGTTAATATTTTCGGAGTATTATATCTGTAGAACGACCGGCTCAGCTGTATTGTAAACAATTTGAATAGGTAACTGTATCCACATCTGGCACGGTATAATAGTCAATGGCTATTATCGTAAAAGTAATCAAAGTTTAGGGTCTTTTGTAATTCTTAGAAACAAAGCACATGCATGCAGTAGCCTGAAGGCCCGCTTCGTCATATCTCTTAAGTCAGTTTGTTACTTATCTTTACACAAGGCACACCAAAACATACTGTTGAGTTAACTGTGAAAATTGTAACATGTCGCAAAAAAGAAAACAAATCAATATTGAAGAAAAATGGCGTATTATTTCAAAGCTACCTGGCAAAAGAATATAGTGTATCACACTCGACAATTTTACCCGTTTGAAAAGAAAGGGAGAAAACTCAAATCCGGTTGTTACAACTATCGGTTTTTACGACTCAATATGAGTAGTCCCTTCGATGTTGTTATAACAGATTTTGACTGTATAACATGAACATTACTGACAAAACTTGATAATTCAATCAGAAAACTAATCTTAATAAGTGTGGGTAGATGAAAAAAACTTGTACAAACCTGCCACAACTCCATCTGAATAGCACTGTCCAGTTGGAAGAGACGAGTCTCCAGATTCAGCTGCTGAGTTTCAGGCTTAGAAATGCTCACATTGCCTGTTTGTACCTGTGAATAATGAGTTTATGAGTACACTTAATACTGATGTTCTATAAGAAATATCTAATTGTTTTCATTTAAATGGTATAAAACAAAATAAATGTACACATCTCTAGATAGTAAATTTAACATTATTTTGATCAAGACCTCAAGTTTCAATTTTTTATACACAATATTATTGCAGTTTTTGTTGTATTCTTATCCATGTTACATGTGCATCACAACTAAGAATACAATCTTGGAAATTCTACCCATAAAACAATAAAAAATTATAAATGTGTGTACAAACCAATTAATTTCAATTTTTTATTTTATTTATTACTTGTACAGGCATTAATTAACACAGACAAAGCAGTATAACATTGTCTGTCGCGTCACACCTCCAATATGCTTTACCTCTGAGGCCTACCACTACTGACTATTGATCAGTTAGAAATGGGATTTATTTCAGAGGTATTTGATTTTTTTTATCATAAATATTTCGAATTTTAAGTACTATTACTCTACTTAACATATTTAAAATATTCTTACTGAATAAAATAGTTTAAACAGACATAACACTTACATTAGGCTTGCAAATATCTTCAAGATGTTTACGCAGCTTGTCGCAGAGCTTCCTGAACTCAGTCTTACGGGAGTACTTCAGGCAGAACTGGAACGCCATGCGTGCAATGTCATGGTACAGAGTCTCCACGTGGGCATTGGTACGCAGCAGTTCCAAACACTGGCAGTACGACTCCCAGAGGAATTTCACCTGTTAAAATAAAGAAAGGAAATATCCATTAGTAACGTATTGAAAAAATAGTAACATATTGTATTATAATTTGTTTATAAACAAAATGCATTCGTAATTATACCAATGAGTCATTCATATTGTTTTATTTCTGTTATCTATAATAATTTACGTCTTAGTTCATAACCTTTTCAGAAAACAAGATTTTGACTCGTGCTCGTGATTTCACAGTTTTTAAGGAAAAGTGTGAATGAATTTTTTTATTTTGTGCAGGCATTAATTAACACAAACAATGCATTTGAACAATATTTGTCGCGTCACACCTCCATTATCATTTACCTCTGAGGCCTACCACTTCATAATTATTGAGAAATTAGAAATGGGATTTATTTCAGAGGCCATAAAAATTATTAATACTTAGCAACATAATACAATACAATATAAAACTATATATAAGATGCAATTAAAGATCAAATTAGCTCAATTTATAAGAAATGAAAATTGCTACTTCATCAGAATTACTAGGTTAAAAAGAGGATTATAATTGAATGCACAATAGCTCCATTATTCAGTATAAAAAAAACAAACAGATTGAAAAATTCCAAGTAATTAATAATCAATTGACTTACCCATGGAGTAAGAATAGTTCTATCTGACCGATCCTGTGCATCTTCTCCAGACACAGCACTCAGCAGAATGCTCTCAGGTGTTGCCAAATTGTCCAGGTCATCAGTGTCGATGACGGCTTGTGTGGACTGCTGCCTAGCCGCCTCCGTCCGCTCTTCCGCCATACGCAAGTACCCTCTGGTGATATACACCAATTACTTATATGAGTAACTCATGAAGAATTAACAGATAAATATTATTTTATATATCAAAAATGAAAAATTTATAATAAGCCAGTATCATGTTGGAAAAAATTAAAATATTCACATACTAACAATAACAAGTTTGTAGTTATTTTCCTATTTTTAAATGACCCTGAATTTGGCAGACAGCAGACAAAATGTAATTTCAGATTGGGATATCTCTAAGCGAAATTAAGTTTTACATGTTTACCAAATTGGAAATTGTTTGTCGTTGATTTACCTACAGGTGATAATAAAGAAAATTTTATTTTATTTTTTTAATCTTTTTTAAAAAAAAATAAAATTTTGGGAAGCTCTCACCGTGTTCCCAATTGTTTTATAAATCTGAAACTTTCAAATTTAGTTTATTATTGGATTCTGAAAAGGTGATATCAGTTAGTTTTTTCGTTTCGGCTCGGAATATTCTGGGACGTTTATCTACCAGTAAAATTAATTATCAATGGAAAAAAGAAAAGTCGTATTTTCGTCTTTGAAAAATCTAAAGGTGATATTTTTTTAATTTTAAATTTGTCAGTCGGATCATAAGATATCACCTCCGGGAAGTTGGCACCGCACTTTGAAGTTAGAAAAATTTTAAAGGTTGTTCCAGGTTGTTCTAGGTTTGTTCTACATTGTTCCAGAATTGCATACAGCTGAGATTAAAACTTTTCGAGAAAATTCAAAAAACCCGATTTTTGAGCTGGCACCGCACTTTTTAGATATCGCGATTCTGGCGGTTGTTCTGAGTTGTTCTAGGTTTGTTCTATATTGTTCCAAAATATCGCGTCCGAAAAAAATTTATTTTCCACAAAATTCGTAAAAAACCAAAAAGAAGTTGGCACCGCACTTTGAAGTTAGAAAAATTTTAAAGGTTGTTCCAGGTTGTTCTAGGTTTGTTCTATATTGTTCCAAAATATCGCGTCCGAAAAAAAATTATTTTCCACAAAATTCGTAAAAAACCAAAAAGAAGTTGGCCTCCGGGAAGTTGGCACCACACTTTGAAGTTAGAAAAATTTTAAAGGTTGTTCCAGGTTGTTCTAGGTTTGTTCTATATTGTTCCAAAATATCGCGTCCGAAAAAAATTTATTTTCCACAAAATTCGCAAAAAACCAAAAAGAAGTTGGCACCGCACTTTGAAGTTAGAAAAATTTTAAAGGTTGTTCCAGGTTGTTCTAGGTTTGTTCTATATTGTTCCAAAATATCGCGTCCGAAAAAAATTTATTTTCCACAAAATTCGTAAAAAACCACCTCCGGGAAGTTGGCACCGCACTTTGAAGTTAGAAAAATTTTAAAGGTTGTTCCAGGTTGTTCTAGGTTTGTTCTATATTGTTCCAAAATATCGCGTCCGAAAAAAATTTATTTGCCACAAAATTCGTAAAAAACCAAAAAGAAGCTGGCACCGCACTTTTTTAGATATCACGATTCTGGCGGTTGTTCTAAGTTGTTCTAAGTTTGTTCTATATTGTTCCAAAATATCGCGTCCGAAAAAAATTTTCTAACTTCAAAGTGCGGTGCCAACTTCCCGGAGGTCCAGAATCGTGATATCTAAAAAGTGCGGTGCCAACTTCTTTTTGGTTTTTTACGAATTTTGTGAAAAATAAATTTTTTTCGGACGCGATATTTTGGAACAATATAGAACAAACCTAGAAAAACCTGGAACAACCTTTAAAATTTTTCTAACTTCAAAGTGCGGTGCCAACTTCCCGGAGGTGGTTTTTTACGAATTTTGTGGAAAATAATTTTTTTCGGACGCGATAATCTGGAACAATATAGAACAAACCTAGAACAACCTGGAACAACCTTTAAAATTTTTCTAACTTCAAAGTGCGGTGCCAACTTCTTTTTGGTTTTTTGCGAATTTTGTGGAAAATAATTTTTTTTCGGACGCGATATTTTGGAACAATATAGAACAAGCCTAGAACAACCTGGAACAACCTTTAAAATTTTTCTAACTTCAAAGTGCGGTGCCAACTTCTTTTTGGTTTTTTGCGAATTTTGTGGAAAATAATTTTTTTTCGGACGCGATATTTTGGAACAATATAGAACAAACCTAGAACAACCTGGAACAACCTTTAAAATTTTTCTAACTTCAAAGTGCGGTGCCAACTTCCCGGAGGTGGTTTTTTACGAATTTTGTGGAAAATAAATTTTTTTCGGACGCGATATTTTGGAACAATATAGAACAAACCTAGAACAACTCAGAACAACCGCCAGAATCGTGATATCTAAAAAGTGCGGTGCCAACTTCTTTTTGGTTAAGATATCCTAATTTTTAAATTTTAATGCTGGATATCAAAGTGAAAATTAATCAAAATAAAAATAAAAAAAATGTCATGTCTTCATTTTTAATAGATCTACAGATGATATATCTCAGATTTTATAATTTCTTATTTATTTATTGAATATGCTCATCTTTTGATTTTTTATCCGAAATGGAGAATATCAGGCATGAATTATTCTTTTTTTTTTTATTAAATAAAGAAAAACATATTATCAAGGCAATTCAACTGTTAATATTCAGCCCATAATAAGAGTAAATTATGGAATAAAATATTTTCAGTCTTTATATCATAGCCCGGTCAAATTAGACCTTTGCAATAACAATAATTCCTACAGAGCTAAATTGTGGTAGGGGTGTACCATAACAAATAAAGTTTTAAAAGTACAAGTTTTAAGATCCCATGTGTGCAACAAAAGTTATTCGGGGTCAAAGGAAAAACGGACAGGACGGTAAATTTTATAAAAAAAAATACCTCAAATAAGTACTACATCTTATAATTATTCTGTACAAAAAAGGCTTCATGTTTTCTTTCCCAAGAGTTACGAGAGTTTAGAGGGTGTGCCTATAAACTCACCAGCTCTCCACCAAAAATTTGACTCTGTAGGAATTATTGTTATTGCAAAGGTCAATTTGACCGGGCTATGATATAAAGACTGAAAATATTTTATTCCATAATTTAGTCTTATTATGGGCTGAATATTAACAGTTGAATTGCCTTGATATGTTTTTCTTTATTTAATAAAAAAAAAAAAATTCATGCCTGATATTCCCCATTTCGGATAAAAAATCAAAAGATGAGCATATTCAATAAATAAATAAGAAATTATAAAATCTGAGATATATCATCTGTAGATTTATTAAAAATGAAGACATGACATTTTTTTGATTTTTGTTTTGATTAATTTTCACTTAGATATCCGGCATCAAAATTTAAAAATTAGGATATCTTATGATCCGACTGACAAATTTAAAATTAAAAAAATATCACCTTTAGATTTTTCAAAGACGAAAATACGACTTTTCTTTTTTCCATTGATAATTAATTTTACTGGTAGATATACGTCCCAGAATATTCCGAGCTGAAATGAAAAAACTAACTGATATCACCTTTTCAGAATCCAATAATAAACTAAATTTGAAAGTTTCAGATTTATAAAACAATTGGGAACACGGTGAGAGCTTCCCAAAATTTTATTTTTTATTTAAAAAAAGATAAAAAAAATAAAATAAAATTTTCTTTATTATCACCTGTAGGTAAATCAACGACAAACAATTTCCAATTTGGTAAACATGTAAAACTTAATTTCGCTTAGAGATATCCCAATCTGAAATTATATTTTGTCTGCTGTCTGCCAAATTCAGGGTCATATTTTTAACACAATATATTGTGGATGACATTAATTAGTGTTCTTAGACAATAAAGGTAAATTACAGTGTCTAAATTAAAATAGATAAGCACTAACCTTATGACCTGTTCCAATGACCCAACATTCACCGACTGAAACATATTCCTGTATTGGAACAGACCTTCCTTGGCTATGTGCGATTTGCGAAGGTCTACGCACAGTTCCAAATACTTGAACATGATCGGCTCCAGGACCGATTCGGACCAGTTGTAGGCCCATTTTTTATTCCTGAACACCTCTTGCAAGGTGTCAAGTGCCCTAGCGGGCTTATCCAAGTCCATGAACTCTGAAATTTTTCATAATAATTATTTTGTTATCGCAAGCCCGTAACTTGGTTATAAATTTCATTTCGATCTTTTGGTAATTCGCTTCGCCTTATCTAAAAAAACATATGCCTAACGAATATACTAATAAGGTAGTCTGAAAAGATAGCATTCCTCAAGGAAGTTGTTACGAAAGAGAGGTCATTTAATATGCGTGCAACGTGGTATGATAAGATGAAATATGTACAAACCATTTGCCCGTTTGAGAGCATTCTCCGGTCTCTGACCGTATCTAGCCATGTTTAACAATGCACTGATTACTTCATTAACGCAATTTTAACACGGAATTTGGTCTCCAACGGGAATAATAAAAAATTATTCCTCCGACCACCGGCCTGTCAAGCGGTAGCAGACCAAAATGGCCGATGCTTATTTTTTTTTTTTAAGAAAACTTCAATGATTTTGGATACAAGGCTTTACATAAATCGTCTTTATCTGTGGTCCTTATAAATAATCAAAGCAATGACACCTTCGTTTCATTTATATCACATCAAGATACTTAAAATTTTAATTATATTTAACATTTGATACTGTATTAATTATAACTTTAATGTTTCATTTGCCTTCAAATAAATTGCCATATTTTTCTGAACCACTTCATCTACTATATAAAAATAAGTCGGGTTTTCCTTCCTGACGCTATAACTCCAGAATGCACGAACCGATTTCCACGGTTTTGCATTCGTTGGAAATGTCTCGGGCTCCGTGAGGTTTATAGCAAAGAAAAGGTGTCTCTGGTGGCGAAACGGAGTTCGCCCGGTTTGCTAGTTTAATATAATTAAATTACACACCTGTGATCACAGAACATCTTACTATATAAAAATAAGTCGGGTTTTCCTTCCTGACGCTATAACTCCAGAATGCACGAACCGATTTCCACGGTTTTGCATTCGTTGGAAAGGTCTTGGGCTCCGTGAGGTTTATAGCAAAGAAAAGGTGTCTCTGGTGGCGAAACGGAGTTCGCCCGGTTTGCTAGTTTAATATAATTAAATTACACACCTGTGATCACATAACATAATATTATATATCTGTGTATTATATACTCAGGCAGGGGAGCCTGTGTTAGGCCGCCTATCCATCTGCAAGAAAACTTGCGCAAGAAATGTCCGACAGTCTGTCTGACAGCAGCTTGCAAGTCTACTTGCAAGTGGAAACGCGGACATTTCTTGCGGAAGTTTTCTTGCAGATGATTCTTGGGCCGGCGCCAGACATTGGGATCAAAGTTTGAGCACACATTTTCAAAACTTTGATCAAACTTTATATGCACAAATGTATCCGGCTAGACTTGTATTTCAAATGATTTACGGGCACAGTTCCCGCAAAGATGGCTCACAGAATAGACGACGATTTTGATGACTCCGTCAGACTGTTTTATTTGAGTGCCTTTAATTTTTTTGTTTGAAGTAGCTCAATAAATAATTCTATTACTGCGTCATTACCCCACTCCATTATTGACGCTCAAAATACCACTCACAGATTAACTATTGCATACAACTGCTCTGTTCAGCGGCGCACACGCGACTAAACACTCCAACAAGTGTGGCAGGCCGCACAAACTTTGAACTTTGTTTCCTTTGATGTGCGCACTAAAAACCGACACATGATGGCAAACTACAAACATGTGTTCAAACTTTGCACAAATACGCAAATGTCAGTGCCACACTTCGCGACTTTGTAGGTATTTGCGTATTTGAACATATGTCTGGCGCCGGCTTTACAATTCCGCGTTTCCACTTGCAAGTAGACTTGCAAGCTGCTGTCCACAGTCCACACTGCTGTCAGACAGACTGTCGGATATTTCTTGCGCAAGTTTTCTTGCAGATGGACGGGCGGCCTTACGCACATTGTCATTGATATTTGACATTTGTTATTAACACATGACATTGACAGCAATGAAATGTGACTTTTTCAGTTTTTCAATTTAAAGTTTTCACCATACTGAATCTTGAAATTTTTCAAAATAAAATGCAACTTATTGTAAAAATCCATCTTTTTAGAAGTCCTTATACAATTTGCCATATAACTGAACACAACGTTGTGTTACCCGGTGAATATTCCAAATGTATTGGAATAAATTTTGCCTCTGGAGATCAAAATGATGAAGACTTAGATGAAGACAATAAAATTCCAATAGAAAATGAAAACAAATTAAACCGAAAAACCTTAGGATTCAAAACGACTGCTTTATTTTTACAACCTTTCATGAGAGAATGTATGAATTCTGAAGTATATAGAAGAAATGTAATAAGATATTTAAATGAAGTAAGTGGTAATAGTGGGACAGTCTTTTTAAAATTAATTCTTGAACCACCTGATAAGGAAGTAATTGATTATGTATGGTGAGTTTAAAACATTTATAGAACATTGATTCATATGTTATACACTTAAGGTTCATTTTGGGTGAGTCATTGTAACATGCTGGTAAATTAAACTTTTTATCTATTATTATTAATTTATTAATTAATATGGCTAGGCTTTCTTGATAACTAGTCCTTAAGACTGTTAATTTTAGTATGTATGTTAAAACTGGATGAGAAAAGGAGTTTCTTATTTTCAATCATGTATTCTTCTCATATCCCACGACTAACAAATTAAATCAAAATAGAATCATTATTACCTTGCATGTTTATATTTTTAGAAAATAATTAAATATAAACATATAAATTACATTTATATTCACACTTTACTCCAAACAGGTAAACGACTGTATAATTATCGTAATTTTTAGGAATGATCATTTACAACATTTGCTACGGACAAGGATAGAAATAGAAAATGCATTTGCCTGGTTGTCCACATTAGGTGGGGCATATTCAGCTCTGGGTGATTATTTTGAACACTGTGTAAGTTTCAATCATTTTTCTATAATGTTCAATTTTTTTGCTATACCTTGATATAACGCATTTCATTAAAGAAACGAATCTTAAATGGCGGCGCTTATCATTCCCTCTCGCTTACACACGGCCGTACGGCATGCAAAAAAATAGGGAAAAGTAAAATCACTAAAATGTATTTGATTTTCCCTATAATAGTTTTTATCATAAATTTAAAATGACAATTATGTATTTGCGATAGTAAATAATGTTTTATTGGAATTTGACAAAATTTGTTCTTTGGGAAAAGTTGTTCAGTTTTATGGGCTCATTACAAGTATTATGGGGATTTTGTTGCATTCTGTATACGTAATATGATAATTCATATAAATACACAAATACCATAACAAAAAAGTTTGTCAATAAACAATTTGAAATAATTAATAAAATAATTATCCATTTACATTCTTTTTATTTTCTTTTTTACTGACCCTACCATATGTCAGTGTCAGCTTTGGCCGCCATTGAAGATTCGTTTCTTTAATGAAACGCGTTATATGACTCTACTTGTTTCGTTCATTCTAAACATTATATTACAGTTTAATTGGGTTCATTATCTAACATACAGTACATTGGTATTTAAAATTTAAGAAAATTTTATTTCTATTCATGTAAATAGGACAATTTCTGATGTATCATTGAAGAAGTAGTGAAAAGTTTTTATAAATTAAAACTTTTAAGCTGAAATAAAACAAAAATTGAATATAATATGATTATCCTTATAAATAAAAAATGTATATGATTCTTACTTCATACAATATTTAATATGAATTACGAAGTTAGTATCAGTTAGTACAAAGTATTTTTCTGCACTGTATTCTAAATAATGTAAAGTATTAACTATTATATTCACAGGCGGAAGAAGCAGGCAGAATATCAGTAAAACAATACAGGCTGTCGAAAATGCTGGGCGATGAAAGTTTGTGTGCTCGAAGTAGGCTGTATACAGCCCTTGCTTACTCACAAAAAGGAGATCTCAAACTATCCAGACATATTGTAAGATCAGTCAATGATTTTGCTAAAACAACTAACGACAAACGTCTAAATAGAATGTGCCAAGGTGTGTGGGCCAAGTTGAAGTATCTGCGGCAATTGAAGAAGAATCCAGAAATGTATAAAATGAATGGGACTATGGAAAGTGTGGGGTGTAGAGGTAGCGTGTAAATAAATGTTTATTTATTGTTTTGTTAATTATGTGTTTTATTGTTATATTCAATGAACCTGTGACGGTACATTTACATCAAATGAGCTTATTCTAACCATTGTTCTGACTATGTCAAATTCTTTTAGTGTAAACAGGCGTAGACTGTAGAGCATTCTTTCGTTGTTCTTAGAGCGTTTGAAAAGGTTCTATGCTATTTTCTGATACTAAACAACATTGAATACGAGTTTTCGTTTAGACTAAAAGATCACGAAAGAATGTTCTTGCTGTAGCTCCTAGCTCTATGTTCTTTTGATGTAAATGCACCATTAGATGTTCTGTTAAAATTAGCTTTTTTATGACTTTAAATGATTATGTAAGGAGTTCTGTAAGTGATTATAAATTTATTTTTATAATATTCTGTTACCCGCGGCGACGCACGTGTGGTGTAAGGATATTAGCATAAAGCGCCATCTATTAGAATTTATCACGGGTAGTGGGTCGCCGCGTCGGCGCCCGTTCGAATTGTGGCAATACGAAATTGATTTTGTTGCGCATTACATATTTTGATTTTGGTATATGTCTTCACTCAAGCCACCAAACGTATTTAAAATAATTAGGAAAAATTACGGAAAACCGATGCAGTAAGTATAGTCTTTGAGTTTCTCGCGAATCGATGGACGATTTATCAGAGCTGACGGTAGCTTAAGCTAATATTCATCACTTCGCACCAAGCTGCATCATTCCAGCTTCATTTATGTATGCTTCAAGACTGCTGCAAAAATGCTCATAACACGTGAAATGTGGTCAAAGTAAAAGATACGCCAAAATAGTATTGTGGCTAACATACCATTCAACATGCATTCAACTCAACCTGTGGATTCAACCTATTCGACCTCATCGCGTTGTGGCAATGAAAAAAAGCATGATGCGTTAACCTTAATTGGTTAACTATAAAACGACCGACAGGTTTCAAAAAATTCTCTAGACCTATTACTACTACTACACGACACGTTCTAATGAACGTTTATGAAAATTCGTTGCCAGAAGTAAAGTCCCATGGGTTATGGGAGGGCTTTATTAAAATCATTCTTATTACAGTACGATTCAAACTTAATGGCATGGCGGCTTGGAACATCGTACCATCCGATGCGCAGAAAACAATTTTAGGTATTAGCGGGATGATAAGGGACCTGTGCGCACCCGCACTTGCACCTGCACCTAACTTCCGAACCGCCATTAAGTTTGTATCAAACTGTACTAGTACATTCCTGTCATTTTTATCATATAAATGCAAAAAAATTCAGATAAAAATGTATGCAAATCAATAAATTTAGAGTTTAAAATAAACGAAGGAAGAGGTAGTTATTATAGAGGTAGGAATTGAGTATCACGTTCACACGTTGATACGTGAACTAGTTACATAACAACTCGACAATAGGAAGAAGCATCAAGGAAAAGCGCAATAAAATGGCAAACTGATTGTATGTGTATTGGTGTTATCAGAAAATTATCTCCAAAGTCTTGCATTTCAAAATTAATTATTATCGGAATTTAATAAGCAACTATAAGCTGTTGAAGTGTATTTCCAGGTTAGTCTAGAAACATATATAACAAAGACGTTTTAAACAAGCTGTGTAGATGTAAAATTAAATTTCCAAGCGATAAGCAAAGTTGTAAGTTGTTAATTATTCTAATATTGGACAATTTCTGTAAGATAAAAACATACCTATTCGTTCTCTACGTACGCCAAACAGTACTCTACGTTTTCTAAAAAAAGTCTACTTATATTTTATTTATTTTAATTGCTTATAATCTAGGTATCCATGTGAACGTCTGCTAGAGGGACACCTGTCGGTCGAAGGACATCTGGTTTCTACCCCACATAAAATTGATACCTTAGCAATTAATAAAATATTCGGTTATGTTTTACATTAATATGCTCTACCTAGGAACATAAACGATAAATAATAAAGGCATTACATTCGTAAATAGTACTAAAATGTAATCAGACCGAAATCTTAATAGGTGCTGTACTCTTAAAATGGACAATTTATAGTGTTGACCCTTTGCTCCTTTTTGGAAAGTTAGGTGAAAGTCTCTATGATTTATAAGGTAAACAACACTCCAGTTTCCATATTACGCACCACCTTGAAAAGTAAATCGTTGACGTGCCCTAGATTTGTAATTGTCATTTTATCACCTCGGATAGTTATGCATCGATAGACCTACAGAACGGCAAAAACATTTGTGACAGGACAGCCGACAGGGGAGCAGAATTCACTTAGCTTAGCCCACAGTGCCCACACAGCAGCGCGGTCAAAACGCGGCCGAGAGAAAGTATTTTGTTTATTTGGTTTTTTCACCAGTTGAACGCTGGCTGTCGAGGTGGATCGACGTATTCGTGTTACAAGGACTAGCAAAACCAGTTCCGTGTTGTGATTAAGTTAAATTCTTAAAAAGAAAGTGATTTGTGGCCATTTTTATAATAGTCGTGGATACGAAAGCGAAGAAAGCCTTAATATGAAAGTAAGTAACCCGTTTATTGTTTCTCAGTTTTTTTCAGCAGTTAAAAAGTGCATTGACGCTAAAAATAAATCATGTCGTGGCATTGAAATAAATTAACTATTGGCAAAATAGCTTGTTTTGTAAATCGTTTCGTGGAGTTCGAACTAAAAACCAGAATTTCAGGTAAACTGAATAACTCAACTGAAAATAAATAGTTAATAACTGTGGCAACATTTAAATTAACGTATTTTTTCATAATTTCTAATTAAGTAACTAGTTATTGGTTATTCTTATTAGCAGTTTTTAAACATTATTATAGATTTTCTAATGAGGCCATTATCACTTAACTCTATAGTAAAAAGCAGAGAGATAAAATATATTGATTTCAACCGTATATTGATTAATAGTAAATTTATACATAAAAAGATGCCTTCATAACATAAAAAATGACTAAGGTCAGCCTAAACAATGCTCGAAATATATTCAACGATCAATAGAGAAAGTAGAAAAGCGACTGTGTCGTTTCACATTTGAATATTAAAGAAAAAACTATAAAGTGGCGATAAGTTCTCGTGCGAAACTTGTTAGTTGTTACTCATTGTATGAAACAATGGTGAAGAAAGCGTTACTTGATCTTTAAGTGGTTTATCTAAAGCTATAGGTAACCTACATATAGGCTTAGGGCTTGCAACATTATCTCCGAGACCTGCATTCTCAGATTGTAAACTACACTTTAAGCAATCGCCTTTAATACCTACTTGTAGATTTACAAGCTTTTGTTCGCTTTGGTCTCACAGATAACTATTGTTCTTTTGGTAGATATTTCCATTTTCCTTACATAAGAATTAGAGGCTAAAACAGTGAAGTAAGACGAAAATTATCTGTAAAAAAATTAATATTAAATAGGTAGGTAGGTACATACCTTTATATGGACTTATAAAAACGTTTACATGAATTTCTCACACGAAACTGTCGCAAACATGAAAACTGACTGGAGAGATCTTCGTCACATTCTTGATGATCAAGATTAGCAATCCTTTGTACATGACTGCCCAAAAGCGTAAATGTTTTTAAGATTTACCTATGTTATAGGTATGTTGGTATTTAATATTTATATAGATATAAATATTAAATACCTAGATAGATCATAGATCTATCTAGCTCATAGATCTATGAGCTCTTTATTCTTGTCACTCTATTATAATATGATCTTTTAATAGTTAATTGTTTTGCATCCTTGAAACGTTCACACGGTCTTACAATTTAGGCTATTTGTATGTTGGCAAAACATCCAAAAAACACTAATCACAAGTTTATGTAAAGCACACAAACATACCTACGTAGGTACCTAGTTTTTATACGTGTTAGGAAATCAGGCAGATACAGCTAACTTTTAGTTAATATGAATTAGGATGGACAAAATAAAAAAAATATATGAAATATTAGAAATTATAATATAGGTAGGTACCTATAATTCTAATTGTGATGAGCATTGATATTTGATGCACCCAATATCGATTATTTAATGTCTGCCCATAAAGTTAAATTGAAATTCAAACATTTAATTATTTTATTAAATAATAATCGATACGATTAGTTTGTAATTTGCTCTATAGAAGCTAATTCATATAGTTTAATAATCTACGATCTTTTATTCTTAATTACATAATTAATTTAATTATTTAATACTAGCTTTCCACCCGCGGCATCGCCCGCGCAGTCAAAGAAAAACCCGCATAGTTCCCGTTCCCGTGGGATTTCCGGAATAAAACCTATCCTATGTCCCGGGGTAAAAAGTAGCCTATGTCCTTTCTCGGGTATCAAAATATCTCTATACCAAATTTCATGCAAATTGGTTCAGTAGTTAAGGCGTGATTGAGTAACAGACAGACAGACAGAGTTACTTTCGCATTTATAATATTAGTATAGTATGGATAATATACCTAGTTAACTATACTTAAAATTTTTCGGGTTTTTAATGATTAAGCCTTTGGCCTTATCATAAACGTTATACAAAAACGTATTTTGGGAATAAGAGTTTTCGTAGAGTTTTCTACTCTACGTAAGTACCTATTTTTTCTCAATCTATAATAGGTATATGAAATTAAACTCACTATACCAGCCAAATTTCAATAGACCAACAGGTAGTTAAGAATATACATTTAAAAAACATATATAAAAAGATTTTGTAGAGAATTCCGAAAATTCGGAATTCATAGTTCCTACACTTTATGGGTAGGTATAGAAACTAGTAAAAACAGACATCTGACTATAATGTACCTACATACTACGAAAACAAAACTTTATCCTAAAATTGTCTAATAGGTAAAATTTTACCTTAAAATTGTTAAATCAGTAAATCATGCGATTGGCATTCACAGTTTCACGGTAAATGATGCTTGATGACTAATCAATCTGCTCTCCGGGCAAGTTTGATATAAAAAATATATATAGTATTAATATCGATAAAGTGAACGGAGGTCAGCGTTCGCTACAGTGTGATATGCCCTTATTCTATATAACCGTATTTAGAAAATCTGATATCAATATTCAATATTAAATGAACATTCAGAGCATTGATTATATTATGTTACGAGAAAGACAACTACAACTTTGTATAATATTGAAACCAACAAAATTTATACAAGAGTTGATTGGTTTATTTCAATTTATAGAAGTACAAATTACACGAGTATTTTGTAAAAAAAAACTTTTGGTGCCAGCCGAAATGTCGCATTGAGGGTAGAGCCGAAAGTAAACGCCCCTTAGAAAATGTACCATAATAATTGAATTGAATCAACGTCTTTTCCGAGTATCTAGTACAAAAGCACTAATTTTTTGCTATTTACCAACAAGATGAACATCTATGATCAAAATCTTGTTAATTCAAATGACTATACTCAGGTATTATCTTCGTTATGCATTTTGGCGCCCCAGCGATCGCTAGAGTAAAGCGGTGGCTGTAGATCTCTAGATCTACAGCCACCGCTTTACTCACTATCCCAGATGAGATCTACCTGAAACAACATTTCATATTTTACATTTCGCTCTATTACTCTTCCTGAAAAAATTATAATTATAATAGATAGAGATCTTTGCATAATATATTGAATGGCAATATTTGCACTCAGCAATAATTCTGAGTGAATAAAAAATCTCCTAACTTCTAAATAATATTTAAATTTAAGATAAATATTATACATAGTACATAGGTAATTGTGTTTTTGTAACTATGCACAGATGATGAGGTAGGTACATTTGCCTTCACATTATAATTTTAAATCTTTGATTTCGTGTAAGCAGTACCTAGATATGCGTAGATGTCCCATGTCTTAATTTCCTTGATAATCATCTCTCGAAAAAAAAAAATTATTAACGCTTCAACTTATTTCCTAAATAGGAATAATTGTATAATTAACAAACACACGCAAGGTTGAATCTTAATAGCAAACGCTTATAGATACATAATTATTTGAGTACGTAAAATTTATGTAGAGACTATACAATGGTGATTATTTAGGTTTTGAAATGAATTTGTTATCACTACTCAAAATTCTTTGACGTATATTATAAGGGTATATTTTGTATATAAAAAACTAGTTTTCAGAAGAATTCTTCTAGACGTATCTATTAGCACATATTAGTCTTAAATATGTTGTTATAGGGGAACACTTACGCAGTATTATTCAAGCTTAGAATTAATTAAAAATAATTTATTAGATTGAGAATCTGCGCTTCCGGAATCGACGTCAAATTTTATTCGAATAACTCGTTTTTACTATTTTAATGGCTGTCTTTGGCTTTATAGGACATATTTTTTATCATTGCGATCCATCATTAGATTTTCGTAGAATAACTGCTTTTTGTCTCTGACGAATACCTACTTAGAAAAATATATACTTGGAATGTTTATTTTATACTAGCACTTTGTACCGGCTTCGTCCGGGTCACACACTTACAAAGTGAAGATAAAATCGATACCTAAATACTGGCTTGGTCAAATAATTTTGTAAAAAAAAGAAGAGCCAAAGAGCGCTATTTTAATAACTTATTTATAAGCATATTATTATCAAATTTTATATATTTACATCTATGCGATATTATTTAACTGTATTACTTGAAAAGATTACGTGGGCTAGTTAATAAATAAATCAATTATAATTAACCGGAAAAGGACAAGTATATAACTGGGCCATGAAGTTTACACAGTTACTGTAACATAATCAGTTCTTTCGTATTTTGCTCGTCTCCATATCAAATTAGTATTTATAAAAAAATATTATATTGTAGTCTACTGAAATATTTCATTTTACCGGATCGTAAGTGACAACGCGTCCTAAGTTGGAGCATGTTTAGGTACCTAGAAGGTGCCTATTCACATTCATTTTCGGATTATGCTCTTCTTATGACCAATGGATCTATAATTTTCTCTTGAGCATTTTGAATTCATAATGGATAACGTATATAAGTATTAAGTAGTATGTACTTTTTCGTAATATGCTTATGTGAACTATTTCAATCATTAGCAATATAGTATACGAATACAAGTGACTCATAAAATGACTCAGTATCCGTTTAAATTGATATTTGGAAGTTATTCCTGTGGTTTTTGTCACCATTGTTATAACTTATAAACTTTCTGTATTTGAATTAATATTCACGTGTAGACTGTTACTTTCTGTATGTTCATTGAGTGAGATTAGGTTAATGAGTCAGATTATATAAGTAGCAATACAGTATAATATAACAGTAAATTTAAACAATTCATCCAAATTAAATAATGTGCAGTGTAAATGTTAGATATTAATGCATTTTTTGATATAATAGAAGTAAAATAAACTTTTGGTTCTTAGATAATATACAACGAATAAATATAGGTATAAAGAAAGTAATTTATGTAATTTATATATGAACATTTAACGTGTTACGATTACATTACTCAACATAATTCGAAGTCAACAATACCCAGCAAAACGAATAGTTTATTACATGTAAATTGTTTTACACTCCGATATGAATATAGATTACTTTTACGGTTATATAATATGTATAAAAACGTCTGAAAGAAAGCTGCAGAGCATTCGTGGAAGCGGATTGTTCACGCTCAATGGTTCGTGCGTTCGCTAACACGATCACACGCAATATCCTCGTCACTTATTTACGGGATGCGGTGTTATTGAAAATATAGATGTTAGCTAATAACGACAAGGAGTATTAATTGCCATGTAATAAAATAATATATTAACCAACTGGCAACTCCGCGGCCTACGCCCGCTACGCGTCAGCGTCGCGAGAGCGACTGCAAGTTGCAACGGTACTCCGTATGTTTACATTGAAGTATATACAGGGTTTGTATAAAATTAATTCCTAAGTAGAAATTAAAGATTTTTTAAAGAATTTTAAATACTATTTGTTCAGTATATTACGTTAGTACTAACCCGAAGCTAACGTCGTCGTTGATGACGTAAAATCAAGCATGAGCAAATACTATAATATTAATCTGATCGACGATGCAGGGGTCTGAGATGTAATAAACAAACCTGTCTTCCACTATTCTCATTTTTGTAATTGAATCGTTTCTAAAGGCAAACATATTAATTTGATACTGCGTAGAAGGCTAATCGTCAAATTAAACTAACGAAACAATCGATTATAGCAATAAAGATATTATCTACGATACATAATTGGGTTCTCATAGCTTCGTTATAAAATAGGAACGGCTTATTGAATATAAAATGTAATTTAAACTTAATCTAGGTAATGGAAGTAAGCTATGTCCTAGGAGAGTTCAAAGCCTTTACTGACATTCCTCATGCACTATACTGTCGTAGAATTTTAACGGTTAGGGGAGATGGGCCCAAAGGGGGCACCTTACCGGAAAATTAAAAAAAATGAAGTTTGAAAAGAAGTTAATCCATTTATTTTTTTGCCAAAAGTTCCATTAATAAATACTTTTGAATGCTAAGTGGTTAAATTTGTCAAAAGTTAAAGTATATAATAATTATTAACAGATTACTAAAAGCCTACGATTGCCTGCTTTGCCCGAAGGGGAGGCCTAAAGCGGGCTTTCGTTTAGGGCAAAACGGGCAGTAGTTGGGTAAAGCGGGCAGGCCTGGATTTAAACAGTAGATTTCAAAATATACAGCCACAAATAATATATACAATAATAAATAGAGTAAAAGACACAAAAATATTTTATAAGTTATGTATTTCAAACAGTCATACAATTATTTTTAAATGTAAATATGAAACAAAGGAACTTCTTAGGAGCTTTAAACTTTTAGGTACAATATTTCCAGATATATCTGAAATAATATTTAAAAAAAAAAACGCCCTGTTTACAGTTTATCATTATTTAGTCTCTAATAAGCGATACAATTATTTTATATATTTATTTATTTATAAATCCTAAAATAATGTAATAGGTAGGTATACAAGTTCCAAAAATTCTTGTTTAGACAGCCCGTAAAATAAAGAGTCCATGTGGAATACGTATTCCAAAAGCTCCATTTCTTGTTCCGTAGAAAAGACAGTAGTAAACCTACCAAGCTTTACATTACGAGAACCCGATTTAAGATGTCTGCAATGTCGTTCTTGGAATCCCATATTTAGTTGTTACTTTTTTGACAGGTTTTCCTAACTCTTGCACTTCTCGTTTTGCTTGCTGCATAGTTGAGCGTTGCCATGAGGCTTGGGAAGACAAAAGAATGTAACATTTTAGCGGACGGGGCAAAGCGGGCGCGTGCCCGCTTTACCCTGCCCGCTTTGCCTTTTACGACATTTGAAAGGTTCAGACGAAATTCTACCTCAAAATTTTTAGACACGTGGATTTTTATGGAACCAAAATATGGCCAGATAGCCACTTAATAACTAACAAATTTTGGTTAAAGGATTGTAAACACCAAAATAAAAAGAACACATATTACATACCTTGCAATATTTTTCAAAAATCGTCGAAAAACATTTATTTGTTGCAGCTTGTAAATGCGTACTCGCAAGCGAATCCAACGACTGCCGCGAGGTGGGAGGGGTGCGGGGATCGTGCTCACGAGTCGCGCGCGCGCCATTATTTAAAATTCCGATACTATACTGAGTGCCCGCTTTAGGCTCTGTGCCCACTTTAGGCCCCTTTCCCCTACTACGTATCTAGTTCCTTTGCGTTTGTATTTTTTGGGTCATAAAAATTATAGGTATCTCTACCTACATGAAAATATGAATAGTTGAAAAATTGTATCCCTAAAGGGATCTTTGAACTTCATACCCCAAAATATAAGCTATTCGGAAGGGAACCCTTAATCAAATATATTTTTATGTTAAATATATTTTATATTAGGTAAATGTTTACCTCAACTTACGATCACACCTAGAAGTTCTAATCGTTATCACATTAAGTTCTCTGAAAAGCATTTCCCCCATTTATCAGTCAATCATACATTAAGTTGTCAGTTGTCTGTTAAATGTCGAAATTACATCGATACATGTATACTTGCGTGTGTATAAATATACTTACACAGCAATATAGACGATACAGTCTACAAATTGTAACAATACTTTCCTTCTAATGGGTTATCTAACACGTGGTACAATGTTAACATTGGCTATTATTTATACTAAGTACCTATATGTACATTGTTTCAGCGTGCGTTTTCTTGTGTGTAAGTTTAACTACAGTGCATGAAATATATATTATGTATATTTATATTACTGGATATGATAATGTATTTGCATACAACATATGTCCAAAATCGTTTAACATCGTTGCGTGAAAGAGTTTCTGATATGATCATATTGTTTGATCTGATTTTTTCGACAAGTTAACTGTGCCTTGTCCCCCTCCCTGAATAAGAAAATAGATGATTACATTTACATTTAAATATGAACTCTACAAAACTTTGACGTAAATAAACTCTGATTAGCGCCAGAGTTGGCAGAATTCAACCGTCTTTGTAATACCTAATGGTAAGCAATAAATAACAATTTACTTTGTTATACATTAGACATAAGTAGATAAAGTCTAAAACGTATTACGTTATTAAGTTAATCACTTCGTTAAAAACCTTAACAGTTCCGATAAGTTGTGCAACTTAATTACATATTTAATCATTATATAATGTTTAAACATTCGTTAGCTAAATATTTAACTGATTATGCTTAGGTTAATTTAAATTTATTCATTGTATCATAGCAAAAATCGTATAACAGTATCTTTTCAGATTTCAATTGAAATATAGGCGTCGTTATCTTACTTATACTAAAAATGCGAAAGGTTGTGAGGAAGGATAGATGTATGCATGTTTGCTACTCTTTTACGAAAAAACAACCTCCGATGGATTTGTATAAAACTTTGCAGTAATGTAGGTAGTTTATACATCAAAATAACACATGACAACACACTAGCTTTAGAAATACTTGATTCCTGTCGTCGCGGCGAACCCGCGTTTTCGCAAAGTATTTCTATATTTCGAAGAGTTTAAATACATAATATTAAGTATATGAATCATCGAACATGACATTATTAGTTAAATATGTAACAATTATTACCAATAGTAAATAACCAACCAGTATTACGATAACAAACAAGCATAACAACTCCACCTCTGTTTCCTATCATTGATTTATGGATAAACACTGCATTTCCCTCGAAGGTGTTCATTAGCAATTTCTACAGAACTGGATTGTCGTTTATTGAGATACTTGAACGTTGTTTCTGTTACATTCACTTAGCGTTATGTTACCTTGCACTTAGTGCAACGAAATAATTTGTTTTTGTGTTATTGGCTATTAGAAATTGAACCAAAATATTGTATTTATGAAGTTTTGTAAGGGAATGGCTTGGATAAAGGTAATAAACTAGTTCAGGAAACAGCAAGAATTAATATGAACTATGAATATATTGATAACTTCGGCTTCAATAAATGTGCCCACATCAGACATTGTGCTTCGTTAAGTTACTAAAAGTAAACATTAAGACCCAGTTTCACCATGCTCTGTTAGTTAGTTTAACACGCTGTTAATTTTTTTAACGGATCATTAATCCAAGGGAGTGTCCCACCATGACCTAACAGAGGATTATTTTCCTTAACGCGGCATTATACTTAATTCCTGGTATAGAGGCTCGTTAAATTTTTGATGGACAATTAGAAAAAATAATTTGATGTTTTCTTGCTGTCAAGATGGACTCTGCATACAATTTTATTTTAGAAAATGAAGATATATTGGATGATTTGGATAATTTGGATTATATTGTGCGACGGCCCAGGATTTATAAAGAACGTCGTCATTATTTTGATGAATATGATGATGTTGATTTTAGTACAAGATTTCGTTTATCAAAACAATCGGCTTTGGAAGTATTACAATTAATTGAAAACACTTTAATTGATTACTTGAAAACACAAACTCGAATACCCATCGGATCTGTAAGTAAAACTATCTAGTGAGGTAATATTTATATTTTTGTGCATAATAGGAAGATAATAATAGGTACCTACCTACATACTGTATTACATTTAATTAAACCATAATAATCCTGCGAGTCAAATCTAGTATTGAATACCAATATACCTAAAATGTAAACTTCACCACTACTAAGGCTCAGGCCTTCTCATGATTATGAAATGTACTTATCTTAATTTTAAATTCTGTTTCAGGAATCAATTAGTTTCTCTATGTTAATATCCATATACCACGCGTGCGTAGCCGCGGGTAACAGATAGTATAATATTAATAAATTTAAAATAACTTATAAAAGTCCTTACATAATCATTAAAAGTCATAAAAAAGCTAATTTTAAAGACCATCTAACGGTGCATTAACATTAAACGAACATAGAGCTAGAGCTAAAGCAAGAACATTCTTTCATGATCTTTTAGTGTAAACGAAAACTCGTATTTAGTGTTGTTCAGTTTTAGAACATTGCATAGAATCTTTTCGAACGCACTAAGAGCAACGAAAGAATGCTCTACGCTTGTTTACCCTAAAAGAATTTGACATAGTGGGGTTAGAATGAGCATTCGCTCGTTTGATGTAAATCCACCGTTACAGTATAATAAAACTAATATTGTGGTTTAAATAAATTATAATTAATAAAATACAATTTAGTAAAATAAATAAATAAAAAGGTATATCTAACCATACATATATAAATTATTGTAGAGCTTTATCAAAGGAGCAGTCCTTTTTTTTAATTCAACAAATATATATACTTTTAATCTCACTAATTTATTTAATTGTCGACAGTGTCGCGTGTCAAACTAGTATATGAATATAATATGACAAGCCAAACAATGTGAAATGTGAATTTCCAATGCTGTTAATAAACTCTGATAACATAGCTTCCGGCCAGTGTTCAATTTGCGAACATCGATAACAAGAAGCTTATATCTAATACACTGGAGATTGCACTATGAACGTTTACTTGTCACGGGAAGATATGACCTTGAATGACGCCTGGTTGTTTTTTGTCCCTTTCACACCTAACTTGGCAAGTTGGTGTGAAAGGGATGAAGGAACAACCAGGCGTCATTCAAGGTCATACCTTCCCGTGACAAGTAAACGTTCATAGTGCAATCTCCAGTGTATTAGATATAAGCTTCTTGATCGATAACGAAATAATATTGTTTACTGTACTAAAGTAAATAATACGTTAAGGGTAATTTATACTAGCGACCCTTCCCGGCTTTGCTCGTAGCAATTAGCTTAGTTAGTCATGGTAAATTTATTGAGCGGGGTTGTGAAATGTCTTTATTAATTACAATATTATATACAAACTATCCTGCTATGGCGATTGATAATGCCTTTAAGGATATTAGTGCCTATCGTGTTTCACTGAAACTTTAAACTTTTTTAGACGGTAATAAAAATATATTTAAAATCAATATAACTAGGTAAGCATTATCAGGTTAAGTAGCATTTGAATGTGGATTAAAAAAAACAAGTCTGTTATTTAGTCGTGCAGTAGCTGAGTTCACACTTTGAAAGTTGATAAATAAGTAAAAACTTTTAATGATTTTTTCGTTCATATTGTTTTAAACAAGC
Organism: Colias behrii; assembly: GCA_029959065.1. Lineage (NCBI taxonomy): Eukaryota > Metazoa > Arthropoda > Insecta > Lepidoptera > Pieridae > Colias > Colias behrii. The sequence continues at coordinate 2,825,057 of JARWMC010000017.1, read as the reverse complement.
TTACTATCACCAACTTAATTTGGATACCTATACATATTTAATAAAAAATATATAACCATGATATCAAGCCCAGTATCTAAAGCTTCAACAGTTCAACTGAAGACTCAAATTAAAACACCTTACTACAAGATAAAAATACCCATAAACTTCGCACCGAATATGAGTAGCAATACCGTTTCATAATGAAAGCGTTCCGATGGTCTAGATCAAGAAGCTTATATCTAATACACTGGAGATTTCAGTATGAACATTAACTTGTAACAAGAAAATATGACCTTGAATGACGCCTGTATGTTTTTTTTATTCCTTTCACACCTAACTAACTACCTAGGTGTGAAAGGGATAAAAAAACATACAGGCGTCATTCAACGTCATATTTTCTTGTTTAAGATAATGTTCATACTGAAATCTCCAGTGTATTAGATATAAGCTTCTTGGTCTAGATTCAACTGTTTGACATCTGCACAGCTCAGCTAGAATTTTTGATCAAAGCAATTTGGCGTGTGATTGAATCGGTAATGGCCGGCAGTTGATTATTATGGTCTGTTCTTAGAGTATATATACTATCTAGTATCTATAGAGTGCGAACAACGAAGTGGGAACAGTAGGCACAGGTGGGAACAACACGACGTTCCCGCCGAAAGCGCGAGTAGTCGTAGTTGAGTGCTATCGAAGTGCGTTGCTCTAGAATTTTTTTCATATTTACGAATAAACATGGTGAAATGTGCAGTTCTATCTTGCAAGAACGATACTAGAAAAATCACAAAATTGAAATCCAGTATCAAATTTCATCGGTAAGTCGATTGTTATAATTATTTTTATGAAAATAAATCTAGCATCGCGGGGGTGAAGGGGAAGTGGGAGGGGACACGCGCAGGCTCGCTCGCGCACCTCAATTGATCGTAGTGATGTGACTTGACCAACGCTGTACTCGATAGTTTACTAGAAGAACTATATTTTAACATATTATTTATTTTACTTTAAAATTAAAACTCTTCTAGAAATGTATTATAAATAATTTTGTGGTGTGTATGGTATGATGCAATTTCTAATATTATGAATGCGAATGTATTATAGTGTAAATGTAAAGTATGTAATGTTATGATATATGGACCGCTAAATTGATTTTGAAGATTTTGGTAGGTATAGAATGGATAAAATTAAATAAAAAATTATTAATATTATTTATTAGTTATTTCATTTTAAATTATTAATTATTTCTCATTTTAAAACATTATTATTATTGTTCTATTTATTATTGAAAAAAATAACACTAAACCCGATCTTTTATTTTATTAATTTTAATATTTAAGAAGTCCATACGTTTTTCTGATATTCCAATTAAACATATTTTTTTAAAGTACTTATAATTAATACAAAAAATATTCAAATGGAATAAACACACTTTATTCACTTGGCAAACAAATTTAAAATTACATATTTATACTTTATTCATACATTTCTCCTTTAATAACTTATTGAACATAAAATTTACTTAAGATACATATTTATTTACATAATTTATCGATAGCTCAGCACGCAATTGTTACCTACCCATCTCTATTTGTCACACACACATCTATATAGTATCTATAGCTCATCTGCCTACGATTCGCACTAAGCAATTTGTGCAATACACGCGCTCTATACTACTGTAATATATACTCTAAGTGGTCTGTTAGATTTCCTTCTTGGAACCTGTAGAGTTGACATGAACGATGTTAAAATACATGTTTATTTTAACAGTCCATTAATTATCATCTAATTTAGAAAATAATGGTGAAACCGGGTCTTAGTATTATATCATCTGTGGTAATACTTCTAATAATAGGCAAATTCAAAGAGATTTAAAATAAACGTGTGAAGTGTGACATAACCATCATCAAGCCTAATGTTTAAACCACGTTTAAACTTTCTTCTCAAACCTCCGTTGATTAACCATTGTTATCCAACATGATAATTTAAACAAACATTCACAGGAAGTAAGATCAGCAACTATTGCAGTAATTATTTTGTGCGTAGTAATGTTATTTTCTCACAATTAAAATTATTCAATACCAATTTTGAACTTACTTTTACTTTCACTTTTTGGATATCTTCGCTTTATTTAGTCTGTGGGGTTGCCATATAGAGATAGTCCTATTATAATATCCCTATTGTAATCAATGATTGTAATATGCCTACTTGGTATATTATTATCGTTTCACATGTCAATAAAATTTGAATTTAAACTCTATACGGATTAAATCATAGGAGCTAACGATTTCTATCAATAGGTTATGGTCCTCATTTTCATTATGAGTTTTTTTTACAATTTTATTTGTTTTGCTAGTTTTAAGTGTTGTTTCAAATTGAAGTTAAACAATAAATTGAACAATGGCCGGTTACACCTATTTCATAACGATATGTTCGTTATTATATTAATTTGCATATATTATTAGTGCTGCGATTTTATCACAATTTTACGCTACCGGCCACCTAGACGTCTATTTAGCAGCTCATTAAAAATGTGGGGTATATAATTCATGCATTACTTTTTTCGAGTGTAGGACTAATAATCGCGTTCTACCTTATGATGACTTACACTAATATTACTCTCGGTTCTCCTAAATCCTTCCTACCAAGTACAAGTAAAGACATGGGCATAAAATTAAGATGTCATGCTAAATTTTAATCCAACGATAGCTAGTTTCTTGTGACAATAATTAATCTATACTAATATTATAAAGCTGAAGAAGTGTTTGTTTGTTTGAACGCGCTAATCTCAGGAACTACTGGTCCTACATAATTTGAAAAATTATTTCGGTGTTTGATAGCCCATTTATCGAGGAAGGCTACAGGCTTTACATCATCACGCTAAGACCAACAAGAGCGGAGCCACGCAGGTGAAACCGCGGAGCACAGCTAGTATAAGATATTAACCGACGTATAGTAGGTACGTATACTATGCAGATCGCGTAACTTCCCACAATTTAAAGGAATTACCATTTATTTCCCTACCATATCATTACTTCACCCCATAACTTGCTGAAATAACTATCACTATCCCTTTCTAATGGCAGCAATTTACCTACGTGTAACCAAATTGCTGGCTTTCTTTAGGAGAAACTTAAACGACATGTTTGTAGTTTACATATTATTATGGTATTCAGTTTTTTTTTGTTTTTTGTTACAAAAGGAGGGTATTTTGTATCGTATTATCTTACGTAACTCTTTTGAAGATTACTTTTGAATACTTAAAACGAATCTTTAATTTTTACTAAAAAAATACACGGCGCCCGCGCTGTTTTTTTTTGATTCTATGAGTAGTCTATCAACTTTTTGTGCGTAGTATACATTGATATTATGTCCATATATTATACCCATCCTGGTCGCCGTATCAATTAACATTTTAAACTTTAAAGTAGATTGGAAAACCGGTCAAAATCGACGCAAATATAAGTTAATGAGGTTAGATTTGTGAAAAATATGTGGGTTGATTGATACGATTTTGCGTGGTTCTAATATCATTATAAGTCATATGTCATGGCTAACATTTATAATGCGGAAGATGAGAATAAAACAAGTTATATTTCCAATTAATTAGGGAAACTAGAACAATTTAGGTAGGTATCTATATCATTTACGTACTACCAATTTATTCCCAAATCCTCAACATATCAAAAATATCTGAAATATTTTAATTTCTAAATTTACTTTAGTGTTTTTATGTTTTAGAAATAGTTTCATTTTAAAACAGTATAATTTACACATGGCAAAGGCACATAAAAACAGAGAACAAAACACGTACCTAGGTAACCCTCTATGTACTTACAATATACGTACATACGCATGAACGTGTATACATAATGTAGCATAATAAGAAGCAATCTGCATAAGAAAAAAGTGATGAATAATAATGTCACATAACACATACCTACATTGCACCCTTGAAATTATCGATAACCAATTACAATTTCCACAAAGATGCACAAACACCCGTATATAATTAGAATGAATGAAGAACATTGGCAAATATCAACTTCTGTGAAATTTATAATTATAAAACAATAGTTAAACCTGTGGTTAAACTACAGTTGGTTAAACTCTATCTCCTTGAAAATGTTGAAAATATCATTGAAAATATAGGTAGTCGATGTTTATACTAATTTGTGGCTCAAATGTTTTACTGATGGTAAAGTGTTTAATAATTATTTATAAATAAAACGATAAATTATTAATATGTACTTCTTTATTATTTGATACAATATCTACGTGAATATTTGCAAGTAATTGTACTTAATTGAATAGGTACTGAAAAGCGAATGTTTCAGCTTCTGAGGTCTACAAAAACGTAAATCTGACTTCTGTATTCGATCATTGTATAATACCATAATACCTACCTATGTCACTTGTCAGTATCAGGGGATATTATTAATATTAAACAAGATTATTTGTGTGACTAAACGTAGTTTAAAACGTGAAGATGGTCGAATAGATACCTACTAAATTCCAATGAGTTAATTAATATCTTAAGGTAAAAACCATGAAATCGAACGAAACATCAAAAATATGAAATTGATAAATACCCATAAAACATTCGTATTCATTTTCACATAAACATTACAGTTTTAATCCGGCGAAAGTTGTGAAAGTTTAATTGATGAAATATTTCGATAGCAATATCAATGAAAGGAGGCTTAAAACGAACAAAACTATAGTTTGAAAGTTTTGTTTAAAATGGATTTTTTTTAAATAAATATGTATCTTTTTTCGAACCAGTGGAAAAAGAAAGTGGTTTAAAGGGAGACACTCAATAGGCACCTAATGCATGATTGATCAGTGTTTGTTTTTATATGAAACAGCTCTTACTCTTCTCTGTCGTTTCTATTACAACCTTCTTACAGTCCATACTGTATAGTCTGTACCCTAAATCTTAATTTAAGCTTATACAACCATTCTGAACTCATATTTATTAGTCCGGGATACATCGCCCATTTTTGCAAGTGATTACTATCAAGGTAATTTTTCGTGAGTAGCTTTATTTTGATGAGATGCCCAATAATTTCATCTACGAAACTCTCGATTGTGGTAGCTTACAGAGGTAACAAGGATAAAAATTTTTGATTTGACGGTTCTCAAATATTTATTACGCAATTTGTAGGACAATATGTCTGTTGAATTATTTAAGTATTAAATAAGTGAAAATAAAAAAATCAGCTGGTTAGTAGGTAATCATTTATGATGACTTCGTTATCGATACACATTGGAAAGGGGGACTCTTTGATCAAACCATAGATTTTGTAGGACAAATATTTTTTCGTATAATTTAGATAATTATCTTGAGATTGAACAAAAAAAAACATTCAGTTAGTAATTAATATTTGAGAACCATCAAATCAAAATATTTTATCCTTGTTTCCTCTGGTAGCTACCACAATCGAGAGTTTCGTACATGAAATTATTGGGCATCTCATCAAAATAAAGCTACTCACGAAAAATTAGCTTGATAGTAGTCACTTGCAAAAATGGGCGATGTATCCCGGACTATATAACACACAAGGTTTTAACAGCAATTTATGTCATTATTTAATGTAAAATTTGATAGATCAGATTCTTACTTGTTTTCTACCGACAATAATTGACCATGTTATATCTTAAGTGTAAAATTACAAACATGATACCAAGGCTCAGTTTCACTTTCCTTCACGATTCTCACCGCGAAAACGATATGATCGCACGCATACAAATCAATTCCTGTCATCCAATACGTGACAATATTTGTTACAGATCACCAAATACTTCCTTGTGACCTTAACTCAACTTTAATGCTAATAAAACTAGCCCACATTAAGTTAATGACGTGCTGACCGCACAAATTAAAAACAAAATGAATCGTTGATTTTAAATTTTTATTGTTTCTTGTTTTATTTTTATTGTTCTATTCTATTTTGCCTTAGTATTTTGCTGGATTCAGTAGAAAATTGTGAAACTCAAAAGAAATCCGTATTATGCATGGCTGGATGGGGTGGACTTTTCCCAATAAAATATAGCACATCAAAATTGGTCTGATGATACGCTAAATTTTAACCGAGTATCACGCAAATAAAGTCGGCTGCATCTAGTTTCTACTTGCTTAATAGAGCAATGCAATGTCGAATTGAAATTAAAAAATAAAGTACACGTACTTTTAACCAATATTACATCACATGTAAAATAATTCGTTTTGCATTGCAGGTATTCCCTGTCAGACCTTACCCAACATATAGCACGAAGGCAATTTTATCGCAAAATCAACGTACATAAATATACTTGCCATGTGCGTCACGTATTAACCGATTGCCACACAACACCAATTATTTTGAAGTGTGGCAACACTGTCTGGCGGCAAATGACAACAATAACTTTTTAAATTTGAATCCAGTTGGAATCTGTTTCGGAATTTTTCTCCATTGTCACAATTTTTAGGAAGTAAAACAGTTACTTACCTACGTTATTTCCGCTTCGCTTTTGTTTCTCAAGATAAAATATTCAGTTACCAAAATTTCATCTAACTTTATCTTGAATCTGAACAAAATGGCTTACAATTAAAAGATATATACCAACTATCAATACTAATATGAATTAAAAGATATATACCAACTATCAATACTAATATGAATAAGTATTGATAGTTGGTATATATCTTTTAATTGTAAGCCATATACCCAAAAGAATGCATTTCATTGAATAAACTATGGAAGCAATTGCATTGCAATGTGGCGAAACAATAACAGAGTTATCTGTTTGTGAAAGGATGTTGGTATTGTGGATGGTGATAGCAACAATGGCATTTCGGCCCTTTGATTGTGAAACAAAACAATACACAGTCGACCTCAGCTACGGTTTTGGCGCGCTGGTCACGGTTTGATATTTTTATATAGTCACACGGAATAGTTTGCGGCTTTTACGGAAATGGTAAAGAAATAATTATTATCTTAACAAAAATCTTTAACATAGGTAACTAAGTTCAACAATCTCTTGATCTACCCACTGAGATAATAAATCGAGTGGGAAGTTGATATTTTAGGAAATACGATTTATGAGTTTGCCGATAAATAAAAGGAAACGTCCGAAAAGTATGGCATGGCGATTTTCGTAAATGGCTGCACGACGATGGTTACCTGTGCAAAAGTTAGCCTGGTACAAATGGTTGAATTGTTTTTTTTAAATCAACACATTCGCGTCGGTATGGCGGGCTGTAAGTCACACCGGAAAAGTATGGCATGACACTACCGCCTACTTCTTTTTTATGGGCTATCGGTAAATTCTAAAATTTTTATGTTACAAATCGTTTGACTTTCGCTATTTTTCCGACGAGTTCGACTAACGCCCACGCGACTAAGCCGCCGGTACCAGCGTTCACACCATCATTTTTCTTTTTGTCATTGCGTACTAAGACCCCTGTAGAACCGCCATCCTGTTACAAATGACTCGAAATTTTGTGTCAATATCTCCCGGTCTAATAGATCATGCCTTTAGTACTAGTATTTACACTTTGTAACAATAAATAGTAATTATTGAGGGCATATTTACATCAAAGACGTATAAACAAGGCGATCCTTGTTCTATGTAGATTACACACAAAAACTAAAATTACGATGAGTCATATTATGCTTAGCCCCCGACGCAAAACGAGTGCTGAGAATCATGTTTTTTTGAAATAGCTGTACTCAAAAATGTTTGCATCTTTACTAAACAATTGAAATGAATAGTATGCGGATATATTTCTGATAGTGGATAAATTCCGCCTGTCCTAATTTGTCCACACTAATCAAACTTGAATAAGAAATTAAAAGTAATTAACTAATAACTAATAAGTCATGTTCAGCCAGCATCAATCACATGCACAGCATTGCATGTGCAATCGTCTGGACAATTGGAAAAAGAAATGTCAATGACATCGACCACAAGCACGAGTAACTTATTCCACGATCTTTCGTTTCACCGTGTTCTCTGCAAATTAGTATTCTCAGTTAAAACAATGATCTCTTGATAATCTTACTTACATCACGACTCGTTACTCGTAGTCACTGACCCCGGTTGTAATGATGATTAAATACTTAATCACCAATGTAGAAACTTCTAGCCTTGCCCTTTTTCAACTCGCGAAGGTATATCGATAAGAGCGGGTGATTCGGATTGTTTTTCAGGAACCTTCCAGACATTTCTTTATTAAGGAACATTATTAGCTATGATGATGCGGTTGTAGTCTCTTAACTGATTTCACTATCTTTAGTTTTCTGTAACTGTAACTAAACTGATTAAATAACGGGTTAAATCTACGTATGGACCATGCTGCGGTCCATAAAAGTCTCCCATAATTCAACTAAACATAACAATTAGTTTCACTGAGAGATTATGAAGCATGAGAAAATGTATTTATTGTAACAGTGAAAGTTACCTAATAAAAACTATTACATCACAAATAAAAACCGTGATAATTGTGTCAAAATTTAAAACGCTTCATTTTCAGAGGTCTATTTAGCAATTTCGTCGGGGTTCATTTTTAAGTAGTCCATTTCTGTGAACTGCTAAATGCATGAACATTAACAAAATTTGTAAGATGGATAATTTAAGAATTTGACACACATAATATGTTAAGTTTGGTGAAATAAAATTGTTTCAAATTGATCGTGCAACGTAGACAAAAACGCTAATAAGTCGTGACTCGTGAGAAAACGTTGCAAAAACTCTAAAACGACATATAAATAAAACACGTACTATTCTATTCTTATTTCACTGTTGTAATTGAATCCAAGGCTGTTTCAATTCACGCGTTTAAAAGTGCAAAATGTTATTTTATTAATATGTCATTTTTCTCTTTACAGATACTATGGACTGGACTGGCTCTAGTTTTCATCCTGACTATAATTGAAGTGGAAGGGCACGGCAGACTCATTGAACCACCCTCACGAGCGTCGGCGTGGCGGTACGGCTTCGACACCCCGCACAATTACAACGACCACGAACTTTATTGCGGAGGATTTTCCAGACAATGGAATAAGAATAATGGGAAATGCGGCGTCTGCGGTGACGCCTGGGACTCGCCGCAGCCCCGAGCGCACGAGCTAGGCGGTCGCTTTGGCCAAGGAGTCATCGTCCGCCAATATGCTCCTAAAGATGTTATCGTCATTAAAGTCGAGTTAACGGCAAACCATAACGGCTTTTTCGAATTCCGTGTGTGCGAAGAGGCAAAAGGCACCACGCAGGAGTGTCTCGACAAACATCTATTACTGCTAGATGGTAAAGATACCTCTAAATTTTATCCTAATCAAGGAAATAGAGTGTATGAAATGAAATATCAGTTGCCCGAAGGCTTGGAATGTTCGCATTGCGTGCTGCAATGGAGGTATATTGCTGGGAATAACTGGGGCACTTGTGAAAACGGGACAGGGGCTGTCGGATGTGGGCCGCAAGAGGAATTCAGGGCATGCGCAGATATAGCTATTGGAGATCGCTTACCCACGACCACCAAGAGACCGAGACCGAGACCGACGTACGTGCCACCGAGCAGACGTCCAACTGTGCCAACACCCGAGGAGACTTCGGGAAGCGCATGGTACGGTGTCGTGGTCGCCATCGTCACTCTCCTCGTCGCGCTTGCGCTGCTGGCGGGATTGTACCTGTACTACTACAGAGGTGGCATGAGGATAAAGAATCTATTGAAATCCAAGGCGGCGCCTCCCGCGCCTGTTCCTCCGCCCAGGCATAAGAAGGTCTCCCTGTCTAGAGAGACACCGCCAGTCATATCGTCACCGAAAATAATATCCGACTCAGGATTTGAAACAGTAGATTTAAGATCTAATTAATTAAAGGCTTATTTGCAACCACCACTGCCGTAACTAGTGATATTGTGTTGTTCTTGTGTGATTAATGTGATTGATCTCTGAAAATGTATATTTTTAAAACCTTTCCTTTAATAATAATAAATCCGTACCCATCTACTGTTAGAAAGCGCAATAAATTACTGACCGAGGTTGCCATCTAATATCTATCTATCTAATATCTAATCTAATATTCTAATATCTAATATCTAATTCTATTCTAATATTCTAATATTATATTATAAAGGCGAAAGTTTGTATGGATGTATGGATGTTTGTTACTCTTTCACGTAAAAACTACTGAACCGATTACAATGAAATTTAGCACACATATAGAGGGTAACTTGGATTAACACATAGGATAGTTTTTATCCCGGAAATCCCACGGGAACGGGAACTATGCGGGTTTTCCTTTGCAAACGCGGGCGAAGCCGCGGGCGGAAATCTAGTTTTACATAAAACTTGTTATTTATTACTTCTGTTGATTAAATTATTTGAAAGGATTTAAAAGTATACAGCAGGGTTAAGCGTGAAAGGAACGTTTTAGAATTAAGTCGTGACTCGTTTGTAAAATATTTATGTAAATTAAATATTAAAAGTAATAATGAGTTTTTTCATTTATCATTTCCAAAACTTATAGGTATATACCTAAATAACTAGTAGGTATAACTAGTTACAATAATAATTGTATAGTCAATTATACTTACAATTATTAATGTACCTTAATAATAAATTATACCATTGTTAATATAATAAATTACATATTTTGATTATAATTTAATGAAATTAAAAATAATTTAATTTATCAAAGTAGAATTATGTAGTACCAAGGTACCTATTTATGATGACATGAATGAATGAATTGATGACCGTATTAAAGTTTGTTTTTTTAATCCTACTAATTAATAGGCTCTAATAGGCTCGAAAAGTAGTAAGCATTTCGGGGTCTTGGTAAATAGGTACTCGAGTAGAACTTAATCAGCCCATTCACTGCTGGTTCAACACGCTGGTCTTTAACTAGAACTGCAAATATTATTAGAGATTTTTTAAAATTAATTAGTTGATACAATATTTAGAAAAAAAACTTAAGTTCCTTCCAATCTCGTGAAATAGATTCCCACTAGATTGCAATCCGTCTAAATATTGTTAAATCATAAATGGTAACTTAATGTTTGATTTTGAAGCATAATTTTAACGCATTATTTTAAAGATAAATAATGTACCAATTTTAAACCGTTAAATTTGTGAAATGGGGATTGGATATACTTAGGCTTACATTAGGTTCGGTTTATTTAAAATCTCAAAAATAAGATCTTGTGGGCAAGCAAATTATTATTAATATTACACTTTTTCGACGGATTGCAATCTCGTGAGTCGCGAGTAATATTATAAATTATAATCTACCCTGTGAATCTACCTTTACGAATTTTACGTGAATTTTACAATCTCACGGAGACATCCTGAGACATCTCGTCTTTTTTTATATATCTATGAGTCATGAATATTGTCTGTCTAACTTTATATGGCAACCAGTCGGGAAACGTCAATGTCATCAGTCATTTAGGTACCGTAGACAATCTCAAAACAAACGTGCCACAAAAAATTAAAGTATTCGACTTAGACTAGTATTTATTAATCAAAAAAAGACTTTTATAAATGAAAAATGGCTGTACGGCCTCAGCGCATACATGACGGTGGAATTGTGGAACGTAGATTGCGGCCGATTTACGGTAATGAACAAAAATAACCTCCGATGCATTTGTATACTTCACCCGTAGGTACCCCGGCAACAATAATTCAATTTGTGTTTTTCTATTTTAGATTGGTTGGACAATGGAAATAATAAAAAAGCGTTGCAAGAAGCGGAAAAAGTGCTCAAGAAGAGCCCTACGCTGCAGGCGGCTAGAGCTTTGAAGGCACTTGCTCTATTAAGGTTAGGAAAGGCTTCCGAATGCCATGCAGTTCTTGACGCTCTGGTTGAAGAGAAACCTAGTGACGATACTACATTACAAGCGATGACTATATCTTATAGGGAGTCACACCAATGTAAGTTATATTCTTGATTTACCTGGAGTCTGATAATTCTGAAAATAAGCCATATTTACACACATTAATGTTGGTAGGTATTACATTTTTACATACATACATTACTTTTATAATCTCAATTATCAAATATGTAATATTGATGTTATAAAGATAACTCACTTGTTTTTACATTGTTATGATGTTTAAGAATAATATTAGATTTATGAAGAGAGTATAATTATGACCATTATTCTTTTCATTGGATGGTTACGAAATATATTTATGTTTGTTTCTAAAATTTTAATTTACTTTTAAAGTCTACTATACAGCTGGCTTAAAAAGGGAGCATAAAAAATGCTATAAAATACTTTATAAATTCACCATTCACATACAATCAAAAACAAAAATAAAAAATACAGTAATATTTATTTTTATATCTGGTTCTTTAATACAGTAATATATATTTATTTACTCCATTGACAATCTGGTTCTTCATATTCCAGTACCAAAGGTATGTGAGATCTACGAAGCAGCAGTGAAGGTGGATCCAACAAATGAGGAGCTGTTCTCCCATCTGTTCATGTCTTATGTTCGAATCGGAGACCACAGGTCGCAGCAGAGGACTGCTATGGCTTTGTATAAGTTTGCTCCAAAGAATCCATACTATTTTTGGGCTGTTATGAGCATTGTTTTGCAGGTTTGTTTTATTAGTAACTTAACAAATTAAATAACATGTTTTGACTTTTGGTATGTATAAAAGTTTCATCTGGCCATACAATAGGTAATTTTACATTAAGGCTACATGATTGGTCCGTGAAGGTCAACATTTATTTTTTGCACATTTTCTTTATATTGAAATGAAAGTTATTATAAAAAAGTAAATATAAAATATTTGTATAGTTGCAGTGGATTTTAATTTTTTGCTTACTATTATTCTAATTTTAAAATAATAAATCTTTTACAGGCAAAGACAGCCGATGATAGTACAAAAAGAAATATTCTTCTAGCCCTTGCTCAACGAATGATAGAAAACTTTATAACTGAGAACAAAATGGAGGCAGAACAAGAGGCCCGATTGTATATTATGATTCTAGAACTGCAAGAGAAATGGGGAGATATTCTGAAGTTCATTGAGAGCCCTCTCTACTCCCAACTAGTGCCTGGTTCAACAACTCAAGCGTGTATTCCTTACTTTAAGAAAATAGGAGAATGGAGAAGATTAAATTTACTCTGCAAAGACTTATTGTGGGATAACCAAGATCGGTGGGACTTTTATATGCCATATTTCGATTCCGTCTTCCAATTAATGAAAAAACAGAGTGCGGAGAGTGAAAACTCCGTCGACGACACTCCGGAGAAGTGTCACGAATTTATTTGTTCGATAGTAGAAAGTATGTCGTCTGGCCGAATGCTACGGGGACCCTATTTAGCTAGGTTAGAATTGTGGAAACGTTTGGCGCAAGGTGGTGACCCTACGTCGTTACTGGGCAGCGGGGTAGCATTATGTCTTCAATATTTAAGAGTATTTGCTAATAAAACGTGTGCTGTGCCTGATCTAAAACCGTATCTGTCCATGTTACCTCAGAAAGAGAGAGAGGAACATAGCCGAGACTTTTTGACTTGTTTAGGATATGATGAGAATAGTGAACCTGATAATGTAAGTAAATATTTATTATTACATGCATGTTTTAAAATCAAAATCAATAAACTTTATGTAGCTAAATTACACGGCAACTAAATAAGAATTTTAAAATCATAAAATATCTTCTTCCAATTTCTTTTATATTGTTTTCAAGATTTCTTAATAACTAGATCACTTCAAACTTGTACTTGCATTACACTTAAAGATATCAAAATTTTACGCTCCATCATATACTTATAGATAAATGACATCCAACGCCACGTGTCCTGCCTCTCAGCATGGAGGCTGACAGCTGCAAGTGGTACACCAGAAGAAAATATAAATATAGCAAACCTATTAAGACGTCATTACTTGCGGTGCTTAGAAAAGGGGCTTGTTACGGCCACTCTGACTGAATTCTGTGCTGCCGATACGTATGGGACGTTGGCTGCGCATCATTATTTCTATGCTGGTAAGAAAAATTCATTTACTTTATATCAAGATTGCTATCCATATTTTCTACTAGTTAATGTGTTGAACTAATTGGCATTTATTGTTTTATTACCCTCAAGCCAGTCTTTCCTTTATGTGTAAAGAAAATAATATTTTTATAGTGACTCATTTAATAGGATGAGTATGAGTATTTACAAAAAAACTGAATGTTTAAGTAAGTTTTTCTTTTCATAATTTTCTTTTGGTAGATGATTATCCTATGTAGAACTAGATGGCGTTGTGCTAAATGCAGTAATATTTATTGTAAAGAATACAATTAGGCCTAATGTTTTAGAAAATTGGTAAATGAAAATAAGTTTATCCTTATAAAAACATAATTAGAGCAATGTTCTTGGAAATATGGAAATTTTCTTTTTTCTGATGTAAGTTCCATTTGTGATTGAAAAAAGTCTTTATAATAGTCTAATATATTTTATATTTAGCAGTGTTTACAGTTTGTTATTTTGTTTCAGCCATTGAACAAGAGAATCCAGCTCCCATTATAGAAGCGTTAAATCTTTTGGAATTAGTGCTTCACCACTCTCCGGCCAACTTCCATGCTAAATTGTTGCTTATATCCTTATACCATATATTAGGTAAGAGTTTAATTTTATAATTTTTGTTTATCTAAATTTCTAGAAATAGGATTTATATTTAGTGGTATTTTGGCGTATTATTTTAAAAGTAGTTCAATCTAGTTCTACACTACCTTGCCTTACACATCTAGTCTTACACTAACTTGCCTTATTTAAAAAGCAGGTGTTTTGCGTCGCATCAAATATTTTCAAAAAAAATTTTTTTTTTAATGGGCGTATCGAAAGCCGCGTTATCTCTTTTCGTTTCAAATGTAATTCACCAGCAACCCTATATAAATGATCTACAGTTATTGCATAAAAACTATTATAACATTGTAGGTATCGATTCAAAATGCATAAACAAAGGACCAAAATACTCAGATCCACTTTCAGATAACATCTTTTTGCACTTTTGTTTGTACCAGGTAACGCGTTAGCAGCGGATACCATATACAACAAGCTAGAAGTGAAGCACATACAGCTGGTGTCGTTAGGCTGGTTACACGCGGCGCGGCTCGCCCCCGCGCTGGCGCCGGCGCGCGCGCTGCGACTGCTCGCCGACACGTGCGCCTTCCACAAGCACCACGCCAAGGACGTGAGTACACACACAGCTGGTGTCGTTAGGCTGGCTGCACGCGGTGCGGCTCGCGCTTCCACATGCGCCAATTCCACTAAGTTTTTATAAACGGCTAAGGAATGGAACTCTCTTCCTAGCTCCATATTCCGTGCACAATACAATCTGGACCTTTTCAAAGCGAAGGTGGACAGGCTTCTTCTAGGTAGACGTGCATCCAAGTAGACCACATCGCCGCATACCATCAGGTGGGATTGTGGTCAAACGTCTGCCTATTCATTATAAAAAAAAAGTTCTTGTGCGGTGCTGGTACGTATGGATGAGTGCGTGAGTATACGCACATATACACACGCGTCTACGCACGCAAACACACGTACACACCTATACACCGACACATTTCTCTGAATCGCAAGTGCAACGTTTTGCTACACCCACACCCGTACACAAACATACATAGTCGCAAACACACTCACACACGCAAAAATATTTGAATGAATTTTATTATGTCGTGACGAAAAAAGAAAAGCGATGGAAATTTAAATAGAAAAACGACTCTGATGCAAGTTAAATGATTGTGAACAAAGCTCTTGTTAGAAACATGAACATAGCTTATTTAACACCAATAAAAAAGCTACAGTTAACCAGAACACATAATTATTTTGGTGCCAAAATGGTCATCAGCGTAAGCTACAAAGAAAGTTTCTACGTCACTGATTTTCAGGGACGAACGACGACGACGACTTGAAGCAATTTTACTATTTAGCTAGTCGTTGAGTTAACCAATTTTAGTTCCATTTATAAGTCACCATATCGAAGCGACTAACATAAGTTTGTCCAAAAGGTAAGAAAAACATCATAATAATATACATGTTATGACTTGTGTGAACCAACCAAAAGACAGACAAGGAAAATTAAAAACCGCATCCATCCTATTTTCTTTCCTAACAATTGTTTTTTTCAGTGCAAAATTATATGATATTATGTGTCAAAGATGTCCCTAATTAATCTTACCTTTTTTTACACACCTAGATGTTTGATAAATAAGGCATTATGAAATTGCGAACGTTTTTTAAATGAAATGATCATTTAATTTATCTTAAATCATCTTTGCCAACGAGCCTTTGTCTGTTTTGTCACTTGAATCCAGCTCGAAGGACCACTGAATATACAAATAACAAGCCTACTACTATACTAGTATATTACTAGCTACGTACATTTAAAATGTTGATGCTGAGCAGACGAACAGTGAAAATTTTTAGCTTTTAAACATTATAACAAGTCGAACAATAAGCTATTTAAAAAACGTAAGCGTAACATATTAGACGCATCGTATATGTTACACTAGCTGCTCCGCGCGGTTTCACCCCCGTGGCTCCACCCCTGTTGGTCGTAGCATGATGATATATAGCCTATAACCTTCCTCGATAAATGGGCTATCTAACACCGAAAGAATTTTTCAAATCGGACCAGTAGTTCCCGAGATTAGCGCGTTCAAACAAATAAACAAACAAACAAACAAACAAACAAACAAACAAACAAACTCTTCAGCTTTATAATATTAGTATAGATTTGCATCGAGTTATCCTTACTCAAATAAATGTCTTGGCCCTTGATAATAAACGTGTCTATAAAAACTTTCAAAATTAATTTAATTTTATTTATATATAAAATTAGTTTAATTTCTATTTACTGCAAATAATTATGTTTTCTTATTCTTTCTTTTTGGTTAAGTGGAGTAACAAAAAAAATATAAATTTGAAATGTAGGGGGGTCTTACCAGAGGCTATTTTATTGATAAAACTGATCTATCTAAAAGCCCACCGCACCGCGCACTATTCAATTATAATCAACAGGTGTTTCGGCAACATACGATAGAAATATTCTTGATTATTTATTTTCAAAAATTTACCGTAGTCCTGATTCCTTCCGTAAAATGGAAATCAGGTGGGTTGATATATTTAGGTATGTTCTTGTCAATTATTGTCATAACTGTATCGTATCAAAGGGCATACAAAAATTTAGTACCGATTCTGTCGACTGGTTGAGCAGTCGAGTCGCGCGGTTATTTATTATTTTGATTACATTATAATTAAACGCTATTAAAATATAAAAAAAATGTATTTAATTGACAATGATATAAGATTGACAGTTAGTGTAATGAATATAATTTGGAATAGAATCATTGGTGAGTATTTTAAAAACAAAATAAAAAACGATTACGGACCTTTAAATAGATTAAAATAATTAATTATCATAAAAATCTGTAATAAGTGTAGTTTTTGGTTTTCGGGACTCGTTATGGCTTAAGTATAGGTATCCTTTTTTATGTACTATATTGGATATTCAAAATGCTTTTACTGCGATTAAAAAGGTTGAAAACAACTGAATAAAGTATTGATTTTTATTGAATTGGCTATTTGAGGAAGATCCTTACGCCTCTCTACGACCTTGATTATTAGGTTGCTACGCAGAAATAATTGCCTACGCAGAAACGTTGCCTACGTCTTCGTGTTTAAAAATATTTGATTAATTCAAATATTAAATTGAGATATGTATTCATTTTTAGTAGTGTGCTATTATTCCACCAAGGTTTACTTTCTTTCATTGATAATAATTAAAGGTTTTCGTAAATTTTGCATTTTCAGCGATAAGTTTAATTTATTTAATATTTTTTAATCGACTTCAAAAAAGGAGGAGGTTCTCGATTCGACTACCGATATTTTTTGTAGGTTTGTTGCTTTGATGATTCTTTTTTATCGTTCCGAACCTCACGATCACTCTGTTGTCCGTCTGTCTGTCTGTCAAGCCCCTCTTCTCAGGAACACGTGGATGTATCAAGCTGAAATTTATATTGAAAGCTCAAGTCTACGGTAAATTAAACTTAAAAGCCAACGCAATCTAAAAGAAGTCGGTTAAATACAGCCGTTTATCACGGAATCAAAACCTACAGGGAACATCCCGTGTACAAAGAGTCTTGAAATTTGGTAAAAAGTAACGTGTTATGTCGCGGCCACACTATGCTCCTCGCGCTGCTCATCGCTCTGCTCATCGCGCTGCCGTTATTCGCCGCGACATTGCCCTCTCTAGCCACACACTGCTCTACTCGCGCGATTAATCGCGACGCTCCTCAGTCCTCACTTGTCATTTGCCTTGTCTCACGAAATGGACGTTGAAACGGTGGCAGCGTGCGCGCTATGCATTTTTAGTATAGCTAATTATATTAATAAAGTAAAAAGAAATATACATCGTCGTCGTCGTCCTCAAACATAAAAAAAACATTAACAATTTTTCGTTTGACCATTCCATGCTTGGCGACAACATAATTTCCAATTTTGCATACGTGTGCGTCTTGCGCGAGCGCTCGATGCGGACTGCGATCGCGCGAGTATGTGGCCAGGCATTCGCACTCGTATTGCCGGTACTTTGACTCGCGCGCAAATACCGACAAAATAGGGAGCAGTGAGCAGGTCGATGAGCACGACGAGTGGCATGACGAGTAACGTGTCCACACTATGTCTCTGCCTACTTTCCTCGTTACTTCCCATACCACTCGTCGAGTGTGTGGCCGCGCAGTTAGAGCACAGGTTAAGGAAAATATATAGCCTAGCCTTCCTCGATAATTGGGCTATCTAAAGAAATAATTTTTCAAATCGGACCGGTTGTTCCTAAGATTAGCGCGTTCAAACAAACAAACTCTTCAGCTTTATAATATTAGTATAAATAATATATTTTTCAATCAAATGATCTTTATAGTTATTTGACAGAGGCTACACAATTTACGTTATCGTTTTCCATTCTTCCATCGCCCTTTTCATTTTTTCCTTATGTTCTTTCCAATATTAGAGAGTATCAATGAGTGAGTGCTATACTTATACATCGTCTACACTTTTGTAGGTACTAATTGCATGTCCGCTGCAAGCAGCTAAATTAGGCACGATCAAATTAAACAGCGAGTGAGGGGACGGGATTTATATTATATAGGATGTTATGTCGTATTGTTGCCCGGGAGATAGATATTGATTTCTTGTTTATTCTGTCTAGACGTTTGATCTCTACGATACCTGTATACGATATAATATTAATGAATTATATACGTTGATTTGAGTCGCATTTGCAATGTACTGAGTTTTAAATATTGATATTAGAGACGGTGTTTACAGAAAGAGCCATCTTTTCAGATGTAAAATAAATTGTTGTTGTTTCTCGTATTTAATTATTCCCATAGCCCCTTCCCTTCGCCCACGGTCAAAAACGCTATCCCCTATTTCTACTCTTTAGATGTCAATTTTTTTTAAGTAGCATATGTTTGATCCTGTTTCTTCAATTATGCATGTTCATTTCATGATGATGGTGATGGGCTTAGCTGTGCAAGCGTGACAAACAGACTGAAAGATACTCGTTTTTATAAATCTGAATTTATAATATTAGGGGCGGTAAAGAATAGCGAGTAACGTACGTCTGTGCTTTAACACCTTTACTGAATTTATTAAATTATCTCTATACTAGACGGAACTAGACTGCTTATAAACAAACATATGATGTATCTTGGCGTAATAAACTATCTCTGCATTGCAAATACATGTAAGGAAGCGTTTTATCACATATTTTGACCTGATACTCTCACTTATAAATAACAGCAAAGTCCCAGTCATACATTTTTGTTTGACTTTTTTTAAAGACTGATCTCAACCCACAGAGCGTGGAGCAAGTGACATACGCGTACAAGTTCGGAACATTCGAGAAGGTCGCCGAAGTGTGGGAGTGGGGCGCGCGCATTGAAGCGTGCGCGTGGTGCGCGGCGTGTGGGCGGGACCGCGCGCTGCTCGCGCTGCTGGCGGGCCCGCAGCCGCTGCAGCCGCTGCACCGCTTGCCGCACGCGCCGACGTGAGTATACTAGCTAGGGGAGAGTGCTGAAGCGCTTTTGGATGCGAATATATTCTCCATAGAGTATAATGCAGGGTTAGCGCTGTAGCGCTTTAATTGGAGAAGTATCTATGATCTTTGTGTTATACACCGCTTAAGTACTTCAAATGTGCTAAAACAATATGGTATAAGGGGCGCTAAAGCGAGAGCGAAGAGAGCGATGAAGAACTTCATGTAGATATATTTATAAATATTAATGTTATGTTCTACACCCCCGATCCATTTCTTTATTCCAGTCCCAATTCCTTTCCTTATCCTTAAAAGATGAGCAACGTCTTATTGGCGACATCACGCGAACCACCAGCTCAGATACCCACAATGATATAAAAAAGGAAGTAAAACATAAAGGTTATTAAAAGTAACAGAAACATAGAAAATTACATTGATATTTGTAGGTCTAAAATTAGTAACACAAAATCCTATCTCATGAAAATATGTATTCCAATAAAGAATATTCCCTAGCCAGAACCATTTTGTCTCGACCTACGCCCATGTCCGATGTGAATAGATGATTGATAAATATTTGGACGCAGGCGTAATATGCGATGCAGGTACCTAGGTAATATTCTAGACTTTTCGAATTGGTCCTTCGAATCCCCGGGGGTCTGATATCAATCATTCGCGCATGTGCCGCCCATATTTCTTGTCCTGTACTGCAACTGCACATGTGCAAAGTTTTCGATTGCCATCTCAATAATTAAATAGCGGACGTGATTTGTAGTCAGTTTCCGTCGGTACATTAATATTGATGGACATGTTATGTTGGTCGTCCGGTCTGGACCAACAATGGCAGTGTCTTGCTTTTGATATCGCGTTTAATTCGGTTTTCGTGTGTGTTTGTTTAATTCGTAATAGTTTTTAGAGAAATATTAAGCTTCTCACGTTATATGGTGAGTAAATTTATAATATTTAAGAAAAATAACTCAAGTTAATCGAGTTCTGGGGAGGTTTCGAATTTTTCATTGTTCTTTAAATAAAGATTTATTATTTTTCTTCTTTACATTATTTTTCGGTAATTCTTATGGTTTCTCGTTCTTAAAACTATGCGTATGGATCTTTAAAATTTGTTTAATTTTTTTTTATTTAAACTGTAAAAGAAAAACTTAAAACCAAATATGGTTGCGGAAGGCATTTAGAATTTTCAAAAACTACCCTCCTTTTCGTAGAAAAGTTTGATTAAATTTATTAGTCATAGATTTTTTGCGAATTTATTTTTATGTGCTGTAGCGAAGCCATTACTGAATCTGTGCAAAGTTTTCAATTTTTAGTTTAATAAAATATGGACATGACTTAGAGACAGTTTTCGAAGTTTCATCGATCGTTCGTTTGATACCAGCCTTTGCATGATTATAAATCATCTGTGGTAACATAGCAGTTACTAATTTAAAAGTTATGTCCAAAATGTTATTACGATGTTATATTTCTTGTTGTTCATAAAATGTTAAAGGGTAAAATGTTAAAGTTATAATAACTGTTCACATGCCGTGTTCGGATTACAAAGAAAAGGACTACAATGATATTTGATTTGTAACGATACCCCTTACACGGTTATAACACATATTTATTCAACTTCAACTCGTTATACTTTATGTCCGCCATTTTGTGTGCGTTCCCTTTGTCGGCGGCCATTTTGTCAGAGGCTGAAGTGACAATTATTACGCAATACGCAGTTGTTGTAACTGAATAATGCCATATATCTATATCTTTTATCTTAGCAAAGTCTTTAAATAGCAAACGATTATCTGTTCTTTTTTGCCTTAAGTATGAAATATAATTTTCATAAAATTCATGTCCTTTGCGTCTACTGCGCATGCACGTCCGCCATTTTAATTTCGTCCTTTGCAACTGCACATGTGCAAAGCTCGGCATCGATTGCAATGCTAGATAAGTACATGCAGACGTGATTTACAGCCAGTTTATCGCGACCCATGAATATTGATGGACATGTAATAGTGGTCACCCGCGTTGGACCATTTTGAACTTTAGTGGTGTAACTATAGTGACTATAGTTAGTGAATCTAGTGCTTTAGTGGTTTAAATCGGGACCAGTCTTCAGTTGAGTTGATATTTGATAAATGATTTTAATTTATTAAGCAACCATAGGTGATTTCAGTCCATTTATAACTAGTCTTTGATAGTTTCATTTCCTTCAGTGAGTTTGAAGCCCTTTATGATGATTCCAAAAAATTTAATATATCTCCATCTAATTCGATTATTCATTTGTTCCATTATCTTAGTTTGAAATCTTTAATCCGAACGCAATAGTGATGCTTGCTAGTTGGATATGGGCTTGCTATCGTGATTTTTTACCAAATAAAAAAAAATGATTTTTTCAAATCCCTTAAATGGAATAGGTCTACGCCCACATATTTCGTCTTATTATTGAACTAATACAGTTATGCAAAACTGCAATCGATCTCTATTTTAAATCTGAAATGATGAAAAAAATCCATAAAAAATATCCGCCATTTTGAAAAATTTTCGATCGATAATAACCTGAGCGCAGGCGCAGAAGCCAACTGTCAGCTCCAAAAACATTTCCTTTGTCCTTTGTGGCTATTTTTATTATATGCTGTCAGCGATGACAATGGCGAACGAAGCATTGTTAATAATACGCAATATTTATTTTTTTACACTTTCGACTTTCCCGCCCCTTTGTTTCCTTTGTCTTTAAACCAGTTCATCAAATTTCTCGGGTTTCTGAAATTTGTCTCCGCCCATATTGTAAAATTCGGAATTGAGACAGTTTCAATAAAGCATTTGTAAACGGATTTTCTTTTTTTCTTTTCTTTCCTTCAATATTGAATGTTAAATCATATTGAATTTTAAATAATTGGATTTCCCGGGCCTACACCACTGCGCATGTCCGTCTGTTAGAACCACAATGCAACTGCACATGTGCAGAATTTGCGATCGATTACAGTCTCCATAAGATGTAGGCAGATATTGCGTGATAACCTTTTCAATTCGAAACGCATACAATGCAACGAATATTGTGAATTATCGCGTGTCCTTATTATTTTATTCAAGTTAGATTTACACGTTTTGATATTGAACACTTTGAACACATTAAAAATGATTATTCGTTTTTAATTTTCAATATCTAAGCTAAACATGTTACACTTTGCGAGGTCACCACAAGACTGCCGTGACTGTCGCCATAATGCTGAATTTATACATGGCTAATATTTTGTATTGCAAATTGCAATATTGATTATCTATTTCTTTTCAAAAACGTAACGTTATTAATTTTTTATGATAACATATTAAGAATAACTTTTTCCTTTTAAATTTATTTTTAAAATTCGTTATTATCTACTAGTAACTTTAGGTACGCAGAGAAAATTGCTAGTTTCGGGATAAAATATTCATTGACACGTAGTCGTGATCGTTTTCGATGTCAAAAACAATACACAAAAGATTCCAATTGGGCATTATGTTTTGTCCTAATACGCCCACGGTGTCCGCCATTTTGAATTTATGGATGCAACTGCACGTGTGCAGGATTTCGAATCGATGGTAGAAAGCGCGCAAGCGTGATATAATGTCTAGTGCATTCACCTATTGAGCAGTTAGTCATTCAAATGTCATGGGCTTAAGATGTCCTCTGCACACTAAAAATCTGAAATTTTGCTGAGCCTTTAAATTTAAATTCGGTATGGTTGAACTATTTGCACAAATGCGCAGGGTGTTTTAGTTTCAAATTTAGTTGTTTCGAATGAGTTTTAGGTATAGTGCACTGTGCTAGTACCAAGGATTTTATAATGGAATTGTATTGCAATTGTGTATCTGCAAAGAGTAGATATTCAGAATTAGTAGACATTACGTGAAGATGTGAAGTGACAATAATGTGAAATCAGTATCTCTTGGTACATATCAACGTAAGTGTTGCATATATTTTTTCAAACTTAATATTTATCTGTAACTTATTAAATTAATCCTGATCCGAAAAAAAATTAGGTTTTTTTACTATTTTTTTCTTTCACGGAGTAAATTCTTGAAATCCTTTTTCTAGAATATTGAATTATTTTAAAATAAACCCCGTCGAAATATCCGGTATAGAGTTCGTTTTTTTTTCGGAGTAAACATATGGCCACACCTGTATTTTCATATAGCAGGCTGCAAGCCAATGCAATCGATAAATTTGAACGCGCAGGCGCAGTGATAGATGTCTCCATTGCGATATTGATAAATTAATAATTTCTAGTGCACTTATTAGCACTGCGCAGGTATAGCCGCCATCTTGGCTTCACATGCGAAATATACAGATTTTGTTATGCGCAAGTGTGACTTACGTCACATTAACGAATATTTTCTAATACGCAACTTTACTGCGCAGTTACGTCCGCCATATTGTATTTTGCAATCGATAATAATAATTTTAACTCAAACACTTTAGATGTTCAACTATACCACTTCTGAAACGTTTATCTTTTCACTTCTGAAAAGTTTTATTGAAACAGTATATTCGTATGTATTATAAAACATTTACGCAATACCTCATAAATAAATACTTTTTTGGGTAAAATATACAATTTATTAATTAATTAACGTAATTTGAAACACTTGTACAACGAGCGTGGTCGCCCCTCGCGGGTACACTGGCGCGCAGTAGCTACAAAAATGTGTCAAGTGGTCTGAATAGACGAGATCAGTATGCGCAAATTCTGATTGGATAAAGGAATTACATACCTAATGCTATGCCGCAGTTACACATTCGCGCGAATAGAGAGGCGAATAACGAACACGATTGTGTAAATGCGGTAAAATGGGGTAAAATTTGCATTTTCGTTATAATTTGACTCGCTATTTGCACGAATGTGTAAACGCTATTCGCATGAATGAAATGATTTTTATGGTACACACACACGTATAATACAGGGTTACTGGTAATTAGACCGGATCCTTTTAAGAGGTGGTAGGGGAGGTTATTTGCAACAATTTGACTGTATATTGTTATATCCGGAAATGGCTCATTTTTGAGATACTTATTATTTTTTTAAGAAAATCCAGTTTCACTACTTTAAAATTAAATAAAAAAAATTATGAATCGATTTTAATTTTCTTTACAGTTTTAGAGAAACCTTGTTATGCCTCTTAATAATAAATAATAATAGCGTACTAATGTGGATCCATCTAGAAACTAGAGGCGGTTTCATATTTTTAACGTGATAACGTTTTTAAAATCGTTTTAGTCGGGTGACATGTTCAGAAACTTGTGTCACACCAAAACCTCACGAGCGCGATCGCAGGTATAACGAGAGAGAGACGAACCGATCTCCCGTCTCATCTCGAGCGCTGCCACCAATAAGACGTTATCACGTAAACATCTCGATCGTAAACCTACTTTACAAACAACCAATTTTTTTCTTAAAAAAATAATATCTCAAAAATGAGCCATTTCCGGATATAACAAAGTCAAATTGTTGCAAATAACCTCCCCTACCACCTCTTAAAAGGATCCGGTCTAATTAATAGTAGCCCTGTATAATCATTTTAAATGAATTTAAAGAATAAAATTAAACGCTAGAGGCGAAAAAAAATACTTACGTATTATGCGTGTTGTAAAATTCAAGCATATGTATTCTCTCATGAACAATTTATGAAAACACCGTTCATACATTTTTTTTAATGACGATGATGTGATGCCATGAGAAAAATAAAATTTTACAGACTTTCTTTCTCTTTGTAAATGCATCCGCCATGTTGCATAGTGCAACTGCACATGCGCAAAGTCCGAATCGATAGTCACTAACGCGCAGGCGTAATAGAGATCCACCTAAATAATATGGACGGGTATTTTAAATTCGATTTTCAAATTTCGTTGAATTATAACGTTTCTTTCTTGTATATCCGCCATATTGTATTTTGAAATTTTAAATTTACAAATCATACAGGTAATATGGATAGAGTAGTGGTACAAGGTGGCCGAGACAATTAATGGCAATACGCTTTTCATCTATTCCAAATGTACAAATTTCACATCTAGCTAAACATTGCTAAAATTGTTCAAAGCTTTACTGAAAATAAAATTATTGGCAATACTTGAATAATGAAAATATACATATGATTATGTGGGTAATCATGAGTCAATGCTTTATCTATACTAATATTATAAAGCTGAAGAGTTTGTTTGTTTGTTTGTTTGTTTGAACGCACTAATCTCGGGAACTACTGGTCCGATTTGAAAAATTCTTTCGGTGTTAGATAGCCCATTTATCGAGGAAGGTTATAGGCTATATTTCATCACGCTACGGGCAACAGGAGTGGAGCCACGGGGGTGAAACCGCGCGGAGCAGCTAGTCTAAAATAGATCAACTATTATCTGCCACTGATCTTTTCGTCTTTCTACGTACGCATGCGCAGTTAGCGCGAAAAATCTGAATCTGAAATAAATAGTGTTAAAGGTATCAAAGTTGAGAAAGACGTTTCATAGGGGACAAATATACACATTTATCCAGCGACTTGGAATACTTCTAGAATATTCTATTTGTTAAGAGGATGAAGTATTTATAAATAATTTTGTGAGCTTAGGAGTAGGTAGGTAGGAGGTAGTTAATCAAAGCTTTTATATGTGTGTGGCCATATGGTCCTGCACTTCTTAAACATTTTATGTCTTGTTGAAAATAAGGTATAAGGATCCCTATTTTTGAGACGTCGCTGTTTTTTCTGTGTGTCTGTCTTAACTTATAGCCAATTCAATAAAAATATTTGGCCGTTTATGCTGCAAATTCTCGACATTATAAAAAAAATATGTTTTTTTTTTGCACGTTATTGAAAATAAACGACGGACATTTTTTTTTTTGAAGTGAAAACTTCTTTAGCGGCGTTGAGCACTTTTTCTGTAATGGGTATAAAATCTTAAACTCGCGTCAGGACACGTGACCTGATCGAAAAAGCGTAAGACGGATACCATTCCAAAATATCAAACATGCTCAACGTTAATAATCAAGTTTTCACTTCTGCCGGCACTCCCGGAGTGCAACCCGTCTTTTTTTTTTTGTTAATATAAGAAAAGAATATAAAAGCTATGTATAAAGGGCAGCTTTCTCGAGTATAAAAGATGTATTTTAAAATATTTATAAGTACCTTAATATTGCGATTAAAAGGGGCCATTCAAAGAAAAAAAACTTGAAAGGTGTCAAGGGACACCCGGATAGAACGAAGTTACTAAAATAACTGCCTTGCTTTCTATGTGAGAGACAGACACGCGCAAGCCGCACAGCTTACAACTGCATATAGCAAAAACTAGCCCCCTTTCGATAAAGAACTTTGTTCTAATTTTATCCAACAAATAGTTCCAGATTTGTAAATAGTTCTATACATCTTAATACAAAAAAAAAATAGAATATTCTAGAAGAATTATGTTTGCGCAGTGACAACCGCGACCTGAACGCGATAGTGAGCTGGTGCGGCGAGGAAGCGGAGCGGGAGCAGAGGAAGGCGCGCTCGTTCGAGCGGGACGTCGCGTATCTGAGGCTCAAGGATGGGCTGCTGTCTGCTATAGGTGAGGTTGTTTATTTATTTGGAGAATACATAGGAACAATTACAACACTTTAATTTATGCAATAGATTGTTTGCAGATTTCTTTTTTCTTTTTCAAAGTTTTTTGGAGTTTTCCTTTTTCAAATTTCAACATATTACGTCTAAAATCAATTAGTATATTTTTATATTTAGAGTGGTCTACGACGGCTTTCTTCTAATTTAATACAAATTTAAAGTTCGTTACCTTTTCTCATTTCTGTAGTTCATTTTTTTTACTGTTTTTTTTTTGTTGACATGAGATGCGTGATTTTATTTAATACTAGGTTTCCGCCCGCGGCTTCGCCCGCGCAGTCAAAGAAAAACCCGCATAGTTCCCGTTCCCGTGGGATTTCCGGGATTACGTCATTTTCCCGGGATAAAAAGTAGCCTATGTCCTTTCTCGGGTATCAAAATATCTCCACACCAAATTTCATGAAAATTGGTTCAGTAGTTTTGGCGTGATTGAGTAACAGACAGACAGACAGAGTTACTTTCGCATTTATAATATTAGTATGGATTCATTTTAAGACAAGCAAAATATATCGTTTTTAATTAAGGAATCCCATTAGCTAATTATCTTTAAAATCCATAACGATATCAAAATAAAGTAAACAATATATTCGGAATTATATTAATATTGTCTAACAAGGTATCAAAACTATATGAATAACATAATCTCCATTGTTACAGCGCTATGCATAGAGTGCGCGGACAACCGCAGCATGGAAGAGAAGAGCGCTCAGTTTGAAGAGCTGCGCGTTTGTATCGCGGCGTTCGGTGAAGCGCTCGACACGTGCCGCGGCGTGTACGGCGCGTGTGACCCGCTCAGTGTGTGCGCGCCCTTACCCTCGAGGATTATAGGTGCGTTTTAATTGCTATCAAAAAAAGTATGTAGAATAGATGTTGCTCAACGAAAGTTAAAGATTTTTTCAGTGTGTAATAAAAAATTGTAACAGCAATAGTCGAAATGCCATAGCCTAGATGATATTATTAAAATTTGCGTGTTATTTATAATTTTAACAGATTAAATTATTATTAATAAGTACTGACTACTTTAAATTACACATATACTTTACTTATGTTTATGAGTGTAATTATTTATTTGAATTACTTTTTATTTGAAATTTCACTGTCCTGTTTTTTACAGCGACAGGATTAATCGGACATTAAAATTTAAAGTCCTTGACGGTGTTATGTGAATTTATTACAATGAGCCAACATATTGCTTGTTCAATTTCAGCATTATTAATCACTAGCTTTCCGCCCGCGGCTTCGCCCGCGCAGTCAAAGAAAAACCCGCATAGTTCCCGTTCCCGTGGGATTTCCGGGATCGCGTCATTTTCCCGGGATAAAAAGTAGCCTATGTCCTTTCTCGGGTATCAAAATATCTCCATACCAAATTTCATGAAAATTGGTTCAGCAGTTTAGGCGTGATTGAGTAACAGACAGACAGACAGAGTTACTTTAGCATTTATAATATTAGTATGGATTACCACAAGATATCCCTCTGTATTATAAATTACAGTTAATTTATTAAGGCTCATTATCAGCTGTACATCGATGAATTAGCATAAAAAATACACAAAAAATATAGTACATGTTGGACAACCAATAAAAAATGAGCACTACACTATAAAAATTCATAACAACACAGAGTTATCACTATATCGTCCACACAGCGTTCGTGACATCACCGGTTCCGTACCGGGAGTTGTACACGAGCACACTGTGCGTGGTGTGTGAAGTGTGCGCCGGGTCACACGAGCGCGCACACACCGCGGCAGAACGCGCGGGCCGAGCGCTGGCCGCCTCGCGGGAACACCTCGCAGTGTACGCGCACCCTAACCTCTGGCGGAACAGAGACGCGCTCGAGTTCTACTCCAACTATCTAGAAGTAAGACATATACAAATACAACTACATAGGTCTAAGACTTTACAGCATGACTATTGCGCCAGCGAATTTTTAACTAATAAAATTTGTATGATGTGTGCGTAATTTATATTTATAAGATTTTATTGTGTGTGTTTTTCACGACATTTACACTGACATGCATTCACACCACATTATTTTTTGTTCCACATTGCAACCGATACGCTATACACATGATTATGTTTGAAGCGGGAGGCCGTCGTGCGCCCACATTTTCGGTCCATCATCTCTTTTATATATGTTCGAACGCTATCTGGAAGAGATGATCGATTGGATGTTTGTGCGCCATCTCGTCGTGGAGGAGAAAGAAGAGACGCCATTTTGACTGTCCACATGTGCAAGACATGTAAGACAGTGCAAGCAAGTTCCAATTCACATTTTCACTTATGTGTACCCCTGAACCCTGTTGAGAGTTATTTTTTGTTTTTTGTATGTTTTTTTTTTTTTCAATTTTTGTATCACCCTGTGGATGTCGTGTTGTCGTTAATGTTAGATATAAGTGCGCTGATTTGTTGCGAATTATCTGTCCTTTTTCCTTGAATGTTGAAAACTTTCCAACGAGCAATAACCAATTGAGAGAAATAATGGTCACTTGTCAACACACATTTTTTCACTAATTATAATTATTGACATTTGTCCATGGCAACGTAACAGTATAGAACCATCAATAGATCCGTTTAATGTCTTAGATTATTCCCAAAATAAAAACCGGCCAAGTGCGAGTCGTACTCACGCACCGAGGGCTCCGAACAAACCTATTTTTGATTATGTTTTTAGCAATTTTTCATTTATCTGTGCCATAAGACCTTGCTTTTAACCATATTCCAAGACTTCGTTTTCACGGGAAGTAGGTTTTGAATTTTTGACTCCCTTGCGAATGTCGAAATTTGCGAAAACTTGCAGCATAAACAGCTGCATCTTTTGATTGTGTTGGCCTATAAATTTGATTTTTATACAGCTTCAAGAGACCGTAGACTTGAGTATTCAATATAAATTTCAGCTTGATATCTCCACGCGCTCCTGAGAAAAATTGCCTGTTTTTACAGACAAATAGACAGACAGACGTTCAAAAAAGTGATTTTTTTTTCCTTTTTAGGTTCGGAACCCTAAAACATATGTCTAACATTTCCTCTCTATTGTTTATATGCTTAACTAGATTTCCGCCCGCGGCTTCGCCCGCGTTTGCAAAGGAAAACCCGCATAGTTCCCGTTCCCGTGGGATTTCCGGGATAAAAACTATCCTATGTGTTAATCCAAGTTACCCTCTATATGTGTGCTAAATTTCATTGTAATCGGTTCAGTAGTTTTTACGTGAAAGAGTAACAAACATCCATACATCCATACATCCATACAAACTTTCGCCTTTATAATATATATTAGATTAGATGCAAATTTATGATGCTTCTTGATGTTGTGTATGTTAATGTTGTGTATAAAAAGGAATTTGTATACAATTTATTTATTTATTTTTGATTAGTCATACATCGATTTATATTTCTACCTGGACAAGTTTCAATATAAGTTGTATGATTTTTATGTTGTCTAGTATTGAACAGTTTCTTTTTTATTTTTAATATTCGATCTATGAAATTAACTGTTAGAGCGTTTTCACATTATCCGATCCGATATCGGATATCGGACTCCGATAGCCGATATCCGATATCGGAGGGAAGTAAAATGTATGAAATATGTACCTGTCTTTCACATTGTCCGGTCCGATATCGGATATCGGAGCCGACACCGATATGGCAGCGGCTATCGGACGATAATGTTCAGTGTTGCCAACTCAATTTTCGAAAAGGCAGTATACCAACAGCAAAAAAGCACTAGTTTGTGTATTTTCAGTCTTTTATGGCGCTAAACCTTTAAAAAAATTCTTTGCTTTAACCTAAAACCCTTTCTATTAAAAGAAACCTTTTTTTAATAAGAAAACACACATTTAAGTATTTATAGGCATTAAAAATACGATTTATACGGCAGCTATTTTAATTACCGTATTAAAATATACGGCAATTGGCTAAACTGAAGTAAACAAAAATATATTGCGTTCTTAAATTCAAATATCTATCTTCGAAAACATTAGTGTCTATCATCTTTATTTTAACTCATTCTGCCTCGCTCCTCCTCCTACTCGGATGTTGGTTGTGCTGTTTATTGTATTTTTGTCATTGAGTGCTTTGTTTTTAACCGACTTCAAAAAAAGGAGGAGATTTCACACCGATTTTATTTTTATTTTGAATTTACAACAAAGAATACAAAGTTTGAAAACTCTTAATTCTAAAATAATCGCGACAATAAAATAATTTATGTATCTTTACTTACAGGAAATTACAACAATCATATTACAAATATATTTGAACGGGTGACAATAATATTTAAGGATATTACAGTGTAATAAGAAAAAGAAAAGAAAATGTGAACAAAGATTGTATCACTTAATAAATTTATCATAGGTACTACATGAACTTTTATAAATGATTATAGTGAAAAAATGACTAAATGACTAGGTACGTCTTGCTAAAAATACATTTAATAGATTTTGAAAGGTATTTACTAATATGTATTACTAAAACTATTAATTACTAATACTAGGTTGTAGTAGGTATTGATATAAATTTATTTAATTTATAATGTGTTAACATATACTATACAAATGACCGATATCAAAACTATTTAGTAAATAGCACATCTAAATAATATGCAGTAATTAATGATATCAAATCTTTTTTACATTTTACTTTTCTTTTTTTGAATTTGTTTTTTTTTTAACGTAGTTATTTTTAATGTATGTACAAATAAGATTGATCCAAGAAGCTTATATCTAATACACTGGAGATTTCAGTATGAACATTAACTTGTAACAAGAAAATATGACCTTGAATGACGCCTGTATGTTTTTTTATCCCTTTCACACCTAACTTATTACCTAGGTGTGAAAGGGAAAAAAAAACATACAGGCGTCATTCAACGTCATAATATTTTCTTGTTACAAGTTAATGTTCATACTGAAATCTCCAGTGTATTAGATATATAAGCTTCTTGGATCTATCATTTGATTTTTTTTAATTAAACCTTTTTTTATCAACTGGCAATTTAGTTTAGTTTTCTCTAAAAATTTCTGGCAACACTCATGATGATATCGGAACGATTTTATCGGACAATGTGAAAGGGCAAATTGTATCCGATATCGGATATCGGCTATCGGCGTCCGATATCCGATATCGGATCGGATAATGTGAAAACGCTCTTACTCTCTAATTTATACAATTAATACAAATAAATTTGTTCTAGAATAGATAATGTTATTGTAAAAGTCCGTTCATTGATAAGGATTTACAGTAGTTCTGGTTTTTACAGTAACAAATACATTCGTAGACATTTAATAATATATTCTGTTGTATATTTATAAATATATTATGTAACGTATATAATAAAATATACAAAATTAAAGTCTACATATGTACCTGCTATGCTACGATCACTTATTTTATTACTTATTTTACACTAAATAAACATAATTAGAATTGTTATTATTTTAACTGTAAACTAACTATGGTTTTTTGTTGGAACAGCGTATTTACACACTATCTATTTATAATAACATATAAGCGAAATATTACCAATACACGCATATCAAAATATTACCATAATTATTATTAATATAATATATAGGGTATGTTTCATCGAATAGTACATAGAATGGCGTCATATTGGCAGCAATACATTATAAAAAAACACCTAATATACCCTTACTTTGTGGTAGTTTATAATAAGAAATGTGGCAACTCTGAAAATCATTGCTGCCAACATAACGCTATTTAATAAATTAATAGTTTTATTAGATGAAATTTACTTTATCTGCCATGCTAATTACAACTGATATCATCCATTATTTTTTCACATTGAATTTACTTTTTAAACCATAATTATATTTAATTATTATTCGCGAATTTCTCATTATCACATTTGTATTTGCATCTTATTTTTGCATGTTTGTTTTTAAACATCAATGTATTATGATGATGCAAGTTACCAGCTTATAAATGAAATATGTGAACTTATTATATTTGTTTACTCAAATCTGCTATCGTTACAGTTCATAGGCGTCATCACGTTTCTATTGGGCGTATGCAACGAGTTCATTGCGCCCGCCAACGCGAAGAAAAGCAAGAAGAAAACTAGCCAGTCGCCGGAACAAATTAAAACTATCGAAGTACTGAACCAGCTCAACGATCAAGTCCAGCAAACGATCGCCCAACTTGAAGACATCTTCGAGAATTGGCCCAAATTCAACTACGACACTTCGCTAGAAGACGAATTTGCCAAACTAAACATAACCAACAAATACCAGAGCCCCGTCGAACAAAAATTAAACACTGGCATGGATGACGTTCTCACGGACGTGAAAAATATATTAAAGAAGAAATCGAAATACCTAAAGAGTTTGCAATAGTGGCCTTACATGTTGTGCATAATGTTATTTTCATAATACATATCTCGTCAATACTCCGTTTGGGCTAGTGTCATAAAGGTTATTTTGCATCTCGCTCTGTTCCTACCCGTGGTAGCGTGTGCGAGCGAGACGACTACATACGCTTTAACAATATGTTATCAACGAGTCATTAATATTGATGTTTGCATTTTGTTTTAATGGAAACTTATTTATGTAAATTTATAAATAGAGTATGATATTCATAGGTGTACTTATACAATTTAATAAAACTGGAACCTCAAAATGCATTTTTATTCCCTAGCCAACCACTAAACATTCATATAATCTAAAATATATTATTTCATGTGTAATACAGATGTTAATTTGATATTTTTAGATATAGACACAGACTAATAATAATATATTACGTATACAAGTATAGAGGAACATCTGCTAAATTTGTGAAACACTGTGTAAAAAAATAGATATTTGGAGAACTAACCAAGTTACAAATCAATACTGTCTTTTATGATAAGATAAAAATCAGTATAGCAGAGTATAAAAATCGGATCGAAGAATAAGAAAAAGAAGATTTTATTTATAGGGCAAGACTAGGTGTTTCTCGATATTTAAAAAAAATATGATTAAATACCATTTAAGTAATGGACTAGGGAAAACGTTTGAGAATTAACTTTTGTTTAATGATACTCTGCCAAATCGGATTCTACAAAAATATGTGTACATATTCGTTAAAATCGGTCGAAATATAATTAACACTCAATTTTCAATTAAAAAAAAAAATGATTGGCAATTAGGACCCAATTCGAGGTTTTAGTTGACTAAACAAAGAAAAAAACTTCAGCTTTATAATATTAGTATAGCTGATGGATTCCTACACGTTCCATAATTTAATCCGAGACATTAATATTAGTATAGCTCGGAGCAGGCTTGTTAATTGCTCCGAGTAGTATAGTATTTCGTATATAAAAAAATTTTGTGAGCAGCCAAATCGATGAAAAAAAGTATAATTTTTATCATGCTTTGAATTCGTTCTTAGAAAAATCGCCACGAAAGAAGTCCCACAGTGAAGGTAGGAACTAAATTTGCCAGATAATGAATATTTACAATATTAGTATAGCTGATGGATTCCTACACGTTCCAATATTTGATCCGAGACATTACAATTAGTATAGTATTTCGTATATAAAAAAAATTTGGTGTGCAGACAAATCGATGAAAAACAAGTATAATTTTTATCATGCTTTGAATTCGTTCTTAGAAAAATCGCCACGAAAGAAGTCCCACAGTGAAGGTAGGAACTAAATTTGCCAGTTAATGAATATTTACAATATTAGTATAGCTGATGGATTCCTACACGTTCCAAAATTTAATCCGAGACATTACAATTAGTATAGTATTTCGTATATAAAAAAAATTTGGTGTGCAGACAAATCGATGAAAAACAAGTATAATTTTTATCGTGCTTTGAATTCGTTCTTAGAAAAATCGCCACGAAAGAAGTCCCACAGTGAAGGTATGAACTAAACTTGTCAGATATTGAATATAGGCACAGAATATAGGCCACCAATTTCCCCCCTATCAATGTAACTTGATACCTATAGAAAAAAGAAATGTAGGATTGAATTGCAATAGTTTTCACTTCAATTTTTACCAACTCTAGGGGTGTTTAAATTAAATAATACTGGCAACAACGTTCTAGGCGCCGACAGCGCTGCATCTACGGGACTTGTTTCGTGGCATGTATTCCATGATGATTTTAATCGTAGAGGGAGAATGAACTATAGAGGAGGCACTAAAATGACAAGTAATGCGTGAGAGAAATACACTTATGACTATAAAGCCAAGAGCAAGCGAGACAGAAACATTGTTTTTTGTTTCTCTCATGTTATGCGATTTCTTTTGTTGGGGACAAAGGCAGTTTGTCCCAAACAAGCGGCTATAGTCCATTGTTTTGCTAGTTTTCTGTTTTTTCTCGCTGTTAAGTGACTTCAAAGTTTAATAAATGTTGACAGTGATCTGTTTTAATCCGACTTTAAGTGAAAATATGGTGCGTTGTAGTGTGATTGGTTGTAAAAATCGGCCGGAACGAAGATTACCAAATATTACCTTTCACACGTAAGTAAACTTATTTGAAGTATATTGTTTTATAGAACTGGATATAGTTGATACATTTTCATTAACTCTAATGTGAAATTATCTACAAATATATAATATTTTCATCGAAATAGACGTAAACATTTTTTTGTGTTATCCGACTAAATTACGAAGTGTTCTTGTTGTTCAGGACGCCATTTGTTTTTACGTAGTTTCAAATTTATGGTATAATCATGTGATTAACATTAGGGATACCAGTACAGGGTAAAATTTTCCCCAAAATCGTGAAATGTTTTTTAATATTAAATATGTTTTTCAGGTTTCCAAAACAAACAAGTACATTAAACAGATGGATTCGAGCTACCGGAAGGAAGAACTGGTTACCAGGAAAAAGTCACAGAATATGTTCTATACATTTTGAGTCGCGTTATTTTCGAAAAACGAAAAAAAAAACCTATTTGATGCCCAATGCAATTCCAACACTTTTTACAACAGTGAGTAATTTTTGTGATGCGTTTAGTTTGGATTTAAATGTTGTAGTTTAAATATTCATAGACCGATTTTGTTGCTACGTCTACATAATAAACAAAACAAGTTATTAATTTATTTTTATAGGGGTATATTTTCTATTTCTACTTAATCAAATTTTATTTTTTTAGGATATTATTGTTGAGTGACTGAGTACTGCCCAACAATAAAAAATCCATGGACCAGGTCTTAAGGTAAATTAATAATTTCATTGCACTTTCCCACGAGCAACGACACTGCACTATTTTAGAACTGCACGAAATACCTTGGAGAGGAAGTTTATGTGGTGTTGTTGTGTGTGTACACGGCTCATATGAATGTGTGAAGCCTGGATTAGTCACCGTTTTTTTTTACACCTTTTATTTTGTACATGGATGTTCTTAGTATTATCTGATTCAACTAACTTAATCTTTTCAGGATGTTGTTGAGCTACCTAATACAAGCGAACAGTCGAAAACTGTAGTGTATTTACTATTTAGTATCAGCATTGCACCCGTGCGAAGCCGGGGCGGGTCGCTAGTTAAGTTAATAAATAACAAAATCTTTTCAAATCTGTCTTTTTCTTCATAAACCTATCTTACAAAAAAATACCCAAACATTTATAGATATTTTGCCAGTTTTTCGGATAAAAAGTTTTTGTAATAGTTGGCAACATTGACGTAAGGATTCGCCATCTCGTTCGGGTATACGCCGATGTCGTCTCTATAGTTCATTCTCCCTCTACGATTTTAATAAAAATCACAGATTAGTTACACTAACTAACTACCTAGGTGTGAAAGGGATAAAAAAACATACAGGCGTCATTCAACGTCATATTTTCTTGTTACAAGTTAATGTTCATACTGAAATCTCCAGTGTATTAGATATTAGCTTCTTGGTTACAACCACGTACAACCATAGATTACACACAATACTACCACAGTATTACAATATCTATACAGTACGGAAACGAATGTACTTGTGCAGAGAAACGGAGGGGAACTGGCGGGGGTCGGGCGGCGCGGGCCGCGTAAGGCAAACACGCTTAGTTTGCCTTACCTAGCGCGAAAGGACGACGCAGTCGTATTTTTTGTGTAATAATTTTATTATACATAGGTACTTACATATTCTATTATGGCGCGCACAAACTGTTCCGTTTACGGATGTAAATCTACATTGAAATCTCAGAAGGAAACAATATTTCAGAAAGATTGTATTAATTGTATCTGTTGAATTAAAATCAAAGCTATGTATATGGTGTCCTCATTATTTTCTAATCAGATTGTACATCCCAATGCGAATGCATTACTTAATTAAATGTTATAATATACAATTAAGAACATCCAAAAATAAAGTGTCCACGTAAATAATATTTAGCAGTGCAATATCTGTAATTATGTATTTATGAACAAATAATTACATCAGATTTAATATTCGCAATTATTTTGAATGTACATATGAATAAATGATTTCGTTATAATATTAATAATCACAATTGTTTTATTTCCCATTTGTTGCAACCCTAGCGTATTTTCGTGTGGCAGCGTAAGTACCTACGCTGGCGGCGGCATCGCGCGAAATCAAAGGCGTTTCTTTACTGTAGGAAATAATATTGTAATACTGTGATACTACTTTTATACTATACTTTTTTATTTTAGCGCCATCTGTCATTATCAAGCAGCATTTTTGTGTTCTTATCTCAAAATGAATTTGTGCGACAGAAGCGTTAGAGCCAGCGCGCACGAGCAACTTTGTCTCCGCAACTATTTTGTCTCCGCAACTATTTTGTCTCTCCCACCCATGGGCTAGTATGAAAGTGCGCGCACGTAGCGACGCAACTCCCCATACAAATTGATGGGAGAGACAAAATAGTTGCGAGGACAAAGTTGCTCGTGCGCGCTGGCTCTAAATC
Source organism: Colias behrii (assembly GCA_029959065.1). Lineage (NCBI taxonomy): Eukaryota > Metazoa > Arthropoda > Insecta > Lepidoptera > Pieridae > Colias > Colias behrii. Next base: position 2,786,582 of record JARWMC010000017.1, on the reverse strand, counting down.
AATGTAGATAGCGATACCGTCGCACGAGATCAAAATAAGATGTACACAGGTCACAGAATAATAACTAGTAGCTAGCTGGTATGGTATCGAAAATTTTCTGCACGGAATTTGATCCTATAGGTATAGGCTATAAGTACAGACTTTATAGTGTAGATTCCATACATGTGCCAAAAACAGACTTCAATGAAAGTTGGTAGGTAGGAAGACCCAAAATAAGACATAGGCTACTTTTCATCCCGGAAATCCCACAGGAACGGGAACTATGCGGGTTTTTCTTTGAAAACGCGGGCGAAACCGCGGACGGAAACCTGTTGTAGTCTATAAGCTTTCCGCCCACGGCTTTACCTGCGTAATCAGAGGAAACTTCCATGGGAATGATAGCCCATCCTCAGTTCCCATCTCTTCCTTTCTCCACAAAAATCGCTCCATTGCCACATAAAGGTAAGCTAAACCTTTGTATTTATTATATATCTATTAGTAAGGATATTACCTAAAAAACAAAAATATCTACACAATTTAAAAAAGTCGAAACGCTTACGCTAGAGTCTAGAGTCTAGACGATATAAGAAGGCATATATATTACGTTTGGGTTTACTTGCTGAACTAATCAATAATCATTTGACAGGAAATTATAAATTTATTAAATCGAAAATGGTATAAATATTCATATTCACTTTATAGGAAGTAAAAACAATCATTAAATTATATGGATTTAAAGTTACATTACAAAGCTTATAGATAAGGTACCTACCTACTTACTGTTTAAATTATGAATGTAATAAATCAATGTATATTTTGATATAGTGTAGTATTTTTTGTTTTTGGTAAAAAAATATATTTTGTCTATCAATTAAAATATTTTTACAGCTCTATTTACATACAACAAATAGATGGCTGCTAGGCACTCGCATATTCAGTCGCTCAGCTCTTTCACATATTGATTCATATTATCTGGAAGAGATGATCGATTGGATATTCATGTTGCCAATACAACATTTCGAGGACTACAGAAGATTATGAAGAAGTCGTTATTACAATATAATATATTCAAAGAATAAAAGAATTGCTTTCCATGCAATAATTACAGGATAACTCAATAGTTACATCTGTTTTAATTTTAATGATCTTCGAAATTGCCACAGATTTTGGCAAAGGAAGTTATTACATTGAAAGTTCTTCTAGGTACCTATATTGTATTTTTTCTTGGAATTATTTATGTAGGTAAATGGTTTTTACATGCTCTTATTTATTCAGGCGTTTGTCTCCTTTGGATAGCAATTACTAGATGAGGCGATCGGTTGGCTTTTTAAGCAGCAAATTACGACGGTTGAAGAATAAATGAAAAAATACTAAAAAAAATTAACCTGTTATTTATTGATAGAAGTACCTAATGATCATTTTTTGCAAACAGTTTTGTCCGATTTTGTTTGCTGGCGATCTATATTTTAATTTTTTTACTCCAAAATGTAAGAAGTGGGAAAATAAGTAAATATTGTTATGTTCGAATGACAATAAGAAACACTTGTTAAGTATATGGTATTAAGTTATTTGGAAGTATTTATAAGTAAAGGTCAATGTCTGTTATTAATACATACACTTGTTTATACGATTTTTTTGGTGGATTAAGTTAAATATTTTGTTTTAAAACATAGGATGATTTGTAGACATTAATAATAATAATCCTTTCAGAAAATTAGTCCATTGAAATGTTACATTTTTTAGGCCTAACCTTGCGTTTTTTAGAGGACGCAATTTTATTTTTTTGATGTGTAGGGGGGGTCAGTGTGAAGCTAAAACCAAGTTTGTGGGGTCGCCACTCTTGTCCCACGGCCGCCATCTTGAAAATAGCGGTTGAAATGGCTTTTACGATATATCTCTTAAACTATTTATCTGATAAATAAAAATTGTTAACATTATTTGTTGCAAATTAAATTCTCTACAACTTTGGTCCCATAACTTTTTGTCGTAGAACTATAAATAAAAAAGTTATAAGCGAAAATGTTCAGAAATTAGAGCTATTTTATACTTTTCACTAAAACTATTTTTTATTGTTTACGAAGAAATGATATCAGACCATTTTTGTAGATTGTTTTTCGAGGAACAACTTTTATATACAACATTTTTTCATTACGTCAATAGCTAAGGTTTTACAGCGCTCTGAAGTAAGTACTATTTTTCAGTACTCATAACTATACATATTATATTGGCTATTGGCTCTTTTCCCAGACTCCAAAACAACGGAAGCACACTGCAGAGCATTTCAGCCCTGCTTTCCGACGTAAAAAAAAACGCGCTTCCATATTCTACCTCCTGGGTGGTGGGGAAAAGAGTCAATCATTAATCTTAATACTATTATAAAGGCGAAAGTTTGTAAGTATAGATGTATGGATGTATGGATGTATGGATGTATGGATGTTTGTTACTCTTTCACGCAAAAACTACTGAACCGATTACAATGAAATTTAGCACACATATAGAGGGTAACTTGGATTAACACATAGGATAGGTTTTATCTCGGAAATCCCACGGGAACGGGAACTATGCGGGTTTTCCTTTGAAAACGCGGGCGAAGCCGCGGGCGGAAATCTAGTTATTAATAATATTACAAAATTAATTATTAAAAATATTATAATAACAAAAAAAAAAAACAATTACTGATGACAAATTATTATTAGAACACACATAATATATGTATAATGTATAGCTAATAGCACTGAAAAATAGTACTTACTTCGGAGCGCTGTAAAACCTTAGCTATTGGCGTAATGAAAAAATGTTATTTGTAAAAGTTGTTCCTCGAAAAACAATCTACAAAAATGGTCTGATATCATTTCTTCGTAAAATGATAAAAAAAAGTTTTATTGAAAAATATAAATATCTCTAATTTCTGAACATTTTCGCTTATAACTTTTTTATTTATAGTTCTACGACAAAAAGTTACTGGACTAAAGTTGTAGAGAATTTAATTTGCAACAAATAATGTTAAGAATTTTATTTATCAGATAAATAGTTCAAGAGATATATCGTAAAAACCATTTCAACCGCTATTTTCAAGATGGCGGCCGTGGGACAAGGGTGACGACCCCACAAACTTGGTGATAGCTTCACACTGACCTCCCCTACACATCAAAAAAATAAAATTGCGTCCTCTAAAAAATGCAACCCCAAATGTAACTTTTCAATGGACTAAATCTTTTCATTATCATTAAGGGTTGATTTCTTAAATTAGATTTATATTAGATTATTATCTATTTGTCCAATAAAGCTTTAAACAACAACTAGCTGCGCTCCGCGGTTTCATCCGCGTGGCTCCGCTTCTGTTGGTCTTAGCGTGGTGATATATAGCCTATAGCCTTCCTCGATAAATGGGCTATCCAACAGCGAAAGAATTTTTCAAATCGGACCAGTAGTTCTTGAGATTAGCGCGCTCAAACAAACTAACAAACAAACAAACTCTTCAGCTTTATAATATTAGTATAGATTAACACATTTTCGAAATTGTTGTTTATGTACGATATTCGAAGAATAAGTTTTAACCACAGAACAGATTTTATTGTACTGTGGTTTTAACCAACCTTTGAAAAATCGGCCCTTCGGTTGATCAATTCGTCTACATAATATGGTCCAGTCTATCTGCAGGAATATTTGCCTGAAGTCGAGATCGAAAGGAAAAAGAAAAAAAACACGATTTTATTACGTTTCGTCAAAAATAAAATAGAGAAATTGAAGAAGATAAATAAAAGTTTGAAGAATAATAGCGCTATATTTTTCCGATTTTAAAGGCATAGTTCTTCAGATTAAATCTGTGGCACTGTGCCTTCAGATTGGTTAGATTTATTACGTTTTAGAACACGAGAAAATGTAAAACGTTCAAGGCGGAAAAATAAATAAATTGTTAAATCTTTATTGGCCTGTGCGCTTAAATTTTCATTCGATCCTCTCTTCTAAATATTTATCTACTTATCTGGAAGAGAATGATCGATAAAATATTTGAGCAGCACTATCAAAATATTATAATAAGATTTGTTATGTTAATTGAATCCACATCAACGTCTCATTTCACTTGTTTATTCCTTTGTTATAAATATGCATTTATTGCTATAGGTAAATAATAAATATAAAGCTATGTTAAGGAAGAAGCCACAGGTTCCCGATACACGTATCCTAAGTTCCGAAGTCGATGAAATATATTTTTTTTTTTTATAAAAAATATGTAAAAATAGATAATAGAAAAATAAAACTCTTTCAGTCTAATGTAACTTTTTGTTGTTTAACTTTGCATCCATGTAATTATGTACTTAGGTTTTATGTTTTAGACGCGCTTGCATGTTCAGTCGCTCATCTCTTCATTATGTGGTTCAGTATTATGAGGAAGAGATGATCGATTGGATATTTGAGTGCAATAACGACGATTTCAAGATCTAGAAGATTTGAAGAGAAATTCATCGAAAACCTTTTTTATTATAAAGAAGAAAAAGAAGAATAGGAGAAGAGTAGGAGTAGCATCTATTCTTCTTTTTAATTTCATTATTGCAAGAAGTTTAAACCAGCACTTGCTACATGTTTTAGACATGCAAGCTGCTGTCGGACAGACTGTCGGACATTTCTTGCGGAAGTTTTCTTGCAGATGGAATCGCGGCCCTACTATGATATGATGTAATTTTTAATTTTTAGTTTCTTTTTTGGGTGCATTGTAGGTTAGCGTTGGGTGCATCTGTTTAGGTTAGCGTCTACTACTGCTGCTGCTGCTATACGAGACACTCAAATTTTCAGTCGCTCATCTCTTCTTCATATGGATAACACTATCAGGAAGAGATGATCGGTTGGAAATTTGGGGGGAATTACTACGCTTAGAGTACGAAGAGGTTAATCGAAGAAAGTTGGTAAGAATTTTTCACTCTTTTAAAAATTATGGAGCGCGCCTCCCTAGAAGGTACTTCACTTTTTTCTTGAAGATATATTGTACTCGTTGGGGAACACAGACGAAGCATGTTCCCATGTCCAGTCCCTTGCGATTCGAATGAAAAATGTCGATCCGAACCGCTTTGTCCTGGTACAAGGAACATCCACCATATGGCGATGCCTAGAATCTGTGCGTCTCGACGATCGGTGTACCTACTTACTGTTCAATTACAGGGATTTGAAGTTTTCCTAGAAGATATCCTATGTAAGCTCTGTATATGATTATGTTTTCAGTGGCTCATCTCTTTTGTTATATATAACAGTATCATGAAGAGGTGATCTATTGAGAATGTAAGCATAATCACATGAAAACGTCGAATGCAACTGAATAGTGAAGACTCAAGCCAAGATAAGTGACATAAAGAAGAATGAAGTTTTATTACTTCTTCAAAACTTTTTTTAACTAAATCAATTCCTTACAAAGGACCACTTGACGATGATAGTGGTACTTATAAAGAATTGCTTTTGTTAAAATAGCAATTGCATCAGTTAATATTTGGCTTTAAATTAAGTTTTGTGTTCTATATTTTCTGTGTCTTTTATATGTACCTATATAACTTGATGAGATATAAGTCATAGATACTACATCCAATATACGTAGAATTGAAAAAAATATGAATGTTTAATTTAGTCTAGTTCTTAAGTAATATTAAAATATTTGTATTTTTTTTTCAGTTAATAATAATTGTCATCCTTTCGTAAGTGTAATGAAGTTATGAGCAAGAGTTAGAGAGATAGAGATAGTAAAAGATAAAGAGCAACAAGAAGCAAGATGCTAAGAAATGATGTTTAGAAGACCAATAAATGAAAATACTAAGAAATGAAAGAAAAGAAAAGGAATTAATAATAATATTTAATATACAGTTCCTATATTTTGATTTTTGATTGCAAATAAATGTGGAGTGTTAAAATTTCAATTAAATTTAATTCATTCAACTCTCTCAGGCGTTCACGATTTCGTTCTATTAGATCAGAATTAAAATCAAACAGAAAATATTTAAATTGTATCACAAGAAGAAGGTTCAAATTCGAAATACCGAAATTAAAAAGTCCAAGATGTGATGTGCAGTGGAGTGGTTAATAAAGTGTTACATGAATTATTGTAATCAATTTAATGATGTAGCAATTATTAAAGCTGTTTATAAGAAAGTGTATTTTATTGTTTGCCTTAAAGTAACCCAAGTGCAAACGTTTCAATTGTTCACATAATCTAGCGCAAATCAACGGAGTGCCAAAAACAACATAGCTCCTATCAATAATTGATAGGAGCTATGTTGTATGTTGTAGCCCGGAATAAAATTTTAAATCTTGATCAACATTGAGTTGAGTGATTGATTGAGTCGATTGAGTTTTGATATTACGTGCAATAGAAATAAAATATTGTTAAGTTTTGTTTTTGAAGTGAAACTTCTTTTGGCGCCTTAACAGTAAAATTACTGTACTAAAATTACTGTTCCGTATCCTTTTTGATCCTTCTGCTCCTATTTATCTCAAAAACAATTTTTCCTTGCGAAGAGAATAGTTTTCATTGTGCAGGCACAATGAAAACTATTCTCTTCGCTCGGCTGATAGACTCACCTTGAGTGTTCCTGTTCGACGTACTCACTTCCTTGCTAAATCGTATGTTGCCACTGCTGTCAATCTTTGGAATTCTTTGCCACTACCTATTAGACAAGCTAAAAATATATCTTCATTTAAAAACCTTTTGCGACGACATTTTCTCACTACTGCTTTCAACTCGGCACATTAACTATGTAGGTATTTACATATTATTATCTATACACAGATATGTATATGTATGTATTTATAGTATTTTATATTTGTTTTATGTAGTATGCATGTATTTAATAATATGTACCATGTATATAATTTATAGTTATATAAGTAAATTGTATATATTATTAATAAAAATATAATTGTGTATATTCGAGTGTAGTATATTCATCTATATTTATCTTTATTTATATATCTACCTGTATATCTATTTTAATTATTATTATTTATTTATTTATCTTGTTTTTTTTTTTTTTCCTTTCCTTTTTTCTTCTACCTACCATTGTAATTTCAGTAAGCTTGTTACCTTTTGCCCAGGTTGCCTGGAAGAGATCACTTCTAAGTGATAAGGCCGCCTAATAAACTATACTGTTTTTTTTGTTTTGTATATTAGCAATAAGTTTTCTATGTATAGTTTTAGTGAAGAGTAAATAAATAAATAAATAAATAAATAAAATTTTAAGGTCGCGTCATGGCAATACCCTCGTGTCATGGAGTAAGGCAACGATTTTGGTATCTTTAAATCTTACCAAAGAAGTTTCACTTTTGATACATGTGCTCGGTACGCACGCTGATTTTGTTGATTTTTTTATACATTAATGCTCCATATACTCTACCTATATATAATATACATACTTATATTATATACATTTCATACAGGTGCATGCAGGCAGCATGAAGAAACCAGCAGGGTTGGCCGAGATTTCTGATGCGATCGGGTCAGGATTTTCCATTATTCTTTTTATTCATACATTTATTTATATTTTTGAAGTGAAACTTCTTTAGGCACGTTGAGAGTATCAACGTCGCGTGATGGCAATACCTTATACCGTCACGTCATCGAGTAAAGTGACAATTTTGGTATCTTTTAATGTTGCCAAAGAAGTTTCACTTCTGACACATGTTCTCGGTACACATGCTGATGTTGTTGATTTTCCATATACAATACATCTATATTTCATACAGGTGCATGCAGGCAGTATGAAGAAACCAACAGAGCTGAGATTTCTGATGCGGTCGGGTCAAGATTTTCCATTATTGTTTTTATTCATGTTTTTGAAGTGAAACTTCTTTAAGCGCGTTGAGAGTATAATTTCAAGGTCACGTCATGGAGTTAAAGGTGAAAATTTTGGTATCTTTGAATCTTACCAAAGAAGTTTCACTTCTGACACGTGTGCTCGGCACACACGCCTTTTTTATTTTAAAATCCACCATATATACATATTATATATTTTATATAGTTATGCATGCATATAAATCATCCATCATCATCCATCAATTTCTCATTGTTGTTCTTTTTAGTTTATTGAATACTTTTCTATTATGAGAGACGAATGGTAAATGATATGTTATATAATTTTTAGTTCCGCGGAATAGTTATATTTTATTGTAATTTTTATGCGTTGAAGATTGTCGCAATATACTTACGCGCAAATTGAAACTTATGTTTCCGAACGTGGTGTTTAACGGCTACCGTGTAGGTTTAATCGAGTTCAAACTCTCTAAAATATACAAAATTCCTATTTTTAACCGTGAACGTCGTGCAACTCGAATAATTATTATTAATTATTCCGATAAGCTCTTTCACGTTTTCGATCGACGATTTTTAATGGGGGGGTGTTCAATTCAATATTTAAATTCATGGCAGTATACGGGGAATTTTCGTGTGGGGAGTGTTTACCGTACAATATTATGTTAGGCCCAAAGACCAAAATCGCTTATGGAGTGGGGAAAAGTACCGTTTTGCCTGAAAAAATGGCAACATCGCGGGATTTGTGTTAGAGTATTTTAAAACTTTGGGCTTAGATGGGGTTTTAGGATTAAGCGCACCTACTCCTTTATACACCGCTCTATGAATTCTTTACATTACACTGCTGTTTATTGAGAATGCAATGAAGAATTTTACGTGGGGTTTTATACAAATTACCTATCCATGGGAAGTAACGGTTTACATAGAAATAGCAAGCTTTCTCGGTTTGAATGACGAAGTTGTTGTGATTACATAGCGATCCCCCTATTTACTTAAATGAGCCAACTTTATTACATACAGCCTAAAATATTCTGCATCGAGTGATTTTATACTAACTTGATTTTTTCTGGTTCGATTCCAGAGAAGGATTATGACGTTCTTGTTCGTTTTTTTCTCCGGTAAAAAGTAGATTACCTATACAGGGTTACTTGTAAAACACCGGCAACCTCGCAGGACAAGATAGCTAACATCATAAGTAACAACATTTGTTCTACGACTTTTGATAATTTGTTAGATTTTATTTTCATACAAAAATAAATATTCATTTAATTTTCCGTCTGAATATTATAAACTCTACGCCTCCCAAAAATTACGTAAACAAAAAGCGAACGAGAGGGGGAAGGGGGCGTCGCGTCGTCCATCCGATAATTAATAGAACATAGACTTACAAATGTAAGGAGAGTACAATAAAAGTTTAAAAAATCATTTAAAAATAATTTATTGCGTTATGCCAAAAGTCGTAGAACAAATGTTGTTACTTATGATGTTAGCTATCTTGTCCTGCGAGGTTGCTGGTGTTTTACAAGTAACCCTGTATATTATTCACTGGTATTTCCTCATAATTTTAGCCCCTGTGTAGTGTAAAGATATACACATATCGCACATAACGCAACGCGTATTTATAATAAAATTAGTAAGTACTATTAAGGAACTAATAGTAAGGAATAGTATGAATTATTATATATAGTAACGACCTCTATAGTACAAAAATACTGCACTGACTATTTTCTGCTGTTTGGGATTCCGAACCTCAAAAGGAAAAATCGGAACCCATATAGGATCACTTTGTTGTCTGTCTGTCAAGTTGTCAACACCCTTTTTCTCAGGAACGTGGTGAATTCGGTCTAGGGTCCCTTGAAGCTGAACAAAATCAAAAGATACAGCCGTTTATGCTGCAAAATTTTCGCAAATTTCGACATTCGCAATGTAGTTAAATTCTTATTTCTTCTATAATTCGCAAAATCTACGGGGTACTTCCCGTGAACATAGTCTTTATTTTTGGTTAAAAGCTAGGTATATCACAGATAAAGGAAAAAGTCCCAACATAATTAAAAATAGGGTTTTTTCGGAGCCCTAATCAATTATCAATAATGAGCGAATTTGGTCTTTTAGCCTAACATTTTTAACAATATGTAGGTACTATCACAGACTAATAATAATATACTACGTATACAAGTACTATTAAACTAATGGGTTCGGGAATTTAATCAATAGAACTAATTTTTTGGGCTCTTATTTAAAGAATTGAGAGGTTATTATTTATTTATTTATTTATTTATAACTCTTTATTGCACAAACTAAAATATGACAAAGATAACATTAATACATAAGAAAGACATAGTTTGTACAAGAGGCGGCCTTATTGCTAAGCAGCAATCTCTACCAGGCAACCTGATGGAAAGGAAATGTATGAAGTTAATGGGATAGTGCAAAAAGAAGAAAAAAAAACAATAATAATAAATAAATAAAATTATGTAAGTATCAAAGATACCTACTACATAAATACATACTACTACATAATAATACAAATAAATAAAATACATATATACATACATATGCTTTGTAATAAACATATACATACATATTATTATATGTATAAATAGAATACATATACATACACATATTATAGTACAAACGCAAAAAAAATATTTAGTTAAGTAAGTGTAGTAAAAGTTATTATGATCCGTTTGAAAAATAATGTGTATAATTATTATATTTATCGGCCGTTGGTAATCAATAAACACGGACAACTGCTAAAAAAAATTTACCAGCTAACTATTTCCTCATGCTCAAGCTAACCATATGAAAGTGTGCCCGTGGTAAAAAGTAACCTATATCCCTCTTTAGCCTCGTAACTATCACCAGACACAAAATCATGTCGAGGAGCCGCTCCGTTGCGACGTGGCAGCAAACAAACAAACACCCCCATATATATATATATATATATATTACATGTAATTAGGATTACCTGGTTAGGATTATATCGTGCCTATATTGATGCCTTCTTTCATAATGGAGTATTGGGTATTTTAAAATTATCATTTGTTTTATAAAAAAACATTCGTAGGATCTCCACCAGAATAGAGGATATACCTACCTATAGGAGGACATAATGAGGTTCTGTAAACAATGGTTTATAGAACTGGCACATCGGCTTATGGAGCACCTTCAAATCACAGCTGACGCAGTACTCGAACAGATCCCCTCTGCTGAAATCATCGTCTTAGGCGATTTTAATGCCCACCATACTCAATGGTTAGGGTCACGACTTACTGACCATGCGGGGAGATCTGTTTACGACTTTGCATTGGCTTATGGTCTAAAACAACTGGTGGCCTCGATCACGCGGCTGCCTGATATCGTGGACCATACTCCTTCCATGCTAGACTTCCTGTTCACCTCCCATCCGGATAACTATCGGGTCGACACAGTCGCCCCTCTAGGCACATCCGACCATTGCCTGATTCGCAGTGTGGTGCCAATCTTGCGCTCAAGGCGGCCCCGATCAGGTGGCTGCCGTCGCGTTTGGCACTACAAAGCGGCTGATTGGGATGGGATGCGGGAGTTCTTTTCATCCTACCCCTGGAAGCAAGTTTGTTTTGCACACGATCCTAGTGCTTATGCTGACTCTGTCGCGGATGTAATACTACAGGGAATGGAACTTTTCATACCGAGTTCTGTAGTTCCCATCGGCGGCAAGTCTCAGCCTTGGTACGGTCATCTTTGCAAAGTGGCATTTCGCCAGAAGCAGGAATGTTTCCGTAACTGGGCAGACGCATCATTAAAACAGGATCCGAATACCAGTGCTCTTAAAAAACAATATAACTTTGCCTCCAGACACTACAAAAGGAAAATAAGCATAGCAAAGTCCGAGTTTGTGAGCGGCATTGGCAAGAAACTGACACGCTACCCTTCCGGTAGCCGAGCTTTCTGGTCGCTTGCTAAAGCCGCCCAAGGAAACTTTTGTCAGCCGACGTTCCCACCTTTGCGCCGGGAAGATGACACCTTGGCACACTCGCCCAAAGAGAAAGCCGACCTATTGGGCGCTCTCTTCTCTTCCAATTCCACCTTGGACGATGGGGGAAAGGTATCACCTACTATCTCGCGGTGCCAGTACTTTATGACCGATGTGCGCTTTACACAAAGTAAAGTGCGAAAGGTACTTTTCTCTCTCGACATCCATAAAGCGAGTGGCCCTGATGGTATGCCTGCAATTGTCTTAAGAACGTGTGCTCCAGAATTGGCTCCCGTTTTTGCACACTTGTTTCAACACTCTTATGATGTCGGCATTGCCCCTGCTTCGTTGAAAACCGCCGTGGTGCACCCGATCCCTAAGAAAGGCGATCAATCGGACCCCTCTAATTACAGGCCCATTGCTATTACCTCTTTGCTCTCAAAAGTCATGGAAAGCATAATCAACCGTCAGCTCTTAGGTTACCTAGAGGAGAACCAGCTGATCAGTGACCATCAGTATGGCTTTCGCCATGGACGATCAGCTGGTGATCTCTTGGCCTTTCTAACTCACCGATGGGCTGCGGCTATTGAGAGTAAAGGGGAGGCACTAGCCGTTAGTCTTGATGTCGCAAAAGCCTTTGATCGGGTGTGGCACCGGGCTCTTCTTTCGAAGCTTACATCATATGGACTCCCCGAGAAGTTACGCACATGGATAGCCAGCTTTCTTGCGGCACGAAATATTCGGGTCTTGATCGACGGATCGAGCTCGGATCTTATGCCTGTTAACGCTGGCGTACCCCAAGGCTGTGTTCTTTCACCCACACTATTCCTTCTACATATCAATGACATGTTACAAATTAGTAACATTCATTGCTATGCAGATGATAGTACTGGAGACGCTTTTTACACTGGCCACGCTAACTTCTCGCAAGAAAGTGTCGATGAGTGCAGAAACACTCTGGCGTTGAAAATTGAAACTCTTTTGGGAGAAGTTTCAGAGTGGGGTCATCAAAATCTGGTCGAGTTTAACCCCGCTAAGACGCAACTATGTGCATTTACGGCCAAAAAAAAGCCATTTGAATCAGCTCCCCTCTTTATGAACACTCCCCTCAGCGTCAAGCCTAGCATCTCAATTCTTGGCGTCAATGTTTCTAACGATGTTCAGTTTCGCGATCATTTGGAAGGTAAAGCTTCTCTAGCTTCTAAAAAACTGGGCGTCCTTAATAGAGCGAAGCAGTACTTCAGTCTTGACCACCTTCTTTTACTTTATAAAGCTCAGATACGGCCACACATGGAGTACTGCTCACATCTCTGGGCTGGAGCCCCGCTTTACCAACTCCTTCCACTTGATCGCGTACAACGTAGAGCAGTTAGAATGATTGGCGACCCAAAACTTAGCGATCGGCTTGACCCTCTTGCTTTGCGAAGGGACATTGCCTCACTGTGTGTCTTCTATCGCATATACCATGGGGAGTGTTCAGATGAGCTATTTGAACTCATACCTGCTGCGGAATTTCATCATCGCACCGCCCGCCACAAAGCCTTAATTTCCATGCACATCATTTGGACCGCTGGCGAACGAGTACCGTACGCTTCTCGCGAAACTTTTTTCCACGTACCACCACCCTGTGGAACAGTCTACCCCGTTCAGTATTCCCGCACATGTATGACATGAATTTATTTAAAAGGAGAGCCTATACCTACCTTCGACAGTCGGCAACAGCCTCACAAAGGTAACTTTGTGAGTGCTCATGGGCGGTGGTGATTACCTCACTAGGTGACCCACCTGCTCCGTTGCCCGCTCTCATATAAAAAAAAAGAACGTCCTAGAATGAGATTTACTAATTCTGATTTGTTAACTGTCCACACCTAAGGTCCACACGTAACTGCCCAATTAGTTATTTTATTCCTATATATTTGATCCATGATCTCTTTCAATTATATTTATTTTTTTTATAATTAATTTTTGTTCCTTTTACGACTAAATTCTAAGTGCCAAACTTGTTGCCAATAATGAACAACTTGTAATTTTAACATATAAAATAATAAAAAAGTACTTCATAATATTTACGGTTTAAGACATCTATTCTCAAAAAAAAAAGATTAGCTTAAACTGCTATAAATCTAAGTTTTTAGCCTATAATAAATACCTACTAAAACCGCGATAATGAAGTTTACTGCATTCATTCTCCAGCCATTCTCTCGGTTCGAATCCTGACATCGATCATACGTCCCAACAATTCGTTAAATTGCGCGAAGAAATGAAGAATGAAGTATGTACATGGGGTTTTATACAATAAGGTAAAAGCATCAGTAGATGACCACTTAAGGAGACAGAATATTCTTTTTAAATGTTTGACTTTAATTATCATATGAATTCAGTAAGTTTCTTTTTTTGGAAACCCTGTGAAATGTGTTTTAACATATGAACAAGCATTTCACCACGTACAATGGTCGAATAAACTTAAAAAAAAATTAAAAATGTTCTTATATTAGAAATTTAGTAGTTGACCATCTAAAAACTAGAAGATGACCATATTTTGCATCAGTAGATGACCACTCAGATGCTACAATTTTAATTGGGTTATTTGTTAAATAAGAAGCAATAAGATGAAAAGATAACGTTTTATTTAAAATATAATAATAATTAGGCCTTTTTAAGCCTATAATTTAAATAAAAACAAGGTTCTAAAAGATCCGACAGATGGTTATTGGATGGTTATAAAACAAAAGGACACTGTCAAACACAAAGCGTAAACGTCAAACTTTTTGCCAAATTTATCATATCAAGGAATGTATCTCTTGAACATCATATACATTTCTCGTAGAACTGGTCTTCTTGGGAGCCTCTATATGAGCAACTACTGCATCCCAGGGATAGTCGAGCACATCTTTATGCCATTTTTTGCCATTTTTTGCACCCAGTCGCATATTTTATGCTCCTCTTCTGGTGTAAGGATGGATGTCGGACCCATTTTTCGTTCCATCGGTGACTTCCCTTTTACTTTATTTGTAAGCGTTGTTCTTGGTACTTTTTTGCAGCCGTTCGTATTGGTGTTTTATGAAGACGAACATCGTTCACTGCTGCAAGCATTGCAGCTTCAGTATAATTTAGGAATGCGCCCCTTTTCCCAGGCATCTACAAGATAAAAATTGGTTTTAGTAATAGACCATAGCCATAAATTCGTACCATAAAGTTAGTCAACTACTAAAGAAAATCAATCTATTGTTAAAGTAAATAAAATAGTTTATTTTAATTAATTATTATATGCAGTATATTTAAAAGATACAGAACATAATCAAAAGTTGACCACCATGGTCAATTACTAGAAAATCATAGTCAAACGGTAATTCGGTAATGGACCACCATTGTCAATTACTAGAAAATCACAGTCAAACGGAATCAGTATTGGACCACCCCCACATCTCAATTTTGTCAACAAATCTTTAAATTTTAATTACCCTGTCATTTAAATAAACCATAAACGAATAAAAAACGAAAAACACTTACCGTCAACAAGGTGACAAAGTTCCTAGTATTCAGCTTCAAACTTTTTCAATCTCTACGAATATTATTACAAAAAACGAATTTATTGATTTTATGGTCCGTCACTCAACCAACAACTGACAACCATTTAATATATTTGACAGCTGATATGGATGCGCAATTTTCGCGCCTATTTGACCAGATAGCAGCACTAACTACTTATTAACGAATGAGTTTTTAAAATTGCCGCGAATTCTTATTATAACGGTTTATGTGCATTAGCGGTCAACTACAGGTACATGGTCAACTACTAGTGACTTTACCCCTAATTGTGGATATTCATAGAAAACCAAGTCTTCTCGATATGGTCATTAAAGTAACCACACCACTGTTTATGTTCAGAGTTATTATTCAGAGTTCACATTATTTCCGAATTTAATCTTTTATCCTTACATTTTCAAAAACGACGACTGTAAGCTAACAATAGTTAATTAGTTAATTTAGTCATGTAGTAGTATTCAACGCAGTAGGTACTTACGCAGTAGTAAATATTTCTATAGTAAAATAATAATAGTTTAAAAAAACTAAAAAACACGCTTTTAGTTCGGTTTTCTATAAAAAGCGTGTTTTTTATTTTTTTTTTAACTATTATTTATTTTATCAAATTAGTGTATTGTCATCGGTCCTCAATAAATCTACAAAGTTTGAACGAAATCTGGCCGTTTAAAGTGGGTCAAAATCGCGCCCAAAGAAGTCGGTTACAAACATACAGGTGAAGCTAATATAAAGCGTGTAAAAAGCCGCAGTCATGACTTTGTAACTGAATTTTGGATCGAATCCAGAGAGTAATAAAATTATTGTTTTGTATTCATTCCGTAATAGGCTCACAGCATTAAGAGCAAACGAAAGAGCCGTTTTTCCATACAAACGTAGTCCCCTGTTTCCTCCCTGGATTGTGCCACTAGAGCAATATATTTTTTACTATTAATATATGGTAACTTTAGCCATGTTCCTACGTTTTCCTTTTTGTCATATCTTAATTATTAAAAAAGATATGAATCTTTCAAAACGTAAGAAATAGGACAGATTTTCCGTTATGTTCCGTCTTCCATAAAACGAATTTTTGAACATTATATAAAAAAAAAGTAAACGTAGGAACATAGCCTATACTTTTCTCTACTAAATTATGAAAAAAGTAATTAAATCGGTCCAGTATTGGAGGAGGAAACAGGGGACTACGGAACGTCGAATTTGCGTAATTTTCCTAGGTATTTTCGGCCCGAGCTGCAGTTGTCCCTGTCGCGCTCTACGGGGGAGGCTTGAAGTATAGCGCGGCAACAATAGATATGTAATAGGAAAACCTAATTTTAAAATTCTCACACTCGTTTTGTTGGCTCTTAATTTGAAAACATTTACCATTAATAATTAAAAGTCGTGATAATTCGTTGCATGCGTTCATGGTTTAAAATGGGAAAGCAATAAAAAAAAAAAAAAAAAAAAATTAAGAAAAAGAAGATTCATTCGGATGGTAAGTATCCTTCTCAAGGTAAGTCCAGTGAAATACTTTTGACTCGAATAATTGTTTTCACTTAGATACCTACTATTTGTTTTTAGATCCTATGAAGAGATCCGTCGGTAGAGGAGTAACCATAATTGCACAAATGGCTAGAAAATTTGAAGTATTGCCTTAGGTGCTAAGTCATAAAAGCAGGCAAACTGAAAATTAAGAAATATTTTAGAGGTTTGTAACATAGTACACTCAATAAATTTTAATTTGGATGTAGTATCTAAAACTTATAAGTACCTGTCTCATTTCTTCTGTGAATATTTACAAGATATTTTTTTATTCAAAGAAACAACACGCTCGAAAGCCGTGGTTACCTTACCTATAGTAACATAAAACATTACAACACTTAAGTATGTTCTCAAATATTAAGTCATTTCTCTCTAAACATGTTAAATTATTAATGTTTCCAGGAGATAATGATTTTGGTATTTGTGCAAAAATAATAGCGCTTCTGAAGATGTGTATCCCTATTGTATTAAAATGGTATGTGAATAGTAAATGGTTATTATTAGCATGGACCAAACTATTTTGGTCCATGATAATGTTTATATGTACTTTGTTTAACTAAAATGTTTTGATTATATTGTTATTATTTTATTTTCCGTTTATCTAGGTACCTAGTTCCTGTGCACTTAGATGTTCAGTCGATCCTCTCTTCTATATAGTGATGCATTTTATGTATAGGAGATGATCGGTTGGATATTTGAGCAGCAATATCTGCACTTTGAAGAAGAATCATTTGTAAGTATTTCATCGTTTCATTTTACTGTCAGATTTTACAGGAACATACACTACTATGGACCCTCCACACAATAGGCAGCGTTGGGCGAGTAGCGATCATATTTTGTTGGGCCAACGTTGCCTATTGCTTGGAGAACCCATTATAGGTACTTTTAGGTAAGTATTGAACATGAACTTTCCGCTGTTGATTTGCTAGTATCCACTTAAATATTCAGTCGAATATTCTTCTAAATATTACTTACTTGTGTTTAGAAGATTTCTATTGAAAATTTTAGTAGTGATGTTAACAATTCAAGGTGCTAATGAAAGGGAGACTGAAAAGAAGGGTTGGTATCGTATCTCTCGCTCTTTTGATCAGAATTTGTATTGTTTTAGAATTTTTGTGCCTTCATAATTAAAAAAAAATCTATTTAGTCACCTATCTACGATGGTGGATACCTTTACGTTCTCATAAGACTTTTTTATAATTAAAATATTGTAAAAAAATGTTGTTTTATTGTGCATCGTGATCTGCGGATGTGGGGTAATTTCGGAAGGGTTTTTATACCTCTTAGGAAGATCATTTCTTTGTAGATATCGTATCATTGTGTGAAAATGTTATGAATGGGGCATTTCACGCCAAGCGGACACAGATTTCAGGGTCAGGTTTCAGATTTCGGTTATATTTTAGTATGTTACACCTGTATATATCCTCGGTATGTATACGAAAAATTTTTGCATTTAGAAGCTTAGTTTTCAAAATACAGGTCTTTGAAGATGTCAGTAAGCGCGAGGTATGGGGGACTTTGAATGTAATTATCAGTTCAAGAAAAGTAATTTTTAAATAAATTGATGACTGAATAATATACCCCATGAAATAAACTTTTTATGCTCATATTTCGAATTTTGAATTTATATTTAAATTCCTTAGAAAAATAAAAATATATTTTTCTTTGTCATTTTTTACAAATTTTGCGTATTTTTAATTTTTTTAAAGATCATTAAATAAATAGCTTATATTATGTTTAAACTTCATGCAAAGTTCTAGAGTGGTCATCGCAGGACTTAAGAATCTACATGTATTATAATGTCGAAGCGCGGCAATATCCCCATACTAGCGCTTAGTTGGTTAGCGCACCGTACTGCAGTATTTATCTCATTATAGTTAGTTAATAACACCGTTTCAGGTTTTAATTAGATTTTATAGTGGTAAATAACAAGCAAGAAAATATTACTTTAGTTTTCTTAAAAAAAAAATATTCAGTAAAGTAATATGACATTTTTACGACTTTGAATACGTATATCTCGTCAATTATTTGTTTTAGCATAAAACTTATTTATAAACCTCTAATCAATTTTTAAAGACCTATCTGTTGACACTTCATTTAATTCAAATTTCTAGAATTTATTTTTTGTCCCCGTTTCTATGAATATTGCAGTGCGTCGCGCTAGGCGCTAGTATGGGGATATTGCCGCGCTTCGACATTATAATACATGTAGCTTCTAAACTTCTGCGATGACCACTCTAGAACTTTGCATGAAGTTTAAGCATAATATAAGCTATTTATTTAATGATCTTTAAAAAAATTAAAAATACGCAAAGTTTGTAAAAAATGACAAAGAAAAATATTTTTTTATTTTTCTAAGGAATTTTAATATAAATTCGAAATTCGAAATATGAGCATAAAAAGTTTATTTCATAGGGTATATTATTCAGTCATCAATTTATTTAAAAATTACTTTTCTTGAACTGATAATTACATTCAAAGTCCCCCATACCTCGCGCTTACTGACATCTTCAAAGACCTGTATTTTGAAAACTAAGCTTCTAAATGCAAAAATTTTTCGTATACATACCGAGGATATATACAGGTGTAACATACTAAAATATAACCGAAATCTGAAACCTGACCCTGAAATCTGTGTCCGCTTGGCGTGAAATGCCCCGAATATAAAATCTGTTGCGTTCTTTAACCAATCACTATTAGCTACGCGTTTTCATACATTATTGGATTTACCCAGTTGTTCGTAATTACCTAGTATTTAGTACCTATATTATATTATTTATTATATTATATGTGGTAGGTATTAACTACTATCCGCATGTATTTTTTTTTGTGCTTTGTTTATCAGGATTTTGTAGCATGTAAAAAATAGACCTAGGTATAGCAAAATTACATCTTCAGCGTCTACGAAACATAGCTATTGTCAATATCAGCATCAGCATGAATAAGGGAAGATAGTTTATAGTATTTTATATATTTACCCTTATTAATCCTGAATCGTGATGTTGACGCTATTCTCCAGAAGGATGTGGAATATTGTTGTATTTTGTTAGAAATGTTAAACCTACCTGTGTAATATTATTATAAGGCGAATTACCTATCCATTGACTTGTGTACCAAAAATAATCCAAAAATTACCTATCTATTAACTTTTGAAGTTACCAAAAATAAACCAATTAAAAAAAACACGCCTATAACTCATAACATTATTGTTTAGTCGATCTTTGGTAAGAGTAGGTATACTTAAATATATTTATGTTTAAAGCGTTCAAAATCGAGCCTAAAGGATAATCGGTTCGTACAAACATACAGAGATGAAGTGTGTTTAAAAAAATAACTTTCATATTATGTAAACAATACCTATTTGACGTAAATGTATTGTTAACAAATTCGCGTACCTATTTGATGTAAATTCATGAATGATAATTTGAACATCGGAGATTTTTTGTCAACAATTGTTGCTGGCAACATTGCCTTGTTTTAACTCGATGACAAATTATATTGAAAAGGTTTCGCCTGACCTGACGAGAGTCCAACATTAAAACAGCAAGTTTACAGTATTAAAAATTTTTCTTCGTTCATTAATAAAACATTATCGTAATATTTATAAATAAATAAACCTATTAGTACCATAAAAATGCATTTTAATTACCTATTCTACTTTTTCCACTACATTCACGAACTATCAAACATAGTAAACAATTTTTCTGAATTAGATTCCAACTAAAAAATATATTTATTTTGACACCTAATTCAGAAAAATTAGCGACACTTACTTAGACTAATAACTAGAAGATTACAAAAGGAAAATAAATAAAAAACCAACTTTTCTGATAATATTTATTTACAACACTTGCAAACATGGAGTTTCAGTCACAGTACAAAAATACTCAATGATCAGTCGTCGTAACTTAGCGTAAACCAGTCTGAAACGCGGAATGCCTTTTATTATGGAATAGGGCTGGAAAAAAACTTGTTTGATCTTTAAAACATACTTATCAAAATATTATGATCGATGTTTTTCTATAGTACGATTAAAACTAAATGGCGACTCTGAACATCGTACGATCTGATGCGCAGAAAACAATGTTAGATATTAGCGGAACGTTAAGGGACCTGTGCGCACCCGCACTCGCACCTGCACCTAACTTCCGAGCCGCCATTAAGTTTGAATCGAACTGTACATATGACTATTATTCACTTAAAACGATAGATAATTTTTGTTGAAATACGTCAAGATACATGTAACAAATAAAAACAATTTCGAAAACAATGAGACGCCATTGACAACTATCACACGTTATTTAACAGTAAATAAAAATTCATTTCTACAAAAAACAAACGCACAACACTCAAAACAATAAAATATCTATGATAATATTGTATCATGTATGGAACTTTGTTTTCTTCATTATTATAAAAATGTATTTTTTATAGTATAATATTATGCTGACTGTCCAATTAAATTATTCGAGATATATTTGAATACCGTAAAAATACCAGTCAAGAAAAGGTTAAGCAACCTTAGCTACGGTGAATCAACTGATGGGTGACCGCTCTTACAAGCATGACCTCCCGACTAATAATAATCTTTAAGCGAAATTTTGTCGCCAATTAACTCTGTCAAAATAAATGCGCATAAAATAAATCTGCACATATCAAATAAATACACTATAAATTAAGTAGCAACTAAACAAATTGCAAAAAAAAAACAAGTTCCAAACGCGCCACACTCCAAACCCTAGCGAATAAAATATAAAGAAAAAATAATAAAAAACATTATGCACCAATAAGGACTTAACTAAATCATAGCCTAAATTCGATAACAGTGCAGACACTAAATTAAATAATTTGACCAGTTATTAAGGGAAATCATATTTTGTAGAATACTCCGAATGCAAAAATTAAACTAGTTTTGCTCACTAACTTTGCACGCATGTAAAAAACTTAAGTATAAAGATTCTCTCATGAGAGGCAAATAATAATTCCCTTCTTCGTCAAATAAAGAGCAAAGTTAGCTAATAAAAATAAATTCCGCCAATTTTCCAAACAAATCAATCACTCAAAATACTTTTTCAGACAAAAAGTTTCCATGTGCGTTGCGTTTTTCATAATATCTTAAATAATATGTATAACTAGAAATACTTCATATAAGCATAAAGTACGAAAAAAGGCAATAATTTGTGCCAATAACCATTTTTTATTCAATTTATTCAAACTATACAAGATATACCCGCTAAGTAATGTTATAATTATTGCGACATTTCTCCCTAAAATATACAAATAGCTATATTTAAATCATTATAATAATAAACTTTTATAAAGAACAAAAAATACGACAATGCGCCAAGAGTAATGTTATAAGGAATAAATAAAAATATTAAAATTATCATTATGAATACGGTGTGAATACGTGAGGGTGATATGTGGAATTAAAATTCTTCTTGCATACGTACATACATACACAAAAATTAACCCCTTTACAAACCCCCCCTTTTTTGAAGAAAGAAAGAGCGCGTGTACCTGGCACACGTGTCAGAAGTGAAACTTCTTTGGCAAGATTCAAAGATACCGTCTCGCCATACTCCATGACGTGACAGTATTGCCATGACCTTTAAATTTTACTCTCAACACGCCTAAAGAAGTTTCAAAAAACGGCAAATCTAAAATAGCCCATGTTATTTCGACATATCAACTTCACACATTAACATATAAAAGTTAAACCTACTTGTACTCTCGTATAACTATATATTTTTTTACTTTTTATTGATACCAACACTTAATATTAGTTGACAAAATAATATTATTTACATGAGATATGCAATCAAATAACATCTTATCACATTGTATTAAAAATATTTTACATTTTTATGTAATTTTACAAATCTCTAAAGGCCGATTTTTCAATCCATAGTTAAAACTTATCCGCCCAATAAGAGCTAGCGCGCAAGAGCAACTTTTGTCTCCGCAACAATTTTGTCTCTCCCATCAACTCTATTTGGAGTTGCGTCGCTACGTGCGCGCACTTTCTTACTAGCCCATAGAGTTGATGGGAGAAACAAAATTGTTGCGGAGACAAAAGTTGCTCTTGCGCCACACCCCGGACACTCCATACAAAATTATCGTTTTGACAGTCACACTGTAGAGACTGCAAATGTGTGTGTTAACGCTTTATGGTTGGCACATTTGTGACTAGCGTAAAAAAAAATCGCGTTTTTCTGATGAAATACATCCGTAAACAGCACAATATCTAACCATTTTCTACGAAAAACGATAATCACAAAATAATCCAAAATAATAAAATTACTTTAAAAGTCAATTTGATTAATGTTGTCAATCTTCGTTGCGTATGGTCCCTGTAGAAAAATATGGACCATTTTATGTCTGATCGTGCGGGGTGAGGTAAGTGTTTAATTTTGGCGGGAGGCGGAGTGTCCGTTCTGTAGCGTTTAGCTACTATTATGTATTCTGTGCTTGCGCGCTAGCTCTAAAGTATTACACGATAATATTAAAATGTCATCCGTAAACTGTCAAATACGGCCAAAGAATACATTTTTGAAATGGTAGTTTAATACGTTATTCGACGAATAAGTATTAACCAAGGATTGAAAAATCAGCCCTTAATATACAGTCTAAACTGAATAATTAATATTTTATAAGATTACACTAAAAATAATAGCACATTCAAAAATATAATTACAAAAACGTGATAAAAAAGCGGTTGAAAATAGGAATGTATTTAAATAAGGCAGTGTTTAAGCAAATTGAATGTGCCATATATTTATATGTGTTGTGCCTCTAATTTACCAAAGTACTTCATAAGAAACCGACATCTTTATATTTCAAATATTTTTAAAAATCAAAACAAGAGGTTTCAACTATCCATCTACTTACCAAAATGAATCGTATCAAAATTGTTCTATTTTTTCTGTGTAAGTATTTATGAAAATACCCAATCTACATAAAGAGAGGATTTTATTGGCTTTATTATTTATTTCCTTCAAAATATTTCAAATATTCGTAAAAATCGGTATTTAAGAAGAAATTAGTCAACTAGAGGCATATTTTAAAATTAAAAATAATACTTTTGCATGAGGCATACCGTGCTTAATAATACAAAACTTCGACTATTTAATAAAAATAATCCACTTTCTATATAAAAAAGGTTTATTTGTAACAAAGAAAGTTTCTAGAATATAATAATAAAGAAATATAAAGTTTTGGGTAAATGACGAAATGACTCGATTCTAATCCCATATAATAAATATAAATGGAAATGATATTTATACAAAGAATAATGATTGATTAAATTTGTACATGCATTGGTATGAATATTAATAATAATAATTGATGTTACCTCTTTATTATTATTAAAACCACCATTATAAACTGCAGTTTCGAAATTCCGATTTCTAATAATTATAACATTGCAATTTAATACAATAGAAATTTTACTATTACAGCTTGGTTTAATATCTTGATATTTACACACGTTGTTTTCTCTTTCCTTCTTATGGTCTATAACTCGAGAGTGAAAGAAACAAAACACTGATTGAACTATCAAAATGTTTTGTCTCTTTTCACACACCACACGACTCGAGAGCAAAAGAGACACACACTCAATTACCATAAAAAGACATCTTTATTAATATGTTTCTTATACTGAAGAAAGTGACGCACATACACTTGTATATATATACACATTTCAAGTCAATTCGTTTGGTCAGCAGGCTATAACCGCACTTATAACACAGTTCATAAGGTCCATTGTGGCGTTCGCTCACAGAGTGTGAAATATGTCCCTAGCGTTATTCTTGGAATAACGCTTGTAGGAACACTCGCTGAATCAGCTGCCGCTGTAAAGTCAGTAAAAAGATCAATAAATGCTATAATGAAACTTCAATCAATCGATTAAAAAGCGCTTAAGTTTGAATCATATGTAAATATTAATTTCTTGGTTAGGATTTAATAATGATTAGAGGTTGATATAATATTCATCCCGAGATATTTATAGTTATATGATCAAGTTGACACAATTCTTAAAACAGAGCATAATTTTATTTGTAGAGGGTAGTTTCATATAAATTTAATGATGGTCATAATTTCGACATCTTTTTTTCTATAATGTTTCGCAATTACAATTTCTCTCAAGGCATATTATATTATTAATTAATTTTTTATTATACAATTTCAGAATATAATATTAGATGCTACAATCGCACCAACCATGCTATTTTTGGCAACCCAGAAAATGGTTACTTAGGGCATATTCCCTACAAATCCAACCCACCTTCTATTAGCCATGGCCCTCCTCCTGGCGGTCTGCCGCTGGTGCTCGAACTCGAAGTCCTCCTCAGTGAGGTTGAGCCTCTGCATGTGGTACATCAGGTATTCCTCTCCCAGGACACTCTCTGGAGGGTGTCGGAGTACTTCTAGCGTTTCGCAGAGGCCGTTCGCTCGTTTACGGACTTTCGCAGGCCCTAGGGCTCCCGCTAGGATCACTAGCGCCGCTTTGAATAGCACCTGTGGAATGGTATTGATAGATAAAAATATGTAGTGACAGTAACGTAACGTAATGATGGTGAAGCTAAATTAAAGGTTCTTTGATCCAAAAAGTGATAGTAACAAACTTGACTGAAATCTTTAGTATCCAGCTTACTTTGAACTCTCGTACAAAATAGACTGAATTCCAACAAACAATAAACTTGACTGAAAGCTTAGTATCCAGCTCACCTTGAACTCTCGTACAAAATAGACCTAGATAAAAATTATTAAATACTAGCGGTCCGCCCCGGCTTCGCCCGTGGTACATATTTCGCAATAAAAGGTAGCCTATGTTCTTTCTCAGGGTCTAAAGATTATCTGTGCCAAATTTCATCAAAATCGGTCCAGTAGTTTATGCGTGAAAACCATACATACATACATACATACATACAAACCTTTCCTCTTTATAATATTAGTATAGATTGATTATGTATCCTACTCACTTGGACTTCGCGTACAAGAACGCGAGGTACCGATGTTCTGCTGGTGCCGTGCGACGTAATAGTGCGTGCAGCACCTGACCAGTGACCAGTGACCTTGACTCCCTCACACAGGAAGCAGTCCCACACGCGCAGCAGACTTTTCTACCTAGTTGGGCTTGTTTGTGTCGATTCTTCGTACTAACCTTGACCCCCTCGCACAGGAAACAGTCCCACACTCGCAGCAGACTGTCCCACGGCAGCGTACGTGTGAGTGCACACAGGAACCACTCGGTCGCGTACAGCACGGGCTCCACGCGGTGCTTCGCGAGGTGCCGGTGCACTGCTGGTGCCGTGCGACGTAATAACGCGTGTAGGATGTCGCCGTCGCGTTGGAGCACCTGATGCACCAATGCGAAACAATTAAACTCATACTCAAACATTTATTTAACTAGACTTTGTTGAAAAGCGCTTTTGAATCGTCAGAATACAGAAAAAATAGTTCGGCAAGCAGTTTATTCAGAGGTGAAAGGGCAAGAAACTCCATAGTTGCTCTTTTAAAATCATAACTGATCATTAAAAATGTAACATTTTACATATTTTAAAATAATAATCATGCTAGAGAAATGTTTGGTGTTTGGAATGTAAGGGGGAACACTTATGTGTGTAAAAAAGTGATGTAGCAGATAGACAAGTAACAAATCGACCAGATATAGGAACTATACTTCGAAAATCATCATGAAAAGTGGTTAGTGTTCAGAATATTATTACAAAAAACATAAATATGACAATATTTGATAGAAATTTTCAATGTTAACCTGTTTTTAATAAAATCAATATGTTTATAAAATGTGTCTTGATCCAATCTAACTGTACAATCAAATTTAAAACCCAAAGTACACAACAAATCATTACTTATATAAATATCTTACCTCTAAGCCAGGATTGTAGTACCCGCTAAGGTACTTATCGCTGATGCTGACCAGACACCAGAAGGCCTGCACGGACGGCATGTGCATCAGCAGGAACGCGGCCACCGGCGCCTGCGCTTGGAAGTAGCCCACCTTCGGATTCAGCACTGAATACGCTTTCAGCACTGAGAACAGCTCTTGTTGCCTAGAAGGAGAAATTCGTATATCTATACTAATATTATAAAGAGGAAAGGTTTGTATGTATGTATGTATGTATGGTTTTCACGCATAAACTACTGGACCGATTTCAAAAATTCTTTCACCATTAGAAAGCTGCATCTTCACTGAGCAACATAGGCTATATTGCATTTTCAAAAAAATTAGAGATCCTTACCAAAAATGCAATAATGTAACCCAAGATGTAAAAAATTCCTTAATAAAAATTCTGTCATCGCGTGCGCTGCGGAATCTATTCCTTGAAGTAACTACGAGGATGGTTTTTATGAAAAAAAAACGTAAACATGTAGGTACCACGGGCGAAGCCGGGGCGGATCGCTAGTTGGTGATAAAGTGCAGAAACGTGCATGCTCCATGAATCGTCTATTTCGATCTAGAAGCATTCTTTAGCAAACTATTTCTAGATCGTAACTTGGATCCCTGGCAGTAGCCCCTAGTTGCTCATCTAGGTAGGTAACTAGTTATTGTATAGATACTGGTACATTACGAATTATATTATGCCCTATATTATGTCCTATACTATTGTATTGATTCACTATTTACAATTGAATTGTTATCACAAGTATTCATTACTCATAAAATAATCCCTATCAACCGAGCTAACCAATATAATAAATCCCTGATACATTACGAACTCAAGTACGCAATCATCAATGTATGAAATATATCGAGCACCGACGTCATTAAACAGTTGGTCGAATGTGTGACATCACCTGAGGTAATCCCCTATATCCTGTCCCCTTGCGATAAACGAAACCCCCCGTGCCTATATTTGGCACAGACTACTGTGAACGCACCTTCCTTTGGTCAGAAAATAGCGCACTATATTTATAGACTAGCTTACCGCCCGCGGCTTCGCCCGCTTTGTCTAAAACCGAATAAATTGTATACTAAAACCTTCCTCTTGAATCACTCTATCTATTAAAAAAAACCGCATCAAAATCCGTTGCGTAGTTTTAAAGATTTAAGCATACAAAGGGACATAGGGACAGAGAAAGCGACTTTGTTTTATACTTTGTAGTGATTGTTTATAACCATCATCATTTGCATGTGCAGGTACAATTAACCAAGTATTGTTTAATGTGTCATTGTTTTTGTTGATTATTTGTTCACCAACGTTATTATGATGAAACTTGTAAGTTCGGAAAAGGTAATGTGTGGAAAAACTGCTGTAATTAAGTGTTTTTGGAACCTGTTATTTGTGTAATGTCTGTAGCTATAATAGATTTTTAGGTCAATAATTAATAATAAATTGGGTCAATAGCAAGGCAACGTTCCACTACAGTGTATTTATTAGCTATTCTGACTTCTGATTCCAGAGCACTATTTCAAACGTTTTCCCCTTTAATTTAATAATCTCATCTTAGGTCCGTTAAGCATATTTCAATAATACAATCCAGTCATCACACTTAATGACTACTGAGACAAAAAGTCAGTCAGTAAGAAATGTATTTATTCAAAAAGTCGGTATAAAAATTTATATCCAATAACCGAATAAACAAGTTGCCAATCGCGTGCCACAATATAGTAAAGAAATAAAGAAATATTGGCAGCGTCCTATTTCAAGGAAATGTCTTAAACATAGACAGCATACCTAGTTTGCATGCAATGTGTAGCCATGAAAATATTCGATCTATTACACGCAAGAATTCGTTTCGATTACTTGATTATAGATATAGGATTAATATAATTAGCTTTAATCCGCAGTTTTGTCTCTGTCTCTCACTAATAAGTATGTTTAATAATGGGATTACACTGGTAATCCACAAAGAAATTTCTGGTTGTTTGACATAAACTCTATTGACCTAAAAATCTAGAAAGTAGAAACCATTGGTATATTAGGCATTATATGGCATATTGGCATATCAAGTTTCTACAAGAATAAATTTTGAACACAAAATAAATAAATAACCTAGAATCTAGATCATTCGTGTCCCTTGTGACACACACCATGCACCCCACACCACAAGAACTGAACCAAAACAATATACCTACTATTACATAAATCATAAAGTTATAATTTAAGTTACCCTCAATCTTCATGACCCTACTATTCAATTGTAGGTCAAAACAATATATAAATCTACTATTTCAGATATCATTTCATTGTCATATTATTTAAACCCTCCTGAACATTACATGACAAGTCTTGCACTCACCCGAGCCCCTCTTCCCGTATGAACATCTCGTGGTATGGGAACTGCCTGTGCAGGTCCTTCCTGATGTCCTCCATGCACTTCGGGTCGCCGGGCGCTTGCAGCAGCTCCTCGTACTCGTTCGGATGTTTCTCCAACAGCAATTGGCCACCACATAGATACAGCCATGCTTTTGGTCGCACTGACGCTGGTATACCTGGAATTGTTTGAGTTTTAATAGCAACTTGGATTAAGAATTACTATTTTCTGCTCTGTTATTTATTTGTTTATCTGGATTATAATTTGCTAGGTACCGATTATACATTCGATATTAGTCTAGTTATCCAAAACTTAAAATGATTGAATGTATACGGTGACACGGTTATTCCTCTATTTACAAAATCATTATGCCACCATACCCATCACTTAGTTAATTAATGGCAACGAAATTAAATGAAACAGCTGCTACCCAATAAGTACATATTTTCACAAAAAAATAGGAGATATTAAACTTCCAGGTTTCTAGAAGTTATTCTCAGCCTAAATTCAAGAACAAACTCAATATTCCATACGTTTGTGTCGACAAAATAACAACAATTAGCATTTGCACTTGATTCCGCAGTCGTCTGACTAAACACTCATTAGTTTCATTAACCAGAGCGTGATAATTAGCCGAAAATTTCAACTTCATACGCTTAATACAGACTCTGCGTACAAATTCAATTTTACATTTTGCTTAAAATATGCAGATTACAAATTCATAAACTCTCTCTACTTTCAAGTAAAAGTACTTGATAATTTTGTAATGTAATAGTGTCGTAACTATATTATAATAATTCATAAATAGTGCAATTACAATTTGTACATATTAAAAAATCTTTCAGAAAATACAGACGAATACGATGACCGAGGTAGTATATACGGAAGGTACCAATACGAAGGTATTTCTATATTCTTTGTTTTTTACGATTTAATAACGAACAAATGGACAAAATTAATATTTAAGACATTAAGATTTGTACTTCGAATCATCACAATTTACAGACTTCCGCATCAACACTTGTATCAACAACACAATAACTTTTAACAATGACTAACAACATAATACAAAATATAACTTTTAAGACTGACTAACACCATCTGCTCACCTTTCCGACACCTCTCTCGAACCTTCTTATAATTCCTACTCATGAACGCCTCCCAGTTGTTCAGCATTCGGAGCCACTTTTGTTCCCGCTTCAGTATTGTACTTGGCGATACAGTCCTTTTTCTGCAACAATAATGAATTAAATACTTAATTAGAATCATCATTATATATTATTGTAATCAGGTCATCTAGATGTGTATGAAATTGATATTTAATTGAAGATCTCCTAATGATGTGTTTTTAAACATATCTTTACTTATCATAGAATATTCAATTATATAAAAAGGCATATCGAACACGGATTCTAATCTAGATTCGAGCCTGAGGGAAATAGTACATTTTTGTTTACAAAAGAAAATGAGCAAATATATTGCCTGCCGCATTTCCCAAGGGTGCAGAGTCAGGTCAAAACTCAACATATTATAATAATATAGGTCATGTTTACTGAAATATATTCTTGTTTCATGCCATATACATTTTCGATGATCTGGGCCGTATAAGGACCTCTTATTTCCTTTTACGCCGTGAAATGAACTGACTGGCAAATTCATATTTTTATGATCGTAATAACCAGCCGTGGTTAATTATGGTGTAACTATTATGGTATTATATGAATTTGCCAGTCAGTTCAATTCACGGCGTAAACTGACTAGGAATCAGAGGTTAATACGGCCCCTGATTATGTACAACCTTATAATGTTAAAGCTTGTTGGAAAAGAAAATGATAGCTCTCAATACATGATTGTAAAAGTACCACAGACACTTAATTCACATTAATAATGGTAAACAATGAAACTGCTTCAACAAACTCAGAGAAATGAAGAGCTAATTTGTACGCGGAAACGCGTTGATGGTTCCCTTAATTCTTTCGATTTCAAGCCGATTCCTCTTGGAGTATATTTGCGAATAAGTGGGTATTCTATGGTTGAATATAGGTGAAGATGATAAATCTTGAGGCACGAACACTATGTTTTGATTTGATGTCATAAAATGTATACTTGTGTTCTTAATAATCTACCAAATTCTAAACATAAACAAAACTATGATGTGCGGCGTTTAGAATGCGTAAAATTCAAGAAATTGTTGAAAAAAATATTTCAGACTAGCTGTGCCCGCGACTTCGTCCGCGTGGAATAGTGACTGCATAGTAGTTACTACTTAACTTTTATTGAATAAACACGTACTACCATAAATAATTAAAAGAACAGTTAGTAAAATTTATTACTAAACTGAGCTAAAAAATAAAAAAATAAGTGCCTAATTAATTTTCTACGTAAAATTTATTTTAAACTAGCGGTCCGCCCCGGCTTCGCCCGTGGTACATAATATTTACGTTTTCTCTACATAAGAACCATCCTCGTACTTCAAGGAATATAATAAAAAAAGAATTATCGAAATCGGTTCAGCCGTTCTCGAGTTATGCGCTTACCAACACATTTTGCGATTCATTTTTATATATAAGATTATGGCATATTATTTTTTAGGCACCAGGAGGGAGAGGAGCAAATTTATTTACCTTCCTTCCTTGTATGGATGTTTTTGACAATATATTGTGCAGCAACTGAGTGCCGAGGCAAACGTCAAAACGTAAAGGAATAGAATCCGCTATCGATACTAATTGACATAAGCGTATGATGTTTTGCTAAGGATTTGTTCACCCTACCAACGACGACGACGACCACGAACAAAATTTTCATCCAGTCGCAATTTAATAAAATTGTGCAAAACACAATTAAAAATCAATTATTAAAATTTCCTGTCGTTCTGGTGATTGGAATTTTTATTTTTGAGATCAACGATGAATGAAAAAATAGATTTTTCGTAGAAACAGTGGCTCCTAGAAAAAAATGTATGTGAAGTTTTTTAAAGATAATTTTATAATCTACAATTTTGGTAAAAGTTGAGGATACCATACCATACCATCATTATCATAATAATATATCTTATATATATATTTTTTTATAATGGTACTTAATTTTAAAGATCGTCGGGAAGTTTGTAAAATTATATATATTCCTTTTCCTTCGTTGCGTTGGGTTTTTTTTTTAATTTTTAAACTTCGGTTTCTTATTTTCATTTAATATTTTCAAGTGAGCGAGACCTACCTCTACCTCTATAATACATTCCTACATCTGACATCTTTTAAGTTGGGCCGTAACCGTGCATAAATTGTAATGGACCACAGTGGCAAAAGAAGTGGTATATTGAAGAAAAAAAATTGCCAAGGGCCAGGCCTATGTGGCTTTGAGAAGAGTTCAAAATTTCCAGGGTGTGGCTATCCTCTCGCTCCCATGTCCCCCTCTTCTTTCACAGACTTTCAACCCTTCCCTTTCCATCCCTAGTAAATGGCAGAACCGATTTTGATGTAAATAATATTATCTAATTGTACCTATATGTACACGTCATATCCTATCGTTTGATGCTCCATTTGGTTTATTTATCTAACCACTGTCACCCCTAAAGTGCCCTATATGTAAAAAACGGATGAACCGATTTCGATAAAACATTACTAATTGTAATTCACCCGTTATGCACATTCATTTGATATATCACTTAGGTAGGTACTATCACAATATTTGACAACATTCGTTTCTTTCATTCCCTATACCTATACAGGGTGTAATCGTTAAGTGTGCACAGGCGATTTTTCCGTAAGTATTACAGATAACAAAAAACTTTGAACTGATATCGAAAGTACTTAACCTAATGAGTAAAATGGCGGTAATAAATTTTTAAAAATAAATCGAGAAATATCAAAAAAATTATCTTTAAACCCTCCCATTCATTAAGTATGAAATATGAATATCCCATATACCTACATTTAATATGAAAGATTTTAGCTTTTTTTTTCTTTTTTTTGGTTTTCTGCTTTAATTACTTCGCAAATTTGAAGTGACATTTTCCACATTTTTCCGGACATTTTCACGCATTTTCCGGATATTTTCCGGGAATTTTCCAGGCATTTTCCGGACATTTCCCTGACATAGCCTGTAAATGTCTGGAAAATCCCCGGGAAATGCTCGGAAAATCCCCGGAAAATGTCTGGAAAATCCCCGGAAAATGCCAGGGAAATGTCCGGAAAATGTCTGGAAAACATCGGGAAAATCCCCGGGATATGCTCGGAAAATCCCCGGAAAAAGCCTGGGAAATTCCCGGAAAATAACCGGAAAATGCCTGGGAAATGCTCGGAAAATGCGTGGAAATTTCCGGAAAAACCGTGGAAAGTCCCTGGAAAATGCCTGGAAGATATCCGGAAAATGCGTGAAAATGTCCGGAAAATATCCGGTAAATGCGTGGAAAATCCCCGGAAAATGCCAGGGAAATGTCCGGAAAATGCCTGGGAAATGTCTGGAAAATGTCTGGAAAACATCCGGAAAATCCCCGGGAAATGCTCGGAAAATCCCCGGAAAAAGCCTGGGAAATTCCCGGAAAATAACCGGAAAATGCCTGGGAAATGCTCGGAAAATGCGTGGAAATTTCCGGAAAAACCGTGGAAAATGCCTGGAAAATATCCGGAAAATGCGTGAAAATGTCCGGAAAATATCCGGAAAATGCCTGGAAAATCGCCGGAAAATGCCTGAGAAATGTCCGGAAAATGTCTGGGAAATGCGTGGAAAATCCCCGGAAAATGCCAGGGAAATGTCCGGAAAATGTCTGGAAAACATCCGGAAAATCCCCGGGAAATGCTCGGATAATCCCCGGAAAAAGCCTGGGAAATTCCCGGAAAATAACCGGAAAATGCCTGGGAAATGCTTGGAAAATGCGTGGAAATTTCCGGAAAAACCGTGGAAAATATCCGGAAAATGCGTGAAAATGTCCGGAAAATATCCGGTAAATGCGTGAAAATGTCCGGAAAATATTCGGAAAATGCCTGGAAAATCCCCGGAAAATGCCTGAAAAATGTCCGGAAAATGTCTGGGAAATGCGTGGAAAATCCCCGGAAAATGCCAGGGAAATGTCCGGAAAATGTCTGGGAAACATCCGGAAAATCCCCGGGAAATGCTCGGAAAATGCCTGGGAAATTCCCGGAAAATGTCTGGAATATCCCGGAAAATAACCGGAAAATGCCAGGGAAATGTCTGGAAAATATCCGGAAAATGCGTGGATATGTCCGGAAAAAGCGTGGAAAATGCCTGGAAAATGCCCGGAAAATGCTCGGAAAATCCCCGGAAAATATCCGGAAAATGCGTGAAAATGTCCGGAAAAAGCGTGGAAAATGCCACTTCAAATTTGCGAAGTAATTAAAGCAGAAAACCAAAAAAGAAAAAGAAAGCTAAAATCTTTCATATTAAATGTATATGGGATATTCATATTTCATACTTAATGTATGGGAGGGTTTAAAGATAATTTTTTTGATATTTCTCGATTTATTTTTAAAAATTTATTACCGCCATTTTACTCATTAGGTTAAGTACTTTCGATATCAGTTTAAAGTTTTTTGTTATCTGTAATACTTACGGAAAAATCGCCTGTGCACACTTAACGATTACACCCTGTATATAGGTATAGTAAATGGATGAACCGATTTTGATTAAATATGTCTAATTATACTTTACACGTCATGCCCTTTCATTTCATATGTCACTTGAGTCAAAATTCACTTTTTTTATTATCTGCCACTTTTATACCTATATCAAATAAATGGATGAACCGATTTTGATAAAATTTGACTTATTTTTACTGATAGGTCGTTCACTTTCATTTAATATATCACTAAAGTATATTCGACAACTTTAGTTATTTTCATTCCCACTTTTACACAATAAATGGATGAACCGATTTTGATACAGTTTATTTAAGAACCAGCGTCGGAAAATATGCTGCCTAACAAAAAAACATCATCTAATTCGGATTACCTGCTAGCGAGCTACGGTGGCACAAACACACACACACACAGCGGTCAAACACTTATCACCCATATTTTTGCATCGGGGGTTAAAAATATAATATTATAAATACGACATAATTTAAAGGACATTTTATGTATAAAATTTACCTAGAAATAAGTATAATTTTAATTTGACCCCTCCCCCCTACTACCTCAGCTTACCCCCCCACCCTTGGGGACTTTCGATATGATCACTTGGACATAACTGTAGCGTATAACAGATAACTTACGTTTTATCGTACACTGTATGTGTACCATAGAATGCCTTAGCAAATGTTCGCCGTGAGTACTTAAATGGTCATAACTTTTTTATTTATGAACCGATTGACATGAAATAAACACTAAATGTTAAATGAAGATTACCACAATATATTAGTGAAAACCGCATCGAAATCGGATAAGCCGTTTCTGAGATTAGCGTGTTCAAACATACAGACAAACAGACAAACAGACAAACAGACAAAAAATTTTTTAACTACAGTTTTGGGTTTGGGATCGATTTAATAATAACCCCTGCTAATTTTTTTTTACATATTTTCATTGTACAGACACCACTTTTCTAGAATTTTATTATATGTATTGATGATGATATAAAGCTGCTTTAACTATATTTTGCTTTACTATTGGTTCTTTGTATTGAATCACACAAAAAATGACTATAGTTCATCGAACTTTTGTGCACTAATTCATTTAACTTTTTTATAATAATTAAAGCAAAGCAAGAGCGTATGACTACTGTACAATTATTTTATCAGTGTCTTGTTTACAAGTGTTACATTGTGTATGTAACACGCCACTTATTCCAGTCAGTCAGTTATGAAGTCGTCATGTAAATCATATGGCAATAAACAAGTTCATTTGAATAAAAAACCTCTTGCAGCTAGTGTGAAAAATGTTCGGTAAATTTTCGATCGTAGGTATAATTCATATAGCAATAATAAATTTACTACCTCATCGTTTATGTGAGAACAAAAACTTCTTTTGAGAAAAACTCCATCAAGATTTAAGTTTCACCACGCAAAATAAAAGACGAAATAT
The DNA here is from genome assembly GCA_029959065.1 of Colias behrii. Classification (NCBI taxonomy): domain Eukaryota; kingdom Metazoa; phylum Arthropoda; class Insecta; order Lepidoptera; family Pieridae; genus Colias; species Colias behrii. Next base: position 2,750,485 of record JARWMC010000017.1, on the reverse strand, counting down.
CTGCTATTCCTATATCTGAGGTCTCAAAAACTTCTTCAAGTTGGTTTTAACAAATAAATGGAATGACAGGACAGATAAAAACATTATTGATTATTGTGCAAGTAGACCGCACTTGTGACCTTGCAAGAGAATCGACAGATTATCACACGCAGGCACGCATCATTAACGGCTTAGGTATATTATTCAATTCCACTCAAATATTATTCAAAATCAAATCTGGTATTTGCCAAAATATTCTTCCAATGAAATGATTAACATAAATTAGCATAATTACTTAAAAAAACTAGTATTAGTTCATTATAAATTCGTCAATATATAATAAAATGAGGACCTATTTATTGTCACCAACATAAAATTATATCTGACGTCACTGTATGTTTGCCAAACAATCTCAGACGAGGTGTAAACACGTTAAAATCAACAAACTATTATCGTCATAGAAACTTATCAATGGGTCGATAGATATCTGAGTAGGAAGATAATAATATATTATATAGGTCATTCATACTTCCAGTGAATATACGATAATGCGATTTCAATTACACACATTTTCAGTTATTATTATGGTAGTAAAATGTTTTACTCATATGTACTTGTTTTTCAGCATAAATACGGTATAATGTAAGTTTAAGACGAACACGCTTATCAACTATCGATGGAACTATAATAATGTTACCGAAACTGTTGAAAATACAAATGAAAGTAGAATTAAAATTTAAACTACACCTAAAGCTGATAAGGTTACTAATGTATATGGATGTACCTTTACTACCTAAAAAATAACAAATACTAGCTCGTAATAAAGAAAACAATCTTTTTGGAACATTTCGTAATTTCTCGTGTTTCATAATACAGTATTTATTTGAGTTATTAACTAATCCTGTCATGATTCATTCATTAAATTCCACCGTGATTCATTCTAAAAGACAGTACAACTCTTGCAAGACCTATCCCTTGAACACTTTCTAATGGAAACCTTCGATCGAGATTCTACGATCTAACTTCACCTGCAATTTATTTATACACCCAACTAAATATCCATAACGGTGGAGAAGACAAGAGTCATATTTACAGTGACTGATATAGTTACCTTTTATCTTAACGAAATGACGCATTCACCTTCACGCGTATAACACAACAAACAGCTGAACACACTTCGTATTAAGGTCAGCCTTATCAATTTATGGAGAAATTGCAACTCTTCATATGTACATTCTCTTATATTTTGTGAACCATTAGGTCGTGTTCTACAGGTAAATTAGCTTGGAGAAATTTTTGCGTTTGTAGTAGTGTATGGTCAGCAAATAAAATAAAACAACATTTTATTTTTAGTTTTTATTTTATACAGGGTTACTTGTAAAACACCAGCAACCTCGCAGGACAAGATAGCTAACATCATAAGTAACAACATTTGTTCTACGACTTTTGGCATAACGCAATAAATTATTTTTAAATGATTTTTTAAACTTTTATTGTACTCTCCTTACATTTGTAAGTCTATGTTCTATTAATTATCGGATGGACGACGCGACGCCCCCTTCCCCCTCTCGTTCGCTTTTTGTTTACGTAATTTTTGGGAGGCGTAGAGTTTATAATATTCAGACGGAAAATTAAATGAATATTTATTTTTGTATGAAAATAAAATCTAACAAATTATCAAAAGTCGTAGAACAAATGTTGTTACTTATGATGTTAGCTATCTTGTCCTGCGAGGTTGCCGGTGTTTTACAAGTAACCCTGTATATATAAGGGATTTTAAATTAAACTATATGTGTTTCTCCTCTGAAAAAGATGAGACTTTATTTTAATATTTGCACATTTAACATACATATAACTTTTACATTAACAATGTTACTAAAATGAAAAATTTACTAACCTGAAAAAGAAACGACATTTAAAGTTTAATTCTTTAGTTTGAGAAGTCAAAGGCTTGCCTCGACCATGTTTTAACACTGGAGCCATATTGAATTAACAATATAAAGTTACAACACTTACACACAAATTAAACACTAGTTATGGCCCTGCCTTCATACAAAACTGCTGAATACGCCGTTCGCACGGGAATAAAATGTGGATGCGATTTCCCTTAGTTAGCATCCAAGCTTACGTCTTTATAATTATTAAACTGTATAAATTCATTCTTTAACTCCGGTCTGCATCGTGCAGACATGGGTGTAAAAGTCTCATTTTAGCTATTAAATGTAGTTTTTAAGTACATCTGAGTTTTCATTTGGGGCCTCCGGCTGCGGGACATGTAATTCACTTCAACAAATATTATAACAATAATAACAAATAATAACAACAATCAACAAATACAAAATTTATCAATTAAACTACGTACATAATAATTATAATTTTTGAATGAAATGTGCTTTATGTTCTAACGGTACCAAACGACTGCACGTGGCACCTGCGGACAGCGTAAACTGGTTTATTCTGGTTTTGTGCGTGTTTCCACTTTCCACTATCAAGTGACGATTTATTTATTTGTTTTGTTTCGTAATTATTATGGTCAAATATTAATTATGAAACAAATTATTATGGACACGATATTTTATTGTTTCACGGTAGTCGCCTTGTCGTTTGCTCAAGGACGTAAAATTGAATGATATATTTTTTTTTATAAAGTCAAAACCATTTTCTTTCAAATAAAAACTTGTTTTTATTGAAAACAAAAGTGTTGCTAGGAATAAGTATAAAATTAAATAGTAATGTTAGGATATCGAATCATTTTTGTATAGGCCAGAACGATATAGTGGAAACGCGCTCTAAGATCTGAGTAATATACACACCACTACATATGCAAAAATTTCTCCAAGCTAATTTACCTGTATGCCATTATTATAACATAGGATAAGCACACATTTATGACAAGGGACAAACCCCGGTCCTCGTTATTAATAATTTGATGCAAAATATTTGTAACGTTTACATTGAAATTTAGCCCTTAGGGTTTGTCTATAAAAGCTTCTAGTAAAGCACAAACGAATAACCTTGAGATAGTAGCCAATTCAAGTACAAGGTCGAAGGTGAACATTGAAGACCCCTTCACGGTCAGGTAATTTATCCTGAGACGTAATACATTTAAACAAAATATACCAATAACGTACTCATGAGGGGAATGATCATCTATGTAATTTGAGAGTTCCTTTCCTAACAAAAAAGGACCACTTACAAAATATACATTCCAATCTATTCCAATTTTGCAATACGTTTATTATCAACAAGTTTACCAAACAAGCATCATAAAACCTGCACGATTGGCGATTATATACCTACGCCTACGTACGTACGCGTCTGAAAATGATTTATGAAAAAATTCCTTTCATGCATATGGATTTTTCGAGCACGAAAGCAATAAAAGTTCTAATTGCCGTCGGCGCCAGAGCGGCTGCATTCGTTGCTTTAATTACTTTTATGAGAAATTCCTCATTCGCCAGTTACGCCACGACGTTATTATGGGCCATTGAATCATATGGGAAAACCTTTTTATACGGCACTAGAAAGTGTACAACGCATTCAGACTAGTTAGTATTTAATGGGTTGGTTTTTGTTACTGTATAATCTTTGTTTTACTTATTCATGGTAAACGTTTTACAGGGGGGAAATAGAAAGTGCCATGATAAGCGACACGCCAGCCATAAACCTCCATAACAATTAACATTAACAACAACAATTATTTGACACATTATTTTTAATTACCGGCGCCTTTAAAAGCCCTCCTATTTCCGCACATATTTGTACTAACATATTATATGTAGAATGTAGGTAACTAACAAGGAAACACTAACTAAAATAGGGAACATGCTAAAATTATAGATTTCACTTCATTTCAATGTCCTCTGTATTTTCATGTCTATTGCAGATTCCTCTCTACTACCAAAAGTCGCCAATCCATTTTACATCAAGAACATACATATAAATGTATAGTTAATTTATCTAGATTACAAGGTCATCTTATTTAATAATTTGTCAGTTTAAACGGATTAAATGGCATTGCAACGCCTAAACAAGGCCTAAACATCAAACATGAAGGCCGACTGTGCAATTTAAAAATTAATGTGTGCACTTATTTCAACATTCTCAGCAAACGTAATAAAAATGAGTAAGTATATGCTATTGGTGCAACCAACTTTCTAACAAATAAGTTTCTTCTTCGGCAAATATTCAGACGTTCAATTTCCAGGTTTCGATATCAAATAAAACACACACACGACGAGTGTACGTGGGTAAAATAATTTCCCTACGGACTGAATCTTATTGCGAGGCAATAAGGGCTATTCAATTTACATATGAGAGTTTAAGGCGTTACCCGGCAATTTCGACTATGTTCAACCTCTATAAAGTCTGGTACAACATAAAGCACGATACCGAAAAAAATATATAAAATAGGATGGTCTTTGATCTTTAATTGCTCGCGAGGACTTTTTTCCAAAGTTAATAGATTTCTAGAAAAAAAATGTGCCGTGGTCATCGATTTTTCCGCAAATACTCTATAAACTTCGTAACCTGCTGACTTAGAGCTCTGAAAATTTTATGTTTAATAAATTATCAGTTACACAACAGTCCCTGACGAGGATTTTTTGTTTCACTGATTGGTATCTTTTTAAATACAAAATGCGAGGAAAAAAGAAGGTGCAGCGGGAGAGGTTTGAGATCCGTCAAGTATGGTCAAGGTTATTAGCGCATGTATAAGCCTTAATTATCACAATCGAATGCAATGCTTTGTTGCAAGCATATACTTGGGATGTTGTTGATTAAGTACCTTTCAGTAATATTTTCATGTCTAAATCCGAGCTGCCTAATTAATATTTTCGAACTAGACTAGTCAATTACCAATCAATTACGAATTGTTTATTGTTATAGAATATTTTCGGGATTATTTTTGACTAGATTTCCGCCCGCGGCTTCGCCCGCGTTTGCAAAGGAAAACCCGCGTAGTTCCCGTTCCCGTGGGATTTCCGGGATAAAACCTATCCTATGTGTTAATCCAAGTTACCCTCTATATGTGTGCTAAATTTCATTGTAATCGGTTCAGTAGTTTTTACGTGAAAGAGTAACAAACATCCATACATCCATACATCCATACATCCTTACAAACTTTCGCCTTTATAATATATATTAGATATTAGATATTAGATTTCATTTGGCTTATGATAAGATTACATTCGCCAACAACTATAGAATTGCGAAGTTGGCCCAGAAAAGGTAGACTTCTTGCTTATTCTTGATAATTATATTTATTCAATACTTGACAACAGTGAACTAGTTTTGAAAATTAATAAAACTAAATAAAAATAAAAAATTAATGTAGTTACAAGAGTCCTATTAATTTACTGTAAGCCTGCAACAGCCCGAGATTGCGTTCAGAAATTAAAGTGTCCTTGTAAATTGTGCCAGATATTTTTAATGAAGAGCGCTGGCAACTCGAAGTGGTAAAAAATCCTTTACATTTTTAAACCTTCGTTGTTTTTTTTTGGGTCAAATTTATTTTTGCCTACTCCTAACAGCCTGTAGCAATTATATAAAAAATATTTTCAAATTTAAAAAGGATTTTTTAAGACTAACTTCAAAAAATCTGTACGTATAATATTATTGTAATAAAAAATTTTATCTTCGATAAAAATTCTATTCTTTTATACATCCTAGAAAAACTTAAAAAAAATGAAATCTCCATTGTACGCCTCATTATCGCTAACAAGCATGAAATTTCCACTTTCTTTACATCTACAGTTTTAAAGGAATAAAAGATAAGGGTGACACAAGTCCTATTGGGCGTTCAACAACGACGTGCTGAAGTTGTAACGCAAGTCTTTGTTTCAGGCCAATCTTTAGTACCTAAAGTCTAGAGTCTACATCCTAGACAGTGTGTGTATGAGAACAATTGTATATTGCTATATGTAGCTCTCATACGACCCTTGTTTGTTTCGAGAATTTGAGCAACGATTCTATCGTATTTTTTCATTTCTTTTTTCTTCTGTCTCCCACTCTGTTCCTTCTGCATATCAATGATATGCTGCTCAACAGCAGCATTCATTGCTATGCAGACGACAGCACTGGTGATGCAGTTTACACCGGCCGTAGCAATGTCTCTCAGGATCGCGTCATTGAGTACCGGAACAACCTCGTGTCTGAAATTGAGGCTTCTTTAGACGAAGTTTTTAATTGGGGTCGACTAAACTTAGTCGAATTCAACCCGAAGAAGACACAGGTTTGCGCGTTTACCGCTAAAAAGCTTCCCTTCGATGTAACCCCCATTTTTCAGGGCACTCCTCTCTCAGCCACAGCTAGTATTGGTATTCTCGGTCTCGAAATCTCGAGTAACGTACAGTTTTCCTGTCATTTGGAAGGCAAAGCCAAGTTGGCATCTCAGAAACTTGGTGTGCTCTGTAGAGCGGGACAGTATTTCACGTCGCGCCATCGCCTCAATCTTTATAAGGCGCAAGTCAGGCCGCACATGGAATACTGTTCCCATCTCTGGGCCGGGGCACCCCAACAATACCTCCTTCCATTTGACCGCATTCAAAGGAGAGCTGTACGACTCGTTGGCGAACCGAGTCTCACCGATCGGCTTGATACTCTGGCGTTGCGAAGAGATATCGCTTCCTTATGCGTTCTCTACCGCATTTACTATTGGGAGTGCTCTGAGGAATTGTTTGGAACATTACCCACCGCTGAGTTCCATTACCGCACAGCCCGCCATAAACAGAAATAATAACCACCCTCACCACCTTGACTGCTGGCGGTCGACAACTGTGCGCTTTAAACGGAGCTTCTTTCCGCGCACAACAGTCATATGGAACCAGCTTCCTAGTACGGTATTCCCGAATGGTTACAATCTGGGGACCTTTAAGAAGAGAGCGTATTCTTTCCTAAAAGGCCGGCAACACACTCCCAATGTCCCTGGCGTTGTGGGTGCTTATGGGCGACGCTGAACGCTTATCACCAGGCGTCGCGTCTGCTCTGTTGCCTCCTCTCTCATAAAAAAAAAAAAAAAAAAAATTTACAAAACTACCAGTGCTTATTACTCGTATTACGATTAATCAAACGTGACGTTACCTAATTGCTAAAATATAATCGCACATAAAAAGCCGCTTCTTCACTAGTAATGGCTATTCACAATTCACAACAATAATTATTAGAATTTAATCCTAAGCAAATGTAAGATTTATCTGGTTGACAACCTGGAGTTGTTAAAACTCCTCTAACTTTGCTACTACCCACATTTCCACAGATCTTTCTAATCAATATCACTTTGATTAGATAACTACGACATAATCTAATCATATATACACAAGACAAGACAAAAGAAAAATCTAAAACTAGTCTAAATAGCTGGGTCCACACCGGACGATCCAGCGATCCCGCGATCCGCGATCCAGGATCGCGGAGCATGGATCGTGGATCGTGTTAGGCCGATCCACTTTAAAAACTTGCGATCCCAAATATGCGCTCCAAGTGATCCTAAGGCGATCCGTGATTCAGCCAGTCTAACTCTTGTACAATATGGAGTCACACGTACAACGGCGGCGTCTTGCCGTTGCAGCAGTAACTTTTATTATACTTAAATGTTTGCGCAAAAAATCAAGAAAAAGAAATCGACAGTTTTGGGTGAAACAATTTTACAAAAATCGATTGGAATCTGGGACTCAGCTGTACGCAGAGTTAGTTTCAGATGAAGTTGAACACAATTTTGCAAGAATGAATGCTAATGAATTTGAGATATTCGACTTTCTGAGATGTCCATGGTGAGGTGGATCGCGCGATCCAACACAACCGTCCACACCGCGCGCATCACGCAGCTGAGGCACCTTTGAAGCGGGCACAAAAACCGACCGCTAACGGATCGCATGAGGTAGGGAGCGCGCGCTCCAAAACGCGTGCACGGATCGCGCGCGGCACGTCCACACCGCCCGCATCTTTGGATCGCGCGCCTGCCGCGCGCGATCGGATCGCGGTGGATCGTCCGGTGTGGACCCAGCTAATGACGATTGTAACACAATAACTCAATAAATTACAAGGTGCCTCCTGCTATGGACATAAATGAAAATTGCGGCGCCTTTTATTGGTCAGTCAGGTCACCTGATGAACGTTGATTTGCTTTATCCGTACCCCCTAGCCCATCTAGTTACGATTACTCATCATATAATTAAATGTCTAAGCCAATGGACAATTTTAAATCTAGGTAAGAAGAAGAAAAACTGGGTGTATACTCCATCCCAATGAAGGATCTTCCTTTGCGAGTAACGGCGCCTTTTTTCGAGACTGCGGAGTGTAGTTGTAATATCCTTCCAAAGATATAAATGTAAAAAGTTGTAAGGATGTGTGTTTGTAATAGCTATTTGTTATTCAATGCCGCAAAAACCTTGCAACCGACTTTGAAAGCCGTGTGATAATTGGAAAGCTACAGCAAGTAGTTTAAAAGGAAGTAGCAGTCGATTTTCTACAATTTCGATATAGAAGATAACTGACTCATGAGCTGAATGGTGTGTCTATGAATTTCAGATAAGGGTAATATCATAGAACTTCTATGACCATATTAACTATGTTTAAATTTTATTTTACTTTGCAAATAATAGGTATATTTACTACATCTGCAATTTAGAGACATAGATTATTGCGTCGCGAGTGTGAAAAAAACTCATGCATTTACTAAATCTCTCTTCAATGACATGAAAACAATGGAGTAAAAGTTGACACGTCCTCTATACAGTGCTTAACCGTCGACTTAAGGCTGCAGTCTAGCAAAATTGCGTTTTCAACAAGTTATTTGACAATTTTTTCCCGGCTATTGAAATGATAAACTGAATTTTTTTTTCTTGTTTATCAATTAGTGTTATATACGCAATGCGCGTGAATTTTTTCACATTTATAAAGTTACTTTATGTTACCTTAATCAGGCCTTCAAGATAAGTCTCTTTCCCCCAAAGACATTTCGAGCTATGTTTGTGCACTCACTACGTTGCAACCGATTACAATTTACACAATTTGATCAGCGCATAAATATCATTATATAGTCGTAATTAAAATCTGCTGAATACAATTGCCGAAAAACTTATGATTTTCCTAATTAGGACGTTATAAATTCATCAAATTTCCCATTTTTTGCCTTACAAAAAACTATTGATAAATACTGCTAAAAGTTATTTTTTCCATTAATTTATTCGAGTTGGTTGAAGACCAATGAGTATTAATCCTTTAAATTTTTTTTTTTTGAATTTTGATAATTCTTTAAATATTTAAAAAATATTTAAAATTAGCGGTCCGCCCCGGCTTCGCACGTGGTACATGTTTACGTTTTCTCTACATAAGAACCATCCTCGTACTTCAAGGAATATAATAAAAAAATAATTATCGAAATCGGTTCAGCCGTTCTCGAGTTATGCGCTTACCAACACATTTTGCGATTCATTTTTATATATAAGAATAAAAAATATTTAAAATAATTATGAAAAATCCTAGCGAATTTCTTTAGTCGCGCTCCTTGGGCCGGAGCGTTCTGACGTGTGCTCTACGCTCGATTTTCCTTCATACCGAAGTGAAAGTTGCTCTACTTCATTAAATTTAATATTTTTGTTAATTGATATTTTTATCTTAGTTTTGTGCAAATATTCGTATTTTTAAACATTTGATTTCGATATGGAAAATAAACGAAAAAAATATGCGTGTAACTACTAGGAAAAAAATTATCTTCGAACATAAAGTGTAATGAAACCAAATAGATTACAAAGGTGATTGGCAACAATTTCTTTATTTTACGGGGTTTCAGTAAAGGGATGTATGTTTCTTTAAAACTAAAGTAAGCTCATAAATTTTCTTATGATATAATTTTTTTTTTTGAAATTCCAAAAATGTTTATTTTTCGTTTGAGAAATACGAAATATATAAAATTGTATTGAGAACTTGAACTTGGGACATACGGGGAAAATGATTTGTTTACTCCAAAATTCCAAATATGTCGAGGTGTTTTAATTTTTTCTTCTAGTCATTTTAAACGTAGCGGCATGTTGTTTGATTATTAATTTTGTAACTTAAATACAGGATGTTGGTTTTATATTTTGATCTTACAGATGCGCTGACAAATTTAGTCCACCATTTCTAGTTTAGTCCACCAACTCTAAGTACCAATATTAAAACGAATGGATTATCATCACAACATCAAAACTCAGATGTAATGGAAGATCGCAATAACATAGAAAATTCAATGGGTGTTGAGAACTAAACAAACACAAGTAACAGAGACGCACAGAATAAAAAAAGAGGACAAAAACGATAATTCGTTGATGCTTTCCCTTTTCGACGTATTGTTAGGGTACATCACCAATCTGCAAAAAACAAAACTGATGATTCCCAATTGCTGATTAAAAATGAAAAACAAATAATCGACAACAGTGGTGAAAATTTGCTGATCACAATGAAACATCCTTCAGTGGTAGCAGATTTACCCATTTAAAATGTATCGGTGAACAGCGTAAAGGAGAGGAGGACAGGAAAACATTATGAATGTGGATGGTGGATTGTATACAGGGTGTAATCGTTAAGTATGTGCAAGCGATTATGACGTTATTATTGCAGGTATCAAAAAACTTAAAACTGATATCGAAATTACTTTACCTAATGAGCAAAATGACAATAATAACTTTTTAAAAGTATAACGAGAAATATCTAAAAAATTTACTTTATACACTCCCATATCAAGAAGAGAAAATGGGACTAGTTGAGTTAAATGTCTAATTCCGGCAAAAGACATGAATGCGGAAGATGCGGTTAAAAATAATAAAAAAAAAAATTTGAAATACAATGCAAAAAAATAACACTTTTGTCATAGATAAGAATCATGACTATTTTTTCCAAATTCATGAACAACTAAACGTTGCAGAAGCAGAAGTCTGCTTATTTGCTGTTTGGACTGGAGTGAATCATTCGTTAAAAATAGAATATATTATAAAAAAGTATGTAACGTTGAGGCAAAATAAAATGATGGACCATTATCAAGATTTTATATAAATTGCCTACTGTCAGAATTGATTGATTCGAGACTTCAGCATTCGATGCCCATCAAGGACCCATCCTATATCATTCAAGCGATTGAAAAAAAAAGAGAAAAATCCAGTGCAACCGATAAAGCATCAGAATGCTAGCAAAAGATTTATTAGGTTTATCAATATAAATCTATATATTATAATAAATCTGTAGAAGGGTCAATTCTGTACTTTGAAAATATTTAAAAAATAAATAGCAGGGGGTGTTACTAGATCGATACCAAACCCAAATATGTGATTAAAAAAATTTTTGTCTGTCTGTCTGTATGTGAAGGCATCACGTGAAAACTAATGGTTCGATTTCGATGAAACTTGGTATAAAAAATAAATCTTAATTTTTCAGTTTTATCCACAGACGTTCTGTAGAACCGCGAACACACGTTGCGTTACCCGCAGTGGATTCAGCGATGTAACCTGTAGCGCCAAAATTCGGATTTGGCTTGAACCGTTTGCGGCACACGTGGGCCGCACGACACCACGCCTCCTCGACTCCTATATAAGGACGGCGTTCCGCGCGATGCATATAATTTATGAATTTTGATGCGAGCGGACGTGTCCAGTGTGGCGAGCGAGAGTGATCGTCTAATATTAATTTAGTGAGAAACGTCTTCCCAGTTCAAAATGGAGAAATAAACCATCCACGCGAAGACCGACATCCGCGCGGACGGAGTCGCGGGCGGAAGCTAGTCAGAAATAAATATCTTTTGTTTTCATTTGCGTATTTTTCTATTTTATAATATTTTACATTACACAAACATTACATTTTTTTTATTATATACAAAATTTGTTTATCCGTTTTATTAGTGAAACTGAACAACTTTCACTAAGAAACTTAGGTCGAAAAAAATGTATAGAGTTATGCATTTTGTATGGAAAGCTTATTTTTTTTTATATTTCGTCCAAATTTCTTTGTAAAAGTTGATCAGTTATATAAACATGAAGTTGAAGATATCAATAGAACGTATTCGCAAATTTTGTGTACTGATAAAAAAATCACCCGGTGTAATTTTCACGAAAATTGTTTCAAATTGTCATTTTTGGTACTTATTACGAATATTAAATTATGCATACGAATGATTTAATTTTTAAAAATTAAGTGGAGCAACTTTCCCTTAGTACATTTGTATTATTTACATATAGGATGACAGGATGCATTTGTTTGCACTACTAGACCGAGCCCTTAAGGGATTATCCTCTCAACAGTTCATTGTACCCGTCTACCGTAATGTTCTTTAAGCCACGATTACATTTCGCAAGTAATTACCGGATTGTAAGTGCGAAATTCGGTGCACAACGGACGTAGTTTAGTGTACTTTGAAACTTGAATTTGGTTCGTAAGTCGTAACCTTGGTTTGTATTATCAACATATTAGCGCCAACATCTCGTATTTATATAGGCGTGTCAAATTTCATCTATTATAACAAAAGATTAGTTACTACTTTATTGAAAACATTAGAAATATGTCCTTATTACCATTTATGACTGTAAACATGAAATTGGCGAGAAACACTTGGCGTTACTGTTTTTTGTGTAGTTTCCTTTTGCCATTTACAAATTAATATACTATTACTTTTTCTTTGTTTTTATCCTATGTTTATCACAATATTGCCATCAAAAATAGTAATTAAGCATTATAACAAGGGTTTGATTACACTGACATAAAAAAATATGTATTTAACAGAGCAAGGCTGACCTACAATGAACATTAAATGTATTCATTTCAGATTGTAAGATGTGTAGATTGATGTTGACATGATATCATAAATGATAACGCTACATGTACAAGAAAACAAATACTAGATTTCTTATTTAAAATTAAATTTCCTACAGACACTTATAAGTTTAGAATATTAACTCACAACTCCCTAATTTTTATTTTGTATCAAAGCTACAACCCATAGGACAATAATGCAGAAATAACATGGGATAGTATGTAAAAACTATTAAAGAATAAATGCTGAATTAAGCAGAATAAACATGGAGGATTTTATAATAAAATAGAAAATTATATAATGCAGCTTTAATTTGTGAAAGAGTAATTAGTAGTAAGAGTAATTTAGTCTAATTTAATGTGTGAATTACATACTTGAAATTAATAATACGTACATAACATTTCTCTCAATCCAATTTAATGTGTAAGTAAATATTCATTTTACATATAATTTTGTGCAAAATATTAAATACATAAAGTGCCACACTCATAAAATGACTCATAATCCGTGTCATTGTAAATTGAATACACAGGCTCCTGAAAAACAGTTTTTATTATCTTAGGAGCCTAGGTCACTTTAATGTGTAAAATTATTTGTAAAAATAAATGATTTATTTGATTTATTTAATCTATCATTGAAACACTGAAATTTGTACTAATAGGATATTAATATAACTCTAGGAAATTTATGCAATCAACTGTAATTTGTGTGTTTCAATTAGTTAATAACTTTCATTAAAAAATCGAAATATTGACTTCATTAGAATAAATTTATTAATTATTTAACAACATAGCATTGATGTAATTATGTTGATAATGATAAAAAGGGCTTTGAAACTAAAACGTTGCAATAAAAAATTGAAATATTTTGATTTTCGAGAATCGTCGAGTTTATAGATTCTATATCCAAAGAAAATTAAACCTATTGAAAATGATTTAAGGTTCAAAATGCTATTATCAGGTAAACTTGCTAAGAACATTGGAGAATATGTTAATTAGTCAAAGTATGCATTCTAATTGTGTGAGACCATGTCTTCTCACTATTGTTATATAAAAATGAAGATTTTACACAAACTACCTAGGTAATCATTGATGGTAAAATTCTTAATTACGGCTCTAATTAAGTAAGCTGCAATTATTTATACTGTTATTCATATTATCTGATCTATATTATTATTAATACACTGCTACATTCAATAAAACTTAAATTTGTTGCAAAGGAAATCTGAGACAAATTTTGTGATTTAAAAAATTATTTAAGTATTCTTTAGTTTTTACAAAACTTTTAAGCTTTCCAGTAACACAAACTAGATTTTGACGTAGAACACACAATAGCAATAGCATTGGTTAAATGCAATATATTTATTTTGATAATCATCACTTCTGTTTTATCAAAGTAAATGATATGAACATCACGCAATCAACATTAATGTTATTGTGATAATGAATACATAAAAAATTTTGCAATTATATTGGTTATTGCCAAAATCATTAATAGAAATTTAAGTAAGAGTATTATATGGAAGGCTATCTGTATTTTTAAGTCATTCTTTTAAAGTTAGCATAATATTGCCTCTAAAATAAATTCATTTACTATATTTTAACTTTTAAGTTATACAGATATATCTGTTACATTGTTTAACCCATTGAGCCCCGAACGGCCAGATCCGGCCGCGACACAATAGATTTTCTATTGTGTCTGTGATTCCAGGGCCTGATGGATTAATATGAAAACATGTATTTGAACAACATAATACTAAGTTTATACATTTCTATCTCTTTCCACTGAACTCATAGTAGATACACTTGTCTAAATTTCTAGTTGTACTGTACAAATGCAAATCATACACTGAAATGATAATACATATGTGGATGAGCGTAAAGACTTACGGTTCTGGACTATATTGAGCTCCTCCAAAGAAACCGTGTCTATCTGGCTGCGTAGTGACGGAAGAACATATTGATGTAGTGTCCTGATCTCCACCAACACTCTTTACACTTTTTTGAAGAGACATTTTACTGCACTAATCTAGCAATCAAGAACTTAGTAACTCTATCATCACTACAGCACCACCCAAAACTTAAGATGTGGGCGTGCAATTTAATTACAAAACATACAAGTGTTCCAATTGTATTTGCACTATAGATATTCACATAAATTCGGGCAGTCCACGGTATGCACTCAACATTCAATATCGCGGAAACACTTCATTTCGCAGATGGAGGTGACAAATATGGTAACAGAACGTGCTCAAAATAAAAACATTTCATAACTTTCATAGCAAATTTTTTAACAATTCGTAGGTGACGGCACCAGCCACAGATAATACAAAAATGTAAATTGCCATTTGACAAAACTAAGATTTCATTCCATTATACGTACAAGTTGTGTGTAAAGTAACTGATTCATATTATAATCTATATTTTGGCTTTCTACGTTTTGATAATCTGTCCTTAATGTTATCTGACAAACGAGCTGACAAATGACATTTATTTTAATCTAAGGTTGACACTTTAATTTTGAGGTTAAATGGATCTAAAATTAAAGAAAAATACCGAAATATTTTAATTTGTCTATGTGAGTTACATGCAGCAATAAGGAGATAACATTTGCAAATTTGTTCATCAAAATGTTTACAATCAAAGATGTTCGGGTGGCTAAACAATTAGTAAGACTTAACTCAACCGCACCAACAGAGTTTGTTAATAGAAACCCTAGAAACTTAGAGCGAATGCGCATTGGAAGAAAACCTGATGGATATCACTTAGATAAACCTGGACGAAAATTTTGGCATAAGTCTGTATTTAACCTATACATCAAATAAATGCAATATTTAGTTATCATATCCATGCAACCTAATCACTCAACTAAAACAACTATTTTTCAGACTTGTCATTACTCCAAGCACTAGAACAATTACTGCGCAAGTAGTACATTATATGAATGGACCTGTGGTTGAAGCAAAAACATCGGAATGGGCTTTAAAAAAACAACTGTATAGTGTTGTTGATACCTGTGCTTACATTAATTTAGGTAGAGTTCTGGCCCAAAGATGCCTAGAATTTGGAATATCTGAAGTGTATTGTGATTTGAAACCCTTAGAAGGAAGTAAAATCGAGAAATTTCTCAAAGAAGTAGAAAACGGAGGTATTAAATTGCAAGAATTGGATGTCTATAAAAAACCAAATCCATGGGATCAGTTTAGACCAGAAAAGCCATGGGAAGTTACAGAAGAATAATTTTAACTAATATTTATTAAGAATGATTAGTGTTATTGTAGATATTAAAATAAATAATAGAAGAAATAATATTTATTTACCTACTTCACGTAAAATATATTATTGTAAGTGCTCATTAATATGTGGGTTAAGTACCCACATAAAATAATTTTCTCTACCATTTCTTTATCACAACAAGATAATATGTAATATTTTATCTTTTTTATTGTTGGTTATAATATTATTAAAGAAACACTACTTATTTCATAAACTAGATTTCCGCCCGCGGCTTCACCCGCGTTTTCAAAGGAAAACCCGCATAGTTCCCGTTCCCGTGGGATTTCCGGGATTAAACCTACCTTATGTGTTAATCCAAGTTACCTTCTATATGTGTGCTAAATTTCATTGTAATCGGTTCAGTAGTTTTTACGTGAAAGAGTAACAAACATCCATACATCCATACAAACTTTCGCCTTTATAATATTAATAGGATATTAGATTAGATAGATTGATAAAAAGAGAACCATAGAAAAATAGAATATCTTGTGGATAGTTTCCTAGATCATTTTATTATTGTATCCAGGAATAAACAGCTCATCTATTAATATGTATTAGCTAGCCCATTTGTTGAGGAACTAGGAAGGCTATAGGATATATTATATCATCAGGCTAAGACCAACAGGAGCGGAGCAATGCGGGTAAAATCGCGGGGCACAGCTAGTCTTTAATAAGTCCATAACACTGTGCCATAACACATGATTTGTGATAAAGTTTAAATAATGCATTGAAACATACATCATTTAGATATAGAAAATAAAATTGTATTTTATTGTGTACAAATTTCATAATTTAATTAATTAATAATAATAATAAACTGGCAACTTTCAATTTCGAATGTTTTATTTAGACCATATTTGAGTAGTATCAATTTATGCATTAATAAGATTCTATATGAAATATAACATAATTTTAAATTGAATTTATAACAGTTATTTAAAAAAAATTCTAAGAAAAAACTTAGTAACCATAAAATAATTTATAAATCATTTTGTTGAGCGACATTAAAAATGGCGGAAAACATGATGGCGTCTGTTTTTTTTTCAATTGAAGACAGACTTTTAATAATATAGCTGTCTCTTTTTATCACATACAAAACTACATTTAGGCGGCAGGCACGCGGAGTAATCAATATGTCCACGTGACCTATCGTCAGTCTCCCTTCATTCGCAGCTCGCGTAATTGCAAATGCAAAATGTGGAAACGTTTATATCTCTATAAAATATTATCATATTGTGGTTGAGTTTTTGTGTTATGTTATCAAAATGCCTGCATCAATTGGTGTTAATTTACGTGTAACTGGCCATTGTAGCCAAGGCGGGAGAAAGTATATGGAAGATTTGTTTTCTGTTGCGTATCAACAAACTGAGGATGAGAGAGATTTAGAATACGCTTTTTTCGGAATATACGATGGTCATGGTGGAGGCGAAGCTGCCGCCTTTGCTAAGGAACATTTAATGGACTCAATAGTAAAGCAGCGACAGTTTTGGTCCGATAATGACGAGGACGTTCTGAAAGCTATTCGCAATGGTTACATGTTGACCCACTTGAATATGTGGAAAGAAGTAGGTAAATGTCGAATCCAGATTGTCACAACAATATGAGATATCCATCATTGTATTAGGACGATGCCTCGAGCCATTTCAAGGAGAGACTAATGTACCTACAAATCGTTTTGCTTGACCTTGTTGTATCTACTCATTATTTTTTTAGAGTACTTTGACATTGAGTCAACAAAAGAATTTCAAATGTCTCATGAAGTTTGTTTTTTATTTGATAGGTTAGATAATATCGTATTCCGTCGAATAGTTTCTACAATGTGATGTTGCAAAGTTTCGGAAATCACATTTGGCCAAAGTGAAAGCTGTATTACCAGTTTCGGTTTTTATGTTCTTTCAAGTTCCCTTTTACCCAAATCTATGTAATAAGAAGAGGTCAAGCATTGCCAAATTTTTGTTTTCAGATGAGGTGAAGAAAAATTCAGTTTTCTGAAATTGTATAAAAATCATTTTTGGCTCTCATGTGTAATGTTTATATTTTATGTTTTCAGCTAGTTGTGGTCGTTTTTCTCACACAAGTGTATTTGTCTTTCAGAAAAATGGCCAAAAACAGTAACAGGGTTGCCAAGCACTGCCGGTACGACAGCAAGTATAGCGTTCATAAGACGTGGCAAAATTTACATTGGCCATGTTGGTGATTCTGCTATTGTACTCGGATACCAAAAAGATGGTTTGTATATTATAATAAACTTAACAATTCCACTAGAATATTGATATTAAAAGATTCGGAAAAATATAAAGACAGAGTACATGCCAGAATATTTTATAAATATGTAAATGATGGTAGTGAATAGATAAGTCAAATCAACAATTAACCAGAATCCATATAATTATGTTGTTCTTTTACATGTTGTGTTTGTATTTTCTGAAATGCTTAACATTTTATTTTCGATAACAATATTTGTTCTTTCAAATGAACATAGTCATAAGTTCTATTTGATTAGAAACTTGTGCATTAGTTAATATTACTTCTATAGAAGTTTTAATATTTTAAGAAAATAATAACCATTGCCCACTGCCCCAGGTCATATTTTTGTGTGTGTATCTGAACAAAGTCACAGAATATGTTATGTTGACATCAACAGGTTGTGAAGAATGGGCTGCCAAACCTCTAACATTAGATCACAAGCCAGAATGCAGTACAGAGATAGAGAGAATACAGCGTTGTGGAGGCAAAGTTGTGTCAAAAGCAGGAGTGCCTAGAGTGGTATGGAACAGACCTCGTCCAGGGCACAAGGGGCCCATAAAGAAAAACACACCTATGGATGAAATACCGTTTCTGGCTGTGGCACGATCTTTGGGAGATCTATGGAGTTACAATCCTCAAAATGACGAATTTATTGTCAGCCCCGATCCTGACGTTGGAGTGTTGACCATTGACCCCTCTAAGTTCCGGTAAATAATTTGTATTACATATTTCTTAGAAATGTTGTAAAATTTTATTTTGAACTAAAGTTAAATAGGCATAGCAACAATGTTATTAACGACAAAAGTTAGAGTATATCTGTGTACAGGCTATAATTTATCCACTTATAATATTAAAGTAACTGATTACAGATGAAAAAAATCATCGAATGAGTTTATTATTTAGAAATAAAAGATACAATAGGAATTTGAGGTAGTCTCACCTAGAACTCCTATAATTCCGTCAATCAGGTTTACTTATTTTCTTGAAAATTAAGACCTTTAATGAGAAGTTATTGTTGCAATTTTATAAATCAAAATTAATTACACTATCAAATTAATTACACTATCAATAAACATATCATTTAAATTTATTTCAGTTGTTTAATCTTTGGTACTGATGGTTTATGGAACATGATATCACCGGAAGGAGCAGTGACCTTAGTGCAAGCTACAGAGAAACACAACGAGGCAGCGTTAGTTGGTGGAGGGAATCAACCTAGGGATTGGTTAAACCCCTCAAAGAGTCTCGTTGATCATGCTCTGGAGAGGTAAATAATACTTTAACCCATTGAGCCCTGATCGGTCCACGACACAATAGATTTTCTATTGTGTCTGTGATTCCGGGGCCTGAGTTATTAATATTAATAATAGCACAGTATGGTTGAAATGAAAGTAAAAATTGTAAATTTTAATATGTAATTATCAAAGAGATTTGCCATTATGACTAATCTATCACTTTCTTATTGCTCAACTAATCAATGTTACATTATGTTTTTGAAGTGCTTATTGATCAAGTTTTGTAATAAATATTGATGAAATAATGTATCAACATTTTACATGAACAAAGAAAAATGATTACAAAATATACTTATCTTATCTTAATAAAAACATTGGTTATACTTGTAACTTATTTGTATAAATAATATTTTTTTATAACCTTGGTTAACCATTTTCTATGTTTTTCAGATGGTCCAACACTAGAATGAGAGCAGATAACACATCAGTAGTTACCTTAATGTTAGACCCACCGGGGCCGCCTAGAGCTACCGTCCTTCGATCCAGAACGCCACAAAAACCTCAGACCTTAGTGTCACCCGCGGCACCTTCACAACCCGTAGGAACCGCATCAAAGGTGGATGAGGCTAAACCCGATCCCAGCACGGAAGGCGAAAATCGGCAGGTCCCACAGAACGGCCTCACTATCATGACGCGGTACTCCGACGTCGATAAGCCTGCACCCGCCGCCGATGAATCCGAGCGAACCCCTCTCCCTCCCTGCGCCTCAATCGACGGACGTTTCTCGGTCGGAACTCGGGAGGAATCCAGCAACGAAAGTAAAGAAGACAGCGACACCATTTTAAACTACGGCAACCCCGCCGAGTCCTACTTTATGGCGCGTTTACTGAACAGAAGTCGCGTCGTGAATACGCTGTCCGAAGTCTACGACGAAATAGTCACTGGCCGTCCAAAAGATTCCGCCGAGCCCCGCGAGCCGTCCCCCGCTCCTACGACCGCTCTGCCCGAGGAGAAGAGCGAGGAGAGGCGGCCGCCCGCCGGGCCTCGTCAGTCTCTACCGCCGGAGGAAACGACCAACACTGAAGTTCCCGCATCGGAGTCGGACGACATTAGCATACAGATAAACGAGGTTTCGTCGAGCTCGCCCACAGAGGCGCCCGCGCGACCCCGCGGCCGGCGCTTCCGTGAGCCGCGCCGCGAGCCCGCTGCGCCCAACGACCGCGTGCTGCGCTCGCACCACGAGCCCGAGCCGCAGCGCCCGCAGACGCGCCAGGCCGCCACGCGCCTGCGCGAGCCCGCCGCCCCCGCGCCCGCCCCGGCCGTGCCCGCTCCCCCTGCGCCCGCGCCCGCCGCCGAGCGCGTGGTGATCCTCACGCGGCGCGAGCTGCGGCCGCCGCCGCGCCGCGCGGCCGCGCCCGACCCCGACGAGGCGGCGCGGCGCACGCGCTCGCAGCTGGCGGCGCGCAGCGGCGGCGGGCCGGCGGGAAACTCGCCGCGCGCCCCGGGGCCGGCGCGGCGGGCCCCGGCGGCGCCCGCCCGCTCGAAGGAGAACCGCGGCGCCGCGAGCCGCCGCGCCCGCGCCCGCGCCGCGCGCGCCTCGCCCTCGCCGCCCTCGCGCCCGCCGCGCACGCGCCGCGCGGATGACGAGGCGGAGGTGCACTCGACGACGGCGGACCGCGAGGCGCGCGCGCTGCGCTCGCGCAACGACGCGGCGGGCGAGGCGGGCGGCGCCAAGCGGCCGCGGCTGGACGACGGCAAGCCCAAGTGCGCGCGCGCGCTGGGCAAGCGCGCGTCGGGCCCGTGGGCGCCCGCGCTGGCGCTGCGCAACCGCCTGCGCCGGCGACTCGTCAAGTAGCGCTAGGGCGCGTCCGGGAGTGTGGTGTTGCAACGGTGCCTTCGAAGTACTGCCGAAGTACTCTTTTGACTGTTATGTCGCGCGTGGCTCGCGAGAGATCCAAAGATGACTGCGTCGTATACGGTTAGATTTCTGTTGTTTTTTTTTATTTTATTTTATTTTATGGCTAGTTCGAGCTTGAATCGTAGCCGATAGTGTTGCGATCGAATCCTTAGTTGTTTAGCGCCCGCCGCCCGCGGCACCCTATTTTAGTTCTCGACTGTTAGTTTTCCGTTCGCTTCGTTCCTGATTATGAATTATACCCACGGTCATGGTCGACGTGAACAATAGTACAAAAGCGTATTGCATAGTTAACTCGTAAGACGAAAGCGTGGACCAGGCGGATAATGTTAGCCCAAATGAATACATATTTATTTATCTATATTTATAGCACCTATCGTGTTGCATTTAACTTTAGGCGAAATGTGAAAATTTGATTTTCATAGGGATCATGTGAAGTCAGAGGCTACATGTGACTGACATTGAACGGTTTGCGATTTTTCACAACCTTATGTACTTTTACAGGAGTTTTCGTTTTGTAGCTAGAGAATGCGATGTGAATTAGATATTGTACCAAGAGTGCTTTTTCAATAGATTAAATATATACAAGTATTTTGTATTACGGATGATAATATTTTTATACAAATCGCTGGTAAATTTATATAGTGTACGAAAACGTTTTTCTTTGCAAAGTGTGACTAATTAATGTCAGAAGTTATTCTTTTGGAAAAAGAAATATATTTTGTGTACTCAGTTATTCAAACTTGATTTATATAGATAATATGATAAAAAATCTTTAAATGACGTGTCTATAAATTACTTTTTTGCACATGCATGTTTTGTAAATAATTTTTGTCTTGAACGATTTAAGAATACCATTCTTATATATTCTGTTTACCATTAACATTATTTTTACATAATTAACATTATTGTTACATAAGTAACCGCATTGTATACATATTTACATTTTCTCATATAATGTATTGTTATGCCTACATATAAAAATATACAAAGATTTACCATTAAACTCTTGGTGCTTGAATATTACTTCTAAATTCCTTTATTAAATCTAGATTTCCACTATATTTTAGTCTCCACGTTAATAATAATGCATTGTGATTATAAACCATTGATTTATATTTAAAGACCAAAAACCATTTGTGTTTACGATTTTGTTGACTCTGTAAATTACATTTTAATAAATAAAAAGAATTATATAAAGAAATGAGGAAATGTTTTAATGATTTGACTATGTACATTGGTTTTTTAATGTTTAATGTCAGTGTACAATAATTGTACATAATTGCATCGTATGTTGTCATCATATTATAGACATAAAATAAATATTGTGCCTCATTAGTTACCGACTTAATGAAAAACATAGGTAAAAGTGTTCTTTGATAAAATGAGATATTATGTATTTTTTATTAAAAAATAAAATTTTATGCAGTGTAATTAGCTGTAAAAGAGAATATAATATAATTTGTTAAGATAATTGTGTAAAGGTCTTAGTGAATTTACAAAGCACTGAAGTGCAATTTGGTTTGTAAAGTATGGAAATCCCATTGTTTACAAATATATTTATTAGTAATAATCTAAATTTTATAAATTATTATTAGGATACTAATTGAATTAACTTTTTGAACGATGTTTAGTGTTAAAAACTAAAAGCTTTTTATTTGTTAAGATTGGCAGGTGCAAATGTTAACATATCGACTGTACTGTGCTTTTCGTTGTTTATAATAAATGGGATTTGCATACTAAGCTCGAAAGACGCAGTTTTTTCAGCATAACATGTGCAAGGATATAGAATGTTAAGTTTCAGAGTATTTGACTACATTGTTTGAGGGTGAGTTGTATATGGCCTTGATCGTAATACATTTGGTGGATATAGCGTGTACCGCTAACGTTAGTGGGTGAAGCTGAAACAAATTTATAACTATACATAATATTAATACCTATTAAAGTAAAGGATTATTGTAGACTTTATTTTTTGATTTAAATAAAGTTTGTATGAAAGACGAAGTCTGTTTTATTTACGCTCGGCCACGGCAGTTGAATGCGGAAGCTGTTACGGTGCGATCCCTTGCACTGGGCATGAATGGGCGCCAACCCGTCCCTATTTCACTCGCATCTGTCTCGAACAATTGCCACCCGGCCACCCTCCTATACCAACTCGCTAGGTTATACGTTGGACGCACGCTCGTCGCTCTGTGTCCTGTCGTTTTTACCCGGCCGGTCGTCAGTTACGCCACGATCGTAGTATGTGCCGCGTCTAGTTTACATTATTTAGTGTATTTCAATATATATTTATGCAAAAAAGTGAACAAAATATATTTTAAGAACGAGGTGGTTTCGGTGGTTCATCTAGATCCGTTTGTTTGAATTGAGTATAGAGCCGCTTTTGACGTGAAAAAACGCGGGAAACAGGATTTTTTTAGTGCGTGCGTTTAGATATCGATCGGGACTGCTCTACTGCATTGCAACGGTGCAGGACGATAAAAGATTACAGTACGGTTTTGTTTACATCGTGATGTTCCATATTCTAAAAATAAACGAAATGTTCATACAATAAGTATCTAAACTCGTATCGCTTTTTGTATGATAGTAAAAATATAGTTCTATAATAATATTACTTTAACTACATTTGCGTAGCATTGTATTTCGTATATTTTTATCATATTATCATCTAGCAAACGGACACAGCCTATTTTATTATTAAACATGATGACGATAATACATTCCCCATATTATCGAACTGGCTCTACCAGTTTTTTATTTACCATTGTAACGTATATCCAACAATTTGTTGATCATCTACATTCTACCGTTTTAAGCACAATATAATAGTAGCTTTAAAGTTTTCGCGATGTAGGTATTTTGATAAATTATAATGGATATAAGGTTGTCGTTCAGCAATTTACTTATAATTTTGACTATATATCGTTTAATTAAAAATTAAATATTAAAATATTCCTTAAATTTACATATTCAATCAATACATGGTAAAAAAACTCGATCACTTATTGCCGCAGCTTCAAACGGTTAACTTAATTGAAAACGTAGGTATACAAATATTCAGGTTTCCAAGGAAGTCTAAAATCTTACCAGATTTTATGAGCGTGACGTAAAGAAACCCTATACAAGGCTAGACAAAGATATAAATATAATAGAATGGAATTGCGTAGATTTAACTTGAATCGCCTAACAAAGGGACGAGTTACATTTTTTGTCCATTGTGTGCAACATAAAGTGCATAAGAGTCGTTTTCAAAATAATTGTACATTACTACAAAATGTTTGTCCCCCTAAAAAATCTTCGAAAAAAATATGGTTACGACTGAAATAAATCATTGTTAACGTTTTACAGACTAAACTTAAGCATACTGCATATCATTTCTGATAAAAAGCAATGAATTGCGATTCAAATTCTTACATAATTTTAATGTGAAAATAAAGTAACAAAAAAAACTCCATACATTTTTTATTGTCCCCTATGTGGACGACAATGAAAACCAATATTTTTATCAGAATTTTTGTATGAAACTTCCTATTTTTTTGTATCATAATTAAAAAGCAATGTTTGAAGTGTTATATCTGATAGATTAAACTATTTAAATTACCTTAAATAAACGAAGAATGACATATTATAAAAATGTCCCTATCAATCGTTACAATTTCGTGACACTGATTTATTGACATAATTAACCAACTTCTTGTATCACAAAGAGGTGGAATCTAACTCTAATCATTGGTAACACTGGTCATGTCACGAAAAGTAAGGTCACATTAACGCGCCGCCATTTTGTTCGTCGTCCAGACACGGAAGAAGTCCTGTAGTGTGCTGTGCAAAAAATTTAGTTACATTTTCCTAACGACGTATTCTCAACAAAAGTAAGTACATTTTGAAGAATTCACCTACCGCAATTGTAATATACTTAAATTATGACTAGAGTAATAGATTACACTTTCAATCTAATGGTAAATGTGATTATGTTTTGTGTAAAAGTATTTCTTAGGTTATTTTTTACATGTTACTGACGAACAATTTCTTGACATTTACTGACGTCAGTAAATTGTAGACGGTAAAGCTGTGGTCTCATGTGTAAAGTATGAAAATAAGATATTAAAATGTGTGTTAAATTAATGTAACGAATAAAAATAAAGGAGAAAAACAATAAATCTCTCAAGATTATTTTTTTGTAACTACAGGCCATACTTTTTTAAACCATGATGTAGGGTTAGTAAAGTCGGGCTTAGGGACTTGACTTTTCCTGGGATCTGATAACTTTTTTATAGTGAAAGCGGATCAGTGAGTCTTGGCCTCCAATTTTACAAGTGGTTTCTGATGGGATAACGCTTGCCTTATTGCATTTAGTGTTGATCGCTTTTCCACCCACACGAGTGATGCTTACTTTTGTTTTTATTTTTATTCAAAATACATATATCCAACAGCTTTTTTAGTTTCAGAATGCCGCTAGCCGGTGCCGAACGGCAAAAAAGTACATTGAAAAACTAAAAAAGCGCAAAACCCTGAAAAATATGAAAAGAAAAGGAAAAAACACCTCGAGAAAGTGAAACAAAGACAAAGAAAAATATCAGATCTTAATGACAGTGAAAAAGAAGCTCGAAGACAAAAATGGAAAGAAGCTAATGATAGAAGAAAAGAAAAGGAAAAGCAAACAGAGAATTATAAAAATTGCTTGTTTGTTGATTATTTTGTAAATAAAAATATATTTTTTTTTAACTAGTGACTTCTTACTTTTTTATATGTAATATTACCTTATTCTGAATACAGCCTTACTTTTACAACTTCCTGACATTTCCTAACGAAACAGTTTACTGACAATTTCGTGACGTACAAATATTTTGAAAATGACCCATAAGGATTAGCGTACAATGCTTGTTTTTTTATGAATTAGTAATACATTTATCTAATACTGTCTCTAAAATACGTACATATTATGTAAGATTTCGAAAAATAACACGTTCAGCTTCACAGCATGAAATTTGATATAGATAAAACAATAGACTAGAAATTCATAGATAACATTTTAACACAAAATACATGTTTACTATTTTTGTTAAAATTATAATAAAAACAAGTGATTTGGGCTTGCAACGGTAATTTATTTTGCTCCACGGTAAGCGATCTCGTGAAAGTTTCGCGATGTTGTTGTTTTTCGCCTAAGCGCTCGATTTCCATTGTTGACGCTTATTACTGGCGACAGTGGACATGATTTATGATTATTATGGATAACGTCAAAACTACCTGAAATTTTGGACAAAAAAAAGGTATTTCGCTATGATCCCGTTAGGACGTAAATAAGTGGGATTGTGTGTATATGGTTAAATATTTTAGCACTGTAGCTAGTTTATTATTTAGTTATCTATATATTTCAGTATATAGTAGGCAATAGGCATATATTTAAATAACTTCAATAGTAGTTACTTTCACACAAGTCACAACACAATCGAATGATATCGTGATAACTCATCACTTCATCATTGTCACTCGTACAATACAAAATTATTAACATTTCTATAGACTGTTAACTATGCATGTTAACAAGCACTTTAAACATAGACGCAGCTAAATTTATTCATAATCAAGAAAGCGTGTATAATAAGACGTCTTATAATCTAATTAAATAAAAACATGCGTTTATAATGAGATTTATTTTAAATTAAGACTTCTTGAAGATGTGGTCGTCCTATACATAGAAAACTTAGTAGTGCGGCTGGTTTCATTGGCCTTTAGTTAAGTAACTGCGATTTTACGATACACAGCAGTGTGTTGCACTATTTCCTATTTTATACTCGGGTCATAAGGCATACCTTAGATACCTAGTTCTCATAATCACGTAATAAACAATAGATCGAGTTGATGAGCCCATAAAAATTTAAATTTCGAATTTCAATTCAAAATTTTAAAATTAAGGTGACTGGAAAATTAATCTTAATTTAAACAATTTGTTATTAATTCGTCATGTATTTTTAATGTTTGCAGAATGAACCATTCGAACCATTTCTAAATTAGTAAGAAACAATATTTATGTGATTTTTCCAAAGAATTGAACTGAAGCTGTGATATAAGTACATATTTGTGTAGTGTCGTGGTATTGATTATTAATTATTGGATGTCGATCATTGGATATAAAAATGGGTAAGTTTTTAATTTTTATTTATTTACAGTTAGGTATGTAGGTAATTATAAAATAAATACATATGAAATCAATTAAAAAATTTGTGCATGACGTATAAGTTGCTGGATCGACATAATGTTTTTTATTTACAAATGTCTATCTAGGGTTTAGGTTTTAGCTGTCCGTCGTATTGCTTGCAGGTATAAGATAAGACTATAGGACTAAATAATTAATAGATATATATCATCTATCCAATTAAGTACCTCATAATAATTTCACGCCGACAATATTTCGGCCAGTTTTTGTTTTTACTTTTTGCATGATAAGAAAAGTCAAATATTTCCACTGTGACTTTCGGATTCTGTCTAATGTAATTTTTTTCATATCTACGAGGCAAAAAATGAATAAAAATTTGCGTTACGTTACAGTAATTTTACTTTCACTTAATCAAACCTTCCATTGTTTTATTGAAAAGTACTATGTACATAATTACATTAAACGCTAATGCATGTAACTGAAACTCAAGTAGGTAGTTATCTGAAACTTAAGTTAAAAGTCAAATATTAACTCAACCCTAAACCTGACAAAAAAACCACCCACCACCGCTTTGGGAACGTCATTTCAAATTTTTTTCCTAAAAAATTGAACCAATTCATTTTGTAAACTTGTTCATTACTAGCATTACGTAGCAAATATTCACTTTTGTCTTACGTAGTTTATATGCAAACATGTAGGTAGTGCAGCGAATATTGAATTAATCTAAGCAGGATCGCTATAGACTTGTGACCCTAAATTATACCAGTACGCCGACGCGTAGCCTTTCCATACATTTGTATTAATTGCATAGCTTTCTGTTTGTTATTAACCTTAATACCTGGATTTACCGACTTAGGTATTGATGCATGAACAGGGGATGTATGCAAACTGCAAAGAGAAACCCCACATTGCAATTCTTTGCATTTTGCGTAAATCTAGAATTAATTTATTAGAACAGATTGCTTAATAATTAATTCTATATGAAATATTAAAAATGTTCTATTGATACATAAAAATACCAAAAACTTGTTTAGTGTATAAATAAATAAAATAATAAAAACACGTTACCAATCGAGATTTGAGAGCCTTTATAAGAAACATCAGTTTAACAAAAATATTGTTTGAAAATAATGTGGGCTTTCGAGTTAACAACTCTAGATATAGAAAGTTTAAAAGACACTTTTAACCTGACTTCTAATGTATCAGCAGCTTTCTTTCCGTGCATATAGATATCAGCTTACAGGCGTCCGCAAAATTCGGAAGTCCCCACAGGAATACACCAAGATACTGAATGTTTCTTAGCTCGGCCGCTCCCGTTGATCTTAGCGTAGCTTTATGCTATATATCATCACTAGCGAGTTAGCGACCCGCCCCGGCTTCGCACGGGTGCAATGCTGATACTAAATACACTACAGAAAAACTGTGAACGTTGTATATAAAAATATAGCGGCCCGCTCCGGCTTCGCACGGGTATAAAATATTATATAGCCGGGCGGCCGGCCGGTACCGCCGCAAACGCTACGTCCCGCAATTTTTAAATCTGTAATATCTTCGAAAATATTCACTTAAATCATACGGTGTAAAGGGCCATATAGATCTATATTAAATGAACAATGTATTCAAGGTATTTAATTGGTTAAGGATTAATGCTGTATTGGTTAAAATCGCTTCGATAATTAGCCATTATTTGTCATAAAAAGTAAATGACAAAAAAAAGTTATTGTGGGTTATCCATAAGAGATAGACATATATCATCGCGGACTTTTCTGTAGACCTTTTCAATGTGTATAATACTTAGTACATTATTTTGATAAAACTCGTAGGGTTCAGCCTGCGTTTGCAATGTAAGCGGAAAAAAATGTAATTTTTTACGACACCACATTAGAAACCTCAAAAATAACAGTACTTCTCCACTATTTAATGGATGTTATCAATACATATAATAAAATTCTAGAAAAGTGGTGTCTGTACAATGAAAATATGTAAAAAAAAATTAGCAGGGGTTATTATTAAATCGATCCCAAACCCAAAACTGTAGTTAAAAAATTTTTTGTCTGTTTGTCTGTTTGTCTGTATGTTTGAACACGCTAATCTCAGAAACGGCTTATCCGATTTCGATGCGGTTTTCACTAATATATTGTGGTAATCTTCATTTAACATTTAGTGTTTATTTCATGTCAATCGGTTCATAAATAAAAAAGTTATGACCATTTAAGTACTCACGGCGAACATTTGCTAAGGCATTCTATGGTACACATACAGTGTACGATAAAACGTAAGTTAAGTATCTGTTATACGCTACAGTTATGTCCAAGTGATCATATCGAAAGTCCCCAAGGGTGGGGGGGTAAGCTGAGGTCGTAGGGGGGAGGGGTCAAATTAAAATTATACTTATTTCTAGGTAAATTTTATACATAAAATGTCCTTTAAATTATGTCGTATTTATAATATTATATTATTTTTTAACCCCCGATGCAAAAATATGGGTGATAAGTGTTTGACCGCTGTGTGTGTGTCTGTTTGTGCCACCGTAGCTCGCTAGCAGGTAATCCGAATTAGATGATGTTTTTTTGTTAGGCAGCATATTTTCCGACGCTGGTTCTTAAATAAACTGTATCAAAATCGGTTCATCCATTTATTGTGTAAAAGTGGGAATGAAAATAACTAAAGTTGTCGAATATACTTTAGTGATATATTAAATGAAAGTGAACGACCTATCAGTAAAAATAAGTCAAATTTTATCAAAATCGGTTCATCCATTTATTTGATATAGGTATAAAAGTGGTAGATAATAAAAAAAAGTGAATTTTGACTCAAGTGACATATGAAATGAAAGGGCATGACGTGTAAAGTATAATTAGACATATTTAATCAAAATCGGTTCATCCATTTACTATACCTATATACAGGGTGTAATCGTTAAGTGTGCACAGGCGATTTTTCCGTAAGTATTACAGATAACAAAAAACTTTAAACTGATATCGAAAGTACTTAACCTAATGAGTAAAATGGCGGTAATAAATTTTTAAAAATAAATCGAGAAATATCAAAAAAATTATCTTTAAACCCTCCCATACATTAAGTATGAAATATGAATATCCCATATACATTTAATATGAAAGATTTTAGCTTTCTTTTTCTTTTTTGGTTTTCTGCTTTAATTACTTCGCAAATTTGAAGTGGCATTTTCCACGCTTTTTCCGGACATTTTCACGCATTTTCCGGATATTTTCCGGGGATTTTCCGAGCATTTTCCGGGCATTTTCCAGGCATTTTCCACGCTTTTTCCGGACATATCCACGCATTTTCCGGATATTTTCCAGACATTTCCCTGGCATTTTCCGGTTATTTTCCGGGATATTCCAGACATTTTCCGGGAATTTCCCAGGCATTTTCCGAGCATTTCCCGGGGATTTTCCGGATGTTTCCCAGACATTTTCCGGACATTTCCCTGGCATTTTCCGGGGATTTTCCACGCATTTCCCAGACATTTTCCGGACATTTTTCAGGCATTTTCCGGGGATTTTCCAGGCATTTTCCGGATATTTTCCGGACATTTTCACGCATTTACCGGATATTTTCCGGACATTTTCACGCATTTTCCGGATATTTTCCAGGAATTTTCCACGGTTTTTCCGGAAATTTCCACGCATTTTCCAAGCATTTCCCAGGCATTTTCCGGTTATTTTCCGGGAATTTCCCAGGCTTTTTCCGGGGATTTTCCGAGCATTTCCCGGGGATTTTCCGGATGTTTTCCAGACATTTTCCGGACATTTCCCTGGCATTTTCCGGGGATTTTCCACGCATTTCCCAGACATTTTCCGGACATTTCTCAGGCATTTTCCGGGGATTTTCCACGCATTTTCCGGATATTTTCCGGACATTTTCATGCATTTTCCGGATATTTTCCAGGCATTTTCCACGGTTTTTCCGGAAATTTCCACGCATTTTCCGAGCATTTCCCAGGCATTTTCCGGTTATTTTCCGGGAATTTCCCAGGCTTTTTCCGGGGATTTTCCGGATGTTTTCCAGACATTTTCCAGACATTTCCCTGGCATTTTCAGGCATTTTCCACGCTTTTTCCGGAAATTTCCACGCATTTTCCGGATATTTTCCAGACATTTCCCTGGCATTTTCCGGTTATTTTCCGGGATTTTCCAGACATTTTCCGGGAATTTCCCAGGCATTTTCCGAGCATTTCCCGGGGATTTTCCGGTTGTTTCCCAGACATTTTCCGGACATTTCCCTGGCATTTTCCGGGGATTTTCCACGCATTTACCGGATATTTTCCGGACATTTTCACGCATTTTCCGGATATCTTCCAGGCATTTTCCAGGGACTTTCCACGGTTTTTCCGGAAATTTCCACGCATTTTCCGAGCATTTCCCAGGCATTTTCCGGTTATTTTCCGGGAATTTCCCAGGCTTTTTCCGGGGATTTTCCGAGCATATCCCGGGGATTTTCCCGATGTTTTCCAGACATTTTCCGGACATTTCCCTGGCATTTTCCGGGGATTTTCCAGACATTTTCCGGGGATTTTCCGAGCATTTCCCGGGGATTTTCCAGACATTTACAGGCTATGTCAGGGAAATGTCCGGAAAATGCCTGGAAAATTCCCGGAAAATATCCGGAAAATGCGTGAAAATGTCCGGAAAAATGTGGAAAATGTCACTTCAAATTTGCGAAGTAATTAAAGCAGAAAACCAAAAAAAGAAAAAAAAAGCTAAAATCTTTCATATTAAATGTAGGTATATGGGATATTCATATTTCATACTTAATGAATGGGAGGGTTTAAAGATAATTTTTTTGATATTTCTCGATTTATTTTTAAAAATTTATTACCGCCATTTTACTCATTAGGTTAAGTACTTTCGATATCAGTTTAAAGTTTTTTGTTATCTGTAATACTTACGGAAAAATCGCCTGTGCACACTTAACGATTACACCCTGTATAGGTATAGGGAATGAAAGAAACAAATGTTGTCAAATATTGTGATAGTACCTACCTAAGTGATATATCAAATGAATGTGCATAACGGGTGAATTACAATTAGTAATGTTTTATCGAAATCGGTTCATCCGTTTTTTACATATAGGGCACTTTAGGGGTGACAGTGGTTAGATAAATAAACCAAATGGAGCATCAAACGATAGGATATGACGTGTACATATAGGTACAATTAGATAATATTATTTACATCAAAATCGGTTCTGCCATTTACTAGGGATGGAAAGGGAAGGGTTGAAAGTCTGTGAAAGAAGAGGGGGACATGGGAGCGAGAGGATAGCCACACCCTGGAAATTTTGAACTCTTCTCAAAGCCACATAGGCCTGGCCCTTGGCAATTTTTTTTCTTAAATATACCACTTCTTTTGCCACTGTGGTCCATTACAATTTATGCACGGTTACGGCCCAACTTAAAAGATGTCAGATGTAGGAATGTATTATGGAGGTAGAGGTAGGTCTCGCTCACTTGAAAATATTAAATGAAAATAAGAAACCGAAGTTTAAAAATTAAAAAAAAAAAACCCAACGCAACGAAGGAAAAGGAATATATATAATTTTACAAACTTCCCGACGATCTTTAAAATTAAGTACCATTATAAAAAAATATATATATAAGATATATTATTATGATAATGATGGTATGGTATGGTATCCTTAACTTTTACCAAAATTGTAGATTATAAAATTATCTTTAAAAAACTTCACATACATTTTTTTCTAGGAGCCACTGTTTCTACGAAAAATCTATTTTTTCATTCATCGTTGATCTCAAAAATAAAAATTCCAATCACCAGAACGACAGGAAATTTTAATAATTGATTTTTAATTGTGTTTTGCACAATTTTATTAAATTGCGACTGGATGAAAATTTTGTTCGTGGTCGTCGTCGTCGTTGGTAGGGTGAACAAATCCTTAGCAAAACATCATACGCTTATGTCAATTAGTATCGATAGCGGATTCTATTCCTTTACGTTTTGACGTTTGCCTCGGCACTCAGTTGCTGCACAATATATTGTCAAAAACATCCATACAAGGAAGGAAGGTAAATAAATTTGCTCCTCTCCCTCCTGGTGCCTAAAAAATAATATGCCATAATTTAAAATAAATTTTACGTAGAAAATTAATTAGGCACTTATTTTTTTATTTTTTAGCTCAGTTTAGTAATAAATTTTACTAACTGTTCTTTTAATTATTTATGGTAGTACGTGTTTATTCAATAAAAGTTAAGTAGTAACTACTATGCAGTCACTATTCCACGCGGACGAAGTCGCGGGCACAGCTAGTTATACATATAAACCTTTCTCTTGAATCACTCTATCTATTAAAAAAAACCGCATCAAAATCCGTTGCGTAGTTTCAAAGATTTAAGCGTACAAAGGGACATAGGGATATAGGGACATAGGGACAGAGAAAGCGACTTTGTTTTATATTTATACTATGTAGTGATATAGCATAAAGCCTTCCTCGATAAATGGGCTATCTAACACCGAAATAATTTTTCAAATCGGACCAGTAGTTCCTGAAATTAGGGCGTTCCGCGTTCAAACAAACAAACAAACTCTTCAGCTTTATATAGTTATACACAGAATAATCATAAAACAGTATAGGTAGCAAATATTCGCAACAGTGCACACAAGAGGTCCTCCTTGAGTCTATTTCTAAATCGAACCTGTCTCCACCATTTGATATCTTCCCACGTACTGTATATCATTAGTTTGATTGACTTTTATACTGTATTAATTATACCTAGTTACGTGGTTCACATGTAATTTGAGCTTTTACTTTTCTCTGATTAACTATTAACTATCAACATATTCATAATATTATATTTAACGTAGGAAGGTCGATTCGTATGGGTGTAAATTTAACATGAATGAAACTAGCTGTCCCGCGCGAACTTTGCTCGCGAAAAATATAATTTCATAATTAAGTATTTCACGAATTTTGCAATGGTTTTCAATAGATAAATCAAAAATTTCCAAATGATGTCGGAAATACTTAAAAATGTGTTTAGGTTAGTCATAGATAATTATGATAATTTTTTAAGAATTAAAAAATATCGTAGACTGCGTATCAAGTTCAACTAAGACGTCTTATAATCTAATTTAATAAAACATACGCTTTTAATGAGATTTATTTTAAATTAAGCATAGATAAATGTTCATTTTCTTCAGCACTTCGTCTACAATTTACTCTATAGTCACCCTCACAGAGGACATATTAATTTGTCTAAGACCAACCTACTCAGATGATATTTACATTTAATTTTTATACTGATATTAATATTAACACATTGTATACCATATGATGAAGTAATTCATTTGTATTTCAAATACCGTATTTTATTACAATGAGCTGCTTTATATCGCTCTAATACATCAATAGATAATACCCTCCTACGCGGGTTATTGGTACAATAAATTATCATACATTAATCGTAATTGATGGATAACATTATAACAAAATAGGTCACAAAAACATACAATGTGACTGTGACACAAAATGAAGTTGTAAACAAACAAACAATACACCATTGTACATATCTACAGCTAGGAATATATCTACACCTCAAAAGAAAAATTCAAATTGAATCGTATCCAGAAATTAAAGATTTTAACGGATTTAAACGCGATTTATTCATTGCTAGCGGTCCGCCCCGGCTTCGCCCGTAGTACCTACATGTTTACGTTTTTTTTCATAAGAACCATCCTCGTACAGCGTACTTCAAGGAATAGATTCCGCAGCGCACGCGATGACAGAATTTTTATTAAGGAATTTTTTACAGCTTGGGTTAAATTATTGCATTTTTGTTAAGGATCTCTTATTTTTTTGAAAATGCAATATAGCCTATGTTGCTCAGTGAAGATGCAGTTTTCTAATGGTGAAAGAATTTTTGAAATCGGTCCAGTAGTTTATGCGTGAAAACCATACATACATACATACATAATTACAAACCTTTCCTCTTTATAATATTAGTATAGATTAGTATAGATATTATTATCCTCATGTTTCGTCGATTGTTGGTCATTCAAAAATTGAATTTATGATTTTGTGTGATTATGCTCTTTTTTTTGAGAAAGAAATATCTCTTAGTTAGGTAATAACTTCAATAATCTTTTATAAATTATCCCCTTTAATGCAATGCAATAATGAATGGATGATCCGCTAGTTAACCTCCATAGAAAGAAATAATTAGACGAGCCCTACTAGTTTCCAAGAATACATAAAAAATAGACTTCTTGCATCGTAATAAAATTAAAACAAAGCTAGCTTATAAATACCGTAATGTAAGGTTTCGTATCCATAAATATACTACTCCAAAGCAGTTGTACAATCTAGTAAATTGCATAAAACAAGACAGACATAATAATTAATAACAGTTTGTGCAATATTCATATCCGCTCGCCTCACCACTAGATCTGTGGCCTCACCGTCTCGTATATTTAGAGTTGCCAGAAGTAAAGCATTTATTAGCCAATTCTGTTAAAGCTTTGCGTTTAAATTATAATATTAGTTATAGTAAGAACCTCCTTAGCTGATATTTACCACAGAATACGCTAACGCTAGTAATGAAGTACTGCTAGACTTGTAGTTCTTAGTTAGTATTTCTTTAACAAATTATTGGACATGAGAGAAACTTAGTAGGAGATAGAGCCATTGGTTATAAAAAATTTTTATAAACACAGTCTTGAAGAAGATGGTTAATTTACAAAATACATATTAAGTACATATTACATTTTTTTATTAGATACTTATTTATTTGACGAAATGGCACAGAACACATTTGTCCAAGGTTTGAGTCGAACTGTCGCAAACTAAATATTAATCATCGCCTTCGGTGTCACTTATAAAACGGAAAACATGGCATTTCATAAATAGCAGGCAAATATCACAGGATGTATCGAAGTATCGGAGTACCTACAAGGCCACTGCAAGTTACAGTTGGCTCGTAATGAATGGATCTGAGGTGCCAAGGCGTCTGTGGGCGGTTGGTGTTTACGAAAACGCATTGTTATCCCGACGTTTTCGGCTTTGTTGCATAATACCTGCTATATTTTATTGCTCTGTGCCCTGTCAATTTAACTGAGCGGTTTAAATGCTGCAGTTCTGCAATATGACAATCACTTTTTGATTCTTGTTTTGATAGATATGCATGAAGGCACATATTATTATCAATATCATCTTAGATACGGCTCAATAGATATTTAATTAGAGTTGAACTAATTAGTAATTACTAGGTAAACAGAGATAGATATGTTGTGAGATAGTTCGTTAGCCATCATATAATTATTGAAGAATTTTTATCATAACACGACCTTAATAGGGGAATAGAAATGACTAGACTGATTTTATCTATTCTAATATTATAAAGCTGAAGAGTTTGTTTGTTTGAACGCGATAATCTCAGAAACTACTAGTCCGTTTTGAAAAATTCTTTCGGTGTTAGAAAGCTCATTTATCGAGGAAGGCTATAGGCTATATATCATCACGCTAAGACCAACAGGAGCAGAGCTATGCGGATGCGGGTGAAACCGCAGGGAACAGCTAGTTATAATCATAAAACCTTAAAACCGCCTTGAAAGACTCTAAATTTAATGTAGGCAAAACTATTATTAATGAATGATATTTTAAGAGAAATCTTTAGTTTCAAATAAAACCTTCGGAACGATGCGAATTAATTGCACTACAAAAAAAAAAGTAACAGCGATAGATAAATTCTAAATTTTCAAGGTTCACAATTTCGAATGAATAGTTTAGAGATAACGAATTTCATTACTATTTAACACATTTATTTTCTAATGAATTTTATTTGCGAATTTAAAACCTTATCACACCCACTTTGTGAATGTTGATGTGTTGTCGCAACGTCTCGATTCCCGCGCAAAAGTGTACAGTGACAGGAGAAGCGCGCGAAAAGCAACACGACAGATTAAAAATTTCACGTGATAAAAAAGTGTAGTGCGATTAAAGAAACCATAGTTTTTTGTAAAACTTATCTTTATCAAATCTTGTAAGTTGATAAGAGAGGCGTGTGTAGAATTTAGTTTGCACTTCGTTTTGTGATAGTAGCTAAGTGTCTCTGAAGTATATTGTGTGTTTTATGTGAATTGTTAATCAAAAGAGTGTTAAGAAAAGTTCCTAACAAAAAAATTGTTTTTGGCGTCATATTAAAGTTGGTAAATACTATTTATTTTTATAGGTATCTATTTATTTTACAGATATTTAATTTTTTGATGCTATGATGAGGTCAATGAAGGTAATGCGATACGTACTTGATAAAATTATGATATAACAATTACATTCCAAGATAACTAATGTCCTCAAGATAATGTTTGGGTTTATAAGATACCAAATTATAAACATTTGACGTTGAATTTAAACGCGATTTATTAAATAAGTAGGTATGTAGTACGCACTTAATTCTTTTAAGATTTAGGCTTTGCTCCCGGTACCTACACAATATTCACTAGTCTAAGAAAATAAATACTTTAATATTAAAACTTAATACCATAATTTTTCTTCGAAAAAAGGGCTATTAAGTATTAACTTTTGATGGTAGCCCATTGAGCTAAAACTTTCCCATAGAGATAATGTAAACGAGTACCTAAATATTTAGTTTTAATATTACAACAATGTGTTTCTTAGAACCGGAATTACATATGATATTGTGTGATCAAATTATGACTAGATGTAATACAACACCTGTGTACAAACGGGTTTATACCTAACGCTAAGGTTGTCAAGTTGACAGTTTTTTCTGCGGTTCAAAAGATTTTTTTTTTATAGAAATCTTTAATTAAGTCTTTAATAATTTTAAATCATATTATTGCCTGCTAATTTGTTCACTCTATTTCACTAGGTAACTAGATTTAAATCATTCGAAAGACCAAAAACTCCGACGCGGTAGAACAGAATATGAACAGATATCGATGAAATAGATTATCACCGAGAAAAGTATATTTAATTTTTATCGGGGTAAAGATGCATCCGCGTCGTAAAAAGCGATCATAATAATTCTTTTTGTCAAATATTTATAAGGATTGCATTTTTGTTCAATTGTAAAATTTTACTTAAATCTGTTCGATTATTATTTATTGTAAAAACGAAACAAAGGGTACCTATTCGTATTTTTATTACCATGTTTTGCTGACGTAAAGGTAATTAAAAAAGTTAATTCTGTGCCTATTTATTATTATACTCACATATTGTAAGATATTTCTTTCATTTTTGGTAAATCGGCATTAAAATAAAGATTAGCATCATTAATCAATAATTTTTGTGAGCGATGTTATGTGTGATTGTCAAATATGCACACATAGCGACTTTTATAAATTTCGTAGCTATTCGATTTTTAGCATTTCATCAATAAAGACAAAATTAACAATTACCTAGGTAGGTACTGGTTTTAACCCCGGCAGTAATATTAATTTATTTTATTTAGCGACATTGTTAAAAATTAACTTTAATTTTACATTTTCCACAGCATACTTATATACACACCGGCACAATTAGCGGAACAGAAAAAAAAGTGAGACTATGTGATAATAACGCATATATTTCACGAAAATGTAATTAGAAACAAAATAACAAATTGATTAACATCTTTTAACAACGACTTTGAAAAGTTTTCGTTATTTTTTATTGAAAAATAAAGAAATTTGAAATAAGTGAAATTTTTAGATGATTATGAACCATCACAAAAAATAAAAAAACTAAGAATTAAAACGATTTAACAATAAAATTAAAGCAAAATTAATAACGAGTGTTTCCCCCTCTTGCTCTGATTACGGTTTCCATTCGTCTGGGCATGCTACAGATTATGTTATCGATGATTTCTTGAGGCAACCGCTCCCACTCCTCAAGTAATGCGTTTCCAAGATCATTCAGATTGTTGAGGGGTGGCATTCTGGATTTAACCCTTCTTTTTATCAAGTCCCAGACATGCTCTATCGGATTCATATTGGGGGAATTTGCTGGCCACTGCATCACAGGTATATCTACGTGGCTCAGATATGCCTGTACCGATTGTGCACTATGAGCACGAGCATTATCTTGCATTAGAATAAAGTCGTCGCCAATAAATGGGGCAAATGGTACAACATGTTCTTCTAAAATGTCTCTGATGTATCGATCTGCTGTCATGGTCCCTCCTGTGACTGTCAGTAACTCCGTGCGAGCTCCCAAACATATCCCTCCCCAAACCATAATCGAGCCGCCACCATAAGCCACTGTGTGTTCAAAATTAGACTGTATGTGGAGTTCTCCTTTGCGTCTCCATATTCGCTATCTCCCATCGATCTATTTTAAAAGACCTCTGCACTCATCAGTAAAGAGAACCTGCTGCCATTCGTTCAAATCCAAGACGATGTTCTCGCGCATCGGTTTCTGTTCCGCTAATTGTGCCGGTGTGTGTATTTATTGACAATACTGAATATAAGTATGTTATTTATTGAACATAATAAATAAAATAAACATCCATTAAATAAAATGTAACCATAAAATCATAATAACAATCACCTTATCAACAACCTAACTTATAACACTAAGTACAATAATATTAAAAACAATATGTCGGAAATAAATCGATAACTCCAAGGCAGGATATCCGAAACTGAACACTTTAAAATATGTATAACAGGAAAGCGACAGAGTTATAAATTTCATTTATTTATATTGTGCATTCGTGATGTTAAAACGCATTATTTTTGTAAAAGACTAGCTGCACACGCGGTTTCTCTTGCCGATTTATTTTAAATCATCAGTAACTGTATAGCATTTTATTTGACCTGCCTTTAGTATTCGTCGCATCAAAACAAATAATCATATCTCATCTTTATTAAAAAAAATATGCTTGTTTTATGTAAGAAATTATTTGAACATGTTTTTTTTGTTAAGAATCGTATTTTATTAGAAGTGCTGAAAAATATAGATTTT
This sequence comes from Colias behrii, assembly GCA_029959065.1. NCBI lineage: Eukaryota > Metazoa > Arthropoda > Insecta > Lepidoptera > Pieridae > Colias > Colias behrii. Next base: position 2,709,957 of record JARWMC010000017.1, on the reverse strand, counting down.
ACTTTAAAACTTAACTACCTAAGTACAATGGTATTAATAATTATTTAAAGTAATAATGCCATAACATCAAGGAAAACCAGTAAAATATATATTTCCTGCTATTTCATTAGCAGTATTGTCGGTTATAGGTACATAATATATTGGAATTTAGGGAAAATTAGTGCTTAAAATAATAGTGTAACGATAATATGTGTGATATCGCTACTTCCAAAGAACATTTATATACGTTTTACGGAATTTTTAATATTATAAATATAACGATTACAACTTGCTTTGCCTCCTTTTTCTACAATTAGTAGTTTTTTTTATTCCTCTTCACGAAAGTTAGTTAAAGGCTCCATGAGAAATTAGTCAGTCGTTTATAATCTCATGTCTTTCATAAATTCATAAATAAAAATTAGTAAACAGGTCGTAAAATATAAAAATCATCGCCACAGAATTAATGGTAATAAACAAGTTTGCGTAGGCTGTAAGATTGCAGTCGATACCCTTGTCATACACTAATATATTTATGATCTAATATTATGCATTGCGTACCTGGGCTGCATGTTAATATCCTTCCTATATCAAACATGTTAAATAAATCTAGGTTATTCCTGTGGGAAATACGTTTTTAGAGAAATAGATACTTAGAATAGTGAAAATATTTTATATAATATTTTATAATTGCAGCGGCATTCTGTGTTTTGCTTCCTGAGTTATTAAAAATTTTCATAACGCGCTAATCTCAGGAACTATTGGTTCGTATCTGAAAATTATATTTGTGTTGCTGTTGTTTGGCTGTACATTTATCGTGGAAAGCAATAGAACATCACACTACGACCAACAAAAGCTGAGAAGTATTGAAAAATCTTGCAAAAGCTTAAAAAGCTAGAAGCTTAAAAAAAGAGCAGACGAAGTTGCGTGAGTAAAAGATTACCTACACAAGGATCTAGCTCTTATCCATATGTATATTTTAAAACAGGGCGAGTATAATACATTTAGCGTACTATCAACAGCGGATGGCGAAAGCAGTTTAGATACCGACTTCATTCATAAACAAGACATTTCCTTTCGTTAATATTTATTACGTTTTTCCATTCATCTGTTCATTGAACATAATACCTATGTATCAACTAATCCATTCGTCGTAATTTTATGATACAAATATAGCTTAAAATTATAGATATTATCTAATAATATTTTTAATTTATATGCACTTTTGTCTTAAGAAAACGACTAAAATGCATCTTCTTTTCTAGCTGATCTCAATTTTTTTAATATCAACTTTTAGCTTCAAGTCTCTAAACGCTAATTTCGTTTATACGTAAGTACCTCTAATCTCTATAGATAAGATAAAATAGTTCAAGGTCACTTTTGCTACCTCAATTACGCAATGCGTCATACTCAATGCTGTATCACTAGAGCAGGCTCCAAGGAGATGTTCGTTTGCAAAAATAGTGGACCTAAATCTGACTTCTGATATATATTGTATAGATCCCAGACATCCTATAGACAGATGTTGCCAACCAGTTTTGTGGTCCCCCTCCCCCCACCCCGGTAATTAAATATGGCATACAAAGAAAAAAATAAAAATTTCCAAAACATGCCGTGTGGGGTATCAAATGAAAGAGCTTATTGAGTAGATCACGAATATATATAACATACTATAACATTTCTTACACTTTCTCTAAGATTTTTTAGAAAATTTACGAAAATGCTCCATTTTTGAGTTAACTTTAATGCCTTAGCCCCCGGAATCACCGACACAATAGAAAATCTATTGTGTCGTGGCCCGATCGGGCCGCTCGGTGGTCAATGGGTTAAACCACTATAGATTGAAAACTCATGAATATATTTTTTAAATTATTATATTAAATAATTAACAATAGTCCATTGTTTACGATTCAATAGTTTGTAATAAGTGAGCTATATGTATGTGGTGGATTTGATGAACCCACAAAATGTTTTAAATTGCAAGGCGCAACTTTCACTGAAGTTACCGATTTGAAATCTAATCACACAGAGGCTGATTCAAGAATGTTCTGCCATATTGCAGAGATAATTATTCTAAGCCCTGACACCGATATTTTTGTATTAGGCCTTTATTTCTGGCATAAACTTGAAAATATACTCGCCATCTTTGAATGCTCCCCCCACTCCCCCATGCAATTTTCAATCTAAGTATAGTGGTTTAAAGTTAACTCAAAAATGGAGCATTTTCGTAAATTTTCTAAAAAATCTTAGAGAAAGTGTAAGAAATGTTATAGTATGCTATATATATTCGTGATCTACTCAATAAGCTCTTTCATTTGATACCCCACACGGCATGTTTTGGAAATTTTTATTTTTTTCTTTGTATGCCATATTTAATTACCGGGGTGGGGGGAGGGGGACCACAAAACTGGTTGGCAACATCTGTCTATAGGATGTCTGGGATCTATACAATATATATCAGAAGTCAGATTTAGGTCCGCTATTTTTGCAAACGAAACTCCACTGAGAGTCTGGTCTACACATAGAATGTTTTAATTGTGTCATTAATTACGCCAAACATTCCAGTACAATTTATATGTGGTATATCTATGGGATTGAGTTTTTTTAATATGGCTCATTAGTCATTATAAACCTATTATTTATATTTTAACCTACATACTTCAGCAGACTCCATTCAGACCTTTCAGTATTTGGATATAACTTAGTCAATACTCAATATACTTACAAAACCATAGTCTAGACTCTAGTGGTTTCACTGATCGATTTTCTTGGTTGTTCTTGTGCAGGCAACTTTCGTTTGAAATGATGACGCTTGACCAATAACCTCCTCTTTCTTGAAGTCATTTAAAAAGGACCTATAAATTTAAGTCTTGTGAAAAGGATGCCTAATCGCAAGGGTGCATAATATGAAGAAATAACTATGGTTGATGGTTACAGTATTCTAACAGAATAACTTTGGACCCCATCAAAGTTTGGACCTTAGCCAACATATAAGTTGTAAAACTGTACACTACGAATAAGGCTCAGACACCCAGTACATGAAATATGGAAATAGTATGATGTCATGAGGGTTCCATAGTAAGAGCCATTTCAGACTAGCGTGTTTTTCTGCGCGTATTACGCGCTTCAAAAAAGCAGACTAGCGTAAACGGGCATATTTCGGTGTGTTCGCTCTAACGTATCTAGTATAGTATAAAATATTATATTATCTGTGATTGTATACGAGCTTAGAACAAGCTTAGAATCGCGTCAACGCTCGTACGAGTTGAATATTGTGTCACAAAAGGTGCTATATGTATTATATGCGTCTATACGTGCCAAGATTCGCTTCCAAAAACGAGCTCATACGCGCGTATAAAACGCTAGCACAGTATTACAATAGGGTCAACCGGGGCAAATGCAACTAAAAAATAACAAGTTTCAAGTTTGATCGGTTGCAGTTATCTCCTTTTATATTTGGTCATTTATTTGACCCATTTAGTGATTTTTGTATTTATTCAAGATTATTTTCAACCAATCAAGCAATACAGTAGTCTTATAAATAACTGGTAGTGAGAATATTTCCTAAAATTGGTAGAAAAAGTTACATTAACCCCTAGTCGGGGGTAAATGCAACTAACTGCCATAGCTCTTCTTCTATTTCATATAAAACAACGAATATAGAATATATTTATGAGATTTCATGTTATTCATAGGATTTTGAACTGGATTACCGTGTAGCAAGGACGAGTTTTCAGGAAAAATCTTATTTTTCTGATTGTGGGGCAAATGCAACTATTTGTTAGAGAATTAGTGTGGGGAATGCAAAAAACTTATTCATCGATATATTTTTATTATTCTATATATATATACAATAACGTTATCTATACAATAACGTTGCGATCGTAGATGGCGCCGCATTATTTAGAGGAAAAACTCATGTACCTACTTTGATTTACCACTTTAAATCGCAACAAAAAAAAATAACAGTGTACTACCTACTAAGTCAATTTTAGTTTTTGGTCAGAACAAATAATATTCTTTGTGTTAAATATTGTTAAAAACGTAAACCAAACAAAAAACGTTTATTAGTTAATCAACCGTTTACTAAAAATTACTTGAACAATCACAGAACTATCCTACCTATCGTTTTTAGTTACTTATATTCTTTAACCACGCTTTATCTAATTTGAATTTTACTTATGAACCCGTCTCTGGGTATAATATCGAAGAAATAATCGATGGTTCTTCTTTAATTAATCATAAAGAAAGTATATTTTGACTACCAAGAAGGATACATAATAAAAATATCGACACTGTCACATCACTAGTGTTTTTAGTTTCATACAAAAATATAAGGGGCTATTGTAACTAACCTCACAGTTGCAATAACCCCACAGTGAAATTTTCATGAGGCAATTGTAACTGCATCAATAACACAAAATAGAGTCAACTAACGCACTAAAAATATAAATGAAATAAGCTTAACGGCTTGTGATAATCGTGTCCAATCAAAAACACCTGCAAAAAATCACTCCTAAACAATTTTTTTGTCTGCAAAACTCGACACCTGTTTTTACGCACACCAACTTCAAAATAGCGGTTTGACACAATGGCCTATCAATCAAATAGTTTTCATCGTAGGGGCACCATCTATTACTTGTAAGATTTATTAGTCGTTGAGTTATTGAATCATAGGTGGCGATTTATTACAACAACTCTAATAAATTAGTTATGATAACTAGTTGCCATAGCCCCATAGTTGCATTTGCCCCGGTTGACCTATAGGAAATATTTTAATACTGTGACGATAGTATAAAATAATATAGTAAAAAGAAAGACGCCAGTCTGAAACCGCTCTAATGAAGGGGGCGAGTGGGTGGCTCTGGCGAGTAACGTAGCGATTTCTTGTGTTTTAATATTTTATTAGCCATAAAACATTTATTGCGTTTGTCCATTTGAATCGTTGTAGCTCTAAAATGATGAATCGCATGAGAACTGTGTCTATGAGTATGGAGGTTATTGAACTTTTGCTATTTCTATCATGGACATGGATGCAGGATGTTTAAGGAAAATAGAAGACGAAGATAGGGCTGCTGTTCACTTGGTACTTTAAAAATAATATATAGAAATACCTACTAAGTACGTTAAATATTCTCTAATCTTAATTATTTTTCAATAAAAATAAATGCAGTCTGACGAAATTATGTTTCTTCAAGGTCGGTCAGAATTAGTTAGGAAGCGTCTACTGTCTAGAAACTGCGCAAAGTTAATGAACTACCTATAATTATTATTTATTAGGTATGCAAAGACCTATCAACAAAATACAAAATGAACATTATAGATCTTATCCATTTATGGTTAAAATAAATAGTTGATAAACTTGTAAGTTGGTGAAAGGATAGATTAAAAAAGTGAATTTCACGGCTTTCCTCATTTCTTATCCCGACCTTGCGAGGGACGTTATATTTCCGTTGATATGGTCTAAAGATGTTTTAGTTTATATTTGGCTAATAAAATAATGTTTAAATAATATATTTTGTTTATTATTGTTGGAATATTTTACCCATTACTTAAGTAGATAGGTACGGTAAGGTATGTTGGGTATAAAGAAAGTATTTTACATCTTCACTAATTTTATAAAACTCAATTATTTTTCGTTGTTATAAAAATAATGTACATGGAAAGATAATCAGCATCTATAATAAAACTACCTACGATATTTTTTTGCCTGTGTTTTCCATAAATCGAAACGGCTGGACTGAAAGCGATACTTTTGCAAGCTGAGAGAAAACGATTTAAAAGCGCCATATGCTTCCTTTTAATTAGAACTCAAAATTTACTTTTAATAAAACGAATGTTGCAAATCGATCGAATAGTTTTTGAATCAAAAGGCGTGGGCGTGATCGTCTTATCTCTACTGAGATAGGTACCAAAAAACATCTTTGAACTAATGCAGTAATTACTTAATGAATCAATTAATTGTTCTCCAAATTAAGACCATTGTGTTGTATATTTTTATTTCATAACCGAATATTATTGTCTAGTTATTAATTATTATTCAATCGATTCTATGATACCTTCCTAGTTCCTACTAAGGAATTCAGCCGTCGTAAAAAGCAATATTACTCATAAAATTTCCTTATTGGTTGTCACAACTTTGGCGCGTTAAAATTATAGATAAAAAAATTTAGATAAAAATATTAATTTATTAAAAAAACATTAGCTGGTATTTAAATTTTTATATCCGCCTAGTCCAGCATAAATCTTAGATTATGCTTTGATACATGTCTGTGGTACCTACCTATTTCGATCGGTCTTTCTTGTTTTTGTTTTATATTCGTTATCCGTTATTTTATAGCTTATTAGTTATTAAATATGTAAATAGACACAAGAAGATGTACGGTCTATATCCATAATTTTCCTGTAGGGACAAAGTAACTGAATGCAGTTATGTTAGGCTTTTTTTTAAATTATGTTCGTTAATTTTATAGTTAACTATGGTTAACTAGGTAACTTTATTTGAATAAACTTTTTGCCCTTTACATTCCGGAGTGATTCCGGATAACTGTAAAAAATTGGTAAAAAAGCTATGATTAACAGATTAAATGACATGACGTAAAACCTCATGTGACATATGAAAATAATATCTTGCTTTAAATATTTCAGGAGTTTGTCAATAGGTAAAAATCTTAGGTAAAAATGTGGTCAGGCGTGAGACGAACCCGGGAGTACAAGTTTGTCGTGGTAATTATAGACGATCAATATTATAAGATAAGATAACGAAAATCGCGGGGATTGCAATTTTAGACAGTGCAGTGTTAAATAGGCTTTAGATAATTCGTATTTTGTTATGAACAAAATCGTGCGTATTCAATTTAATTGGAATAAAAAATGTATTACTTAGTTACTGTAAGCATTTTGGTAATTGAAGACAATAATGTGTTTTTCTTAATTTCAGATAGAAGAGGTTATGCAGCAGAAGGCGCCACTGGTGCCTAATAATATCAAGTTTCAGTAAGTATTTATTTTATGATAATACATAATTGAAAAATCACATACTTACTTACAAATAAGCAAATTTAAAATTACAAACAGTGCATAGTGAAACTGTCATTGCACAACAATGACACAAAATTTTGTAAACAAGATTAGTAACGCCATCTATTACATTGTGCTCGAACTAGTATAGCTTTGTATAAAACATTATCTGTACGCAGAAACTAAACGCATATTTCACCTTGTTTGTCAGCGGGGATATAGCTCAGTGGTAGAGCATTCGACTGCAGATCGAGAGGTCCCCGGTTCAAACCCGGGTGTCCCCTGATGAAAAACTTTTTTATTTTTACTTTTTAATTGAATATTTTTTTCTAGGCAACCGCACATTCCGCAAGCGACCCGCAGAGGTTTGGCTGCGAATTTCTTCAAAGCAACATTTAGTTCACGCAGCAAGGCAGTGCCTGCTGCGTCTTCCTATTCGGTTGAAGAAACTAGCAAAATAGGCAGCGCGGAGACAAAACCTGTTACTCGAAATCGACCTAGGACAGGTGAATATTGTTTATTTCTAGTGTAATTAATTGTTATTGCTATAGAAATAGAAATCTTCATGTATGTTTTATTTAATAGGTCTGACCAATGCTATAGGAATTTAAAAGGTACTTTTAATTTAGAAATAATAATGGATCGTTTTATTTTTTTCTGAAAATTTTTGTTTTATTAAGTCTTGATTGTTAAGTTTCCTTGAATGTTTGGGATCACCTCTGATCACCTTAATCAGTTGGGTTTATTTTTTTATCAATCACATTAAACCTTTGAACTTGACTTTTAATTTTCAGTTTTTAATGTTATAATATGCATATTTCTAATACAGTTATAAATATTTTGTCAATTAAATTTTAGCGCCAGCAGATACACAAGTCAAGAGAAAAAGCGTCGAGCGGCCAAAGCTTGCACTAAATCGTGAAACCTCATTAGAGCCAGCTAGACCGCTACGGAGCAAGCCAAATACCCCGGACCCTGGGCCCAAAACACCAGACAAAAATGACCTGAAAACTAAGAACGTCGTTTTAAAAATTATCAAAAAAACACCGGCGCCGTCCAAACCGGCGGAATCCAAAACTGACAGTCTCCTCCCGCCATCTTTGAAACCGGCGGTTGCTGAAAAAAACAAATTGACGCGATCGAAATACGTAAACAATAACACCGTTTGGACGAATGCTAATGTAACAAAGGAGAAGAGAGGACCGCTTTTATCCCTCAGGTATGTGCCTAAAATATTTGATAAATAGTAGGATTATTGTTGTATTGTACATCAATCAAACAATGACCTTTCTTTTGTTGTTGTTTTAAATGTGTGTACAGTGAATTTTTAAAATTTCATCGCGTCGCCACGTATTACTGTTCGATTTTATTTAACACTAGCTTTCCACCCGCGGCATCGCCCGCGCAATCAAAGAAAAACCCGCATAGTTCCCGAAGGATTTCTGGGATAAAACCTATCCTATGTCCTTTCTCGGGTATCAAAATATCTCTATACCAAATTTCATGCAATTTGGTTCAGTAGTTAAGGCGTGATTGAGTAACAGACAGACAGACAGAGTTACTTTCGCATTTATAATATTAGTATGGATTAGTATGGATTATTTATATTGTATTCGTACCTTGATCTTGATTTTCAGTGCATGATAATGATAAGGTGTAAAAAATAACAATTAAAAATACGCGCCTGTTATCATGTTTTTGTATTTCCCGCGCCAATCATCATTACATTGTAGATGATTTACTAATTTCAACGATACTAGCTTGTCATAGAGTTCAATTTTGTTTAGCAAGAATGGATTAATGTCACTTAAACACTAACTTGATTCACACACGTGACGGAGTGTTTTTTACAAATCCCTACCACTGATCTTACGTCTCTTTTACGCATAGCATTGCAGGACAAACATCAATATTGTTATCTCTTTCCCGTACACGGCATGTGTCCGTAATAGATTTAAAACAGTTACGATGAATCGGTACGCTGTTGTGCGAACTATCAAACCTATCTGAGGATTTTAAAATCGGTTGGATTATAAAGAAATGCAGCCGAAGACGAGAATCAAGCGAGCAACTATCAAGGTGCTATCAAGTTTGTTCACTTCGGTAGGCCGCGGACGTGTCCGGTCGGCCCGGTGTTAATATAATTCGAACTTTATAGTTTTTAAAAACGAAACGAACCTTTTTGAAATAATATGGTGCGTGTTTTGGTTGTGATTGTGTAAATTGTGATCGGAATTGTTAGAAGTGTTTTATACATGTCGGATTGCTAATGTTATTCGTTCTCCAGATGTGTAGTGTAACAAAAATTAAACTTAGTTTCTTGTTACTCGCTTTCTCGAGTAAGCGTTTTATTTCGAAGTAGATGTGTTGACGTGAAAGTGATTCTAAATCGTTACTTATTCATTTGGGAGATTAGGGATAATGATCGTTAAATATTTATGAAAAATTGTTTTAAACTACATAGGTACCTATATTTAGTAAAATCTGTTTTATCAAATCAAATTTCATATTTACTCTACATAAAAGGGATATCATAAGATAACGTTTCTTGCTGATATTTATCAGTTGTAAGATAAACTCCAGTTGATTTATTGTGGCTTTTCAAGGTCATATAGCTGACATCCTAGGTCTAACATTACTTAAAAAATCAAATTCATTGCAATATCTGTACTTGAATTTATATTTTTGGTTTTATGGCATTCAAATGCTTTATAAATATAAATTTATAAAGAATAGAAAAAATTCGATCGATCGAGAGATTCGATGAAATGGTTGTTAATTATCTCAATAGATGGCGCGCGGTGTGTCCCTCCAGACACATAAAACTGAAAGAATAGAATAAGTTCGATTGCTCTGGCGGGTCACGAGTGGCTGAGTTGGTCAGGCATCCGCCCCGGAATGGCGCGAAAGGATGCGGGTTCGTGTCCCGCCTCGTGATCGAATTTTTTCTATTCTTTATAAATTTATATATCTGTACTTACTAGAATCTTTATGTGTTGTATTGGTTGTAGAAGTAACGATTTCTTTAGGTTCATTGCACTATTATTGTCGATAGGGCTGTACAATGACATGTTTTCATTTTAAATGCATGTAGGGGTGGCCAAGATTATATCAATTATTAATCAGTTCTCTGAATATCAACCTATCAATGAAACGCATGGAATATTTATTTGATCCCTACATGATACATCCGTCTTTGTGGCTTTGGCTATTTTAAAATGAACCTTCAAGAGCCCTTTTTATAGAGAATTTACTAAAAGATCATATCTTTTACATAAAGTATACCTACTAGATTTAAATATTAATAAATTCAATAAGAATGTAAATAAAGTAATGTTTCCCTTCATTAGGATAACCTACGACAAACGAATCCTCTTTAAAACCTGACTTATCTATGCAGATCAGCAGATTATTCCAGAACACGATCTTCCGATAATTTTTATTTAAAATCTAAAGTTTTAAAACGTGTCTAATCTCGTAAACTCCTTTGTTATCGTCCCCTCATAACCTTTCTATGCCCTTTATCCTACTTAAGTTCGTATTAGTAAGCTAAAAAATACACGTTACAAAAAACTAAATAGCGCTTCTATAGCCATTCCTAACATGACATGTAAAATTATGAATTACCTCTAGTAAAAACTTGACATCAGAATGGATTTTATTTTTAAAAGCACTGCCAAAAAAAGAAGACGCTCCATTTATTCTGACCATTCAACAATTTTAGGTTACCTAGATAGTATAGGTTCAAATTGAGTTCAATAAACAATGTCCTAATTCAATGTTGGCACTGGGAACTACACACGATTGGTATCTCCTATCGTCTGATGTGGACTTTTTGGCATAATTTCTTATATTTCTATAGGAACTTGTAACATGCCTAAATCAAGATTTTCTTCAACACAGATCAAATCAATGAATAATGCTAGTAATTCAGAAGATATTTTTTATTGAATAAATAACATCTAGTAGCTAGGTACACGACAAAATCAACGGATTTGTTCCTACCTGGTATTTCAAAATTGCCCAGATAATTATAATTGAAAAAATATAAGTACCTAAGTTGTACCTATTCGAGGAGATGTCGTCAGGAAAATTAAAAAAGTAATGGTCAAGATTATTGATATTACATTCAATACAAACAGTATTAATGATGGAGATTAAATAAAAAGCTAAAATATGGCGACCCATCCTCGTGTCTTGACATAGATTAATGGACGCTGGTCGACTATTACGAGAGCTTAAATTACCACAGATAATTTAATATGGCGCTATTCATATTCGCATTGTAATTCTAGCATAATGTGGATTTCTGTACAATTGTCAATTTACTGTTATAATGAGTTTGCACAATTCTCTATCTATATTTACATTATGGTAACCAAAGCGAACGTCCCATATTGAAGAGTCTTAAATTTCCTATATTCACTGTGAAAAGGTAGAAATCATTTTAATTTAATAAATAGAATTAATTCCGCCGATAAAAATCCACTATCTCCAAATTTTATACAAAGGCAAAAAATGAAATTTTCCTTATTACTTACAATACCTACAAATTATTATACAACTTCGGTCGTTAAAATTCCCAGTAAGCGATGTTTAACTATGCATGGTTTACGTGGGGGATATTATCAGATGTGTTTTCCTGACACATTCGTATCATAATAAAATCATCTGTTAGCTCAAAAGAGGTCATCACAAAAAACCGCTCCCCATCGCATAAGTGTGTTCGAAGCGACCGTAACCAACAATTTAGAATTGTCATTTCGCTTGACTCTGTTTTGAATATGAATTTGTGCAAGCAAAGCTTATATATATACTAATATTATAAAGCTGAAGAGTTTGTTTGTTTGACCGCGCTAATCTCGGCAACGACTGGACGTTCGATTTGGAAAAAACACTAGGAACTGTCGGTAATAATATTCAGAGTTGCATAGTAATTGAATATCATCATCTGTTTTCAAAACTCTATTTAATTTATCAGTTTTGATGTTGAAACGAATGCTGGCTGATGAATACATTATCCTGAATATGCGGTTGTGGTATAATTCCTTCAAGCGTATTGTGGCAAATGTCTCAAAATATATTTTGTGGTAACTCATTCCTTGGTAGTTGTGAAATCGACAAGTTCTGCTGATTTATTCGAAGTTGATATTTTGTGTTGTAAATCGAATAGAGCTATAAACAAATAACTTGAATTGGTTTTAATTATTTATAACAATCGAAACCAATCTATGAAGAATTTCGTCTCTAAAAAGATATCGAATTAAACTTAATCTCTTGGTTATCATGAGTTAGTTTAATATTTATAAATTTCCATTTAACATTCCTCTTACACATTTTCGTGCGCTTTGTATTAGTTACTACTCCTATCCTACGTTTCTATTAAGTGTTTAGTTTCAGCCGTCTCTCATGACACCAATCATTTATAATCACATTCATGTTTTGAAATAACACTCGTTATCAAATTGGTCCTTTCGGTCTGGCAATCAACGGTGATGTAGAAACAATTGAAAATCTACTTAGGTAGGAGTTTTAATTGGATTAAGCTGGATTATGAAGCAATACCGCATTGGGAACTAGTTAAAAGTCCAGACAGTATTGTGAAACAGGTCTCTAACAAGAACGATTATAGTTTTAAGCTCTTCGAGTTATTCGCGATAGAAATCCATTATGCAATTTGAATCGCGAAGTTTAAAGTTTTCTTATTCTATGACTGTTTTTATATCCAGTTACTCTCTAGCTTCGCCTGAGTTAAAAATATCTATGGGTCATTTAAATAATGACTTGTGTCTTTACTCAGACGTAGTTGGATAAATATTTAAATACACCATTGCATCCTGTGTATTTTCCACGCACAAGTGTTCCTAAACGAGGAGAACTCTTAGATGCACATTACTTGATAAGTAATTTGTAACTTAAACAGTTATCTTGTTAAATGACCCAAATGTATTCCTAAACGGTTCCAATATATAAACAAACATTCTTGCAAATATGTACTAAATGTTAATTGAATGGAAAACATCGCTGAATCAACAAGTATTTTAGTCTTTACTGATCGTGAGGGACAAGAGTACACAATTTAAACATTTAACGTTATTTTAGCAGAAAAAGTATCAGCTAGTATTGATAGACGTTTTTTGTTATCAAAATTTGTACAGTTATAGACATGTACCTTTTCTTGTTACGAAATATGTTTTGGAAAAACGACACTTATCAATATTACTGTAATTTATCTATGAGCTATCGTTTATATCTCTAACGTTACATTCTTTGATTTTAATACCGGAAAGGACGTGATAATTAGCTATCTTGACAGCGGACTGTGAATATAAAGTTGGGTTTGTTACATCTTCATTTGTATGCTTAGAGCTTCAAATGCCTTTCCGTGCTAGTTTTCCAAGTATTGGATTCTCTCACGCATTCAGGAAAAAATCTGTAGGTAAATTAATTTGATCAAAGATAAAAATGTTATGGTCGCTTAGACGTTGATTAAAATTTTAAGTTAGAAGATTTAAAGCTGTGAGCTTGATGCGTACTGGCTCGGTTTACTGAGTACACGGACGGAAGTCCATGGAACTGTATGCTTGTGCAAAAAATTAGGTCGATTCGTTTCTCAGATTTAGCGTAAAAGGACAGTACAATGGTACAGTTGTCTGAGATATAGTTTAGCATTTTATTAAGGTTTCTTACATTATAAAATAAATAGAAATTCCTTAGAATTATCATATCAGACTGTATAACAGTATTTACCAAACATATCTTCCTTGATGTACATAAACCTAAATAATACCACTATAAATAAATATTGCTCTCTGATAAAACTTGAACTCGTTTTAATTACTCAATAAATAAAGTGTCATAAATTCAACATTAACTACAGACAGTGACTAAGACGCACTACGCTGTCCTTTCAAATCATATCATCGCTCAACAACTTATTATAATAACTAATGACTTTTACACATGGTCGCATAACCTTCTACTGACAATACGACTGATCCTTGGCTCACATTTGTGCAAATACAATGTGTTAGAGCTAGCGCGCACGAGCAACTTTGTCTCCGCAACTATTTTGTCTCTCCCATCAATTGTATGGGGAGTTGCGTCGCTACGTGCGCGCACTTTCATACTAGCCCATGGGTGGAGAGACAAAATAGTTGCGGAGACAAAGTTGCTCGTGCGCGCTAGCTCTTATCGATACCCCCTATTTGTGACGCACGTATTGATACATACTTACAATTCGGCGCAACCTTAATGTACTTTTAATTTTTATTTAATAGCTAATTGGGAATGGAAATTTGAAAATAGTTTAGTTTTTCTTTTCTATGAGGATACTATAATCCTGAGTCATTAGTTGATTGATTGATTTCCTCCAATGGCATCAATAATTTAAGTATAGGTATGTATAGTCATAACTTAGAAAATTTATGTTAAACTACATCACTGACTTAAATCATCTGAAACAGATGTAATAGTATTATTTACTTACAAGATGGAAGCTGCAAAAAATATGAATCCCAAACGACGTGAAAAGATTGCAATTGTTCCAAAAACACCTCATTTGCTAGTCTTTGCTCGGCATCGAAATCAAAATTGTGAACATAAAAGCAAAATTATCAATAAGTTAAAAAGAGATCATCAAAAGGATTGCAAGGCGACCTTGACGATCAATTGAATAATGTTAATTTGCGTCTTGAAATGCGCCAGTAAAACATGGATATAGAAATATGGGTATATGAATTCCCTCTGTTTACAATATCTTTTAGAAATCTATAGAAAAGATCTGTCACTAGCATTAATTGTAATGTAGTTTGTATTCAGCATAGAATGTGGGTTGGTATAATCTTCTGAGATACAGTTTACATTAGTTCAAGAGATGGACGTCCTAATTTCCTATGCCCTCAAAAATTGTATAATGAATTAATGAAATGATATACAGCACTACATAAACATATAGTTAGAATGTAGCATTGTTATTACCCCATGTTGCAAAATAATCAATTTCTAACACAACTCTTTCAATGATAATATCATCGAGTGGAATGCTTCAGATAATCCGTTACTGATCCGAAGATGATCCTTCCTTAATCAGCTTTATATCACGTATGGATATTTATTACAATGCATTTTTTACAGAGATTCCTAAATTGGATAAAACTATTTTGTTGCAGAATGTGATTACATAGTTAAATACGGGTATTCGCTTAGTAATGAGTTTTTAAGCAACGGTTTGATCATCCTTTGGTATCTGATGGAGTAATTTAGGTTTCGGTATCTACTGTATAGAAATCTGATTTGGCATTTTGTATTATTTCTTAAAAGTGATGTATTCTGCTACCTCTACCTTTTTATATTATGTAGATTGTTCTTGATAGAACTGATAAAAATCTCAAAGCGTGCATTCAAATTATTTATTTTTAAAACTTTTTATTCGTGGTCAAAGTGTCGTATTCGTTATTAAATTAAAGTCGAACATACAAATAAATCATAAAATCAACCACATTGAATGTTCACCAGTAACACTTCCAAATAAATGATGGCAAAATTTCCACGGATCTTACTGTCCCAGGAGTACAACGTCACCACTTTTTATGAAAAAATGTGATTCTTTATAATTACATATTGTTATTAATAAATTTTAAAAAATTTCGCAGAACATTACAACAATAACATATTCTTGCGTCACTGTGAAAACAAGTTGCAGTTTCCTTCCATTGTTTGTGATGATTGTCGTGCGAAAATACGTGATATTAAGTTAAATATAATTTTGTGTAATATTTTGCCATTTTTTACAACGTTTCGCTTGACTTTCTTCAAGATGGCTTTCTTTATGAGTCTTTTTAGTGGACTTTTACTTGTTCAGTTTAAAGATATTCATTCTGTTTTAATTGTTGTTAAAAATATATTGCACGGACGTATTATAATTCGTATCTTAAATGCCATAACCTGATAGTTATAAATACCTTTTCTTTATGATAATTACGCTATGAGGCACTGAGGTATTTTCATTCAGATTCAGTAAATATATGTATATAAAAATAAATGTAATAAAATATGTATATAAAAATCCTAAACATTTATATTGTTTACTTATCTCCAAGATAAACGTGTAAGCTTGTTTAGGTACTGTTGAAAGTTGGACGTTCATGCAAAGATTTTTCAAATCACCGTTTGAAGGTTAAAAGCCAACGAACAGGTATTTATCGGTGTCAAAATCAATATCGCGTGTTATGTGTTATAGACCCGTTTACCGCAGGAATGTTGCTTCAATCAAACGCTTTTAACATTATATTAATTATTTTGATTAAGGCTCTTAATTGGTTAAGGCTTGGGTGTCACTACAAAGAGGGAGCCCAGTGTTTTGGTAAAATTACTTAGACATTTGAACGCCATTACATACCTGCTATATTTAATATACGTTAATAATTTAATATAGCTACGTTTAAATCATTGGAGACTCTCTGATCTTTATCTTTAGACTTTATGAGCTGTGAAGTATCGTCGATATGTTCTGGGTATTTTTCCAAAGTTCAAAAAAGTCACGTAGAAGTAGAAGTCGGTTTTATTGATTGGATCCTGTGCTAATTAAATATTATGCAGATATGTAGATAGGTTGGCATGAGTATTACTTAACTTCACTTGAAATTCAACATGTTTCAAATGTTTAGTAGGTATGGTTTAAATACACATAAACAGTTCATGTGTATATTTCAGATACATTAGGTCAGTTGCGGAATGCGTGGAAATACCAAAAATCTGGTTTGCATGTAGGTTGGGAATTCTGTGTAACTGCAAGCAATCCAATACCTAATATTTTAGCTTCTACCCGCATTCTTCACCGGGGAAACGCGATAAAAAAGTAGTCTTATTTAGATCCGACCTACGATCATCTAATCTCAGAAACTTTTGCGTTTAGCAAATACCTACCTACTTTAGGAAATGTAATTTCTTCTAATCAAATGATAATATAACTAGTTAAATATTTAAAATATCCTAATACAATATTGTCTATTTAGCATTATTCCACAGCTGGTTCTCATCATTATTGATGGCTTTAGTACTTACATACTTTTTTTCGCACCCAAATCTACCAATTTTATAAACATTGTTATGCTCGATTGCAGCTATTTTTTAGGGTTTCCGGAACCGGTCTCTTTTTTGAGAACCGGGAATTTCGGTACTTTTCCTTAAAGGAACCGGGAATTCCCGGTTCTTTCGGTATTTTCGGGACTTGGGAGTTTTTTGTATTATAAAATTTTAAACAAGTGTTATGTGTGTTAACGACAAGTCAAAAGTAAACTACAATCAAATATTCAAGTATTTTTATTGTAAATTCAAAGAAATCTAAAAAAATAACATTAGCATTAATCAGACTTTAATCATCAGTCTTATTAAGTAATTAAATAAAAATCACCATCAATCAGCCTTTCTACTTGTCATTTATATGTAAGTAAATAAGTATTTAGGTACCTACTATCAATGAAATGGCAAAAAATAGGCAGCTACTTATCTTAAAATCCTTAGGGCACACTTTTCAATCCTCAAATAAAAGTTATTTTACTAATAAATTAATAACTAGCAAAAATAAATGTCATCCAACAAGTGGCGAGCATGAAACTTTGCCTTGTGTCGGGCAGAACGATGGTGGAATTCTGCGGCAGGTAACAGTTCAAACAACTCACCAGAACACTCCCCATTGTACAGACGATAGAATACACATAAAGATGCCACGTCTCGTCGTAAAGCTAGTGAATCCAGCCGATCGGTAAGTGCTCGGTTGCCGATAACTCTGACGGCTCTTCGTTGCACGCTATCGAGTGGAAGGAGTTGATATTGTGGGGCGCCGGCCCAGAGATGAGAGCAGTATTCCATATGAGGCCATATTTGCGCTTTATAAAGTAACAAGAGATGACCTGGCCTGAAATACTGCTTCGCCCTATTTAAGGACGCCCATTTTTTTAGAAGCTAAAGTAGCTTTGCCTTCCAAATGATAGCGGAACTGAACGTCATCAGATATATTGACACCAAGAATTCCGATACTAGGCTTTATGCTTAGGGGAGTGTTCTCAAATAAGGAAGCTGTGAGAAATGGGGTTTTTCTTGGCTGTGAATGTACATACTTGCGTCTTGTCAGGGTTAAATCGGACAAGATGTTGTCGACCCCACTCAGAGACTTCACCAAGGAGAGCCTCAATATTGGACACAAGTATGTTTCGGTTTGTATTGACGTGTTCTCGAGAAATATTTGGGCGGCCGGTATATATAGCATCTCCAGTACTGTCATCTGCATAGCAATGAATGTTACTGATTTGTAACATGTCATTGATATGCAGTAAGAACAGTGTGAGTGAAAGGACGCAGCCTTGAGGGACGCCAGCGTTCACGGGCAGTAGTACAGAGCTCGTACCGTCAACCAACGCCCAGATACTACGAGATGTAAGAAAGCTGGCAATCCACTTACATAATTTCTCTGGGAGTCCATAGGCTGGAAGTTTCGAGAGAAGAGCCCGATGCCACACCCGATCGAAGGCTTTTGCAACGTCCAGACTAATCGCTAAGGCCTCCCCTTTACTCTCGATTGCCGTAGCCCAACGATGGGCTAAAAGAACTAGGAGATCACCAGCTGACCGTCCATGGCGAAAGCCATACTGTCGGTCACTGATCAACTGGTTTTCCTCCAAATAACCCAAGAGTTGGCCGTTAATGATGCTTTCCATCACTTTTGAGAGTAAAGAGGTAATCGCGATGGGTCTGTAGTTGGATGGATCAGAACGATCGCCTTTTTTAGGGATCGGGTGTACAGAGGCAGTCTTCCACGAAGCAGGGACAGAGCGACCATGTATTTCGCGCGTTTTTTCTATAAGTTCGGAGCTATTTACATTAAAGTTTTGAACTTTTGAACAGTAGAAAGTGTGGAAAAGTAAAATAACAGTGAATAAGAGTTTTACAATGAAGAAATATTGAATTAGATAGTAGGAATAGAAGTTTGAAAGAGTAATAGATAAACTAGTAGTATTAAATAATATTCCCGAAAGAACCGAAAGAACCGGGAATCAAAATTTATTTCCCGGTTCCATTTTACTAACAAAAGAACCGGGAATTCCCGGGATTTTCGGTTCCGGGATTTCCCGGTTCTGAACCCTACTATTTTTATAACGAAGTGTCTAGTCGTCCGCTAAACGGATGAATAAAATAAATTAGTCGTCCGATTACCGGATGAATAAAATAATTTAATCGTCCGATTACCGGATGAATAAAATAATTTAATCGTCCGATTATTCGGATTACTAGATAACCTTTTAACACTAAAGCTAGTTGGGTTGGACTAAAGCAAAGGGGGCGCAGGAGGAAATTTTTGATGGAGTTGGTGTCATTATAACACCTATTTATTATTGTTTTATCGTAAAGATTACGCTAATATAAGCATGTTTTATAGGAACAACTTTTCTCTAAAATCAAAAATGGCCGAGATATTCGCCCTCAATTCGTTAGGTTAGGTGTAGGTTAGGTTAGCCTTTAGGTTAGGTTAGGTTAGGTTTCTTAAAAAAAAAACTACACAGAAATAGGAGCCCCGCGAAGCGGGTCTCCGTCGACGCGCAAAAAAAAAATCAAGTTTAGGTTAGGTTAGCCGTTAGGTTAGGTTAGGTTAGGTTTCTTAAAAAAAAAACTACACAGAAATAGGAGCCCCGCGAAGCGGGGCTCCGTCGACGCGCAAAAAAAAATCAAGTTTAGGTTAGGTTAGCCGTTAGGTTAGGTTAGGTTAGGTTTCTTAAAAAAAAAACTACACAGAAATAGGAGCCCCGCGAAGCGGGGCTCCGTCGACGCGCAAAAAAAAATCAAGTTTAGGTTAGGTTAGCCGTTAGGTTAGGTTAGGTTAGGTTTCTTAAAAAAAAAACTACACAGAAATAGGAGCCCCGCGAAGCGGGGCTCCGTCGACGCGCAAAAAAAAATCAAGTTTAGGTTAGGTTAGCCGTTAGGTTAGGTTAGGTTAGGTTAGGTTAGATACCTACTGCTTAAATACCTACGTGTGCCCTCCTCCCCCCTCTCCTCCCCCCACAAAAAACCTATAATACGTGCGGCAGTTCTCTAAAGAAACCCCGATAACCTAACTATATAGATAAATAGATGTTATCGGACGATTAAATTATTTTATTCATCCGGTAATCGGACGACTAATTTATTTTATTCATCCGTTTAGCGGACGACTAGCACTGTCCTTTTTATAAAGTTCGCCGATAAATCATAACGGAATTATAATCCGCATGACATAAAAGTAACTGGCCTACTGAACTAAAGATTCGAATGTACTAAAAATGTAATGTAAGCCACATAGGACTAGCTAGCTCACCGCGGCCATGACTGGTCATTCACCCATGCAATCCTAGGGTTACCATCGTTCAATGGCGATTGATTTATTTGTTTTAGAAATGCCTTTTATTGGATTAAAATTGTGTATTTCCAATTGTGTTTTAGTACATTGTAAATGGTTACAGGTTGTAGATTAGCCATGTATATCATTATGTAGATTACTGATTTAAGAGTTGCTATGTTAATGTATTCAATTTCAATTAAAATTATTTGATATTATAATGTGGTATTCGTATTTATTGGTTATCATCAAGGTTAGTTGTAAATCCATAATTGAACTTGATACTGAACAGTACTATAAAAATATATATCGTAGGTAGGTAGGTATAGATATAAAGACCCAATCAATGTCAATATAAGCTCTTGAGAACACTTGTTCTGACCTTTTGTACTTATTTGTTTGTCGTCTAAGTGTAATTAGATTGATTGAAATAATTAATCTATATTCAACTGAGCTAAAATTAGATTATAGATTGAGGGTCATATTCTATTCATTTGTTTTATAAGATTAGCCTTGCATAATAATTACTCATTAAGTACTTAGGCGTCGGTATTTATTCAAGTCTATAAATACTGATAATTAAATTCTGATTGGTCTGTGTGTACGTAAAGAAAAGTAATGTGAGCAAAAGTTAAACAAAGTATGGTAATTGTTGTCTGTCATATTAAGACCCAATTTCACCAATATTTTCTAAATCAGACATTAATTAATGGAGTGTTAAAATTAACATGTATTTTAACATCGTTGTCAACTCTACAGGTTCCAAGAAGGAAATTTAAAAGACCATTAACAAATCGACCATTAACTGACCGACTCACGAATCATTCATTCATATTTTAAACCGCCCGAAACAAAATGTCATAGTTGACAATGCCATAGTTTCGCACGTTGGGGCTATTTGTTCTAGTTGTAAAATAACTGTCATGTTTGGTAATTCGACAATTGAAATGTTCTAATACAGTATAAAATTTAATAATCATGTAGTATATAAATTTATAAAGAATAGAAAAAATTCGATCACGAGGCGGGACTCGAACCCGCATCCTTCGCGCCATTCCGGGGCGGATGCCTCACCAACTCAGCCACTCGTGACCCGCCCGAGTGATCGAATTTATTCTATTCTTTCAGTTTTATGTGTCTGAAGGGACACACCGCGCGCCATCTATTGAGATGATTAACAACCATTTCAACCAATATGAAGCACTTTTCAGTGAATACAATATTGTAACGATGGAACACGACCTTTTTTGTTGAATTTATATTTTTGGTTTTATGGCATTCAAATTCGAATCTATTCTTTCAGTTTTAAATTCGATCACTCGGGCGGGTCACGAGTGGCTGAGTTGGTGAGGCATCCGCCCCGGAATGGCGCGAAGGATGCGGGTTCGAGTCCCGCCTCGTGATCGAATTTTTTCTATTCTTTATAAATTTATATCATGTAGTAACTTTTTCGTTTACTGGTGTATATGTCAAACGATGTGGTCGTTACCATAGTTACAAATGTTTGAAGTTACAAGAGATTGTTTTGTTGTGATTTTTCTTGTATTATTTTAATTTTATGTTGAGTTGAATAAATACAATAATGTTGAAGAAAAATCGCGGTTCAATTTCACTTGGTAGAAGGTAAACTGGATCTGGTTGAAATTACTAAAGAAAATTCTGAGTCCGAAGGAAAGTGGAGAGAGATCTCATACTAGAAGAGCAATTAAAACAAGAAAAATAAAGACAAAGATAAAAGAAAGCAGCAAGATACATTTAAAGTAAATTAATAGTAAA
The DNA here is from genome assembly GCA_029959065.1 of Colias behrii. Lineage (NCBI taxonomy): Eukaryota > Metazoa > Arthropoda > Insecta > Lepidoptera > Pieridae > Colias > Colias behrii. Next base: position 2,687,816 of record JARWMC010000017.1, on the reverse strand, counting down.
TTATTCTTTGTAATAACCGAGTATCTAGTTGTTATAACCTATTTATTGAATGATGTTGATAGGTACAATAAAAATGTTTTATAAAAACACAAGTTTTATTTATTTAGGTAACATGAAAAATTACATATTTCTATAACAATGTCACATTAAAATTAAATTAGGATTATCATCATCATCAGCCCATATACGTTCCCACTGCTGGGACATGGGATTGGTAGTGCTAACTTAAACTTAAACACGGTAAGGGTCATTATCCACCACGTTGTCCACTGTGGCTTGGGAGATGTCACATGGTGTCTAACTTATGATATGTCGGTTTCTTCACGATGTTTTTCACCACTGAGCCATCACTGCACTGCACTACAATAAGCAGTTGGTCTGTAGGTGAAACTGATTGATTCCTAAAACAGAATTTAAAATTAAGATAAGTGCATTTCATTATCATGAGGAGGCCTGAGCCTTACCTGAGTAGTGGTGAAGTTTACATTTAAAGTATATTGGTGTTCAATACTAGATTTGACATGACTGACAAGATTATTATATAAATAAACGATAAAATAAATACTCATTTTCTCAATATTCCAGGAGATAACAAAGCAGATACAAATACAGTTCTCCATTTTAATTCAAAAAAATTTTCAAACGCTACATTTTCGTTTACATCTGTTAGTGAAGACAGCATAGCTAAAATTATTTTATCAATTGACTCTAATGCAGTGGGGTCTGACGAAATTAATAGAGATATGATCATATTGACATTACCTCATTCATTAAAATTCATAACCAATTTAATCAACAGATCGCTTGCTTCAGGTGTCTTTCCCTCTCTTTGGAAAAATGCTTTAATTCATCCCCTCCCCAAGGTTAACAATTGTTCAGATCTAAAGGACCTACGTCCGATTAGTATTTTGCCCTACCTGTCGAAAATATTAGAGAAAGTAGTTCAAAAGCAGCTTGTGCATTACTGTGAATCCAATAACATATTTCCATCTCTACAATCAGGGTTCAGGGCTAAACATGGGACCTCAACAGCTCTCTTTGATGTTATTGATAAAATTCTTGCATCTCAAGATAAAGGCTTTGGAACTGTCCTAACTCTTTTGGACTTCTCTCGTGCTTTCGACAGTATTAACATCTCCCTCCTTTTAGCTAAGCTATTGTACTACGGATTTGACTCGAATACTATTGACTGGTTTAAAAGCTATTTGGAAAATCGTACTCAACAAGTTCTTTTACGTAATCCTAATGGCAACAATATACTTTCAAAATCTATGAAAGTTACCAGAGGAGTACCTCAAGGTAGTAATTTAGGGCCTATCCTGTTTATATTGTACACAGCAGACATTACACACTCAATTAAACATTGTCAATTTCACTTATATGCCGATGACCTACAACTTCTCATTCCTATCAGCAGGGACAATTTTGATGAGACTATCACGAAACTTAATTCGGATTTAAATAATATTTCATGTTGGTCTAATAATAACTCTTTAGTGTTAAATCCGATAAAATCTAAATTCATGATCGTTGGTTCCAAAAAACAGGTCAATTGTTTATCACAGTTAAAACCTAAAGTTTGTATCGATAACTTACCTCTCGAATGTGTCAATCAGGTGCGCAACCTCGGTATTGAAATGGATAATAATTTGAAATTTGAAGCCCATGTCTTAAACGTTACTCGAAATTGCTTTTATCGTATTAAAGTTTTATATAAAATTCGTAATTTCTTAAGTGAAGATATGCGCATTCGTCTATGTGAGTCTCTGGTCTTGTCCAAATTAAACTATGCTCTGGCAGTTTACGGTCCTTGTTTGCTTCAAACAACACAACGTCTTCTACAGAGAGTGCAAAATGCTTGTGCAAGATATTGCTTTCAGATCCCTCCAAGAACACATATTTCACCATACTTAAACATGCATAACCTACTTAACATGAAAAACCGGCAACAGCTTTACTTTGCTAGTCTCCTTTTTGACGTATTAAAATTTAAACAACCTTCTTACTTGTATGATAAACTTATATGGCGGACCTCCAAAGCTTCAAGTGAATGTAGGTCATGCACAAATATCTTTTCTGTTCCTAAATACAAAACGGCTGCCTTTAGAGGAAGTTTTAGATTTCTTGCTACGAAATGCTGGAACGATATCCCGCCTCCCATTCGAAATTCTCAATCAAGGGACACTTTTAAAAAGAAATTGAAAGCTTATTTTCTTATTATCCAGAAACAGTCTACATAAGTATCTACCTTTTGTCATTATTATCATTTTTTTTTTCTGTTCTTAATAATTATTTAGTTAATGCTATAATCTATTGGCCATTTAATAAACACTTATCCCTAATTTAACTATTTTCTATATATAATTTTTTCTGTTGTGTTTAAATAGATATCTTTAACTTCTTCTACTTGGTGCTAGCAGTAGGTATTAATTCATAAATTCTACACTCATTCATTTTAATTCTACACATTTTAATTGCTGATCTCGTTTTCCTCTCAACTCACTCAGCCGATTTTCCTCTCTGACTGGCAAACTATGTACATACTTACTTTTGACATCAAAACTTTCATACTTTATAATATATAAATTTATATCATAATTTAGTCCGTAATCGCTATATTAAAATTAGAATACTCTTTACAGTCACTCGACTCTTTATTTAATAAGGTGCTGACAGAATAACAGCGTTACAGCCTCAGCTGTAACATTTATGCTGAGTCAGTAATCCCTTTCCCTGAGGTGATACAGATATAATATAATATTATTACGTCTACATGTAATGTTATACTTTTTTTTTTTTAGTTATAAGTGTTGTCTGTAATTTAATGTACTGTATCATTTTTTGGGAATAAATGTGTTTCTATTCTATTCTATTCTATTCTTTTTTACTTACAGATCCGAAGGTTATTCGAGTTTATCTTCAATTAATTGCAATACTTCCAACCCCGATTGTTTTGATAAACGAAATCTTGTACTAAAATCAACATCATCATATTCTTCGAAATAATGACGACGTTTTTATAAATTCTGGGCCGTCGCGGTCGCACTATATAATCCAAATTATCCAAATCATCCAACACATCTTCATGTTCAAAAATAAAATAGTATGCAGAGTCCATCTTGACAGCAAGAAAACATCAAATTATTTTTTCTAATCGTCGGTTAAAAATTTAAAGAGCCTCTATACCAGTAATTAAGTATAATGCCGCGTTAAGGAAACTAATCCTCCATTAGGTCTTGGTGGGACACTCCCTTACATTAATGACCCGTTAAAAGAGTTAACAGCGTGTTAAACTAACTAACAGAGCATGATGAAACTGGGCCTAAGTTGTTCTCAAGCATATTCAACGTATATCATGCAAAAGACAATTGCAATAAGGAGGTGTGAGTTAATCTTGCAGACATGTTCTTCAATATCAATAGCATAGCCTAATAACGGTATAAATGGTTTTATTGATGACCTGTACTAAACTACTTTAATATACCAAAATCACGATTATAACAAATCGCTACGAAAAGTATCAGCTATCGTTGAACGACTCACGATTCTCGACTTTCCGAGAAATCTTACCATCTTTTTATGCAACAAAAAATCTATAGTAAAATAGATACTTACCTACTTGCTATGCTTGCCAATCGAATTGAAGAAAAGTACATTACTGGCGTAATTAAATTGATGCCGATGATTTTATCCGTTGTTTCCTTAGGTTGTATGTATATGTCTTTATTTAGGAACCTATTCAAAATGTAAATCCACTGGGATATGTCTAAAATGTCTTAATATGTACATCATCTTATTTGGCTCGATGGTTCTATCTGTCTTAAGACATGAGGACACAACAAGTACAGTCACGAGCAATAATATATGCCTAGGGGGCGATGTGCAAAAATATCTGTCACTAGAACTAATTCAATAATATCTGTCTGCCCGTATACAGCAAAAATATCTGACATTAGTAGGCAGCATAATAAAGTGGCATCAAAATTTTGTGACGAAAATGTTACAGCAAATAATTGTGATAACCTCTCGAAGCATAAATATGTGACGTCACCTAGGAGGCAATAATATCTGACACAATTTCATATTTCTGTATTTTGCATCGATTCCTCACACAAAGCATAAATATGTGACATCAACTAGGTGGCAATAATATCTGACACAATTTCATATTTCTGTATTTTGCATCGATTCCTCACAAAAAGCATAAATATGTGACATCAACTAGGAAGCAATAATATCTGACACAATTTCATATTTCTGTATTTTGCATCGATTCCTCACACAAAGCATAAATATGTGACACCGACTAGGTGGCAATAATATCTGACACAATTTTATATTTCCGTATTTTTCGTTGATTCCACACAAAAAGCATAAATATGTGACATCAACTAGGAAGCAATAATATCTGACACAATTTTATTTTCAATTTAATATTGAATTAATACAAAATAAATAAAATTTATTTTAACTACGTTGTTTTAAAACATTATTACCATATTAATTAATATGTGCCGTCGTTGTATACTACATATTGTATGTCTAGATATTATATCCTACTAGCTTAACACCCGCGGCTTCGCCCGCGTTTTCAAAGAAAAACCCGCATAGTTTCCGTTCCTGTGGGATTTCCAGGATAAAAGCTCTCATAAGCGTTAATCCAAGTTACCTTCTATGTGTGTGCCAAATTCCATTGTTTTGTCTTTTATTTGTGTGAAAGAGTAACAAACATCCTTACAATATGATACTCACGAACTTTCGCATTTATAATATTAGAAGGATATCATATCATGACAAAATTAAAGTATTCATATACTTATATTTTATTTGAAGGTTCAGTGTAACCTTCGTGTATTATTTAGAAGTGATTTAGAAATTGTTTTGTTATATTTGACGTTAGCGGCGTTTGACACGATTGCTCCGTTATTCATTTTCATTTACCTATAATTAGCCTATAATATTGCTATTATTTTATTGAGTATCGAAAATTATGGCAAGTTATCATATTATCGTAATTTCATTTAAAAAAATATATTTACAAAATATAATGTGTCTTTTGTTCATATTCTTACCCCAGCAAAATACAAAACACTAATTCAATAAATAACGTTTGGCCTTTTTAAAATCCTATCTTAGGGTGACAAATCAACATCGAGCTATGCTGCGCTGTACTGCGCTGTGCTGTGCTGTGTTCTTAAGCTACGTTTTTTTAACAATAAATATTAAACGAGCGAGTTGACCAAACACAGCACAGCGCAGTACAGCGCAGCATAGCTCGATGTTGATTTGTCACCCTTATCCTACTAGTCCTACTATAATCCTACTTCATATCCTACTAATCTAGTATTGTATATGCGAAAATTTGTTAGGATGTGTATGTGTGTGTTTGTTACTCTTTCACGCAAATACTACTGAACCGATTACAATAAAATTTAGCAGACATATAAAGGGTAACTTGGGTTAACACATAGGATAGGTTTTATCCCAAAATTCCCACGGGAACGGGAACTATGCGGTATTTCTGTGAAAACGCAGGCGAAGCCGCGGGCGGAAAGCTAGTGTCACATATTTATGCTTTTTGTGAGGAATCAATTATATTTTACAATACAGAAATATAAAATTGTGTCAGATATTATTGCCTCCTAGGTGACGTCACATATTTATGCTTCGAGAGGTTATCACAATTATTTGCTGTAACATTTTCGTCACATAATTTTGATGCCACTTTATTATGCTGCCTACTAATGTCAGATATTTTTGCTGTATACGGGCAGACAGATATTATTGAATTAGTTCTTATGACAGATATTTTTGCTAATCTGCAAATGGTAATATATTTATGCTTCTGACTGTACTTATAGCGACACAACAAGTAAAGCTCCGTTTATAAATTACAATTGAAATGAACGAATGAATACGAGAGAATATCCTAATGACTTTATAATAATGATCGTCCTATATGAGCATTGTGAATTGTCGTTCAAAGAGATGAATTAAATCAATGCAATATTGTATATGATAACTCATTGTACACGATTTGTGTCCGTACTGTAACTGTATTAGAACGAAATAAAATACTAACCCATTTATTTACTCGTAAACATTGTATAAATGGAATGTGCAAACTTTAACGTTGTAAATTTATTTGAGCAAAATAAGATGTTTATTAATGACACATGTGCGGTTTCTATAACTTTATAAGGAAGATAATGATGATTTCGTTTCTGCGAATTGTTATTATCTTGATCGAAGTTAATCCAACATAAATTATACTAAATAATTAATATACCACGAAGCTAAGCGAAGAAAGAGCGCTGATTTGAAAATTAATATCCACCTTGATAGCAAGTACACATTTTTGTTTATTGCATAGTTTGTAATACCTACACATTATGTATTTAAATTCAGAGATATTCCAATGTAATAAGATTAGCCTTAAGATTGTAAACATCTCTCTCAAGTCCAGATGGATAGCCAGTAAAAACAAACCACAAGAAAATAAGTCTCAATACACAAGTGTATAATTATAATTTGCAATGCGACGCAAGTGAGCCTAAAAATAAACACATAGACAGACGGTTAACTGTTGTTTCATTGTATTTTTACCAGACGGGTTTAATTTCAACTTGGACTGAATAACCTTGATACGTCTATAGACGTCGAAATGTTTGTACCATAAAAAGAAACATGCCATAAAATTATGTCCGCGATATGCATGTATTTATGGCGACCCTACAGCTCATAGAACCTCAAATCTTGGTTTCCTCTTGGTGGTAATTTGTTTGTAATATTTTTATTACATAATATATCAGACATCAAAGTTTAAGTACATCCTTTTAATTACTTTTGATTTTCGGTATAGAAACGTGTTCACAGAATTTACTGACAGATATATTATGTACATGAACACTATCTAATATGGTGCCCTAATACAAATTCCAACTGCGATATTCTCAAAATATTAAATCAATCTCTTATTTGCATTCAGTTCAGATATACTATCTTTTATTTTTTGCAAAAAATTCTAATGGCTCAGAGTAAAATATATTCTCCTCTATTCCGATGCTAATGGCAGCTTGTAGATAAATAACAATAATAGTCCGTTTTCTTATGGGAAAAGGTATACATTTTTGAGTAAAGCAATGCCATTTGGTACGAATGTTGTACTCGTCCACCTAAGCCCAAATCGCCTGGTAGCCAGTGTCTACTCCCCGGCAGAAGGGAGGGAGGGGGGGTTATAGAACAGAGCGCCCGGCGCTCGGAAAAAAAATTCTGGCGGATTCATTTGGCCCTTTGAGTCGAGTTTGGTGTCGTTATCAGGTAACTAGATGATGCCCGATTCATTCCCCATACCAGTTTTTTAGGGTTCCGTAGCAAAATATGTCACAATCTTTAAAATAATAAACTTTTGGCAGTGGCAAAATCCAAACAAACCAGTATATTTTTATATTTTTGTATCAAACTTGGTTTATAAAAAAATACTGTCTGAAAGGCCATTTCATGCAGATTATAAAAACATTAACATGTAACATATATCTTACCATTTTCAATGTGAAATAAATTATAGAAAGTACAGGAACGTTCGTCAGCGCAGCGTAGGGGACGGCTAATAGACCCGAAAAATAAGCAATAACATAAAACAAAAACCAGTCAAGTGCGAGTCTGACTAGCCCATCGAGTGTTTCGTACTTATTTGTCCTATACCATGTTATCTTGTCTGGTAGGACCTGGTTAACTGATACACACACACTTTCGTCTTTATAATATTAGTGTGATTTTTAATCATCTTTAAATTATAAACGAAGTCAGGTAACATTGTTAAAAATAAAGATATATAATAATAGAACGTTTTTGTATTAATAATAATGACAACCACCTCCACAATTACATAATTCAGTACATTTGAGCTGGCGTATAAAACACTTCAATCTGGAATTGCAAGATTTCACGCACCGACATCTTATCAATTCAAAGCTTCTCTTTTCTTTGTATTTCAGATGGGCAAGGAATATTTTGATTATTTTAGGTCCCTAAATATATACAGCCTGTAAAACTGCCCTTAAGGTGTGTTGTTTAAGGGCAGCTTCTGTGGGAGGCAAATTTTCGATTTGCCTGTCCGTTTTTGTTAAAAATTTGTTTGCGACCCTCATTTACTGTCACAGCGGGGTACAATGTGAAAAACAAACATGTACTTATAATAATTATAAAAAAAATATAAGTTCTGGATAAGAGTATCCTTAAAATACCGTGACCGTCCTTACCTATCATGCATTGTAATCACAAACTTTTCAATTTCACTGTCTGCATATTTGCCACTGTAAAGTGCTTCAAATCCTCGTGTGACATTCGGATATGCCTTCCATACCTCAAATGCAGGTGTACCTATAGTTCTTTTAGACCTTCTACCTTGGAATACATGATATTCTGTACTAGCCATATCTGTCGACTGTTCTTAACATTTTGGCTACTACTACTACTATATCGTGTGTTCCAAAGCTAGAAGGTCTAAAAGAACTATAGGTACACCTGCATTTCAGGTATAGAAGGCATATCCGAATGTCATACGAGGATTTGAAGCACTTTACAGTGGCAAATATGCAGACAGTGAAATTGAAAAGTTTGTGATTACAATGCATGATAGGTAAGGACGGTCACGATATTTTAAGGATACTCTTATCCAGAACTTATATTTTTTTTTTATAATTATTATAAGTACATGTTTGTTTTTTACATTGTACCCCGCTGTGACGGTAAATGAGGGTCGCAAACAAATTTTTAACAAAAACGGACAGGCAAATCAAAATTTTGCCTCCCACAGAAGCTGCCCTTAAACAACACACCTTAAGGGCAGTTTTACAGGCTGTATATATTTAGGGACCTAAAAAAATCAAAATATTCCTTGCCCATCTGAAATACAAAGAAAAGAGAAGCTTTGAATTGATAAGATGTCGGTGCGTGAAATCTTGCAATTCCAGATTGAAGTGTTTTATACGCCAGCTCAAATGTACCGAATTATGTAATTGTGGAGGTGGTTGTCATTATTATTAATACAAAAACGTTCTATTATTATATATCTTTATTTTTAACAATGTTACCTGACTTCGTTTATAATTTAAAGATGATTAAAAATCACACTAATATTATAAAGACGAAAGTGTGTGTGTATCAGTTAACCAGGTCCTACCAGACAAGATAACATGGTATAGGACAAATAAGTACGAAACACTCGATGGGCGAGTCAGACTCGCACTTGACTGGTTTTTGTTTTATGTTATTGCTTATTTTTCGGGTCTATTAGCCGTCCCCTACGCTGCGCTGACGAACGTTCCTGTACTTTCTATAATTTATTTCACATTGAAAATGGTAAGATATATGTTACATGTTAATGTTTTTATAATCTGCATGAAATGGCCTTTCAGACAGTATTTTTTATAAACCAAGTTTGATACAAAAATATACAAATATACTGGTTTGTTTGGATTTTGCCACTGCCAAAAGTTTATTATTTTAAAGATTGTGACATATTTTGCTACGGAACCCTAAAAAACTGGTATGGGGAATGAATCGGGCATCATCTAGTTACCTGATAACGACACCAAACTCGACTCAAAGGGCCAAATGAATCCGCCAGAATTTTATTTCCGAGCGCCGGGCGCTCTGTTCTATAACCCCCCCTCCCTCCCTTCTGCCGGGGAGTAGACACTGGCTACCAGGCGATTTGGGCTTAGGTGGACGAGTACAACATTCGTACCAAATGGCATTGCTTTACTCAAAAATGTATACCTTTCCATACAAGCATGCCCATAAGAAAACGGACTATAATGGGATTCACCGTGCAAGGGGAATTTATTCTCAGAATCGGATGCATGGCAATCTATCGCTTAAATACACCGGGGTGCGGTAATAGGCGCCGTTATTTGCGTGCGGGGGAGGGGACTATGTTACTGTGTGAGCAATTGAATAGGGTCTTGTGGCTAAAATGACGTCCGCTGTCTCGTTTAAATTTGGAATTTTGATTGGCGGGTTTTGTTTTTTTTTTTAACTGTAAAACAGCGTGTGCAAAGGAAATTAAACTGCTATTGCATTTTGATATGCAAACGAGGGTTGAATAAATGTGTGATGTTTTTATTTGCTAAAAATTCGATGAAACCTCTATTTATTTTTGTTTGAAATATCTATTAGATTTTAAGATCAAGAAATTGTCCTATTGCAACGAAAAAAAAGCAACTAACTATATATTTTAATAAAACATATTTTTCGTCTATCGCCTACTAAATAGGGTGTTTACATTGCTGTTACTTTTCAATAATTCCTGCATAATAACACATACAATTAAATCCTCATTACATGCGAACATAAAGTACATATAGATTTACAACAGTGCGTCTGTTTAATGCACTACAATTACTTGACTAAGCGGTAGGTATAAATTATGACAAGAGTACCACGTGTCTCAAACATATATGTATTGTAGTTAAGTGATATTACATTTATCTGATAATTGAGATTGGACTCGTTTGTTCTGCTTAGCTATGTACTAACATATCGCTGATTGTTATATTTTTATTGATACATTTTAAAGTTTTAATCCATTTTAGCAAAGGTTTAAGCAAATTTTTATTCGTCATAAATTGAGGTTCTTTGATCTATATGAAGAAAATAACCTTTTCTTTATCCTACGTCACCCAGAAATAATTCGTTTTATATTTGAGAATTAATTTATACAATTTGTCCAGTAGAGTCTCGGTACCGAATTAGTTTTGAACATGACTAAGTAGGTGTCATTACAAGGAAAACAACAATCAATCAAATGATGTACAACAAATAGGAACGTATGTATTAACTATTAATGACGCAAATGTATTATTAACAAGTAACAACTAAAACTTTGCATTGAACGTAATGTACGTCTTTTCACTATCTATAAATGCATATTTTCCATTTTGCAGCGACATTGCATGATGTTTGATTGATTACCTACTTCCTTATAGAAAATATTAAGCAACTATCGCTACATAATCGCGTATATAAGTTTTGCTACGTTCCTTTGCTTTTAATAATTAATTAGGAAAAATTTGAACGTTGTTAATTGCGAATATAAGTAAAAAATATTAAAGAAAATGTAGGTTAGATTCTTCTATATTTATAAGTCCTAAATGTAACCACACTATTGTTATTTCGAACGTTATTGGCCCAAATGACTAAGTCGATCGCGACCTAAATCATTTCAATTCTATAAACAGTGAACATCAAACAATACAAACACCTAACAATTCCGATCACGCATCGAACACAGTGACCGTTACGATATGCAAATACAATCGAACAGTAATACGAAAACGATGAACTAGACGTCCAAGATGATGAAGTTCAAATCATTGTTCCGTAGAGGACCCAGCCAGGGGAAACAGGAGTCGACCCTCAAGGGCGCTCCTTCCGTGTCCAGTCTCGACTCGAAGCACCACAAAGTCGCGCCAGCGAGAGACAAGGCGCTTAAAATATTCGGCTCCAAGGAGAAGTTGAATAAAGCGCACAAGAAGAAAGATTTGGGCAACAATAATGCCGTACTCGAAGATCCTGAATTGAGAGAGGGTTTCGAATATGATGATGCGCAGGTCCGGCCCCATGACTATGGGAGCGCGGAAGAGCTGGGCACTGGGTCGGTAGACGAGAGGGGATCGCAAGAGTGCATCAGTTTGCCGGTCAACTTGAATGCAGAGCACATGCCTGGGTTTCAGGACGTCGAGCTGAGGCCTAGAGTTGCTTCTGAGGTAAGACTGCACTTATTTCCTTACCTGACCATAAAATGTATTAAGACATTATAGTGCTTTTGCAATAAAAGAGAAATAAAATTTTATTGCCTCTCCGAGATCAACTAATGTAGACGTTGTCTCAACTGATAAAATAATATCACTGTTTCAAACTTATCTTAATGGCAGTTTTGTTTGTTTTATCAATGTTGGTAGTATCTGTATAATAAACAGGCGCGGTCCTAGCCTGACATTTTGGGGGGGGTCACGCGGCTGAAAATGTAGCAACCCCCCCCCCCCTCCAAATCAAACTTGTAAAAAATCGTAGTCAATACAAGTTATAATACATACATATTTTTACATATTGCAGTGAAAACTTCTTTAGCGGCGTTGGGTATAAAATCTTAAACTCGCGTCAGGAATCTGATCTGATCTGATCGAAAAAGCGTAAGACGGACTTTTTTTTTTTTAGCCCTTATATTCCATGCGTAAGACGGATACCATTCCAAAATATCAAACATGCTGAACGTTAACACGTTCACTGCGGCACCTAAAATGCCAAACTTACCGTTGTTGCGGCATGTCTTCAATACTTCACATCGGCAAGTTCACCACTGTGCGTCATGAGCCATTTTTATCACATCGCACCTACTGACTTTGAAGGTTAATAATTTCATGAAATTTCAAGATATTTCAAAAATTTTTTTTTCGGATAATAGTATATATAGTCTTGTATATACCGCATAAATAGCTTTTAGTTTGACTCAATAGTTTAAAAGATATGAGGGAAAATGTAAACCCCTGATTTTGTGAAAAATTATTTGCCATCCCGCACTGCGTTGATACGGCATGTTTACAGTAATAGCGATGGGAAACACTGTAAAATAAAACATCGATATCGATATAAATCAATTTTGTATATTTCAGTCTGTTTGTTAACAGATAACGAGATCGTCGATACAAAAAAAACACATATAAAACAAGGTACTTGATAGAGTACTATCAGGAAATTGTTCAGTAACTTTTGTTTTAATTTGTTCAGTAACTTTTGTTTTAATTTGTTCAGTAACTTTTGTTTTAATGTTTTATATTATTTTCACAACTGTCATCACATTTTTGCATTTATGCTACGAAATAAAAGAAAGTAAAAAAACTAAAGCCTCTAAGGTATCATTGTCATTTAAAAATTTGATAACGACGCGTGCGGTCCTGGTACATCACTATGCGAGATTGACACGCGGCGCGCTCGCAGTACAGTGCGGTATGAGGTGCTTGTCCATGGCAAAATATTTGACATGCCGCACACAAAACAAACGGTTTCTTTTCTATGCGTGTGTCCAATATTTTGCCATACGATTTTTAAACGAAATTAAGTCCTACTTCAAACTGTGATCACAAAAATATATTTGTCTCTTTTCTAGTCATTGATTAACATATAAAAAACCTCGCCGCACCACGGTGAAAACTGCGATTTTGGGCGCCGCACTGTGGTGTAGTCGCTGATGGCCCGATACTGGACATGCCGCAGTGAACGTGTTAATAATCAAGTTTTCACTTCTGCCGGCACTCCCGGAGTGCAACCCGTCTTTTTTTTTATATTTTACGAAAATTTTCAGCGTTTACGGCTATATTGATATAGAAGTTTGATTTTATTACAGCTTAAAGATATTATAGACTTGAGTTAATTTAATACATGTAAGCGTTCATGAGTAAAGGGCAACCCCCTTTTTAAGTTTAAATTATTGAAAATATTTTTTTTTATAAATAATGTAATTAAAAATTCATAGTATTTTTCGTAATTATTCCTATATCTGTGTTATAAGACGTTACTTTGTACCAAATTTCAAGACTCTGTGTTCATAGGAAGCACCCTGTAGGTTTTGATTCCCTTGCGAATGTCGAAATTTGCGAAAATTTTCAGCATTTACGTCTGTATCTTTTGATTGCGTTGGCTTATAAGGTTGATTTCTTCACAGCATTTAGGGGCCGTAGACTTGAGTATTCGATTTAAATTTCAGCTTGATACCTCTACGCGTTCCAGACAGATAAAATCAAACGTATAAGCCAACGCAATCAAAAGATACAGCCGTCAATTTTTTTTCATTTTTTCGCAAATTTCGACATTCGTAAGGAATTCAAAACCTAGTGTAGTTCCCGTGTTAGGCCGGGAGATACTGACACAAAATTTCGGGTCATTTGTAACACGATGGTGGTTCTACAGGGGTACGCAAAGACAAAAAGAAAAATGATGGTCAGAACGCTGGTACTGGCAGACTAGTCGCGTGGGCGTTAGTCCAACTCGTCGGATAAATAGCGAAAGTCAAACGATTTGTAACACAAAAATTTTAGAATTTACCGATAGCCCACAAAAAAGTTGTAGGCGGTAGTGTCATGCCATACTTTTCCGGTGTGACTTACAGCCCGCCATACCGACGCGAATGCGTTGATTTAAAAAAAAAACAATTCAACCATTTGTACCAGGCTAACTTTTGCATAGATAATCATCATCGTGCAGCTATTTACGAAAATCGCCATGCCATACTTTTCGGACGATTCCAAATGGTCGCCATACCGCCGAAAATCTGCAAATTTTATTTTTTCGCCAAACGATTTGTACCAGTATTGCGTTTGGATTTTTGGAGAGTATTTGATAAAATGTGACCATTATTATATTTGTAATACTTCTAGTAGGGGGAAAAAGTGCTGCCATACTTGAAAAATTAATTTATTCGTCACGTTTCAAAAATACGACTGTACAATACGTAAAATATTTTTTTACAGTATGGGATCATTATATTCTGTTTGTTTGTATACAATTCTACCTAGAAAAAAATATCGCAGATTGCAAACATGGGGCATTAGGGCGGACGATAGTAAGACTTAAGCCAAGACGTAAAAAAAATGAAAAGATGTAGCGATTTGTACCAGTATGGCATTTGGAGTTTTGGAAAGTATATGATGCAACGTGACCATTATTATATTTGCCATACTTTTAATAGAGGAAAAAATAGTGCCATACTACAAATAATTCAAAATACGAATAAAATCTTACAATAAAAAAAAAACTTATACACATTCGCCACCTCCCACAGGTATGGCATTATCACACTTCTATTTATAATCATTCAGGAGTTGTTGAAAAAAAAATTTAGGGTGGTACAAATCGTTTGACGAGAAAAAAAATTTTGCAGATTTTCGGCGGTATGGTGACCATTTGGAATCGTCCGAAAAGTATGGCATGGCGATTTTCGTAAATGGCTGCACGACGATGGTTACAAATAAATAAATAAATAAATATTATAGGACATTATTACACAAATCGACCTAGTCCCACAGTAAGCTCAATTAAGGCTTGTGTTGTGGGTACTAGGCGACGATAAATATAATATTTAATAAATACATATATAGATAACACCCAGACCCAAGAACAAATAATTGAGTTCATCACACAAATATTTGCCCTGACCGGGGATCGAACCCGGGACCGTCGGCTCAGTAGGCAGTTACTTTACCACTGCGCCAACCGCGTCGTCAAATGGTTGAATTGTTTTTTTAAATCAACGCATTCGCGTCGGTATGGCGGGCTGTAAGTCACACTGGAAAAGTATGGCATGACACTACCGCCTACATCTTTTTTATGGGCTATCGGTTAATTCTAAAATTTTTGTGTTACAAATCGTTTGACTTTCGCTATTTATCCGACGAGTTCGACTAACGCCCACCCGACTAGTCCGTCGGTACCAGCGTTTTGACCATCATTTTTCTTTTTGTCATTGCGTACTAAGACCCCTGTAGAACCGCCATCCTGTTACAAATGATCCGAAATTTTGTGTCAGTATCTCCCGGCCTATGTACACAGAATCATGAAATTTATTACAATGTAACGTCCTAAAATACAGATATAGGAATAATTGCGAAATACATGAATTTTAATTAGATTACCTATGTAAAAAATATTTAAAAAAATCAAACTTCTTGTTTATGCTGAAAATTTTCGCAAATTTCGACATTCGCAAGGGATTAAAAACAAGTTTAAACGGAAATTTAGTTGTGCGAGTGACTCCGATTCGCACTTGGCCATTTTTTTATATTTTGTACAGTAAGTATAAGATTTTTTTTTCTATTTTATCGAGTACGATTTTGGGGGGGGTCATGTCCCCCGTGACCCCCCCCCCCTGGGACCGCGCCTGATAATAAACAAATTTAAGTCGACGAAAATACAGCCCATTTGTTTAAAATCTTTAGATAATTAGCAAATAACAATAAACTTATAATGGAATGCTTATGCGTAGCTTTAAGTTCATTGATTCTATTCAAAATTTAATAATCCTATTACATTTATTCATATTGTTTTCTTGGTCGTTAACTGCACACTTCATCTAGACCTTTCAAACAAATCGTATCCACTGCAACTAAATTTAATCTGCCTCCAATATCCAGGCTTCTCTCACATCCGGGGTGCGTGAGATCGAATCCCTGCGGCGGGAACTGGAAGAGAGCACGATGGAGCGAGCGGCATTGCAGTCGCGCGTCGACGAGCTGCTGGAGAAGGCAAGCGAAGCGGACCGGCTGAGGGCGGAACTCGACAGACTGAAGGTAATGAGCAATGTGCTATGGATACGCGACGAATCGGATTTGCTGATTGGTTAGGTAATTGTGATTTGTAACGAGGTTGGATGAGATGGTAGCGTTTCCGTTTATTTGATTCTTGGTGGTTTAATTTATTTCGTGTCGTTTTAGTTACGTCATTATCACATGATTTCTATTTTTCTGCTACAAAATTAGGGTATATTCAGTGATGTACATACCTACTTTGAAAGATTACTTCAAAATATATTAATATTGTGGATTGTATTATAGGCAAATTCTCTTATCCTACTCCTACACAACAACTACATTCATTAGGTTAAGCAACTGTTACTAAATATTGCAGATTCTTCCACTACTATAAGGAACGATGAAAAGCCAATTTTAATATACCTTCCAGAGCCACGAAGCAGATCGCGAAGCAGCACTGGAACGGTTAGCAGATGAGAACGGGGCTTTACGAGCAAGGTTGCGGGGGGTCGCGCACTCCCCACTATCGGACAGTGAGAAGCGCCAGCTGCTGCTCGCGCCAGCGCCGAGGAGGATGCACTCGTCTGCACCAGCGTCGATTGCTTTGGCTAATGTGAGTATCGTGTACTAAACAGACTATAAGATATATCTGAAGTGCCAGTGATCGCACCAATGCCCAGGAGAGTGATTTTTCCACCCCTTATATAACTGGGCTTATAAATTTGAGTATTTTGGTATGATGGGTGGTGGAAGGTATGTTATGTTCATAGACATTATATGGGAAAGATGATGAAAATATTCATAGTTATCCAGAGGGTCAGATACACTAAGTACCCCTCATATCGTTAACTAACATCGAGCTAGAGGAAGATCTGGGAATGACAATATTCCAATATTCCTTACTAATTATGTACTGCTGAATACGGTTTTTAAGTACCAACGCCTGGAAAATTTTTCAGACACCTTCATCAATTCAAATGTTATGTTTTGGTTGGGTCATTGATATTGACCATACCAATTGTTCAGCCCATTAAGTTTCCTTATCTTTAAATTTTCAAGTATTTTCAATTAATTATTTAAAATTTACTTTTCTTTTTCCAGGGAGAAGGAGAGAACGGAGAAGCCAGTACGCCAGAATGGGACAAGCATTCGTCTTCTTCTTTAAGTGAAGTGTCTGTCGCCTGCCTTCAGGATAGGATCTTGCAGATGGAGGAACATCATTATAGGTATGTTTTAGAATATTGATCAATTTTGTTAGCTTTTTTTTACGTTACAGCCTTTTTGCAGTATGATTTTGATGAAAATCTGATTAAATACTCTATGTTTTAGGAAAAAATTTTAACTTCATATTTATTACGATGGCATTTTTAATTATAATGGCGCAATCTAGGAATCAACATGAAATGTTCCGGATTTTATGATTTCTAGTCAGTATAAATGTACGAATTTTAAAACTAGTTTTATTGTTTTTAGTCTTTTGGACAATATTGAATTGTGGTGAGTCGTATAACGTTCCCTATAAAGTATATACAGGGTGTGTTGTGATGTCGGAACCTCTCACATCATAGTAGCAACGCCAAAATCCTATTGTCTTACGTTTCTCTAGTACCTATTCAGAAGTTTCATTTTCATATAAACCTTAGAATATTAGAAGATTTCCAATCATTGTAATTTCCCAATTTACAGTAGGTATCCGAATTCCATTCATATTTTGGACACTTATTAGTCACATAAAACAACCATTACCAATTTATGCAAAATATATATATTTGTAAAAATATAATAATGTAAGGTATATAATATAGGTATTCAAAATTTTTGCTTATTGAGTCTTTGCTTTTCCGAAATGCTTCAAAAACAGATTTACTTCAAATAATTTTCTAAATGACACAATAAAATTTTCATTCAAATAATCATAAAGTATCTAATAATAATTAATCAATTAATTGAAATCCACAGCACAAGCGAAGAACTGCAAGCCACACTGGCCGAATTGGCCGACCTCCAATCTCAACTGGCCGACGCGCACGCCGACAACGAGCGGTTGGCCGACGAGAAACAAGTGCTCTTGGAATCGCTTTGCCGACAAACCGAGAAATTGGAGGATAGTCGGACCAAGGTTAATATGGGTTTTTTATTGAGCAAGGTCGTTGTAAAAATATACAAAAAAGTATAAAAATACAAAAAAAAATAGAAACAATAATAATTAATTATTTTGAAAAAAAATTATATGTATATTATGTTTTTTTTTGTATATAATTGCTTATACCTGTATTTATTCATATTCAAATTTTATATTTTTTCAGGTCGATACACTCCAGGAACTGTTACTTAGAGAAGGCATCGAACCCGAAACTCTAGGACCCATCGACACCGATCAACAGTTGTTCGCTGTCCTTAAGGTACTTATATACAATTTTTATAAAAGTATATCTATATTTTTTCAGCATGGAAAATTAAGCAAACATTGAAATAACTTTGCAAAGATATAGTAATGTATTTAATCTATTTTTCCTATTTAAAAAAAATTACAAAAAACATTTTTTTTTATTCCAATCATCAGGTATCACAAGAAGAACGGCGGCTTCTGCTAAGCAAGCAAGAGCAGCTGGAAGCAGAGCTAGGAGAAGCAAGCACAGCGCTAAAAGAGAAGACCAAAGAAATAGAAACACTCAATGAGAGGATACGGTAAGAAACGTTTTCACTTGATTGTTACAGTTATAACATACTAGCTTTCCGCCCGCGGCTTCGCCCGCTCAGTCAAAGAAAAACCCGCATAGTTCCCGTTCCCGTGGGATTTCCGGGATTGCTTCATTTTCCCGGGATAAAAAGTAGCCTATGTCCTTTCTCGGGTATCAAAATATCTCCATACCAAATTTCATGAAAATTGGTTCAGTAGTTTAGGCGTGATTGAGTAACAGACAGACAGACAGAGTTACTTTCGCATTTATAATATTAGTATGGATTAGGGGCCTGGGTCATTTAACTTTTGTAACATATAATGGTGTAAATAAATGATTTATTTATTGTAGAAAAAGTAGTTTTAACTGTAGAAAAGTCTTTTTAGATGCTTGTGATATTGACTTGAATGTATGTAGCCTTTTTCTTGACTGTTCAAAAGTGTTAAAATACTTTAAAGATGTAGATATATATCATGCACCTTTGAGTATCATTAGGGTTTGTTTCTGAGCGCATAAACAACCTTCTCTACTGTCCAAAGTGTTAAAAGGTAATTTTTTAAATGATTTCAAGTTTGGAAATGCCTTTTTAGTAACAATTTACAGAAATATGAACTGTAGTTTTAGGATTATTTCATTACTAGGTACTAGCTTTCCGCCCGCGGCTTGGCGCGCGTAGTCAAAGAAAAACCCGTATTGTTCCCGTTCCCGTGGGATTTCCGGGATAAAACCTATCCTATGTCCTTCCTCAGGTCTCAAGTTATCAGTTATAGTGGGGTATAAAACTACTGGAGTTTGGTACTGGAGTTGGTTTGGTTTGAGGATAGTGTTTTCTATTTACGTGCTCTAGGAACGTTTATGGAATACCACACACTATACAGCGCATTGAAAGGCATGATGGCACATTGTATACTACATACCTTCTAACATATAATAGTAGGGTACAATACTACTGGACTTTACTAGAGCTACTTCATATGATTGATCATTTCATGAAATGGATTTCATCGAAGTCGAGTCAATAAAATATTTAAAAATTTCAGAATAATTTAAGAAGTTGTTTATTTTCATTTGGTCAGTCGGCTGAAACAAATAGAATTAATCTAATTTTTGTAATAAAATTATACAAAGTCTAGCAACATAATTAAAGAAATAATTTTACCAACTTAAACAATTATTTGCAACAAAATTAAATATTATATTTATTAGTTATCCAACATGTCAAGTTACACGTCATCTATTTTTAGAAAACAGTATAATAATATAGTAGGATATGTAAATATAGATGGTTATAGGATTTTAGATGCATTTTTTCTTGAATATAAGATATACGTAGTTTCAATAGTACTCGAACCTCTTCATCATCATAAATTCTTTGCTATGACTTTCTTCATAATGTAATTGAACGAATTATGAAGTTTTTTACTGCGAGAAATAAAATTTTCGCCTGCGGCCGTCATCTTCGCACATAAGCACAGCGCTTACCGCGCCTCTACCAATAATTACTGTAACTACTTTACGATATGATCAAATAATTTTGACCATTTCATGAGAAAACCGCGCGTTTAGTTGCCCATATCGAGAAACGATTTCATATTATTAAATGATATGCTCAAACCACATCATGATGTGGCCAATAGGCATTCAACCATTTCATGAAATGCGACCATTTTATGAAATGATCGATCATTTCATGAAGTGAGCAAATCTACGATATGGCCACGACACATACATATTTTAATCCTCTATTTTATCCTCTGGGAGTAGAATTTATCAAAGTCCATTGTACTTAAGGTTGTTGTAACAGTGAAACGGCTTTGAGGATTTGGACGTTCTCCCCGCGCTAGCCACGCACCCCCGCTTCATTTTTACGTGCGCAGAGCGTGTTCCGCGCTCATCGCAATTCGCAACTAGCCGCTCGCGCCGCGTTCCGCAGCAGCTCGGGCATTTTTATTACCCGACTAAAAAGAAGGGTTATGTTTTTCGCGCCTATCTTTGTATGTATCTAATATTCTTTATACTCTGATATCTTCCGAACCACTGGATGGATTTCTTTAATTAGGGTATCGTTAGATTCGTCGTATTAGCCCAACTTTTGTTAGATAGGTGACAAAAAAAAAAAGAAAAATGTGGGGTGCTAGACTAAAATAAAAAAAAAAAAATCTTTTTCTGCTATATGGGTATCAAATTAAAGGTATCATAATAAGGATTCCAAAAAAGTATATCATGCTTATAGTTATTACCTACAATAATAAAACAACATAGATTTATTTAATTAAATTATAATAAAACAACATAGATTTATTTTTTGTGAAATTAAATCAGTATTTGTGAACGTCAAAATGGCGGGACCACCTCAGATTTTTGAAAATTATGTAGGTACCTAATACTCTTTGCATTATTTTTGATCTATTAAAAAAGTAAATTCGGCATAAAAAGTTAAAAAAAATTTAAGAGAAAAGCGCCTGAAAGAAATGCAATTTTATTAACATTGTAATTTTTTCAGGCGCTATTAAAAACTTTATTTTACTTTTTTATACTGAATTTACTATTTTAATAGTTTAAAAAGGTAAAATTGTACTTTATAGGGCGTGGAGTTGAGAGTCGTAAATTTTTTTGTGGTTAGCTATTGTCCTATGGAACCTAAATCTGAAATTTCACTTTGAGGATAGTTTTTGAGTTACGAATTTTTGAAAATCGGAAAATTACTATAGAAAGTTATCTTATTTTTGTTACGCATATTTATTGTTTTTGACCGCCTCCTTGGTACAGTGGTTGACGCGTGAGCGTAGAACCGAGGGGTCCTGGGTTCGATTCCCGGTGGAGACGAAGAAAAAAAAATGTCTCGGTCTGGTAGGACACAGAAGGCTGATCACCTACTTGTCCCTAAAGAAAATCGATCAGTGAAACAGATGTATGCATAATGCATCTGCCCCTTACCCCACTACGGGGACACGGGACTTATAGCACTAAAAAGCATAAAATAAAAAAGTTGTTAAAAAACCCGACTGAGAAAAAAACAAGTTCAAAACAAGATTTCTAATAGAAAACTTAGTAGCAGGCGGGCACACATTCGCAAACATAGTTAAAAGAAAACTTATGTGAACCCACGCGCACGCACAAAATTGTCAAAAAAAAAAAATTGCACAAAATTGCCATCCACAATCAGGCAAAATACAATTTTAGAGAATGAGCAGCACAACCTCCTCGTCTGACAGTTCGAGCTACAGTGCCGCCCGTCGCCCGCGCACGGACCCGCTCATTTCATTTCATTTAAAAAACAGTGAATAATTATTTGTAGCTCAATAAGAACTTGCCTTGTCTCGCCAAACGTACAATTTATGACAAACACCTTTTAAAATATTATTGTGAAAGAAAAATAGTAAAACTCCATACCGTTTAGACGTAGTTACGAAAATTCAAACAAGAAATGCTCCACTTTGGAATATTTTTTCGGACATTATTTTTATAGATAGAATTATTTAAAACGTTCAAATTAAAGTTTAAGGTCTAATGAGTAACATATATTTTTTTTGGACATTTATATTCACTAACCGAAGAGTAGTTAGACGAAGAAAACAGGTAATTGGCAGTAAGTGGCCCCTTAATAATATTGGCTGAAAAATTTCAGCCCAATATGGCCAGTAGTTTGGACTGTCCGTTGATAGATTCAGTCAGTCAGTGCGACATAGCCGGTAGCTAATGCGTGGGGGCACTCAGTCAGTTGGTCAGTCTGTCAGTCAGTCATGTTTGCGTTCAACTAACATTTGGCTCCCATTGCGCAGGGCGCTGGAGGGCACGCTGGAGCGCGCGGAGGCGGAGCGCGCGCAGTGGGAGCACGAGGCGGGCGCCGCGCGGGAGGTGGCCGCCGCGCGCCAGCACCAGGTCGCCACGCTCTCCGACCTGCTGGACGCCGCCAAGGCCAAGGTGACAGCCCTGCTCCACTAGCACACTGCGCGAGGTGGCCGGCCGATAAACCAAAAAAAATGGGGAAAAAAACCCCTTATACTTCAAAAAAATCTTACACCACAAGTACATTCTCACCATAAGAAAACATACCTCTAAATCTCATTACAACGCATCCTTCCAATTAGCTACACTACAGTCCGCTTTTCTCGGCATTTTTTACCGAGAACAACGACCTTGTGGAACGATTTACCATCTTCTGTGTTCCCAAATGGATTTGACGGGGAAACCTTCAAGGAAAGGGCATATTTATATCTCAAAGGCCGGCAACACATTCGCGGTGACCCTAACATCGCGAATGCTTATGGGCGGCGGCCGGCGGGCATAACTTTCCATCGGGTGACCCGCCTGCTCGTTTGCCCGCTTTAACGATTAAAAAAAAAAAAGTACCACTAATCCAATCGCTGCCAGTTGGCGGGAGCAGCGGAAGGCGCAGCAGCCGCCGAAGCAGCGGCCACAGCAGCAGCGCGGCGGGAAGCGGAGGCTGCGTCGGCGCGGGCGCACGCTCTAGCGGAGCGGCTCGCGCACGCGCAGCGGCAGCTCGATAGAGCGCACTCGGACGCGAGGAAGCTGCATGATGATGCGCTGGTCAGTACTTGGATATATAATTTTACTAGCTTTTTTAGCAAAGAAAAACCCGCATAGTTCCCGTTCCCGTGGGATTTCCGGGATAAAACCTATCCTATGTGTTTTTTTTTTTTTTTTTTTAATCCAAGTTACTCTCTATATGTGTGCTAAATTTCATTGCAATCTGTTCAGTAGTATTGGCGTGAAAGAGTAACAAACACACACACATCCTCACAAAGTTTCGCTTTTATAATATTAGTAGTAGGATAGGAAGTAGGAAGTAGGATAACATTCAAATACTTTTTAAATGAGATTTTTTTTAAGAATAGAAATAATTCGATCACGAGGCGGAATGTGAACCCGCACGTTTTAAGTTTTTGAAATTGTTATTAAACAGAGTTATTAATAAAATATTTAAATGTAAGAAGAAGTGTAAAACTCTAAGTTTTGTATTTAATAACTTGTTAATGTACGAGTTTTAATAGTGCAAATCTCTAGCAAATCAAAAGTGGAAAATCTTGTCATTAACAATATTATATTTGTATACCTACAGGTGTCACGCAACAACGCAAAATCAACTATTTCCGAACTGGAGTTCCAGTTGGAGCAACTTCGGCAAGAGAAGGCCGCTTTACAAGGAGAATTGCAGACGTTACAGGACAGCACGGCTGAGCTGCAAATTCAGGTATGTGTTTTGTTTTAGTACTTCGAAAACTGTATTAAATATGTTTCTATTTTTTTTGTTGCAGGTTAAGTAACAGGGTTGGACATAATATTGTACATTTTCCAAATATCTATATGTAAATAGATATTTTGAAAATCTTTTCTGAGGTTATTTATCAGATTGCTATCGTTTTTACAAGACCGTATTTTGTGTACATATTTTTCATAAATTGTATCTACACTATTTTATTAGCTTACATTTATTTACACTTAATTGAAACAAAAATTAATCGCTAAATTACTAAGAGTAAGCGCAAAATTTGAGAACCAATTTCGTTTATTCATTTTTTATTGTCTTACATGTTATCTTCCTTGAAATACGAGGATGGTTCTTATGGACAGAAAACGTAAACATGTACCACGGGCGAAGCCGGGGCGGCCCGCTATGGTTAATAAATTTATTAGTTTTTCACCATTTTAGTTTTATGACTCTCTTTCGAAAAATATAATAACAGATTTTATCGATCGACGAATAACTAAAAATGTAACATGCAGGTGCAAGTAGCAACCGACGAGAAGTTGGCGCTCATGAGCCGAGCGGGCGAAGCCCTAGCGCGCGCTGCGGACCTCGAGCGGCAGCTGCAAGATGCGAGGGCGAAGTACGCGCAGTTAGCGAGGGACCGGGAGAGAGATGTGAGTATGGGGCCGTCCATTAATCACGTGACATTGTTTTGGCATTTTTTAACTACCCCTAGATGATATATGAAGAGATTTAAGGTATATCACGTGTAATTTTTCGTACCTGCAAAGCATCTAATTTTTTTTTATATTTGTAAAATATCGGGCGAAAACGGGCGAAGTATAACTTTACATAACGTACGTTAATTAATTTACGTATACACATAGGTTATACTTCTACGTACGAACGCTTACAAAATTATACCTGTAATGTGAGGACTGGAAATAATGTCCCCGAATTTGATAACATTCTAAAAAAATCTGCACAAAACAAAAATACATATAATATCATCAATTTATTTAAAATTAACCAGGAAGCGGAATGGAAACAATTCCAAAGTGACCTCCTCATGACGGTCCGAGTTGCGAACGACTTTAAAACGGAAGCCCAAAGAGAACTCGAAAGACTCGTCTCTGAAAACAAGATGGCGAGAGACCGTATACGACTCTTGGAGGATCAGATGCATTCGCTTAAAGGTAAGTTTCGTATGGAATGGTGCATGTGTAAATATAGTTTAGATTTGGAATATATTGTAGAAATAAAGTATTGTTAAGTTGATGAGCTCTTTGGCACGTAGTGTGTGATTTTTCTTATAGTTTGACAGTTTTAGTTTATTCTGATTATACCAGTAGTAAGTAGATAAGAAGGTGCTTGAAATATTTGGATTGAAATGTTGAGATTGCATGTTTAGTAGTAAAATAGTATACAGTCATAGATAAATTTAACTGGCATAGTCATGCACTAATTATTTATGTAAGGCTTTCGAGTAGTCGCAATCATAGAACTAACAGTGAATATATCATCTACAATAATGTACTGTGTATATATGTTAATACAATTTGTCTAATTCAACTTTCATGTACCGAAACAGGTTTAAACAGGTCAGGAAATGAAGAATACGTAAGGAATTCGGACGATGAAGTGTATTATAGTGATTCTGATGGCGTAGATACTCCAACCAATTCACCGAAAGATATTTTTCAGAATATAAGAACTCGGTATTTATCCCGTGTGCACAGTGTGACCGATGTTTCCAAAGATAGTATCGTAGACCAAGCGTTCTTCAAACATAATGCACCAAGTAATAGAAAAGATGATGATAAATCAACGATTGAAAATTACAAACTATCGATAGAAAACGTAACATTAGATGAAACTAATGACGATGAAATAGATAGTGCAATTACAAGTATATCTTTTGATAAGATCGGTTCTTCTTTAGTTAATAAAGATATTAAACGACAAAATGCTGTAGATTTGCCCCCTAGTGCGAAACTTATGAGGCAAGGAGCTATTGACAGTAGCGCCGTACTAGATAGAGAATTTGTAAAGAATACACAGCGGAGTAAAACAGGTTACAGTAAAAAACAACTTTCGAATTTATTTAACGGTAAGCCAAAATCGTTCAGTCTTGACAATCTCAGTTCAAGTGAGGAATACAAAAATG
This sequence comes from Colias behrii, assembly GCA_029959065.1. Lineage (NCBI taxonomy): Eukaryota > Metazoa > Arthropoda > Insecta > Lepidoptera > Pieridae > Colias > Colias behrii. The sequence continues at coordinate 2,661,449 of JARWMC010000017.1, read as the reverse complement.
CTCTAAACGAATCAACTAGCATTGATTTATTTAGTCAACATACTAATTCCAGTGAAATTTCCTTATATTCAGAAGGCTCTGATAGCATATTTTTATTCCCAATTGTAAGAAACAACGATGATCACGAAATACAGAAAATCGAAAGTCCACCGCTTACCTTGGAAACCTTTAAACCAAATGAAAAGATAAAGGTACCGGTTATAAATATTGACAAAGAAGAAGAAAGAGAGGAAGTTCCGGTAATAAAAGCAGAATCTATTTTACCATCTCCATACCCAAATGATTCGCAAAAGGATGATCTTCCGATTCAACCTTTGAACTTGAAACCCGTCATTGTCAGTGATAAGAAGGCTGAGAGTGATATAAAAAACGTTAATAGGCAACTGGAAGTTACTTTTAAAGCAGCTCTTGATAGAATGAGTACTGTTAATGATGAAAATGATCGAAATAATAACGTATTTACTAGTTCTGATCCACCAATAAAGATGGAAGAAAAAGAGGAAATTATAGTAGACCCAAGTGACGTTGGTCCTCTTAAACCAGAGCGACGTAAATATATAGCTAAAAAGTTAAACGATAACATCTCTAATTCAAATTCAAAAAAATTAAATAACAATACATTATTATCTCCATCAAAAGAATTAAATAATGCAGATAAGCAAAGTAATCCCTTTAAAGAACCTATTATCGAACACAACGTATCAAAAGATATGAATTCATTACCTGAACCGCATATCGACGATAACGTGAGTTATCACTTGAAAATAAATACTATTAGTGATTTTACAGCGCCGGATATATCTGATACACCTACTTCACAGGTAAGTAGGATAAATACAGAAAACAAAAGTGCAACCAGATTTAACACGTATTTAGCGCCATTGAATATAGTAAACACTAATATTGGCCAAACGTCTCCTATAATATTGAGTCCTGTTTTAATACAACCAGTATTTTTCAAGACAAATACGACAACGAATGGAACTGAACAGAAACAAGAAAACGTAAAGACTACAATTTATTATGACGATACAGATAAAGTGATAAGTAAAGATAATAAAAACAAAGCATCAATTGAAGAAATTAAAACGAATATCGAAAACATTAAAAGTAATTTTGAGACCTCAAAATTGGATGTAGAAAATAAGAAGACTGGATTATATCACAAGAATACGAAGCCTAAATTGCTTCCTTTTCTGTCCAAAAAGACAACATCGAATGAAAACTTAGATAGATCTGTAAAGGAAGAGTCCAATAATTCAGTAGCTAAATTATCGAGATCGCCTCAATGGCTTATCGACAATCAATACTATCAACCGATGGAAAATGTGCCCTTTGTAATTAATACAGTACAGACTTTTGTAAAACCTAGTTCACCAATGAATCTACCTAAGACAAATGAGATTCGGTTTAGTGGAAAGCCCCCTCCGCAGGTTCACAAGAAAGAAGAATCAGAAAATTATTACGAAGAAATTGGGGAACCAATACCTTTACCTGTTAGCAAAAACGTAGCCGACGATGAAAAACTAACAAATAAAATTTCTAATAATGATTTTGAGGATGTCAAGCGAGAAGCCATATTGAAAGTGCCACGCAAACCTAAAAAACCTAAAACACATCCAACGAGGCCGTTTAGCCAAGCTCAAGATGCACCTGAAATAGTGAAGGAAATGTCGAAAGTAACAAAATCAGTGATATCACTATCTCGATCACCCAGTGCTAGCAGTTTGACAAAACGACCAGAATTCGGGAGCGTCAATAAAAATTTGGATAAGAAACCACCTCAACCGGAGCTTCGAAAACCTATTGAAGTACCCTTAAGAAAGTTCTCGCTGCAAGGACAGAAAGCGCCTAGTGTAGATACAAATACAGGATCTCTACCTCGCGACAGAAAAACGTATCATTGGACGACTCTGGAACACAAAAGACTATCGCATCCCATACGCTCACTAAATGACACATCGATACCCCTACGTAAGTTAGGCTTATGTGCGCTGGAACGTCCCGTGTGATATCTGTCGACGTGAATAACTAAATGACCGAGAATTCTGCAATTTTGACGTCAAAAAATAACATTTCCATTACAACAAATATACGTTTAAAGGTCCTTTAAACTAAAGATTCAGATGTCTTGGTTATATTTTGTCGTGAATTTTGCAGCCTATTGGTCTAAAATGTTTTTATGTGATTTTGTTTTGGTGGTGGAAATATTGGTGATGGTTCGGTGGAGTTTGTGTAGTTGTAAAACGCCCTCATTTGTTTGACGTGTTGTTTTTTGTGTTAAAACTGAATACCAGAGCTTTCTGTCTCATAGGCTTTGAGACACACACCACAATGTAACAGCGCACTGCTTATGCTGTTTGAAATGATATAGGAAGAAGGTTAATATTTTGTAATTTAGGCCTTTTTGATTAGATACTTATGTAAAAAATGTTTGTTGATAAGAGGCTTAAATATATTTCGAAATTTTGACGTGACAACGTCTTATAATTCGATAGAGCCGGCTGCACGCACGAAAAAACATGACTCATGCGGCGTTACCTCGCTCTGAGGCGTTCCATGTAAGGCTTAAAGTGCAAGCGAGAGCGCGGAACGAGCGACAAAGAAGCACAATCGGACGTTGTCACGTTCAACTATCGTCAGTAAACCGACTTTACAGACAACCAATTTTTTTTATAGATCAAGTCGCTCTTAGTAATAATAAATTACATTCATAATATTACATACTATTTATTGTCATTTGTTAGTTGTTACCTAATTAGTTAATAGAAAAAATAAATTTTTAAGTTTTGATAGTACCTTAAAAACAATTCTTCGAAAACTCTTGACAAAAATAAGGAAAATATATGATATTATTATAATATTATATTAAATATTTTTAGCTTTACCCCCTCGTGCGGAAGAAACGCCAACACCCCCACCGTTATTATCTAGCGCGTCTTTACAAGACATTATGGCGACAGCTGCGTCGCATCGTCGAACTAAAGGTTAGATGGTCTCCAAAATTTTATTATTGTCTTTGAGTTAAATCTAAATAATTTGGCGAATTTTAACAGAAAAATACTTAGTTTTCGATATTCTCCTATTTCATTGTTTACTTTATTATTTTATTAAGTCATTAGAATTGTCATTATATTAGAGATACTTATAAGTGTCAGCCGTCTGGGGTCTATAGACTATACCATTTTTCAAATCTTACCATACCGGTATTCTTGCATATTACATAGCCTTTCTTTACCTTCAGTGCTATTAATCTTTTCTAAATTCAGCTAATTCTGTGTTAAAAAGTAATATCATAACAGTTTTAGTAAGATTTTCATACAAAATTAACTTTTCCAGGCGTAAGTCGGCAAGACTCCCGTCTATCCGTCAAATCTCTCATAGAGAGTATCGAGAACGCTGCGAAGGCGGCCAAGCAGTCGCCCGCTACCACGCCTGTCACTGAGTGGCCGCAGGTAATGTATATTTATTCTGTTTAATTTAATTAGTAATAATAAGATATGGACAGTTATTTTTAAAGAAATAGAAAAAAATTTAGAGGCTATGTAGTTTCCATTTAATGCACAAAAAAAGATGGATTATGTGGTTCGATACGACCTAGTGTATGAAGATTGAAGGGCCTGTTGTTGTAAAATATATTTTTGCATTGAAAGTACATTCTATATATTATTTAGACGTATTTCGTGGGATATCAAATTGGTCCATTTAAGAGGGTATTTACTTTACACAGCGATAACAATTTCCTTAATCATATCCCAAATTAAAAAAAAAAATGTTTTTTTAAATAATTTCTTTTATAATTCCAGGTACAAAACCAAACAACAACCACCGCTACAATGAAGAACGGTACAACTGAGCCAAGTACGGGTAACGGTCTCACAGCGCCCGCGTTCAACAAGCCGCCCGCCGCCAGAGCGCGCACATCGCCTAGTAGTGCGGGTGAGTTTGAGTTGGGGTTTGAGTTTGGGTTGAGTTTGAGTTAGACACCAAACAAACACAATAAAGAACGGTACAACCGAGCCAAGTAAGGGTAGGTACAAACAACAACCACAATGAAGAACGGTACAACCGAGCCAAGTAAGGGAAACGGTAGTAGTGCGGGTGAGTTTGAGTTGGGAGTTGAGTTGGGGTTGAGTTTCAGTTAGAAGACCAGGTACAAACAACAACCACAACAATGATGAACGGTACAACCGACCCAAGTACGGGTCTCTCCACCTAAGTTTAAAATGGGGTTGAGATTCAGTTGAAAATGAAATTTTCAAAATTTTTAACTGATTTTTTGTCAAATATCATTTTTTTCAAATTGAATGATGAAAATAAAAACAATTTAAAAGCACCTTCCTAATCAGTTTGCAATTTTATAAATATGTCAAAAGTCGGTGTGAGATACTTTTAATATTAGTACTTTTATATACTTTTTTGTGCCTTGTTAAAAAAAGCATTCGGTCTATCCTCTATTGTCTATGTCAAAAAAGGTTCTATATATCCGTAATAAAAAAAAATAAAAAAAAAACATTGTTTGCCAGTACTATAAACAATGTCAATAAAATTAAAAATACTATTCTGGCACTTGTATATTAGAGCTGTGATATTAAAAGCTATTGATTATCTTGACGATACAACTAACAAAACTACTAACACTACCAATAAGGAAATCAATTGTAAACTAATTTTCAATACAAATTGACCGCATGAAAGTATTTGCTTTATATTTTCTTTTACAGCATGCCGGCATGACCACGGCTCTTAGACTGCGTCTTTACTATTAACTATGCTAACTTTTGTATTGTCTGTGCCTATATTATATACCTGCATTTTATATTTATAACGTATATATTTTTCATAACAAAGGCCTTATACAGTATACTTCCTAAATACGTACTATCTATACTTTTGGTTTGACACTGTTTGAATTTTTGTTAATAATACACGAAATGCAGTTTAGATTGATATAATATTGATATTTAAAATCGTTACAATATATTTTCCGGAAATAAAAATAAATTATATAATTTGAGTTTTTATTTAATCAAATCATTGTTGTTGTGTATTTGGTTCATTTTTAGTTCATTAGAAAAAAAATAATTTAAAATTGGTTTGTACATTAAAAATATCTTCGCTAACATTGCCTATAAATATATTTTCACCTCTTCTCTCATTGTATATAACTATCCCCTGTCAGCTATTAACTATGTGCATTAGTTTAAAAATATACAATGTTACTAAATTGGTGTTGGAATAAAATAATCACAGTTGTCTTCATTTTAACTAGTTCAATTCATTCTTGTATTTCCGTAACCGAAATGTGACAGTTTTTTTCAAATTTCTATTATTTTTTTTTAAATAATGTCTTGTCCATGGATAAAGCTGCAGCCATACGATCGTGTTGGTTATTAAAAAAAACAAACTAACAATCCATTCTTATTTTAAACTCATTAGCATTGACAACGGACCAGTGGGCGGGGCTTAAAAAACATGGCTACGTATTGTGTGCAACAAAAGAATTAACCATAAGTTTACATTGAATTAGTGTCATCAATTTTAATTATTTATGTTTTCTATAAATGATTTTTTTCAATTTGTTGGATCATGAATGGATTAATGAATCCTCATTAATATCATTATGTTTTTTCACAGTATCCTTCTTTAAACTCCGATTTACTAGACGCTGATGTCGTGCCTCTATATTTTTTTTAGCTTTATTTGATTCTCTAGCAGAGCTTGGTAGATTACACGATGGAACACATGTTTTTTTTAAAGTCATCTTTTTAGTAATAACACCTGAAAAACAAATTTTTCAATTAGTTTTAGATTTATATTTACATTTATATTTGAGGTTAAACATTGTCAACTTACTTGGTACAATAAAATCATTCCTTTGAAAATGTAATGAACACACTCTCATATGCGGATTTATATTTTTCAATTTTAAAGCACGCTGCCAGGCTTTACATCGATCTACTTTTTCTTTTTTTCCGAAATAATTTTCAACATAAACAAAACTGCTACCAGGTTTAGGTATAGCATGAAAACTAACTTCTAAATTCGTATGAGATTTACTACCACAACCGTTCACCGCACAATAAACTCTACTTTTATTTTTAGTACGAAATTTTAAAGAATTTTTATTAATTTAAAAAAAAAAAAATTAATAGATTCGGTAATATACTTGTGTACTTAAGTGCACACTAAAACTAGTTCTTTTTTTGAACACCAGGTGTCGTGACCAAAGTGGTCCGTTGTCAATAACAAAAATAAAATCCTGTCTCTGGATAAAACTGCACCCACATCTCGCTATTCAGAACAAAAACTCACGTTCGATTGCTATTTCAAACTCATTGGACATTGACACTTCACAAAAAAACAAACTTCACTGTCACTGTCAACTATATAAAGCGGCACCCACACGATCGCGTCGCTGTCAAATCCACACAAAGCTGCGTCCACACGTTCTTGTGGTCTAATTAAAAAAAAAAAAGAACTGTCACACACACGGTTCGCTTGCTGACGTGTCTAACGGGGGCAGAGTCGGGCGGCGGGATGAGCATCGCGAACATGCCGGACGAGCAGCGCGCGCTCGCGTCGCTGCAGCAGAAGGCGATCGAGTCGTTTGTGAGGCGGAACAGTTATGGGGATATTTGTGAGTATTTTTTTAATAGAGGGTTTAAATATCGATATGGTGAATTGAACTAATGTCCTTTTATCGTGTCCTGGCCTTGGTACATATATGTACTTACAAATTTTCTCTCATGTATTTAGTCAATATGATGAGACTGCTGGTCAAAGTTTATTAATAAGAGTCAAAAAAATTATAAACCCATCATTATTTTTTACCTTTGCCGTTTTAAATGTTTTCAAATATTATCGGCATTCAGAGCTAACGTAGTTTTTTTTAATTCAATAAAATTTAGGAAACCGTCTACGGAGATAAAAATATATCAGTCAATAATAAATATTTAAATTTGAGCAAATAATCTATCAGGTGAAAGGAAAGATCCTCTCAACGCGCTACAAATAAAAAACGGCGGATCGAAACGCAATGCGCTGCTCAAATGGTGTCAACAGAAAACGATGGGCTATAACAACATTGATATCACCAATTTCAGGTAAAAACTCCGTGTAATTACTGAGGAAAATTCTGGTTAAGTTGATTAAAGAATCCCCTGAAAATTATAGAAATATTTCAAATAATTACATTTTTTGTATCATTATTTTATCATCATTTGGTGGACGTCTAGTTTATGCTCTTGTTAAAATGTAAGTCATATTATTTTGTTTATTGCAACATATCAACCATTTTTCTCCAGTTCGTCCTGGAACGACGGTCTAGCACTATGCGCGTTACTACACTCGTACCTCGGCGAGACTCGAATCCCGTACCCATCACTAACTCCAAACGATAAGCGGACAAACTTCTCGGTGGCTTTCGCAGCCGCTGAGTCAGTGGGGATACCCACTACGCTGGTAAGCCTCTTGATTGTTTAATTGTTTATGGTAGCCTGGTACTTTTGACCAAATTTTTTTTAAAGTTGTCTATCGATTAGGGTCTTGACTATCTATGTTATCCTGGTAAAATTTTTATAGCTTTTTAGATTTTGATAATATGTAAAATTTGTAATAAATATAGTTTTATGAGCCTTAGTGGTCCCATAAATAACTGGCATATTTCACATTCTACGCCAATAGGTACTCATTTTGAAACGAATGAATTGTTAAATATTGTTACATTCATTTATATTAGAAATACCATAAACAATTTCATACAAATAACATTAAGTTTGCTTGATCCGTAACTAGATGGCGTTGTAACAAAATTTTATTTGTTCTAGAACATTCAAGACATGATACAACAAGAGCGCCCAGACTGGCAGCAAGTGATGGCCTACGTGACCAGCATATACAAGCACTTCGAGACTTAGCAGTCTTTCAGTTTATCAAGCCAATAATAAGTAGAAAGGTGTAGATAGTTGAAATGTGGCTAATTAGCCAGAATTTACTTTGGTTGTCTCTTTTTCGCCCACGATAGTTGAATCATGCTGTCTCTTTCTTACGTGTGTGCGTTAGTGCGCTGTTTTAAAAGATCGAATATTTTGTTGGTAACCTATCTACGCGTTTTTACTCATCAAGCTAATTTGGTTGTTATTTATTAGCTTCTCTATGCATTTCCAAGGTCCAAAATATGTTTAAGCGGACCAGATTTGTAGGTTATGTTAAAATACGTGTGTTTTTGTGTTTGTACGTCTCGAAATGTATGTATGTGCGTCCGGTTGTATGGTAGACGATACTAGTTTTCTTCCAGCGTATTGAAGTACTGTTTTAATATCGCTATCGGCTTTACTGCCGTCAATTATAATTTAGGTTGTTCTTAATTTGTCTGTGAAAAGGAATTGTTAAATGGCTGACAGTGATATTCTGATAGAAATAAATTTCTTTATTGTACTATAGAACGGTTAACTAACGCTTTAATATTGATATTAAACGCCACAATATGAAGTGTATGTGTAAACGAAGATAAGTATCGCTATCTCGCTTCAACACGAATATGTTTATGGGCGTGACAGAGACAGAGATAATGCAACTGACATAATTAAGAAATAGTTCTAAAAGATGTGGTATTTAACATTCCATTTAGTACATTTATGAAGTTTGAAGAAATATATTGCTTTAGTTAATCGATCTATTGATTTTTTTGCTGAACAAATTCGGTGCTACAATATTGAAGCCATTTAAATTTAAAAATAGGCTTTTTTCGCCAATGAAAATATGTATTGAGGAAGATTATATAAAATTGATATCTAATCTGTGAAAAACAAAAATATGTTAATCCCTAATAAATGAGGGTAGTTTGAATAAATATTCAATAGGGTTAAAAAGTAAAATTGTATGCCTTTGACTGGCCTTTTGGTGTTGTGTACGTGTTAAGGAATTGAATCCCGTCTTTCCATGATAAAGACTGATTGATAGGTTTACTAACATCGTAGGGTTGAGAGATTCTGGGATTGTCAACCTTTTTGATTATTTTTTACGATTAAAAAGTATTGAAAACTTTTCGCCCATTTTATGAAAGGAATTCTATAAATTTATTAATATAGTCTATAGGTAGTTAACAAAACTTAGATTATTTTTCTACATTTTCTTCCATTTTCTTGGAGAAGAAGAAGAGGAAATTGATAATTTGAAGAAGGGGAATTTTAAAATTGGATGTTTTGTGAAAAATGTTGACAACCCCAGATATCATTGTGATGTCGATATAGACTAAATAATATGTTTATGGTCTAATGCTATTTGCATTTAGTGCTTCTAGATATGATGATATTCTAAAATGGCGGATGTGGTAAATAATCCGTATTTGTGATTACAAATGAAAAATGAATATTTTTTAATTGTACAAAAAAAGGTTATAACTTTATTGATAAAAATAAAGTGATAGGTATCTTTTTTCTTTTCAAACAATTATATTTAAAATATAACTGATCGTCCGCCATTTTGATGACGTCATAAGTGAGACGTGTAACGTATACAAATATATTCTTGAATGATGTACTTCGGTGTCTATTTATGTGAGAGTATTGGTAATTCGTATGTATACTAATTTGTATATTAAATAAATATTCACGTACCCAAGATTTTTGATGTAAAATGAACCTTAGCGTAATGTAATATGGTTCAAATTCCACAACTTCGTAGTGGCATGAATCTCACAATGTTAATTCTATTTAAAGTCGTTATTATTAATGGCACTAACAGTTTATATTCAATGATATATAATAACAATCTTATTCCAAAAAAATCATTTTAATATCTTATGATATTTGATAATGAGGGTAGAAGAAAAAAAACATTTGCTTTTCGATTCATTATACTTATATTCATGTTAACGATAAACATCGTCACTGGAAATTATCTTATAGCACACATAATATGAATTATCACCTCAAATCATGTAGACGTTTGTCTTCCTTGTATATTATGTCAGAACTATGATACAAACCAATGATTTAAAATAGAAAAAAAAATCTAATATTGGCTAAACTGATATACTCCAAGAACCAGTCAGTTTTTAATAGTAATATCTAAATAAATTCTGACCTTTGCGAGTGTTAGAGCGAGACGCATAGCTGCATCTGTAAGCGTTTTTAAATAGAGAATACCTAATAAAGTTGCCTTCGTATGGAATTAGTGATTTGCGAATTTTATGTACTGTGGTAGACAATTTTGTGACCATAGATAAAAAGGAATTTAAAATTTGAATTTGGAATGTCAAATGTATCTAGAACATTCTAGTCTCTTTTTCTTGTATACTATGGACACAATTGCGACACCATTGTTATGAAAACGATTATAATTATTTTGCATTGTATCTGGTTGTTGAAGCTATAGAGTATATATTTTCTGATAATTATATTTCTGTAAATATAGCTCAAATAAAGTTCCTGATTTATCGAATTTGGTTGTTTTATTGATATGCCATTCTTCAATAGATCAAACCTGAGTTTAAGAGTCGGCGCAAACGAGCCACCGACCATAGCCACTTTTTATTTAATGTGGTACATTAAGTTGCTGTCGCTGGCCACCAGTGGCTGTGACCGGTGGCCCGTTTGCGTCGACCACTAAAGTAATGTCGAACGCATTCAATCAATATATTATGTGCCTTTCTCAATGCTCTACTGTTTACACTTAGACACTATACTTACTTCTATTCATTAATAATAATTACATTGTGTATGTAGTCAGCAACAAAAAACATCCTAGAGTGACCTTTTAAAGTCCGGACGAAATTATTGACAAAATTTGCGCCGGGTTTAGTCCAAATGTTATTTTAGAGAAAAAAATGACTTGTAGTGTCTATTGTGTTAGGTAATCAACAAATTTTTATGAAAAGTCATATATTTTTTTTATTTTTCCTAAACTATTATGGCATTGACCGCAGACCTCTGCTATCTACTACAAGTTAATGACGTGAATATTGAGGGTTAGAATGGTTAGAATCAGCAAATCATTTTGTGATAAAATAATTATACCAATTATGTCAGAACATGATAAGGCTGGAGGTTATCATCACTATACTCAATTTTATTTGGTGTTACATAAATATTGAATACTAGCTGCTTGATCCGGTTTTGCTCTAGTTGACCCAGGATAGCAAAAATATTGTTTATGCCTATTAATATATTGCTAAAATATAGCCTGTATGTATATAAATTGCATGTAAAACTTAAATTCGGTCAATAAGTATATTATGAAATAAGTCGTAAAAACAAACCCAGACAAAAAAAAACAATCATTTCCCTTTTTATATTATTTTTTTAGGTATTTTATTCTGGTCACAATCATAGATGTTATTAATTGTTTGAAATAATTAGTTGTTTATTATTATATGTATTTATGTGGTCATAATATCGTATATTATGTATTTGAAGCAAAAGTTCAATCCAATTATTGATAGTGTAGGTCACAAAGGTGCTCCTCAGAAAAAAAAACAATATGAAAAAATATAAACATTTATTTGCCTAAATTAATATTTACAAAGTCACATCCAAGTATTCTTATAAATTATCAAATTATACACAAATTACACGTTACATATGTAGTTAAGTGCCATATTAAGATAAACTTAAGAGGCGGCTACACGATCATTAAGCTTGAACAAAAAATCATACAAACTACATTTTACACACTAGATCTTTTTCTCTCTTTAGTTTATTCACCATTCGAGCACACCGGGGATGTATTTTTCAATAAGACCTTCATAGTAGGGCCACAGGGCTTCGATGTCGGGAACCACAGTGCACTTTGTGTATAAGTCATATTGGCTGAAAAAGAAAAGACTTTTTTAGAAATCACAGAAAAAAACAGACTTTAAAGATGTTTCTTGTATTTGAACAGAACAAGATGAGATGTGCAATTGAGGAGAGGTTAAGTCATTCAGAAAGAAGTTAACATTAGTTACTCAGATCTTAGAATCAAAATTTAGCCTTATATCTTAGAATTTTCTTTTTAATTAAATATTACGAAACAGTAACGCTTAGCTGGGCATTATATTGTCTATAGACAATAGTAGTTAAGAATAATGATATAAAAACCCACTTGAACAATGTCACAGCCTTCTTGATTTTTTTGTCGTCTTCCTTAGCGAGGTGTTGGTAGTCACCACCAGCGTGCCAAGGATAGAATGAGTGATATCTGTAATGAAATAAATATATAAATTATCAATGGTTTCTGGTTTTTTTTATATTAAAAATCGGACCGATCGTTGCTCTTCTAAAGTTGGTTTTAATAAATAAAAAATATACATTAAACTACGTGGTTTTTAACTTTTTGTAGAACGACGTATCAAAAATTAATTCGGATGTAACAGAACGAGAGCGATTTCTAGACAAAAAATTTGATAAATATCGTCAAAATCTATGTAGGTAAATAATTTCCATGTACCTTTAAATTAAATACAGAATTCTATTCATACCTGATCATCCATAGACCTTCTTTAGGGAACTTTGATTTATTGTGGACCAAAACTCGGTAGAGGTACTCATCGTGACCCCAAGACATTGTGAGGTTCTCGATACCGCATTTTGGCTGGTAGATCCCGTTTTCCGTACTGAAAGGGAATATTATTTGTTAATGTTTTTGAATACATCCTAATATTATTAAGTAAGTATGAGTTTGTAAAATAATGATTTAATGGATATTGAATATCCATTAAATCATTATTTTACAAAATAAGAATTTCTTATCTCGATATTTTATGAGATCGCGAATTTTATAGCCGTTTTATAGGTTTTGTATTTGTTAACCTTTGTGACAAATGTAATCTAATTTTAAACATTTACGACATTAAAATGGACAATTAGGTATTGATCAAGAAGTAAACAGAAAAAATTCCCAGGAAAAATTGTCATAGGTAATTTTTTAATAGGTAGGTTCCTAGTTTATAATAATAAAAGTTTTCAGAACTTTCTAACATAGACTTGTTGTCTCGATGTTTGTATTTCGAGTACCTACTTACTTATATTTAGGGTTGTAAGTATCAGGGTTGCCCTTAAAGCTGTCATCTCCATACACGATGTGCTTGCCCCACTTGCAACCAACAGGGAACGTGTCTCCCACTACGCACCATTGAGGCTCATCATAGAACGCCATTACCTAAACATGTTATATAGTTATTATTGAAACTCGTTATTTCGATATTTTTCTCTTTATAATCATCTACGTTTAAATATTCAGCATACCTTGGGAAAATAAAGCTCGTAAAGTATTCGTTTGGGTATTATTTTTGACCAAGGATGTAACAGTATATATTAATACTATAAGCTCTCTAAATTAACAAAATGAGGAAAATGCCATATTTACTAATGATAACTTATCAAAGTTAACTCCAAGATCTTCAAGTCTACAGACTACAACAAAATAAAATCTACACGAACGGCGCCAAAAAAGCAACATACCTTTCCAACATCATGTATAAGTCCAATAAGGTGGAACCAGTCCTCATCAGGATGGTCCTGGCGGATCCTCTCCGCGGTCTGGAACGCGTGCACGATGTTGGGCAGGTCCAGGTCCGGGTCCGATTCGTCGACCAGCTCGTTCATCTTGTAAAGCGCCTCCTTCATGGTTGCTTTGAAGTGGTTGAAGTTCAGCCATTTGGCCATTTTAGCTGGTGGAAATATTGATTCGTTAATCACTCTATGTTATCTCTTGTTACTAGAACAAAAGTCTTTACAGCTTCAACTTTAAAGCATGGTTTTGGAGATTTTAGAGATCACTGTTATTACTGGAGTTGCTACTTAACGAGATAACTAAAAAGTTACATTGTAAATTTTACGTGACATTTGAAAACCTCTTGAAATGAAAGCTTATCATGACCTAAGTAGGCCACAGTATTACAATATATTTCCTATGGATAAATATATGCTAAAACTTGGTGTAATCTTTTCTGTAAGAACTGAAATATGCTCAGGTAAACTTACATTTAACAAAATCATACGTCATATTAGTGTGCATGGTATAATACGTCCTGCGCACACGCTCCCTGATGGGATCCTTGTCATCTATGGTATAGTCGCGGAAGGCAGCCACCGGCTTGTCCTCGTACACTGCCTCCGGGCGGAGGAGGAGCGACGGGTCCACCATGCTGACGGGTTCCTGTGGAGTTTGAGCTGTGTTTTAAGAGTGTGGAAATAAAATGTTGTATGTATTATAATATGCGTTTTATTAGAAACTAGCTCTACCCCGCGGTTTCACCCGAGAGCAAAAGAAACTGTTATTTTTTAAGATTATTTGCTAAAATGTTCTTCAGATTAATCTGTCTAGCCCCGGAACCACAGACACAATAGAAAATCTATTGTGTCTGGGACCGATCGGGCCCCTTGGGGCTCAATGGGTTAAAAGCTGCATACTACCAAATAACATCAAATTTCTTTCTGTGGTTTTCGCGTGAAAGGGTGACGGAATAATATGTATTATATTCTTATAAATTTCTGCGTAACGCAAGTCTGTCTGTGTGTGCTTTCACGGTTAAAACGGACCATTGATTTGGATGAAATTTGGGCTGAACGTGGTTGTAGAACAAGGGTCAAAATTTTTTGCAAAAAAATAATCCCTAGAGTTGAAAGTTTCTGTACGGTTAAGCGCGCAGGTGAAGCCGTGGGGCTAGTAATAAATATTATATTATCACTAAAATATATTCTATTTCTTAGCATAGACTAGACATTTATATATCAGTCGCCTCTCGTTAATTTTATTAGATCTTGTAACAATTTCACAATTAAACCCCTTCTACAATTCAGTTATTACAAGTTTTCTAGAAATAAATTTATATTTCGAACTAAGTCAATAATCTTAGTTATTCGTAATTAATGAGAGTCGACTCTACATTATAGTTATTATAATTGAAGCAAATCTCTTTTAATGAAGAATTTTATAAACAAATACATTGTTAGACTAGATTTATAAGTAGACACTGAATAACAATAGACTCTAAATTTTTTTTTCATGAAGAAAACTAGAAAAAAAATATAATTTATTACAAATTGATGCAAAACAATACACAATATAAACATAAATTGTCACTGTTATATTTAAAAAATAAAAAATACACCATTTTTACATACGTAATAGGGCAATTTGATGACTTCTAAATCCATAAAAAAATCAGATGCTGGATGATCCATTTTGGAACTCACAATTATTATCAAGTCATTAAAATATTCACTTTTGCACAATTGTTTTCAAAAATAAACCAATATTATAAAATTAAGTTTACTCACTTTGGTTCTATCCCTCATTATCGATAATTTTATCCCTTGGAGAGAAAAGTTAGACTGGAGCCTTTCCGCAGAGCATCTTGTTTTATAAGCCGTTAAAATTATTATCAAAAGGGGTCAGGCTCTAATGTTATCATTCTCCGAGAAGAGGAGTTATGGCAAATTTTTCAAAGTCAGCCTTATCGATGGCTAAATTCTTAAGTACTATAGATAACATAAGGGGTACCTACTACCTATGTATTGTTTTTTTTTCTCACGTATTGTTTTAAGTTGAGCATTGATCTATGCACTTACACATTTACCTGGAACGAACATTGAAAAGGCTCATTAGCAATTATTACCTGTTTTTTTTCAAGAATAATTCTCTTAATCTGCTCATACTTCTTACAAGTTGGCCCTGTTTATAGGTAGGTACATTGTACATCGTTGGAGTAAATAATGTTTAAACACATGGGGACTACTATTAAATACGATTATTATATTTTCTTTTACCTACTATACCCATTTCAACGATCAAAGTTATTCGTGTAAGTTTGTTACCATTTCGTGCATCTATACTTGTACTCTCCAACTCTATAAACATATTAAATAGAGTCCAAGGTCTTTGCCAATATTTAGATAAACTATACAGACGCAAAACCTTTCGATACAGTTTTGTTTATGTTCATTTTATTATTATAGATAACAGATTACAGCAATAACATAATATTATTTAATAATAAAATGGGGATGTGTATGTGTGCTGGCTTACTACCAAGCCTCTATTCCACGGTAAACTTAAATTAGACTACAAATCTTTTTGTCAATTAATATAAAATTTATGTTAAATACTTATTATTAAATTTTAATTTCATAAGCTTTTTAAATATGTATGTGTTCATTGTTGTTTTATCACTCTCAAACTAATGAACTAGTTTTGTAAGGTCTAAAAGTGTCGAAAAGTTCGTTCATCGTTATGGGCGTACTAGCTAGCTAGCTTATTTTTTATTGTTACCCCAACAATAAAAAATCATGTTCATGTTCATTTTCATTTTCATTTTGAGGTAAATAATACACACACTAACGAAAAAACAAAAGGATTACCTTTGTGTACGCATGCGGTCATTCGTGCGCAAGCTTTTTGTTTAGAATGTGTTTTGATCGCATTTTTTGTGTCGACTGACGACTTTCGAGAATCGAGTGTGAATTTTCTTACGGATATTAAGTTTTGTAGTTAGTACCTAGATAATTCAGTTTTTTAGATTTAATTGGGTACCTTCCAGGTGGCTACGCCCAAAAACTTTACATGAAACTGAAAAAGATTGGGAACCTCTGAATTAGGTAAATTGACGTCTTATTAATAAAGTATGAAATGAAACAAAATATTGTGCATATAATTTTATTAAATCTACAAATCCGTGATCTACATAAAATATCAGTCTAAAGTCATATAAGTGTCAAACACTTTAATATTGTGTTTAAAGTATAGGCACTTTTAAGGTAGGCTTTCTCCATAGAACATGTGGACAGAGAAGTCAAGCAATCAAAAAACAGTTTATAATTGCGAATTGTAATTTACTAATTTCATTATTTATTTATAAATCACCATAGAATTAAATATTAATAAACAAGTTATTAAATACGCATACGTTTTATTATATAAAAATAAATAGAGGATATATTGCTATATTCGATATTTATACATTTTTTTATTCTCTAATTGTGCGTTATCGTTTATTTGGCCAAGTTTTCACCATTCGCATACTCCGGGAATGTATTTGTCGATTAGCTTCTCATAGTAAGGCCAGAGAGCTTCGATGTCGGGAATCGTCTCGCACTTGGTGTACAGATCGTATTTGCTGAAATATTAAAACTATTAAATAAGAAAAGGAATCCAAAAAGCAGTCTGAATGTGGAGAGTTATGTTTTCAGGGTTCTTCCATTAATTGGTATTAATCATAAGCGTAGGGACAGATTTGCATCAGGGTTTAAAGAAATCGTTATGATATAATTAATTCCATAAATGTACTTGTTAAAGAGAAGAAGGAGAAGAATTTCAAGTGATATTCGTTCTTGACGCTTATTTTCAAAGTAACTTTATTCTGGAGAATTTCTATCAAAACTTTTAGCTACAAAACTCTCTCAGATTAAATCTATGATGATAAGGTCTCCTCCAATAATTGGCGACATCACGTGATGTAGTCTCGCGATATAAAAAGGTGACATACATTAGAGTTAAATGTTTCATTGACTTCAGGGCCACACGTGTTCCCCTCAATTGATACTAGGGCTACAAACATTCATTTTTGTTTCCCCTAAAGTTTATGTATAGCAATTTAGCAGTTTTAATGTAAGGAGCTTATTATAATATAAGTATTGATTGTGAAATATGTTTCAAAATAAACCCATAATAATCTCGAATGAAGAAGTTGAAGATCGAGCTTTTGAGCTTTTAGATACTAAATGAGCTTTTAGTAAAATTGCCCCATTGTTTTAAACTTGAACCCTTGAACTATCACTATCAAATAAATGTATATCAATTTACTGTATAAATCTTCATAATCAATTCACGAAAAACAGAATGTTTCAATGTTCAATGTTTACAACAAAATATTGGTTCGCCAACCTTACAAAAGTATCAATTACTTGGGTTATAAATAGACAGAAGACTGGATGGTATCATTGGAACTGATTTATGAGAATTTAAATAGGAAGCAAATTTGTATCTCGTGTTTGTTGCTCAATTAAACCAAGTATACGCATCTGACAAAATATAAAGATAAAAGACCATTAAAAAAGAATTAGTAAATTGATTTGAAACATTATTAAATTCCCCCAGAAATAATTACTTATCCAAATCGAAAGATGGTAACTACTAAACATTTGCTACATACTGCATTTTTAGTTATTTTAATTAGGAACTGAAACTTACTTAAACTCCTTGCACCACTTCATGGTTTCCTTGTCCTTTTCGCTGATGAGGTGCTGGTACTCACCACTACTGTGCCACGGGTAGAAGGAATGGTACCTGTAAAATACATAATGTAAAAACAAATAAAAGGGATCTTAAAGCTTGAACCTTTCAGTAGGTACTGCAAAAATACATGTTATGGTTGTACGTTAACAAAGCGTTGGATTCAATTTAGCAATGTACAAATTTTATTATATTGTTTATATTATATACCTTATTAATGCCTTCGTTTTAGCTTTTCCCTAAGAATATATTAAAGAAGATTCCAAAGAGTATCACATGACATACCGGATCATAAGCAGACCCTTTTCAGGTAGAGTCGATTTGTTATGCTTAAGGAACTGGTAGAGGTATTCGTCGTGGCTCCAGGAGATCAGCACGTTGTCGATACCGCAGTTCGGCTTGTACATGCCGTAGAGGGTGCTGTAGGTATAGCATTAAATTTGAGTAAATAGAGCTTTTTTAAGCTTGGAATAAGGTTAGAGTATTCAAAGAACCTTTACAAGGCACCTAGCGTTTATAATAATAAGTAGTGGTTTCTCTCATAGACAGCCATACGAACAGCGTCTTAACAAATTCAACATGATATCTTTACATAATCGAAGATGTTTTACTGATGTCTTGTTCCTGCATAAGCTATTAAATGGACATATTCAATGCAAAGATATTTTGAAACTTATTCGTATTCAAGTACCTCATTCATTTCCAAGGGCACGAATAAACAGAATCTTCCATATTCCTCTTGTCAAAACTAATTTGGGTGCACAGGCTCCTCTCATTCGAATTCTTAAGGAATACAACAAACTTAACAGTACCATCACGGGTCTTGATGTATTCGGTAGCCAGCTATCCCAATTTAAAAGAATTGTTTTCAATTATTTACGTACCCACAGTATTAAGAAATAGTGTCTTATTTTATCTTTTTTTTTATCTTACTATTATTTTTAATCTGCTTCAATATTTTAAAACAACGCATCATGTTTCATGTGACTTTTTTTAAACCATGTTTTAGAGTATGTTATTGTAAAAGTTATGTCATAGCTGAATTTATGTACACCGTTATTGTCATATATTTTAGATAATATGTTCAATATGTATTTTTATAAAACTTTATATAATGTATGATGTGGTGTTACTTAAATAAATAAATAAATAAATAGTCGAAATTATTGTAAATAATGTATAATTTTCTGCATAAGTATAAATGGATAATAATGTTGAAAATTAAGCAAGTAATGAATTACAAATACTATCTTATGAACATCGCAATGGAGCGGAGCGGTAGATCAAAAACGAAATAAAATAAAACTCAGTAAAATTAGTTTTTGTGTCATAACATTATAAACATACACGCAAAGGCACATAATATGTTTCCCCTTAATTATATAAGTTTGATTATTGTTAATGGTGGGTTAAACAAAAAACTATACGTTGTGTTTAATCTGCGTTGAGTCAGAACGGATCCAATTTTCATAAGGTTTATAATATGCATGTTGAATTATCGTATGAACATTCAATTCTTGTACATACTTGTACTTAGGGTTGTAAGTATCGGGGTTGTCCTTGAAGCTGTCCAAGCCATACACGATGGACTCCGCCCATTTGCAGCCAACAGCGAAGGTGTCTCCCACCACGCACCATTGGGGCTCCCCGTACAATGCCATGATCTATGCGAAATTTATATGCTTATTAAATTATACGTGTAAATAAAGTCTATTGTATATGGAATTAGATTAGAGGGAATACATTTTGTAGGGTTGGAAAAAATATTTGTTATTTAGGTTTAGTTTAGTTCGGGATTATCGAACTAATATCTATGAGAGAGTTTGTAAGAATCGATGTTACTCTTTCACAAGAAAATGACTGAACGAATTTTGGTGAAACTTGGCAGAGATCTACTAGAATTACACATGATAGTAATTAGTAGGGTGTGTTTAAAGATTGCTTCTATTAAATTTCATTGAATGCTTCATTACATCATATAAATCTTCCTGTAATATTTATCAATAAAATTGTTCCAACGATTATAACAATAATATACACTGTATACACAAGTCACAAGCTGTTATCGTTACTCTACAGTAGTATAGAATTCGTCATAAAAATATTGAAATATAGATAATAGGGTACTAAAAACGACATAAAATTAACAAAAGCCATGCAAAAACAAGTATTAAACTTGACCTCATGGACATGTGATAAATTTTATTATAAACATGGCAATTTCGAATGTTCATCCCACAGCTGCAGCGCCACAATTAAATGGAATATTTTCGTACTTTTATTAATTAAATTTCATTTTAATTAGGTAATTTGGTTGGCTGATTGTTTGTAGGTATTGTAGTGTTTTGCAATCTAGTTAAATTAAAAATAAATATTTTGTGTTTCAAAGTTTTTTCTTTAATTGCGTGAGGAAAGGTTAACAATAATCAATCGAGCCCTTAGAGTATGTATTAGCATACATACTCTAAGATCGAGCCTCTTTTACTTAGCAAAGATCAGCATCTTGGCGCGATGCCATGATCTTTTTGATATAATTTATATTTAATTCAAAATATTTAATAATTGTAAATTACTTTCACCGTGCATTGTTAATATGGCCTAGTTAACTAACTGCTTCACTATATTTCGTGCTCGGAAAAGTGCATCTATTTCTAAAATTATGACAAGGAAGTTGAAGTTTAATTTACCTTGCCCAAGTCATGAATAAGACCAGTGAGTTGGAACCAGTCCTCATCTGGATGGTCCTCACGGATCCTCTCCGCGGTCTGGAACGCGTGCACGATGTTGGGCAGGTCCAGGTCCGGGTCCGACTCGTCGACCAGCTCGTTCAGTCTGATGAGAGCCTCTTTGACTGTCGCCTTGAAGTGGTTGAACTTCATCCACTTTTCGCGTTTTTCTGTAAGGTTATAAGAATTATTGTCTGTCTTGTAGGTCGGTTCAGTTCATTGAAATTTGCATAGTTGAGAATTTTAACGAGCACAAAGGTTTTTGGTTTTAGGTTTTCTAATTTATGTACATACTCGTTTGTGTGCTTGTACCAGCTATTATCAATTAATTTCTTGTGTCTCCTTTCAAACTAAACTACTAACAAAAATGCGGATACGCTTAGATCAGCAGATACCTACCTATACGTTTTTATTGGAATCTTTATTTAATGTTCTTTTAATTGGCATCCGATTTTGAATGGTTCTTGGATCGCATAATATCATTTTAACCTTGTATATTCCAATGATAAATCTATTATGTAGTTACCTATTTTTTACCATAAAACAAAAGGAAATAAACTTCTTTAGGTACGGTCTATGTCTTTTGTCTAATTAATTCTTTACGAAATTTAGTTCGCGACCTTCGTATTATTAGAATTCGATTATTGTAGTAAATTACTTTCATATCGCCATTTGGAAATACATTTTGTAATTACAAAATACATTTTTGGTATATACTATACGATGGTTATATTACAGTGCAGTAATATAGATATAAGAAAAAATCAATTTATTCTTTATAATGTGGTCAAAAAATCCGTACTAGAGTTAAACTAAAGCACCCCTTTACGTCTAGCGTTCATCACCACTCTCGATTTAACTAAAACGTTAAATAATGTCAATCAGCATAACTGAAGAATTGCGGTACTATTATCCCAGTAATAGAGTTATAGGCAGCACCTTTCACCAAATCCACAGTCATCTTAGTGTGCATTTCATAGTACGTCCTGCGTACACGTTCCTTGATCGGATCGGACTCATCGATGGAGTAGTCCCGGTAAGCATTGATCGGCTTGTCCGTGAACACCGGCTCTGGACGGAGCAGCTGGGAGGGGTCTATCATGGCTACTGGCCCTTTCTGTTTTTGGTTTAGTAAGTGATGTTCATGGAAATAAAAATGAGAATAGATGTCCTGTTAATAAGTGTTGTTCATGTGGCAAATGAAAAGAAAATATTTCCTGTTACAAGTGAAGTAAAACTAATTAAACAAAAGTTTTTAAGGTCTAAATAAAATAAAAATTCAATTGTGATTAAAATAAATAAAAATACTTTTTAAATATTTCTTTTAGTTATTTATTTTTAAGACATAAGGATTAAGAGCCATAAAGCTATAAAAAATATATTTTTTACTTTGAAAAAGAAATAACAGAGCGAAAGACGCGGGTTTGAATCCAGCCTCCTGATCGGCTATTCTTTAAAATAATTAGTATTTATAAAGAATATGAATGCTATAAAACTAAATATAAAAAAAAACTATACAAGACACGAAAACAAAATCCACTAGACAATCGCAAAACAGCAAACAAATGGACTCACTTCGGTCATTCTCAACAGTTGATTATTCCCGACGGATCTCAGTGAACTTAGCGGCCACAATAAATGAAAGGTGACATCCCATTACATTTATATAGACGTGCAGAACAATTTCAAGTGCTATATATCTATAGATAAACATTAATTTACTTGTTAGATTATCTTAATACCGCTTTGTGTGGCTTTGTTGTGATACCCCGTGTAAGACGCCACCCGTCAAACTATAATCTGGTTAGATGGTAAACAAGTCACTTTCCGAAAGAACGCATGTACTAAATATGGTCGAAACCGCATTTTTTTTCAAGGCAATCCTTGGAAGGTAGTGTTGCTAAAAATGCTGAAATGAACATCAATTTTTACACATTATGTAACTAGGTACTTTAGCGGTACCTAGGTTGTTCTTTATCACTTTTA
Organism: Colias behrii; assembly: GCA_029959065.1. Lineage (NCBI taxonomy): Eukaryota > Metazoa > Arthropoda > Insecta > Lepidoptera > Pieridae > Colias > Colias behrii. The sequence goes on along the minus strand of JARWMC010000017.1, from coordinate 2,638,521 downwards.
AAGGGTAACAAGGGTTGAACCCGAACAAATGGTGATTTTATCATAGATGATTATTTTTTTTCATCGAAATCTTTTGAAATCTGCTCTATTGTGGATAGTCTTATTGAATTAGATACTAGCTATCTTCCCCGGCCTCGCCCGCTGTAGGTAAATCATCATATTGTAATTTGATCATCAAACTCATATCCTAACGCAATTTTTCTCAACTAACCACTGCGCCGAATGACTCATACATATTAAGCTCGCCTCTCTAAACTTCTGTCAAAAATGCTGTAAATCCATTCGAGACGAATTATTTTAGATGATCGATCGCTTTATCCATATCTGTTGATATATATTACATATAGAATATTTAAAGTTTGAAAATGAATTTGAGAAAACTAAATAACATTTTTAGCGAGCAATGGAGAGGTTGGAAGTTTAATAATTATTTTAATTAAAAATCTCATTTTTATTAAAGAAGTGTTTTTGTTAAGTGTCATTACTCATTATGATAACGGTGTCGTGGAATTAGGAATATTTAAAAATAGGAAGGTAAATATGTTAATAAACTACACAAATTATACTTTTAATACCTTTCAGGAAAGTCACACAATCCTAGAAACTCGTGAAAGATAAGAGAAATTTCATTCTGACGCATTTAGTTTTATGGCAAAATAAAGATACCTAGTAATAGTACAGGGTTTATCATTTCTTTATAGTTTATATTCTTTAAATATATATCCCTTGCAATCTAATGTTTCTAGACGTTTCCAATATAATAGCTTTCGTTTGAAAAGAATTAAGTAGATAGTTCCTTTAAAAAATAGATTATGACGATATGTCATACATTAAAAATAAACCACCATAATATATTACCTATGACTATCTAACTGCAGTAGGTAGGTAACTAGGTACTATTTCTAATTTATGAGGTTAGTAGCTATTGTAGATTCAATCTATGGAGAAATATTCATATTTTAAATTAGTACTAACATGTAAAACAACTATACCAAATAACTATGTATGTTCTCGGAAATCGAAATTGAAGAAAGGACAAATTCGTATCCCATTGCTAGTTAGTAGGTACCTATATCATCTAAACGTGTGTCAAGATAATTTCTTTGCCAGTTATCTAAGTTAAAGGTTGGATAAATTGCAACAGATAAATGAATATTAGAGGATGAAGTATAAAGACACCGCAAATATTTGCGGATTATTGGATTTACGTATCGGATCATTCTAACGTCTGATATATTGTATCAAGATTACCCGTTACGAAATAATAAGAAGTTCTATAGATGGAAAATCATGCGGTTGGCACCACCCATGAGCGATAATTTGATTATCTGTATTTGGAATTTTTTTATCTGAGCCTAAACAGAGCATTCGTGTTTCAAAAGTGGGCGTGTCTATATTGAGTAATTCCTAGAAATTGAAATTCATGTAATATTTTAGGACACATGTACCTACTAATAGTATATGTATGTACCTACTATAGTAAGTTACCGGTACATATTTGGTAGGTAACCACTTATTTCAATGAAAATCCGTTACTTTCGAAAACTTTTACACATTACCATTTGTTTTATTTAACAGGGATTGATAGAATATATAAAGGGATTGACAATATAATTCTGAATAAATATTATAAATTATAATATAGCCTAGGGCCTAGGCTATAACTGATTAGCAGAATCAAACTCAAACTCAAACATTTATTTATTAAATTAGACTTCTTCTAGAAGCACTTTTGAATCGTCATTACATACCTATTTTTTACATTTACCACCGATTCGGAAAGCAGTATCTATGGAGAAGAACCGACAAGAAACTCCATAGTTGCTATTTTAAAATCATGCCCATATACCTACAATATAATTTTACATTACATGTAACTTATATCTAACTAGATAATATATATCATAATATGCCAAAGAACTGTCCTGTATCTAGTTCTTACGCGACAACCCTCCATGGATTTTCATCCTCCATATATTCCTTAATGCTGTAATAGGCTCTCTGAACTAATACATTTTATAAGTTTTAAATTTAACACTACTAAACTCTTTAATATTATGGGGAATTCTGTTGTAAAAACGTATGTACCTTGGCCCATAAATGAATTTTTAGCTTTAGCTAACCGGTAAAATGGCATTTCAATTTTATTTCTATTCCTTGTGCCATAACAGTGTAGGTACATATCTCCTACTGTTGTGTGTAAGTCCGCGTTTTTGTGTACCTACATATAAAATATTATTAAATATATATTGTGAATCAAAAGACGATTCATGTGATGAAAATACAATTTTGGCGGTTTGTGTGCAAAAATTATCAAACATTAGAATCTGAGAAATGAATCCTAAAGTGTGAATTTAAAAGAAATAGGAATAATGCTAATATTGACGCAATTCAGTTGTAAATTTGTTGTGAAATATCGTATCTACAAATCTCACAAACTTGAGCTTTATCGATGGTATCTGGAAAGATCGAAGTTTAAAACTTTGTGTCCGTTCGCTGATATTCGTAAGCATTTTATGTGTCGTTTTATCATACGACAGGTGAAAAAATCCAAATCCTCAAGATTATTCGACAGGAAAATTTTAGATTTTATTTCCCGAGTGATGTTGAAAATTATTGTTTTCTTATATAATGTACCTAATCCTTTTATTTTGTAATCTAAGGTATTAAAATTTTCCATATATATTTAATGCTTCAAAAATTGTTTGTTTTCTAAATTTCAAAATGAAAAAAAAAACTTCATAATAACTCATTAATAACTGCATTTTTGCCTTTTTTGTCTCTGGCCTAAAATATCATACTTAAAAACTCTCTTCCTGTGCGGCAACTTGATGGAAAAGTATTGATGTAAGCAGATGTAAGACCTATTTTTACTATTTGGCAATCTGTGGAATTAAAAATACAAACAGAAGTGGTATTTCACAGGTATATATTTTCTATTTATTGGTCTGTGTATTTCATATATGTATATGTATGTGAATTTTTATCTGTATAGATTGTATTTATTTTAAGCTCTATGCTTTTTATTTAATATCAAATTGTATTTAAAGTATACTTTCTGCTGATTCAAATTTAATTTTAATCTCATGAAATTTTAGAATACACTTTCAATAATTAAATTTTAACCTTTTCGACATTTTAACAACATGTTTAAATAAAACAACAAACAATCAATTAAAATAATCTTTATTACTATCTACATTACGAAACATGATTAAGGCGCTTCATATAATCTACTCTACAAATACATACATACATATTTCTTGGTCGTAAGTAATATAACATTTGTTACCTATCTGAATTTTTTCTTAATTTCTATTGTTTGTCTATACTTAATCTTTCCATAGTTCATTATTAACTTAGTGGTGAAAGTTTCTATAAAATACAATCGCCAATATATTTATTGAAAACTTTTAAATCTTATAAATTTATAACAAAATTTATAGTATTTAATTACTTTAACACGTATTTTGAGATATTTTTTTTATTTCTATTACTCATAAGCACTTATTTATGCTGTTACAGATAGATTAAAGAAACATACACTATTTAACATTTAAAAATAACAGTCATGACTTTAATTGTTATCAAAAATATAAAACATTGGAGCAAATATGTGTTTTATTGATATAATGTAAATGGTGTTTTACCAATTAATCATAACAAAATTATTGTAAAATCCGTTCAGGTACCTACTAAATATTACTTTTAAAAGTTGTCATGTACGTATGTTAATTTTATAAATATATATATTATATTGGATAAGGAACAACTAAAAATTGCACATCGAAAATCTCCTTTCGACTTATATCTGTTGTTAGTGTCGAATAACATCTAGCTAGTTTTAAATTATTTCGTTGTTCTGTAATATTTTTTACTTGAAAAAAGATAAAATTCGAATACAATAAAAAATGTTTGTATCCAAGAAGTTATAGTTCAATTATTGTCCATAACATTTTTTTTTTTGGAACACAAACAGACTGATCACAATTTATATTCACAGACTATACAATGGAACCAATTGTATAGTCTGTGATTAAAGTTTAAACTAAACAGTCTATGGTAAATGTTTGTTATAATCTAGGCACTATGGTCTATATTATATCGATTTCTACACAGAACAGTAAAGTAGATAGAAGTGTGATGTGGGCGTGGCCCACGTGTCACTGGTAAGGTAAGATCACCTAACTTGCTCTCAGTTGTGCGCAGAAAAATATTCGAGTCGGTTGTCAGCTGTCAAACCTTTTTTCCATATTTATTCATTAATTAGGACGTGTTGTTCGGTATTAGAGTGCAAAAATGATAGCAGACGAAATAATATCAGCAATGGAGGCATTTCATACCATCGGTAAGTCTTATTTTTATTTATTTTAATTATATTTTATGTTATAACTTCGCTTGTCGTAATTTGTCAAAATTGTATACAAATATCTAGTCAAAATGAACCTTAATCCGTAAGAAATTAGTACTATTATAGATTGAACAGCAAACAAGACTTTCTGGAATATTATTGCAATAAACAAACTAATGTCGCTTTAGTGATGCTTGTGGCGCATATCGACAGTATCGATACTTTAGAAAAGACAAACATTATAAATATTAAATTTTATTTTATTTTTCCTTAGCTTTCATTTGTCCAATTTATTTATAGATTTCCCAAAGAGGCTAATTTAAAAGAGAAATGGATAAATGCAACGTGACGAGTTAACTGGATGCCGAACAGCACTAAGCGGTCTAACAAAGGCCACCGATACAGCAAACCTACGGCAGTTCCAAGATTTAAAATAATGCATATTTTCTGTTTGTATTTTGTAAATATAGATTAATACTATTCTATTCCGTTTTTTATTTAATAATAATAATATAAAAAGACCTACTTAGTAGTAATAAACATACTCCAAAATGTGACACATTATACTATACTCATATAAAAGAAAGAAAAAAAAAATACACAAAAAATAATATTTATTTGTGAATTATCGATAACAAGGCTGACATCCCTCAGAGCATAGCATCAGATAAATATCAAGTTAATGTCATTAATGTTGAGTGACACAAATTTCAACCTTATCTCTATGTGTTGCGTTTCAAATTTATATCTATCGAAAACTAACGCCCTCTGTTGTAGAGTAGCTGAATGTTTTCGAATTTGGAATTTCTGTGCAATGAGAAACAAAACAGCTAATATACCTAGGGATGTTATACTAAAATAAACCGTAACATGGTGCGTTAGGGTACATATTGAAATGCTGAATTTATAACCTAAGTCAGTTTTTACTCAAATTAAGCTGTCCAATCAAAGGCATAGTTTACTTGTAGTGTACTGTATAACTATCGGTTTAAATGTGTGGGTTTGGCGACACAGGTTTTCATACTAATTATGACATTATCGCACTTCTATATGTTTTTACTGTTCTGTGGATTTCTATTATTTTTGTTATACTTCCTTAGCTGACCGGCTTGTTAACAATCAAGTTGCGCTAGAGTGTTCTTAACAATGTGAATAAGTAATCTTAATCAATCCAAATATTTTGACATTGTAATCCTGCTTTTCCTTACCAAAAACCCTTACAGATCATAAAACGATTATTTTGCATATAAAATATAACCAAAAAGTTTGTTAAAAGCATTTATGAAAGTAAAAAACAACCAAAAACCAAGTTTATACACAAATAAAACATTAAAATTATACAAAAGCGCCATATGTACAATTATTGACTAAGTGACGTCACGGAATCCTCCTCACTGTCGCTAGACCACTCTCCCTCACTATACTCTCTCTTCTCTTTTCTCCCATCTCTTTCTTCTTCTCTCACTTCTCTTATTGGACTCACTTTCTCTATGAGCAATTCCTTTGTAGGTGATGCGTTTCTTAACTCTTTTAATGTGTTTGTGAGATCAATATTAATCGGTAACGGTTGATCTTCCTCTGACTCCGTTTCGTGCCTTCGCTTTTTCTTGCTCTTTGAGTGTTTCTTTTCTTTCTTGCGACGTCTTTTCTTTGTTCTGGAAATTAACAATTTCTATTTGGTTAATAAGTAATTTTATTGCTATATAAAATGTTCGAAGATATTAAAGAAAAGAACTCGATATACTAATTACTAAGGAAATCTAGTTACTTCATATTTTGGTAACTTTGATTTTAAACTTTAAGAGTGAAGAACTTAATATTTTGCAAATGTTTTAATAATTTAAAAAAACATGCTTATAATATCTCCATACATAAACAGGACTGTGTAGTTACATTAAAAAATATTATGTACTTCATAATATTCTGAATTACATACAATGATAAGAGTGCGATAAGCTTTATTATAAATATTTATATACACATACCCATCATAATCCGATTCTTCGTCATCTGATGATCTGCAAAAAAAAGATTATGTTAAATAAATATATTATACCTATATCTGTACAAAACATTTAAAATATATAAGTGTCCGCCTGTTATGACTTAAAGTGTTTGTGAAATTAACACACGTTACTGAAACACAATTTTATTGGCCTTGATTAATCTCTAGATAGGATAAATTGATTTTAATTACTCTGACTGAATTATAAACGCATTTATTGGGCGATTATTGGGCTAGTTTTTTTTTTGCCAGATTTCTCAAGGAATTGTGACAAATGACATTGTGTCCAAATGACACTGCCCTTTACATACATGATAAGTATGTAAAGGGCAGCGTCATTTGGTAATTACTAATTAGTTTTAATAAAACTGACGGTAAACGTTATTGACTTAGTAATAAATAATAATATGAACAAATAAAAATATAAAACTGTTTCTTACTTGGAATAAAGCTTATCCCGATAAATTGTATATTTTATTAACTTTTTTTAATATTTGTTATTATCTAAGCATAAACAGGGTAAGGCAGTAAAAATCAAATCTATAAAATCACTTCCTACTATACTCTATGTGTATGTATATACCTACATACATAGAGGTTTATATTTTCATAATGTATAGAACAAAATACACATCAAGTTACTCACTTATTCCGTTTCCTTCGCCTCCTATGTCGATCCGTGTCGTCGTCGTAATCTGTGAGATAATACAATCTTTATTGAAGCTATATAGCTATAAAAATATAATGTAAATCTACAGAATAAACAAAACAAAAATAATATAAGTAATAATAAATGTAATGTGTTAAATAATAGAAAAGCAAATAAGGTTTGATAACTTAATAGGTAAGTTTTTAAGTATATAATACTAGCTTTCCGCCCGCGGCTTCGCCCGCGGCTTCGCCCGCGTTTTCAAAGAAAACCCGCATAGTTCCCGTTCCCGTGGGATTTCCGGGATAAAACCTATCCTATGTGTTAATCCAAGGTACCCTCTATATGTGTGCTAAATTTCATTGTAATCGGTTCAGTAGTATTTGAGTGAAAGAGTAACAAACACATCCACACACATCCTGACAAACTTTCACATTATAATATTAGTAGGATGTACTTTAACTATAACTACGAATTGTTATGTACTATATGAGCTATTCCTAACATGTATGATCCATAGTTTAACGTTATAATACTTGTTAATTTAAAAATATAATTTAAGTTTATTACAGCTGATCGTAATTATGTGGATGAAATTTGACACAGGAATCTCCTACGATTTTTCACTTCATATAGGAATACTAGCGGTCCGCCCCGGCTTCGCCCGTGGTACCTACATGTTTAAACTATCCTATCTCTCAAGTTGGATCGAACTACACATGGTGTACGAATTTTATTATAATCGGTTAAGTGGTTTAGGAGTCCATTGAGGACAAACATTGTGACACGAGATTTATATATTATATTAAGATTATGCATGTGAAATTGCGGGCTTAAGCTAGGAGTTCATTAAGTAGCAAATATATAAATTATATAAATAAGGTAGTATTGACAATTCTCACCATATCTGTCCCGTCTTCTTCGCTTTTCTCGTCTGCGTCTTTTCTCTTCTTCATCTGCTTTTTTCTTTCTAAGTGACTCTAACGTATCAACCTAAAACCAAAACATTAAATACTATTGACAAATGCAGAGACTGAATCGCGCAAGCGAAATATTTTCGCTACAGAGCATATATACAAGTTTCCGACATCATTCACAGACCCCGATGAACGGCCGGACAGTCGAGTAGACTGGTCGAGAATCCCCCCTATTTTTGATGCAGGAATTCCACCTTCCTTCCCCCACAATACACAATATTAAATCTTAAAAATATGTATTATATTTATAAAACCATGAATTAAATCACAATACTGTATAAGCTACTAGACTATAATGCGTAATTTTTAATACTATAAAGAGAATAATCAAATTAATTTTATAATGTTGGTAAGCTAGAAATTCACTTCAAATAAAATCAGGGCCCACCTTAACTTTAATACAATAATTTTGGCCATCTTTTAATGAGCTAGCTCTTAATCGCAGATGTACAATAGACACTTAGAAGAATTTCCGAAATCGGGCCAGCTCCCGTTCACGCGTGATGCGGGTCACCAAGGAAAAAAGAATTCATTTTTACATGCAAAGATATTATATAAAGAAATAAAAATAAAACGGCATACCATAGCACTAGCCAGCGAAGTATGCGGCAGTGCTGCAGCTGCGGGATCAACGCCAACCTTCTTGAGGAACTCGGCCGCTCGTCTCCGTCTCTCTTGTTGCTTGCTACGATCTGTTTCTGAGTCCGCATCTCCTGGGAAACATTGTTTATTTATTTATTGAGAGATGAAATATATTTTAATTTGTAGACTTTTTAATAAGTTTCAATAAAAGAGCATTTTACGACAAATAACATTTCAATATCAGTACATAGAAAACAAAGTCGTGGCTGTCGCTATCTGCTTAAATCTTAAAACCAACGCAACAGATTTTGATGCGGTTTTTCTAATAGATAAAGTGATTATTTGAGAAGGTTTTTAGTATATGATTTACAAGGTTTTTGGCAAGCGGGCAAAGCCGCAGGCGGAAAGCCTATATTAACCCATTGAGCCCCGAACGGCCCGATCGGTCCACGACAATAGATTTTCTATTGTGTCTGTGATTCCGGGGCCTGAGTTATTAATTAAATGTCACTACCAGATAATTATAATTACGTAACGACAACAATTTTAAATTTAAATTTACTTTAATTTAGGATTATATTCACTCCTTGAAAACACTTGCATCTTGCAAAATATTACTTGTACAGTGTACATATAAAGATGTTTGTAAGTATATCAAAGCAATATTATAGCTTCTTTTGGGCCTTCAGCAACATAATTTCTAATGAAAATATTAAGGAAGATAAAAAACCCATGGAGGGTTGTCGCGTAAAAACCACAGGACAGTTCTTTTGCTTATTATTATAATAAATGATGTAACATAATATGTATTTTGTAAAATTAAATTGTAAAACTGACATGATATAAAAGAGCAACTATTGAGTTTCTTGCCGGTTCTTCTCCATAGATACTGCTTTCCGAATCGGTGGTAAATGTAAAAAATATGTAATGACGTTTCAAAAGTGCTTCTAGAAGAAGTCTAATTGAATATATAAATGTTTGAGTTTGAGTTTGAGTTTAAGGGACTCACCTTTACTATCAGATTGATCTCCCGTCAAATCGATCATTTCATCCGAGTTATCTTCTAAATTAATAATTTCATCTTCAATCTCTTTACTCTTTTTCCTTCTCTTCCTATGTCTATCACTGTCCCTTTTTCTCTCCTTTTCACCATCCCTTTCTCGCTTATGCTTTTCGCTATCTTTGTCTCTCATTTGCCAATCTCTGTCACCGTCTCTTTCCCTCTTAGCTTCCACATCTATATCTCTATCCCTTTCTCTCTTCGACTCATATTTCTCCCGACGCTCCCTTTCATAATCACGTCTTGCTTCTCTTTCCAAATTTCTATCTCTATCTTTTTTCTTTATCCGTTCTTCTGTTTTCCTAGACTCTCTGCTTTCCGATTTCGACCTGTGCTTTTTTTTTTCCCGCCTTTTCTCTCGATATTCTTCATCTAGTTTTATTTCTTTTTGGTTCACTTCCGGTTCCGGGGTTTTCTCTTTGGTTTCTTGCTGTTCTTTTGGTGTTATTATAGGTGGTGCTGGAACTTCTGGTATAACATCAATTTTGGGGACTTCTTTCACTGGCAGTGGTAGAGGTTGAGGCTTGTATATTATAGGTTCCGCTACTTTCACAACATTTGGCTCAATTACTTTAATTTGTGGCAAGTTATTTTGAGAACTCTCTATTTTGTATATAACCGGTGCAATATTATTCATAAGAGTAACTGGGGGTATATTTGAAGGTGGTGTATTGGATTCTTTTGTTTCTGTATCGTTTTGGTTTTGAGCGTCTTTTTTGTCGTCATCTTCGGAACTCGATTCGTAAGGTAGAGCCGGTTTGGGAAGTATGGGATCTGGTTCTTTATGTTTCTTTATTGAAAATGAAACTGGCGCTGATGAAGAAATAATTATTTGTTAATATTACATCAAATAGTGAAAAACTTATTCAAAATCGGTTTAAAGTTGTGGAAAGTAAAATACAATTTCTTCTATTTCATCTTCTATCGAACTAATTAAATAATACGTTTTGTATCAGTTGAGAATTAATAAATATAACACTATTGTTCACAAGTTTTTTTTTACGCTATAAAAATATAAGCATCTCATCTAAGAATTATGTAAAGTACTTTACATATTCTTTGGTGGTAAAATATTTACTAAAAAAATTAATAAACGAATTACCAACCTTTTTTCTTCTTCACTTTCTCCTTCCCATTAACGTTTATACCCCTCTTTTGTTGCATTAGCTTCTTATAAAACGGATGGTATATATTATCTGGATCCAGGAAAGTGAATCGCGGATCATTTTTGGCGCGCACAATTTCAGCGAACTCGTCGCCATTTCGTGCCACGTATGCCGCCATCTTGTCGATCACGACTTTGACGTCTTCCGGCGGCGTTATTATGATTGGCTTGTCTTTGCTATCTGATGACGAGCTGTCTTCGTAATCTGGGAAATAATTAGAAAAAAATAAAGAAACTATTTTAGATGCAATAACAGTTAATATAAATAATTAACAATCCACAAACAGTCGAATTGTAGAAATTGGCGTCATTATCACATAGAGGCGATTTTTAAAGGCTACAACTATGTAAATGAATGAATTGAGATATACATTCTTTCGAATGTTGCCAATTAATAAGGTATGAAAATTATCGTCAAAAAGTGTTAAAAAATTATCGTTAACATTATGATTCAACTCAAAAACTTTGATTTTAAACCATATTTGCACATAACAAAAAAAAAAAATACCACATAAGTACCTGATTCTTCACTATCACTATCCGAATTATAGTTCTTCATCAGACTAAGGCCTGTAGATTTAGTCGGAGGTATTGTTGGCTGTACTACAGGAACTACTGGTGCTTGCACCTGTGTTTGTGCCAAGTACTGCTGGTAGTATGCTGCATATTGCTGGTACGCTTGTGCCACCGCTGGAATATTGTATGGAAATTTAGTTTTTAGGGTGTCAGCTTTATGGTTGGTTTTGGAGTGCAAAGATAGAAAAAAGAAAAAATGTATTTACAAGATTAATGGTTTTAACTTTTAATGATGAAACATTTAGAAAATAAAACAAACCTTCATTTATAATGTCTAAAATATAATAAACAAATAGTCGAAAGTTGCATTGTACAATATATTAGTCAAAATTATTTTGAATAATCAATTTATTTATATGTAAATTGTATATAGTGTAGATTTAGGTGTTAAAAAGTTAGGACATTTTGATTTATGAATATATCTACACACTTAAAAATATTTTCAATGTTACAAACTATATGACATAATCTATAATATAAATCTATGAATCGCAAAATGGTGTTGGTAAACGCATAACTCGATAACGGCTGAACCAACTTCGTTAATTCTTTTTTTATAATATTCCTTGAACTGCGAGGATGGTTATTATGGAGAGAAAACGTAAACATGTACTACGGACGAAGCTGGGGCGGACCGCTAGCATTAAATAACAAACTATATCACTATACAACAATTCTGAATTAAATTTTAAATCTCAAGATAATTAAAAGCTTTAAGTTTAAACTTATATCCCACCTTTATCCGTCTGATTGTACATAACCGGAGCCCTACTGATCTCCGCATTGCTCCGTGGTGGCAGGGGCTCCGTGCCCGGCGGGGCCACCTCCCCGGGCGCTAGTTCGGGCGCGTATGTCTCGTCTATTGTCGCTTCGCCCCGCATCTTCGATATTAGCATTGTGTAGTCACAGTCAGCGGAGGGCTTGTAGTGTATGCTGGGTATAGAGGGCGCCTGTAATAATTTTTAGTTAGTAAAGAAGGAAAGTGTTTATTTTAATACACAAACAGACAACATACTATCATCAATTTAGAATTCTAAAAGATCTTAATTCAATTTTTTATATCACATGATATTAACTTTTGAATTTCTATAGTGTAAATTTAAAAATGAAGCGCACAATACTATTAATTAATTAATTAATTCACAACTTCTATTTACATGTAAAATAATTTTACCTGAAATGTGTTACAAAACTATGCAGTTTTTGTAATTAAATTAAATTTAAAAGTAAAGTGGATCTAGTGAATTCAATTCTAAGCTTTATTTCAAGACCTAAGCTAAAAAATGAATTGCATTTTAATCAAGAGGTAATAATACAAAGTATAATTCTGAATGTCTTACATTTTTTGGATATTATTTGAATTTCTGATATAAAAGTTGATAAATAATTTTTTATAAATTTTGTACAGGCTACAAATAAAGAGCCATGTCAACTGAATAAATATACTTATTACTTACAGATTCAATAATAGTTGATGCTAAACTTGGATGTAGGTATTCATCAGTATTTTCCGCAGGTTTCTCTGTAAAAGAAAACAATTATTTATTATAAGTATGCAAATTTAATTATGATGAATGAAGATGAAAATGAAGTAGAATATTGTATAACATTAATTTTGACCTAAATGGCAATGTAAATTATAAGTATTTGTTATAGTTAGAAGTATATGAATTATGGATGTTTTTTTTTTTAATTTTAAATATAATTTTTCTATCCTTGTGCTTCGCCCGTGGTACATGTTTATGTTCTCACTCAAAAAGAACCATCCTTGTACTTCAAGGAATATTATAAAAAAAAAAAATTAACGAAATGTTCTCAACATTTACACTTAAGAGTTCTCACAGATGAACGTTTGTAAGAACACTTAGCAACACATTTGGCGATTCATTTTTATTATTATTAAAAATAAACAGCATTGAACATAATAAAAAAGGTACTATAAACATATTTTTTACCTTCTACAACCTCCTGTTTCTTCTCTGGCCATTTTCCTGCCTTAACAAGACCAATCAAAGCTGTATAGTATGTATTTAAAGTGGAATCTTTATTAAGAAACTTGAACTGTGGGTTGTCACCCTGCTTCGCTTTGATTAGAATCTCCATTTGCACTCCTTGAGATGCTATAAAGTTTGCCGTTTTCTCAATTATGGCATTTTGCTTTTCTGTTTCAGGCTAGAAATACAACAAGAGCACAATGAGCATTAATCTAATAACAGTAATATTTGAATGGTTAATATTTTGATGTATTTAATAATATGACAAACATTTTTCTCAATCTTCCAATCACATAAAAAAATTGTTATACAGATAGATTACAGTTTATACTAATCTAGAGTAACTTATAGCTCATTTACCTTGTAAAAAATCTCTCTTGGAAAGCAGAGGACTTATTAAATTATAAGTATATGAATTAAATTTTGAAAGTTAACACTTATTTACTCACAAAAACTATATCAACAGGCAACAGAGCTTTCAATCCTTCCGATGGAACAAAAGGCTCCTCAACTTCAACGACAGGCGTCTCTTTGGGTGTTTCTTGCTGTGTGTCATAGTTGAAACCAACTTGACCATAGCCAGCTGCGTGAAGACGTTTCAACTCCTCCTCTGAAAATAGAAATAATGATATTAACATTCAAATAGAAATAATGATATTTTCCCTAAAATAAGTGAAAATGAAACATTAACTTGAGATGAAAATATAAAATGCAATATTGAAGACTTATTCTGAACATATTGTATTGCATCAGAACTAAACAGGAATAATACTATTTAATAAAAGTGTATTGTAACAAAAGAGAACTCCATGATAGCTAGATTTTCGCTATATGTGAAATATAATGAAGACACAGACTAATAATAATATACTACGTATACAACAGACGGTGCACTCCATACAAAAAAAGTTGCACTATGAATTTACGCAATTAAAGCGCCAGTGGGGAAATAACGTACTACATGTTCGATTATATCTCTTAGTCTTTTGCTTTTAACACACTAGATGGCACGTTAAACACTGACTTGATGTTCTTTTCCTTCCAGAGCCACTAGATGGCACTAATGTAAATATATGTACACGTACCTTTTATTTTCAAGTCTTTGGCGTCAAGTGTCAACTGTCAACTGTCAACATAATATTTTGTACCTACTCGGATTTTTAATTAAACAAAGCTGACTCACAGAGTACCTACATTATTATGACTGGTATTTAGTTCAGTTTATTTACGAGATTCTGTCAAAACCAAAACGAGAAGCTTTGTTTGTTTTCGTTTTTAATTGTTGAAAAATAAGTGCTAAATATGATTGATGGACTGTGAGGTTATGTAGAATCTACAGGCAGAAAAACGGCAGAAAATAAGCTTTATATGGTAAACTGATATTTTCTCTGAACATAAATTTTTACAAACATGATTTTTAATGATTGGTTTATGGATTTGTAACCCAATATAAGATTGTTTTATTACAGACTTATTGCTTACGTTCGCAATAACAAATTTGTTCAAGAGAGGAGAAGGATTAATCCATCCCAAATGTAAATACGATTCTCCACAAAAACATTGTAGACACAAGAAAGGGATTTCTACATTTGCTACTAAGAAGGATATGGGATCATGAAGGATTTCATCTGTTTTAATACCAGTAAAATGGAATGAGCGCCGTGGCCGTGACTGTGTTTGGTACATAAAGAATGACAAACATTCAACTTAAAATTATTATGAGTGCATTACGGGCAAACACACAATAAGTTGTCCTTTGACTAAGATGTACTTAATTTTAAGGAACACTAAAATGGATGGCTAGAATAGGTATAATCGCATACATAGTATTTATTTCTAGTCTGTTGTATAAATAATCAAAGACTACAAAATATATAGTGAACTATGTCTTTAATATTAATTCTACAGTTTACAGTGTAGTGTGTAATCTATTGTATGTGTGCGTCTAGAATATATAGTCCTGTTGTTCTACAGTTTAAGCAGTTCAATACAAGCTTACAGATGAGTCAAGTGTTTCATTAACCACCAACCATTGCATGGCAACCCTGCCAGTTTTGTAAATTGTAGTCTACCTAACCTGACTGTTGGTTTTGATTTGTATCACACAAAGAATACTATACCAAATTTCAAGAAATAAGAATTAAATATTTGATTAACTTTTACTAATATACAGGAGCTTATATACATCAAACAAGACCAAAGCAGGGCTTTGGAGAAAGTGTGTATGGACAAAGACCACAATACATATGGTGCGGACAACTGCATGAAAAGCATGCAGTAAGGGACATTAAATAAATAAATAAATAAAACACATTTATTGTCAAGATCACAACACGAGATACATTTATAAACGAAGGAAAAACAAAAAGAAATAAAAAGAAAAATAATTAAATAAAAATAATCTTATTCCTAAGAACTGTAATGTGGCAGTGAGTGACCTGACAAATGGAGCCAACTCAGTATATGATGGCAAGGTGATTAATACCTCACCACCACTGATTTTCAGTGACCCCAAGTGACTATTGGAGTTTCAGTCTAGAATTGTATATAATGATAATTTAACATGAGTATAATATACTCATGTTAAATTATCATATTATTATGTGAAAGATATATTTCTATTAATATGATAAATACTAATAAATAAATACATCAGTTAAAACATGATATACATATATATACATATATATATGTATAGGTAGATATAATATCAGTATGTAATTATGTATATACTTAATGTAAATAAATAAAATGAAATTATGTATATGTTACCGGAAATGTATGAAATCAAGGAATTGTATACAAATCCTAGTGGTCTAAGATCCGAATATAAGTCGAAATGCAACGGCGTGATAATAGAATGAGACCAATTTTATAATAAATTAAGTGTATTAAAAATGGTTTGACTGGAAAAATCCTGGACAGGATATTTTTTATTAATTATTAAAAAAAAATTATTTTCATTTTTTATTAATTGCAGTTTCGAGATAATAAAACAAACGTTATTTGAAGACTTTTTAACGAATGGGTCTCAAACTAATAGGAAATGTGTACAATGCCGATGCCACTTAGGAAATGTATAAAATATTGTTTAATAAACTATTTAATGCATACATATCCTAGTAAATATAAAAATGAATCGCAAAATGTGTTGGTAAGCGCATAACTCGAGAACGGCTGAACCGATTTCGATGATTCTTTTTTTATTATATTCCTTGAAATACGAGGATGGTTCTTATGTAGAGAAAACGTAAACATGTACCACGGGCGAAGCCGGGGCGGACCGCTAGTATCCTAGTAAATGTATAATCTTCCTTGGAATTATATATAATTCCAATATCGTATTAGGAAATGTAAATAAAGTAAATGATTTCTGTAATAAAACACGTTGTTATTTTTTTTTATTATAGCACTTATTGAGACAATCGGGTAACAGTCTTACCGTAAAATAATAATAATATGTTCATATTATCTTACTAATTAACATTTCTTAAATCAACTTATATTCAATCAAATCAAATTTTCATTTATTTAAGGGTGCTATTACCGATTTTTAACAAAAAACGCTATTTTACGGTACCATTTTAACTCAAAGCAATTACACGTGAGAACAAAGTAATATCTTAATTTAAAGATAATATATTCAGATCTAGCGCCATCTTGGATTATAGTTTTGACCTCATATTCGTTAATAGCTACCCCAAAAACCATGAAAATGACACCCATGACGAAAAGATTTCAAATTTTCGTCGGCGCCATCTTGGATTTTAGTTTTGACCTCATATTGGTTAATAGCTACCCCAAAAACCACCCACATTTGCAAATGTGTTTGCTACTTAGGAAAAGTTCAGATTTAAAGATATAGATAATGTGACGAATTTAATTTATTTAATTCCGACTGTTTCTCGGAATAACATACCTACATTTACTAAGAATTGCATACAATGCCGGGTTTAATATATTGCCGGTAACATAATATTATGTATGATAATAATTCTTAAAAAAGTATTTTATACATTTCTTAAAAAGCTTCGATATTGTATACAATAATACAATTCATATTCAAATTGTTGTAAAATAGTCCCACTTTTTTAAGTTGGTTGAATACACTAAAATACTTATAAGGATCGTACCTACTAATAAAAGTAACAAAATGAATTTTTTAAAGTTCCCAGTAATCTTCTGGAATCAATTTCAATAAAAATATAAAAAAAAATATCAAGTATGAAGATGGTCTATAAAATGGATTGCGCTATGTTTACGTGAGCGTGATGTCCCGCGAACCACGTTGCGACGTTAAATATACCTAAATTTGAGTAACGCAGATTTGTGACAGCGTCCTTAAGGTAATCAGTCCCCTCGTCCTGCTGTCCCCGTGTACATGTCGCAGTTGGATTGTATAATCCGCCGTATTACAAACGGCCGGCATTTTGTAATATGCCGAAATTCGTCTTTTTCAAACATTCTACAAAAAGACGGTCGCGAGCCGACGGAGCCCCACTTCGTGGGGCTCCTATTTCTGTATAGTTCTAAAAAACACGAACCTAACCTAACCCACCCCCTTATCCAAACCAAAAAATTCTGATTACGAATTTTCGGCATATTACAAAATGCCGGCCGTTTGTAATTCGGCGGATTATACAATCCGATTGCGACATACATACCCCTCGTCCCGCGTACCTTCCAATATCTTAGATGTTTTACATTTCCGACTGTTAGTTAGGAAATGTATGGATTTCCTAGGAAATGTGTACTATAAAATAATTTATTTCACACATTTCCATGCGATTTTAGGAATTACATACATTTCCTGGGAATTTCATACAATGACGGATTACATACATTTCCGTTAACATATACTTACAATGTTTATAATTATAATGATAAATAGGCAGAAAATAACGGTCTATATAATGTTATGTTATATTATAACCAGTAAATAAAATAAATATTTAATTAAAGTTTATGTGTAAACTGTAATTCGATACAAATTCAGGGTTAGAACAGGATTTTAAAATATGTCTCCGGTATTGGAAACGAAAATTATTAATATTTGTCAAACTGGTTAAATGGTGGTGGAATGTTGTTCCAACACTTATGGCTCTTTCAATTTATGCGTTTCGTATCGGACCGCTAGTCGCTACAGTGCCGAAGCTGTGCGTTTGTCGTACGGCGCACGGCCGGTCGTTTGTTTTCATACAAAATGCACGGTGCGGCAACAGCGCGGCGTCCGTACCGCGAACGCTCGACAGCAGGACGGCAATCTACAGATCACCCATATTTGGCAATCTCGCTTCACCTAATGGCCTTGTTTGTTCAAGCCGAAATGAATTAATTACCTACTGCAAAAATTAAATAATTTAGATTACCTGGAAAAGACAAGGAAAATAAACTTTAAACAAGTGTTCGACCGATTATTACCAAGTAGGTAAATAAATTAATGACAAGACAAGGTAATTAATGCTAATAATTTCCTAAAGAAAACATTTTTTTCAAAATTTTCACATAATAGGTACTAGTACCTAACTAGACTCAAAAGTTTATGATAAGTCAATGAATGATAAATAGAATATGTTTAAGTAAAATGAAGTAGTTTATTTTACAATAAATTAATCTTATAAATTACCAACTTTCATTCTACGGCTTCAACCGTGTGCCTTATTCAATCCCTGTTCCTACACCTTGAATCCTATTTATGCAACAAAATTGAGATGTCCTTTTTCAACGTAGGTATGTACCGTGTATGTATGTATATCGAAATTTCCGTCAAAATCGGTTCAGACGCGTGCGGGAATACCTATTTTCTCGTGGTCCCACTATTTTCTATTTTGTCCTACTATGACGGAGTAACTTTCGTATTTATCTACAAAACAGAAATGATTTGATTGTTTGTTTGTTTGTATTGGATAGGATCCGAAACTACTGGATTGATTTGAAAAATTATTTCACCATTCGAAGCAAAAATTATACCTACCTGATGAACATAGGCTACTTTTTATAACGGAAAAATACTTCATTCTTATGGGAATCGATGTCGAAATATTTAATTTTAAGCGCATAAAGAAAAAAAACGCAAAGGATCATTCAAAACCTTTTCTACGGTTTAAATCTCAAAACTTTTTGGTTCATACTTCATATAAAGGTAATCTGATAGGATTATTTAGAAAATAAAACAAGATGACGTAGGTAGGTATTTAACTTTAGTTTCGATTTATTATCATTATGATGATTTCTTGATATTCTTAACGACGCGGTTGGCGCAGAGGTAAAGTAACTGCCTACTGAGCTGACGGTCCTGGGTTCGATCCCCGGTCAGGGCAAATATTTGTGTGATGAACTTGATTATTTGTTTTTGGGTCTGGGTGTTATCTATATATGTATTTATAAAATATTAAATTATATTTATCATCGTCTAGTACCCACAACATAAGCCTTAATT
This sequence comes from Colias behrii, assembly GCA_029959065.1. Lineage (NCBI taxonomy): Eukaryota > Metazoa > Arthropoda > Insecta > Lepidoptera > Pieridae > Colias > Colias behrii. The sequence continues at coordinate 2,618,723 of JARWMC010000017.1, read as the reverse complement.
GAGATTACTGTGGGACTAGGTCGATTTGTGTAATATTGTCCTTTAATATTTATTTATAATTTATATACTTATAATTAAATGTGACTAGAAATAATATACTTACTACGGTTTAAGTATAGGTTGTATTATTATTATTATTTTGTAATGAGATCTTGCAATCAAATATTCACACAATCTCGCAAGTTTTCCGACAATTCATTTTTCGTATGAAAACTATCAATACACTATACTCTGTCCATTATATTATTATTTGCTTTTTGACAGCTTCACGCCTATGTAGGATTGTATTGTCTATGTTAAAATGTCATACAAATAATTATCGTACTTCATGGACAGGTCCCGCCCACTTAGTGATGCCTACACAGAATTATTCAATAATGGGTCGATAGATTAGAATAATCGATACAAATACTCTGTAAAATATATCCGATACAGAAAAACTCTTCTATTATGTTATATAATTTAAACGTAAAGACAACCGAATTGTAAGAAACCAATAAATAATAAAATATGTGGTTAGTTTAGTTTTAACATACAATGCATAGATATGTGGTCTTATTATTACATATCTTATTAGTACGTTTACGTTGTAATTATTATTTACGTACCTGATTCGATTTATGATAATATTTTAAATTTATAATTGAAATGGTATCACAATCGATAATCTTTTGAACATCACTTCTGGTATCACCCGTCGAGCTGTCAAAAAGCAATTCTTATAGTGGACAGACTATAGGTACCTACCTAATATAAGCCGCTACAGGAACGCAGTTAGTAATAATTAATAACGGCTTTAACCCATTTACAATATTTTTTATAGGTACTGCAAAGGCAATGAGGTTATGTATTAAAAACGTAGTACACATATATTATTATTAGTCTGTGGTCTGTGATATTATTATTAGTCTGTGTTAAAAACGTGAAAAGTAACGTAAAAACGTCTTAGTGCCATCTAGTATTCGTTTAGCATCGCCAAATTGGAGGAGAATAACTTGTTTATAGTAGTTTCATGAGATGGCGTTGTTTTGAATATAAACTTTTCTGTAAAATTAGTTAAAATCGAGTGAAAATTAAATTAAATAGGTAGGTTCCATTTACAAAAGTATGTAAAAAATTATAAAAAGCAATGAAATTGCAATTAAATCTAATTTTGTTTCTTGCTGGTTAAAATGATACACTTAGCGGCATCTATTGGTAGACGGATGGCATTAATCGTCTTTTGTATGTAGTGAACCAGACATGATGAAGAATAAAAATATTACCCTTGTACATCTCCTCTTCATCTTCATTAGTATGCAGCGCTCGGTATCGCTCATTGTCACACAGCTGTTCCACATCCCTTTCCGCCTTGGTGAGTTCCACACGCCAGTCAAAGCCCCCCGGAGGGGCCTCCAGGGGCGTAAGGTCATGTAGGGCTCCTCTTGCGTCATACCTGTTAATATAACATGTTTTAATACCATGGATATCTATTTGTTGCCGAACACACCTTTACCAAAAGTTATTTATACCCTGGACTGGTTTTATAACTTTTAAGCTTAAGCGTTGTGTATGAGAAATACAATTGATATTTCAACATCAACAACATTATTTAAGGTCTTATAGATTCATGTTTAATTTATAAGAAACAAGTTTTTATACACATCAAGGACATATTTTGTTCAATATTTCTTTTATAGCGCATGGTATTCAGTATAGATAAATCAACTGGATACTTGAGTAATCAAGAAACCACAAAATTCAAATGTCTTAAATCCATTTAAAACTAATTTATAATTCTAACATGGTTATAACACACCACTTATTTGTAACTTTGTGTAGAATACATACGCAATCAACCCTCGCAGGTTATACATACCACCAAGGGAGGTCACCATTACTAATGCGATGCCAGCGACGAAGACAGCTACCCTCATCTTCAAGACGCTGCCACTTTTAATCTTTTCTGCGAAATACTTAGGGCCTTCCAAAAATTTAATTTTCTGATAAGTAATAACAGTTTATAACTTTTTAGCGCACAATTAGCAGTCTTATAGAAAAAAACGTATCGAACCTGTCGATTTTCAAAGTTTCATCCCCCATCCATGGTATGAGGTGTTTTCCTTGATCAATGTGCAGGGCTTTCTCATCGTCCCTGAACAATTTGCACGAGTAGCCAAACACGAATAATTCTTCTTTCTTCTCTTTGAATTCACTTTTCCGAAGAATACCAGTTTCACTTCCAGTCCATTTTAAAGACATTTTACAAAACTTTTCTAACTACACATTTCACAAACAAAATGACACTTCACATTCACGATTCGCTGGATTCAGAGCTGGATTCGCTGTTTGGCGTAATTTGACATAGAAATTAGAAATGGCTGCTGTCATGGCCTCCGAGGTCATGGCTGATAACCACCACAGAGCAAGTAATGTGTATGTGATAACCACAGAGTAAGTATTATACTACGTAAATAAGACATTTTATATTAATTGCATACTCCCCGTTTTCCAATTAAAGAGCATAATGCGACTCAGTGGCGCACAATGCCGAATTATGCTGATGCTTAATTGGAACGTGAATTAGTTTTCAAATGCACCAGCAGGTTGCGCTAAGTTCAGTGTTGAAAAAAAAAATATTCATAGAGTTAGCAATAACCTCATTAATGTGTAAATAAAGTGGTATACATAATAATTGGTTGAAAACTATTTACGGTTATTTTAAGTAATTTGGATTTTGATTATTTCATTAACATTTTAAAGTGAAACTTTTATTACATCGTCTCAAACTTTTTGGTCTGTGTAGCGCATGTCGCGTGTATCGCGGCTGCCGAGTAGGTATACCTACTCGGCAGCCGACCGACACGCGACATGCGCTACACAAAGCAGTGTTCGGACTTCGGAACCGTTCGAACAGTTTCACTTTTACCGTGGTTTCATAAAACCACACAACATTTTTTTTCAATGTTTGTACCTTCATCCATACTTATATTTATTTTTTAACACAATTTGAATTAACTTTGATTATTTCGAAAAAACTATAATGAAACGAAAGCTTTAAAATTTTTTCCAACAATTAATAATATTACTAACGATAAATCGATTGCACGCATCAATTCACGCGCATTACTTTTAAGAGTGCTCGATTGTGCGAAGCGTTGCTGTAGTTGAAACATTCAACGTTAAGCATTATGCCGCATAATGCGCTCAAGTGCTGTAATTGGAAAACGGGGATTATGTCCACTGCAATTATTATATTATATTATTCAACGAAATAAAATAATAGTTATAAAGGTTAGATTGTAAAAGTAATATTTTTTTCTTGCAATTGCAATTTTTTTTTCATCTTGTATTATACAGGGTGGCCCGTTTACAGTGGTCCAAAAATTTTTTTCAGCTTGAGAGCATCATGAGTAATCATTTAAAACAGTCTTTCCCAACGTGGGCGATAACGCCCCCTTGTGGGCGCTGCAGGCCTAAAGGGGGGCGGTAAGAGACCCAGAAAAAAAAGGGGGCGTTGTGTAGGGCTTTGGGGTCGATTTATAATTTCATCTACCTAGCTAGGAAGACTCTTAGAAACCGACTGAGCTCTCGACTTCGAGAGTCGACATCTTGTGAACATCAACTAATATTAATTAAGATATAGCTCAAAATCGGTTCGATATAATAGACCGCGGGCAATCATGTTTTAACAAGTTTTTGTTAAATAATCCGATTTGTACATTCCTGTATCAATCGGCTGGTTCTATAATACTTGTTCTTGCTTGTCGAGTACGATTGGGCGTCGAATGAGATAAACGAGTTTATGCACGTTTGATGTCTTATTCCTGTTGGTGCGTGCTGCTTATGCAATCCTATATAAACGACGTAAATTTATTTTATTTTCATTTGCGGTTTCGCGCATAATAGATAAGCAGTACTTGATTTCAACACTTACGTATTTCTCAAAACAAAACAATGTCGGAAGTAAAAAAGAAGAGACGGCAATACTCTGCGGAATATATTAAATTCGGATTTATTGAAAATCCCACAAACCCGTCGTCGCCTTTGTGTCTTCTATGTCTAAAAACATTTTCGAACGAAGCAATGAAGCCTTAAAGACTGCAAGATCATTTGAATAAAATGCATCCAGATAAGAAAGACAAGAATGTAGCATTTTTTCAAGACCTAGAGAAGAAGCATAATACTCAGCCAAGTGTATCAAAACTATTTTCGGCGGCTGCTAAGCAAGATGACGACGGACTTCGAGCTTCGTACAATATCTCTTTGTTAATTGCTCAAAAAGGCAAACCACACAACATCGGAGAAGAGTTAATTTTGCCAGCAATAAAGGAAGTAATAACTACTGTGCTTCATAAACCGGCCGCAGATATTATCCGAAAAATTCCTTTGAGTAATAATTCTGTGCAAAGACGAATTGATGAAATGGCTGAAAACATTGAAGAATCATTGTGCAATCATCTGAGGACTAGTCAATTCTCAATTCAGCTCGATGAGTCCACTTTACCAACTAATGAAGCGTTGTTGCTATCTTACGGGAGGTTTATTAAAGATGAGAAAATACGTGAAGAACTATTGTTTGCCAGAAATTTGGAGACAGATACAAAAGGCGAAACCATATTCAATACATTGGAAAAGTTTTGTGAAGAGAAAGAGATTCCTTTGAAAAATATTATATCAGTTGCTACGGATGGCGCTCCGGCTATGACAGGGCGCCATAAAGGCTTCATAGCGTACTTAAAGAATAAAATTCCAGATGTCCTTGCTATACATTGCGTTATTCATAGACAACATTTGGTTGCTAGAAACTTAAGTGAACGACTATTTCAATCACTGCAATATGTCATCAAAGCAGTCAATAAAATCCGTAGCAGCTCTTTGAATGATAGATTATTTCATCAGCTTTGTGCTACTAATGACGAAGATTTCAACCGTTTGTTGCTTCATACTGAAGTTCGTTGGCTGTCAAGAGGCAATTGTCTGATTCGATTTTACAACCTGTTTGACTCTGTGATAGAGTTCTTGGAAACTAAAGATACAGAACTGCGCAACAATCTCATAACATCAAAGAATGATATAGCTTACATGACAGACCTGTATAAACTGTTCAACGACATGAACCTCCAACTGCAAGGCGATGAACTAAATTTAATTAAAACAAAAAATGTCGTTGCTGCTTTCGCAGCCAAACTGCTTCTGCACAAAAAGAATATGGGCAGACGTGAGTTTCACAATTTTCCGAATTTATCAGTATTTTGCAGTAACGACGACTTGTTTGCCTACTGCCAACATTTGGAAAACCTCCACATTGACTTCACCGAACGATACCAGGACATTTTAAACTTGGAAATACCAGACTGGGTGTTGGATCCGTTTTCAAATGTCAACACAGCAATGTCACCTCAGCTGGAAGAAGAACTTATAGAATTGACAACAAACGAAGAAACAAAAATCAAGTTTAAAAATGGATATCAAGAATTTTGGCTACAAAAATCGATCCCACAATTGTACCCTGGATTGTGGTCAATTGTTCAACGATTCTTGATAGCATTCCCATCGTCATATTTGTGTGAACGTGGATTTAGTGCTGTGGCAACGCTGCTTACTAAAAAGAGAAATCGTTTGCGTGTTACCGAACGTGGCGACTTGCGGCTGTTTTTGAGTAAATTGGAACCTGATATCAACAAACTTATTGAACAGCATCAGATTCAACCTTCACATTAGTTTTTATATAAGAATTGATTATGTTTGTTTTATTTTCAATAAAAGATACTCTACTATAAAGTTGCGTTTCGATAATCAGTTATAAGTACTTAGCGTTTTTTAAGTATGTTTAAAAAGGGGGGCGTTAAAAAATAATTTATTCTTAAAGTGGGCAGTAGACAAAAAAAGGTTGGGAACCCCTGATTTAAAACATACTTTAGTAAAGCGAAAACTTATGGTTTAGAAATTATGTTTTTTTTTTAATAATCCGGAGTTTCAATATTTTTGACACAAAACCACTCTGTTATGAAAACTACTGGACCGAATTGAATGAAATTTGGTATAGGTATAGCACAATAACCTACCTATCGCGCTATAGGCTCATCTTGTGTAAATAATTAGACTGCGTTTTTTTATTTTAACTTTTTCTGTAGTTTTTTTAATTTCTCGGCAAAATGTCGATTTTTCGAAAAAATCCTGTGAAAAAAAAATGTACCACCAAGGTTTTGCTGGTACTGCTAAAAACTACCTTAACATAAGGTTATTGTTTACACAAAAAATCATAGTTGTCCTTCGATTGTAACATCTTCAAAAACAACATCATGTACATTAACACATGAAAATCGAAAAATTACGAAATTTACCATAATTTAATTTTAATCATTTGGAACGGCCAATTTTTGATTAAAGAACTATTTATTGCCATAAAAGTCGTTACAAATCAGTATTCACATGGCTATAAAAGTTAAAATGAATGAAATAAAATTTTAACCTGCCAGCCAAGATAACTTAACAAGCTCACTAACTTTATTCTATGTCAATTTATTGAGTTTTTTTTTGAAGTGAAAACTTCTTTAGCGGCGTTAGGTATAAAATCTTAAACTCGCGTCAGGACACGTGGCCTGATCGAAAAAGCGTAAGACGGATTTTTTTTTTTTTTTTTAAGCCCTTATATTCCATGCGTAAGACGGATACCATTCCAAAATATCAAACATGCTGAACGTTAATAATCAAGTTTTCACTTCTGCCGGCACTCCCGGAGTGCAACCCGTCTTTTTTTTTTGTTATTTAGTTTTTATGTTTAAATCTTAATAAAAGGTTTGGAGGATTAATAAAACAACATAAATATTAATTAACATATTGTTTATTTTTTACAAAAGGTTTTCGAAATGCCGTCCGCCTTTCGCTAAACATAATCTTGCATCTGCGTAAGAAATTTCTTCACAGAACACAAACATCATGTGATGTTGTTTTTGAAGATGTTACAATCGAAGGACAACTATGATTTTTTGTGTAAAGAATAACCTTATGTTAAGGTAGTTTTTAACAGTACCAGCAAAATCTTGGTGGTACATTTTTTTTTTCACAGGATTTTTTCGAAAAATAGACATTTTGCCGAGAAATTAAAAAAACTACAGAAAAAGTTAAAATAAAAAAACGCAGTCAAATTATTTACACAAGATGAGCCTATAGCGCGATAGGTAGGTTATTGCGCTAAACCTATACCAAATTTCATTCAATTCGGTCCGGTAGTTTTCATAACAGAGTGGTTTTGTGTCAAAAATATTGAAACTCCGGATTATTTAAAAAAAAAATCATAATTTCTAAACCATAAGTTTTCGCTTAACTAAAGTATGTTTTAAAATTTAAATGTTTACTCATGATGCTCTCAAGCTGAAAAAAATTTTCGGACCACTGTAAACGGGCCACCCTGTATAAATTTGAAAGTGGTAGATTTATAAATTTTGATAAAATACATATTATAGCCTGCTGATTATAAAATTGCTCAGCATTTTATTTAGGAGCATTAATAAAAATTAAAACCATTTTATAATTTGTACCAATAATAAAAATAATAAAATAATCTGTACACAAAAATAGCAAGCATGCCACAAAGAACACCGTTATTGTGTACAAAAAAATAAACAGTGGCAACTGGATATAATGCAAACAAATTAAGGTGGTTATTTAATTCGACCGAAATATTTACATTCAATATTTATATAATTTGGTCAGGTAATACAGGTCTCAAAAGGCATATGGCGGACGTTTTATATATTTTTGCATTGAAAACTGATAAATTCTTTTAGTTATGAATATCTTGTGACCGCTAGAGCGTATTTGTTACATTTAGATGATAATCGTTAGTTTTAAATGTGTAAATAAGTTTATTATACTTAAAGTTGTGTACATAGTATTTTCGTTCGTGGACGATTTATCCGTATTGTATAGTGAAAAACGAAGTCTGTGATATAAACAATACATAGGTGATAGAATAATTTGCTGTACACTTTTGTAAATATTGTATAAATATTTTAGAATTTTAGTAGAGTTAATATATTGAGCGAAGACTGAGGTATTTAGTGCGAGTTTGCAAGCTATGTCAGCTGTGAGTCTATTGTCTACATTGAAGGAGAAACCAACGGACGAAAGCCAAATAGATGAAGTTAACCAATCAGGTAAATTCATCACTATTTCATATTCCTTGCAGTTTTATCACCTACCTTCATATTATGGTTAGAAATATTAAATGACCTACTAATGATGCTAACCAACTTTCAAATTTAGATGCCCTAGAAGATTCCTATAGATTCCAATAAGTTTCTAACCACTGCATAAGTTACCTTTTGCTGATATCCAGGTCACATAACTTTGTTAATTTATTTTTTCAACGACAGTTTGGATTTTTCCAGATTTAATAAATCATAATATTGTCTAAGCAGAAAGAATATAAGATGTCTGGTTTCAATGAGCACCTTGGTATTATTGTTTAAAATAAGGACAGCACAGTCATTCTTACTCTATTACCAAATTTTTGGTAAACGTTTACAAGCTTGATATCTGCATACTGCAGCATTTTTTAAATGTTACCCATCTGTCTTTATAGGATTTTCTATTATACTGTGTTGAGGAATTCTAAATGTTTTGTTTGTTATGTAAGCAATGAGGAGAAACTTTTATGAATATAACACATCAATTAATCATACTTTAGATCATCAATATCAAAGAGATATGAATTATGTAGTTCGCTGTCCATATTAAGAGTAAGGAGTATTTACTACTTATTTATTTTGTTCATTATGGTTTATAAACATATAAAAAAATGTTTAATACAATGTGATCTGGGAATGGGAATTATAAATTAAATTTAAATTCATTTGTTGCTCTATAACAATTGATCGATAAGTTGTAAGAAAGTGTAGGATAATTATTTATAAATTGTCCACTTTTAACTGCTGAATGGATTTAAATGTTTTATACTTTGTTAGTTTTCACTGATCAGTATTGCGGAGCGAGCAAGTAGTATGTAAAATTTTGTGGAAAACATTTGAAAACGATGGTCAGTAAATTCTTGGTTATTTGTTTTCAATAATTTAGGTGTATTCAATACTTAAATATAACACAAAATAGGAGTGTTAATAGATAATAAAAGGCTTCTCATAACATATTTTGTCAAATATTTGTTGGCATTTTTAAAATATACAACAAATTGAAGAAAAAATATAAATATCAAATTTTTTAATAATTTGCATATTTTGTTACAGCAATAGGAAAATAATAGAAAAGTATGGTATCACATTTAACCTTTTTATTAATATGGTTTTCTGAGTTACTTTCACAGGATAAAAATCAATTGAATCATTATTGACAAGAAGGTGAACTGAATTCCTATATCAAAGGTAAATTAATCAAGTGAAAAGAAGAATCGAATATAAAGATAATTCTCATAGTAAACTGTATATGCAGGTAACGCAATGAAGCACAGCTTGTATTGCTATTTTAAACTTTATATTTTTACATGCAATTTTATCTTGATAACATAATTTTATCAGGAACTGAGATAGGATTCATTGCTGTATATTTACATATAAGAGAAATAAAATTAGAATATATTAACATATTGCTAGAAATGCAACAAAATTTAATTTTTCATACTTTTTTTTGCAACCAATAGGCATGACGACAGTATCCATAAATGATCGTATTAGTGTTTTTAAGGGAAAATGTATAATAAATAAATTAAATTTAGTGACTTAGAAATCTTAAAAACATTAAGATTAATGAGATTATCAATAAAATAAAACATTGAAATTCTGCAGTTGGCCATTTTGACTAAAACACGCGTGACGTCACGCTTAAGTAAACAACTCACGTCAGATGTGTTTTGTTGTTATGAATATGTTGAGAATACGCATTTTTATTTATTTTCTATTGTTTCACGTATGCTTTATCGACTCAGAACAGAAATATAATTGCGAATTCACGAATACGTGGTTCGGGGTTCTCCACGCCAACTTTATACAATCATTTCTTATTATTTTCTCGCTTGAAATAATTACTAACACATTGTTGAGCATTATTTTTATGTGGATTCACACTGCAATACTGCACACCACTTATAAACTTTGAAATTCGTTTCTATAACACATATTAAATAAATATTTTTTTAATTTTCTTCGCAATGCGTACAAATAATTACGTATTTACTAAAGAGTGACGTCACGCCTACGCCATGACACCTGCGAGCTGTTTTGGCACAGTTAATAAATATTTTTTAAAAAATGGCTTTTATCTTCGTTAAATTTAAGTATATTACCGAAATATAGGGTTTTTCTTGTATAGTAAACGTATACACACATTATGGAAGAGGATTTCAAAATCTTTCGTCATGCCTATTCTATAGGTAAATAAAAAATTGATCTGTCATAAATATATAAATAATTAATTAACTTTGTGTTGTTCTATCTTTAATAAACAACTGCAATTTTAAATAATCTTCATATTTTTTTTTGCACGTTCATAAAATTTTATAGTGTTTTTCATTAAAACATTTTTACTTATAAACGTAATGCAAGGTGAAAAAGTATTTTAATAATACCTAGAATCAACAGGCACTAGTTCAAAGGAAGATAAATAATGCATACACCTAGATCCGTACATACAAGTTCTATATAATAGATTCAAAAGTAAAGGTGAGGGTTTTATCCCCTCGCTATGATTGAAGGGTGCAGTAGGGCTCTGAAGGTCAAGGGTAATCTCCCCTTGTGAAATATGTCACAATTGTGCATGATAAATACTTGCACAGTGGTCTAGATTTGTATTTTTTTAATGATAACAGATTTGTAATTGTGAATTGCTTATTATTTAACCTGAATTGTATTTGTCTTACAATAATGTGGTCGAAAATGCTTAGCTCTGCTTGATGATTCAAGCAAATTGCTTTGTAATTTTTAACTTTTTAATTTATTGAAATGGATTTTAATTACTATGGATTACAATAAATAATAATTATTGTTCTATCAGCAAGGGCTGAATACTATTAAGAGGTAAAGAAAAGGGCAAATAATTTCTTTATATATCAGCACATGTCTAGAAAATCTGAAGGTACATACATAACATAATTATTATGATGGACTAATAAGAAAAATGAATGTTAATTGTTTTAAAACCATATGTTTACTAGGCAATATTTAAAAATAGTCTATGAACTTGAATATTCAGTCTATAGAATTTTGCAACATTTAATAAACGAAATTCTGTGTTAATTATTGTCCAAAATAATATAAAATTTATGAATTTATTTCAACCATTATTACTAACGTATTTGTATCATAATTACAGTTGTCAATTCAAAGTAGCTAGTTATAAACGTATTTTAATAAAATTTAATCAGGTAGTTCATAAATAAACTGCTACAGATGTGAGAAAAATTATAAAAAAAGCGAGGGTAGGTCTAAAACTTCGAACTGGTAGCCATGATCAGAATTCATGAACAGTCTTTGAGACATATTCGTTGGCAGCGCGTGTTCGCGATTATCCTGGCGGGATACCCTAGTTTTCCTCCGTGCTTCTCTTAATCTTTTAACATCTTCACGCGAATTTTACGACAATACGTAGCTTAGGAATCTTTAAGCCTCTCGTAGAAAAACGCGCGTCGCTGTGTCTCTAAGACTTTTTAGTTTAGTCCTAGATTTAATTTTTTTTATATTATTTATTATTATATTTTAATTGTTTTAATTTAAATTGTATTTATATCGGTTTTTAATTTTATTAAGATTAGGTTAGTGTTAGTTTTAAGTTACATCGAGTCGCCATTTTGTTAGGCCGCGTCACCGTTTTTGCTGCGTTTTTGCAATGGTTAGCAAGGAGGTGGTAGGCGATGTGGTGAAAACGGGAAGGAGGAGACGCCGTAGGGCCGGTAGGTCTGCTCGACGACGGGCAAAAAAAATGGCGAATATGTCCGGTACGATTAGGATCGATGACGATGTGCCGCCCATGAAATGCGCCGTGCATTCGTTTCTCCTTCGTTACCAAAGCGCGCTGAGAAAAGTCCCTACGCAACTGCCTCCGAGGATCCACGCCGGGCCGCCCACCAAGAGGGTTAAACGTGTGTCGTGGAGTAAGTTAACAGTTTCCTAACGGTTTTTCAAGATTTAACGGTTGACCTTTAAATTAGAAAGCTAAATTCAAGAATTTTACAATGTTTTGGATCTAAAATAATTGGCACGGTATCTTGTTTACATTTTTCAGTGATATACTGTTTAAATTAGCATACTTTCGCCAAATTTGCAATGGATGACTTACGTTGTAAAGAATTCAAAATAACATATTGTTTAGTCTGTGATTTATTTATTGCTATTGCCAAATGGCATCAGCAATATCTTGTAAAAGGTTTATTTTACTGCATTTCATGATTTAAAATGTTGAACAAAAGTTTCTCCTTAGCGTTTATAGTAACTATGAAGTCTATTAATAGCTACCGTCGTGTAGGTACTTAACGTAATAAGTTTAAATTAAGTTATAAGAATCTATCGGACTTATATGCCGACCTCCACGAAGCTTGAATTTGAATAGATTTTAATATTTTTTAACAACATTAAGGTACTTTTTAAACGGAATAATTTTAATACGTTGATTAATTAATAATGAATTAACTACTTTCCCCTTATATGGGAAGCCATATTTTGTCCTTTTTGGCACAGTTGGTTAGCACATTAGCTTTGAAACCTAAGTAAAATAATTACTAACTTTGGGTATGGCACTGAACATTATACTGTTAAGTGTCTTATAATTTTAGGGTCACGTATAAAAGTACTATTCACAAATACATGTGTGTACATAATATGTACGTAGCCCCAAAATTATAAATACCGTTGGATAATAATGTATCCTGTGTGATTATAATAATTGTTATCGGTTATGTAGTTATCGTACTATTTTTCAATAGAATTGCAAATTATAATAATTTAACTGTACAATATTAAATGCTAAACATTATCCAGCCTTCTTTCTTCTGAAACTCGAGTTTTATAAAAATTAGAAACACAACAATAAACATTCATTCAACTAACAATACCGTATACATTACGCTGTAATGTCCACAACATATGAATATCTCAGTACCGTGTATAATGTCGTGTACGTTACCCTGGAACGTCCACCATATCTATCTATCTAACGTGCACCACATAAGAATGTGTCAGTACCATGTATGTTATGCTGTAACGTCTGCCACATCTTTCTATCAGTACCGTGTACCATATACATGTAACAGTATCGTATGTTACTCTATAATACATATCTATCAGTACCGTGTACGTTATACCAGCGTGTCTTGCAGGTCACGACGAGAGCGGCACGTCGGGCGGCGGCGGCGACCCGGCCGTGCTGGCGGTGGGCCCGGCGCGCCGCCCGCTGACGTACACGCGCGACGAGCTGATGCGCCTGCGCAACTCGCCGCTCGTCAAGCAGGGGCTCGAGAACGCGTTCGCCGGCAACGATGTTATCGCGCTGTAAGCTATTTATGTGTTAACTTCTCTATATGTATTGTGTTTCTTTATTCGGCAATTTTTGAAATATGCCTCTTTTGTTTACAGAGTACTGAAAAAACGATCTGATTCGCCGCATGAAGAAGACAAGGGGGCAAAGGGCGATGCTCCCAATGAGAATCATAAGGTATTGTGTAACTAAGTCTTTCAATACTATTTAGCGCTAGGTAATTTAAAGTTTATTATTTTTGATTGCGTGCAAAATCCTTATGAATTATTTTTATATCTTTATATCTATTATTTAAATATTTTGATGATGATAATTGATGATGATGATGTTACAATATTATAGCACTAATACATTCTACCCACTATTTGGGTGTGCAAAAATTGAAATAGAAATAAATAATTTATTTACTAAAAGTAAAGTTTTTTAATTTTGTTCTAGTACAAAATCCTTACGAATCATTCTTGTATCTTTGTGTCTATTAATTATTATTGCACACCTCGAAGAGGTAGTGCTTTATTTAAATATTTTATATTAAGGATGTTATACTATATTATACAAATATTTTTATTGTAATTTGTTACGCACATTTCAATTTACAGCATTTCACCCAATTATATGGATAAGTTAGATTTCGATAAGACCGTTTTCTAATATTATTTAATTTGCAACACAAACACATAACAATAATATGGGTACAGTGCTTATTTAACTTAAAACCTTAATGACTAATTGTTATTGCAACATGTGTCGAAAGAAAGAAAGAAAGAAAATACATTTATTTCAATGTCTTGTCACACAGGAAAAAAACAGAGAATAATAAAATGCAAATAAAATTTGGAGTGCAAAGAAAACAGAAAATTATATTCAATACTGATTTCAACATTAAATTAAAAAAGGTTGATTATTAGACTACAAATTACAATCGCTTAATGTTTGTGTTTGTTCGTTAGGGCGTATACGGTCGCGAGCGGCGCTCAGCCGACCCGCGCGAGCGCGTGCGCAAGGAGAGCGAGACGAGCGGCGGCGGCATCGTGCTGTCCCCGCAGCGCCGCTCGTTCGTCAGCGGCTGCGGCGCGCCGGCCGCCCCGCTCGCGCAGCCGCCGCAGCTCGCGCGCACGCGGCCGGAGTCGCCGCTGTCCGGCGCCGCCGCGCAGCCCGTGCAGAAGACTGAGCAGGGTGAGTGTAGTGCGTGGCCCCGTCGTTGATGCGGCTTGACGGAATACAGTGGGGTTTTGGTCGGTAGGAATCCGACATAACACACGGCCCTTTCCCCGGAAGCCGTGGGTATCTATGCAAGATTTCCCCACTTAAAAAAAAAGACGGGTTGCACTCCGGGAGTGCCGGCAGAAGTGAAAACTTGATTATTAACGTTCAGCATGTTTGATATTTTGTCTTACGCATGGAATATAAGGGCTTAAAAAAAAAAAAAAAAAAAAAACATCCGTCTTACGCTTTTTCGATCAGGCCAACGTGTCCTGACGCGAGTTTAAGATTTTATACCCAACGCCGCTAAAGAAGTTTTCACTTCAAAAAAAAAAAGGGTGAGTGTAGTGGGGGGGAGAATGTAGAGCAGGCAGGGTGAGTGTAGAGTGTAGAGCAAGCAGGATGAGTGTAGAGTAGGCAGCTCGCGCGCACACGGCCAGAGTCGCCGCTGTCCGGCGCCGCCGCGCAGCCCGTGCAGAAGACTGAGCAGGGTGAGTGTGCGGAGTGTAGGGCAGGCAGGGTGAGTGTAGAGCAGGCAGGGTGAGTGGAGAGTGTAGGGCAAGCAGGTTGATGGTAGAGCTAATTTGGGCAGCGAGCAACAACTCTTCTTCCTTCCAGCTGCGTGCCCGCGCAGCAGATAGATAAAATTGAGTATGGTGAGTGTAGAGCAAATAAAGCGCTCTATTATTGTAACACGCTGACAGAGAAAAGAATAAGCAGGGTGAGAGTAAAGCGAATTCAGAAAATGTAAAGCGATGGAGCATAGAGCCAAACAAACCATGTCCCGCCTACGCGCCTTGCGCCTACGCAGTTTCAGAAAAATGAACCAGGTAAGTAGGAAGCGAAAACAATTCTTTTTGTATGTACAATGTACTCTCTAACGGCCTTTGAAATATGGTTTTTCTTTCAATAAAAATCATTGTTTGTCTGTAAATACAAAATAATATTAAAGGCCTATAATAACGGCAGTAACAGGTGACGCGTATCTCAAGACATTGATACGACGTTGTATGCTATTGCCTACATTTTACTGAAACAAATTTGAAATATTACATTGGTGTTATTTAATAAAATTTCAATCTTACTGAAATTCAAAGTTGCGTGGTAATTTAAATACAGTTGTTTTTTGACAATTATATAACTTTAAAATAATAACACCATCACTTGCTTGCTTTTCAATCTTCATAAAAATTGGTAGCAGCCAATATTTATGATATTAACCCATTGAGCCCCGAACGGCCAGATCCGGCCGCGACACAATAGATTTTCTATTGTGTCTGTGATTCCGGGGCCTGATGGATTAAATATCATAACACACTGCACACTTCTCTGACAGTTTTTTTGTCTATGTTTGAATTTGGTTTAAAAAGTTATTGTTTTTATTTTGACACATTAATTTATTCATTAATTAATTCTAGCCGGCCGCCGAATCGGCTCCGGGCGCATCATGGTCCGTGACGTACCGACCGCCGGGTGGGAGGAGCCTGAATACCGTCCGACGGAGATCTACCGACCCCCGGGTGCTCTACGTGACCGCGAACGTGACCGTGACCGTGACCGCGAACGTGACCGTGACCGTGACCGCGAACGTGACCGTGATCGTGACCGCGACCGTGAGCGGGAGAGAGAGAGGGAACGGGAGAGGGAGAGAGAGCGGGAGCGGGAGAGGGAGAGAGAGCGGGAGCGGGATGAGCGGCGGCCTAATGGGGATAATAGGTGGGTGGTTATTGTATTTAATGCAAGAAAATAATAGACATTCATGCCGTAAGTATAGAATAATAATACATTATTATGCGTTACAAAGCACAAAGACCACAAAATATGTTTTGTTCATGATTATAGAACAGTAATAATATAATATAGAAAGATCACAAAACAAGCTTTATGCGAACGGACAATTACAAAAGAAGAAAAATAGTCACGTATTGACTGTTTTTCATTTAACACTAGACACTAGAGAATGTTATGTTTTTCTTATATAATTTTTTATTTTACGAGATTTTACTATGTTGATGTTTTGATCAAAAAACGGTTGAGTTTTTTTATCAACTGTTAAAAAACTGTGAAAACACAGTTTTTTGCTAACAATATTGAATTTCGTTATTTATGCCATAGGTTCGAGCGACGTTCGTTTACCAGAGACTCCTACACCTCTGACATCAAGAGGGAGAGGGACGATCGATTCAACAACGAGAAACATAGGGACCGGTAAGTTGGCATATTTAATTATTTACTGCATAAAAAAGTATTTATTTAGAGTGCTTTTCCGCCAATAATGTCCGAGGATGTGTAGGCGAGGAATTTGTTTGTAAAAATAAACAATCGCTTCATTTAGTTTGAAGTGATACTATTGGTTATTTAAGAAAATTTAAAAATTGAGAGCTTGAATTTAATAATCTAAATTTAATAGTTTCAAGAGAACCTGCATAAAGCAATAACAAAGGTAAATAATTCTAAACGAAAACTATCTCTGATCATCTTTACCAATTTGGATGAAAGACTTAACTATAAAATTCTTAAAATAATGATAAAATATTAATGTATTAGCCACAAGTAGAAAGCTTTTGATACAATGCTATAATAATTTATTTATAAAATGTTATATTTACAGACAGGACAACCGCAGGTCAGGTGGTCGCTATTCTCAACGACGCTTTGAGAAGGAAGATGAACCAGAATGGTGAGATTTCAACTTTTTATATAATAGAAAAATAAACAATATTTCTTAACATTTTCAATTAATAATTTTTTTTTCACATTTGTAGTTAATTTTTGTTCACATTTGTGTTATTTAGATCTCCAGATTAAAACAATTGCTGTAATTTTTCTTGATTTAAAATAATACAGATTCCATTAAAACATATGGTTACTTTGAGACAAAATGTAATCTTCTATCATTTGATATGCCGTATAACATAGGTATTATACATATTATATTTTATTGTATAATATTGTTATTAATATTGCATGTACATACAGGTAAATTAGCTTGGAGAAATTTTTGCATATGTAGTGGTGTGTATATTACTCAGATCTTAGAGCGCGTTTCCACTATATCGTTCTGGCCTATACAAAAATGTTTCGATATCCTAACATTACTATTTAATTTTATACTTATTCCTAGCAACACTTTTGTTTTCAATAAAAACAAGTTTTTATTTGAAAGAAAATGGTTTTGACTTTATAAAAAAAAATATATCATTCAATTTCACGTACTTGAGCAAACGACAAGGCGACTACCGTGAAACAATAAAATATCGTGTCCATAATAATTTGTTTCATAATTAATATTTGACCATAATAATTACGAAACAAAACAAATAAATAAATCGTCACTTGATAGTGGAAAGTGGAAACACGCACAAAACCAGAATAAACCAGTTTACGCTGTCCGCAGGTGCCACGTGCAGTCGTTTGGTACCGTTAGAACATAAAGCACACATTTAATTCAAAAATTATAATTATTACGTAGTTTAATTGTTAAATTTTGTATTTGTTGATTGTTGTTATTATTTGTTATTATTGTTATAATATTTGTTGAAGGGTTTAATTTGTGTGTAAGTGTTGTAACTTTATATTGTTTATGGGAGACATGCATAGAGTATATATATATTATCATATTGTGTACAAGCCGGCGCATTCTTTTTCTTAATCAGAGCGCATTCTAAATTTCAATTTCAAAATTAGAATTCTGATTGGTTTTGTTTTTGGTCGATTTGGTCTAAATTTAAAACTTATATAAAAAATTAGTTCAGAGAGCCTATTACAGTATTAAGGAATATATGGACGATAAAAACCCATGGAGGGTTGTCGCGTAAAAACCACAGGACAGTTTTTTGGCATATTACTATAATATAATATGATGTTACATATATGTTTTGTAAAATTAAAACTGACATGATTAAAAAGAGCAACTATGGAGTTTCTTGCCGGTTCTTCTCCGTAGATACTGCTTTCCGAATCGGTGGTAAATGTTAAAAATATGTACCTAATGACGTTTCAAAAGTGCTTCTAGAAGAAGTCTAATTGAATAAATAAATGTTTGATTTTTGAGTTTTGAATTAAAATTAAAAAGAGAATCTTGGAACTGTTTAAATTGTGTACTAAAGTTAGTAAATTAAACTTTAAATGTCGTTTCTTTTTCAGGTTAGTAAATTTTTCATTTTAGTAACATTGTTAATGTAAAAGTTATACGTATGTTAAATGTGCAAATATTAAAATAAAGTCTCATCTTTTTCAGAGGAGAAACACATATAGTTTAATTTAAAATCCCATATATATATATATATATATATATATATATATATATATATATATATATATATATATATATATAATAAAAACTAAAAATAAAATGTTGTTTTTTTTTTATTTGCTGACCATACACTACTACAAACGCAAAAATTTCTCCAAGATAATTTACCTGTAATATGTTTTAAATATACAGGTTTAGCGGAGGGCCGACATCTCAATTGGAGACGATAGAGTTGCGCGGATTCGACGAACCCATCAAGAGCAAGAGCAGCAGTGGTAGTAATAAGGATAGCGAGGTGATTGAGAAGATATTTTTAAATTATTTACAGTTTTGTTTGTTTGTTTGATTTTTTTTTAAACTTTATTTTATTAATGAGGGTTTGATCAGACATGATCATGCCACCCTCATTGGCATTACAAAAAAAAAAACAACTATCTACGCTTAATACCTAAATCAGGCCTCCGTCACTCGCTCAAGGTCGCGCTATAAGTGCCTACCGCACAGTAGGTCGGTACCGACCCAAGCGGCAGTTGGTTGGCACACGCGAGACTGCGCACCCGCGTCACGTTTCCCGCGCTCGCTACCAAGATGCCCGGTTATATAGTACGTCGAAGAATTGGAAAAAACATTTTTACTTAATTTTGACAAAGTTTTGATGAACCGGCCGGGAAGTACTTTGCTGAATGAGTTACAAAAAATTAATTTCATTCCGCCTTGCCCTTGCTTTCCAAAAGATTATTTATTAAAATTATTCATAAGATTCAGAATTTTTACAACAGTTAAATTGAATAACCGTAAGTTCAGCGATGGTAAAAAAAACATTGAACATTTCATAAAATTAAAGCACATATGATTTTTATCTATATTGGTCTTGTGGCCGCATGAACCCGAATGAACCCTCTACCCGTGAACCCGTAAATCTCAGCCATATAGTCAGCAGCCCCCGAGCCACGCAGTAACAAAGAAACTCACAAACCTACCAGGCTACTTTTTATCCAGGAGACACATATAGCGGGTCCACGCGGGTGAAACCGAAGGAAACAACTACTATCAATAAGATTTCATTTTTTTTATTGTATAATGTAACAAATATAATTAACAATAAAAAATTAAGTGTTTCAGCAACTCTGTGTTTAATTTACGCGCTCGGTACAACCCTAAAGTTTTCGTTTGATGACGCAATCACGCGGCGTGCGCGGGAAACTCGCTTCTCGGTGCGTGTTCGTAGAGTACATTTCTTACTGCAGCCGAGTTGCGGCGCATTTTGTAGGTAAATATAGCGTAGGTATTTTAGCTTTTGTATGGGAGTGATGTATCTGTTACGAAGTAACTATTCTCTAATCTGTGCCTAAATTAACAATTTTATAAATAAATCTAGCTTCCTTAGAAGAAGGAAGAGCCAAAATATTAAATATTAACGCCCGAACAACCTAAGGTTGAACTCGGCAGAAGATCTCTGAGCCTCGTACCGGTTTCTGTGATAAATTTAATCATTTGGTAACCGATTTTGAGAATTATTACTGTTTTTGCTTCCAGTATTCTTGTATTTTTCTGCGAATTAATTATCAGTTTAGTCCGTAAAATTTAAATGCATATTCTGAATCATTTTTTATATTCATAGAAATGTAACAAATGCGAAAGCGTGCTTGTTTGTATTTCTTTCGCGTCGCAATATATTCATTTTATAAATGTCTGAATTTTGGACTTATTTCCCTTTTTTACACATTATATCTTCTAACGGTCTTACTAATAAAATGTTACAAATTCGCTATGCAATGGATTAGTTATTGAAAGAAAGAAAGAAAGAAAGAAAATTATATAATATATATAATATTGCAATAACCTGTCTTGTTTTTATGATTGACGTTTCATGTGAGCAAGAGCAGGACACAGCTATGGTAGAAAATGGTAGAAATTTATCAATTGTTTAACTTTTTATTAGTAATGCTACGGCCACACTACCTTACCGTCTACCGGGCTGTTACCGCAATAATTATGGCATTAAATTACCGTCTAAATTACTGCATGAACTGGTGTGGTTACACTACAGTTTACCTAGATATGTCGGTAATTATTGGCATTTACCGCAGCAAAAAAAATATTAGTTAATAATTAATATATAATATGGTTTCTGTAATAATTCATCAAGGATTCTTTCTTTTTAAAAAGGATTTTTTCTTTTTCAAATCATCTATTGTACTTGGAAATGATAAATTTTGTTTGATCCGACGCCACGCATCATTGTGTACACTGCGATTTTTATAGTTCTTCTGTTGGGTATCCCCAAGATCCCAAAGAGAAGAATTCCAAGAATTCCAAAAATTTGCGCCATCGAGCGCTTTTTCATTTGACCACTCCATGTTGGTCGATACGTGCGTCGCCGGTGAGCTCATATTGCACACTGGACAAACGGTAGTGTGGCCGCATACGCAATAATTACCGCGGTAATCTTCTTTGATGTGCGAAAGAATACCGCCGCCGGAGCTATTGCCTACCGCCATTTGTCATATTGATTGGCATTGTAGAATTAAGGCCATAAGTCGTGGTTACACCTAGGTGTTGTTAAAGTTGTGGCAATAATTATTGGCATATCACGGTAGTGTGGCCGTAGTATTAGGCCGTAAAAAATTAAGTATTTATGTCTTATACACATAGAATATGTTAACCAAATAATTATTATATTGTTTACATACGTATAGAAATGGAACAACAACAACGGCTCTCACTCGCCCGTGGACAAGTGGCGCAAGGACTCGTCGTCGCCGATACAGAACGACACCGCCAACACTACCAGTGTTAGTATACGTGTTCATCTTAATAATATATATAAATCTCGTGTCACAATGTTTGTCCTCAATGGACTCCTAAACCACTTAACCGATTATAATAAAATTCGCACACCATGTGTAGTTCGATCCAACTTGAGAGATAGGATAGTTTAAACATGTAGGTACCACGGGCGAAGCCGGGGCGGACCGCTAGTTTACTATAGTAGAGCCATTTTAATAGGCAACATTTGACAGTTCAACAAAATTCAACAACGTACAGGTAAATTATCTTGGAGAAATTTTTGCGTTTGTAGTAGTGTATGGTCAGCAAATAAAAAAAAACAACATTTTATTTTTAGTTTTTATTATATATATATATATATTTGGGATTTTAAATTAAACTATATGTGTTTCTCCTCTGAAAAAGATGAGACTTTATTTTAATATTTGCACATTTAACATACGTATAACTTTTACATTAACAATGTTACTAAAATGAAAAATTTACTAACCTGAAAAAGAAACGACATTTAAAGTTTAATTTACTAACTTTAGTACACAATTTAAACAGTTCCAAGATTCTCTTTTTAATTTTAATTCAAAACTCAAAAATCAAACATTTATTTATTCAATTAGACTTCTTCTAGAAGCACTTTTGAAACGTCATTAGGTACATATTTTTAACATTTACCACCGATTCGGAAAGCAGTATCTACGGAGAAGAACCGGCAAGAAACTCCATAGTTGCTCTTTTTAATCATGTCAGTTTTAATTTTACAAAACATATATGTAACATCATATTATATTATAGTAATATGCCAAAAAACTGTCCTGTGGTTTTTACGCGACAACCCTCCATGGGTTTTTATCGTCCATATATTCCTTAATACCTCAGCCCCCGGAATCACAGACACAATAGAAAATCTATTGTGTCGTGGCCCGATCGGGCCGCTCGGTGGTCAATGGGTTAATACTGTAATAGGCTCTCTGAACTAATTTTTTATATAAGTTTTAAATTTAGACCAAATCGACCAAAAACAAAACCAATCAGAATTCTAATTTTGAAATTGAAATTTAGAATGCGCTCTGATTAAGAAAAAGAATGCGCCGGCTTGTACACAATATGATAGTATATAATATATACTCTATGCATGTCTCCCATAAACAATATAAAGTTACAACACTTACACACAAATTAAACCCTTCAACAAATATTATAACAATAATAACAAATAATAACAACAATCAACAAATACAAAATTTAACAATTAAACTACGTAATAATTATAATTTTTGAATTAAATGTGTGCTTTATGTTCTAACGGTACCAAACGACTGCACGTGGCACCTGCGGACAGCGTAAACTGGTTTATTCTGGTTTTGTGCGTGTTTCCACTTTCCACTATCAAGTGACGATTTATTTATTTGTTTTGTTTCGTAATTATTATGGTCAAATATTAATTATGAAACAAATTATTATGGACACGATATTTTATTGTTTCACGGTAGTCGCCTTGTCGTTTGCTCAAGTACGTGAAATTGAATGATATATTTTTTTTTATAAAGTCAAAACCATTTTCTTTCAAATAAAAACTTGTTTTTATTGAAAACAAAAGTGTTGCTAGGAATAAGTATAAAATTAAATAGTAATGTTAGGATATCGAAACATTTTTGTATAGGCCAGAACGATATAGTGGAAACGCGCTCTAAGATCTGAGTAATATACACACCACTACATATGCAAAAATTTCTCCAAGCTAATTTACCTGTAACCCAGTAACGACGACATAGAATAATATATTATTTCGTTTTGTTAGAACTGCACATTTGCTTAACTTTTTCCAATTACGATTACATATTTATAATAATAATGACCGATACAAGTAATTTTAAGATTTGATTTTACTGATTTATCAGACCATTCTAAACGTAATAAACAATTTCTGATTTAAAGAACTGACGTCGCAACAATTTTGTGTCAATAAACCTTTTTAATTTTTTCTTTTTAAATACCAGAGACGTTACTCGAAAAATTGAAATCTGACATCTAGAATCAAATGCATTGATTACTTGTGAATAAAAATCATTATTAATTAATAAATGCGTTGTGTTTTTTTAATTATGAAGATACTTGTCTTATTTTGCTCCTTAAATTTACGAAAGAAAGTATATTACTGGGACAGGGATTCGCCTGAAGAATTTTAAAATTGACACGTGTTTCAAGTTCAATTGACAAATGTTTCAAGTCCGTATCGTTTAATTCACTTTAATCGACGTGTTTAAGCAGGTTACCTCTCTTCGAAGATAAAATTGATAGGCGTCAAATGTTGCCTATTAAATTGGCTCGACTATAGATTTATTTATTTACACCAAAAATTTAGGTTCAAATTCGTATGTCAAATTTACAATGGAAAAATACAAATAACAACAAGCTACGTAAATGTTCTTTGATAAGCTTGTTATGAGGTACAAAAACATGTTTGCCGTGAGTCACAATGATATAATACTATGATTAAAATGTTATTAAAATTTATTACTTACAAAATGATCATAATAATTAGTGCAATACTCTTAAAAGTAACGTTTGTGTAACAGGACAAGGACTCCGGCGTGGAGTCGAAGCCGGAAGAGCCGGTGCCCAACAACGATCAGCCGGAGTTCAACCTCGATGAGTTTCTCAAGTTTGACTCCATACCTGACGTGCTTACTGTGAGTTTTAATACGCCTATATTATTCATTTTGGATACAAGAGATAGTTCATCTCGTGAATAACTGACTTTATTAATGTATATATATGTAATACAGCTGATGGATTTCTTCTTTATAATTTATATTATTACTAGTTAGGTGGAAATGTTTACAATTTAACACTTACAGTTACCATTTTTATTTGTAAAATACCGATTTATCACTTGAAATGAAAATGAGAGTTTTATATCTATAATGTGATGATATACAGGGTGTAATCGTTAAGTGTGCACAGGCGATTATTCCGTAACTATTACAGATATCAAAAAACTTTAAACTGACATCGAAAGTACTTAACCTAATGAGTAAAATGGCCATAATAAATTTTAAAAATCCAATAAAATTTTAATTATCCAAAAATGTTACATTAAACGCTCCCATACATTTTATTTCCCATACATTTTGTATTCATAGCAGATTTTCGAAGTGATGTCCTCATTGTGCAATACAATGAGGAGCTCTATTTACAGTTTCTAAATGAACTTCCCTTCAAATTTGCGAAGTAATTAAAGCAGAAAACCAAAAAAAGAAAGAAAAAGCTAAAATCTTTCATATTAAATGTACATGGGATATTCGTATCTCATACTAAATGTATAGCAGGGTTTCAAGTTCATTTTTTAGAGATTTCTCGTTTTATTTTTAAAAATTTATTATGGCCATTTTACTCATTAGGTTAAGTACTTTCGATATCAGTTTAAAGTTTTTTGATATCTGTAATAGTTACGGAATAATCGCCTGTGCACACTTATAGTCTGTCCACTATATGAATTGCCTTTTGACAGCTCGACGGGTGATACCAGAAGTGATGTCTAAAAGATTATCGATTGTGATACCATTTCAATTATAAATTCAAAATATTATCATAAATCGAATCAAGTACGTAAATAATAATTACAACGTAAACGTACTAATAAGATATGTAATAATAAGACCACATATCTATGCATTTTATGTTAAAACTAAACTAAACTAATAGTTTATTATTTATTGGTTTCTATGTTACAATTTGGTTGTCTTTATGTTTAAATTATTTAACATAATAGAAGAGTTTTTCTGGATCGGATATATTTTACAGAGTATTTCTATCGATTATTATAATCTATCGACCCATCATTGAATAATTCTGTGTAGACATCACTAAGTGGGCGGGGCCCGTCCATGAAGTACAATAATTATTTGTATGACATTTTAACATAGACAATACAATCCTTCATAGGCGTGAAGCTGTCAAAAAGCAAATAATATAATGGACAGGGTATAACGATTACACCCTGTATAGCCTGCCTTCCTCGATGAATGGGCTATCCAACACTGAAAGAATTTTTCAAATCGGACCAGTAGTTCCTGAGATTAGCGCGTTCAAACAAACAAACAAACTCTTCAGCTTTATAATATTAAGTATAGCTGATAAGTTTCATAGTTAGGTGGAAATGTTACCAATTTTACTACACTGAAAACGTATTTGGGTTATTTAAAATAAACTTCAAACAATAATTTCTTATTAATCCTGTAATAATATATTTCTAATAGAACGGTAGTAGTGAGACGGAGGAGAGTCGCTTCAGCCGCTGGTTCCGTAGAGACAGCCCCACCGGTGATGCCAAGCATTATGAGCGGCTCATGCACAATATGGTTGATGGTATGTGGTTTTATTATAATTTTTATTTGATTTTATAGAAGATAATATGATTCGATAGAGGGTTGTGGAATTGTCGAATGGTATTGTTGTGATCAGAAACTGTTAAGTAACAGAAAACTGTTACACATTTCTCTGGTTATAGTTTAAATTATATAAATTTGAATAATGTTAGGTTTGGCACATAAATCAACAAATAACAAAGATGAAACAAATAATATAAAATGTTATTGGCCTAAAACAATTCGTATAATATGTATGCAAATTCAATCTGTTGTCAATTTCGAAATATCTAAGTCGAAAAGTGGAATAATTCATCCAACATTACTTAGTACTGACCTCTTAGCTCTTACAAGATATCATAAAATACATTCTCCATAATTTCACAACGTTTCTGCCCACAGACTTAGACAACTCCACGCAGCTAGAGCCTCCACCAAGTATGCCGATGGGCATGGGCATGGGGGGCAACGGGCTCAGTGCACCCATGGGCTTCGGGGAGCAGTTCCAGCAGGCCCCACCCTCGCTGCTGGACCTGCTGCGGAGGGCCAACGCACACCCGGACAATAGACCTGGTTAGTTAATAGTTATTAGGACTGTTTAGAATTAGCAAGTTGTACCTTGTCATGCTTGTCGTTTTGTATCATGGCAAAATTGAGCACAATTTAACTAGAAATTTTGAATGATTAAGAAAAAAATTATGTCTGTAACTCGTGCACATTTTATTCTCATTACTAGCTTCCGCCCACGACTTTGTACGTGCATCCCCGTTTTTCCCCGTTCCCGCACGAGAGTTTCGGGAAATCCTTTCTTAGCGGATGCCTACGTCCTAACATCTACCTGCATGCCAAATTTTAGCACGATACGTCCAGTGGTTTGGGCTGTGCGTTGATAGATCACTATATCAGTCACCTTTGAGTTTTATATATATAGATTAGAAATCAACTACTGCGTGCTACACACCAAAGTCTGTTATTATTACACAAACAATCCAATGTCTATAACTATAACTTACTATAATTGCAGAAGTGAATCCTAGCGTGGGCAAGATCCACAGCCTGGAGGAGCTTGAGGCGAGACTTCGACCGCCGCCCGCAGCGGACAGATCCGATTTGTCGGCGTTTAAACGACTCGTGAGTATATACTTGTGCTAATTAATATAGAGAACAATATTTTGTTAGGAGAACAAGATTTAGAATATTTTTATACATATGTCTTTTGCAAAGTCCCAAATTATTTTAAGAGACTGTAGGAATCTTGATCAAATTATGTAAAGACAGAGACAGCGGGAAAAGCATTATTCTATGGGTCTGTACAATTTATTGTCTGTCACCTGAATTGAATGTAATGTAATAAGTTCTTCTCGGAAAATTTACCATTTTCCATTCCTCAATTTACAAAATATCCCTTACAGCTTGCTCAAGTGTCAGGCGGGCATGCAGTACCAGCGGAGAATGCCCGCCAGCAGCACCAGCACCACCAGCACCACCAGCAGCAGCAACAGCACCAGCACCACCAGCAGCAGCAACAGCACCACCAGCAGCAGCAGGCGCCTCACCCGCAGCACAACCCGCTGCCGCAGCCCGCGCAGCCGCCGATGAGCTTGCTGCAGGTACAGTTTTTCAAATCGGGCCAGTAGTTCTCGAGATTAGCGCATTCAAACAAACAAGCAAACAATCAAACAAACAAACTCTTCAGCTTTATAATATTAGTATAGATATAATCGCCGGGATTACCATACCATTGATTTATGAAATACATGCCTACTTTATTTTATTCCTATAAAATTACAGATTGTTAAGAATTGCACATAAAAAAAAAATGTTACTTTATTACATTAACATTTCACAGATGTTGAACAAGAGCATGGAACAGCAGCAGCAACAGAAGGTGCAGCAACAACAGCAGCAGCAACAACAGCAACACCAGCAACAGCCGCACATCCCACAGGAGCTCCTATACAAGCTCCTACAGGTTCAACAGGTATAACTTTTGTTTTATTGTTATAAAAATATCGAACTTATTTAACTTGAAATATGAGCATTTGATAATGGTCGATAGGTCAACCGTAAATACGAATCTAATGATGATTTATTTGGAACTAGCTTTCGGCCCGCGGCTTCGCCCGCGTTTTGAATGAAAAACCCGCATAGTTCCCGTTCCCGTGGGATTTCCGGGATTGCTTCATTTTCCCGGGATAAAAAGTAGCCTATGTCCTTTCTCGGGTATCAAAATATCTCCATACCAAATTTCATGAAAATTGGTTCAGTAGTTTAGGCGTGATTGAGTAACAGACAGACAGACAGAGTTACTTTCGCATTTATAATATTAGTATGGATAATAAGCGAAACTTAAGAAGTTTCGCTTATATATGATATTATGTAAAAAAATAAAAACAGATAACTTAATATTCCTATTAATTAGAACCACAATTTATTCATGGTTGGGTTGATAAGTTGGTTTTTGGGCCAATTTGTATAGCCATTTAGTATGTCTATGAGCGGTTTTCACACATTCGTTATCTCATTTTTCTTAAAAACATTCGAAATATGACTAATTGTTCGGAAGTGAGATAAAGAATTATTTTACTTCCAATTTATTTATATTATGTTTTCATGTTCCTGAATTTCATAATCATTCATAATCATTTATTCATCAGAAAAAAAACAATAACAAAATTGAGTGCACAGTACCATTATCTTAATTAATAAAACATTCAGAATACAAGGACATTATATACAGGGTGTAATCGTTAAGTGTGCACAGGCGATTATTCCGTAACTATTGCAGATATAAAAAAAAATTAAACTGATATTGAAAGCCCTTTACCTAATGAGTAAAATGACATTAATAACTTTTTAAAAATAAAACGGGAAATATCCAAATAGTCCAAGATCCCAGAGCGATAAGACATAACTTATTTTCTAAAAGATGAAACTTTAAGTTCTCAGTAGTGTCTCCTGTACTTTGTATACCTGCGTGTTTGTGAAGTTTGCCCAGTGACACCTGGGCAGGTACCAGGTGAGAAAGGTGACTAAAAATAAGAGTTACTTTACTTAAATTTAGATGGCTGATTTTTAGATATATTATATAGAATATCATTCTCAAATGGTATCGCAAGTATCAGACACTTTTCATGGACCAAAACTTTTGTCAGACGCTTTAAAGCTCCACTTCCAAAAATAAATAAACTTTACTTATTTTTTAATGTCTGATTTTTTAATATGTTATCAACATAACTATTACAAAATTATATTTAATCAGTCAGACAAATTGGAATGACCAAAAATCCACTAAACACAAAAAATATTCGGCCGTGAGTACGAACGCGAGAGCATTATGCATGCGTTTCAGAGCGAGTGTATATATATGTGTATAGATAGTAACCCGGTTCTCCTTCTTTAACTCACATTCTGTTTCAGTCTACTGTGTATGTGCGCGCAATGTATAGTATACATTATACCCGGCGCGGCGAATGATGATTCCTATGACAGTTCGTCTTAGTGATTGCTCGTATGATGGGTCGTGTCGATACTTTACTATTTGATAGGCAAAGGCGTGATTTGCATTCAGCGACGTTGGTAAACATGTTTTTACAAATATTATAAAATTAATTTTAACTAAAATTTTTGACGTCTATTATGTTGTTGTTGTATTAATTTAAGTTTTTTAGCATAGATTAAGTAGGTAAGTAAAACGAAAGTTTTCCAAAGCATAAAAATGCGCCTTATCATTTTCACGTAATTTTTAACCCGTTTAACACAGTGTATATTATTTTATCATGAAAATGGAAGCCCCCATTTAATTTGTCTAAAAAACTTATATTATCATAGGTAAGTAAATTAACGCGAGCGGTAATGAATGAATTAATTACGCTGCGATCTTCTGTTCCATTCAATAGTGAATGAACTGAAGCTTAAGCATGGAAAAAATGTGAACTCGTTTCCATTATCGAAATTGGTTTATCGATACTTTCCGCACTAGTCGATAAATGCCAACGATGTAAGTTTTGTAGGACGTAAACGCAAAGTCACATTGATATAATTTCTCGTAAATGTTAAGAATGGTTATAATTCCAACGGAATATCATTGTTATGGCATAAAGCTACATAAAAATTAATAAATGCCATTTTTAGACGCCTCCAATACGTTTCTAATTTAATGGTGACGCCATTACAAGTTTGTCTCTTGAGAATAACTGTCAGTGTCATAGGAATCATCATTCGCCGCGCCGGGTATAATGTATACTATACATTGCGCGCACATACACAGTAGACTGAAACAGAATGTGAGTTAAAGAAGGAGATCCGGGTTACTATCTATACACATATATATACACTCGCTCTGAAACGCATGCATAATGCTCTCGCGTTCGTACTCACGGCCGAATATTTTTTGTGTTTAGTGGATTTTTGGTCATTCCAATTTGTCTGACTGATTAAATATAATTTTGTAATAGTTATGTTGATAACATATTAAAAAATCAGACATTTAAAAATAAGTAAAGTTTATTTATTTTTGGAAGTGGAGCTTTAAAGCGTCTGACAAAAGTTTTGGTCCATGAAAAGTGTCTGATACTTGCGATACCATTTGAGAATGATATTCTATATAATATATCTAAAAATCAGCCATCTAAATTTAAGTAAAGTAACTCTTATTTTTAGTCACCTTTCTCACCTGGTACCTGCCCAGGTGTCACTGGGCAAACTTCACAAACACGCAGGTATACAAAGTACATGAGACACTACTGAGAACTTAAAGTTTCATCTTTTAGAAAATAAGTTATGTCTTATCGCTCTGGGATCTTACTCTAAAAAATTTTACACCAAACACTCCCATACATTTAGTATGAGATATGACTATCCTTAACATGTAATATGAAAAATTTTGGTTCTTTTTTTGAATTTGTGCTTAAATTACTTCGCAAATTTTAATAAAAAATCATTTAGAAACTGTAAATAGAGCTTGATGTGGAATACAATGGTTTTCCAAAACGAGGACGTCACTTCGAACATTTGCTTTGAACACAAAATGTATAGAAAATTCAATGTATGGGAGTATTTAATGTAACTTTTTTTGGATATTTCCCGTTTTATTTTTTTAAAGTTATTATTGTCATTTTACTCATTAGGTAATGGGCTTTCAATATCAGTTTAAAGTTTTTTGATATCTGCAATAGTTACGGAATAATCGCCTGTGCACACTTAACGATTACACCCTGTATACATTGAACCTGACGATTAAAGAAGATAACATGAGCTGCATTTACTAGACGCACCTGATGACTTGAATAATTTTAGCAGCACTGAGAAAATATCTTGAAAATAACTTCACCGTAAAAACATGTAAAAGCTTATATTTCTAAAATAATGTATATATTTGCAGCGGCAGCAACAACCGCCAGCGCATTCGGAAGGCGGCGCGTTATCGGCAGCTGATCGCGATCTGTTGCAGCGGCCTGAAGCACAGGCCATTATACACGGTATGTGTTTGATTTTGATTTCTTTATTAAAACGTTTATATTAACGTCACCTGTACCTCTACCATGAGTTGACATAGTTAAATCGTCTGACGTAACTACAATAGTAAACGTAAATAGTTCACGAGATTATTTTCCGTGAATGACGTATCTATCATCGAATAGTTATAAACTATGACATATGTCAAAATTAGAACTCATGGTGCAAAAATTGTATGGTTACTACAGCGAGTGTAGTATAGTTTACTATACGTTATCTACTGTAGTATACTATAATGCACCTCATGGTAGGCTTTTTAGTTCCGCTACGGCACACTAGGGGCGCTGTACGAAATTTCATACAAACCGCTTACTACAATCGCTAGCGAGTATCGTGTGCGTAAACTCATGGTAGACCTACTGTATGTTTGTATGTTATCGCTTCCTTTGGACTCGATTTTGACCCCAGACAGATATAATTGAAACTGGTATACTTATCAAGGATTGGTGACTTGTTATTATACCATGATTTCATTTTATAAAAGCGTGTTTTTAGTTTAAATAAACTACATTATTTATTGTTTGTTTCACACAGCCATGGCTTTTAAACTATCGACGATTGCTAAAACATTAATAGTTTTGACTATAATTCGACAGAATGGAAGTGATTCTGAACAATAAATTTAATTGTAAAATTATGTAAATGGAAACTTAAAATTACGACTGGCTGACTGATGTTCTGACTTTTCGTCTTGAAATACTAATGTTATGCAATTTCCAAATTAAAGTTTCTTGAAATTTTAAGTTTTCTATCGTTATCTTATATACTATGTCTGCTTACTTTTAATTTTAACCCTGTTGAAGTGAAAACTTCTTTAGCGGCGTTGGGTATAAAATCTTAAACTCGCGTCAGGACACGTGGCCTGATCGAAAAAGCGTAAGACGGACTTTTTTTTTTTTAGCCCTTATATTCCATGCGTAAGACGGATACCATTCCAAAATATCAAACATGCTGAACGTTAATAATCAAGTTTTCACTTCTGCCGGCACTCCCGGAGTGCAACCCGTCTTTTTTTTTAATGTAATTTTTGTTGTTATTGTTCAGGTTTGAAGGCTGGCGAGATAACGGTGCAGCACCTGATGCAGCAGCTCGGCAACCCGGGGCTGCAGAGCAGACACCGGGAGGTGCTGCTCACCATACTGCGGCTGCATCATCAGCAGAGACAGGTTACACTCAAACTCAAAGTCACACTCAAACTCAAATACAAGAAACGTTTTAATATTAATTTAATTACTACCTGCGCTTTCACCACCAGTACAGACAGGTGCTGAACTATAGTCGGATTTTTAATTAGACGAAGCTATCTGACAGCAGCTAATGTCACTTTGTAAAATAATGAAAATAATAGTGAGGAATTCAGTTCTCATTCAATCAGATGAATGAACAATGAGTGTGAATAGTTAATCATTTCAAACTATAAAATAACATTATTTCTAATTATAATATATAAAGCTATGATATAAGTCACTAGTAGAATGTAATTACAATCAATTTTTTATTTTTATTGTTACGCTGTTTAGCTATTGTTTTTGTAATTTTTTTCATTAATTGTAACGAATTACGTTGTTTGTTGTCATTGTTGTGTTTATTTGATGTTATATTGTTACACACTAAATATTCACTAGACGATCGAGGCAATTTCGTTCATCCCGGATTTTTCAATCATTCACTTTGTGACAACGCTATTTTTATTTCATCAAAAACTGACAACACAGTAAACGTCAGTTTACTTCGTCTAATTAAAAATCAGACTATACTTTAACTCAAACTCAAGCTCAGAGTATTTGTTTACTTTATAAAGTCTTAACTGATATTCAAATATATTTTATTTACTCGCTTACTCGCCACCCGAAAACGATGCAGATATTTTGTCTTCGCTGCATCGAGTTTCGGAGTTTTTTCTATCATAAAATCTTTCAACTGACAACTAAATAACAAACACGTAAATTAAATGTACACTTTCATTAAACAAATTCACAAGTAAATTTTCAAAATCAAAGAAAATAACACATTTAACGTTAATCTAAACACAAATAAATTAATTTTATTCAATATTAACAGCAAATGGTCGGTTCGCCGCTGCCCGGCGTCAACCCGCACTTGGGAGTACCACACCACCAGCAGCTCAGGCTATCACCAATACCACAACCCCGTGAGTTTATAAAAACAAATATCTAATAACATTAAGAAAATGTTGATTAAGTAAAAGAGTAATAATGTGATGAGTGTCCGATTTGAAATATTCTTTCGGTGATAGATAGCCCATTTATCGAGGAAGGCTATAGTTTATATATCATCACGCTAAGACCAACAGGAGCGGAGCACTGCAGGAAAAACCGCAGGGCATAGCTAGTCCTATCATTATATAGTGTTGAATGAGTATGCAGTAATGAGTTATGAAAATATTTAATGTGGGGAAACTACTAAAGGAATAGTGGATAGTTTGTGCTCAACTGCTGGGAAAAGGATACGAGATTAGTTTTGATTTAATGGTATTAATCGTGGATATTAATCTATAATAAAAATAAAGAGACCAAAATATGACAACTTACAATGCACTTAATTTAATTTACTTTAAGATGCACTTGATAATAAAAATCTGTCTTTATATAAATCGAATATTCAAACTGTTTTAGAAAATTTTCATAGTAGTCTTTCGTTATATATGACTAGCGGTCCGCCCCGGCTTCGCCCGTGGTACATATTTCGCAATAAAAGGTAGCCTATGTTCTTTCTCAGGGTCTAAAGATTGTCTGTGCCAAATTTCATCAAAATCGGTCCAGTAGTTTATGCGTGAAAACCATACATACATACATACATAATTACAAACCTTTCCTCTTTATAATATTAGTATAGATAGTCATATATAAAGTGCTATAGAAACAATGTAAATATGTATATAAATAAGTAATGCCAAGTAAAGCTAGTGGCTAGTAATAAGCTATTTCTCTCCACGGACGCAGCGTTCTGTATGTCCCCGATGATGGGCAGCCCCAACTCGCTAGGAATGCACCAGCAAGGTAGTGTTATAAGCTAGAATTACTAGATAATTATAGTCATTATTTTATGCTTAATTATACAGGGTGTAATCGTTAAGTGTGCACAGGCGATTATTCCGTAACTATTGCAGATATCAAAAAACTTTAAACTGATGTCGAAAGCCCTTTACTTAATCAGTAAAATGACAATAATAACTTTTTAAAAATAAAACGGGTAATATCCAAAAAAGTCACATTAAACACTCCCATACATTGAATTTTACATACATTTTGTGTTCAAAGCAAATGTTCGAAGTGACGTCCTCGTTTTATGTATGGGAGTGTTTGGTGTAAAATTTTTGGATATTTCCCCTTTTATTTTTAAAAAGTTATTATTGTCATTTTACTGATTAAGTAAAGGGCTTTCGACATCAGTTTAAAGTTTTTTAATATCTGCAATAGTTACGGAATAATCGCCTGTGCACACTTAACGATTACACCCTGTACATTATTATGTAGTATTTATTTGTAGAAGCTTTGACGTGTTTTGTTTGCAATTTTACTTTTAAACGAGAACATCTTTGTCTATTAATTTTTAATTTT
Organism: Colias behrii; assembly: GCA_029959065.1. Taxonomy (NCBI): domain Eukaryota; kingdom Metazoa; phylum Arthropoda; class Insecta; order Lepidoptera; family Pieridae; genus Colias; species Colias behrii. The sequence goes on along the minus strand of JARWMC010000017.1, from coordinate 2,583,552 downwards.
TCTCCTCCTGTCCTTTTTGCGTAAGAAATTCCCGAAAGATGTGTCACAAATCAATCAAAAATGTGTTTAGTACATTTTATGTTATAAAAATTTATTGACATAAAAATCTTGATTTTCCCGTATTAAAACGGAGTACGGAGTTACTTGCCGGTTCTTCTCCGTAGAAACTGCTATCCGAATGGTAAAACTATAACGACGATTCAAAAGTACTTATAGAAGAAGTCTAATTGATTAATGTTTGAATTATTGAAATGAAATGAAATAAATTTATTTGTCCATTTATGTTTTACAATTAATGTACGACAGTGGGTCTAAACTAAGTGAAATACTTGTGTCTTGGAACCCTGAGTTGCACTTCTTGGTTATATACATATGTTATGGACAGTAGGAAGTTAACTAGTAGGTATGTATTAAAAAATAATAATATATATTATAACTAGCGGTCCGCCCCGGCTTCGCCCGTGGTACATATTTTGCAATAAAAGGTAGCCTATGTCCTTTCTCGGGTATCAAAATATCTCCATACCAAATTTCATGCAAATTGGTTCAGTAGTTTAGGCGTGATTGAGTAACAGACAGACAGACAGAGTTACTTTCGCATTTATAATATTAGTAGGTTAACTAGTAGGTATGTATTAAAAAATAATAATATATATTATTATTTTAGCCTAGTACCCACAACACAAGCCTTAATTGAGCTTACTGTGGGACTAGGTCGATTTGTGTAATAATGTCCTATAATATTTATTTATTTACTAGCGGTCCGCCCCGGCTTCGCCCGTGGTACATATTTACGTTTTCTCTACATAAAAACCATCCTCGTACTTCAAGGAATATAATAAAAAAAGAATTATCGAAATCGGTTCAGCCGTTCTCGAGTTATGCGCTTACCAACACATTTTGCGATTCATTTTTATATATTAACTAGCGGTCCGCCCCGGCTTCGCCCGTGGTACATGTTTACGTTTTCTCTACATAAGAACCATCCTCGTACTTCAAGGAATATAATAAAAAAAGAATTATCGAAATCGGTTCAGCCGTTCTCGAGTTATGCGCTTACCAACACATTTTGCGATTCATTTTTATATATAAGATTTATTTATTTATATTATATTATCCAGCATCCGGCCGCATCCCGTCGCCCCGTGAGCTCGGCCACCCGCAGGCGCTGTTGCAGGGCGCGTTGCTCAAGAAGAAGATGGAGGAGCGCCGCAGACAGGAGATGCAGCATCAGCAGATCAAACACCCCACGCCTATCTCGTTTACACCCACCTCGGTTAGTAGGAAATTATGGTTGTAGCAATATTTTTTTTTTTTTTTTTATGCCATAGGACAGCAAACGAGCAGACGCGTCGCCTGGTGTTAAGCGATACACGCCGCCCATAAGCATCCACTCAACTGAGAAGTGGATGTGTTGCTGTCCTCAAAGGGATTCGGAAGGAGTTAGGGAGAAGGGGCGAGGATGGGAGGGAGTGAGGATAGGGAAGGAGAGGATGGGTAGGGGATGGGAAGGGATGTGGGCCTCCGGACCCCTCACTCACCGTACGGAACGCGACAGTAAACTGTCACTATGGCGCCGATATTGTGTGAGGGTGTGGTACCTTCCCCGGTGCGAGCGTGGCCCAATTCGTGCCGAAGCATGCTCGACTACCACTCTCAAAATATCCATGAATGATATTTTTGACGTGATAACGTCTTTAAAATAGTTTTAGTCGGGTGACATGTTCAGAAACTTGTGTCACACCAAAACCTCACGAGCGCGATCGCAGGTATAACGAGAGAGAGACGGACCGATCTCCCGTCTCATCTCGAGCGCTGCCACTGCATTATGTTATCACGTAAACATCTCGATCGTAAACCTACTTTACAAACAACCAATTTTTTTTTTCAACATGTAGTTACAGTCAAAATAACTTAAAACTACAACTCTTAGAAACAATACTTTATTCCTGAACTGCAAAATAGTTCAATGTACAAATGATAGCCAAATTAGCTGAAAAAAAAAACGATGTTTCAAGATATTTCTGTTTCTGTGATTATAGCCTATTGGCAATAACATTTCTTTTGAAATTCAGCCTCAAACTATTACGGTCAATATTTATGCTGTAAAATGATCAAAACACACGCAAAAATAGTCTTTTTTTTTCGCCACCGTGTAAAATAAAGTATGTCAATTAGAAAGAAATAAATTTATGGTCATTTTAAACAAAACGATGAACCACACTTGAAACACAAACACGAAAGAGGTAAAGTTATGTCAAAGTCAATTTGAATTGTTGTTGAAAGTTTACATGCAAGAAGCTTAGCCAAGTTAGGTGTGAAAGGGATAAAAAAACATACAGGCGTCATTCAACGTCATATTTTCTTGTTACAATTTAATGGTCATAGTGCAATCTCCAGTGTATTAGATACTAGCGGTCTGCCCCGGCTTTGCCCGTGGTACATATTTCGCAATAAAAGGTAGCCTATGTTCTTTCTCAGGGTCTAAAGATTATCTGTGCCAAATTTCATCAAAATCGGTCCAGTAGTTTATGCGTGAAAACCATACATACATACAAACCTTTCCTCTTTATAATATTAGTATAGATAAGCTTCTTGTTTACATGTATACTTAAAACTAATTATCCATACCCTATGCTTGTAAATTGCAGGTGTTACGCAAAATGACCGCGGAGAAGGAATCCGACGCGCCGAGCCCGAAGCAGCAGTGGGCGCAACCGCACAAGCTGCCGCAGGGACGGCCCATTGTCAAGGTATATTGATATATATGTATTTAATATCGTAATAATAATGTGTATGATTTGTGTAAAATCAAGTTTTCGTCGTCCAGTAGTTTTAACGCGAAAGAGTAACAAAAATCCATCCAACTTTCAACTTACAGAGACAAAAATAAAAAATCGGACGATAAAATCGCTTAGAAATTTGCAAAATATGACAAAATTATAAATTATAAGATTACTGATAAGGTTATGGATATTATTAAGGATTCGTAGGTTAAATATTTTTCTCTTTCAAAATAATTCTGTCTAAGTTTTCATGATACTCGTACAAAAATAATAAATGGTGATAATTCTGTTATTTACAGGGAAATCAAAGTGGGAGTGCGCCCATGGGCTATGCACCGTCGCCCACTGAATACCAACAGCATTATATGAATCAACAGGTGAACATATTATTATACTTCATAACATAACATTTTGTTAATCAAAATAGTAGTTTTATGTAATAAAATGTCTATTTTTTATTGTCCGTTTACAAGCCGTGGTAACTTGTTATTAAAACAACACTCGGCTATCTAATAGGCATGACGACAGTATCCATAAATGATCGTATTAGTGTTTTTAAGGGAAAATGTATAATAAATAAATTAAATATAGTGACTTAGAAATCTTAAAAACATTAAGATTAATGAGATTATCAATAAAATAAAACATTGAAATTCTGCAGTTGGCCATTTTGACTAAAACACGCGTGACGTCACGCTTAAGTAAACAACTCACGTCAGATGTATTTTGTTGTTATGAATATGTTGAGAATACGCATTTTTATTTATTTTCTATTATTTCACGTATGCTTTATCGACTCAGAACAGAAATATAATTGCGAATTCACGAATACATGGTTCGGGGTTCTCCGCGCCAACTTTATACAATAATTTCTTATTATTTTCTCGCTTGAAATAATTACTAACACATTTTTGAGCATTATTTTTATGTGGATTCACACTGCAATACTGCACACCACTTATAAACTTTGTAATTCGTTTCTATAACACATATTAAATAAATATTTTTTTAATTTTCTTCGCAATGCGTACAAATAATTACGTATTTACTAAAGAGTGACGTCACGCCTACGCCATGACACCTGCGAGCTGTTTTGGCACAGTTAATAAATATTTTTTGAAAAATGGCTTTTATCTTCGTTAAATTTAAGTATATTACCGAAATATAGGGTTTTTCTTGTATAGTAAACGTATACACACATTATGGAAGAGGATTTCAAAATCTTTCGTCATGCCTATTGTATCTTTTATATACAGGGTGTAATCGTTAAGTGTGCACAGGCGATTATTCCGAAACTATTGCAGATATCAGAAATCTTTAAACTGATATAGAAAGTACTTAACATAATGAGTAAAATGGCAATAATAAGTTTTTAAAAATAAAACGAGAAATATCCATAAATGTTACATTAAGCACTCCCATACATTTTATTTCCCATACATTTTGTATTCAAAGCAGATTTTCGAAGTGACGTCCTCATTGGGCAATACAATGAGGAGCTCTATTTACAGTTTCTAAATGAACTTTCCTCAAAATTGGCGAAGCAATTAAAGCAAAAAACCAAAAAAAAAATAATAACTATATAACCTTTCATAATAAATGTACCATGGAATATTCATATTTCATACTAAATGTATGGGAGTGATTTAAGTTAATTTTTTAGATATTTCTCGTTATATTTTTAAAATGTTATTATTGTCATTTTACTCATTAGGTTAAGTACTTTCGATATCAGTTTAAAGTTTTTTTGATATCTGCAATAGTTACGGAATAATCGGCTGTGCACACTTAACGATTACACCCTGTATATGTAATCATGTAATGGTGTCTGTTTTGTAAGTTGTCCTAAATAAATAAATAAATACGAAATGAAGCTCATATTTTCATGATAGTGTGTTTAATTGGTAGTTTAGAACTTAGGTTTCTTTTGGTACAAATTTGTATCTGTAGATGAACTCTTTAAATAATAAAATATGATGACATTATTCATATTTTGCAGCCAATGCCGGGTGGCCGTCCGTTCCCCCACCAGCAAACTAGACAACCTGTTAATAACTCAGTAAGTTTAATTGTATATGTTACGTTTTTCTTTCTTTCTTATGTTATATAATTTTATTATATATATTATAATTTTATACCTTTACCTATATCTATTATATTTATGTGTATTCACTTCTTGTAATGCACTATCTACCTTTTCAATCTTTTCATTTTCCTATATCCCAAGGTTGCCTGGAAGAAATCGCTTCAAAGCGATAAGGCCGCCAATTTGTACGGTGAAGATTCCTTCTGTATGAAATTGTATTTAATATCTGTGCATTGTACAATAAAGTGTTTTATTATTATTATGTCTCTCTCCATAATACACGGGTACCACCAGAAGGAAGATACCCGGTCCTTTGGAAGGCTTACGTGGGGACACAGGTCCAACACGCAGAGGCCCTTTAGAGAATTTAATGTGTTGTGGGACACCAGCCGCAGCCTGCCCATGACTGCACTATAGAGATACAGCCCTGGGCAGTCCGCGGCCAATGTAGGACTATTGCAGAAAAATGGAAATGAATAAAACTGGGTTATGGAAGGGGGTGTTAGATGGGCTGGTATATTGGTTCTATGGGGACTATGGACGTCTGCCTTTTCAATATTAAAAATTGAAAATAATGGCAGACGGTGACTCGCCAGTTCGGTCGATGGGCTCCCAAAAAGGTTACCGAGAATGGCAACAAGGGGGCAACATCAGCTGAACGGCTAGGGGTGTAGAGAGGTGCGGCACCGGTTTCACCATCGCGGGCCCGCGGGCCCGGAGCGGGTTTCCCCGCTATTACGCCATTAGACACTTCCACCCCCGAGCATATAGCTCTAGCGGCTCCACTCTGGACGGCCAACAAAGGCAAGCCAGAGGTGGGGCATCCTGAACCTCGTCATTGTTCACTCCGAACTGCCACCAGGGCAGTCCAGAGGTGAGGACAGGGGCCTTCCCCGGGAGCGCTCGGTTCCCGCGGGGTCGCTACTCCCCGACACCTCGCCACAAGGTGCCCTGCGGGGTGACTGACTGCACGGCTGGAATATCTATTATAGATATGCCATCCGGGGGCGATGGGTTATTATTATTATTATTATGTTAAATGGATATACAGTAATAGATAATGTTTCCATTTATAGATAGCTAGCCGTTTAAAATATGTTTCATTACTTGCTAACGTTAATAGTTTTATATGATGATAATGCTATAATATCTATCTTCAGCCTCAAATCAATCAATAATGTTTGTGTATAAAATGAAAATGTTTTGTTTATTACAGTTCAACATGAACAACCTGAGCCGAGGCCTCTCCGGTGGCACCACGTTGCACCAGTTGCTTGTGCAGTCCCACCAGAGGTCACTTAATGGTGAGTTCTTGTATGGTTTTTTTTTATTATGAGGTCCTATTTGTCTGAAGGTAGTTGAATAGAGAAGTTGTAAACGAATTTTGAGTGTTTTTCATTCCGAAGCGGACGGTAACACTTATAAATGTATCTTGTGGTATAAATGTGAAATGCTTAATTTTGTTGATGGAGTGTTATGATTTATAGACCGGGAGATATTGACACAAAATTTCGAGTCATTTGTAACAGGATGGCGGTTCTACAGGGGTCTTAGTACGCAATGACAAAAAGAAAAATGATGGTGTGAACGCTGGTACCGGCGGCTTAGTCGCGTGGGCGTTAGTCGAACTCGTCGGAAAAATAGCGAAAGTCAAACGATTTGTAACACAAAAATTTTAGAATTTACCGATAGCCCATAAAAAAGAAGCAGGCGGTAGTGTCATGCCATACTTTTCCGGTGTGACTTACAGCCCGCCATACCGACGCGAATGTGTTGATTTAAATAAAACAATTATTCAACCATTTGTACCAGGCTAACTTTTGCACAGGTAACCATCGTCGTGCAGCCATTTACGAAAATCGCCATGCCATACTTTTCGGACGATTCCAAATGGTCGCCATACCGCCGAAAATCTGCAAAAAATTTTTTTTTCGCCAAACTTTTTGTACCAGCATTTGGAATTTTGGAGAGTATTTGATAAAATGTGACCATTATTATATTTGCCATACTTCTAGTAGGGGGAAAAAGTGCTGTCATACTTGAAAAATTAATTTATTATTAATTTATATAAGTGAAGATTTCCAACACCTAGATCTTTGAAATTTTGTATTTATATTTGTTGATCCTCAAACTTACAGGAAAAATAAGTGCCATACTGTTACAAATCGTTTGACTTTCGCTATTTTTCCGACGAGTTCGACTAACGCCCACGCGACTAAGCCGCCAGTACCAGCGTTCACACCATCATTTTTCTTTTTGTTATTGCGTACTAAGAACCCTGTAGAACCGCCATCCTGTTACAAATGACTCGAAATTTTGTGTCAATATCTCCCGGTCTATTAGTTTATTGTTATATCTATAGTTTAGTTTCTTGTAATAAAATATCATTGCAGATGTAAACAGCGGCGGCGGCGACAACCAACTAGCGAAATGGTTCTCGCCGGAACTGCTGGCTCGTGCGTCCGAGGGCAAGTTACCTTCAGTGCATGTTCCGAACGCGCTCTCTCTAGAGGACCTCGAGCGGCATCACCACTCACCGGCGCCGCCCGTGCGCAACTGAGCCGCGCTCACCTGGATCGACGTTTATATACCCAACGCCAGTGACATTTCAAAGTTCCACGTTCTAATTTCAAAATTTGCTCGCCCCCTCAAAGCTTCTTTTGGACTATGACACGTTTGCGTTTTCATGTTCCAATTTCGAATACGCCAATAAATTGGCGGGATGTCTATAGTCCAAACGAACCTCGCGATTGGGCCCTATTTGAATTTGGAATTGTTATTAAGACTCCTTCGGCAATGAACTGTTAATAGTTGCCAGTTTTATGTAAAAAATACTTTCGTTTTCTTTGAGACATTTAGGCATTTATGGTAAAGAAAAGTTTGAAGTACCCATGGACTTAGATATTACGTTTGTACAGACTGGAAGTTGTTTATTTATTATATTGAAGGTAAATTCGAAGCGTTTGCAAGGGATGAAATTAACGGCATAATATGACGTCATAATCATTAACGTCCTCGGATTGAATATTGATTGCAACATTTTTGAAGATTATAAAGTTTTAACTTGTTGTATCGTTGAAGTGAAAATTTATGAAACATTAGCGAAGCAGTTATAAAGAAAATAAAATATTTCGTAGACGACTGTCAAGTCAGAAGCGATATTTTCAAGTAGTATTGTTTTCTTCAATTTCCCAATAGCCATCGAGTCTAGATTGAAAATTCATGGAAAATATGTTTTATTTTTCAATTATATTAAATCTTCGTATTCGTTAAAGGATTTGACTCCCACAACTATATTTTATCGCTAGTTACAAAGATTTGGACGTTGACATATGTACCTGCTAAAACATATGGAATTAACAGAACAGCAATAAATTGTGTCTTATATACTTGTAATAAAGATGAAATTAACGGTTTGATTTTGCATTTTACAGATTTATTCTAAAAATTATATATTTATATTGCGACGCTCTGATCTGGTGACTGGTTTGATTGTCCTCAAATCCTATATCTTTGGGATTATTAATCAATTCTAACTTTGATTAAAATTAAATAAAATGAATTTGTGAGCCATAAAGTATAAAATTATTCAAATGAATGTGTAGTATTGCATCACAGATTGAGGCGTCGTCGAACGGTTGTATTGAATGTGACGGGCCCCGGCGACGGCACCTACATATATATACTATATATTATACACAAATCTATTTATACAAGCAAATGATCTACGCAGGGGGTCCAATTTCTGTCTCGCTCTCCTCTAGCCGTCGCCGCGCTCGTGCGAAAGGGACGAACGGTATTTTTTGCTATGTTCTATTGATATGGCAAATGACGTCACAAGGTGCGGTCGAAGCTTTCGCGCTTTGCATTCGGTTTGAGAGCTCTGGATTAGCGTATGTATAGTTTTGTTCACGTAAGCTCCTCCGATCTTTTGACGTCCGACACTGTAAGGGAAAGGGTGACTCAGGTGGTATGGTGTGTGTGAACGCCTACGGTTGTGTTGTGTATGTTAGCGTTTTTCTTTTTGTTACTATATATATTTTCCCCCGAGGATGAGGATTTATGTTGATGAATTAAGCTTTTTTTTTCACGTCCCCACGCGCTCACTTGCGGGCGCGTTTTTCTTTCGAATCGTTTTAACCCGATTTTGGATGTCGCACAAGTGCGACCGTTTGTGGCGAACATCCAAATGTTTTTCTATAGTTTTTAATGAACGATATTACGACTCGAGACCTGGGCTGTCGTCAATTACGCATTGTAGGATCTGCCGTCCATACGTTTCGGCTCAAGTTAAAGCAATATACGCCCCTATACCTTCGAACTAAGATAAATAGTGATTGTACGTGGACGATAAAAACATACATAACCACACAAGACTCCCTACTGTTTGCTAATTCTAGTCTTAAATGTGAAATATAAAGTACGAGGAATGAGGTTTAAAAGTTTAAAGTGCAGCCAGCCAAATGGTGTACAAAAGGATATTACGGTTCTTCCACGTATGATCTTTGAGCGCAGGTTTCGAACAGACGGTGTACGCCGTAAGCCCATCGGCAATCATGTGTGGTTTGATACTATTTTTTATTGGATCATCATTTATTACACGAGGCTCCGGGTTGGACGATGCGAAATTTGCGAGTTGGTCTTTGTAATAAATGGAATGAATGTGGATTTTGGATAGGATGTGCGCTAAACGATTGTGTTGCTATTTAACTGCAAGACGGTTCTTAAGGTGAAGCTGGTGTTGGAAGTGTCATTTAATGAAAGAAATCAAGGCACCAGCTTCGACCCTTGTAAGGGCTGATACCGGGAACCGTATCGGTTAAATAGTTTTGTTGAAGTTGAAACCAATTGACAGTTCCGTTAGTCGCGCACACCGCGGCCAGGCGCTTGCTATACCAACAAGAAAATGTCTCCAGTAAGCTTTAAATTATTAATAAAAGAAAATTTGAAAGTTTTGTGCTGTTTTATTTTTTTATTTTCGACTATTATTAGGTAAGTAATGATTTCACTGTAGATAATAACATTTATGTTTTGCCTTTTTTCATTTGAGAATGTAAAATTTCAAAACATTCACTTTAAACCATAAAATATTCAATTGTACACTCACCATTATGTTGATTTCTAGAACTGTGTAACAATGTTACGTATTTTATTTGATTCAAAGCAATTTGAGAAAACAAACAAGTAAAATGCTCAATTTAATTTATATTCAATACAAGAATGGACTTTTTTTATTTCAAAGCATAAAATTCGTTGCTATGGTTATAAAGCCAAGCAACTGTTTTTATCCTCGGTTACACCTTTATATCGCAAAAAAGATTTATTATCTATATTTTACCGTTTGTTCTTTGTATCAGTTCCCTTATAACATATGTAACTTATTAAAACTTGGCCTTTAGTTCCCATTTTTAAATAAGATTAGGTACATACTTATGGAAAACCATTCACTGTCTTTTTTAAATAATATAGGTACAGAATGTTATAAAGCCATACTATTGATTTTTATCATTGCTATAACCAATGTTTTTTCTTTATAACCTATTTTTAGATTCGCAGTATCACGTGTGGCTTGAGCTGTGACCTTACTCTGTTGTGAAGTTTCACTTCAGACGAAATAGATGGCGTTACATGTTTCAATGTTATGCTTCGTGTAGTCCAAGATACATAGAATACATAATAATAATATAATGTACTGCATAGTGAAGCCAAGTTTTACTTTCATTTCGCAACACACAGTAGAGCAGTATGAAGAAAGAAATTAAAATCGTAAACGCCCTTCAATTTTATGTCTAATATTTTCGAGTCTCCTAATATAAAAAAAAAAAAAATATTGTTCAAAGACTCGTAGGTACTTAATGAAATAGAAACAATGTTGGATGGAGGTAAAACTTTCACATTTTATACACAAAAGAGTAGACCTAACTAGGTAGGTATTCTTTATTTTTTAAGTTATTTTATTACTAATCGTAAAACAAACCTACAAGAAATGCAAAATGAAAATATACAATTCATGCTTCATTTCCAACAACAAGGCCACTGTGACATTTCCTGTTAATTATCTCGCATTTGATACAATAACCACTAGAGATAGATAACTACTTAAGGTGATTGCTACGATCTGTTCCCAGCCAATGTCCCGCTAGATGGCGCTGAATTCTACATTTCTAGTTTATTTGAGTTTTTGCGTAATTGGAAAAGATTAAGGTCGTAGGAATAGTCATGGCGGTTACTGAATATTATATTTTATTGAAATATGTCATATCATTGCCTTAAAATCCACCCAATTCGGTAAAAAAATGCATTATAACATCTGTCATTGCATACAGGGTCGTTTACACACACAGACGTATACAAAAATGATAAAGATTTAAGTCTAGATGGCGTGAATGTAAAACAAGTAGGATTGTTATAAAAATAAAAGTTATATTTGTTGGCGTAAACTATTTTGTTGTAATTTTGGGAAATAAATAATGTCAAAATTGATTACAATAAAACGCAGTTTTATTTTATTACATTACACTATTGTTTTTTTTATCAAAACATGTATTTGAAGTAGCATATACCTATGATATAATATTATGCTAAGAATAATTATTCATACAACAACAAATCTAAAACACTATTTACTATGGAAAAAAACCAGGAAGGTGAAAAAGATATTTACGATTTCGACGCACTCGACTTTTAGTAAAATATAGTAGGTAAAAATTAAACAATGGTAATGTAAATTCTAAACAAACTACTACCAAAATACAATTAGAACAAAAATCATTTGACTTGTTTATTTCACCCAGAGGCCAGAGGCGGCTCGTGACAAAATTGTATAGGTGTTCACTTGAAATAAAACAACGAAAATACAATAGCGTAGCAGGATAATTTATTACAAAAAAAAATGAGCACCACATTTTATAAATGTCTATAACACTAAAAATTACAAAGTACAGGCTATTTCAAAACGAATTCAATGACTAGGTATCAATAATTAGTAAATCACCGAATTTGCATTCGCGAGCGTAGGTATCCATAGTGTTTGTCACTGACGGTCACTGACCTCTATAACTTATAGTTATAGAGGTCAGTGGTGTTTGTTGTGTAAACATGTATGTATTTGAGTAGTTAGTAGCATATTATATTCTGAATTTCTGATCCATGCCTATTCACTCAAAACTAATAACACTAATGATTTGTAACAGTAAATTATTTCAATAGGTAGGTATTTGAACATTTCCCAACAAGACGTAAGAATAATTATTCGTAGGTATACAAGATACAATAACAAATCTAATACACTATTTATTATTTTATTATTTACTAGCGGTCCGCCCCGGCTTCGCCCGTGGTACATGTTTACGTTTTCTCTCCATAAGAAGTAATAGCTAGAGAGCTAGCGCAAAGCTACCTGTATGTATTTGACCAGACCTGGATTTTTGTGTGTTGATTCCCCTATACCTACTATACATGAGATGAGGAGTCACTAAGCCCAGAGTGGTGGACGGGGCGCGCGCTTAGGTAAGACAGGTGGAAATTTTTGGCGAACTTTGAAACCAATTGACCACGTCTGCCATTTTGATATTTGAAAATAGATTATTATTACTATCGGAAAATAACAATGGCAGACCATTATCACGCGGATAACATTCTGGCAGACACTTATGAAAGTGCTGAAAAAAATACAATTTGAAAGTATTTGACCAGATCTGCCATTCATATATTTTATTTATTAGGGTCTTAAAAACTTATTTTCGAAACGGCAGACATTTTCATTGCGTACAGACTTCAGCAGACAACAAAACTTTACAGACTTCAGCAGTCAACAAGACTTAGCTTCTACATGGTCAGATGTATATATGTATTACGTTCCCTGACCTTACATCAATGATTTACTTTATTAATGTTTTTATGGTCATTTACATTTAATTTTGAAAACTATGGAATAAAATTTATAAATTTGATGATACAAAACTAAATATACATTTGTAAAGAATCTCAAATATAAAGTTGTGTTGCAAATAACAAATCATCATTTAAATATTTAGTTTATTTCTTTATTTAAGAAACAATTAACAATTACAAAACAACATAAAAAAACACGCATGCATTTATTGAAATGTTCATTCATGATCACTATCGTATGGCGTTGTGTGACTCGTCTTCATAATCCATTGAATCGGATTCTGTAAAAGTAAAACGTAAATTATATAATAAAAGAAATGAGTCATTATAAACTTACCTAGTAAGGCAATGCCTTTGATGTCGCACGATGCCGCCGCGCCGCCAGTGTAGGTACTTCTGCTGCTACATGAAAATATGCTAGGGTTGCAACAAATGGGAAATAAAACAATTGTGATTATTACTATTATGATGTAATCATTTATTCATATTATGTACATTCAAAACAATTGCTATTATTAAATCTGATGTAATTATTTTTTCATAAATATATAATTATTATTAATTACATAATATATTGCACTGTGAAATATTTACGTATCACTTTATTTTTGATGTTCTTAATTGTCTTTTATAAAATTTAAGTGACGCATTCGCATTGGGATCAACAATCCGATAAGAAAAGAATGGAGACAACATATACATAGCTTTGATTTCAATTCTACAGATACAAAATATACAATCTATCTAAAATGATACAACGGATGTTTCCTGCGTTTTCTCGTCAAAATACCGAAACAACGTAATTATTGTATAGTAGTTGGGCGTGAAAGTAAAAAAACAAATGAAAAGTGTTTTCCATATGATTATTTATTAAATTTACGCGATTAAGAATAATTTCAACGATACAATTTAGTAACCGAGAATTCAGAGGATTAAAGAAAATACCTGCCTGATCATTTTATCAAACTCTAAAAGAATTATGGTTATTTCGCATCACTCGGTTTATTAGTTTGGTAATAATTATTAAAGGTAGTTACAACCCTAGCCATTGAGTCGAACGGTAGGCAACACAATATCGACTTTGTGCGGGTACATATGGTACATTTCTTCTTGCTGTGAAGCGTAATTATTATTATTAAGATTTTTTAGGCTATTTTGAATCAGCTGTTCTAATTTAATTCTAGAAATTTATTAAAACGTGATTTTTTTAAAAGTATATTATGAGTTTATAAATACCTCAACCAATAGTTATTGTGTCCTATCCTCATTTCTTTATATCTTGGTAGTTAACTAAAGTGTTAAATTTACATAACCTCAACAACAACATTTACACTGCCACTGCACTAAAACTAAACTAACTAGCTCTCTAGCTATAAGAACCATCCTCGTACTTCAAGGGATATAATAAAAAAAGAATTATCGAAATCGGTTCAGCCGTTCTCGAGTTATGCGCTTACCAACACATTTTGCGATTCATTTTTATATATAAGAAGATAAGATTATGTGAAAATAACCAGGAAGGTGAAAAACATATTTACGAAAACATAGTAACATATGGCTGTCGCTACAATAATTATATTTCAATTTTATCTTTTTATACCTAGTAGAACTGGCCGACGAATAAAAAAAATCGTATTAGAATAAATACAATAAATTACGGAACAAAAAAAGGATTGTAACTGAATTAGGTATGTTTGTTTCTGGGCGCACCGTTTTCGACGACGCGACGCGTGACGTAAGCGTATAGGTATAGGTACCTACTTTGCTAAAACAAACTAATAAAATTGTGTGTCTGTCTGAAAATTCGGAAAAGCATATTTTGCAAGTTTGTAATTACTTTGATAGTTTACCGATTTATAATAATTGTAATTGTAATTGTATAATATATAATTTGCAATGTGGTGAAATTTCATAAAAATCACGGGCCAATTTTTTGTTTTGAATCCCACCGAAAATATAATTGCGTTATTAGAATAATTAATTACTATACCTACCCACGATCAATTATTACAATATAGTCTCAAATGCATACTAGAGAAATATTGCAATTTGATTCAATTAAAATGCATAGCATACAAAAATAAATTCACAACACAAGAAATTCCGCGCGCAAATCATAGCGCGTGTCAATGAAATCAAGAATGTTTTATATCAAGCCGACGCGGACGACGACGCGACGCCGAACAAAAGTACCTACGACGGACGACCACGCTTCGAGTTGCCAAACAACATGAGTAATAAATTGTTTACAAAAAAAACAAGTTTTCCATTTTTCTGTATGAGTAGACAGAACTTCAAAACGCCACCTGCTACGGTTTATATTATGAACGATGGTTATAAAAATAAAAGTTATATTTGTTGGTGTAAACTATTTTATTGATCAATAATTTTGGAATTTAAAACTGTCAACATTGATTACAATAAAACGCAGTTTTATTTTATTACACTATTGTTTTTTTATCAAAACATGTATTTGAAGTACCATATAATATTATGCTGATCCAAGCATTTTCACTCAAAACTAATATCACTAATGATTTGTAAAAGTAAATTATTTCAATATACATTTCATAACCAACAAGTAAGAATAATTATTATTATTCCTACCTACAACAACAAACCTAAAACACTATTTACTATGGGAAAATAACCAGGAAGGTGAAAAACATTATATTATTATTTACGATTTCGACGCACTCGACTTTTAGTAAAATATAGTAGGTAAACATAATATTATGGTTTTGATTTTTGCTACTAGTATAAGAAAACTGCGTGTTCAAACTACTTGTTTGTCTGTCTGAAAATTCGGAAGTACTTTGGTAGTTTACGATTTATAATAATATTGTATATATCGTTGTTTAAAAAATATTCAAACACAATAAAATATGATATACTGATTTATCACTGGTTTCAGTGATGAACTGATGAGTCAATTATAGCCACTATACTTTCGTCATACGTGTGTATGATTGATGTGATTTGCAACGTGGTGATATTTCAGAAAAATCACGGGTCAAATTGTCCCACCGAAAATATAACTGCGTTATAAGAATAACTATACCTACGATAAATTATACATAATACAATATAGTCTCAAATGCATACTAGTGAAATATTTTATTTGAATCAATAAAATAAAAAAAAAATAAAAAATAATAATAATACAAAAATAAATTCACAACACAAGAAAATCCGCGCGCAAATCATAGCGCGTGACAATGAAATCAAGAACTTTCGAGCCGACGCGACGCGGACGACGAAGGAGCCTAACAAAAGTACCTACAATCATAGGCGGCTCGTGACAAAATTGTATGGCCGTGTTCACTTGAAATAAAACAACGAAAATAGGTACCTACAATAGCGTTAGCAGTACAAAAAAAATGAGCACCACATTATAAATGTCTATTTATACACTAAAAATTATAGAGTATTTCAAAACGAATTCAATTATTATTTAGCAATAATTAGAAAATCCCCGAATTTGCATTCGTGATCGTATTCATAGTGTTTGTCTACACTAATATTATAAAGAGGAAAACTTTGTTTGTTTGTTTGATTGTAATGAATAGGCTCATAAACTACTGGACATTTTACCAATGTTTGCAAGTTTGTGATTACTTTGATAGTTTACCGATTTATAATAATTGTATACTTATATCATTGTTTAAAAATATTCAAACACAATATGATATAGGTACTGATTTATCACTGGTTTCAGTGATGAACTGATGAGTCAATGTTAGCCACAATACTAATCACTTTCGTCATACATGTGTATGAACTATGATTGATGTGATTTGCAATGTGGTGAAATTTCATAAAAATCACGGGCCAATTTTTTGTTTTGAATCCCACCGAAAATACATATATTACTAATTGCGTTATTAGAATAATTAATTACTATACCCACGATCAATTATTACAATTTACAATATAGTCTCAAATGCATACTAGAGAAACATTGCAATTTGAATCAATTAAAATGCATAGCATACAAAAATAAATTCACAACACAAGAAATTCCGCGCGCAAATCATAGCGCGTGTCAATGAAATCAAGAATGTAATTTTATATCAAGCCGACGAGCGACGACGCCGAACTAAAGTACCTACAGTACCATTTACCTTCAGTGTACAATACAGTTTACAGACCTACGACGGACGAACAATAATGAGTAATAAATAAAAAAAAACATAGTTTCTAAGGTCATTAGTTTTATTTTATTTTATTGTTATTTTCTTTGAACGATTGGAAATGAAATTACTCAATTTTTACACAGAACTTTGATTTATTAGAATTATGCTCATTATGCATAAGATAACGAACGCGAATGCACGACATCTAGCGCGTCAATGTCTAAACATCGCCTTTCGTTTAGACATTGACGCGCTAGATCTGTAATAAGTATATAGTCTATGCGCTAGATGTCGTGCTTTATGTCGTGTTTCGCTTGGCAAAAGTCACGCACACTACTGTAGAAGTGTCAAATTTTTCCGGTATTTTACTGTTGTTTTTCTAAGTAAATATTGTAAATTATTGATTAAAAAGGTCGAACGCGCACACATTTCATTATAGAGAAGTGATAAAATGATTAGTTTTAAAGAAATAGTGTCTGTGTTAAGTGTTTAGAGGTAATCAAAAATGTATGGAGGGACGGTCGGAACATCAACCTTAAAGCTGAATCGAATGCGCGTGGGTGTACGCGGAATATTTTTTGCGTAAGTGTAAATAGGTGATGTGCCGAGCGAGCGAAACGCAATCTGGAACGTAGTTAAGTCACGTTATACGCATGCGCAGTTATAATCAATATTTTTGTATAGCAGTAGTGCGCTATGAAGCACTCCACAGCATAGAGATAGTATGTAGTACGTAGTACATATTATCTCGATGCTCCACAGCCCGCTGCCCGGCACAGAATGACAGAAATGAGAATCATTCGCCTGCTGCCTTCGACCGATGAACACGTATCATTTCTGATTATTATTTGTGTAGTTACACAAACAACTTATTAAAAAAAACATGATAACTTTCAATAAGTATTAAATATGGATGGAAAATATAAATTAATTATTGTATGGAGAACATCGTTGGGAAGATACATACTTTGGAACCGACCAATATTTATTTGACTTCTTCGTTCATAACAATTCGTTGGTTTTATTTTCATTTTCTTAGAAAACTGTATGTATATCTAAGAAGCTTTGGAATAAACCCATAAAAGTTTTAGCTTTGTTTTAACGTAAACAATAAGTTAAAGTGTAGGTACCTACATATTATAGGTATAGTAGTGAAGCTGATTCTTCGAATTGGCTTTGTTATCTCATACTATTGTTATCGTTGAAACTCACTGGCAAGGTCGCAAACTATAACGTAGCTGGTGTGTACAGTGTAATATTATTACTGCTAAAATATAAACTTAATCGACCTATTCTAATAAGTTTGTAAAAAATACTTTCTAGTTTTGTCCAATGCCCGAAGAAAAGATACTTATTCATTTTATACCTATGAACTCTACTGAACTAGCTGACCCGACGAACATTGTCTTGTCTTCGCGCGAACTGTCTTAGCCTTGAAGTTCATTTCGCATTTTCTTAATATTTACGCGAAAATTTCGTGAGATTTTCTTTCATAACACATCAAAATAAAAATTATCGAAATCGGTCCAGTCGTTCACGCGTGATGCCGTGACCAAGGGAAATAGGGTTTCATTTTTATATATTAATTTATATAAAGAGATATAGATAGAAGAAAGATATGAATAACCGATAATGGTTTAGGAAATCAACTGACAATTAATGGTATCTTGGTACAAAAGTATTTGTGTATAAGAACTGATTGATGAGTCAGGAGATTATAGAGTACCTACCTACTAACTACACTTTATGAAGGCAAATAAACATAAAAAAATTATAATACTATCATTAACCTTTTGAACGCCAATGACATCTATAGATGTCATGCGCAATCGTGCCCTGTGCGCCAACGACACCTATACATGCCAAGAAACAGATCATAGATAAATACAAAATAAACATATTAAACCTTTACTTTTAAGTGTTTTATTTATACAGTTTATGAACTGAATCCCCAGTTATTACATAATTGTACACAGTAAACAAAATTGCCAAGTAGTTATTCAAATATTTGATGACAAAAAATAACTTAATTAATGGCTAAAAAAGCATGTTCTCTCGCGCCAATGACATGTATACGTGCCTACTAGTGATGTAGTGTAATATTCAAGTAACTTCATTAAACACAATGTATGCGTTCTAGCATAATATTTATTGTCCATGTAATGATAAAAATTCGCTTAGGTCCAAAATGTATAAATATCTCTAAAAATCTGTAGGTAACCTATTTAGCAGTTTTCAAAATTTATTACCTAATAAGTCTAATCAGTGCCTTTATTAGAATATTCTTATGATACAAATTGTCGTTATGTCATATCAAAATATGGTAATTGACCGAAATAGGTACCTACATATAATTAGTATTTGTAATAACTCAAGTATTAAACTAAATGATTGGAAAATAAATATGTAGTTTTCATGCAATTCCCTTTATTTAAAGGTAATAGTTTTGATATTTACAAATAAACACTCCACAATAATACCTATAGTTCATATAAACTTAATAAATAAACTCGATAAGTTATAATAATATACAGCTACACATCCCTAATCAGAAGCGAGAGATTATAAAAAAAAGGATGGTTGCCCGCGCCATTGGCATGTATACATGCCAATGGGGCGTAACTGATAGAGAATAGTGCTGTAACTTGCTGCAATTTTATATGTATTTTTGTATCTCAAAAGGTTGATTTTTTTTGTTGATAGTTGCTATAAATGTGGTCTTAAGTTTTTACAGTAGGAGATGAGGTTAAATAAATATTATTTTTGTGTTATAAGCTGTTTATTCAAATATTCAGACGTGAATTATTATGTTTATCGATAACATTTTGGACTCCCTACTATTTTCAAGGTTATCTCATTGAATTTGTGGCTTGGCGTGGAGGGCACGGCGATGCGTTTTTGCTCTGGCGGTCAAAAGGTTAAGGTTTCAGTTTGAACGACTTAAAATCCCGAGTACGAGTGGGTGCAACAGGAGAGTTACCTATGTTTTTCGAGTGTATGCTTTTAGGTAACTATGAATGTATTAGATTTCAGCCCGTGTTTTAAGCGCATAGTTCCCGTTCCTGTGGGATTTCTTGGATAAAAAGTAGCTTTTCTTATTCTGGGCCCTTAGCTTACCTTAACATAAATTTCATTGTAATCGGTTCAGTAATATTTGTGTGAAAGAGTAACAAACATCCATCCATCCTCACAAAATTATAATATTAGTACTCAGTATACTCTAAGTATAGGATTCTAGAGCCTGTCTTATTTCTGCGTTTTGTACCAATAGATTCGTCACGGTGCATTTAGATCAAACTAGCGAATGCTCATTTTAACTTCTAACCCCACTATGTCTAATTCTTTTAGTGAACAGAACATTCTTTCGTTCTAAGTGCGCTCGAAAAGATTGTATGCAATGTTGTAATATTGAACAACACTGAATATAAGTTTTCGTTTACACTAAATAATCACGAAAGGATGTTCTTGCTCTCGGTCTATGTTCGTTTGATCTAAATGCACCTTGCACCGTTAGTCGTGAGTGACACTGGGTACCAATGTAGTTACATCCAAATAAAAAAAACCGGCCAAGTGCGAGTCGGACTCGCGCACCGAGGGTTCCGTACAAACCTGCAAGGTTTACAAAGTTCGTTCATTACGAAATTCTTTTGATTGCGTTGACATAGAAGTTTGATTTTGTTACAGCTTAAAGGTACTATAGACCTGAGTATTTGGTATGAATTTCAATTTAATACCTTTACGCGTTTATGAGGAAATGGGTAGTAAGTTTAAAATTATTAAAAAAAAATATATTATGTGATGTAACTAAAAATTTATGGTTTTCGTAATTTTTCCTTTATCTATGCTATAAGACGTTGCTTCGTACCAAATTTCAAGATTCTGAGTTCACGGGAAGCACCCTGTAGGTTTTGATTCCTTTGCAAGTGTCGAAAATTTGCGGCATAAACGGCTGTATCTTTTGATTGCGTTGGCTTAGAAGTTTGATTTTTTCACAGCTTCAAGGGACAGTAGACCTGAGTAATTGATATAAATTTCAGCTTCATACCTCCACGCGTTCCTGAGAAAAAGGGTCTTGACAGACGGACGGACGGACAGACGGACAACAAAGTGATCCTATAAGGGTTCCGTTTTTTCCTTTTGAGGTACGGAACCCTAAAAAGATCTCAAGTACCTAATAAAATCTTGGTGGTTCATGAGTTATGAAACAAATGACAGAAATACTTATTTTATTCCAGTAAGTAGATAAAATTTAGATTTTACTTATAGGTTTAAAAAAAATATGTCAAATGTGTATATTCCATACAAAATTAAAAAGAGAAATTCTATCCAGAAATTGGAAGATAATGTAGATAAATTTTGCTTTCTTGTAAGGATAAGCACAGACCCATGGACGTATAAAAAAAGACGGACGCCGTTTTACGAACAAACAACGTGAAGCCACCGTAGTAAGCTAGCGATCGTGTAAAGACAATGAACACGCACATACTCTCACCATAGTAAGCTAGTCGGCCGCCATTACGTCGTGAACTACCGACTGATTAACTGCGTCACTGTTTCACAAAAAATATTTAAAATGCCGTCTTGCGTGGTTAAATGGTGTCGCAACAGTACAATTTTAAATAAAAAAACACAAGGGATTACATTCCACAGGGAAGCAAGTTATTTCTTTTATGTTTTAATTACAAAATTATTACGGCAAAATTTATAGAAAAAAATACAGCCGCCATTGTCATTAGGACAGCTGTTGCCATAGTGTTGCCATTATTTCAAAATTTCATTCTCCCAAAAGTCGGGGAGTTGATGTAAAGTTAATTAATTTTAAAATTACGATAAAATAATTGCATACAAAATGCAAATTTGTTTTTGCATTTTCTACTCACAAAAACATGTATAATATGCTAATCCTTATACAGGGTGTCCCACCGTTGGTATACTAAGCTCAAAGGAGGTTATAGTTTTGCATACGCTGAGTACGTAAAAAATACTTAAAAAATTCCAAACGCATTTTTTTTTCAAATAGATTAATTCTTAAAACTCTATGTGTACACCCCTAACAAGCAACCCGCCTAACTTTGCCAACTGCACGTGAGCTATCGTTTAAGATTAGGTTCTCATAGACAAAATGCTCACATTAGCGAAGCGGTATATGCCGGCTGCGCGAAGTTAGAGAAGAAAACATGGATTTTAAGGAAAAATTTACCAAAAAATTTTTGACGTAATTTTGTTGTTTAAGTATTTTTTACGTGATCAGTGTATGTAAAACTACAAATCCCTTCGCGCTTAGTATACCGATAGTGGGACACCCTGTATAACAACCATATTTAAAAAAAAATATCACAGCCAATTAATACTGTCTACGACATCTGTTATAAGACATTTAATTTGAAAATTTCAAGTGTATGTATACTGAAATCGTATGAAGCATGTTTCCTATTTGTTTGGTTATAAATTGACATTTTATTTATTTTATTTTATTTATTTTAATATAATATATAAAATAAATATAAAATAAATAAATAAAATAATAATTAAGGAGACATTACCTCTCCTCCCCCCAATATTGGTTGAACAAGTTTTCATACATTTTCCTTTGGTTTCGCGTCCAGTGGTTGATTCGTCAAAGCTAAATAGTAATTGTATTTATGCATAGGTTCTAATAGTTAGAGTACACATAAAAAGTATAACAAATTGAAAAATAAAAATACTAAAGTGTGGGGTAATTTAATTGCATCTGGCAATCAACCTGGCACACACCTTTGCACACACACATGGATGTGTCGCCGCCATTACTAGGCTTCACTCCATGTTTAGGCGATATACCGTCCGTCTTTTTTTATACGTCCATGCACAGACCCATGGACGTATTTTTATATTGTTATGTGAGGAAAAGTATAAAAAATTATTCACTTTTATTCATAGATGTCTCTACAACAAACAACAGCAATTGAATATAAGGAGGTAGGTAGGTAAGTTTCATAGCAGATCAACAGGAAAACTCAACTGATACCATACCTACCAATATCAAATATGTACAATCAAAAAGCTTTGGTATATCTACTTACCAACTGAAAATTATATTTAAAGCGCTTCCCTATCAACAATAAAAAAAAATATATAAAAACACTAAATTATTTGAAATAAAATGGTAATTAGTAAATAAAATCATTTAATAATAAATAATTAACTAGGTATGTTTAAAATATTTAGCTTAGAAACATAGCCTGTCATATTAAGACATGCATGTGTCAAATTAGAAACCTAGGTAGGTAAGTGCAATATTTTAGTATAAATTTAAAATAGGAAAATCTAGCTAATAGTTCATTTAAAAACAAAAACAACTAGTTAGGTATACCTATTATATACCTTCACACAATGACCCACATAATATAGCACCTATGTACTGAAATGTATAATAAAATATATAGAAGTGACGTCACATTAAAATCAACATCCTTGTAAAGAATCATTTAACTTTTAAACACTGTATAAATTTATTGATGAACACGAAAACACAACTTGGCTACCACGATTTTCAATTGAATACTGGTTGATAAGAAAATCGACAAATAAATCATATTCACAACTAGAAACTAATCTCGCGAACGTTCAGTGATAGTTGACATTTTGATTAGTAAATGGTTACAAATTCTGATATTTTATTTTCATAAATTTCCTAGAGACCTTTACGATGTTGAATATACTTTAGGCAGCACGATTTATTTGTTTAAATATTCAAATACATAGCAGACACTTGTAACAGGCCGCGAGCCCGCGCGTCGAATGTGGAATGATTTCCGAACTGACGCTGGATGGCGCAGTGGGGCGCGGTGTTCGCCGCGTCGCTTGCATTCCTCATTGCTGTGCAATTAGCAGTGTCGTTGAAGCTCGAGACGCGAACCGCGAACAAAGGAGCGCCAAGGGACGATCACGTTTATACATACTGAAGCAAAATGTATAATAATAATATAGATAATACTTAGTGTTCGTTCATCGTGATTATAAATATTGCTTTTGACTCTTTTTATCTCTTGGTTTATTTAGTTTAAACAGGTTAGTGCCAATTTAATTACAAATCATGACTCCCAAGGTTTCATAGAATCCCGATAAATCGAGCTCTTGTAATGGCGTCGTGCTACAGCCTACACCCGGTTTAGTCTGCTGCGTTGAGAACAATAATGTGAAATAAAAAACTGTCAAGGTGAAAATCACTATGAAAAAAATACTGGCGAAGCTAAAACTGTGAAACCCTAAATTTCCCGAGATTCTTGAAATTTACTTCCCGAATCGTTTGATGATTTGGTACTTACCTATTATTTATACATTTAATAAATGATAGTTCTTTCCGTTTGGTAGCTGTTCATGTGGATCTGCAGTTAATCGTTTAGTTGATAAAATGGTTTGGGACAAAAGGTACGTGAATGATACCCCATATCTTTATAAAACGTAGAAGTATTTTTGTAAAATTAGTATTCTTGCCCATTACGAAAGTCAATAATTTTGCAATCTTCGTTACTCGTGGATAATTTACAATCTTTACCTATTTATCAAACGTTGTTACGTAATAATATAGGCAGGTACCTACTAGACAAATCTTTAGTATTTTTTAAAATAGTTACTCTTTCTTGGTGGAACATACAATTTTATATTGATAACTGGACCTACATGTGACAATAAATTAACATGATCAAATTCCATTCTGACAATTTATAAGCATCTAGTCAACGAAGACAACACAAAAAGTTATAATGTGAAAGGTAGTGGTAAGAACTAAAAACTATTTCATTGGTACTACGCTATACTTGTTACGAAATCTTAATGTGTTGCAAAGTGCGATGTACATCAAAAAGAAACATTGAAGTTTATTCGGTCTTGGATGCGTCGCAGGGGCCCGCTAGGGAGCAATGTACCACGTGACATCCGTCTAACCGCGAGCCGCGGGCTGCGGGCGGCCGATCGAAGCCGATAGACGATGGCCGCCATTTTGTTCACTTCACTCGGCGCTGCGGCGCGAAGGAGACGAGACTCGAGAGTCACGGCGCTAGCGCGGCCGCTTTTTGTTATGTGGATATTTTGTAAAAGTGAACCTAGATTTTGTGAAGCCTTGATCTGCATTTAAATATATTGTGTTATTATAAGGTACTTACGCATATTTTGTTTAATTTAAGACGTTTCGCGTGTGAGACTGAAAAAATATAAGGCGTGATAATTATTGTTACCTACATAAATGACGTGTCAAAAAAACCTTATTCTTCATGAATTCATGATGATTTCATGTTATTATAACTTTATAAACGAATAAATCTGTCGTGATTGTGTAAGTTTTAAATGATCTAAATTTCGTTCTCTAACCATTTTGTACCAACCTGTACGAAACTATTCCACGTAGTAGGTAGGTACTGAAATAAAAATCACTTTCTAATGGCACCAATTGCTTTGTCCAATATTAGCTAGTTAAATCTAGAATTGAATTGCAATGAATGTTTATTTGCATCGTAAATCTAAAATAGCTAAAAGTTTTTCAGTTCAATAAATCATTGCCGAATGTCACCGAAGATTCTCGAGACTCGATCTGCGAACAAGCTAACATTATTGGTTGCGTTCCGTTTTTAGCCCAAAATTCTTTATAATATGGTACAGACATGATAATAAATTAATTTAATATTATGAACTAGAAGGAATACATTTAATTATTTTGATTATGGTATTTATAAAATTCAAAGATTTTATGTTAAGATTCGAGCTAGGTATATTTTCTATTATATTTTTTACAATTATAGTGTTACCTACTTTAAAAATTAATTTAATATTTTAGTAGGTACTTTCTTTATGCGTTTTGTGGGATTTTTTTTATTCTCATTTTTTATTACCTACATAATTAGGTAACTAATTAAAATCTTCGGGATTTATCGAGATATGATTTTGAGTTTACCTACTTATTGTATGTGTTATTTATGCAATATTGGTTTAGGTAGATTATTAACGGTAGATAGATTAATAAAATTTTTCATAATAGTAAATGTCAAATTGTAGGCAATATTTATGGTAGTAGCATGAAACCTATATACCTATATATGTATTTTTTAAAGCATTGCACTTATTGAATTAGTTTCCGAAATTCGTTGATATTAACTTAGACTGAACTGGAAATAAACTTCTAACTTTGCCTTCTTTCCACTGAAGTTCTCTACCCTCAAGTTAGTCGACAAATTTACTTACGTAATCCTGATATTCGCTATAACTATTATGTCTATGCGATTCAAGCACACGCCCAAATGTATTCATGATTGCATTCATTAAGTAATTACAATTATAAAAGTAAGTTCCTTAATTCTACCATCTTTTGTATTTTTTTTAAACTAGGTATATTGTTTACAACGTGTGTAGGATATACATTCATTTTAGCCCAATTTGACCAGGTGTTTTATCTTTTTCAAGTGCGAAGGTTATATATTTCCTTGACACTCTGTAGGGCTTCATCAATCTTTAGCTTGAGAGGAGTTGTTGTTTGATTCTTAGTCTCAGTATCCAACATTTTAGATTACATTGTCTTCAAAAGTTTCGCTCGTTGGTTTTTTTCAAAGATTTGGCTTTGTTTTACGAACAGGTTGCTCCTGCGTTTATCATGGACCTAACGTTCTGTTTTTACAGTATTTTCAAACTCGAACTCAAATTATTATTAAAACATAGTCTTATGTAGCGATTTTAAGTTCTATTTCGTTTTCCGTATCGTTTTTATTAAAAACTAACTTGATCCCGCAGTGAGACCCGGATAAAAAGGCTATATTATGCTTATGTAGAATATAATCTATATGCGTTTCAAATTTCATATAGATCTCATCAGCTGTTTTTGCTTGAAAGAGTAACAAACATACATTTATACAATTTTCCGAATTATCGGATTTATGAAATTACATACCTAGTAGGAAGTAGGAATATTACGAAATTGAACTCACATACCACAAATAGTAATATATTTTTTAATTATTTTCTGAAAAAAATGTTACTTGGTAAGAAGAATTTTTTAAATCGGTCCAGTAGGTTTTATCTAAAACCAAGTTTCATGCAAATCGATCCATAAACGTAGAAGATATTGTGCTGTGACAGACTAGGACGGACGGACTAAACGATCGGGTTCCTTGTCGGACTACGGAACCGTAAAAATTAGAAAGATACATACAAAAACAAATGTTTCTCTTCTTTACCGAGTTAAAAAGCTTTGTTTTAAGAATTTTATTACTTATTTAGGTTTTAATTAATTAGTTAATTTATGCGCAACATGTTGTACCATTCGAAATCATAATAATACATATAATGAATAGTAATAAGGCGAATTAGCTATGTGCTTGCAATTTTCCCTGCCGTTTCAGAACGGGATGCTTAGGGAGTTGAAATCTTCTGTAATCTGCTGAGGTGTCTCAAACAAACTTAGTTTTAAGGCTGATTTACGCTACACCGTGTCGCAACCGGGCCGTGCTCCGTCCGTGCAACGTCCGGGCCTCGATCAGACATTATTGCATGGATATTGTATCTTTTGTTTTGCGGCTCCAGCATGGCCCGTCCCCGGTACGGTGTAGCTTGAATTATGCTTTATAGTACACTAGCGACCCGCCCCGGCTTCGCACGGGTGCAATGCTGATACTAAATACACTACAGAAAAACTGTAAACGTTGTATATGTATAGAAACATAGCGGCCCGCTCCGGCTTCGCACGGGTATAAAATATATTATAGCCGGGCGGCCGACCGGTACCGCCGCAAACGCTACGTCCCGCAATTTTTAAATCTGTAATATCTTCGAAAATATTCACTTAAATCATACGGTGTAATGGGCCATATAGATCTATATTAAATGAACAATGTATTCAAGGTATTTAATTGGTTAAGGATTAATGCTGTATTGGTTAAAATCGCTTCGAAAATTAGCCATTATTTGTCGTAAAAAGTAAATGACAAAAAAAAGTTATTGTGGGTTATCCATAAGAGATAGACATATACCACCGCGGACTTTTCTGTAGACCTTTTCAATGTGTATAATACTTAGTACATTATTTTGATAAAACTCGTAGGGTTCAGCCTGCGTTTGCAATGTAAGCGGAAAAAAAATGTAATTTTTTACGACATCACATTAGAAACCTCAAAAATAACAGTACTTCTCCACTATTTGATGGATGTTATTATACATATAAACCTTCCTCTTGAATCACTCTATCTATTAAAAAAAACATTTGCATCAAAATCCGTTGCGTAGTTTCAAAGATTTAAGCGTACAAAGGGACATAGGGACATAGGGATATAGGGACATAGGGACAGAGAAAGCGACTTTGTTTTATATGTAGTGATTCATAGCGGTTGACATTACTATGTAGTGATTTTGATCTAACGAAGGGATGTATTAGCATTTTTGTTCTCATAACTATAATTGTTGGGTATTGATATCCTACTAATCGCACAAATCTTCGATTATCATCAAGAATAATTCTTCGATTGGTTTTTGACCTAATCACCTTCCGTTCGGATTGCGCCTGGACTTAGATTACTGGACCATAGTTTCTTAACATTGCACGATGTTTCATTAGATCAAAAAAAATTCCCTGTGCTGTTTATTGGATTTATCGATCAAGGGATGTATTTAAAATGTAAGAGTAGAACACCCACGTGTCAATTTCTTATTGTACTTAAAAAAAAATGACAAACTTTTGGTGAATTTTTCGTGAAAAATATTGAAATATATTCTGAAATCGTAACTGTCTAAGATATTTATTTTAAATAAATATAGTCTTATAAAGCATCTTAGGGCGCATATTATCCAGTTTTTATTTTTGGTAAACTACCTCCGAATACCGAGAAATATTGTTTTTTCAGATTTTCGTTTTTATTTTTTTTTCTCCCTAAAAACGCAAAAGTGCGGCTTGTGTAGCATAGAATTATTGCTCGTAATAAGGCCTATCACTCATAAAAAAACAACGCTGAACTATTGCGGTTTTTGGGAAGAATACGCCATTTTCAAAAAGGTCATAAAACACAACATAGGGTTGTCGCAAAAAGGTCAAACAAGTTTTTTTTTCTAAGTGTGGGTATAAAAGGAATAAAAAGAGATATAACTTACATACTTATCACATCGCAAGCCCGAATTTTTTTTTATATTAATTATACGTGTTTTTAAATCTTCATTATTTTTTCAATTATAAGAAGCTCTAGCCAGATATAACGAATATGTTGTACTGAGACAATGTTTCGAGTGGAGGCGATTTCTATGAATAAACACAAAAAATAATATTATCTATGTGCATATGGAAGCTTTATTTATATCATTGTTTGCAGCCGCAACTATGGATTCGGAATACGACCGAAAATTCGAAGAAATGAAAAAATACATTCCATTTTTGGACAGTATGATCAAAAGACTGGAGAGCAGCAGTGTGCCGTCAAATCCTCGTCAGGCTCAGCTCGATAAAATAAGATCTCTCAGAGATTTACTACAAGACAAGAAAAAAAGGTTACTTTAGTGATGTTTATTAATAATAAATAAATAATAACGTTTATTTCTTATTCTTTCATAGACATAGACATGGACATATTCATTATAGTTTTGTTCACAAGTAAAAAGTATAAGTGGCACCCGTTTTAGGCTTAGTTCGAAGAACTAGCCTGTGTATACAGGCACCAGCTTCTCCCTAAGTCATTTGAACTTTAATAAAACAAAAAACATGAAAAGTGAGCTAGTTATATAAATGGTTATTATTGAAACTTTTAATATCTAATTGTTATTTATTTATTTACTTCAGGCAATTTATTTAGTAACATAATTCAACTTTGAGTTAAGAGACTGCTCAGCCACTATAGTAAAATATATATCTTGTTCCAGAATGAAAATGGAGAATCTATTAAAATGCGAACAAGTCTTGATCAATTTGTATAAAAAAGTGGAACAGGTAGGACTGTATTTTTCATTACTTACTATATTTAAGTGTTTTATATTTTTTTTTTTGTAAAAAATTACTTTAACGTTTATATGATTTTAGCGGGAAACAATACAGGAAATTAAGAGTGACAAAGATGTGTCAGCTAAGAGTTCAAACCTGAATCAGGTTAGGAATAAATTAAAATCGGTTGTATCTAAGTTAAATCAAGAAACATTACCAGAAATCGCCAGAGCGAATGAAACTGAAGAAGTGGTGGTTCCTGGTAGTAAGGAACCCGCTTTATTTCAAAGGAGGCCAAACCGAAAATCTATTTCACCTATTAAACCCTTGAATAATTCTGAAGATCTATCCCCACAATCATCTAAAAAAAGCTATACCCGCGTGCTTGTATCTCCAGATCGGAGTTCAAAAAGATGGTCTGAAAGTGAGGATTGTAAAGCTGACAAACCACTATTCAGCAGGCGATCCCCACGTAGAATACCACGTGCAGTTTCACCGACATATCATAAAAAAGAAAGAAAAAAAGGAAAAAAGACAAAACAGGGCCACTCAAAGGATTTAAACATTACCCTAAATGTACCAGAAGAAAAATTAAGTTCCCTAAGCACGGATGATATTTTGTCTAGAATCATTAATTGCAGTGATAGTGATGTTGATATTGCTACATTACGTGAATTGCGCTCTCAAATATTAGGAGAACTGAAACAAACCGGCGTTAAAGAAGATATATCGGATTTACTGCTGAAATCTTGTAATAAACAGGCTAAGAATAAAGAAAGTAAGAAAAAAGATGAAATAGAAGAAGGAGAGTTGTCCGATAGTGAAAGCGAAGCTATAGAAAGCATATATGGCAGTTTAGTAATAATGGACAAAAACAAATCTTCTAGTACCATTAAAACTTCATTAGGTAGTGATCAATCACGTAAAATTCAAATTTGCCTTGTAATTAATTCGGATAAAGGCTCTGTGGTGAAGAATTCAGGAGGTAAAATACCAAATTCAAATACAAATGTCGATATCTCTGATTTTGAGTCATTCGCTATTGAAAAGAAACGTGACACAGATAAAATTTCACCTCAAAATTCTTTAATGTCTGAAAATGAAAAAATAACAGAAGACAGTGGAAATACAAATGAAAAAATTAATGAAGATAGTAATGAGAATAAAAAGAATGCAATTGAGACTGATAATCTACAAGCTAAAAAGAATATTGATGACCTTGAAGCTAATGAGAGCAATAAAACTAATACTCTAAATTTCCATAAATCCACCACTGAAGATGTCAAGGATTGTAATGCCATTCCTTCAGATAGTCAAAATATATCAACCAAAGCAAATCAATCTGCTTCCGATGTTAAAAAAGATGATTGTGTTAAAGTGGAAGACACGAAATATTCATCAGAGACAAAAAGTACTAATATAGATCCAAGCGTTGATGTTTCTAATATTTCATCGAATGTATCTTGTAACAATGAAGTACATAAAAGCTCGACGCTAAGTGATCAGTCGCAAAAAAACATTAACGAAGAGTCGAACAACGTTGATAAAACCGGTGTTAATTCGTCGGATGTCGAAATACCTCTGATAAATTTGGCAGAATCTGCAAAACAAGAAGTTGTATCTGAAATAGATATTTTGCAAGCACTGAAGAAAGAAATTTTAGGTGAATCAACATTTGCATTGGATAAGGACATAGTGACACCACCATTACATCAACCGAAAATTACCAAAGTAGCGAGTGCTCAAGAAATAGTTAAAAATAGAATTTCGATTGAAAAATATAAACAGAAATCAAATTCCTCGCCGAAGACCTTTAATGATGTGAGCATTAAATCATCCAAAGAAGATCGAAATAAGAAACAGAGTTTGAAATTAACAGAAAAGGAATGTAGCCGATTTAATTTTCCAATTAAATTGCCATTAGATGAAAGTTCTGAGGATGAAATAAATGACTCAAGCTTTTCGGTAGACGATATATACCGTAATTTAGCCCCAAAATCACCTGACCATGATGATTTTGCAGATACAGGTATTAAGCCACCAGTCATAATACCTAGTGATCCCATTAAAACCTCAGAAGTAGTTTCTACATTTACAGATGTTGATATGAGAAAACCTTTAAATAACACAATCAGTAGTTTACTTAATTTAAAAACGTCCTATGATACAAATAATATTGAAAACAAAAGTGAAGTAGAAGAAGACATAAATTTTGAAAAAAAGAAATTACCATTAGTAGATCCTCGAAAAAGTAAAATAGATTCCACCAACAGAGATGATATATGTCCACCTTATAACCCTCTGGATAATAATCTTAACTCAAATAATCAAAATATTATGCGAAATCCACTTCTTTCAACGCCAAATATGCCATCGGGACCAAATATGACTCCTTTAATAGCACCTAATATGACTCCTGTTATGATGACACCGAATTCTCGATCATTTGAAATGACGCCATCTCGTAATCCATGCGACAGTGAAAATTATCCTGATCGTAAACATGTTTACGCACCATTATTTCCTTTAAATCAATTTGAATCAAAAGAAACTCCACTAGAATTTAAACAATTTGAAAACAAGAATCGTCAATGGGAAGAACACCAAAATAATCCTCGGACACAAAGAGATGTAGATTACAGAATGTTTAATCGTGATGGCTTTCAGAATGAAATCAGGCAAGAAAATTTAAATGCTGATCCAAGGGATTCCTACAATAGAAAGGATTATCCTCCTAATCGACCGTTTGGTACATTTGAAGGGCCTTCATCATCTATACCTCCTTTAATGAGTATTGATCCATCAACACCTTTACCGTCTTTCGGAAGACTTGATTGCCCTTCAACACCACTGCCCTCTTTTGGAAGACTTGATTGCCCAGGCACTCCCGTACCATCTTTTGGCAGGCCAGAAATGCCAATGACTCCAGTGCATCCGTTCGGTCGCTTAGATGGCCCAATAACACCCGTTCATCCTTACGGTCGCTCAGATGGCTCTGTAACACCGGTGCATCTATTTGGTCGCACAGATGGCCCAATGACACCAGTTCATCCGTTTGGTCGTTCAGATGGCTCTGTAACACCAGTGCATCCTTTTGGTCGCTCAGATGTCCCAATAACACCAGTTCATCCGTTTGGACATTCAGATGGCTCACTTACACCAGTGCATCCGTTTGGCAGAAATGACTACGGACAAAATTTCAATATTCCCAATCAAAATTATGGTAGAAAATCTGACCAAAGGCGTAATCGAAAGTCTAGGTGGGAAGACGATACAGAAAAAAGTTATAGAGATTTTCAGTTCAATTCGGGCTTTAAATCTGAGCAAAGATCATTTTACTCTTCTTCTTCTGAATCGTACAGAAGATATGAACCCAACGTATCTAATAACGAAATAAATAAGTCTCGTGATAACAAACACGATAGATATTATAGAGAGTATTCCGGTGATCGTGATTATAGGAGAGGAAAATCACAGAGCCGTGATAGTGAAAATAATCGGCATCAGTCTAGAGACAATCGTAGAGGTGGTAGAAATTCGGATAACTTTAAATTCTCCGATTCGAGGAATCAATATAATCAACGCGATAAAAGTGTTTCTCGAGGTAAATCAATAGAAATAAACTTACCAAATTCATTTAATAGATCTTCTAGCGTCAGTCGTTCTTCTCAAAACGAAAATAAATTATCTATACAAAATTCTGCTGGTCGCTCGTTTACTATTGACACGAGTGTGAAAAGAACTTTTCAGGGCTTGGATAACCGGCAATCGGATAATTTTAACGTTCGAAGACAACGAGCCGCAAGTGTTGGACGTTCATTTGTTCGGGAGAATGACGACCGACATACAAAGCAAATACATGATTCACGTAGAACAAAATCTAAGCATACAGAAAAGAGCAGAAGTTTTAGTCGCGCACGCAGTGTTGGGAGAGATGTTTCTGTTCAACGCTGTGATAATCTCAATGATATTAAGGCTGATTTAAGATCTTTTAAATTGAGTAATGATATTAACCTGAAGAAAAAACATGATAATGAAAAATCTAACAGATGCTTTCCAAATAAAGACAGCCATAAAGATCAAAAAAATAATTCAAATGAAAAATACTCGCCCAGGAAGAATTATAGAGATCCTAGAATTCGACGTGAACAAGAATTCGACAAAAGTGATAATAAAAGTCAACACAATCGTGATTCTAGAGGTTATGGAATAGTATATTCAGACGATAACATATCTAAAGGTACAATACTTGGTCCTGGTTGTTCTGTTAAAAATTACAAAATCCCTAAAATAAGGCGATCTCCAGAGAAAAGTGTCGTTAACGAAAGTTTAAAAGAAATCAAACAAAAAGAAACCTCAGAAGCGACGAGTGAGTCGGAAGATCCTAATAAAAAAGGAAATAAAAGCACTAAAGACTGCAATGAATTAAAAAATATGGAAGTATCAACTAACAAGGGCAATGTTACACCACCGCTTTCAAACAAGAATGACAAAGATCTTAAAGCTATAAGTAGTGAAACAGTATCAGCTTCTGTAAATAAAGTTGGTGATGAAATAAAGAGTAATGAAACTGAAAGTGTGCATGAAAATAGCAATAGGCGAATAACAAGATCTCATAAGGTAAGTTCTAGTGTAGAATCATTAGTCGATTCACCTGTTAAACGAACAAGAAAATGTAAGAAGCCTGTCATTTATGATTCCGAATCTGATACCGAACAAAATAGTTTAAAAGATGAGATTAAAAACAATCAAAATGATAATATTACGAAACCAACTATGGAAATTAATTTACAAAATAAAACTTCACCATCCCCGCAAAAAATTGCGACTGATAAGGCAGATAAAAAATGTAATGACGACTTAAATTCTAGTTTCAGCGATATATTTTCTGATAATATTGCCTCGGATCCAGTTTTAGATAATATAAATGCTTTAATAGCTGATTTAGATCAAGACTTGGATACATCTAAGACCTTGGACTTGCAAAACCAATTTACACAAGAAATATCGCTAGAAAATATGTTAGAGAATATAACATCGTCAGATAGTATGGAAATTGAAAATTCTAGTGAAGTATTTACCGTCGCTCAGGAAATGGAGAAAGAAATAACATACAATCAAGTTGAAATAAGAGTAGAAGCTGAAGAGCAGAAACAAAAAAGTGCAGAATTAGAAAATAGCACGAGTGTTTTTGAAAAGTTAATTGATGAACGAGAAAATTCTGAGAATAATAATAATACTGGCACAAATAAAGAAGATCAAAAAGAAAATGGGAACATGGATTTTCATGGAAATACCAAACATTCAGATGAAGATAAGAATGAAGCTGTGGTATCTACTACAAAAGATGATATTCAGGATAAAAATGAAGAAACAAATACAAAAGTTCGTAATGATCTAATAACAGCACCAGATAACACGATAACTTTAAATAATGCTAGTGAAGTCATTGCCCAAGAAGTCCCTGACAGTACAAATGAATCAAGTAATGATATAATATCGACAAATTCATCTTCGGATGTTCAGAGTAAAGATTCATCAATTGTCCATTCATCTCAAAGTATGGATCAAGGGGATAGTATCGGAAAGTTCTTGTCAATTTTGCAAGATAGCAGTAGAATTAATGAAGTTTTATCGTTTCTTAGTGAAAAGTCATCAGATAACGAAAAAATTAAGAAAAAGTTGGAGAAACTCAGAGAAATTGTATTAAATGATGAAGATGACAATGGTAGTAACAGTTCAGTTACGAAAAATGAGTTGGGAGAACCTGAAGTTAAAAAATCTTTGGAATCCTGTGAAGCCACTGAAATAAAGAATGACACAGAAATTCCTGATGGAAGTGAATCAAAATCAAAGTCATCTATTGAAGAGTCTGCAATTGAGAACATTAACGAAGTAATCGATGGAAATACGAATACCGATAACGATTCAAATAAAAATACTGCAGATAAAGCTGGCGATGATGAAAATAACCTAAATGTAGAAAGCCCTACTGAAAAGCACGATATTGATGATTCAAAAGAGAAAGAATTAGAAATTAGAGACAACAGTGCAGATGTCGAAAAACCAGAGGCTAATACAATTCCAGGAAAGAAAATGTTAAAAGGTAACCGAAAGGGTAAAAAACGTGGATTAAATAAAGGACAATCAAATAACTCAAATCGTCTAACGAGATCCGGAGCAATAACTAAACCTAAAGGAAAAAAGCCTTCGAGAGAGCTTTTAAATCTACAAGCTGACATCAGAGAAATGTTCATTAAAGATGATATTTTGGGAGGGACAACAGGTATAAGAATGTGCCGTTTAGCGAAATTAGTAGACGAAAAATCTCAAAGCCCAAAAGATGAAGTTTCAAAGTCTGAATTTGAACCAATTGTACGAATAGAAAAATTTAAAAATATTAATAGCTATGACTCAAATGACTCCACTGAAAAACCCACAAAGAAAAAGAATATAAAAACTAAGTCTTCAAAAGCTAAACCGAGTACCGAAAGTGATCCATATGTTTTTGAAACTGATTCTTTCAGTGAATCCTGTAAAAATGAAAAGGAGGATGATAGTTTGTCTGATTGTGATAGTGATTCAGCAGATTCATCTAAAAGTGAGAATACGGAACGAACAGTAGAAGTGAAGAAGAAACCAAAACGTAGGCGACGTGCTTGGCAAGCGGGAGTCATCGTACCCAAAAACAAGAAAAAGAAAAATCCAGCTCCTCCACAAACGAAACCGACAAATGAGTCTGCCGAAAATTCGTTGATACTTGAGAACAAAGCTAAGATTCCTGATCCTTATTGTTTTACAGACAAGAATTACTGCTTTATTAGAAATGTTTCAACCTATTCATGTCGTTTATGCGATTATGAAGGCATTCACATAGTTAATCATTACAAGAAACAACACCCTCACATTGAAATACCACTATCTCGTATGAGTGCTGATATAGCCATGGAAGCTATAAAGCAATGTGAAAAAGTGAATCTGCAGTCTATAAGTAAGTTACCTAGTAACCGTTATATATGTAGATTTTGCTTTAAAGAATTTTATAATCTTAAAAACCTTTTGGAAAATTTCTTTTGGCATATTGTAAGCGTACATACTGGAGAGTATAAAGAAAGTCGTTCCGTATCCGATGACGACGCTCAATGTCCATCCGATTTAGATATCCCGCCTCCTCCTGTAGCCCAGAAAGGCCAATTAATCGGTTATATTTGTGGAATATGTAACTACACGCAAGTATCACTCGAAAATTTGAAGAACCATGTCATAAAGAGACATAATGATAAACAAACTGAAGTATTTACTATTAACATGTCTCATATGTCAACAAAAACAATGAATACTCTACTAAAACGAATGCAAACCTTAAGCAATACAAAAGGAACTGAGGAACAGCGTACTCTTAGAAGCACTAGAACCAATGTCAATGCTGACGTTAATGTCGACGAAAAGAGTGATTCTGATGACAGCGATACTTGTGACAATTCATCAACAACGAGTTCTTTACAAGAAAAAAATAAGACACAAAAAGATAACATTTTTAGTATTAAATCTAAAATAACATTCGAGAATGATAGTGATACTGATAAAATGTCAAATCAACCAGATTTAAAGAGCGTTAAATTGGAGCCGGAAACTTTGGATAATCCAACAGAATTTGAGGAAGTATCTGACATGAGTGCTACACCATTACCATATGATGAGGAAGATACTCCTAAAGAAAGTGAGAAAGATGTACCAAGCAGTGATATATTCCAATTACCCCATTTTAAGATAAGCTATTCTGAATCGGGATCTAAGGAATATATTTGTTGTATTAATGACATACAGCACTATAAATCGACTTTATTAATATCATTAAAAAGACATGTACAGATGAAACATTCTGAGAAATGGGATGGTTATTGCTGCATTTGCAAAGCCATAGTAACCCCTCTAGGAGTTCATAATTTTTATAATTGCCTAAATCATTTTCTTGATAATCATTTCGATAATATTCCCGTCTTGGAGAAAGTCGTAACAGAAAGTACTGAACAATCTAGTATAGAAACGAAAAATACTGAGGCCATGAGTTCTCCTAAACCATTTTTATCTGTGCGACCTTTATCAGAACTTATTTCTAAGAATACTGAAAGTGAATATCCCACAAATACTGCGAGCTTTCCCAAAATTGAAAGTGTGGTAAGTCTCGGAACGGCAGTGGAATCCAATAATAGTGCTTTTATGTATCCCCGAACCGAAGTTCCACAAGTTGAACCGAAAAAGTACTTATACGAAAAAGCCCAAGTCGAAATTATGTTGAAGAAAAATAGAATAGTATTGGATGCTATGCTGACACATGAAAAATTGGTCCACGTATTCAAATGTGCGGGAAGGTTTTGTTCCTTTACAACTGACAGCGCAGAAGACGCTCTTCTCCATGCGAGCACACACACGAGAGTAGGGGGAGACAATGCATTGAAATGTGCTTATTGTGATTACGATACTTCAGACAATGCCATCGATTTGGTAACACATGTGTTCAAAACACACGGATACTGCCAATACGTATGTGGCTTTTGTTTTTACCGAGCGGCTGCGAGCCAATTAGTCAACGCGCATATATGCCGGTTGCATGAAGAAGCACAAGTTAAAACGGTTTTGAAAACTTCCTTTGCGACTGAACCCAGTAATGAGACGACACCTTTAACGAGAACAGATGCCGTTCCATTCTACACATGTAATATCGGTAAGTTTAGTGTAATTTATTTCTTATTAGACTTATAACAATGAGTGAATTATTTTCTCTTTTAGTTTAAACAACATTTATTTCTTTATTTTTTTGATTTATTTTGATTGAAAGAATTTAATCTTGATTACAGAAGGAGAAGAAAATACCGTATGCAAATTTAAAACTTACACACCAGGAAAGTTTTGTGAACATATAACACTTAAGCATAAAAATACAACTATGTATAAATGTTTCGTAAGTATTATGTCTTGGCTCTTGGCTTGAATTTAATGGTTAATTAGTGGAAAATGTTTTGAGCACAATTCTTTTTTCAGGAATGTTATTCATCTTCAACATCAGTGGCAGAATTAATTCAACATTTGAAAACACATGGTCTGAGACTATATCAATGCGTTTGGTGTGTCTTTGGCGCTGATAATGAAAATGACCTATTAGCCCATGCTTCAAGCAAACATCCCACATTACAGCCTCAAGCATATTTGAGAGTTATTACCAACAAGGTAAAACGCACAATATTTCTAATGTTGATTTCATTATAAGAAAAATTAAGAATATTCCAGTTATATTTAATTATTATTTCATTTACAGGAGGGTACCACGGAATATAGAGTACTACCTCTAGCGCATCTTAACAAATCTAAAATCCCAACATTAGATATAACACCTGCTGGTGTAAAAGAAAATCCAGTAAAAGAAGCCGAAAGATCTGTAGACTTGGAAAAACTCATTGGTCATACGACAAATTTTATAGAATCTATGGCTACCACAGCGCCCGCAGTTGTTGGATTACGATCTAATAACAAAAATGAAGATACAGATAATAGTTTTCTATTACATCCATCAACAAGTTTGGAATCTGGCCCAGTCACACCTCCCGCTATTGTTCCAGAGGCTCATACACCAACAACATCACCAGTAAAATCTTCGCTGAACACATCAGATGAAATAGTGTGCTTAGATAGTGATGATGAGGACAACTCGAATACTTCGCATAATATTGTTAGCGAGAGTTCTTTTCCCAAAGCATCAGTTGAAGCGGAAACAAAGTTACCCATGCAACTTTTATATTTGTGTTCAAAATGTAAGCTTATATCGAAAAATTCAAAAATATTTAAAAACCACATTCAATCGTGCTTCCATCCTCATATTATAGAAGTGCCGTGCGCATACTGCTCATTTAAAAGCACTAGATTACGATTAGTGAAACATTATACTCAAACTCATCTGTTAAAAGCGGGGAATGTTAATCTATTTTATTGCTTCAAGTGTCCAGATGTTTTCACTTCGTTGATGCAAGCGAAATACCATCTTAAGACGCTTCACAACGTAACAAATTATAATGTATTTTCGAAATATCTGAATGGACAGCTACAATGCGTCGTGGGTGAGAATGTAAAGAAGACTGTCGTTAGACGCAAACGATCTTTGGGTAGCGGTGATAAAGTTGAGGAACCACCTGCTAAAATGAAAAAATTTGGTCCAGAAGATGTCGATCAGTTGCCTATAAATCCTATCTTGGATTATTCAGTTTGTTGCGCTCTCTGTGAATTTAGTACAAAAGTTCGTTTAAATATGGTTCGTCATTTACAACTCCATGCAAATCAGCAGCCGGTTCCGCAAACTGCACCGGTGAACCCAGTTCCTCATCTTGAAACAAATGAAAAGCATTTCGATAAAATGGTGAACCTGGCGTCGAGTTCTTTAACTATCCGTTCAACGGAGAAAACTAACAAAAATGAAAGTTCTATGGTCAGCGTCCTCATCCCAGCTGAAGATGCAGCGCGCTATCCCAAATATGTTCCCGAGAGACAACGCAACACCTGCGGTGCTAAAGGTTGTGCGTACATATCTGTTGATGAAAACATGTTGAAATATCATTGGGAGGCGCTGCATTCTGGAAGCAATAGTTTTCATTGCGTTCATTGTCCACCTAACCAAGCTTTAGACACCACGTTACCTCTTACAGCGTCACGCATTATAACTCATCTAAAAATGCATGACGTTCGCCTATATGCGTGTTCGCAATGTCCTTATTATCATTATAAACGTCAAGTATTAGAAAAACATATCAAGGAGATTCATAAGACAGGTAAAGTTATGATTGTTAGAGAGGAAATTAGTCTTCCTCCAGTAAATACTGCACAACTGGTCGCGCCACCGATCGCAGCGCCTACGATGGATTTGAAACCATGGCAGTGCGGTCTGTGTGAATTTAAGAGTTTGTTACGACCCGATGTGATCGAGCATTGTGCAAAGAACCACCAATCTAAGATGCAATTTAAATGCGCTTATTGTGCATTTAGAACTTCAAATATGGAAAATATAACAAAACATCAATCATTGTCTCATCAAGGGAAACCCGAGGAAACATTTTACTATTACTACAGAGAGGGCTCTCTGCCAAACTCCGATGGGGTTCCATATTGGCAAATGCAAAAAAAGAAGTATAACATTCCTGAAACGCGTGTGAAAGTGGAAGTTTCTGAAACTGTAACGTCAGCTACGCCTAGTGTACCTCAAAATCCACCTGCTCCTTCGGTTGATTTAAATATAGTAAAAAAAGAAGTCATAGAGGCTCAAGAAGAAACCATTGAAGACATTTGTAAACATTTCGGACAATTTTGCGAACCGAACGGGCTGAAATATAAATGTTCATTATGCAAGAACGTCATAGAAGATACGAAGGAGGCGATGCAATCACATTTATATGAAGAATTAAAATACAGGAAGTAAGTAAAACAAATATTATATTTCGTAAAAAAATAAAATTTATCTATATTTTGATATGTTTCAAAGAAATTGATATTTTTGGTTTTATGGCATTCAAATGCTTTATAAATATAAATTTATAAAGAATAGAAAAAATTCGATCACGAGGCGGGACTCGAACCCGCATCCTTTCGCGCCATTCCGGGGCGGATGCCTGACAAATTCAGCCACTCGTGACCCGCCAGAGCAATCGAATTTATTCTATTCTTTCAGTTTTTATGTGTCTAAGGGACACACCGCGCGCCATCTATTGAGATGATTAACAACCATCTCAACCAATATGAAAAACTTTTCAGTGAATACAATATTGTAAGGGCTCTTTCAATTTATGCGTTTCGTATCGGACCGCTGCCGCACGTTTTCCGTGCCGCTAGTTATAACCCGCTGCCGTGCCGTTGCAGTACGGTAGCAGTCCGTTACCAAACGCTTAAATTGAAAGCGTATCTGACTGCCGTGCGTTTGTATGCTAGTGCTGTTTTAAATTTATTTGAATTTTGACACCAGTTAAGCCATGGACTCTGACGAAGAAACATTACTTTTAGTGCTCTTCAACTGCCCGTCCGTATTATTACCACGACTGACTTATATATTATAACCTCAAAACGCGCGTATTTCTGTACTTGAGTACCCGTAGAAATGTAAGATTATTGAATTAGATTAGGCCAAAAAATTAATTTTTAGAGCACGAATATTCTCTGTCAAATCATACCGATATATCGATATATCGATATTTTTTAATAAAAATATCAATATCGATATTGATATTTTCAAAAAACATCGATACGATATATATCGATACTTTATTGCATTTCCGACATCCCTATGGGACTTGCGACGGTTCCGTCCTGCTGTCGAGCGTTCGCGGTACGGACGCCGCGCTGTTGCCGCACCGTGCATTTTGTATGAAAACAAACGACCGGCCGTGCGCCGTACGACAAACGCACCGCTTCGGCACTGTAGCGGTCCGATACGAAACGCATAAATTGAAAGAGCCCTAACGATGGAACACGACCTTTTTTTGTTGAAATTGATATTTTTGGTTTTATGGCATTCAAATACTTTATAAATATAAATTTATAAAGAATAGAAAAAATTCGATCACGAGGCGGGACTCGAACCCGCATCCTTTCGCGCCCTTCCGGCCATTCCATAAAAACTGAAAGAATAGAATAAATTCGATTGCTCTGGCGGGTCCCGGAATGGCGCGAAAGGATGCGGGTTCGAGTCCCGCCTCGTGATCGAATTTTTTCTATTCTTTATAAATTTATGTTTAAAAGATTCATGGATATCACGTCAGCTACATTATCATCGTGAGGCTTGTTCGCATAAGAAATA
Source organism: Colias behrii (assembly GCA_029959065.1). NCBI lineage: Eukaryota > Metazoa > Arthropoda > Insecta > Lepidoptera > Pieridae > Colias > Colias behrii. The sequence goes on along the minus strand of JARWMC010000017.1, from coordinate 2,540,897 downwards.
TATTTTTATATGTACTGCAGTAATTATATGTGTAGTAAAATGATAAACTTTCCACATTTCAGATGGGGCTGTAGTATATGCTTGTACAAAGCTTTTCACAAACGCGGCTTAAGTGAACATATGCAGTCTGAACATCGCCAGAATCGAGATCCAATAGAGTTAAAAGTAGATTTGAGGATAGAGAAGTGGGTTACTAAACTATTGGAATATCAAGAATCAATAATTGAGAAGAATAAAGAGAAATTGGCGCAACAGAAGGCAGAAATCCTCAAACAACCGCCTGGGTCGTCACTATTACTGTCTTCCCAGTCCAACACCGTTACGACACCGAAACCTTCCACTCCTACTACAGAGAACACAAGCTTGGAAGAATTAGAAAAGAAATTTGGTCCCTTTGGTGCTCCCGTGAACTCGTCCTTCTGTTGTCCAAAGTGCAACGATGTTATTCAGGAAGAAAGCTTTATGCGCGATCACTTGGAAACTGAATTAAACAAGATAAGGTAAGTTATGAGTTTTATATTTTGTTATCTTTTTATTTTTGATCGATTATAAATATATCGGTGTATATAAATAAATCACAAACATTTACAGGTGGTGTTGTAGCGCGTGTCCGTTGACATTCCAGTCGTACCATCAAGCTCAGTTCCACTGCAAGACGCACACGGGCATGTCGTCGCGCCCGCTCGAAGCGCCCAGAGACACGGGGCTCAGAGCTTCGTGGGTGAATGCTGTCTTGGATACGCAGAAGAACTTAATGAAACGCGATACTGCACCCGATAGTGCAGGGACCCAGCCCATCAGCCAACCCCACTCGCCAGAACCAGACAACTCCTTGCTCGTAGTCAGATACGAAGAAAGGGTACCGACCCCAGAAGTAGAGGCGATGAACAGAACGACCAGTGAAGACGAGAAACTTATCAATGACGAACCGCTCAAGAATAGAAAGAGGAAAGCTCCTCTCGTTTGCGATTATTGCACCTACTCGACCACGAGCGACAAATTCTTGAAAGATCACAAATTACGTCATTATGGCCTGCAACCTTCGACCTGCTTCTACTGTAAATTAACCGGATCAGCAAAAACGCTGTTGAAACATCAAAAGATTTATCATTCCAATCAGCCGCCTAACATAGTACCCACGGAGCTTCCCACCACCGATCCGCACACTTGGATAAACGACCTAAAAAACCGTAGTGCATACAACGTTGTTATTTGTTTGCGATGCCAGTCACCTTTAATGGAGACGAATGCCCAATCGCACGTGCACGATGATTCCGAACCAGAATTTAGTAAGTTCGGAGAAGTTGTTGTAAAATGCACGACTTGCTCCACGTTACATAAGGACCTCAATAAATTTTCAATTCATAGTAAGTCTCAACATCCGGACGATAATAACTATGTGTTTTATAAACTCGCTCAAAATAAACTGCCGCAGTTCAGTTGCTCTTATTGCCCACAGAAATTTAGTCTGAAAAAAGATTTAAAAGCACATATCGAGTGTTCGCACGTAGGCGAAGTAAGTAAACAAACGTTTGATTCTCTTCAGAGTTCCTCTGCTCAAAGTGATGTGATTTTATTAGATGATGAAGATGACGAATCAACGGCTCAAAAAGTGCAACCACCCAGCAGAAAAGTTGCAAGAAAATCTACAGCAAAGTTGCCAAATATCAGGGCTGTGGCTAAGAAGTCAACAACAAAACCACCTTTTTCTGCACCACGTGAAGAAGAAGAGTACTCATATTATGGCACCAAACCATCGACCGATGATCTTGAAAACGTAACAACTTTAATACCGTTTTATAATACGCTTATGCCATTTACCTATAAAAAGTTGAAAGAAGTTCTTAACATTACTCCTCAAGTGTTAGTGGAAAAATTAGATTTATCGAGGAAAAGTGATTGTATATAGATTTATTATTATGAACAATTCCTAACTGTCTACCTTATGGGGAGTCTCTTATCTGTGATTCAAGCATTCTTAATTTAGTTTATAAATACCTTAACTCATTAGTTATATTTAAGATTTTCTAGAATTTATTGATTTTTCGACTGATTTAGTGATAGATTCTTAAGTCAGATTTAATTTTGTTTGTTAATTTGTCAGCGTACTGTATTCAGATTGTACCAATTTGATTACTAGTTAGGTATTCAGTGAGTTGTGTTTTGTTTGTTAATTTGTCAGCGTACTGTATTCAGATTGTACCAATTTGATTACTAGGTATTCGGAGAGTTGTGTTGATATAAACAATATCATATATATGTAACAGATTGTATGTATGTTGGTTAAAATAACCATTATGTTTTTCTTCCTAAGATAGAAACATGATTGTGCCGAAACAGTTGATTTTGTCAAGTTTAATTATTTGTACTGAATAAATCAGAACTTTTTGATTATAACGGTGTTTTATTTTGGTTTATAAATCCTTTCTTGAATAGTAATTAGTAAACGTACTGTACAAGTTACTTTCTTGGTGTGTTTTTATCAAATATTGATGAAATAGCCAATTGAAATGTAATTAATCATTTCAGCAGTTAATACGATGTAGGTTTACCTAAGAGTTATGTGGTTACATGCAGAAAAAAAAACGTTAAAAGTAGTTACCTATATAAGAAAATGTTCCAGGTTTTACAAGATAATACATAATGCAGAAATATATTATAAGTCCCACTTTGATTCGTGTACAAATTACTTAAATACACAAATTGAAGATAGCATAGAGAGAAAATGAAGATTTCTTGGTGTTTGCTTACGTTATTTATTAGGCGTATGAATTAAAATGGTGTGCTCATTGATTATTAGATAGGTACCTACTTCATTTTTAAAAAGTAAAAAATGAGTAATACTCGCAGATATCACGCAGATTACTTTCAATCAATACTATTTAATGGGTACAACATTACATTTTTAATCTAGGTATTCATTGAAAAACGTATGGGAAACAATGATGGGAAATAATAATAATTCATCTCTTGATTCCTGCTTGTTCAAAGTTTTTAGATAGTTTTCGAGATAAAGTATAGATGGCGCTAAAATAAAAAAATCATATTTAACATAGTATATGTCGTTGTTTTTTGTAAAGTACAACCACAGAATACATAATAGTAGCTAAACGCTACAGAACGGACACTCTCCGCCTCCCGCCAAAATTAAACTTACCTCACCCCGCACGATCGTGATTAAAATGGGCCACATTTTTCTGCAATCTGCAAGGACGATACGCAACGAAGATTGACAACATTAATCAAATTGACTTAAAGTAATTTTATTATTTTGGATTTGTGATTATCGTTTTTCGTAGAAAATGGTTAGATATTGTGCTGTTTACGGATGTATTTCATCAGAAAAACGCGAATTTTTTTTTACGCTAGTCACAAATGTGCCAACCATAAAGCGTTAACACATTTGCAGTCTCTACAGTGTGACTGTCAAAACGATAATTTTGTATGGAGTGTCCGGGGTGTGGTACAACCACAGACTAATAATAATATACTACGTATACAAGTACAACTGATAATCTCATATAGAAGTCACGCTTGTAAAAGATAGATGGCGCTGTAAAAGTAAGAAAATCATTACATCAATAATCACGTCTTTGTATGGATGGCGCTGCAATATATTTGACATGCTTTAAATTAATCGAATTTTGAACAAGATTTGAACACACCATTGTGATCTGTGGAACACACCTACATACCAGGATGACCTGATTTTTTTTAATGCTAGACGAATGTATGCCCCCAAAACCCTGCATACTGCATTTCACATGACATTACATTTATATAATATGAAAAGTTTATGTATAATCAGAATTTTTGTTTTTAGTTTTTACACGTTTAAGGGCTGATTTTTCAATCCTTGGTTAAAACTTATTCGTCGAATAATGTATAAAACTACCATTTTAAAAACGTATTCTAATTGCCCGTATTTGACAGTTTACGTGACATTTTAATATTATCGTGTAATACCAGTATATTATTATTAGTCTGTGGTAATACTTTATTGGACGGATAAGTTTTATCCAAGCATTGAAAAATCGGCCCTTAGACCAATTAACTAAACACTGTAAACTATTGGTACGGGAGCTATTAACGTTTTAAAAAAAGTCATTTTAGTATAGTTGGGTTTTTGATATACCTACTGTTTCTCTTGCTATTTCGGTTAGAGTCCGGGCTGTCTGGCTGGCGGTAGTGGTTGCGTTTATTAGTGCGCACAGGAAAATATCCGTAATTTAAAGTCATTTATTAACGCGTAATTTTTAATCTTTTGCCGTTAGATAGATCCATCAGACATAAATTTTTGACGTGATAACGTCTTTAAAATCGTTTTAGTCGGGTGACATGTTCAGAAACTTGTGTCACACCAAAACCTCACGAGCGCGATCGCAGGTATAACGAGAGAGAGACGGACCGATCTCCCGTCTCATCTCGAGCGCTGCCACTGCATTATGTTATCACATAAACATCTCGATCGTAAACCTACTTTACAAACAACCAATTTTTTATTGCAAGACGTTTTTTTCGTTGTTAAATAGGTGCCATACGCAATATTTTATTTCAAAATAATTAAAATGTCATCGAAATAAGTGAAATTACATCAACATGAGTCCGCTTAAAAGGTAAGTATGTAATAACTTTATTACTTATATTATATTATCCTTTTTTAATACTTATATTGAATAATTAGTAAACTAGTATTTTTAATAGATGGTTTCATATTTATTACACTTTTGGGTATTAATATGAATTTGATGATATTTGGTTTTTATCAAGTTTACATTAACGTCCTATTTGAGGTTCGTTGGGAAAAGGAGGCACCATGGTAGATTGTTGCTAAAAAATTGTAAATAGTAAAATGAATATTATACATAGTACATATATCCTTCACGGGGACTCATTTTGATGGAATTTCACTTATTGCGTCTGGCACCTATTTAACAACGAAAAAAAACGTCTTGCAATAAAAAATTTATGTCTGATGGATCTATCTAAAGGCAAAAGATTAAAAATTACGCGTTAATAAATGACTTTAAATTACGGATATTTTCATGTGCAGATAAGATGCGCACTAATAAACGCAACCACTGCGGCCAGCCAGACAGCCCGGACTTTAACCGAAATAGGAAGAGAAACAGTATATCAAAGAACCAACTATACTAAAATTCTCTCTTGTCAACGTTAGTAGCTCCTATACGATATAAAGACGTAAAATGCTTTCCTTGAAAAACGTATAATAATACTTACCTACATTAATATACTCATTCATAATTAATTAATTTATTATATGGATACAGCCAGTAGGTTTTATGTTTATTATAATAATATTATCGAATGATTTGTCCGGATATTAATTCGTGCGCGTGGAAGCTTCAGCAAATACCTGACAGAAGTGTTTATACAAAGAAATTCGTTTCTGATACCATCTCATATTTACTTTATTTCAATGATTTAGAATGTCTGGATAAGCGTTCTAACAAGGTTCTAACAGACGAACGGCAAGTTGCGAACGGCAGAGGCTACTTCAGCCTAGCCGTTGCCACATATGCGTCGGCGGCAGCAGTAAATATTATGTCGACGGCTGCCGTCGACATGCAAAAACGATGCCGTCAAACGTCAAACGTAAAAATCACTTTCAGTATCACAAAATCACAACTTGCCGTTCGTCTGTTAGAACTCTTACCCTCATTCATAGACGATAGAAAGCTAAACGCATAATTGGGTAAAATCTACTACTTAACTCACAAGTTTCAGGCTTCATGAAATTATTGTAATGGTTATTGTATTCGAAACACTTTAAGTATTGAAACTACATACCTAATATAATAAATTGCGTAATTTTTATTTTTCTATATGTAGCTGCATAGGTTTTTCCTGCTATTTTAAAATACAAGCTATCAATTATTACACTCATGAAATTAGGAAAGTGACGTTTTAAGCAGTGGATAACAACCCATTTAGATAATAACTAATAAGAAATAAACGATAATTATTTCTAAACAACAAGAATATATTGCGGTATCCAGCTAATTATAATATATTCTATGCTCTATTCATATTATGTTCAAAGCGTTGTTGTTTTACGATGAAATGTTTACATAAGCGTTCTGCCTTAGGTACATCTACAGCCTTGTTTTGGAAAATTACTTCTTCATGATGTAGGTACCTATAAGTACTTTAACATTATGATTAACAAAGTCTTCATGCTGTATGTGTATACTCTAACATAATATTATGAGTAAAATTTATTTAAGGAATGAGATAGATTACTTCAATATTAATCATATTCTCAGGGAGACGAGTTACTTAAATTTAAATATATTTAATGAAACAAAGAAAAAACAAAACGTACTGGGTGCGTCTTATTTTGAACATTTTCTTGTAGCATCCTTATGTATTATACGATAATTTTATAATGAGGCAATATTGAATTATACCTAGATCTGTGAATAACTCCAGGCGTTCATTGAAAATAATATTAACGAAAGATTTACAACATATGAGGATAAGAATAAAAACAAAATTTATAATAATTAAAAACAATTCAGCCAAAATTAGCAATAGTTGATAACGATTATCAGAAAGTGCAGGTGTCTGTCAAGTGTCTGTTATCAGTTACTTGTGCAAATATGACAAAAAATAATTACGTTGTTAGGGGTGTTTAAATTATACTAGTTATGCCAGTGGTTTTACCCGATAACATTTTATAAATCGTTAAGGTATATGAATAAATAAAACAGGCCTATTAAAAAAAATCATCTATTCTAAATGAAAACAAGTTGCCCAGTTAAACGTTGTTCTGGCTTTCATATATAGCCTGTGTATATAGCTTTTACGAAGGCAAACAAAATTTCATGAGAATCGGTCCAGCCGTTTCAGAGGAGTAGGTATGGTTACTAACATTGTGACACGAGATTTTTATATACGTATTAACTATTAAAGTATCAAGAGATAATTTGTATCTTAAACCGTCTGTGGAAACAGCTTGTCTGTATGTATGTTCGTTGAGATCTTCAAAACTAAGCAACGGATTATGATGCGGTTTTTTTAATAGATGGAATGATTCTCGGGGAAGTTTTTGTATCATCTATTAGGTTTAAGACAAAGCGTGCATAATGCTAGTAGAACAATATGGAAGTACTCCTCCTCCACCGCATCAGTCTGCTTGTTTGCCATAAACTCAAAAACACACTTATTTTAATTCTGTTTTCAACAATAGTTAGTGTGATTATCGGTGAAGGTAACTCGGTGTGAATCTCGGGTGTTAAGGCTTATACATGCGCTAATAACCTTGACCATACTTGACGGATCTCAAACCTCTCCCGCTGCACCTTCTTTTTTCGTCGCATTTTGTATTTAAAAAGATACCAATCAGTGAAACAAAAAATCCTCGTCAGGGACTGTTGTGTAACTGATAATTTATTAAACATAAAATTTTCAGAGCTCTAAGTCAGCAGGTTACGAAGTTTATAGAGTATTTGCGGAAAAATCGATGACCACGGCACATTTTTTTTCTAGAAATCTATTAACTTTGGAAAAAAGTCCTCGCGAGCAATTAAAGATCAAAGACCATCCTATTTTATATATTTTTTTCGGTATTGTGCTTTATGTTGTACCAGACTTTATAGAGGTTGAACATAGTCGAAATTGCCGGGTAACGCCTTAATGTACATTATGGCAAGCAAGGACCAAGGTAGCGAAGCTTTTTTCTTAATTTCATCATTATGAAATGAGCTCTATTACAAAATTTTGTTAAAAAATCAAAGGTCCTCTATGCTTTTTTCAAATAATTAATTTATCAACTGAATTTATTTATAGGCGCTACAATGTAATTATTTTATCTAGATCGATTTGATTTAGTGCTTTAAAAATCAAATTTCTTAATCTTTCAAAATTGCACCTGTTGATAAGAATTACATATATAAATGGCTAATAAATTCGTTGAACTATGATACGAGGAAGGTTCTCCAAAATGTTCAAGTACATCGCTCTCTTCGCCTTCGTGGCTGTAGCCCAGGCCTCCACCAATGTGCACACATGTAAGTACTTAATAAGGTGCATTAGGATAATTTCGAATGACGGGGTAAATGCAATAATGTTAAATTAACTAGTGATAGATATTTTTCCGTAATAGAATACTTAATAAAATTAACTAGTTACAAAATATGCAGTCAATGAAAATATTTTTGTTGATTAAAAAGATCATTTTCTCTTCAACATCTTTAATATTTCCTTTGTTTAATATACTTAAATTAGAAAATATCGTTTGTTATTATTATTATTAAATGGAATTAAAACGAGCTAAACGATGAAACAAAATAAGGTTTAATTCTCAGAAAGATTAATCTACGTTAAAATCTCATAATTTTAATCTATCTAAGTATACAAAAAATATAGTTTTTGTGAATAATTATGTTCTAAGTATAGAATTTATAACCTACTTCTTTTTAGAATATTGCGGTAGAAACTAGAAAAATCTTATTTATAAAAAAATGGGGTGTGTCTTCTAATTCACATAATGGGCTGATGAATGATGATGATGACGATGAAGTAATGTAATCTAATAAAAATAGAACGTATCGTACCTTCATTACTTGTATTACTAGATAAAGTTTGATAATAATTACATAATCATTATAATATCATTCATAAATATGTGTTCCAGGCCGAGTGTTCACGGGCGCGCTCCCGTCGGCCACCACTATCGAGGGGTGCCGCAACCCCCCGTGTGACCTGCCTCAAGGAAGGAATGCTGTCATCCACATGTCTTTCAATGCACGTATGTATATTTTTGGTGTTTTTTTAAACCTATGGCTAAGGTTAGACTGAGGGACCTCAGGTACTCTAATCCAGCCGGGGTAAACCGAAGGATACTAAAATCGTCTTATATTTGCTCATTGAACGTAGATTGTAGATAATTATTTTGTAAGTTAAATTCGTAGATACTCATTTTTGTACGAAAATTAATTCGTTCTACTGTAACGTTTTGTAAAATAATTATAATTTCTAAAATGTTAAGCGTATTTTAATCAGATAAACTTATTTAACCAACTCAGTATTTTAATTAATTCTGGTCTAGATATCATGAAACAAAATAATAATTAGTGGGAAACCTAAATATATTTTCTACATTTTGTGAATGTTCTTCTCTTGGGCGATGTACATATATTGTAATATTTGCAGCCCGCAACATAAACTCGATGCGCACGCTGGCCACGGCGTTCCTCGGCAACGTGGGTGTGCCGTACCCGCTCGGCAACAACGAGGTGACTTGCAACTTCATCACCAACACGCGCTGCCCCCTCAGCGGCGGCCAGCAGGTGCACTACACGCTGCGCATGTTCATCGAGAGGAGCTTCCCCGTGGTAAGAATATCACACATTTGACTTGAAGTATATAATTTTAATTTACATTTTCCACAAAACAGAGAGAGCATGAAACTGTCCTTTTAAATTGTAACAATTCTTTAATAATCTTTCATTTTAAAAAGAGAAATGTCCTCTTATTATTTATTAAATAAATGAAACTGTAGATGCATTGAAAATGCTGACTATAATATCATTGGTGATAAAAGGTCCTTTAATGATACAAAGAATATTGATAAATTTATGAAATAAAAAAATGTGTGCTTAGTTTTCCTTTACAAATATTTTTTTATATATTTCTTTTAATTCCAGGGCACATCAACAACAGTAGAATTCCGCATTGTGGACCAACAGAACCAGCCCGTGGTGTGTGTGCGTGTGCCCATCAGGATCACAGCGTCCCGCGAGCTCGACTATGTGCCACAGATTGACGAGAATGTACAGATTGAAGAGAGCAATTAAATTGGATTGTGTTTGTCTATTGTGTTGAATAAATGGTTTTTGAAATAATTTTATTGTTTCCTTTGTTTTCTATTCCTCTTATTAATGTTACAATGTCTAAATAGGTTCAGAATGAGGCACTAACAATTTTTTTAATAACAATTTGTTTTTAGTATCATGATTTTTAGATATGTCATAAGTAACTAAAGTTTTAAGTTTCTGTGGCAAATGTATGATCTTTTAACAATTAGTTTTAGGTACACAAAAACGACCTTTTCGCTCTCTTGTATATATATATTTTAATACAAAATATTATAAGTAATTCTCCTTTTCTTCTCAGAAAATTGTTTGTTTTCACTTTAGAGCACGAAAAAAATATCTTTATTGAGTACAAAAATTAACTCATGAACATGAACACTACCCATGTTTACGTTACTCAGAGACTCACTTAAAATAAAAAAATATACGCACGTACCTAACTGATTCACTAATACATATATTTTAATACTGTTGAATTCTTATTATGCTTGATTAGTTTCATCAATTAAAACATTTTAAAAGTACTTTGTATTTTTATAATGAATGTAAAATATTCTTACCTTTCTGTAAATAGATATTAACTTTCTCAGAAATATTTGATATTTATTTAAACTCATTCAAACAAAATGGGTAGCCTAACATTGTAGTTTTGATAATTCCTAAAAGTTTGATAATCGCAAATTAAATAGGACGGACCTATAAAATGTTTTAATTTCAAGCCAGCAATATAAATATCATCAGCCAAGCAATATTAAAATCATTGTTTTTACTGGTACCTAGTTCTAAGCTATTTCAATGTAAATTGCTTTGTATTAAAGTTGTCTGTTTCACAAATTGATTTTCACCCTTTAACTGGATGAAAAAAAGATAAATATAGTTACTAAGTTGTAACTTTAAATTTATTAATTAAGATTTTGTTTTCAAGATTGTGTTCACGGGAACCCTATATGTTTTGATTCCCTTGCGATGTCAGAATTTGTGAAAATTTGTACCACAAACTACTGTATCTTTTGTGTTTTGATTCCCTTGCGATGTCAGAATTTGTGAAAATTTGTACCACAAACTACTGTATCTTTTGATTGCATTGGCTTATAATTTTAATTTTTTCATAGCTTCAAGGGACCGTAGACTTGAGAGATCAATATAAATTTCAAAATGGTCTTGACAGACAGACAGACAACAAAGTGCTCCTATGAGGGTTCCGCTTTTCCTTTTGAGGTTTGGAATCCTAAAAAATTATTTATTTGGCAAGGGTGATGAGATAAATAAATAAATTTGCAAATATGCTATTAGGTTTTTGGCTATAAGAATTAAGTAGTTGATTAGATAATAAAGTTATAAATGTCATACACGAAGCACAAAATTTTGTACACAAGCAGAGCCTCGGGAAGAAAGCTAGTAAGAATTATTATATTCATATCAGATTATTAAAAATGATGTATTCTTATTTCTACTACACGGTGATATTTTCTTAAAATAACAAATGCAATTCCATTTACAAAGACTTATCAAACGATACTCATTTTGATGAAAAAAAATGCATAAGTAAATGCATAAATTAAACAGCCCTATATTATTACCTAGATTTTTAACTTACGAGTTGCGTTAATTTTTTATTAATACAGAATATGTTATCGTGGGAAAGAATATAATATTTCGTTATATTAAGTCACTCTTAAACCATTTTAATTAGGATAATTATCAAAGGAAACAATAAAATTATTTCATAAAACATTTATTGGACACCATAGACAAACACAATCCTATAGACAATCCAATTCAATCTGTACATTCTCGTCAATCTGTGGCACATAGTCGAGCTCGCGGGACGCTGTGATCCTGATGGGCACACGCACACACACCACGGGCTGGTTCTGTTGGTCCACAATGCGGAATTCTACTGTTGTTGATGTGCCCTGCAATTATAAAAAAATATTAACATATTATACTTATAAATTTATAAAGAATAGAAAAAATTCGATCACGAGGCGGGACTCGAACCCGCATCCTTCGCGCCATTCCGGGGCGGATGCCTCACCAACTCAGCCACTCGTGACCCGCCCGAGTGATCGAATTTATTCTATTCTTTCAGTTTTATGTGTCTGAAGGGACACACCGCGCGCCATCTATTGAGATGATTAACAACCATTTCAACCAATATGAAGCACTTTTCAGTGAATACAATATTGCAACGATGGAACACGACCTTTTTTGTTGAATTTATATTTTTGGTTTTATGGCATTCAAATGCTTTATAAATATAAATTTATAAAGAATAGAAAGAATAGAATAAATTCGATCACTCGGGCGGGTCACGAGTGGCTGAGTTGGTGAGGCATCCGCCCCGGAATGGCGCGAAGGATGCGGGTTCGAGTCCCGCCTCGTGATCGAATTTTTTCTATTCTTTATAAATTTATATTTATAAAGCATTTGAATGCCATAAAACCAAAAATATAAATATTATACTTAGTTGCGAAAGAAATAATGTAGATAATATAATTTATTATTTCATAATTCATATTGATTTCTTTAAATTTAGAGCATAAAAAGCTATACACTATACAGCCAGCTGCGTTTTGAATAAATCTACAGCTTAGAGTATATATACCATCTATAGAGTGCGAACAACCAAGTGGGAACAGTAGGCACAGGTGGGAACAACACGACGTTCCCGCCGCGAGCGCTCGTAGTCGTGGTTGAGTGCTGTCGAAGCGCGTTGCTCTGGAATTTTTTTCATATTTACGAATAAACATGGTGAAATGTGCAGTTCTATCTTGCAAAAACGATACTAGAAAATACACAAAATTGAAATCCAGTATCACATTTCATCAGTAAGTCGATTGTTATACTTATTTTTATGAAAATAAATCTAGCATCGCGGGGGTGAAGGGGAGGTGGGAGGCGGACACGCGCAGGCTCGCTCGCGCGCCTCACTGCCGCCACGTGATCGTAGTGATGTGACCTGACCAACGCTGTACTCGATATAAAGTTTACTAGAAGAACTTTATTTTAACAAATTATTTATTTAACTATAAAATTAAAACTCTTTTAAAAATGTATTATAAATAAATTTGTGGTGTGTTTTGTATGATAAACTTTCTAATATTATGAATGCGAATGTATTATAGTGTAAATGTAAAGTATGTAATGTTACGATATATTTTCTGAACCGCTAAATTGATTTTGAAGATTTTGATAGTAGAATTATTAACTTTATTATTATTTATTTTTAAGTATATTTTAAAGTACTTTATTATAAAGTACTCACGTTTTTCTGATATTCCAATTAAACATATTTTTTTAAAGTACTTATAATTAATACAAGAAATACCATTCAAATGGAATAAACAAACTTTATTCAGTTGGTAAACAAATTTAAAATTACATATTTATACTTTATTCATATTTTTCCTTTAATAACTTATTGAACATAAAATTTACCTATGATACATATTTATTTACATAACTTATCGATAGTTCAACACGCAATTGATACCTACCCATCCCTATTTGTCACACACACATCTATATAGTATCTATAGCTCATCTGCCTACGATGTGCACTAAGCAATTTGTGCAATACACGCGCTCTATACTATTGTAATATATACTCCAAGATCTACAGTTTCATTTGATTAGTAGTAGTTATCTCGAATATTTTAAAATGTAAGATTTTTGAAAAACTGTTACAATTTTAAAAGAGCAACTACAGAGCTTTTTGCTCTCTTTTTTGTAGAAACTGTTTTCCAACTGATGTAAAAGATTATTGTATGCTTTTGTCAATTGACTTAAAAAGTGCTTTTAAGTAAATTGAATAAATAAATGTGTGTTATTCTCACCACGGGGAAGCTCCTCTCGATGAACATGCGCAGCGTGTAGTGCACCTGCTGGCCGCCGCTGAGGGGGCAGCGCGTGTTGGTGATGAATTTGCAAGTCACCTCGTTGTTGCCGAGCGGGTACGGCACACCCACGTTGCCGAGGAACGCCGTGGCCAGCGTGCGCATCGAGTTTATGTTGCGGGACGCAAACGATATTACAATATACAAAAGTCCTAGACTTATAAACTGATAAAAACATAATGAGGTTTCCTACTATGTAATATTTGGAATATACAACTATCACAGCTATAACACTCACAAACTAATACAAAGAACGTCAAATAAATGAGGAATTGATGAAAAGCATGTAGTCATAGTTTACGTAACTTAAAATTTAACTATCAAAATATAATCTACGTTCAGTACCTACAACATATACCTTCGGCATCTATCATCCCTTTCGCTTTACTCAGACTTAAGGATTATGAGAGCTTTCAGGGCACTAAAAACACACAAAATATACATACGTGCATTGAATGACATGTGGATGACAGCATCTCTTCCTTGAGGCAGGTCACACGGGGGGTTGCGGCACCCTGTGGCGGCACCCCTCGATAGTGGTGGCCGACGGGAGCGCGCCCGTGAACACACGGCCTGGACACACATATTTATGAATGATATTATAATAAATATGTAATGATTATCGAACGTTATCTAATACAAGTAATGAAGATTGTTATAATATGATCCCATGTGAGATAATTGAATGATATGTTCGTGATCATCTGTGTAGGTATCGTTTCCAATTGGTTTTACAAAAATCCATATTCATCACCTAATATATTTTTACATAATCATTATACCGATTATAAACATAAATGTTTGTATGTGTATATGGATAAATTAATTAAAATTAATTATTTAAGGTTAAGTCAGAATAATTATTTCATCAAAATCTGGTATCAATATACTTTAACAAAATTACGTTCTAATTATTAAAACATTCAAGCTTTTTAACAGAATTCGTAGAAACAAGAACTGAGATGCTATATTTGGATATTTTTGCTTAATCTTTATATAGATATACATATTCTTAATTTATTTTGTTGATTTCAATTTACGCGTTTCATAATCTTAATTTTAGCCAATTCATCAAATTCTAAGAGAATGTTTAATTTGTCAAAGAGATGATCAAATAAAATAAATTATGATATCTAAAGGTGAATATAACCCATTGTATATTATAGGAACGGAAGATTTATATTTCTTTTTAACTGACTTTTATTTTAAAAACATTAAATTTTTGTATTTTTCATAAATTACTTTGCAATTAATTTAATTTTTCACTCTTTAAAGAAAAATATTACCTCTGACATTTTCAAATAGGTACTTACTTACAGTTTTGTATAAAAATAAATTGTATCCTCGGAAAAAATTTCGTTTATATCTAAATTCTAAATTCAAAACACATTTTTTTATAAACCAAATCCAGGATACTAGTAATTATATTTTTTTTTACTAGTACCTATATAATTTTTAAATTTTTTTATTATATTTGAATGAAAATATACTTACCGTTAGACTTACCCCATATTATTTTGTTTCAATTAAGAGGAATCTAAAAAAACCAATCATAAAAAAATTCATCAAACTTTTTACTCTACAGGCCAATATGTTCACCTTAAAATATAGCAATAAAATGTAAATAATAATTTATGAATTAATCTCAGGACATCTAAATCATGAAAGAGATACATAAATCATGAATCAGCAAGTATGTATATCCTTCCATCCATCATCAAACATTTTTAATTATCTCATTAAACCTAATCTAAGCTGATAATAAAAACAGATATTGCAAGTAAAACCGCGGGCAAAACAAGTATAATTTAAAGACCCCCAACAACAGATATAATGTTGCGCGATATTTTCACAGGTCACAGATAACAGACACTTGGCAGACACCTGCACTTTCTGATAATGTTATCAACGATGTTAATTTTGATTGAATTATTTTTAATCATCATAAATCTTGTGTTGTCTCCATACGTTTTAAATCTTTCCTTGTGTTTCCTTTCCTAAGTGTTAGGGTGCTTATCCACCATTAATGTTCGAGGAATGTGTTTGTAAAGACCAATCATATCGCTTCATTTAGTTTGAAGCGTTTAGCGTTTGAAGCCATACTTTTGGTTATTTACAAACACATTTCTCGATTGACATCCTCGCACATTATTGGTGGAAAAGCAGCCTTATCTTAAAATAAAAATGTATATCTAAGTAAAGGTAGGTAAGTCCTATATTTGTCACAGCCAGCCAGAGAATTTCACGACAAATTTCTTCCTAAGTCAGCTTGTACGGTTGTGGATTCTACTTCAGCTGGTCATACATATTATGTAGATTTGAAAAAAGTGTAACTTTGTAGGTAATGTGTGCAGCACAACCAGTAGAATCTTTAATTTCTTGAAGAAATATCTTCACTTAAAGTTAATGATCGTATTAATTAATACCTACGTTTATAAACGCAAAACACTGCTGTGGCTGTAGGGATAAAACTAAAAAAGATATATTATCGGTATTCATGCGAGTGAAGTCACATGCTTAAGTTATATCATATCTCATTGCATCCGATTCCAAACAAACAGAACTAAAAACGTATTGATTGAAATGGTCCGGGAGCCAGAAGCAGATTTTATGACCAAGTTCCTCTCAAGCGGTAATTAGTAAAATGCATCAAAGTATAGTATTATGAAGCCTCGTGAACGTCAGCTGGAGCTCGGTTGGGGGGGTGAGCGGTTGTAGCCTCTCACGCACGTAAGAAAAAAAAGTATATTCATTCATTTCCTCTCAGCTAAAAATTTGTCAAATTGTAGCTAACCCAATATCTCAACGAAAAATAATAATCAGCTGGTTACAGCATGGTGTATTATACGTCAGCTGGTGTCTCGAATATAATGAGACATTAACAAAATCATCGAGATACGTGGAATTCCATCAACATAAGTCCCCGTAAAAGATAAGTAATAACTTTATTAATTATATATTATACTATTATTTTTTTAATAATTATAGTTAACTAATGTTTTTAGTGGGTTATTTCATATTTGTTACACTTTTAGGTAGTTATGTGAATTTGATGATATGATAGTTATTTTTAAATGCAGTTTATAATATTTGTAAAAACATGTTTACCGATGTGGCTGAATGTACGTAGTACCCCGATCATGCGCACAACTAACCACCTCCAAGTACCTTATTACTGTCTATATTATGCTAGCGTGTGTTGCTTGAATTTTTAAAAATAACGATAATAATTAAAGATACGTCATTTCATCTCAGATGAAAATTTGTGAGCTGATTGTTAATATACTGATGCGATAAATAAAAAAAAAAAGCTAGCAATAATTCGAGGAAAACCTAGTCAGTTGATGCATATAAATTGGCAATAGATGCTTCTGTCTAACTCCTATGTAATAACTTTCAAAGTATCAGCTGACGGTTTTTCCACCAAGATACAGCCAGCTGACCTATATATATATCCACAGTTACATATAAGCTATCATCAGGTAAATTTTTGTTTGAGAGGAAATCACGGAAAATAATTTTATTTTTTTCATGTTCGAGACACCAGCTGACGTATAATACACCATGTTGTAACCAGCTGATTATTTTTTTTCGTTGAGATATTGGGTTAGCTACAATTTGACAAATTTTTAGCTGAGAGGAAATGAATGAATGTATTTTTTTTTCCTACGTGCGTGGGAGGCTACAACCGCTCACCCCCCCAACCGAGCGCCAGCTGACGTTCACGAGGCTTTATAATACTATACTCTGATGCGTCTGACGAATTATCTCTTGAGAGGAAATAATTAACCAAATTTGCACCTGGCTCCCTAACCAAAATCGTCGATAAACTTCCCCATATCTCATAACTTGCAAAAGTTGACGCGATAACTCTAACAAAAAAGGGAATTGAATTTTAAAAATTTGAAACCTGCAGGCGTATCCGTAACTTCAACTAACTTTTTGAGGCACATGATATAGAAAATTTCACAACGAATCGTGTAGCTGAAATAGAAGCGAAAAGTTTATTTTTTTATTTCAAAAAGTTGCCAGCTAAGAGATTAGGGCTGGTATGTTGGATGTTTATATTAAAATGATTATTATAAATAAAATATTCATGAATTCATTTTAATATAATGTTTTCAAACATTAATCATTCTTAGTATATGCAAATTAATGTTTGCTCCTCTGTAGGTACTATTGGTATTGTAACATTATTTATGTGGATTTTTTGGGCGTGCTAGGTTCCTCATCATGCAAGAAACTTATGTCTGCTTGTCCACAGAACATATACTGGGTTATTTGTAAAACACCAGCAACCTCGCAGGACTATTGTCCTGCGAGGTTGCTGGTGTATATTTAGCTAACATGATAAGTAACAACATTTGGTCTACGACTTTTGATAATTTGTTAGATTTTATTTTCATACAAAAATAAATATTCATTTAATTTTCCGTTTGAATATTATAAACTCTACGCGCATCCCAAAAATTACGTAAACAAGAAGCGAACGAGAGCGGGAAGGGGGCGTCGCGTCGTCCTTTCGATAATGAATAGAACTTAGACTTACAAATGTTAGGAGGGTACAGTAAAAGCTTAAAAAATCATTTAAAAATAATTTATTGCGTTATGCCAAAAGTCGTAGAACAAATGTTGTTACTTATGATGTTAGCTATCTTGTCCTGAGAGGTTGTTGGTATTATAAAAGTAACCCTGTATACTCAGGGGAGAAGCTTATGTCTCCTAGTTAGGAACATCTTTCACCGGTACGAGAACAGAGTAATGAATATATGTAATGTGTAGATAAACTGAAATATAAACTTAAATATTTGCACACTCATGTAGTTTCAAACCTTTGAGGCTGATCATTGAGACACCTTTCCATGCAGTAAATCATTGTCTGAAACAACTAGTCTAGAAAGAGATTGAAGGAAGTCAACAACGGTTAAATTTCGATATTACAATAATATTTCTAGTTATCAGCCCTAACGAAAAACAGTAGTACTTATTTCTATCGCGTGTTAAAATATGAAATACGAATATAAGCCGGCATTCGGAATGTAAAGTCATTTTGGTTTAACGTTGATTTAATTATGTGTTTTATAATGCAAAGCACTTTTGAGGATATTTATTTCCAAGAGGTAAGTTATTTTAGGGCAGGATTTATTTTGCAATACTTCTTTAGAAATAACTTCATTATAATATGTAGGTAGAGCTTAATTCTTTCTTTCAATCATTAGGGAATTTTGAGTTTTTTTCATGTGTTTTCATGGATTATTATTACGGATTACGGATTTTGTCGGGATTTTCAATGTCTGCACCAATCTATACAAATATTATAAAGCTGCACAGTTTGTTTGTTTGAACACGCTAATCTCGGGAACTACTGGTCCGATTTGAAAAATTCTTTCGGTGTTAGATAGCCCATTTATCGAGGAAGGCTATATAACATCTCGCTGAGACCAACAGGAGCAGAGCACTGCGGGTTAAATCGCGGAGCACAGCTAGTTTATGCATATTTTTAACATACAATAATTTACTGTTAATGTTTGGTATTTCATCACGACTAAAGTATTAATAGATTGTTACCAAGACACAAAGCATTTTCCTTCCCACGAAAATTCTGCTGGACTTTTAGGTTATCATGGATAGTTATATAGTTATACTATCTGTATACTGTATAGTGAAGTATTCCCAATAAACAGTGTTTAAATTCAACGTCATGTAACGTCATGTCAATACTGAAATCCGATATTGTGGGTAATGCAGTTTTCAGGCCGTCGAATAAATTGGCGGCCGTGCATCGAAGTGGAATGCACCAGTCATTTGCAACAGACATCTGATATTTTGTTACTGGTACAATAATATCAATATGGGATACGGTTGAATGTAAAAGGGGTAAACTATTGGAGTTGTAGGTGTGAAATAGTTCAATTGTCTCTTATTATAGTGTTCTTACTGTTCTGTGATTATAAATACATATGTACATAGTCTATTGTTTTACTATAATTATAATAATGTGAAGTTTTATACAGATTAAAGTATAAAGACAGATGTTTACCTATAAAGAAATTTCCCATATTCTATAACACGTGATTTTTATTTACTAACAACTAGAACTATCATTAATGTTTACTTGTGATATAAAATAAGCATATTTTCTTTGACTTGAATACAAGTGTAATTACCTACTTAGTATAACATTTGAACACACAATACTCAATCCCGAAATATCTTGCTACATTTGACACAATACGAACTATTATCACCGTAAAAATACCTCAAAGCATCTGCGGATTTCAATTCCACGAAATCTAGAGGATCTACTTTTTCATTTCGTTCCTTGTGGTGGAAAATTGGCAAATTTGTTCGCATAAAGCAAATAGACCGAATGATTATGTAGATGGAATGAATAGTTAGTGCAGAGTGGCCGATGGCAGAGAAAATTGAACGAATGAGCTGGTAATACTTTTGTTATGGGAATAAATTAAGAAATTTATTAATTGACGTGGTCGAATATATTGGCTTGGGATAATTTACGAATAATGGTCTTAAATAAGTTCTAGAATGTTCGTTGAAGTGGCTTTCTGACTGGATATCTATATGTTCCTTTTTATATTGTGTTCTTTATATTATTGGAAATTTGGAATAACTCTAGAATTGAGATTCTGCAATTTAGTTATATACCTTTTAGCAACACAAGGATTATTAGGTAACACTTTTATTTTATCAAACTAATATTATAACAGTGTAAGCTTATGATAATAAATCGTTGAATAGATATTTACTGTAAAAATAACGATTGATTCTTTTGTTGGTCTTGACTATCACATATGTTTATTTTTACCCAGTTACTACGCAAAGCCGAGGGCTACAACTACAAGAGAATAAAGGGAGAATCGTCGGCCATGTTTTTAGGATATTTGTGCTTGTTTTAACGGAGCTTTGTCCTGAAAAAGAAAAAAGAGGTAGGACAGATGAGGGCTCTTTTTCAACCTATTTTTTCGGGTACTTTTGTGTTTTGTTTGTGAACGAATGCATTTTACTTAAAGCGTTGAGGAAGTTTACTTTTCTATTATTTATTAAAATATGTATTGCAACATTGCAACATATACCATACATTATATTTTACAATATTGAGTTGATCGTTCTATTTCTTTCTATTGCTGTAATTGTAGCGATTTTCGATTCATTAGAATTATAAATGTCAATAAGTTAGTACCTACCGTTTATGTGTCAAAATTGAAGATATAATTTTATACGTATATGGTGGTATATGCTTCTGATTTGGTTTTGAATTTTGATAAGGTATTTATTTACCTATCGTTACAACTGATATAGATAATAAATTAAACTGTCATGACGTGCTAAGTCTGCAACACTGGTGACGTCATCTATTTAAATCTATCTAATGGAGGGTCAGAAAATATCATACTCCGGATGAAAGTAGAAATGATGATTGATGCGGGAGATTATCTTACATCTCTGAGACTTCCTAGACGCGAAGGGTTAACATCAAACTTGTTGTAAAAGTTCTTCATACTGGGTACCGTTTTATTTTGCACAGTAAAATAATAATATACAATGTTAATGTTAGTAAAGCTTATACATAATACATGTGTTATGTGTAAGCTTTACTCGCGAATGTTGAGTGTGATAGGGCATGAAACATGATGATGAAAATAATATTATATTACTTTAGTATTTTTTTTATTACATATTACCACAGTATAATATACTAATTGCCGATTTTTCAATCCTTGGATAAAATTTACCCGTCCAATAAAGTATTACACGATATACAAAATGTCACCTGTAAATAGAGATAGTATGTACTACGTACTAGAGTGGCTATTCCAAACAAAAACATTGCGCGCGGCCGATGTGGTGGGGTACGTGTGGAACGAGCGGGGCGTGGCTTCAAGTTCAAAGATTAAGCAATGCGTGCAGATGCGACACATTGTGCAATCTGTTTACTCGGTACTATCTGGTGGTACTGATACTAGGGAATTAATAAAAAGAGGATTTTATATTAAACCATGTATTTTAATTTCCTTTAAATAATATCAATTTAGTAAGCTTTTGTCGTTTTGTGTAGTAATCAATAGTTTTATCAGTTTTTGCTTCATGATGTAATCGAATTTTGGAGTATTGGTTTATAATAGCCCTAATTAAATGGATACGATGATTCAATGTTGATGGCGTTTACGTATAAGAAACTCACATTTTGAAAAATCTCACGTGAGATTCGGGGATGGGGGAGGGGGTTGAATAAAATCTCACGACATCTCACCAGGGGGGGAGGGAGGGGCAGAAAATTTAAAAAAACACCTCACGTAATTTATGGACGCCCCCTTACTCGATCACAATTTTTGTAACGAATGTGAAAGACGAAACAATAAATACGCAAAGCGGCTTTTACTATAAACGGTACTACATTTAAAAATATACTTTATTTATTGAGTTATAAGGTTGCTTCCATTCTGTTTATTTACATTCTCAAAAACATCAATCGCGGCAGAGGCGGCTTGCGACAAAGGCGGCTTGTGTCAAAGGCCTCGGCGATATCATTTAAGAATACACATATTATGTACTTTAGGCAAACTTGTAATAAGATCTATTTTACTTTCTTATTAGTCCATTTGACAAGGATATTGGGTAAGATACCTATTGGAATAATTTTATTATTATGTATGTACTTATTAAATCCGCAAATAAAAAAAATTTTTAGTCGCGAATATAGAAATTGGGTCGCATTTTTTTAATCCGCGAATAGTGAAAACGCCAATAAAGGAAGCGCGATTAAGGAACTTTTACTGTATTAGTTTCTGTGAATGTTGTGTTTATTTGTAATTTATAAATCCTATTGGAACAACTGTTGATGAACCTTTTTTTAATAAATAAAAATAGGTAAATAAATAAATATTACTTAATATAACCTACCGTTTTACTTTGCGTAGTCGGGTAAAAGTATAAATATTTAGGTACTACACCACGGTAATCTTTCCTAGTATATATTGTATATTCATAGTTAAAAAATCCAGTTACATTTTTTTAACAGACTCATCGATAGTGCCACTGTCTGTGCTGTTAGTCTATGAAAAATGGCGCGAAACGCAGAACGCGTGGTGATTTTTCGCAAAATGATAACAATATTAGTAAAATGCATGACTTACTCATAATAAGGAAACTTACTGGTGAAAAGTCACTCCTCGGGCTTTGTTTGTATTATAGGAACTGTTAAAACAATATCTTAGCACACACGAAGGCATTTTGAACAGAGCAATAACACGTGTTGACGCGGCAAGCGGGGGGCACAGTCCGGCACAGACTAAATGAGACTTGTGACTTTTGCCTCTAGCTCGTGTTAAAGAGAGTGTAGTAGCGATCGCCTCTCTAGTACGTAGTACATATTATCTCGATGCCTGTAAACTGTCAAACACGGGCAATTA
This sequence comes from Colias behrii, assembly GCA_029959065.1. NCBI lineage: Eukaryota > Metazoa > Arthropoda > Insecta > Lepidoptera > Pieridae > Colias > Colias behrii. Next base: position 2,517,728 of record JARWMC010000017.1, on the reverse strand, counting down.
GAATACCTTTCATAAATGGTAGTTTCATACGTTATTCCACGAATATGTTTTAACCAAGGATTGAAAAATCAGCCCTAAAGATATTACGGCTTATATCATTATAGTGAATGAATGAATGAATGAATGATAAATATTGGTATTACAGTTACATAGAGAGGCTTTTGAATCACGTATATTTTATTGTAAACAGTATAGTCTTTATCTGAATAAAAATATTTATCCATTTGCTTACTAAAAATATGTATCATCGTCTAGTCATGAACTAATGAAACATTTTAAATAATAAGAAAGTAACATTGGTTTATTACTAGATAGATGGTGGTATTACAGTTACATAGATAGTATTGTTTCATCTGCAATAGAAGTCAAAACTAAAACTCACCTCGACGTACCTCTATGCTAAATAGCGGTCTAAAAGCTATAATAAAAAGCATAACCAAATAGAATTCGAGCATTTTAAAATTACACGTCTGAAAATACCTTAACATTTCATACCTCGTTTCATCTGCAATCGAAGTCAAAACTAAAACTCACCTCTCTGCTAAAAGGCGGTCAAAAAGCTTAAAAAAAGGCTTAATCAAATAGAATTCGAGCGTTTTAAAATTTCACGTCTGAAAATACCTTAACATTTCATACCTCTTTATAGATCCATGTCTTCTATTTGGTTGGACACTTTTCCAATAATGTACCAACTTGATAAGATCTCCAAGTTTGTATAAAAAGATTTACCTGTCTGTGCCTGTGTGTATGTGAAGATATCTCGTTCATCTTGACCTAGGAAAACTTTGTTCAAGTGTCTGATGGACTTTATGTAATCTATACTATAATATTATACGGCTGAAGAGTTTGTTTGTTTGTTTGAACGCGCTAATCTCAGGAACTACTGGTCCTATTTGAAAAATTGAAAAAAAAAAGAAGGCTATATATCATCACGCTAAGACCAACAGGAGCGGAGCAATAGGGGTGAAACCGAGGGGGGAGCACAGCTAGTCTATAATAATAAAATGAATCGCAGAATGTGTTAGAAATCGAGAACGGCTGAACGATTTCGTTAATTCTTTTTCTTTTTTTATAATATTCCTTGAAGTACGAGGATGGTTCGCCAGTTAGAGATAGAAAGCTGAGTGTAACATTAAAATACAAGTTGTAAATATGACATTAATTAAAGTCTTTTTAAAGCTTACCGCCCGCGGCTTCGCCCGCTTTGTCTAAAGCCTAATATAAAATAATACATCAGTCAGAATCGACATTCGAAATCGAAAATTTAACAATAATTCCAAAAGTTTTCAAACTTCGGTCAAGTGAATGGTTCATTGGGACGACAATAAATCTCATTTTGCAACCTTGTCCGCAGTCCGGAACATTGTTAAAATTGCAATTAAATTATTTTTTTGCTGTATAGTCGTGATAAAAATTCCAAAAGTTCTGCAAACTTGACACAGATATCGGAAATATATACCGAACGGTTGTATAAATTTGCAACCTTTTTCGTTGACCGGAACATGTTTAATTATAATTATTTTTAATTCGTGGTCATTTTTTCGAGTAAGGTGGTCTCGGAATAATTACAAAAGTTTTGGAACTTGGTTGCAAACTTCGAAAACATCTATTCTGATGCATTTACAAATTTGCAACCTCATTCAGTTTAATAAAAAAAAACATTAATATTCAATATTAAAAGATGTTCCGTACACTGAGATTGGTTGCAAATTTAATACGTGATATGAAATATTATATTGAAAACTTCCCCAAGTTTGCAGAACTTTTGGAATTTTTTTCACGACCAATAAGCAAATAATCAGCAAAAAATAATTTAATTGCAATTTTAACAATGTTCCGGACTGCGGACAAGGTTGCAAAATGAGATTTATTGTCGTCCCAATGTACCATTCACTTGACCGAAGTTTGAAAACTTTTGGAATTATTGTGAATTGATTGTCTTGACTGACTGGAGTATAATTACATACTAAAACCTTCCTCTTGAACCACTCTATCTATTAATGAAAGCCGCATCAAAATCCGTTGCGTAGTTTTAAAGATTTAAGCATACAAAGGGACATAGGGACAGAAAAAGCGACTTTGTTTTATACTTTGATTCAAATGAGCATATTATCTTTCTTTTTTTGACTTAGCTACTGATTGATATTTATAGAAGAATAAGTTCTATAGATAAATAATAATACTACAAGTAGTAGTGTTCTTGAGTATAAAATATTCCTTAAAATAACGAAATACTCTTCATCTATACTAAACAAAAAATCTTCTAATAATAAAGTTAAACCATGGTTAAACCAATGTTAAATTGCAAAACCAAAGCTTAATAAGGCTAATTTTGATACGAATGAAAAGCGATTTATTTCCTTACACTTTACAATATACCATTCTCCACACATTTTCAACATAACACACAATTTGTACAAGTAAATGCTAGGACCTTCGCTAACAATGTGATGGATACCTACTGACAATATTTCTTTACAACAATGCATCGTCAGACGAATATACTTTTCTTCAGTACTGCTATTACACCGACGCGAATGTATACAATTATGTTAGCATATTTTATGCTAATGCTATACTAATAATTATTTTTTTAACAAAAATCAAACCGCCTTTAAATGGTCATTACTAGACAAAAAATATAAAATAATTATCAAAATCGGTTCACCAAGTCGAAAGTTCTGAGGTAACAAACCCAAAAAATAAATACAGCCGAATTGAAAACCTCCTTCTTTTTTGAAGTCGGTTGAAAACTGTTTATTTTAAACTAATATTAGGTACTTACTTTGAAGTCAAAGTTACCCTAAACGTAACTTAAATTAGTTTTCTCATACGGGTGTGTTCATGTGCACGGTAGATATTGCGAGATAAATACCTATCAAATATCCAATCGCCTTTTAAAATGAAAGTTTGCTACCTAACTCGAAATTCTAAATTCGATTTTGGAAAGTGTATAATCACATATTTAATTAGTGTTGAAATTGAATTTTAACTTTGAGTGTTGAAAAGTGATAATATCTAAATTTTTTTTACTATTATCTCGTTATTTTTAATATTACATATAGGTATTACTGTTTATTGTTATTAACACTTTTTTATACATACATAGAAAGTATTAGGCATGTGATATACTTACCTCACTTCTTCTCAGTATAAAGACGTACATTTTGAAGTGGTTCTAAAGGAAAAATGTTCACTTCGGTGTAATAGCAAGCCAAGCTACCCTACAATAAAAATATTATGCATGTACCGGGGACATTTTTCCTTGTCGCGTAAGTAAGGACTATTGAAGCGTATACCTATGGTATGTTGAGTGTGTATGTTCTGTACATTTGTTTTATTTATCACAACATAGTATAAAACAAAGTCGCTGTCGTTGTCTGTCCGTCCCTATGTATGTTTGGTACTTTAAAACTACGCAACGGATTTTGATGTTTTTTTTTTACGGGAAAATATAGGCATTTTTAATATATTGCGTGAATCTAATCTATAATAAAATGGGAGTGTCTGTTTTTAATATTGAAATAACCGATTTTTACTAAATGCATATGGATGTATAAACTGTACATATACCACAATAGTAACATTTTAATAATTTTTGTTTGTCTGTCTATCTGTTTATATGGCTAATCTCAGGAACGACTGGACCGATTTTGACGCGACTTTCACTGACAGATAGATTGTTATTATCTATACTAATATTATAAAGCTGAAGAGTTTGTTTGTTTGTTTGTTTGTTTGAACACGCTAATCTCGGGAACTACTGGACCGATTTGAAAAATTATTTCGGTGTTAGATAGCCCATTTATCGAGGAAGGTTATAGGCTATATATCATCACGCTACGACCAACAGGAGTGGAGCTACGGGGGTGAAACCGCGCGGAGCAGCTAGTAAGGAATAACTTAGGGTATTTTTAAACCGATATTCATTAAAACTCAATCACGCGCGTGGGTGAAATTGCGGGGCGCAGCTAGTTAAAAATAATATTTTTTTTTATATGTTTTATTTTAGATGAGACATACAAATACAAAATAACAAATAGTCAAATTAAATTTAAACTTCCCGAAAAAGAAAAACAATTGTTTATGAATTAAACACAACTTAAAGAAACTACTTACTTAACTATTACGAAATAAACATAATATACTCTTATAATAATAATAATTGTGAATTTTAATTATTAACATGTGTATCAAAAACATGGGAATTAGCTGGGCAACAAATGATGCGTTTTAACAGTCCATTAGAGTCATGAACTTGTATGTAACACATCGAATTTGGTACAGCCATTTTGGATAAGTACGATCTGTCTGTTTGTACCGCTACTTCTCTCGTTGCAATCTGAAAAAATATAAAATAGCATGTTGAGTTGGTAGACTACAGGCCCATGTTGAAAAAATTATGGGTCATTTGAACCACCAGGTGACCTATCTAGAATGATATAAGAGCATAAAATAATAAGATTCAGCACTATGCCGTCACTTGTAAGCTGTCCAACTGAGTACAGATGAGAATTCGAAAGTACAGGTAGAGATTTTTCCCTTTGCCTCCATGATTTTTGTGCGGCGTTGCGGAATAATGGATTAAAAGCAGTATTGAAATAGTATGACACAGATGCCGTACAAAAATGGTGGTCCACAAAGTCGGAATTTATTTTCATTTTCCGACAATTGCCGGGGTAAATTTGGTCATTTGATTTTGTACGGCATCTGTGTGAGCTATTTCAATACTGCTATAATCCATTATTCCGCAACGCCGTACAAAAATCATGGAGATAAGGGGAAACAATCTCTACCTGTAGGTACTTTCGAATTCTCATCTGCACTCAGTTGGACAGCTTACAAGTGACGGCATAGTGCTGAATCTTATTACTTTATGCTCTTATATCGTTCTAGATAGGTCACATGGTGGTTCAAATGAACCATATTTTTTTCAACATGGGCCTGTAGTCTAGTATGGCTGGTGATTATGATTAACTGGTAACTGGTGATAATATGAATTTGCCAGTCAGTTCAATTCGAGGCGTAATATCTGAGAATAAGAAGTCATAATACGGCCCCTGGCCATAATCAACCACGCTGGCCAAGTGCGGGTTGGCAGATGTCACATGTCGTCGAACTTTTCATTCTTCGACATGTCGGTTTCATCACGATGTTTTCCTTCACCGTTCTAGCAGTGGTGATGTTATCAACATGCGCAGATAAGTTGAAAAACCAATTTACTTGCACGTCTGCCTGGTCTTGAACCCCGGACTTATCAATTTGAAGTCCGAGGTCCTCACTACTGAGCCCTCACAGCCTTATTGACTTGGATAATAATTTGCCACAATAATAAATTGCTATTATAAATCACGGAAACAATAAAAAAAAGACGTGTGGCACTCGGGGACTGTCCCGGTAAAGCTATTGCATGCTATGCCTTCAAGCCACACCTCCGCGCCCGTCCCCGTGGGGAGCGTGAGGTTTTTCGTTACGGAATTTCTCTAGTCCCCGCGCTCAAGGCCCGCGATAGAAGCTATGCAATAGCTTAAAAATATAAATAATTAAGCTGGGTTTCGTGTTGGTGTTTTTCCTGCACTGCTCTGCTCCTATTGGTCTAAGCGTGATGATCTTATCTATACAAATATTATTAAGCTGAAGAGTTTGTTTGTTTTTTGGGAACGCGTTAATCTCAGGAACTACTGGTTCGATTTGAAAAATTCTTTCGGTGTTAGATAGCCCAATTATTGAGGGAGGATATAGGCTATATATCATCACGCTAAGACCAACAGGAGCAGAGCACTACGGGTAAAACTGCGAGGCACAGCGGCAGCATTGCTTTATAATATTAGTTACTACAAATTCCTATTAGAAAATAAACTGATTCTCATTTACCTACATTACTTATATAAGCAACGCTTGATGTAGATTCCTTTGTGGAATTCCTTCCTTCCTTTGAGTTTGTGTTACCTATAAGAAGAAATATATCCATAGGTACCTATATCAAATGATTCCTTAAGCTGGTTACTCACATACCTACCCATTTGAGTGTGATGTCAGAGGCGCATCGAATCCACAGATGTTTCGTGCTAAAATATGTAAACTTCAATAATCTATATCTCAGTCATTTATTGATTTATTTCAAATTTTTTTTCGGCCACTGATTAGTTTTGATCTATATTTTAACACTATTATGGTGAACATAATATTTTCTATTTTTATAAACTTTTCCATTTTTACCTAGGTACTTACAAAATTAATGTCATTGAAAAAAAAATTAAATACATATAAATTCACTGTTTTCTGATTTTTTCCTTTATACACACACTATTACCTAGTTGATTACAAAATTTGAACTTTGTAGCTCATCTGAAAGTGGGTTAGGTTTTGTATATAATATCTATGAGTCAGTCAGTCTTAAAAATTGCGATTTATGGATATTAATATCTACGCAACAGTTTAATCTGTATTTATGAAATTTAAGGTTCTTGTTTATCTTGGGGTCATCTTTATATGTACCAAATTTGGTTTGTTTAAGTAAAATAGTTTTCGAGTTATAACTTATAAGGGGGTGAAAAGTGGCTCCAAATGGTTCGTGTAAAAATACACACGGCTGCTGCTCGCCAGTTCTCTTCGCTTGAACTCGGCTTGACACGCAGCCGCGTGTCTAGATTATTACGTTCAGAATGTTATTACAGCGAATAGCTTGAAGTCAAGCGATTGTTTGTATTCCATTTCATGTGCAGCAAGTAATGATTATGTAGATCACTTTATATTGCTATAATATCCTATCCTATCCTATCTTACTATCATAAAGTGAAGTCCCATGTCCCCAAGAGGGGTAAGGGGCAGATGCATTATACATACATACATCTGTTTCACTGATCGATTTTCTTAACCGACTTCAAAAAAAAGGAGGAGGTTATCAATTCGGCCGGTATGTTTTTTTTAATGTATGTACACCGATTACTCCGACGTTTCTGAACAGATTTACGTGATTCTTTTTTTGTTTGATGCGGAATGGTGTCGAATTGGTCCCATAAAAATTTTATTCGGATAGGCCCGCTAGTTTTTATTTTATGAGCATTTTTGTCTGATCTCGATGACTTATTGAAATCTAGCGAGTAACTTTGATTCACTTCCGGGTAACCGATTGAGCTGAAATTTTGTATACTTATGTATGTGTATGTTAAGTGACGATCATGTTAATTCAAAAGACAATTAAAACATACAGTACGGATGGTTTTCTTGGATGCCTACATTGTAGTTGCTATCTGCATGCAATTTCAGCCCGATCGGTCCAGCAGTTTGGACTGTGCGTTGAAAGATCAGTCAGTCCCTTACCTTATAATATACGAAAAAAAGACTTACATGAATCTTCTTCCATGGATGTATTATTTCCTATATTTGAACTGGATGGTTTGCGATTTCTGTTTTTCAATGCCTCGTCTAATAACTCGCAATCTATAAGAAAATTAATATGTTAGTATCATCTATTTTAAAATTAAACCAGCTACATCAGAATTGATGAAATTTTAACATAGATAAATCAAAAGCCTGTTGTTTGGTTGCGAAATAACCGAACAGACATACGAGTAAGTACGGAATATCAGTAAAAACATTTAAATATTGTAATCATGTTATTTCAGTTTTCTATCTCCTATACATAACATCAAAGACAAAGTCACAGGCGTCAACTAGTGTTAAATATATTTGCGTATAATTACATATTACGTTCATTCAGAATGTTTTTACAGCTAATAGCTTGAAGTAAAACGATTGTTTGTATTCCATTTCATGTGCAAGTAATGATTATGTAGATCACTTTATATTGCTACTAACGGTCCGCCCCGGCTTCGCCCGTGGTACTTACATGTTTAAACTATCCTATCTCTCAAGTTGGATCAAACTGCACATGGTGTGCGAATTTTATTATAATCGGTTAAGTGGTTTAGGAGTCCATTGAGGACAAACATTGTGACACGAGATTTATATAGTATACTAGCGGTCCGCCCCGGCTTCGCCCGTGGTACAAATGAAAAATAGATGTTGGCCGATTCTCAGACTTACCCGATATGCACAGAAAATTTCATGAGAATCGGTCCACCCGTTTCGGAGGAGTATGCAGACTAACATTGTGACACGAGAATTTTATATATAAGATTAAGATAATATCCTATCCTATCCTATCTTACTATCATAAAGTGAAGTCCCATGTCCCCAAGAGGGGTAAGGGGCAGATGCATTATACATACATACATACATCTGTTTCACTGATCGATTTTCTTTAGAGACAAGTAGGTGATCAGCCTTCTGTGTCCTGCCAGACCGAGACATTTTTTTTTCTTCGTCTCCACCGGGAATCGAACCCAGGACCCCTCGGTTCTACGCTCACGCGTCAACCACTGTACCAAGGAGGAGGATCTTAATATCATACTTCCTCATTGCGTTTTTTAAGATTGTATTTTTTCTGCTTCTGTCTGCTTTTGGCGAATGAAACATGACGACGACGTGTGTATCTGTTTGAGTCCTGAACATTAAGGTTACCTATACAATTAAAAATCTAATTTTTCATGTTCATTTTGCCTCGTTCTCCCCTTTTTAATAAGCCACTTCAAAAAAGAGAAAGTTCTCAATTAAACTGTATTTCTTGTGTTTGTTACCTCAGAACTATCGACTGGGTGAACCGATTTTGATGTTCCTTTTTTATTTGAAAGCTAGTGATTTTTTCTTTTATTTGTTTAGACTGCCAATTTCAATGGGCAGTCTTAACTACAAAATAATAATTGATTAAATTAAGACTGAACTCAAACATTTATTTATTCAATTAGACTTCTTATAAAGCACTTCGTCATCTTAATATATATAAATCTCGTGTCACAATGTTTGTCCTCAATGGACTCCTAAACCACTTAACCGATTATAATAAAATTCGCACACCATGTGCAGTTCGATCCAACTTGAGAGATAGGATAGTTTAAACATGTAGGTACCACGGGCGAAGCCGGGGCGGACCGCTAGTATAACATATTTTTAACATTTACCAACTAAATGGTTTCTGAATGGAAATTTAGAACTTACCATGTAACAGTTTTTCAGTGTCTGCCATGTACAGTCGGGCAACACCGTTCACGAGTACGGAGGACGTCCTTAGCGATAGTCGTTCCTGTCTTCTGGACTTTGATTCGTTGACCTTCTCTAGAATTTTTGACCTGAAAATTTGGTTAAAAATAACGTAAACGTTGATTTGAGCAAAGTTGATGAATGTGGTGAAATTGTTTGATTAAAAAAAATATGTGTATGTTTGTTACTCTTTCACGCAAATATTACTGAACCGATTACAATGACATTTAGCACACATATAAAAGGTAACTTGGATTAACACATAGGGTAGGTTTTATCCCTAGGAACTATGTGGGTTTTTCTTTCCAAACGCAGACGAAACCGCGGACGGAAAGCTAGTTTAACATAAGTTTAACACAAGAGGTTTAACATAAATTAAAAGTTCAAACTATTGTTATTCATTTACAAACTAAATAAATGCAGGTGGATTTTTTTTACAATTTTCACCAAATACCTACATAATTATCGTAAAAAAGTAAAAAATTATCATCAAATAAGTATGAATTAAGAAAATATTAGATTTAAAGAGACATTCTATGTTTTGCGAGTTATATCCAGCAAGTCTTTTCATTTGATACACATAATATAGTACAGGTGCATTTAAAAAGTATAGTGCAGTCTGCTATTTTGTGCGTTCCACCATATTGAATTTTGAGTGACGTCACATAGCTTTCCATGCATTGTCATCCAAACTAAACGTATGCTTAAAAATTTTAGCAAAATCGGTTGAAGATTTCAAAATTCACTTGCAAATTTCCGTAGATTACCTACCTATTTATACATACATACAAATAAAATATCAAATATAATATTGTTAAGGATGATTTATTATTACGACACGCGGTTTTACTTGCATCTGAACTAATTAATAGGAACATTGGACGAAGTAGTAGTGTGGTAGTAGGTAATAATAAAATTGAATCTGTTTTGTGTTCTAACGTAAAACAACTAAACTATAACTGCAGTGGGGTCCTCACTTCAATATTATTTAATTATTTAAGTTTATACTAGCTGTGCCGCGCGATTTCACTCGCGGACTAACCCACGTGCAAAATTTCCATAGCTCATGTCTTATTCTGATATACATAAACATCCATACATCCATCCATCCATTGTTACAAACTTTTGCGTTTATAATTATTAGTAGGTATCAATGATAATGCAATATATAACTTACGTTAAGTCTCCATAATCAACACTTTCTTCGTCTTCTATATAATGTCCGTGACTAGCCAGCCATGCTTTTTTCAAAGACTTATTATTAACCCACTCTTGGTCAAAAAACATATTTAATATTTCAGTCAATACTTGTTTTTTATTCACCTACAATATTTTTCAATACCTATGACAAATCTTGAGAATCTAGTTTCCCGCGTGTTAGTCTGAGAAATATGAGAAGACCGTTTGAAATTGGAAGCTTTTCTAATACAGAATAAATATAAAAATCGTTTTGAAACAGCACAGATTTTTTCTCAAATGTTGTTGTTGGTATGTTTATAAATAATAATAAAATATACACTTATAATGTATTTTTAAATCTTAAAATATCTCGTCTAAATATATTTTATAATCTACATCAATTTTAAATGATTCATGAAATAAATCTAAATAATTTTGTGAAATGACTACATAATAAAAAAAAAAAAAATTGCATAAATTATTTCGAAAATGGAATTGTACCCATAGTCACGTATCCAATTTTAGTATGTTTATAAACCATTTAAAAATTGGTGTTGCCAGCATGAAATTCAGTACAAAATTTTATCATAAAAAATGAAATGTGACCAAAACGGTCTCAGTGGGGGATTTTCACACGTGGCGATTTTATGGTGTTGTAAAACAAAAATACTCTTTCGAGTATACGCTGTGCACGTGTTACGATGTAACTTAGTTGGTTTTCCTTTTTTATGTAACGGGCAATTGTGTAAATCGACTTTTTAATAAATGTCTAGTTTTTTACATACAAGATGTAGTTGATTAATAGATGTTAATATTATGTTTTTGTAGGACGGAACGTATAGTAAACCGTCATAATAATATCATATGTAGTTATAATAATCATTATTAATATCCCTAATGACTTTTAGCTTTTCTTAAGCAAATTTAATGATTAAATTTATTGATTAAAAATATACCTAAATATTTTTATTTGATTTAATTGTCAAAATAAATATTTAAATATTAAAAGTTTAAAGTTTTTATTTATTTATTCTTTCAACCCGATTTGCACTCAACATTTTGATAAATTTACATTCCGAAATTACTCAGTAAATTTAGAGCATATTGCGAGAAACAGCCATGTTTCAATAATTTAGTTAGTAATAAACCTTCAGTAATATCTAACCACTAATTCCGTTTTCATCAAATATAATGGATGATAGTTTGCATAATAGCAATTTCCGGATCAGTGCATGAGTAAGCTTCTTATGGAGCCAATGTAAGTTGATGATAATTAAATTTGATAATACAATGCCGGTCTACTACCGAAGCATTTATCCATATAAGTATTTTCTGCCTGTGCTACGTTTTATAGCTAAACATCTATTGGTTTTGATATAGTAAACACGTAGTTCAAAACTTGAAGTAATTCTTTTTTGTTTCTTTTCACAAATAATCAAGGAGTGAAATAGAGGTGGAGAGTTTGTACCTATTGAATAAGAAGTTCATTAACAACGTGAAATGAACGCGACAAAAGACGCGGACGAAGTATTAAAATATATTTAAAAGCAAAGTAACTCTATACTTCTCGACGTAAAATTTCAATTAGTTCCAATTAAAACTACAAAGGATTGAGATCCAATTCCAAAAATCTGAGAGCGTGCGATGCAGTGTTCGCTTAAAAGGCTAATATAATTATGTGTAGTGTTAAATGCAGTTAAGTTAGACTGCAGTGGCAGTTCGTACCGCATGCGATTAATCTCCGGAGATAAGAGGGATGCATGTCGTAAATGTTTTAATGTGATTCATGTTATTTTAAATTAAATATAGGTATGCACTTTTTAAGTCTTGTAGTTTTGAAGTGAAACTTCTTTATCGGGGTTGGACAAAAATTTAGTGTAACATTTTTGCGTTACGCCGTACGCGTGACATTTTTGCGTTACGCCGTACGCGTGACATTTTTGCGTTACGCCATACTCGTGAAATTTTAAAGGTCATAAAGAAGTTTCACTTCTTACGTGTGTACTCTAGTACACGCATACATTTTTTTATATTCGTGTCTATAGATGTCAGATTATCTTATAAAACAAAAATGATTCGCCAAATGTGTTGCTAAGCGCAAAACTCGAGAACGGCTAAACCAATTTCGTTTATTCTTATTTTATAATATTTCTTGAAGTACGAGGATACTTATGGAGAGAAAACGTAAACATGAACCACGGGCGAAGCCGGTTGAATATTGATAAGGTTTAGTTCTGATTGATAGATAAATAGGTTAACAATATATCTATATTGGTTATTAAAGCAGGGTTTAATTTTGAACAGATTCGTGTATATATGAACAGATTTGTAATTATGAAGCTACATCGCATTAATTAGTCAGATTCACTGCTGATCAGCTCATTATACTTCAATTATTGGGTCAAGTACCTACCCGTGTATTTCGCGTAAAGGTCTTTTATATATAATGCATATTTTGTTCGGAATATTGTTGTTAATAGCAAATAAAATAATAATATGATGATACTTTATAGTCAAGCTAGACATTAACTCGGTTGATAGATCTGGAACACAGCAACTAGAAAAGTATACTTAATAAATAATAATTTTTTTTGCTTATAAATATACAGCACTATAAATTTATGAGTTTTATTATTATTTGGTATAGTTAGTAATGTTTACGAAGTAACTATTCTCTAATCTGTGGTAATGTGCTAATCATAATGACATACTTTAATTTCTTTTTAAAATATGTGGATGTCTCGTAATCGTAAACAATCACACACAATTAAGCATCACATTATTATTCAGTAAAATAAATTGCCACCAACAAACGTCCTTTAAAAACGTACCAACTTATCAGCTTTATACGGAATTTAATCAGTCACGGGCGTAGTTAATTTCTTTAAACGGTCATTCATCTAGCCCTACATTACATCAATTCAAACTGGTTCATTCGACTCGAATGTAATCTGTCGCACCAGCGAGGTGAATGCCTTCCCGTTTTTTGTGTCCCGAGATAACGTGACATAGCTAACAAGGAAATTGATTAACATAATTCTTTTTACTTCCAGCGAAATGCTTAACCCTTGTAGTTTATACCTTATAATGGGTAATAAAGCTATGCTTGGAGTTAAAAAACTTTTAAATTTGAAGCTGTGCTACAGACTCCTTTTATTATTTCTACAATAAATAAACTAAAGAACATGAAAATACAATTAACACTTCAGCTTTTTGTTACTATACTTTAATTTCTAAGAAAGAAAAGCTGAGGAAAAGTTACCATTGCGCATATTTCACCTTTATTCTATTACTTTTCACTTTACAAACCTCTCCTATTAGCGCCTGTCCTATTTCGAGGTAAAAGGCGAAAGCGTAGTACTATTATTTATTCTGTGCTAAAAGTAATTCTACAAAATGGTCAAGGAAACGAATGAATGTAAATTTATTTCTTCTTTGAATAAAGACCAACGATAAAATGTCCAAAAGCTGGAAATCCTTTGTATTTATTCACATTCGTTACATCCATATAATTAAGAATTATTTATAAAGAAAACATTATTAACAATATTAAGAAAACTGAAAATCATGGGGCAATTTTCTTTATAAGCCTTTGTTAAGTAGACAAAGCCATAATAAGGGTTATAAAAACTATACAAAATACTTAAATCGATGCATTCGATTCATTATTCATTACACATTTGATTGACAGGCCCAAAAACAAAAAAAAAAAACAATCATCTAAAATTACGATTAGGTACAACAGCCTTAACTTAAATTACCATATCGAAAAGCTACAAGTGAAGTGTAGGCAGAGCTTCGCCGTGCGTCGCGCAAGACGCACGTGTTCAGTGCTCGCTCCGGGCGTTTCGGAAAAAGTTCATTTTCGTTAAGTGACTGTGACTTGTGCAAATATTGATATGTAAGTTTTCAATTTATTCTTTTTAAAATTAATGAATATTCCTAATTTAAACCCGATATTTTTTTTTTGGTATAATCCGGAATTTGACTGTGTAGATATTCAATATAATGTGAAAATACATTAAAAATAAAGTTCATTAAAAACAAATTTGTGTGCCAAAATGGAGCCAAATCATTTAAATATATTATTATACACAATATTTTTCATTGTCCCGCCCAAAAAAACCCTTAATCCAACAGGACAATGACTGAAAGGTCTACTAAGAATAATACGACCCATTTTAACTCTAAACAGAAATAAACAGAAATAAAACGGTTCGTCAAACCTCATTAGAGAACACAGGACTCAACCACCTATTCCAATATTAAATCATTTGATATTGAATAGATTGATTATCTATTCTTATACTATAATATTATAAAGCTGAAGAGTTTGTGTGTTTGTTTGAACGCGCTTATCTCAGGAACAACTGGTACGATTTGAAAAATTCTTTCTGTGTTACATACTTACATCACAGCTAGTCAAACATATAAATTAATGGTCTATGTTACATTATACTAAGTAATACTCGCGGCTTCACACGTATAAGTTTTCAAACCAACGCTTTCAAAGTTATGCATTTTCATTTAAGTTTAATTTTCCCGAAGCTGCAATTGGCGGATTTTAATGTAACAATGAGGCAATTTATTAATGTAATCTTTTTGGTAATTATTCCGTTTTGTTTAACTTTATAAGCACTGATGGATATTAATTTGTTAAAAAACAAATCCCAGAACAAAAGCTATTTTTTTATAATAACATAAAAAACGGCATTATTTCTTATTTTTCTATGTTGAAAAGAAATTTCTGTTCGTTCAATTGTTTCTATCATATTTATAATTAATGAAAAATTTCCAAATTAATGTTCATAAATTATGGGATCCCATTATATTATTACAATAACAATAGGCATGCAACTTAAATAGAACGTTATGAGTTAGCTCCGAAGTTTATTAATTACGCAAAAGTTTACAATTAAGGCGTTACCCGGCAATTTCGACTATGTTCAACCTCTATAAAGTCTGGTACAACATAAAGCACAATACCGAAAAAAATATATAAAATAGGATGGTCTTTGATCTTTAATTGCTCGCGAGGACTTTTTTCCAAAGTTAATAGATTTCTAGAAAAAAAATGTGCCGTGGTCATCGATTTTTCCGCAAATACTCTATAAACTTCGTAACCTGCTGACTTAGAGCTCTGAAAATTTTATGTTTAATAAATTATCAGTTACACAACAGTCCCTGACGAGGATTTTTTGTTTCACTAATTGGTATCTTTTTAAATACAAAATGCGAGGAAAAAAGAAGGTGCAGCGGGAGAGGTTTGAGATCCGTTAAGTATGGTCAAGGTTATTAGCGCATGTATAAGCCTTAATGAATGTTCGATTAAATGACGGAACAAACAGCTGTGACAAAGGGGAAATATTAAACCACTGTTTTTGATTAAATTTCCAAAATGACAATGAGAATAAATCAAAGCCCGCTTTCTATTTTCAATCCAAAATCCCGTAGCCCGGCAACGTTGTCTCGAAAATTGTAAAGACTGTTTTCGATAACATCGTCACTGGCCCGTTCGTGGCTGGACCGTTAAGAGGAAGCAAATAATTTCAGAACGGCAAACATGTAAAATGCAGCAAGGAGTTTATAACTGTGCAAACTTATTATACTGGCTGTTAACGAAAACCGTGCTCACTTCAAATAAAAAAAAAAAAGAAATACGCGGCAAAATTGTTACTACCTTTGTAACAAGACAGGTCTGACTTGTGAGTGTCAAGACATTACGGTAAAAGCAGTAAAATCCCTTTTAATAAGCAACGGTGTAGGCACAAGAGGCAAACAAAGAATTTCTTTTTTTTCTCTTTAGTATTGTAGTGGCTTGTTTTTACAGTGAAGATCCTTATTTGTCTTTGGTACGCTTTTGTGAGTGTTTTTAGGACGACAATGGTACTCTATGAATTATTACTAAGTACCTCTACCTGAGAGGGGTTCATGTCGTGAGAGACATTTGCATAAAGCTGCTTTATGTTTGAAATTGTGTAGGTAGTAGTCGTATTATAATAATATTATGGTTTGAACCGTTTGAGACATGCAATGATAATACAAGTAATCATTTGTTTGCTAGAATATTAATCAAATGTAGGTAACCCAATTACGTAAGGATATTGCAAATAACATAAAAGTATTTTAATTTAAGTACTACATTATTTAAATAACAATAATATAAATGGAAATGAATATCGAATGTTATGTACAATGATGAATGAAATTATTGGAAGTCATACAGCGCGTAAAACGTAGACCGTACTTAAACGAAGTCAAAGTAATTTTTGAAACAACAGTTTTTAATTAATAAGTATTCGATCGTAGTTCACAAAGCCTTATCGTCAATTTTATTTTTATGACTTTAACAATTGTAAAGTGTAAGTCCATATTTACATTAAAGACTGATATTATTTTATCTTATTTTTCAACTAGGATCCAAACAGAACCTTCTTCCCAATATAGATTATAATTTTAGCTTCAAATTATAATAACACAATGTCATTTCATTATAATACTTCATAAAGAACCATAATATTTGTACAAGCCTATTACTTCGTCATTTCCATTCGCAAATATTATCCTTGCTATCAGAGATGAGTGCCACAAAATTATTTTAAAGGTCAAATGTTATATTTTAGGCACAGGTATTATATAAGGGAGTTGAGTTTATATTTGCAGTATTGTTCAGTAAAAATAGATTTAGGGACTGGGAAAACGTGTTGGATGCAAAAACTACCCAACGACGATGATTACTTATTGACTTATTGATGACTTATAAATATAAATAGCCTTGATGGTTATTTATTTTGAGTATACTTATTACCTGATAATAAAATATGAAGTAAAATTTGAATAAATACCTAATATTTCATATATTTAATAATATACATTTATGTAGTTAAATGGAATCTAGATAGCATTGGTTTTTGTTTGATATACCTAGTACCTTTGATTTTTTTCAGTTTAATGCCTTATGTACATTAACATAATATACTATACATACGGCTTTATATTATCATGGTATTAAAAGGCTACATTTATATTTTAACTTTTAAGGTTCATTCAAATCTGATCAGACCCATCTATCTTCACAAAACTTTCTTGTCGTAATTTGAAGATCGATGACTTTCATGACAAAAGTAAGAATAAATTTGGCTAGAAATATCTATAACATATTAGATAAGTTTAGGTATTATATATTATATGATGACGTAGTATTATTTCCTCTGTTGGAAAGTAATGACATAGAGGTAGACAACCTATATAGAGCGCTATCGTTTTTCCATACTGGAAATTATACTGCTAGTAGCTTTCCGCCCGCGGCTTCGCCCGCTTTGTCTAAAACATAATAAATTATATACTAAAACCTTCCTCTTGAATCACTCTATCTATTTAAAAACCGCATCAAAATCTGTTGCGTAGTTTTAAAGATTTAAGCATACATAGGGACATAGGGACAGAGAAAGCGACTTTGTTTTATACTATGTAGTGATGATAAGACATGGTAACCTCCTGAACACAATACATGAACTCAATAATTCCAATCCACAAGGTTGAATTCCCAGTTTAATAACATTGAAGCAACAGAACCTTTGTTGACCAGAGTCGCAATATCCGCCGATGTCTTGACAAAGCTGTAAACATACGATATATTGGTATTCAAGGAACTCCAAACCGGATTTCACTCCCTTTGATCCGAAAGATACTTGGTTTGGGAACATTAGAACGAACTGTAGGTATAGGTATGGGTGAATAATTAGCTTTTTAGGTAGGTATGGATATTTAAAATTAAACTATATTTCTCGTGCTTTATACCTATATTATGTGTTCTTTGCGATATCGGTAATGCCTATATCTCGACCACAGTATTACAATATCTATAACAGTACGGAATCGAATGTACTTGTGCAGAGAAACGGAGGGGAACTGGCGGGGGTCGGGCGACGCGGGCCGCGTAAGGCAAACACGCTTAGTTTGCCTTACCTAGCGCGAAAGGACGACGCAGTCGTATTTTTTGTGTAATAATTTTATTATACATAGGTACTTACATATTCTATTATGGCACGCGCAAACTGTTCCGTTTACGGATGTAAATCTACATTGAAATCCCAGAAGGAAACAATATTTCAGAAAGATTGTATTAATTGTATCTGTTGAATTAAAATCAAAGCTATGTACATATGTTGTCCTCATTATTTTCTAATCAGATTGTACATCCCAATGCGAATGCATTACTTAGTTAAATGTTATAATATACAATTAAGAACATCCAAAAATAAAGTGTCCACGTAAATAATATTTAGCAGTGCAATATCTGTAATTATATATTTATGAACAAATAATTACATCAGATTTAATAATCGCAATTATTTTGAATGTACATATGAATAAATGATTTCATCATAATATTAATAATCACAATTGTTTTATTTCCCATTTGTTGCAACCCTAGCGTATTTTCGTGTGGCAGCGTAAGTACCTACGCTGGCGGCGGCATCGCGCGACATCAAAGGCGTTTCCTTACTGTAGGAAATAATATTGTAATACTGTGTCTCGACTATATTTTTTCAACACATAAATATCAAAATCAATTATGTGAGATTGTTGATTTGTTAACAGAACAAGTGGAGGTTATAATTTTACTAGCTTACGCATATACCTAAGTGTCTGATAGGTAGTTCGCAACACAAGCAAAAAATTAAACATAAAATGGCTCAAAAAATATTTTGAATACTTTGAAAGTATGTATATAGGTACGCTATGAATTTTAGAATCCCTGTAGTTTTTGGGAACACGAAAAAACTGAGATCTGAATTTTTAAAACACATTTTTGAATTTTTAATTTCACACCATAGATCTATGGTGTGAAATTCTATAACTTCATTTGCTAATTACCTAGCTACTACTACGTTGCAATTTTCAGTGATCAAAAATTTGTTTTTCACATGAAACAGGATCTCAAAATGTGTGTTCTATGAAACGACGTAAATTATGGCTTCAGGATTGCCATTTGTTGCAAAAACCTGTGCAAAAACCTTCAATATAATCTGATGAGACGCTTTTTAATACGCTGTTAAAATTATTGCTACATACATAGGCTATATTATTTAAACCCCCACGAAGGCTTCCACATTTGGAAGATAAATATATTATGAAAAATTATGGTTGCTAGTGTTTGTTACGGCTTTGCCATTTCATGCTTTTTATTACATTTAATAGGTACGTAAACTCTTTATAACATGCTTTTGTTAGCTACACCAGTATGTATGTAACCAACTCCTTTACAGTCGATTTTTATCCACTTTAAACGGACAGTTTTAATTCAATTCAATAATTGTTTGAAATTCAATTATTGCCTGTTTTTATTTTATTATATACATGATAAATACACCTACCTATAAGAATGTCCGGGCTGAACAACCGAGTCAGCTAGACGCTATTAAATATACATATACATATATACCGATAATTTGAGAAACAGACGTCAGAGAAATGAAGGTGTGATGAATTCCATGAATTAATTTCATCTCAAAGACACGCAGCACATAAAATGTATGAGACACTGTATAAATAAATATTACTGTACCCTGATTTCTGATTCGGTTTTATTTATAAGGCCCGCCATACTGATTAGCTACTGTCTTAGATGTGATAGAATCAAGATTTGTTTTGGCGTAGAGCTATGAGCTTATAAATTATCTATTTTTGGCATAGAGATAGTATGTACTACGTACTAGAGTGGCTATTCCAAACAAAAACATTGCGCGCGGCCAATGTGGTGGGGTACGTGTGGAACGAGCGGGGCGTGGCTTCAAGTTCAAAGATTAAGCAATGCGTGCAGATGCGACACATTGTGCAATCTGTTTACTCGGTACTATCTGGTGGTACTGATACTAGGGAATTAATAAAAAGAGGATTTTATATTAACACGTTCACTGCGGCACCTAAAATGCCAAACTTACCGTTGTTGCGGCATGTCTTCAATACTTCACATCGGCAAGTTCACCACTGTGCGTCATGAGCCATTTTTATCACATCGCACCTACTGACTTTGAAGGTTAATAATTTCATGAAATTTCAAGATATTTCAAAAATTTTTTTTTCGGATAATAGTATATATAGTCTTGTATATACCGCATAAATAGCTTTTAGTTTGACTCAATAGTTTAAAAGATATGAGGGAAAATGTAAACCCCTGATTTTGTGAAAAATTATTTGCCATCCCGCACTGCGTTGATACGGCATGTTTACAGTAATAGCGATGGGAAACACTGTAAAATAAAACATCGATATCGATATAAATCAATTTTGTATATTTCAGTCTGTTTGTTAACAGATAACGAGATCGTCGATACAAAAAAAAAACACATATAAAACAAGGTACTTGATCAGGAAATTGTTCAGTAACTTTTGTTTTAATTTGTTCAGTAACTTTTGTTTTAATTTGTTCAGTAACTTTTGTTTTAATGTTTTATATTATTTTCACAACTGTCATCACATTTTTGCATTTATGCTACGAAATAAAAGAAAGTAAAAAAACTAAAGCCTCTAAGGTATCATTGTCATTTAAAAATTTGATAACGACGCGTGCGGTCCTGGTACATCACTATGCGAGATTGACACGCGGCGCGCTCGCAGTACAGTGCGGCATGAGGTGCTTGTCCATGGCAAAATATTTGACATGCCGCACACAAAAGAAACGGTTTCTTTTCTATGCGTGTGTCCAATATTTTGCCATACGATTTTTAAACGAAATTGAGTCCTACTTCAAACTGTGATCACAAAAATATATTTGTCTCTTTTCTAGTCATTGATTAACATATAAAAAACCTCGCCGCACCACGGTGAAAACTGCGATTTTGGGCGCCGCACTGTGGTGTAGTCGCTGATGGCCCGATACTGGACATGCCGCAGTGAACGTGTTAAACTATGTATTTTAATTTCTTTTAAATAATATCAATTTAGTAAGCTTTTGTCGTTTTGTGTAGTAATCAATAGTTTTATCAGTTTTTGCTTCATGATGTAATCGAATTTTGGAGTATTGGTTTATAATAGCCCTAATTAAATGGATACGATGATTCAATGTTGATGGCGTTTACGTATAAGAAACTCACATTTTGAAAAATCTCACGTGAGATTCGGGGATGGGGGAGGGGGTTGAATAAAATCTCACGACATCTCACCAGGGGGGGAGGGAGGGGCAGAAAATTTAAAAAAACACCTCACGTAATTTATGGACGCCCCCTTACTCGATCACAATTTTTGTAACGAATGTGAAAGACGAAACAATAAATACGCAAAGCGGCTTTTACTATAAACGGTACTACATTTAAAAATATACTTTACTAGCGGCCCGTCCCGGCTTCGCACGGGCATTAAACAATACATTTAGATTTGTTAATTTTACTAAACGAATTATTATCAAGCGTAAATTCCGCACACGTCCATCACGTAGGGAGTTTATTTCGTGATCTTAACCCCCCTCCCGTACCCCTGCCCGAGTGACGCTTACAACGCATAGCTAGCCGAATACAGTTTATTTTTTAATTTTTTTTTAACTCGTGATATCTTTTGATTGGATTGTCAGAATCGAATAATTCAAAAAGTAATATAAAGATATTGAAGCAGTCTTAAATAATACATCGTTTATTTTGATAAGGGTTAATACCAAGGTACAAATAAAGAGCTTTTTGTAGCGGTGGTATTTTAATTTCTTTTTTTCAATAAAAAAACGCTTATTGTGACATGACTGTAATAGTTAGAGATATGCTGCCGCTGATTTTTTGTAGATAATGGTGTGTTCTAAAAAAATGTAGTATATCATTTTGTTCTATCATCAATAGTTTTCGCAGTGCACGCGATGTAAGGTAGTTTTTTGATATTTTTTTCACACCTTGGATTACGTTATCGTAATTTTAGTAAGGATGCCTATTTTTTTTGAAAATGAAATATATCCTATGTCACTCAGAAATGATGTAGCTTTCCAACAGTGAAAGAATTTTTCAAATCTGCCAAGTAGTTTCGGAGCCTATTCAATTCATACAAACAAACAAACAAACAAAAAATCAAACCTTTCCTCTTTATAATATTTGTATGTATAGATGTATAGATTTATTGAGTTATAAGGTTGCTTCCATTCTGTTTATTTACATTCTCAAAAACATCAATCGCGGCAGAGGCGGCTTGCGACAAAGGCGGCTTGTGTCAAAGGCCTCGGCGATATCATTTAAGAACATAATATTATGTACTTTAGGCAAACTTGTAATAAGATCTATTTTACTTTCTTATTAGTCCATTTGACAAGGATATTGGGTAAGATACCTATTGGAATAATTTTATTATTATGTATGTACTTATTAAATCCGCAAATAAAAAAAATTTTTAGTCGCGAATATAGAAATTGGGTCGCATTTTTTTAATCCGCGAATAGTGAAAACGCCAATAAAGGAAGCGCGATTAAGGAACTTTTACTGTATTAGTTTCTGTGAATGTTGTGTTTATTTGTAATTTATAAATCCTATTGGAACAACTGTTGATGAACCTTTTTTTAATAAATAAAAATAGGTAAATAAATAAATATTACTTAATATAACCTACCGTTTTACTTTGCGTAGTCGGGTAAAAGTATAAATATTTAGGTACTACACCACGGTAATCTTTCCTAGTATATATTGTATATTCATAGTTAAAAAATCCAGTTACATTTTTTTAACAGACTCATCGATAGTGCCACTGTCTGTGCTGTTAGTCTATGAAAAATGGCGCGAAACGCAGAACGCGTGGTGATTTTTCGCAAAATGATAACAATATAGTGAACAATATGTAGTAAAATGCATGACTTACTCATAATAAGGAAACTTACTGGTGAAAAGTCACTCCTCGGGCTTTGTTTGTATTATAGGAACTGTTAAAACAATATCTTAGCACACACGAAGGCATTTTGAACAGAGCAATAACACGTGTTGACGCGGCAAGCGGGGGGCACAGTCCGGCACAGACTAAATGAGACTTGTGACTTTTGCCTCTAGCTCGTGTTAAAGAGAGTGTAGTAGCGATCGCCTCTCTAGTACGTAGTACATATTATCTCGATGATTTTTGGTGAAGATTTTGGTTAATCTCTATATTAATATCTTCTTCTCTATATATATACATATATTAAATTCTCGTGTCACAATGTTAGTTACCATACCCATTCGAAACGGTCGGATCGATTCTTATGAAATTTTCTGTGCATATCGGGTAGATCTGAGAACTGGCCAACAGCTATTTTTCATACCCATAAATGACAAGAGTACGGTAGAACAACGTTTGCCGTAATAAATGCATGAATTTGTAGTTAAATTTTGTTGGCATTGTAATAATAATGCTAAAAGTTCTTATCTTCTCTTAATCCATCCCGTGGGAAATTCAAATATGTTTAATAAAGCTTTTTTTAAGTTTCTCAGTCTCTTAATAGTAATGTACGATTATAGAAGAAGAAAGGATAGAATAATAGTGAAACTAATCTCGAATTTAATAAAATCGAATAAAAAGCTAATAAATTCTTGGAAGGCATAGTTGTGGAATGGAGCCGGCTCATTTCAAATTAACATTGGAAACAATGAACAATTTATTTTTTAGTGAATTTCCAACAAAGGTGTTTTAATTTAAGCTACAGGCAATCATAATTAGTTTTATGGTCTTTTAATAATAAGATTTAATTAAAAACCCTAATATTTATACCTAGTCGAAACTAAAAACGAAGCCTTTAAAAATATATTTAAAAAAATCTCTCTTTTTCAATCTTTATAAGTCAATCAACTTCTTATCAGAATGATTATTAATATTTATGTTTTGTACCGTATACTAACTACCTACACTTCCTCTGAGATAGTTTAAAATAAAAATTGTATTTCTTAGCTATCTGTAGCATGATGAAGACTGGTTTTTTTTTGTGATGATTAGGTAAAGTTGTTGCTAATTAAGTTGTTTATTAAAAAAAAATGCCATGTGCACATTTAATAGACAAGTTATCATAGGCATAATAATTTGTTCATAAATTATCTATACATATAATAAAATCGTAGGAAAGTCAAAACTGTAAATTGAATATTTTTTTAAAAGAATACTTGATCCATGATCTATAATCGATATAGAAGCCAAAAATATAGTTTTTAGAATTTTTGTCTGTTTGTCTGTATGAATTTCCGGGCTAATCTCAGAAAGTACTGCATAGATTTACTTCAAATTTTGCATGAATATTCCTAAGAGGTCGGGTGAGGATAGTTTAAACATATTATTATGATATCACTTCGGGGGAGGAGCTGTGAACCTTTATTTTTCTTACATATTTTGTGTACTACGACAGCGTACAATCTAAAGACTCATGTTTAAATTTTGGTTTCGAGTAAACCATGCTATTATCTAGCTTTACAAAATAAAAACTATGTCATTTACGTAATTTGGGCAGAGAAACATTATAATGAATTTAGTAGTATAAAGACAAATTTGCAACAGCGCCATCTATGAGATTTCGTAAAAATCAAATCAATTTACATGTTAACACTACTGAACATACTGTTGAAAATTAATAATTTAAATATAAGCATGTTATTTATTTAACTCTTTAACCCATATCTTCCCTTCCCTATAAGGTGCGCTTATTATTTCGTGTGAATATACTACATTTTTAAAAGTGAGGGTAGATGTTTATTATTATAAGTCAAACTAGACACCATTACAATTAATCTAATATTGATTGTGTTCATTGGTAACATTTTTTAAATCTTCGTGTTTTATAAATTTATAAAGGAAAAAATTCGATCACGAGGCGGGACTCAGACCCGCATTATTTCGTGATCGAATGTTTATATTCTTTATAAATTTATATTTATAAAGCATTTGAATGTCATAAAACCAAAAATATCAAATTCAATCTTCGTGTTTTGTGAATTTTCACCATTCATTCATCAAAAGGTAAGTGTTACTTGTATAGGTATTTATTTTTTATAATGATAGCAATTCATGTTTTTTGTTGGTTTTATAAAGGTTTTATATTACACTTTTAGAATGAAATAATAAAATGATGAATTATTTTTGACTTTTACAAGATTTTGAGTTGCGTTGGGAACAGTAGTTTGTTGATAAAATTTTATATGTAAGTAGCTTTTTTTATAGATTTACAGTTAACTTTTAATTTTTTATTTACAGATTCAATATTGATAAAATTATATCGCCTTTGGAAGACTCTTTCTGCTGACAATTTTACAACACCACTTGAAAATTGATGATTTGATGATGAAGATAGTGGCAGCGAGGATTAAGTGGAAATTAGCAATCGTCCGCTTCGTCAATTTTTGACTGAAGTTAATGTCCAACATATGGTTCAATCATTGGAAGTATCTCAGGTAATTTTGGAGGATATTTTTCAGGAAGGAGAGAAGGGGCAGTCAACCACATATCAAACTACTATAGTAGGGGAGCCCAAGAGGGGATTTTGGGATTTACTCGAGCGCGTCAGATTACTATAAGGGACGGTACCTTAGCTATTCATTAGTACCTCTAGTCAATATGAGCAGTTATGGTTGGTGGGTGCGCTCAGGGGCCCCGCTGGAAAATTTGAATAATCCATAATTCCCTAAGGTTGAGCTCGAATCGTCAGATTAGCGAAATGGGGACTTCTTATATTGTAATTAACCCCCCCCCATATATTAATCTGACGCGCTCGAATAATATTACTTTAATTTTTTACCCTTTCTTCATAGCGATTAAATCGCCACTTAAATCGTCAGATTAACGTATACTTTTTTTTCAGTGACGTCCTGGAGCATGCAAAATATCAATATCTAACGCGCTTGAGTATTTCCAAGCCAATTATTTTCTTTTTTAAATTAAAAAAAATCAAAAAACCCTTCCCCACCGCTAAAAGTGAAAACATTATAGGACCTTTTTTTCTCGCTATGGTCTAATCTACCAATTCTAATAGGTTCCCGTGACGCTCGAGTAAATCCACACTTAGCATCCTGGGCTCCCCTACTACGTTTTAGTACCGAAAAAAATGTTATTGCCAAATGAAACATAAATTTTGCACTCACAACTGTACAAGTTATGATTTTTATTCTGACTTTGCTGTTATCTGATTATAATATTTATCGTTATGGCTATCGAGGTACCGACCGTACTGGGATGAGAGTACATGATATACTCATCATCCAGGATTGCTTAGAGCATTTTCACACTGAAAAAGATGTTTTCTTTGAATCGTAGTTGCTTCATTTATTTATTTTTAATCATTTTACATAATATGTTTTATATTTGAACATTTTCATTATATTTTATAAATAAAATGGAACCAACATAACTTTGTTGTGTATCATTTATTTTCCGAGCGCCCCATTTAAGGTGAGGTCCTGAAATTATAAAAAGTTAATGTATACTTTTGCCTAATATAAGCTCAAGCTCATTTTTAGATAAAAATAACAAAAAGAACTTATTTATTAAAATTTAGTAGTTAAAAGAAATTATGTTACGATTTTATAAGAAAACACAGTATATTTATTAGGCGGCGGTGATCTCTTCCAGGCAAAAGATATTCATCAGCTCAATAAAATTGAATAGAATGTTGTTAGTTATTCTTTAAATTCACAGATTGTAATGAGCATTTCCGCATGCAAGTTGTATCGTAGTTTAGATATATCATACCTTTGACACATTAAAGTTCCAACAAAACCCTCAAATTTTTGAGCAGAGTTGAGCAAGATAATTTAAAAAATGTGCTGTGTTAAGTATTATAGAAAAGGTTAGTTCGTTGATAATTATTATTTCTTCATCATTTACATGTTGTTAAATGTTAGTAAAAATAAACTTTGACTGTTAATACTTTTGTTCAGTACCTATTTACCTGTATGATTATTGCTTGGCAATTAATATGTATATTTTCATGTCGTACCTATATCTAATTATAAACATATTAAGTGTGATGTGAAACTAGCTGGATTTATTTTTACACACTCACAGCCATATATTTTATATTAAAATAGTGTTAATAGTGTAAATCATAATATTTTTTTCACAATTAAAAATGTTTCCTTTTTTCTGATGGTGTTGGCATCGAATTAAACCGCGCTGTCGTTTCGTTCACTAAAAGTGATGTTATGAGGACCGAATATGTAGCCGCCTCAACTTAAGGAAACGAGAGTAACAGCTGCGTTGTCTTTTAGTTATTGTGTTATAATTTAACGTTACATGGAAATTGGAATCTAAATACATATATTATGTTTACTTATATTAAATCTGTACATGAAATATATTTCCTAAATAACTATCACGGGGTGATTAGGGATCGACACTGATGCCATAGAAGTAAACAGTAAAATTATTGTCCGTCTGTCTGTCCGAACAAAAACTACTCGACGGAGCAGAGCAGTAACTCCATTTTTAAGCTTTCATCGCGTGTGCAACCTTAATGGTTAAAGCTACACAGAAATCATATATGAAAGAAATGTTCTCCTTATTTGTATAAAAAATATCTCCCGACATCATAAATGTCTATCTTTTATGGTTGACTCACAATAACACGTGTAACTTCCGATAGCTTAGGAGTTCGAAGCTTTCTGATTATATATTTGTCTATAACACTCTCAGTCCGTTTTAACTCAATTTTTATTTTCATGTATCAGTGCCACCTAAAAAATCTTTATCTCGAATTTCGAGCAAAGCTAAGAAAATGAGAAATAAGAGTTCTCAAGAATCGTTAGAGGTAAGAGGCCGAAAACAACATGTGTTATGCCGAGAACCTGAAACCGCTTCACAACGCGAATTGCGGCTCACAGCTGACCGCGAACGGCATGTACTATCCCGTGAGACAGAAACCTTCACTGCGAGGGTATAACGTCTCACAGCTGATCACGGCCGCCATCTTTTATCTCGAGAATCTGAAACTTTTACTCAATATGAAGACCGTTTGACAAATGATAGGGTGCACCATAATATTATTCGATCTCTTGAAGATGAACATGAGCATAAGCAATGACTAGAGTAGGGACGCGAATATTACAATTAATTGAGACAAGAACGATTAATAAGTTTGTTTATTGAAAGATTAAGAATTGAACCTATTCGGTCTCTGGAAACGGACGAATAGCGAGAGGCCCCTCTTACTGCAGACAGATTTCGACATAGTCTTAATGACTTAGAGGTAAACATAGAAGATCAATCTACGAATTCTGTGGTGGGGTCCGACAAATATAAAAGTGGGTTTGCTTATAACCTCACAATTGATTACAGATCATCTTCTGTATATGCGATATTAACGTAGTATGTTATTTTTGTAATGCTTTAAAGTGGAGTAAGGATTCGGTTTTCGTTTGAAGATACACCGGAACCTTTGAAATCACTACTTTTAGAGGATCATGTGCAATCTAAACAGTTCTTAAACAATATTCGCTCTTATAGTAGTGCGTTTCAAATGATCTTTTGGTGCTCAACAATTATCAGAAGGTCCTTTCATGCTTACTTTTAAGATAAAAGTCAAGTTTACCATTTGATAGGATCCCTTTTGCCTGAAGGCCAACCTAAGTTTCTTTAAATATATTTTGTATTCGACTACAACGAATAGTCGAATACAAGAATTATCAATATTTCTCGAATTTAAAACTGAACTCATTTCACAATTTTAGAACATGTTTCATCAGGTTAATTCGTATGTATGCAGTTTTAAATCGACATTAGAAGCTTTTCCTCAAGATGGTGACATTAATATAAAATTGTTATAAATGCCGGATGTTCCTGAGTGCCGGATAGACGGACGTCTATCGGTACTCAGGAACTCCCTGGGCGTGTTGTAACGCCCAGGCCACAGTATTACAATTTTTCCTACAGCAGGGCGACGAATGTATTTTCGCATAGCAACGGAGGGGAACTCGCGGGGGGTCAAGTGACGCGGGCCACGTACCATTAACATGCTTAGTTTGTGGTACCGAGCGCGAAAGAAAGTCATGGTGTTTTTGTTTTGTTACTATGTATCGGTCAATTAAGGAAAGCTGGCATGTTCACAGTACTCACACTTATGCAATTTCACTTACAGTATGTTCAAAAATAAATGCGACTCTAGTTTCATTTTAGACTTGAATTGTAAAATGGGTGCGTTGTAGATAAATATATGCAAATATAATTATGAAAGCTCTCATAATTTACCTGTAAAATTATAATTTAAAAGTAAATCAATTGATGAACTTAATTATTTATTCTAATAATAATCAATTGGATAAAAGTATTAATAATCATTCAATTATCAAATAATAATTAAATTTCAGGTCATAAAAACAATACAAATAACACGTGTACGCTCACTCCCAACACACGGATGGTTGTTTTGATAATGATTTAAATAACGGACGTCTTCTGCAGTTGCGGAGCAGTCTTGTCCTGACTTTGGTCGAGTAAAGATATCTAAGAAATATTATATTTGTAGTAAGTACGTAATACCTACCAATACGCGCTAACAAATATGTGTTACATGTTTATTGTATAATTTTCACACTATTGGTTTTCTCAAACTCAAACATTTATACAATTAGACTTCTTCTAGAAGCACTTTTGAATCGTCATAACAGTTTAACAGTTTTAACATTTACCACCAATTCAGAAAGCAGTATCTATAGAGAAGAAGAAGAATCTATTTAATCATAATCGTAATCTTCTACTTCACTGAAACTTTCATCGCTCGAAGAACTCGATGTTTCGTTGTCGGAATTTCTTAATGTTATTATAAGTGAGTCAGTGTAATTATCTACTTTTGGTTCTAATTGAATATATTTTTCCTCATGTTCTCGCGTCTTTCTCCAAACGTCACTAAACATATCCAGACTAATAGCATTTGCTTCCTTTCTAAATAATTCTTCCACAGTTTTCAAGTTAAAGTTCACATTTTGTGATGCTACTTTCCCTTTAATTATGCCCCATAGTAACTCTATTGGGTTGAGTTCTGGATGGTGGAAGGCGCAATACACTAGATGTCCATGATCTTTGAGGATTGCATCAAGTAAAAATTGTGTATAGTTTGGCTTATTTTTTTTAATAATGTCATAAAGAATAGGTATTGTGTTTCTTTCTGGATATGGTATATTATGTTTGTCCAACCAAGCTAACATGTCACTTTTTCTTGAATTCGATGTGGGCACTGGATCCGATACGACGTAGTGGTATGATGCATTATCGAGTACTAAAACTGACTGAGGTGGTAAATTTGGAAGAAGTTTTTCTATGAAATAAAATATCATCTATGCTTAGGAATGCTTTTCCCTTATGCCCGAGATCCAAAAAGCTAGTTTTTTATGCTATGATAGCAAGCTAGTGTCAGTCAGCTAGCAAGCTTCTGGCTTCGTGTAGACAAAACTAGATTCGTTTCTAAGCTAGAAAACTAGTTAGCTAGTTGACAAGCCAGGACAGTTTCAATAGGATGGAGTTCTATTTTTTAGGCGAATAGCCACCCCAACCACTGATTTTACTATCTTAGCTTATGTACTGTGTTTATGTGACCGATGAAGCTAGTTTTCAGTAATTGATGAGAGCGTTTAGCATATGTGGTGCAAGTTGACGCCTTTGCTGTTATTTACCAATGATTCCGGTTAGGTTTTCATCCGGATCCACGAAGAACACGAGCCGGAGAAACGCTTGGGATAGTTAGCCATCTGTGGCATCCTCAGGAGGTACATCTATATCATCACGGGAATATCATAATGTGGGTCCGGATCAGGAGTCTACTTTGGCGCATGAACCCAGCGCGTTTGTTGGTTACAAAGGTAGTATAAAAACACGAGGAGGTAGTAAATTAAAGTAGTAAATTAAAAAGTAGTAGTAAATTAAAAAGTATTGTCTCATACAAAGTAAAAATGGACCAGAAATTCTTACTCATGAATGATAATGTCCCTTCGCATACGACATGACAGGGAACGGCCGCTCTTCGAGACCAAAATATTCAAGTTTTACACTGGCTTGCATATTCGCTCGTCTTTTAATTCTATTGAATATGCTTAGGATATGTCACAACTAAGCGCTCTAAAAGATTTTCCGCAAAATTTAATTACGGATCAACAACTTTACGAACACTTCCAAAGAACACATACCGCAATAAGACATTGGTATTCAATTTTAAGTAAGAACAACCGATATCGTTTGTAAATTAATGTAAATGGTGATAACTCTGATTATTAATTAGTAATTTGATTTTTGAAAAAAAAATGCCGATTTTAGTCAAAATTTATATTTTTCTAACAAGATCCTTATCATCCAAATTTCCACATTGATGAGAAAAATTGACATTTCTAATGAAAATGAACAAAAAATTAAATGGTTTTATTAAATACTGTAAAATAGTCTATAATTCTTCCATTTACTGTATCACAAAATTCTTCATAGATTTTTAGATATTCGTACTACACCAATTACATCACCCTGTATTTATAAACAATTGCAAAATAAAAGCTACACATAGGCCGGGAGATACTGACACAAAATTTCGGGTCATTTGTAACAGAATGGCGGTTCTACAGGGGTCTTATTACGCAATGACAAAAAGAAAAATGATGGTCAGAACGCTGGTACCGGCGGACTAGTCGCGTGGGCGTTAGTCGAACTCGTCGGATAAATAGCGAAAGTCAAACGATTTGTAACACAAAAATTTTAGAATTTACCGATAGCCCATAAAAAAGATGTAGGCGGTAGTGTCATGCCATACTTTTCCGGTGTAACTTACAGCCCCCCATACCGACGCGATGCGTTGATTAAAAAAAAAACAATTCAACAATTTGTATCAGGCTAAGTTTTGCACAGGTAATCATCATCGTGCAGACATTTACGAAAATCGCCATGCCATACTTTTCGGACGATTCCAAATGGCCACCATACCGCCGAAAATCTGCAAAAAAAAATTTTTTTTCGCCAAACAATTTGTACCAGTATTGCATTTGGATTTTTGGAGAGTATTTGATAAAATGTGACCATTATTATATTTGCCATACTTCTAGTAGGGGGAAAAAGTGCTGCCATACTTGAAAAATTAATTTATTCGTCACGTTTCAAAAATACGACTGTACAATACGTAAAATAA
This sequence comes from Colias behrii, assembly GCA_029959065.1. Taxonomy (NCBI): domain Eukaryota; kingdom Metazoa; phylum Arthropoda; class Insecta; order Lepidoptera; family Pieridae; genus Colias; species Colias behrii. Next base: position 2,485,375 of record JARWMC010000017.1, on the reverse strand, counting down.
TTTTTTACAGTATGGGATCATTATATTCTGTTTGTTTGTATACAATTCTACCTAGAAAAAATATCGCAGATTGCAAACATGGGGCGGATGATTGTAAGACTTAAGCCAAGACGTAAAAAAAAATGAAAAGAATTGGCGATTTGTCGTCGTCGGTCGGTCGGTTGTTTGCCGTTGACCAGTACGGCATTTTTGGAAAGTATATGATGCAACGTGACCATTATTATATTTGCCATACTTTTAATAGAGGGAAAAATTAGTGCCATACTGCTACAAATCGTTCAAACTACGAATAAAATCTTACAATAAGAAAAAAATCTTATACACATTCGCCACCTCCCACAGGTATGGCATTATCACACTTCTATTTATAATCATTCAGGAGTTGTTGAAAAAAAAATGTAGAATGGTACAAATCGTTTGGCGAGAAAAAAAAATTCAAAAATTTGCAGATTTTCCGCGGTATGGCGACTATTTGGAATCGTCCGAAAAGTATGGCATGGCGATTTTAGTAAATGGCTGCACGACGATGGTTACCTGTGCAAAAGTTAGCCCGGTACAAATGGTTGAATTGTTTTTTTAAATCAACGCATTCACGTCGGTAAGGCGGACTGTAAGTCACATCGTAAAAGTATGGCATGACACTACCGCCTACATCTTTTTTAAGGGCTATCGGTAAATTCTAAAATTTTTGTGTTACAAATCGTTGGACTTTCGCTATTTATCCGACGAGTGTGACTAACGCCCACGCGACTAGTCCACCGGTACCAGCGTTCTGACCATCATTTTTCTTTTTGTCATTGCGTACTAAGACCCCTCTAGACCGCCATCCTGTTACAAATGACCCGAAATTTTGTGTCAGTATCTCCCGGCCTAACATGTGCAATGTGTAAATGTGTTGACGTTCCAGCTCTTCTTAATATATCAATAAACTAACGTAATTTATTACTCAGGTGCATATTCTATAACGGTGTGCTCAAACTGTTAATCTACATTTAATTTAGATTATTATTTGAAATACTAAGTACATAATGTAGAATTTAAATCACATTCATTCATGTTTTCCTCAGATTTTCGATTTCCTCCGATTTTCAGATTTTCTTATCAGAGTGTTCAATTTTAATGTAGTTAAATTTTATAAGAGACAATTAAGAACATTCAAAAATAAAGTGTCACGTATTTTTTTAAACGAAAATAATAAATGACGAAAAACGACCTAGTCGCGGACGAAGTCGCGGGCAACAGCTAGTATTTGATAAAAATACGACTCAACTTCAGATGGATGAAGGTCAATTTTAATTCGAATCTTAGACTACTATTTAAATTCATTGTTTTACAACAAAATAACAAATACATAAAATAATATTTGTGTATAAATTATTACTTTAATATTTTTATTTCAATTTTACCTTTACCTACTTACTTGTCCGTATAGAAAATAGATTAATGTAGCAGATTTAACATTTGCCCCATACCCCACATGGGGACAAGGGACTCTATACTAAATTGGCTGAAAATGCAATTTAAAGTTAGATGTCCCGTTGGCTTGCTTCATGCGTTCCAAATTATTATTTGGAGTCAAGTACGCTTCAAGAGATTGAATTTGTGTCGAAAATATTACATCTTTTTGGACAGTGAAAACATAGTTAATATAGAAATTGAATTAAACTTTATTTTAGCAGAAAATTGATATAAACTTTTAAAAATATCTAACTTATTAGGCATAACAAAAACTTATTCTAGTATTCATTGCCACAATGGGGATTTTTGGTTGCATAGATAAATGTGAAAATATTTATTGAATAAAATGAAAATATTGACTGACCGGTTGGCTTGGTTGGTAGTGGCCCTGCCTTCCAAGCCAGAGGTCGTGGGTTCGATTCCCACGCGGGGCAAATATTTGTGTGATGAACATAGATGTTTGCTCTGTGTCTGGGTGTTAATTGTCTAAATAAGTATTTATTTAAAATTATATATGTATGTTTATCAGCCATCTGGATTCTGGTTTCCATAACATAAGCGAAAGCTTAGTATGGGATCAGATCGTACCGTGTGTGAAAATTGTCCTGATAAATATTTATTTATTTATTATTTATTTAAATATTTCAGCTACGACTAGTAGACTACCCTATAGTATCGGTTCATCATGCAGTTTGTTGTGTCAGCCGATTTACTTTCGAATTTTTCATGTTATTTTACAAAAATTTTCACTCATGCAAAAGTTAACTTACTTTGTTTTATTACAGAATTCTATTGCTTTCGAATAAATTCTAAGAACGGGTCGAAATATAACCTCAATTTCGCAGTTGGTTTGAAAATAGTTCACAATGTTTATACGTTTACTATATATTGATAATTTCTCTAAGATAAACTATGTCGGTTCATTAAACTTGCTTTGGCTATCTTCAAGTGATACCCCACGTTTCTGTATTTGGCCTGAGGGAGTTGAAACCATAGTTAGGTTATGTATTGCAGTATTAGGTTATAGTTGAGAGCTAGAAGCTAATCTTAGAGCGTTGTGGTTTGTGATACTGTGTGTATACAGAATGTGTAGGTATATTCAAAGGAAAAATACGATAAATATTATTTTATTATGATCGTAATAATTATTGGCTATTAATACAATTAAGCGAAGTCTTTGTTTTTTTTTAATTTTTGGTATAATTAGAACAAGCTTTATCTAACGTGACACTTAATGATCTAAGAACGTGACTGATTGTAATAAATCAGTCGAAATTAAAACTCTGTTATTAAATTTTATCCAGTACATTTAAAATCACATATATCTTCTGGTGCTGTTACTTAATCTGATTGTTATTTTTAAACACATAGGTTGTTTTATTTATAAATGCTATAATAATAGTGTTTGCAAACACGCCGTTCCTATTAATAGATAAGAAATGAAACCAGATGAGTACAAGAATGATTGTGTCAATGTTCAACCTTTAACTTTGTGATAGTGGGTTAATGACGCATTTTGAATCACTACCGCTTCGACATAAACGGCATATAATATACCAACTAGCTGTGCTCCACGGTTTTACCCGTATTGCTCCTCTCATATTGGACTAAGCGTGATAAATGGGCATACATATAAATGCCAACTAGCTGTGTGCCGTGGTTTTACCCGCATTGCTCTGCTCCTATAGGACTAAGCGTGGTGATAAAGACCCTACAGCTTCATCGATAATAGACTATCTAATACTGAAAGAATTTATCAAATTGGACCCGTAGTTCCTGACATTAAGGAGTTCACCCAAACATAACTCTTCAGCTTTGTCATATTAGTGTGGATATCATAGTGACAGGATATAAAGTACAAGTATAGTATTATATTATCTTTGGTATAAGTATCACCAATATGCTATATAAGTACTGCCTCCTTTTATGTATTCAAAGGCGTACATAAAGGTTAAGGTTGTGATAACGGGTTGATAGCTTTTTTCCTGACTGTTATGGTTATTGGTTATGCGTGAACATAACTGGAAGTCACTAGATTGTACGAGAAGACTATGATTATTATGTTAGAGAGATACGAAATTATGCTTTGCTTCTGAATATCGATCAAAGACGTATGTTAGATATTACCTATCACATATTATGCTGAAGGAGATATGGGAATACTCTACAGTATACATAGCATTACAACAATTGACGTAATATAAATATTTATTATTGATATCATACAAATTGTGCTTGCAATAAGCCATAAGGTTTCAAAAGAGAAATTTTTCAATATAATATTATGTTATATGTTGCAACGGACGGCAGTAGTCAATACTTGTAATCACGTAATTGCCTACAGTGAAATGAAAGGGTTTATAAATTTTGTCTGTTTTCTGGGTAAAATACATTTTCGAAATATATTTTATCCGATAAATTTAAAGTATATAAGCAATTGCATTAAGAAATTAAATATATATTTCAATAATAATTTATCGTTACTTGGGCGAATATTGTGTATTACTATAATTTTAATTACTTTCGTTGTTGAAATGTGAAATTCACATCTATGTTCAAATGCGAAGTAATAATGTCTTTCCTTCTTCTGGTGATTAATTTCATTGCCTACCATTTCATCACTTGTCCACAGATAATATAATATTATACTAGTAATACATGTAGGTACGAAGGTAGTAACATAAGGTAGAGACTCGACTGTTATTGCGGTCAAACTATTATCCCAAAGCAACAGGCTTTTGGTTAATACGCCAATTTTGACCCAATCTTACATTGTTCGCACTATTTTTTGGTCATATTCTATATTATTATAGTTACGCTATATCCTTATAAGTATATTATATGAGTTATATCTTGCCCTTGGACTTGGTGGTCTAAGACTTAGAAATAAATCATTCTAAGTCTATAAATATATCACTTTATTAGGTATATGGGTATGCCATTAAAAAACAAAACATATATTTAGTAAAATGTTAACCAATTTTTATATCTTTTATATCATAGTTACTTAAGAGTCGTATGAGACGAAATTTTAGGAAAATTTGTAATGTTGGTACTATTTTAAACGGTTCCTCGGTGAAGAAGATTCAAAACAAGAGCTTATTCTAAATTTAAATTAAATTAAAGAACATCGCAGCTGTCAAAGTCGTACCATTTTCCAAAAACATGTATCGGAACTTTTACAAAACCATACGAAGCCTAAAATTAATAAACCATGATTTGAAAATTAACTTAATCCCAACTTAACGAAGTTCTTCTAAGTTTATGCTTGTAATTTCAAAGCAGGGGTAAAGCCACATCCATTAATAATATGTAAATCGTATGTGGTGAAAAGTTTAGAACACGCTAATTCATAAACGTGTAATGTGTAAATTAATATATTTCGAAATATTTATAATTACCATTCAATTTACGTCAAGGGAAAACAAGGCTTCTCGTAATCAAGTTAGCTTCAAGTTTCAGAAGTTGGATTAAGTATATAATATATAATATTGCGTATAATTTTAAAAGATTATGAGTAGAGTTGTGACATTTTTTGGCACCTCTTCATAGTAAACCTTCCTAGTAAAGCTCATGAAACAGAATTACAAGTGGCCGAATTAATCTACGCCGCTCATGGGAGATACTATCATAATATTTTTAGACTTTACAATTTTTTTAGAATCATTTTTGAAGTGAAACTTCTTTAGACGCGTTGAGAGTAAACTTTCGAATCGCATCATGACAATACCGTCACGTCATGGAGTAAGGCGACGATTTTGGTATGTTTGAATCTTGCCAAAGAAGTTTCACTTCTGACACGTGTTCCCGGAATTCATGCTCTTTTTTTTAGTAAGACTGCAATGTTGTGTAGGGTACCACTTTCGTGTAAGAAGTAAGAAGGTGTTGGAAACGCATAGTCAATTCATAAATTGTCTAGTATATATGGAAGTGTCACGTAGATGTCAAACGCGTCCAAGATGGCGGATTTTGCGACAGGAAAAATATAGACGTTATAGCGTGTTGCCGCGTATTTAAGAAAATAAATCAAACTAAAAAACTCACTTTGGTAAAACGACTTTAATTTAAAAGAAACACAAAATTATATTTACACAAATATTTACAACTTTCAGTCAGAATACTAAACTAATAAAATAAAATAAAACAAACAAACACAAAGAGAACAAAACAAAGGGAACACTTAAATATTATTATAATACAATTATTAGAACAAAATAATATTGATAAGCAGACAACTTATGAAACGTGCTCCCTATTCTCTGTTTGCTGACTGACTGGCCCTGATCAACGGCAGCAGCGGAGTTTTATACGATTACGAGCAGACCGCCGCGGCCGTTGAATAGGCGCCGGCGCACCTAATGACTGTCTGGTGCGAGACGCAATAAAAACACGGCTTTCTTTGTTAGAATCCTTAATTGGATCCGTACTCGGCCGCCACTGGTACGGCGCCGCAGTAACGGTTTTGTCTGGCCCTTTGTTTGCATAAGGCGCCAGAGAGGCGCGACAATCTAATGAGGTGTAATTATTAATGGTAGACTGCGCAGTTAAATTATTGCGTGCTATAACCTCCCCCTCCAAGTCACAAGTACGTCCCGTGCGTGACTTGGCTGGCCTACCACGACGCCGCGGATGAATTATAGCGGTTCTCGAACCTATGTAAGGTGTTAAAGCACTGGCATGGTATTTTCCTTTGACAACACCATCGCGGTCTTCTACAATAAATGACGTCGGACTCACAACTTGTGAGACACGATAAGGACCTTCCCTTTTCGGGTTGAATTTACTCGTGATCCCCTTTGGCGCATTGCTCATCATATGAGTCTCCACTAAGACTAAGTCTCCCTCTTTATAAGGTTGAACATCGCGTCGACTAAGATCTGCAGTTGCCTTACGAATATCTTGTTGACTTTCAACGCGTTCTTTGACATCAAACAAAACTCGAACAAATTCCTTTAAATAGGGCGTGATCTGTGGAACGAAGTTCTGTTCTGCAACTATCGTCCGAATGTCCGTATGTACCGCTGTAGGAGAACGCAGCTCACGAGCGAAAGTGAGATATGCTGCAGTATGTCCAGTACCTTGATTATAAGCACTATTCAGTGCAAAACGCACCATAGGAAGAATTGTTGGCCATTTACGATGTTCAGATCCGACCAGGATAGAAAGTAATTTCTTTAGCTCCCGATTCTTTCGCTCGGCGGGGTTAGCCTCTGGATGATATACAGGAATCAGAGACTGTTGTACGCCAAACACAAACATAGCCTTCTGCATCACCGCGGAGACAAACTGGCTCCCGTTATCAGAAATGATTCTACGAGGCAAACCATAGCGCAAGAAAACTTCTTCTATAAGTTTTCTTGCACAAGATTCTGCAGTAGCATCTTGAAGTGCAAAAAGTTCGACCCACCGGCTGGCTGTATCTTCAATCAGTAATATCCACTTCTCCCCATGAATGCCTTCAGGAAGAGGGCCAAACAAATCCATAGCGAGGACCTCAAAGCGCTGATGAAGTACAGGAGTCTGGAGAAGACCAGCCGGTTTTAAATTTGAAGCTTTATACTTTTGACACAAATCACATGACTTGAGGTACTGGGTCACATAAGTCCTCATATTCTTGAAATAATATCGTTCTCTCAACCTTCTGAGAGTACGTTCCACGCCCAAATGTCCAGCTGTTGGCGAATCATGGAACTCTTTCATAAGTTCTTCACGTAAAGACTCCGGCACTACCAATTTAGGTTCTTCAGAATCTTCATCCGCAATACATCGGAATAATACGCCTTGAGACAGATAATAACCTCTATCTGTCCAACGTAATACTGCAGATGGGTCACTTGAGTTTTCAAAATCTTTTATTATTGAATTTATTTCCGGATCTTCCATTTGTATCTCCCGTAGATATTTTGGGTCTTTTTGTGGAAGGTCAACGACCACTGGGCAAATATTGCAGGTGCTTCCGTCAATCTCATCATTCATATCATTAGTCACTGGTCGACTAAGAGTATCCGCTACTAAATTCGCCTTACCCGGTGTGTATTCTATGTCCAGGTCGTAGGTCTGAATTTTCATTGCCCATCGGGCTAAGCGTCCACTTGGCGTTTTTAGAGATAGAAGCCACCTTAAGGGTTGGTGATCTGTTGCAACGCGGACACGAGATCCTTCTATATAGCCACGAAACTTATCTAACGCCCAAACAACTGCTAACGCTTCTCTCTCAGTTGTGTGATAGTTGCGTTCAGCGGGAGATAATAAACGACTGGCATATTCAATCGGTCGTTCATCTTTAGGTGTTTCACCTTGCATCAAAACTGCTCCAAGTGCATAGGCACTTGCATCAGTCCGCAGGATAAACGGTTCTGTGAAATTTGGCTGACACAGGATCGGACTTGTGGAGAGACGTGACTTTAATTCTTCAAAAGCTTTCTGTTGATCCTCCCCCCAGTTCCAGCGTCGATCCTTCTTCGTCAAATCCGTCAGACAACGTGCTACGTCTGAAAATTGCGGTATAAATTTACGAAACCAGGCACAAGTTTGTAGAAATGTACGTAACTGTTTCAGATTTGTTGGAGGCTTCATATTCATGACGGCTTCTACCTTTGTTGGATCAGGTTCAATTCCACGCGATGAAATAACGTGCCCTAGGTATGTAACTCGATCTCTAGCAAAGACACATTTAGTACGATTTCCTGTAAGGTGAAAAAGACGAAGTCGTTCAAATACCTGCTGTAAATCTTCCATGTGCTGGTCCAAATTTGATGAGATTATCAACAAATCATCTAGATAAGCCAACACGCAGATATCCTTCAAGCCAGACCGCATTCGATCAATAAGCCTTTGGAATGTGGCTGGTGCGTTCTTCAAACCAAATGGTAAACGCTTGAATGAAAAATTCCCATACGGTGTTGTGAAAGCTGTCTTGTGGCGATCTTCTGGCGCCACTAAAATTTGCCAGTAACCAGCTCTGAGATCGATGGTGGACATTACACAATCTGCTTTGGTACTGTGCAAAAGCTCATCAATGAGTGGAATGGGATATTTGTCGCTACGAGTGATATTGTTAAGCTTTCGGTAATCAACACAGAATCTGGTCTCACCATTTTTCTTTGGTACTAATACCACTGGCGAAGCCCACTCAGACTCAGCTTCTTCAATGATGTCTTCTTCTAACATCCGTTCTAATTCATTTTTAATAATTTCTTTCTTTGCGGGTGTTACCCTATACGGAGGGCTTGCTACCGGTGCTGCATCTCCAGTATCAATACGATGTATAGCATACTCGGTCGGTCCTCCCCCTGGAGTGAAAATATCTTCATTCTTACTTAGGAGGTGAGATAGTGCGTCACGTTCATCCGAATTCAAATGAGATCCTTCGTCCTCACGAAGACTCACAGATGAACAATACAATGACGACTGATTCGTCCTATTTTCAAAAAGAATCGACTGAGGCACCTTATCATGCCTCATAAACCAAACACCGCTATCAAAGTTAAACACCATACCAGCGTCTTGGATAAAGTTCATCCCTAATAGACTTTCGGTCGCGTTAGGTAGCATAATGAAACTTACTTCAAACGAGACGTCTCGCACCGTCACTTTCACTTGTGCAATTTCAACAGTTTGTGCACAGGTTCGCCCGTCAGCATATTTTAATTCCGTAAATACATAATTAAATTTATGATTGTTTTTATACAAATGCGATCTTAAACTAATACTGCCTATACAATGTTTAGCACCAGTGTCAACTAAAACTTTACCAACTTCACCATATATTTCTATACACAACACAGGACGCACACGCGAATCAATAGAATCGGCACTCGCGGACACTGATTGGAACGAACTAGCGTTAGGCGCGGGCACTTTCTGACAGGTAGGGCAGCTCGAGCGTATGACGCCGGGCGCTCCACACCCAAAACACGTCACCTTAGTGGCGCGCGGTTCACCTCCAATAGCCTCCTCCTTCGTGTTCAATTGTTTATTCGTCAAGCGTGGGCATGCCTCTTTAATATGACCATACTGTTTACAGTAATTACACTTCAGTCGCGATTTGTTATTATCGAAAGAGGGCATACCTTCCGGAATCAGCTGTGTTGTTTTAACCAATGATATTGGCTTGCTGTCTCTCGGATGAGAGATACGCGAATGTGTTTCATCGTGAATGTCTTCAACGCGCCTCGCTTGCGTCAATAACTCTTGAAATGAATTAAATGCAGAACGTGGGATCTTCTCCCGAATTCTTCGATTCAGCAAGCCATAGCACATATCGAGCTGAACCACCTCAGTAAGGGTAAAAGGTGGCAGCTGGGCAATTAGTGCTCGAAGATTACAAATAAATAAATCTGTGGCTTCATATAAACCTTGTTCTTTTTCAAACATTTTCCTATAAATTTTGTGTGGTGGTAGTCGTGTACCAAAAGTCTGCCTTAATGCGTCAACAGCGTCATTCCAAGTGAGGGTTGTGGCTTTGACTCCTTGCCACCACGTAGCGGCGAGCCCTGTTAATAACATAGGCAATCCACGCAGCGCTATGTGATCCTCAACGCATACACATTCTTTGTATGTAAATATGGCATCTAAAAACGCTTCAACGTTATCTTGTCTATCCCCCGAGAATCGTGCAGTACATTTAGAGAAATTGCCCGAATAAGTGGGCACTGATGTACTTACAGGATCGCTGCGACTTAGCCTGCTAATCAGCAACAACAGCTGATCGGTCGACATCACGACCGGAGAAGATGCGGCACCAGCGGCGGCATCAGGCGTCAGCAGCGGTGGCGGCGCGTCCACAAAGGACACGTGAGCGGCATCAGCGGAGGCGCCCATCGAGCGAGACGAGGAAGTCGCCTGCGGCGCTATTTCCTCGGACGGGGCCTCAACCACTGACTGGGGGCTCCCAGCACGAGATCGCGTTAAAACCATTATATACAAAGTTCACTGAGTTTATTATTATTATTATAGTCCGGCCCCACGTTGGGCGCCACTTATAGCGTGTTGCCGCGTATTTAAGAAAATAAATCAAACTAAAAAACTCACTTTGGTAAAACGACTTTAATTTAAAAGAAACACAAAATTATATTTACACAAATATTTACAACTTTCAGTCAGAATACTAAACTAATAAAATAAAATAAAACAAACAAACACAAAGAGAACAAAACAAAGGGAACACTTAAATATTATTATAATACAATTATTAGAACAAAATAATATTGATAAGCAGACAACTTATGAAACGTGCTCCCTATTCTCTGTTTGCTGACTGACTGGCCCTGATCAACGGCAGCAGCGGAGTTTTATACGATTACGAGCAGACCGCCGCGGCCGTTGAATAGGCGCCGGCGCACCTAATGACTGTCTGGTGCGAGACGCAATAAAAACACGGCTTTCTTTGTTAGAATCCTTAATTGGATCCGTACTCGGCCGCCACTGGTACGGCGCCGCAGTAACGGTTTTGTCTGGCCCTTTGTTTGCATAAGGCGCCAGAGAGGCGCGACAATCTAATGAGGTGTAATTATTAATGGTAGACTGCGCAGTTAAATTATTGCGTGCTATAACGTGCGACTTAACTTCATTTGAGGAATAATCCACATAAATATGTGACAATCATCCGACTTTTTTGGATATGGATGTTGGACGTTTTGTTTTAGATTCGTCGTACTGAGCGTAAAGTTAGTGAATATTATGTTGGTTAAACTACGACTCTTACCTAAAACATGTTTACTGGTTTAAAGAAAACAAGGAATATATCAATTATAGCCATTTTTACAGGAAAAAAAATTAACCTTTGAGTGTTTCCAAAGTTCTTTTTAGGCAATGTCGTGTATTTTTTTTGACTCTCTTATAACCTCAAAACCAAAATAAAATATCTATAACTAAAGTAAGGTTAAATGGAATAAATACATCTATTATGTCCTACAAATAATCCGACTTATTTCTGTTAATGTAAGTACAATCTAAGAACGGTCTCAGAACAGTTGGAGAGAAATAAGCGCTTTTGTTATAATTATATAATAGAAAAGTTGCTATCTGGACTTCGTTGTAATAAGATTATATTCTTTTTGTCGTCTACATGTACACAAATTAAGTGGAGTGTTTGTGGGAACAATTGAAAGCTATTGACTAAATAAATAATGAATTCGTATCATTGAATAATATTAAATTTAGTGATGAGCAAAACAAGACCAAGACCAAGACAAAGACAGTCTTGCTATCAGTCTTGGTCTTGCTTGTCCAGTCTTGGTCTTGGTCTTGCTCAAATACATGTAGTCTTGGTCTTGGTCTTGGTCTTGCAAAATCGCAAGACCAAGACCAAGACTGCAAGACCAAAACCGATTTTGCTCATCACTATTCCAGTTTTTCAATTTTATTTTTGTAATATTTCGAACGCTATTATAGATACAGGAATGGCCTTTCATTTGTTTGAAAGGGGACACTAAGGGCTATTGAAGAAAAAAAATTTTGAAAAATGTTTAATTTGTCAAATTTTTAATTTTTCAAAATGGTCAAAAATGACGGTTGACATTAAAATTTCGACTCAATTTTTTTGTTTAAATGTTTTTTCATATTTCAAATTTCAAATTTCAGGGCTTCAAAAATCAAAACGTCGAGATCTGTTGATACCTCAATTTTTTTAAAACGGGGTAAAACCAATAACTTCCCGATGTTTCGAAAATCTTCGATTTTCTGAGCGGGAAGTTAAAACGTATAAAAACTCGAAGAAAGTTAAAATAAAAAAAAAATTAGCTTACTTAGCTCTTCATCAACCCTGTGTTAACCAGACATTGGGAAAGAATAGTTCAAGAATATTCTTGTAGACCCTTCTTTTCAGACAATGGCAAGTTTTACCGTTTTTATATTTGGTGTTTATATTCAGTAAAATAAATTAAAAATCTTGAATACACAAAAAACAGAACTACAAAAGAACATTCGTAGAAGTCGTGACAAACATTCTCATATTATATCCTATTTACAACGGAAGTTATAATTTTTTTTAGTTTGGTCTTGCATTTTGGTCTTGGTCTTGAATTATCGGTCTTGGTTTCGGTCTTGTTCTTGCTCATTCGGTCTTGGTCTTGGTCTTGCTAGTGAGTATATGATCTTGGTCTTGGTCTTGGTCTTGCAAAATCGCAAGACCAAGACCAAGACTGCAAGACCAACACCGATTTTGCTCATCACTAATTAAATTGTATTTGTTTATATTTATAATCGGTTAATAGACGAAATGTCTACACCTATTTTGGTGAAAAATTCAATAGATAGCATAAAGTAGACATAATGCGGTATTATTATTATCTATGGTAATGTGATCGCGGTCGTTAGCTACCGACTTGGTTAATTTCACATAAAAAAACTTATTATTATGATAATTATGTTACCGGGTTATGGCTTGTAAAAAAATAACGAAGCAAATTAAATAAACAAAAATAAAAAGCAATTACGAAACACGCATTTCCGTTCCGTCTCAAACAATTATTTTTTAATGAACCATTGTAATTAATGTAACAAAATTTGTTTTATACGATTATGGCCGGCTTCGTTAAATGGAGTCGATTTTTTATATTCCTTCCCTCTTTTAGAGATTAATTGAAATAACAGAACAGTAAGTATATTATGTGAATAAAATTATTCTATCCCTTTCCCATAATGGCATAACATTTTTAAAATTTTTGACTTTATAATTTAAGCTAGCTTGACCTTGCATTCGTATATTGGAAACTAGAAAACATCTTTCTAGTTTATCGGGTAGGAAAGATAGAATTGTGATAAAACTACAATGTTCCTAAAACGTCTACAATAAAAAATAGCTTTAAATTCTCCATCTTAAACCGCATAACTAAAATCATCTTTTCGTATCACAAAAGATTTCACTTCGTAAATATTTAAATAGTCCATGTTATTGAAGGGTAAAAATTCCCGTGATCCCAAAAACAGGGGCATCGTTATTCAAATCCGGATTATACACAATATGTCTTTATTTGACTAACAAATATACCCATGTTTGCTGTCCCGACCAGTGTTGCCCACTGTCAGGCTTGGCTTACACGTAGATTACAATTCCTTTATACGAAGAAAACAATCGTTTTTTTAGTCGAGAGGCAAAGGCTTTTAAATGAACAGTCAAATAGAACATGCTAGAGTCCAAATCGAAACGTTTATTTTTAAGGTTTGGTGTATTTTAGGTTAAAATACCGTTAATATTTTTTTTAAATAACATATTAAGTATTTAAAGGTTCTGTTGCGTAATTTGAGGCGTGCCAATACAGCCTCTTTAGCTCAGTGGTAGAGCACTGGTCTCGTAAACCAGGGGTCGTGAGTTCAAACCTCACAGGAGGCAGGATATATTTTTTCAACTGTGCTAATAAATAACAATAATTTATCATAACACTACTTATTTTTAGTCACATATCTTGTATTGTAAAAAACATTTGAATAACTTTACTTTTGTTTTGTTTCAGATTCCACATACAAACTATTAAAAAATATAATAATTATCTCAATAAAATTCAATAAAGAAACCAAAAAGTTTGCACGCAACGAGTTTGACATTAGAAAAAAAAAATGATTCGTCATTATCTGTGGTTCGTTTGCGCGGTAATTTTGACAAGTCGGTGTGGCGCCAATTACTGCAGAGACGCGAATCTGTGTTGCCCGGGCCGGGATAGCTCGTGTGTCGTACAGAAAGCACACCAAAATGCAATAATTGAGGACCTGACTGACAAACCGTGTTATTGCGATCATGCCTGTTTGAAATTAGGCGACTGCTGTCCAGATTTCCGGGAAACGTGTGGAGGTAAGATTACTTTCATGTTAGATAAAACCTTTATGTTAGATATACAATTTAAGTTAATTTGTGTAATTAAGCACACAATAATTGCTTTCTTGTTTGTATATTTTTAAAATACATAGGTATAACTTTAATTGTTTCTGAGTAAAGTGATTTCTGTCTGAAGTGTTCTCAAAGGTACTTCATAATAATCATTCTATTGGTACTGTCTGTATATATTTTACAATATTATTGTTCTTAAAATAAATACTGAATTAACGTCATAAAAGCTTAAAGCTCAGTCAGCACATTTTCTCATTAAAAAAAAAATTGGTTGTCTGTAAAGTCGGTTTACTGACGATAGTTGAACGTGACAACGTCCGATTGTGCTTCTTTGTCGCTCGTTCAACGTTGAACGCCTCAGAGTGAGGTAACGCCGCATGAGTCATGTTTTTTCGTGCGTGCAGCCGGCTCTATCGAATTATAAGACGTTGTCACGTCAAAAGAAAATGACGATACAATTAGTATCAAATAAACGTTTTCTGAAGCCATCGCGTGCACCGGCTGAGATTTAATCATATTTTTAATATAACATCGAGTTTCAATATTTTTATTGTGTTGTATAATAACTGTGGAAATGGAAAGGCGTAAGACTTGTGCAATGTGCATACTATAAGCGAATAAATTTATTTAAAGCAAATACTTCGAAATGAAAATTATTGGAATCATGTTCTATTGATTATAACTTTTTGGAGATTGCATTGAAATACCCATCTTATTACAATTGACATTGTCTGTAGTTCTCTAATAGTATTAATTCCGCAGGTACTAAATAGATTGCTCATAAAACGAAGTAAAGAATTAATTACACATTACACTTGAATGGTTTTATGAAATTAGTTTCGATAATAACCTCAAAAATGTTAGTACAATTTTCTACGTAAACAAATAAATAAAATACACATTATACGTTTGGCGCTATGAAGATTATAGCTAATAATGGATAGAAAGGCTTACTTGTCTTCGCTGGTAAATATTTAACATAGAAATCTAAATAACAAGACACTAGAAGTCGTAAGCGTGCGTGACCTTGTCGCCACTCAGGTGATTTGCACATCACCAGTGCATTCGTCACTGTTCAGTTGCTCTGGAGACGTATGAGTGTATACATGGTGTGTTTCAGCAATTCCCATTGCGGAAATTCTTCCACAAGTTGTAATTATACTTATAAAGGAATAATATTTCATCGGAAAATATTTTTTTTTAGAAATAATGCCGTTTTTCCTTAAAATTATAGAATATTTACAAGTATTACGAGTGTCACCATAGTAATCGAAATAACAATGAATGACACAGTCGACCATTCTTATTATCACGTTTGTTCGTATTGGAGCAAAAAGTCTCATATACTTAGGGATGTTATTCTAAAATAAACCGTAAATTCGTGCGTTAGGATACATATTAAAAAGCTTAATTTAATATTTAAGTTAGTTTTCACTAAAATCAAGCTGTCCAATAAAAGGCATAGTTTACTTGTGTGTACTGTTTAGCTTTCGGTTTGAATGTGTTGATTTTGGCGACAGCGGTTTTCATACGAATTATGACATTATAGCACTTCTATGTGTCTTGTTATTTAGATTTCTATGATATTTAATATAAGAAACGCTGTCGTGTGTCAGTCTGTTATATCAAAATTACTGCAGACAGTTTCCTTTTAATAAATCACGCAAATAGAGAAATGAAATAGCAGGATATCTGGTTCTATATAAAACTGAAGGAAACTAAAATAAAATATTAAGCTTAATATAACTTGAAGTATGTATAATAAATATGTAGTGTAAATAATTTTTTGGTATCTAAGTATAACACTTTAGTATGTTTAAAATGAATGTACGTTTATATATATATATATATATATATATATATATATATATATATATATATATATATATATACCCTTAGTTACCTAATTATGGTTTAAACCAGCTTCCACAAATGTTTCAAAAAATCAACGCCTGAAACACACACACATCAACGTACACAAAAACAACACATTCAGAACCACTTACCCATGTACATACATCTTGTACGTGACTACTTTTTAAATCTTGCGTTTGAATCAGTATAGTTTTTGTAGTATATATTATAATATATGTTTATATTTTTAGGATGTATTTATATTTTATATATGTATATGTATTATTATTTTATTCAGATATATATTAGCATTATTATAGCATTATCTTGTATATATTATATATTTTATTTTCAATGTAAGTATATAATATCTTATGGTATATTATATCTTATATTAGTGTGTAAGTATATGTATTTTTAGTATCATCTATTTATATTTAACTTTTTACCTACCTCCGCTGTACTTATTTATTGTTTTTCACACAATCTGTTGGTTGCCTGGAAGAGATTACTTGTTAGTAATAAGGCCGCCTTCTGTGTTGTATGTCCTAGCTTAAGTTTTTATTGTACCTACTATTGTTATTTTTGCAGCACAATAAAGTGTTTAAAATAAAATAAAATACATATGCGTAAGCATACACTAGTACATACACATACACGTATACACACACTAATCATTCACCCACACACACATACACGTACATGTACACGTACACACACGGTCATTAGTGTTTTATAATTAAGGACAGTGCAATAAAACACCGGTGACCATTATGCACTGAAACCTAGTTGCGATTTTGAGACTCAATTATATTCATTTCACACGAGTAACGTGTTTGTGAGAAAATTCTTTCGAACATTTATATTATCTCATTTTTAAATTAGTTTTTCGCTTCACCTTTGAATTTTAAATTTGAAACCTGATTTCTTGCAATAAAATTATAATATTGTTTCACGTTGATTTATAAAGCTATTTTCTATTGTGCTAGTACTAGAAATGTATTTTAGCAGTTTATTTTTATAAGAATGGTTTTTGAATTAATAATATAATCAATTATAACTATAACTTATGCGAGTGAATCAGCAGGCTCAAGCTAGTTTTAACTTACATATTAAACAAGCATTTAATTTTGGTAAGATAACTCTTAAACAAAGTTAATTGTACAGATTATTAATGGTATAGATTTAAAATATTATTTATATTTTTTATTATATTTATTTATTATTAATATACTCCCTTATGTATTTATTTTAATATTAAGACGAACCTCAATCGCCGGTACAGCCTGAAAATCAGCGCTGTTTTTGTGCAGCATTTTGCTGAGGTTGTATACGTTTGCTTAATTTTAAGAGAAATTTTGTAATGTTTTTGGCTGTGGTTTATGGCAATAAATTTATTTTCTTGCTTTCTTTCAAAAAATAATAGGTATGTAGGTAGTTCGAGCTTCTGTTTTTCTTGGGTTTCTTGATAAACAAACTAGAATACAATCAAGAATAAGTAGCTAAATTTATTACAAACATACAAAACAGAGAACCTTTTTATAATATTAGTATAGATATCCAGTTTCAACTTTGACTTAGTTAGGACGTTATCTAGTTAAAGAGTAAACAGAAGACGGGCCAGTGTTGTACGAAGCTGGCTTGTGCAAACGAGCTTGACTCAATCTTCAATTATTTGGAACTGTTTTTGGGAGGAATTTACGCTTTGTGCTTGATGAAAGGTTTTATGTAAAAATTGGTATTAAATTATATTTTACTCTACTTTTATATTTTACTAGCTGTGCCGCGCGGTTTCACCCGAATTGCTCGGCTCCTATTGCTCTTAGCGTGATGATATATAGCCTATAGCCTTCCTCGATAAATGGGCAGTAGTTCCTGAAATTAGCGCGTTCAAACAAACAAACAAACAAACAAACTATTCAGCTTTATAATATTAAATACAGACATACACACATAGACACATATTAAAGACAAATTTATTAAAATTGTCACAGTACGTATATAAAATCAAAACATACTTACGTACGTACAAAATAAAAACAACTTAAATACGGTTTAAGACATTTATTTCTCAAAAAGATATAATTCCTTAATTATGAATTTAAATAAATATTAAGTTTAATAGAAACAAAACTGCATGCTATATTAATAAGCCTTACATATATTAAACAATACAATCAAATCTTCGACGAATATAGTAATCATATTGTCATTAACGTAACTTAGTTAAAACAAACTTAAGTGCTGCGTGCTCCAATCACAAATCATTGTTCAAGACTTTTCTAATGAAATAAACGACTCCAATTAAATTCAAACTACTTAGATTAAACTATTTATCAAAAGTCCGAGCCAATATCGTTCCGACTCTCAATCCTTACCGTGAGGGGATTAGATCGCATCACCGGACTTGCGTTTGACGAAATTTGACTTTCAAGTACCTATCCAATTTACGAACATCGGTAACTGAGTTAAGTATTGAAATTTTTAGTTTTATTATTTGTGGTTAATGAGAGTAAGAGGTCACATTTTGAATGTTTTAATATTCATTTTGTTACTTGATTTCCGCCCGCGGCTTCACACATGTTTTCAAAGAACACCCGCATAGTTCCCATTCCAGTAGGATTTCCGGCTAGAAAAAGCCTTTGTCTTATTCTGGGTCTTCAACTACATACAAAATTTCATTGTAATCGGTTCAGTAGTAATTGCGTGAAATAGTAACAAAGATCCATACATCCATCCTCACAAACTTTCGCATTTATAATATTAGTAGGATTTTATGCTTATCTGTGTTAAGTGTTTCATGTTTGTTATTAATAAAATAAATTTTAAACTTTGTGTACCTGCTACAATTTTCCTTTTTGTAGTTGTTAAACATAGATATTAATGTTTATGGAACAGTAATATTAAAGAACACATTTGTGAATATAACGTGCAACGGAAACAGTTACAGCCTTACTTATAAAAACTGACTGATCTGTTGCTTAAACACCTCTCAGTTAAATAACTCTCAACTCCTTAAACAATGATAAAAATAATCATACTTATAAACCTGTCTCAGCAGTCTCTCAACTAAGTAACGTCAATATATTTTTTTCTAGTAACATTATCGAAATAAAACCCGATATTCACGTAAAACTTGGCTAAAAATGTACTTTTTGACAAATATGAATGGTAGACTTTATTTTGTATGACATTTAACTGCCAATAAACTTTCAAATATATATGTTATTTCTTTGTTATTTAATATAGGAATCTCAATTATTGTACAGCTGTGATTTATGTAAGATTATGTTTAATGTTTATCATATTTGTACAGTGAAAAATGAAATAACTGTGAAAATGAGCATCAATTATTTATTATCCCTTGCAAAAAAAGCAGGGAAGAACTTATGAAGCAACAACAAGAGTTGCATGAAATTAGAATCCAACAGGAAAGGGAGACTCATGAAAAAAGGCTCTAAATACTTACTTTGGAAGAGGAATATTATAAGAAAACAATAATAAATTTACAAAAATCTGAAAATATTCATTTAATTATAAAAATAAGTTTCAATATGACTGTGTTTATATTTTCCCTTGATTTTCGCATTCATCTTCTTATTCTTCTACATTATTAGGGACAGTTGGATTTGTTAATTGATTTTCAATGCCTGTAGGATCTAGAAAGAAACAAAAAAAAAAAAGAATTAAAATATGGATAGCATTTATGTATTGGCATTATTAAATATAAGTACTTTGTTTGCATAAGAAAGTAGTTTGCGTAAATACCTTGATTTAAAATAGGCTCATTAATTAGTATTGTTAAATTGTGCAAAACTGCACCAGCAATAATTGTGATCTTTATCACGTGGAGGAATCCTCACATCGTTTCATTAAGAATGCGGAATCTTTGCTTCCACACCCCGAAGCAACGCTCGACAGTTATAGTAATTATTCCTCGTTCGCATGTGACTCAGATCGTATATGCTTCCCAAAACTACGACCGGAATTCTTCTTCTTTCAGGTCCAGAGGATTCACGCTCTGTTTATAAACTTTTTTTTGACGCCTACGAATTCTAAAATCACGAAGCACCTGCACATCATTCGTAAAATCCTTACTCAAACTATCAATATCCATTTTACCACAGTTATTTTACTGCGAAGTGAATAAAAACACGAATAATATTATACTCTTGGCAACTACAAAACGTCAAATGTTTGACAATATATCCGCCATGATGTCTCTCAAATAGATTTAAAACAGGGTCGGACGTTTCTTAAATTTTGACATTATTTAACTGTTACTTATACACCTCTTAACACTGAATTGGGTTTATAAGTGAAAAAAACGTTGATCAACAGCTAAGAGGGGCTCTTAAATTTGAGAGACGTTTATAAGTAAGGCTGTAAGTAATTAGGTTGCATTATTAATACTTAGCTTTTAACCGTGGTTTCACTCATTCTCATCTCACTCGTACAAAATAGCCTGCATCATTTTTGTTCTCAAAAGTAAAAAATAAATAGCCAAGAAAAATATAGAAAATCTATACCTACATAATATATTACTACATACATAGTATAAAACAAAGTCGCTTTCTACGCAAAGGTATTTGATGCGGTTTTTTTAATTGATAGAATGATTCAAGAGGAAGCTTTTAGTATATAATTTATTAGATTTTTGACAGAGCTGGCAAAGCAGTGGAAAGCTAGTGTGAATATAATTTTTACTACCTCTTATCTTCCTGTATTATTATTTATCCTCAATAAATATACACTACGCACAAGGGTTGCTTCGTGCTATAATTCGTTTCCCATCCAATAAGTATAGGGTCAATTCTTACGCAGTAATGAGCATCTAGAGGAAATACTCTTTTTATCATAAATGGATTAGTGTACTCCGCTGAGCGTCCCTTTTGATGTGACGTCAAGTATCGACTTAGAAATATATAAAGAGGTGTATTAACAATGAATAGTGGGTATTGAGAGTATCTCGAAGGTTCTTTGACAATATTTATGTATTATGTATTAGCTCTTGGAGCGAAATAGGTATTACTTCACAACGTGCAACGTGTCGTGGCTACAGTGAAAGAAAGATACAATGCAAAATTCGTGGTACGGCTCTAATTAAAAGCTCGCAATGCGTTATAATTATCATAAAAAAACCCTTTGTGAAATTCGTGTTGTAGCCGACATGCTATTCGATCATGTCGCGTTTAGGTCATGAAAAAAAGCCATGACGCGTTCTGAACATTTATAAGTTAACCATAATACCATCATAATACGCATGAAAAGCCTTTATGCTAACATAACAACAAGCTATAGATATTAGGCTAACATTACAATAAGATACACAATCAAAATAATATACGTGAAGCCCTCACAGTTTGAAAAAGCGTTAATTAAAGTACCATTGTACAAACTAAATATCAAATAAGTGAAGCAAATTTTTCAAGAAAATTGTGGAACAACAAAAACTCCTCAAGGAACATAAAGGCATTTCAGCTTTGATCCATTGTAATGGCCATAAATTAATAATAAACTGAAAGAATGAATTGAACTTTACAAAACCACCACAAAGGCTTTCCACATCGCTTATTCTGTTGCTTTGAGTAAGAAAGATGAGATTTACTGGGCCCGGAGTTCAATTTTGCTGCATTTATTTATGTATTACGTCGGTTCTGCCATTATACGAATGCAATGGATTTTAAACGTTGTGTAATGCTTTTTAAACGATGTTTTAAGACGTTATGGCTTGGGCAGATTGTTCGAAAGCGTTTTAAGTCGTACCTGCGTGAATTTTTATTTAATAAATGACTTTCATAAGTAACAATATAAAGTTATTTGTTTGTTCTCAACACAATATGGAATTTGAAATGTGGGAAATAGGTATTAATGCGGTATTAACAACTTAAATAAATTGTAAGCACAGGTAACAAAAGGGTAGAGGGATGGATAGGAATTCTAATCTAATCTTAATCTATATTAGCTATTTCTTTACTCAAATTGGGATCAAGCCAATACAAATTATTTAGTATACAGGGTGACTTGATATAGATGTAATAGTTTTGAAGGGGTGAAAGTATAGCTCATTTGGAGTAAAAAAATATTGCCTAGCCGAAACTTATTTTATTTCAGAAATATTTGATATTTTCAGCTATACTATCAACCCTTTAAAACTATTACATATATAACAAGTCACCCTGTATATCTTTTCAGCATGGTAACAGACAGTTAATCTCTATCAAGTATTTAATTCCAAATACACGTGTATCAAGACATAACTAAGCAAGTTAACGTAACTTCAAAGGTTACGTGAAACTAAAAGCGTAGTTAAAGATGGAGGCAAATGAAATTGTTCCAGAAATTCCGATAGGTAGGAATAAGTCTCAGTTGAAAGTAATTGCTCGATATTGCATTTGTATATTGGGCACTTATTTTTAAAGCGTACGATATTGGTGAAATATTGTTATTTGTGATTGTGGTGTTATTAACATGTAATAGGACACAAAATATATTTGGTAAAACATATTATGCTTGTAGGTAGATACTATATTATGTATATTTTGTAATAGTAATATAAGCATATATATTAGAAGTTATTGCGTTTGTCATCCATCGATAGATAAAAACAGTGCCATATTAAGAAAAAATATAAACTACGTTTTTGAAACCTTAGTGGTAACTGTGCAAAAATATTCCATTACCCGCAACCACATCCTTAATTTTTAAACATTTTGTGGTAACGTTACAGCCTCCTCATTTTATCCCAAATGGGATATTTAATTAACAAAAGCGAATTTATAACAACCTGGAATGTTACCGAGTTAGCCCCTCAAAAGTTGTGAATTTGAAAAAGCGATTGAAGTTCTCGAATACGAAAGTTGTCGCCCGTATCAAATTCGAATGCCTAATCGCTAAGTTTTATGATATCGAACGGTTTGAGAATAGTATTTAAGATTGGATAACTTTGTATATTTTAATAATCTATATTCTGTATACATAATGTAACTTAAAAGTAAGTTTGGTATTTTGGAACTAGTTTCGTAAATATGATTTTTTTTCATCTCAGAAAGGAATTCATATTATTTACATGAATTTACCAATTAAACTTACCAAAATAAGTAAATCAAGCTATCCCTACAACAAAAGCTCATTTTGAAACGTTTCGAGTTGTGTTAAGTATAATATGAATAAAATGTATTTATATATTCACCCAAAAATATACCTATCAAAGAAAAATAAATAGCAAAACAAAACAACCAGTCCCATGAATGAAAGTAACGTACAAGTATCTCTTTCACGAAGCTATGAATGGAGCAAAAATAGAGAGAGAAATTAGTTATCTTCAACTTTTTCAATTTCACAAGCAAAAGCTTCAATTTGGAGCGCTAGTTTGCAAGTAGCTGTGAGCTAAACTATAGCTGCCAGTCCTTAATGGTGATTTATTAAATTTCTTCTCGACTATTCGTGAGCAATGAGGAAATCAGGTTCTGTGTATAAGTGAATTGCTGACAATATACATACAATTTATTCGTTTTATTATGGGAATTGTTGAATGTTAAGGTTGGGATATTGTGTCGTTAAGTGTCTGAAATATGATTCCATCTTTCGTCTACTTTAAAACAACTTTAAGTTGTGCATATTAAAAAAAATGGTTCCACATTTTCATTTCTGTAAGATTCACATCAATACAATAATAATAAAACAATGAACAAAATGTATCACAGATATAAATTATTTAAATAAATTTTCAGTTTAACTATTTTTTATTATACATATATACAAATTTTGGTTATCTCTGTAATGATACCTCATGTAAACTGTGTATATTGCTGGCGTAGCACTCTACATTACTAGTGCTACAGTGCTACGGTGCAGTGGTAGGTTATAAAAAAATATGCTACATAACATAATTTATTGCATGAGTATTTAATTTGCTTTATCATACCTAAATGATTTCGTGCTACTTGAATAATGATGATTCAATATAGTTAATATTACTAAGTGAAGGTGCCGTAAAGACGTTTTTATACTATGGCGTATAGGTTTACTACAGTTGTGTCGATCGGAGTCTTATTAAATTAAACGAATACAAAGTTACGAAAAAAATAGTTTTTTTAGACACTTTCCTACTTTATAATTCTTTTTAGACACCAAAAAATGGGCATAAACTTCGATAGTCGCACGTACAATTTTTATTATCAAAGGTTGATCGAATAATCTTCAGAGAAAGTTTTAAGACTTCTCCCCTATTTAAATAATGACGGTCCACGGATAGGATAAAAATATTTTCAAAATAAATCTGTTATCTGATATTAAATTAGCATAGAAAATAGCTTTTATCCTTTCTAGTGTTATAAAAGAATATCAACTCAAATATTTATTTATTCAACTAGACTTCTTTTAGAAGCGTTTACTAAAATTCTCAATTCGGAAAGCAGTTTCTACAGAGAAGAGACAATTTTACTTACTTATATCTACTATCACGATAGAATCAATTAAATAATAAATTCATTGTATCATTTAAAAAATAACAAATAAAAAAAAAACAATCTGAATTGAATGAACTAAGCAATTAAATATTTACGTTGTGTAGGTACCTAATTTTAACAAGAATACCTATGCAGTATGTATATGTAGGTTCTCAGTTTTATCGAGTGTTTTAAAGAGACAAATATTTGCAAAGCCAACTATCCTGCAGTTATTCCACTTCATTCTTCAGTCTCCTAACTAAATTCTTACGTTACGTTCTCCTATTCTATCCAAAACCATTCTCCATACTTAACCCGCCACGTTGCACTGTGCACACATACAAAGTTACACTAACATATTTCATCCATGAAAGTCGCACATTTCCCATATTATTTCTCATAAAAGTTCAAAGGAACACTCGAAGCAAAACAACAAACATCGTTTCCAGCAGCGCTGAGCCTTAAAAATAAGTGGGGTAGGAGTAAACCCACTACTTTATACTTTCAACCCTCCTGAAATGTTCAATGGCTCTCATTTATTTTAATGTGGAGTCGCGAACCGCTATGCTATTATAGAAGTGGAGTTTTATAGCGTAGTGTTGGTTCTTTGGAATTATAAAACTAAAGGTGATCCGCCTAAGCTGTGTGAAATCACAATATGATAGTTCTTTAAAAAGCTGAATATTATAATCTACCTTAGGGCCGATTTTGAATCCTTGGTTAAAACTTATTCGTCGAATAATGTATAAAACTACCATTTTAAAAACGTATTCTAATTTCCCGTATTTGACAGTTTACGTGACATTTTAATATTATCGTGTAATACTTTATTGGACGGGTAAGTTTTATCCAAGTAGGTATTGAAAAATCGGCCCTTAGTCTAATATGATAGTTCTTGAAATGTTTAAAAAACTGGTAAGTATATTTTCCTAAGTCGTGGTGGGGAAAATCATATGGGAGGGTTTACCTGCTTTGCTTTTTAATTATTTGAATTTGTGGAGCCCCAGTGGTCATGTTAACATGGGATGGTGATAGTATATCAAATATGTAAGCTGGCAAAGGGGCAATGATTTTTATAACAGCGAAATAATCTCATAAATAGGATATGTTGTTTATGATTTAAATACTTAAACGCTAAAGTTTTTAAACACTCTTTATTGAAGAGAATGCTTATTTTTTTCAGCAGTTTGTTTTTTCCCTTTAATAAATCTGTTCTGATCCATATAGTACACTTTTAAATGAAATTAGGCAACAAACCAGCGTAGACACTAACTAAATCATAACAAAAGCGAACATGTTTTGTTTGTATCCATTGTTCAACATCTCGTGCGAATGTAATCGGGTTTTAATCATCGCCTCTGAGTGGTTGGTAATTTATCATGTTAATTGAACTTTTGTTGGCGAAATGTACGGACCTTTCCAAGTGCTCTCCTGAGTCCTGTGAGTAATATTGCTCCGTGGAAACAACTGGTTGATTTGCCCAAATTGTGTATTTCAGTATGGTTGCAGTTCCTTGTGTAGAAATACTACATGCCCAAATTGTGAACTCAGGTTGCAGTTCCTTGTGCAGAAATACTACGCCTAAAGCGCATCACACACGATGAAGATACTATAATATTTTATGTTAAGATTCTCTTATATAAAATATTACAGTATCTTAAGGTATCCGGTATCAGCGTTCTGACCATCATTTTTCTTTTTGTCATTGCGTACTAAGACCCCTGTAGAACCGCCATCCTGTTACAAATGACCCGAAACACTGACACAAAATTTCGTGTGTGATGCGCTTTAACTATGTAATTAAATATTTGATGTGGAGCTTGAGCGGCCTTGCGTTGAAGTAATTACTAGCTTATTTTTAGTCCAAGGCAGGTGCTTTTAAAGAAAAAATAAGGTAAAATAAAAAAGTTCAGTTTTATGAGTGAAAATGATGGCAAATATTTCAAAACATGCATGGTTATTCTTTTTTACCAAAGATTTAGAGGCAATATAAATTTTTTGAGTAGTATTATATACACGCAGTAAAGTTAATACAATAATAAAAAAATTTGTTCATCTGTCTTTCTGTTTGTCGTTCTAATCTCTCTTTTATCACGAATTTCCCACGGGATTGACACTGAAGTGCGAAAGCCACGTCTATCGAGTACTATACATATCGAACGTCCATACAAACGATGTCGCTTTACAGATAGTATTTAAACACTTATTCATACATTTAGAGTACTTACCTACTTATTATAAACTTCATAATATTTTGCGATACTTCTTCTAGTTAATCATTCCACTCCCTTGCTTCCAATTGCCTTAAATTAGCTTACAAAGACCTGCTAATAGCAGTAATATTATTGTAGAGGTAATAAAATATCTTGTACTAGCTTACCACCCTCGGCTTCGCCCGCTTTGTCTAAAACCTAATAAATTATATACTAAAACCTTCCTCTTGAATCACTCTATCTACTAAAAAAACCGCATCAAAATCCGTTGCGTAGTTTTAAAGATTTAAGCATACAAACGGACATAGGGACATAGGGACAGAGAAAGCGACTTTGTTTTATACTATGTAGTGATTATCGTTAATTTGTTATAAATAGGACAAGCTTCAAAAATAATAGACTAGATTGCAATGTCTGACTTTTCAGCATCGACTTGTCTTTGTACATGTACCTTTATAAAAAAAAAGAAACAGAATTAGGTACAATGAATAAATGCAATGAATTGGTATCATCTTTTTTAAATTAAAATTGCTTATTTCGGTCACTGGTTCCATATTACAGCAGTAATGCACATTATCGTAAACCTTTTTTTTAGCATAAACAATTTAATTTAACTACATTAACATAATCTATTTCACCTATTTGCCAATGTATTTATTTTAATTATACGCAATAAGCTACGTCATTTTCAATTGACTGTCCTTGTGAAACTTATTAGTATTTTCTACATAATTCAAACAAAAACAAAACGTTTAAGTGCCGATTTTTCAATGCTTGAATAAAACTTATTCGTCGAATCACTACATAGTATAAAACAAAGTCGCTTTCTCTGTCCCTATTTCCCTATGTCCCTATGTCCCTATGTCCCTTTGTACGCTTAAATCTTTGAAACTACGCAACGGATTTTGATGCGGTTTTTTTTAATAGATAGAGTGATTCAAGAGGAAGGTTTATATGTATAATAACATCCATTAAATAGTGGAGAAGTACTGTTATTTTTGAGGTTTCTAATGTTATGTCGTAAATAATTACATTTTTTCCGCTTACATTGCAAACGCAGGCGAACCCTACGAGTTTTATCAAAATAATGTACTAAGTATTGTACACATTGAAAAGGTCTACAGAAAAGTCCGCGATGGTATATGTCTCACTCTTATGGATAACCCACAATAACTTTTTTTTGTCATTTACTTTTTACGACAAATAATGGTTAATTTTCGAAGCGATTTTAACCAATACAACATTAATCCTTAACCAATTAAATACCTTGAATACATTGTTCATTTAATATAGATCTATATGGCCCTTTACACCGTATGATTTAAGTGAATATTTTCGAAGATATTACAGATTTAAAAATTGCGGGACGTAGCGTTTGTGGCGGTACCGGCCGGCCGCCATTGCACCCGTGCGAAGCCGGGGCGGGTCGCTAGTAATGTATAAAACTACCATTTTAAAAACGTATTCTAATTGCCCGTATTTGACAATTTACGTGACATTTTAATATTATCGTGTAATACTTTATTGGACGGATAAGTTTTATCTAAGCATTGAAATATCGGCCCTTAATGTTGTATTTAACACGCTTTTATAAGCTTCACCTGTATGTTTGGCAACCGACTCCTTTTGACTCGATTTTAACTCACTTTAAACCGTTAAACCATTAATAAAAAAATTGTTCAGTATGATTTTATCCAATGGTGTAGGTAATTCTTTATTTGGGATTACTTCATTGCTAATTATTCGTTGTAATTACTATCATAATAGTCACGTAAACTGAAAATATACCCAATTATCCAAGATCAGTCAGTGCAATGTTTCTTTTTTTAATATTTCATGTTATAATAGAATTCCAATCAAGCATGTACATTACTTACACCCCAGAGAGCAGTCTACATGTAATTATCAGCGTATAATTATTATTGTATTGTTACATAATATATAATATAGAGATATACATTTATTAGTATAGAACCGATGTAATATCTCGCAATATCTATCACACTAATTAATATTAAATTGTCTATGGTATCTTGCTCTGTATCAAACATAGAACACATAAACAGATTAAAATACATTCTCAGTGAATTTCCTTATATATTAACAACAACGTCTCTCTTGTAATAATTTTAATATAACCCACATTGTAAATAGCTTCTTAATTTTTTCTTTTATAAGCTCCAAATAAGAGTTACCGAAATCGGTAGAGCCATTCACGCGTTATGCCATGACCAAGGGAAATAGGGATTCATTTGTATATATAGAGATTACTAAGACTTTCCATAATCCTTTTGCCTACGAAGTATGTGCTCTATATGTCACTTGAGGGATTTTTGTATATATGTCACTTGAGGATGTTTGCAAGGAAGAAAAATGTATAATGAAAAATGTAAAACATATCCCTATATCCCTAAACACATTACAAAGAACGTCATAATAAAACGGTGACACAATCATGAAACAATCTTTAATCTCCCAGCATTGTTCAGCCATAAAACATAGCTGTGAACCAAATTAAAAGAGCTTTTTATACACTTCTTCGTGTCCCAGAAATCGTGAACAAAAGGCCCTTTTCAGAATGTCAGTAAATGCTATTAAAAAACACAGACCGGTATAAATAAGCGTCCATTAAATAAAGTGCTGTCATTAGATAAAAAAGGACGGTTTAAGAATTTTTAAAAGTATATTTTAGGACTCATTACATTAATGGTTATTGGCTTCCGTAACTTTGAAATGTGCTGATCGATTGCTGAACAAGCGTTTGGTCTTTGAACAAGTCAAGTAAATGGAATTGATATTGGTGATGATAGGATAAGATTTTCTTCTTCTCTTCTCATAATATGAGCTAGCAAACCCAAATGGTGTCCAATGATTATAGTAATTTAAAACACATACATTTTCTTTCTTTTATTTCAGTCAGGGCCGATTTTTCAAACCTTGGATAAAACGAATTCGTCGAATAATGTTTAAAACTACCATTTTAAAAACGTATTCTAATTGCCTGTATTTGACAGTTTACGTGACATTTTAATATTATCGTGTAATACTTTATTGGACGGATAAGCTTTAATCAAGCATTGAAAAATCGGCCCTAAGATTAATTTATATCACATACTAGATTTCCGCCCGCGGCTTCGCCCGCGTTTTCAAAGGAAAAACCGTTAGTTCCCGTTCCCGTGGGATTTCCGGGATAAAACCCTATGTGTTAATCCAAGTTACCCTCTATATGTGTGCTAAATTTCATTGTAATCGGTTCAGTAGTTTTTACGTGAAAGAGTAACAAACATCCATACAAACTTTCGCCTTTATAATAGTATTAAGATTATTTGTATGACTTCAGCTACGTAATTGTAATATTTGGTATCTTATAACTTAAATATATTTCAGTGGATAAAAAGATAAAAATATTAAAATTTAAAAATATTTGCTGTTATAACGAAATTGCTCTTTTTCCTTCTTGACATTATAAAATTTAATAAAGCTACCAGTTTGAAGTATATGAAAAAGTAAGCAAAAAGAGCTTCAATATTATCCAAGGCACATTTAAAATAATAACGAAAATATCTTTCATCGTCGCAATAACAACATTTCAAAGTGGCTTATGCTTGTAATGTTTATTTATTTATTTAATACTTGATTGTACATACAGAAGAAATAGAAATACATAAAGAACAAAAATAGGAGAAAAACATGTACGAATCGCGGTCTTATTAGTACTTTTTCTACACTACCATAATATGTATTGCGTTACGTTGTATACATAATGTTTGTAATATGTTGGTAAATATATCGCTTATAAAATATTAATAATTGCATTTCATGCTGAAGTATTAGTGCCGAGTGACTGCTATTTTCTGTTCAGCCACTGAGCTGGAACGGCGCGTTTTACTCGAATGAAAAAAGAACTAAAGTAGATTATATAAATATCTCTATACTTACGTGCTAAGCGCTCATTTTGTAACTGCTGCTGCAAAAATATGATTGATGTTTAAATATTTCACGTCGTTAAAGATACCTAATATCATTGTTTCGATTATTTCATGGAATTTTATGTTTATCCAAATATGAAATATTCAAAAATGTTGTATTTAGTGTGGTTGGTTAAACAGAACACAAATACAAGTATTTCGAAATTGTCCCCGTAATTTTAAAACACATCTATATATATAAAAATGAAACCCATTTCGCGTTGTCACGGCATCACGTGTGAACGGCTGAACCGATTTCGATAATTTTTTTTTATATTCCTTGAAGTACGAGGATGGTTCTTATGTAGAGAAAACGTAAATATGTACCACGGGCGAAGCCGGGGCGGACCGCTCGTTAACAATATTTTACATATTATTTTTTTTTGTATGTTAGTGACTATCCCTAACAATGATATAAGGCTACAATTTACAACATTTTATAGATAAGCGTATTAAATAATTTCGTTGATGAAGGGATTTATTTAGTAGTTTAAAAAATTATGATGTAAATAAGAAAGCAAGTTAGTTTAGCACAGGTTTTTTCATCTCGTAGCAATGTATTAATTATATTGTGTGTAAATGTAATATGTAAAATTCAACGTTAATATTGCTTATAGCATGTACGCAATTACTGTAAAACCTCCATATCGAGAAATTCGTAATCAAACGGTTCTGGGAATAGCAAAAAGGCTACATAGAGAAAATCGCAATGTAGCAATTTCCTTGAATGTGTGTTTTTGATTAATGCTTGTAAAATATTGTACATAAATATTTGGGTTTTAAAAGTAATATTTTGTATTTATTTATGTATTATATAAGTTATCTTTATTATTAACTAGAATTCCGCCAGCGGCTTCACCCGCGTTTTTTTAGAAAAACCCGCAGAGTTCTCGGTCCTGTGGGTTTTCCGGGATAAAAAGTGGCCAATGTCTTATTCTAGGTCTTCAGCTACCTACATACTAATTTAATTGTAATCGGTTCAGTAGTATTTACGTGAAAGAGTTACAAACATCCATCCTCAACTTTCGCATTTACAATATTAGTAGGATTATTAAAATCATTTTAGATACTCTTTATGTATCAAGCCGTTCTGTTATGTAATATTTTTGTCTGATAACCAGATCCTTTGTAATATATTATGTGAGGACCATTTCCGCATCTATGAATTTTTCATGTCGTTCATGTTTAATTGCAGAATTGTAATTTGTACTAACTAGCGGTTTCACCCCCGGATGAACCCGAGAACAACAATTGTTTCTATAGTTATTCTGGTATACTCTACATAAGATTCATATAAAACTACTAGCTGTGCCCCGCGGTTTTACCCGCATTTCTCCGCTCCTGTTAATCTTAGCTTGATGATATAATATAGCCTATAACCTTCCTCGGTAAACGGGCTATCTAACTCTGAAAGAATTTTTCAAATCCAACCAGTAGTTCCTGAGATTAGGGCGTTCAAACAAACAAACAAACTATTAGTATAGATCACAGCCAACACGTATCACGTAGGATTCCAAAGACAACGACGTCTTTATTTGCTTTTATGTGTAAATGTTTATTTTCGTAGGAATATTTAAAAAATGTATTCACAATATTCAAGTGAACAATTATCATCTAGAGGCCAAAATTTCCAAGATACCTAAACCTAAACACACAGCATGAAACTACCGACAAACTATCATTTATTTATTCAGGAACGCGGTTGAACAGATATTTATTTACTATCTACAGACTAGCAAGGCATAAATAAGAATTTGTAGAAATAGTTATAACCCTTAACTAGAGTCGTGGGTCCAATGGACCCAGGTTGAGTTTTTAAAGTCTCGTTTACTCCACGGCACTTACCGCAGAACCTCCCACTCCTCAGTACCTTCCTTTAGTACGCCGTAGCGTATCCTGTGAGACAGACGTGTTCGGCTCGGTACTCCTTAGGTAGGTACTGACCTTTACAGGGGTCCACTGGACCCACGACTATAGATACGTAACTTTTTTATTTTCGTTTTTAAATTTATTATTGTATTTTTATTTAGTTTATCGCTATGTCGAATCCCAGAAGTGTATGTGTTGATAACGAAGAGATGTTAGAACAATGGTTAAATGAAGAATTGTTAAGAAATGATGAAGACTCCGATGAAAACTCAACACCTACCCGTATTGCAGAAACTAAATCAGATAATGAGTTTTCCGATGATGATGTAGACTTTGTTGTTAGATAGAAATGAAAGGAAGCGATGCTCATTCTGTTTGCCTGGCAAAAGAGCAAAGACTGTACATTTGTGCACTAAATGCAGGGAGCCCATATGCATGACTTGTGCAAATATAATTTGTAAATCTTGCACGTAATTAGGGATTGCTATTTTTTTATATAAGAGTATTTAGTTTGTTTTTGTTTTTTCTAGGAAGCAACATACTTTTTTAGTTAGATAAAAAAAATTTTGATTTAAAAAAAATAAAAATTTTGTTGAGATTTATAATTTTTGTAAGACGCCTTTTTGTTGTATAAGAAAACAACGACTGATTTTATAAGTGAAATTATGTTAAGTAAATAAAAGTTCTAATTGTTGATTTTTATAATATATATTCTTTATAAACTAAAATATCATATTTTATTTAAATTTACCTAAAAAAAATGCATACATAAGTAGTTATGACCATTTCAAAATACATGGGTCTAATGGACCCACGACTATACATACGTAACAATTGTTCACGACTCTAGTTAAGGGTTAATTATTATTTACAAGCTAGCTTTCCACCCGCGGCTCCATGTGTATGTACCTTATCGCAAGACAGCAGTTCTCAAAACAAACTTTCAACAAATTAATCATCAAAAATTTAAAATTAATCATAACACAAATATGCATTGAAATTTTCAGATATATGAAACGCAATAACTCTTATCGATAGCCATTTAGCGTAATTTTATCTGTGTTACGATAAATCTATCGGCTTTTATTACGTAAGAGCTTAGCTGTTTTATCCCAGTGAAATAAATTGAGCATTTAACACGCTTAACAACGTTAGACAAATCGAACGAGAGACAATAGATGAACTAAGAACCACACACTTTAAAAGACAAACACAAACCTTTAATCCAAAATAAAAGGACGTAACCACGTCGCTCATTGCCGTGGATTAGACAAAGTGGAAATACTCTGTACCTACTAGCAGTGCCCCGCGGTTTTACCCACATGGCTCCGCTTTTATTGGACTTAGCGTGATGATATATTGCCTACAGCTTTCCTCGATAAATGGACCATGTAACAGTAGAATATTTTTTCAAATTGGACCCGTGGTTTCTGACATAAGCGCGTTCAAACAAACAAACTCTTCAGCTTTCTAATATTAGTATTTTACACCATTTAAGTGTTACTTGTAGACCATCTATTTTCCAAAGGACGTCCAGGCGCACGGCGGGATATCACCCTTATCTGGTAGAAATGCCGACTGCACACACAGCACGCTTTGCGTCTTCTTTCTTAATGCGAGCTGCCAAAGAGTGGAATTCTCTGCCACGACCATATTTCCAGAGAACTACAACATGGGAATTTTCAAGAGACGAATTAACAGGCACTTTCTAGGTGGACGTGACTTACCACCTTAGATCTCGTCACCATTTTCCATCAGGTCGGACTGGGGTCAAACGTCCACCTATCTACGTATAAAAAAAAACATCTATTGGTATGATGTTCACTTCATACCTGCACGAATGCAATAAATGAACGCTATCCGTGTCGAGTTTGAGAAATGGCCGGTTATCTGGCTTTATGGGCCATTAGCTAGCTCATTTAGCGATGTAATAGATATTAAATACGATCACTATTACATTACATTCGTAGGTCAATGGATAAATCTTTGTTGGCAAATTTTAAAACGTATTTTAAAGCTACAAATAGCGTATAGGAGCTTTTACAAGCTTTTGGTTAAACGTTTACATATAAACGAATTTCATATGGTAGTATGTTTATATAGATAACACTTTTATACTTATAAATATCTCGTGACACAGTGTAAGTTGCCATACTTCTAGGAAACGGCTTTAACGAACATGAAATTTTATATTGTACATTTTCTGTAGATCTGACAAAAAAGGTTAACTATCTTTTATATCCCTAAGTGAACAAGGTATCCTGTCAGAACTTTTGCTGGGTCAGCAAGTGCCAAGTAATATATAACATTATATGTCCGTTACAATTATTTATACTGAAATAGTAATGAACGAGTTTCTATAGTAAAGTCAATTATTTTGCTAAAACACTCCAAAGCATTTCTTTAAGTAAACACTTCTCTGAGACAATTAATGTCCCATTCCCGACCCAATGTGTCGTTAGGTAACAATGTTCATTACTTTAATATCAATTACGACTGAATTAATGATTCTGTGTGTGTCTGTTGAAGCATTGTACATTTTAAATGTACATAATCTGTGTAGCAATGTTATATTCACTATTTGTCATTTAATATGCTGTTTAGGTACAAAATGAGGTACTTTTTAGAATCGTAAAATTGTCTTGATCATCAAAATATGCTATTAGCTCAATGTATCTATATAACAATAAAAATATGATAAAAATAAAAAATCAGTTTCATGTGGTAACTGAATGCCTCTTTAATTAAATCATTAAATTGTTAAACGCGAAGCCTATAAGAAGCACACCTAGTTGTTAGGTGCGATTCTCAGTGGGACAATAAAAAAAAGATGAGGGCGCAGTAGACTATGATCGCCTACTTACCTTTAAAGAAAAATCGATCAGTGGAACGGATGTGAAAAGCATGTCATGCTTCACTTATGTGATAATCATCCACTTTTATAGAAACATGCCTTTTTCTTGATATAAGCCTCTTGGACAATAAAACTACGTATTTATTATATTTAAATCTTCGGCAAATATGCTTTGATTTACTCCTAAAATTTATTTTAATGTTTAAATAAATAATAAATTTTATAACATGCACATTTATTCCAGGATTAGAAATCAAAATACTAATCAAATCATCTTCTTTACAGTTCTCGATTGCGTGGTATCCAGCTGGGGTGAATGGTCAGAATGCGACACATCTTGCGGGTCTGGCAGCATGGTCCGCAGCAGAACAGTTCTGCAGGCAGCCGCGCACGGTGGGAGACACTGCCCATCGCTGGTGCAGCGGCGAGCATGCCAAGCACACCATGGCTGTACCGCTGATAGCGATGTGCCTTTACGAGGTGAGTAGAATATCTGACAGCTCCTGTGGGTCTGATAGCATGGTCCGCAGCAGCAGTCCTGCAGGCAGCGGCGCACGACGGGTGACACTGCCCGTCACTGGTACAGCGGTGAGCATGTTAGGAGTAGGTAGAGGTAGGATGGTTGTACAGCTAAAATTATATTTCACTGAAAATTATTGCTGATAAAATAATTCAGTATATTATTAAAATAACGTTTTTACGACCTAAAATAATATTACCGACAAACACAATATAATTCCTTTGATCTCATATTATTATTTTAACCTAGATGTTATGAGAATAAAGGCATGTAAGGTTAGAATCAGGTGAAAACTAATGGGAAAACGTCCCAAACTGGCACTGAAAGTATGCTGAAAGTTCATTCTTTACTTGCAAGAACAGTGCACCTGTCAGTTGTCACATGTTCCCAGTTTCCACAAGGATAATATATCATTTCACTTATTACATTATGCATCTATACTGATATTATAAATAGGAAAGTTTATTATATCTATATGTATAATATTATAAAGCTGAAGACTTTGTTTGTTTGTTTGATCGCGCTAATCTCAGGAACTACTGGTCCGATTTGAAAAATTCTTTCGGTGTTAGATAGCCCATTCATCGAGGAAGGCTATATATCATCACGCTAAGACCAACACGAGCGGAGCCATGCGGGTGAAACCGCGGAGCCCAGCTAGTTACGATTAAACTCAAAAAACGAAGGTAGAGATCTTTAAAAATTCCTTTACCATTAGAAAGTTACTTTACATAGGCTATATTATTTGTTTCAGAGGAGACAGCGATGATCTTACCAGGAGTTTTATCCCTCAGTCGTCATTCCAACGACACTGTGGATATCAGGAAGAACTTACGGCTAAGGAATCCAGATGATCCTGAATCTAATGCACATAGAGAGTAAGTGACATTTATCCGGCTATACAAAGGGTTCCTTTTATTGTAGCTATAGGATTATTGTGTCCTTGCAAAAGGTATGCAAGGATTTATTGTTTGAGTATCTTAAAATCGCCATGTCCATTCAGGCTTATCATGTAAGGAAACGGTATATTCTAGTATTTTTAGGTTCAGGTTATGTTTTCTACTATTATTTTTGTAAGAACGTCCATAGATGTATAAATTAAAAATACCTTCTGGAACGTGCTCTTTATGATATTTAGCAGCAACTTGATATGTTTATGACACCACATCTGAATTTAATAGAGAGATTTTGATTAACCTAATAATATTATTAACCTAATAACCTAATAATAATAATCATTGTTTAAAACAGGTAAACCCTATTCCCAAAATAGGTAACCAAGATAGTTCCTCGAAATTCAATTTTGACCCTTTTAGAAGCCACAAATTTAATCAACGTTCAATATTAAACTAAGATTATTTCAGGTACTGTGTGCAATTTGAGGTGGTGAAGGTCTCAAAGGCGTGTCACACTGACTCCGATTATAAAGCTTTAAGAGAAGGTACGTAATATTGGATTCAAGATTAGATGTGATAACAGATCCTTTAAAATAAATTATGGCTTTTTATAGAATTTGGTTGTGGTCACAAACTGTTTTCATGGATACAATACATACAATTTATCAAAATCTTGATAAATTGTACTTACTTGGAATCCTGATATTGACGATGATATTTCTTGCTCATTTACTATTAATGATATATTGACCAGACCTTGTTCATTTTGTGCAAGAGCATAGGATTACATTTCTCTTGTACGCCCACCCCACTCACTTGCAACATCTTTACGCTGAGATCTTTACATTAGACCAATTCCATTCTGCATGTTTCTCTTCGATTCGGTTTTTTGCATGATATCTCTTCCACATTTCTCTAGATTCCGAATCATGCTAAAACATTTTTGTGCAGGTAACACAATCTGCGTAATGTGCGAAGCGGCGGCTCTCAAGCGCGATCTCAAGTGGCGCTGCAGCGGGCACGGTGTGTCGGGCCACGCAACTCGCTTCTATGCGCTCGTGGCCCCACACTGTCATGGGAAATGGGCACGTGCGCAGACGCTTGATAAGCGGAGCGATTGTTGCGCGAATCCCGACTTTATCTTCGTGTAGATAAAGTCTAATTTACAATACTGACGAAGGGAAGGGATTACAATACTGCTGGATAACCGACTTTATTCTCATGGAAATAGGACTTGTATTACGCTCTCGATAGGAGCGGTTGCTGTGCAATTCCGACTTTATCTTTGTGCAGATAGAGCGCGTTTTACAATAGGTACTCTGATACTGTTGAAAAGTTGAGCGGCTTCTGCGCAAATCCCGACTTTATGCTCATGGAAATAAGGCGCGTTTTAAGATACACCTTGAGAAGTGCAGTAGCTGCTCGAATTTTGACTTTATTTTAATGGAAATAGGATGCGTTTTATCGTGACTATGTCCGATAGAATTTGATACTGTCGGAATTTAATGCAGCGGCTGCTCAAATCAAAACTTTACTTTCATGAAAATAAAATGCGTTTTACAGTACCGTTAGCGATAAGAGCAGTGGCTGCTCCAATCTAGACTTTGTCTTTATGTAAATAGAGCACATTGTACCGTACTTGATATGTAATATCTGGTTGGAATAAAATATTCGATATGACTGTGTTTTATTTGATCGGAGCGTTAAAGATGTCTACACGCAAATGCTAATAATTTTGTATATTGCAGATTTTCTTCAAGTAGTGATTCTTTTTTGATCTGTTTTTTTAAATTGAATTTTTTGTAGTACTATACAGGGTGTCCCCCATTATGTGTAGTATAATCAATGGAACTTATAATGTTTTAGACACTGATTATGTAAAAATACATAAAGCATGACGAAAAAAAAATGATTTGATTTTTTCTTATACTGTGCGTACATCTCTAGCTGCGTGAGACTCACTTTAGGGGTGTCTACATATAATGCAAATAAAAAAAAAAAAAATGGTTGCCTGTAAAGTCGGTTTTACGGGCGAAGATTTTACGTGACAACGTCTTTTTCTCGGTAGAATATTTATGTGCTGCGCGCGCGGCAGACCGCGGGCCTCTCTCTCGTTCGGTGACTCATCGTAACGTTACCGAGCGTTACACTTTTTCATAAGTGACTCCCAGCCGCAACCTAATTTAAGACGTTGTCACGTCAAAATTACGTAATGTCTGAAAAACTGTACCTACGTGTCATTGATTATAGTAAACATAATCTGGGACACCCTGTATACTTTGCACTAGCCTAAATACGTTGGGCATTATACATATCAAACCATTTATTTTTTGCCTTACCTTCATAAGTATTTATCCTCCTTTTGAAAAAAATATAGCTCAATCTCCATACGCACTACATATTTTAAGTAATAGATCATGTTAAGTGCTTATATATGTACAATAGAATAAACATACACATGCATTTAACAGACAGATTAATTATTATGTGATCATAATAAATCATATCTTGATACGTTAGTATATTGCAGTCTGTTAACTAATATTCATTGTGAAATTAATTACTGTATGATATGAATTGTATCTATATGGTTGTTTTGCTGATTAATTATTTGAATGTATAATTAAAACCCTTGTTTTCACTTCAAATCAATCAACATTCTAAACAAATATTTGGTGAGAAAATTAGAGACATTTCTCAGTGTCATAATATGGATGTATTAGTTTATTACAAAACTTTATCGGTCAGTTTATTTTAGTTTTAAAATAAAGATTTACATTATCTTAGTGTATAAGGAATATTCGCAATAGGTAGTTATAGTTTTTGACTGAATGAAAGTTAATTTTATTTGTAGAAAATGTCTCATTTTATCATGCAGTATGGATACCGCTTAACTCTATTTTATAGGGTGACTCTAATTTTTAAATTTAAAGATTAGTACACACATAATATTATGTTTATTGATATTTTTATAGCAATGAATTCAAGCGTATTCGTTGATGTAGAAAATTACTTTGTTCTTTTTAATAACTTGCATATGAAGGCACTTTAAAACGTAATCTTTTGTATTTAATGTTAAATACGGTTTAATTATAAAATAATATTTTACTAACATACATGTATAACGTCACATTACGTATATAGAAATAATAGATTGTGAATACATATCTAATGAAACCCATGTAAATAATTATAGTTCTTAGGAATAAATTACTTTAGCTAATAAATAATTATGCAAATTAAATACCTAGTGGTTTTATTTCTACACAATTCCTAATTATATACTTA
Source organism: Colias behrii (assembly GCA_029959065.1). Taxonomy (NCBI): domain Eukaryota; kingdom Metazoa; phylum Arthropoda; class Insecta; order Lepidoptera; family Pieridae; genus Colias; species Colias behrii. The sequence continues at coordinate 2,445,179 of JARWMC010000017.1, read as the reverse complement.
CTGACGTATTTGGTAAAAATTTGTTTATAGCGTGATTAAAATTGTGACTACTTGACGTGCGAATTTTGTCACAAATAGTGCTAAAACAGAATACATTATATCATTCTTACACTGAACAGGGTAAAATCTATTCCAAATCCGTTTTTTAATTGTTACAATTTGCAGTAATATAAATTAATTCCTAATGTCAATATTAACGTAGATAGAAATAATACAACATTCAATTAATTAATATCTCTTCTCTTGATACAGCTACTTAAAAATTTTGTGTCACAATGTTATTAACCATACTTTTCCGAAACGGCTGGACCGATACTCATGAAAATTTATGTTCCTATTGGGTAGATCTGAGAATAATCGACCAACGTTTTTTTGTTATACCTATAAATAGAGACATTCGTGAATTATTTCGCTTTAGTTATTCCTACGAATACAATTTATTTAAAAAAATCTAACTATATAAAAGTGTTGTTTATTCAGTTCTTGGCTATCCAAAGCTTCCACATAAACATTCAATGCGAAACTAAAAGCTTTCAGTATTAATAATTAATATTGCCCTTGGAGCTACTTATAAATCGTAGTTATAGCTGTATCAAGAGAAGAGATATTAATTAATTAATTGAATTGCGATGATACATCTGACAAAAAAATGTTATGAACAACAGTTCATTATTAATTAGTTCAAATAAGAATAAAATAAACACTATATCTCATATCGATTAAAGGAAATTTCATGAAAATCTAAAGTTGAGGAATCTACGATAAACAACTTTAGAGTATGATATCATACCAAATATATATACAACATTATTGATTAGGTACTACCTAAGTAATTCCTTCCTATCGTATTTGACCTTTATATATTTCTAGTCTAGTCTAATATACCAACGATATATATTTTAAAGTCAAGTGAGTTCCTTATATTTCACAGTAACCAGTAGGTATGTAGCAATTCGACAAAGCAGTTTGTCAGAGCGACAGCTGTACATAGATTAATTGCTTCTCGCTCAGTTGAAGACGCAGTGTATATGTTGCTATCTTATACTATTGTAGACTGTAGTTTAACGCATTCTAGTTAGAATTATATGCTCAAATTGTTTGTGAAGTGAGAGAGTATTTTTTGAAACTACAATATCCAATTAAAAAGGATACGATAGAGTAATTAAAACATATTATCTCTTTAATTTTTAAATTAAATACATAACAATTATGAAGAGGGCCCAGCACATATGGTTGCTGATTGGTGCCATAAATATTTCCGATCCGTCAAGTTTTCTATAAGGGAAGAAAACAGGGACCAAATTTGTTTTGATATTAAATGAGACTACTCCCTGCAAATCATTTTGTTGTATTTCTAAAAGAATTCCGCAAGAATTCCGCAAGTTTATATAGATAACAAATACATAAGATAAATAACATAACAAATGCAGAGACTACTTAATTATAATTAAGAAGCAGTACCTAAGTGACAAACCACAAAAAGCAATCCGCCTCAAGACATTTCAGTTGTCACCATTTAAAGAATTAGGATAATAAGACGAACTTTTCTTGCACACTAAGACATTGCAAGAAAATATGAATATTCATTTATTACAATTTTTCTCAAAGACTCAAGGCAATTCGAAGTAAATGTATTCAGGAGTATTCAGGGCGCTTGTTTTTCAACAATTTCAGTCACAGCCTTTTCTGAGTGACTTCGAATGTACTACTAGCACTCAAATTGAAACTGAGAGAGGAATTTTAAAGGGAATACGTTTATTTTTTATTCCTTAACTATCGTCTTTTACAGATGTAAAGTCAGATTTCTTACATTTTCTTATGGAAATTTTCTAAGAATATATCATCATCATCATCATCTATACCGTGATGGATGAAAAATAGTTCAAAACAAAAAGTGATAAAATATGAGCTCATTCAATAAGGATTGTTTGTTAAAGTAACATGCTTGAAACGTGGGCAATAATATTGTTGTTTTATACTTACTTTAGATGTTTACTCTTTAACAAAATAAACAGAAACCTACGTGTTTGTCCATACTGAAATCTTCCACGGCACTTCAATAGAGTATGATCGATTTTGACGTGACAACGTCTTAAATTAGGTTGCGACTGGGAGTCACTTATGAAAAAGTGTAACGCTCGGTAACGTTACGATGAGTCACCGAACGAGAGAGAGGCCCGCGGTCTGCCGCGCGCGCAGCACATAAATATTCTACCGAGAAAAAGACGTTGTCACGTAAAATCTTCGCCCGTAAAACCGACTTTACAGGCAACCATTTTTTATCTTAATATTCTGCAGAGTATAATGAGCCTCGTGTACATTCTATAGAATAAAAATATCGTGATAATATGAAAGAATCGTAACCTTTCTACATATACAAGTATTAGCTATAGTTACCTATTATTTTCACATAGTATCTACAGTAGCTGGACTTTGCCTCAAGCCTTTTCGACATCTTTTGTAGCGGAACTTTTAGGTGCAAACTTTTAGGTGTCTACAACTGTCTTTCTACGCTTGACTTCATATATTTAAAATCAACAAGGGAATAATGTCACATTTAATTCTGTGAACATTTTTAAATATAAATATACTTAACCATAAATTTTTCGTTATTAAAATGGTACTTTTATGAAGGCAAACAAAGATTTACCTACTTAGTCATTTATAATATTGGTTTGGATAGGTATTATACGAACTTTATATTTGTATGCATTAAATTTGCATACAGTATATTGGCTCTCATTTGAAGCTTCGAAGTGAGTAAGATATATCTATACCCGTAAAACATCACGGATGTCAAACTTTGAATACGTCTATTTGTCTGTTTGTTACTCACTACCTCGTAAACCGCTACTACGTTCACAAGCTAAAATTACAATGGTGAATACATAAATAAAAGCTCAATTGACAGTATATTATTTATTTTTTAACACTTTATGGTGCTGCCAACATAACAAACTAATACCAAAACATACTTACACAGAAGGCGACCTTATTACTTTCAAGTAATCTCTTCCAGGCAACCAACAGAATGCGTGAAAACAATATTATTAAAGAGCTAGGTAAAAAAGTTACGGTACTAATAAAACAACAGTTTTCATTTTTATTTTTCTTTATTGGAAATCACACAGAGACACAGACAGAAATATATAAAAAAAAATCTTATTTACTAAAAAATCCTATCCTACTAAACTTATTAATTAATATTACAAATGCGAAAGTTTGTGAGGATGAATGTATGTTTGTTACTAGGGTTGTAACGGAACTCCGCCTCCGCCTCCGTTACTGCGGAACTTCCGCAAAGAATTTAACCTCCGCCTCCGCATCCGCCTCCGCAAAATTTATGCGGAGTCATATCGGAAGTTCATTTACGATTACAAACAACGCGCAAGGAGCGACGCTAGGCGACGCGGCCGCTCGGCTGCGTGTTTTCAAGTGAAATGGTCGAGCGCGGGAACACGGCCAAGCGGGTGGTGGGAGTGTGAGTGAATGAATAACAGGAATCAACTTGTCAAAGCGTTCGGTACCGCGTAGTTGCAATTGAGCCGTGATTGTTTTAAGTAATTTTGTGCGTAATTATTAGTTATTGTTATTTAAATAACGTGATGAAGCCGAAAACTAGTGAAATTTGGCATTACTTTGTAGAAGTAGACGATAATTATGCAAAATGCAAAAGTTGCGGGAAAAATTATTCAAGAAAAGGCCGGACAACAACATCACTGAAAGGGCATTTAAAATCTATACATAAAGAACAATTTGAAGAGCTTTGTAAATTAGAAGAACAACGTGAAAAAGTAAAATTACAACAGACATCGTCTTTAACACCATTGCAGCAAGCTAGACGGCAATTATCTTTAGAAGAATCCACGAAAAAAAATCAAATGTGGGATACTTCACACCCCAAAGCAAAGAAAATGGATGATGTTATCGGAGAAATGATTGCTTTACAGAATCTTCCGTTCCATTTTGTCGAAGGCATTGGTTTTCGCCGGGTTATGCAAACGGCTTTGCCAAATTACCAATTAAGAGGGCATCAGTTTTTTACAGAACATGTATGTGATGAAATATATACTAAAATAGCTACCAAAATTGGACAAAGTCTCAAACATTTTTTAAAACTCTCATTTACCACCGATATTTGGTCTGAGCCAAGTGCTAATGTGTCGCTTTTGAGCCTTACTGCACATGGGATAACTGAAGATTTTACCCGTAAGCAAATTATTTTAAAATGTTGCTCACTTCATGGCCGACATACCGGTGATATAATTTGTGACTATTTTAAAATTATGCTGCGGGACTGGAATATTCAGAACGAGCAATTGCACTGTTTTATTAGAGATGGTGGATCGAATATGGTAAGAGCAATGCATTTGGCTGAAATACCTGACATAAATTGCACAGTCCATCACGTCCAGATCGTCCGAGATCAACTGTGTGTTCGTTCTGCACTCGACGAAACCCAGGTCAAGGAGTTACTCGCAAAATGCAGGAAGATATCAGGCCATTTTAATCATTCACAAATTGCTCAAGATGAGCTGATAAAAATTCAAACGGAGCAACTTAATCAACCTGCCCTTCGCGTGATACAGGACTGTGTAACCAGGTATGTTATTGTTTATATACTTACTTATTATATCATTCCAATGATACCTATAATTCGTTCATTATATTTAGCGCTTAATATGGTGAACAGTTTTCAAAAAAACATGACGAGGAGTAACATTTTGTCTTCTTTATTTCATTACTAGGTGGTTTCCCCCTACTTGGACCGCGTCAAATATAGTCCATGTTACGCGTAAATAGTGTAGCTACTCAACAGTGAAAGAATTTTTCAAATCCGTCCAGTAGTTTCGAAGCCTATTCGCGTCAAACAAACAAACAAATCTTTCCTCTTTATAATAATAGGATAGATTATTTTTATTATTAATAATAATAATAATAATTCTTTATTTCAGATGGAATAGCACATACTACATGGTCGAACGGCTATTGAAGGTTAAAGATTCTATTTGCCTGTATGCCAGCAAACATAGTATTCCACAAATATCTCCAGAAGAGTGGTTGTACCTTAATAAATTAGTGGCAATTCTCACCCCCTTTGAAGAAATAACGAGAAATCTGAGCGATACAAACACTTGCATATCGTCAGTTATTCCTTTGATACATGTACTGAAACATACACTGCAAATGGAAAAGGAAAAAATTGACACAAATCCAAATTTCAAGAATATCATTCAAATTCTAATTGAAGATATCAATTATAGATTTTGTGACCTAGAAAGCAATACCCTGTATTCGCTTGCTACATATTTGGACCCAAGGTACAAATTAAAGTTTTTTAATGAGGTTATTAAAGAGCAAGTTCAGTCCGAACTAATACGTTTGCTAACCCTTTATGACTCGAATGTTGCAAGCCGAGTTGACGATGATGAACCTTCTGTAGCCAAGAGAGCGAGATTAGCATCAAATGCAAGTAATGTTCACCCAAGCACAAGTTTTGAGATTTTGTCACCAATACAAAGTGTGCATTCCAACCTGGCTGATATGTTGAAGAATTGCAGTGATGAAGAGGAATCGGAAAATGACAGCATGGATACCAACAGCAACCTCATGATATGGAAAACACTAATTAATGAATATAATAAAGAAAATAGACTCCAACTAAATGAAGATCCCTTATTGTGGTGGAGATATAACATTAAATATAAAGTTTTTGCTCCCATAGTTCGCATTTACTTATCGGCGCCACCAAGTTCAGTGCCAAGCGAACAGTTATTTAGTGCTGCTGGTTTAATTTACGAACCCTTGAGAAACCGCTTAGAAGGCGAAAAAGCCGCAAAGCTTTTGTTCGTAAAATATAATTTGCCTCTTGTCAATTTTGATTACTAAGATGAATCATGAACATGTATAGGTATGTACAATTGTACACATTATAATATATAATATAAATAAATGTTGCTGACTCTATTAATTATAAATTTATTTATATTTTCCCAACAAATTTCACCTCCGCCTCCGCCTCCGTTAACCTCCGCATCCGCGGAGGCGAACCTCTTCACCTCCGCATCCGCCTCCGCCTCCGCTAAGTAGGCCTCCGTTACAACCCTATTTGTTACTATTTCACGCAAATACTACTAAACTGATTACAATGAAATTTAGCACACATATAGAGGGTAACTTGGATTAACACATAGGATAGGTTTTATCTCGGTAATCCCACTGGAACGGGAACTATACGGGTTTTTCTTTGTAAAAGCGGGCGAATCCGCGGGCGGAAAGATTAAATATAAATACTTATCGCTAATATAGGTAATAATATAATAATGACTACATTATGTTTACGCTACGCTCGCTACGATATACTACGCTGAAAAAACTAAACGCACTTAAAAAGGCACTGTTTATATTCATGTAAACATTAAGTGCACAGATTAAAAACCCTTTAAAAGGTTATTTCCACTAGAAATTTTTACCTCATGATCGCGGGCAAAGTTTCAATTATTATTAATGCAAAGGGTGAAATGTTAATAGTTTTGGTCCCTCGGCAAGTTGGAATTTGTTGTGGTGGTTTTGTGTGAAATTATAACGAATGCTAAATGGTTTTTATTTGTGTTACAATGTTGGGTGCGGTTTGGCAGTTTGATGGGGGATTTAATTATCGTTTGTGTAATAGTTAGTTATAATAAATGGGTGAAAGTCATGACATTGTTTAAAATACATATTATATTGATAGAGACATTTCCGCAATATGAACATTTCATGTATGTTTCACTGATGGTTTTTTATGAGCAAAGGTATAATACGTTTAGTATATTCTGATCTTACAAACTTTTTTACAATCACTGAGAATGAAACCTAGTACCTAAATGAAAAACGTATAAATGATGGCTAATGGCTATTTCCATGATATCTGTATCATTGAGGGAAATAAAATTTTGTAGTTTCTCAAAACCTATATTTTATCCATTTTCTCATTAGTATGATGACTATGAAAAATTAACGATCAATCGTCTTTTAACAATTACGAATTTAAATATTTTTTTCAGTTCTATAAGATATTAACTATTAAAAACGCAGACAAAATAGCGGACAGCCGCTAGTATTCCTTAGGCTTCTAATTATAAGTTTAAAGTCAGTACTTGTTTCTTGTTAATTTGTAATTAAAAAAAGACTCTGTGTACTTAAAACTTGTTACACTTTTTCTCCAGCGAGTTTTCAGTTTCAGTTTATGACGTGGTGTAAGCAGCTCTATATAAATATTGTAATATTAGTAGTATATTAATAGTATAATAGTAGTAGTAGTAGTAGTAGTATTAAAATTCTTTTTAAACAAAATTAAAATTAATAACTTAATTATGTACTTACCGTAATGTAGTGAATGATAATAATCAAACATACGTAAAGAGCACAATGTTCAGTTTTATCGCTGAAGCAGCTATCTAACCCAGATAACTTAGACTGTGACATTCTAATAGAAATTAATTATACATGATGGCTATCTTTTAGTTTTAATTATCATTTAAGTGAAATAGTCACTATAAAATTTGAATCGCAAATTTTAGAAAAAGCTCATAGGTAGATTAAGGTTGTTGTAACAGTGAAACGGCTTTGAGGATTTGGACGTTCTCCCCGCGCTAGCCACGCACCCCCGCTTCATTTTTACGTGCGCAGAGCGTGTTCCGCGCTCATCGCAATTCGCAACTAGCCGCTCGCGCCGCGTTCCGCAGCAGCTCGGGCATTTTTATTACCCGACTAAAAAGAAGGGTTATGTTTTTCGCGCCTATCTTTGTATGTATCTAATATTCTTTATACTCTGATATCTTCCGAACCACTGGATGGATTTCTTTAATTAGGGTATCGTTAGATTCGTCGTATTAGCCCAACTTTTGTTAGATAGGTGACAAAAAAAAAAAGAAAAATGTGGGGTGCTAGACTAAAATAAAAAAAAAAAAATCTTTTTCTGCTATATGGGTATCAAATTAAAGGTATCATAATAAGGATTCCAAAAAAGTATATCATGCTTATAGTTATTACCTACAATAATAAAACAACATAGATTTATTTAATTAAATTATAATAAAACAACATAGATTTATTTTTTGTGAAATGAAATCAGTATTTGTGAACGTCAAAATGGCGGGACCACCTCAGATTTTTGAAAATTATGTAGGTACCTAATACTCTTTGCATTATTTTTGATCTATTAAAAAAGTAAATTCGGCATAAAAAGTTAAAAAAAAATTTAAGAGAAAAGCGCCTGAAAGAAATGCAATTTTATTAACATTGTAATTTTTTCAGGCGCTATTAAAAACTTTATTTTACTTTTTTATACTGAATTTACTATTTTAATAGTTTAAAAAGGTAAAATTGTACTTTATAGGGCGTGGAGTTGAGAGTCGTAAATTTTTTTGTGGTTAGCTATTGTCCTATGGAACCTAAATCTGAAATTTCACTTTGAGGATAGTTTTTGAGTTACGAATTTTTGAAAATCGGAAAATTACTATAGAAAGTTATCTTATTTTTGTTACGCATATTTATTGTTTTTGACCGCCTCCTTGGTACAGTGGTTGACGCGTGAGCGTAGAACCGAGGGGTCCTGGGTTCGATTCCCGGTGGAGACGAAGAAAAAAAAATGTCTCGGTCTGGTAGGACACAGAAGGCTGATCACCTACTTGTCCCTAAAGAAAATCGATCAGTGAAACAGATGTATGCATAATGCATCTGCCCCTTACCCCACTACGGGGACACGGGACTTATAGCACTAAAAAGCATAAAATAAAAAAGTTGTTAAAAAACCCGACTGAGAAAAAAACAAGTTCAAAACAAGATTTCTAATAGAAAACTTAGTAGCAGGCGGGCACACATTCGCAAACATAGTTAAAAGAAAACTTATGTGAACCCACGCGCACGCACAAAATTGTCCAAAAAAAAAATTGCACAAAATTGCCATCCACAATCAGGCAAAATACAATTTTAGAGAATGAGCAGCACAACCTCCTCGTCTGACAGTTCGAGCTACAGTGCCGCCCGTCGCCCGCGCACGGACCCGCTCATTTCATTTCATTTAGAGAACAGTGAATAATTATTTGTAGCTCAATAAGAACTTGCCTTGTCTCGCCAAACGTACAATTTATGACAAACACCTTTTAAAATATTATTGTGAAAGAAAAATAGTAAAACTCCATACCGTTTAGACGTAGTTACGAAAATTCAAACAAGAAATGCTCCACTTTGGAATATTTTTTCGGACATTATTTTTATAGATAGAATTATTTAAAACGTTCAAATTAAAGTTTAAGGTCTAATGAGTAACATATATTTTTTTTGGACATTTATATTCACTAACCGAAGAGTAGTTAGACGAAGAAAACAGGTAATTGGCAGTAAGTGGCCCCTTAAAAGAGAACAAGAGAAACAAAAGGTTATGCCTTTTCCCATTTAGTTGCGAGGAAGGAAAATATAATGTAAATAGTTGCATAGGAAATACTGGAGGACTTATTGATTATTGGGTAGCCACATTACCTACCTTCTCTTTAATTAGTTGATTTCCTTTAAATGTAAAGAAAATGCAAATATTCATTTTATGTACACATTTTAATTTTTATATTACTACTAGCGGTCCGCCCCGGCTTCGCCCGTGGTACCAACATGTTTAAACTATCCTATCTCTCAAGTTGGATCGAACTGCACATGGTGTGCGAATTTTATTATAATCGGTTAAGTGGTTTAGGAGTCCATCGAGGACAAACATTATGACACGAGATTTATATATATTAAGATAAAGGTTTCCAAAGGTTGGTTACCTTACAGGCGTTAGTTGCTACAATTTATCACAATATCTTAAGCTATTTGAATCCTAGCCTGTCATACATATTAGTATTAACGACCTGCTATGATAATTCTTCGCGAAAAGCTTCGGTATTAAACGTATACCTCTAGCATTATAATATATTAAATATATGAACAATACTAGAGGAGACGTAACGTTATATTATATTCCGTATATATTTGATGAGTTGATTGGTACAGAATACTTAATACTACTACATAATGTGTACTACATTAATGTATGTCAAAACTGTTGTGTTTAGAAGTCTGTTATTTTGTACAAAAAGATCGAATCTGTGATGGGTAATACAATAACAATTTAATGAAAATTCTCATTTAAATTAATTATAGTATAGTGTATACATCCGCCTTAGTCACATTCTTTATATCTATGTCTCTTGTGTTCTAAAAAAAGGAAAAAAACTTCAATGTTCTCAAAATAGTAGAGCAAGCTATTATTTGAACGTATGTTATCTATATATTTAGATCTCTAGACAATTTAGCGCGCGTGTTAGAACAAAAACTGTCCTAAAATCAACAAATCTTTCTAATTATCTAGAACATAAAGTCCCTCGGAATGGGCTATAAAATAAACAATTATTACGGGCAACCCTTGTTCAAGTAATCCTATGAAACCTTTAATGTTTTACGTAATTTATTGCCAGGATATTTGATCCTGATGTCAGCAATATTCCCAAATTGTTACTTCATTTATTTAAGCCAATGGCTTCTTAATATTCTTCGTTTAATTGGAATGTTTAGTTTGTGTTTGTGTTAATAATTTGTTTGTTTAATTGGAGATATTTCATTTGGTGAATAGAGGGTAAGGGTCGGACTTCAAGAGTGTACGAGGCAATTTCACATTGGACTAACTGATATGGTTCAAGATATTTTAGGTTCCATCCTTGTTACATCACATACAAATTATATGTCTTCGTCTCGATCAATAACCAGAGAAATTAAGTTTTTTCGATGACAGCTTAGCTCTTTATAACATCAGCTGTCACAGGTCCTGAAAAAATTGTTCGAACAGTTTAAGGATTCACCCGGATACAAATTTAATTACTATGAATACCTACCTAGATTTATATTTAAGGGCCCTTAGTAGGTGAAAACGGCAAAATGGACTGTTATCTATGAGCTATAATTGAAAATATTGAAGTTTTTTCGCACTGAAATTTCTAATATGTATTACAGAACGTATATGTGTGATGGGATGACTGTTTCCAAAACACGATTTCACAACTTTTATTTAAACTGTCATATCATAGGTACTTGATTTTAGAATATTAATAACTATGTAACAATTAGTAACACATTAAACAGCCATTAACATCGCACTATAAAAGCGCTCCATATCTGGTTTCATAAAACAATACCAGCTTTCACCCATGAAGATATTTGGACTCAACCAATACTGCTAAAAGCTAGCGAAGCGTGCAAGCATGCTTGTTGAACAAAAGACAAGTCTAATGGCTCTGCACCAAGCCTGCACAGTTTAATCGATATGAGCTAATGTATCCAGTGTTATGGTGCTTTTCCACCAATCATTTACGTGGATGTGCAGCGAGGAATGTGTTTGTAAATAACCAATCTTATCGCTTCAAACTTCAAGCTAAATGAACACATGATACAAATTATTGGTGGAAAAGCACCCTTATGGACCCTCTTCACAATGGGCAGCGATGGGCGAATAGAGGCAATCACGATAGTAAGGCCTTAATGTCTATAATAGACCATCATTGTAGATGAATCGCCGTAATGGCATCAAACATCGACCATTATTTGTTGGGCCAACGTTGCCCATTGTGAATAGGGCCGTGGTGTGTAATGAGTAATGACACAGATGAAGTAAAAGTGAAGTATATCGTATGAAGAAGAAGACCTTGAGTTTTGGCGTATCGTGAACATTTCTTAGAGATATCTAGCTAATCTACTTCTCATATTATGTAGAATCACAAAATAATTAATTAGGTAGCTAAGCAGAAACTCAATACAAACGCGCAAAATGTTTTTGGTATATGGATATATTATGTACACATTATACCTATAAATTTTGCGCTACATGATGTTTAAAGTAAATTTTAATATTCAATAAATATATTAATAAAATAATAACGTCCTAGTACGGTGGACTAGGACGTTATTATTATCCTAACTAAAACATGAGATCATTTTCATCCATTATTTTTGTTATTTTCCCCCTCTACAAAGCTATAATCGGATTGAACAAATTAATTATCTAATCAATTACACATCTCAATTTACAAAATTAAATAGGACATTTGAATATTTCCAGTAATAGAGAGGAAAATTCCGTAAAAGAGAGCAAAGTTTGTTTATATTTAAGAGAAAAACATCTCGTCTCGTCTTACCTTGTATTGTCGTTTACAGGAAATTGAAGTTTACCAACGGTATTCGTGTTATTTTTCACTTTCCGTTATTTATAAATGAATTATTGTATTGTTAGGAGTTGAGAAAAGTTATTGTAGAATGTTTAAAGGTGGGTTCCCACGGCCTGATTTCTTCACAGATCCGACCGCGCCAGACCAGACCACATGCCGTGGGAATCGGCGCGCCTGTGGTCGTCCGCCGAGGCCCGTGCTATCCATAGGAAGTCGGTAAGATCAAAGGCGCGGCGTGGCGCGGCGCGACGGCGTCCGTCGACGTCCGTCGTGGTCCGTCGGGGCCTGCCGTCTGTAGCGCGTATGCGTCGGTTGTAATCGTTCATTTCACCTGCGGCCGCGTATGCGAGTACACGTGCTGATGGAGTGGACGAACGAACTTATTTTCGAGTTTTTAACTCTATACCAAAATGAACCAGCGCTATGGAATTGTTCAAAACCTCAACATAAAAATAGAAATTATGTTAATGATGCGTGGTTACGAATAAAAACCAACTTAACACATGGAAATATACCTATCGTTGAATTAAATTATTAATTAGTAGGAATGACCGTCCACAGGCCTCGCCAGACGCACACAGGCCGTGGGAACGCTCAGTTCAGATCGCGACGGATGGCGACAGGCGCTTGTCGCCTGCCGAGGTCTGTGAAGAAATCAGGCCGTGGGAACCCACCTTAAGGTTACGGTGTACATTAGCTAAGTAGATTTGTAAGCTATTAGACCGGGAGATATTGACACAAAATTTCGAGTCATTTGTAACAGGATGGCGGTTCTACAGGGGTCTTAGTACGCAATGACAAAAAGAAAAATGATGGTGTGAACGCTGGTACCGGCGGCTTAGTCGCGTGGGCGTTAGTCGAACTCGTCGGAAAAATAGCGAAAGTCAAACGATTTGTAACACAAAAATTTTAGAATTTACCGATAGCCCATAAAAAAGAAGTAGGCGGTAGTGTCATGCCATACTTTTCCGGTGTGACTTACAGCCCGCCATACCGACGCGAATGTGTTGATTTAAATAAAACAATTATTCAACCATTTGTACCAGGCTAACTTTTGCACAGGTAACCATCGTCGTGCAGCCATTTACGAAAATCGCCATGCCATACTTTTCGGACGATTCCAAATGGTCGCCATACCGCCGAAAATCTGCAAAAAATTTTTTTTTCGCCAAACTTTTTGTACCAGTATTGCATTTGGATTTTTGGAGAGTATTTGATAAAATGTGACCATTATTATATTTGCCATACTTCTAGTAGGGGGAAAAAGTGCTGTCATACTTGAAAAAATAATTTATTATTAATTTTTCTTTTTGTTATTGCGTACTAAGAACCCTGTAGAACCGCCATCCTGTTACAAATGACTCGAAATTTTGTGTCAATATCTCCCGGTCTATATACCTTCTGTTCAATTTTATTTTATCGCCCTTTTTTCTCTGGTTGTCATGCAGAGAAGTGAGTAATAATAATTGGGTTATTGTAAATTTGCCACAAAGTTAATTCGTCACGTTTTTAAAACTCCATACATTGAAAGTAAATTCGTCACATGCCTTAAAAAGTATGTGTAAGTTCGTCACAGGTATATTCGGGTTATTGTAAATTTGCCACAAGTAGTAAAGTACCGCCAGCAAGCAAGGCAAGTGAATTATACCTTTCAGCCTGCGATGAAACCAGCAATATAATGATTTACATTTTAATATTACAGTCATCATTCACATAAGGTAAATTCATCAATAACATAAGGTAAATTCATTATTGAGTCAAATTGATTTGCGCTTTTTAAATGTTTGAAATGATTTTTTATGTATTAGAATTTTTATTGTGTTATTAGAATTTTATTTTAAAGTTTTTTTTCTTAAATCTCGTAAATACTGGTGCCATCAATGGATTTATGTTCATGGCTGGATCTTTCACCATAAACATTTCATAAACTGCCAGACGTCGACGACATGTAAATTCACAAGTGCGGCGCGAGAGACTGACTGGTAGCATAGCAAAGCAACCCGCTGCGGTTGGGGCGTGCGGTACTGTGCAGTACAACCCGCTCGCGCTGTGACGTCATTTGGAAGGAGGCTATCGCTGCTGAGGGCTTGGGGCGAATGGGGGGCGCCACGCGGGGCAGCGGGAAAGGGGTCGCATTCCAGCGGAGTGCACAGTTGATTCTTATGAGTTGACCATCGACCACACAACCATGGTTGTGTGGTCGATGGAGTTGACAAACCCAAGTTTTTTTACATAGGTAAGGGACCTAGATAGACAGCATCGCTCCTGCACATGCGCTCGCTCGCTCGCTCGCTGCACCTATCTCTTTCTAGGCGCAAGAACCAACCCTTTATGCAAACATTTCATCCTTATTTTTATGAGATTGTTATAAATATTGTAGAGCCGCTCTTAATTCATTGCATTTTAAAAATATTTATACAGAGAACTGTGATTTTTACGATTACCTATGTAGAATAATATACAGTGTGTAAGTAAACTAACTAAAGGCAATCGTTTTAATCTGGCAGAGTATAGACGATGCAGGACGGGCCCTGGCCATTTGTTCCTGTGGGAGCCAGAGAGGTAAGACATCAAATTTGTAGCTTATTTTCTCATTAATCTTTAGTGAGTCTTTGTTTACCTTGAGTTGTTTATTTATTTTTTTGGTACACAAATCATAAAAAAAAACAAATCTTATTTTTCATAGTACACAAAATACAGCATGGTAATTTTATTTTAAGCTAAATGATCTCAAGTGAATTTTCATAACAATTAAAATTAGTTTACTTATAAGAAAAATACGTTACCATCTGGATAGAGGAGCTCTTCATAAACACTGATTAAAAGGATTGCCTTTAGTTAGTTTACATACGGTAGATGTTAAGTAGTATTTTTTATAACTGTTGTATATTTTTAGAACATTCAGGGTGTAAGGGACAGCCTTTCGAAAACTTTAACAATGGACTCAGACCGCGGTCCATTGTTAAAGTTTGAATGAAAAAAAAATTTCCACTTCCCATACAAAATTTTCGAGTGAGATGCTAATTTTGTATGGGAGGTTGAAATTTTTTTTTTCATTTCCACAATATGCTTTCTTTGAGAAAGTTGCTCAGAATGATTCCATGGTTAAAGTTTTCGGGAGGCTGTCCCTTACACCCTGTATACAAAATAGGTGAAAAATATTTTATCCTTATTTTTATACGATTGTGATAAATATTATAGAGCCGCTCTCATTTCATTATATTTTAAAAATATTTATAGAGAGAACTGTGATTTTTACCATTACCTATGTAGAATAATGTAGATGTTAAGTAATACTCTTTATAACTGCTGTGAATTTTTAGAACATATACAAAATAGATGTTCCTTGGTTTTAGCAAAATTTATCTTTGTTATGCTTTTCCTTATGTTTTTACAAAGTCCATCGCCATCCAATTTGACTGTGATTTTTTTACATGTAAGGTTGAAAATCTAAAACTGATTAAGAAATAAACATTTTAAATTAATTTATTGTTTAATTTTTTTGCTATCTGTACTTAAATTATCGATGTGACGAATTTACAATACTTGATATTAAATCGTGACGAATTAACTTTAAAAAAATAAAAGTGTGGCAAATTTACACATACTTTTTTAGGTGACGAATTAAATTTGTGGCAAATTTACAATAACCCTAATAATTAATAGTAAATAATAAGACCTAAGTAATTTATAAATAAATTAAAATAGTGTGTAGTATTATTTCTAAGTAAGTACTTAATACCTACCTATATGCCTATTTAATCGTTTACATGCTAGTCAGAATTTCTGTTTTAATAAAATACTAAAGTAATCATAAATTATGTATTAGACATATTTAACATTTTGCTTTGAACAATGTCTTTATTCCAGTATCTATTAACATGTACGTTATCTTAAACAATATTCTACTATTTATATAGGTACATAATAATGCTTATGCCACACCGCACCCTGTCCATTGAGCGATATTTTATCTAACAGGCTTGCAGCCACGCTTCAGTGCTTACGTTGTTAGCCATTTAGGTACCTACCCTAGGGTTATATGATACATATTATAGTGCTCAAGTTTACATGAGAGTTGGGGTTTGAGTAACGGCCAGTTCCTGAGTTTATAATTTAAAGAAAGAACGGCTCAAACCATGCTTAAATGCTGCTTAAATACTTTCATTAGAGATAAGCTTTGTCAAACCTTAATCAAAGAAACTCTCTAGCCAAAACTGGCCTTTACAATAGTACCAGCTTAACTTTAAAATGGATTTGTCGAAAGTCGGTTTGTCTGTAATGTGCAATTAGAATTTAACAATCAAGTAAAATGGAATTAAAAAAATTTAACAAGAAAAAACAAGACGTTCAAAAGTCATATCTACTGTTGATAATTATGATGCAACGTTCAGTATTGAAAATATGTAACAAGAAAAAACAATTAGTTAAAAAATTCATACTGTTTGTAATTATGATGCAACCTTTTTTTTTTTTTTATAGAGGGGAAATCTTCCAAAGATACCCACGGCCCCCGGGGAAGGAGCCGTGGGTTATGTCGGATTCTTACCGACTAAAACCCCACTGTGTTCCGTCGAGCCGCTTTAATGATGGGGCCGCGGGTATTTGTTAGAATTCTTCCGAAAAAATTATGATGCAACCTGCGGTAAAAAACTACAATTACAGCTTACATTAGAAAAAAATATCTTATTAATTTCATAATTATCGAAGTTTAGAAAGACACCTTTCAAATACATATAATTATTACTACTAATACTGAATCAAATTGTCACACATTTAATAAGTTTAAAATTTATATCTAGTTCAACAAAACCCACTTCGCAACAACTAACCCTCCTTCAAGCGAAGTCGGATATCAAACTCGACATTACTCCTGCCTTCACAAAGTATGCGAAGTAACTTTAACAATGCAATATAACATTGTCAGAGCGAGAATGCATTTGCGACAAAGGTACTTAATTTAATTACACTTTTATACTGTTAGCATTACATTTCTTAAGATTTAGTGTGAATAGATGCAATGCAATTAAATATATGTTAAACTAGCTTCCAACCACGACTTTGTACGTGCATCCCCGTTTTCCCGTTCCCGCAAGAATTTCGGGAAATCCTTTCTTAGCGGATGCCTACGTCCTAACATCTACCTGCATGCCAAATTTCAGCCCGATACGTCCAGTGGTTTGGGCTGTGCGTTGATAGATCACTATATCAGTCACCTTTGAGTTTTATGTGTATAGATTTACAAGGAAAGAAAACACTGTTTATGTAATTGACACAAACATAAACATATTTATCATTGAAACACTGAAGTTAACTTTCCTACATAAACTATAGTATAAAAAAATTTCAGCTCAATCGGTAACCGGGAAGTGAATCAAAGTTACTTGCTAGATTTTCAATAAAGTCATCGAGATCAGACAAAAATGCTCATAAAATAAAAACTACTGGGCCTATCCGAATGAAATTTTTATGGGACCAATTCGAAACCATTCCACATGTTCAGAAACCTCGGCGTAATCGGTGTACATACATTAAAAAAAACATACCGGCCGAATTGATAACCTCCTCCTTTTTTTTGAAGTCAGTTAAAAAAAAAGTGTCAAATTAAATAATTATAATATAAAATACTTAATAGTTATGATAAAATAAATGTATTATTACTTTTAGTAAAAGCATGTATATGTAAGTATATTAATGTAGAGAGAGAGAACTTCAAGTAAAATAAAAGTAAAAAATAAACTTAAAATCAGACACCAAGTAAGGTGACTAGATAAATTCAGAAGTTTTAACGAGTTGAAAATATTGTAACCCAACGTTTGGCCAGCAATTTTCCACACAAAGGGAATCATAAATGTTGGTCCGTTTTTAGTCAGCATATAATCAAAGGGTATAAGGGCAAATGATAAAGGTTTATATCAAAATAGGTTATAGCTAGTGATAAGGTACCCTAAGCTGTCAAGCTGACATAAATGAGTTATGTCAGCTTGACATTGCCCGTATGTTTCGAATGAGATTCGAAATTCAAATTCTTCTTCTTGTCTTTTTTTTTTCTTTGCAGTCAAGTCACCTTTAAAAAAGATAGTATATATAATTTCTAATTTGCACATTTTAATGGTTTTTTATTTAGTCCATATTGTCAACTAATAATACCTAGACATCATAAAATCAGAACATCAAAAGGGTCTAATATCTGAGATATTTCAAACAATGGGGTGCCTTAAATTTTTGCAACAGATAGTAAAGGTGGATGTCGTAGAATGTCTTTAAATCTCACGAATTCCGACAATAACCTCGCTTACAAACGTCGAGCCTGTTTAATTAAACCTTTACATTACAGTATGGTTTACTCACTGTTATTTTAAACGCTACATTTTACAATATAATGACAAAAGGTATATATTAATAAAAATAAAATAAACCTTTTGGACAAATTTGTAATAAATATAAACGTATAATGTTATGTAGAATTTTGTACATTGAAGATATTTTGGGATAAATTATTGAAGGGAATGGGAAAAGTGAATATGATAAATAAAAAGCAAACAATAAGTACAGCCATAGGTTTATTTCTGGAAGTCTTATTGTAGGTAAATATGTGTATTACCAGTATGATGCAATTATGTTTTAAATTAAATGCACCAATAACATTTAAAAGCTCAGCATGCAGGTCTTCGGTGGCGAATCGTATTGGAAATCTTAGATGGAGGCCTTTTCCAGCAGAGGACGTCCCACGGCTGAAACAATAACAGTTGTAATATATAAGAAGTTGTGAAGGCAAAAATGAAGAGTTTATTATTATTATAATTTAGTTAATATTACTTTTAAAGGCAGAAAATATATGATCGATTCATAAATTCCTCAAACGCACTTAAAACCGCGACGTTTTTCAGCACAGTGGGTACACAATAGCGTTTTATGCGTAACAAAATATTTGATGAGATACATACGCTGAGTTTGTCTTTATAATGTGTTTACTGAGCGAAAACCTGAGCGTGATCATGTTTACAATTTAACTTTATTATAATACGTATAAAAATTAAATTGCCATACGCAATATTTTACATAAAATCTGTAACAGGGGATAAAAAGCAAAATGACGAAATACTATGTAAATAATTTAAGTATAGTCCTTTTTTATTCTTACGTTTTCTTTATGCACTGATGAATTTTGATCACTTCAATTGGTCTAAGATCCGAATATGAAACGAAACCTAACGGTTTGATAAGAGAATCAAATTTATTTTATAATAAATTTCATATATTATAAAATAAATTAAAAATGGGTAGACAACAGAAATCCTGGACAGAATATTTTTAATTATTTTTTGAAAAATGATTTTTCATAAAATGTTGCAAAATGAAGATAATAATAAAATTTTATACTGGACTTAAAGTATAGAGCATATAGAATGTGCAATCGTAGGGTAGACTATTATTTACCTGGACGAACTACTGGGTAGACAGGTATAAACATGTATGTCAATACTAGTTACTTTCACTAGATTTGATAATAGAAAAAAAATTATATCAGCATAAGCGCTGTTTTATTCTGAACACGATGATATAGGGTAGACTGCAAAAAAATTGGTCCTAATAGGGGTATACAAAATTTAAAAATTTCAATTTCAACGCGTCCGGAAATGAGTGACATATAGATCTGAGGTAAGTATACTGTGTGATAATAAAGGACCGAACATTGCTGTTGTGTCTCATGGGATCGTGAATATAAGAAAGTGCGCATGCTCGGTATGTAAACTTTATAGAGAGTAGAGGTACCTCTGCTATCCTCCATATTGTAAACAGCCCATTTAGCCAAACGTCAAAACGCAAATGAAAAGGAATAAAAAGGAATAGAATCCGCTAGCGATACTAATTGTCATAAGCGTACGATATTTCGCTAAGGATTTGTTCACCCTACCAACGACGAAGACGACCACTTACAAAATTTTCATCCAGTCACAATTTAACAAAATTGTGAAAAACACACTTAAAATTAAAATATTAAAATTTCCTGTCGTTCTGGTGATTGGAATTTTTTTTTGCGAATAATAAATGAAGATTTTTCGTAGAAACGGTGGCTCCTAGAAAAAAATGTATTGGAAGTTTTTTATAGATAATTTTATGATCTACAATTTTGGTCATCTCGGCGAAAATCGCAAAAAACCTATTTTTTTATTAATTGACCTCGAAATTTTTTTATAACTTCACATATATTTTTAACTATAAAAAAAAACCTTTTATCAGCGTACATATACATATATTTATATATATTTATTTGTTTAATTTGTGTTATATTATTTAATATTTTTTTTTGATATTCAATATATTAAATTGTTATGTATATAATTAATTAATTTGTTAGCAACATTTTTTCAGTTGCTCCGAAATAACGCATACTGAATTCAAATGTCAGTTGCTCCTAAATAACATGTACTGCATAAGACAATTAGTATCGCTAGCGGATTCTATTCCTTTTTATTCCTTTTCATTTGCGTTTTGACGTTTGGCTAAAGGGGCTGTTTACAATATGGAGGATAGCAGAGGTACCTCTACTCTCTATAAAGTTTACATACCGAGCATGCGCACTTTCTTATATTCACGATCCCATGAGACACAACAGCAATGTTCGGTCCTTTATTATCACACAGTATACTTACCTCAGATCTATATGTCACTCATTTCCGGACGCGTTGAAATTGAAATTTTTAAATTTTGTATACCCCTATTAGGACCAATTTTTTTGCAGTCTACCCTATATCATCGTGTTCAGAATAAAACAGCGCTTATGCTGATATAATTTTTTTTCTATTATCAAATCTAGTGAAAGTAACTAGTATTGACATACATGTTTATACCTGTCTACCCAGTAGTTCGTCCAGGTAAATAATAGTCTACCCTACGATTGCACATTCTATATGCTCTATACTTTAAGTCCAGTATAAAATTTTATTATTATCTTCATTTTGCAACATTTTATGAAAAATCATTTTTCAAAAAATAATTAAAAATATTCTGTCCAGGATTTCTGTTGTCTACCCATTTTTAATTTATTTTATAATATATGAAATTTATTATAAAATAAATTTGATTCTCTTATCAAACCGTTAGGTTTCGTTTCATATTCGGATCTTAGACCAAATAAGAAAACGTCAAAGTTCAACCTTGCGTAATCGAGAGGAATCGTTTTACAATATAGGGAAGGGACATTAAAGGTTTCCATGGAAACGAAACATGTTTGGCGCCTTTTTTTAAATAGAGAACATTTTTGAATTTTTTTTGCTCTATGTGTTCTATAGTCGGATTTTTAATTAGACAAAGTAAACTGACGTTTACTGTGTTGTCAGTTTTTGATGAAATAAAAATAGCGTTGTCACGAAGTGAATGATTGAAAAACGGGAATGAATGAAATTGAATCGATCGTCTAGTGAATATTTAGTGTGTAACAATATAACATCAAATAAACACAACAATGACAACAAACACAACGTAATTCGTTACAATTAACGAAAAAAATACAAAAACAATAACCTAAACAGCGTAAAAATAAAAATAAAAAAATGATTATAATTACTACTAGTAACTTATATCATAAATAGCTTTATATATTATAATTAGAAATAATGTTATTTTATAGTTTGAAATGATGAACTATTCACACTCATTGTTCATTTATCTGATTGAATGAGAACTGAATTCCTCACTATTACTTTAAATGTGGCAACATTATTTTACAAAGTGACATTAGCTGCTGTCAGTTTACTTTGTCTAATTAAAAATCCGAGTATAAGTGTTCTCAGTGTGTCATCTATGGTATTATAATATTATCTGTGGTTCTATTTTGAGCGTTTTCCCGCCCATTTTGGACATGTTTCTTTTGCTTCAGTTTAACAGGATCACGCACAAAATGCATGCATGCATAAATTCGAAGTTCAATATCTAGTCATTACACATGTATGAATGTAGATTTATACAAGCGGCACAAGAAAGGTCTATCTGACCTCTCGTGAATTCGTTTTGAAAACATTGAGATACATATATGGAGCAGACACCACGAACAAAATCTGTGCGCCAAGCGCGGCGGCGCGGGGCGCGCGAATGACGGCTAGACAGTCATAGATTATGCGATGTCACTGACTCACCGCTATAGAGGCGACACTTTGTTTCATTCTGTCTATTTTATTGGGTGCCACTCCTTACATGCACGTTGACTTGAAATTTTCTTTGTACTTACTTAATATTTATTTTAGGTATAAACTGACTTTACTACGCGGGGCTAACAATATCTGGCATATAATATAGGATGATGTAAATAATGACGTCATATGGAATAATTTAATTTTTTTCGGGTTTTAGGTTCAGTCAGGGCTATGGGAAGTTTCATTCCTTACAAATTGAGCCTTTTTTAGAAAAAAAAAATAAAAGCCGTGTAAAAATTGTGTTTATTTAGTTCATCATCCTCAGAACATGTTCCCGGCTCAGAAATTGCTTGTATTGTTCCAGTACTATTGTAGCACACCTTCGGCTAAAATAAATATAATAATAATAATGTTAGTGATGGCTAAAATAATATTTTATTTGTTATACAAATCCGTAAAATTTTATTATTATTACTAACATCAATACAAGGAACAGCAGACTTCTTTAGAAAACGCCTTCCCGCTTTTGTGGTATATTTATCCTCATCGCGAAAATGCAATGAACAGACGCAAGTTCTATCGGATGGTAATCAGGTTTCTTCACTGCGGTTGTTTTGGACAAATTTTACCCATTTTTCCCTTTCTTCACGGCCCAGACATGGAAACCTTGAATAGAAAAAATATTAATTACTTATCTCTGAACTAGCGGTCCGCCCCGGCTTCGCCCGTGGTACATATTTCGCAATAAAAAGTAGCCTATGTTCTTTCTCAGGGTCTAAAGATTGTCTGTGCCAAATTTCATCAAAATCGGTCCAGTAGTTTATGAGCCTATTCATTACAATCAAACAAACAAACAAAGTTTTCTTCTTTATAATATTAGTGCAGATAAATAAATAATAATTCAATTATACGTTCAAGTCAGTAGCTTATACAATATCAGTTAAAAACTTGATTAAAATCAATTAACAAAAAAAAAATTGGTGATTAAGTAATTGATTTTCATATTTCATGATTTCACCTTTTTTCAATTAACAACCAGTCTATGCTTTTCTAAATATGTAAAATTATTATTTTATACTATAAAAATATACGCCAGCAAATATTACTAACAACACTTATTTCATGCCCAATGTCATATCTTAAATTTTTAATCTATGACAAATGACGCAAAATGTCGCCCGCCAAAAATTTTGCTCTAACTAAGTTTTAAAAATTATTATCTAGTTACTTACTGATGAAAAGTTATTCCTTTGCACTTTTCCGTATTATTTGTATTATTTGTGCAATATCGTAACACACACGTAGGCATATTTGATGCGTTTCACTTTAAAACAAATAAAAAATGAGCGTGACGTTCGCGCCAATGAGCGAGCAAGCGACTGAGTGCAGTTACGCCAGATGGCGTATGTTGAGCGGAACATAAGTGATGTAGGCGGTATCGTCTCCATATTAATATTATCTCAATGTTTGAATATTACTATTTATAATGTAATCATTTATAAATTACCTATTACGTTCTATAACTTATAAGGAAAATAATATAACTCGATATTTTCCCACACACATAATAAATTTAAAGTACAATTATAAACATTACAATAATAAGTACAATTACGTTTACTGTCCTTTTAAGATTTTTTCTTAATAAATAGAAAAACTTTTATTAAAAGGGTCAATGACTTATTCAATCCTGAACGTAATAATAATAATTATTAATTATTAATAGGCAAGTCGTTAAACAAAGTTCGTCAACATTTGTAAAAATTTTCACCGTAAATTATTTATGGACCTATTGTAATAGTGCAAATATATTATTATACTAGCTGACCCCGAGCGTTTCCTGAGTCAAACATTATTGTT
This sequence comes from Colias behrii, assembly GCA_029959065.1. NCBI lineage: Eukaryota > Metazoa > Arthropoda > Insecta > Lepidoptera > Pieridae > Colias > Colias behrii. The sequence goes on along the minus strand of JARWMC010000017.1, from coordinate 2,420,950 downwards.
ATTTCACATTCAAACAATATGATTGTGGTGACTTATGAATTAGTTACAATGATTTGTATCTACAAATCAATACAAAAATAATTAATCTATAGATACCTACTTTTTGAATTTTGTAAAGATTTCAAATAACATTAATAACAACGTAAAGAATTAATTAAATGTAAATACATACATAAATTAATTAATCCATAGTATTATCTAGTGTTTGATTTTACGCGAGTACCTACCTATTATACATTTAGAAATTAAAGATTTTTAACGGATTTTCCCGACGTTTCGCACACTGCAGCGAGCGTCACGGAGAGAAAGTGTGCGAAACGTCGGGAAAATAATATAATAATAGATTAAATAATAGAATAAATCGCGTTTAAAATTCGTTAAAAATCTTTTATTTCTAATTAATCCATCCTCAGGCATTTCACAAGATTTTGAGACAAATCAAACAAAACTAAAATTATTATTAATTCATAATAGTGGCCCTGCTTTCCAAGCAAGAGGTCGTGGGTTCGATTTCCCCCCGGGGCAAATATTTGTGTGATAAACATAGATGTTTGCTCTGTGTCTGGGTGTTAATTATCTATATAAGTATTTATTTAAAATTATATTATATGTATGTTTATCAGCCATCTGGTTTCCATAACACAAGCGAAAGCTTAGTATGGGATCAGATCATGCCGTATGCGAAAATTGTCCTGAAATATATTTATTACTAGCTTCCGCCCACGACTCCGTCCGCGCGGATGTCGGTCTTCGCGTGGATGGTTTATTTCACCATTTTGAACTGGGAAGACGTTTCTCACTAAATTAATATTAGACGATCACTCTCGCTCGCCACACTGGACACGTCCGCTGGCATCAAAATTCAAAAATTATATGCATCGCGCGGCTTTTTTTTTTTTTTTTTTTTTGTGTGGTGTCTCTCAATGTTAGCCAGAAGGGCTTCTACATTTTAACGCGGACGCGGGGGTGAACTGAAGGTTCACCCTGGTAGCGACATGCACAAGGGCGTCCCCCCTTGACGGGAATCTCGAACCTCGGCTTGGGCTGTCGCTTGAGTGGAGGAGGCCAGAAGGGCCCTAATCGGACGGGCGCATCGCGCGGCGCGGAACGCCGTCGTTATATAGGAGTCGGGGAGGCGTGGCGTCGTGCGGCCCGCGTGTGCCGCAAACGGTTCAAGCCAAATCCGACTTTCGGCGCTACAGGTTACGGCGCTGAATCCACTGCGGGTAACGCAACGTGTGTTCGCGGTTCTACAGAACAACGTCTATGGATAAAACTGAAAAATTAAGATTTATTTTTTTTCTACGTATTTTCCAGGATAAAAAGTATGCTATTTTATGCCCAAGATAATAAGGTATAATTATACCAAGTTTCATCGAAATCGAACCGTTAGTTTTCACGTGATGTCTGCATATACAGACAGACAGACAGACAGACAGACAGACAGACAGACAAAAATTATTTTAATCACATATTTGGGTTTGGTATCGATCCAGTAACACCCCCTGCTATTTATTTTTTCAATATTTTCAATGTACAGAATTGACCCTCCTACAGATTTATTATATGTAATAATAGATTTTATTATCACGACTTTCTTATCTATAGGTACTAATATTGTAAAGCTGAAAAGTTTGTTCGTTTGTCTGAACTCACTAATTTCAGGAACTACTGGTCCGATTTGAAAAAAAAAATTCGGTGTTAGCCCATTTATCGGGATAGGGATAGGCTATATTATATCATTAGGCTAAGACCAACAGGAGCGGAACAATGCGGGTAAAACCGCGGGGCACAGCTAGTGTATATACCTATTAATTTTTATTTTAAGATTTTACAAATACCATTTCATGCACTAGGATAGAAAATGTTCATCAAAATACATATAAATATTAACTATACAGTAACTGTAACCGAACCTTCACCTTTTGGCAGTAGTCACTCGGGGTCAATACTCAATAACTACAATATATTTTAAATGTTCGTTATTAACAAACTAGATTCAGGTATTATTCACGTTCTGTGTAAGTTTCCAATTGAACACTTAGATACCGTATCGCTTACAAGAAAACATATAACGCTATAAAAACCTAAAATTTTTTAAAGACTAAATAACAAATTAAAAAAACGTGAAGCGGGAACCCACGTCTTTTGATTTACCGTACGATGCCTAGGCTTGCTACTCTTTCGGTGGTAAATAAAAAAAAAATACCCAGCAAAAATGTAATAAATATAACCTTAGGAACTTGGTATTGCCGTATTGCGTTTTGAATTTTAATTTCAAGTTCGAATAGTTATTGTTCCGTTGAAGAAAAGACCTCAACAAAAGATAAATTAATGATTATACTCGGTCCAGCCTTTCTCAAGTAAATTAACCTGGCTTTGTCAAGACAAATTAAGCAATATTTTTGAATAATCTTATAATTTTCAGGGGTTTTGAAGACATTCTATATCATGAACATAATTTTTTAACTGCCTTCTGTACTTGAAAGGAAAACGAAAATAATATTGGATTTAAATTAACGCTACCTTTATAGTTTAAATTGTTATTAAGAGCCATTTAGTCTAAAAATTACGATATTCAATACTGCTCAAAGGATCTTTTCATTACAATTTCAACCTCTTCCAATTAATTAACTTTTGTGAAGGGTTTTCAGTTCTACAGATATCGAAATTCATGCTAGATGCCTCGCGACCTCTGAACTTTTAAAAGTCCTAGGTAAACATTGTATAGCATGTCTATAGTCTTCGAATAGATGGTTATATAATATTATTTATTCTAACGCATTTTCAACGTAGCGTTTGTTACATCGAATTTATTATTTGTACCTTTTAATGAAAATTTATTAATTATTATTATATATATATATATATATATATATATATATATATATATAATATATCACTTTACTTTTTCATATAAATGTTACATAATATTATACAAGTTATATAATATAATTTAATGTCTCTTTATGTTTAACGTCTCTCAAAGGCCGGCAAAACAATCGCAAAGTTACCTTGCAATTGTTCATGGGCGGCGGTGATCATTTTCATCAGTTCACCGCCCGCTCCTTTGTCGGTTGTGGTATAAAAAAAAAATGTTGTGTGGTTTTATGAAACCACGGTAAAAGTGAAACTGTTCGAACGGTTCCGAACACTGCTTTGTGTAGCGCATGTCGCGTGTCGGTCGGCTGCCGAGTAGGTATACCTACTCGGCAGCCGCGATACACGCGACATGCGCTACACAGACCAAAAAGTTTGAGACGATGTAATAAAAGTTTCACTTTTAAAACGTATTTAAGGCCCGCTTTCACTGATTACTGATAATCTCCCTGATATCTATTTGACACTTTTTGACGTAAATTTTCCTTATACAAATTGTGTCAATTTAACTAACAAATAAGCTATGCAGGAAGCTATAAAACCGGCTCTAAATACACTGATATTCCATACACCAATAGAAATTCTGAATAGAAGAGTCTGAAAACGTATGATCTTCATATTTTATGTTTTTAATATGTCACCAGCTGTCAATGCTTCCATGCATTTTTTGTTTTTCAATTTAAATTGTTTTTTTTTTTCATGTTCTCGTTACGTTTCGTTACATTGATATTCATGTCACTGTCGTATGTAAAGTCAGCTGGAATAAACATACAATTCGAACATTCTACATGTTATTAATTTATTTCAAAAATGTTAATAAATAGAAATACGCAAGTTATTACGCAATTATAATTAACAACGCTTTCCTTTTACTCTTCATAAAAATAAGACTGTATCTCCCTTTTTTATTTTTTTTATAAAAGTGTTATAGCTTTATAGAATTTATTTTGTTTTGTTAGTTTTTCTTTCCTACATAGACAAAAGATCGTAATAAAAAAGAACTATTTGAAGTAAAGAAGAAAATTCTAGGGGTAGTTTTTCCCCGCACATCAAACTTTTTCCAAGGCGTTATATGATTAGGGTAATATAGTCGACCGGCAGGGGTCACGGGACTATCGGCTCAAAACACCTCATTTACAAACAATGTCCTGCCGTACGCCGCAATTGTTACAGTGCAAGTGGTGGAACTGGGCTGAATGTGAAATGGCTGGTTTTTTCCCGTGTTATTTATATCATAATAAGCATATTTCGTTAAACATATGCATATTTCTTTACTATAGTATGATATGCATGACGTGTTTAATTTTAATGTTATATTTGTGATGTTTTTAATATTAGTAATAATAAATCATTTTATAAGATGCTTGGATGTCGATGAGGTATATTTTGTTTAGAAAATATTTATTCATTTTATTAATTTCTGATAAACATTAGGTACATAGGAAATATATAGAGTTTAATTGGTGTTGCTATTAGAATATCCCCAAGCTGTTATATTTATGGGAAATTTATACCATACTGTCTTTTGAGAGGCCTGTGTTTGATCCTTTCGAATTATACCTCATCTTACAAATGACTTCCTAAACCCTACAACACTATGCTACCTATGCTTCCACAACAAATCAGACGAAGCAAAATCAGCTGTTACTGTAAGAATCCGTTACAACTGGGCAGTATTCAAAACGCCCAGTATTAATTATACCATCGACATAGTATAGACCGAAATTGACGCGTAACACACAGGGTGTTCTAACTTTAATGAACCTAGTCTTTGATAATAGCTTAGCGGGTTTCACTTAATCACATTTTTCTAATTAATTAAAATCGTATTAGCAATTTAGGAGTTTAAAAGCCCTTCTATATACAAATAAATTTGTTTTCTTTTATATTTTGTTTTATTAACAGCCTTTTGCGCGAATGCGAATCTTTTCTAAAATTAAACCTACATAAAAATATTTTTCTATCTGGCTATCTCCGAAACAACTTTTAGACAATTTTGAAAGTTTTCACTGGTGAATCGCGAATATTTTTATCAAAAAACATTTTTTTTTTATACGGGGGAAGTCGCAGGCGTAACGTAGTATAAACTATGAAAGCAATACGTGGTATACTAAATCATAGGAATGCCTTTGTTCGTTGATATGGAAAAGCCGGGGGTTCAAAATTGGTTCAAACATCAAGACTCAAATATAATAGCAGCAACATTCAGTGAATTATTTATCAATTTATTTACGTCAATTTACTGTAATAATTCATGTTTGCACTATGAATACATATTGTATTGATAAAGTTTACTACACAGTGCAATATTATATTACACATTCTAGTTATTAGTGATAATAGGAAATAGATAATTGAGCAGAAGTTATCAAGTCTCCACAATTCTGAGTAGAGGGGTGACAGACCGCTTTAAATCTATACTAATATTATAAAGCTGAAGAGTTTGTTTGTTTGTTTGAACGCGTTAATCTCGGGAATTACTAGTCCGATTTGAAAAATTCTTTCGGTGTTAGATAGCCCATTTATCGAGGAAGGTTATAGGCTATATATCATCACGCTACAACCAACAGGGGCGGAGCAATGCGGGTAAAACCGCGAGGCACAGCTAGTGTTCTATAACTTTCAAATTATTCACGAATTCCAGGAAACAAAACAATTCATACACCCTATTCTACATAACTGATATAATAATTGAGTTTAAAAAGTCCCAAGCTAACTACATTTATATGCAATGCGTGTAAAATTAAGGTCCCGGCTTAACTTCGGTACACATCAAATGAGCCAAACGTCAGCGTCAGGCTTAAGAAAAGTTGTGGATTATGGCGGGAGTTTTATATGCGTACGATGTTCGCGATATTGCGTGACTTCTGTCTTGTAAACAATGGGATTCTTGTTAAATAAGGCACAAAGGGTCTTAGAGTTTGCAAAGAGATGTGCAAGGTTTTTTTTATTTTATCCTGATTGATTACTAGCTAATATAGCCAATGTCTTTTTCATTTTTTTAGTTCCTAACAAATCACCAGAAAATTTTATTTATTTATTAAAAAAAAAACATCACTTGCCATTACAGGTCATGCCCAATGCGACAAAGATACAATTTTATTATCATAAAATCACGTAAAAGGAGTTTACCTTCTTCCAAGTCTTCATTCGTAAATATTCCTTTATCGTTAGTAGAATCACATAGAAATTGAAATTCAATAAAGTCAGTTTAAATTGAATTTTGCGCAGTCCACACTGGTTCCTGTATCGATTGGCAACTCTGTTCTCAACTAAGAACTAGACGATTCAACGAATAATACTACTAAATACATATCATCATCTGTAGAATACTATCCACTAATTTAAATATTATGATTAAATAAAATAATATAGGTTATAAAGACTGCTTCATTTGAAACTACATCATGAATTAATACCTAGTATTCTTCCAAAAAATACAATGCGCAAACAATTTTTTTAAAATAAAATAAAATACTTATATTAATTAATCTTTCAAGAAGCTTTAAGCTCAACTCTTAGTCTTCATAATTTTAACGTAGGTATTCACCAACAGGATTATAAACATGACCCTTAATATTGCAGTTATTTTATGAAACATTTTCCAGACCCGAATTTATAATAATTCAAATCGTCTCTATAGCACAGGTATATTCCTAGTTGAGGCGATCGTCGTGTCTAAATTGTTTTTGTATGTATGTATTGTTTCTAAATAAACGATTTTTTTAAATAATATTTGAGCTCTATTGTAATAAGTTATAAATATTTTATACCTCCAATTATAACGTAGGATATCGTAGGCTGTAAAAGTTCTCGTCGTGTTCGTGACAGCTGACGAAGGAGCATGGAACAATATGTCAAAACTTTGAGAGAGTTGGTTTAAAAATATTTATTATATTGTATTAAACTATTACAAGTGCGTTTTTTTAATTAATATTTAGTTTTATAACATCATGAGGCAGGATTTTGGCGAAAGACGCGGGTTCGAATCCCGCCTTATGATCCAGTTGTGTTGTTGTACAAAATGTTTTTATGTAAATATAGGAAAAATACCTTTACAATTAGTTATTTTAAGAAAGAAACGTGGTTATTTTAGCATTTGGAGTGGAGTTTTATATAAAATATCAAAGGCCATAAAAAAGGTATCTTCTTAAAGTATTAAAATGTATTAGGCTATTTTTATCACAGAGTTTTTTTTGTAAATAATAGATACATGGTCCTGTTATTTAGGAAATTTTTCAGAAGTGTATCTCCGGTCTAAAATGGCAGATAGGTACTTTACATGACTAAAAAAATTATCACCATAAACATGAAGAATAATTGTAGCAATAGTGTGCTTTATTACCTCTTAATAAAGCATTTTAAAAAGGGGGAAAAAACTGCTATATTTTCTATTGGCGAGCAATTACCCACAATTACCAGTAAGTTGCAACAATAGGATCGAGATTGCGATCCTAGCTTATTATGCAAGCTTCTTTGTGATTTTTCTTTCATTTTCTTTTTCATAAGCACACTGAATCAAGCGGGAAAGAAGATATAGTCTGTACCAAATACCTTTATTGCATTAAATATAAAAAAAATCCCATATTCAGAAATAAGTATGAATTATGAATGTAATTTACTAGCTGTGCCCCGCGGTTTAACCCGCATTGCTCCGCTCGCTCTTGTTGGTCTTAACGTGATGATATATAGCCTATAGCCTTCCTCGATAAATGGGCTATCTAACACCGAAATAATTTTTCAAATCGGACCAGTAGTTCCTGAGATTAGCGCGTTGAAACAAACAAACAAACAAACTCTTCAGCTTTATAATATTAGTATAGATTAGTATAGATAAAAATTCAAACTCTACGAACTCTTTCTTCCTAAAGAATCAAGTTAGTAATTATTTCTAATAGATTGAACGTCACGAAAAGTGAACTCCCCGTATAAATATTTTTAAAATATCCATTTTATAAACATGGTTTGTGGTTACCTGAGTCCAGACGCGTAGTGGTATCCGGCCGGTGTCCACAGGTTCTATTCCCGAATTGATTTTATATTTTTTTGTGATTTCCTAAAGCGCTACATTAACGGTAAGTCGTGATTTATTTTTAAATTAGTTATAAGTTAAAGTGATATTAAAGTAATTTAATAATTGTATTTTACTAGGTTTATAGTCAGTTTCACAATTTCCATAAGTTCTGACTAGCTTGTGTCAATTATAATGAAAAATATTGTTTGAAAATATAAGTAAAAAGGTGTTAAATAAGCTATCAGTGACTTTATCAGCAAGTTGTGAAACTGGCCTTTAAATCAATCGATTAAAAAACATTCACGTGATAGTGTTAATATTAAGGTCAACATTATAATAAAATTAGCATTTACGTTCAGTGACGTCATAGAATATACTAGCTGTGCCCCGTGGTTTCAAACACATTTTTAATTAGTGAGAGATAATAGCAGATGTATTATTTATAGGTAAAAATCAAGGTGATTTCTCATTAGACCCTATATCATATGATTGGATTAAGGCTTTTTTTAGTAAAACTTATGGAGAATCTATGTTAATTTTGTAATTTCGTTATGTGCCTAGGAATCAAACCCTCATTGTCTTATCGACCCTAATAAAAATAGTATCTTAATATTTCATAAATTTCTTGGTACTAATTTAATTCATTTTTAAAATGTGTATCAAGTTAACAATTACGGGTGTCTAAAATTAATACAATAATGTATAATACAAAAAAAAAAAGAAATGTGTATCGTTGCATAAAACGCATCACTTAAGTGATATGCCTCATCAACATTCATATAGAAATAACAATATATTCCATGCTATTTATTCAATAAAAATGCAGAAAATCTTCTAGAATGTACCGAATAGAATTCTAAATCTAAAGGAGGACGCGTCAAATTGGGCCTGAAACTTGGGTTAAGACCAATACACACGAAGTATTGTTTTTGTGATAGATCATTACACATACCTAACGAATAAAATAAAATAAAAAAATAAATCAACCGGGTTCTTGTACAGTCAAGGCAAAAAGTTTTATTTATTTATCTTTTTTTTGCGCACAATAACGCTGTTTTTAATTCAAGTGAAGTAAATATAAACCTAAATGTCACTGGAGTGACTGAGTTTAACCACAAAAAACGTCTATAACTAAGTTGAATTATAATAAACACGGTATATGTACCTGTTACAAAACATAATATTAGTCTATTTCGGTTATTAGAAGGCTTAAGATTAGTACGTCTTTGTAAGTGAAAGTGAATTGGAGTAACATAAAGATATTGAAATTGTCTTATAACAGTTATTAATTGCAAAAAATATTATACACAAAGAAATAAAACTTGATGTGACTGTACAAAAACCCGGTTGATTATTTTTTTATATATATTTTTCCCGTTATGTATGTGTTATGATCTATTATAAAAACAATATCTCATGTGTATTGGTCCAACTCAAGTGTTCAGGCCCAACTTCCATAGTAAAATGCCCATTCTCCTTTTAACTTAATAATATGAATAAGTAATTCTAAATCATGAAGTAAATCATTCTAATAACTAAATTACATTTAATTATATATAAAAAATGGTAAAAAAGTTTATGAGTCCAAAAATAATTCGAATGATTACAGTTAAAATTATATCGTGGGTTTCTCAACAGTCCTATTATCTTCTCCTTTAAAGTTGTTAATTTAAATTAATCGTTTTCACGACACTTTTGGAAACCTCTGAAGGACCCTAATGTCCCCTAAAGGTAAAAGTAAGGTTCTAAGAATTACTCCATCTATCTCTATTTTTCCTTTGAAATAATATGAGACAGTATTATAATTTTTGAGGTCACTTTAACTCCCATAAAAAGATATTATGCTTAATATAATACATAATTTAAAAAAATACTATTCTAGTATAATTCAACTCAAGTATTTATGTAATATTTAAGAGGATTGAAGATTTTAATTTCTATTTGAAATCATAAATAGCTTATTAGCACAGATTATAAAAATGAGTTCAATTAAGCATTCCCCAAATGTTAATAATTAATATCTATTAAAAGCTTCATCTTCCACTGCATTGAGTAGTTATTTTATTGTGAACTAGCTGTGCCCCGCGGTTTTACTCGCATTGCTCCGCACCTGTTGGTATTAGCGTGATGATATAGCTCATAAGCCTTCCTCGATAAATAGGCTATCTAACACCGAAATAATTTTTCAAATTGGACTAGTAAGAGATGACCAGTAAGAGTTTGAGATGAGCGCGTTCAAATAAACAAACAAACTCTTCAGCTTTATAATATTAGTATAGATGTATTCCATGCTATAAAAAAATGTTTTAAAAAACGTATCTTAACTACGAATGTAATTGATATTAAAACCTTATTTTTGAAGACAGTTTAACTTCATTAAAAGTTTCATTGTTAAGCTATTATGCAATATTTAAATATGTTAATAAAAACTGAATACCAACGCATCATTAAAATATATTATTGTTACTTTTAATTAAATATTAATGACGCTACCAGACTATAAAAGAGAAATGTTTTTTTTTAATCTTTAACATTGGAAATTGATATGTTCGACTTTTGAATTAAAAAATGGAATGCCTTGGGAATGCCATATTTCATTGCTTAATTACTTTTGTCAATTATAATTCGATAATATTATAAAATTCGTCTACTTAATTTCAATGGATTTGCCTACATTTTGCTTCTTTTTAATCGTGAATATAGCACTTAACACCGCCTTGGACTGTCGCCAAATCGGTGTTAAGGTTTCACAGATTTATTACAGTTTTAAAAGAACGGATTTTAAAATATCCGTAGCAATTTCTGTTAATTATCAACAATTTAATTCTTTAAAAAATCTATTTTCTGTAAACCTCCCAGCACGAGTCCATGTTGGATTAAAAAAAATAAGTGACAGCTCATGTCAAAATTTGGCGGGAATTAAAAAAAAGTATCTCTCTCTCTCTCATCTACGGAAAGTATTTGATATGGCAACAATTACAGATAAATGATTTAACATAGAAAGAAATAAGTCGAATTTTTGTTAAAAATATTCCAATTAATGTGCATATACGTAGTAGTAACTGTTTAATGTGCATATTTAATCAGGTTCTAAATAATACTAACTTATAAATATGTACCAGGGTCGCAATGTCAATATGGAGCTACGTCTATTCAACTGGACAGTTATTCATTTGCATAATTGAATATTATGTATTGTAGCTTTTTATGCATACTATTAAAATCTTTCTATTAAAAAGTCTTGTAACGACGTAATTTAGAAATTCAAGATTAGATTTGCCTTTCATTTTTCAGCACATTGGCATTATTTTTTTGAAAAACTGGTCTTAATAAAACTTTCGACTAGCGAACTTCTTTGCAGTTTTTCGCTACGGAAACTTCGCTATATTATGTCTGTGTATGTCCGGCCGTTTGTCACTAGGCTGATAGGCTGATAGGCCATGATAGACAGAAATTTGAAATTTTCATAGATGATGTATTTCTGAGGTTTCCACTACAAAAAAAAAAATGGTTGTCTGTAAAGTCGGTTTACTGACGATAGTTGAACGTGACGTCCGATTGTGCTTCTTTGTCGCTCGTTCCGCGCTCTCGCTTGCACTTCAAGCCTTACATGGAACGCCTCAGAGCGAGGTAACGCCGCATGAGTCATGTTTTATCGTGCGTGCAGCCGGCTCTATCGAATTATAAGACGTTGTCACGTCAAAAAATTATAAAAAAAGGAGTTAAGGAAAGGTTGCATGGGTGGCCAAATTTTTTTGTTGCTTAATATTTAAGCTAAGCTTATATTTTGTACGGCACCATTAGTGGCGCGAGTTCGACTCGCACTTGGCCGCTTTTTCTTTTAGTATTTGTTGTTATAGGCGGCAATGGAAATAAATCATTTGTGAAATTTTCATCTTTCTAGCTATCACGGTTTATGAGATACAGCCTGGAGATAGACAGACAGACAGCAGAGGCTTAGTAATAGGGTCCCGTTTTGCCCTTTGGGTACGGAACCCTTAAAAAGAATGCAAAAAAAGTCATTACCATGGAGTTATAACTTATCGAAAATCAGCAAAACTCTTCATTCCAAAGGTTTTTAGGTACTTACCTATAGGTACCTACGTGGTAAAAATATTACTTTAATTTACAAATATTATAATTAAACAAGGAAATGCCACGCAGAATTTCATTCATGTAATTATACTTGCAAAATTGGAATAAGTCATGGAATAGAACAGTGGAAAAAAATCAATAGGTATTACAATTATTTTCATTAATTTAAATTATATTGACGCAAAGAGGTATTTTTAATGTTAATTTGATATTTGTAAATAGTACATAATTTATTTGTTGTATTTCAATTAAATATTTTCTTTTCGCGGCTTATTGCTTTTTACAAAACGTACCTAGTATAGTTAACATAAATTTTGTTAGAAAAGGCAAATTAATTCATACACGGGCTCTATCTTCGGTTATAATATGATAATGTATTGTGGGACACCAGCCGCTTATTTCGTTTATTATTAGGTGGTAAAAATATAAAGAAATCTATACTAATATTATAAAGCTGAAGAGTTTGTTTGTTTGTTTGAACGCGCTAATCTCGGGAATTACTGGTCCGATTTGAAAAATTATTTCGGTGTTAGATAGCCCATTTATCGAGGAAGGCTATAGGCTATATATCATCACGCTACGACCAATAGGAGTGGAGCCACGGGGGTGAAACCGCGCGGAGCAGCTAGTCTGTAATATGTAATAATAGCCGCTACTCCCTATATAAAAATAACATATTATCAGCAAATAAGTAACTCTTTGAAAGGTAAAGGATTAATAAATCGGTTTAGTATTTTTCAAGTTTATTCCAAAGAAAGAATATGTTAATATTCGCTAGAATAAAAGAAACCTCTCCTATTATAATTGATGTACTTATACGTTATGCAGTTATCTCACATTGGAATTTATATACTTCTATATTAATAAGAATACTTACATGTAATTTAACATATCTACTTTTTAAATAACAAATCCGTGATTCTCGCATTACGCATACTTTGTAGAGTCAGGGCTACCATGATGTAGAATGTCACAACCATAGCAAAGCCCTTTTTATAAACGTTAAGCTTGTGTAAAATTTCAAGGTAGCGTCATGGCAATTCCGTCACGTCATGGAGTAAGGCGACGATTTTGGAATCTTTGAATCTTGCCAAAGAAGTTTTACTTCTTTTTTTATTGGAACGAAGTTCCTTATCGTCCGTTGTGAAAGGGGGCTAGACGGAAAAAATTCTTACGAAAAGTTGTCACGACACTTTTTGCTAGAGTTGTAAGCCGTGCGGCGTTCGCGTGGTCTCTCTGGTGGCTCTGTCTGTCTCTCTCTAACTTAACACTTCGTTCCATCCGGATGTCCCTTGACATGGCTCAAGCTTTTTTCTTATTTTTTATTCTTATTATTATACTAGCGGTCCGCCCCGGCTTCGCCCGTGGTACCTACATGTTTAAACTATCCTATCTCTCAAGTTGGATCGAACTGCACATGATGTGCGAATTTTATTATAATCGGTTAAGTGGTTTAGGAGTCCATTGAGGACAAACATTGTGACACGAGATTTATATATATTAATATTAATATATTCTCAACAGATGGCGCCTACCCCCGTCTCAGAAGACCGTCTAACATCTGGACACCGGTTGTCGCACCCGCCGCCTGGTGATGAAGTACTGATCAGTGGTATTTCTGGCTATTTCCCCGATTCCGACTCCGTTTTACACCTGCAGGAGAATCTGTTTAATAAGGTGATTATTTACTTATGCTAGGGTACCTGATTATGTTAGTACTTGTACAGTTATCACTAATACTGCATGATAAATTGACGAATTTGCGTGGCACTGCACGTTTGAAAAAGAATAATAACTAAGTATTTTTAAATATCTCAAAATATCAGTTCAGTTATGTATATAAACCGCCTCCTCGGTACAGTGGTTGACGCGTGAGCGTAACACCGAGGAGTCCTGGGTTCGATTCCCGGTGGAGACGAAGAAAAAGAAATCTCTTGGTCTGGTAGGACACAGAAGGCTGATCACCTACTTGTCCCTAAAGAAAATCGATCAGTGAAACTGATGTATAATGCATCTGCCCCTTACCCCACTAGAGGACATGGGACTTCACTTTTTTTTAAATGTATATAAAACGTAGTATCAAAACGACTTCATCCGAGTGATTTAACAAACAAAGTCGGACAACTTGGTAGAGCATTGCTAAAACCATAATCACATCTTCAAAAACGAATCAAAATTATGAGATAGATTAGCCGAAACCTAGCAGCAATCTCTACATCCTTACTTATTATTCACACACGTAGGTAATTAGTAAAAACCGAATCAGAATGATTACATATAAACAAGGTGTACCTACACTGTACAAGCTTATAATATTATTATAAAACGTTAGAATAAGTGAATTGTAAAATTCTTTGAAATAAATGTCTCTCTAAACCTATAACCGTCTCTATATCCTTTGAGAATATTTGAACATAGAAAAATAACAAACTTTAATTAATCTTTTAACACTAATCAGGTGGACCTAATCTCCGGTGACAGTCGTCGTTGGAAGCTCGCCCACCCCGAGATCCCGCAGAGGACAGGCAAAGTGAACAATGTCAACAAATTCGACGCTTCGTTCTTCGGGGTCCACTTCAAGCAGGCCCACACTATGGACCCCATGTGCAGGATCCTGCTGGAGAAGGCGTATGAGGCTGTGATTGATGCTGGTGAGATTTATTTATATACCATACTAGATTTCCGCCCGCGGCTTCGCCCGCTTTGTCTAAAACCTAATAAATTATATAGAATAGAATAGAAAGAATAGAAAACACTTTATTGTACAATGCACATAAAAATAACATTTACAGAAATAAGAGGTAACTTAAAATAAATGCATCTACAATTTGGCAATTATATACTAAAACCTTCATCGAGAATCACTGTATCCATTAAAAAAAACCGAATCAAAATTCGTTGCGTAGTTTTAAAGATTAAGCATACATAGGGACATAGGCACAGAGAAAGCGACTTTGTTTTATACTATGTAGTGATTATAATGATATAAGAGACAAAAAATAAGACTGGCTCCTTACCTAGACTAGATGATACCAGTAGCTACGGACCCATCTACGGAGTTTGTAGCTGTAAAATCTAATCTGTAATCTGCATATGCACGTGATTTGAGAATTAAGCATATTTTGTAGTATGAATAAGGCAATCATCGTTTTTATGTATCTATTATATAAACATATTATATTTATATACAACAAACAAACAAAAATACTTTATTGTGCACCAGGACATAAAAATTACAAAAGCAATTATATAAAAGAAAGAGACACAGTTGAGCACAACAGGCGGTCTTATCGCTAAGACAGCGATCTCTTCCAGACAACCTGGTGGTCAAGGAAAAAAAGTATGCGATCATTCAATATTAAAAATTATTTGTTGGTAGGTAACACAATATTTTTTTCGATCGAAGTCTTGCCAATCTAAGTAGTTAGATAGTTAAAAAAAAATAGTTTTTTATTGCAATCTAAATCTAATACCCGGGTGGTCGAAGTAATATAATTATGTTTGTAGTGATATATAAATATTCTTAACCATAATTACTTATAGATTATTGCATAGCAATGTAATTAAATGAAGCCATACCTTTTTGAAGTGAAAACTTCTTTAGCGGCGTTGGGTATAAAATCTTAAACTCGCGTCAGGACACGTGGCCTGATCGAAAAAGCGTAAGACGGATGTTTTTTTTTTTTTTAGCCCTTATATTCCATGCGTAAGACGGATACCATTCCAATATATCAAACATGCTGAACGTTAATAATCAAGTTTTCACTTCTGCCGGCACTCCCGGAGTGCAACCCCTCTTTTTTTTACTCAAGTACTTCAAAGTAGATGGCCCATGAAAATCCTCAAAGAATAAGCTTTGTAACATCGAGATAATATGTAGTACGTAGTACATACTATCTCTATGCTTTTTAACAAAAATTTATTCGCTAGACACGTTGTGCTGACCCTTTCAAACCATGACCGCGTCCGAATTACAAATACCTAGTTCTCTTTTATTGAGATAGACATTATAGTCATATCACAACAAAGTATAAAAAATCGCTTCGCTGTGTGTCTGTCTATCTGTTATCTGTACACTTAGATATTTGAAACCACGCAACTTATTGTGATGAGGTTTTTTTTAAGATACAGCGGCCACAAATAGGATTTGTTAAGTTTTAAACAAAGGCCTCAAGCATTAAGATAGTCAGCGAAACACATAAAATAAAACTAACACCATTACGTAATTGATTCAAAGCGTTATAATCGTAACATTATCACAAACCCACCCAAAGAGAGACAATAAACGCACACATGTCCATGTGTCTATGTGTGCGAACGTGTGTGTGTGTGCGTGAATATGTCTATATTCACGCACACACACACACGTTCTATAGTTTCTATACCGAATACCCATATTCATTATCAGAATGTATATATCGTAATCTAAGCTAATAGATCCTTGATCTCTCCACGAATGTTCGACAATTAGCGAAGGATTATACCATATTACGGGAATGTTTTCTTAGATCTCCTCTTACGTTAAGTATATTTATTTTAGCCTAAGAATAAGGCTTGTTTTCATTATATGTTTTAATTATTATTAGGTGTAATTTATAGATTACTTTCTTATATTAAAATTTCTTGGCAAAATTAAATATCAGCTTTTATTCAATTTGGTACCTACCTATTCTTTAAGTATTTTAAAGAAGATATGTCGGCGCAAATTCGCAGATTTGGTACCTTAATAAATGCTTTATTAAATAGTCTAAATATAACTTTGAACAGTAATAGGTAAGTACCTAGGTACTTTGATGTAGTAAAATTTCTGAAACATGCAAAATGTAATCAAACTGTTAGCAGAAGCGATTCTAGCGTGAGTACCTAATATATAGGAAATCGATTCAATACTGATTTTAAAATTCTGTTGGCACTAAAAAGACGACCTATACCTAACAAGGTTTGTATGAATAAGTTACAAATCTGTCTGCAAAAGGCGCCAAAACTAAACTCAAAAGAGTAACTAGGTACCTACGAAACTTAGATATCACACGCATTGATATATTATTTGCAATAAGCGCTCTTCGAAATCTCGTTATTTAGCCATCATTTAATTCAGTTCTCATTTTTTAGTTCACGATACTTTAATTATTCCATTTTACTTTTAAATCTAATCGTGGAATGCGTTTTTGAAGATCGAATGTTGTGTTGATAACCTATCTACACCTTTTTATGTGTTTTTACTTATAATCATCACTCGTTTGTATAATAAACAGTACCTAAGTATTCTATTCTAAAATGTTCAGTTGTAAAATTGATAAAAATCTTATTTTTTGCATCATTATGCGTCGCGCGTTACGAAAATAAGCGAAAGAAAAGTATTCACTGAGAGAGGAGATATTCGGACCGAATAATATTGCGGAAAACCTGAAATTGTATTGTCTGTATGTGTACCGACGAAATTACACCGAACGGCCGTGTGTCACACCGTTCATTATTTATTATTTTTGAATTGTTTTTCTCTTAAGGTTTTTCTCGATAGAACACTTTCGGTAGTTTTGTGAAAACCACGGGCTTATGCCAAGTGTAGGTCACTTTGAGGTGTCATCTTAATATAATATTCAATTGAAAATAAATTAAAAGAACGAACTTGATATTAATTCTTCGTAGAAATATTTCCTTGCTGGCAATACTTCCAGAAACAGCTCATCGTAAGAACTACATTTCTGAAGTGACCTTGAAAATACTAGTTAAACAAAGCATGAAATCAGAATTTAGAATTCTTAATAAGATATAATATATACCTGTATAGTGTATATAGACCAATTCGTAGAACTAGTGCAGCATTTGAATGCTAGGTACAGCCCAGTGTAATGTAAATATAAATATAGCTGTTACATCGCTACACCGACTTGTTCGTAGCATGTGTTACAACCCGGTGTAACAAGCCCTTAATCTACAAGTTTACCTCGGCTTTTCATCCCATAGTAACTAGCTTCTTCTATAAATCAGTTAAACGATGAAAATTAATGTCACGAAACATTTATATCACGCTTGTAGTAGCTACATTTAATATGAATGTAACGTTTCTTTCTTAAAATAGCATACTATAATTAATGTATTGGTACAACCCGGTGTAACAAGAGCCCTTAATCTACAAGTATACCTTGGCTTTTCTTCCCGTAGCTGTAGTAATGAGCGCAATTTATCTTATCCGAAAATTCACGGATTATTCGGCTCGGCCATCGAAGTATCTATATCAAGGACATTACGACCGTTTTAAGTTCTCTGAGCTTTTAGCAAATTGGACGATTCTTATTGTTCTGATAACGTTTCATTCGAAGTTGGATCTGACCTTTTAATTTGTTTAATTTAACGAACATTTTATCATCTATGTACATAAGAAAAGAATCATTGAAAAACTTAAATATAGATGTCAATTTAGAACCATAAAATGAAGGAAATATAATGCAATATTTTAGTCACAATAGAACAATCGTAGAAAATATTAATACTGATTTAATATTGTTACAAAATTAAATTGCCATATTCAAGCATTCACAGAAACTAAAATATCTACAACAATAACTTTCAAAAAGCTTAATATTGTATCTGTGGCGATGCGATTCATAGCTTCTAAATTCAAATTTTGTTGAGTTAATATTCAGAATTTACTGGAATTGGCATTCAGATGTATTGTGAACTTTAAACGGTGTTATTCTGATAACATTTTAAATTATTTTATATTTTATAAAAGTAATTAATTATTTATAGTTCTTGGATTCAAACTGTAGTTTCTACAGAATAACTGTTCTACTGGTACTTTTAAATATTATGGTAGTTAGAAATTTCTCATTTAAAGATCCTTGAAGTCTCGAGCGTCAATTAGTAGTAGTTAGACATTATTATATTAGTTATAGAAAACTTGAAATTATTATTTTTATATATAAAGCACAAATGCAATCGTAAATAGGTAACAAAGTGCACTGTACACATAATATGAAGTAAAAGTTTTAGTGCCGTCGAAATTATGCAATACTCATCAAATAAAACATAAATCACAATAAACATTAATTTAAACTTTTCAAAATCTAGAATAAGCCGTAAAATCAAACAATGTGTCTCGTCGGCTCGTCGCTATTACGCGAAAATGATAAAAGATCTCTATCAATGGTGGAAATCTGAATAATTCAACGGCCAAATAAGCAAAATTATTCATTGTTGTCGTTTTGTCGATAAATTTGAACGTATCAAATGTTATTTAAATAAACTGTTTAGTGCAAGAACATATTTTTATGGTTTATGGTCACGGAAATAATGTGGTTTGCCATGTATTTCAACGACCAATGACCGCCTCCTTGGTACAGTGAGCGTGAGCGTAGAACCGAGAGGTCCTGGGTTCGATTTCCGGTGGAGACGAAGCAAAAAAATGTCTCGGTCTGGCAGGACACAGAAGGCTGATCACTTACTTGTCCCTAAAGAAAATCGATCAGTGAAACAGATGTATGCATATTGCATCTGCCCCTTACCCCACTTGGGGACACGGGACTTCACTTTTATGTATTTTTTAATATCATTAATGTAAAATTATCTGATACTTAATTGCGTATTAATTATTACAGTTAATTTGTTTCTATGGCGAATATATATTTTACCAGTGTCAAGTTTCTTAAATGTCCATGTCGGATACCTATTATCTATTTTGTACCGTGTTGATATAATTATACCAACTTAAATTATTTTGTAAGTAACGTGTTATCTGTACAAATAAATTTATTTTCTCCTTTCTTTCTTTCTTCAATTAAAAAGGTAATAGTAACACTATGAACTATCTAGGAATCTGTGGTAATAGTAATTTAAAAAATACATGTCATAAAAGTACAGATAAAAAATGGCATACATAAAAAACCTAATTTCAGACATTACAAATGATTGCACATTTTGACATTGCCATATTCGTCCTATTTTCCCGCCAACGTGCATTAGTATAATCTGTGCTTGCTCAGCGATTGGAGCTTTGGACGCTTAATTAATTATTCCTATAATTATAGACTAGACTAGACTTTTAGACCTAGACCTAGACATTTGACATAAGATTTTATATTATAAATTTTAGTTAAAAATTGCTTACGTGTAGGTTTTTATTTATGAATCACAAATACAAACAAAATCGCATCACAAAATTTCTGCTCGTGTTATTTGAAATTACTATCACAGGAATAATTAAAATTAACGTAGATATGTATAACAATTTATTATCTTTTCTCGAGTCTATTCATTATATTCGCAACGTTATTCTGTAAAATAAATATATGAATGAAAATTTTCCTCCATATACTTTATACTTACTATAAAATATCTTACTTACATGAATGTAATAATATTATCTGCCTTTTAACAGGTTTAAACCCAAAAGAGCTTCGTAACACAAAGACGGGCGTTTTCATTGGCGCCTGTTTCTCGGAATCAGAGAAGACATGGTTCTACGAAAAAATGCAGGTCAACGGCTTTGGTGTCACTGGGTACGTATGAAAATCAAATGTGTTACAATACGAAAAAAATATAATCTATGACAGTCTAAAATATTTTTTTTTCCTACAAGAAACAGATAATAATCATAATATCTATGACAAAAAACCTACAACTATTAAATTAAACAAAAAAAATTGGTTGTCTGTAAAGTCGGTTTACTGACGATAACTGTTGAACGTGACAACGTCCGATTGTGCTTCTTTGTCGCTCGTTCCGCGCTCTCGCTTGCACTTCAAACCTTACATGGAACGCCTCAGAGCGAGGTAACGCCGCATGAGTCATGTTTTTTCGTGCGTGCAGCCGGCTCTATCAAATTATAAGACGTTGTCACGTCAAAATAACTATACTGTTTTCTATAATATGTCAAAATTATTTTGTAACATTGCAGGTAAGGTATTTAAAATCTGTAAAATATATATTTTTTTTATTATTTCATAAATGCTAGAATTTATAACTTACCGCTAAACTGTGCGCTAAACAAATTCGAAATGGCCACATAAATGAAAAACTGTATCAGCCAGATAACGAATAAAAAAAAAACAACTGTCACAAATGCGCGGTAAAATTTTTAATTGCGTTGTTAAAAAGTTATTGCAATAGGTATGTATGGAATATGAAAATAAATTGTGGGATTTCGATCGAAAAGCTCTTTTTATAACAGGATTAATAGGTATGTAATGGATTTATCAATATTATATTTTCGTAATGAAAACGCGAACAATTTTAACGAACCGTTTATCATTATTACGCAGTTTATTTTCTTCATTACAAAATGAATTCCACCGTTAATTAAACTATTCATATACAAGTTATATATTCATAAACAAGTATTGTTCAGAATGTTTAATATCTTCTTTGAAGTGTCGAAAATTCTCAGCATAATGATATGACATAAGGAGCAATATTAATTACTGCTAGTTAAACAACTTCGCTATGGTTTCATGCAAGTTTGTGATTATGCGACGAAATAGGCGTCTGTGAACGTTCTTGCATATACAACAATTACCATAGTATTAAACGCATTTTCAACCAAATTTTATTGCTATAGTATAATATTTTTATAACTATCATTTTTTATATAAAAAGATTTATGAAATAATTAATAAAGTTTTCGTTCAAATGTAGGTTTAAATTTAAATGACTTTTAGCTTTGGTTTCGACACAAGTGATTTTATAAAATTAAAAACAAACCTATTCTTCATTAAAATATATTCGGAACAGAGAAATTGATCCATGATATCACATTTTTTTACGCCAGGAAATTACATATTATAATTATCTTCATATCTCAGCCCCAATGTTGAAAACCCTTTATCAAAATATTCCAAGCATTGTTAAAATGTAATAAATTCTCGTTATAAATCAAATCTTTACTGTCATTCTCACAGACATTCCATCTCCATAAATCAAATACCATCAATACATTTTTAAAACAATGCCTTAGTGTTTGCATTTGAAAGCTAATACAAAAATACTTTGATAATTATTATTTGTGTATATATTTGTATTTTGTATTTGTTAATGAGACATGCTCAGTGACATGGTTAGTTTATAATAATACTAGCTTTCCGCCCACGGCTTCGTCCGCGTTTTCAAAGAAAAACCCGCATAGTTCCCGTTCCTGTGGGATTTCCGAGATAAAACCTATGTGTGAATCCAAGTTATCGTATAGGAGCTACCAACGTTGACAAGAGAGCATTTTAGTATAGTTGGTTCTTTGATATACTGTTCCTCTTGCTATTTCAGTTAGAGTCCGGGCTGTCTGGCTGGTCGCAGTGGTTGCGTTTATTAGTGCGCATCTTATCTGCACAGGAAAATATCCTTAATTTAAAGTCATTTTTTAACGCGTAATTTTTAATCTTTTGCCTTTAGATAGATCCATGAGACATAATTTTTTTATTGCAAGACGTTTTTTTCGTTGTTAAATAGGTGCCAGACGCAATTTTTTATTTCAAAATCATTAAAATGTCATCAAAATAAGTGAAATTCCATGAACATGAGTCCCCGTGAAGGATATACTATGTATAATATTAATTTTACTATTTACAATTTTTTAGCAACAATCTACCATGGTGCCTCCTTTTCCCAACGAACCTCAAATAGGACGTTAATGTAAACTTGATAAAAACCAAATATCATCAAATTCATATTAATACCCAAAAGTGTAATAAATATGAAACCATCTATTAAAAATATTAGTTTACTAATTATTCAATATAAGTATTAAAAAAGGATAATATAATATAAGTAATAAAGTTATTACTTACCTTTTAAGCGGAATCATGTTGATGTAATTTCACTTATTTCGATGACATTTTAATTATTTTGAAATAAAAAATTGCGTATGGCACCTATTTAACAACGAAAAAAACGTCTTGCAATAACAAATTTATTTCTGATGGATCTATCTAAAGGCAAAAGATTAAAAATTACGCGTTAATAAATGACTTTAAATTACGGATATTTTCCTGTGCGCACTAATAAACGCAACCACTACCGCCAGCCAGACAGCGCGGACTCTAACCGAAATAGCAAGAGAAACAGTATATCAAAAACCCAACTATACTAAAATGACTTTTTTTAAAACGTTAATAGCTCCCGTACCATTATTCTCTATGTGTGTGCCAAATTTCGTTGTAATCGGTTCAGTAACATTTGCGTGGAAGAGTAACAAACATCCAGACATACATATCGGATTTATAATATTAGTATGATAGGTATTATAATATTAACGGTTCACCATGTAGGTATGCTACGAATGTCGATCAAGTAATATTTTTCATAATAAAAGGAATTGTACAATTTTAAACTTGACATTCCCTTGAGGAACAATTAAATGGTGCCGAGGATGGGGTTGTGGGTTACACTATTAGCCAAAGTGGCTAATCAAAAATCACAGACGTTGCATTTGTCGTTAAAAATTCTCACAAAAATATTTGATATTCAGATTGCAAAAGTGGCATTTATCAAACGTGCTCTCGTTAAAACGGCTCTGGAGATTTATAAAATATAACTAAGTTATTACCTATTGTTTTTTTCTTCTAAAACACTTAATTACTTGCTTTCTCTATTAATATACGAAAGGCGGATAGGGAAGCTAATATATACTTTCGTATTTGTAACATTAAATTCTTAGTTTAAGGTCAATTGACCTTAAGTAACCATTTAATAAGAATCAAAATTAACCATAATACCTACTTAATACTTTAAATAATGTTATGTTTGAAGGGATTTATGCTTGATCATTTTGTAAACTTGTTACCGTTTGAAAAAAATTTAACATAACAAGCTTTTCTATCAGATTTTCAGGCTAAGATGTAAAGTAGTTCGTTTCAGTTATTGACGGTTGTTAATCCGATTTACTGGATAGACTCTTCAAAGCGCTTTTTGTACAGTTTTCTACTGCATATTCGTTATATAAAAGGATTCCAATAAATTGCTCAATTATTTTGAAAATAAGTTTCAAAGCTCTCGGAAAACTCCTGAAAATAGATATCGAACTTGTTGATTCGTTTTTTTAAATTAATTTTTAGAATTTTAGAACGATACGTCAAAATTGTTAGTCCATTTCATGGGCCTGTTTGCAAACTGAAATCTTGATGGTACGTTCAGACGCGTGGCAAGCAGCCTGGCAGCCCGGCAAGTAGCCCGGCAAGTAGCCCGGCAAGCAGCCCGTGCGCTAACGGTACAAAGAAATAAACAGGGGCGCATGCACAAACAACATGTTTACATGCTTGTGCCCGTGCTTGAGCTCGTTGAATGTCACTTTGAACGCAAGCGTCTGAACCCACCATAAATTTATAATTCTCACATCAATATAACATCTTATCAACACAATCAAATTCACATTTATCCTCTTAAATTCTGATCAAATACTACTAAATTTCAACATTTAATATCAGATCATAATCCGTTACAATTCATTTCGCATTACCAATTTCAATTGCTACAGAATTCATAACTTCGTTACATTAAATTGCACCCTATACAGAGCGTTTAGACGAAACTTCACAAAATAGATTTAAGTTGCAGCTCCATCAATAAGCTACAAAAGCTGAGCTAACAATGAGCTTTTAAAAGCATTTAACAAGAATAGAACTTGAAGATTTTGTTGTAAAACCAAAGCTTATGAAAACCTACATTGTTAAAAGTTTTAATAGGTAATTGAGCCTAACGTAATGGCATTCAGAGAAATATAAATTCTCAGTTTTATTAAAGAGCTATTGATCGTACTTAAAATTGACTTTTACTTAACCTACACATTTATGCGCATATCAAGAATGCTTACTATATTTGGCATTGCGCAAAAAATACAAATTATTTTAGCAATTATTTCAGCTCATTATAACGTACATAAAAGCTTAGAAATAAAGCTTTTTTCAACTGTCTCCATAATATTTAAACATTAAATTATAATTATAATCGTAATTCTATCAGTTAATTCCAAATAAATAGAAATTCCAATCAAGATAATTTCATTCCAATATCGATAAACTTAAATGCTTATTCAGTCCAAGTGAAAAACTTTAAATCTATATTACACTATACAAATTCACGTTGCTATGAATTGAATGAATACAGCTCAGTTACTTTCAAACGGGAAACATTTCGACTGATTGCATATTTAAAAAGTTCACTTAAAATCAACTTTGAAAAATATACAAACATTTTTGGGAACGAACCAACTCGACCGATTTCAACGTAGCCGAAAGGCAAATTTTATTAAAGATGCGAGTAATTTTTGTTGAGTTATTTTAAAATTAATGAAATATAGCTTTATTCAAATTTCTTTTTGTAATCAGGATGGAAAATTACTAATTCATATCGACTTTGTCCTTATCTTATTTATTATGTTCATTTAAGGGCCGATTTTTCAATCCATGGTTAAAACTTATCCGCCCAATAAAGTATTACACGATAATATTAAAATGTCACCCGTAAACTGACAAAGACGGGCAAAGAATACATTTTTGAAGTGGTAGTTTAATACGTTATTCGACGAATAAGTATTAACCAAGGATTGAAAAATCAGCCCTAAATGTTTATTAATATTTAATTTGGAATACAACACTACGTTTTTCAAATAGCTAAGAAAAATATAACATTTAATATAAAAATAAGTATGAAAGCTGAAATATATTTGGAACGTGTTATTCATAATCGTAAAACTATCGTAGGTGGACAGTTCAACTTCTACATAAGAAAATGAAAACCAATTTAACAAATCATTTTTTTATTCTAGAAGAAATCTCAGAGGTCATAAACGTGTAGATTTATTTATGTGTAGGTAAATTAATTTAAAAACCTAAATTAAATTATAAATCTAATATAATTAATGAATCAAGCAAAATCACATTACATTGATTCAAAAATAAACAACAAAAACCAACACATACATTTTCTGAATTTAAAATGGATTTAATATATTATGTTTGAGAAAGCTTATGACACATATAAGAAAATATTAAAGCAGTAATTAAGTAGTATAGAGACGTTCATAACGAAAATACTAAATTCAGAAACCGGGCATAGAGAACCGTTATATAAGTATCATCTACAAACAGATTATACCTCGTTATTACTCAAAGGAGTAAGAGAATAAAGACAATATATAGCGCACATTTCATTTATATTATCCCCCAGGCGCAATTTGAACGTTTCTTGTTATCGGTATTGGAAAAGTTAATTGAAATCTTTGAACGCAACGCGGTGACGTAATTTAAGATAGAACGATTCCACACATAATATTGTTATTGTCTGATGTATTTTAGATTTATGAAAGGATTTAGAGACACAATAATAAATTGATATAAATGTTATTTTAATTATTAATATCAGTTTGTATTCTTACTTGATAGCCTTCAAAGGAAAACCCGCATAGTTCCCGAGCCTTTGGGATTCATAGCATACTCCAAATATCTCATTGCTATCATTTATAATGTACCTATTGCCTATTGTTTAAATTCATTTACAATTAAAGAAACCGTATGCACATACGCTAAACTATTTTGCTGACAAACAGAGATCTTTGCAGTAATTAAACCTATCTAATTAACAGACATTCGTATATCTAGACATCCTCACAAAGTTTCTTAATAACAAAATTAGTCGGAGTCGGATCTGTAGCATTGCATCGAATGATTGATTTAAATGCGGGTATTAGCTTTTCAAATTAGAAGGGAAAGCTCGATCGATCGATTATCTATATATCTTTCTTATATATAAAAATGAATCGCAAAATGTGTTGGTAAGCGCATAACTCGAGAACGGCTGAACCGATTTCGATAATTCTTTTTTTATTATATTCCTTGAAGTACGAGGATGGTTTTTATGTAGAGAAAACGTAAATATGTACACGGGCGAAGCCGGGGCGGATCGCTAGTATACATATAAAAATGAAACCCGTTTCGCGTTGTCACGGCATCACGTGTGAACGGGTGGACCGATTTCGATAATTTTTTTTTATTATATTCCTTGAAGTACGAGGATGGTTCTTATGTAGAGAAAACGTAAATATGTACCACGGCCGAAGCCGGGGCGGACCGCTAGTTATTTATAAAGCTAATATTCGTAATCATACAATGCTAAAAATAATAGCACAATTACATTATATTATACTAGCTTTCCACCCGCGGCATCGCCCGCGCAGTCAAAGAAAAACCCGCATAGTTCCCGTTCCCGTGAGATTTCCGGGATAAAACCTATCCTATGTCCTTCCTCGGGTATCAAAATATCTCTGTACCAAATTTCATGCAAATTGGTTCAGTAGTTAAGGCGTGATTGAGTAACAGACAGACAGACAGAGTTACTTTCGCATTTATAATATTATAGTATGGATTATAATATTAGCTTTGCCGTTCGGATTCAGCCGCGGACGATGCTGCTAGCAAAATCTAGTTTATTTCTATAGCTCATGTGTTATTCTGATGTCCTATGAAATGAAAACCTATAAAGTTTCATCCAAATCAGTGCATTGGTTTTGTTGTGAACTAACATTCATTCTCACAAATTCTCATTTATAAATTCAATTTTAGTAATAGTCTTTTCCTTTGAAATAAACTAAAATGATTTCTGTACTCATTTATTTATTTTAATATAGTATAAATATTAAACATAATAAACGGCCATGGCATTATATGCACACTGCATTTACTAAGACACTTTTTTTTTTTTTTTTTTTTTTTTTTTTTTTTTTTTTTCGGCGGTAGGCGTAAAAAAAACTAACACGTGTTTTTTAATTGCTCTTACGAATTTATTTACAAAATAAAATAAAGTACTCACCAATACTTTCATAATTACTTTTTCTAATACAACAAGCACTTTATTATTATATTTCGTCAGTATGGAATCAATTAAGCAATCCTTAGCACAAATGTCCGAGATGTTCAATAAAAAAATGATGGAATTCCAACAAGATCTACAAAAGACCACTACAACTTCTACTTTGGCTAGTCCCCCATCAAGATTGGCTTCTGATTTCTTGGCATTCCGAGCATTTGTTTTCACATCGCTTCAGTGTTTGCAGTCTCAAGTAGACGCCCTGAGTCATCTATATGAAAAACTGGAGATGAGAAACCGGCGCAAAATCCTCTTAGTGCATGGTATACCCGAAGCTAAAGATGAAAACACTCTCACTTCCACAGTTGATACATTAATTAAACATGCAAGTGCACAAAACCTTTCTTCAGAGGATATTAGCCGCTGCCATCGTATGGGTTCTATTAAGGACGGCAAGCCCAGACCCGTACTTATAAAATTCCGTGACCTCAACACAAAGCAG
This sequence comes from Colias behrii, assembly GCA_029959065.1. Classification (NCBI taxonomy): domain Eukaryota; kingdom Metazoa; phylum Arthropoda; class Insecta; order Lepidoptera; family Pieridae; genus Colias; species Colias behrii. Next base: position 2,392,670 of record JARWMC010000017.1, on the reverse strand, counting down.
CAGTTATGGTCTTCCAAGACAAAGCTAAAAGGCTCTGGCATCACCTTGTCCGAATTCCTCACCAAAAGCCGTCATGAAATTTTCATGGCTGCTCGGAATCAGTTTGGTGTTTCCAAGTGTTGGACCAGGGATGGGATAATATTTGTTTTGGACTCGGATGGAGCACGTCATCGCGTTGAGAGTGTTGGTGATCTCAAGTGCATCCCTTCAACTGTTGCAGACAATAACAAGCCTCCTCCTAGTTCATCAGCCTCTAATAGTGACCTCGCTAAAGATGTCAAAGGTGCTCCTCGTTCTAAAAGGCCAACTAGAGCTAAGTAGTCTTATTTCATTTTATATCAGGTTTCGAAAGATTATGTTTTGCTTTTATTCTTAAAATTTAAATTATCTTTGTACTTATTTTGGTTAAAACTTATTAATTCCACTTGACTGTTAGCTGACTCTCAAAATTACTGTTAATAACTAATTTTCATCTTTGTGATTTACTTCTTTTCAATTTACTAGATACAGTTATATGCAAAATATATTTATTAACGTACCTTCACAAATGTAATTTATAACTTTGTTTTGTATTTGTTACCTGTCAGATGTCATGGCTTTTGTCAAATGTCATAACTGTCATAATCAAAGTCATTTAGGGTATTGTCTGTGGTATTGTCAGTTATTAATATTCGGAAAAGTTTTTGTCTTGGTTTTTGTTTAGAAATTATTGATTTGTTGATATGTATAAACTTTTATATTGTTTTATGTTATTTATTACTTTTTAGCTTGTTTTTAAACTATCTAATGTTACCTACTTATTAATGTGCTCAATTGTGATACTTTTACTGTTGCGGTGGGTACAGGGTAAACAAGCGTACCTTTAATTTATAAATTTAAGTTTTATTTTATTCATATTTTTATATATATTTATATATTATTAATATTTATTATACTATTTTTATTTATATTTTTTAGATGTCAGATGTTAGTGTGAATTTTGATATCAATGCCGATTTATTAACCGATTCGTCGCTCTGCAGCGAGGATAGTTTTCATAGTGCCATTCCTCCTCCTCTCGATTTTTCCCTTTCCTCCTTTTTTAATGATGTCCCTAAAAATTTTAATGCCATCCACATCAATGCACAAAGTATTCCGGCACATTTTCCTGACATGCTCTCATCGTTTATGTCTAGAAATATCCATGCCATCCTTGTTTCAGAATCCTGGCTCAAACCGTGTCATCCATCAGCTGCTTATTCTATTCCTGGCTTTCACCTCGTACGCAACGATCGTGTTGGGAAGGGTGGTGGTGGCGTGGCGATCTACCTCCGATCTCATATCCCGTTTAAATTAATTTGCTCCTCCCCTCAACCTCCTCCTTCCAATTCAACCGAACATCTCCTCATTGAAGTACACTTGCCACATTCCAAAATCCTCCTTGGGGTTTTTTACAGTCCTTCTCTCTCCATTGATTACTTTTCCTCTTTTGAAACCCTCCTTGATAACCTGTCTCCACAATATGAGCATTTAATTTTTATGGGAGATTTTAACACATGCTTGCTTAGAGGTGACAGCCGTGCTAATAAGCTGCACTCCATCCTCAACTCCCACAACCTCCACACCCTCTCCGTAAATCCTACTCACTACTTTCCTGGCTGTAATCCCTCACTTTTAGATTTGATGATTGTCTCCTTACCCAACCTCATATCCAAGCATGGGCAGTGTTCTGCCGATGCTTTTTCCTTCCATGACCTTATTTACCTTTCATACAAGCTCCGATCACCTAAATTCAAACCCTCCACTGTGCTGCTTCGTAATTTTTTGGGGATGGACAGAGATCTACTCCGGTCTGATGCGAAAACTATCTGTTGGCGCGAGGTCTACGAGGCAGAGCTCATTGATACGAAAGTGTCCTTATTTAACAAGCTGCTTGTAGATTTATATGACAGACACGCGCCATTACGACCAGTTAAAAAGAAGCACACACCGGCACCTTGGCTTTCACCTGAGCTAAAAAGCCTATCGCTGAAAAGGAATCGTGCTAAATCCAAACTTAAAACGGCTCAAACGGACGAAGCGCGGGCAAAGTATAAACGAATACGTAATCGCTGCAATGTATTGTGCAGAGACGCTCAACGTCGTCATATCCACAAGTCTCTTGAGAACGGTGATTCAGTTTCTAACTGGAAATTCTTGAAAAGTTTAGGCGCTGGTAAAGTGACTCACAACTCTCCTAACAATCTCGATATTGAACAGCTTAATGGGCACTTTACATCGTCTCCTTCTCTTGAAACCAGTAAGAAAAACCGTACTCTTGCCAACCTCTCCTCGCTCCCTACCCCTGACTATCCTGCTTTCCTTTTCAGCCTTGTTACTGAACGGAATGTTAATAAAGCGATATTGTCTATATCATCAAACGCAGTTGGCTGTGACCTTGTTAGCCGTAATATGATCATTCCTATCCTTGACCTCATTGTACCCATTATCACTCACATATTCAATACCTCCATTTCCTCTAGCGTCTTTCCAAGTGTTTGGAGAGATGCACAAGTTATTCCATTGCCTAAAAAATCTAATCCTAATTCCTTTTCTGATTACCGTCCCATCTCTATACTACCTTTCCTCTCCAAAGTCCTTGAACGTCTTCTTCATAACCAACTCACCTCTTTCCTTAATACACACAATATCCTTAGTGATTTCCAATCTGGTTTCCGTCCTGGTCATAGTACGACTACAGCTCTTATCAAGGTTACTGACGACATTCGTGCTGGTATTGACAATAAGCAGCTCACAGTATTGACTCTGCTGGATTTCAGCAATGCCTTTACTACCGTTGACTTCGACATACTGTTGGGTTTGCTGCGTTTAATTAACATATCTCCTTCGGTAACTGACTGGTTTCGTTCCTACCTTACCGGTCGGAGGCAGCGTATCATGATAGGTTCTAAACACTCGTCTTGGTGCGCAGTCTCTGCTGGTGTTCCGCAAGGCGGTGTCCTGTCTCCTCTCCTCTTCTCCATTTTTATCAATTCCTTATGTTCCCGATTGACGGCTCTGTACCATATGTATGCAGACGATTTACAGATTTATACCCAGTCTACTATCGATGACTTACCTAAGGCAATAGATTTTTGTAATAATGAATTAGCTTCTATACTTAGTTGGTGCGATGATTTTGGATTAAAATTAAATCCTTCTAAAAGCAATGTCATCATAATCGGTAGTCCTTATCTTATTTCTGAAATCGACTGGGGTATTTTGCCTAGCGTCAAAATCGGTGGCGTAGTCTTGCCTTACCAAAAGGTAGTCAAAAACTTAGGCGTTCTGTTTGATCAAACGTTGTCCTGGTCTAATCATATCCAGGAATTGAGCCGTAGGATTTATGCCGCTTCCGCTACGCTCCGAAGGCTTCGTAACTTTTTGCCCATTCCCACAAAAATTATGCTAGCACAATCCCTTCTACTTCCTATTCTTGACTACGCTGATGCATGTTTTCCTGATTTATCAGTAGAGCTAACTGATAAACTTGAGCGACTCCAAAATTTTTGTATTAGGTTTATTTTCGGCCTTCGGAAATACGATCACGTTTCTATTTACAGAAAAAAGCTCAAGTGGCTCCCCATCCGTTTTCGCCGGAATCTTCATTTGTTGCAATTACTGTTCCGTATCCTTTTTGATCCTTCTACTCCTATTTATCTCAAAAACAATTTTTCCTTCCTGCGCAATGAAAACTATACTCTTCGCTCGGCTGATAGACTCACCTTGAGTGTCCCTGTTCGACGTACTCACTTCTTTGCTAAATCGTTTGTTGCCATTGCTGTCAATCTTTGGAATTCTTTGCCACTACCTATTAGACAAGCTAAAAATGTATCTTCCTTTAAAAACCTTTTGCGACGACACTTTCTCAATACTGCTTTCAACTCGGCACATTAACTATGTATTCACATATTATTATCTATACACAGATATGTATCTATCTATGTATTTATAGTATTTTATATTTGTTTTATGTAGTATGTATGTATTTAATATTATTATATGGTATCATGTATATAAAAATTATAGTCATCTAAGTATATTATATTGTGTAAGTAATTTGTATGATGTATATATTATTAATAATGAATAATATAATTGTATATATTCGAGTGCAGTATATTTATCCATATGTATCTTTATTTATATATCTATCTGTTAATATATTTTAATTATTAATTTTATTTTATTTATTTATTATTATTTTTTTTTTTTTTTATCCTTGCCATTTTTTCTACCACCTACCATTGTCATTTAATAAGCTTGTTACCTTTTGCCCAGGTTGCCTGGAAGAGATCACTTCTAAGTGATAAGGCCGCCTAATAAACTATACTGTTTTTTTTTTTTTGTTCTGTATATTAGCAATAAGTTTTCTATGTATAGTTTTATTGAAGAGTAAATAAATAAATAAATAAGACAATTTGCATCTGCATCTCCTTAGCATATTATAATCTCTAAAGACTTCACTTTATGTGACTATACAACCACCGCCTTACCCACAGTACCTACCGCAGTACTAAACCCTGGGATTTATGTTATTTAATACATTGCATTTCTGAGATTGCAGCTAAGTGCAGTTTAATATCTTAAGGATTTTTCTATTAAGCATTTTAATAAATGAATAAATGAATGAAATCCAATAAATATACCGTATACATAACTATATTATCTTAATCTTAATACTATTATAAAGGCGAAAGTTTGTAAGTATGGATGTATGGATGTATGGATGTTTGTTACTCTTTCACGTAAAAACTACTGAACCGATTACAATGAAATTTAGCACACATATAGAGGGTAACTTGGATTAACACATAGGATAGGTTTTATCCCGGAAATCCCACGGGAACGGGAACTACGCGGGTTTTCATTTGAAAACGCGGGCGAAGCCGCGGGCGGAAATCTAGTATGAAATATATGAATGAAAATACACGTCAATTAATATGTAGCAATAATTTAATATCTGAAAACGTGAGAAATTTCAATTTACCTTATTGTCCCTATCGGACATAATCTGCATTTAACCATAGATTTAACGTTAGCTATATGTAGATAAATTAAATGCGGTAAAAGCTTGTCTATTTTGAAAGATACCTTAGTTGTTTCAATCCAAAGTTGTGTAATAAATCAGTAATTATATAAAAACACCAAAGATAAAAAATGGCGTGCCATAGGAGAGACCTACGTCCAACGGTGGACTAATATAGGTTGAGACGACGACGACGAGATAACAATTTTACATACATTTACATAAGCAAAAAAATGCTAAATTTCGATAAGAGAGATTTAATATATTATACATCGTTATTTTTCCGTTAACCTTGCAAATGCAATAACGTCAAAACTGATTAAGTATCTTCACAAAACTACAGGATCTCTTCTAGAATCTCTTAAAAATGAATTAATCTTACCAACAGATGTTCCCGAGCCATGTTAGCGAACCGTATCTCCTACTGGCTAGGAGTAACCGGTCCCTCCTACACCGTGGACTCAGCCTGCTCCAGCTCGCTGTACGCCATGGAACACGCGTTCAGAGCTATCCGAGATGGCCATTGTGATGCTGCTATAGTTGGTGGTTCCAATCTATGTCTCCATCCTTATGTGTCGCTGCAGTTCTCAAGGTAAGGAAAAGAGGGATAAAGGAATTGGTAGAAGACAAAGAGCTCGCTCTATGACATGAAACACGCATTCAGAGCTATCAGAGATGGCCATTGTGATGCTGCTATTGTTGGTGGTTCCAATCTATGTCTCCATCCTTATGTGTCGCTGCAGTTCTCAAGGTAAGGAAAAGAGGGATAAAGGAAGTTGGTAGAAGACAAAGAGCTCGCTCTATGACATGAAACACGCATTCAGAGCTATCAGAGATGGCCATTGTGATGCTGCTATTGTTGGTGGTTCCAATCTATGTCTCCATCCTTATGTGCCACTGCAGTTCTCTAGGTAGAGCAGAGAGATGGATGGTCACTGTGATGCTGCTATACTTGGTGGTTCCAATCTATGTCTCCATCCTTATCCTTATGTGTCGCTGCAGTTCTCCAGGTAAGGAAATAGGTAAAAAGTAGGTAGTTGAGAGAAGGTAAAAGTGAATTTTAAGAGATATTTATTCACTATACCTACTGATGAGGGAAGATGTTTTAAGTGATCCTATGTAGCTATTTAAAATGTATAAGCCCATTTGAGTACAATTTTTAACTGACTTCTTTATCTTATTCACGCTTTTGAACGAGTATTTGTCTCTTTTCTATTTAATTATTTTTCTGTTTTATCCTGCAGTCTTGTTGAAATATCGACTCGTCAATTATTTTGTATAAATACATCTAGTTAGCTAGTAAACTTCATTGTAAATATCCATAAACACTAATGAATATATTTATACAAATTTTCTTACCATTTTATTTAACAGATTGGGAGTACTATCACCTGATGGAAGTTGCAAGAGTTTCGATAACAGCGCCAATGGATACGCCAGATCTGAAGCTATCGTGGTCTGTCTGCTGCAGAAGGCGAAAGACTCGAGAAGGTGAGATATATTTATATTAAGACATTTTAAATTTTTTAATTTACAGCGATATGACTTTTGAAATACTTTATTGTTTACTCAAATATAGACTTAATATTTTATTAAAATTTTAATCTATATTAAACAATAAATACTTCTACACAAAAGGTACTAATTATTATTATCATTAATTACTGTTTCAAATGTCATTCGAATCACTCCAACTGTTTTGCTTGATGTAGCATCAAACATCCAAATACCCTCATTTCAAATAATAAAATAATTCTATAAAATCTTGATGATTTTGTGGAAGTTGTACCACAGATTACCTACGTTGTACAGAAATGTCATTATAATTTTCCTAGTAATTTAATAATAATCATAAGAATATTTCCACAGAGTGTACGCCCAAGTGCTCCACGCTAAAACCAATTGCGACGGTTACAAGGAACAAGGGATCACGTATCCTGCTGGAAACATCCAGAAGCTTCTACTTACTGAGTTCTATGAAGAGTGTTCTATACAACCGAATACCCTGGAGTTTGTTGAAGCCCACGGCACTGGTAAGATTTGTTTATTTATTTTTATACTAGAGTGACCCGCGGATTAACCCGCATTGCCCCGTTCTTATTGGTCTTAGCGTGATATTAGACGTAGTTTATTATAGCCTACCGCTATAAATTAATTCTTAATATATATATATATATATATATATATATATATATATATATATATATATATATATATATTAAGAAGTTTCACTTCAAAAACATTTATTATGATGGATGTAAGATCAATATTATTATGTACCTGAATAATTTTTCATAAATAGTGCATTATTTTTAATTTCTAACAATTTTTATCAATCGGTGGTAAATGTTAAAATATGTTATAAAGATTCAAAGGTGCTTCTAGAAGAAATCTTATTGAATAAAAATAAATGTTTGAGTTTGAGTTTTCATCTACCTTCAACCTGTATTTTTTGCAGTACGAATAAGTATAATAATATTATACCAGGATAAGCTATACGGAGTGGAATTGCCTTTCACAAGACACCTTTCCAGACACATTTTATTAACATATAAATTAGATTTTTTCAATGCCAAAATGAATACATATGACTATACTTGTCGGTATGATACAAGATAGACCACACCTACACATATAGATACGTAAAGTATTAATTTTGTCTATCAACTTTTATGTTTAAAAAATGTCACTAATATAAAATTCAGTTTAGCATTTTTAACGACTACACTACGAAAGAAAAACCTTTGAAGTTAGAATAAAAGGATTTGAGTGACAATTAGTTATATAGTAAACTAGGTTTCCGCCCGCGGCTTCGCCCGCGCAGTCAAAGAAAAACCCGCATAGTTCCCGTTCCCATGGCTATGTATATAAAAAGTAGCTTATGTCCTTTCTCGGGTATCAAAATATCTCCATACCAAATTTCATGAAAATTGGTTCAGTAGTTTAGGCGTGATTGAGTAACAGACAGACAGACAGTTACTTTCGCATTTATAATATTAGTATGGATTTAAAAAAAAAACTTTGTATTTAAATAAATATACCTAACAAAAATTAAGTTTTGAGAAATTTAAACTTGGTGTATGTTAGTTAACGACAGGTTCAATATAAAGAATTGAATGTTTTTTCTAAGGCAAGATTAAATCAAATCTTCAACAAGAAAGATCAACGTGAAATCCTAGTTCATTTTTAACGAACTAATTTCTTTTTAGCTGATTGTTAGTCTCTTTTGTTCTGTATACAAAGGTATTCTTGGAAAAGGCCTTTCTATTAAGTAATACGTTTGTGCTTATTATCTTTATAAACATTTATCTAGAAGCTTGTTAATATTTTTATAAATAAGAATAAAAATACATAAGACAAGACAACAAGAATAAGCCGAGGCTAACTTAAATTGTAGAGAACTTTACCTTTTCTATAATAAACATGATTTTAATTTTTAAACTGACCTTTAACGCTTCCAAAATTTTAAATTCATTTTAGATTGTGTAAACACTAATCAAAATAAAAAATAAAAGCAGTAACAAGAAGCCATTCACCACCATTACGGCGAACGACAGGCCATTACAGGAACCGTGTCAGCTAACAGCACGTTCATAAAAATGCAAAAATTAAACGGAGATAGCGAAACTTATTCCAACAAGTTTACCTAAAGCACTCCGACATAAAATTAAAAAGCTCTTTCATCGTTAACTCACCATTGTTCGAGGCACAAAGCGTAGATAAACGTAGGAAAAACTCGTTTGACGTAAAAACATTAATAAGGGTGCTTTTCCACCCTTTATATGCGAGGAAAATTGTCGTGAATGTCTAGCTGTGCTGTGTAAACCGTGCGGGGGGTTTCCACCAAAAATGTACGCTGCTGGAATGCGTTGATATGTCTTCTATTACTCAAAATTCTAAAACTAATAAACAAACCTTGCACACATCTCTCGCTTGTTTTGTATTCGCAAAAAACCCAGAACCGCTAAGTCGTTTCAACCAGAGCTGTGCTGAGCGAGGTAAATGAAGCTATATGATTGGTTCTTAACAAACACATTCCTCGCACATCTTTGGTGGAAAAGCACCCTAAAGCTACCGGATTTGTTGGCGTGTCGCGCTGTGCTCAAATAGATTTTCGACTGAGGAAAATTATAAAGTTATCTTAATCAAATTTGGCTTGGGGGAATTTTTAATTAAGATCCATGGAGTTTTTTTTTAAATCGATTTAAACGTAGATTATGCTTCAGCGTTCTTTTAATTATTATGTTTCACGAACAGATATAGGATTAGACATAGATTAATTATTTTCATATCGAAACGGATACAAAAATAAAAGGGTTTTCTATTGAACAGAATTGTAATATTTGGAATAAATAATATATGGAAGATAGCATTTTACAGATTTGATTACATCCATGATAATGATACAATCATAATAGCTGAAAATTGTTTAATTAAACACAAATATAAATGTTAATTGCCCTACCTTAATTATATTGGTACTACACCAATTAACTTACATTTCAATGTGAATTTTTTTCTATCATTAAGTAATTTATTTTTAATACTAACAATTTGTTTGCAGGTACGAAAGTAGGAGATCCCGAAGAATTATTAGCCATCGATGACGTTTTCTGTACGGGCCGTTCAGAGCCACTCTTGATTGGTTCCGTCAAATCTAACTTGGGACACAGTGAACCTGCTTCTGGTCTTTGCTCTGTGGCCAAGGTAATTATTATGTGTCTAATAATTGCTCATTTATAAGTCAATTACATAATGCAAATAAAGTTATATTTTTTGTTTTTTAAACAGAATTAAAAATCTTAAATAAGGTAAAAGTTCAGATGGATTTTTAAGATAAGGGAAGGACAATAGAGCACTTTGCTAAATACAGTTCAAAGTAATCCTTGTAAAACTTGCTAGAAATAAGCGGTGATAGTCAAAAATCATCTAGGAATGCAAAATTTCATGCAATAATTTCATTGAAATCTCATATGATGATGCTTCTGTTACCTTTAATGTTGTGAAGATTGTTTTATATAATTTTACTTTTTACGAGCTTATGTTCTTAATTCAGGTAATATTTCCCATAAATTTATTCCAATAAATACTCCTTAAAATTAACTTCCTTTATCTTTAAATTAATATCCTTCCACAGCTCTGCATAGCCTACAGCACAGGCTACATCCCACCCAACTTGCACTTTACCAAAAAACGTGAAGGCGTGAAAGCTTTAGAAGAGGACAGACTTAGGGTGATCACTGAGAAGACTCCATGGAATAGAGGAATGGCTGGGATCAACTCCTTTGGTTTTGGGGGTGCTAATGCCCATATTCTGTTGAAGAATGTCGCTCCGGCTAAGGTTGGTTGGATTCTCGATAAGTTTGTTAAGGGTGATTATAAATAAAGGGGTCTAGTAAATAAAAATTTGAACAATGACACGCAGGATAATAATGAAGCAATGATATATGAATATGTGTGTTATATTGTATGATAAAAAATAAAATTTGTGGTAAAACTTATTTTTGCTATTTATATTAATTGCAAGGTAATAATAATATTATCTGACCCTATTATTTTCCCATGTAGAACCACAATGGCAAAATTTCGATTTAAAATTTTGACCGCTCTAACTACTTGCTAAAAATATTATTTCATTTCATAACTTTTCAAACATAAAGTAGGCAAGGAAAATTTTTCTCAAAAAAAATCAGCATTATCGTTGCTTATAGCCATAGTAGGTCTATACCAAAATAAGCTACCTTCCAGGTGAACAAAGGCATCCCATCAGACAACCTCCCCCGTCTGGTCTGCGTGTCTGGTCGAACAGAATCCGCAGTGGCCAAGATCCTAGATGACCTAGAGTCTAGGAATGTAGACGTGGAACTCGTCAGACTGCTGCACTCGATCCATGATGAGGATATCGGCGGTCATGTTGTTAGAGGATATTCTCTGTTGGGTGAGCATATCCATACTAATATTATAAAGCTGATGAGTTTGTTTGTTTGAACGCGCTAATCTCAGGAACTACTGGTCCGATTTGAAAAATTCTTTTAGATAGCCCATTTATCGAGGAAGGCTATAGGCTATATATAATCACGGTAAGACCAACAGGAGCGGAGCAATGCGGGTAAAACCGCAGGGCTCAGCTAGTTAATAATAAAGTTAATTTGAAAATTGATGTGTTTTGAATTATATTCTTTGAAATTTTAATTCATTTGTATAACTATTGAATATTATTTTAAACATACGTACCTATTTTAACTATTCGCTAAAATTGAAATGTTAAAAACTTAAACCTTTCGAACTGAAGAGATGACTTTCTTTGGCGTATACCTTTTAACATTGTGTATCAAATTAATAATTTTTAATTCAATTCGAGATAATAATTATCTTTATTATTTCTTTATAATGTATTTCTTACTAAATCATCAGTCTTATAATATTTGCTTATTTTGCCCTTCGCTTTAACTTTTCAATCTATCCGTTCCCATGTACAAAAAAAGGGTATAGATAGAAAAAATTGTCAGCTGTGATGTATACCTTTTTTTTTAAATAAATAAAAATGTTACTCTAGCTATTCGTACAGACTTATTTACCCGAAAATTTTCGTGATTCATAGCAAGATTCCTACAGATTATCATTTTGTGATTCATAGAAAGATACCTACAGATATTAGTTAAAATCTACTCCAACTTAATTACCAATTACTCCCACAGGATCAACCCCCACAAAAGCAATATCCCTATCCCGGGACATCCAGTACTTCTCCGGAGTACGTCGGCCCGTGTGGTTCGTGTACAGCGGCATGGGCTCGCAGTGGGCCGGCATGGCCGAGCGGCTCATGGCAGTGCCCGTGTTCGCTGCGGCTATACAGAAGTGGGTAGTGGGTTTTTGTGGGTTTTTGTGGATTTTTGGGGATAGGCCAGATGGGACAAGATTTTAGAGAAAATTGATGATTTCTGAAAATTTTTGGATAGGTTCGTTTCTAGGTTCCGTCGTTCGCTGTAGCTAGAAAAAGGTCTGTTTTCTTGGTTAAACAATTTTGATGATTTTCTGAATAAAAATGTTGGTTCAACTCCCAAAGCAATCTATCTCGTAATATGGAGTACTTCTCGGGCGTGCGTCGGCCCGTGTGGTTCGTGTACAGCGGCATGGGCTCGCAGTGGGCCGGCATGGCCGAGCGGCTCATGGCAGTGCCCGTGTTCGCTGCGGCTATACAGAAGTGGGTAGTGGGTTTTTGTGGGTTTTTGTGGATTTTTGGGGATAGGCCAGATGGGACAAGATTTTAGAGAAAATTGATGATTTCTGAAAATTTTTGGATAGGTTCGTTTCTAGGTTCCGTCGTTCGCTGTAGCTAGAAAAAGGTCTGTTTTCTTGGTTAAACAATTTTGATGATTTTCTGAATAAAAATGTTGGTTCAACTCCCAAAGCAATCTATCTCGTAATATGGAGTACTTCTCGGGCGTGCGTCGGCCCGTGTGGTTCGTGTACAGCGGCATGGGCTCGCAGTGGGCCGGCATGGCCGAGCGGCTCATGGCAGTGCCCGTGTTCGCTGCGGCTATACAGAAGTGGGTAGTGGGTTTTTGTGGGTTTTTGTGGATTTTTGGGGATAGGCCAGATGGGACAAGATTTTAGAGAAAATTGATGATTTCTGAAAATTTTTGGATAGGTTCGTTTCTAGGTTCCGTCGTTCGCTGTAGCTAGAAAAAGGTCTGTTTTCTTGGTTAAACAATTTTGATGATTTTCTGAATAAAAATGTTGGTTCAACTCCCAAAGCAATCTATCTCGTAATATGGAGTACTTCTCGGGCGTGCGTCGGCCCGTGTGGTTCGTGTACAGCGGCATGGGCTCGCAGTGGGCCGGCATGGCCGAGCGGCTCATGGCAGTGCCCGTGTTCGCTGCGGCTATACAGAAGTGGGTAGTGGGTTTTTGTGGGTTTTTGTGGATTTTTGGGGATAGGCCAGATGGGACAAGATTTTAGAGAAAATTGATGATTTCTGAAAATTTTTGGATAGGTTCGTTTCTAGGTTCCGTCGTTCGCTGTAGCTAGAAAAAGGTCTGTTTTCTTGGTTAAACAATTTTGATGATTTTCTGAATAAAAATGTTGGTTCAACTCCCAAAGCAATCTATCTCGTAATATGGAGTACTTCTCGGGCGTGCGTCGGCCCGTGTGGTTCGTGTACAGCGGCATGGGCTCGCAGTGGGCCGGCATGGCCGAGCGGCTCATGGCAGTGCCCGTGTTCGCTGCGGCTATACAGAAGTGGGTAGTGGGTTTTTGTGGGTTTTTGTGGATTTTTGGGGATAGGCCAGATGGGACAAGATTTTAGAGAAAATTGATGATTTCTGAAAATTTTTGGATAGGTTCGTTTCTAGGTTCCGTCGTTCGCTGTAGCTAGAAAAAGGTCTGTTTTCTTGGTTAAACAATTTTGATGATTTTCTGAATAAAAATGTTGGTTCAACTCCCAAAGCAATCTATCTCGTAATATGGAGTACTTCTCGGGCGTGCGTCGGCCCGTGTGGTTCGTGTACAGCGGCATGGGCTCGCAGTGGGCCGGCATGGCCGAGCGGCTCATGGCAGTGCCCGTGTTCGCTGCGGCTATACAGAAGTGGGTAGTGGGTTTTTGTGGGTTTTTGTGGATTTTTGGGGATAGGCCAGATGGGACAAGATTTTAGAGAAAATTGATGATTTCTGAAAATTTTTGGATAGGTTCGTTTCTAGGTTCCGTCGTTCGCTGTAGCTAGAAAAAGGTCTGTTTTCTTGGTTAAACAATTTTGATGATTTTCTGAATAAAAATGTTGGTTCAACTCCCAAAGCAATCTATCTCGTAATATGGAGTACTTCTCGGGCGTGCGTCGGCCCGTGTGGTTCGTGTACAGCGGCATGGGCTCGCAGTGGGCCGGCATGGCCGAGCGGCTCATGGCAGTGCCCGTGTTCGCTGCGGCTATACAGAAGTGGGTAGTGGGTTTTTGTGGGTTTTTGTGGATTTTTGGGGATAGGCCAGATGGGACAAGATTTTAGAGAAAATTGATGATTTCTGAAAATTTTTGGATAGGTTCGTTTCTAGGTTCCGTCGTTCGCTGTAGCTAGAAAAAGGTCTGTTTTCTTGGTTAAACAATTTTGATGATTTTCTGAATAAAAATGTTGGTTCAACTCCCAAAGCAATCTATCTCGTAATATGGAGTACTTCTCGGGCGTGCGTCGGCCCGTGTGGTTCGTGTACAGCGGCATGGGCTCGCAGTGGGCCGGCATGGCCGAGCGGCTCATGGCAGTGCCCGTGTTCACTGCGGCCATACAGAGGTGGGTTTTAGTGGGATATGGTTTTAGTGATCCACCAGATTTTGTTCAGTGAGGATGATGTTGGGTTCCAAGGTGTTGAATTCGCGGAGCAGTCTCACTCGGTATCCAGTCCGGTTGGTTTCACCCTCAGTCGCCCTATAATATGCTCGCATGGTATTTTTATTTTGGTCTACTGACCATCTCATGCGAGTCTTTCTGTTTCCACCAGTAGCGGACTCCACATGCTGGGTCGTTGCCGGCCCTGCTGTCGTCAAGCTAACTGGTGGGGATAGGTCAGTTATAGGATGGACAGTTTGGTGGTTATGGGGCAGTTTAGATAGGTCACTTTGGTCAAGATTCTAGAAGTGTTTGCAGATTTTCGGAATTGTTTGTTTTGTAAGTTCTGACATTCGTTGTAGCTAGAAAAAGATTCGTTTTCTTAAACAATTTTGGTGATTTTCTGAATGAAAATGTCTAACTCCCAAAGCGATCTTTCTCCGCGAGATTCAGTACTTCTCTGATTCGTATATGGAATGAGCAAGCAGCTGATGTGGATACCCATGTTTGTTGTGGCAGTGCAGAACATAATCTTCTCTTTTTTCTTTTATTGGATAAAATTTTGGACTTCTTTGCATACTTCAGTTTGACTTATTTTATTTGATTCGTGAAATTCGTGCTTAGAAATATTTACAACTTTTTAAAGATATTACTTCTCTCATTATAATTTGTATTTATTCAAAAAATGAATTTTGCAGTTTTTTCTATGTACAAATTAATTTTTAGATATACTGATAAATATTTAATGATTTTCGTGATTTTTTAGCCTATGCTATATTTTGTATTATAATATTTTGCCTGCATTTCCAATGAATTGTTTTGTTTCTCTAATCATATTAATAAAATTATCAATGCTTATACCTTTATTCAAATATCGGAAACTTACTTATCTATACATTCTTTCACAGATGCCACAAAGCCCTAGAACCCAAAGGCATCAACCTAACCAAGATCATCACAGAAAAAGATCCCAAGATCTATGACAACATTCTTAATTCCTTCATCGGTATCGCCGCGGTACAAATCGGTCTCACTGACGTCTTGAAGACTATTGGCATCGAACCTGATTATATTATTGGTAAGTTCTTTATTTTCAATAGTTATTTTGTAATAAGTAGTCATTTGTAGTTAATTTTTCAATAGTAATTTTTAGTTAATTTTTTGTGTTTTTTTCTGTGATTTGTATTATTTATTTTGTGTCTGTTATCTATTTTCGTTTCACAATAATTTTGGTTTTTATTTACATCAATATTTTGTTCGTATAGTTAAATGTTAATGTTATTAGCCCTTTGTATTATGTTAAGATTAAAAATTATCTTTACTTATTGCTTTCTGTTTATTTTTCAAAACCATGTTTAAATTTCGTTAAAAATCGAAAATTCTACTGGTCATAAGTCTATTCATACTTTTCTTTAGTATTCTGATCTTTCTTTAAAAAATATTATAACTTTTCTCTAATAAGGTTATAACTTGTACATAATTCATCATCATCAGCTTTTAAGTACTGCTCAAACTGTTCTATAATATGATTTTTTTTTTATTATATCCTTTTCCGGTCTTTATTAGGTCACAGTGTAGGCGAATTAGGTTGCGCATACGCAGATGGTTGTTTCACAGCTGAGCAAATGATCCTCTCAGCTTATAGCCGTGGTCTAGCGTCTATTGAGACTCCCTTCATCAAGGGATCTATGGCTGCTGTTGGAATGGGTTATACACAGGTGAGAGTTTTGATTTAATTAGGTTCTGAAGATAAAATATTATTGTGTTTTATAACTGAATAACTTTCAACATTTCTATCTATTGCTTTTTTTTTTGAAATAATTACTATGTTTGTTAATGAACAAATGTTTTATAACATCATTGTTATTTTTGAAAATAATTTGTTTTATCTTCTGATTATTTTTCAATGAGATTATTTAGTGTTGATTGATATTATTCCAATTAAGTTGTATTATTGTTTTAAATTTTTATAGCCTCACTTTAATTCAAGTGATATTATATTATAGTGTTTCCCCTGCATATTCAATTTGCTTTTTAAATTTCTTGGTTTTATCTATATTATGTGCAGTAACATAAAATTTAATTTACTTTTCTTTCCTTTTGTCCTATTGTGTGCCCTAAAAAAAGGCATGATGATCTTCAATTTTGCCCCCAGATCAAAGAACTGTGTCCCCCTGAGATAGAAGTAGCGTGCCATAACGGCCCCGACTCCAGCACCATTTCTGGCCCAGCGGACATTATGCGCAGTTTTGTGGCCAAATTGGTAGAAAAGGGCATTTTCGCTAAGGAAGTCCCGTGTTCCAATATTGCGTATCACTCAAGATATATCTCAGAGGCTGGTAAGTTTGTTAACTTCGTCGATTTAATAATATTTTTGTAAACTTTACCAATTTTAGTGTTATTAGGTATGTGAAAACGGCCGGCCAGTTATTTAAAAGGCTTTAAATTCCCTTGGACATTTTAATAAATTTCGTGATTTAAATATATTGCTCTTCTTCTTTAGTTTTATTCTTTTATTGGCTACAGTGTTCTATTTTAAATAAATTATTAGTATTAGGGCTGATTTTTCAATCCTTGGTTAAAACTTATTCGTCGAATAACGTATTAAACTGCCATATAAAAAATGTATTCTAATTGCCCGTATATGACAGTTTACAGATTACATTTTAATATTATCGTGTAATACTTTATTGGACGGGTAAGTTTTATCCAAGGATTTGAAAAATCGGCCCTTACTTAATTTTTATTGTGATCCAATTGCGAGCTACTTTCGCAGGCTTATAAGAAACAGTTTTTGAAGTGAAAACTTCTTTAGCGGCGTTGGGTATAAAATCTTAAACTCGCGTCAGGACACGTGGCCTGATCGAAAAAGCGTAAGACGGATGGATATCAAACATGCTCAACGTTAATAATCAAGTTTTCACTTCTGCCGGCACTCCCGGAGTGCAACCCGTCATTTTTTTATGATATTGTTTTTTTAGTTTGAATTTGACCATCCTTAATTACTATGAGAACCAAATAAAAAATATATTATCCATCAGGTCCCAAACTACTAAAATACCTGAAGGAAGTGATCCCGGAACCCAAACCTCGCTCCGACAAGTGGGTGTCAACTTCTGTACCGCAGCACTTGTGGAAGGAACCTAAAGCACAATTATCTTCTGCTGAATACCACACTAACAACCTTTTGGTAAGTAAATATTTTAATTACTGTGTGTTTTTTTTTTCTATCGAATTATGTACGTGTGTCATTTAGTTTATCGACGGTAAAAAATTTAATATAAGGTTTGCACAAGAACAGAAAAAAGCCTTTCGATGTACAAAAAATCCTTCATTTAACTATTAAAATTTATAATTTGCTATTTTTTCTACAACCAAGTTATGTATCTGTCTTATTTATTTTATCGATCACGAAAGTATAAAATGTACCATCGATTTGACTAAAAATATCGTCCACAATAATTAAATAAACTTCTTTAATAATAACATTTTGGTATTCATAAGCGTTTTCAATATAAATACTTGCTTTTCCCCGCATTGTGATGTTTGTGGTGTGTCCAGGACTTGCAACATACAAAAATGTGTACTTTATGAAATTAATTTAGAGTTATCCTTTGAGATGCTGGTTAAATATTTAATGTTCTTATTGTTATCTAAAGTTACAATTTGAAATGCTTGTTTTTTATTTACACCATATACTTAAAATGTAACTTTCGGTTTTATAATTACTTTGGAATACCAAAAGTTTAAATTGTTCAAAATTATCTCAATCGTAATAACACACTTCCATAAATTATGGAAATTTATTTCACCTCCTAAAACATATTCTGCTGAGTACATACCTACATTATCTTTATTTTATTTATTTATTTTCTTATTCTTTTTCGTGTCTACAAACTAATTAAACGTATTTATTTCTAGTACATAATATTTACGTTATCCACATTTCCAAAATATTCACCAAAATTTCCAGAGCTCAATGCTCCTGGAAGAGCAATCACACACCTCATTCAGTTACATCCCAACCTCAAACTAATTTTACCTCTTCAAAAACTTCTGCCAATTTTTTTCTTATACCTTCAAAATCTTCTAATTTCCATCCGCAGAGCCCAGTGCTCTTCGAGGAAACTTCCCGTTTGATCCACCAAAACGCAATAACCATCGAGATAGCCCCACATGGTCTTCTGCAAGCTATCTTACGCCGATCTCTGAAGAAGGATGTTATTAATGTCCCACTCACTCAGAGAGGAGAAGATAACGTGCAAGTGCTGTTCACTGCGGTTGGCAAGTGAGTGTCTATTCTTAGTTTCTTTAGGAATTGGTGCTGTAAATATTTTGTTAGGTGGAGCATTGCAGAATAAAGAAGTAAATCGTTATCATCGTGCTACTAAATTTGGGTTTTAACTCATACTCCTGTCACTCAGTGGTGGAAGGATAATTTGGAAAAAAATGTGTCTATTGGTAACTAGTCGATAAGTGTCACCGAGATAGCCCCCATGGTCTACTGCAAGCTAGCTTGCGCCGATCTCTGAAGAAGGATGTTATTAATGTGCCACTCACTCAGAGAGGAGAAGATAACGTGCAAGTGCTGTTCGCTGCGGTTGGCAAGTGAGTGTCTATTCTTAAAGCTTTTCTAGGAATATGTGTAGATATTATACTTTTAGGTGGAGAGGAGATTTGTAAATGTCCAATTCTTAGTTTCTTTAGGACTTGATTCTGTATTATTGTGTTGTGGAGAAAAACATGGTAAATGTCATCCACAACATAATAGCAAATATTATTGTCATCAATAGCAACTTGTTTCAAAATTTTTTTCACAAAATTAATAACTACAAATCCGTAATAATAATCTTTTACAGCAGCAACAGCAGTGACGGTACTTTGAACAAATACAGCATTTTAACACTTGTGTACCTGAATAAAAAAATCGAATTTTAATTACTTTCAAATCCTTATAAATATTTATTCAGGATTAAAATAATAACTATTTTCCATAGGTTATACGAAGCGGGTCTGAACCCGAAGCTAGCAGCTATATACCCGCCCGTGGCGTTCCCTGTGTCGCTCGGCACACCGATGCTATCGCATCTGGTTGAGTGGGAACATAGTGAGGATTGGTGAGTAACTTTTGTATTTTGTTTGTGTTGTTTATGTTTTTGTTAAAAAAAAAAGATTTTTAGGGTTAACCTCATTTATAAAATTATCATGTTATACGTTTTTCTGATTTTTAAGGTAAAGTAAGGTAATCAGAACCAACATATTCCGAAAATGACACAAAATCACAATCATTATATCGGGTCAAACGGGAAGTCGTATCTCATTTTTCATCACTTATTGCGACGCTCCGAGGCCGCAAACTCTTTACGCGATGGCCGAAACTGGTTTAGCAGTTTAGGAGCTGCTGATTTTTATTTTTAGGGCTTTAATTTACTTTTTATTAGATAAAAGATTCGGATAAATTTTGAAAAGTGGGGATTTCCAACAATCAAATGGAATGACAAAAATAATTCCATCAATGCAAAGCATTCAGAAAGCCAAAACTTTCATTGCAAAATTATCGCAAATATGCTTGGGCTACGAATGCTTATGTGTGATGATTTATAATAACATATTACTATTTTTCGATGATGTAGAAAAAAACAATCAGACGTTGATTAAAATCTCATATCTACAGAATTATTTATTCATTTAGTTACCACCAAAAGAGCTACTATATATTTAGACTACAAGCCGGTATAGGAAAAAATTATGGGTCATTTGAACCACCAGGTGACCTATCTAGAACGATAGAAGAGCATAAAATAATAAGATTCAGCACTATGCCGACACTTGTAAGCTGTCCAACTGAGTGCAGATGAGAATTCGAAAGTACAGGTAGACTCGGTAAATTTTGGTCATATATTTTTGTACGGCATTCTTAACCACCGATAGATCCATTAAAAATAATAAGAAAACGCTCAGTGCCGTACAAAAATGGTGGTCCACAAAGTCGGAATTTTTATTTAATTTCCGAGAGTTACCCCGGTAAATTTGGTCATTTGACCATGTACGGCATCTGTGTCATACTATTTCAATACTGCTTTTAATCCATTATTCCGCAACGCCGTACAAAAATCATGGGGACAAGGGGAAAAAATCGAGAGTTGCAATCCCTTCTCTTTCCCCACTCCAGGGGGTTATTTGACACAACACGAAATAAATTTATTTTTAAAGTATTTTATGCATAGATAATATTTTTTCATATGCCGTTCATTTTCGTTGGTTCAAAGGGGAAAAAACTGAAAAAGAAAAAATCCATATAACGAAATGTAAGGTGAATTTTCCTTTATATTTTGATAATAAAATATAAATATACATAAATATTAAGAAGCTCGAGGTGGTTAATTATCACCTTGGAAAGTCGGAGTCAGGTGGAATGGACTCCGTTAAATTGATGAACTAATAAAGAAGCTATGAACGAAAAGATGTGAATTATATGCAATCAGCCCATGAATACAGGTAAAGTCACAAGCAAATGCTAGTAATATATACATATTCAAAATAAAAGTAAAGCGCTTTCAAATGATACCAAACACGGCATATTAATCTTAACTTAATTTTTTTACTCTGTATGTTTTGTCCGCTAGAGGGCGCCACATTAGATTTTGTGAAACCCCATATAGAATTTAGCTAGCTGGTCGCTGGTTATCCAGCGAACAATTCAGACGCTTCTAATGATATGTCATTTGTCGAATTCTGATAAGTAGTTTAGAAGTTACGAGGGAATAGATGAACATACATACATGGCCTGTCAAAATCATAACCCTCCTTTTGCTTTGCCGTAGTCGGGTAAAAATATGTTAATGCCGTACTGTATCAGATGGCCATAAAGCACCCTTAAAATTGTAGCTTTGGTCGCTTTCATCAGCCTAAAAGATGTGGTCTGCACAAAAATGTACGGCATCGTTTTTTCCTAATTTATCTATGTTATTACTATTTAAAACAACGAATAAGGTGTAGAAAACTATTATATTTCATTAATCTACGATGTTTAAACTTTTACAAAATTTCAGTTTTTGCATTTCTCTATAACTTTTTTTAGAACGGTTTCTTTTGAACGGCAATACTATACAACAATTGAATTTTACAATATCATGTTAAAAAAAAAGTTCCCGTACAGGGTCAAATGACCTTACAGCTCTTTATATCAAGAATTCGATGAAATTAAGATGATTATTGGTATACATTTAAAAGAACAATTATTTTTTGACGGCATTGCTTTTAATAGTACTTTTGAGTGCTAGATAATGTTTTGGAACCGAAGCCGTACTGTGTCAAATGACCCCCTGGAGTGGGGAAAGAGAGGGGATTGCATCTCTCGATTTTTTCCCCTTGTCCCCATGATTTTTGTACGGCGTTGCGGAATAATGGATTAAAGCAGTATTGAAATAGTATGACACAGATGCCGTACATGTTCAAATTTGGGTTGTTGAGGAAGTGATTATGAGGAAGAGGAGGAGGAAGAGGAATTTTCACACGCAAATTTAGGGGATGCGGATGAGGATGAGGATATTTTTTTGAGGAAGAGGATGAGGATGAGGAAGCGGAAGAGGGAGCGGATGAGGATAAGGATGATAGGAAATTATAATCAAGTCGAGTCACTTTTTTATTTAGATAGATTAGGTTTTGTCGAGTTATATGCATAAACAAAAGCTCATCTATTAGAGTCCGACTCGTGACTCAAAAAGTATACATAAAGGCTTTGTAAATTCGCCGCCCGATCGAATCGGCCTGGCATAGCGCTGCGCGTAGCGAGTGCGTTGCCGTAGATAGTAGATACGGCATCCTCATTAATTTCCTCAAAATTTTGAGGAAGCGATAGCGGAAGAGGAATTTTTTATTTTTATTTTTGAGGATGCGGTAACGGTTGAGGAACCCAAAATATTGCGGAACTTCCGCATTATGAGGAAGCGGAAGAGGAATCCTCAACAACCCTAGTTCAAATGACCAAATTTACCGGGGTAACTCTCGGAAATTATTTAAAAATTCCGACTTTGTGGACCACCATTTTTGTACGGCACTGAGCGTTTTCTTATTATTTTTAATGGATCTATCGGTGGTTAAGAATGCCGTACAAAAATATATGACCAAAATTTACCGAGTCTACCTGTACTTTCGAATTCTCATCTGCACTCAGTTGGACAGCTTACAAGTGACGGCATAGTGCTGAATCTTATTATTTTATGATCTTCTATCGTTCTAGATAGGTCACCTGGTGGTTCAAATGACCCATAATTTTTTCCTATACCGGCTTGTAGTCTAATTATCTTGTGTCAAAATTGTTAAATTAATATTTGCAATCAACAATATTACATTATAATATGTAAACAGACAAATATTCAAACATTTCGTTCCCTAACTCCTAACCCAGCATGCAATAAAGAGTCCAACTGTTATTAATAGCTCCCATCAATCAGGGGACCGCAAACAAATAGGCTGGTTATCCGCTGCGTTCTTTGGCTCTACCGTGTTTTCAATGCATGCGATGTTTTCACTTCATTTGGTATTTTTTGATAGACGATATTTAGAAATAGGCTGTATTTAAATTCAGATACATTCCGATTAATGATGTATCGTTAGGTTTCAAAGAAAAATTGTGAACAAAAAACGAGCATGTGTGCTGATCACACGTGTCAGAAGAGAAACTACTTTGGCAAGATTTGACAAAATCGTCGCCTTACTCCATGACGTGACGGTATTGCCATGACGCGATCTTGAAATTTTACTCTCAACGCGCCTAAAGAAGTTTTACTTCAAAAATAATAATTATGTAGATTAACGCTATATTGACGTTTGAAACAATAAAGCTAGTTTTGATATCTGTAATTTTGGGAAAATCAATGTGGTTAACATTAAAAATAACAAACGTCCAACTACAACAAAAATATCAAAGTGATCTGACATTTAAAACAATATACTTACTTATATAAAAAGAAGATTAATATTTACTATTAGAAAAAAAAATAATTATTATTTCGTTTCGCTCAATTATATTCTCAACATGAAAAGATAAACATAAGAAATACAACAAATAAGTAATTTATTTCTAGCTGCTTTTGTTTTCAACGTAACATAATATTTAGGTCAAGAGCTCTATAGAACATATTGTTTAGATGATATAAGCTATGTGATCTTTTATTGTCTAGAATAAGAATAACACAATATTCGTAAATAGTTTGTTTTGGAAACATCTAAACATAATTATCAATGAAATATCAAATGTCAAAACGACTATAGTATATAGCCAATAACTAGCTTTCCGTACGAAACTTTGTCCGCTTTGTACAAAAATAGCAAAATCACTACATAGTATAAAACAAAGTCGCTTTCTCTGTCCCTATGTCCCTATGTCCCTTTGTATGCTTAAATCTTTAAAACTACGCAATGGATTTTGATGCGGTTTTTTTTAATAGATAAAGTGATTCAAGAGGAAGGTTTTAGTATATAATTTATTATGTTTTAGACAAAGCGGGCGAAGCCGCGGGCGGTAAGCTAGTATATACTAAAACCTTCATCTTGAATCACTATAGGTACCTATTATAGTAATAAAAAACCGCTTCAAAATCCATACCATAGTTTTAAAAAAGTATAGATACATAGGAACACACAGACAGCGACAGTGACTTTGTTTTAAACCGACTTCAAAAAAAAGGAGGAGGTTATCAATTCGGCCGGTATATATATATATTTTTTTTTTATGTATGACACCGATTACTCCGAGGTTTCTGAACCGATTTACGTGATTCTTTTTTTGTTTGATGCGAAATGGTGTCAAATTGGTCCCATAAAAATTTTATTCGGATAGGCCCAGTAGTTTTTATTTTATGAGCATTTTTGTCTGATCTCGATGACTTAATTGAAAAGTAGCAAGTAACTTTGACTCACTTCCCGATAACCGATTGAGCTGAAATTTTGTATACGTATGTAAATTCGATAGCGATGAAACATTATCATGACATAGAGCTGATTTGATGATGGAATCGGAAGGTGGCCATAGGAAACTCAGTAATATATTGACTCAACTTTATCGAGTTTGGGCTCGTTTGTTTCGTGTTGAAAAATACACTTAAAAGTATTAAATAAAAATAACTACGTTAAAAACAACCGACAACCGAAAAGGTTTGATGTCGGTGCACGGGCTTAATACTAAGTGCTTAGTGTTTGGCACCGACTTCAAACCTATTTAATAATTAATAGCACATATAAATAATATGTAGTAATTAATAATATCAAATCTTTTTCATTTTTTACGTTTTTGAAGTCGGTTGTTTTTAACGTAGTTATTTTTATATAATATGTAGCCATACTTACAAAGCCCTTATTATTTAAAAGGTATGTGACTTCATACAAGGTGCAAGAAAAGATGAAGTCTGGTGAAAGAACAGTTAGAATGTCCATTGCTGATGAAGACAGTGAATACATGGTTGGTCACGTTGTTGATGGTAAGTAATATAATCCTTAAGATTTAATAAGTTTCTATGTAAATTAATATACAAATATTAATAAACGAAATTCAATATCAAGACAAACAATGGAATTGGATCTTAAAATAGACTTAGTAAATTTACATAGGTAATCTATCAACGTAAATATTGATAAAATCTTGCTTTACTTTTTCATAAAAGTTTTTAATTAAAGACTTCTTATAGTGATGTGGAGGAAGTTAATTAAGTAGAAACGCATTATTAAGGATAAATTAAAACCTGCGCATTTGATTAGGATCAAATTTACATTTCAAATTAAAACAAATTGTAAAAAATTTACCCTATAATTAATATAGTCAAGATACACGGCACTCAAATTGACCACTTTTGTGGGGTTGTTTAAAAATCCTAGCAAAATATATTTAATGACTTACGTTATTATTAAAATCCCAATCTAGGTCACGGTACCCCGCTAAGGGGTATTTATTACTTGTTTAGGAAACTGCATTGTGATGGGGGAACATTTACATTTTTTTTAGCTAATTTTTTAAATAAAATTGCCTTAAACTTTAGCCATACAATTTTCTGACAAAAACTTAATTCCTAGGTCGTAACCTCTACCCCGCTACGGGATACCTAGTACTCGCCTGGGAAACTCTGGGTATGATGATGGGAGAACTCTTCACTGAGGTCTCTGTGGTCTTCGAGAATGTTCGATTCCAGAGGGCAACTAATATTCCCAAGGAGGGCAATTTGGAGTTTGTCATTATGATCCAGAAGGGCAGTGGTAATTTCGAGGTAAGTAAATACCTAATGGTACCTGATGGTAATAGAAATATACTTTTGTTTAACATGATAAATGTGATTTGAAATTTAACAGCCAATTTTAATCTACCGCAAAAAAATCTTAAGAAAATCCTTCACTCTGTTACTTTTTAGTTGAATAAATAAGATAATAGGTACAAAAATCTTTAAGCTAGATCAAGACAAAATATGCTCAAATGCTCAATTAATATTTTTGAGCCATTTCGCACAAAAAACAAAACTTCTGAACTGACATACCCACAAAAATTATAAAAATTATTTTCTAAACCACCAGATCGTAGAAAGCGGTGCATCCATAGTAACTGGTCGTATCTACGCCAAGAAGAACGTAGGCCAAGAATACAGACAGCTCCAACCTGCACCAGAAGCAACTGGCCCCAATGTGAAGCACATGCTCACTAAGGACTTCTACAAGGAGCTGAGACTTAGAGGCTATCAGTATAGGTGAGTTTGTGTGTTTGTTTGTTCGTATCTACGTAAAGAACGTAGGACAGAAGTGGTAAAAATTTAAATTTTAGATTTGCTGTTCAATATTATTTGAAAAGAAATTTGTTATTTCATCATATCAGAAAGGTATGGAAAGTATTGTATAATTTAGATAATTATCAATTATTTTCAATTCAATTTTACACAATGTAAGTAGTAATGTAGTTACACTTACCTACTTGTTTTACTGTTTTAACTCCTGTAATGTCAGTAATATTTTTCCAAATAATAATATCTACCACCTCTTTGTTTTACTTCTTTCAATACCTAAACTTTAAATCAAAATTAATCATCAACTTTACCTATTTTATTTTCTTACCCCAACTATGAAACACATTATATCATCATAATTTTTACATATTTATCTTTTTCCTACTACAAATCAATTGTTTCCACCAGTGGCCTCTTCCGCGGAGTAATCGGTTGCAACATTGAAGGAACCCGAGGTCGTCTAGCCTGGGTCAACAACTGGGTCACATTTATGGACTGTATGCTCCAACTACGTATCGTGGGCAATGATACTAGAGGTCTCTTCGTACCTACGAGAATAGAGAAATTATCTATAGATGCCAATATGCACTATGATGCGGTTTCCAAGATGAACCCGGATTCGAATAGACAGTCCTTTGAAGTCAGGGTGTACCCGGATGTGGATGTTATCAGGTAATTAAATGGACATTAAAGAGAGCTTTTTTATGTCACTTATAACAAGTTAAACAAGTTACGTAGTTAAGACTTTGATGAAATTAAGCAAAATGTAGAAAACATACAATAACTAGTTCATATTATTATCATGATTACAAAAACATTTTTTCATAAAACTAATTTTAGTAGTCCTAAATTTTACCCATGGATCACAAAGGTTATTAGAATGAAGAAGTAGAGACTAAAGCTATTAATAAATTTAATTTTACAAATAGGGCTGGTGGTGTTGAAATCCGTGGTCTGCACGCAACACCTATCTCCAAGAAAATTCCTCTTGGTATCCCAGTACTGGAGAAGAATGAGTTCGTTCCCAACTTTGGCAAGACTAAGATGGCGGTAAGTTTTATCTATTATTTTTTTGAAGAAGTATTGTAGGAAATAGGTAATAGTTAAACTTTAAAATAAGTGTATGAAAATGATTCACTATGTTGTGTTGCTGATAAAGGGTACATAATTTGAATATTTATAATTCATTCTACTTTATTAAATACAAACTAACCTAAAACTGAAGATCCCATAGGTATCATATAAAAATGTGATAATAATATCGTCTTAGGACACATTAAATAAAACACAAAATTTACAAATATTTGTTTATTTGACCATCAAAAAACTTTTACACATAATTTATTTCAAATTTGACAAAAAATCTCATCACAGGTCGAAGACATCCT
This sequence comes from Colias behrii, assembly GCA_029959065.1. Taxonomy (NCBI): domain Eukaryota; kingdom Metazoa; phylum Arthropoda; class Insecta; order Lepidoptera; family Pieridae; genus Colias; species Colias behrii. The sequence goes on along the minus strand of JARWMC010000017.1, from coordinate 2,365,154 downwards.
CCGCGCGAACATCCAACTAATCCTTGAAAACGTACAAACATACAAAGTAAAGAGCATAGAATTAATAGATGAGGAATACAAGAACAACTCCTACGAGCCTCTCATAGAGAAAGTTGGTGATATGCTTGGTGACCTTCCATTGGTTCAACCAGAGTTATTGATCATCTCTGAAGAAGCTGTGGAAATGCCTTCATATATTACTGTTGAGAATAAGAAGATATCTGGAGAGACTAATACTGTACTGTTTATTGGTGCTAACCTGTTTGGACGGCCTGAGGTAAGAGCACACGGATAAATAATATTTTTAAATTACAATTTTCGGAATGACTACCTCATACAAATGATTCGACAAAGGGGTATTATACAAGTTAAATAAATTTATGAGTAATTCATCTTATTTATGATGAAAAAAAAATTAAATAAAATTTTTAAAATGAATTAAAATTGTATTTCCTTTCATAACTATTTGAAAATAAACTTCGAACATCCATTTAAATTAACATTACACACATCTTCAAAAAAAATTTTGAAATAACAAAAGACATTTCCAAATTATTACAAAAAAAAACATTCCAGATCCTCCAACAAGCGGTATCAACCCTCCGCGACAAGTGTTTCCTCATCTCCCGCGAGAAGACCCGCCCCGACATCAAAGAGCACTCCGACAAATACGACATCCTCACGATCCAAGACACGGGCGTCGAATACCTAGTCCTCTTCAGAAAACGTGTTGGAGCCAAACCGGCAAAATTCATCCAAATCGTCACAGCCGACCAGACGTTCGCGTGGATAGACAAAGTGAAAGAAGAACTGAAGAATGGGCAGAAACTGGTCATATATAGTCAGGATGAGCCATTAAATGGATTGCTGGGATTGGTCAATTGTTTACGGAAGGAGCCGGGTGGTGAAATTGTATATGGGCTGCTTATTGCAGACCCTGCAGCACCAGCTTTTAACCCGGATCTGGAGTTCTATGAAGAACAACTGGATAAAGATCTAGCTATCAACGTTTATCAGGATGTAAGTATTCGTTGTTGAAGAAGATAAAAATAAATTTGATGCATTGTGTCGATAGTAAACCTTTTTTTATGTTAAAACTAGGTCCCTTTTTAGTATAATGTTCAAAGTAGTTCAAATAATTATTAATTATCCAATTGAACATTTTTGCTATTTTTGTAAAAGACCAGTTAGTTACCTAGACAGTAGACAGTATCTATTACAGTGCCTAGAGAATGTACTGAATCTTGCAACTTTCAAAATTATATTTTACAGTTTTTGATTTGTACGATTTATTGAATACGAAGTTAAAATACTTCTTCTTTTTCTTTCCATATCATTTTTATTTCCATAATTAAATTTTACAAAACATTGTCCCTAATATTTCCCATCCAGGGTCAATGGGGTACCTACCGTCACTTGCTCCTTGGGGACTTAGAAACAGTCCGCGCTAACCACGCCTTCGTCAACACGGTCACTATCGGAGATCTATCCTCACTCAAGTGGCTCGAAGGACCAATCAGAGAAAACCAAGAGTTCAAGAATCCGGAGCACGTGCTTATTCATGTAAGAGCTGATTTTTCAATCCTTGGTTAAAACTTATTCGTCGAATAACGTTTTAAAGTACCATTTATGAAAGGTTTTCTAATTGCCCGTATTTGACAGTTTACAGGTGACATTTTAATATTATCGTGTAATACTTTATCGGACGGGTAAGTTTTATCCAAGGATTGAAAAATCGGCCCTAAGTTTAATTAATTATATTTTAGGTTTTTACTTATTCATGTAAGTTGGTTATATTTCTTACAGACTTTTGCGTGTAGAATTTGATTGATAGGTCTCGAAGGACCGTTAAATGAAGACTTTAATTTTCAGAAGAAAGTTTTCATAAAATGTTTTCGTGTAATGTTCCTAAACATAAACATTAATACCAGTATTTGGCCATATTTTGCAAAAGGTATATTTAATAGCATTTTTTATATTATTATGTCAGGAAATTTAGTTTCATTAAAATACATAGAATTATTTAATAACAAATTAATTAATGTATTTATTTATTGGTGATTATAACACACTATTATTCAAACACATAGATTATCATGAATTAACTCTAATTAGGTTCATAATTAATAATCCCATACAGGTATATTGTTCAGCACTTAACTTCCGTGACGTCATGACGGCCATGGGTCGTGTGACCGTTGACGCAGTGGCGCGTGGTCGGCTTGCGCAGGAGTGTGTGCAAGGGTTCGAAATTGTTGGTAGAACTGCCAAGTAAGTAAAACATTGTCTTGCTGTGAGAAAATTATATTGATAATTGTTTTGTTTTTAGTTAAGTTTTTGAAATTTAATTATATTAAAAACTGAACAGAAAATTCATAAAAAAATATTTTATTTTCAACTTCAACTGCAATTCCGACATTAAAAGCATATCCAATGAAAACTTACATAAAGATAAATGGTCTAAGAGCCCGTGGGAGATCGTCCTTCACCGATCTGATAACCAGAGGAGACGTATTTTTATTAAATATTTTTTATTTTATAAACAAATATGCCTATAATTGCTTGCCTATCTAAAAGTGGTCATGGCAATTTTTAATTAAATTAACTTTTATCGATTTTTTTTTTCATCACCTTCATACTTTTGATAACCAAATGAAATTTATTTGACTGATAGTTTTTGATACACAGAATATGCCTAGGTATGCTTATAACTACCTGGCAAGCAGGTGTAAACAGGTAAGTCAAAATAGGTGAAAAAAAAAGCATACCGGTGAAGGACGATCTCCCACGGGCTCTCCTACTAAAATGCATCTCACTTTGTTGATAACAATCAGTCATAATAAAAAAATCGATTTTTGCGTAGTATATAGATTAAACTACCGGATACAACTAGTATTTAAAATTTAATTTAATTTAAATTTAAAAACCAATCCATCAATTCATACGTTTCCCAAATGCCACTGCTAAAGTAGCAACTCCCATGTGGTAACAGAATTTTCTATCTTCCTGGCAAGAAGCATAACAAAATTAAAAAAAAAAACCTTAACACCATATTCTAAATTGAAACAACAGCAGCCAGCATTCTCATTAAAATTCCACATTCTAAATTCAAATTTGAATCCAGTGGTTCCCGCGTAATGGCGATGGTGAAGAACAGTGGTATGGCGAACATGGTGCGTGGGGACCGAGCGCTCTGCTGGAGTGTGCCCGATGAGTGGACGTTTGAAGAGGCCGCTACTGTGCCTGTGGCTTACGGCACTGTGTATTATGCTATGGTAAGATTACTGTCTTTAGATGAAATTGATGAAATACTTGATCTAAACTAAGTATATTTTACAATTTTGCAAGTCTTGAGCATTTGCCAATTTCAAATCCCATATTTCTAGATTGCAGAGTAACCGATACGGGTTGCTCTGCTCGATATACAATGAAGTTTGAAAGGAATTAACAGCTGTGGAAATAAAAAAAAATCATTTCTGCTTTCTGTTAGTTTATTAGACAGGGTTTAAACCATTTTAAGTATTTTTGAATGTAATCAATTGGTAAAATTGGTATGACTTGCATCAGGGTTTTTACCAAATACTAATCTATATCAGAAATATTGCTATTCACTACTTAATGCAAACTTAAGGCTTTGAGGCTTAAGTGACAATAATTTATTTTCACAGAATTTTTGGTACCATTAAATTATACCTTAATTCGTATTTAAATTGTCCGTCTAATTTTAATTATATTTTGATGACATAGTTTTTCTTATCATATATCGATGATATACTATTTTCACTTACCCCAATCACCACTTACCCAGTTAATGGTGGGTCAAATGCAACGTGGTGAGTCGATCCTGATCCACGCTGGGTCCGGTGGCGTGGGGCAAGCGGCCATCAACGTGGCGCTGCATTATGGTTGCGAGGTCTTCACCACCGTAGGCACTGCAGAGAAGAGGGCCTTTATCAAGAAGCTGTTCCCGCAACTTAAGGGTAAGGTATTGTTTAGTGACCCGATGTGTATCTACTGGCGCGATTTCTTCTGTTGGAAGTTTTTAAAGTAAGAAAAGTAGTTACTTCTAGCAAATTTCAATCACCATTAGATAATTTAATTATTTACTACTTTGTGGTATACCATACAAAAGTAAAATTTTCCTTCTGTTGTGTGTGATCACAAAGTAATTAATTTTCCTTCTCTTTACGTGGAAAGAAAGTTACACGTTTAAATAAAAATTATAATTTAATAACTAATTATAAACTACCCAACATCATAATATAGCTTGATTTAAAATCCCAACAGACAGTCACATCGGCAACTCCCGTGACACGTCCTTCGAGGACATGATCCGTCGCGAGACCAACGGCAAGGGTGTTGACATGGTTCTCAACTCGCTGTCTGATGACAAATTACAGGTTTGTTTCTATAACATTTATTGTTTTTAGCATAAAGCTGTCATTTAAAAACTATCGATTTTAACTGACCTTTAAAACAATTTTGAAGACTTAAGTTTTCCTTTTATTATATTTTTTTTTATTTGGTAATATTTGCATTCATTCAATCCATTCAATCCATCCATTCAATTCATTTCATAACATTCGTTTAAATAACTTTTTAAATTTCTCGAATTGTTTATATTATCCTATTCTACATCAAAATATAATAATATAATTATAACCAATTCTTTTCTGACTTTAACTTTTTACGAGTATTGTCCTTTTCAACATGTCATTATATAACTACGTTACCAATACTTACTTCCTTTAAGTTTAACTAACTTTTCTCCACCAGGCGTCAGTCCGTTGCCTTGGTTACCGCGGACGGTTCCTCGAGATCGGCAAGTTCGACATCAGCAACAACACGCCCATCGGCATGTACTTCTTCCTCAAGGAGACCTCCTTCCACGGGATCATGTTGGACTACATCTTCGACCAGAGCTTGGAGTTTAGAAAGGTTCGTTTCTTTTAAATCAGGTACTGCTAATAATTCAAAATTATTCATTTTAACAATCTTTACAAAATTTTCTTCATACTTGATAATATTTTGTTTGTTATTCTTACTACATTTACGTAAATACTTACAGTTTAAAATAATAAATACTTACCTGAAGCAGTAATTTGTCTTCTCAAAATAAAAACTAGTCATTTAATTTTTATTTAATAACTCAGGCCCCGGAATCACAGACACAATAGAAAATCTATTGTGTCGTGGACCGATCGGGCCGTTCGGGGCTCAATGGGTTAATGAATATGGCCTTCGTTATTACTACGAAGCCTTCTCATCAACGTAATTTATCTCTTTGCTTTAATTTAAACTTTGTTTTGTTTTAATTTAATTTGTTTCTATAACATCATCCAATCAAACTTATTTTCCCTTTTTTCCCATTCTACAATACTTACTCAAATTATAATTTTCCCTTGCAGAAGTTACAACAACTCCTCCTCACTGGTATAGAGAGTGGTGCAGTGAGACCGCTCACATACTGCACGTTCCAGAAGAACGAGGTGGAAACCGCCTTCAGATACATGGCTGCTGGCAAACATATTGGCAAAGTGAGATATTTGTTTATTATTAATCATCAATTTATTATTGACTCCATTATAAATAATAAATAAATAAATAAATAAATATTAAAGGACATTATTACACAAATCGACCTAGTCCCACAGTAAGCTCAATTAAGGCTTGTGTTGTGGGTACTAGGCGACGATTAATATAATATTTTATAAATACATATATAGATAACACCCAGACCCAAGAACAAATAATTGAGTTCATCACACAAATATTTGCCCTGACCGGGGATCGAACCCGGGACCGTCGGCTCAGTAGGCAGTTACTTTACCACTGCGCCAACCGCGTCGTCATTAATTAATATAGTGTCCAAGTTTGAGTTTGTTTTTGTGTATCATCAATGTCTTTTTGTCATCAATTTTATTGATTTCATCAGGTAAAAAATCATTATGTATTATAGTTTAGTGATTTTTTTATCATATTTCCAGCGTTTATTATTGCTACCAAGACATTTTTATTAACATTTAATCAGTACGAATTACCCTTCTGGCACAGAATACATAATAGTAGCTAAACGCTACAGAACGGACACTCTCCGCCTCCCGCCAAAATTAAACTTACCTCACCCCGCACGATCAGACATATTATGGTACCCATTTCCCGCAAGGACGATACCAACGACGTCTTAGACGATACGCAACGAAGATTGACAACATTAATCAAATTGACTTAAAGTAATTTTATTATTTTGGATTTGTGATTATCGTTTTTCGTAGAAAATGGTTAGATATTGTGCTGTTTACGGATGTATTTCATCAGAAAAACGCGAATTTTTTTTTACGCTAGTCACAAATGTGCCAACCATAACACACACATTTGCAGTCTCTACAGTGTGACTGTCAAAACGATAATTTTGTATGGAGTGTCTGGGGTGTACTTCTGGTAAATATATGTAGACAAAATAACACGTCACGTCACTATATTAAGTTATCTTCATCAAAATAATCATCACTATTAATATTGTTATAATCGGGAATCATCATCGAAATAAAAACAATAGCAGAATCTACATCGTTATCATCCATCATCATAATCACCATTCTTGTCATCATCTTCACGAGAATTAAATCATTTTTTTTTTGTTTTCTAGGTAATTGTAAAGATCCGTGATCCAGAACGCACAAACCGTCCAGTCAAACCAACAGCCATGCCTTTAAACGCTCTACCAAGGTTAGTTATTTTTATTTATTCGTTGTTTTTGGCTACGTTACTTTAAAGTTTAAGGGCTGATTTTTCAATCCTTGGTTAAAACTTATTCGTCGAATAATGTATAAAACTACCATTTTAAAAACGTATTCTAATTGACCGTATTTGACAGTTTACGTGACATTTTAACCTTCCGTGAACCACGTGGATAAAAGTTACGTCCTGCACTACGTGGGGTTTCCTGGACCCAATAATCTTTCCACGTTTTTATAGCTAGTATTTATTGTAAATTTGTAATGTGTATATTATTATTATCTCTTGACTATAAGAGGTTAAAAATAAAATAAATTTATCAAATATTATAAACATTTACTTATTATATCTTTAGACATAATAAATGACAGTGGTCTGGAAAGACATATCTTTGCATTCGTATATTTCACAACTGATTCTAGAATTTCATTGGAAATAAATTCTTCAAAGCATTCTAAACTGGTTTTTTTGTCTTTATATTATTGGCTCTTTACTCCCGGCAATTGAGTAATTATATTTTCTGATCTTGTACGAACATTAGTTCTCGGTGGCTCCTTCTGCCATTTTGTTTTGCCATCTTTACCAGTGTAAAACTGATTTGAACAAGAAGATTCACCACCTGAAGTAATATCCTGTACTTCCTCTTCACTTTCACTTTCAGACTGAATGCTCAAGTGATCCGAGTCATCTTCACTTCCAGGTAGAAACAGTTCATCCGTATCGCTATCATTTTCTTCGATAAGTGCGGATAATATTGCATTTTCATTGATGTGATGAGCCATAATGAGCCCTAGAAACAATTACAGATAATTTTAAATAATAAAAAAACAAATTGAATAAATATTTATATAAAAATAGTCGTATTTTATCACACCATACTGCTCACCTTTTAGTGGACGTCCCGAACTACGTGGGGTTTCTGACACCCAGCTGCACTTTGATGGCGTCCGTTCACCGCGTCTGCGACGCTACTACTAAACCGCTGTCGCTAAGAGGTCTGGCAACGTCCCAACTCCAGCTACACGAGGTTTCAAGACTTTCGCACAATGTTTGAAAAAGATACAAAGATTTTTGTATGGCTGGGGTGTATTAAACCCCACATGGTGCACGGAAGGTTTATATTATCGTGTAATACTTTATTGGACGGATAAGTTTTATCCAAGCATTGAAAAATCGTCCCTAAATCAATAATCATCAATAGTCTTGGTTAAATTTGTGCATAACTCAAGTTTCTTAAATAGGTTAAAGAAAATATTTTTTACGATTTATTAACCTGCAATATTTTAATATTTAGTTTTAGCTTAATCTTGCGTTAAAGTTTAAACTCGACCTTTGAGCTCGAGGTTAACTCTAAGTAAGCGTTTTAATTTAAATTCATGATCACGTATGTACCTAATAAATTGAATATGTGGTTTGATTTGAATTTAAAAACAAATAATAGCGGTAACCCAGTTCATTATAACGTATATGCCAATTCATTTTGAATATTTGTTTTAAGTTTGAGCTACAGTATAAGCTCGAATTTAAGTCTAAGTGATAATTTAAGTTTAACCACACCCCGGACACTCCATACAAAATTATCGTTTTGACAGTCACTCCGTAGAGACTGCAAATGTGTGTGTTAACGCTTTATGGTTGGCACATTTGTGACTAGCGTAAAAAAAAATTCGCGTTTTTCTGATGAAATACATCCGTAAACAGCACAATATCTGACCATTTTCTACGAAAAACGATAATCACAAATCCAAAATAATAAATAACTTTAAGGGCCGATTTTTCAATGCCCAGATAAACAGCTAGATAGACTTTATTCTTCAGTTAACAAAATATTCAATTTTTCAATAGACGAATAGGACTTATCTATCGAATAACTACGTTATTTGAGGAATAAATCTATTTGCCGCTCCAACGGCCAGATAGCGCGCTATTCGACGGTTAGGCGTTTGAGTTGACAACTGACGCGTCAAATTTGGGATATTTTCGTATGTCATAACATAGAGCGTAGAATTATTAACAATTAAACCTCTTTCTATATAATTATTATCAATTAAAATCATATTGAAATTGATGTTTTTGATAGTACTGATGACCATGCCATTGAAAATTTGCCGAACGCTGCCTTTAAGTATGTCGTTTCCATCGTAAAATATATTAATTGAAACACAAATTTAACCAAACTCTTTACTCGAATCAAAACAACAATCAACAATCATAGAAGACAAGAGCAATACAAGACAAACTTAAAATGCACTCCTGACGTGAGTCATAATGACGGTTGTTGACAAATTGCAAGAGTTGACTCTATCCCGCTCTAACCTGACTAATTTAATATGTTTGTTTCGCCACTCCGAGAGCAGAGCTGCCAATATGGAAATATTTGGTCAGATAGTTATTCATCAAATAAATCACGATTGAAAAATAGGCGAGCCGTTATGAGTTAGATAAATAATTGAATAAATCTATTCGAGGGGTAGTTATTAGACTGTTTATCTCGGGATTGAAAAATCGGCCCTAAGTCAATTTGATTAATGTTGTCAATCTTCGTTGCGTATCGTCCTTGCAGAAAAATGCGGACCATTTTTAGTGTGATCGTGCAGGGTGAGGTAAGTGTTTAATTTTGGCGGGAGGCGGAGAGTGTCCGTTCTGTAGCGTTTAGCTACTATTATGTATTCTGTGGTTTAACTTAACTTGAATTTAAGTCTAAGTGATAATTTAACATTATATTCTCCACCAGGTATATGTGCGAAGATTACATGTGCTACGTAGTGGTCGGTGGTCTTGGAGGCTTCGGTCTTGAGCTCGCTGATTGGCTCATTTTGCGTGGAGCTAGAAAAGTGTTGTTGACTTCTAGAAGAGGGATCACTAACGGATACCAGGCGTCGAGGTTGAAGTGAGTTGTAGCATTATTAATAACTAGCGGTCCGCCCCGGCTTCGGCCGTGGTACATATTTCGCAATAAAAGGTAGCCTTTGCTCTTTCTCAGGGTCTAAAGATTATCTGTGCCAAATTTCATCAAAATCGGTACAGTAATTTATGCGTGAAAACCATACATACATACAAACCTTTCCTCTTTATAATATTAGTATAGATTAACAAAATGAGTTAAACCACCAATCATCATCAGTAATATTCTTAGTTGCTAATGATCAGTAATGATAAGCTTGAAGGTGTTGCTTACACAAAACAAAAATGTGATACAAAACGCCGAAGAGGGATTGTTCATCAATCATTACCATTATATATATATATAAAATTCAAAGGTGACTGATATAGTGATCTATCAACGCACAGCCCAAACCACTGGACGTATCGGGCTGAAATTTGGCATGCAGGTAGATGTTAGGACGTAGGCATCCGCTAAGAAAGGATTTCCCGAAACTCTTGCGGGAACGGGGAAAAACGGGGATGCACGTACAAAATCGTGGGCGGAAGCTAGTCTTTGATAAAACATCATCCGTCATCTTCAATAATGTCCCATCATCACTTCCATTAGCTAAACATCACCTACCATCATATCTTTGCCGACAATAAATAACCATCATAATTGTAGGAGGATGTGACTGTAGATACAAGACGACGCAACGCATGACTTGATGATCTACATAATTCTTCCACAATTAGTAATAATTGTAGCCTTTCACAATCATATTATGTTACATCATCGATCATCATCAATCCTCGCAAACCAGAAACTCACTCATCACAAAAAAAAAAGACGGGTTGCACTCCGGGAGTGCCGACAGAAGTGAAAACTAGATTATTAACGTTCAGCATGTTTGATATTTTGGAATGGTATCCGTCTTACGCATGGAATATAAGGGCTAAAAAAAAAAAGTCCGTCTTACGCTTTTTCGATCAGGCCACGTGTCCTGACGCGAGTTTAAGATTTTATACCCAACGCCGCTAAAGAAGTTTTCACTTCAAAAACCAATGAAATAAACTATTTTAATTATTTCCTCACAGAGCTTGGGCAGGATACGGAGCGGATGTCCAAATCTCAACCCACGACATCACAACAGAAGAAGGCTGTGAGCAAATGCTCAAAATGGCGAACGCCATGGGCCCAGTGGAAGCCATCTTTAATTTGGCCGTCATTTTGAAGGACTCCATCTTCCAGAATCAAACCCCAGACACTTTCAGGACATCGTTCGGACCTAAAGCCGTGGCCACTATGAACTTGGACAAATACTCGAGGAAATTGTGCCCGAAATTGAAGTAAGTAATGTTATTTATATTCTTTTTTTTCTAGAGGATTTATTGCTATAGAATTAAGTAATCATAATTAATATAGAAAAAAAACGCATAAATTATTGTATTGGCACTTATCCTTAATAAGTGTACAAAGTTTGAATAAAATTTGTCCGTTTAAAGTGGGTAAAATCGAATCTAAAGGAGTCGGTTACATTTAAACATGAAGCTAATAAAAGCGTGTTAAAAACTGATTTCTTTACAAGTTGACATGTTCTATGTTAGATTTCCTTTGACATTTTTATGAATAAAAATAAAGAAGCAAATTCTTATGATTTGGAAATTCGATGCAAGTTTCCTTTTATAAATGTTTATGGAATACAAATGGAGAAGCCAGTCCTTTTGAAAACTAACTCTGGATGGATAAACTTACGGCTTCTAGCAGAAACTTTAGCATAGTGTAAAAGTTGTTATTACGTCTCTATTCTTTTAGTCGAAAATGTTAAAAAACTATATTTAATTTTCATTGAAGATATAATAATTATACGTATCCCCAATATTCATTTGTTGCCCAGTTTCTCCATCTGTCTGTCTGTCCATCAGATAGCACGTAATTTCTCTGAAAATATTAAATTTTACCCACGATTCATGCAAAACTAATTCTTTTATCAAAAACAAGAAAACAATAAGTAAATACAAAAGTTAAACGATAAATCCATAACCATTGGTTAACTTATAAAACTGACGTTTTTGTAATCGTACAACCTTTGAACTCGGGCCATAAATCTCTTGTTAACAAATGTTTCTGATTTACTTGCCACGGTTACGTTCCGTTTAGGTTTAATCGCGTGTTTAACAGGTGTTTGGTTTAAGTATTTCTTATTATTTACAGCGTTTATATTTTTAGATGAAAAGTTGATAAAAATGTTTTATTTATGTCAGTCAAACTCTTGATTTCATTATTTATTTCTGAACTTAATGTTTTCTTATTTTTCATTATTTTGTAGTACCTTAACAACATTTTTAAGTTAATGCAATGGTGAATTTGATGATTACAACACTTGATTAATTTGTATTTTTAACATGAGACAATCTTTTAGTATTTTAGACGACAGTCTCTTTTTTATCGCATAGAACGTGAACCTGGAATAATTATTACAATCGACCAAACAAATCCTATTATTATAACACTAGCGGTCCGCCCCGGCTTCGCCCATGGTACCTACATGTTTACGTTTTTTTTCATAAGAACCATCCTCGTACTTCAAGGAATATATTCCGCAGCGCACGCGATGACAGAATTTTTATTAAGGAATTTTTTACACCTTGTGTTACATTATTGCATTTTTGGTAAGGATCTCTAATTTTTTTGAAAATGCAATATAGCCTATGTTGCTCAGTGAAGATGCAGCTTTCTAATGGTGAAAGAATTTTTGAAATCGGTCCAGTAGTTTATGCGTGAAAACCATACATACATACATACATAATTACAAACCTTTCCTCTTTATATGTAAAAATATTAGTATAGATGTCCCTCTATGTCCACGTAAAAATTGTATAATAGATACCATTTTGAATTGCCAAAAACGAACACGGCACATCAAAGCCTGTGTATGTTTATTATACCATAAACATTGCACGTTTGACGAGCGGATGTACAAAAACAAACAGCCATCATAGAATCAACTATATTTATTAACTTATATAGTTTTTTCCATCCGAATAAACTTTTTCATTTCGCGTCGCGAAGCTGAATTAAACTTGTTTGTACGCAAACATACAAGTTTTATAAAATCAATACAACTTCGGTTTATCAGTTCAAAGTGTGTCTATTTTTTATTCTATCTGTATTTTATTTGTACTGCAAATATTTGGAAAATCGTCAGCTATCCAAAAGTTCGATAACTTTGTTTGAACTATAACAAATCATGGAGACTTTTTAAGCACATTTTCTTTGTTTTTATTTATCCAGCCTATAAATAGATACAGATGGATAACGGAAAATCGTTTGTTTTATTTAGGAAAGTTTGTTTTTGACTATCACTACATAGTATAAAACAAAGCCGCTTTCTCTGTCCCTATGACCCTATGTATGCTTAAATCTCCATTCCATTATCACTTTTCATCCCTAATGATGGCTGTTTAAAAATATTTTATTGTTGTCAACTTTTTAATGACAATAGATGCTCGACCTAGTTTGAGCTTCTACATTTTTTTAATTTATCCTAATCCAAGCGAATTATCCGTACGGTATTTTTAGTTTAAATAATTTACTAGCTACCGACTACGTTCGGATAATTCGATAAATAATATATAAATAATTTTTGTTCGATAAATAATTTTTGAAAATGTTTCAATTCCTTATAATTATAATTCTAATTCAAGAGAAGACATATTATGCAACAAATCAAATATCATTACAATCCGTTCTGGGTTGAGTTACAGTTACACTTTTGTTTAAAATAAAATTGTATAAGGAAGTTGTTTTAGTAATAAAATAATAATAAAAAAGACGTGTGGCACTCGGGGACTGCCGCGGTAAAGCTATTGCATAGCATTCCTTCAAGCCACACCTCCTTGTCCGTCGGAGTGGGGAGCGTGAAGATTTTCGTTACGCAATTTCTGGATTCGGTCCCCGCGGTCAAGGCCCGCGATAGAAGCTATGCAATAGCTTAATAATAAAATTTTAAGTAAAAATATAATCATTCATTTTCAATCAGGGACTTCGTAATATTCTCGTCCGTGTCATGCGGTCGCGGTAACGCCGGCCAGACCAACTACGGGATGTCGAACTCAGTCATGGAACGTATTTGCGAGTGGCGCAAGAAGCTCGGCCTACCTGCGCTTGCTGTGCAATGGGGTGCTGTTGGTGATGTAAGTATTGCATACTACACACAAAACTACAGTAAACTACAACACACTGCACTAAACTAAATACACTGCAACTGCACTGTGGTATACTACACAGTAGTCTGCACTTCACACTGCACAGACTGCACTACACACGACTCAACAGAAAACTGAGACCGACCATGAGAACCGCTCTTCAATTTTCTTGTCTTTTTGCCTTCCTCGACTAACTTGTCAACTGATTCTTATTATTTTCGTATAAAACTTTCGTATATTCTTATATTTCGTTTCATGATAATAAATAGTCCGTAAAAGCACTCAAATAAAATTGTGAGTAATACAAAATTTCATTATTAAATAAATTTAATAAATAAACCAATAAAATATTCAGCTCGCTACACCTCTTAGCAAAAGTTCCTTTCACAGCTCTTGAACGGTTACAATTAAATAAGCTTTTTACTTCTATAAATGCACATATTTACAAGAGTGGAATAAAATGTATTTCAATACCTTTGCATAATTAAATCTATATTATTTTAATATTAACGAATGAATTATATTTTTATTTTTTATGATCAATGGGATGTTTTTATCATTATCTGCTTACAAATATAGAGGTGATGTTACATAAGTTATAAAATATGATGTCTCTTAAAATAATTAATTAAACAGTAAAATGAGCATATAAATCTAAAAGCTATTTCCTCTTCCTTACGAATACCTTCTCGTAATTAATTTTCACAGCCTACATTTTTCTTTATATTTAGAAATAAATTCAAAGCGCACACACACATAACACTTTCCCATATAGGCTCAGTAATTATCGTTAAAAAACGTAATAATTATTCGTATTCGTAGTTCCTCAAAACTCATTAGGTATAAAGCCTTTGCCGTCGTGTGACCTGAATTTATTCTTTTGTACCTAACGCGTCGCTTTGCTGGGAATTTCAAGCGTCGCTGAGAGTGCTCGCTGTTTTCATGTTTAACATTTGTAAGACAAACTCTTTTAGTTGGTCTGAATCTTAAGATAAGACTGCAGAAAACTGTGTTTGAGCTTATCTTCAAAACATATTAGACATTAATAAAACAAAAAAAAACATGATTTGATAAAATAATCGAACCACATATCATTTAAAAAATAGGTATTATATTTTACAAATTACTTCCTTTTCGGTGTACTCAGAATCTTTTTCTGAAAAAGTGTTTATTCCAGATATTGCTATACACATAAAACAGCATAAATAATAGACTTGCAAGACATTATTGATTAAAAAGGTCAACACACAAAGTAAACTAGAATCTTTTATATAGGTACTAATAATTAGGTTTTAATCTTTTATCTATTTTTTAAATAGAGTATTGCCTATTTCAAACATTTAAAGATACCACATAACCTTTATCTTGTTTCTGCAAAAACCAACACATGATAATAGGATACAGCATAACCTTTATATACTTTCTACAATTACCAACACATGATTAAAGGACTACATAACCTTTTTCTACAATAAACAACTATTAACACAGGTGGGTCTAGTAGCAGACATGCAGGACGACGATGTCCTGCTTGAAATCGGAGGCACTCTACAACAGCGTATCTCCTCCTGCCTGTTAGCGCTCGACAAGTTCCTGAAGCAGGATGCTGTGATCGTCTCCTCTATCGTTGTTGCTGAGAAGAAGGCGGGAGGATCTGGTTGTGGCAACATTGTGGATGCTGTGGCTCAGATCATGGGTGAGTTTCATACTATCAGAAAAGGAATATTTCAGTTTTGGATTTGGTATTTTTCTGGATTGCTAATTTTTCCCGCTGATATATTAGCTCGTGTGTTTAAAGAGTATTCGTATACTTTCAATCTTCATTTTCTCCACCAAAATAACTTCGCTTATTATATCCTCTCCTCTTATTAAAAATACATACAAAATTATCTGAAATTTGACTGAAATGGCGTTTCAATTTAAATATTTACAAATTAAATTATTTATCAATTAGCATTTTCCCGAATTCGATATATTATCAAAATTTCCTATGACATTGATTATTGCTGTACATGCTGGAAAACTCAATTGTTAACATCTCTGCATACCATGTTTTTTTGGCAAATAAATTAATTTGAATTTGAATTTGAATTTTTTTGCAATTGATTGAGAATTTAACAACAGATTGATCTGTTGTTAAATTCTGAGAAATACAATATAATGATTACTTGCACCGTCCAATATATGCACATTTAACTTACCAAAAATGTTAACCTTAGGTATAAACTAAGGAAATTCCTCAACAATTAATAATATTGACCACTAATATATAATAAACATTTCTCCCAAAGGTATCAAGGATCTCAAGACAGTGTCCCAACAAGTGTCTCTCGCTGAACTGGGTATGGACAGTATGATGGCGGTGGAAATCAAACAGACACTTGAGAGAGAGTTCGAGATCTTCCTCACAGCACAGGATATTAGAACTTTGACGTTCGCTAGGTAAGTGATTTATATGAAATGAGAAATAAATTTGATATAGGTATAGATTACTATCAAATAGATGTACGTACAGGATTAATTTGAATATTTTAGGAAATATTATTTTTGGACAACTTTAAATTGTAAATAATATATTTTTTAATTCTATTAAAACCTTCTCAACAATTATATTCTCAGTTCTCTGTGTTAGGCTTAATAACAATCGATAATCAAAACAGAATACTGAACATATATAGATGACCTTTTGTTATTTGCTCTATCTCATTTAATTACTTTTTTCATCGACCTCAAACACGATCATCGAAATATGGAAAAACTTTTCCATCCATATATTCTTTATTCTTTACTATCGAAAACATCTCTTACCCTGATCCTTATCTTTAGCCAGAATCAATAGTACAGATGGTGGTGGAAGGTTGAAAATTAGTAATAAATTCAAATTAAAATTAACTCTTCTATTATTTACTATTAAAACATTTATATTTACAGGCTAGTAGAACTAACAGCTCAGCGCGAAGCAGCAGCATCCACCTCAGTCTCCGCAGTCCCAGTGGCTGCTGAGGGAGCAGTTGGTCTGCGGGTGCTGATCAGGAACTTCGGGGATGAGAAGGTGGCTAGCGAGCCGCTGGTCTACATGCCCACTATGGTCAGCGATGGCACTGAGGTAAGGAATATGGCATGATAATATTGAAGTATTTGTAAATGGAATGTAGTGAAAAGGGAAAAAATCAATTTTTTACCCAGATCTTTGTTATTTAAACTTTTATTTTCAAACCAATGCAACACTTTTTTTCATAGAAAAAAAAACTTTATTTTTGTGGGTCCATAGGTTATTTCAACAACTTTAGAATTTGTGAAAGCATTTGATTACGTTGACGTAACATATCGTTTAAAATGCACTTATAATCGAATTTCATGAAATGCATCATATTATTAAAATTGTTTTCGTTTCTTTTTTTATTTAAATACTTGACACACATAACTAGTTTGCGTTATATTCATTTTTCTGTCATCCATAGGTCAATGGGTTTCCAGGGATCCATCCTTGGTCCACTTTTGACCGACACTTTTTTTTACACTTTTTTTTTGTTTTTCCCTAGAACGAGATAACAATAAACGACGAAGAGCGCGTAATGTTCATGGTGCCCGGTTTGGAGGGCTGTGCGTCTGCGCTAGAGCCGCTGTGCAAGAGACTGCGCTTGCGTGTGTGCGTGCTGCAGCTCGCCGGCGACGCGCCCAGCCAGCAGCTGGACGCGCTGGTGGACGTGCTCTACACGGTGAGTGTGTGCTCTACACGTGCGTGCTCTACACGGTGAGTGTGTGCTCTACACGTGCGTGCTCTACACGGTGAGTGTGTGCTCTACACGTGCGTGCTCTACACGGTGAGTGTGTGCTCTACACGTGCGTGCTCTACACGGTGAGTGTGTGCTCTACACGTGCGTGCTCTACACGGTGAGTGTGTGCTCTACACGTGCGTGCTCTACACGGTGAGTGTGTGCTCTACACGTGCGTGCTCTACACGGTGAGTGTGTGCTCTACACGTGCGTGCTCTACACGCGTGTACTCTACACGTGTGTACTCTACACGTGTGTGCTCTACATGTGCATGCTCTACGTGCGGGTTTCTCTACATGCGTGTGTTCTACACGTGTGTGTGCTCTACGTGCGGGTTTCTCTACATGCGTGTGTTCTACACGTGTGTGTGCTCTACGTGCGGGTTTCTCTACATGCGTGTGCTCTACATGGTGAGTAAGCTCTACATGCACAAACTAGGTGTGGAACGTACTATATATCTTTATTATGTGTCATCTAGTTTCTCGCTCTATGTATACGAGAAACTAGATCTCTGTGCTCTACATGGGCTAACTAGATGTGTAAGACGTGCTCTACACTCCACATGCGCAAACTAAACGTATGTCCGATTCAGTTGTTGGTGTCATAGAAATTTATTCTCTACCACTCTACATAGAGATGGGATTTTACTTTCTGCTACTTATTTCCTCTAAAACTAAATAATACACAATAAAGATGAGTCTAACTACATTTCTGCTACGTATTTCCTCAAAATGAACATTAATTGGTTACAGAACATGAAGTCCCGCCTGAACCCCGGTGCTCCATACATTCTGCTGGGTTACAGTTTCGGTACCATGGCCACTTTGAGACTCGCTGCCAGACTTGAAAAAGAAGGTAATTTCGCTTTTATTTCCTATCAATTTTTTTGAGTTTACTTTTTCATTTTAATTAATTTAAATTTAATTAATTTTGGAAATTTGATTTTAAATTTGATTGAAACAGAATTATAACGTAACGACTGATCCTTTATTTTACAGTCACAATTAGAAGTTCGATTTCCAGAATATAGCTAATTATTTCAAAGCTCCAAAAATAGATTTTTTTTAAATTAATAATATTTCCATATTTTCCAATGCTCCAAAAAATTTAAAAAAGAACATTAATATTTGCCTTTCATAACTAACAATAATTATTATCTCTCCCACAGGCCACCAAGGCACAGTATTCTGCATAGACGGTGCTCCCGAGTTCCTCTACGCAATCCTATCCATGAACCTTAACTTCAAAACCGACACACAATTACAGAACAACCTCATCTGCCATTGCATAGACATAGTTGCCCCCAATAACGATCTATCCACCACCCTTATAGATAAACTTAACGAAATAGAATCCTTCACAGATAGAATCCAATACGCAGTCAATGCCTGCCCCGTACAAAATAACGACTACTCCAAACAATTCATCGGCAACATGGCCGTCGCTTGCTACTACAGACTCAAAATGGTCGTTAATTACAAGCCAGAAGACTTCCCCAAAATTAAAGCCCCCATTGTCCTCTTGCGTCCGAAAGAAAACCCACCTTTCGTAACTCTGGAACAAAATTACGGTCTCGATAAATTAACTGAGGGTAGTGTTACTGTTCATTATCTAGAAGGAAACCACAATACGATATTGGAAAACAAAGATTGCGCTAATATTATCAACAAAATTGTCAATAAAGATGCCAATCCTAAAACTTCTACTAATGTAGTCACTAATATGGTGGAACAACAGAAATCTGTTCAAGTTTAAGTAATTTCCTTATATTTTGACGAATTAACTTATTCTTTTTATAATAGGAGGCACACTTAATTTATTTAAGTAGTTATTATGGATCTGTTAGGTTAGCTAAGTTATAATAAGTTCTTCGAGTGAAGACCAGTACCAAAATAAATATTCACTAATTAGATTCTGTTGTTTAAGAGTTATATGTAACTATATTTATTTGTTATTATGTACACGGGGTTTGTTTCGGGAAAAGTAAATAAAGTGATTTTTATTATGACTGTGTTTTTCTTTTATTCCTCACCAATCCTTGCTGTTTAATCCTATAAGTATCCTGAAATTGGGAATAATGTCATTTTATTTGGAATAATATAATTGTACTCACAATATATATTTAGCTAAGATATTTAGTTATACCACAGACATACATATATTTTTTTAATAAATTCAATCTATATTTTGTTCAATGTAATCTTTCCATATTCGTCTCTCTCAACTACTTTTATTTTCCTTCTTGGAATCAATTATAATTTTGCTATCTTATAAGATTTTCGGTTCTCATAGCACCCCGTTGAGATGGATGAAATACAAAGAATTTATAGCGTGCTAAAACCGATTTATAATATTATAAATGTTTTATATATAGTCTTTAATTCACCAAATATTAACGTAATACAAAACTGGATTAATGAAGTACTGATTTATTGGTATCCAATTATCTATCAGTTAATTATGTGCTAATTGCAGAATTAAAGGCTTTTATCAAAACGGGATCGCTTATACCTTTTATTAACATTAGTGTGTTATTTAAACGCATTACCCTTTAGATCAATACTATCCGAGTGTTAGAGTATAAATTAGTATGTTCTTTTCTAATTCTCATAAACCTTATTTGAAAAATATAGATTGCACGACATTTTGAATCTTATCGATTAATAGTGATTTTAGATCATCAATTCCACCACCACCTCTCCGTTGATATTATAATCAAATGAATAAAACTTACAGTTTTACCTCCCACTTCATACCATATTATACATTTTAATTTCATCATATAGAAATATACCTAGGGTAGACTGGGTACAGTTGTGCCAGGTCCCGGTAGTGACAGTCGTCATATTTTCGAAAATATAGGGAATAGCAGAGGTCATGCAAGGGGAAAGAGGAGCGGCTTGCTCGTCTCAACCTGTTTCACAGGGTTGCATCATTTTCCGCGCAGTGAGTACGTGAGCAGAAGCCCATTTTGATTTTAACCGCCAAAAAGTAAGTTTTTTCGTTCATTTTCATTTCCAAATTACTGTAATATCTATGCTGATAGGGTATTGAGTGTTATTAATCGATATAAGTCACATATTAGCAGTTTAATATCAATAATTACATTTATTGTAGGTTGTTTTGTCTTGGCGTGGTGATTGTATTTTTATAAAAACAGTCTCTGGTTACGGTTGTGACACTTTAACCGGGTACGGTTGTGACATAAGTAAAATCTGTTGTTTTTGTTTTAGATGCCTAGAAATTGCATCAGAAAAACTCAAAGAGTGTACCGTGTACTGTGTCGCAGTACGAAGATGCGTATGATGAAGTAAAACGCAGGACTTCTTTGCGCAGTGCTGCATATTATTACTTATTTTGATAGACTTTCGCATAGCTACTACTTTACTATGAGAATATTTTTGTTTTTGACGTGACAACGTCTTATAATTCGATAAAGCCGGCTGCACGCACGAAAAAACATGACTCATGCGGCGTTACCTCGCTCTGAGGCTTTCCATGTAAGGCTTGAAGTGCAAGCGAGAGCACGGAATGAGCGACAAAGAAGCACAATCGGACGTTGTCACGTTCAACTATCGTCAGTAAACCGACTTTACAGACAATTATTTTTTTTTTTTGTTTGAAAGATACCATGAGAATATTTATATTTTTTATTTGAAAGATGAGCACTTTTATTACGTTTGGAGTTTTGTTTCAAAGTAAAGTAGAGTTCCTACAAACATAAGTTTTATTGTGATTACGAATGTGATTGACATTTCTTTGATAAGTATTGTAATTTTAACTAATTTTTAAAGAAGACTATTATAGAAAGTCAGTATTAATGGAGACTGATAATATATCTAAAGATACTTTAGTGCCATGAAAGTTGTGAAAGATTAAACTGTTACCAGATTTTATCACTTTTGTAAGGAAAGTATTTTTGTTAAATGAGTCATATTATCTTATCTATAATATAAAAATGAATCCCAAAATGTGTTGGTAAGCGCATAACTTGAGAACGGCTGAACCGATTTCGTTAATTCTTTTTTTATTATATTCCTTGAAGTACGAGGATGGTTCTTACGTAGAGAAAACGTAAATATGTACCACGGGCGAAGCCGGGGCGGACTGCTAGTAAAAAATAAATATTTCTTGTAATTTAAGTAATAAGTAAAGTCATGAAAAAGTATTTCGTGATCATTTAGAGCATTTCTATCCTCTTGGGTAATAATTTCACATAATTATCATACTGTCACTATTGACCCCCAGTACTGTCACAACCGCCCCTGGGATGTGGTCGATTGTGACAATCTTCCTTTGTTTAAATAAATATTTTTCATAATTTAACTATTTGATTTAGGTCTAAAGTTTTAACATTAAGTCGTTAACCAATGAATAAACTACATTATAACACAGTTTTTATTCAGATTATTTAAAAAATATAGGCGGACAAACTAAAATTGTCACTACTGTACCCAGTCTACCCTACCTATGACCTAACTTAGCTTTAGAGCATTTATCTTGGTCCATGCGTACTCCCAAAACTATAGTTCTAACAAAACACGTGTTCTGCTTGAATATATAACGACCAAGAAGCAAAACGACACTTCAATTACATAACATTCGTTCTCACGTAGGCCTGTCACCGTGATTTATGATTTGTATGAAATTTCACTCCGATTTGGACGTGTGACATTAATTACGACTTAAAGGTGCAATTAATTTGGGCTTACAACTTTCTTATACTAGGAATAATCTTATTTGATTGATATGTTTATTTGCTCTTGAAATTATCAAATTATAAGCAAGCACATTCTCTTTAATTATTATTAACTATGCCGACATATTCCAAACAAAACTGAATCAAATCAAAAAAGTATATTACTCGGAAACTATTTATTCAAAACGTTCCACCGAGGTTTATTATTTTATTAAACATGTTAAAATGAAACTACGATTAAAACCAGAAATAACCATTTCATAGCAATCACTTACACCTACATTACATTATATGTAAATATCCCAAAATAACATCAGCATCAAGCATCTCTAACAGGTATGTGAATACGTAACCCAGTACATTTTCCATTAAATCTTGTGTTTTCCTCAAAACGCCAATACAACACAACCACAAGGCCTTCATAAATCGTCCTCTCAGCAAGCAAGTCGTTCCAGTTCCCCTCATAAATAGATTGGAGTAATTTACCTCCTCTCTGTACACTATAACGGTAATGTGGCCCTTACTATGGGTAGATAATCTCGAAAGTTTCTCGAATTCTCTTGGTGTCAATTTTAGCATCACAACATAAAAACCATATTAAAATATTGTTAATAATGTACGTAAGCAGGGCTAGTTTTCAAGCATTTTATACATTTTACACATTTTTTCGTACAATGTAACAAACAAATTATATCAAGAAGTAGTGACACAAATTTTTAGGTCTTTAATTTTGAAGTTATTATTTCGTACATTTCTTTATTATTTGTAAATTATAATTCAGTCTGTGCATACAACATGAGTAACCAGATTAAATCATTAATCTAAATTCATAAAATCCAAAAAATTTAATCGAACCAACACAAAATCATTTTACGATCGACAATAAATAGTAGCACTTAAAATTGTGAAAGGTAAGCCCTGAATGTTCACCTGAATATGCACACGCAAGCTGTTAGAACATCATTAACGCTCCTACATAACATTCACTTAAGTTAAGGCTGTAGAACTCACAGGAATTTGTAGGCTTTCCGTTTCTTAGACGCTTTGGCAAGATCACACTTTTGATGTGAAACGTTATTAATTTCCTAGATCCTACGTGATTTAATGGAATGCTTTTTGTAAAGGTTTATTGTTTAAACATGAGCCCAATGTTAGATTTGATTGAATTTTAGTGTACTATAGCTAGCTTCCATGAAAGCGTAAAAATCTATTGTAATTTTGACAATATTACAAGTAGAGTCATTTACTAGCTCGCTAGGTTATGGCAATATAAAAAGATAAATTGGTTAGATAAAAAAACACAATAGCAATATTTAATACATATATTTATTCAACGTATCTATTAAAAATCTGATATCGTACACTTCTGCGATGAATGATTCCGGGAACACCTGAAATAAAAAAAAATGTAAATTTAAACTTCAACATTAATTTTGACGTACATTTAAAAAAGGGTGTTATTTCTATTTTACGAGTATTGCTACAAGATACAACATTTCCTATCTTAAAATCTTTCTCTTATTGTTAACGTTGTAGCTATAATTACATTTCAAGAAAAGCTTGTACTTTGTGAATTACAAAATTGTTATTTTAGTGTAAACAAAATAGCTTTAAACAGAATGTTAATTGCACAATTGTTGTCGACTTATTTCCTAGTAATTTCCAGGTGTGCGTTTTAGTTAAAGCTTGGTATTTGATAATTACTCGCTAATCCGGAACGTTTTAATTAAACAGTGAATGTGTTTAACAGTTAACGCTTTCTGCGGCCGTTAACTAAAAACACATTAGGCATTGTAACGTTATTTAGCTAAGCATGTATTTTTAGGATGGTTTTTTTTTGAAGCTATTGCATAGCTTTTATCTCAGACTTTGAGCGCGGCGGTAAAAATTCCGTAACGAAAAAACCTAACACCCCCCACTCCAACGGGCACAGCGATGCTATGCTATGCAATAGCTTTACCGCGGCAGTCCTCGAGTGCCACGTGTATTTTTTTTCTGTTAGAGAAAGAATTTTAACGATAAGATCAGTTCCGAAGATTGCCCCTACAAACACACAAAGCTGTTTATAACATAAGCATAGATAAATATTGAGATGGCTGTTGAATAAATATGGTAATACATATATACCAACAATGACCGCTCAGGTCATCTATGATCACAAAGGCATAAAACATAAACTTCACACATAATTCAGTATTTGCTTCCATACTATCTAGTATTATCTTATAAAAACTTCAAGACAATTAAAACGCCAATTAATTCGCCTCGAGTTACCAAGCTCGACCAGTAAGTTGTTAACTTTGATAAATAAAAGAGCATTAGCAAAGTTGCGAGTTGCAGCTAGAGAAATAACTTGTCGTGTAGATGGATTAATATCACTTAGGTTCTTTGTAAATATAAGTACTTATATACTAAGTAAGTACAGTAATTTTGCCGGCAACTTATGAAAGGCACTCTCAATCTATAAAATCGGTCAGAAGCTACCCTACGTCTTATTATTTTGTCCCAAGTTACTTTTAATATAAGGCATTATATTTATAATTTATTGGTGAATATATAAACAGGACTGAATCGATAACTCCTCATTTATGCATTGAAGATACTTTTTCAGCATAAACCAATTTAAACTAAATAATATCTATTGACATATTTTGATGAAGCTAAGTGTAAAAACACGTAAGCAGTATTAGGTTAAAGAGGTTTTCCGGCGACGAGGGAAACGCCTACGATTACTAAATTATTGAAATGCCTGTGCTATTCCTGATATTTCGGTTATAAAAAAAGTAAAGCTTTATTTAAACTTGATATACTTAGCTACTTAATTTTGTCATAAACAGGTAAATAATACTGTAAATGTAATTCTCAAAAGTATTTCTAAACGAATAGACACACGTGTCAGAAGTGAAACTTCTTTGGCAAGATTCAAAGATACTAAAATCGTCGCCTTACTCCATGTATTGGTATTGCCATGACACGACCAAAATTTTACTCTCAACGCGCCTAAAAAAGTTTCACTTCAAAAATGTAATGAAAATCAAGATTATGTGGTGAATATTACTAGAAAGACGCCATGATATAAATAAATAATATAATTAATCATTAAATATCACAATTATGAGCAAACACAAGAGCCGTTTTTCCATACAAACGTAGTCTGTAACTGTTTCCTCCCTGGATTGTGCCACTAGAGCAATATATTTTTTACAATCAATCTATGGTAACTTTTGCCATTTTCCTACGTTTTCCTTTTTGTCATATCTTAATTATTAAAAAAGATATGAATCTTTTAAAACGTAAGAAATAGGACAGTTTTTCCGTTATGTTCCGTCTTCCATAAAACTAATTTTTGAACATTATATAAAAAAAGCAAAACGTAGGAACATAGCCTATACTTTTCTCTACTAAATTATGAAAAAAGTAATTAAATCGGTCCAGTATTGGAGGAGGAAACAGGGGACTACGGAACGTCGAATTTGCGTAATTTTCCTAGGTATTTTCGGCCCGAGCTGCTGGCAGTTGTCCCTGTCGCGCTCTACGGGGGAGGCTTGAGGCTTAGCGCGACAGCAATAGATAATAGGAAAACCTAATTTTGAATTCTCTCACTCGTTTTGTTGGCTCTTAAGTTTGCACAAAGTCTATCCCTAACAAAACAACAAAACAAATTCAAAACGTATCAGTTGAATAATATCGCATGGTTCAAAGGGCATTTCCAAATAAACAGAAAACCGATTAACTTCAGAATATGAAAAAAATATCCCTCACAATGGAATGACCATTACAATAAAGCAATCAAATTATCTTTTGATTAATGATACTAAATAAAGAACAACGATGATTAATGTAACAGTCGAGTGGTACACGGTCAAGCGTATCGTACATTTTGCATGCATCAAGCTAATTGGATTGGTGTATTTCATTCTGTAATGTTATGTTCTATACTCCTTCCTTGTGTATACTCCTTCCTTGTATTTTAAAAGGAAATGCAAAGTAGTAAAATTTCTAATTTATAAAGCAACTAGTTTAAACTATCCTATCTCTCAAGTTGGATCGAACTGCACATGGTGTGCGAATTTTATTATAATCTGTTTAGTGGTTTAGGAGTCCATTGAGGACAAACATTGTGACACGAGATTTATATATATTAAGATTTGAATGGTATAATAACCTATCAAAGTTTATCTTTCTGTTTTGCTTCATGGTGCAAATTAATCAGTCACTAAAAATTGCTAACTTTTAAAAACTTTTAAAAAAGTTATATTGCTGTCAAAACCTAATAGCCGATGGAAAGGATGTCCACTTTAGGGATAATTTTCCAATTAATACAATTTCAAAGAATTATTGTCTTTTAATGTTCAATAATAATTGCTGTTCTTGTTATTTGAATGATAAATGAAACGTAAATATATTTAGTACATTTAAATGTTAAAATAAATAAATAAATAAATATTAAAGGACATTATTACACAAATCGACCTAGTCCCACAGTAAGCTCAATTAAGGCTTGTGTTATGGGTACTAGTCGACGATAAATATAATATTTTATAAATACATATATAGATAACACCCAGACCCAAGAACAAATAATTGAGTTCATCACACAAATATTTGCCCTGACCGGGGATCGAACCCGGGACCGTCGGCTCAGTAGGCAGTTACTTTACCACTGCGCCAACCGCGTCGTCGAAATAAAACGTTTTATCAGTTTGAAAACGAGATTTACGCTTTACATACTTTACCGCAACGTGGTCAGCAGTTCAACTGGACAGCGTTTAATTTAAACATATCTCCACCTATTTCCACGTAGATACAATTAATTACCAAACCGCTTCGTATGTCTAGTAGGTTATATGAATGTGGGATGACGTAATTTTTTAACTATTTATTTATTCTTTAATACAACTAAATGGATTTAGGTACTAAAATATACATAACTAGCTTACCGCCCGCGGCTTCGCCCGCTTTGTCTAAAACCTAATAAATTATATACTAAAACCTTCCCCTTGAATCACTTTATCTATTAAAAAAAACCGCATCAAAATCCGTTGTGTAGTTTTAAAGATTTAAGCATACAAAGGGACATAGGGACATATAAGGACAGAGAAAGCGACTTTGTTTTATACTATGTAGTAATGATGATGATAGTGAAGAAACAGTTTAGTATTTGACGGCCTTATCACTTAGTAATGATCTCTTCCAGGCAACCAGGGTAGAAGGTAATCAGGTCGATAAAGTTTAAAACTATCGTGATGAAAAACAGATAACTGAAGTAAATTATAACACATTTTGACGTGCCATCCTCGAAGCGCTTTCAACCTATCTACACCTTACTTATAATATCATTGTTTATAGACCATATTTTCCTACAAAAGAATGTCCCAGTCCACTTCTGTCTTCAATATTTTATATTTTCTCGCATAAAGTTTCTAGGTAACCTTGAAAAGAAACGTTACGTAAACCGTCATTAAGGAGAGAGGTTTAATGAAAGAGCTGACATGTAGTTTACTGAGAGGCTCCTCAAGCTATCGCTAACAAGTAACTTGAACTTCCGACATCTGAGCTTTTATCTCAAAGAAAGTTTTTATTTATAACATTGAAATGCATCTGGAAGCATCTGTGGCACCTACAAAGTTATCATAACGATATAGTGGAAGAAAACGGGAGAATATACTTTTATATTTTAGTTGACGTATTATTCTATGAATGTATTTTATTTTAGATAGCATTTTATACTACAGACATTTATCTGGTTTTAAATGTTAAATGATCAACTCATTATTGTGAATTTTATCTACTTACGTAAGTAATACTAACGTAATATCTATATATGCTGTTTATTTAAAAAACCCAATACCTAAAATACTTTAACCTTTAAAAAATAATTTCAGTCACGTATCAAAATTACCTACAAAGCGAAAACAATAATTCCCAACATTAAATATAAAATAAAGAAACTCCGCATCAAACAGGCATTCTGTAAAAACATTTTCATAATCCATTTAACATTCTCATAACACATTTCGGGCTTAGCTGTAATATGGCTGTAATGTATTGAATAAAACAATATCTGCGTTGTTTCTGTGTCACCCGTCACAACCAAATTATACCTTACCCAAGCAATTATAAATATTGTTTTTGAAGCTTACTTAATTCTGAATTTGCGAAACACGACCGAATTTATAATGTGGATAAATTGTTTCATTCTTTCTGTTTAATCTTGTACATTTTTAGAATATTTTCAGTTTAGAACATTTCAATTTCACGGTGGCTGACTCGACGATAAACAAGGTATGGATACAGGTTGTTTTTACAAAATGAGATAGATGTAAAAGCTATTAAAGGCTTGAAGAAGAGAGATCGATTACCTGTTCGAATAAACAACATAACAAAGATACAATATGTAAAGTAAAATAATTGGAACTATCTACATATTCAATTGTTGCAATGTTTTATGTTTGACTTCTATGGAGCCTGGGTATTCATATGTACAAGCATTATAGCATTCAAGTTTTATTGATTTCTGCATGTAAATGAAACTTTGTATGCGTCTTGCTCAGACCATGTTTTAAAAAAATTAACAGTTATTATCCCAATCCAAGAGGTCAAAAATGAATCAAATTATATAATTAAGATCCTTTCAGTCGCTCAATGAGTTTTAAGTGGTTTAAATAACATGACTTTCTTTAATTTATGAATACTTACTCCAATCATAAACGTTATCCATAAACCACAAGCGCTCTACCGCCAATCGGCTTTCATACTATGTCAGATGTTAGTGTTAGGGTTGTCAATTCGCAATTGTTTTGTTTACTAGTGGAGTTATTAAATATACAAGTACCTACGCATAGTGATAGCTTAATAAATAATTTTATGTAAGAAGAAAATATAAGCATCACGTCTAATTTTATGGCAGGAAAAAACGAATTACATTTTAAAACACCAAATTGCCGAGTGGGCACATTACAAAACACTAACATTAAGTAATTTTGAAATATGTAGTTTAAGTATGAATATTAAATAGTACATAAGCAATTTTTCAGTCTCTACATTTTAATCACTTTCTTTATTCCTTATAGACTAAACAAAACCGTAATCATTTCTTGCTCTATGATATAAAATTGTGTTAACCCTAGCAATAGCTTGAAAGGCATAGACTTATGCAATCCCATTACCTCCCCGACCGCCGCGTCAAATTGATAGTGATTAAAATTTAGATACACAACAGTACAGATAGGCTGTTAATCGAAATACAACAGGCTGCATCTCTATTGCTTATCATGGGAATAGGCGTTTGATTGGTGCTTTGAGATAATGCGGATGACGTTATTCAAAATGATGTAAAATAAATATTAAGGTTTTGAAATAAACCCTATATAATTTCATAATGATATGAAAAACAAACAAACGAATCAACAAACTAAGTACCTAATATTTTCCAGAGAGCTCCACCCTCCGATGTTATAGTTGGGCTAAAAACTTCTGCACCTGTTTGCAAGCTCTGAATACACAATACAGTGTATTACGCCTTAAATTTTGTTAGTTAAAAACTGTGATCCCTAATTAATAAAATATGATATGTTTTATTCGTTAAAATCAATAGGAGCGTAAAGCCTGTATCCTTCCTTGATAAATGGACAAGTTCCTGAGATTCAACCAACCAATCTCTTCAGCTTTGTAATACAGTAAAGATACCTTTTACGCACCCTCAATACTCACAGATATCTCAATAAAACCGCTATTATTTTAATTACTATTGCGTACTGTTTAACCCTACTAGTTACTACATTCTGTTTATTGCAAC
This sequence comes from Colias behrii, assembly GCA_029959065.1. Lineage (NCBI taxonomy): Eukaryota > Metazoa > Arthropoda > Insecta > Lepidoptera > Pieridae > Colias > Colias behrii. The sequence continues at coordinate 2,335,069 of JARWMC010000017.1, read as the reverse complement.
TGCGTCCCGTTCCTAAACAGTCAATCACTGTAACTGACTGATTGAAATTGAAATTTCCACTCGATATTACATGTTTGACTCAGCACGTTTAGTTTGGGAATAAATGAAACGCATTCACATATTATATTAGGTCATTATTAGTACTTATTAGTAGTATTGTTCAAATTAGGTGCATTTATGAGGATTTCATGCATTTGTGTGGACCGCTAATACAGTTTATTAAACTGTTTTAGCTTATATTTTGATATGAATATTGTTATTTTAATATATATGTAAAATTGTAAATCATGTTATTATATTTAGAAGATGGCGAAGTTTTTTAAGGAAGATTAAGGTATATAAGAACCACAAATAACAGATAATACAAGCTATGTAGGTACCGGGGTACCTACATAGTAGAGATAGAAAGTATTATATTATTACGTAACAAAAGAACAGAGAACTAAATAAATACAAATTACGTTTCACATATTGTTCAAATAATAACTTGCTCAAAGCTTGCCTGCTTTAATTATGAAATTCGTAGCAACATCGTAGCCATTTCCTTTACTAGCGTCTACATTCAACTTCGCATTTATATATTTTCTATTTATTTTCTTAAGAAATGTTGAGTTTTGAACTAGTATATTTCAATGAAAGAAAATAATCAATTTTGAACTAAAATACGACATGAATAACGGAGAAATTGGTGATTAAGTTATCCTTTAACTGTTGCAAGTAAAATGAATAGAGCCCTTATAGTCGTATCTTACGACTCCACATTTATGACCCTTCATCATAGAGATTATTAATTATTAATTATATAAGTGGATACATACAATTATTATAACATATGGTACATACCTACCTTGTAGAAGAAGCATAAGCATAATATTTAGCGGTATTTAGGGCGCATCGAGTGGCGCAGTGTGGTACTTGTAAATTTAATATCATACACATTTATTCGTGAATTCTATTAAGTGTCTAATAATAAAAATTGGGAATTTAATAAACTACTTGTATAGATAGCGCATAGCGAAGATAATTAGTTTGTGACATAAAGATGAATCAATTAAGTTTGATCATTTCAAGGAAATATATTAGGAAAAAAGGTAATAAGATACTTACGAGATAATAAGATAATAACATTATATTTGACAATTAAGAAAAACATATTATCCATACTAATATTATAAATGCGAAAGTAACTCTGTCTGTCTGTCTGTTACTCAATCACGCCTAAACTACTGAACCAATTTTCATGAAATTTGGTATGGAGATATTTTGATACCCGAGAAAGGACATAGGCTACTTTTTATCCCGTGAAAATGACGCAATCCCGGAAATCCCACGGGAACGGGAACTATGCGGGTTTTTCTTTGACTGCGCGGGCGAAGCCGCGGGCGGAAACCTAGTAATAATATATTTAACAAACTGATCGATCAAAACATCCGGGATTATTAGTGTTTTGTCCATATTGTCTTAAAGTTACAATATTATGTACTTAGATTTAAAATATTTAGGAAACCTATACAAATCCTAGCTAATATTACATACACCTGTAATTGTAAACTCCCATATTGGAAGGATAAAGTTTCCAGTAATCCGCAATCAGCGGTCGGACACAGGTTTGAAATTGAAATTGAAGGTTTGTCTTATTTCGGATGTTGAGTTTCAATACCAGGGACGGATTATAAACTAATTATAAAACAAATATGTATTTATATAAGTACATATTAATAAGAGATAATCAGAATATTTTTGTGATGGAAAATTTATGGTATCAAAAGAACCTTACTGGTAGAAATCTGCACTAAATATTTTAAAATTTAGAATTACAAACGACTTCTCTTCGCACGCGGCACGACCATTAAATATGTGCGACGACGTCTGACGACTCAGTTAGTAAATCATATGTATATAATAACAATGATTAAAAATAGAAAATGACGTGTTGAGTTTTTATTCCGGACACTACTTATTTACATACCACCCTACAGTTACACAGTAAACTGTATCTTTAAACATAATATAAGGAATTTTATAATTTCATAGCTCGTTAGCGAAATAATAATTTAGTGTTCCAGGAGGACGACGCCGTGAATGTAACTTTTTAATTAAAGTTTTACAAAAATTTTAGAAAATGAGACACAATTTTATTCTACAGGTTTTTACTTCAGAGCAGATTTACAGCGACAAAAAAAAATATTTAAATAGTAACTAGGTATAATCACTACATATTAAAAAACAAAGTCGATTTCTCTGTCCCTATGTCCCTTTGTATGCTTAAATCTTTAAACCTACGCAACGGATTTTGATGCGTTTTTTTTAAATAGATAGAGTGATTCAAGAGGAAGGTTTTAGTATATAGATAATTTATTAGGTTTAAGACAAAGCGGGCGAAGCCGCGGGCGGTAAGCTAGTGTATATATAATAACAATGATTAAAAATAGAAAATGACGTGTTGAGTTTTTATTCCGGACACTACTTATTTACATACCACCCTACAGTTACACAGTAAACTGTATCTTTAAACATAATATAAGGAATTTTATAATTTCATAGCTCGTTAGCGAAATAATAATTTAGGGTTCCAGGAGGACGACGCCGTGAATGTAACTTTTTAATTAAAGTTTTACAAAAATTTTAGAAAATGAGACACAATTTTATTCACAGTTTAAAAAAATGCTATATATTCTTTATAATAGTTTTAAATATGAAATATTGCACTTACAGAATAACGTTTTAATTATCCTCTAGATTCACATTTTCAGAAACATTAATTATTACTATCATTTAACATTTAAACAACGTTCTTCGCATACAGATTTAACAGTAATTGCGCAGTAACTATAAGTACATATTATTCTGCACTAATTGTTCTCTACATTAAGTTGAATTATATCCTCTTTGTTCTAAAATATCTGCGTTCTGTAATGATAATAAGGATTATTTTGCACGCAAACATGAATTTCTTTCTAAGAGTTTAGAGTATAGTAAATCATAGAATTCTTATTAGTCTTGTTCATTAAAGTCCCTCTCTGTTCAGCTTATTTGTATTTCAAATTGCGGATCATGGCATTTCCAGCAAAAACAGTATTTACGCACAACAGGTATTCTGTGTCCATTTCATGTGTAAGCCACTTTGCAAACGATTAATAACATAATATCAATGGATTGTGAACTTAGTGGTTATAATCCATGAATCGCATCGATAACAAAAAAGAAACATTTTCATCAAATCTATTTCATGGAAAATGGACATAAGCATACAGCAAATTAATTTGTAGGTATATGTAAATATAGCATACGATAGCATTTAATAGATGAATTTTAACAACAACAAAAACAAATCTACATAACAGAACACTACAACTACAACTACAGGAATTGTTTTGTGTCGACTACCAACTCTCATATCTCATCTTATCAGACTATTTGTATTGTATTTCCTATATTAATAATTCATTCTATTCATGTATAATACGGAAATTAATAGTAATAAAACGAAAGTAATCACAATCACTATAGTTTGGTAAATCCTTTTTATTTAAACTTCTTTCACCCCCTCCTACACTGGCCGCTCAACCTACAAAAAAAATCACATCTGTCAAAATGGCGAAAAGCATAGAAGACTACACGCACAGTGACAAAAGGCCGCGAAGCACCAGCCGCTCGACCGTGGTTCCCGCGCATTTCGCGCTGCACAAGCCGGGATGTCACTTCGAGAGTTGTTGTGGGATCTGCAACCTGTTCCCAGGGATGCTACTGATTGCGTTCTGCCAGGTTCTAGTGGGTTCCATCTTGCTAACGCTGATTCTGACGCATGGGAAGGCGTATGACGAAATGCACCATACTGCTACGTCACAGTGTAAGTTCTACATAAAAAGATAAAAAAATAATTAAACTATACCCGGGTAATGTTATAATAAACAATATTAAACTCTATTATACTTATGCGCAATAAAACTCTATTAAACTAATAAATTCATCTTCGCTATTATATATGTTATTTTTCACTGCCGAATCATTCTCAATTACAGTAATAATAAAATTTTAAGAATAACTAGAATGAGCTTCTTTATGAAATCCTAGTTTTAAACTTGTCAATTTTAATTTTATTTTAAGCTAATTTTAGACCAATCTTTATAGAGAATGGAGATTCCAAAGGAATATTTTTTGCGTTAATTTATTTCAATTACTGCGTATCTTTAATTATACCTGTATTATGTCAAGTACACACCACCTCTTCTCATTATAAATTTATAATTAAAACCCAACATTACATTTCACTTATTTATGCAAATATTTACAAATTCGAGTGTTTGTAAACACTTGGAATATTATATTTAATTACCACTCGCGCCAAAACTATCTTTTGCTGAAATACATTTTATTGAAATTTGGTTTACAGGTATTTGACCTGAAATAATATATAGCATATATTCGCGGTTTAACCCGCGTGGCTCCGCTCCTGTTGGTCTAAGTGTAATGATATATTATAGCCTATAGCCTATAGCCCTTCCTCGATAAGTGGGCTATCTAACACCGAAAGAATTTATCAAATCGGACCAGTAGTTCCTGAGATTAGCGCGTTCAAACAAACAAACAAACTCTTCAGCTTAATAATATTAACTATAGATTTATTTCGATGGCAAGCAAAACCACAGGCTGTAACTAGACTATTATAGATATTTTGGTTACAGTTATGAGTGTAGCGACTGGCACAGTGCTGAGTGGGCTCATCGGAGCCGGCGTGCTTCTCATTATTGTAGCACTCACCGAAAACTGTCGAGCCATGTTGGTGAGCAGTTTTTATTTACTAAGCTTGGTATTATTCACTACAAAGATCCTCATCTTTATAGCGAATAACACCGATCTAAGGAGTGTTTAATAGAAATATGAGAGATAGAGATAGAGTATAAAATTCTTAGTATTACATATTAAGAAAATATAATATGTATAATTTATGTTCACTAGAAATAACAAATGATCACAAAAGTAGAGTTATTGTTTGTATTTTGTTAAAATGTCCGTCGTAACTTTCATATTAAAATTCTCAGGTGTATCTCCTGGTAGCAACACTGGTATGGTTCGGAGTAATATCATTGGGCGTAAGTAAGATTGGACGAGCTTGTGTCAGATTTCAAAATGGTTTGTTTAATTGAAATAATCTATAGTTATGTTAGTTAAAGGTAGCGTAACGTAACCTATGATAATATAAATATAAATAACTATTATTAGTTATTGAAGCTTTTCAATGAAAACATTATCAAAAACGATCAATTCGATAGAGAGGAAGCCACATAGGGTCAAAAAATACTAATACATTTAACCAAAAACACCCATATTCTGTATAACTATACAGTATTGGCAAGAAATCAAGGGCATGAAAAATTCCTTTGAAAGAAACCCCTATAAAGTGTACCGTTAGTGCTAATATAAGTTTGAAATGGAATCGTTAGCGGCAAGTTATTTGTAAACTTACACTTTGCAAAACAAGGAATGCTCAGCGTTGATTAATTGAACCCTAGTTTTTGCTTATAAGTTTGTCTTTACAGCTTCTAGATATTAACTAGATTATTTGGAATTGAATATTATTGATATTATAGACAGACAAATAAAACACTATTAATATATAAAAAACAGCTCTATCTGGCCGTCTTTTCGTTTTCAATTTTAAATCACTGAACCGATTTTGATGGTATTTGCTACAGAGATAGTGTAGACGTTGGGAAAGGACATACCAGCAGTTATCAATGTTATCAAATGCTAATTAAAGATAATAGATAGATACAATAAAGAATCTCAGACATTCTTCTCGTAAGTCAAGTATAGATGATATTTCCAACGTTTTCAGCCCCAAAGATAAAGGACGATCAGCACAGACTGGACAACTTGGCGTGCGTCAGTGGATTGTTCACTTTCCTTGGAGCTGGTTTGTATATCCTGAATATATTTATGTAATACGAATATATTTGTCAGATTAAGGTATTAGAAAAGAACTAAAAAGGTTGGAGAATAGAGACAGAGGCACTCGGGGACTGCCGCGGAAAAGCTATTGCATGCTATGCCTTCAAGCCACACCTCCGTGCCCGTCGGAGTGGGGAGCGTGAGGTTTTTTCGTTACGGAATTTCTGGATTCGGTCCCCGCGCTCAAGTCCCGCGATAGAAGCTATGCAATAGCTTAAAAAAGCTACATACAATGTGGTCGATGTGTTTGAATCTTAATACTATTATAAAGGCGAAAGTTTGTAAGTATGGATGTATGGATGTATGGATGTATGGATGTATGGATGTATGGATGTTTGTTACTCTTTCACGCAAAAACTACTGAACCGATTACAATGAAATTTAGCACACATATAGAGGGTAACTTGGATTAACACATAGGATAGGTTTTATCCCGGAAATCCCACGGGAACGGGAACTATGCGGGTTTTCCTTTGAAAACGCGGGCGAAGCCGCGGGCGGAAATCTAGTATCAAAATAATAATATAGCCTACGAAAAGTTTACTACGATTTCAGACCAAATAATTCCTATACTTTTGAAAGTTGGTACAATTTTTTTCTTCATAACAGGAATTTTATGGTCTGAAAGACGATTCTAAAGCAAATTTTCTTACATTATTAATTTTCTTAGATTAACAAGTTTTTTTTACCATGTATCACGTTTAATAAATTAAACATTATCCATGACATAAAACTACGTAGCATTACCGATTCTGTACACAAACACAGATGCATCAAAGCATTCGCACCCAATAACATCTCTCGACTCGATCATGAACATGTAATGGAATTTGAACCTCAGGGGAGACCAGCTAGTGCTAAATGCATGACTCGAACACGTGTATCACTACATAGTATAAAACAAAGTCGCTTTCTCTGTCCCTATGTCCCTTTGTATGCTTAAATCTTTAAACTACGCAACGGATTTTGATGCGGTTTTTTTAATAGATAGAGTGATTCAAGAGGAAGGTTTTAGTATATAATTTACTAGCGACCCGCCCCGGCTTCGCACGGGTGCAATGCTGATACTAAATACACTACAGAAAAACTTTGAACGTTGTCTATAAAAACATAGCGGCCCGGCCGGCCGGTACCGCCGCAAACGCTACGTCCCGCAATTTTTAAATCTGTAATATCTTCGAAAATATTCACTTAAATCTTACGGTGTAAAGGGCCATATAGATCTATATTAAATGAACAATGTGTTCAAGGTATTTAATTGGTTAAGGGTTAGTGCTGTATTGGTTAAAATCGCTTCGAAAATTAGCCATTATTTGTCGTAAAAAGTAAATGACAAAAAAAGTTATTGTGGGTTATCCATAAGAGATAGACATATACCATCGCGGACTTTTCTGTAGACCTTTTCAATGTGTACAATACTTAGTACATTATTTTGATAAAACTCGTAGGGTTTAGCCTGCTTTTGCAATGTAAGTGGAAAAAATGTAATTATTTACGACATCACATTAGAAACCTCAAAAATAACAGTACTTCGCCACTATTTTATGGATGTTATTATACATATAAACTTTCCTCTTGAATCACTCTATCTATTAAAAAAAACCGCATCAAAATCCGTTGCGTAGTTTCAAAGATTTAAGCGTACAAAGGGACATAGGGATATAGAGACATAGGGACAGAGAAAGCGACTTTGTTTTATACTATGTAGTGATTAGGTTTTAGACAAAGCGGGCGAAGCCGCGGGCGGTAAGCTAGTTGCAATATAAAGTACATGACGTGTTTATAAGCAACTCGTACAGACTTTAAAACAGGAGGTTATTTGAAAGTGTAGTCGTAGAAGTGTTTTTAACACGCTTTTGTTAGCTGTATGTTGATATATGTAACCTATTATTTTAGACTCGATTTTATTTACTAGCTGTGCCCCGCGGTTTTACCCGCAGTGCTCTGCTCCTGCAGTTCCTGAGATAAGCGCATTCAAACAAACAAACAAACTCACCAGCTTTATAATATTAGTATTGATAAACGGATAGATTTAACTTTGTACACTTATCAAGGACAAACATTATGGTCTAAGATCCGAACATAAGGCGAAATTCAACGGCGTGATAATAGAATGAGACCAATTTTATAATTAATTTAGTCTATTAAAAAATGTATTAAAAATGGGTTGACTGGGAAAATCCTGGACAGGACATTTTTAATGAATTTAAAAAAAAACATTTTTTTTTAATTAATTGCAGTATCAAGATAATAAAAAAAATATATAATAGACTTAAAGTATGAAACCTACAGAATGTGCAGTCATAGTTTTCTAATATTTACCGGGACAAACGGCTAGGTTGGCAGGTATAAACAGGTATGTCGGTACCAGTTACTTTCACTTGATAGGATGATGAAAAAAAAAATTATGTCAGCACTGTTTTATTACAAAATTGTTTTATTATCTCGAAACTGCAATTAATAAAAAATAAAAATAAATAAAAAAAATTTAATTCATTAAAAATGTCCTGTCCAGGATTTTCCCAGTCAACCCATTTTTAATACATTTTTTAATAGACTAAATTAATTATAAAATTGGTCTCATTCTATTATCACGCCGTTGAATTGCGCCTTATGTTCGGATCTTAGACCATTAATTTCATGAGTTCATAAAGACGTACAATACGTACATTTATAAAATCAGAATTTATTCATCTCATAAATTTCAATTTAAAATCAACATTAAACATAACTTGCTCTAGCCTCTTCTAACCAAATAATAGTTCTGTTATCTAATGATTTAAATAAATAATGCCAACCCGTTTCTGAGAAACTACTCCTTCAATTTCGACCTCTTTTTGTTAGCTTAAATTTACTCCAACTTTACAGAAAGCTTACCGAAATCACTACATAGTATAAAACAAAGTCGCTTTCTCTGTCCCTATGTCCCTATGTCCCTATGTATGCTTAAATCTTTAAAACTACGCAACGGATTTTGATGCGGTTTTTTTTTAATAGATAGAGTGATTCCAGAGGAAGGTTTTAGTATATAATTTATTATGTTTTAGACAAAGCGGGCGAAGCCGCGGGCGGAAAGCTAGTGTTACAATAAGATGTCAGACCGTCTTTCATGTAAACTTTTATAACTATGAATAGAAAGTATAATTATTGAACAATAGACGGTAGGAAAATAAATTGTTGCTAAATGAAAACTTTAATATTATTTTTGTTCTCTCCATTATTACCTACATGTAGAATCGACTGGGAATGACACAACACGAATTTATATTACTCAAACCTCCATTAACATGCTGATTTTCAGCAGAAATTTTAACAAAAGGAATAAATATTAAACTATGTAACTGATAAATGTTTAAGTTCTGTAGTAAGTTAATATTATGTTAAGCCATCGTATCAAGTCGAAATGTGATAATTAAAAAAACGTTACACCAATTAAACACATACACAAATTTTTCTTTCTTGATTTATATAGAACTAGCTTTCCGCCCGCGGCTTCGCCCGCTTTGTCTAAAACATAATAAATTATATACTAAAACCTTCCTCTTGAATCACTCTATCTATTAAAAAAACCACATCAAAATCCGTTGCGTAGTTTAAAGATTTAAGCATACATACATAGGGACATAGGGACAGAGAAAGCGACTTTGTTTTATACTATGTAGTGATGAAGAGACCAACATACGCATGATTTCTTAAAGAAATTCCTGAGATTTTAATCCTTTCTAATCTTCAAAGGAACCTAAGCGAAAGGAAAACTTTACAAAGTAATTTCTAATCTGATTCTGTCTGAGTTTGAAAGAAAGTTCATTCCACGAAAATAATACCTCTTTTATTTGCCTTTCTTTGGTTTTATTAAACAGTCTACCGTATGTCTGCAGAAAAATATATGCTCGAAGTTATCATCACTACATAGTATAAAACAAAGTCGCTTTCTCTGTCCCTATGTCCCTATGTATGCTTAAATCTTTAAAACTACGCAACGGATTTTGATAAGGTTTTTTTTTAATAGAAAGAGTAATTCAAGAGGAAGGTTTTAGTATATAATTTATTATGTTTTAGACAAAGCGGGCGAAGCCGCGGGCGGAAAGCTAGTTTCAAATAAATATAGCGTATACTCATGAGAATATTACAGTCTAGTGTTTTGAATTTGAGATAGTTACGTATATCAATATATGGAAAGAAACATTTTCTAAATTTATCTAGGTTCTTTGCTGAGTGGTTTTAGCTCTAATGGACTCCAAAGGGTGGGTCCTACTTGTATTTCATTCTCTCATAAGGCAATTTGTTTCTTGCAGTACGTTTTTACTTCAAAGTGTATTTGAGACTGAGTTGGCGGTGAACCTATACACAAAATATAATATAATAGCTATCACTTTGTCTAAAACCTAATAAATTATATACTAAAACCTTCCCCAAGAACAACTCTATCTATTTGAAAAACCGCATAATAATCTATTGCGTATTTTTAAAGATTTTAAAATACATAGTAGGTCGAAAAAGCAAAATAACAGGCACAAAAATAATTGAAGAGTGTTATTTAAAATATATGAATTTCTCTTGAAAAGAAATGAACATTCACCGTTCTATAATTGTATACAGTCTAGTTTTTTTACGTTTGTTATGTCTTATGAATGTTATTTCATTCGACTCAGTATTAACATAACAATGCGGATCGCGGAGCCTATTTCGGGAAAAACCTATTATATTTCCACCGTTTTATTTTCACTGAACATGAAAATAATACTTTGAAAGCATTTAGATGATAAAGAAATGACAAAAAAGATTTATGTTTTTTTCACTGAAACCGTATTTTATTTTATATTGCAAGAATAATGACGAATGTGTAAATTCATTTGGCTATTAGTTTTGTTCAAAATTGCCCGCGTATTTTATGATAACACAACTATTTTGATTAAATTACAATTTTGTTTCATGTGATACGTAGAATTAATAAAAAATCCAAATTTAGTTTACACTAGCGGTCCGCCCCGGCTTCGCCCGTGGTACATATTTCGCAATAAAAGGTAGCCTATGTTCTTTCTCAGGGTCTAAAGGTTATCTGTGCCAAATTTCATCAAAATCGGTCCAGTAGTTTATGCGTGAAAACCATACATACATACATGCAAACTTTTCCTCTTTATAATATTAGTATAGATTCCTGTGAGCTATACTCGATTGTAATTAATAAACTTAATTAGTATTTCTAAAAACTTAAAAATTAAAATTTAAATTATCATACTCATCGTTACACAGGTTTAAGAACCATATATTTTGATATGTAAAAGCAAATTCTACCGAAATTTCAAAGCAATATGTCTGTAGCTGAATTTCAGGAACTTGCAGTAAAATGATTTTCAGGTTACAGGATCTCTTAAAAGGGGCTTGATACCAAGAATCAGATTTAGTAGGAATTTGATATCTCTATCTATCTAGATAGAAGGATATGAAAATTTTATATGATTTATTTATTTATTTCTTACAAATAGAATATGAGATAATGTGTAAGTAAATCTATCATATTATCATCATCTAGTTCTACTGACTATATAAATAAAAGAAAAAGTTAAAAAGTGTCGTATTATAATCAATTGAAGCGCGTCATACGAGGTTCTTCGAAATGATTACAAATACTACATTGCTTTTGTTTATTACCACTTTTTTCTACATCATAAACATATGTTTAGTACATAATATACAGACATGTAACTTATACATTTAGTACATTTACATATACATAGTGAAATACATTAAAAGATCATTTTAAATATTGTTAATATTTTAGTCCATATCTTTTCAAACTTATTTCACATTTTAAAGTATTAAAACGTCTCAAAAGCGATGGTATGAGTGGTTATATAGATCGTGTGTGCATTCGATCAAACTACGCGTTAGCAATTAGTATAATGCAGCCATTATCGTGATTGGTGGCGCTCGCTGAATACTTGGCTTTGTGGTGAAATATTATTACTTATAGCAACGGTGTTTTGATAGTATCAGCTTTTGCTCTAAACACAATGATGCATAAACGATATCTCTAAAGTTCGTTGCGAATTTCTTTGTGTATTTTAAAAAGAAACAGTCTTTAAAGTTACTTATTTAAGAAGGAATTAATAAACCTAGCTGATTTATTATTATCTATGCTATGCTATCACGACAGATATAAAACACAAAACGGTAAATTAGGTTCAGTGTAAATTAGGCGTAGCTACACCGTAGCATCCGTAGCACCGTAGCTTTAATACGAAACTCCCAATTTTAAACAGACGTTCCCAAAAATGACTGTACTTAATATTATATTATTTATAACTACTTTAATAATTATAGACCTTTTCATTCTCGTATAGGAGCTAGCAACGTTGACAAGAGAGAATTTTAGTATAGTTGGTTCTTTGATATACTGTTTCTCTTCCTATTTCGGTTGAAGTCCGGGCTGTCTGGCTGGCCGCAGTGGTTGCGTTTATTAGTGCGCATCTTATCTGCACAGGAAAATATCCGTAATTTAAAGTCATTTATTAACGCGTAATTTTTAATCTTTTGCCTTTAGATAGATCCATCAGACATAAATTTTTTATTGCAAGACGTTTTTTTCGTTGTTAAATAGTGTTAGCGAATATATACGCAATTTTTTTATTTAAAAATAATTAAAATGTCATCGAAATAAGTGAAATTCCATCAACATGAGTCCCCGTGAAGGATAAGTAATCACTATGTTACTTATACTATATATAATATTCATTTTACTATTTACAATTTTTTAGCAACAATCTACCATGGTGCCTCCTTTTCCCAACGAACCTCAAATAGGACGTTAATGTAAACTTGATAAAAACCAAATATCATCAAATTCATATTAATACCCAAAAGTGTAATAAATATGAAACCATCTATTAAAAATATTAGTTTACTAATTATTCAATATAAGTATTAAAAAAGGATAATATAATATAAGTAATAAAGTTATTACTTACCTTTTAAGCGGAATCATGTTGATGTAATTTCACTTATTTCGATGACATTTTAATTATTTTGAAATAAAAAATTGCGTATGGCACCTATTTAACAACGAAAAAAACGTCTTGCAATAACAAATTTATGTCTGATGGATCTATCTAAAGGCAAAAGATTAAAAATTACGCGTTAATAAATGACTTTAAATTACGGATATTTTCCTGTGCGCACTAATAAACGCAACCACTACCGCCAGCCAGACAGCGCGGACTCTAACCGAAATAGCAAGAGAAACAGTATATCAAAAACCCAACTATACTAAAATGACTTTTTTTTAAACGTTACTAGCTCCCGTACCATTCTATCAAACCTCACTAAGAATATTATTATCATACTTGTCGACATGTCATGTTTTCGGTTCTTAAACATCAGTCAGTTTTTAATCTCTTGATTGAAGTTAATAGTTATGTTCAATTGATTGTTTACTTGTGTTTTAGATAGGTAACTATTTATGCTTTTCTTCATATAGATATTAAAAATAATATTATTATTGTTTCCAGTGGTGTACTTCTTCTCGTTCATGGTGGTGTTCAGTTTCTATCACTTCAGATATGTGCGCCGCGCCATTTTGTTGCATGAAGCAGAATGTAACTAATTGAATTAATAAACAATATTGTTAACTATTTTTGTCAATAAATTGTACACAGATGAAAGCGTATTTATTTTAGTTTAAGATTACAAAATATTATCTTCAATGTTATCCCTGTTACAAATGTTCTATTCCTGTCCAGTTAATTTTAATATTTTATATCAAATTTCATCAAAATCTATAGAAACAAAAGTGCTACTACGTACTTACTGCTTAAACAATGTTTTCAGAGTATCTAAAGCTTATTAAATTAATAATCATGCTTGTATTCTACAGAAGTCCATCTATCATCATCTATCTTTAAGCAAAACCTCACGAAACTGCGCAAAATATGACAATTTTCCATTCTTATAATTAATAGTGTGTAAGTTCTCAAAATATACATTATCTACTATGTATATAAAAATAAGTCGGGTTTTCCTTCCTGACGCTATAACTCCAGAACGCACGAACCGATTTCCACGGTTTTGCATTCGTTGGAAAGGTCTCCGTGAGGTTTATAGCAAAGAAAAGGTGTCTCTGGTGGCGAAACTGAGTTCGCCCGGTTTGCTAGTACATATTAAATATTATACAGAATCAAGCATTAAAAACTCAATTTTCAAGAAATAATAATTTTCAACTAGTTAATGTTAAATAATATTTATTTCATAAAACTAAATAAACGTATAATACATAATATAAATATATAATACCTACGCACACATAGACTACGACACTAGTTAAATTATTTGCTAACCCTTGTTTATTTATGACCGAAAATTACATGGAAATATCAGTGTCACGAAACTTTGGTGCGGTATATTTCAAAACAGAGAACATCAAGATAACAACTTTTATCAAATCTCTTAGAAAGCACCTATGGCCTCAAAGTGGAAACCTCATTAAAACTTTTTCCCTGTACAAAATTACTGATTTATGTAATAATTTATTCTTATACATCTGATGTCTCGTGAAGTCCACTCTCAGGGATAAAATCGCCATACTTAAAAGTTAAAATTATAGTTTACCTACTTAACGAATAATAATAATAATTAGGGATGTGACGACCCCATCGCCCACGGTTGGAATGTCTGTTGTCGATGTGATAATAGATATTCCACCCGTGCAATCAGTCAACCCGCAGGACACCTTGTGCCCCGCCACAACTTCTGTCGGGGAGTAGCGACCCCGCGGGAACCGAGTGCTCCCGGGGGAGGCCCCTGTCTTCATCTCCGGCTTGCCTTCACCGGCTGGTCGGAGTGAAGCCTGACGAGGACAGGACCCCCACCTCTGGCTTGCCTTAACCAGCCGGCCAGAGTGGAGTCGCGAGAGCTTTTAGCTCGAAGGGTGGATGCGAATCGTAAGTGGCGAGTGGGCACGTGATGCTGGACCCTCAGGGAGCGCGTGATCGTCGTTTAAAGTCCGGGGACGCCTCTCCACCCTTAGCTGCTCACAATATGTTGCCCCCTTGTCGCACTATTGCAGCGACTTATTTCGGGGGCCCATACAGTGAGAGGGCGAGTCACCACCTACCAACATATTTTTACTTTCTTTTAGTAGAAAGGCAGGTGCCATAGTTTCCCATAGTCCCCAATACCAGTCCATTTAGCATCCCATTCCATAGCCCGGTTTATTTTGCTTCCATTTCTCACAATAGTCCTACATCGGCCGCGGACTGCCCAGGACTGTATCTCTATAGTGCAGTCATGGGCAGGCTGCGGCTGGTGTCCCACAACACATTAAAATTCTCGAAAAGGCCTCTGCGTGTTGGACCTGTGTCCCCACGTAAGCCTTCCAAAGGACCGGGTACCTTCCTTCTGGTGGTACCCGTGTATTATGGAGAGAAACATAATAATAATCAACATGTTAGAGAATTCACTTTATTTTCTTTTCGTTTATTTTCTAAAATTTTACAATTGTCTTCGCAATTTTTGAAGTGAAACTTCTTTAGCGCGTTGAGAGTAAAATTTTAAGGTCGCGTCATGGCATTACCGTCACGTCACTATTAAGACAACGATTTTGGTATCTTCGAATCTTGCCAAAGAAGTTTCACTTCTGACACGTGTGCTGCTCGGCACACGCTCTTTTGTAAATTTTAATGCCCTACCATTCTTGCACTTTGTATCAAGAAACTTGAAAAGATATAACATGACTTACATAAACAGGGACTTATATAATATGTATCCTCGTTATTCAGAAGAACCATCACAAAATGTGATCATTATGAGCAATGCCAAAATCATCCACGGATGTGATTGCAGAATAACCTATGGTATAACGCTAAAAATAAATCACCCCATACTTAATAGTGACCGAACCGACGTGTCTGGTGAAAGGAAAATTCGCAAGAAAAATAATGGTCCCTTTATCAAGCGGAGGAATTTGCGGGCGGGTCACAAATCTTTATCGAAGCGCTGATTTATTTTATCGTGTAATGTTTATTTTTAAATTGTAACGATAATTTACACTTGCCGAATATTGGACCTGTTTGATATGTTTGTGATGAGATATGAAATAATACATAAATGAAATAATAATATATAAAGTACTAGCAAACCGGGCGAACTCCGTTTCGCACCAGAGACACCTTTTCTTTGCTATAAACACAGATCACAGAATAGATCTCTATGGCTATAAACCTCACGGAGCCTGAGACCTTTCCAACGAATGCAAAACCGTGGAAATCGGTTCGTGCGTTCTAGAGTTATAGCGTCAGAAAGGAAAACCCGACTTATTTTTATATAGTAGATAGACGGATTTCTTACATGGCTGATTTTTATAAGCATAGTTTTTTGGGGCTGATTTATAAAGGATTGCCTTCTGTCTTGCCAAACTTTCGATAGATAATTCTAAAGATGCTTAAATTACAATGTAATATATAAAAGTAATGTGAAAATAATGTAAAACAAGTATCTAATAATCTACTTAGGTATAATATTATTATCTATACTAAAGTAGCTAAAGTACAACCTTTTAAGTTGTGATGAGGCATGATCCTTGTCGTTTTGATAAGGATCACATTTTCCAACAAAACAATTTTCACTAATCTTCTTAATGTTGTAATGCTAGTAAAAAATGTAATATCATTATTCTTTGTATATTTTTATAAATATACTTTTTAGGGTATTAAAATGAATACAAATAAATATCAGCCTAAGTTTGATAGATGAAAAATGGAAAATTTAATATCACATATTTGATAATAGATTGCTCGATAACTCGGCCATTCACAAACTTTTATCTTGCCATAGTAATATCGTTCATAATAACATATTAGAAAGCTGTTCCCATTCTATCGGGAATGCCTATAAAATGACATTTTATTACATCGTAAATACGACAACAAAGCGTTCTTTAAGACGAGAGAATCTTGGCTTATCTAACAAAAATGATATTTTTTGATACAAGTGTACTTTATAGATGTACCTATACATTGTATACTAAGTAGTTTTTGCACATGGTGCATGTTACGTTTAGGTTAGTTGAATCATAATTTTCATTGGAATGACACTTTCAAGATATAAAAATAAAATAAGTCTTAAATTTAATAATTCTTATTTTTAAAATAATACGCATTTAACATTGTTATTCTATACAGTAAGATTTAATATTCAAACCGAGTTGAAACGGTACTTTAATCATCGTATTATTTAGTTATTTAAACCCTCCAAAACACTTTACAAAAACATAAACCACATCGACACACGTTTATTATACTTAATTACAATTTTCAAACCAACGAAGAAAGAACTCTTAGAAGTTCCTTGTCTTTCTGAAGATTTACTAGTATTTGTATCACGTGGAAGTTAACAACTTGGCCAATTTAGCGAATTAATGTGAGGTAACTGGAAACCTTCAGGTTCAGTTGTCTTGGTGTGGTTGTACTGTTAGCGTTAAACATAATAATATAATGTTTTATTAGATTTGAGTTTAATGTTGTGGATGGCATTTGTTATCGTATAAAGAATTTTAAATAAACTGTGTAGTTAACTGACTTTGAAAATTTTCATTATTTTTTAATACCTTCAGTTACAGACAAAACACGTAAAAGCCGAAAACGATTACTTATATATTTTGATAATAAAAATAATAAAGTATTGAAAGTTTAACTTACTAAACTGTCTGGATAAATTCCATAGATTTAAATATAGTTGAAACAGTTGTACAACGCATTACCTAACATAAATTTTAAATACAAATCAATTAATATTTCAACACGCTTACACACAGACCGCAACATCAAATCAGTAAGTTTTCCAATACAGAGGAACTTGCTCTAATTAACTCAAAATAACACTTAATTTACTCCTACCTACATGACAAATCCTTAATCAACAAAACAAGATAAATGAAGTCTATAATTGAACATTTTGGTTTCAAATTGGAATAGGATTTAATATCTTAGAATAGCGTGATAGCAATTTTCTAAGGCAATTTTAAACATTGCTGTGAACATTGATTAATAATTTAATAAATGATTTGTTTTTTCTTTAAGTTTTTGAACTTTATAAAGGTATAACATAGCTTGTACCCGATTTAATTACTGGTACTGTCATACATCGATGTTCATCACACAAAATATATTTGCCCTGGGCGGGAATCGAACCCACGACCTCTGGCTTGGAAGGCAGGGTCACTACCAACCAAGCCAACCGGTCAGTCAAATTGCATGCATACATTTTTTACAGAAAATAAATTTTCCTTTACTCCCGCATTTATATCACACCTATTTAATACATCTATAATAAAGACTGTTTTTACAATACGGCTGTATTCAGCGTGATTTATAGTTGTTATCGCTGGGGTACTATTTGTCACGCGATGAGGGTGTGACGAGGATATCGGCATGACATGTTATCAAAATGTCTTTAATTCCAACAATGAATGGTAACATATAATTCTGCGCTATTTAGAGGCCAATAGATTCGGCGGATAGATAAGAGGCACGCTCGCATTTCAACAACTGAATATTTTGTTTGAAGAGTAGGTTCGTCTTTTTTTTTTGTTTTGGACTGAAAGTAGCATTTAATTGTTGTAGTTCAAAACACTTATTTAACTTCCTATTATATATATGAACAACTCCTTTTCAGATGGTAGTATCAATTGTTGGCTTTTAAATTTCGGAAGCGTTTTATAACTCTTCCCTCCTACATTACAAAGTTATCAAGAATGTATGTATCTACCTACCTAATATTTTAATACTGTTGAGAGTGGCCGACTTATAAAATACTAAGTACCTATCTTATGCAGTGCAACACTATTTTCTATCCACATTTTTTATTCTGAACTTGAATATTTTATATTTCTATATTACATATAAAGTTTATAAGATAAACTTTTGTGTACGATAATCCGTAGTGTTATGCCTAAGCAATCAAAGGCCTAAGCATAAAATTACTTGATCAATGCGAAACTTGATAAAAAAGCGGCGCGATGCAAGCAAGAAAAAAGTATTTTATAAAAAAGCTTAAGAAGAATTCATCATGAAACCAATTTAGCATCGCAATAGATTAGCAGCATTAAAAGCTCGCCACACTCCCTAGTAATTTCAGCTTAAGGTATATTTTCGTTAATCCGTGATCAATCTTCCTTATCAAATGGAGTAACGCCTGATCAAAATTATTAGCAAAGACGCGTATTCACCACGTTGCTCAAATATTCACTCTAATATGTCAATGCAAAGTTGATATTAGCTTGAACTACGATTAATTAATTTCACGATTCGTAAGAAAATTTTGAGACTTTGTAAGCAATATTTGAGATAAAATAAGCGGTGTAAAAATGGAATTTCCCGATAAGACTATAATTGATCTTACGTCTCCGAAGATAAAGGGACTGACTATTAACGAAACCAGATTTAATGGTTAAAGGCAGGTTTAGGATGCAATCTTAAAATAAAATTCCCTGCCAAGCTCGCCCCAGTTCTGCGTAGTTTGGAAAAGGATAAAACCACCTAAAATGTGTACTTACCTATTAAATATCACTCAGAAGTAAATCCCTATAAAATCGTGAATTAATAATTGAACGTTGTTTTTGAGTTTAACATGCCTACTTTCATAAAATTATATCTCATTTGATAAAAATTGTGTAGATATGTGATTAAATTGCATTTTTAGACATATAATAATTCATAATAAACAGACCGACAGACTGTTTTTAAATATACGTTCTAAAAAAAGCTATTCTAACCAAATCGTAAATATTCAATATGATGTTGATACTGATGGCACCTGATGGTAATACTTAGTACAATGGAATTTTTGAAAACCGTGATGACAATACCAATTATGATCACAGATCAATTTAAAAACCATTCAATATTGTCACATCTATACTCAATTACAGATTAGTTTTAGACGAAAATCTGTCTAAGACGATTTTTCTATAGTAAGTAATAGATTTTCGTAGTGCTCTATATCACAACAAAAGCTTTAAATGCCATTCAATAGTATGCTTTGACGAAAAAACAATAATTGCAATTTATAGAAATCTGATAGTTAAATCCTAGACAAAGGTGGAAACAAACAACAAATTTCCTTTTATTTTATAGACAATTAGTTATTGAATCTTTTGTCTGTAGACCTTCCCATTTATTTGCCCCATAAAGAATCGAACTCAGAAGCATTCAGATATAGCTTTCAACACTAGACAACAAAACCTATGGAGGAAATAAAATACGGGACAAAATTTATAAATAATTAAATATTTTTAATTTCCGTCCCCATGTTTGCTGTTAGCCACAGATCTCGCTCCAACGCTTTCGGTCACTTCGCAAATAAATTGGTTTTTCAGTATGTTCATGTTTGTCATTAATTAAAAACTATGTTTGAGCGAGCCGTTTAAAATTAAATCGCGGGGGATTTTATTTGAAAGGAATATTTTTTAATATTCTCTTAAACCGATGTTCGTTTAACTTAACCGCAAAGATGGGAAAGCGTTTGCCTTTGAGATTATGTTTTTCTATTCACGGATACAGAAACTTTTTATATTTTAAAGATATGAAATGTCTTTGAGATACTGTATATTTTTTCTTATAAAGGTATTATAAGTATTTGAACACATAATATGACGTGCTTATTAAAGCTTTATGAAAGTTAAATTACTCTTTACCAATGACTGTTAGGCTCTCCTATTAACGATATTATTAGAATTTAAGCCTCATATAAATGAATAATGTAAGTAGGTACAAGAATTATTTAATTTTATATTCGAGGAACTCTGCAATGTCAAAAATTGGACGAAAAATCACCAATAGATTATTCATAAATTCAAATTAAAAGATGACTTCCTACCAACGCTTCCTACCTATGATCACATTTGTTACACCACGTCATTTTTTATTATTTTATGCCAATAAGAATTATACATAATTGTAAATGTATCATTCTTATTGGATCAGATCAGATTCACAGAGGAAAGGTATTACATATATATATGTAGACACTCTTTGTATTGGAATATTACATAACGATGCATGTTGACCCAAGGGCGTCGCCAGCCGATGGCGCAGGGGGGGGCAAGTTGACTTTATCTACTACAATTCATACTTTTCTCATTCATAGAGAATGAGAAAAGTAGTAGGTATGAATTGTAGGTAAAGTCGACAGCCCACGAAGCTTTCCACTTGTACTACGAGCCTTACATCTACAGCGATTGTAATAACAACAGTATCTTAGTACTATATACATACAGGGTGTCCCAAGAAGTATGGATATACTGAAACCAGGAGGTAGAGGACCTAGAGGGCTATCCGAATCACCCCCATGTATGTTATGCGATTTTTCGTAGTTTCGGAGTTATGACTTTTTAAATTTTTCACCTATCGCCGAGTACGATGAGATTTTTACTCATGGTGACGTCAATTATTGCGGTAGATGCTTGATTTTTTTTGTGTGCTAAGCTGAAAGATAGGCCAATTCAGTATGGTAACAGTCATTTGGTAACTTTTACTAACGTTAGATCTTTGAATGGAATAAAAAAAAGAATTAAATGCCAAGAAAGATAAAATTACCCAGTATGTTCACAACTTCAAGAGCCCGTAAAAAAAAAAATCACATAAAATAAGTTTTCCGTTTAGTTTTTAAAAACTTGCTCTATCCTGTATATATTCTGTGACAGTACATAGTCCAATGTGTAAAGCTACACGAGCACGAGCTCTTGACTATGTAATAAAAAACTTGTAATTATAAGTTATAATAGGTACGTAAAGCTGGCGATGAAAAATTAGCGAAATTAAAAAAAAACAACACCAGAATTTGTTGCTTATTTGTTGCTAATTAGTTGCTATAATGACGATTTTGTTGCTCAACCCGTGTTTTTTTTCATGGACAGCGCTAGTCGTCCGCTAAACGGATGAATAAAATAAATTAGTCGTCCGATTACCGGATGAATAAAATAATTTAATCGTCCGATAACATCTATTTATCTATATAGTTAGGTTATCGGGGTTTCTTTAGAGAACTGCCGCACGTATTATAGGTTTTTTGTGAGGGGAGGAGAGGGGGGAGGAGGGCACACGTAGGTATTTGATTTTTTTTTTGCGCGTCGACGGAGCCCCGCTTCGCGGGGCTCCTATTTCTGTGTAGTTTTTTTTTAAGAAACCTAACCTAACCTAACCTAACGGCTAACCTAACCTACTCTTGATTTTTTTTTTGCGCGTCGACGGAGCCCCGCTTCGCGGGGCTCCTATTTCTGTGTAGTTTTTTTTTAAGAAACCTAACCTAACCTAACCTAACGGCTATTACCTAACCTAAACTTGATTTTTTTTTAGCGCGTCGACGGAGCCCCGCGAAGCGGGGCTCCTATTTCTGTGTAGTTTTTTTTTTTTAAGAAACCTAACCTAACCTAACCTAACGGCTAACCTAACCTAAACTTGATTTTTTTTTTGCACGTCGACGGAGCCCCGCTTTGCGGGGCTCCTATTTCTGTGTAGTTTTTTTTTAAGAAACCTAACCTAACCTAACCTAACCCAACGGCTAACCTAACCTAAACTTGATTTTTTTTTTTGCGCGTCGACGGAGCCCCGCTTCGCGGGGCTCCTATTTCTGTGTAGTTTTTTTTTTAAGAAACCTAACCTAACCTAACCTAACGGCTATTACCTAACCTAAACTTGATTTTTTTTTAGCGCGTCGACGGAGCCCCGCGAAGCGGGGCTCCTATTTCTGTGTAGTTTTTTTTTTAAGAAACCTAACCTAACCTAACCTAAAGGCTAACCTAACCTAAACCTAACCTAACGAATTGAGGGCGAATATCTCGGCCATTTTTGATTTTAGAGAAAAGTTGTTCCTATAAAACATGCTTATATTAGCGTAATCTTTACGATAAAACAATAATAAATAGGTGTTATAATGACACCAACTCCATCAAAAATTTCAAGTCCTGCGCCCCCTTTGCTTTAGTCCAACCCAACTAGCTTTAGTGTTAAAAGGTTATCTAGTCATTCGAATAATCGGACGATTAAATTATTTTATTCATCCGGTAATCGGACGATTAAATTATTTTATTCATCCGGTAATCGGACGACTAATTTATTTATTCATCCGTTTAGCGGACGACTAGACACTTCGTTTTTTCATTGGCGCCAAAAATAACACTGGCCACGTCAACTTAATTGTCGATTTTCGGTAGTGAAACATAAAAAAAAATTTTTTGCTCCTCACATCGTTCACTGGCACAGTGTACAGAGCCAGCAACAAAATAGAAACCGGAAGTAGAGTTAATAAATTGACGAATTTCTAGCAAACCGGTTTCAAAATTAACTCTACTTCCGGTTTCTATTTTGTTGCTGGCTCTGTACACTGTGCCAGTGAACGATGTGAGGAGCAACAAATTTTTTTTTTTTATGTTTAACTACCAAAAATTGACAGTTGCTAGAAATTCGTCAATTTATTAACTCTACTTCCGGTTTTTATTTTGTTGCTGGCTCTGTACACTGTGCCAGTGAACGATGTGAGGAGCAACAATTTTTTTTTTATGTTTAACTACCAAAAATTGACAGTTAAGCTGGCGTGGACGAACTTCTAGCAAACCGGTTTCAAAATTAACTCTACTTCCGGTTTCTATTTTGTTGCTGGCTCTGTACACTGTGCCAGTGAACGATGTGAGGAGCAACAAATTTTTTTTTATGTTTCACTACCGAAAATCGACAGTTAAGCTGGCGTGGACGATTTTCTAGCAAACCGGTTTCAAAATTAACTCTACTTCCGGTTTCTATTTTGTTGCTGGCTCTGTACACTGTGCCAGTGAACGATGTGAGGAGCAACAAATTTTTTTTTTTATGTTTAACTACCAAAAATTGACAGTTAAGCTGGCGTGGACGAATTTCTAGCAAACCGGTTTCAAAATTAACTCTACTTCCGGTTTCTATTTTGTTGCTGGCTCTGTACACTGTGCCAGTGAACGATGGGAGCAGCAACAAATTATTTTTTTATGTTTAACTACCGAAAATTGACAGTTAAGCTGGCGTGGACGATTTTCTAGCAAACCGGTTTCAAAATTTACTCTACTTCCAGTTTCTATTTTGTTGCTGGCTCTGTACACTTTGCCAGTGTACGATGTGAGGAGCAACAAATTTTTTTTTATGTTTCACTACCGAAAATCGACAATTAAGTTGACGTGGCCAGTGTTATTTTTGGCGCCAATGAAAAAAATTCAAAATTTTCACTGTTTTTATGCAGCAACAAATTAGCAACAAATTCACCTGCATTTTTGCAACAATCCATCCCTTTTTACGATTTCTTCACGCTATCTTAACGTTAAGCTAGAACTGTTGCTGATTTTCAGCGAACGGGTTGAGCAACAAAATCGTCATTATAGCAACTAATTAGCAACAAATAAGCAACAAATTCTGGTGTTGTTTTTTTTTTTAATTTCGCTAATTTTTCATCGCCAGCTTTACGTACCTAGTTATAATAACATTTATTAGAAAAATAGAATAAAAAGGAGTTTGAATTTGAATAAATGTACAGCGTACAGCGTATTTTTTTTTAAATTACAAGATTTTAATATTATAGGGGTCATTGTTTGTATTAGGTTAATTAAAACATAATTTTCGGGGATTCATTGTAAACTTCTCGACCACTTTATTATTAAAATCTTGTAAGTTTCCATGTATAAGTTTTCGATGCACACTCATCATGGCCAAACCATTGAGGCGATTTTCACTCATAGTGCTTCTTAGCCAGGTTTTTAGTCTCCTGAGGCTGCTAAACGATCGCTCTACCGTACACGTCGTGCATGGAAGAGCGATAAAAATTTTCAACTTTTTTAGAATCTCTAGGGGGGGGCAGCTGCCCCTCCCTGCCCCCCCTTGGCGACGCCCTTGTGACAGTTGACCCATATCAAAACTCTTCAGACTTCAGGCAATCCCCAGTGACATCATTACATACAGATACAGCCCTAAAGCGTTTATCCAAGAAACCCAGCCCAAACAGATTTTTATCTTATCCCAAGACAGTCATATTCATTAATGCAGATAATATCTTATAAAATCATATTTGACTTGGTGGTACGAACGAGTCCTGCAGTTGTCTCCGATTTGTCATTTGCCTCATCTTCTCAATTACTAAAAACTCATCAAAACATTTAAAACATCCAATTATTTTAAAAACACATCAATCATCAAAACTAGATAATATTTGAATAGACCCGTTTCATATTTCTAGAAGGCTTCCCAACTAATCGTCTTGATCATCATTGCCAACCAGTTTGCGTGTGCGCATACTGCTTGACACATGCCGTCTCTCTCTTACGTTTAATTATCACAGGTCCCTTTTCTTTGGCTACCACAAACTTGACCTTTCGATTATTATAGTGTAATAATATTGCCGCGTCGGACGCGCGGGACGGCGACTCAAGTGTATTGTTTTAAAAAACTTTATCGTAATTGATATAATGGTAAGGAAGTGTGCGAACAGTGAATTTGTGTGTTGACGGAGCGTTAAGGAAACAATTGCATAAGTATTTATGTTAAGGAAATGAAATAAGTATTTATGTTTATCTGTGATAAGGTCATAAGTGTGAGATTCGACGTATTTTGCGTTCTGTGTGATACATACTAACCTAATAATTATCATAAACAAATGACGATAAAAAGTGCGAATTGCGAACTTTCTTTTGGGCGGATTCGAACCGGTTAAAAAGTGTAGACATAGACGGATATGCCTAGGCATAAAAACAGCTTATATACTGTGAAGATTTATCGTTTATCTAACAAAGAACAACACAAATCAAAGGGAGCTTGTTAGACTGTTTTTATTACGATTTAAATGTCAAAACAAAGCTAACAATCAACAATAAAGATACTTGTACCTACAACGTCATCGAACGTCAGATTAAATCATTTCAAGTTATGAAATCCAGTTGGTATTGCCATGAATAGGTAATTAGTTAATACCTCTGTCTTTATGTAAAAAATTGTTTTGGTTTCTAAAATGGGCTTTTTTACACGCCTTGTTTCTTAGAATTTATATCAAACTAAAGGAAAATACCTAAATCCTAAATGATAAATTAACGTCGCGTCGTCGTGATTAATATACAAACTAGACAAATCAGTATTTTTAATTTTATTTCCTATGTCTATGCAAATAAATAATAATGAAAGGATCTTCGTAATTTTAAACGCTTAATTTAATCCTAAATACACGCTAGCACAAGGTTCATTTTTGCATATTCACATTTATTCTGTAGTACGGAAAAATATGCAGTTTCTTTAGACCGAAATATTATGTTGAACATCGCCTCGTCTGAGAATTAAGTACCTAGGTAGTAGGTACCCAACTTAATTCTCAGACGAGGCGTTTATACTATCAATTAGAAATTTGTTTTTTTTGTAGGAAAAAATAGTATTGTCTATTTGGAACTAGCCTAAATAAATCACATGATTTAAAGATAATATCGAATATGTATGTTACTAAATTAATTTAAGTAGGTAACTAACTAACTAGGTACTTCTTAATGTAAATTTTAAATTCCAACAAAATCGCAATAGATACCTAGGTATTTTGCTTCCCTTTAATAATCTTAACAGACAACTTTATCAATATATTTAGATAAAATACATTTAAATAACTTTCCTATTAACCTTTAATAACCTCAAAAGTTCAATGAACCCTTGATTACCCTCGTAAACGTAACCAAAAGCCCTGTTGCAAAGCCTGGCTGATTCTAACCTTGACTCAAGGTTCTGTAGGTCTACAAATGTTGCATTTTTGCAATACATTGCGAGTAAACAAGTCCAATCTATACTTAATATTATAAAGCTGAAGAGTTTGTTTGTTTGTTTGAACGCTAATCTCTGGAACTACTGGTCCGATTTGAAAAATTCTTTCAGTGTTAGATAGTCCATTTATCGAGGAAGGTTATAGGCTATATATCATCACTCTAAGATCAACAGGAGCGGAGCAATGCGGGTGAAACCGCGGGGCACAGCTAGTGAACTATATATTTCGTTCTTATGCAAGCAATGTACCTATTAATGCATAATGAATAGTGGAAAATCGCAAATGTCATTTTTAATCACTATAATTAGCGTGCAATCGAATTGCGAAATGATTGTAGGTACTGTTGTCTGTCCACCCGCACCGTTATTCAGTTAACGAACAAATGAATTAACGGGATATTTTATCTTAGTTTTGACTGGCGATAAATTTTGTATGGAGAGATTCTGAGTAGCTGTTAACTGTTTTCGGAGAAGAAATACGTAAACGCCTTAGCTTGTTAGATATATGTGGGAAAAAAGACTTATTATGAAAGTCATCATATTATATCATATAAGTACTTTTTATTTTATAACATTCACCCTAAAACATACATACATACCTAGTAATAACAATAGCCCTCAATAGCACAATATCATACCCTGATACCAAGTAAGGATAAGTAAAAGTATATAAAATAATTAAATAATATATAGAACACCTACATTCATCCTAAGGCCATTATCCGGATGTAAGTCGACATTCCAAGCTTGTGGTTGATAATTCCGTATGGAAAAACCCCATAACCCAATTTTACCCAGGATCTCCGGCGGTTTCTTATTTGCTGCAGTTACTAAGCTTATGCCATAGATAATTAATCTATTCCTATTAATTGTAAATCATCTGACCCGGCAAATGTTGCTAGGATATTTATCACTTAGGAGTATTTATAACAAGGTTTCCGCCCGCGGCTTCGCCCGCGCAGTCAAAGAAAAACCCGCATAGTTTCCGTTCCCGTGGGATTTCCGAGATTGTGTCATTTTCCCGGGATAAAAAGTAGTCTTTGTCGGGTATCAAAATATCTCCATACCAAATTTCATGAAAATTGGTTCAGTAGTTTAGGCGTGATTGAGTAACAGACAGACAGACAGACAGACAGACAGACTACATTCAAACTTAACTTACCACGAATAATCACTAAACATTTAAAAAAAGTAGGTTAAAATGTTTGGGAGCAGATAAAAATATAATTACAACAATTTTATGTAAGTAAATAGAGTTTTTAAAGAAGCATAAATTTTAATTCGAGTTGTAGTGAATTTTTATTAGGTACTAGCGGTCCGCCCCGGTTTCGCCTGTGGTACATATTCACGTTTTTACTACATAAGAACCATCCTCGTACTTCAAGGAATATAATAAAAAAATAATTATCGAAATCGGTCCACCCGTTCACACGTGATGCCGTGACAACGCGAAACGGGTTTCATTTTTATATAGGTATATAGATTTATTATTTATGTTATTACTCTTATGTTTAGTTAACAGATCCTATGTCACCGAATCCTCCAAATTTTCCATAGCAAAATGTAGGCCAACATAAAAACGAATTCTACCTATACCCGTGGCCCCGTCGCGTCGTTGATGCGGCTTGACGGAACACAGTGGGGTTTTGGTCGGTAGGAATCCGAGATAACCCACGGCCCTTTCCCCGGAGGGGCCGGAGGCCGTGGGTATCTATGCAAGATTTCCCCACTAAAAAAAAAAAGGCCAACATAAAAACAAACTTACTTTCACTTTTGTATAAAATCAACTAAAATTTTCTAGTTCCTAGAACATCACTGTCACTAACTTAGATAATTCACTAGGTCCACTTAATAATTTTATTTATATTTCTGATAAACACATTAAAATAACGACCGGTTTCCATACATCTTCAAGAATTTACATACTCACTTTTACTAAATTGATAAATATAAGTACAATCGATACTTTCTGTTACTAAATTGATGAATTCTAATATAATTACTACAATCCACAGTCCATTTATGGATAAAAATCGTCAATTATTAAAATAACGTCTTATATCTATTTTCCAAAACATTATTTTTTTAATTGTTGTGACCGTTTACCTCATATTATTATATATCCGGTTTTAATGAACTACGTTTTTGCAAAGCAGGGTATTCCCCCATTTATTAATAAAGAATGGGTTTATTTGTTTGGGACTTACGTTCTTCGAATACTTTAAAGTTCTTAATACATATTAAATTAACGATCGATAACCTAATGGGATTAACAATAATAATTTATCAGTAATTATTATATTATAATGAAGACTATTATCATAACACCTTGAAATCAAATATATTTAAAATATAATAAAATTGTAAAAACGTGTATTTTTGGTCCTTCATTTTTATAAAGATGATAATAAAATCAAAATCCATTTTAATACAACTGCCAAAATCCATTAATGGAAAATAAAAATATAAACAGAGTAGGAATTAAAAACATAACTTCATGATTATAGCAAAATCAAAAAGTTACCTATATGTTCAATGTTTTAATTTAATTTGAAAAAAATATAAATTTAAAAAGATTACACTGCATGCGTAGACTTTGTTCATTAGGTACCACAAATTACTAAATATGTATTTACTACGTAAACAATACCTACTACTGTTTACTGTACTACCACAGTACTACAAAGTACAATCTCTAGTTTGTAGTATAATTATTATCAACGTTATGTATAACTCTGCCCTTGTCACACATCTGAAAAATGTTTGCAAATATATCAGAGTAAGAGAGTCAACAATATAACACACGTATTTTTAAAGATCTTTCGTATCATGTAATTTGGGGAGTATTTTTTTTTTTTAATTTATTGGTACCTAGTCGCACACAGGCCTTTATTTGTCTTAACGACGTTCTTCATAATGACTGTTTACGTGCCCTACGGAATACCAAGGTGATCAATTCAAATAAATAGTACTCCCATCTGTATATTGAAGATAACTCAGAAATCGTTGAGTTATATCAAACTGTTAGAGCGTATACGCACTATGCGGGTAGCCGCATTGCGGGTAGCCGTCCGGCTGACCGCAAGCACAATTATGTACGTAATATTCATTTCTATGCGCACTGCGATGCGGCTACCGCAGACCGCTGTGCGCATAGAAATTAATATTACGTACATAATTGTGCTTGCGGTCAGCCGGACGGCTACCCGCAATGCGGCTACCCGCATAGTGCGTATACGCTCTTACAGGCAAAGGTTTGATCTGTAGGCCTACCATGAGTTTACGCACACGATACTCGCTAGCGATTGTAGTAAGCGGTTTGTATGAAATTTCGTACAGCGCCCCTAGTGTGCCGTAGCGGAACTAAAAAGCCTACCATGAGGTGCATTATAGTATACTACAGTAGATAACGTATAGTAAACTATACTACACTCGCTGTAGTAACCATACAATTTTTGCACCATGAGTTCTAATTTTGACATATGTCAAAATTAGAACTCATGGTGGTAAAAAAAAAAAATACTCCCCAAATTACATGATACGAAAGATCTTTAAAAATACGTGTGTTATATTGTTGACTCTCTTACTCTGATATATTTGCAAACATTTTTCAGATGTGTGACAAGGGCAGAGTTATACATAACGTTGATAATAATTATACTACAAACTAGAGATTGTACTTTGTAGTACTGTGGTAGTACAGTAAACAGTAGTAGGTATTGTTTACGTAGTTTATAACTATTCGATGATAGATACGTCATTCACGGAAAATAATCTCGTGAACTATTCACGTTTACTATTGTAGTTACGTCAGACGATTTAACTATGTCAACTCATGGTAGAGGTACTGAAGTCGAAATGTCAAAACGGTGGAAGGTCTATAAACCATAGGCCATGTAAAATATACCTAATAAATTTTAGTAAAAATATGGATTAGACCTTAGTGTAGCACTCGTCGTATCAAAAAAGAAATAAACATATCTGTATGGAATATTATTTTGACAACCCGACTTGACTTGTTCTATATCAAGCAACGCCAGGACGTTGACTTAGTTGGTCGCGGAAGAATTCCAACCAATACCCGCGGGCTCGACGGAACACAGTGGGGTTTTAGTCGGTAAGAAATCCGACATAACCCACGGCTCCTTCCCCGGGGGCCGTGTGTATCTTTGGAAGATTTCCCCACTTAAATAAAAAAGGACGTTGACTTAGTTCGATACTCTTACCCTTTACCAAGCAATGCCGCGGACGTATAGTTAGGTTTCTACCCACCTTTAAATCCAAGCAAGTACGAAATTTGCACAACCAGAAAAGCCTCTATCACATTATTGTACCAGCGTGTCGGTTATTCAGAGCACGTGCACATCTCCTGAAATTTATTTCAAATTCGCAGTACCTATTTTTCCCCCCGTCTGCAATAAAATAATTTCTACTGACGTTTCCTTAATATTATTTGACGGTGTTTGAATTTTTTGGTAATCTCTGTAGCTAAAATCGGCTCAGGTTTATATCTGTAACTACTATAGCACCTCACTGTTTAGTTGTTTACCCGTCTGCTGCTATTGGTCAGTGGTCTTAGCGTAATGATGTATTATTATAGCCTTTCTCGATAACTAGGCTATCTATAACTGAAATAACTTTTCAAATCGGCTCATTAGATCCAGATAATAGCTCTTTCAAGTAAACAAACTCTTCGACCTTTATTTACCTACTAGCTTTCTTTACTAGCAAAGAAAACCCCGCATAGTTCGCGGATGCATTGGGATTTCCGGGATAAAACCTATCCCATGTCCTTTCGAAGGTCTCAAGATATCTCTGTACCAAATTTGAAGAAAATCCATGAAGTACTTTTTGAGTTACATATTTACAGACAAACAGATAAAAATTCTAAACTTATTTACTATACTTTGTATCTACATTGAATGGATATCGATATTTTATTCAAAACATTCATCATCAACAGATTTTATTTACATGCTCAAATTCTAGTTGTAATACATAATAATACATCTTACAAGGCATCTTGCAAGTATGATATTGACATGAATAAGGAAAAAAAATACAGATATTTTAAGACAATTCTGCGAACTACGTAGTCTTTTTATGGTTACACGAACACCGAATGCATTTTTTAAAAATAACAACCCTTATATAACTATGTACTAATTTATACTAGGTACATTAAAAAAAAATCTACAATTAATTGGTATTACCTATTTACTTAATATTATTTACTCATCGTCACGTATAGAATGTTTGTGCCCTCGTATATGGGCTGCTGATGATGATTGATGATTTGGTTGAATAATTCGTCATTTATTTTTAACGGTAATTAAAAAATCAATTTAAGCCACGATACGATTCTTAGCCTATAACAATGTTACTTTTATAAAGTAAGAAAAGAAAGTCAATGAACTCTTTCAAATTCACTGAAAAAAGCAACATTCTATTGCTAAAATCAATGCATGACACGTGCGTCCTGTCCTCATATAAAAACGGAATATAAGCGCGAGAATAACAGACATATTATATTACGATTTTCCGGTAATAAGCAATGCTATTTTCAGGGTCACGATTATCTCGCAATAATTCATAGAATAGAATCTACGGATTAAAGATCACAATTATTGTTTTGACTTGTGAATAAAAGCAATATTACGCGGCAACAATTAGATATATATAAGTAGTAATTATTGATAGATTCTTAAATTCTGATGATGTTTCTGAGTCCTCAGATTAAGGTCATACAAAGAGGATTACTAAGTTGTATATTGTATTGTAAGTGTAAACTATCACGCACACAAATATAGATAATAGAATTTGGTACGTTTTTATCCAAATGATTATTGAGAAGGAATCTACTTGGGGTATCCTAACAATATTATTATAAATGCGATAGTGTTTATTTTTCTTTCTTTCGCGTAACAACGTAGCAATATAGGCTAGTGGGTTTCATATTAGGCTCATTTTAGCGTGGTGTAAAGCTCGTTAAATATTATATTCGAAAATATTTAATTGTTAGGAGCTTTATTTCTGTATAAAAGTATATAAATGATAAAACAAAGTTCTGTAAAGTTTTAAATCAATGCATCGCTAGTTTAGTTATCAGGCACACTAAGTTACAAATTTAATTTTGTGATAAAAACATTACCATTCAATACCTTTCATAATTATGTTTCAGTCAATGCTATCTAGGATTAAGTTTAAATAAAAACTAAATCGAGAACTTACAGTTCTCCGCACCTCTACATTACTGGCAAGTGGCAAGGTTTTACAGTCGCAAAGCAATACATTACAATATAAGAAATTCAACTACTAAAAGCGTTGTGTATTTCACAGCTGTCCGGAGTCCGGACATGTTTCTAAGTTTTTCCCCCGTTCCGAGTGTCACTGGTAAGCAA
Source organism: Colias behrii (assembly GCA_029959065.1). Lineage (NCBI taxonomy): Eukaryota > Metazoa > Arthropoda > Insecta > Lepidoptera > Pieridae > Colias > Colias behrii. The sequence continues at coordinate 2,301,921 of JARWMC010000017.1, read as the reverse complement.
GTGAATTGTGGCAAACATCGGGGTAGTGTTAAAAATGTATACAATTGTTTATTTGTCACGGACGAAATGATAAAATAGTGGGAATAGGGAATAAGGTATATCAAGAAAAACTTTTAGATAAAAATGTGTATATACCCACTATTATAATTAAAATATAGTGCGGTAAATTATAAAATGAATTTCCCCAATGTAATTCCGTATAAATTACTAGGTATATAAAAAATACGTTTTATGTGTTGTTCATTTGTAAGAATCGATCGATCGCTAATTGATTCATTTTAAAATGAATTATAAATGTTATTCCTAGAAAGATTTATGTATAAAAGACTTATTAATATCTTTTATTAATCAGCTCGTTTTATGGTCATAAACTCGAAGCCTTATATTTACTACGTCATTATCTAAGTTATGAGTCAGGCTCATTATGATCTTAGGCTTGTCTTAATTAGTAGATAATGAATAGTTTGCGGGTTTCACTAATTATCTCGATCCACTTCAGTACAAGTATAAAAACTAGAACGATTTTATACTACCTATTTACTTGTAATAATGTTACGGTGCATTTAGATCAAACGAGCGAATGTTCATTTTAACCCCACTATGTCAAATTCGTTTAGTATAAACAGGCGAAGAGCATTCTTTCATCTTTCTTAGAGCGGTCGAAAAGATTCTATGCAATGTTCTAATACTGAACAATACTGAATACGAGTTTTGGTTTACACTAAAAGATCACGAAAGAATGCTCTAAGTCTAAACGAACGAACATAGAGCTAGAGCTCTCTAGCTCGTTCGTTTGATGTAAATGCACCGTTAAAGAAAAATCCAAGGAAAGACATCGATCATAATATCAACTTAAAATACCTACTTCGTTATCAATTAAATTTCATCAAACAATACAGTTCGTAACTTATTTTATTTGAAGGCTTATTATAACAATTAACAGGAAGAATTTATTTTATTATAAATTTTACTTCGCTTGCTATGACCTATTAATAATAGCCATTTTCATTAGAAAATTCCATGAACATTCCATAAAATGATAAAAGGGTGTCGATATAATATTACATTAAAGTTTTAAGTCATTTTTAAACATGGTGACAACATGGTGACACAAAAAAGAAATTCTATTTCCATTTCAATTTTGTATCTAACTACTTATATTTTGTTCTAATTTAATATGAAAGCTAAGTACTGAAATTATTTGAATAGCTTTTATATCACGAAAAAGGTACTACGACCTACTGTATACGGGAAGAAGAAGAAGAATAATATATACTTTAGCTAGTTACAGTTTAGATAATTTATTACAAAAATTACGCACATTTACCTACCAGGAAAAGCGCATCGAGCCTATTAAGAAGTAATAAATAAAAGAATACCAATGACATTGCTCTCCTCTTCGGATGTGAAGATATAATATCATGGACCAAGTAGGTAATAAATAGGGAAAATATTTCATCACTACATAGTATAAAACAAAGTCACTTCCCGCTGTCTGTCCCTGTAGGTATGCTTAGATCTTTAAAACAATTACGAATTTTGATGCGTCGATAGCATGATTCTGGTGGAAGGTTTTAGGATTATGATTTGTTACGGTTTAGACGAAGCGGACGAAGCCGTAGATGGAAAGCTGGTTAGGTCATAATATTGCTATGTAGACCTGTATCCCTACAGACAGGCAATATCAAAATGCCCCAATTCTTTACCTTATAAAGCGTACAATGTACGTACATATCGCGTTGCTATCACACTTATTTAAGCGTCGATCGCTTTCAAATCTATGACCATTCAGATGAATAGTCAATCAGACTGTTCTATACAAACAAATTGATTTGATCGCCAACTACTAGCAACGTAGATTATACCTCCGTGATTTCATGTGAGAGATAAAATTGATTCATATTAATTCAATTTAAAAAAATTGGTTGTTTGTAAAGTAGGTTTACGATTGAGATATTTACGTGATAACATAATGCAGTGGCAGCGCTCGAGATGAGACGGGAAATCGGTCCGTCTCTCTCTCGTTATACCTGCGATCGCGCTCGTGAGGTTTTGGTGTGACACAAGTTTCTGAACATGTCACCCGACTAAAACGATTTTAAAAACGTTATCACGTTAAAAAATACACACACAATTAATTTAATTTAGGTACACATGAACCTATATTAAATGAAAAAATGGAAGATATGAAAAGTTGTCTATGAAAAAGAAAATTCAACAAAGATAAATTTTCAGTACCTATGACGCTACAATTTACGTATCTGTTAAGTGCTTTTCAGCTCTTAAGCTCAATATATTATCTTCACCGAAAGACCTTATAAATATAAACATGCCTTTTTTCGTTTTGACGTGATAACGTTTTTAAAATCGTTTTAGTCGGGTGACATGTTCAGAAACTTGTGTCACACCAAAACCTCACGAGCGCGATCGCAGGTATAACGAGAGAGAGACGGACCGATCTCCCGTCTCATCTCGAGCGCTGCCACCAATAAGACGTTATCACGTAAACATCTCGATCGTAAACCTACTTTACAAACAACCAATTTTTTTGTATGAATATATTTTTAATTATATTACATCACGCAAGAACAGGATGTGCGCAAATGTCCAACCAATAAGATCTAGGACCGATTTTAACACATCTTATAATGAAACACAATTTAAAATACCTCAAAATAAACATACTTAACACCTTTTTCCAGATTCGAGCGTCCTCCGTCCTTCTAGTCATTGCTTTGCTAGCGCCAACAAATGAACAGAGCATACCAATATCGCCATGCCCCAATGTATTCCAGTATGAGCAGACTGGGTTCGAGCCAGGCCAGTGGTATGGCGTTGTCAACCTGTCCACAGACAGTACTTTACATTCGCTGTGGCTGAATATTGTGCTGGACAGCAAGGCGAATATATTGGGGGTAAGTTTCTAGTAGTTGATAGTAATAGATTCATTGGTTTGGTGAAAATGGTCAATAAATTATATGGGTGAAGAATGTGCAATGGAGTTGTGATACTATTGAACTTACATTGTAAGACAGAGTGCTGAAAAGAATTTTAACTTTAGTTCGAAAATTATTGCTGAGAGGTTTTATTTTTATTAGACCTTCTCTGTAGTTATATGTTATTTTTTAACCGACTTCAAAAAACTCCGAGGTTTCTAAACCGATTTACGTGATTCTTTTTCTATTTTCACATATTTCTTAGTATCGTCCTAACGATGCTTGTTAGTGTTAGATAGTAAGGATCTCTCATTAATTTTATGTAACACTATAATCCTGTCCATTATTAACTTTGATACACAACATCGTCCAAGTTTAATACAACACATTCTCGCATCGTATCGCTTCGATGGATGTGGCATTTAAATTAGTCTACATTAATTTATTACACAAAATATATATTAATATTTATCAAAATAGTTCATGGAAATCTATTTTTCAGAACTGGGTAGGAGATGTCACCACAACCGACAACATAGACTTCAAAATCGAGAACACAAACATGAAAATCCACCCTGGCCCTGCGGTGGCCGTGCGCTTTTTCGTCAGATACGATAAACTGAGCAAAGCGCCGAGACTAAAAGCCATTCGACTGAACGGTAGAGAGATCTGTAACGCTAATAACCCGCAGCCAGCTGTCGACAGGCCTGATATAGTTTCAACTCCCGATATAACAGCTTCACGACCGGGCAGCAGTTCTAGGCCCGATACCAGACCAGTCGATCGACCGGTTGATCGACCAGTTGACCGACCAGTTGACCGACCAGTTGACCGACCAGTCGACAGGCCAGTAAAACGGCCCAGTGTGGAGAGCCGACCAGTAGACCGACCTGAATCCAGACCAGACGAAAGCAGGCCAAATGTTAGGCCAGAAGACGTCATCACAAAGCCTGTGTATGGCCAGCCTTCAGGGGAAGGTCCGGTTTACACTCCTACCAGGAATCCACCAATACAAGAAAGCAACGTGAATCCTTACAGCATGTAAGTTTATCGTTCATTACTTATCTTACGTAGATTAACATTTAGTCGCATGAGAATTAAATTAGATCATCACCATCCACCTAATGCTCACTCTGTTAGTTTTAGTGCAGTGCTATGCTTTTAATTTAAATGTAATTTTAAGAAAATACAAACGGAACGTATTATTCTATTGTTTTTACACAATACATTAACTTTTATGCTTTAGCGAAAATTGAGCTTAGCAAAAAACTTAACTTATAAATTGCAGTCACTTTTTTAAATAACAATATATTTTATACAATTATACTTAAAATTGAAGAAATCATCATACACAGTCCACTATGGTAGTTATTTTACATGTACATAGTACCTATCTATATACCTAGTATCTACTACCTACTACAGATGCCTTATACATCGTTCAAGTATTTCATTTTTAAGCATAGATAATATGGAACTACCACAATCAATAAATATAGAAATTGAATCAGTTCAACTTCAACCTCCTATTATTATTTATATCAAACTCTAATTAGCATTCAACGTCATGAACGGAAAATTACAAATTAATTTTAGATTCAACTAATTGAGACTCAAATTTGCGGCCATGCCTGTTACCACACTGCTATAGATAAAACTTACATATGCAAACGAAATGAAATACGAGTTTAAATGGAAATGAAAATTTATTTTATGCCAGGTCAAACTTCTGCGTTATAACAGGGCAAATTGGTGGTGTTAATTCCAAATAATATGCAAATTTTAACCATCTGCAAAAAAGTGGGAGTTATCAGTTACATACCTAAATCGTAATTGATTTATCTGAGCTGAGCTGGATAGCAACTTTATATCATCATTTTGATTTACAAGAGAAAATAAATGTAATTGAATTCAAACGATACATAACTACATGATTAACCTATAAAGCAGTGGTTCTCAAACTTTTTTGGTGACGGAACCCTTTTGGGAAGCAAAATACTTGATGGAACCCTACAATAAAACAATAGTTTTTAAAAGTGTATTCTTTATTAACAAGCATAATAAAAGTACAATGTAACAGTTAGGTACTAATTATTACTTACTTTACCACATGGCAAATACAATAATAGAAAATACATACCTATACATAAATTCTATTAAAAAAGAAAAAATCTAACTAATGGGAGGTATGAAACTGTTTTTTATTTTTCATTAATTGGTTGATATCAGGTTTGATAGAAGACAGTTGAAGTCTCATATCATGTTCGGCGTCCAGTCTATTCCGATATTTTGTTTTCGTGGCTGCATAGGTTGAGAATCCTGTTTCGCACAAATAGTTTGTTGGGAACGGGAGAAGAATTTTCAGAGCCATTTTGCCAAGCATTGGATATTCATCACGGATTTTGCACCAAAAATCGTTGAGAGGCGTCGTTTTGAACAGTGACTCCATACTTGTGTCTGATGACATTTCTAAAAGAGATTCATATATCTCGTTTGACATACTTTCGGGCTTTTGCAAGTCGGGTAAAAAAGGATTATGAATCCATGAATTCAGTTTCATTTTTGTATTCTGTTCTTCGGGAAAATACTTTTCAAAAGATGCGCGCATCGAACTGAGATATTGGACTAATTCTTCAAACACATCAACTTAAAACATTTCTGAGTCGTTATCGCTAACAAACTTACTGAGTGACGTAAAGCTTTCTATTTCTTTCTTACCAACGCAAATAATCCAAAAATCTAATTTTCTTTTGAAGGCAGTTATTTTGTTATAGGCCCGAAACACTGTTGTCTGTTTACCTTGCAATGATAAATTCAATTCTTTCAGTTTTTGAAAGATATCCGCCATAAAAGACAATCGGAACAACCAAGTTTTATCATACAAACGGTCCTTCAAATTAAAAGAAGTATCTGCTGAAAAAAAACATTTGTAACTCGGCTCTAAGTTCAAATAGCCTTGTTAAAGTTTTACCCCGAGACAGCCATCGCACTTCTGTATGGAGCAGCAGTGTTTTATGTTTGCTGCCATAATCTTCACACGATAATGAAAACAATCGGGATTGTAGTGGTCGTGATTTGATAAAATTAATTATTTTGACCGCTTCATCCATAACTAATTTTAGATTTGATGGCATTTGCTTCATCGCAAGTGCTTGTCTAAATTCTTGCGGAACCCCTACAGAGGTATCGCGGAACCCTAGGGTTCCGCGGAACACACTTAGAGTATAGCGGCTATAAAGTAACCTGGATTCTAAAAGGTTTAGAATAACAGGTATCCTGATTGATGAAAAATGTTGTTTAGAATAATATTTGAGCCATAAAAACGTTTGTGGTCATAGTGATACATGCTTAGGTAGGTATCTACTAAATCAAATATGGAGACATGGAAAACCCCAACATTTGTTAGATACGCCTTCGATTCATTCTATTTTTTGTTCAGTTTACTGATTAATCGTTTATTTTGATTCTAAATGATGTTACCTTTATAAACATATATTTATCTCTTTCACATAGACTGTTGTGTAGGCAATTATATTTTATAAATAACTAGTGGTCCGCCCCGGCTGCGCCCGTGGTACCTACATGTTTAAACTATCCTATCTCTCAAGTTGGATCGAACTGCACATGGTGTGCGAATTTTATTATAATCGGTTAAGTGGTTTAGGAGTCCATTGAGGACAAACATTGTGACACGAGATTTATATATATTAAGATTTAACTAATATAGACTGTAATGTAAACCATCACATAACGCTTTGCCTGAAAATATTGCTACGCATATATCTATAAAATAAAACACTGCAATCCAAATCAATGTAATTAGTATATAATTAATATAATAACAAGCTACGCAATGCATGATTCCATATTATTTCTTTTCATATCTCCATATGGCACCTAACAGTAACAAGGGTGGTAGCCAGGCGCAAATTGTAAATGAGCGGCCTTACCAGATCACCACTTCAACGTACCGGCCCAAGGATGATGATGAGGATGACAGGTGAGCTGTGGCACATGTTTCCCGCCAAAAAATGTTTATTATTATAATTAATGTAAACAATTATAGAAGTAGGACACCAAAAAGAAAGATAGACAAAGAATCAATAAGAATATTTTGCCAAAAATAAATCTATCTCAGAGTTTGGGTCTATAGATGTAGATATTACTCATCCTGTTGATAAATATACTAAGCTGCAGGTAAGAATATGATTTTATAAGTTTATCGGTGATGGCATACCCTAAGCAAAGGCGCATGTCTGTATATTGTAAGCCTGCAACTTCGCATGGTTCTTTTGCACTCCTTAATTTACGATAGCTTTGTAAAATTGCTATATTATTTATACAGGGTAAGTAGTGGACCGACAGGTTATGGGGAGTAGAGAGACTTATTAATTATTATCTAACAAAAATACTAAAATTTATTGTCCTAGACCATACATTTTATTTACACCAGCTTTGTTTGAACTTCAGTCCGTAAACTTTAAAACGTAAAATTTTTATCTATTTTTTGGTCTAATTTTCTTGTTGTTGTTAATTATGCTTAAGTATCATTTTAATTAGGAAGACTTCTGTATCCTTAACTACCTTGGAAAATAAAATAAAAAACTGAAATGGTAAAAGTTCATACTTAGCTTATGTGGATAAAAAAGTATCAAATTTTGAAAATAAAGCATAGGTACCTAAATGAAGAACTTTATGTTCTAGGACAATATATTTTAGTATTTTTGTTAGATAATAAGTCTCTCTACTCCCCATAACCCGTTGGTCCACTACTTACGGGACACCCTGTATAAATAATATAGCAATTTTATTACGCAACTTTTGTAATATAAAGATACTATGATATACCTACCTAATACTAATACTCCGATATTTAAAAAAAGGGTTTTGGAAAGAAAATATCTTATAATTCCATTCAGTAATAAATTCTAATGTTTACAATTAAAACCCAAACAGATAAATTGAGCTTCCCAGAAGACATTGGTAAACAAAACAAAAGATATTTTTTGCGTAGCATTCCCTTTTTTTAGCTTCTTTTTATTTTTCTAATTTTGGATCACGTAGGTCGTACCAATTATTTAAAACTACAATATATCCATTTACCAAAATAATTTATAACCACAATGTAAATTCAACAATATTATAATTTATAGGAAGCCAGACCCTAGCGACTATTTCGAAGGGGGCCAACCCACCTTTATCGTACCAGGTTCGAGTTCCAGCAGTAGCAGTAGCAACGAATATTCGGATAACAATAATCGGAACACGAGAGTAAGTAACATTTAATTTTTATTCGATTAAATAATACCTTCTTGCTGTTTGATTCGATCTGTAACTGTCTTAAAGCAATATTAATTTGAGCGTGGGAAAGTGATGGCAATAATACCTACTGCTTTAAGACTTCATGGTAAACCCCCAGAAACTCAACAAAATTACGTTTTCCCTAGTTAGTAAAAGTAAATTGTGGCTTTTGTGGCATTAACAAAATATAACAAGGAAAGCAAATAATAATCATTACATGCAAATATTATAGACTAGCTTTCCGCCCGCGGCTTCGCCCGCGTTTTCAAAGAAAAACCCGCATAGTTCCCGTTCACATGTGATTTCCGGGATAAAACCTATCCTATGTGTTAATCCAAGTTACCCTCTATATGTGTGCTAAATTTCGTTGTAATCGGTTCAGTAGTATTTGCGTGAAAGAGTAATAAACACACACATACACATCCATCCGCACAAACTTACGCATTTATAATATTAGTAGGATAGGATTAGTAGGATTACTTTAACAAATTATATTTATTAAAAAAATGTATCACGAACAGAAATAAGATAATAATTATATAATAAGTTTAATGAGATTCACCTACATGACCTTTTACCAAAAACTCGTTCTTAAATACCTGATATAGGTTGTTCCCAGTCGGCCACAAGGCTAATTAATTTATTATATCCAGTTTCCAAACGTATACCTTACTCATTAATTATAATATATTTTGTTAGAACTTCAACAACATCAATAAAACAATTTATGTCTACTTTATGGAACATATAACATAATACATAGTTATGGATAATGTTGTTTTGTGGCTTTTAAGAATATTTAATTTGGAACAAATAAACTTTTTTAGATGTCCTTTTCATGTATAGCTATGTATTAAACAAAATATTATATAGTTCTTGCCTTCAACACAAAAAATTGTGTTCATAAGTTGTTCAATACATAAACGTATCTTCTGTGTAAATAACTCAAATATACGTAAACGTGTCAACTACGCCCTTGCAATAATTTTCTACGTCATTTGATCATATTGATAGTATCAATCATTATAAAAGACACAACGTTTATCTAAAACGCAGTTAAATCAATTTATTAATAACTTTTCCTCCTTTGTTAATTAAACACATCGTAGTATACATTTTTATCAATCAAACAATGTAAAAATATGTTCTAAAAATTGGTACATTCAATAATGGCATTTGATAAAAAAAAAATTGGTCCATAAATTTGGCAAAATAATATTTCTATCATTGAAGGTTAACGAAACATTTTCCCAATTAAAATTGAATTTATTTTTAATTTTAATTTTTTTTTCCAGGACCAATGTGGCAAGGTGGTTAGAAATAACCCCAACCCTTTGGTGGTGAACGGGAAACCTACTTTGGAAGGGCAGTGGCCGTGGCAGATTGCTTTGTATCAAACGCAGGTACTAAATCAACTTTAACTTATGATGTTTTAGCTATAATATGATACGAAAAGGTTTACTTCGTTCTTAGAAACTATTATATAGGTGTGATCGTTATCAAGTCTATTTAAGTCAATTAATTTATTGTAATTTATGTTAGATAGGTATGACGATAAAAGCCATATTTTTTAAGGAATATCTTAAGCAAAAAAAATCGTCCGTTGTTGGTAGTAAACATATATTGTACCTAAGAATCTATGGTATGTTATTTATCTGCAAAAAGAGACTCGATACCACTGAAAAAACGATCTATATATTATATTTTTCATGTATTGTATCTATTTTTATCCCACCGAGAAAGGACGATTTCCTATGCGAAATAAATCAATCACTCAAACAGATATAACATGATATATTTGTTGAAGGGTTGATTTATTATCTTCCCTATGTTCTACTACTTTTGTAACGTAGTTTAATCTGCAAAGTTTAAATGTGGCACCTAATATGTTCTGTTAAAGTGTATTCTAGTTTATCTACTAACTACCCGAGCAGACGTTTTTTTGCCTTATTGCTTTTTTAAAACGTGAAAAAAGTGGCCGTACTGGCCGTTCTCGAGTTTTCAGAACCAAAAGTAGTACGTACATACATACCTATGCTTTTTTTTATTCTTTTAAACATTTTTTAAATATTAACTTATATATTTCCAGACGGTAGACAACAAATACATTTGCGGTGGTACCCTCGTGACACACAAGCACATCATCACTGCAGCCCACTGCGTTACTCTCAAGGAATCAAGTAGGGTAGTCAACAAGAACACCCTGACTGTTTACCTGGGTAAACACAATTTGAGGACTTCGGTGGAGGGAGTACAGATCCGATTGGTATGTAGCTTTTAATTATTATAGAAGTGTTCGAGAACGTTCTTATGTCAATTTTACATTGCATGTATCGCAATGAAAATTATACGACATAATTGTAATGGGCCCTCTTCACAATGGGCAGCATTGGGCGAGTATAGGGCAATCACGTGTCGAGGGCCTAAATGTCTATGATGAGCCGGCGCGTAGAAATAATATGGAAAAGTAAAAAAGAATACTTTGCACACATCCGACCAATCGTGGTTGTCAATTATTAATCAACCAATCACGGCTAGTCACAATGACTAATATCTTGAGGGTAGTTGGGTCGGTTCGTTGATTAGGCACAGTACACAATCATTAAGAATGGTCAAATCATACATGTGTATGTATCTTAATTACAGACTGCTTTTTATTTTCTTAACAATTCGGTATATTTGAAAATAGATTTTATTTGCAGAAAATTCCAGATACCTAATTTCATCTAATCTCTTGGAAATTATCACATTTGCTTTTTTTATTAGACTTTTAATGCTCTATAACAGTAAATTATCAAGTTCAAACAAGCAATTATAAGAGACATAGGAAAGAAAGAAATTAAGCTTTTATTATCTGCATTTAATTGTCAAACCTATGCCCACAGTTTTATAGCCTACGAATCTATATATCGTAAACGTCTTTAGATTCTCAAATAACTGAGTGCATAATATATCCATTTTGTACTGTAAAGTTAATAATTTCCTGGTTATAATTACTGTATTCATATATTAACGGCACAAATAAATGTATTTTCTTTCTTTCTTTCTATCAATTGTATTTCACATTCCAGGTAGCAGAAATCACAGTGCACCCACAATACAACGCATCTTCCTTCAGCAGAGACCTCAGCATCTTGAGACTGAGAGAATCCGTGCAGTACACAGAATTCGTGAGACCAGCGTGCTTGTGGCCGGACAACATGGTTGATTTGAACAACGTTATTGGGAAGAAGGGTTCGGTATGTAATATGATGAAATAGTAAAGTAGATCAAATTGTATAGAAATACGAAGTTCATTACGTAGTTTTGAAATTCAGTAATGTCTGGAAGAAGCAGCCATGTTTATATCTTGCACCTGCATGCTAGACAAAATAGACTTTTTTCACGATATGCAAAACGATTAAATCATACTTAAAACTAAAAGTAAATGTCTAATGGTCTGCTCTAGCTTATCAGCGTTAAAATCACAAATGTTTTGAAATTTTAGTTCCGATGCCAGAATTCACTTACCATCAAGCGAAGCACCGGAAAATAAAAAGACAACGAAATTTTCATAGCTAAAAATAATTTCTAGGTTGTTGGCTGGGGCTTCGACGAGACAGGCGTAGCAACAGAAGAGCTGACCCTGGTAGAGATGCCCGTGGTCAACCAGGAAACTTGCATTCGTTCCTATAGCGAATTCTTTGCTAGGTTCACCTCGGACTATACTTATTGCGCCGGTTATAGAGATGGTACGCATTAGTAACTACTAATGTTTATGTAAATATGTACTAATAATAGTGTAAGTTGACTGGACTAAGCATAATTTAACAGTAATTTTCTACCCTCGTGCTATACAAGGCATGAATCGCAATAAGAGAAACATGAACTGGCCTATTCATAGATTATGTCGATTTCTTTATATCAAGGAATGTGTATATTTCTCTGTCCAAATAAATAGTTCTAAGAACACATTAACACTTGACAAAAAGTGGTCAATAACTAATAAGACAAGCCTCGTAACTTTAACTAGTGACCGTTTTAACTCCTAAGTTCTATTTGTGTTAAGGTTCTGTGCATATTTTATGGACTCTAGTCTGTTAATGGAATTACTCTGTATGTTTGTTTAATGTATGTCTGACCAAATTGTAGCCAGATGTGAAGTTTCGGTCATTAATTTAGCAATGATAGTGTCGCATTTTATGGCTATCTATATATATATATAGCTATATACCGCTTTAGGCTTCGATCGAGAAGTGGTTGGAAAAAATTTTGTACGCATCTTCAAGTCAAAATATAGTTAACCAAATTGTCACTTTCAGTTTACTAGTTCTTAAGTGAAGGAGCAAAAACATTTGTACATCTAGGAATTGAAACCAACTTAGTTGTTGGTCGCATTTTTTGTTTTGAATGTTTTCTGATATCTGGAGCAATTGAAGAATACCTTAATTATTATTGAACAAAAGCAGGCACGAAATAATGCTATCAGTTACCTGCAACAGTATTATATTCACTTAAGTATATCATATCCAAAATCACGATTATTTATTTATATATCAAACAAGATGGTCATGCATTTGTCAACATATCCAACGCAGTTTCACGAGGTATATATTTCACCATACCCGCTTATTTATTACAGGGTCCAGCGGCGGTAGAAATAGGAAAAAAAGTATGTTCCCTATAATATAATCTTATTCTATTAACCTGGCATGATCGGGCTTTAACTATCTGTAAAATACTTCTCCCCTCTTCTTATTATTTCTTTATAGTTAAACTAATATGTATGTTTATCTTACTTTTATATATATATATTTAACTATAGACATTTTTTTTTATCTTGTTCGCTATTTAACACACACTGGACCTTGTTTCGCCGAGCTTTATATATATACATAAATATGGAGGGTAGTTACAAAATCCACCGTCACTACAGAAAATTTTCTGTAATGTTTATTAAAAAGTGGCTTAGAATATAGGACTATTTCAGGACTTGCTGATGAAGACACTGACCATTAAATACTTCTAACGTGTATATTTGTAAGTAATTCGGCAGATAAGCTAAACAGAACATATCTAGAATTTGTATAACATATTTGTCTGCTATTTCGTCGTGTTCCCAATCTGCAACAACTGCTACATTGTTGGCTACACTCATATCTCTTTGAGCGTCATTTTGAAATGTTTCTGAGCTGTTATTTACGCCTTATTTTACCGGAGACTTTGAACATTATCCTCGTAAGATTTTTCTACCCTCCATATTCATTTACCATTTTGCATCAATATTAACATTATTAAACCGTATTCAGATCCGAAACTATTTTTGCTGACGCAATTATTACCAATACTTATAATAACTATATAAGCTATATTATTTTAGGAATTAACGGATATATGTATTTTAATATGTACTACAAGAACATTTATATCTCTTTTAGTATGTTGTAGGATGATTACAAATGTGTGTGTACATATTATGCTTAAGCTGTTAACAAATTATTCTTTTAAAATTCCATAGTCTGGGATTGAATTTGCTTTCGTAGCTTAGTATATATTAAGTATGTTTCTCAGAATAAAGGATAGACAATAGTGATCTTCCATCTTAAACCATCCAACCCATGATTATCATTACTCTTTCTAAACCGATGGATTAACTATTTGTCAACTATTTGTATTTGTGACTTCTTTGCTTTCCTACTTAATTTTTCAAACAATAGTAATGAAGCAGTTTTGAAAGATCAAAACTAAATAGTTTTATCGTACTCTTTGTTGCATATACAGGGTGTCCCGTATGTAGTGTACTGAGATCAAAGGAACGTAGTTTTCCATAGGCTGATAACGCTTGAGAAATTCATAAAATCCTCTTTTTTTCAATTTGATTAATTCTTACGTTTACACCACTTAAACTGCAATGCTAGCAGTGTAAGAAAAAATTCAACAAAATTTAATTACGTCATTTTGTTGTTTAAGTATTTTTACGTAATCCGCGTATGTAAAACTATAAGTTCCTTAAGTACACCGCATGCGGGACACCCTGTATATTTAATAAACACCTAATCAACAGGTACATCAGTTTGCAATGGCGACAGCGGCGGCGGTATGGTCTTCAAGATGCACGACATTTGGTACTTGCGCGGTCTTGTATCACTGTCTGTAGCCAGGCACAACGAGTTCAGATGCGACCCCACACATTACGTTGTTTTCACCGACTTAGCCAAGTTCTTGCCTTGGATTAAGGACCATATAAGCGACTATTAAACGGCCTTAGAATACATAATATATACGTATAACCTGAGGTAGATGCGGTATACGCGTAAAAACCCGTTCCATTTGAAGTCAGCTAATTTAGCTTGGTTGCGTTTAGTCGGTTACGTTGCTCTCTCTTTTAGGCTTATGGTTTAAATGTATGTTCTATCTTTGTCTAACGCGGAACGGCTTTTACTCCTAGTTTGTTCGCATATACCGCTTCTACGTCAGTATATTTAAGTATTCTAAGTAAACAGCGCCATCTTTTACCGTGATTCGTAACTAATGTATTGGAATTGACCGTCTGAGATTATTAAATGAAATTGTAATTCGATTCTTGAATGATGAGCTTGAGCTTATTGTTCTAACTACACTTTGCCCTTTTTAAAGCTCTCTGTTTCTTATGAATTACGTACTACGTATATTTTACGTAGTTAATTTTAAGACGAGATCGGAGTTCGGTTTCTTTCAAAGCCTATATTTCTAGACCTTATTCACAGAAATTTGTGTATTGTATAACTTTCTTATTTGCTCAAAAAATTGACTGTTTAACAGACCTTATAATGAATACTGTAATGTAAGAGTATGGAAATAAAATTATGAATTCTAAAATGTATTTTTATTTATTGCATTATATGAATGATAGATTTCATTCTTTCACGTTATTGCATCGCAAAGGAAAAGCTAGTTTATCATAATTACTAATTTCTTCAAAAATAAGACAAAAAACTGCTATTATACAAAATTAAGAACAGAAGCAGTAGTCATAAATTAGAATGAAAAATAAAATAACAAACTCGTCAATAATAATATCTATATTTTTAAATCAGAAATAAAGAAAAAAAAAGAATTTACAAAGCCCTCCAAAGAGGTCGCGTTAAAACATAGATAATCTAATACAAGAAATAAAACCGTCTTCACACAAAAATATACAGCCTTCTCGAGGAAAAACAATGAACAAAGCATACATGCTGAACAAATTTCATTTTTACACAAGTATACGTGCATATTTCACTAATTACACTATAGAGCGTCCAATCCGCACTTACAGAATATCTATAGATAAAAAACAAGTACATATTATAACTTGTGATTCTCCTGTATATGGGGTGTTCTTTCACAATTCACCTTTGGTCGTTTTTTTAGCACTTATCAGAGTTGGTGGTTTTCTGTCATTTATATAATTGTAATGAGGCATTATTTTTGGTACCTATTATTGGACCAACTTTCGACTTAGGACTATTATTTTGATTTAAAAAATGCTCAAATATTTCATTATTTAGTTCATTCTATAGTAGGATATACCATGATACTTTGGTATTGACTCAGCCTGCCAAAAGTCTGTTTGTTAACATTTTCATTAATTTCATTAATAATTACCAAGAAAACCACATCAACTGTATTGTCTTATTCCCCATTCACATATTACACGATAATAATTCATTTCGAAACCTACATTAACCTAACAGAGCACTGCCTTTCCCGCCTAAATCCTCGCACCCCCACAGTCAATTGCATCTGTAACAAAAAGTATCCATTCTTCTTTCTTTACCACCGTACACCATATCACAACAGCACTGAGATCAAACACATTGACACCAAAAAAAAAATTAAAAAAACCAGAGTGGCGCCAAACAAGAGAAAATAATAAAAAAATGAACTTGTGAAAAAAAAGAAAAAAACTTGTCACTAGTAAGATGCCAAACAAAAAAAAATAGTCACTAGTACGGCACCAAACACAAAAAAAAATAAACTTGGCGCTAACCATGAAAAAAAAGAAAAAAAACATCACCATTTCGGCGCCAAACACAAAACTGGCCACTAAAAAAAATAAAAAAAAAGTTTACCAGTACGGCGCGGGCGCGTTCCTGCACCGCTGCCCCTTGTGGCCGTCCCCCCCGCCGGGCCCCCAGGGGAAGCCCTGCCCCGCGCGGCCCCTGAGCGGCCGGGGGCCCGCTTTCCCGTAGTGCGGGGGGCGGACGTTAACACACGCTCCGGGCCTGCACCGGGGCGCGTTTGGTGCTAGTGGGGGGGAGAAGTCCCACTCGTTCGGCATCATGCACGTGCCGCAACTCCACGTGTAGTCGCCTGGGAGAGTTGGACGCGTTAATATGAATGTAATGTTTTTTTTTTTTTTTTTTAATAAAAAACTATTTTTGTATTGTTTATACTACTGTCATGCTAAAAAAAGTTATAAGTAATACCTAAAATTTCCAATTTATGAGCAAAAACTATACATAAGGCATCTTGTTTTTGATAAAAAAATAATATTAAATTAGTGATAAATCACAAGTAAAATTATACTGAAATTCAAATTTGAAAGTTCTAGCAATCACACAAATAATAAAATCTATAGACATTAATAAATAACAACACCGTTGTAATATAATATTTATTTATACATAATAACTACCATTTTTGGCCAATTCTGGAAGATTATATCATTTCATTACGCCAACAAATCTTATACAATCAAATCACTAAGAAAAAAGTGAAGTAGTTAAGTAACAATTTAATGTTTTATAATATTAAAGCATTTTCACGTACATATTTTAATTGCAACCAAACGATTGCTTACAACAATTGAAGGTGGAGACAATAGTTTTCTAATAATAACTTATGGAAATCATAAGTTATTAATGATATAGATTTAAAGACGTATTTAATAAAATCATTAAATTAACGTGACACACGCGGCTCAAAAGCAATAAAAAAAATGTGTGCGTGTACTAGTGTACACACGTAAGAAGTGAAACTTCTTTATGACCTTATTTTTCAAAAAATAATTTACTATACGCAACTTTACAGAAATACGTCGAATCACGCGGGGTAGGGATAAGAAAAAGATGGCGCGTAACGGAAAAATGTCACGCGTAACGAAAAAATGTTACACTCATTTTTTTTCCAACCCCGATAAAGAAGTTTCACTTCAAAAATTACCAGCACTAATATCAAAATCATAAAATATCCACATTTTATCTTTCAGCGCTTCTTTCTGATTTCTGCGAGATGATTAGGGAGAGATCATACTAGATTTTATAAGTTAAATTCAATATATTATATCGAATGGAAGCACATCTTTATGACGTGCAAAAACTATAACTTAGTTATTGATATAGTAAAGGAAATAAAAATCGAAATAATCAAATAATTAAAATCGATTTTATCACGCTCTAAATAAATCTTAAAAGGTCTATACCTACCTCCTTTCATCTTCTACACTACATACATATGTATATGTATTCCCTTTTATATGTAAATCTAATTTATTACCAGAAAAACTATTGTATCCACCATGATAAAAATACATCGTTGCTATAGTCAGTGTATCGATAACTAATAACGTTTAACTTATTTTATCTATTAAAGTATTTAGTATAACGACTAGAACATTCTTAAACTATACACGAAGTCAAAGAAGCGACGGATATATATTAATACTAAATTTTCATTTGAATATCGTTGTTGAAAATAATATATGGCAACAATCCGTCTCTTCATATTAAAGTTTAAAAAATAATAATAGAACCGTTACAACCCAGCGCTTAAAACCTCATTCAATGAAACTGAATGTAAATGTTTTAACAAACCACTAATTTTAAACTCCCTTTTACCTTTCCTATGCACTTTGAAGAGCCAAACTGAAATATAAATTATATTATCAATACAGCAATATTGTTTTTTCTAGCACACCTGTTCCTTTACCATATTGAAATATTTTAACCAGCTACACTCACAATCAGCCATTAAAATATCCTGAAAAAATGCCCAGACAGTGTTGCATCAAGCATTAATTCAAATTAACACCTTATTTCATGTCAGTAATGTTCAAAGTGCATTGTTTCGCTCGTTAGAAAACTCTGCCTCATACGAGCGTAGGCAGTATTTTGGTTCGGACAATTATTGAGCGTGACACTCAGTAAAGTTTTTAATCAATGCTGTACTAGCATACAATCAACTATCTATGTCCCTGTTCTTTTTCATCTAGAATGCACAGAATAACAGCCCCCCTAGAATGAATGTATGAAATTGACGTAAGCTGGAGATAAACTTATCACCAGCTTACGTCAATCTCATACATTCATAATCTATTCTATTAAACTTTACGCTAATAGAAAGCCACTTGTCTAGGGGGGCAGGTTAGTTAGGTTAGTTGTATAGATACAATGTCATGAATTCAGTTTTAAGCGCACGGCTTTGAATTGTCCGAAATAAAAAAATACAGTAGTAACAATTAAAATTACATATGTATAACAGCCGGTCCATCTTATCCTTGAAATTTAACAACCCTACATCTCGCAATTGAAGTTTATTAAACATTTTTAATATAGATAGACCGACTGTTATAGCAAGAATGGAAAGGCTGCAGTGGTTTCTTACTTACTTAAATTAATAATACTAAACCCCTAAGACTTATCTTGGATGTCAAAAAAGTTTTAATCCTATATTTTTCGCACATTGTTATTCAGAAAGAATTTGCATAGATTCTTATAATCGCTCGTAGAAGAAATATATATATATTTTTTTTCAAAATGGACGACTGCGAGTAATCCATTTTTATAATAAATTAATAAATTGTTCTTGAATCAAACAAAATATTCGCATCAAATTGAATCAGAAATTCAACAACTTGGAAGAAGAAGACATAATGTATAGCCTTTCTGAATCCATTCTCAACTTTATTCATCTCAAATATAAGTCACATATTGGACATATTAAAAAACAGACACATTAACTTGAAAAACATATAGGTAACAAGTAATCATCTAATATATTTTCAAGAAACATCATAATACTGAATGAACATATTTTAAATTAAATTAACTATAAGTCTTAAGAAGCTTACGCCTAAACATTTTAAACGGTGAGTCGTGATTCCCTTACATAGATATTTAGGCACAATTATTCCCATGGAAACTAGTTCTAGCAATCTAACCTACCACTCGCATTCAGTGAAAATTCGCCTTTAACCTACAACAATAAGATTCAAAATCCATTCACATATCATATTGCTTCCGAATTTCACCGAACCTAATGTTAGTTCACGAAATTAATTAAATATAACATTAGGTAATATTATAATATAATGGATAAATATACAGGGACTAACCTATGAAGGAGAAAGCAGTGACGAATGCCATAATTCAATAATTTATTACAACGCCATCTACCTATTTATAACTATTACTAACTCTTATAGAAATAAAAATAATAAAATTTAAACCTCGTTGGATGGTAGCCATCTTAAATAAAGCATATGTAGGAAAATTATTACTGAAGCAAAAATGCTTCAAGGAAATATAAGGATCAACTATAGAATATGCATATGCACAAAGAAAAATACCGACCCTATATTGCTTTTAAACAATACACAATAAGCAACCAAAAAAGCATTGAATGAAATATAAAATGGCACCCATCACAATAAAAGGGACAACAGTAATATACTCCAAACACCTACAGAACATTTACAATCACCGTTAAATATTGTCAATGTAACGAACTGAATTACAGTGCATGCATTGTTTATTAAACTTGAACAAACTGCTGTGCGAAACATTTACATTTAACATTTGGTAAGAATATAATACGAACAATATTGTATTTTAAAGAAAGACTTCTGATAAAAAATAAAAAATTGGAAGTCGGTTTACTGACGATAGTTGAACGTGACAACGTCCGATTGTGCTTCTTTGTCGCTCGTTCCGCGCTCTCGCTTGCACTTCAAGCCTTACATGGAACGCCTCAGAGCGAGGTAACGCCGCATGAGTCATGTTTTTTCGTGCGTGCAGCCGGCTCTATCGAATTATAAGACGTTGTCACGTCAAAAGAGTTCATTGAAATTCAAAAATAATAACATAAAAAAAATATCCAGACGTATATTCCTTACATCTCTTTGAATAATCTGAGAAGATTCATATTGAACATGAGAAAGATATATGAATAAAGTCACACTATTACCACAATATGACTAACCCTATATTGTTAGTTTTACCACCCTTGTACCAGCTGCTTTTTGTCCCTAAGGGCCGATTTTTCAATGCTTGGATAAAACTTATCCGTCCAATAAAGTATTACACGATAATATTAAAATGTCACGTAAACTGTCAAATACGGGCAATTAGAATACCTACGTTTTTAAAATGGTAGTATTATACATTATTCGACGAATAAGTTTTATCCAAGCATTGAAAAATCGGCCCTAAGTAGAATATTTATCCGGGACAGTTAACAACCAGGCAAATATTCAATAGCATATATTATCAGGATATTTATAATCCGTGACATTTCCAACAACACACACTGTACCACAGATTCGCAAGTAAACAACTAATACAATGCATACTTCATAATAAAATAAAATGTCTATTAACTCTGACTAAATATATATTTGTCTGTTACAAAATAGAACTATTAAAAATATAAAATTTACATCCTCAATACATAGAATAAATATTACTCTGAAACTATTTTATAAGTGGTAGATAACAAGACGCAAAATACGATTAATTTGAATTTTATTTAAAATATTTATAAATTATCTAGGCTATAATGAATCCTTAAAAATATGATTAGAAAATAATGACTTCGAATATTTATAAGGAAGACAATGAAGTGTGAGAAAAATGTTGAAAAATATTCTATAAACCTTAATGAATATATCTATAATAAAGAGTGAAGAAAAATATATTTACTATATGTTGTGAAAACTGGAGATATAATACCTAACTTGAAGTAAACGCATTCCTATAAGTTGCCTATAACAATAACCTATAAAATGTAAAAAAATATGCAATGAAATGAACCATGGGTTGAAATTCTATGAAATTAAACATTTATCTTACGTGGAAATGTTCAAAACATATAGAATAAATCTTGAACAATAGAATACTGCAAAGAATTATTTCATAATACTAAAATATATCTATAAGTTAATTAGATTATACACATTTACACAATAATCATAGGTAAACTATATTATAAATATGCAAAACACTAGACGAATCTAACCTAACCGCTAACGACATCTGTTAAATACAATAGTAACTATTGAGCATATTTCATAAGCCGATAGGCAACACCGTCGCTTTTAGACAAAATTTAAATAACTAGGATTACAATATTTAAATTTAGTTATTATTATAATTCAAATAAATAATATAAGGAAGAAAAGATAGACGCGCTTAAAAAATGGTATACATGTCCTCTTGAAGAAGTTATATTCAATTTAATTCATAATTTTTTAAATGCATTTGCCCTTATCTAGTTATCTCATTAGGCTCAACGAAATAACCGTGAACCTTCCTTCTACAGACGTACCGAATTAAGCAAAACCCAATGATGTCAAGATATGAAACACAGGTTGAAAGCGCCATATTTTGTGATTGTTAATTTTAAGGTGACCAAAAATAATAAAACTGTGATTTATGTAAATCAATAAATAGAGCAACGGTGTTGTACAATACAAATTGACATTTAGTTAATCTAGAACTGAGAGGTATAATGCCATACATCATGAACTCGGCTAAACAATTTATACAACAAAATTATCTAACAGTAATCCATCTATTGCCATTAAAAATTCATAAGACTTGTAACTAGTCTAAATATCTTTGAATGGTGAAAAAGAGATATTATTATGTAGTTCTATTTATGATTCGCTCATACAAACTTTTTGTAAGGCAGAGAGAAGCACCGAGCGTCATAATGACACCAAAAATTGTACATTTCAGGATTTTTTTCTTTCTCCAGGGCAAGTAAGAATAACATTTAGGGAACTAAATGTTCAGCTAAGAAGTAAAATCATGGACATTGGTCCATGTCAATTTTACCATGGACCAATATATTGATATTGGTCCATGGTAAAATTGCCAGAGACTTATTGCTTCTTAAGAAGAAGTTCTTTTGTAAACAGTCTAGAATCTAGATCATACAACCCCAAAAATTTAACTTCTCCATTTAATTACTTGCCACAATATTTTCACAACAGCTATGGCCACTTTTTCATTAAAAAGCAAGTCGGAATCATAATAACTGTTCACCTTTTAATATCTCTCTTCCACCATTACTCCATTAAGGATAACGTCCAATTATTTAAGAACGTCTTACAATTTAAAAAGTTCTAGAAGAAAGTCAACAATTAATTTTGTGCGGGTACAAGGTCCCAACGTTTACTTGAATACAGTGCTGAGAAATTTTCTACGACAGTTATAATATCGTGAAATTAATTATTACTTAGTATAGTTGTCTAATATCCCTCGTAAACTAATTAAATTTTTACACGCTTAGAATTAAAACGTTCCGAAGTACAAAAATGTATTTAACGACATCTAGCGGTAATAGTTACTTGCCCATCCGTTTAACATTTCAAACATTAATCAGTCTAAAACTAGCTTCCGTAACAACTATTTCACGTTCCAAATATAGAGTAGTACCGCAAAGAAAATTAGTCTTTATGTCATGAAACAATACAATTGACTTGAGTGTCTATTCAATTTTGTGATGAGTATTCTAAGACCGCAAATATACGTACGAGCAAATGATGACTATATTGCAGTGTTGTGGGACAAATCAGAGGTATTACGTTCAAACACCGATCTCATACAGCACATTTACATTCGGGGGATCGTCACGGACAAAACATGGGGGCACAGCGGAATAAAGCTTATACTTACACTCGTTGACACAAACCGTCGCGAACACAACAGAACAGACCTTTGGACCCAGAGCTTCGAAGGACCACCCAACCGCCCACAACACCGGCACTAAACACTAGCGAAAACAAAAGTCCCCGCCTATATCCTGGTATCGGAGAGGCGGAATTTCTTGCAGTACAGCCCTTTTCAAAATGGACGATGGTGGTAAGACGGCTGGTTGTAATAGTCGCGGCGGTACATTCTGTTGTTCATCGTGTTGTACATCCCGTAGTTGGCCGTGTAGTCGTGCCTGTGCAGCATGTCGAGCTGGTCGAGGCTGTGGTGGCGCTGGGGGATCGCCGGCGGTGCTATCCATGCAGCGTGCACATAACATTCGGGGTATAATACATATCATATTTTTTAAATAGCCTTTTATTTAAATTGGAACCAAATCAAGCGAGCTGATGTACGAATTTAGGATACAATACGGGGGTCTTCAAGCGTAGAGTGAACAGGTACCGTCTAGGGAAGCGCGTTCCATCTTAGACCGCATCTCAGCTTAACATCAGGCGAGATTGTGGTCAAGCGCTTCCCTATTCCCAATAAAAAAAAAAAACAAAAAATACACAAATCGGTATTTTAAGCGATGATTTACTTATGTTACTCGTTAAGTTATATAACAAAGCTCGTGTAAAAGCACATTGTATTACGGTTATTTTGAAAAACTAGCCTACATAGCAATTGCGTGTAGAAACACACATATAATAAGAATACATAAGAAACTTAAATCATAAATAGTCCATTAATATTCAAATTTCTTAGATTTGTTGCCGGGAATATCAAAACATTAGAAAAATAATTTCGGGGCAGATTTTACACTGTATATTTGTTATCTTTAAAAAAATTTAGAATTTTAATAAAAAAAAAAATACACTTAATCACACCGTAACGTAAACGTAAAATAAATATACAATCAAGTACACAGATAAGAAAACATTTAACACATATATAAAATGAACATAAAAGGCACCACTCAATAGTAAACTACACAAATAAACATATATTCAAGCACTTATTAGACACATTTTGATGTTTTCTCACCTCGGCTCTGATGAAAACCAGCGGACCAACCCGCATAATATGCTGCCTTCTGTTTTCCGTGTTCCTCTGCCACCTGCAAAGGAAAATGTACTTTATTGCACTAGCTTTAAAGTCTATTTTTGTAAACGATCTGGATCTAATATGTAAGTTTTGGTATATATGCAAACTTTTATGATATTGGCAAATAATAATGTGACTGTTGTTACTTTATATTTTAAAGTAAATTTCATAAATACAAAACTGTACAGTACTCCCAAACTGATAATGCGCATAGAAAAATTCGTGACTGTTCGGCAACTGTCATATTCTCCGAGCCTCCGAAGACGATATGTATATAGAGTGGTTAAATGTATTTTCTTCATGCATAGTTTATTAGAATTATGAGTTTTATTGTGATTTTATGGTAAAAGATAAGTAACGAAATTTGTTTCGATAATTCAAGGTAAGTTAATAGCGACGATAAGCCACACGATTGCGAATATGTATTTGTTGTATTGATTTACTTGGAAAATTCTATACTTAGAACTATTAAAGTGTCTTACTGAAGCTGGCGTATGGAAGGATAAAATAAGACAAAGTTTATATTTAAAATAATGATTTTCAAACACTGGCTTACATTTAAATTGTGAAATCTAATCATTAAAATCTCAGTCCAAAGGATTTACAGAATCAGGGATTATGTCTATTTCTGATATCGTAGAATGATCAGAACTTTCATTATGCTCTTATTAATTTTCACTTTCCCCGCTGCTATCTGCTACCTGTGTAAATAATCATTTTACCGGAAAATTCAAGTTTTTGTTTGAAACAAAACTAAGAAGGGTATGTAACAGCAGCTCTATATAATTCCATACAGAGATAATACGTGCGGTCACCACCAATATATAAAGACGACTGACGGATTTTTGAATTTTTTGACTGACAGGCTACCGTCCTACCTATAGCCCGAATTGTTTTCGATTGTGTATGACTCTGAATTGACTCCTATTTCTTTTGAACAAGGTGCAAGATGCAAGTGCATTGTTTAAGGCACTTACGATTCAATGATTCGGGGTGATTCGGGTGTTTCTGGAAATACGATAATTAGCGAAGATCTGCATGCGCATTATTAATTTTGGAGTACTGTATATAGGTTAGTTTTTATTCATTTTTGTAGTTTAGTCTCATTAATGTTGTAATAAATATATGAACATCTATAATAATGTCTAAACAAAACAATTTTAATTTAAAGAGAATGAAAATTGCATTAAAATTTAAACCTTATTTTATTAATATTTAGGTTCATATTTCAAAAGGACTTTCTTTGGAATGCATATTTTTTTCCTTCATTACTCTAGTTACTACATATTAATCAAGTCACACATTTGTTATTTAAAAGGAGATTTGAACCATTACTTAGCCAAACAAACAAACACCAATTTTATAAAATATCTAAAAAGCTTCAACCACACCTACAATCACTCTTACAAAAATTCTAATTTTAAAACTAAAAAATCCATTCAGCAGACAAGACAATAAATTTTCGAAACAAAGAAACACACATTTTTTTCTATATTTTATACATAGCTAGCACCATTTTTCCAAGCTAGCTTTTACTACAAAAAACCCTTAATTTTTTGGCACGTCTATCTGTCGTCTGTTTGTCGTCGTCTGTTTTATCAGCCTTTTTAATCGACGTATTTACTAAATGTAATGTAATAAAGTTGATGACACTATCTAAAAAAAATCTAATGCTCTTGAATAATATCCTTAAGTTGAAAAATGTCTTAAAAACTTTGATATATGAGACACTTCTCTACAACAACTATATTTTAATATGTAGTGTAAAGTGTAAGTCCTAATAAATTATTTATGAGTTCTAGATGTAGAAAAAAAGACCTCCTTTTATATCTACTCGTGTAAAGAAAACATTTTTAGAAGATCATCGTGTCTCTATGGAATATTTAGGTATATGTTTATTATTTCAAAATACATAAAATAACTAGCAGTGCTTAAATATCTAAAAAAATTCACTCTCAAGCTAAAAACCCATTTGGTAAATGGTAATTTGGCACCTATACACTAAAATCTCTAACACGCTAGCTTATCTAACCAACCAACTAAAAAAGAGCAGCCCAGCCTATAAAATCGAGCTGTGCATCAATCACGAAAATGCGTTATGTGAGAATGAGCAAGATTGAAACTGACATTTATTTTTTTCATCTCTTTTGATCATCTTCACTGTCATTAGTAAATGATACAATTATTCGTGATAAATTAGAGTCTAAGAAATACTTTAACAAGTTCTAAAAGTTTTGTTACATTTAAGATTATCTATGGACCAAGAGAACATATTTTTTTATAATAAAAAAAAATAACTATTTAGAAAGTACAAGTCTTTTTACATTCGAAATTATTCTATAACAACATTTCTATTACAAAAAAATAGTCTTAATCAATATCAAATCAAGAATTTCAATAGAAAATAATTGAATTATTTCCAATAATGCAGCAAATATGATCAAAATCGTAAAATCAAACGACCTTGAAATATTAAAATCGAACAATCTTGCGCATTCAGGCCGGGTTGTTTATGAGAATACGTGACACGTTCGCAAAAAAAGCACACGCACGCGTCAGTTTACGTACACATGTACATTACATACGCACACACGCACATGAAAACGTTCACGCAGCGTGTGTTCGCTTTACTAAACGTGTGTGTGCATATAAGTGTGCACGTGTGTGTACTATGCAGTCCAACTAAGAGTGGGATCGCTTCTAAGCCATTTTAGACGTCATATTTGGTATTAATTCATACTTATTAATAACGTAGTTAAATAAACTTTTATTTAAATCACATTGATAAGTAAAGCAAAATAAAATAAACCGTTATTTAAACACAAACAGGTTTCTCTACATAAATCGTGTTTATCAAAAGACACAAAAAGGTCATTAGCGTCTCTATTCGAAGCTCATTCTTAGTTGGACCGCAAAGCACTTAACAAACGCGTACACACTACACGCCACGCGTCCCCACTAACAACCCGAGACAATAACACACATTCGCGACTCTCACAGTGCGTACACTAGCGCTCCGCACCGAGGTGTCGCTGTGCAGGCGCGGGCGGCTCGCGCGCAGGCTCGCGCGGCAGTTATACGCGCGCTCCCCCCGCCGGGCCTCGCTCTCGGCCGGTTGCGTGCAATGTGTTTCGTTATTAGATACGTAGATCCTTTTATTATGACTCCGCTTATTAAATACTTGTTAATGTGGCTTGACGACTTTTACACCCTTAACTCGAAGGACTATCTATCGAATTAGTTTTTTGTCAGTTATAATACGCGCGCTCCCCCCGCCGGGCCTCGCTCTCGGCCGGTAGCGTGCAACGTGTTTTTTATTAGATATTGTCTTATGTTTTACTAGCAGTCCGCCCCGTGTATACATGTATACATCCTCGTACTTCAAGGAATATTATAAATAATAATACAGTTTAACAAAACTAAAAAAACAGGGTCCTGAGTGGGCTTCAAGCCAATGACAATTTTCAAGTGACCGCTCAGGACCGGAGAAAGTGGAGAGTTCTCGTCTCGGAGGCCAAGACTCACTTCGGGGTTTCAGCGCCACAGGAGTAAGTAAGTAAGTAAGTAAGTAAGTAAGTAAAAAAACACGCTTAAACTTGTGAAATTATTGTATTGTCACCGTTCCTTGATAAGTTTTCAATGTTTGGATTAAATCTGTCCGTTTAAAGTGGATCAAAATCGACTCTAAAGTCGCTTACATACAAACATACAAGTGAAGCCATGGACGTATAAAAAAAGACGGACGCCGTTTTACGAACAAACAACGTGAAGCCATCGTAGTAAGCTAGCGATCGTGTAAAGACAATGAACACGCACACACTCTCACCATAGTAAGCTAGTCGGCCGCCATTACGTCGTGAACTACCGACTGATTAACAACGTCACTGTTTCACAAAAAATATTTAAAATGCCGTCTTGCGTGGTTAAATGGTGTCACAACAGTACAATTTTAAATAACAAAACACAGAGGATCACATTCCACAGGGAAGCAAGTTATTTCTTTTATGTTTTAATGACAAAATTATTACGACAAAATTTATAGAAAAAAATACAGCCGCCATTGTCATCAGGACAGCTGTTGCCATAGTGTTGCCATTATTTCAAAATTTCATTCTCCCAAAAGTCGGGGAGTTGATGTAAAGTTAATTAATTTTAAAATTACGATAAAATTATTTGATACAAAATGCAAATTTGTTTTTAAATTTTCTTCTCACAAAAACATGTATACTATGCTAACCCTTATATAACAACCATATTTAAAAAAAAATATCACAGCCAATTAATACTGTCTACGACATCTGTTATAAGACAGTTAATTTGAAAATTTCAAGTATATGTATACTGAAATCGTATAAAGCATGTTTCCTATTTGTTTGGTTATAAACTGACATTTTATTTATTTTATTTTATTTATTTAAATAATAATTAAGGAGGCATTAGCTCTCCTCCCCCCAATATTGGTTGAACAAGTTTTCGTACATTTTCCTTTGGTTTCGCGTCCAGTGGTTGATTTGTCAAAGCTAAATAGAAATTGTATTTATGCATAGGTTCTAATAGTTAGAGTACTCATAAAAAGTTTATCAAATTGAAAAAAAAATACTAAAGTGTGGGGTAATTTTATTGCATCTGGCAATCAACCTGGCACACACACATGGATGTGTCGCCGCCATTACTAGGCTTCACTCAATGTTTAGGCGATACTCCGTCCGTCTTTTTTTATACGTCCATGAGTGAAGCTAATAAAAGCGTGTTAAAAAGAAATAACGAAATCGGTTCAGCCTTTCTCGAGTTATGCGCTTACCAACACTTTTTGGGATTCATTTTTATATAATAAGAAGATTACTAGATTCTCTTGTATCTAGTAATTGTTAAATACCCCTTTAGATTTAGAAATTTAATATATACATATCAAATTTCTCGTTTTTTATTATTTTGTTTTTTTTATTTAACTCCGTTAATCTCATAACATATAATATATACGTTATCCGATACCATAACATCTGCCAAAAATTTTGTGATTTTTTCAACTAACTTTACATTGTCTTCTTTCAACAATTTGATTACATACACCCTATGTCCCGTAATAATAAACCGATATCGTACTCGCGTTCAAGTACGAAATCAGTTGATACACTCCCTAGTTATCGTCTATAAGTCCCATTATAATCAAACGTTATATTTTTAAACACTTTCCACTATTTTTCATGTTGATTATACCATAGTTTAGGTAGATCAGTTATTTTGTCATTCCTAATTTTCTTACAAGTTATTAACAAATACATAATTGTGAATTTCGTATCATATTGACACAATGTGCATTGTGCATCACTATACCTTAGCACAACGTTAGCTGAAGATAAACTAGCGTTTATCCGACATTACATTTTTGCCACAGATAACATAGAAATTGTATATTTTTATCATATTAAAATACTACGAAAGAATACAAAATATTCAATTGAGATTACAACTTTATTAGGTTTCAATGCGGAATAAGTTAGTATAATATAATTAATATTAAATCAGATTTACAACTAAAAATCAGTAAAAGAGAAAGAAAATTGCAGTACCATGTCTGTCTCCTTCACGCATGAGCAAGTTATCAAGATAATTACCAGCCGTAAAGAAAGTTGTTTTAAGTACCTACCCTGATTTTCTCTCTCTTTCTAAACGTCCTACTCTATAGGTACATATTACTATATAAATAAATAAAATAAATGAAATTTCTTTATTTGTTTCAAAAAATGTCTCGTTATCCCATCTCACGACTTTTTTGTATTCTTTCGCATGTCAATACATCGATTACTTAAAATATATTTTAACAAATATTTTAAAAAGATAAGTAATGTACCTTTACACATAACGGCTCAGTGCCGCCCTCAGGTATCACGTTGTTTAAAGCTGCTATCGCTTCTTGGGCTTCTTCACGCTTGTCGAATCTGAAATTATTTTAGACCTAGATTGACAAAGTGATGATACGCGGTTCTTACTATTTACCAGATTTTTCTTATTTTACAGCGATATTGCGACTTAGCTATAAACATTTTGTTTTTATGTCCCATAAACTTGTCTTTATTAAGTATATATTTTTTTACAACAAAACAAAAATAATTCATTCTTTATCATCCACCAATCATTTCCACAACTTATGCAGATCTTATCTACTAAAAACACTCGAACTCATCTTACAAAAGCCCCGCAGCGATCCATTATTCTTGTCCTGCAGTATATGCTTCTGCACTATCTTGCCGTACTTGCCAAATAGTCTCTAGCTCCTCCCAACCCAACAATTATTTCCACAACTTATACAGTGTGGAAATTTTCGATGAGCCCTTCAGAGATCAAAGATTTTCGAAAATTCACTTGCTTCGACCGGGAATCGAAATAAGTAAAATTAATTCATTTCAACAAAATTTGTTATCTCCAGTATTTCAAGTACTTTCCCTCCAGGGCTCATCGCAAAATTTCGACACTGTATACTATATAGACTTACCTAACAAAAGCAACCCCCCGCGGCGATCCTTATTCTTGTCTCGCAGTATATACTTCTGCACTATCCTGCCGTACTTGCCCAATAACATCTCTAAATAATCCCATGTCTTATTCTATAGACTTACCTTACAAAAGCGACCCCCCGCGGCGATCCATTATTCTTGTCTCTCAGTATGTGCTTCTGCACTATCCTGCCGTACTTGCCGAATATTGTCTCTAGCTGTTCCTCGGTGATCGCGCGAGGCAAGTTCGTTACGTATAAGTTAGTTTCCTTAATGTCGTCGCCGGACGGACGTGCGTATGATACCTGTATGTGTAAAAGAAAAACATATAAAAAAATGGCCCTTGAAAAATTTTACAAATCTAAAAAAGTAGTTGATGAAATTCTGGCTATTTAATGTACAAATATAACTAATAGCTTATATACTAACTAGCTTATACACTAACTATGACGAACCATATGGCAATTACAACGCAAACGGAATACGACACTTTAAGTAAATCTTATTTCTCATATTTGACAAAAAAACTAAATAAAAAGACGGGTTGCACTCCGGGAGTGCCGACAGAAGTGAAAACTTGATTATTAACGTTCAGCATGTTTGATATTTTGGAATGGTATCCGTCTTACGCATGGAATATAAGGGCTAAAAAAAAAAAAAAAAAAAAAAACGCTTGTAGGTGTTATAATACTAATATAATAGTTTAATTCCTTAATCACCTTTAACCGTTTATTCCGAAGTTGATATCCATTGAACGTCTCGATCGCTCGCGCCGCGTCCTCCTCGCGGGCGTAGTTCACGAAACCGAATCCGTAACTATAACCAGTCTGGAATATTATATATCAGAATAAATACACATAATTCTATTGTTACATCGACGTAAATGTATGGATGATTGGAAATGTATAAAAGTCATCAGGGAAAATATTGATAAATATTGCTTATTAACACTTCGCTGAAATGTGAATACGAGTATGTAACTTGAATGAAGCCTGATTAAATAACATAATTCAGTTATAGGAAAAAATAATTCTTTATTAAATTAGTTTTCTTCAACAAGCATTTTTGAATCGTCATACGGTCAATCGGTTCGAAGACCAGTAAAACTTTCCCAAAATCCAATTCAAATAGACCATAATATAACTATATAACTCACCTTAAAATCCTTCATAACCCTACAGCTCTCGATCGGTCCGATGCTCACAAACATAGCGTACAGATCCTTCTCATTGACAGTCTGGGGCAGATAATTGACGATCAGGTTCGTCTTGCTCGAGTCGCCGTGCCCCATCGAAATGCCCCCGCCGTCCGACATGCTGCCCCAGAACCTGTGTGCCCCTTGATTCGAATTCGGTCTACCTCTATATTGCTGTTGGATTTGCTGAAACAAAGAGACTTGTTCAAAAACTACGATACGAATTGTTCTAAGAAGCTTTCGGGTAAGAAAAAAGTGGAGGGACATTTTATTTTCGAGCTGATAGATTGAACGAATTATAAAGTTTACTAAAAAAAATTTCAAGTTATAAGATTGTGAAGAAGGAAAATCCTAACAGCATTTTTTAGCCAAACTCAGAATTTGGGCCTAGGAAATAACAATCAAAATATAGTCCAATTATTTTGGCAGATATACGCATTTTATGGCAAACTGTTTTAAATAATAAAACTTAAAAAAAAATATAACATACGTATAACGATACCAACAATACAGCATAACATTTTTTCTTAAAATTTCTGCTGCAAAATATACTTTCAAAACCGGGCTGAAGAAAAAACTATAAAATGTTTAAAAGAGTTATGACCGTAAAATTTGGCAAAGCTTAAGACCTTAAGACGCTAACGATCTGTATCAGAAAACATTGCAAGCGACATTTTAAAAATGTATTACATTTTTGTGAAAATAACTTTTTTATTTTTAGACACAATTTGTTGCAAATCTTTTAAAATTCATAATTTATCTGTTAGTTCCGATTTCTAAACGTAATGAAAAATTTTAGTTCCATGCCTCTGGTCAGATAATGGATGACTGAAAATATTAAACCTCTGTATAACGTATATTGAAGAAGTAGATTTTTATTATTTAATGGATAATTAATAAGTTGAAATCATTATGAATAACTACGAGAGCAACTAATCTTAACGGAGAAGAAAGACACATAATACATATTGGTAACGTGCCGTCTTACTCCGTTGCACTTGTCAAATAAAAAGCTGCAGCCACAAAAGACCGGTCGAAGAACCGTCAGACCGTCAGTTAATTAGTCATTTCAAAAATCAGAAGATACGTTTTGATGTTCTAGAATCTAAAATAAACAATTCCCTTAGGCTTCTCAAATCGAAGTCCTTTATGATCAAGTCTGACCTAGTAATCTACCTACCCTCATTTAATTTCAAACTAAAAAGTTACTCTAACAAATAAACTAATCAATCAACCGACAAATCAAACCTCGATTAAAACTTCCAACAAAAACATTTATATTAACACGTTAGTTCAATGAAATGGGTCGAAAAATTGGGTCGTTTCGACCGTGACCCCTATGGCGCCTGCATTCCTCGGTAATCACTAAAATCTCGCTTACTCTGCCAAGATACGAAAGCACAACCGTATACTATGTGTGAATTTTAATGACACGCTTTAGTTCCATCGATATTCGAAGGTTATGCACATTTGATGCTTTCGCCTGTTTTAGGTATACAATGAATAGGTTATAAACATACGCTGAGATTTTCAAGGTTCAGAGTCAGGTAGGCAATCGACTTGCTGGTTCACGTGTATGCAACATATTTTAATTTATAGTTCTGTCTGGAAATGTTATTTTATAACGCAACTCGAAAGTATGATCTTCTGACCAAAAAAACTTGGAGAATTCACTCAAATATTCTTCTTTGCGATAATAGTATCGAATATATCAGCTATAGAGCTGTTAATCTTGATGAACAAGTGCGTTAAAAATTTTACGTGGCCTCCTATCATCAGGTTATTACGGGATAGATTTACTTACAAAAACTTCGAGAAATGTCTTTCAAAACTAAATCAATGTAAAGCAACTTGACAAACTCAATGTCTCGCATTCCGGCCACCTATCTGTTGCATAATGTATTATTGTTCTAGTTTATGTATATCTTGACCTGACTGTGACTGAAATATATGGCTCCCTCTCAATCCCTATTATAATCTTATTAAAGACTAGGCACATACAGCGGTTCCACTTGTATATCTGATAGTACGCACGATTCCAGTAGGAATCTGTTTATACATGCTAAATTGTAAACATTCTTAGTTCAGTAGAGTTGTGTTATTATGTGACAAATGTCAATAGTTATTATAACTAGATTTCGAACCGATATCGTATTCGTTTCCGAAACATATTTCCATCGTCTGTTTTACCCTCGTTTACTTTGTTTCAACATAAATATCTATCTTCCAGTATATCTTCCAGCTTTTCTTATTTCAACGTTTCAAAAAATCCCTTCAGCTGTTCCACTGTGACATGCTAACAGACATACAGACTGTTTTGCTTTTATAATATGAGTGATACTTTAGGATGTACTAGATTTCCGCCCGCGGCTTCGCCCGCGTTTTCAAAGGTAAACCCGCGTAGTTCCCGTTCCCGTGGGATTTCCGGGATAAAACCTATCCTATGTGTTAATCCAAGTTACCCTCTATATGTGTGCTAAATTTCATTGTAATCGGTTCAGTAGTTTTTACGTGAAAGAGTAACAAACATCCATACATCCATACATCCATACATCCATACTTACAATCTTTCGCCTTTATAATAGTATTAAGAAAGATTAAGATAAGATAAAACTTTTTTTATCATTTTACGAAGAAATGATATCAGACCATTTTTGTAGATTGTTTTTCGAGGAACAACTTTTATATACAACATTTTTTCATTAAGTAAATAGCTAAGGTTTTACAGCGCTCTGAAGTGAGTACAATTTTTCAGTAAACATCAAAAAAATAAAATTGCGTCCTCTAAAAAACGCAAGGTTAGGCCTAAAAAATGTAACATTTCAATGGACTAAACACCCATACTTACTTAGAAAAAAAAATGTTTGTATATTACGTTTTCAATCAATAAATAATAGATCAATTTCAAAATTTTCTTTTTATAGACCGGGAGATATTGACACAAAATTTCGAGTCATTTGTAACAGAATGGCGGTTCTACAGGGGTCTTAGTACGCAATGACAAAAAGAAAAATGATGGTGTGAACGCTGGTACCGGCGGCTTAGTCGCGTGGGCGTTAGTCGAACTCTTCGGAAAAATAGCGAAAGTCAAACGATTTGTAACACAAAAATTTTAGAATTTACAGATAGCCCATAAAAAAGAAGTAGGCGGTAGTGTCATGCCATACTTTTCCGGTGTGACTTACAGCCCGCCATACCGACGCAAATGTGTTGATTTAAAAAAAACAATTCAACCATTTGTACCAGGCTAACTTTTGCACAGGTAACCATCGTCGTGCAGCCATTTACGAAAATCGCCATGCCATACTTTTCGGACGATTCCAAATGGTCGCCATACCGCCGAAAATCTGCAAAAATATTTTTTTTCGCCAAACTTTTTGTACCAGTATTGCATTTGGATTTTTGGAGAGTATTTGATAAAATGTGACCATTATTATATTTGCCATACTTCTAGTAGGGGGAAAAAGTGCTGCCATACTTGAAAAATTAATTTATTATTAATTTATATAAGTGAAGATTTCCAACACCTAGATCTTTTAAATTTTGTATTTATATTCGTTGATCCTCAAACTTACAGGAAAAATTAGTGCCATACTGTTACAAATCGTTCAAAATACGAATAACATCTTACAATAAAAAAAATCTTATACACATTCGCCACCTCCCACAGGTATGGCATTATCACACTTCTATTTATAATCATTCAGGAGTTGTTGAAAAAAAAAATTAAAGGTGGTACAAATCGTTCGGCGAGAAAAAAATTTTTGCATTTTCGGCAGTATGGCGACCATTTGGAATCGTCCGAAAAGTATGGCATGGCGATTTTCGTAAATGGCTGCACGACGATGGTTACCTGTGCAAAAGTTAGCCTGGTACAAATGGTTGAATTGTTGTTTTTAAATCAACACATTTGCGTCGGTATGGCGGGCTGTAAGTCACACCGGAAAAGTATGGCATGACACTACCGCCTACTTCTTTTTTATGGGCTATCTGTAAATTCTAAAATTTTTGTGTTACAAATCGTTTGACTTTCGCTATTTTTCCGAAGAGTTCGACTAACGCCCACGCGACTAAGCCGCCGGTACCAGCGTTCACACCATCATTTTTCTTTTTGTCATTGCGTACTAAGACCCCTGTAGAACCGCCATCCTGTTACAAATGACTCGAAATTTTGTGTCAATATCTCCCGGTCTATTACATTAGAAAGTCTAAATCTTTACCCGTGTTTGTCAATTTTGATAATTGATATTTGTTATCTCTTATACTTACGGCAGAGTGTCTTTACTCTTTATACTCATTGCAATGATATTTGTTACAAGGATAGATTAGTCGTGAATAGCATTTACACTATTTATTATTCACGCAACCGAAACCGCAGCTGAATAGAAAAGCTACTTCTGAATAAGGTACCAATCCTTTGTTTTCGTAGATCGTAGATCATACCTTGTATGTTTAATTGGCGCCGGTTAGGAATCCTAAACATAAAATTATGTCACTTGAAAGGGGCATGAAAAATGAACAAGGGATGGAAATTCGACAGCACAGGGCAGCTCCCGTTGAAAAATCTGCCTAAAATATGAATTTAAATAAAGCAAATCTAAAACATTCATTGTCATACTGTAATATGTGAAAGGCCTTAAAAATATTTTAGGCAAGCAGAACAAATATCATTTTCTACAGATTTTCTTGCTAGATTATTGTCTACAAAAGTTTTAACGACGACCCTAACTAACTAACGACCCTTACGGACACGGTCATCAATTCAAAAGCACTAAAGAACAAACTTTCTAGAGATAGAAAAACCTAAGTAGGTTTGTAGGTACCTGACCCACGAAACCGAATTAGTCGAGCCAAAAAATTTCGCAAAGCACTTAAAACTTATTGGAGAAAAAGTTTTAAAACAAATTTTAAACAACAAAGCCTACATTTCACCGATCGGGTTGAAACTTGGCATAAATATAGCCAAGATTTAGGTCACGTTCGTAAATGAGATAAATCGCTAGATTATTCATAAATCTAGTTTTTAAAAATTTCACAATGATACTTTAGCCGATAAGATAGGAAAAATCTAGACGAATAGCACAGAATTATGTATTTTCTGTTCTGTGGTGAATTATTAATAAAAAATTCAACTTGCACTAATATTTATTTGTATTAATATAAAATAAATGTGTAGTTAGGTACTCATATTATAAACTCAAACTGTCCAAGTCCACGTTTTTTGTATTCTAAGTTGCCTTGTAAGTAAATATCTACACCTACTTATAACTTCTATTCATGTGTGCACTATTCTCGCACATAAAATAATTAAACATAATCCAATTATACAGACTAGCGAACGATCTTCGCAATAGGAAAA
The DNA here is from genome assembly GCA_029959065.1 of Colias behrii. NCBI lineage: Eukaryota > Metazoa > Arthropoda > Insecta > Lepidoptera > Pieridae > Colias > Colias behrii. The sequence goes on along the minus strand of JARWMC010000017.1, from coordinate 2,264,614 downwards.
CTCTTTTAAATCGTAATGGTACGACATTGATCTAATTAACCGACTCCATCTAATTACATACGTTTCTCTTTTCAATTCTACATACAAGTGACACGAAAACATCATGGCGCTGTACATTTTTGCAGTTTACAAAAAGCGCGCGAAACGAAAAAAGCAAAATGGCGTCCACTTCACGCCCGGCTTTTTTATTCCATTGTAATATCAAGATGGATGAGAGCGCGCGAAGCGGGACACAAAACACAAACAATATTCGTATTCTAACTTACGGCCCGTTGCCTGCCCCACATAGCTACCCCCATGCAAAACTATCCCCTTGAACGTTCTCAAGCTGACAGCCCTGGCGCGGTGCCAAAATAAATGCACGTTGCTTCTTTAAGTTTTGCAGCGGTTTACTGGGACTTCATTAATTATGTATGTAGCTTGTCAATGATATTTTATGAGGGCTTTAATGGATTCCAAAAATACGCCATAACGCCAATACGTCAACATTATCAGAAATATAATAGATTTTTTTCTATATTGAAAAAACTTATGCTAATATACATCCAAATCTATTCATTTTTATAAAAGCTTATTTGACTTGCTGATTATTAAATAAAATAATTAACACATGAAAAATAAATATGGGCTAAAACAAAAAAAAATTATGTAGGGAACCAACCAACCTAAAATCGAATTTCAGATGATTGGATCCAAATAATTATCTTAAAGTAAAACTATAAAGCAATATTAAAGAATGAAATGACTCCCGTAAACACTATAGTCTAACCAGCTAACCAACTAAATAACAAGCCAACACAAAATGATATTTAAAATTCACAATACCTTCAAAATTTCTTTTTTATATTTTTCTTAAAATACAAGAACAAAACCACAGCAATGCAAAAGATAAAGAAAAATCTAACTAGTAGACTTTGTACAGTTTGACATTCAATAGTACTTACAATATAAAATCCAATTAGATCTTAGTTACAGTAATAAAGATATTGAAACATTAAAGCAATTAAAACAAATATTATTCATGCAAAACTAATGCACTTAAAGAAAAAACAAAAACTAAAACATGCTCAGCAAAGCCACCTAGATTTAAAAGAACTGTTTTAAAATTAATTTTCTTTCAATTTAAATACTAGCAACCCTTTTTACTTTGTGCGGGTTGCCAGGAGAAAAAAAGAGCAATCAAATTTAATCTATATACAAATATTAATAAATAATATTGCTCATTAATTTGTTCTTTACTAAATGATAATGCAAATACAAAAGTAATCAAAACAATATATTTTTTTAAATGTTTCAAGAATTAAATTTATTTTATTTTAAAAAGTACAGTAACTAGATACAGATAAGATCTTTTTTAAACCTTTCTCTTAACCTTCACAGTTTATTCTAAATAACCACCTAGTGTACAAAAATACTATATTTTTAGCCAAAATTTAAGGAGTGATGAATCAATGGTAAATTTACCAAACCTATTCATGGCAAAATACAAGGTTTCAAATCCCACCAAATGTTCAAACTTTTTTCTAATCTTTAAAATTTCTTGATCTTTTATATTTTAATGTCATAAAACAATTACAAAAAATTTATTTTAATTATGGAAAACTCGAAAATAAGCCTATTCAGTGCTTTATATACTTAACTAGCGACCCGCCCCGGCTTCGCACGGGTGCAATGGCGGCCGGCCGGTACCGCCGCAAACGCTACGTCCCGCAATTTTTAAATCTGTAATATCTTCGAAAATATTCACTTAAATCATACGGCCGCGGCGTAAGGGGCCATAATATAGATCTATATTAAATGAACAATGTATTCAAGGTATTTAATTGGTTAAGGATTAATGCTGTATTGGTTAAAATCGCTTCGAAAATTAGCCATTATTTGTCGTAAAAAGTAAATGACAAAAAAAAGTTAGTGTGGGTTATCCATAAAAGATAGACATATATACCATCACGGACTTTTCTGTAGACCTATTCAATGTGTACAATACTTAGTACATTATTTTGATAAAACTCGTAGGGTTCAGCCTGCGTTTGCAATGTAAGCGGAAAAAATGTAATTATTTACGACATCACATTAGAAATCTCAAAAATAACAGTACTTCTCCACTATTTAATGGATGTTATTATACATATAAACCTTCCTCTTGAATCACTCTATCTATTAAAAAAAACCGCATCAAAATCCGTTGCGTAGTTTTAAAGATTTAAGCATACAAAGGGACATAGGGACATAGGGACAGAGAAAGCGACTTTGATTTATACTATGTAGTGAAGTAAAAAAAAAAAACACTTACATTCTCCAAGGAATTGTAACTCCTATCCCAACTGCTAAACGGTGTTCCTCCATAAAAATAACCAGGGTATCTGTCACACATTTGAAAAACTTTAAGGCTCTCGCTTACAATAATATAGCCTTCCTTATAAACTCGTATAATTCATTATTAACAGCGTGTAACAATACTTATTGTACTTCTTCACTTATATATTTTCTTATATTATCTGAAAAGAAATGAATAAAACTCACCAATTGTTATAGAATAATCAGAAGCAAAGATTAAAAAATAATAAATTTAAAGATTGTTGTGTTTCATTCTCAATATACTAATAAAAAATAAAACATGTAACGATCTCAAACATAAAAATATATATTGATTCCGGTAATTGGGAATCCCTACAACGAAGCTCGCTACATTAATACCACATCTCGTTAGAAGATCTAGAGCAAATCAGGAATTCTCAGAATGATAACATATATTTATTTTTAATCAAAATTTATAGAAATAAACAAGAAATGATAATTAAAACGAAATAAGAAAGTAGATAGATATTTACTCAATCGGTATATCAATGTTTTTATAGCTAAAACATAAATAAAGCCTTAGTAATATTTTTGTTTAAAAAATAATATTTACCTTTATATTAATAATAACAACAATACTGAAATAATTTCAGAACTTATTATTTAACCCACAAAATAGAAAAAATAACGAATCGAATCACAGATTTGCCAATTGCCATAAACCATTAACGTCACATCGCTCCACTACCATAATGTGATTTTTTTATTGAAAAAGACTGTTGGATACGAGGTATTTCAGATGAAGTTGAAATTTTTTGACGTGACAACGTCTTATAATTCGGTAGGGCCGGCTGCACGCACGAAAAACATGACTCATGCGGCGTTACCTCGCTCTGAGGCGTTCCATGTAAGGCTTGAAGTGCGAGCGAGAGCGCGGAACGAGCGACAAAGAAGCATAATCGGACGTTGTCAGAGCGTTTCCAGATTATCCGATCCGATATTGGATATCGGACGCCGATAGTCGATATCCGATATCGGAGGGAAGTAAAATGTATGAAATATGTACCTGTCTTTCACATTGTCGTCTATGACATTGTCCGGTCCGATATCGGATATCGGAGCCGACACCGATATGCCAGCGGCTATCGGACGATAATGTTCAGTGTTGCCAACTCAATTTTCGAAAAGGCAGTATACCAACAGCAAAAAAGCACTAGTTTGTGTATTTTCAGTCTTATAGGGCGCTCTAAATCTTTAAAAAAATTCTTTGCTTTAACCTAAAACCCTTTCTATTAAAAGAAACCTTTTTTTATTAAGAAAACACACATTTAAGTATTTATAGGCATTAAAAATACGATTTATACGGCAGCTATTTTAATTACCGTATTAAAATATACGGCAATTGGCTGAACTGAAGTAAAGAAAAATATATTGCGTTCTTAAATTCAAATATCTATCTTCGAAAACATTAGTGTCTATCATCTTTATTTTAACTCATTTTGCCTCGCTCCTCCTCCTACTCGGATGTTGGTTGTGCTGTTATTGTATTGTTGTCATTGAGTGCTTTGTTTTTAACGTGTTTTTAACCGACTTCAAAAAAAGGAGGAGATTTCACACCGATTTTATTTTTATTTTAAATTTACAACAAAGAATACAAAGTTTGAAAACTCTTAATTCTAAAATAATTGCTTATGACAATAAAATAATTTATGTATCTTTACTTACAGGAAATTACAACAATCATAATATTACAAAATATTTGAACGGGTTGACAATATTATTTTAGGATATTACAGTGTAATAAGAAAAAGAAAATGTGAACAAAGATTGTATCACTTAATAAATTTATCATAGGTACTACATGAACTTTTATAAATGTATATAGTGAAAAAATGAATAAATGACTAGGTACGTCTTGCTAAAAATACATTTAATAGATTTTGAAAGGTATTTACTAATATGTATTACTAAAACTATTAACTAATACTAGGTTGTAGTAGGTATTGATATAAATTTATTTAATTTATAATGTGTTAACATATACTATACAAATGACCGATATCAAAACTATTTAGTAAATAGCACATCTAAATAATATGCAGTAATTAATGATATCAAATCTTTTTTACATTTTACTTTTCTTTTTTTGAAGTTGTTTTTTTTTAACGTAGTTATTTTTAATGTATGTACAACTATGATCTATCATTTGAATTTTTTATAATTATACCTTTTTTTTATCAACTGGCAATTTAGTTTAGTTTTCTCTAAAAATTTCTGGCAACACTCATGATGATATCGGAACGATTTTATCGGACAATGTGAAAGGGCAAATTGCTTAGAGTATACATATATTACAATAGTATAGAGCGCGTGTATTGCACAAATTGCTCAGTGCACATCGTAGGCAGATGAGCTATAGATACTATATAGATGTGTGTGTGACAAATAGACTATCGATAAGTTATTTAAATAAATATGTATCATAAGTAAATTTTATGTTCAATAAGTTATTACAGGAAAAATATATGAATAAAGTATAAATATGTAATTTTAAATTGGTTTACCAACTGAATAAAGTTTGTTTATTCCATTTGAATATTTCTTGTATTAATTATTATAAGTACTTTAAAAAAATATGTTTAATTGGAATATCAGAACAACGTGAGTACTTTTTAAATAATAAAGTTAATAAAATAAAAGATCGGGTTTAGTGCTATTTCTTTAATAATAAATCAAACAATAATAATAATGTTTTAAAAATGTTAAATAACAATAAGAAATAATTAATATGTAATTTAAAATGATAATATAATAAATAATATTAATAATTTTTTTTATTTAATTTTATCCATTCTACTATCAAAATCTTCAAAATCAATTTAGCGGTTCAGAAAATACATCGTAACATTACATACTTTACATTTACACTATAATACATTCGCATTCATAATATTAGAAAGTGTATCATACAAAACACACCACAAATTTATTTATAATACATTTTTAAAAGAGTTTTAATTTTAAAGTTAAATAAATAATTTGTTAAAATATAGTTCTTATAATAAACTTTATATCGAGTACAGCGTTGGTCAGGTCACATCACTACGATCACGTGGCGGCAGTGAGGCGCGCGAGCGAGCCTGCGCGTGTCCGCCTCCCACCTCCCCTTCACCCCCGCGATGCTAGATTTATTTTCATAAAAATAAGTATAACAATCGACTTACTGATGAAATGTGATACTGGATTTCAATTTTGTGTATTTTCCAGTATCGTTTTTGCAAGATAGAACTGCACATTTCACCATGTTTATTCGTAAATATGAAAAAAATTCCAGAGCAACGCGCTTCGACAGCACTCAACCACGACTACGAGCGCTCGCGGCGGGAACGTCGTGTTGTTCCCACCTGTGCCTACTGTTCCCACTTGGTTGTTCGCACTCTATAGATAGTATATATACTCTAAGGCAAATTGTATCCGATATCGGATATCGGCTATCGGCGTCCGATATCCGATATCGGATCGGATAATTTGAAAACGCTCTCACGTTCAACTATCGTCAGTAAACCGACTTTACAGACAACCAATTTTTTTACTGACTGTAAAAACTAAGCGTTAAAATGTGAATGTTGTATCTTTTTAATTTTATTCTTTCAATACATTTTTATAATTTGGCTAGCTTCAATTTTAATCAGCAGACAGCAGTTAATTCAGCGTGATGAAATTTATTATATACACATGAATCCACACGTGGGCTAAATTGCTAACTTATATTTAATATGGATTACAGACAGTGTTTCCACTAGAATGATTTCCTTTCCCCACACGGCAATTCAGATTTCCCCTTCTACGGAATTTTTTCCCCTCAAAAATTATTTTGCTGTAGTTTTGACACCACACACCCCACCTAAAATTTATCTTTTATTTATCGTTCTTCTTCTATAGTCTGCTGTGTTAATATTATTATTTACACAAAATTCGTCAACAAAATCAAAATTTGTTGACTTTGCACATTACTACTATTATTTTGATATAGCTGCACATCACATCACACATAAAAACATTAGACTTAGCATGAATAAAGTATAACAAAACGATTTGTGTTTTATTTACTAACTGACCAGAAATAAAATAAAAACTTAGAGTTGTATACTAATTTTTTATTTCAAATCAACGCTGTCAGTGCATACATTTTGGCACAGAATAATATTTTAGGCCTCAAACAAAATTGAAATAAGGGTAATTATTATACGCCAACTGCTTATGTTGTCGCTTGTCGCAGTTTCTTTTTTACGATAACACACTAGTCCACGGCAGAGTCCATAAATAATAACTTCCGAAAGGATTTATCTACGATTTCCCGCAATTTCCCCTTTTATAGTCTTTCCCCTTTTCTTTCCCCTCTTGACGCTAATTTCCCCTTAAAAGGGGAATTTCCCCTCAATGTGGAAACACTGATTACAGATGGCAAAGCCTATTGAAGATTAAATAAATCGCAAAAGAAATAATAATTACACAAATTATTTTTGTAGTGTTTTTACCACAGGTTTTTACAAGTCAACACTTATCTGGTAGACATACCATAGACAATTTAACATTTTTGGCATCCGTCAATACGCGAAATCGGAATTCGGAAATCTCAAATCGCCATTCGTCAGACGCCATCTTGTTATACCAAACACATTCAACGAAAGCTGTGTTTAGGTTAAATATTGCAACTTATGTTATCATTATCGATACAGATTGTGAATTTATGTGTTTAAGAATGTCGTTATTTTAATTAATTGTGCGTGACGTGCTTAATATCGCTATAATTCGTTAGGTGAGTAAAATACATACGGGCGATGAAATGGCGCCTCGCTGTAAGATTTATTGAACAAAACATTAAACAATACAACCCGCTGTGTGTAACTTGTTAATATCTTAAAATTGAATACCAATACACCGTGTAAATATCTTAATCTTAATCTATTTAACCGTACACTACACCATTTATCAATACTGTAAAAAATTACATAAACAATAGCCGTATGCATGACTGGGTTACGTGTTATTTTACACTTCAGTTACACATCAAAGAATTATTAATTTTTATTTGCATCGTGCTCATATTAATAAGTTTAAAAAAACTTCAATGTTTAATGGAATATCATAAGGTGCTCAAACCTGTCTAGTTGCTTGAATTTCTCGACTGCGATTCAGACAACAGGATATGTTTTTGAAAAATGGACAGCTTTTTCTCTCTTTTGTAGGTGCTGTCGTGAAAAAGTAATCATGAGTGTGATAATAAGACTGCAGAACCTTCCTTGGTCAGCGAATGCGCTAGACATTAGGAATTATTTCCGTGGGCTTTCTATCCCCGAAGGTGGAGTACACATCGTAGGTGGCGAACTTGGCGATGCGTTCATAGCCTTCAGGTAGCTATACGAAAACTTCATAGACTATATTTATATTTAAAACGTCTGTAATATTTTCGTTGAACATTCACTGAATATATTACAGTGATCTCTGTTATTTAATTATAAGTGTGCATAGTTTTAAGGATGTTTTTTTTTTAAATAAAAGTAATTATTATTTATACTATTAATTTAGAAACAGTTACATATAATGCAAAACAATATCAGAGGACAAATATTCTAATAAATATAAAACTACAGTAAGGTATGAATTAATTACAATTAAACTGAACTTTTTTAAGCCTATTTACAATAAGTTTATAATATATATTATAGGTAGATAGATATAGAAGTAAAATAACAAATTGTAAATATTTCACAACAAAACTAATTATAGAGATAAGGATTTTTAGACACCTCTTGTCTAAGCATCTAGTAAAATTTATTCTTCTAAGTCATAAGCTATAGTAGGCTCTACTCAAATTTTTAACAAAAATTGAAGTACAGGAATAAGCGGTAGGAGACAAAACATTACAATTAACTATATAAATATGACAGATAACTCATCTTTCTACCAAATGTCTTGTACACACTACATTGTTTGTAGTGTGCTTATTAAAGTATAATTCATAAACCATCTTGAATTGCTTTACATACTTGTAAATTCTGAATAACAGTCTGTAGTGTATCTATGAAATAGATATACACATTGTCTCACGTATTCCAGTGGTGGGGTTAGCTCATAGCTGTCATTAATCTGTATGACATGCGCCCGCACTATTGAGTGTAGGAGTGAGCCTAGTGTACACAGTCAATTCCTTTAAAATAAAGTTAAAAAAACAGCATTTCACACCTGATCAACTTATTAGACTTTACCAAGCTCAAGTATGATTCTGTGTGGAATATTGTTGCAAAATGTGAACTAGTGCCGTCTAAATCCAACTCCAACCTTGAAATCAATGGATATGAATCACAACACTTGTAGCATGAGCTAGCCTTATATTGAAAAATCATCACACAACTATTGAACAGTGTTTAAAGATTTATAATTTAATCTTCACACTAAACTTTTTGAAAGATTTTTTTTAATAGATTACGAGTGGGATTACCTTACTTCTTCTTTAGTAGAGGAAATTATAAATTATTTTGATATATCGCCCAATATGTTATTTATTCTTTGAATTTGTCAATGGTAAGTTGACAATGAGTAAGTTATTAATATGAGTATCAATTTAAACAAAAATATTCCTCATTTATGTAGTTTCTATGCATAAAGTTTGCTAATACAGTGTGCAATTTCATCTTATTTATATAAAGTTTTAAATATTTTAGTTGTTGGGTAGTGTTTAGGTTAATACTCTACTGAATTTCATCACAATTGGTTTTAAACAGAGACCACTAGTTGGGTAAGTTGACATTTATAAAATATAACAATTCTAAATATATCTCTTTAATATTGTTTTATGTATGTTTTAAAAGTTTGGGTATGTATGCTGTTGAAATGATGAACTATTCAATATTTAACTATGTATGTCTATTTCTTTGGAAGCTAAACCCTCTAAATTGTTCTAGATTATAATAGTGCTGCTAGATTTTAAAATTTATTGAATTACCGCTAATGAAAACAAATTAATATGATCATAACATGCTAGGAAAAAATTGATAAAAAGTTGATGATCCTACTGTTTCAAATAATATGGCATGGGACAGTAGTTTAACGTGGAGCACCAAGGATTATTCAATTAATTAATTTATTAAAGATTTTTAAAATAATTCTAAGCCACTATATTATAAAATATAGATTTTATCAACTGAGCAGAGTCATCACCTGATTACCGGCAGACCTGACAAATTTACTTGGAATTTATCGAAAATTTCTTCACACTAATTATTATTTATTTTAGAAGCGCCAAATTAATTGTCAATTATCAAGATATTATGTATACTCCGTACACCTTAATATTACCATACTTGGGTGCTCAGCACCACACTTTCAAGCGTCTAGTATAAAAATGCAGCAACAATTAATTCTAGAATCCTACTAATATTATAAATGCGAAAGTTTGTATGGATGTATGGATGTTTGTTACTCTTTCACGTAAAAACTACTGAACCGATTACAATGAAATTTAGCACACATATAGAGGGTAACTTGGAATAACACAAAGGATAGGTTTTATCCCGGAAATCCCACGGGAACGGGAACTATGCGAGTTTTTCTTTGAAAACGCGGGCGAAGCCGCGGGCGGAAATCTAGTTAAATAATATGTAGTAGTCCCCAGTAATTTCCTCGAAACTCAATACTAATAATAATATTTTGCTTACATGGTACCAATAATTATAACATCATTACTTACAAAGGATATTTCGATATACATTTTTTTAATACCCACTTTATACTTACTCATAGTCATATTCAAATTATGTATTAATTGTATTTATATCTACTTTTTAATGTTGCTACATGCTGTCTTTTTAACCTTAATTCCTAAAAACAATGGATGGTTCTCAATTTGCAGTTCCTATATATTTCTAATGCTTAGAAATAGGCTCCTGAATCTTTTCTGCGTCTTGGGCTACTTTCACTTAATATGTATTCCATTTTAAATCTAATATAAGCTCGGCTATAAATTATAATAGGTACATGTAAACAATTTAAAGATCTGATTTCTGTTTTTTTTTCCTGTTATGCCGGGTCCAGACTGGTGAAACGTAACATGCAATGTAACATTCTGCCTTTCATTGCATGTTCGCTGCTGCAGTGTGGACGCATAGCGCGCTCATAACGCGCATTCACTACGAACATCCCGCGTTCGTCTGTTTCCGCCGTTCTGCCGCGAACACGGCCCTTCGATACACGTTTTTTTCGTGCGCGTCAAACCGGTAGATCACACGAAGCATGGAGTCCGAAGACCACGTTCTTGCTATGACGATTATCAGTACTCCATTATTAATAATACATCAACTCATGAAAACACGCCGAAGACCCTTTCTTTTGCTCATTCCACGCAGTCTCGTCCTCCATGTTCGTTGCGTTCTCAAACGACCGTCCACATTGGCTGCTCCGCGCACACTACGCGCCCCTTTGTGTTCGTCGAAAAACCGACAAATTTCGGATCGCTCCGCGCGCGGCTTGTAATGCTCGTAGCATGCGCGTGTAATGCACAATTCGCGCGCGCAAGACGTCCAAACTATGAGAAATTGTTACAAAGTGTGTTACCTTTCATGATACATTGCAGCAATGTGGACGGTGAATTCTTTCATTGCATGTAAAGCTGGGTATCGACTTCGCGCTCCTGGCGCGCGCGCCATGAATGACCGCGCCGAGAGTGCGTTCCGCGGAGCGCGTTCCAAATAATTGAAGTATATCAACTAAGCGCGCCTGGCGCGCGTGGCAACCGTTCCAGTGTTTGACCGTTCATCATGGAAGCTAGTCGTGTACGAGCAGCAGCAGCTTTTGTAATTATACACAGCATAATAAGAAAGAAAAAACAGAAACGAAAAGTGCGTTGGTGGATAAAAGAGCTGTATTAAAATAGCTGAATTAATTTACGGCAACTTTGGTTATCCATAATTAATAATTATTACTCGGAGCGCAACAAACACAAAAACTACGACAAACCCGTCTCCATTGGCGCGCGCGCCACGATTGATGCGCGGCAAAAAACCGACACCCGACGGAACGGACCGCTCCGCGTTCGACCGCTCCAACGAACATTTTGGCGCGCGTTCCAAACTGGTATCCATTTCACGCGGCTGGAGCGCGCGCCAATGTTCGACCTCTTGGAGCGCGAAGTCGATACTCACCTTTACATTGCATGTTACGTTTCACCAGTCTGGACCCGGCATTAGGTGTAACTAGCGGTAATGACATTATTGTAATGTGCAAACATTTTTTCTAAGTGTTTGGTATTGTTATTTTTATTATTGTTATTAGGTCTTAATACTTGGAGATTTAACAATTATATAAACATCACTTCTTATGCATACTCATGGACTGCATCGTTGGCGAGTCGTGCTGTCTACAAACAAAAATACATAACGCGAAACTAATCAATATAAAATATTTCGGATGGCTGATCTAAGTTGTTAACGACGAACTTTTTAACTTCGAACTTTTGAACTTTAGATTTTATAACTTCTTTTCGAATGACGGTATTTTACAAAAATGAACAATCTTATGCATGGATTGTTTTTTATAAATGAAATATTACAAATAGGTACTTTTTATTATATTCGAGAATCAAGGGTGTCGGGAACGTATGGAGCGGGATTTAAAAGGAAGGTGACATTATGAAATGCTGGTTCTGCACTATGGACGCCTTCTACCTCTGGAGAGCGCGCCACGAAAGAAGTCTCGTAGAAGTGGTGCTTTCGGCGCCTAAAATAGTGTTGCCTATTATATAATTCAAACGACCCCAGAGTTGGGGTAAATCGATATGAGGAGGGTAAAAAGTTTATCTATCTATTATTTGGCACCTCATTATCTAGACACATTTGAGTTTTCGTTTTTTCAGTGCAATCTTTAGTTTCTACCTTCGCCGTGGGACTTCTTTCGTGGTGATTACTCTGGGGGGTACAATTTAATTGTCTTTCTTCATTTTATTTTACTAGATTGATTTCGTTATCTAAATTGTCATTTAATACACACTAAAAATCCCTATCCTGCTACATAATATTAAAAAAAAACATTGATGGTATTTTTACACTTCATAAAGAACACATGAACGAAGTGTCTTCGCCTTAATAGAGACATTAAGAAAAGTGTTAATGGACACGTTCTTAGACATACTTTACCTAGCAAATTAAGTTAGATTTATATTACTCATTAGCCTATAGTGTAAGGCTAGATCGTAATTTTCAATAATGATACCCTAGTTAGGTTCATTATATTAGGTAAAAAAAAAAAAAAAAAAATTTACACTTAGACTAACGTATCGTGTAATCTCCTTATGTTTCACGTGAATCAAATTATGGGAACACAATATTTTTAAAGGAATTTGAACGTATTGGGGAACACGTAAGCAAACAACATGTTGAAATAGATTTTGCGATCGATTATCGATATGAGGGTACCACCGGGATGTATACTGGCTGTCTTAATTTTTCATCTATGTAGATCGCGCTGCAGCTGAGGCAAATTTTAAAATCAATCTATTTTCTTGTTATGACTTGAAGCTCGTACAGTAATATATTTTGGTACTTGGATAACAAACATAGACAGGGAACGCAGGTATGATATGAGGGTAGCGATTGAAAAAAATCTCTGTTTCGGGGAATTAGGAATGAAGCCAGTCTTCTACATTTTTTTTTAAATTACCTACCTATTATTCTTCATTTATTAAAGTACGTAAGCGGTGAATTTACGAATGAAAATCCTTTATTACTATTGAAATATAAGCGGTGCAGTTATGATTGCGTAGGTAATTGTACATACCTAATATTAGTGTTAATAGGATAATAAAACTTATTGTGAAGAAGGAAACATCTTAGGCCGCCTTCACAAGGACTTAGCAGCGCGGCAGAATATAAGAACTGCCGCGGCCGTGCTGCAGTTTTGAAGTGTGACGCACTTCATTTCAAAAATGCATTCCGACGGGTAAACATTAACAACAAAACAGGAATAAACAAAGCAATTTTATATGTGTTTTCGTGACATTTATGATGGGACACACCACTTTGAGTAAGGAAGACAAACAAGGTGACTGGAATAGCTACATAATATCATAGTATATCAGAAACTGTAACTTGTAAGTAACAAGTAAGAAGCAATGAGAGCCCTTAAAACGCACGAAGATAGAATAAAGTACAATTACAAAAAAAAAATATATATATAGGTATAGCGATACCAGTGTATTAATTCTACGGTATGTTAAAGAAAACTTATTATTTTAGTAGCTCGCGCTATCTTTATTCGGAATGCACAATAATTAACCGTAAAGCTACGTCTCTACATTTTGGTACGTATAAATGAATCAAGTATTTTTGAAAACCTAGGTACCTTAAGAGGAGGCTCCCTAAATTTTATGTGAATTTGCATTAATATTCTGAAACAGTCACACATACAATCAAAATAGAACTTTAGTACTTATATGATTTATTGGGTCTTTTTCTTTCCATGTACAAGACAGTTACGTAATTGTAACATTTTCGCTCGATTCATTTTTTATTCAAAAATTATACCTTTTTTAAGGATTATTACATTTTTTTTAAAGATTTAATTGGACTTTATGTCTAAAATAAATGTTAACAGTAAGAAAATATAGTTTACTATCCAATCCCAAGATATTTTTTCTCTAGATCAATTATTACTTTAGTTATAAACGAAATAAGAGAATTGAGACTTACGAGATTTAGTTTCGCTTTCGATTTAGCTCGAACGCGATCAAAGAGCGCACGCGATATTCAACTTTATTACGGCTGTGTTAGCGTCTAGCACCGCGTAGCGGTCTAACCGGTCTCTCAGTGCCAGAAATTATGTTAGGGAGCCTCCCCTTAAGAAGGTTCTTGTAATTAACTAAAAAAAGCAGAACTAAAAAAATTTACAAATTAATTTCAATAAAACGTACTCGCGAGTGCAAGTGGTTAATGTATTTTACTCTTGTAATGCTTCTCTTTGCAAACCTTTAGGCAATACATTTTTATGAAAATATTGTTACTAACTGTTCAGTTTGTCAAGATAGGTAGTCTTAAGATTTTTGCACTACGTATATGATTTTAATATCAGAATATTATCTGCTTCGTAAACAAGAATGTTTCGTTCTTGTCTCTACACGATACATCAAGGGGATAATAGAATATATGGAGGGTAAAAAATAATAATAAATAGTAGTTATAAATAAGTAGAGTAACTAGAATGAAGGAAGCATTAGAGGAAGGCAAATCGCCTTCCTATATTGTAAGTCTACTATACTTTGGCTATAAACGGTCAATTCAAATGAAACCGAATTTGTTTTATTAACATGTTTTTATTACAAGTTGGACAATAATAATTACACTATTCCGAATTTCGATGTTAGTGCAAATGTGGTGACACCTAAAATTACAGCTAGACATATTCTTCTAGTCTATAAGATTCTACTTAGGTACCTTTGCCTTCATAATAAGCAATTTGAAATTACGACCACGAAGAATTGGCCAGTGGTTCTGGGAAATTCTAAAAGCGGTATAGGTATATATAGCAATAATGTGACTGTGTAAATTATAACGATATTCAACGTTTGGCCAATTCTGTCTTGAATTGGTCAAATTTTCATTCTCGAACTTTACACTCGAACACAAAAAAATTACTGCCGCCATTAGGAACGATACTTACCCGTTTATGCAAGACAATCCTGTAAAATATCATCTCGTTTTCGCTTTCCCCGTGTTTAGGTAGTTTTGTCGTTAGTCTATTAGGTCTTTCGCACAACATTGTTGATGAAAAGGTATAAAATGGTAGGGTACATGAACAATCCAGATTATGACACTAATTCCAGGAATGTGGCGGGAAGAAAAGGATTATCATAAACCTGAAGTGTGCGGAAGATACACCTATCGATACGACTATTGCAAACAGATTTATTTTACAGGAATTCAGCAAACAGTCTCACGTAGACAAAATAATAAGATCAATAAATTGCAGAACTCGCACTTTATATAGAACAAATTACTTATTATGTTGATCCTGCAAATAAAATGTTCAGTACCTATGTTTTTAATGTTAAGAACTTATGATTTTAAAATTCCCGGTAAGGAACAACGTCGATATAGGTGCACTACTATAGGTAGCTCAAACATAAATTACTTCATGAAATTGTGAGATCAGTTTAAAAAAAATTAGCACAGAAATATGATTGTTCCTAATGGACTATTTTACTCATGTCTAATATTTTCGACGCCGTAATCTTTTAGTTTTTCGTAGCCTGCAAACCACTTAGGGTTCCGGTGGATTAAATACACTACGCTTCTCAAATCTATGGATTTTTTTGAAGTAAAACTTGTTTTGGCGCGTTGAGAGTAAAATTTCAAGGTCGCGTCGTGGCAATAATGTCACGTCATGGAGTAAGGCGACGATTTTGGTATCTTTAAATCTTGCCAAAGAAGTTTCATTTCTGGCACGTGTGCTCGGCACACACGCTCTTTTTTAAGGTGACAACGTCTTATAATTCGATAGAGCCGGCTGCACGCACGAAAAAACATGACTCATGCGGCGTTACCTCGCTCTGAGGCGTTCCATGTAAGGCTTGAAGTTCAAGCGAGAGCGCGGAACGAGCGACAAAGAAGCACAATCGGACGTTGTCACGTTCAACTTTCGTCAGTAAACCGACTTTACAGACAACCAATTTTTTTTTCTCATAATATCGGTCTCATAAACCAAAGTCTATCTACATAGTGGCTACTTGGGCATAGGCATAAGCTTACCTCACCGGCACGGAATCTTGGCCACTTACAAATTTGCCGATAAAAAAAGTTTGAAGTGTTTTTCACGATTTTTTTGTATGCAGATATGTTAACATATTATTTGTTTAATTTTATGGTAAGAAATCATTAAGTTTGAGAATAATCTTTTACCACTTTTTAAGAGTTACTCGAAATTTGTGATTTGTGCGGTTAAGCCGAAGTTACGAATTGTTCGTTTTAAACTTTTTTCGATATCGTTTATGACGTTTTAAGATATTGTTATTGTTGTACTGTAGTCAATGATCATAACAAACAATATAAAATGCCGTTAACATCTGAACAACCTGCTCAGGCCATCACAATGTCAGACCAATGACTGCCGCAACGTAAAGTACCTAATGTACAGTACGTACCACGTTCAGCGGTGCACTATGCATGGAAAAGATACCAGGAGACTGGTAGCTACACGTGCAGACCAGAAAATGAAGGCGTGAGGTGCACATCAGCTCGAGAAGACCCGTTTATTGTTCAAGAGATACTCAGAAATGGCTTTCTGACAGTTTTTGAGATACGCCACCGGCTCTAAAACACCAGGATAAGAAATGTGAGTGAGCAATCGGTGAGAAGACTAATGAAGGAAGTTAATTTGAAGGTTTGCAGACCAGCACGCCGTCCAGAACTCCTCAGACATCACAGAGAAGCACGTCTTCGTTTTGCACGAGAACATGAAAACTGGACCCACAGCCAGTGCGCTCGTGAGGTGTTCACAGATGACTGCTAAGGCACTTTACGAGCTTCTGATAGCCAAGAGTCAGTATAGAGGAGATGAGAAGAGAGGTTTTCACCCATCACCACACTCAAACTGCGATTTTTCATGGAGGGTCAATAATGGTATGGGGAGGTATAAGTTCCGATGCTCGCACGGAGTTAGTTATCGTAGATAATGCCTTAAATTTGATCAGGTACATTGAGGAAATTCTCCAGGAACATGTTCAGCTTCAGCCCTATTACAGGTTTATCAGTGAAGAAAATTTGCTACTAATACACTATAACGCACGTCCACGTGTCGTACGATGCGTATAAGAGTACCTTCAAGAGGTTATTATTGAAAAATTGGAGTGGCCAGCTCGTAGCCCGAATCTTAATCCAATAGAACACATCTGGGACATGCTTAAAAGAAACATAAAGTTCGATTCCAACCCAGCACCAATGTTAGATGAGCTTAGAAATACAGCTGGGGCCGTTTGGTACACTATAGCTCAAGTGGACATCAAAAATGTCTTCTAGAGTATGCCAGACTGGATGCAAACAGTGTTTAAGGAAAGAGAAGGAAACATCCTATATTCAAAGGTTCAATTTTTTTTTTTGGAAACGTTCTTTCTAATTTTTGTGCATTTTTTAAGAAATCATTTAAATTTCACAGGAAAAGCGTAAATTCTTGTTTAATTCATATCTACGCGGTAGTACTTCTTATAAACTTCCAATTATTACTAAAAGTTAGTAAAAACATTAAAGTAACTAGTTTTGATAAAAATTTTATTGAATTTTGTAGTAGAAAAGAAATTGTGTTATTTTACCCAAAAATTTGCAGTGGCCAAGATTCCGTGCCGGTGAGTGTATATTGTGACTGCAAGTCTGTTTCTAGCGAGCGAGGTTTCTAACATGAATGACTAGCTAGCATGATGATTAGCTTATTATTACGGGTTAGGCATACCTATGTTTTACGTTTTGCGCTTTATATAATGGACTGTTTTTCTGTACAATTCCTGACATGAACGTACTTATTCGTTCGTAACTAATATGCAGGCCGCAAGGAGATAATGTCTCCTTTTTATGTTACCTATAGGAAAAGATTTTTTAGAGATCTATCTTCCATCCGGTAGTAGATTTCGAAGGTACTTCTTGCAGTCTTCTTAGAGTCACGCAACCACGCCCGAATGTTGCACGTTTTATTTATTTACTTTCATGTAAAGGGAATATTGCCACTGACGAACCTGTAGGTACAGTGTACGTGCCTTTACATAATCTGTCTTGATTTTGTTTTTCAACATTTGCACTTATTTTACTTAATGTTTGACAAAGTGTTATTTTCATGTTGGAAATTAAATAGTGTATCCGAATCGGATCTTAGAACGTTCACCTGCTAAAACCTATGGAATTCTAATAGATATGCCTTTCAATAAGTTCTGTTATCCAAGCTCTTTAATCATTTAGTAAATCGCTATCATCTAAACCTGAATCTGTGTCAATGCGTGATTATTCATCAGACTCATCGAAGGTAAGATCTTCGATAAATTTATTTATTCCAGCTTCCATAGATACCTAAGTATCTTTATCTTCAAGGTAGCCTCTATCTATTTCCATTCCTTCTGCAAATCTTTTGCAGTGTTAGGGTAAGTATATGAATACTGTTTCTGTTATTTTTTTAACGTTATCTATTTTTATAGTTACTTAATTCTAAGTTGGAATTTTCTCTCTTACTTTCTTCGATAAGTGATTTTTAATTTCGATTGTGCAGAGTTAAAAATCAACTAGATGAAATTTATTTTCAGTGTGAAAATAGAACCCTTGAGGAACCATTTCCCAACTTTTTTACCTTTTAACCGAACATAATGGACCCAGAACTAATAAAAAAGTCTGTACCAACCTTCACTGAGCCAAAACAGATTGTACATAACCTTAACGTTATGATCATGAACACAGTTATTAAATTATTGTAGTTAACACATTTCCGAAAAACGAAAATGTTTGTGACTCATTTGGGTAGGTAGGAATATATAATAAGTAAGGTATTTAAGGAAATTATTAGAATTTTCTCAAAAAATGTTAAAATACAAATCAAAATTGACATTCTCAGACGGACGGACTTACCATGTCTTGAACTTCATTCATAACTACGAGAGTGCGAAGCAACTTATGCCACGGTGATAGAAAGATATGTACAAACATCTCTTTCGATCTGTAATTATTATTCTACTACTACTAATTCTAAGTTTTCTGTCGGCGTATTAGGTCCACTTACTGCCGTAAAATGTAGTTGCTTCTTCCTGTGAATGCGGATGTGCAGAGTGGTAGATAACAATACAACTGCGCAATTAATTTTCGTTTGTTTTTCAGTATAAATATCTATTTTGAGATAAGCGGTACCTAACGCTTGATCTCTGAACAAGAAAAACAAGACATAGATAAATTTTTCAGGAAACTAAGAATGTCGAGCACTTTCTCTGATTAGGAGTGAAAGTATCCCGCTGACCGTGATACTGGATCTTTTTTTATTTCATGTAATAGGTGGACCTTGAAATCTATCGGAAGTTTCTTTTCTTATGAACTTACTGCTAACTATTAGTTTCAAACTCAAAACTCAAACATTTATTTATTCAATAAGACTTCTTCGAGATGCGCATAGAAAAATTCGTCACTGTTCGGCAACTGTCATATTCCCCGAGCCTCCGAAGACGATATATATATATATATATAGTGGTTAAATGTATTTTCTTCATGCATAGTTTATTAGAATTATGAGTTTTATTGTGATTTTATGGTAAAAGAGATAAGTAACGAAATTTGAGGATAAGCCACACGATATATATTTGTTGTATTGATTTACTTGGAAAATTCTATACTTAGAACTATTAAAGTGTCTTACTGAAGCTGGCGTGATGATGGATGTATGGAAGGTTAAAATAAGACAAAGGTTATATTTAAAAAATATTTTCAATCACTGGTTTACATTTAAATTGTAGAAATCTAATCATTAAAATCTCAGTCCAAAGGATTTACAGAATCAGGGATTATCTCTATTTCTGATATAGTAGAATGATCAGAACTTTCATTATGCTCTTATTAATTTTCACTTTCCCCACTGCTATCTGCTACCTGTGTAAATAATCATTTTACCGGAAAATTCAACTTTGAAACAAAACTAAGAAGGGTATGTAACAGCAGCTCTATATAATTTCATACAGAGATAATACGTGCGGTCACCACCAATATATAAAGACGACTGACGGATCTTTGAATTTTTTGACTGACAGGCTACCGTCACCTATCGCCCGAATTGTTTTCGATTGTGTATGACTCTGAATTGATTCCTATTTCTTTCAAACAAGGTGCAAGATGCAAGTGCATTGTTTAGGGCACTTACGATTCAATGATTCGGGGTGATTCGGGTGTTTCTGGAAATACGATAATTAGCGAAGATCTGCATGCGCATTATTAATTTTGGAGTACTGTACATATTTTTAACATTTACCACCGATTCGGAAAGCAGTATAAGCAGCAGGAGAAGAACCGGCAAGAAACTCCATAGTTGCTCTTTTTAATCATTTCAGTATTACAATTTAATTTTTCAAAATATGTAACCGTATATTATCATAATATGCCAAAGAACTGTCCTGTGGTTTTTACGCGACAACCCTCCATGGGTTTTTATCTTCCATATATTCCTTAATGCTGTAATAGGCTCTCTGAACTAATACGTTTTTTACAAAATTTAGCACTACTAAACTCTTTAATACTAACTATGAGGAATTCTGTTGTAAAAAAGTATACCTTGGCCCATAAATGAATTTTTAACTTTAGCTAACCGGTAAAATGGCATTTCAATTTTATTTCTGTTCCTTGTGCCATAACAGTGTCTATCTCCTACTCTTGTGTGTAAGTCTGCGTTTTTGTGTACATATAAAATATTATTAAATATATACTGTGATGGTACAGTGAGGATACCAGTATTCTTAAAGAGATCTTTTAGTGAGCCCCGAGCACGTTAATTATATATAGAGCGTATGGCTCTTTTCTGTAATATAAATATAGTTTCTTTAGCTGCAGCCCTGTCCCATAGCAGAATTCCATAGGACATAATGCTATGAAAGTATTTAAAATAAACCAATTTAGCCGTGTCTTCATCGGTGAGATGCCTTATTCTTCAAACTGCATATGCAGCTGTACTGAGCTTAGCAGCGGTGGTGGCAACATGGGCCCCCCATTGCAGCTTCTCATCTAGTGTCAAACCAAGAAAAACAGTAGAATCCATAGGGTAATATACCTCCCCGTTTCAAATAATAAGTATCCCTTTTCACCTTTTTTTTACATTTGGAAGGAAAAATTCTACACAATTTGTTTTTTTTTTTTTTGCATTTAATAATAAATTATTAGCATTGAACCAATTGGATATGCGTAAAAGAGCAGAGTTTACTTCGTCAACATTTGTGTCATGTCTATCCACATTAAATATTAATCAGGTATCATCTGCAAACAGTACTATTTCACACGTACCCTGCAAATAATAAGGTAGGTCATTAATATACACTAAGAACAAAAACGGTCCTAAGATAGATCCCTGCGGAACACCTATGTTAATCGGCGCACCGTGAGATTTCTCTCCATTACCGACAACGGTTTGTACTCTGTTCTGAAGATATGAAGCTATGAGTTCCTGAGCTAAACCTTTAATACCATAAAAATTTAGTTTCCGTAATAGAGTGGAATGTTCTACACAGTCAAAAGCCTTAGAAAGGTCGCAGAATATCCCCAAAGCATTCTCATTTGCTCTTAGAGCGATTGCTCTTATTATTACTTAAGTAACTAGTTTAGTGATTTACTTAGTTTGATTTTTCGCTAGTGTTTCATTTGTAGTAAAGAGGACATACCATGCCCGTTGTAGATAACGAAACGTCGGGATTAGAATTGTTACATGTAAATGAATTGATAAAACAGTATAGGTATGTTTTTATTTTCGTATAGGAGCTAGCAACGTTGACAAGAGGGAATTTTAGTATAGTTGGTTCTTTGATATACTGTTTCTCTTCCTATTTCGGTTAGAGTCCGGGCTGTCTGGCTGGCCGCAGTGGTTGCGTTTATTAGTGTGCATCTTATCTGCACAGGAAAATATCCGTAATTTAAAGTCATTTATTAACGCGTAATTTTTAATCTTTTGCCTTTAGATAGATCCATCAGACATAATTTTTTTTATTGCAAGACGTTTTTTTCGTTGTTAAATAGGTGCCAAACGCAATTTTTTATTTCAAAATCATTAAAATGTCATCGAAATAAGTTAAATTCCATCAACACTATACCTCCCGTACCATTTATAAAATGTTGATTGATGATTTTTTTATGAAAAACTATAAATATTTAATATTTAGTTTTATAACATTCAAATTCTTTATAAATGAGATTTTTTTCTGAAAAACATCAATTACGAGGCGAGATTCGAACCCGCGTCCTTTTGCTACACTGCAACTGGGGCAACGCCTATTCTCCTGGCCACGAAACGCTTGATCACGATCTCGCCTGCTCGAATTGAAGATGTTCTTTAAGAATAAACACTATAATATAAATAGTGATAGCTTTCAAGAAGTACCTAATTAAAAGAAACACTGCACCGTAGATACTTCACTACATAGTATAAAACAAAATCGCTTTCCCTGTCCCTATGTCCCTATGTCCCTATGTCCCTTTGTACGCTTAAATCTTTGAAACTACGCAACGGATTTTGATACGGTTTTTTTTAATAGATAGAGTGATTCAAGAGGAAGGTTTATATGTATAATAACATCCATTAAATAGTGGAAAAGTACTGTTATTTTTGAGGTTTCTAATGTGATGTCGTAAATAATTACATTTTTTCCGCTTACATTGCAAACGCAGGCTGAACCCTACGAGTTTTATCAAAATAATGTACTAAGTATTGTACACATTGAAAAGGTCTACAGAAAAGTCCGCGATGGTATATGTCTATCTCTTATGGATAACCCACAATAACTTTTTTTTGTCATTTACTTTTTACGACAAATAATGGCTAATTTTCGAAGCGATTTTAACCAATACAGCATTAATCCTTAACCAATTAAATACCTTGATTACATTGTTCATTTAATATAGATCTATATGGCCGTTTACACCGTATGATTTAAGAGAATATTTTCGAAGATATTACAGATTTAAAAATTGCGGGACGTAGCGTTTGCGGCGGTACCGGCCGGCCGCCCGGCTATATATTTTATACCCGTGCGAAGCCGGAGCGGGCCGCTATGTTATTATATACAACGTTCACAGTTTTTCTGTAGTGTATTTAGTATCAGCATTGCACCCGTGCGAAGCCGGGGCGGGTCGCTAGTTTAAAATATAAGGAAAAGCTTTAAGGAATGGTAGCGACGTTTTGAACATACAAACGTATTCCCCTATTTGCTCTCTGAATATTATCACTAGCTAAATAATTTTTAAAAATACAAAATATACACTTTACTGGAATGTAACTATGATCGTTTTTATTTTTTTGAAAAAATTGTTATACCTAATTTAAATTATATGCCTTCAAAAATTACCAAAATAGTCTATTTAGACCGCCGTAAACAGACGACTAGTATACAATTTTCTGAATCATTACGAAAAAAAGAAAATCGTAGAGACATAGAGCAAGTCCTTCTCATACCAATACTGTTTTTTTTTTTTTTTTTTTGTGAAAAGTGTCTAGAGTATGCCCATCTTTCCGCCACCGATCAGCACCGTCACGTCGCGTCGCGTCGCATGCACGGAGAGTCAACATTTAATGTCGGCAACAATATTTCGAAGCCGATACACACGACTTTGATTCATAATTGATACGTTCTAGTAGGAAAAGTAGAGCTTAATTATTATCGTGTTGCTTTCGGATCCTAAACTTTCGTTTTACAGTCTTAGACCTTAGTACCTACGATGTAACGTGGGAAGGTAGAGTCCTAATGAGTATACTACACTACACGAAGATAATTCAGCAGACCATAAATCATTCAATTCGTTCAGCCGTTCTTAAGGAAAGTGATGACTATGACTAATGAGTAAAAACAAAAAAATTAACAAAGGGACACGGAGTCGGGGAATGTATGCTTTTACTCCAATGGAGTGCTCTCTATGTTACCTATACCTTATTACTTTAGCTATAGGCTGCTGTACCTAATAATCGGAAGATAAATGTTTTTCGTGATTGGCATAGGTGTGAGCGGTGTTTGCTCCTATCTGCTGTCTGCATTGAAAAATAAAAATAAAATATAAGGTGACATATTCCTGCCGACGAGATGACGATTTCTACTTAACTATCATAACTGCGCGTCACGTAGCTTCAGCTTATCTTTGGGCAGCCGTACACGGACCGTTTCAAGCAGTTGAGACCGACGGCTTGAAGCCGCGACCGTGGGGTGAACCATAGACATTCATTCACTGCCGTACACGGATTGCTCGAACAGTCGCGACCGCTTCAAGCCGTCAACTGCGCGGTTTCTAGCGACAGCACGAGCCGTCAACGACCGACGCGACCGCTCGAGCAGTCCGTGTACGGACGCCCTTAGGGAAAGTAAAACAATAGGCATTATGACTATTCTATGACATGGCTCTAAACATACTATTTACAGTACTCCAAAAGTAATAATGCGCATAGAAATCTTCGTCACTGTTCGGCAACTGTCATATTCCGCAAGCTTCCGAAGATGATATGTATATAGAGTGGTTAAATGCATTTTCTTTATGCATGATTTAGTAAAATTATGTGTTTTGTGCTAAAAGAGATTAATATTGATTTGTACGTAACGATTTTGTTTCGATAATATCTTGTATGTAAATAGCGAGGATAAACCCACGATTGCGAATATATCTTTGTTGGATTGATTTAATTGGAAAATTTTGTAGTACTTTTAAAGTGTCTTACTGAAGCTGGTGTAATGGAAGAAAATACGGTTAAAATATCACAAAGTTTATCTATACTAATATTATAAAGAGAAAACCTTTGTATTTTTGTATGTTTGTATTGAATAGGCTCAAAAACTACTGGACCGATTTACTTAGAGGGATTCTTCCGAATCCGTATAGGCTATATTTTATCCCGGAAAACGTAAATATGTACCACGGGCGAAGCCGGGGCGGACCGCTAGTATTATATAAAATATGGTTTTCAAACACAGGTTTATATTTAAATCGTAGACATCTAATCACTAAAATCTCAGTTCAATAGTATTTACTATTTACAGTACTGATCATTCCACAATATTATTAGAATTACAAAAAATTAAAAATAAAACAATCAGAATAAGGGATTATCTTTATTTATGACATTGTAGATACATCGGAACTTTCATTAAGCTCTTCTTCATTTTCAATTTCCCTACTGCTATCACCTGTGTAAATAATCATTTCATCGAAAAATTCACCTTTAAAAACAAAACCAAGAAGGGTATGTAATAGCAGCTCTATATAATTCAACACAGAGAGAACACGTGCAGTCACCACCAATATATAAAGACGACTGACGGATTTTTGACTGACAGGCTAGCGTCACCTACCGCCATCGAGATAGTATGTACTACGTACTAGAGAGGCGATCGCTACTACACTCTCTTTAACACGAGCTAGAGGCAAGAATCACAAGTCTCTTCAGTCTGTGCCGGACTGTGCCCCCCGCTTGCCGCGTCAACACGTGTTATTGCTCTGTTCAAAATGCCTTCGTGTGTGCTAAGATATTGTTTTAACAGTTCCTATAATACAAACAAAGCCCGAGGAGTGACTTTTCACCAGTAAGTTTCCTTATTATGAGTAAGTCATGCATTTTACTAATATTGTTATCATTTTTCGAAAAATCACCACGCGTTCTGCGTTTCGCGCCATTTTTCATAGACTAACAGCACAGACGTGACATTATCGATGAGTCTGTTAAAAAAATGTAACTGGATTTTTTAACTATGAATATACAATATATACTAGGAAAGATTACCGTGGTGTAGTACCTACCTAAATATTTATACTTTTACCCGACTACGCAAAGTAAAACGGTAGGTTATATTAAGTAATATTTATTTATTTACCTATTTTTATTTATTAAAAAAAGGTTCATCAACAGTTGTTCCAATAGGATTTATAAATTATTATGCACAACAATTACAAATAAACACAACATTCACAGAAACTAATACAGTAAAAGTTCCTTAATCGCGCTTCCTTTATTCGCGTTTTCACTATTCGCGGATTTAATAAGTACATACATAATAATAAAATTATTCCAATAGGTATCTTACCCAATATCCTTGTCAAATGGACTAATAAGAAAGTAAAATAGATCTTATTACAAGTTTGCCTAAAGTACATAATATTATGTTCTTAAATGATATCGCCGAGGCCTTTGACACAAGCCGCCTTTGTCGCAAGCCGCCTCTGCAGCGATTGATGTTTTTGAGAATGTAAATAAACAGAATGGAAGCAACCTTATAACTCAATAAATAAAGTATATTTTTAAATGTAGTTCCGTTTATAGTAAAAGCCGCTTTGCGTATTTATTGTTTCGTCTTTCACATTCGTTACAAAAATTGTGATCGAGTAAGGGGGCGTCCATAAATTACGTGAGGTGTTTTTTTAAATTTTCTGCAACTCCCTCCCCCCCTGGTGAGATGTCGTGAGATTTTATTCAACCCCCTCCCCCATCCCCGAATCTCACGTGAGATTTTTCAAAATGTGAGTTTCTTAGACGTAAACGCCATCAACATTGAATCATCGTATCCATTTAATTAGGGCTATTATAAACCAATACTCCAAAATTCGATTACATCATGAAGCAAAATCTGATAAAACTATTGATTACTACACAAAACGACAAAAGTTTACTAAATTGATATTATTTAAAGGAAATTAAAATACATAGTTTAATATAAAATCCTCTTTTTATTAATTCCCTAGTATCAGTACCACCAGATAGTACCGAGTAAACAGATTGCACAATGTGTCGCATCTGCACGCATTGCTTAATCTTTGAACTTGAAGCCACGCCCCGCTCGTTCCACACGTACCCCACCACATCGGCCGCGCGCAATGTTTTTGTTTGGAATAAAGTAGTTTTTGTGATCTGTGGTTATTGCAGATTTTTGAGGCCAAATTATATCTACCTATAAGTAGATAGGTAGTTTGTTACAAATGGAGGAGGTATTTTATGCGCAAATTCAAATTAAAATCTAAACACAAACAACTCGGTTCATAAAGGTCGTCTTATCGCTTAGAAGTGATTGCTCCTATCTCCGCTGAAACATAATAATTCGCATTATTATGGGTATGTACCATTGTATGTACCTACCTAGTGCTCGTTACCGTTAGCATCAATATCAGTAGGTCTACCATGAGTTTACGCACACGATACTCGCTAGCGATTGTAGTAAGCGGTTTGTATGAAATTTCGTACAGCGCCCCTAGTGTGCCGTAGCGGAACTAAAAAGCCTACCATGAGGTGCATTATAGTATACTACAGTAGATAACGTATAGTAAACTATACTACACTCGCTGTAGTAACCATACAATTTTTGCACCATGAGTTCTAATTTTGACATTTGTCATAGTTTGTCTCAAGATTGTCTCAAGACCGACCCTTGTGTTCAATGCAATTGTATGAGTCTTGAAAGGGCCACTAGCTTGAAATATCTGGGTGTCACAATTGACCAAACGTTCTCGTGGAAGCAACAGATTGATACTGTATGCTCTAAAATCAGAAAACTAGCATATGTGTTTAAACGCCTCAGAGGAGTCCTAGATTTGTGTTACTTAAAAAATGTTTACTATGCATTGATTCAGTCGGTTACCTCTTATTGCATAACATCTTGGGGAGGTTGTGTCAAATCGTTGATGATACGACTGGAACGAGCCCAACGGGCTATCCTCAAAGCTCTCGTTAACAAACCTCTCCGCTATCCAACCACCGAATTATATGCCCTTTGCCAAGTTCCTACCGTAAGACAATTATTTATTCTCAAAGTTGTTTTGAGGAAGCACTCACATACCGTGTATGACTCAGACTTCATAAATTCTAGGCGCAGAAACGACAGGGTATGTGTTATTAAATTTCGAAGAACAGCAGTAGCTAGTCGCCACTATCCTTTCATTAGTTCTTGTATCTACAATAAAATTAATCAGGTCCTAAATATTTACCCACTTTGTCACCATAAGCTAAAGACAATACTCCTTAAATGGCTTTTATCCCTCTCCTATGAAAAAACTGAAGAAATTATTAAAACCACCATCTAAACTTCTACATTCCTCACACACCTTTACACAACTTACATAATCTCGCTCTCACATACACACACACACATACAATCTCACACTCTCACATATACATATAAACACCTGCACATTTATGTCTTTTTAAATTTGTGTAATCGTCTTACTTACTTTTATTGTTTTCTTGTGTTTTTCTTTTGGAATTATTAATGTAAAAATGTTAGTCACTGGAACTTCTAATGTATGGAGGCGGGCGTTGGCACCTGTGCCACAGCTTTTTTAAGCTTTTATAGGTGCCATCGTTCATAAAGTTTTTTGTATTGTGTGTTTTTATTGTTCCAAATAAAGAATTTTGAATTTTGAATTTTTTTTTTTGAGTTTATAACTAACTATTCGACGATAGATACGTCATTCACGGTAAATAATCTCGTGAAAGTTTCACGTTTACTATTGTAGTTACGTCAGACGATTTAACTATGTCAAGATATGCATCAACGTAAACCGTAATTAAAAAAACTTTTTAAACATAATATGAAGAGTAATTGTGTAAGAATTTAGGTAGTTATGCATAGGTTCGCCGAGATAGATAGATATATGTATGAAAAAATCTTTAAAAATAGTTCTAGCAATAGGCATTTATGCCTTTGGCTTTGGCATTTAAACATATATTTTTTTCTGGAAGTTTCTACGTAATTATTCGTACTCAGATTTAAAGCTCAACAAACATGTAGAAAGAAATTACGATAAATCGCCTCATCCATCCAGCGGGCTGCCGGGCGCATGTATTGCCATCCTAATAAATAAACAATAATCGTAAATTTTTCCATACTAAACGTATCCTGAACACAACCATAGGAAATTGCTCGTGTATATATTGTAAATTGTAATGCTGTTTTTAAGTGATTACTCCGAAACATGTTATAGGTAGTCAAACCCCGAAGCTCGGGCACTCCTAGGTTGGATTGGTCAAACCTCCGGCTTGGCATAATGACTTTTTCAAAGCCCAAATAAATGTAATATTTCGGCCTTTTATTAAACAATTTTCGTCAGTCGTCTAGCTGAGGCGTCTTTTGCGCGTGCGATGCCTATGTTGCGTTCGCCTGCGCCCGAGACTGCTGCTGACTGCTGCTGCTTGACTGAAGTCAAACGGTGAAATCCAAATGTATTTCGAGAATTGCCTGATGGCTTTTGCCTAACCAAAAATAATTAAATAAACCAGTTCCGCGAAGAGATTGTGTTTCGGGATTTCGGAACACATACACGATTAGTCCCCATGAGTACTGGCGCTGCACTATATGTTTTTAGGCCCGAAAAAGTGACATTCTTGTTTTATTGGAAATATCTAGGGAGCTTCTCTTTTTAAATGCAAGAGTAGAACACCCAGAGTTTTATTTCAAAAACACGATTTTTAAAAAAATATTTAAAATATTGGAATTTTCGTGGCCGACTGAGCTAAATATTCGTAAGTATAAAAAAAAAAATAGATACACTAGATAATTTATTATGTTGCTAATATATGTAGTGATTACAGCCGCAAATTATCCCTTTTTGAAATTTTCGATATTGTCGATAGAGGCGAAAGTATTGTAATTTTTACTGATTTTCGTTTTTATTTTTTTATATTATATGCAGGCGTGAGTAGAAGCTCTGTTTAGTACCAAAAGAAGCCTTGAACTGAGGTCTACATGTGACAAAAATACCACATTCACCACGAAGTTATTTCGAGATATAGATTTTCAAAGAATTCAATGTCAGGGTTGTCACTATTTTTACCGTTAATTCCGTTTGACTTTTAATGAGATAACTATGATCAATGCTCGAAATATTCAATATTTTATATATTTTTTTTTAAAATCGTGTTTTTGAAATAAAACTCTGGGTGTTCTACTCGTGCATTTAAAAAGAGAAGCACCTTAGATATTTCCAATAAAACAAGTATGTCACTTTTTCGGGCCTAAAAACATATAGTGCGCTGCAGCTGTACGTTTTGGAGCGCTATTCTTACTTCACTACAAAGTATACGCGAGTATTTGCGTACTGCTATTGATAGATTGGAAGAACTTTGAAAAAAAGTTATTTCCAATCTATACGTGATTAGTTTCACACCGTTGCGTGCTGGCCTTGTATAGAATGGATAGACGCGGCGAGACTCCAGCCGTTCAACTCGCAGACTCAAACAAGTCCAAACCTATAATATTAATTTAGTACCCAACGGGGTTTACAATGATAATATGGTGACATTTCTTAGTTTTATATTGAAAATTTGAAAAATTTAACAATGCAAAGCCGCGCAGAGGAATTTATTTACACTGGTGAGCTTATTAATGGAAAAAAAGTACCTATACTTAAATATATTATAATATGATAATATTAATAAAAGACAGGATATCGTGAATCAAAGCAAATTTGAAACACATTAAAATTAATCTAAAATGAATGCTATTAATTAAGAATGCTGTTAATTAATTAAGAACATGGGACAATTTATTATTTAACTACATACCTAGTTACTGTAAGAATAAACACTGGTCGTCAATTTTTACGAGGTTTGCAATTTTGCATAAAAATACAAGAAAAAAAATGGATAACTTCAACAATATTGTAGCCAGTCGCGGTAGAAAATAGTTACACATATCTTGTTATTATACATAGTTAGGTACATACATAGCAGTGTTGATTTCAGCGACAAGTGGCCGACATTGGATCTCGAATTTTAATTAGGTACATAGGAGGAATTTATACCGGCGCTACTTTTCAAAAATAGGTATTTGAAAGATCTATTGCTCCCTTCCTCCTCACCGAGCACCCCGAAAACTGTGCGATAGGGACAAATGCACCTTAGGCTACCGTATGGGCTACCGATAGCTAGATATTATATAAAATAGGCAAAAGCGAGCTCTCGTATTCCCCGGTTTTCTTCTGCAAACCTAAACCGAATAAAAAGAACAGTATTGGTATGAGAAGGACTTGCTCTATGTCTGTACGTTTTACTTTTTTTCGCAATGATTCATAAAATTGTATACTAGTCGTCTGTTTACGGCGGTCTAAATAGACAATTTTGGTAATTTTTGAAGGCTTTGAATTAGAAATATTTTACATTAGATACATACATTACATACGTTCCAGTAAAGTCTATTATTTGTACCTATGTTTAAAAATAATTTAACTAGTGCTATCCTTCGACGTTACGCTACGTTTCAAATTTCTGTCCAGAGAGAAAATAGGGGAATACGTTTGTATGGACAAAACCCCGCTACCATTTCCTCTCTAATGAAAACGATTAAGAAAAAAACATTTGCCAATCGAACATGGTGTGATTAAATAGCTGAATATCATGCAGGTGCTGAATTGAATGGCGCTGTTTCATAATTTGCTAAGCTTTTTTTCAACGGATAAGTTGTAGTCTGTGGTTGTAGTACATTGTAAAGCACTCTGATACTTCCAGTAGCCGATTAATAAATATTGCAAAATGAATTGAGGCTAAGTAATTTCCCATCACACAAATCTAATCGATGATTAAAATTTGCTCTGGGAATGTATATGATGCTTATGATATCCCAGTTGATGATGATGATCTTACGAGTAATATTAACCTGAATGTTTTAATGTTTTTGATGAACGTATTTTGATGATACTCGTCTGTGATGTAGCGTCTGTACCAGAATAATATAACACATACCTAAATGCTTGCTTGCCCGTTGATGAAACTGAATAGTAACTATAGTATTTCATAAATTGTTTATTATAATTAGGTAACCTACAAATTTTTAATAATTATTTTGATATTTGCTCTATCTCAACATACCTATGGATGTTGCGTGAATAGTTAGGTATTTAAAGATTTTTTACTGGTTTGCAAGCAAGTCTTATAACACTTATTATAGGTACTACACTACACTATTTAGCAATTCTAGGTTCAAATTGTAAATCCTGTTGTTACACAAAATATCTCATTAAAATTGGTCAAACCGATTGTTCAGTGACAAACACACATCTAGGAGAAATAAGTTGATATGTACCTAACTACCTACATAAATACATATTGTAGAAGTAAGATGTCAACACCAACTAAACGATTTTAAATTACCTAACTCACCGACAAAATGCAGAATATCTAAGTACATAGGTTATAACTACAAATATTTTATTCCGTTTCAAGTGGGGGCGAGCCATTGTTCTTTTTAAAAACATAAATGCTCATTGCGTTAGAGTCCTTTTACCTAATGGTAGTAGTATATAGAATAGTACATATTTTTTAACTAATAATATTGGCTTCCTATAAGCTTTCCTATATTCGCGGTATTTTTCGAGTGTCGAGAGTTCCCGACTACCGCTCCCGCTACAAATTTCAGTCTGTTTACATATTTAATAATAAAAAGAATTATTGATTCATTACTATCTATTGTTCATGAAATATACCAAAAAATATGAGTTTCTCAAATAGGTACACCTACCTACCTGTAGGTAATAATCACACAATAATCAACATCACAGACATGTATCAAGATAGACTAAGCGAGTGTATGTACTTCCCGTATCCAAACTAAGTTTATGAAACTTACTTGACGCTGGCCTACACTCAGTCCGCGCTTGCAGTTCGCCAAGGAAAGACGTGAAGCTAAATTCGATGTTCATTTGATGCAACAGTTCTCGATTCTAATCGATTTTATAATCGAACAGAAAAATGATAATTTGAATTAGCAATTTTTCAGAAAAAAAGGCATAGATTTTTTTAGTCATTTAATACGACTTGACCTAGAACTTTTAAGTATTTTAATACAAAGGTAATAAAAATAAATATTATGACATGGACCCCATTAGTTAAAGTGTCATCTTGGGAGTTTTTTAAGAAAACTCCTTATTGCTTAGACCATGTTTGTTTTTTCAGTTTTCCAAGTAACCCGAACATAAAAGAAAAATGGATCGATGCAACGGGACATAAAGATTGATTGATTGACAGTTTCATGACTTTCTTTCGATGGCCTCTCTAGTACGTAGTACATGGTAACTCAATGGGCATATGTAAGAAAAAGCTAAAACATAAGTTTACTTGTTAGAATATTAAAAGGTTTATAACTTTATTTTATCATTCCTCTGTCTATGGTAATTATAATTTTTCTGTCTTGAATCGATTTAGTAATCGATTACGATTCATTTATTTGACTACCTCTTAGACATAGATCTAGTTTGATCTGAATTCTTTCGATTTACTTCGATGGGATAGGACGATACTAGAATCGCCGCGCGAGTGGCGTCCTAATCGATTTAGCGTAAAATGAAATTACCATCACTAAAAAGCGCTCGTGACGTCATAACGCGTCAAGGTCAGTACAAAAAATATGACACGCTTGGTTTTCATACAGATCGCGGTACTTGCGTTGTCTACATAATATATGTCTGTGATCAACATCTTATGAACCTAGTTATGTGTTGGTTTAGGTATTCTTTTCACTAAAATTAAATCTTGATGTTTACTTACACTTATGATAAATAAATATTGTTAAAAGGCCTAATAACAACAGTATACGTTTTGAAGTATAGAGCATAGTTAGAATTAGACCATAATAAGGAAGGGCTTAGTTTACATAAAAGAATAAGTAGGTACCTACCTAGTTACACGAGAAATTTATTGACAAATATTTTTCAAAAATTCAATTTAAATGATGTATAAATCTTAATCTAACTACTATTATTATGTGTAAGTTTGTGAGAATGGATGGATGTATGTATAGCCCGGTCAATTTAAACCAAAAAATGAGGGTACTACTACATAAAGTCCCAACAGGCTGAATTTCTGTGAAGTTGTTGAAAACATAATTATAATCAATGTCTAAAAGTTCCCCATCATTCCCCTGTAAGCTAAAAATTTTATTCACGGTCAAAGGTCAAAAAAATGAGTTTTTCGCGATTTTCAGCAAAACGGTAAGTTTTATCATAAAGTACCTCAGGCAAAGATTGTAGATCATAAAATTGTCTATAAAAAATGTATCAATACTTTTTTTCTTACGAGCCACCGTTTCTGAGATATAACGATTCAAAAAGTTATAAAAGTTGTTATCGTCATAATATGCATGAGTACGCCACGTATATACATCTAGAGTAGTAATATTTTATATAATATATATATATATATATATATATATATGTATATTATATATTAAATGTTTAAATATTTTTCTATCGGTCATTGTAACTTATACAGTAGAACCTCGATAACTTAAATCTCGGTAACATAAAAACCTCTGTAACTTCAAAAAATAATATGTTCCCTTCCCATCAGAGCTCAACGCCTCTTTAACTTAAAATACGCAACCTCTATATCTTAAATAAATAATCTCTGTATTGGCCCTTAGTAACTTAAAGAAATGTTTCCACAACCTCTATAACATAAAATTGTTTGTCAATGAGTCATTTTGAAAGTGTCAATAGGTTTCGGTATTTATTGCTTGCACGTGTTTACTATGTATTGTTAACGTAAACAATACATTACCTATTGTTTCCTTTATCGAATTTTTCAAAGCTTTGCGGCGGTTAGCTTTATGACGACTTTAGTTCTATTGTGTAGGTATAACATAAAATTGTTTGTCAATCAGTCATTTTGAAAGAGTGTCAAAACAAAAGGTTTCGGTATTTATTGCTTGCACGTGTTTACTATGTATTGTTAACGTAAACAATACATTACCAATCTTAAAACCAGGAAAAGCTCAGCATCAATCAAATATATATTCATCAAAAAGTTTATTTACTTTAGTTATAGAGTAAGATCCCAGAGCGATAAGACATAACTTATTTTCTAAAAGATGAAACTTGAAGTTCTCAGTAGTGTCTCATGTACTTTGTATACCTGCGTGTTTGTGAAGTTTGCCCAGTGACACCTGGGCAGGTACCAGGTGAGAAAGGTGACTAAAAATAAGAGTTACTTTACTTAAATTTAGATGGCTGATTTTTAGATATATTTTATAGAATATCATTCTCAAATGGTATCGCAAGTATCAGACACTTTTCATGGACCAAAACTTTTGTCAGACGCTTTAAAGCTCCACCAAAAATAAATAAACTTTACTTATTTTTTAATGTCTGATTTTTTAATATGTTATCAACATAACTATTACAAAATTATATTTAATCAGTCAGACAAATTGGAATGACCAAAAATCCACTAAACACAAAAAATATTCGGCCGTGAGTACGAACGCGAGAGCATTATGCATGCGTTTCAGAGCGAGTGAGACGTCCATAGTAACCCGGCTCTCCTTCTTTAACTCACATTCTGTTTCAGTCTACTGTGTATGTGCGCGCAATGTATAGTATTAGACCGGGAGATATTGACACAAAATTTCGAGTCATTTGTAACAGGATGGCGGTTCTACAGTCTTAGTACACAAAAATAGCCAAACGCGCCAAAAGCCATTCGCCAAACTCACAAAAATAGCGAAAGTCAAACGATTTGTAACAGTATGGCACTTATTTTTCCTGTAAGTTTGAGGATCAACAAATATAAATACAAAATTTCAAAGATCTAGGTGTTGGAAATCTTCACTTATATAAATTAATAATAAATTAATTTTTCAAGTATGACAGCACTTTTTCCCCCTACTAGAAGTATGGCAAATATAATAATGGTCACATTTTATCAAATACTCTCCAAAAATCCAAATGCAATACTGCTACAAAAAGTTTGGCGAAAAAAAAATTTTTTGCAGATTTTCGGCGGTATGGCGACCATTTGGAATCGTCCGAAAAGTATGGCATGGCGATTTTCGTAAATGGCTGCACGAAGATGGTTACCTGTGCAAAAGTTAGCCTGGTACAAATGGTTGAATAATTGTTTTATTTAAATCAACACATTCGCGTCGGTATGGCGGGCTGTAAGTCACACCGGAAAAGTATGGCATGACACTACCGCCTACTTCTTTTTTATGGGCTATCGGTAAATTCTAAAATTTTTGTGTTACAAATCGTTTGACTTTCGCTATTTTTCCGACGAGTTCGACTAACGCCCACGCGACTAAGCCGCCGGTACCAGCGTTCACACCATCATTTTTCTTTTTGTCATTGCGTACTAAGACCCCTGTAGAACCGCCATCCTGTTACAAATGACTCGAAATTTTGTGTCAATATCTCCCGGTCTAATACTATACATTGCGCGCACATACACAGTAGACTGAAACAGAATGTGAGTTAAAGAAGGAGAACCGGGTTACTATGGACGTCTCACTCGCTCTGAAACGCATGCATAATGCTCTCGCGTTCGTACTCACGGCCGAATATTTTTTGTGTTTAGTGGATTTTTGGTCATTCCAATTTGTCTGACTGATTAAATATAATTTTGTAATAGTTATGTTGATAACATATTAAAAAATCAGACATTAAAAAATAAGTAAAGTTTATTTATTTTTGGTGGAGCTTTAAAGCGTCTGACAAAAGTTTTGGTCCATGAAAAGTGTCTGATACTTGCGATACCATTTGAGAATGATATTCTATAAAATATATCTAAAAATCAGCCATCTAAATTTAAGTAAAGTAACTCTTATTTTTAGTCACCTTTCTCACCTGGTACCTGCCCAGGTGTCACTGGGCAAACTTCACAAACATGCAGGTATACAAAGTACATGAGACACTACTGAGAACTTAAAGTTTCATCTTTTAGAAAATAAGTTATGTCTTATCGCTCTGGGATCTTGGACTATTAAGTGTAAAGATCATGTACTATTTTTACACGCAATAACTGGCTGTGATACGACATCTGCATTTTACAGGAGGGGTAAAACAGCAGTTTTCAAAATGTTTGAAAAACAAGATTTAATTCAATGTGCTGAAGTTTTTAAAAAGAGTAATTCAACTCAACAAGAAGTTATTACCAACGGCATCCGCTTTCTTCTTTCTATGTACGGAGCTCCTAAAAAAACTACCTGTTTAGATAAGCATCGATATGCATGTTTCGTTAAAACACTAAACATAAAAAACAAGTTCAACTAGCTTGTCTTCCTCCAACCTCAGT
This sequence comes from Colias behrii, assembly GCA_029959065.1. Classification (NCBI taxonomy): domain Eukaryota; kingdom Metazoa; phylum Arthropoda; class Insecta; order Lepidoptera; family Pieridae; genus Colias; species Colias behrii. Next base: position 2,227,537 of record JARWMC010000017.1, on the reverse strand, counting down.
TGCTGCTCACCAACATCTTTTTCGAGTATATTACCAAGTTCAAGTGTGGCTTGGTTATGATTAGCTAGACCCTACAGACTGGGGTTGGAAGTTGGTCAACAATATATTAGAGCCAGTTCAAACTTTACTTCCACCTGCGCCGGAAAAACTGCTGAACACTATTTTTTGCAACTGCAAAAAGGGATGCAGTGCTAAATGTGGTTGCAAAAAAGTCGGACTGTCTTGTTCTTTGGCATGCACAAATTGTCAAGGCCGGTCGTGCTCTAATATTGAATCACAAACAATGGAGGATTCGTTTGACTCCGACGAAGTATCATGCGATACATCGCTATTGACGCAATTTACTTGCATCCAAAATGAAGATGAAGAAGAAGCAGGAGAAGAAGAACAAGAAGAAGAACAAGAAGAAGATCAAGAAGAAGAACAAGAATTTGAAACTAACGAATAAGACGAATAAACTTCAACACTTTTTTTTCATTTACATCGCTTTTATCTTTCCCAATCTTTGAAAATTTCCGTTATTTCGCAATAGTTTTACATTAAACAGGATCACAACAGCTGACCCGTGGAGTAGGCCTACTGGGGAAACCACGTTAAAAAACGCGCTAAGTACACTACCTCATAGGTGGCGTGGAAACGTGTGCATATTATGACGATAACAACTTTTATAACTTTTTGAATCGTTATATCTCAGAAACGGTGGCTCGTAAGAAAAAAAGTATTGATACATTTGTTATAGATAATTTTATGATCTACAATCTTTGCCTGAGGTACTTTATGATAAAACTTACCGTTTTGCTGAAAATCGCGAAAAACTCATTTTTTTGACCTTTGACCGTGAATAAAATTTTTAGCTTACAGGGGAATGATGGGGAACTTTTAGACATTGTTTATAATTATGTTTTCAACAACTTCACAGAAATTCAGCCTGTTGGGACTTTATGTAGCACCGAATGTTTAAATTGACCGGGCTAGTATATTTGTTCCTCTTTCACGGGAAAACTACTGAACCGATATTTATAACACTACATCTTACTTATACTTATACTTATCTTACATCACTACACAGTGATGAAAGATGTTGCTCCCAGAATATCATATACTTAAGCTATAAATTTACTCACTTTTAGTATATACATGCTATCTGAATGCTATATATTAATACAGGTAAAGCTAGTACCTTATAATGATTACTACACTCTGAAACTACAGAAGTCCTAAATACTAATAGTGTTTTGTATTACATACATTAATAGGTATTAGACTACGTTCGCAATAAAAACATCATAAATGCAGACATTTATTAATAATTGAGAATACACAATAACGATTCATTTTATTTTGTTACAGTACGGATGAAGACGCACGGCAAGCGATGATGCTAGATGGCGGTAAAATCAAAGAGATTCAAGTGAAGCTGCTGCTGAGTTCCCGCTCAGAGATGCACAAGGTCATAGAAGCGGCGCGCCAAAGCGTGCCCCTCATGAGCCTAGCTGCTCCTTCACCGGTGCCCACGCCCGTGACAGCCGCGCCCGTTCAACAAGCGGCACCCACCCCTCCTGCTATCACCCCGTTCTCTGCAGCACTCGGCTCTAACTCCATGTCAGGCTTTGGCATCCCCGGTATCGGCAATCCACAAGAAATACCCCAGCCCGCTGTAATCGAACCACCTATTCCACTCTTTAGCCCTACCCGTAGCCAATCGCCTGATGAAGACAAGGAGAAGGAATTAGACAAATCGGATAAAAAACGCAAAGATGATAGGCGGCGAACTAGATCTCGCACTCGGTCGAGATCACGGGATAGAGACAGGAAAGAAAGAAAGAGAGATCGCAGAGATCGTTCCCGCTCCAGGGATAGGAGGCGCCGTGACCGCAGTAGGAGCAGAGATCGCCGCGATCGCAAGAGAGATAGGAAAGATCGCAGCCGGTCCCGCGATCGATCACCTCGTCGATCCCGCGATAGACGTAATCTCGATAAGAAATCTCCACCACAGAACTCTCAAGATAGAACCATGGACGGTATGAGCGATGCAAGCCGCTCGCCTTCACATTACACTGCCATGGCTAAGAGTATCCAAGCTCAACTCGCTGCCCTGCCTAACCCGACCCTCCCTAACGGGCCTCTCGCCAGCGTCAACGTGGCCACTAGATTCAACGACCCGACGATGGCCGAAGCATTAAGTAAACTGCAAGAATTAGGAAAGAAAAGAAATCCTAATGCATTTCAAGGTGAACCGCAGAATGGGAATAAATTCGTAAGCGCTCGCGGTGGTGCTACCGTGGCGCGGGGAGCAGGAAGCTTCCGTAAGAGCAGATTTGATCCTATTGATCAGAACAAAGATTGTTGCGTTGTCATAAAGAATGCTCAAAATCATACGAGCTACGGTGACGTGCGTCGCTTCTTCCCATACATGATCGACAAACACGGTATCAAAATGATCAACGATAACATGGGTCGCCGCACCGGAACTATTTATGTACGGTTTTGTGATTCCCAATCCAAACAGTTAGCATTGCAACGTAAGAACAACGAGCTAAAGGGAGCTAAGGTTGTAGTAGAGAGCTTAGATGACAGTGTATATGATGCGGCAGTCGATTCCTTTTTACCCTTCAGGGCTGAGAACGACACGGATGAAGACCATGCAAAGTTAGAAGCAGAGAAAAACAATACTTTGCAAAGTTTCAGCATACTAAAATTGTCCGAATTGCCCAATTTTGTTAAAGAACACGAAATTATTAAAGTGTTCAGTGATTTCTCATTACTGTCCATAATATTAGACGATTGTAGAACGACTCGGACAAAAATTGCTTACGTTCAATTCGTAAAGCCAGAAGATGCCAAAGTGGCTTTCGAACGAAAAGAGAGTTATACATTTGGAAGACGTCAAGTGTCTCTCACTCCATTGACACAAGAAGAATTTGAAAATATAAAACCGAAAGCGGAGAAGGCTGACGGTCCCCAATTAGATACAATGCAGAATAATCAAGAAAATAATATGTCGATTCCGCGAGACCCGCGCCAGCGCCGGCCGCAGCTGGACAACGGCTCCGCAGCGCCCGCCGCGCCCATGATACCAGTGCACCAGCAGCCCCAGGGTTTCTTCCCAAATCCTTCTTTCCCACAAAATATGGGACAACCGTTCCCTGGCGCGGCGCCGCAATACAGGGCATATCCCGCCCCCGGGATAGGAGACCCCAGAACTGCGGCAGCTAACTGGAACAACCGGCCACCGTTCCCGAATCAACCTAACGTTCAATTCCAAACCAAACCGCCCCCTATCAACAACCAACGGGCCGTCACTGTCAATATGGAAGAAGAGCCGCTCGACTCGGTTCTTATGAAAGGTCTGCCGAGAGAAGCGACAGATCGAACTATCGTAAATTTCCTATCAGATACGGGCGCGGTGCCGGCTAGAATACATCTAATGTTGGACGGAAGCGGCATGCCTTCCGGTGATTGTTTTTGTGAATTCAGATCGACGCAAGAAGCGAGGCAAGCCGTCACGAAGCACGGTCAAATGTTAGACGGCTGTAGAATCACAGTCGATTTGGTAACTCGCGGCGTCGTTGAAGAAGCCCTAGAGGGACCGAAAGAGGGCAAAAATCCTCCTCCTGGACCTAGTCTACTCGGCAGCGCTCCACCGTTCTTCGAAGTGCCGCGCTTCGCCGGTCCCGGCCAACCGTTCAGAGGCCGCGGGGGCTTCGATAGAGGAGGCTTCGACCGTGGAGGGTTCAGAGGCGGTTTCGACCAAGGCCGTGGCGGGTTCGACAAGAGCCGCGGCGGTTTCGATCAGGGACGCGGCGGGTTCGACATGAGCAGGGGCGGGTTCAGAGGTCGCGGCGGTTGGATGGATCGCGGCAGAGGGTTCGATAGAGGCCGGGGCCGTGGCTTCGGGCGAGGCCGAGGGGGCTTTACCAACGGCGACCCGCGCCCGCCGATGCCGATGAACGAGCAAGAGGAGCAGGACCCGGCGCTCGAAGACTTCGGAGCTCCGGGCTGCGTTGTCTCCATGGAGAACGTGCCCTTCCGCGCTACAGTCGATGACATCTTAACGTTCTTCACGGAATTCGAGTTGACCCAAGACGACGTGATAAGGCGGTACAATGAGCGCGGTCAGCCGACGGGCGACGCGCGGGTCGCGTTCCGCACGCCGTTCGACGCGCAGCGAGCTGTCAAGACGCGACAAATGAACACCATCTTCGATAGGCGAATCAACCTCACGATTCTCTAGCCCCTACCCACTGACGAGAGTGTCAGTACAGATGAATCGGACAGTGTGTACGTGAGAGACTTAACGAGCGCATAACCCACCGGCGTAAGTGTGGAAAATGTGATCGGTGAACGTGTAAATAAACTACGATCCGTAGTAATCAGTGTAAGAATTTAAATTTAGGGAAATCTAGAACGTTTTCTAGATTACAACAATATTTGTGCACATAAGTGGCTTTGTTACGTTCCATACTACGTTATCGTTTAAAACGCGCTAGTGTAGATATCTTGTAATTAATTGAATTTAGGATTAGGTATGTGAATACTGAATACTGACTGTGTAATAGAAATAAAAGACTTTCATAACTTAATTCGTGTATTTATTTTCTCAAAAACCAACACAACCAGAATAACATATTGCTATGTCGCAAGGTAAATGTGCAAAAGGTAACTTTTACATGTTTTAAATATATCATTGTAATTAAAGTTTCAAGACGACTTCACATGAACCTTGCGACACAAGAAATTCACAAACAGAGAGCATTCCACAAAGTTACAATAGAAACAGACGAATTTTACACATTGAACAAAACAAGCAAAAAGCACTTAACAAATTTTGTGAATAATTCTTTACAAAACACTGAGTATGACTACCGAGTGGAGTCTAGCAATAACTTAGAAAATTTATTTTGTGAGATGCGTAGACATAGACAACAATTACAACACAAGCATTCGCATAATTTTATGACAATAAGTAGACATTCGTAGGAACACTATTATAAACTATTTTTTGGGATAACAAGCAACTTGTTGGCAAAATACCAATCCATATAAATAGCCTAGGCTACAACATTAATTCTGTATCAAAACTTCTGACATTCGCACTATATTTTATTAAATTATATAAAAGCTAAAAACAAAAATGTGGTAAAGCGTTTGGTCAATTTGCAGTACTAGAGTAAACCAGTTATTACTTTTAGCATTTTTTCAATGAATATTGTGTAAAATATAATTCAATTGAAAGTAAATCTCAACTTGCTTTGCTAAATCTCGAGTTAATAAAATAAAATTGATCGAACGCCTCACCACTACTTATTCTACGTGCCCTAACTATGTATATAGTATAAAACACATTATACAATTCGGAGTTTCGTTCTAGCAAGGTTTATATCCAAAATTTTCGATATCCTTATTTCAAAAGGGTTATACGCTATATTTCAATTTACTATAATAATATACACTGGGTACATACAATTAGTTTTACACATTAATATTTGACTAATATTCAGTTTCTATATGTTTAAATAAAATTTCTCAAATATTTAAGACTTTATAATATCAAGATGTTGCTGTTGAACAAAAACTTTGATAAAATTATAATAAAAAAGATCCAAAAATAGCTAGCGAAATAACTACTAATAAACATAACGTTTAGTGAATAAATAAATTATTATTAAAATGAACATAATCATAAAACGGCATAACTGTGCATTCAATGAAAAACTTGTTAAAATGCAATTCTTTAAAAATTATTCTCAACTGAAGAGGTAAAAAACATTAACAAAATATACAGTTAGATGTACGGTGGTATTCTTTCTACCAAGTTTTAGTAAAGATATGGGATTATTTTATTAAGAAACACATTGAAAATCTACATTCACATTATAATTCAATATTTATTTAAATATACTATCGCGTTATTCGTAAAACATTGATTCATCGGAATCAACACAATATCTACAAATCTTAAACTATAAAACACGTATATAAATAGGATAGGTTATTCTGAAAATAGTTTAATTATTTATAATCCGCGCCAATATAGGAAGAAATTACATGATGGTGCGAGCGAGATAGCATGCTAGTGTGCGAAACGAATGACACGAGTCTATAATTTAATCCTTTATTGGCGCGGGTTGTACATTGAAAATTTAAATTATACTTATGTATATTTTTAGCAACTAGTAAATAGTAAGGAAAGAAGTCTGAAGTTTTTTCAATAATTTTAATAAAATATTTTTATAGGTTATGGAAGTGCTTGAATTTTATGTAAAAAGACAAATTATACTCTAACTTTGGAAGAAAAGTAAAAAAGTAAAAGGCAAAATCAAATTATAATTTTAATATAAAACATATTCAGATTATGTCAATCAAGGAGAATAGAGAATAGAAATATTTTATGAAATATAATAGGAGGTTAAAAAAAAAAGAAAATTGCGATTTATTTGTAAAACTATGGGTATCAAAGTATCATGTAGTTTCCCCTAAACACTAAAACCCCAAATTATGAATAAAAGAATGCATTATTTTATTTACTTAATGGTTTTCATTTAATAAAAAATGTTATATACAAATGGAAAATAAAATGTATCTGGTCCCACAGATTATAAAATTATTATTATAGAATTATTAATAACCGCAATCATAGAAAATACAATAGAACTTGCAGATGAAAAAGTTAAATGTAACATTGCGCAAAATTTACAAGATTTTAATTTATTGTACTTTACTATACTTAAATTAAAAATAAAACTCATTCAAGCGGATAATTTTTGAGAAAACATTCATATCTAAATCTATTGTTAATTCTTATTTACTTTATTATTATTATATCTAAAGACTAGACAATAAGTGGTACATAACATACAAAAAAAAAGAAAAAATATATATTGTAAATTCATCTGCAAGTGCTATAAAAAGAAATTTAAAATAAATAAAAACCTAGCGAGTAAAAGTACTAAAATTAAATTATATTTATGATAAAAATTACACTTAAAATAAGGTGCACCTTAAAATAATGCCATCTCACTCTATCTAACACAGATATACATTCGTGGAAAAGAGATGGCATGATTTCTAGGTGTTTCGGAATTTACAGAAATGCCTCAAAATGTTCCTAGCTACAGAGCGATCACAGAGACAGAAATATACATATTATAATATAGAGTATATTATATAAAAATACTATATAACACTCGAACGATACTTACATGAAAATAAATTTTAAATTTAATCAGTTTGTATAAAATGAAAAAAAAAAACATTCACGAGACAAATATCTATATTTTCCATTTGGTACTTAGATAGCCACTGGGCTTACCGGTTGAAACAATATCAATTAGATCAGAAGTACATTTTTTTTAATATTTTATAATAAAAATCATCCAAACTAGTATCGTTCGAAAAACGTATTTTACAAAATATATTCACATACAAAAGAGGTATATTACATTTAATATTACACACTGAATACACAATGAGTTTTGTTATCATTGATATAGTATAAAGGTATTGTTAGTGGATCAATATACTTTTTTTTTATTTTCATAAAATGTGTTTATAGGGCAATAGAATGTTTTTGAAGTGAAACTTCTTCATCGGGGTTGGAAAAAAATTAAGTGTAACATTTTTTCGTTACGCGTGACATTTTTCCGTTACGCGCCATCTTTTTCTTATCCCTACCACGCGTGATTCGACGTATTTCTGTAAAGTTGCATAATGTAAATTATTTTTTGAAAAATAAGGTCATAAAAAAGTTTCACTTCTAACGTGTGTACACTAGTACACGCACACATTCTCTTTTTTACACAAAAAATATTGACCAGGAGCAATACATATCTCGCTTTATGAAAAGAAAATTTATTTACGAGATTATTCGTTAGTTACAAAAAAACATACAAACAACATCAAAATATCATATAATATATTTTATAACCATAGCAAATGATGTGCTGCTCAAGTTTTATTAATTTATATTTTTGTGACACTTTCTTTCATAATATAGTAATATAAAAGTTACTATTCCAACTAAGTCTGTATCAGAGACGAATAAGGTTCAATTTTCTCCACTTAATACTATATCAATGAATAAACAATAAACATAGACAATAGAACTGAGTGTTCACACCTATAAGAGTAAAAGAGACAAAAAATTCCACAGCTACAAACATTCATAACCCATGTTTCTCAATCATATTAATTATAAAATTAATAACAATTATTTTTCAATATCTTTTCACAAGAGCTCTCTTTAGCTACGGAATCATTCTATCTCTTTCTACCGCGTTAAAAACTCAGTATTTTTTTCCTTGTCTTTGGTTTTGTCTATTAGAATGAATAGCTTTAAGAGGCATAACTCTTTACATTTATAGATTTCAATGTTTTGTCTCATTCACTCTTACGACCAATTACTTATAGCGAAAGAGACAAAACACTGATAAATAATTAGGTATTCTATGACTAATAATTTATGTAATGATTTCTCTATTCCGTGTTAGTACAGTTTTTAATGATCACTGGTAATATTCTTCAGATGATCTATAGATCTTTGAATCCTTTGCTGTGGTGGAATCGAACCTGCGATAGAACCTTCAAAAGGTTTATTTTTATTATTTTTCGACGAAATACCGGTGTATTTGCTTTGCTGAGTGGTGAATTTCACTTAAAAGTAACTTATTTAAGGTAGTGTTTAAAAATAATGTATCCGAGATCCATCGTTTATCCATCTTATTTGTTTCTGAAAAAGTATAAAAGTCGATTAATTTTCAAGAATCGTGTCTTTCTGTCTTTTTCTATGGTACAGAAATTTTGGTATGAGTGAAAGAGATAGCTGGCTTATACAAATCAATATAACAAGATTTTTACGTAAAAAGACTACAATTATGTTCAGATTAATAAAATCAATAAAAAAAAAAACACCTACTCGATTATTAATTTTGCAAAGATTTAATAATTGTTTTACGTGTAAAAATTTACTCGAAAACTAGATTTTAGAGGCATTTACTTCATGCAATAAATTACAATTGACTCACTTTTTGTTTTTATTCCTCGTGGGCGAGCTGTGATTTGAGTTGGGGCTGTCGCTCACTTCCGACGAACTCCTTACGTCGCCGTCCATCTGAAATTGTTTAATTGATATTAAATAAAAATTAAATAATATAGTAGGTTTGTACTAAATTAAATATTATACCTTTCAAGATAATTAGGTAGAGGGCACGAAATTGGCTATCCTGGGAAATAATGGCAGCATTTTCATCCCCAACTACTTACAGGAACACATCTCTTATTATTTTCAATTCTACATTATATTGCAGGCATGAGCATTTTAATAAAAAAAAATTAACTGCATACTTATTAGCTTAAATGATAAACATTTTCCAATTCACATACAGCACCAGATAAAAAATTGGTTGTCTGTAAAGTCGGTTTACTGACGATAGTTGAACGTGACAACGTCCGATTGTGCTTCTTTGTCGCTCGTTCCGCGCTCTCGCTTGCACTTCAAGCCTTACATGGAACGCCTCAGAGCGAGGTAACGCCGCATGAGTCATGTTTTTTCGTGCGTGCAGCCGGCTCTATCGAATTATAAGACGTTGTCACGTCAAAATTGGAATGATACATTCCCACCCTCACATTCTAACCTATCCTCAAGATACTTATCATCCTACACGCAGCATCCTCATCCGGTTATCTCACCTGGCCAGCCTTTATAGCATTATACGCGATCTGCAATATAAACATGGTCCAGACGATGTGCAGCATCAGCAGCAAGCAGAGCAGCGAGTTGAATATATAGTACGCGGGGAACATCGGCACTATTTGCGCCGCGCGGATTGACGTGCTGAAAATTTTTATTTTTTTTTTTATTGAAAACGTTTATTAACATTGGCCAATGCTTTCTCTGGGTTTATCTGATGGAAAAAATAACTTATGGGCTATATTACTCGGTAAAGATGATGGTTTATAATTTTTATAAAAGCATTCATAAATATCGCTATAGAATAAGTATTTTTTGAGTTCACTTGTTACATATAAATATACAAATCTCTCATAAAATATTAACAATTATAAAGATATATTGATGATACAAAAAGTTATTTATTTAACGGGTAATTATAATTAATATTTGGCATACATTTTAAATTGAGCATTCATCAATTACATCAAACAGCAGCTACTAATTAAATTTATGAGTTTAATTTCCAGATTAATCTTTAAAAACCAGACTGAAAAAAGGTAAATGAGTCAGGAGCAATTATTATGATTTTTTATAGCAGTAGTTATTCAAAGAGAAGGGATATAATGCCTTCTAGCTAAATCACTTTCCCACACTGGAATTACTCCTCCTAAGTCATAGTAGCCTAATAGATTAAAAAATCATAACTTGTAGTTAAGAGGGGTTAGGCGGTCAGCGAAAATTCAGCTATTCGCGCCTGAGGTAAGGGGTGAGGGGGTCCGCGTTTAGTATGGAAACAACGTGCTCGAAACTAAAAATCCTAAGCGCCATTCACATTTTTATCAAAAAGTGAATGAAAATAAATATTTTCATTCACTTTCATACTAAATAGTAGGTATTTTCTAAATCTAAAACAGTCACGAAATCGAGAAGGTAAATACCTATTTATTTGTGATTTTATACGAATTATTATCGTTAAATACGGTTATAATGAGCATTTATATGATATTTTAGAGGTAACTTCAGGATTTTTTTTATCGAGCAAATTTTTTCCAATCGTGTTTTGGAAACAGTCATCCCATCACACATACGTCCTGTAATAGATATTAGAAATTTCAGTGCGAAAAAACTTCAATATTTTCAATTATAGCTCATAGATAACAGTCCATTTTACCGTTTTCACCTACTAAGGGCCCTTAACTCACCTCCATATTATGTAGAATGGGAAGATTCCAACCCTTGTGGCGATCCACACAACCACCAGCATGAGGAACAAGCTGTCGCAGAGACGTTGGTAACTTGCGTATTTGGTTGCTTTTACCGCCTGAAAGATGACGTCACAAAATTAGTATACGATACAGACATTCATACGGATTCTGAATATATTTATGATAGGATAATTCAACTAAGAATTCCTTAGTAATTTCAATTGCTCATTAATCTATACTTTATGTATCCAGATAATGTCTGAAAAAATTTGAACTTATTTTCGAAAGGGGACTGCAAATTGCAATGTATTGCAACGCCGAATAACTTTGCAGCCTTGAACATGTATGCCTGTATTGGAAACCAAACAGTTAATCTATACTAATATTATAAAGAGGAAAGGTTTGTAATTATGTATGTATGTATGTATGGTTTTCACGCATAAACTACTGGACCGATTTCAATAATTCTTTCACCATTAGAAAGCTGCATCTTTACTGAGCAACATAGGCTAGGTTTTATCCAGGAAATCCCACGGGAACGGGAACTATGCGGGTTTTTCTTTGAAAACGCGGGCGAAGCCGCAGGCGGAAAGCTAGTGTTTCGTATAAACAGACTTAACGCACATGTGCGCAACGCACGTTGTGCGTACACGCACCTCTGTTGCGTGTATGCAACGAATACGTATCTAATTATAGTGTATGAAGGTCAAATATAACAGCTATTTGCATGGTATTTTAAGGTATCAGGTTTGTTATAAAAGCTTAGTGTATGGTTGTGTAATGTGTGTGCACAGTTCACGTACCTCCAAGAATATATCAGCACAGTCATGCAGCAGCAGCACTAGCGTCCCGATCCTGTGCAAGTTGCAGACCCACGAGAAGGAGAGCAGCGCGATGGTGGCGATGTGGTGCACGAACATCTGCCAGAAGTCCTTCCGACGGACGTCCCAGAACTGGGATATGGTCAGCGACCAGTAGAACGCGGACGATATCATGTAGTACCACCATACGTCGCTTGTGAGTCCCTGGAATGAGTGTAGCAGGGTTTTTAGTACGTTACATTCTTGTCAAAACTTTTTATGCAAAGTAGTTCTGAAATTGTTTGTGTGAGAAATACTATCGTAATTATAATATCTGGACAATTCAAGAACTCATTCAAGTAAATAAATAGATTTGGGCAGGATTAATGTTATGGTGCTGGGAGGTAATTTTAAGGTTCCCTTCATAAAATTTTCATCATTCCCTTGGCTTTGTAAATAAGGCTGTAGGAATAAATGTATGTAGTTAATAGGTAATTGTAATATTATGTAACTAGCGACCCGCCCCGGCTTCGCACGGGTGCAATGGCGGCCGGCCGGTACCGCCGCAAACGCTACGTCCCGCAATTTTTAAATCTGTAATATCTTCGAAAATATTCACTTAAATCATACGGTGTAAAAGGCCATATAGATCTATATTAAATGAACAATGTATTCAAGGTATTTAATTCGTTAAGGATTAATGCTGTATTGGTTAAAATCGCTTCGAAAATTAACCATTATTTGTCGTAAAAAGTAAATGACAAAAAAAAGTTATTGTGGGTTATCCATAAGAGATAGACATATACCATTGCGGACTTTTCTGTAGACCTTTTCAATGTGTACAATACTTAGTACATTATTTTGATAAAACTCGTAGGGTTCAGCCTGCGTTTACAATGTAAGCGGAAAAAATGTAATTATTTACGACATCACATTAGAAACCTCAAAAATAACAGTACTTCTCCACTATTTAATGGATGTTATTATACATATAAGCCTTCCTCTTGAATCACTCTATCTATTAAAAAAAACCGCATCAAAATCCGTTGCGTAGTTTCAAAGATTTAAGCGTACAAAGGGACATAGGGACATAGGGACATAGGGACAGAGAAAGCGACTTTGTTTTATACTATGTAGTGATACTAACACTAGGATAAGATTTTACTAATACTATATGGGCTATGTGGCCTGAAATAAATGAATTTTATTTTATTTATTTATTTATAAAATACTAAATATAGTATTGCTCAAATTCGGGCAACATGGCAGTGGCTACACCTGGCTGTTCCGCAAAATGATATTCCTCTTCAAAATTATGGATTGGACTGTTCATACAGTGTATATTGATGCGTTATCAGATAATGTAGCATATTCATTTGTATTTTAATGGGTATACTCATTGATAATAATATATCTTAAAAGTGCTAAGTGATGATTGAATCAAAGGCAAGAAATGACTTTGAAATTTCCTAAAAAATAATATTCCTGGAATCATTCTGTGTTTTATACATGTGTTATATTAGTCAGTTGAACCGAGTTGTATACTTTGATTAATTATTGATTTAATAATACTGAGTCATGTTGTTTATATCGTTGGTTATATCTATTAGGTAATTGATAAAAAAACACTACCTGTAACACAAATACAAAATGAATCATATTGCATGAAATCATACAATACGTCACACTTAAAAACTATGTAGTCTTACATAGAGTAATAGTATTTTGAAATGAAAATGTGAGCTTATTTGTATAATATAATACCTATATAATAAAAATATATATAATTAAAAAAAAATTAAAAATGACAATTTAGATACCAGTGTCATTTTTAAATAACAATGAAAGTATAAGTGAAATAGTGACATATTAACTACATTCAATTCTATAATATAAAAATGAATCGCAAAATGTGTCGCATAACTCGAGAACGGCTGGATCATATTTTGTTAATATTTTTTTTATAATATTCCTTGAAGTACGAGGATGGTTCTTATGGAGAGAAAACGTAAACATGTACCACGTGCGAAGCCGGGGTGGACCGCTAGTGAAAAAATATAAATGATTAACTAAACTTTTGTCAATCATGTCAACCACACTATTTTTCTCAACATTTTTTAAATATTTTTACGGGTCCCTCTATCGGTCAGTAGTACTAACCATTAGGTACACACTTAAGGCTATACAAAAGCTATTATTGACCAAGTTGTGTACGGTTGACGACCTGTAACACTTAACGCTATTCTAGTGAAACGCTATGCTATGGATAACATTGTTATTCAAATTTTAGTACCGATTTGAGAAACTAGGTCATAGTTTGGTGCATTTTGATAAATATTAAAGCTGTTTATCCTAATATAGGTATACTAGCTGTCCCGGCAAACGTGGTTCTACCTTGCTCTTATAACTTGAGTATGAAAAATAGATGTTGGCCGATTCTCAGACAAAATTTAATGAGAATCGGTCCAGCCGTTTCGGAGTAGTATGGTTACTAAAATTGTGACACGAGAATTTGTAAAGAGATTAGCTGTTTATTAGGAAGGCTTATAATAAACATAGATTGGACTATAATGTGCATTGTAATATGAACCACGATGTACGCATCATCGCGATATATTATTAAATACGTAAGAGAACTGCGTATTATTTTTAAAGTTATTGTGTTAAAGTAAACAGTTTTATTAGTAACTAGCTTACCGCCCGCGGCTTCGCCCGCTTTGTCTAAAACCTAATAAATTATATACTAAAACCTTCCTCTTGAACCACTCTATCTATTAAAAAAACCGCATCAAAATCCGTTGCGTAGTTTTAAAGATTTAAGCATACAAAGGGACATAGGGACAGAAAAAGCGACTTTGTTTTATACTATGTAGTGATAGTAAAGTAGATGAAACTACGTCCGTATGTAGTATGATTTCGATGATATTTATATATTTATGCCTCTGATACTCCTTTGCTTTTGAAAGATGACTTTATCATAAAAAATAAAATAGAGATTAAAAAAAACCTAATAATCCTCATCAAAAATTACGATTTTTTAGAAAATGTATTTTTGAGCTTAATGCCTGCTCATTCCGTGTTAAAAGTTGCAAATATACTGCATGAGAAATTATCTCATGTCTAAGAAATCATCTAGTCATGAACTATCGCTGAGTGAAAGTTGTGAAAGTAAAAATAGGTCTTGCTGTTTCAGAGAATAACTGTAACACACATACAAATGCACATTGTAAGAAGATATTATTTTGATGTTTAAAAATGTAGTCCACAGATAATTACTCGTTTTTTGTTAAGAAAATAATTGTCTACATTTTTATTAGTTTTTTTGTAAATTATCGAATACTAGCTATGCTCCGCGTTTTCACCTGCGAGGCTCCGCTTCTGTTGGTCTTAGCGTGATGATAATATACAGGGTGTCCCAAAAAGTAGTGATGAACGGAAGCTGGGAGGTATAGGACCTAGAGGGCTATCCGAATCACCCCCATGTATGTTATGCGATTTTTCGTATTTTCGGAGTTATGACGTTTTTTTCAATTTTTCACCTATCGCCGAGTACGATGATATTTTCACTCATGGTGACGTCAATTATTGCGCTAGATGCTTGATTTTTTTTTTTTTTTGCAAAGCTGAAAGATAGGCCAATTCAGTATGGTAACATTTACTATCGTTAGATCTTCGAATGGAATAAAAAAAAGAATTAAATGCCAAGAAAGATAAAATTACCCAGTATGTTCACAACATCAAGGGCCCATAAAAAAATAAAATCACTTAAAAAAAGTTTTCCATTTGGCTTTTAAAAACTTGCTCTATCTATCAGGTAGCTACCCTGAAAATTTCATTTTATTATTCAGAAGGCTTCAATCGAAAAATTGAAATCTAAATGTGGTAAGTGCAAAAATTTTATTAACGTGATGATCATTAAAACCAAATTAAAACCCCGCTGTTGCTCAGTGCAAGTGAAAAGTCACCGTAAAAAGTTGTCTTTTAAATGTCTGAATGCCCTTTTATCATTTTTAATGTTTTCTTTTGCTACTATGAATTTTCGGGTTATTTCGTCCAAATTGTGGCATTCTCTCGTCTTTGTAGTATCCCCACGGAAAAAAATCAATAGGGTTTATGTCCGCGGACCATGGAGGCCAGGCTAAAGGGCAAAGATACCCTGAAAGATGGATTGGACGCCTGCCTTAAAGCCTGGCCTCCACGGTCCCTCGACCTAAATCCCTTTGATTTGTTTCAATGGGGATACTAAAAAGACCTCGGCTACTTGAGAGAATGCCACAATTTGGACGAAATAACCCGGAAATTCATAGTAGCAGAAGAAACCATTATAAATGATAAAAGGGCATTCAGACATTTAAAAGACAACGTTTTACGGTGATGTCGCACTTACATTGAGCAACAGCGGGGTTATTTTAAAAATTCCTGGTAATTAAACACCTATTTATTGGTTTTAATTTGGTTTTAATGATCATCATGTTAATAAAATTTTTGCACTTACCACATTTAGATTTCAATTTTTCGATTGAAGCCTTCTGAATAATAAAATTAAATTTTCAGGGTAGCTACCTGATAGATAGAGCAAGTTTTTAATAGCCAAATGGAAAACTTTTTTTATGTGACTTTATTTTTTATGGGCCCTTGAAGTTGTGAACATACTGGGTAATTTCATCTTTCTTGGCATTTAATTCTTTTTTTTATTCCATTCGAAGATCTAACGATAGTAAATGTTACCATACTGAATTGGCCTATCTTTCAGCTTTGCAAACAAAAAAAAAAAAATCAAGCATCTAGCGCAATAATTGACGTCACCATGAGTGAAAATATCATCGTACTCGGTGATAGGTGAAAAATTTAAAAAAAACGTCATAACTCCGAAAATACGAAAAATCGCATAACATATATGGGGGTGATTCGGATAGTCCTCTAGGTCCTCTACCTCCTAGCTTCCGTTCATCACTACTTTTTGGGACACCCTGTATAGCCTATAGCCTTCCTCGATAAATGGGCTATCCAACACCGAATTACAATACTGAAAAAATTTTTTAAATCGGACCAGTAGTTCCCGAGATTAGCGCGTTCAAACAAACAAACAAAGTCTTCAGCTTTATAATATTATTATACAGTATAGATTTAATAGGAATAAAAATGTTGATAGACACTAAAAATTGGCGTCAAGGCTCTTCTGAGAATATGCAACAAAAAACAATAGTGCAAATTAACACATTTGTTCCCAACATGCATTATTGTGCATTCACTAAACGGGCCAAAATATGAATATTTATAAACGTTATTAATATAGAGAAGAGAATATATTGTATTCTTATTGTATACGATGCACATAGTAGTAACACGACAGTTTTTCAACTCATATTGAGTCAAACACACATTTTCAATTTTATTACACATATTTCAAACATGTTCTTTGCGTGTGACCTCTGATTTCCGCTCGATAAAATTAAGAAACGTTATCTAAAAGGTTTTCGGCTTTAGCGCTTGCTGATAAAATCACTGATAGCCTACTTTATACCTTTTGACGTATATTTTCATACATTACTAGCAAACCGGGCGAATTCCGTTTCGCCACCAGAGACACCTTTTCTTTGCTATAAACCTCACGGAACCCGAGACCTTTCCAACGAATGCAAAACCGTGGAAATCGGTTCGTGCGTTCTGGAGTTATAGCGTCAGGAAGGAAAACCCGACTTATTTTTATATAGTAGATTTGTCATTTCAACTCACAAATAAATTAAACGAATTTTTCGGATAGTTGCGAAACTAGTCCTAAATATTTTAAACGTACGCTAATTCTAAAAACGTACAGCAGCCACAATTGAGTATTTGAATAAAAAAATTTTTTGTGCTAAATGGAAAGATTATACAGGGTGTCCCAGAACTTAACGTCAAGCCAAAACGGGGCGACAGGATTGATTGTAACCATCATGAGAAAAATCTGAAAAAAAATCTATTCCATGCCTTTTGAAAATTATGGGCATTTATGAAAAACCTAAAAATTTGGTCAACCTGTAACTATTTTTCGGTTATTGTGGTTAATTTTTATTATTTTTGTTCATTTAAACTTTGGAACCGTAACCCTAAATAACATTTCTAGAATCACAGTCAAAAATAATGACACAATTGCCCCAAGTTTCCTTGAATTGAAGACTATTTGTTAAACTATGAATTTAAAATTTTCTAAATTTGTCGACTTTGACGGCCCCTCCTTTAAAAAAAATGCACTAGAGTGCCTTGGCAAGTGCCATTAAAAGTTGGCGCATTTAATCAGGATTGTAAAATAGTACAATACTTGTTAGTTTCATACTAAAAAAAATGAATGAAAAAATAAAAACCTCAAGTAACCCGATTTCTGCTAACCCATTTTATTCAGTTAAAATGTTTTTTATTCGTACAAACTCTTGGTAGGTTCTTATTTTTACGGCAAAATGATGAGAGAGATGGATAGTGGACATGTTTGCCATGAGTGAGCGAGACAGATAGTGACGCCACTTTTACCAAAGTCAACAAAAGTAAGTAAAATTAAAAAAATAAGTGCAAGTAAGAGATTGGATTTTTTTATTGGGGCGTTCTCAAAGAAGTACTAACTACTATTTTTTTATTATTTTTTTTGCAATAATTCAAAAGTTATTTCAAAATAAAAATTAGTCTTTGAATCCAGTACCAAAGACACACCGACAACTCCCGAAGCGTCACCCGAACGCGTGTGACGTCATAATGTTAGTTTTCACTCATTGCAGTTTATAGAAAAATAATAAATACAGTATTTTGTTGGTTTTGATCTATTTAATTTTTTTGTCATTATTAAAATTATATATTATTTACATTAATTATCTATTAATTATATTATTTAAATTTATATTAAAATTGGCGAACCTCAAAAGTTATCGTTCTTGTTTTGTACCATTATGTACGAATACTACAAAGGCAACTCCTGACAAAAATCGGTGATCATAAATATATCAACATCAGGAATATTATCAGACTTTGCCTTAATAAATCCTTTATCACACATAGCTAATCGGAACCAACTAACAACTCGTATTTTAGCAATATTATTGTCTAGTCACGTGTAATAGCTGTAAACGCTGTACTGTTAATAAATAGCTATAACATTTTGACGTCACATCTATGGTGACCAGTCATGGCGCGTTTATAGTCACGTGATTTTAATTTAAATTTCATCAATTTTTAATTGCTTATAATTTATTGAAAAATATATTTTTGGAGCTTTTTGCATTAAATATCAATATTATTAATAATAAAGTTTTAAAATACATAAAAAAAATCAATAATTTTTTATTATTCAAATACTCAATTATTAAATTTGTAGCCGGTAGCCACAGACATAAAATACTATAGGAAAACAATTTGTTCAAAGCAGAACAATCATAGTTACAATGATATATTTCTCTACTGCTCGTTCATCAAACTTGCATTATCATTCAACTCCCAAATTATACGGCTAACAAGCGTACCTTTTTCTATTTTAACATAAGAAACGACACTGTAATGGACTCATTTAGTCATTATTTCAGCAAAGGTCACCGCATAGATCACAGAGCAAGTAATATAGTAAGAGACGGCACTCAGTACTTTTTTTTCGAGCTCACGCACACATATGCATGTATTACTTAGGTCAAATCTTATATACCAACCTATGAAAAGTTTACGTCAAACATGACCCACATTGCTGCCAACATTTAAAAGTTAACGTTGCTAGTGATGTCTCTTTAGGAGTGCTAGTATCGATAAAACTTGATATCGATAAAATTATCGATGCTGGGTAACAACACTACTAATTCTCATCCATATTCAAATTTATAGGAAATTAAAAATAAAACACCAACAATGTAGATCAATAAGTTTATTATAATATTAATTATATAATAACATTTTTATATAATATTAAAACACACTATTATCAGCAAAAATGGATAATTCCATTTGAATTTTACTGAATATCTTTATTCAGGCATGTAGGACTTAATTCGGCTTAAATATTATGTGAATACAACTAGATTCACATTTTATACTTTTCCTTGAAATATTTTGCGGGATTTCTATTAAATCTCGTTCTAAATTTCGATACCAATATCTCTGCCGTTCGGATCGCCATATTGGAAATTGTATATGAAGCCGTTCAACGTTGTTTTCTTTGGACATAATAATATCTCCTCTCCAATTGATTCTACAGCTAGAACATGACGTATTAGAGACGTTTTCTCATAAATTGTTTTGTAATTATTATGTTTTATCTTCCTTATAGAACAGTCATTGGGTACATATTGCAAATATTTAGTCACAAATCACAATTATTAATTTTAACATTGTTTACACAATATAACACTTTTTCTTCTTTTTTCACTTTTGGCAGAAATATTACAAATTAAAAAATTCAATGTACTATACATTAACTGAGTAAATAACAAAATCTACGATATACGAAGAACAAATTTTGTTTAACATCCACCAAAACAATAAAATAAAACGCCATTTTGAATTCAAATTTCAAACAACAAATCAACATCAAGATTTTGTCTATGCTTAAGTCTTAACCATTGACAAGAAATCGAAGAAAGAAAGAAATAATTTATTATTGTACTAGCTTAAAATTAAATTGTACAAAAATAAGGTTAAAAAAAGAAGAAATAATAATAAATAATTAAAACTAAAATATTAAATCTTTTATTATATGATTACATCGGAGAGGCCAACATTAGAAATATTTTTATTTATTCTAAATGTTGGCAGGCCAGACTTGACCTTAGGTCTTGGAAAAGTACAAAATAATTTGAACTCTATGTCAATTGAATGAAGTTTAAAATTGCTTGATAATGTAAGCCTAACCAAAACGATGTTCTCAAGTGTCGACCCACTGGCATAGATGTCAAGACCACCGCGTGAGGTCGTACTGAGCCGTGATTTAGTGAAAATTTAGCAAAGCGCATACATAATAGACATTTTTTGCATTTTAATACCAAGCCAGGGCTAATCTTTTGTTTTTTACAATGATAAAACTGTTCTAATTTCCGATAATTTTTCAGTGAGTTACAAAAAAAGACGGTCTCCTCAAGTAGAATGTCTTTTTATATCTTGTAAAAATTAAGAACTATCCCAGACTATGTATTCCCGAATTTAAAGTAGAGGTCTTCCGTTAAAATACCAATGAATGGTCACCCATAAAAATCAATAAAACGACCGTACCGTACGTTGCTTAATATCGTTCCTTTACCTTTCACTGCAATTGCTGTCAGTACATCATACACTATACAGTCAGTCATCTTTTCCACTTCAAAAGAATAAAGTAAAGTTCAAAATGTCCAATTTAATAAACATCTTGGACATATTTAATAGAGTAAGATCCCAGAGCCGTAATACACAACTTATTTTCTAAAGCATATAAATTTCGCTTCACAGTAGTCTCTAGTGTACTTTTTAATATCTGAATGTTTGTGGAGATCTACCGGTGACACCTGCGCCACCTGAGCCAAAACTAAAAAAGAGTAAAATATCTTAATATTTGAAAAATACTTACTGCATTTAATATGTATATCTATTTGATTAAGATGAAATTTATAATTAAAGTAATAATTAATCATTTTAAAAATACTTAAATATATTGCATATGTATAGGGAAAAATAAACTAACATACTAGACTGTAATAGATTGCGAGTTTAAGAAGGGGAACCGAATTACCATGGATGTCTCACTCGATCTAAAACGCATGTATAGTGCTCTCGCGGTCATACTAATGGTTGAGTAATTTTTGTGTTTAGGGGATGTTTGGTCATTGCAATTTGTCTGACTGATTAAATATAACATTGTAATAGTTATCTTAATAACATATCAAAAAATCAGACATTTAAAAATAAATTAAGTTCATTTATTGGAGCTTTAAAGCGTCTGATAAAAGTTTTGGCTCAGGTGGCGCAGGTGTCACCGGTAGAGCTCCACAAACATTCAGATATTAAAAAGTACACTAGCGACTACTGTGAACCGAAACTTATATGCTTTAGAAAATAAGTTGTGTCTTACGGCTCTGGGATCTTGGACTATAAGTCATATTACGCAATCGAGCCCACCGTTCGACAGCGGCAAGTTCAATGTCCCGTGATAACGAAACAGCTGATCCGATTTTATTGGCCGCGATAAACCGTCCGTTACGGCTGTGATAAAAACAATTGTGCCAAGATCGTCTTAATCTTGGTAGTAATTCCTAAAAAATGGTAGTCTATACAGGGTGTCCCAAGAAGTAGTGATGAACGGAAGCTGGGAGGTAGAGGACCTAGAGGGCTATCCGAATCACCCCCATGTATGTTATGCGATTTTTTGTATTTTCGGAGTTATGACGTTTTTTCAATTTTTCACCTATCGCCGAGTACGATGATATTTTCACTCATGGTGACGTCAATTATTGCGCTAGATGCTTGATTTTTTTTTGTTTGCTAAGCTGAAAGATAGGCCAATTCAGTATGGTAACATTTACTATCGTTAGATCTTCGAATGGAATAAAAAAAAGAATTAAATGCCAAGAAAGATTAAATTACCCTGTATGTTCACCACTTCAAGGGCCCGTAAAAAAATAAAATCACATAAAAAAAGTTTTCCATTTGGATTTTAAAAACTTGCTCTATCTATCAGGTAGCTACCCTGAAAATTTCATTTTATTATTCAGAAGGCTTCAATCGAAAAATTGAAATCTAAATGTGGTAAGTGCTAAAATTGAATTAACATGATGATTAATAAAAACAAATTAAAACCAATAACAAGGTGTTTAATTACCAGAAATTTTTAAAATGACCCCGCTGTTGCTCAGTGCAAGTGCGACATCACCGTAAAAAGTTGTCTTTTAAATGTCTTTGCTTCATGGATTTGCAAATTTTGCCACGGAAGAGACTTTTCACGACCTTTCAACGACTATTTTATTGCTTATAAGATGGAAACAGTTAAATTATTGTAAACTAAAACTGTTAACACCCCTCCTATGTGTTCACTACGTAAAGTAAATATGATTTTCAGTACCGTAAGAGTATTATATAACCAATATCCCCATGTTTACATACATGGGAAGCATATCGCTTATCATAAGGTAAGGATTTTGCACAATTTGCAAACGACAAATATATTATGATGGATAAGTTTTGACCTCCGAGCCAAACGAGTATGTACTTTTTTTCTTTTTAATTAATAATAACTATTTTTGTATTATCTTTCGCACTTATTCAAAATATCGTTTATATAAAAACAGCTAAGCTTACTAAAAGCGTAATGTAAAGTTCCAAATATTAACAGATACACACACACATAGATATAAAAGAATTTTACACACACAATCACTTATACTAGCAGTCACACACACTCATACACGCGCGCCTACGCGTCAATACACACACAAGAAAACTATAACACTACTCCAATTCTTACCTGATGAGGATATCCAATATAGCAATGGTCGATATTCCACAGCCATGCTTTATCCCACAGTATATACATGCCGAAACTAAAGTTGCACACGTAAAACGTGAACTTCCACAGGTTCTCGCAGAACTTGACGAGCGTAGAGGGCTTGTCCTGGCTCCGGCGGAGTCGAAACCAGCGCTCCACCTGCCGCTCCGTCATGTCCAACTGCTTCGCTAACGCGCATAGCTGGAAATAGGCAAAAAATCAGTATAAAGAAAATAGAGTGGTGTGATCATCACCTGGGGCCACCTCATCGTTGAAAATTAATACAAAAAGATTAAGTAGTACAGAAATCACCTGTCTACCTCGTGGTTGAAGACCAATAGTTTGAGATATCGCTTATTGTTTAGGGTGAAGCGACGTGAACGTTAATAATAATTACGTAGGATATTTAATAGCCAATTTAAAAAGCAGGCAAGTTTGTAATGAACTGTTGGAGCAAGGGAGATGTTAGGAATATAGAGATACTGATCATAATATTATATTCCTAGGTGTAATTCCTCTAGAGTCTAGACTGTTTTAATGGAAATGGGCGGCATAAGGGCTAGACATTATTTTTTACGGCTTCTCGTAAACCAATTGGTTTTCTGGAAAAACGCTACCTTAGCGATAAAATTGCCTGTAGTTTCAACTTTGTTATTATGTTTTGTTGTAAATTTGCTAGCCTAGTTTTATCACCAGTACAAATTTTTTGATTGACTGAATGTATTTCATCCTTGACAAAACAACAGTACGTTAACGAAGTATAATTAGAAATTGTTACGCACTATTTAACCTAATCTGTTTTATGAGGTAATCCCGCTGGCCAAACCTGAATAAATAAACGTGTAAAAATCAAAAGTGGAAAAAAGCAACAAACACTTATTGGACTTTGATTTTGTATTGTTATTTAATTAAAACGTTGTGATTCATGAATACTTTAAAAAATTTTTACTGTTTAACCTTATGTTCATCTTTTGTGTATATTAAGGGTGCTTATCCACCAATAATGTGCGAGGATGTGTAGCGAGGATTGTGTTTGTAAAAACCATTAAAGGTGGAAAAGCACCCTTAAGTACCTACACATAAAAAATAAAGGAGATAGCCCGAAGCTAATAGCGAAATATAGGATAGCCAACCATATTCATGTACCAAGAAAACGTAATATTCATGCACTAACATCTTCAGAGGTTAAGTAAAACATTAGGTACATTGACTGATCTCGTTTCATGCGTGAGATTACAGAGTAGGAGTATTCTATTACAGAACAAATTGTTGTAACGGAAATGTGTTTAAAATTCGTGACCCAATTCTCAGATGCCTTATATTACTAATGCCCTTGAAATCCTACGTAGATATAAGACTAGTGGGAGTCCAATATTGCTTGCTTTAGTATTTGGACAATATTCATTGATGCTTTTAAGCCCGGCATTCACTACACGCACCGCGAGCCGAGCCCCGAGCTGTACCAATCCGTGGACAAATCCGTCATCACCCACACACTACACGAGCGCCGAGTTGTAGTCCAGTCGACTGTGAACTTTGGTGAGCCTTGCAGGTATCATGGAATTATTAAAATTAGTGACGCATTATGGCGAATGACGGACAAGTCCACCGACAAATCCGCGCACGCACACACACGTACGGATTTGTCCGGCGCGGCTTGGGTGCGGCGCGGCGCTCGCGTCTCCAGACGGCGAGCCCGCGCCGAGCCGCGAGCCGCACCCACCAACACATACACACGCAGATTGGTCCGCGGACTTGTAGCCAGCTACAAATCCAGCGGATGGGCGCGCTTGTGAATGGTGGCCGTTAAGGACCAGTAGCTGAAAAAGATGCATTTTTGTTGTGTCCATAGTCGGAAAATGTGAGCCGTTTATGAAAGCGTTCAGTAATCTGCCTTTCTTAAGAAAATGTTAAAATTTGAGAATTAAATAGAGAAAGAATAGAGAAAGAAAGATTGATTTAATTTAAAATATACGACTCTTTCATATTGCTGAACCGTGGTACCATCTTTATTCCACCAGAAAATTATTATACAAGACACAGTGTGTGCACATCTCAACAGCAAATTTTGATGGCATTTGGTAAAAACCTACACTCAATATCTAGGTTAATTTTCATCACAAAAAGCATTGATTTGTCCGAGAAACACTTTGAAGGGCAGATAAGGTTCTTTACCATAAACCATACATATTAATAGGTTTTGGAAACGTAACTTAGATAAGCAAAGCTAAGCCTCGTATTACTCAACTTGGTCAACCTTAGAGATACATGAAAAATACATTAAATTAACTGATCCAAAACCAGTATTCCAACGCACTATAAGAATTTGAACATAGTTTTATTATCGTGCGAGGATTATTATGTTTTCTTGTGTAAGATGTTTTAATTAATAGCGTCGTGAATTAATTAAAAATGTAACAAATGGCTATTTAGATTAAGTAGGATATGTTATGTTTTTTATAGTCACATAACCTAATATAAAGTCAGTAATATAATTTATAAATATCATTATAAGTACTTAGGAGTGGAAATCGTACAGGACTTTTTTAGATAAATTAGTGACTACATACATGAAACCTGATTAAAAAATAGCATAATATGTATGAGCATAGGTATTCCACACATCTGAATATCTTCCTGCACCAAAACTTATCCTGATTCATAACAAACATCCATCCATCTAAGTTTTTGTATGTATCAATTATTGTCATTAATAAATTAATACTACAGTAGTTTCATAGAATTATAGAAGTTTTTATACAGATAGTCTTATTTTATTACAAGCGGAGAATATCGCTTGTGTTCTATAATAGCGGTTTCAGGCCATTTATACTTACATAATCGTACGACTACATAAAAACTAGCATAATTTATTCAGAAATCGACCTTATTTATATGAGTGTAAGTTTGACATTAAATCGACAATGTTTGTTGTAGAAAATAGGTTTTTGTCCGTTACAATACAATATACATGAACCATTTGTAAGGCTTAGTGCCTACTTAAACATCAGTTAAAGTGCTATTTAATTTATTAGTAACTAGCTTCAAGCTAGCTTCCCATCAGCGGCTTCGACCTACTACGAAGTCAGAGAAAACCCCATACCTAGTTCCCGTTCCCGTGGGATTTTCGGAATAAAACCTATCCTCAGTCCTGTGTCAGGTCTCAAGCAATCTCGGTACTGGGTATTTCATCCGAATGAGAGTGAAGAAGAGGCAGACGCACAGTTACTTTCGCATTTATAATATTAGTTAGGTTATATTCATAAATTAAAATAATAGATAGTATATTATTAATTAATTTAAAATTTTAACAATCAGTATCGTCCTGAATTAATTAGTGATAGTTGACTTACAGCTTAGGTAGGTACTGAATTAATTTTATTTTACGAGAACCTTCTTCTGAAAATAATAAACAGAAGGTGACCAAGGGAAGTATAATTCTTTTTTTTTTTTTAATACCTAAATACTTAAACTGAATTATTTGAACAAAACATGGATGGATGCAGGTTAGAACATGTAGTAGGTACGACTATGGTATTTATGTAAAAGTGCGACGAACTGTTATTTTCAAACCGTCTCAGTAATTTTGTATGTTTCCATTTGTGATGATTAGGTATGTTGCTATTTTTGGTGCAAAAAAATCCGACATACTAACAAAAGAATAAAGATATTAACAGAAATAAAAAACCGCACTGCAGCTAGGTATATTCTGCTGTAATTTATACGACTTTGTTTTACACATGCTTACCTAAAGATAATTAAAGCAGTACAAAATTAATTTTAAACGGTTACAATGT
The DNA here is from genome assembly GCA_029959065.1 of Colias behrii. Lineage (NCBI taxonomy): Eukaryota > Metazoa > Arthropoda > Insecta > Lepidoptera > Pieridae > Colias > Colias behrii. Next base: position 2,200,607 of record JARWMC010000017.1, on the reverse strand, counting down.
CGAATTTAAAGTACTTAGGTATCATGTTAATTTCTCAATGTATATTCACATAATACCTATACGTAAACAAAATTGATTTTAAATTGGTACTACGTAAGTACAATTGTTTAAAGAAATATACCTATTTCTTACATTAATTTAAAAAGGTTAATTAATGTTATTACCCCCAAATGATTAACATAACACCTCCTCATATAAACACCGCTAAGGTATACAATTTATTGTTTAATTACGCAAATGTGTTATATTTACCGAATTTTTTAAAGTATTCGTAAGTATATTTAATACCTACGAATCCATATTTAGGGTTCCGTACCCAAAGGGTAAAACGGGACCGTATTACTAAGCCTCCGCTGTCTGTCTGTCTGCCTGTCTGTCTCCAGGCTGTATCTCATAAACCGTGATAGCTAGAGAGCTGAAATTTTCACAAATGATGTATTTTCGTTGCCGCTATAACAAAAAATACTAAAAATTAAAATATTAAAGGGGGTCCCCATACAATAAATGATTTTCTATTATAGATGATATAGTACCATTGTGCGCGAGCGCGACTCGTAGTTGGCCGCTTTTTTATATTGTTACAATGCAAACAACTATATCTTACGATCGAGGTTCATGTAAAAAGGCCTGTATTCAATATTTATACTAATTATCTTAAGAAATGCATGTTATTATAACATTCAACATAAACGTGTTAGTTAAATAGCATCATAGTTATTTGCACATGCCATTCATAAAATCATAAATAGTATGCTGAGTATTTCGAGGGCATATTTGCTAGTGAATATTATAATACATATACCTATTATAATATATACTAATATTATAAAGCTGAAGAGTTTGTTTGTTTATTTGTTTGTTTGTTTGAACGCGCTAATCTCAGGAACTACTGGTCCGATTTGAAAAATTCTTTCGGTGTTAGATAGCCCATGCATCGAGGAAGGCTATAGGCTATATTATATCATCACGCTAAGACCAATAGGAGCGTAGCCACGCGGGTGAAACCGCGGAGCGCAGCTAGTTAATGATAAGCTGAAAACAGGTAACTTGTAAATTGCCTTAAATTAACCTGTTGACAACCTCAACCTCTTATTTGTCTTCAGGATTATGAATATAAAATTAGGTACTGATTGAAAAATTAATCGTCATGGGAGGAAGAAACATAGGTAAAAAAATAGATATATTGTTTGAGATTTTAACGGAAACACTCATAAAAAATATCAGATCTCGTAAAGAACCAAGTTCCCTGAGCTAAAATACGAAACGAGAGATGTCCTGACTTCAATCGTTCTTTACCTAACTATCATCTAAGTTCTAGCAGATCATGCAATAGTTCTATGAAATAGCCAATGCACTTATAATATGTTAGTCAGTCCGCTTTTTATTGGGTCAGGTGGTTATGAAGACGCTCTGTTTCAACCCGAAAGGTACAGTAGTAATCCTGGCTGTATTAACGGCGTGTCGATTTACAGAGCATGATTAAATTACTTAAGGCGTTACCCGGCAATTTCGACTATGTTCAACCTCTATAAAGTCTGGTACAACATAAAGCACAATACCGAAAAAAATATATAAAATAGGATGGTCTTTGATCCTTAATTGCTCGCGAGGACTTTTTTCCAAAGTTAATAGATTTCTAGAAAAAAAATGTGCCGTGGTCATCGATTTTTCCGCAAATACTCTATAAACTTCGTAACCTGCTGACTTAGAGCTCTGAAAATTTTATGTTTAATAAATTATCAGTTACACAACAGTCCCTGACGAGGATTTTTTGTTTCACTGATTGGTATCTTTTTAAATACAAAATGCGAGGAAAAAAGAAGGTGCAGCGGGAGAGGTTTGAGATCCGTTAAGTATGGTCAAGGTTATTAGCGCATGTATAAGCCTTAAAGGGGGAGCATATATTCAATGATAGTATATTAAGCCGCAGGTGTTACTATAATTCTTACGGGTCGTAAAGTCGGATTGATTATACCACTGAAAAGATCGTTTCTACGAATTCTATTTTTGGATCACATTAGCATAATCTATCCTAATATTTTAAAGCTGAAGAGTTTGGTTTGTTGGTTGAACACGCTAATCTCAGGAACTATATAGGTCTGATTGTGAAAATTATTTCAGTGTTAGATAGGCAATTTATCAAATCATTGAGGCTATAAATCGTCACGCAAGAGCCAATAGGAGTGGAGCAATGCGGGTAAAACTACGGAGCACAGCAAGTAACTTATAAAAACCTTACAAAAACAGTCTCTTCGGGAGAAGCAGCTAGTATAATACAATAATTATTACAATACGACCCGCATTTCGGAGATTACAGAACTTTAGTCGCAACTATCTCTTTTAAGACGACCATTTAACGACCATGAGGGGCTATTAATGGGGCAGGCGGATAAACTATTCCTGTTTTAATTCTTTACATAGTAAAATATATCTTGCCTAATGAAAGTTAATGCAAACATGAGGATTGAGAAAAATAGCTAAGCTGCCTTATATTATAGAATATGAGGAATGATAAATAAGGAGGCATTTTAAAGTAAATCATTTTAAAGAAGCAAATTTTTTTAATGAATGGTCAAATAATCATTCATATTACATTACAATATCTAATAAAATTTAAATTCTCTTTAAGTATTAAAATACTTCTTCTTATTCTTCTTATACTTCCCTATAAAATATATCCTGCTTGCCGTAAGTAAATAAACTTATTTATATCAGAGAAATGCAAAAAGATAGCACAGTCAATCATCACCTTTAAGATAAATGTATTGCCTTGACTCGTCGACTCAAGAAAGATAAATACGTAATTATGTTCTTTATTTATATGCGAGTCAATAATATAAGAGAACAAGTCCTGTTGGTCAGATTTTAAAGGGTTCTCATGTATAGGTACATAGATAATTATAAGCTGGTTTCTCAATAGAGTACTGATTTGGTTAAGGTTTGTGAAAGCATATGTCACATGCTAGAAAATATTTAAACATCTAAGCATGGTGCGAGACGTTCTTAACATCAAATACTCAATTCAGAAACCGGTCTTTTGCTATAGCATTACAAACTATGAAATTATTATAAGCATATAACCCCATTTTTAATTTCTTAACAGGTGGAAATCTATACTAATTATAAAGTTGCAGAGTTTGATTGAACGCGCTAATCTCAGTAACTACTGGTACGATTTGAAAAAGTATTTTGGTGTTAGATAGCCCATTTATCTAGCCCATTGAGGAAGGTTATAGGCTATATATCATCACCCTAAGACCAACAGGAGCAAGCAATGCAGGTGAAACCGCAGGGCACAGCTAGTGATTAATATCTTCTCTACAGCTGGTGATAAGTAAAAAAATCTTCTAACCTGCTTAGGTGTTTTAGGTCCTGCCCTATAAGCTGCTTCAAGTTTGAGGTTGTCTGGCGCCCGTCGCGGTCTGCTATCTTTTATGCCCAAGTACTTGCCGAAAGGGGCATAGAAAAACCTAAAAATGTATGATTATATTAGTCAGTGGTTTGTCATTTAAATATTATAATATATCTTATGAACTGCTCAAATTAATTTATATCATTTATGTTTAAAAATAATATGGATGAATATTGTTTAAACTAATCAATATATGAAACTTTTTATATCTAAACTTCATTCAAGCCTGTTTATATAATGGACATAAAATCAGATTTATTTAAATTTTGAAAATCAGGATAACCGTTATAACCCCCCAATGCTGACTTACATTCAAAATAAAAATTATAACTGAAAATTAAAATCTTTCTTTTATATTTCCTTTAAATATACGCAGCATGGAAGATTACAGATGATACCATAATGTTATTTTACTCTATTCCTATAATAATCACATTAATAAAATTTGCATTTAAATTGCATGCCAATGCTAAAACCATTTTCCTCAACTGGACTTTTGATAAAGAGATAAGATTAACCAAAATTCAGCTCAAATGTTTGTCATACAATCAACATAATAATCAACAGATGTACATACAATCATATTTCATGTTTACAAACAGATTTTGGGAGCATAGTTTTAAGATTTGAAAATGCAACTGTGAATTATTCTTCAGACTGCCACATGATACAGAGTATGTATTCCATAGATACTGAGCCTGACACAAATTTTTATTTTTTTATTGTCTCAATTTTTTTTTATTTAGGTCAGTGTTACTGTCAGCAAAAATGATTTTTGTAACTTTTAATAGCTATACTACTTAATAAAGTATTATGAACTCCGTTTTGTACTGACTTGACTGGGAATGCAAGTTAATTAAAATTAGGGATGCATCGATACGCCTTTTCGCCGATACGATACCGATACCGATACTCTTATAAAAATATCGGCGATACCGATACCGATACGCTTATTGTGAATTCAAAAATGAAGGTATCTTTACTAATATTATAAAGAGGAAAGGTTTGTATGTATGATTTTCACGCATAAACTACTGGACCGATTTTGATAAAATTTGGCACAGATAATCTTTAGACCCTGAGAAAGAACATAGGCTACCTTTTATTGCGAAATATGTACCACGGGCGAAGCCGGGGCGGACCGCTAGTAATAAATAAATCACAAGTCAGATTTTTCTTTTATTAATATAAAAAGTAGAAACATAGGTTAATAATTAGGCAATTAAAAATTTTAGTAATTAAATTTAACATTGATACGATTTTTGTTTAAAAAACAAAGTAATCTTAAGTTTTGCGGAAAAGGCGATTTCGCAAGTCTGTTTGAATAAGACCTGCGCTGGAAAATAGTCTCTCAAATGCAACAGAACTGTTAAATGAAAAGATTTTTCAAGTTTGGGTATAAAACGTCATTGCGCCAGAAAACGAATGGATTTGCATTTCTCGATATATTGGGACAACTCAACAACACACTCACAAGCGCGGGGTTTCCCCAAGCATAGTTCATGCCTCGTTTGCAACGGAATAGACGAGACAACACGCTCGTTTACACTACATTTTTAATTAAAAAGTATCGTTGAATCGGTCATAAAAATATCGTCGATACCGATATATCGGCTAACCCAAAGTATCGCCGATATATCGGTATCGGTATCGGATGCACCCCTAATTAAAATTAAAAGTAAATCTATTATATTATCACAACAAAACCTGTAAAATGTAAAATAATACAACATTTATTATTTAAATTACTCTTATCATTTATCAAAAACACTCAATAGCAGGCATTAAAATCTTAATAATATATATAAATCTTGTGTCACAATGTTTGTCCTCAATGGACTCCTAAACCACTTAACCGATTATAATAAAATTCGCACACCATGTGCAGTTCAATCCAACTTGAGAGATAGGATAGTTTAAACATGTAGGTACCACGGGCGAAGCCGGGGCGGACCGCTAATATGTTTATATATTTTAATACCAGTTTCCAGGTTTAAAAATTAATTTTAAATTCTATAGATATAATATAAACTCTAAAGCTATGATAAGCAAATATCTAGTAAAATTTCATGCAAATATATTATCATATGAGAGATTTATAGTATTTTTTCTTTATCTGGACATTATCAGAGTAACTGTTATCATTTACTCATTTAATCAAATTAAATGATATTTTAACTATAAGGAAATACCTATTGTAGCTATAAAATATTCAAGATAACACTTTAGTCTTAATATTTTGTACTTAGTGATTGAGACAACTATGTCCAGTTTTATTTTGTCTATATCACACATAAATTGGAACTAAACAATCACATGTCATGAAAATTTAGATCAATTAAAAGCAGATTCAACAAAAACCATTCTGTCATTATTTAAACTCTTATTTATTAAGTATTGATAGCTACTTAAATATATACTGTAAATAATATTATCAAGAGGGAAGTGAATTCATAATTAATAATGTGTTTGCACATAATATTATGTTAAACATGAACATGTTAATTAATATTTGATACCTGAATTGGCATCCTTCTGTGTTACTTTTTAAGTGTAAGAAAAATATAATGATTCTAACTAATAACATGCTAACGATTTCTTGTTCTAATCCTTTTAAGGAATCCCAAGAAATGCACGATTCCCATTTCAAAAAGGTATCGCAGCGTATTTCTAATGATGCGATTATAGAATGAAATGATTATTAATAAATCATGTTTCAGTTTCACATTCGGCAATTTTTAAATACGCCCCCGGACTTGTAACGTGAAATATATTCGTGAATGAACCCACGTTTTTTCGACGAGTAATTGAAATATTTGGCACTTACCTTTCTAATACATAGCGTAGACTTATAAAAGCAAGCGCTAACGGTATAGGAAAGAAAACATGCCGATGGTCCGTATAAATTACAGTCTTATCCGGGCCAGGCGCAATGTCAGCCCAAGTTGTATTAGGCGGTAACCAAACATATTCACTCCAAAATGTATTTATTACCGACTGAAGCATTATAACACGTATTAATCACTTTACTGAATTCACCACTCAGTTTGTTTTAACGAAAATATAACTAAAAATAATAAATTACTTTTCACTACCGCAGGCGACCACCACATTCGTTTGACGGATAGAGTGATAGACAATCTATGACATTATGATTAGACAATTAGACATAAGTCATAACGGAAACAAATGTTGCCAGCAGGTACATTCGGTCGCGTTTGTCTTCAATAAACAGTATTTTTTTTTTTATAAAAATGTTTTACTATAAACATTTTCCAATCTGACCTACCCATATTTTATTTATTTATTTTTATCATACTAGCTGACCCGAAATCTGTTGTAGGTACTGAATTCGCGCAAACTTTCAAACGCATGAGGTTGTACCAAGAAGCTTATATCTAATGGTTGTACGAATTTTATTTTTATTATTGGCGCCAATTTCTTAAGGTTTTCTCAATTCTCTTTCTCTGAACAATAGGGAATACAATTAAGAAGAATTAGCAAAATCGGTCTTGCTAGACCTTGTTTACTCATTAGGTATTTCATCATCATCAAGTTGGAATCATACTCCCACATTATTTTATGTGATCCTTGGCCAGAAATTTGTGATAACGTTTCACGAAGTGACATTAGAAAATTCATTTAAAAATCAATGGTAAGTAAAGCAGTAGGAGCAGTAGTATAATTTTAATATAACATACATTTCTTAAGATAATATGTTCAATAAAGATCATACTTAAGTACGTACTATTTGAAATGGGTGAAAATTTTCTCATTGGAATTAGGGTAATAATAAAAAGAAACAAACATGTCATACGTAGCATCAAATCTTTTATTTCCATCCTTTTTACTGCATACATAAAGTAATACAAGTGCGCAACAAAGCTCATCCATACATTTTCATTATGACGCTACAACACTTCCACCTCTTAAATAAAACTCAACAAAAAGCTCAAATTTCTTTCCTTAAAAAAACAATTTTTATTAATTTCAATAAATTTCTTTTCCGTAAATAATGGCTTTTAACACAAACAATAAGAATCTTTGGAATAAAAATTACTTAAATTATAAATCTCTATTTACCATTTACACAGTACCAAACATTTAACAATTCTCTATGTACTTCTAATTTATAAATCCACAATTATATAATTGGATTCACTATATAGTACTCATAAGACCGTATGTTGTCACTTGTACATTTTTTTATTAAATTATAAGCCGCGCCATTAAAAAATAGTTTTTTTTAATCTCTTTTCTAACTTATGTCTAAATTATTATATGATTATTGTTCTAAGTTTGTTCTTAATCTCAATATAATAATGTAATTGTGCGCATGCTATCAATGAACATACATTCAAAATGTTTTATTATTGACGTAATTTAATTTAAGGGATGTTAAAAAATTCGGGGGTTTTACTGTAAAATGATTTGGCACGGAGTTTTTATTTATTTATTATTGATTAACTTCATGAACGTTTTTCACAATTTTTTAATGGCGCTACAGCTATCCTTACCCTCCAAATATTCATGATACCGTTCAATTAAAAATAGCAAACGTACGCCTAATTACATTAATAATAATAATTACGATTAACATGTTAACAAAGGCACAGATACCTTAGCATATCTTCATTTTGTATATTTTACTCTAACCATAGACAACATAGGCGCCAAAAACTTCCCTTTACATAACCTCATTTTATTAACTTTAAAAAACTTAAATAAAAAAGAAAAACTTCGTATAATTTGTTCATTGTTCCTTGTGGACAAGAAAGTACAGTTTGCATAATAAAATTAAACCTATGCGCATTAAGTTTCTTTGGTCTGCGTTGGCACAGCATTTTCTCATTAAACTTAGAAACAAAATAACGTAAGGGGTTCCGTCTACAATATTTTCGAGAAAATATTGGGAAAAATTAAGTATGCAAGTATAGACTAACAAATTTACCTAAATACAACCGTAATATAATCATTAATCAATAACATTACCTAACTATTTGTATCCTATGAAAGCGTCTTCGGGGTGATTTAGCAAATTACCTACTTACCTAACTATATAACGTGCGAAGATTTTTATATCAATTGATATGGACTTTTTGGTACTATTTTATCGTATGATTGAAACCACAGACATATCTGTGATTGAAACCATACAAAAATCGTACGCCTCGAAAACTTGTATAGACCTAACGCACAAACATAGTGCCATCTCTCTTTAACTTATTTAAATTTCTATTTGAATATTAATTACGAAAGAAACAACACGTTTGTTAAGCTCGATGCATACTTTCAAATGCGTCTTTTTGCCTTGCGACATTTAATAGTGTGTATATTATTATAACAAGAAAATAAATAAACAACTATGTTTATAAAACAACGCGGTAACATACTTTCTGATAAGTATGTGTTTAAGAGCATGCATATTTGTTTTTTGAAGAATATATTATCTAAGGGGAGTTAAGATTATGAATAATTTGTATATTATTAAGATAAATTAATGATATTTTTGTTGTCAATCTTACAACGAGTAGCGCAACGCCTCAATTTGATATATTTTAAAACTATAATTTTATATTATTTTAACACAACTTTGCCTTAAGGTGTAGGCTTGTTCACTTTTTTACTTTTAGCACTTTAGTAATTGTTCGTCAGTTTTATTAATTTATAGAGCCTTTTATTAATTATAATAATATTATGATATAGTAATAGCGTACTACCTTTTACACGTTGTTTATAGAAATTAAGTCCAAATGGTCCCGCTAAAATTAATTAATTAAAATGCTAATATTTTTAATAAATGCTGGTACGATAGTTTAGTAATTGATCAATAAATAATAAAAATAAATTAAAAAATATTAAAACAAGCTCTCAACACTCCATATTAAGCGACCGGATAACTCTGTTTTAAACAAAACTATAAACTCACAGTTTCATACAAAAATCAACCCTAACTACAGTACTTAAAGTCTAATTTGTGTTCATTTGTGACAATCGTAATGTATAAATGTATATTTTTTTTAATTATTATTTGTACGACTGTGCGTATATAGTTTTAACTTTCGAAATGAATAAAAATAACAAAAGAAAAAAAGATTTATCCCATTCCCTAAATAATTCATCAAAGCTATTTTGGTTATTATTTTTAAATGAGAACTATAGTAGAGTCATTTTAATAGGCAACATTTGACAGTTCAACAAAATTCAACAACGTAACCTAGTAACGACGACATAGAATAACATGATATTTCGTTTTGTTAGAACTGCACATTTGCTTAACTTTTTTCAATTACGATTACCTATTTATAATAATAATGACCGATACAAGTAATTCTAAGATTTTATTTTACTGATAAACCATACTAAACATAATAAACAATTTCTGATTTAAAGAACTGACGTCGCTACAATTTTGTGTCAATAAACCTAATTTCTTTTTAAATACCAGAGACGTTACTCTAAAAATCAAAATCTGACATCTAGAATCGAATGCATTGATTACTTGTGAATAAAAATCATCATAAATTAATAAATGCGTTGTGTTTTTTTAATTATGTATTATACTTGTCTTATATATTTTGCTTATTATCCTTAAATTTACGAAAAAAAGTATATTACTGGGACAGGGATTCGCCTGATGAATTTTAAAATTGGCATGTGTTTCAAGTTCGATTGACAAATGTTTCAAGTCCGTATCGATAAATTCACTTTAATCGATGTTTTTAAGCAGGTTACCTCTCTTCGAAGATAAAATTGATAGACGTCAAATGTTGCCTATTAAATTGGCTCGACTATAGTATTGATATCATATTAAATAATAGGTAACGTTAAAAGGAGTTTAAATTAAGTATGAATTATAAGTTGATTCATCAAAATAGCTTTAAAGAACTTTTTCCAGTAGATTGACGCACCACCGAATTTTTGCCATATATTTAATTAAATTTTAATATTAATTAAGCTAATAACTATAATTATAAAATATACTGGACATAAGTATCTTTAGGATCTCAATATAATTATTTGGTGTTCATATTACATTAAAAAGGCCATAATGTTTTATCTCTCACAGCACAAAAAAGCCAGTCTCTCACAGTCAAAATTTTAAGCCAAGTTAAATAAAAGTACACAGTAATATTTTAAGTTGGCAACATTTTTGAAAATGCTGTCCGAAAGCTTTGTATCCATTGCGGATAAAACTTATATAAAAAATAGTAACTCAGTACAAGATCAACTCTTGCAAGAAAAATAATAGTAAATTTAATACGTATAACACGTAAAAACCTTTGCGAAGCGTTCGAATCCTTTGAAGATGTTTATTTCTCCCTGGAATAAGAAAAATAATTATTTTAATAAATGTAAAAGTCATCATTTATATTAGATACGATTATAAAACAGACCATGACTAAGTAGGGTTTTATTATTAGCATCAATTTCGAAATAAGAACCCCATCAAATTGTATAATGCAAATTTTCGGCAACAAACTAAAAATTTTCAATATTTATTTTTTATCAAAACTTAACGATGCAGGCATCATGATCGATTTTTCTTATTCTTTAAAACAAAAAATATATTTATAAACCATTGTAATAAATATAACAAAATAAAAACAAAAAATAAATAAAAATAACAAAAAATGTATTTATAATCCATTTTTAGCAAAAACAGAGGTGGGAGGTATCAAGGGACACCCAGATGGAACGAAGATACTAAAATAATTGGCTTGCTTTCTACGAGAGAGCTCTACAACTATAGCAAAAAGTGTCGTTACAACTCTAGGTCTTAATTCCTTCTAGCCCCCTTTCGCAACGCGCGATAAGGAATTTCTTTTCAAAAAACATACAAACAAGCACTTACTTCCTACGGCTCAATCTATTAGGTGTACTGTGGTTCGACTGATGCGAACTTTCGCTAACATCTGAGCTCGAACTGCGGATGTCGCCTTCCATCTGTAATATTTTATTAATATATCTTTTATTATTATTCTTTTTTTTTTGTTATAAAGTATTAAGTAGATCGTATCGGGGCTTCGCATATGTGGATAAAAATAAATCAAAAATTTATTAAACCTGGGGATATGTTAGTTATGTAAAGCTTATAAAAAATACTAAAGAAAAAAATCTGTTTTTAGAGAAAAGCAAAAGCGCCTAACATTTTTTAGGTTGCTTTGCACTGTGCTTGTTATTTTTTTTATACAAAATGATTTTTGATGACGATGGCCAACTGATAATTGTCTCGCAGCTTTTATTAATAGTAATAATGAAATAAATAAACATCAAATAGGCTTCGCAACATTATCAGTAAGTATTTAAAAACTACCCTACTTTTTTCATTAATTATTTCATGTATGACGTCACAATCTTACCTTCCCCGCGTTAATGGCCTTATACGCGACTTGCAGTATCAGCCACGTCCAGACCATGTGAAGGCACAATAATAGGCAGAGTAGAGAATTGAATATGTAGTACGCTGCGAACATCGGTAATAGCATCGGTGCTCTTATTGATGTACTGGAAAAATAATATTTATAATTATTTCAAGATAAGAGTGAACAGGAACACTTCCTAGAGAATCTCGCGTAATTTTAATTATATATACGTAAAATCACTTTTTATTGAAAATACATACACACACAAATATACCCGCCCGCACATACATAAACACTCACGCAAACACACCTGTTTAAATCTTAATATATATAAATCTCGTGTCACAATGTTTGTCCTCAATGGACTCCTAAACCACTTAACCGATTATAATAAAATTCGCACACCATGTGCAGTTCGATCCAACTTGAGAGATAGGATAGTTTAAACATGTAGGTACCACGGGCGAAGCCGGGGCGGACCGCTAGTTTTATATAAGAAGTCAATTATATAAGTTTGTATTCTGGAACATGGGCATCAACGTTCGTATTTGATTTTCTGGAATAGTATTATCACTACATATTTGTCTGTTAGAAATAAAATAAACTATTATGCACACGTATACGCACGCACACGCACACGCACTTGCTTATAATTTTATTAAATACTAGCTGTGCCCCGCGGTTTCACCCGCATTGCTCGACTCCTGTTGGTCTTAGCGAACACAGCAACATGCTCACAGAATACATAATAGTAGCTAAACGCTACAGAACGGACACTCTCCGCCTCCCGCCAAAATTAAACACTTACCTCACCCCGCACGATCATGATAAAAATGGGCCGCATTTTTCTGCAAGGACGATACGCAACGAAGATTGACAACATTAATCAAATTGACTTAAAGTAATTTTATTATTTTGGATTTGTGATTATCGTTTTTCGTAGAAAATGGTTAGATATTGTGCTGTTTACGGATGTATTTCATCAGAAAAACGCGAATTTTTTTTTTACGCTAGTCACAAATGTGCCAACCATAAAGCGTTAACACACACATTTGCAGTCTCTACAGTATGACTGTTAAAACGATAATTTTGTATGGAGTGTCCGGGGTGTGCTATAGCTTTCCTCGATAAATGGGCTATCCAACACTGAAAGAATTCTTCAAATCTGACCAGTAGTTCCTGAGATTAGCGCGTTCAATCAAACAAACTCTTCAGCTTTATAATATTAAGTATAGATGAAGGTACCATATAACATATTTATTATAGCATTAATGGGAAATAAAATTGGAAAGACATTCCTATAATTTCAGTTTACCCAATGCGATCATGACATCCAACCTGGATGTCAATATACATACATTTAAAAAAATAACGAATTTTCGTAAATTTTGAAACAAATACTATAAAGTTTGAATAGCCATTATTTGACCACTTTTCATAATAATTTAATTAGGCGATGAAAGAATTCGTCAAATCGTTATCAGGAAATCAACCGGAAACGATAGTGTAAGGCGGTGTGTACATTTTTCAGAGACATTAAGATTGCATTAAATTTTTATAAGTTAGTAATATTATAAATACTTGACTAACTATTTTATCACCGGTAATACTAGGAAATGTAAATATAGAAATAACACTGTCTGTTCCAGGTAGCAAGCCATTGCTTTTAAATACATACATTTGCGACTAATTTACTATGCTTGTTAAAACCTTACCCTTTCCTTATATCCTGCATTTTACTTTTTTCCTTACCTCCATATAATGTAGAACGGATATATCCCTAATCTAGTGATGATCCATAGGACGGTGAATATTGTGAATATCACATCGCAGAACTTTTGATAGTTCGCGTACTTCGCCGCTTTGGCTGCCTGAAATTAACATCAAAATTTGGTCATATACCATCCTTAAATTCTTATTGCTCTTCTAGCTTCAAAGAAAAACGTACGGAAATCGAGGAATTAGATACGAGGATAAGATAAAGAACTGCGTGCAATAGAAGATATACAAGTTATACTATTGTTTCCATAACTTATCTACTATTGAAAACATTAGTTATGCTACTTTGAAACAAGGATCAATTACTCTTGGTCCTGAATGTGTAATTACTAGAAAAAGGACCAAGATTAATTGATCCTTGAATGTGAATGTTCATGAAGTCGGAATCGAAGTGTAGCTTCACTAAGAAGTTGGATTTATTTGTATCTTTGTTGTTAATAGTGATAAAGAATAGATGTTCCACTATCTAGGAAGACTTATTATGAGAAAAGAGTTGTAGTTTGAAGTTTAAAACTGACAAAATGCAATCTGATGTTGCGACGGAAAACTTCTGTATAACACGACTAACTAATAGGAAGTTTTAAGTGTATTCGCTTTTCTGGCGTATTTTCCACGAGTACAATATGCGAAGTCATTAGTCAAAAAGTTTTAATTTGACTCTTTTTAGCGCATATGCGGTTTTGGCTTCGTATTCTCTTAACGTCGAATGTGAAAGTATGTTCGTCTAATTATCCAAACAAAGCATGTTTACTGCGAATGTTTGTGCATTTATTTATTCCTTCATTTAAATTAGAATTCTGGGAGACTCCTGACTCAATGGGATGTAATCAACGAGTCACATCAAGTAAAAAGATAAGAGTAACTAACTCTACTTAAAGACTACATTAATTGTTGGAACTGTATTTGCCATCATCTGTTCTATTTCCCTATATCTTTTTTTACAGAAACAATATTTCCAAAATCTCAACCCTTGATTAAACATCTTTAAACTAAAAGCTCACTTTAGTACCAGTAAAAACATCTTTATACCAGCGATTAATTACCTCTAAGAATATATCAGCACAATCATGGACCAGCAACACGAGCGTCCCGATCCTGTGCAAGTTGCAGACCCACGAGAAGGAGAGCAGCGCGATGGTGGCGATGTGGTGCACGAACATCTGCCAGAAGTCCTTGCGACGGACGTCCCAGAATTGGGACAGCGTTAATGACCAATAGAAGGCAGATGATATCATGTAGTACCACCACACATCGCTCGTTACGCCCTGTGGATAGAAGACGAAAGCTATTTTGTTGAAAATGGCATAGAGAACACAATGGGTAACTTACAAAAAGGAATTTCGTAAGTATAGTAAAATGTCTTTGTCTAGGTTCATCAGATGCAGTTTAATTTACTTAAGATTAGAAATATAGAGATAGTGGGAGTACTAACAAAGTTATTAATAAGTTTTTCTGGTGATTCTGTCACTCCTTTGTTGTGAGTTTAGCTCGTATATATTTATTATACACGAGCTAAACTGACTGTAAACATTACCTATACATATTATTCAAATAAGTCATGAATATGTCTGCTCAAAACACTCACCTGATGCGGATATCCAATATAACACTGGTCAATATCCCATAACCATTCTTTATCCCACAGGATAAACATTCCATAGGAGAAGCTGTACAGATAGAAGGAACACCTCCACAGGTTCTCGCAGAACTTGACGAGTGTGGAGGGCTTGTCCTGGCTTCGGCGGAGCCGCCACCAGCGCTCCACCTGCCGCTCCGTCATGTCCAGCTGCTTTGCTAACGCGCATAGCTGCAGAAGAAAGTTGGATATTGGCAAAAGTCATTTCAAAAGATGGAAGAATTACAATAAATGAATAAGGAAATATGCTGAGTGCGTATCATTAAAAGCAGTACACTCTACATGTAAATAGCTAAAACATCTAGGATTCTACTGAATAATCTATTGCACTTTAAACTATAGCATAATTAAGGACAAAGCGCAGATAGCATACAATAGCAAAGCATATTTTAGGTGAGAATAATTGGTTTATATAAATTGCAATGATACTTCATAAAACTCGTCTACATGATTATTATTAATACCATATGACGACGCAAAAAGTAAAATATAAAATCAAACATAATTTACATGCGAAAATATACATTAACATGTCTGCAGATGCAGAAGTTTTAATTTACTTTATTTCAGTATGTGCTAATGAGGTTGCAACATGCTTTTTATATGTTGTAAGATTATTTAAAAACATATATCTTCAGCATTAATTTTAACTTTGACGAGGGTTCTGAACTACATATATGAGAAAAGAGTTGTAGTTTCAAGTTTGAAACTGACATCATGCAATCTGATGTTGTGCGGAAAACTGTATAACACGACTAACTATAGTCCTTTTCACCTATGATGATTCCTGTGACACTTCATCGTGTTCCGAATTACGTATTTTATGTTTAAAACGCCAAAATAATTTTAGTGCATAATATTTTTATTTTATGGCGGCATTATTGCCAAAAATATAGTATTGTTTAGTTTAATATAATGAAAAATAAAATAAAATAACACAAAAATATAATACCTATTACCTACGCAATTTGTGTAGGTACATGAAATGGATCGTTGAAAAATCATAGAGTTGGAAAATCATATAATCGGCGCCCATCTTGTGATCGTTTGTCAATCGAGTCAATCGTCTGTACGACTGCGTCAGCCTTGTATACAAGTTGCATTTTTATATTGATACTTTACGTGGTATTCTGTTATTGTTACTAATTGTTATTGTTGACTTTTTGTTGCTGTTGTTTGCTAAGTTTCCTTAGTTAATTGTTGGTACTTTATTCAAATCGATTTCATTTCCATATAAAATATTATCGATTATCGGAAACAATTGATACGATTTCAGTAAAGACATCCCTACACGTGTCAAAAATCGATGTGTCACAGAAATCATCTTAGGTGGAAAGGACTATAGGAAGTTTTAAGTGTATTCGCTTTTCTGTCGTATTTTCCACGAGTAGGTACAATATGCGAAGTCATTAGTAAAAAGTTTTAATTTGACTCTTTTTAGCGCTTTATATATCAATATGTCCGGGCATATTGATAAAATGCGCTTATAATACCGTGGGCAATAATTCCAAATAATTAAACAGTGCTCCAGTTAGGTCTGGATCTTATCTTATCCTCAGATAGATCCGAGGATAATGTGAGATGATTCATTAAAATATACATGAAGCCGGTTAAGAGTATGATGTAGTTACCACCTACAAGCGAGACCAATCTAATCTCAAACGGAAAGTAAAGTATGAGGTCGAAAAGTATTTTTAAAACGGTTTTACTAACACAAAGAGTTTCTTAATCTAGTATGATTATATATATATTTTATGCAGTACATACAGTACAATTCGAAATTAAAACATTATGTACTTTTTAGTAGTTAGGTATCTGATTTTCGTATTTAAATAAATAGTAAATAAATATTTCAGGACAATTTTCACACACGGCACAATCTGATCGTATACTAAGTTTTCGCTTGTATTATGGAAACCAGATGGTTGATAAACATACATATATAATTTTAAATAAATACTTTCATAGATAATTAACACCCAGACACATGGCAAACATCTATGTTCATCACACAAATATTTGCCCCGGGAGGGAATCGAACCCACGACCTCTGGCTTGGAAGGTAGGGCCACTACCAACCGAGCCAACCGGTCAATCGAATATAGGGTCATAAAGAAATGATTTTCCTTTTATCCGAAAAGCTATCGTTTCGAAAAAAATTGAGAATTTACTTGAATATTGATAACACATTTTAAGGCACGTGTTTCGAGATTAAAAAATGTTATCAAAATAACGCAGAGAAACACCTGATACTGGTTATCGCCCATTCATTCTCGCTATCAATATGGGACAGAAGATTTGCTTATCAACGCAGCCTATGATTATAACATGCCTTCGTCACTTTGACAATAAAACCGCAATATATGTAATCCCCGATTATCTGTGTTATATTTTCTGTTAAGTATCTGCTGACGTCACCACGGAAGGGAGTTACGCCCTGATTCTTATTACCAGAGCTTCGATATTGTGTTCTTGATATTTCAGAATTATTATAACATGTCAGGTGTTTTAAAATGGCAGATAACAAATATTGGTTTGAGGGCAGTCATTCTACAATTATTATTTTACTTGTAGGGGTAAAGAACCCTGGGAATTTTATGCTTTGTGAGATATGCGACATTTGAGAATCGAATTGAGATAAATGAATAATGCAAAATTAGATATATGTTTCAAAGCCTGTGTTGTTGTAGCCAGTAAAATACAGTTCAAAATAATCACTAAAACATAAACAGAGCTTCAAAATTATTATTTATATATATTCTGTTAATGAACAACAGCCCCGAAATCGTTATCTTCGTTCCCAAAGGAGATAAATGACAAATGTTCGAGCCAGGGGTTCGGACAATTTAGGTACGGAATCATCCACTTTTGCTTAAAACCAAAATTAATTCTAACTACATTTTATTCTAGTGCAGAAGAAATTGACCTACAATTACAGGATTCTATGGAAGACTATATAATCTAGCATATATTAAGTCGTCAGGGTCAAATTACTAGGACAATTATGTGGCAAAATGTAATAGTGACATTATGTAGGAAATATGTTTCCGCAACACGACATTCAAATCTGAATAATGGATAGCAGTTTCCATAGAAGCATGCAACTTTTGAATATTAATTATGTGCAGCATTAATCCTTACTCAAAGTTCGCGACTTTTAACAGCTTTTTGATTTATACTGCAGTAAATATAAATTTAGAAATTTTGGTGCAAGTAATTAATGTATATCTAATAAAGTAAAATATAAAAATTCAACCGGACGAAGTGGTAAGACAGGTGTGATAAAACTTAATCTAAAATAGATATAATGTGTAGGAAATTTGAGATTATACGCATCGAATTGAATTCAATAATCTGAAGCATCAATACTACCGCAAGAATAAAATACAATCACCACTAAGGATAACACATTTACACCACAGCTGGATCTGAAACACTGAAATATTGAGGAATTATTATAGAGAGGACACCACGAACATAATCTGTGCAACAAGCGCGGCGGCGCGGGCCGGCTAGTGAATCATACACTTTGTAGATATTCTGCCTCTTATTACTTATAAATTAAAACCAATCAATGAAACAAATAAATATTGTTTATCTTATTAAAAAAAATATGAATAAAATTATCAATTAAATCCAATCAATGCAACAAAAAAAAAATAGTTTGAGACGATTGACTCTAACTCGTGTTACAAATAGTGTAGTAGCGATGTCCTCTCTAGTACGTAGTAAGTACATAGTAACTCAATGCCCTGAAAGCAAGTGCACACACGACTTCATTTCCAACGTTTATTGGAGGTGCTTACGAAAGTGGGTCGTAAGCCAAGGTCTGTTTAAGTACTCGCCGTGATAATTGGTCGCTCAATGAACGCACATTGTGCTAAACGCCGAGATTTCTAAACTACACAGAATCCAATAGCTACGTTAATTGCGCGCTATTGCCGGCCGCTTCGAAGGACCGAAAGCTCTTTTGTATAATGCGCTAGTACTAAGTGGAGCACTAAACGCTCACGTGTAAGGAATTCGGTGATTTTAAATATGTTAGAATATCGTTATCCAGTTAAGCAATGCAACTATGAAAAAGACACAAATAAATTTTATTAGATGAAGATCCACCTACGACAACGACGAATTCAACGACAATACATGATTGAGCAGCGGCTTCTCTATTTAACTTTTACGAATTTAAATTATCGATGTTCTCCAGGAAAGAGGTAAATAAGTACAACATACATTAGCGATCTCGTGCAAAATATACCGAATCCATAACATTCTACAATTCCACATCCCACTACCCATTATAGCTCATCAACCGTCCAAGTGATTTATACTTCCGTCAGACGCCACATCCCAAACAAACATTAAGATTTTAGACACATCAGAAAACATTGACGATAGTAAATCTTTCATTATTTATCTTGTAAGCTCCAGTGTCTAAGTGTCTCTAATTTCTCGTAAAGAGGCCACGGTCACGCGCGGTTAAATCATGTATGAATTGTTGTAAATTGGGTTATAAATCGCTATCTAAATTGTAAAAAAAATACGGTACAATTGAAAGAGATACAGATGTGAAATTGTCGAAATTGCCTGGAACACGAATTTTCCTTCGAGTTAGGAATTTTAATATAAATAAGTGGGTTTGAACTGATTGGTGAAATAATCACGTTTTATGAAGATACATTAATTTCAAGATCACTATAAAAATAGACGAAATTACGTTCCAGTTCGAGAGACTGACTTTTTTGTATGATTAGGAATTCATACTACGGTGTTACGGTGTCAAATGCTATACTATACTCGATCTTTAAAATAAAATAATTAGTATACAAAAAATAAAACAGTTACATTTAGTTCAATGAATAAAGTTCCCTTTGAGTGAGCTCCGTTATCATAATATAATCAAGAACCGTAATATCTTTAGTAATTTACTATTTAACTGCTTCATTATAATCTCAACGACGCTCATAAGGACGACCGTTTTATCATTTACACTTATATTGCATAATTGGAATTTCAGAGTACTTTCGTTAAGTTTATGTAGTTCTAGATCTAGAATAATGTGAGGCACATTTTGCACAATTTGCTATAGGTATTTATATCTTTTATTTTCTTAAAACTAATATGCATTTCTAAATATGTAGTGCATATTTAATATAGCTATAAAATATTATAGGGATGCGGAAACGACTTTAGTGAATTTTAACATAATTAATTTTGTGCCCACTGTTAAAGCAATAGTTTAATATTGTTATTATAGATGACGTCACATCTATTATAACATGATGTTTCATGATAGAAATTAGAAACAACGTATCTCGAGTAATCTCAGAAATTTCCGGTTACTTTTATTACCACAACTTTTCATGTATTATGCACATATGAACCCACATACAGCTTACAAATGCATTGCACTAATATAATTGAAATTGCGCAAGTATTGCGTGCCATTCACACGGCAAATCTTCGACACGTGGATCGCGAGTATCAGATAATAAATCGATAACCGTATTAACATGTACAATTGCTTTAATTCAATACGTTGAAAAAATTACTAATTATTACGTACTTTCTCTAGAAGATGCTATATTAAATTTGTCTTAGTATATTCTTGCGCGATTTTCTCCCCATGCGTAACGTCCGCGTCGGGATAATAATACAATAATCCGCTAAAATCTTTTGAAGTAAAACTTTTTAGGCGCGTTGAGAGTAAAATTTCAGTTGCGTCATGGCAATACCGTCACGTCATGTAGCATAAGGCGACGATTTTGGTATCTTTCAATCTCCCAAAGAAGTTTCACTTCTGACACGTGTGCTCGGAACACACGCTCTTTTTTTTCTTGTCTTAGTTTGCAAATCGGGTGGTAAATATTTAGCGTAAGTAGGTCAAATATACGCTAATCCGCATCCATCCGCGATCCGCATTCAGATGTGACGTAGGAACGAAAATGAAAGCGCCCCTGTCCAGCTACTGCAGAATGGATGTCTTTGCTGGCTTTTTAATTTTCTTATATTTAGGGCGTTTAACAGCATCTTCAGGTTGTTATTAAGATTGCAATATACAAAAAACCTTTCAAACAAACATTTATTTATTGATTTTCAGAAACACTTTTGATTCGTCATAACATAGTTTTACCATGTACGGTGTACCACGGATTCGGAAAACAGTTTCAATTTCTTTATTTGGTTTACCAACAACCGACATGAAGAAGAGCAACTACAATCACATTCACATCACATTTTAAAATCATGTCAATATTACATTTTATGCCTCATGATAGACTGCAGATCGAAAATTTAGCTTCCCGGGTTAAGTGAAACCGCTGAAGAAGCCAGCGCTACATATAAAAATATGCTTTACTAATATTGCTTTTTAATATACAAGAATTCTGTTCTGATGGATGGGCTTTTCCATTGACTGAACCATCTCCACTTTGAAAGCCGTCATTATTTTCATTACCATTCGTTTATTCTCTAGATACGCTTACGCATTCCATGCTTCAATTAACGTAATTAAAGTGGACCGTAAAAATGATTAAACACATTAATACAAGCACTATACATACAGCATTACAAATAACATCTTGGAGCTCTAATTAAACAATACAACACTTGCTCCTAATTCGTATGGGCGTTTGAAAAGGCCGCGTTTTGGTTTGAAACTTTTTTAAAGCGAAGGAAAGGGTTCAGTTCCATTTTATTGATATTGAAGTATCTCTAAACTTCTAAATATTGGTATTACCAAGGAATTCGTTCTACTAATTAAAAATTATGCTATTTCACAGTTCACACAACGCTCTAAACGCCAACTGCACAAATTTGCTATGAAACTGAAGATCCAATAATACCAAGATATTAAATAAACACATAAATATCATGCGTATTTATACTACTGCATACACACTATGTAATTCATCGCAATATGCATCTAGAACAGCACCCACACTGCAGCCACCAGTCACAAATGAATTCGGCAAATTGTTTCTTCTCTTGTAAAGTTTCATTGATTGTTTGTCTCTACAATCTAAGTATCTCAGAAACAATTATTTTTGTGTTGAATTATCGAAAAAGATAAGGCTGTATAACGTCATTCTATGACCAATCGGAGCATTGATAAAGAGATTTAGAAAAGTTAGAAAAATATCCTTTTGAGACCAAGCGAAGTTGTCACATGTATAGCATAGTTTCAAATGGAACCTACACTTTTAATAAGCCTGGGTCACTTAATTCCTAAACCAGTATTCAAAATACTGTATCACAAAAACGCAATGCATGTTTATTCAGTAACAATTAAAAAACTCTATCTCAAACAAAACAAAACAAATTATAAGTATAATTGGCCTCAATACGAAGAAATTTTACGCACTATATCCTCCACACACTGGGCATTTAAAAGCGGACATGTGGTAAAGCAGAGCTTAATTAAAAAGTGCAGAAATACTAACCGTTCGCTGCAATAAGGCGGGTCCACACAGAGCGAGCTGCCGCGCGAAGCTATTGCAACGCGAAGCAGCTCGCCTTGTGGGTGGCTCGTGTGAGGAAAATGGCGTCAAACGCGCTTTCCTCGACTGAGCCATGTCCACACAGACCGAGCTGTTTCGGGCACTAATTCAAACTCAAACTCAAACATTAATTAATTAATTTGACTTCTAGTTTCTACTGAGAAGAAGCGGCAAGAATCTCCGAAGTTGCTTTTTTAAAATCATGTCCAAATTACATTTTATTTTAAGATAATATGCTAAAGAACTGTCTTGTGTTCAGTAGTGTTGGCAATTGCTTCGCGAGGCTACTCGCTCTGTGTGGACTTGCCTATAATTAACGTGCGTAAAGCGCTAGTGGGAATGAGGCCGATGTGTTTGAAGGGCCTTCAGCAGTGGCATTTATTAAATCGTATATGTAGAAAATGCTCATTAATTTCTTACACAAGGTATATAATATTATGGAAGAAGATATGAATTTAAATTTGATTTTGAATATGTTGGTAAGGGTTAAACTGATTCTTTTTAACAGTAGAAGGGACTCTTTATTCCTCAGTTTGAACAGCTAATTTTTAGTTAAAAAATTTAGTTATGATATAAAATTATACTACTACATAGCAATATGTATCATTGCTAACTATCACTATGTTCTTCCAAATAATTTAAACGCATTAAAATAATTATTAATTTTAATAAAATTAAATTAAAAACATAGGTACTAACAACCTTTCTAAATCAAGATTGTTTGTATATTTTAATTTAATCCCCTTTTAATTGTCGTTACAGTTTTAACGACACTAATAAAATAGTAATAAAAATCAATAACATATTGTTATCACAGTATAGGAAAAAATACGTCAATTACATCATAGAATCAACTAGTAGACAATTGAGACAATCATCATCAATGATGAAAACAATTTGTTTCGTCATATACATATTTTATAGTTTAAAATTCGTACCTATACAGTAGTCAGTAAGCACGGTAGATTTTATTTATTTTTAATTTATTTTAGTGACAAGCCAGCGAACTAGATTGCTATCCAACTTTGAGAATTTGATGAGGTATTTTAAAATACGTCCGTGCGGTAAAATCGTGCGGTTTCGTACCCGTCACCCGTGTAAACCTTACTTAAGTGACTTAGAATACTTAACTTTTCTTTTTAACCAAACTCAATCCAATCTGGAAGAAGCGTTTAGTCCTGTATACTTCTGATAATGGCATTCGCTTATGTACTACTACGTAGACATGACTTATCAGCAACATCGTGACACCTTCGACATTTCAAGTTCGTGTGCAAACATTACAAAAACACTTTGAAGTGTCTACTTGGCGCAAATACTTACTGCAGATCGTATGCTAGTTGTTTTAGCAATATTTGACGTATTTTAAGGGCAAGGAGTTACATGAAGGTATTATGCTTTTTATTCGAGTGCATCAAAAACATATCTCTAACTACATTCTCATTAACATATCCATTTGGAATATGTTTTTGAGAATATAGGATCTTATGCAGGTGATAATCTTTCTTGGTCCTGCCACACCGAAACTTTATTTTAAACCCCGCAGACAGGATATTTATTAATTAATCAGGTACTTGAATATATTCTGGTCAATGTAATCAATGTTCTAGAATTTATAAGTTTCAAAATGAATATGTATAATATTGTTACGGTCTCTTGATATCTACATTTTTCGAGAAAAACATGACAAGTACCCAATTCGGTATCTAGGAATTGTATATTTTTATTTTTTTTTATTTCTTGACATCAGACAAATAATGACAAAAAATAAACTAAAATTCATATTTTACAATTTAATAAAAAACCGTTGCGTAAACTTTTGCGCTCCGAAAATATTTCGTGGATAACCCCACTGGATATTTTTTTTAATTTGTTGAAAAATTAAAAAGTCTCTTGACAGTTGACATAGTTGGGTGGTTTTGAAAATAAATATTCGCAATACGATACGTTAATGTTCACTTTGTTAATGTTAAATAACAATATTATATCCTTTAAAATATAATAACCTAACTAATAGTTTTTATCAAAATAATAATAGACAATACAATATATTTTTCCTGTTGCTGGATACACTTGGGTTAATTAACGTAAATTCTTTTTATATGTCGAAATTCAGACTTATTACGTTCATATTTTAAGTTAGGTACGTGAATAAGATTAATTTGTTTATCTAATTACCTATATGTATATGTATAATATATGTATATATACCCTTTTATAGCTATAATTTGCAGACCAAAGTTCTAGTACCTACATTCATTTTTATAACTAGTACATAGCATGCAAACTACAATCTATCAAGCCACAAATATTATATGTACAGCATTTTTCTGAGAAGTAAGATATAAAGTGCATTATATATTATAGTTATAGCAACTTTTAAGGTCCTACAAGTCATGTTCATTTTTACAAAATGTCTAATTTTATTTTTGAATTGCAATTGTTTTTGTTAAATGAAAATAAATATTTATTATTGGTCTTTTCAATTATAATTTATGAGAACAAGATGTAAAAAAAACTTAATTAAAAGCAATATATTCAATCGCGACAAGAAAAAGAGAAATAGTCGTTAAAAAATTACGTACTTGAACAATATCTTTGTGGGCCTTAAAAATTGGTTATAAATGTAAATATAGTGCAAAAATTACCTGTTCCCTGCTCAAAAAGAACTGAAAAGAAAGGAAGCACAGTTAGAGGTTACACAAGCCACACGACACCAAACCTTAATTACTTCTGAAGATATAGAATGGTCATATTTTCCTTATAAAATGATGAATTAAACCCGGCACATGACATCATAAATAATTTGAAAGGCACGGGAAAAAGAAAGTACATAAGGTGAATGAGTAAATAAAATATAGAGATAATATTACGTCGCAATTTAGGATTCCGTGCCGAAAGGTAAAATGGGACCCTATTAGTGGAACTTCACTGTTTGGCTGTCCGGTCCGACTGCAACTGTCACCACGCTGTATCTCATAAACCGTGATAGCTAGACAGTTGTTATTTTTAGGGATGATGTTTATGATTTTCGAATTTTTAAAGCAACAGCGGCCGTCGTCATAAATTGTATAGGCGAACTTCTTTTTTGCAAAACATATATCGTTGTACAGAACCCTTACCATCGCGAGTCTGACTCGCACTTGACCGATTTTTTTTTTACGTTTTTCGCAAATTATATGGCTTGATAATCATACAATTGATAATAGATAAATGCATTCGAGTTGTTACTGAGTTCATTTTACATAATGATAATATTTTTGAGCTCTAGTGCAAATTGTCATTGCTGGTAATTTGATGACATTCAGGTAGATTTGAATTCGTCTATACTTCATGTACGTTATGCATTTTTCTACTACCTATCTGTGTTTAATATGCATCGAAATATACGTATTTTATAACAATTTTTCAACGAAACATTCAGGAAATAAAAGCAGATTATGCTTCGTATATTGGCCTTATTTTTGAACCGTAATAGATGTTTGCAAATATCTTTTTTTTAATCTTTGTCAAATTGTAAAATTTCAACTAATACGAATCTAGTGGTACTCATATATCTATAAAAGGTTCGTATACGGGATAATCTTATCTAAAGTTTCTCACGAGTCATGTTCATAAAGTGCAGTGTGGTAAACAATATTACACCTATATATCAGGAACAATCACAGACACTGCAAACGGAAGTATATTCGCGATATAAAATGAATGTACTTATTGCAAGATTTCATTAATAAGGATTGTGTCCAGGATTTAATTGGAAGATTTTCATTGCTTTGAAATTTGAATATTATAAGTTTATATAAATTTATAAAGACTAGAAAAAATTCGATCACGAGGCGGGACTCGAACCCGCATCCTTTCACGCCAATCCGGGGCGGATGCCTGACCAACTCGGCCACCCATGACCCGCCAGAGCGATCGAATAAATTATTCTATTCTTTCAGTTTTATGTGTCTAAGGGACACACCGTTATGTAAGTTTGAAAAACGTCGTGAGGAAACCGACATGTCGAAGAATAAAAAAGTTCGACGACATCTGCCAACCCGCACTTGGCCAGCGTGGTGGATTACGGCCTGATCTCATAGGGTAGGCCCGTGTCCCAGCAGAGGGAACATAATGGGCTGATGATGATGATGATGATTAGTTTGAAAGCATTTTTTTTTATTGGATTGTAACAAGCAAAGGACAGGATAGTGAAAATAAATTATTTTGCAATTGGTCAAAATTATAGGAGGTGGAGGATAGCTCAATGGTTAAGAATAACAGAAAGGGGGAAGACTAGCATTGTAAAAAACATCACCATGTCTACAATATATCAATACTTTTTCGAAATTTATAAAAACAAACCATTATTTATCTTCACAAGTAATAAACTTAACTAGCATATCTAGCACCATTAACACTATTTTAGTCACACATGTTAAAACCAATGAAATAATATAAATACAATGTATTAGTTAAAACTTAATTACGAAACATGTAAATGTAACTGAGCTATTAAAACCCCATTAATTTTTATACCATTATCCTATAATATATTTTACCCACAAGGAAAATTGTTGAAATAGT
This sequence comes from Colias behrii, assembly GCA_029959065.1. Taxonomy (NCBI): domain Eukaryota; kingdom Metazoa; phylum Arthropoda; class Insecta; order Lepidoptera; family Pieridae; genus Colias; species Colias behrii. The sequence continues at coordinate 2,173,346 of JARWMC010000017.1, read as the reverse complement.
GCACACAACTATTTCTAATCACACATCACACACACATAGACAAACCATGCAACAATACACTCTTAATTATTATAGTTAATATATTTTATCTTTAATTGAGAATAATTGAACAAAAAATCAACTTCATAAAAACTTTTTGAACAAAAAATTTTACGATGTTCTTTTATTTTTTTAACATTCTGCATAATATTTACTTCCTTGAAAAAAATTGCTGTTAATCCTATACCTACTATATTTTTTCAGACAAATAGCAATCAATATTACTAATTTAAGAACATAGGACAGAAACATTGAAGATGCTTTCTAAACTGGTATACAAATAATAAAATGTATGATAAAAGTTCATTAATCCTTATATCTTTAACCTTTAATACTTTTCTTTGATAAGCCTATTAATATCTAACGGGTTTAAAAACCTAATGCATTTTTCATTTATAATATATTACTCTTTATTGAAAAATTTACTATATTATGTACTTTAGATAAGATAAGATATTCCATTTAGATAAATGATAGCTCACCTGTTTGTGTTTAATTTTAGAACACTCCTGATAAGCCGCTTCAAGTTTTGGATTACTGGGCGCTTTCTTGGACCTTGTGTTTTTTATTCCTAATGATTTACCGAATGGGGAGAACCAATATCTGAAAAAAAAATTTGTTTAAGATTTTTTTGCTACTGATGTAACTGTAATATAAAAAAGCATACTGATTCAATTTAATTTTCAAAGTTTAGAGTTGTCATGATAAATAATGCTTAGTGCAATTAAATAATTTTGTCTGGGTAAGTATTTAAAGGTAATTAAAATAAGAAGAATATTATTCTACTTAATTCTTCATTATTTTGAGGAATGTTTGTAATCTTCAAATTAGGCAAAAACTTTTATTGAATATGTAGATAATTAAATGTGACCTTTTTGTTGGCTTATTTATCAAAATATTATTATCAAAATAATTTGTGTGCAGGATCACAGAATATGTTCATACATAGTTGAATTCATAACACAAAAAAAAGAATTATTCAAATCGGTTTATAATTACCGGAGTAATCGCGTAACAAATATAAAAAAAAAAATACAGTCGAATTGAGAACCTCCTCCTTTTTTTGAAGTCGGTAAAAAAATTAAATGTAAAATCATTTTTTTACGTATTTAAAACATATGAATGAAATTTATAATGTCTAAATTTCTAAAATAAAATAATATTATATCATCACAAGTAACTAACTGGTGATAACTAGCTGAAAATATAATAATAACCAATATTCTCTCTTATCATATTACTTTCAAATGATAATAAGAAGGCAGTGACCGACTAAAGAAGTAACGACGACACCTGAAATATTTTTCTAAATAAATATAACTCACTTCTCTAAGCCGTGGCGTATGGCAATAACTACTAGGGCCAAGGGTATAGGGTATAAGAGGTGCCTGTGATCATTATAAACCACTTCTTTATCGGGACCAGGAGCTATATCCTCCCAAGTAGTGTTCGGCGGCAACCACACATCTTCATCCCAAAATTTGTCCAATAGGTAACGTAACATTATCACCACTTTACACTAATAATCTCGGCACCAAAAACCTCTCGCCATTAATTAAACACCGAATATTTACAAAATACGGTCATATATTACTTAAATCCATTAAACAATAGATATTCCGAATTAATCGCTCTATTTTATCACGAAACGTCAAGTATGTTCAACATCTACCCGACGATTTGATTTTTGACTGATAGCAGGGTGACCAGCTCTACTAAATTATTTACCCCAAAATTAAAGTTTAATGGAATCTAAAGATATAAATGATTATACTTTCATATAATATACATAAGTAAAAATATAATATATTATACATGATTAAAACATAGCATGTCTGACAATTATTGTGACTCTTCTGCACTTTGCCAACCACAAAAAATTACTAGCGTAGATGGGCTATCAATAATTTTATTTTAATACAGTAATGAACTAATGACTTAACAATTTAATTCTGATAATTTAAAATTAATGCTTCAATACTTTGTAATCCTAAAAGAAAACTCTAAAAAATATTTTGTATTATTTTTATCGAATTTCTTGTATTCTTTGTTTACTTTTTGAATAAATCTATTTTTTATCGGCTATGCTCTATGATAATCATTCCTTGTATCTTAAACTGATAACTGATGTGAATGTTAATTTTATCATAACTTTAGGGAAATTTAAAACACTGGCAACATTATTAGAAGTGTCAATGTCAGAATGTCTGGTATTTTCTTTTTAAAAAATTTTCCATAGAGACAATTTGACAACAGATGAACAGACAAAATTGTCTGTGAATAAAAAAGTAAATTACCGAATTTAAACAAGCTAAATATTGACAACGGACCACTTTGGTCACGACACCTGGTGTTCAAAAAAAGAACTAGTTTTAGTGTGCACTTAAGTACACAAGTATATTACCGAATCTATTAAAATTTTTTTTTTTTAAATTAATAAAAATTCTTTAAAATTTCGTACTAAAAATAAAAGTAGAGTTTATTGTGCGGTGAACGGTTGTGGTAGTAAATCTCATACGAATTTAGAAGTTAGTTTTCATGCTATACCTAAACCTGGTAGCAGTTTTGTTTATGTTGAAAATTATTTCGGAAAAAAAGAAAAAGTAGATCGATGTAAAGCCTGGCAGCGTGCTTTAAAATTGAAAAATATAAATCCGCATATGAGAGTGTGTTCATTACATTTTCAAAGGAATGATTTTATTGTACCAAGTAAGTTGACAATGTTTAACCTCAAATATAAATGTAAATATAAATCTAAAACTAATTGAAAAATTTGTTTTTCAGGTGTTATTACTAAAAAGATGACTTTAAAAAAAACATGTGTTCCATCGTGTAATCTACCAAGCTCTGCTAGAGAATCAAATAAAGCTAAAAAAAATATAGAGGCACGACATCAGCGTCTAGTAAATCGGAGTTTAAAGAAGGATACTGTAAAAAACATAATGATATTAATGAGGATTCATTAATCCATTCATGATCCAACAAATTGAAAAAAATCATTTATAGAAAACATAAATAATTAAAATTGATGACACTAATTCAATGTAAACTTATGGTTAATTCTTTTGTTGCACACAATACGTAGCCATGTTTTTTAAGCCCCGCCCACTGGTCCGTTGTCAATATCTATAAAAATTATATCTAAATATATTATAATTATATATCTATGTCGTGGCCATATCGTAGATTTGCTCATTTCATGAAATGGCCAACATAGTTTGATCAGATCGTTAAATCGTCAACGTTTCACGATTTGGTCATCGACATTTGGCTAGATCGTATAAAATATCTTAGAGAGTCCATAAAACATTAAAAAATTCAGAATATTTTAAGAACTTGTTTATTGTCATTTAAGTTAGTGCCGCGGTAGCGCCGGCGAATACCAGAAGCGAATGGTTTTTTCAATAGAAAACAGTTAGGTTAGGTTAGGTTAGACTTTAATAAACAACGCACGAGCCGAGCGAGCAAAGCGAGCGTGCTGCGGCAGCAGCCGGCGAGTGCCAGAAGCGAATCGCTTTTTAAAAAAGAAACAAAAATGGTCGCATTTCGTGAAATGGCCATCCACGTTTGGCCAGATCGACGATCTGGCCAAATGTGGATGACCAAATCGTGAAACGTTGACGATTTAACGATCTGGCCAAACTAAATTGGCCATTTCATGAAATGAGCAAATCTACGATATGGCCACGACATCTATAAAAATTAGATACGTTCGCGTTTACAGCGGTTTCGCAGCAAAAGGCTTAAGGCAGTGATGTCAATGTCAAGTGTCAAGCTCAAGCATCAAATATGTGTCAAATATCAATCATGTGGTCGTTCGCCGAATCGCTAGTTTTTTTTAAATAATAATACATTATTAAAGTTTTGTGTTCTGCTATAAGTACAAATTCCAATTAGTACTTGTGCCCTATATTTCTAAATACACAACATCTACGTTGAAAACACAATAAAGGTATAAATATGTATTAACATTAGTAAGAAACAGAAAATAATGTTATTTTGTCCAACGTGCGCGAATATTTTAATGGTTGAAGAAGCTCCAGAATCAGGGCTTCGATACGCATGCAACACATGTCCTTATATATATAATATAAAGAAGAAGGTGTCTGCAAAGACCTTCCCAAAATTAAAGGTAATTATTGCATCATACAAGTATTAACTTATAATAAATCGTTTTTACGTGTCTCTTTTAATCTTTTGGATGTTTCTTTTTGTTGCATGTTAAAAAAATATAGAAATTAATTTAAATTGTAATTGTTTGCACTAAAATATCAGTTTTCAAACTGTTTTCTTATTGTGTTTGTTTCAGGAATTAGATTATATTATGGGTGGTGCTGCCGCATGGGAGAATGTAGATTCTACTGATGCTGTTTGCCCGAAATGCGGACACGGTAAAGCTTTCTTTATGCAACTTCAAACACGATCTGCTGATGAACCCATGACAACTTTCTACAGATGTTGCAACCATAAGTGTGCTCACAACTGGCGAGATTAGATATTAATCTTATTCTATATATTGAAAGAATGAACATTTTTAAAAAGTTAAGTTTAGTCAGATTAGTTAGAAACAAAAGTGCTATAAAAATGAAGTACGAACCAACTCCAATAATACCATGTGGGGAGGAGAAGGCCTATGTGAAAGCAACAGATTACCTATCTAACGGATATGTTATAGCTGTGCCTACTGATACAATATATGGGTTGGCATGTAGTGCCAATTGTCAGGATGCAATAAAAAAACTATATGCAATTAAAGGCAGGGATGCAGCAAAGCCAGTAGCAATCTGTGTCAGTAATATATCTGATGTAAGAAAGTGGGGCCAAGCAGATCATTTAAGTGACAATCTATTAACCAGCTTATTACCAGGGCCAGTGACTGTGGTATTAGAGAAAACTGAACGATTGAATAATCCATACTTGAATCCAAAAACAACAAAAATTGGTATAAGAATACCGAATCATAGTTTTATTAATAAAGTTACAAATGTGTTTGATATGCCAGTTGCATTGACGAGTGCAAATTCTAGTAATGAACCGTCTTCGCTGACTGTTAAGGAATTTGAACATTTGTTCAGCTATTTGGGTGCGGTTTTTGATGGTGGTATGTTAAGTCAAGGCTTGGATAAAAATAGGAGTGGCTCCACAGTGATTGATTTGTCTAAAATTGGATATTATGATATAATTAGAAAGGGTATTTCGTACGAAACAATTGTGAAAATATTACAGGAGCATGGACTGAGCAGTATTGTTAAATAGTTTTATGGCAGGATTAAATTTGTTTGATTTATATAGTGTTTTATATGGCTATGAAGGTAAATTATTTTTATTTTACAAATGTATTGCCTTGGAAGATTGACTTAAACAACTTTCAATCATATAAACATGTCCCAAACCAAATATGATTTGCAGAGGCTCCAAAGAAACTACATGTTTTGAACTAAGTAGCATATGATAGTATAGCAAATCATGTATTTCTGTGATGCAACAAGTTATTATTGCAGATATATACTGTATTTATGTGTTAAATAATTGATAATTATTACCTAGAACAGTTAAAGCAAAGTTTTAAAATAAAAACAAAAGCATTTGATCAACAAAACTTTATTTTTCACAATATTTTTAAATTTCATTAAACTTATGTTTGAAGAGATGCTTATCCAATTTGGCAGTAATGATGAGATAAGCGCAGATCAAGACATTATTGTTCAGAAAATAAGGTATTTACATTTCACTACACTCTGTAATAAATATTGTAACAATTTATATACATCACAACAAGAACTGTCTGTACTGAGATGCTGCTTCACTTTGGCTAAACTTAGATTATTTGTCATATCTGGGTACTGACTGGTTTTCTGTGTTCTGGAACCTTCACTTCCAAGCTCTGCCATCTGTTTGGTGGCCACACTATAAACTTGGCCTTTGCATTTATTAAACCTAGAGAAACTGGACCAAATGTATTGCTATCCAAAGTGTGCCCTGTGTGATCACCTTCCACCCAACAATGACCTTCAGGTACCCTCACATATGCAGTTTTATAGCCCAATGTACTCACAATATCACCTTCTAAAGCTAAAACACGTTTAATAATTTTTTGATTCGGATCTTTCGGAGACACGAGCGAGATTATGTCACCTCTCTGTACATTGTAGTCCTTCACAGACCAACGGGATAGAAACACGTAGTCTGTGTTCGTAGATTCTGGATTTAATACCGGCTGCATTGATATGCCTTCGACTCTCGCTACATAACCTACAGTATCCAGAAAAGTTACTCCGATCGGCACTCCAATAAGCATCGATCTGAAAAGGCTTCGGATCCACATTGATGGGCCGGTGATTCCTGGTGCCAATAAAAATTAACCGACATAGTCGGTCTATCATTTATTGTTTCCTTTTAAAAAGGAAACATATTCAATTTTTTTATAGCCAAATAAGAATTTCGTCCATAATCAGTCGGTGGACTCTTGACATTTGTGACTTGACAATTTTTTATTTAACTCTACTAACGTCAATGTCAGACGCAATTGCTGCTATCCTCCGAGCTGCTATCTGTCAAATAGTTCTAATAAAATGGACAAAATAATTTTGTTTATTGAGAAATCCAAAATATGATCCATAAAGGTGCACTCACACACATCAGTCACCGTCACGGCACGTCACCGGACAGGATTAAAAAAAAATATGTATCAATAGTTCTAGTATGACTCTGTTCCCACACGACAGTCGCCGGCACGAAATCTATCAGTGACGTCACCGGTCAGGCACGTCAAATAATCTGTCCATACATGTATCATACTTTTATCCCCACTCACCCGGTGCCGTCACGTCTCAGTTCAGTCAGCGTCGTACACAAACCGTCACCGATCAGTCATTGGTGACTTGACGGTGACTGATGTGTGTGAGTGCACCTTAAACCGTTAATCTTGGCTACATGTGCTACCTGTGTGTGCTACAAATTACAATTTAGAACTTGCGTTAATAAGTTATAAATTAGATTTGTTGTAGGAGATTACCTTTTTTAAATTTATGTTACACTGTCAATCTTAGACCAATGCAAACTTAGCACCCCATCAATGGAATTTTGGGTCGAAAATGACCTTGATCGATAGGTCTCCGTTAGGTCCTTTAAGGTCCCACATTTTTTTCGTTAGGTCCCCTTTAGTTTTTTTTTAAATAATTTTTTAAATTTTGGGTATAAAAAAAATACACTTTAGCACCCCATCCATAGAATTTTGGGTAAAAAATGACCTTAATCGATAGGTCTCCGTTAGGACCTTTAAGGTCCCACAATTTTTTCGTTAGGTCCCCTTTAGTTTTTTTTATAAATTTTTTTTTTTAATTTTGGGTATAAAAAAATACACTTTAGCACCTCATCAATAGCAAAATTGGCGAATTTTATCAAAATCGTATTCTTTACCGTTAGGTCCGTATAGGTCCATCATTGAATTTGTTAAATTATTTATTTTATTAAAATTATAAAATAATTAAAACCTGCGCATATCGATAATCGTCGATGTATCGTTTAGCGATATGATCAAGACAAATAATCGAGTCATGTATAATCGATGTTGTGGCCTCACGAGACTATCATGGAAAGAAAATATACTCAAATTTAATCTTTATGAACTAAGCGATAAAGTTGAATTTAGAACGCGATATTGAACCGCACTCCCCACGAGACTATCTTGGAAAGAAATACAAATTTAATCTTTATAGTGATAGAGTTGAATTTAAAAACTCGTCGCTTAAAAGGTCGTAAATTTTTACGACTTTCGTGACGGACTACTTCTAGCTATCGTTGTTGATAAAAAAATATTTTTATAAGTATAATTTGAAATGAGATGAGAAATAATCTTTATTATATTAAAATTTTACACAACTGCACAAAAAGGAGTATAATGTTTATTTTGTATATTTATTAAAATTTTCGCTCGGTTACTTTTAACTGGCAGAACATTTTAATGGTACGGAACCCTTCGTGCGCGAGTCCGACTCGCATTTAGCCGTTTTTTTGTAATGTTAATCTTGTAACCTTTCTATGATGTAATTTGTTTATATGTATGTATTAATATTGCGTATGTTTCAGATTATATATTTATGTCATTTCGTTCAGACTGTCATAAACTTTTAGTACTACTTTTGATAATGTTCTTAGAGACATATTTATTTTATTGAAATGTGCTGTAATGAATGAATACATATTCAAATACAAATAAAACGGCTTTTTATTGTTTTTTCGTATGCATATAATAATGATGAAAACGTTACAAATGACCTGTGTAGTAGTTTTTATGAATAGTGTGAGTTACCCTCCCCGCACCAAAATCGGCAGAAAGTTTAGTTAGAATATATGCCAGCGTACTCCATCCATTACTTAATGATCTAAGGTTGAAAAGTAGGTTTTGACGTGACAACGTCTTAAATTAGGTTGCGGCTGGGAGTCACTTATGAAAAAGTGTAACGCTCGGTAACGTTACGATGAGTCACCGAACGAGAGAGAGGCCCGCGGTCTGCCGCGCGCGCAGCACATAAATATTCTACCGAGAAAAAGACGTTGTCACGTAAAATCTTCGCCCGTAAAACCGACTTTACAGGCAACCATTTTTTTTTTAATAAATAAGCACTCTCAGAACAATTTATTTATTTAATAAATGAAACGATACCAATTTAAATTTCGCGCTGTTTATGTATAATGTGCGCATGCCTTAATGCTCTAAGGCGCATGCGCAGGTTTTAATTATTTTATAATTTTAATAAATTAAATATTTAACAATTTCAATGATGGACCTATACGGACCTAACGGTAAAGAATACGATTTTGATAAAATTCGCCAATTTTGCTATGGATGAGGTGCTAAAGTGTAATTTTTTTATACCCAAAATTAAAAAAAAAAAACATTTATAAAAAAACTAAAGGGGACCTAACGAAAAAATTGTGGGACCTTAAAGGACCTAACGGAGACCTATCGATTAAGGTCATTTTTGACCCAAAATTCTATGGATGGGGTGCTAAAGTGTATTTTTTTTATACCCAAAATTTAAAAAATTATTAAAAAAAAAAACTAAAGGGGACCTAACGAAAAAAATGTGGGACCTTAAAGGACCTAACGGAGACCTATTCAAATAAAATTCCATTGATGGGGTGCTAAGTTTGCATTGGTCAATCTTAGGCTTAGATCATATCATAATATGTGTCAATCTATTTCAGATTGAAAGACAAACTTTAAAAGTGCTTTAAAAATATTTTTATTGAATGAGATACGAAAAAGGATTTGTAAAATAGAAAACAGTCAATTTCATAATAGCTAGAATTTTTTTTCTATTTTAATAGATTTTATTTTTCTATTAAAATATATATTAGTTGAACTTATTCTGTCTTTCTGAAAATTTAATCTCATGTAACTTAATAATATACAATCAAATAGAACCCAAAATTACAATTAATAAATCCGTAATAAAAACAGATAACATGGTGCAAATTCAAAAATTAAATCATCATCATCATATTTTTTAGCCTGTGGTATGTCACTAGACATCACTCGAAATGAATGACCATAAATTATAGAAATTCAGGAATCGTTCTTTACTTTATTACAAATACTCAAAAAAAGTGTTGATGCTTTCTGTAGTAAATCACAACCACCATCAACTAAACATCATTTTTTGATTATTTATACGTGTGTAACAAGTATAGTATCACAGAAAATTAAGACAATAGTTACATTTGTTTCACTCAGAAACCAGAAAACTTTTAGAAAGGACTGTCTACAGATGGATGTGTTCCGTGGTCAAGAAAAACTTACAACCTGCATAATCAGCTGTCAGTGAGATAGATCATCTGTCCCTGTAAATATAAAAGCTAAAACAATCACAACACGTTTTGGACTGATAAGTGTAAATAATGAAGTGAATGAGTACATTACAATGTGACCTCGACGCTGTTCTCAGCTGGTCCTGACGTGGGGAAGAAATGGGATAATAACCTATCAAGGTGTAAGGAGATCACAATGACCGGGCTCCCGTGAGGCCACGACGAGAAATCGTGTACAGAAATATAAGTTTAAGTGAAAATGTCTGGTGACTTCCCATTCGCGGCGAAGATAGTTAGTCCATTGAAATGTAACGAGAAACCATGGGATTTGTGGGTGAGCGAAATCGGTCACTTGTCTCCGAGACGAGACAATGATGGAACGTTTACGACGCCGGCGGCGGTGGACAGCAAGAGCTCGTCCACCCGCCGCGTCCACGACTCCCATCCGTACAAGGTGGCGGAGCGAGGCCAGGCGCGGTATCGGCGCGCGGGCCTCAACCGCCTGCGGTACGAAAGCATGAGCCTCCATGGACTGTTTCCGCAAATGGACAATTTAAACGCTGCAGTGTGTCACATGTGCGGAGAAATAGTGAAGTGTAGTGCAGTGTACAGACATTTACTTGAATCCCACACTGGTGCTGAGCCAATCCTTCCACCTCCACCTCCTACAGTTAAACTAAAATCGGCCCCCGGTCGAAGTAGGCATAAGAAGGAGCCACCACCTCCCGTTCCTGTAGATATCCACCCGGTAAAGATGGAGACCTCCCCAGTGCACACGGCAGCCGCTCCTTTATCTAGGATAGTTTTGCCACAACCTGATTTACAGTACCTGGAAGAAGCGAGCACCTCTTCAGCGATAACTGGTGAAGTGCAGATAAGCATGGAGAGCGGAGAGTTACCTGTTGTCAGTATACAAGATACGGAGGATTTACCACTGGGAGAAAACCTCACTGATGACATTTTTGCAATAATGAACTCTGAAGGCATACAGAGTGCCGACGACATCACAAATGCTGCAGACTGGAAAAATATAATTAAGGATATACATGACATAAATTTTCCTACAACTAGTGAAACTATGCAATCACAAGACTTGTATGCAGCCTCATTAGATACATCACTAACTGGTTATACAATATCAGACACAGATTTATCAAATTTATCATTTCCACCGAACACATCTCCCATGTTATCGACGGTCGTAGACAATGTACAAACTGCTCAAGCTTTAAAGGCTCCGGCGACGCCGAGCACGAAGGCGCAAACGCGCAAAACGAGTAAAACGAAATTTAATCTACGAGAATACGATCCAAACAAGCACTGCGGAGTAGTCACCGCCGAAAACCCTAAGCCTTGCACGCGGTCACTCACGTGCAAAGCGCACGCTCTTTCCCTGCGGAGGACTGTGGAGGGCCGCGCGAAGCCTTTCGACACGCTGTTAGCAGAACATCGCGCCTCGAGGGATGCTGCGGCTTCGGGGAACACGTACACCCCTCCGGTCACTCACCCCCCGCCACCGGCGCCCGTGGCCACCCCTGCGCCAGTAACGACAGTTCCCGTCAACCTCCCACCGCTCCTAGTCAATACATCAATAGACCTCGGCACTTTCAACGGCTTAACGACTGAGCAGCAAGTGAACGACATCTACGCGAGTTGGCTAAGCGTCGAAGATCCCGTGTTACCCGATACGTCAAGCATCACATCCCTCCTCAGCCAACCACTGCCCACTGATTCTTTTCTGTTACCAGACGACGCGGATATCCCCACGGATGTACCTATACTAAGTATAGCACCGCCGGCGCAACCGACTCCTCCTGTGAAGGAAGAGAAGCCGGAAGGTCCGCCGCCGTTGGTGCCTAGCGACGTCTGTTGGTACTCCTCGTGTCCGCGGCCGCTAGCTCTCTGTACCTTCAACGCGTCCCACGCGGGCAGTGCAATAACGTTAGGCAAGAAATTCGCGACCGTCCGGAGTAACATAAAATCGTCGTTAACGCGGTCGTCCAAGGCGTCTGGTGTCGCGAACAATTACTACAGCCAGAGCCTGTCGTCCCTGTCTAAGACTTTACATATGAACAATGCTAGTAAAACGAATAAGCCAGAAGTGCGTAAACTAATAGTGACGTGTAGTTCAACTAGTGGTGGTAGTAAGGACGTGCAGCAGACGTTGAGTGATCTATTCGGTGGTGACGTGCGGCACACTTTAAACGGACATTTGGGACATTCGGAGCGCAAGCCTCGCGCTGCGACTATCAAAACCGCCAAGCGGCCTTCCTCAGCGGTGCTCGATCTGGGTTTCTCTCTAGATCCGCTCTTAGCTGACGAAAAATGCTGAACAATATAAGCAATCACTGGTTGTGTAGTCACATAATTGTATATTTATTTTTTTTGTAAAGAATCGAATCGGACTGGCATTGTAAATGTTGAATAATCACGAATTTTGTCCCCCAACGGAATTTAAATGTTATGATAAAGTTAAATCTCATTTTTCTTTGAAAAACGAACTAATGTTTGTATTATTTTGTATATTATTTATAAGATTTTTTAAATCGGCCCGCCGACGCGGATGTCGGCGCGTCGACGAACAATTATGAAATAGATAATGCAGAATGGTTGTATTTTTTCGATATGACATAACTCATTGTTGATACTGAAATGAATACTGAGAAAATGGCCTAGGATTAATGTTTAATGTGATGAAAATTTCCATGTAAAAATATAAATATTATTAAAATTAAGTTTATCCATAATAGTAAATTGCCTCCTTTTGAAAATACCTCAGTAACCAAATTGTTTTAATTAATGAAAACCTTTAATGGATTTGACATTGTTAAAAATTTCTCACTGTTTCGTGAAAGTTGTTTACACAGTGTTTGTTAGCGAAGTTGGTCGCGTATCCGATTTCTTGGAACCAATACTCAGTTACAACACACTTCATACATGATTGTGCAAAAGGATTTTATAATTTTCAATCCATATTTTAGAACTGAATTACTGAGCTCAGAATGATACAATTTTTACTAGGAAATTAAAGAAGATGGACGCTTATAGTGGTATTTTCCCTCATTTGTTGTTAATCGAAATATAATTTTTACATAATCTATTTACACACTCACTTTATTTTCTTATGTATGTTCGCATGTACCACACAACTGCTGAACTGAAATTGTGTTTATTAATTCGTATTATTTTTGTCCTATCTAACTTAGTTGCAAGATATAAGTACGCAGCAGATATATTTTACGCTTTACTTTTCTGGAGTCAATAAGCTGAGTCCTAATTCAAATGAAAAACAGTTTTTTTTCGTCTATGTCTCTAATAAATATTTTCTGATATACATACACAATTAACAAGCAAATAATAACATTTATTACAGTTAGTTTAAAATCTAGCAACCGTTAACAACTTACAAAGCTGAAAGATTTTTATTACATTTTATTTTATTTAGATGGAAAAAGCTCGACGTTGCAAGCTCTATGAAGCGCACAACTTCAAGGCGTGGCCGTGGGTTCAACTCCCACGAATTGTTATTGTGAGATCTGATTCTATCTAATTGCTAATTAGGGTATTATCCAGAAAATGCTTTTCATATAAAAATACAACTGCAATCAAGTCCTGCGATGGCGAAGGAGGAGGGAGAGAAGGTTCCTTCAGAAGATCGGAAAAGTATACTGACTACTAGAACTAGACTGTATTTTTTTGGGTTTCTTACCTCAGAGCTTTCGACTGGATGAACCGATTTTGATGACTTTTTTATTATTTGAAACTTCCTGTGCTTTTTTAAATTTTGTGCAGTTCTGACAAAGGCGGTATAGTCTTTTTGTAAAAAACAATGCAATATTTCGTCAATGCACTATTTTATTTATGTTTGGTAATTCTAGTCCACACTATATTGGTCCATGTCCACACTACGAGATTGAAATGAAAAAGATCGTACTTTTATCTACGACTTCATTCCAGGTATTGCCTTAGAAAGACATTAAAAAAATGTTGGTCTAGAATCCTAAAACTGTTATCCATAAATGCGTACTTAGGTACTTGTAAAACACGGTGCTTAACAAATAAATAGAGCGACACTTCAATTTAACTTACCAATATCAATAAATGTGCAGATACTTAATTGTATACGCTAAAACAATAATATTCATCAAGCATGTTGGTAAGTAATACAGACATTTCATCAAAAAGGAGAAAATTAATTCTAAGAGGAGAAACAATGAATTCTGGAAGGTTTTCTTTTTAAAAATAAAACAAAATATATCAACGTCGATGCCACAGAGCGTGCCAAAAAATAGACATTCATACATACGCTTGAAAAACATAACTGTCTATCTGGCGCAGTTGGGTAAAAATAAATATTTTCAAGCCTAGAAAACGTTTTATGAATGTGAAAGATTGTGAGGATGTGTGTATGTATGTACATACATACATATATTATGTGTGTTCTTCTTTCACGAGAAAACCACTGAATGGAATTTGATGATACTTGGCGATGATGTAGACTGTAGCTTATGTACCAATATAACTGAATACGCACGGCACCTATTTTTTTATTTAAAAATTAAAAATATTCTAGAAGAGAATATTTTTAATTTTAAAATATTCTGAAGAGTTTGTTTTTTTTGAACGCGCTAATCTCAGGAACTACTGGAACGATTTGAAAGTTCTTTCGGTGGTAAATAGCCCATTTATCGAGGAAGACTACATTTTTTTTTTTTCATTATTAAGTATTATATCATCACGCTAAGACCAACAGAAGCGGAGCAAGGCGGGTAAAACCGCGGGGCACAGCTAGTATTCTATAAAAATTAAATATAGAATATATTTTAAACTATTGTCAATACAATGCGATTTTAATGCATTTAACATTTTATTTAAAACACAAATTCAATCATTAAAAAATAATTCCGAATTACAAAATGAGACAAAATAATCCATGACGATTTATTTTTTTTCCTTATTGGCATCCTAATGATAAGCAATTGTGCCACTTTACGAAAGTATTATTGAAGTTAGTAGGTAGAAAAATAGATGTAATCCTGTAAGATATTCAAGACAACATCTGCTGATTGTGTTTCTAAAATAGTTTCTGTATCTTTCAAATGCAAATAAGTATTATTCATCATAACACATACAAAGTTCAAAGTTTACATTTGATACTGCCTTTACGTAGTTACATTAGGTATGAAATATGAATACATCTAATTTATCGGTTTTGGATACCTAGTTACTTACTATAGTTAAAATTTTATTTTTGTAAGTGGATAGTCATTTGACCAGTTTATTGGAACAGTGGTTAGTGTAGTAGGTACGTGACTCGTGAGTGTAGAAACAAGGAGCCTGGGGTTCAGTCTGGTAGAGCACAGAAGGCTGAACAGTGATCACATGCTTGTCCCTAAAGACAATCGATCAGTGAACTGTAAAATAGATGTGAAATTTCTGTTCTACAAGGGGACGTCATTTTAGTAGGTATTAAAGAAAAGGGGCTTCCTGTAACGTGCTAATCGTGTGAGCTTATGATATAGGCATCCTCTAAAAATGCAATAAAATGGGGAATGAAACTTTATACCATGAACATTTATTTTGATCTCACGGGCGAAGCTGCAAGCAACAGCTAGTTTATAATATTTTATATTATGAGGATAAAATATGATAGTGGTTAGAGCAATAGAAGATTCCTCGAAAATCGACCGATAACACCGAACAATAAAGCTCAATAATAGGATGCAGCTGCTTTGATTTAATTTTAATATACGCCTCTTTTGTTACTAAGTAACTACTTAGGTAGTTAGTAGATATATTTTATATTGACGATCTAGGGCTACCGGCTTTGCCATTTAAAATAAGTATAGTAGCTACATCCCGATCACTTGGCGGTCATAATATGATGTGATTCTATACTACTCTTTCATTGGTTGTATAAGAATGTATTGTATTTGCTGGTTGGTTGTTGGTTGTTGCTCTTTCCCGTAAAAACTATTGAGCGGATTTTTACGATACTTTGCAGTGATGTGTTCTATGTTTCTGTCATAATACTTAACACTGTATTGTATTACAGATACATGTATTGCCCGCGAATGAAACCGCGCGTCACAATTCGTATTATAGTGTATGTGAATATGAGAACTATACTCAGATAACTAATGCGTTATTGAAAACGTTGTTTTGATGTATTATGATATTACAATTTGACTTGCCATCAATCTTCGTATTGACCTAGATCGCGATTAGTGTTAGCCCGAGGCATTAAGTTTGTAATTGGCTGTATGCTGATTTCAACAAGTTTACGTTACTGTATACGAAACTGGATTTTAAAGATTTTGTATGACTCGTTGAATTTAAATTCATTCAATACTAATACAATAATATATACTTTTTTCATCAATTAAGAATGAGAATCTCGATAAGTCCGTTATTTTTTATTGTTGAATTAGGATTACTCATCATAACAATACATATTGCCCTGAGGCCTTCCTTAACGGGTCTTTTTATGATGTGTTATTTTAACTTATTGGTTTATTATAAGGTGTTATATTAATTGTTAGGTGTGACATAAATATAACGGGGAAGTTTTTTTATTATATTCGTAGACAAAGATAGTATTCTCCGTCTACGATATTAATACTTGGTAACATATAACATAAACAATTAACGAAAAGGGGCTTCCTATCGGTGGTAAATGTTAAAAAATGTTATAATAATAATTTATTCATTTATTCAAGCAACCAAGACTCATTTTGTTAGTAACAATAAATAACTTAAAAATTATGTTAGTAAAAATAATAAGTACTATTATGGTCCGGGAGCCAGAAGCAGATTTTATGACCAAGTTCCTCTCAAGCGGTAATTAGTAAAATGCATCAAAGTATAGTATTATGAAGCCTCGTGAACGTCAGCTGGAGCTCGGTTGGGGGGGTGAGCGGTTGTAGCCTCCCACGCACGTAAGAAAAAAAAGTATATTCATTCATTTCCTCTCAGCTAAAAATTTGTCAAATTGTAGCTAACCCAATATCTCAACGAAAAATAATAATCAGCTGGTTACAGCATGGTGTATTATACGTCAGCTGGTGTCTCGAATATAATGAGACATTAACAAAATCATCGAGATACGTGGAATTCCATCAACATAAGTCCCCGTAAAAGATAAGTAATAACTTTATTAATTATATATTATACTATTATTTTTTTAATAATTATAGTTAACTAATGTTTTTAGTGGGTTATTTCATATTTGTTACACTTTTAGGTAGTTATGTGAATTTGATGATATGATAGTTATTTTTAAATGCAGTTTATAATATTTGTAAAAACATGTTTACCGATGTGGCTGAATGTACGTAGTACCCCGATCATGCGCATAACTAACCACCTCTAAGTACCTTATTACTGTCTATATTATGCTAGCGTGTGTTGCTTGAATTTTTAAAAATAACGATAATAATTAAAGATACGTCATTTCATCTCAGATGAAAATTTGTGAGCTGATTGTTAATATACTGATGCGATAAATAAAAAAAATCAGCTAGCAATAATTCGAGGAAAACCTAGTCAGTTGATGCATATAAATTGGCAATAGATGCTTCTGTCTAACTCCTATGTAATAACTTTCAAAGTATCAGCTGACGGTTTTTCCACCAAGATACAGCCAGCTGACCTATATATATATCCACAGTTACATATAAGCTATCATCAGGTAAATTTTTGTTTGAGAGGAAATCACGGAAAATAATTTTATTTTTTTCATGTTCGAGACACCAGCTGACGTATAATACACCATGTTGTAACCAGCTGATTATTTTTTTTCGTTGAGATATTGGGTTAGCTACAATTTGACAAATTTTTAGCTGAGAGGAAATGAATGAATGTATTTTTTTTTCATACGTGCGTGGGAGGCTACAACCGCTCACCCCCCCAACCGAGCGCCAGCTGACGTTCACGAGGCTTTATAATACTATACTCTGATGCGTCTGACGAATTATCTCTTGAGAGGAAATAATTAACCAAATTTGCACCTGGCTCCCTAACCATTAGGAATGCACTTCACTGTAACAATACTATCAATGAAGCAGACAATAATATTACTACAGGGGATAAAATAAAACAAACAAATTGATTCGATTTTTTATTTATTAATAAATATGATATTATACTCCACAGCAGAGCGTCCCAGCAGCCCAACAGCAGAGCGTCCCAGCAGTCCAACAGCAGTTCTTCCATAGCAGCGCCCGAGTGCTAATCTATCCGCTCGAATCCGCGTAAATTATATATAATTATTAGCAGTAATTAAAGTGTTCCCAGTTGTCCCATAATATCATAGCATTATTAGCGACCTAAATACAGTCCACATTCGATGTAATACGTAAACCGTACACTCTGAATACATTTATGGTGAACATAACAAAGCACAGAATGAATATGACAACTTTTTAGTTATAGTACGATTCAAACTTAATGGCGGCTCGGACCATCGTACGATGCGCAGAAAACAATTTTAGATATTAGCGGGACGTTAAGGGACTTGTGCGCACCCGCATTCGCACCTGCACCACAGAATACATAATAGTAGCTAAACGCTACAGAACGGACACTCTCCGCCTCCCGCCAAAATTAAACACTTACCTCACCCCGCACGATCACGCTATAGATGGCCCGCATTTTTCCGTAAGGACGATACGCAACGAAGATTGACAACATTAATCAAATTGACTTAAAGTAATTTTATTATTTTGGATTTGTGATTATCGTTTTTCGTAGAAAATGGTTAGATATTGTGCTGTTTACGGATGTATTTCATCAGAAAAACGCGAATTTCTTTACGCTAGTCACAATTAATGTGCGAACCCTAAAGCGTTAACACACACATTTGCAGTCTCTACAGTGTGACTGTCAAAACGATAATTTTGTATGGAGTGTCCGGGGTGTGCCTGCACCTAACTTGCGAGCCGCCATTAAGTTTGAATCGTACTATACCTATTATAAGCTATATAAAGCAGCAAAAAAAGTTATAGTAGAATGAAATCATATGAATAAAACGTGAAGCTTTTTATATTACAATATTTCAATAATTAGTAACTTTTTATAGAACAGTTAATACAATAAACATGTTGCTATATAAAAGCTCTATTGCAATATAGAATATTGTTTATAACCAGGATATTTTTAGAATTTGGACTTTCAAAACCTCCTCACTTTTCTTCTACAAAACCTTAAAATATAACAAACTTAAATAACTTAATCAATATTATTTTTTATTCGGCTTTATTTTAACGCCTTTTGTCTTGGACTTGACTATGCCTTTGAATTGTTTTGTTGTAACAGCCTTTTTCCTGAAAATAAAGTCATAGAGTTAGAAACAAATATACAAAAAGAGAAACAATACGATCGTTGAAACAATCTTGTTTGTACGATTTTTTTACATTTTAATTAAAACTTTAAAATCCTATCACAGTCATTCATATAAGAAATATTTTCAGTAAAAGAGATAAAAATTAATCTTTTCAGAGAAAGATCGACAGTTTAATTTTAGTTCAAAAGATATTTAAAATACATCTAATCTACTAAACTCCAAAAACCAGTTCGAACTCGATTTTTTGTTTTTATGGCATTCAATTGCTTTATAAATATAAAATTTTAAAGAATAGAAAAAAATTAATCACTGCGCGGGATTCGAACCCGCGTCTTTCCGCCATTCCGGGGCGACGCCTTGACCAACTCGGCCGCCCATGGAAGAGGTTTTAACGTTTTTAAAAATGATACAATATAATATGTAATACCTAATAAAGTATATAGTAACTTTTCACCAAGTGTAAAACATTTAAAACTAAAATAAATATACCTCTTATTAAGATTCTTCCTCGACAGCGGTAGATACGCGTACGGTTCCGGTTTTCCCTTCTTCTTAATATCTCCCTTCGCTTTCTTTGAGCGGTAATCTGTTCCTACAGATGTTACAGATGCTGCTGAACCGAGAGGTCTGGAAGAAAGACAATAGATATTATATTGAAGAAATAAGTGAAAGAAAATATTATGGAGTTGAAACTTTTGTGTTAGCAATGTCAAATTAAAGTGTTTTAATTGTTTTAATTGTTTAAACGGCTCTTTCACTGGAAGGTATATAAGCAACATTTATCGCTGCCTATAAAAAATTACATAAATACAATCTTTGTTTGATATCTTCTCTATTTTATCGTTACTCAAACATACGCAAACATAATTTTACAAGTAAACACAAAAAACAACGTGATACTCGATCTATTACAATACCCTTCCTTTTCCTTATTCAAAATTACCGATAACTTCTCTGTTGATGTTAATTCATCAATACATAACCAAAAGTTATGAAATAAATTTATTTACCTGTGTATACCCTTTCCGCCAGCCTTATATTTCGAAGCCACAGTGGCAGTGGAAGCTCTACTTCTGTTCGTCCGTCCGCTCTTTATACTTAGAATATCGTCGTAACGTCGTTTAGTTCCTGGTTTAACTAATTTCGACGGTTTCTCATTATCTTCACCGTCTGTGGATAAAATAAAAATTATTTAAGTGTGTACATGAACGTACTATAAAAAGACACTCAATCGACCATTATAAGATCGTCAAAATAAATCGAATCAGCGTCATATGTAAAGCTTTCCGCTCCTGTTGGTATTCCGAGATAAAACCTGTCCTATGTGATAATCCAAGTTAGCCTCTATATGTGTGCTAAATTTCATTGTAATCGGTTCAGTAGTATTTGCGTGAAAGAGTAACAAATATACATACACATTACACATACATATATCCTCACAAACTTGGCATTAATATTAGTAGGATAGGATTCATTCAAATTAACACCTTATCTCGTGGTAGTAAGGTCCAAAGTCTATTGTAAAAAATATCTTATTACCCAACCTACCAACTTAACTTTAAAATTACCTGAATAAGTAACATTAAAATTATTGTCTTAAATCAACATCATATACCTATATTAATTCTAAGTTAATAGCCAAGTTTGGCGCAAATCAATCCTATTTAGTAAAATAGGTAATAAGGAGATAATAAATTAACCTGTGTCATCAGTATCACTATCGATATCACCACTGGGCTTGGGCTCATCATCATTATCACCGAAGTCATCATCAGCTATGATCAGCCTGCCATCGGGCGCGGTACGGAAGCCGCCATCTTTCTTCTTTTGCGCCTTTTCTTCGATCGCACGTTTCTTCTTTGGATCCGTAGCTAAATAAAACGAAAAAATTTAGAATAAGTTGGAAACAAAATCGAATCTGATATTTTGTGAACATGTTGTCTGATTTTTGTATTTATGTAACACTGATATTCTGTTATTTCGATGAAAAGCAACAATATTTTATAGACCATTATTTCTTGACATAAAGATTTTTTTCGCTTTTTTAACATTTATTAGTGATGAAGTAGATGGGCATTTATTTTTCAATCCAGAATGGCAACTATTGACCTAATTAGGTAAAATTTACAAACATGTTGATGGTACTTCAAAACTTCTTCACTTGAGAAAAGCTTTCTCAATAGTACGAAAAGTATCAGTTATTTTCCTATAGAATATAAAAATGTATCTTCCATCAAAATGTAACATACCAGTAATCTTCCTAGCGGAAGAAACATCAGCCAGATCCACGATATTCTCCGGATCATCTTGAATCCAAGCCTGGTTCCTGCCCTTCTTGGCCTTCGCTTTAGGTCTCTCTTCGTCCAAGTACTCCATCTCTGAGTCCGAGTCCTTTAGAATGTCCTCTAGGGTCTTGGACGTGCCTTTCACGGCTATGTCCGTTTCAGAATCGGATTCCTGTTCTCTGTAAAGGTTTTTGGGTAAATGTAGTATGAATAAATGGTTATTTTTAATTGTTAGAAAAGTGTTCATTAATGGGAACAACTATGCTTGTTATCCTTTGATCGACTTTTTCTAGTTCTTCTATGGTTGTTAAAAGGTAGGCATTTTTTGAAATATGAAGTTAATTCAAGATAATATAGCCATTATCAAACATAATCAAAATCACAATCGTGATTATTAAGGGTATTTAAAAGTAGGCAGACGAACTATGAGTCCATATAATAACCAATCGATATTAAGACGACAGTTTTTTTTTAAATTATAACTTCAGAAGTATCATTTCAACTGTTAGCATCCACAACTTTTATCCTCTTAATAGCGCCAGGTTACTAAATACATACCTTCCTTCCTTCATCCTCTTCTTGCGATTATCCATTTTCCTGATATTCCTCAGTCTACGCAACATAATTTCATCCTCTCTCGGTATTAACTTCTCAATGGTTTCCGAACCGAACTTCCTTGCCATACGAGATAGGAAATATCCGATTTCCAAACGTGAATGACGCTTGCAATCCTCCGACATTGTGGATAAAGTTTTGAATAATAGCGGTAAGCTGCCGGAGAGAACTTCTGTGGGGAGTACTTTTGTGTATACCTGGACAAAATATTATTTTTATAGTTATTGAATTGGTAAAGTCCGGACGCGAACTAGGAAGAATTTCGTACATTAACCTGTTATTACCTGTCACTGTCACTCCCGCGTAAGTATAATGTGTCCTCAGGGATTGTAAACCTTTAACCTGAGAGCGTAAGGTTTGTTCTTGATTGCATGTGGTTTTTTTATTGACCTTGAGTCACGACAAAACGTATCGTATAATATATCGTGGTTATTGAAAAAATTAAAATGTAACTAATAAGTATTGTAAATATTCATTTACAATACTTATTAGTTACATTTTAATTTTTAACCTTTATTCAAAGGACATTTATCATAATCATAATCATATCATATTATTTAATAAGTCAGTAAAAAATATTTTCTCCTCTAAATATTTCATGCAAACTGCACTTCATTCAAAAATGTTTGTGACCACTGTCAGTAGGTAAAGAGGTCATTGTACGAAATTCTTCCTGCTCCGCGACTGGACTTTAGAGAAAAATAAATTTCGTGTAAAGGGAAAACAATAAAGACTAATAATTTATTTGAACATTGTTCACATCCCTAGAAGTTGCTGACTTAGCTTAGTAATTGCTTTCATGCAAATCTAACTTGGAGGAACTTCACACCTCATTCATCTTATTAAAAAAATCTATCTGCACTTCAAACTACAGCTAAATCGGTTAATAATTTCCCGTAAAAACCAACAAACATTGTGGATTGTTTGTTGGTTTTTAGATTTGCATGAAAGCAATTACTAAGCTAAGTCAGCAACTTCTAGGGATGTGAACAATATTCAAATAAATTGTATCAGTTTTAATTTAACATGATAGTCTACTCGCTTTATTTTGTCACTGTGAATGTGAACCATCACTATTTTTTATTGTTGATAGACACAAGATAATTACATATAGGATTACCACGTGTTAGCAATCGCGTTTAATACTAGTCTTGAAAATATTATAAGTACTGGCTGAAAGAGCGTTTTTAGCAATCCGTTTTTTCATATAATTCTTACAATTATATTTTTTTCTCTTAGAATAATGATTTGCATGCCAAACGAAATAGACCCAAACCTTCAAAAAACTCATAGCCGCAGCCACAATCTCCCTATTCCCGTTCATCATCATTCCAGCCATTGTCTCCAACAACCCCTGGACCAGTTCCAGGCCCATCTCCTCAGAGAAATTGTATAGAGCTGATGATAATGCTCGGATTGTGGCACCAACTATACGGGGAAGGGGTGCGGAGAGACCCGATTGTAACATGTCTACGAACGCTTGCATTCCTGGGAACGAAAATGTTGGTAAATTTCTTATATTTTCATTATATTCAATTCAATATTTTCAGCTTTATATAATATGTATTAATCATTATTATATTTGACTAGAGTATCAAACATAATTGTAGCGGTTGTATATTATAATCTTAATTAATGTAATATTTTTTTTTGTATAAATGAATAAATTGTATTGTAAATTTGACCTCCCTATCGCATTGGGTAAACTGTAATGGTAGGAATGGTTTTATATAAATAAATGAAAAAAATGAAAAATAATTTTCGTTGCTTTTCCAAAGAACATTACGAAGGAAGCGTCGTTAATTTTAGTTTAAAAAAAAATGCTATTTATTAGATTTTTAATATACGTAGCTAAAAAAAAGAAAGAGATGGATAGATTTTTTTTCGAATATTTGTTCAAATTACAAGGTTTACCATAAAAATACCTTTAATTTCCCATTTATACCTTACTTTAAAAGTTCTAATATTATCTTCACAGACACTGATACTTACAAGACATAAATTTAAGATTTCATGAACGTTTTTAACGTCAAAAACAAAAAAAAGACCTGTCAAAGAAAACTCACCTCCATCCTGTCCCTTCAGTATATTCCCGATCGCGGTTATAACACTAAACGCACATTCCCTACACTTAGTGTTGATGTCTTTAGTGCATATAACCGATTCGGCTATAGCCGATTTGATGAGTTTACTTTCAGCGTTGAGATTCGATGACTGCATGGTTATTAAATGTTCTATGCATCTGTAATAAATGTTAATGTTTGAAATAGAATTTGAATCAAAAAAGTTTATTAATTATTATGAATATACACTAAAATCTAAAAAAAGCGCGTGTTTGCCGAGCACACGTGTCAGAAGTGAAACTCCTTTGGCAAGATTCAAAGATATCAAAATCGTCGTCTTACTCGTGACGTGACAGTATTGCCATGACACGACCTTGAAATTTTACTCTCAACGCTTCAAAACTTTTTTATTGGATCTGCATTTTGAATTGAAGTTGTTAAAGTAATATTAAACTATAGAAATTGAGAATAATAAGTTTGATATAATTTAACACACAAAGTTTTCCACATTGAAATGATTATATTATAACTTAACATATGGCCAATCAAAAATTATTTTTTGATCCTAAATTTCATATTTTATACTAGCCTTAATCTAGCCGCCTTGCTGCTATCAGCCACTTTATTGAGCGACGTCATCAACAGTTTCTTTATTTTCTTGTAATTCGACTTCAAAAACTCTTGACAACTATCATTATCACTTTTGAATATCTCTTCCAATATCCTATATGCCTTCTTATGTTCCATTTCTAGCAATTTCGCTTTGTCCTTGTAACGTAATTCTTTTTTATCCTTACCATCTTCATTATTCTCGTCGTCCATTTTGTCTTGGTTTTCTTTTTTAGTTTTTTTGTGTTTTTTCGGGTTTTCCAATACTGTTTCGCATAATGGGTATACCCATTTTTCGAATAGGTTGGCAATTTGTTCGCTACTTTGGTAGAGTACGAATAGACGGATTATATCGAGAATTGATTCGCGTTGGAAGTGATTGTTTTCTGAAGTTTCTAGTTGTTGGAGCGCGTTTGTGAATAACTCTTCGCGTAACGTTTGATCGCATATTGTGAGATATACCTATGAGAAAATTTGTTTTTAGATATTTGAGAGAATTTGTACAAAACATTACATAGTAGAGTAATATGTAATTGTGATACATTTAGTTAATAAAAGCTTTTTAACGTTTTTTCAATTATGTCATGATAAAATTCCATTAAATAGCAATTTTTATATCAGGAGATTAACTTAAAACAAGAGGCATTGCCTGGAACTCTGCCTACGCGTGTATTCGGCAGAGTTTCTAATGAACGACGCAATAAACTTTGAACATTACTGCAACGAAATAAGGTTTTAATTTCAATAAATGTTTGATACAACTGACGAACTTTTAAAGGTGATTAAATTGACATTATAAAAAGCTATAAGCTTACCTGTATAGTCTCCAAAGCAGCTAGCCTCTGTCCCTCCGCCGTACTCCCTTTGGCCGGCGACATATATATATTAAGTAGAATCGGCAAATAATTCTTAGCGAATCTCCCCAATTCCGCCTTATCTTCATCACTATCTACAGAACACGCTATTAATTTCCTCAAAGCCGCCATTACTGACAGTCTAAACTCAGGATTATCCTTTAAAACACTCCCCAAAACTCTAGCAATCACTTTAAAACTGTTCTTAATGTCTTTAGGAGAATTACAGAAACTTGGCAATAAGGCCCAGAATTGGTTGCACAATAGATCGTAAGTATGAGAGCCTGGAGTATCATTTGCTTCGGCTAGTTCACGCGATTTTCGCCTACAAAAAGTGGCCAATTCTAGAATATCAGTTGCGAAGTATTTCAGGTTGGAATTGGTTATTTTTTCCTTCATTACGGGTAGTAACCAACTTCTATCCAGGTTTATTGTCTCTCCGTTTCGTATGGGAATGATTTTCAATACGAATTCTGGTCCTAGGGATTTTATAGCGCATCCTGTAGCATATTCTGCTTCTTTTTCGTTGAAAAAGTTGTGACTTTCGCGACGATCGTTCAGTTTTTTTAGCAATGGTCCGAGAGAGTTTGCTACTTTTTCGTTTCCGATCTGTAAATACATTTTAGTATTAATTGATAATACTATTTAGGTTCCATATAGTTATAGGGCTTCTCATATTCACATTCTACAATGCGACAGCACGTGAACAAAAGTTAAAGTGCAAGCGAGAGCACAATATTGCAAAATTATCTTACTCATGTGTCCATCTCACTCATATTCTAAGAGCGATAGCATTTTATTCAACACTAAAGTGCGAGAAGGATAGCATGATAATTCATAGCGAGTTAACATGAGGACTATAACAATACTATAAAAACTGCTACACTGAGGGTACACTGGTGGTAAATAATTATTTGTCCGTATTTTGATTCAAAAGCACTTCAAAACGAATTCAACTTGAATAATAAATGTGTGAATTTAATACATTACCTCAAAACAAACAGCTATAGTTAGAATAACATGTTTGATAGCTTGGTTAAACGGATTATCGAGACCCGTTCCGATTGTTTTAAAGATGGCGTCGATATGTGACTTGTGTTTTACCAAACATTCCTCCGAGTCTAGGGCCGGCTTCACGCAGTCCAGAAGAATTGCCTTAAAGATAAAAGGAATAAAGAATGAATAATTGCTTGTGCAGTGATATTTAATTGAGATACTAACTAAAACTGCGTGTATATTAATTAGGTAGTGTTGAAGTAATATGGTATTATCATAATATTTAAGATTTTCAGAATCTTTTGTAGAAGAAAGCAATTATTATTGTATTTTAAATGGGTGTGGTACAACAAATTATTAATTAAATTATATTATTATAGATTAATCATAAACACTAACACAAGTTGCCAAAAAAAAAAATAGTTTGAAAGTTTGACCAAGAATAGATATTTGTATTTTACAAATATGTTATTACACATTTCTTATGTTCTCTATTTATTAGTACATGACCATTACATTTTATTTATTCTTTTACTTAAAAAAAACAACTCACTTTCAGTGCGTTGGTAGAAGCTGCGTTGACTTCAGCAACGTCTGAGAGCCACAGTTCCGCCACACAAATGCCGACGAACGCTGGCAGGTTTGGTACACACAAGTTTATATCGAGGCTAGAAATAAATAATAATTGTTAGTAAGACAAGCATTTTGAAGTGAAACTTCTTTAGGCGCGTTGAGAGTAAAATATCAAGGTCACGTCATGAAGTGACCTTGGTGATTTTGGTATCTTTGAATCATGCCAAAGAAGTTTCTCTTCTGACACGTGCGCTCGACACACACGCTCTTTTTTACAACCTATTAGATTTTTATTAAGGAAAAGAAATCTATAATCTATTACGATTTTGGTATCTTTGAATCATGCCAAAGAAGTTTATCTTCTGACACGTGCGCTCGACACACACGCTCTTTTTTACAACCTATTAGATTTTTATTAAGGAAAAGAAATCTATAATCTATTACGATTTTGGTATCTTTGAATCATGCCAAAGAAGTTTATCTTCTGACACGTGCGCTCGACACACACGCTCTTTTTTTACAACCTATTAGATTTTTATTAAGGAAAAGAAATCTATAATCTATTACAGTAAATTAAAAAAAAAAACGGGTTGCACTCCGGGAGTGCCGGCAGAAGTGAAAACTTGATTATTAACGTTGAGCATGTTTGATATCCATCCGTCTTACGCTTTTTCGATCAGGTCACGTGTCCTGACGCGAGTTTAAGATTTTATACCCAACGCCGCTAAAGAAGTTTTCACTTCAAAAATCATTTTATAACAACTCTTGCAGATATGTTACTGTATAGAAAGTCATTTTTTTTATATATTAAAAGATTGTTTTAAACAAGATAAAGAATTTAAATTATGTTAAATCTTTCGAATTTTTTGTTGATTATCATCAGTACCAGTAGACACAACATTTCAAATCGAAGGTAGTTTAAAAAATTACTTCACTTAGTTATGGAACTTTATATTCATAACAAAGTAGTTTACAATCATACAAACAAACATTGAGTTCAAGTATCGACTATCGATGTCAAAATTGAGTTTGAGTTAGGACATTAAAACGCCCAAAAAAAAAATTACAATCTAAAACATAAACAATAAAGCTTTTCGTATAGAGTTTGGACAAACAATTTAAAAAAGGTTCTTGAGTTTGAGTTTGAGTTTGAGTTGGGCTACATACCCAGCGAGACACCCGTATCCCTGTTGCAGCACTGTAGCCCACGCCAATATTTGTCCCGTATCATTCGCAGGTGGTCTGGCCGCCATTAACGCTCTGTTCAACTGTATCGCAAGGTTTGAGGTTATGTTCGACGATTCTTTGGGCGTTGAGAATAAAGCGTGCAACGTGTGGAGACAGCACGTTTTTATGTATATATTGTTGTGTGTCATTAGCGAGAGGATCGCTTCGCAGGTGATCTGAAAAAAAGAAGATTTTTGGTAGAGTTAGGAAATAGGTAGGGATAAGAGAATCTTTTTTGAATAGCTATGACGTACAATAAACTTGACGTTAATAAATTAATAAAACTATGTAATAAATTTATAATATTTGAAGTGAAACTTCTTTATGGGGGTTGGAAAAAAATTTAGTGTAACATTTTTTCGTTACGCGTGATTTTTTTCCGTTACGCGCCATCTTTTTCTTATCCCTACCACGCGTAATTCGACGTATTTCTGTAAAGTTGCATATAGTAAATTATTTTTTTTAAAATAAGGTCATAAAGAAGTTTCACTTCATACGTGTGTACACTAGTACACGCGCACATTTTTTTTTAGCGTATCGATTTTGAACATTTACCATGGAATACCACAACAACGCGGCTGTTCGGACATTTTTCAACGACCGTTTAATAGGCGATTGCGATAATAATCTAGTACATTACGTCATTAATTAAAAAAAAAAAAATGTTAATTATTATCTCATTAGACGCCAGTTTCACCCCTTGGTAATAAAAGTCTAAG
Organism: Colias behrii; assembly: GCA_029959065.1. Classification (NCBI taxonomy): domain Eukaryota; kingdom Metazoa; phylum Arthropoda; class Insecta; order Lepidoptera; family Pieridae; genus Colias; species Colias behrii. The sequence continues at coordinate 2,144,210 of JARWMC010000017.1, read as the reverse complement.
TCAAAAAGCCACAGAAAAGAATAATTCTAAAAGTATTGTTACATAGTTATTCAAGTTATATTCGATATGAGACCTTATAGAATCACAATAAAGAATACTTTCGATTAAAACACGACAGAACAACACAAATTTCAATATATTTTTTACTGCAGACGTGATATACCTTAATATCAATACAATTTTCTTTATATTTAAGTATTTACCTTTATATTATCCTTACTGAAAGCTGGCAACACATCTCGCAGCATAGCTAGTGTGTGCAACACAGTCCTGTGTCCGGAGAGTAAGGCTTCCGGTTTGATTCCTTGGAGAGAGTATTCTGCTACACGGTTTGCGGCGGGGTGGAGTTTCACCTAAAAGTTATTATATTATTGTTTATATAAGTTTTATACTTAAGTGTAAAAAAATTATCTTTATTTCTATATAAAATCATTGAATACAAACAACAAATCAAAATAGGTCACATCCTTAACTTGTATATTTAAATTGATGTAAACAATTGCATTTTCATATTTAAATTAAATTAAGTTTTTAGGATTTCTTTCGTATTCATTTTATTTTTATAAATTTGTTTAAATATGTAAAAATAAGATAAATATCTATATACACCTATGTGTTATATTGAATTCGTTTTCACTAAATAATAATTATAAAAGGCTTACCTTATTCTTGTGATCTTCTGACGGAATCATAAAACAGCTGCCTCGGAGGATTGATGTAATTCCGTGTTGGGCTGCTTTTCGCACCTATAATTTAAACATTATTAAACCTCAAAATAATTTAATATAAAAATCTCAATTGCAATAAAAAATTTTGTTGTTTGAAAATATTCAAAACGTAAAAATAAAATGTTTTTGAAGTGAAACTTCTTCAGGCGCATAAAATATCAAGGTCACGACGACGATTTTGCTACCTTTGAGTCTCGCTAAAGAAGTTTCACTTCTGACACGTGTGTTCGGCAATTTTTTTTTTACTATCAATAATAATTATACAAACACATACCTTTGGCTTCGAATGTATAATAAAAGCGAGCACGCAGTCAAACACTTTCATTGTCGACGAGTGTCCCCACACAGCATATTCTTGCGCCCTCAACAAAACCGACAAACAACCTATAGCACTACGTAATAAGGTCCCATTTTCAGAATTCGCATTCTTTTCCAATATGTCCATGAATATCGCCGCAGAATCTGAGAACTGTTTACGTAATACTGCTTGTGGTACGGATTTGATTCCCATTGAAAGCAGGGATAATGTGGCTACTAGGCTTTCTTCGCCTTCTGACGATTTTAGAGTTTGCATCTGGAATAATAAGGAATTGTTTTATTATGTATTTCAAGGTTTGCCGCGCGATTATTCGCAAATGAACCAAAAGTACGTATTTTTTTAGTTAATAACATATTCTGATATATAAAGCTACACCACAGAACAGTATCAACAAAATAAGTTTAGTGGTTTTCGCATGAATGATTAACAAACCATATATTCTTTAAAATATGCATCTTTATAATATTAGTTCCTGTGAATGCTTCTTTTATTCAGAAATTAAAGCAAAATGTAGTACAATTAATTTTTAACCAAAATTATTTTTCAAACTATCAATGAAACTGACCACTACCAGCAATTTACAACATAAATTTATTCAAAATTATTCAATTGATTTCTACTAACCAAAGCTGCAAAATACTCTGTAGAAGTCTCCTTGCCCCCTTGTTCTTTGATAACTTCGGTAACTGCGGCTAATACAGCCAACATTTCCTTGTGTACTGCATTGTTTGAATCGAACCTTGTTAGGAGTCTGAGCAAGAAGAGTACAAATTAATAATGAGCTTTGAACATATTAATATTAATAGTGTATATGTTTATTGAAGTGAAAACTTCTTTAGCGGCGTTGGGTATAAAATCTTAAACTCGCGTCAGGACACGTGGCCTGATCGAAAAAGCGTAAGACGGATTTTTTTTTTTTTTTTTTTTTTTAGCCCTTATATTCCATGCGTAAGACGGATACCATTCCAAAATATCAAACATGCTGAACGTTAATAATCAAGTTTTCACTTCTGCCGGCACTCCCGGAGTGCAACCCGTCTTTTTTATTTATTATAAGCTTCATATTCTGTATAGCTTGGAAGTCACATACATCAAAAGTAAAAAGGTAACTGATAAAAAATATAGTTTAAGTTATCTTTAATCTTATAGAGATTTGTATTTGAAATCAATTTCCAAGGAATAACTAAAAAAACAACCTAATCTAATTTTATTAGTTATTTAATAATAAATTAAAGTATCTTAACATGTAGTTAAAACTCTAAATATAGCAAATCAATATGAGAAACTGTGAGTAAACTAGAAAATAATGCTAATAAAAAGAAAACTCACTTGCTAAAACTAATATTAGAGCACTGACTCCAATCTGACGCAAACGTCTGAAACGTTTTGAACGTTCCAGACTTTTGTGAGCCAGTGTATTCTGTTTCCGTGTCATCATCGCCAGTACGCACTGACATACTTTCAAACTCTTTAGCTATAGTCAGCTCATCGTCAACTTTCTTGTTATGACCGTAGAGGGTCATATAGTCATGCTTCTGTAGCGCTTGTTGAGTTAGACCTGAGTTACCTGTTGAAGTTTGAGTAGCTAATTTTAATACCAGTATCTAGACTATGATTGTAATTTGTATTATGATTTGTAGATAATATAGGTTTAAATTTTTAAATATTACTGCTGTTAAGTACTCAATTGAAATTATATCACACTTCTATTTGGAAGATATGAAGTACAAAGACATCTGATAGATTTACTGCTACTAAAAGCACAGGAAGCTAATACAACTCTGTATAGAACAACTAGGAAAACTGTATTTACTAGGTACAAATTTTCTAAAACTACAGCTGTTTATTATGACTATTTTTTACTCACTAAGGTTCTCCTGGAAGAACCGGGATTTTGCCATTTCCCGGTATTTCTGGGTTTTCGGGTTTGAATTCGATGACTGACCCTTCTGCCATCTTTTCCCCTTTGAGGAACCTTTTATTTTGGATCTGAATTTACCCATATTTTTTATTTCATAGCATTTAAATAATCAAAATATAACACACTTCCCACGTGGTTTTGGTTATGTTGAACGAACTGAAGTTAGCTGATATCGTCACATGTTTGTCAAATGTGTCAATGCCAAAATCCAGGAATACCAACATTACAAAAAATAAAATAGCCTAGGAGCCGGCTCACATTTTAGATACTTAATTTGTGGAAACATAAACTAATTATGGTTAAATTAATAATTAGAAGAATCGATAAAGGGATAAAAGAGTGTTATATTTACTATTAATTACTTAAAAAATTCTTGGTATAATTAAAATTCCTAATGAACATAAATCATTATTGACGTACCGTAACGGAACGTCATTAGAATTTTTTATCATAAATTTTTCTTCATTCATCTAACATTCTTGTTTCATTGACGTTCCCCTTGTTTGTAAATAATAACCGCTGAAAATAGTACGCAATGTGAAATGCACGCATTCCTCAGCTCAGTGAACATTACGTAAACTTTGCTATTACACCGTATTCGTATTAAACTGTGTTAATGTAAACCTAACCTATCGGTCTGTGATTTGTGAATATTTTTTGTTTTATTTAGGAAATGTGATTGAATAATGCCGCCCTTTAGAAGGAAGAAAGCTTCTAAATCATTTCCTGTGAAAGTGTGTACATTAGACGCTGAATTGGAGTTTAATTTAGAGGTAATTTGTTAAATAAATTGAATGAGTTTGTATAGTGTTTTTAAGGTTCAAATTAGGGATCTGTTAACATGCATAATTATCACAATAAGCTTGTGTTTTGTGAGTCATTCAGTGACCCTCAGGTCAACTGCTACAAATTTGCACATAACTTTACACTAGTCATGATAAAAATGTAACATTATTATTTGAATTTATATGTGTACATTTTTAAATATTTACATAAATAGTTATGCAGTAATAAATTGTATTTCTTAATAATGTTTGGAAATGAGTAGTATCTGGTTTATATTTCTTTTGTATTATCATAAAAAATACTTTAACTTCTTATAAATATGTACCCTTATATAAAAAAAAATGAATTGAATATTATTTTATATAAATTTTTAAAATGATAGTAATTCAGCTGAAACACTGACCATTTAATAAACATATCTAAATATGTGAATTTTTAAAGTTTCATGCTTGTTCTAAGCCTGTAATTTTCATTTTTCTATTATATGTTTAAAATTTTAATTTTTTTTTTTATTTCGACCTATTTCAGACCCAGTCCTCTCTTATTGTTGTTAATATTATTGATTAAAGTATGTATAATGTTACAGTGGCGGGCAACAGGGAGAGATCTGTTTGACTTGGTGTGTAGAACAATAGGTTTGCGAGAAACATGGTTCTTTGGCTTGCAGTTCGAAGACACAAAGCACTTTATCAGTTGGCTGAAGTTGGATAAGAGAGGTAATTTTGGAATAAATTTACACATTTAATTCGCTATTTTTATTATAAATCATGTTTATTTATGTATAAGTAGATGACACATGCAAAATATTGTTTTTGTAGCATTTTTCATTACATTGCTCTACTATTAATGGTTGTAAAACATGTTAATATAGTCTACAGTCATCCCTAAAAAATGACCCAAAACAAAAATAATTATTTCAATAAAACCTAGTAGTTTATGAGATTAGCATTATCAACCTACTAAATAAACATACTCTTCAGCTTTATGACATGAGTATACTTGCCCCATGAAAAAAGGATTAATATTGCCGTGTCAAAATTTCACTATAATATTTAACAATGAATAATCTTACAAAACTTTCAGTGCAAGACCAATGCGTCTCCCAAATGCCGGGTACACCGTTCATGTTGCTATGCAAGTTGTACCCAGAGGATGTGGCGGAGGAACTGATCCAGGAGGTGACGCAGCACCTGCTGTTCCTGCAGGTGAAGCAAGCGATACTGAGCATGGATATATACTGTCCCCCGGAGGCGTCTGTGCTGTTGGCTAGTTATGCTGTGCAGGCTAAGGTTAGTCCTTATGTGTGTTAGATTGAAAATTTCTTTAACAATTTTTTTGTAAGTTCATCTTTCATGGTTTTTAAGTAAATAAAGGTTTTTTTTTGTGTTAGTAATCAAAAAATAAGTTATTATTTCGAGTACCTACTCGATGTCACTTATAATTTTGTATATTACGTGTAATTTAATAATTAGAAACTTAAATCTTAAAACTTATACGATTGTCATTAAATTTCAGTGAAAGTCCGATTTTTATAAAATTCGTTAATATTTTGAAGCATAGTTTAATTTCTAAAGTTCATAACTTTTCAATACAGACAATATATATACTTGCAGTATAAATTTATTCAGCTACCATATTAGAATCTCCTATTATTTTAAATAACAGTATGGTGACTACGACGAAAGTGCATACAAACCGGGTATGCTGGCCAGCGAGGATCTACTGCCGCAGCGAGTCATAGATCAGTATCAGATGACGCCTGAGATGTGGGAGGAGAGGATTAAAATATGGTGAGTGATACTTATTTAAAAAAATAATTGAGTTATTGATATTTCACCCATGTCATAAAAATTTTTGCGAAAATGGGCAGATTTTTTGTCTCGGACCTTCGATTCTTTTTGGATATAGAGCTAAGGTAGTCCACTATAGGCAGTAAATAACTTAAAGTTTAGTAATTAAAGGCTTATTTATTCATTATATTATGTTCGCTTGCTGTAAAGTATTCGAAGCGTCAGGATAAATAATAAAATGAATGATAAAAATACTCGATTAAAAAATCATTACAAGTTCAAAGCCCTTAAAAGGTCTTTAATTTCTAAATATTCAATACTCCCTTACTATAAAAAAAGAGCGTGTGTGTCGAGCACACATGTCAGAAGTAAAACTTCTTTGGCAAGATTCAAAGATACCAAAATCGTCGCCTTACTCCATGACGAGACGGTATTGCCTTGACGCGACCTTGAAATTTTTTCGAAGTTTTAAAATTATTTTTTTACTTGGAATATTTACAGGTATGCCGATCACAAAGGAATGTCTAGAGATGAGGCTGAAATGGAATATTTAAAAATCGCACAAGACTTGGATATGTATGGCGTTAATTATTTCGCTATTAATGTGAGTTTTGGAAGTACATAATATATAATAATATAGTATATAAAGATAATTTCAAATTATTTCCGTTTTTACCTTGTTTTCTTTCATCATTACAAAAATTATGTAGTGATTCAAATATGTACCAGATTTTTTCTCATTAGTGATAATTAGAGAGACATTTAAAAGCAATAGGTACGGTAAATTAAAAAAAATATATATATTATTTGGACTTTTCTTCTACTTTTTTATTTTGTAGATAAATTATGTAATATTATGTATTGTAATTTGTAATGGTACATAAAATTGTTAAATAAAGTTAAATAAATACATAATGTATCATGATTAATTTTTCAAAGACCAAAGATTGCTATAATTTTTTTTGCTTATTTTTTCCAGAACAAAAAAGAAACAGACCTCTATCTAGGTGTAACAGCGCTCGGTCTCAATATATACGAAAAGGACAACAAACTAACACCAAAGACAACTTTCCCCTGGTCAGAGATTAAGCACATAAGCTTTGATGATAAGAAATTTGTCATCAAATTCGTTGATAAATCAGCAAATAACTTTATATTCTTCTCCCCTAAAGGAATGAATAAGTTGGTAAGTCATTGTAAATGAACCATTATTTATGCAAATTTTTGTAGTGAAACTTCTCTAGGCGTGTTGAGGGTAAAATTTCAAGGTCGCGTCATGGCAATACCGTCACGCCATGGAGTTATGGAACGATTTTGGTATCTTTAAATCTTGCCAAAAAAGTATCACTTCCGACACGTGTGCTCGGCAGACGCGCTCTTTTTTCATACATTTGGTTTTTTCTGACTCGAAGGACCATTTTACGGAATTTGTAATATGTAGTGGGCAATTTTATTCTTAAGCAATATAATATAGTACATTTAATAATAATAAAGATACATTTCCTCAAATATACGTCAAACGCCTGAATTATTCGTGAAAAGACTTTTAAGGAGGAGTAACAGTACAAGTTTTTTTTAATTTTTGTTTCGTTTTGACTGTATGGATCATAAAGTTTAAAGAATACAAAACGTAGGAATAATAATATAAATCGCATTTAAAATATAAATGTATAATATTCGCGTAAAATCAAACACAATAAAATACTAGTATTCATAAGTCATCGCCGAATGCAAATAAATTGCTGCCAGTTCTTATTTTTTAAATTTATTATTGTAATATTATAGATACTGGACTTATGTATCGGCAACCATGATCTGTACATGCGTAGAAGGAAGCCGGATACGATGGAAGTTCAGCAAATGAAGGCGCAGGCGAAAGAAGAAAAATTGGTATTCCACTGTTCTATAAAACTCGAATTCTTTACTGAAACTTCTATATTCTCTATTAGAATTGCATGTATGGCAATTGGTAAAATTTGCAATTAAAGTCTCGTCAGCATAATTGATATTCAGCATATTGACAGATAACAGTCAATCAGTGAATTTCATAAAATAGTTATTGAATACACTTTCTGTCTTTTTTTTTTCATATATCATTAAAATATATTTTTACGCTTGTATTCAAACTTAATTATAGTTTTACCAATAGAAATGATCTTTTGCAAGGAATTTTCAGTGCACTTATTTGTTTCTAAAGTTTAAAAATTAATATAATTTTTTTCTAGCGTCGCCAAATAGAGCGCAACAAGCTAGCAAGAGAGAAGCAGCTGCGCGAAGCAGCGGAGAGAGAGAGAGCCGCCATGGAGCAGCGGCTGCTTCAGTACCAGGAGGAGGTGCGGCTGGCTAATGAGGCGCTGGTGAGTGAGAGAGAGGAGAGAGAGTTGGGAGATAGCAAATTATTATATTATTAGAAATTACACGAGAGGCCGGGTTAAATATTAGTTTGAATGTAATAAAAATGTACTGCGATTCTACACAGCTACCTAATGGATGTAGGTAGTTGATAACAAATCACAGCAAGTCAACGACTATTAGCAAAGTGAGGGTAGTTGGGTCGAACGTCGTATAAACAACGTCCGAGCCCCTAGGCACGATTCGTACGAATGCGCCACGAGTCAAAGGAAAGCGGCTTTTTAAAGTATTCGACAGCTAAGCATGTTCAGACATGAAATAATGACAACTACATTGACAACTATTCATTCACAAAAATATTAAATCAAAAGTTACGTCTAACAATATTTACATTTAGATGAACAGAGGCCGTTAATAGTTAGTGGAGAAAGAGTTGGGAAGTGGAAGGCGTAGATGTTAGTTTTTTACCGCAAGCACAGAATACATAATAGTAGCTAAACGCTACAGAACGGACACTCTCCGCCTCCCGCCAAAATTAAACACTTACCTCACCCCGCACGATCAGGCTATAAATGGTCCACATTTTTCTGCAAGGACGATACGCAACGAAGATTGACAACGTTAATCAAATTAACTTATAGTAATTTTATTATTTTGGATTTGTGATTATCGTTTTTCGTAGAAAATGGTTAGATATTGTGCTGTTTACGGATGTATTTCATCCGAAAAACGCGAATATTTTTTTACGCTAGTCACAAATGTGCCAACCATAAAGCGTTAACACACACATTTGCAGTCTCAGCAGTGTGACTGTCAAAACGATAATTTTGTATGGAGTGTCCGGGGTGTGCCGCAAGGCTAGCTCGGATAAAAGAAATGTCATACACAGAAAGTGAAAAAAAGATATAGTATACCTTTTAGTATAGACTATAGATTGTGATATTCACATTTAGATAAATAGTTAAATTATTGCAGTTTGGAAGAGACAGGGAAAATTAGAAAAGGGGAAGAGTAGTTGACTTTGATTTATTGCTTTTATTTTTTATATTCAATATTCTAAAAAAAAAATGTCCACAGCGTCGTTCAGAAGAAACAGCAGAACTTCTAGCGGAGAAAGGGAGAGTGGCGGAAGAAGAAGCGTCTCTCCTTGCACAGAAAGCGGCAGACGCGGAGAGAGAGAACGCTAGACTGCGGCTGTCGAACATACGGACTGAGGAGGAGAAGGTAAGAGAGAGAGAGAGAGAGAGAGAAAGAGAGATAGTACATGTGGTCGCCCACTAGTCGAAACTATTAACTAAAAATTTTACAATATTTTGTAATCTAAGTATACTTTTTTTTTCATAAATCTATAAAGATTATAAAGCTGATGAGTTTGTTTGTTTGAACGCGCTGATCTCAAGAACTACTGGTCCGATTTGAAAAGTTCTTTGGGTGTCGGATAGCCCATTTATCGAGGAAGGCTATAGGCTATATATCATTACGCTAAGACCAACAGGAGCGATGCCACGCGGGTGAAACCGCGAAACGCAGCATAACGCAAAAATCTGGAAATTAATAACAGTGTTGATGATAATATTTCAGGTACATCTAGAACGCAAGACGCGTGAAGCAGAATTCCTCACAGCACGGCTCGTAGAAGAGTCAGAGAAGAGAGCGGCAGAAGCAGAGAGACTTAAAGCAGAATTATTAGCCGCTAGAGTCGCGGAGAAGCAGGCCAAGGAGAAGTTGCTCAACTTCCTGAGTAGGAACTCTACGGGGTCACTGCCACCAAGTTCGGTTAGATTAAACACGATTATTAGCGTCACTTGTATGTTTGTATGCAACTAACTCCTTAGACTCGATTTTGACTCACATTAAACGGACTGATTTTATTTAAACTTTACACTTATGAAGGATCGATTACAATTTATTTCATGAGATTATCTTATTAATGCGTGTTTTATAGATTTTTTAAAATGTTTTTATTATTTTTTTTGTTAGAAATTTTTAATTTTGAACCATTTACGTGCAATAAACAACAAGACTTACAATTACGCAAAAAAATTTATGAAATAAACTTTGAACATTACTGCCACGAAATAAGGTGTTAATTTGAATGAATGTTTTATACAAAACCGTTCGTGCATTTTTTTACGATAGACAATGTAATTCTAGATGTTTATAGTACGTCAATGATCATAGTTTACTATCCACTATCTTGATAAATAATATACTGAATAATTATCGTTTAAAATCCATAAAAAAATTCACGTTAAAAATCCAAAAAAAGTTTTAAATTTCATATATTATTTCCAGACATCAACCGTGCCCCTCTCCCTCTTTCCCTCCACGTGTTCTCTACCGGCAGAACTAAGTGCTGGTGCAAATTCTACCGCCACAGAGCTGGTTCTGCACAACGGGGATAGCACGGAGACGGAACTTAACTCGTACCAACTTGTCCCGGATGACCCGGACCCGCATATACATAGGTTGTCCCTGGAAATTGAGAAAGAGAGGTAATATAGCGCTAATTTTAGTAAATAAGTCATTTAATGTACTATGTAATTAACCGCTAACCGCGACAAAAATTTAAAGACTGTTTTTATTACCCCTAATTGTGTCTGATAGCTAATTTGAAAACTTTTGTCTATAATTTATCTGTCACTAGCTTTCCGCCCGCGGCTTCGCCCGCTTTGTCTAAAACATAATAAATTATATACTAAAACCTTCCTCTTGAATCACTCTATCTATTAAAAAAAACCGCATCAAAATCCGTTGCGTAGTTTTAAAGATTTAAGCATACATAGGGACAGAGAAAGCGACTTTGTTTTATACTATGTAGTGATTTTAACAGACAAAAAAAAGTTAAACCGGCCGTAATCTGATCTGTGAATAATGTAGTTGGTTGCACAGTTACACCTGTATCTAGATTAAGTTCTATTGTAATATTTCTTACTGTTCTACTGTTTGTTATCACAAATAAAGAAAAGAAAGTAAAATCTGATCAATTTTTAAATTATGTTTTTCAAACCTATCTTAATATTTTTTAAGTGAAACTTCTTTAGGCGCGTTGAGAGTAAAATTTCGAGGTCGCGTCTTGGCAATACCGTCACAGCATGGTGTGAGGCGACGATTTTGGTTTCTTTGAATCTTGCCAAAGAAGTTTCACTTCTGACACATGTGTTCGGTCGCTCTTTTACGTGGGAAATATACGAAACCATGTTGAATATCTTTCTCCATTCCCCAGGGTGGAATACCTAGCGAAATCAAAGCATCTGCAACAACAATTAGACGAACTACGCTGCGAATTTTCCGTGTTACGAGTGGAACAGCAGCCCGGAGCCACCCTGGATAGACTCCATGAGGCACAGGCTCGAGCTGGTGATGACAAGTACTCCACGCTACGGAGACTGAAGCAAGGCTCCACGAAGACCAGGTTGGCCTTCTATGAGGAGCTTTGAGGTAAGATATTGCAGTAGCTGCATACGCATGCTACTATTTCACGTGTTCTGCGAAAGTGTAGTTCCTTCCACGATGAGAACTGGCACTAGGAATTAGATTGGATTAATTAGGAATGTGTAATGAGGAATGTGTTTGTAAATAACCGCTAAACACTTTAAACGCTAAACACTTCAAAATAAATGAAGCGCAAACATACATCCTCGCACATTATTGGTGGAAAAGCATCCTAAATGTAAAGTCCTGTGGGTAAAGTGGTAGATGAATTATGCATACATCTGTTTCATTGAAATAAAATCTCTTTACGGAGAAATAGGTTATGATTTTTTTTTTCTTTTTTATTTTTTTTTTGTGTTTATTCTTTTTTGTGTGTGTTAAATAAAGAATTTAAATAAATAGGTGAACAGCCTTCTGTGTCCTGCCAGATCAAGACATTTTTTTTCTACTTCTCCACCGGGAATTTCTAGGACAAATATTCCGATACGTTAAAAAAATGTTCATTAAAAAATGTATTAAAATTTTCAGGAACGCAATACAATATAAGAAGTCTCACAATTCCGCATCATTCGCCGCTAACATTAGCTCTAAGTTACTGTATATGCCTATTATATAATAGTGAAATAATAAGTGTCTCAAATTTATTCTATTTAGGGCTGATTTTTCAATCCTTGGTTAAAACTTATTCGTCGAATAATGTATAAAACTACCATTTTAAAAACGTATTCTAATTGCACGTATTTGACAGTTTACGTGACATTTTAATATTATCGTGTAATACTTTATTGGACGGATAAGTTTTAACCAAGGATTGAAAAATTGGCCCTAAGTTAAGCCTGATGACAATAATTATATATTGATTTTATTTTTATTATTCTATTGGTATGTGTTCTCTTATTTTTGAATATTGACTTAGAAAATAGTAGTTTTATTGTCAAATACAATATGTGAAAGTAGACCTAGTTAGACATCATGTAATTTTACGGTATAAGACATTTATTTCTCAAAAAGATTACATTACAATCACTTACAGAGAAATAATAATTTAAATCACAAGAAAATCTCACACAAATATTATGTTGTCTCCCTCTGCAAGTATCTTGTCTATCTGTACTTCACTAATACTTCTAACATTAAACAACTAGATACACAATTCTATACAAAAAACCTTAAACAATCCTCAAGGGTTTGTCAAAATTCTAGTCGAAAGAAACAAATGTTAAAGCAAAATCGAACTTATTTCTATTTATTTAAGGTGTATTCGCAAAATGTACTAAAAAAATACGTGTGGCACTCGAGGACTGCCGCGGTAAAGCTATTGCATAGCATCGCATCGCTGTGCCCGTTGGAGTGGGGGGTGTTAGGTTTTTTCGTTACGGAATTTTTACATTCGGTCGCCCCGCTCAAGGCCCGCGATAGAAGCTATGCTATAGCTTAAAATAATTTTAACGATCTAAACTTGTTGGCGAACATATATCAATATAAATTCAACCTTATGTCAAAACATTAAAGTCGAATTTACAACGCACATTTTTCGTTTGAGAATATTTTTTATCAAGATTGAGTATCTAGTTGTTAATAATGTAATTTCTCTATCAGATTATTGAATTATAATCAATATCTACAATTATTCTTATCTTATAGATCTACATCCTACATTCAAACTTCTTTTAATACTTGACTGTTAGGTTAGGGTGCTTTTCCACCGATAATTTGCGAGGATGTGTTTGTAAATAACCAATAGTATCGCGTCAAACGTTAAACGCTTCTAACTTAAAACTAAATGAAGCGATATGATTTATTGATGGAAAAACACCCTACTGGAAAAAAAGGTACTTGGCCAAATTTCTTCCGCTCGTACATTATATTTATGAATCTTACTTCTGTTATTATACTGTTTTATCACATTCAATAAATTCTCAAAAAAAAAAAAATAGTTTAAATATATTTTACTCTCCTAAGAATATATATTTAAAGAGAGGCGCATAATTCTTTTTTTTTTAGATAGTTTTAAATAATTATACAATCGTTAAGATTGCCATATGTATTAATGTGATACCATATTGGTTATTTTTATACGTTTCGTTTATATTTTTATATGAAAGTAGTTATGAAATAAATATAAGAATAGTTTTCCTAATTTTGAATAGATAGTATTAATTCTTCAACATATAGAAGTACATATAAAATACTGTTCCTATAATACCTTAATATATTTATATAACTTTTGCAGGTATTTTAGATTAAATAAATGACTGACATGACAGTGCCTATGCCTGTATTTATAGAAAAGGTTTAATTTCGTCTTTGTACTGTGTGCTCTAAATAGAAACTCTTTGTCTTTGTCATTATAGTTTTGACGGTCATAATTGGAAATTTGATTTGAAAATGTCGCTGGCGAATTGTATTATTTCGCCATTTACTAACGCTCGGGGTTTTGTAATATGCTGAGGATTTACTTTTTCCAAACATCCATAATAACATGGTTGCGAGCCGACGGAGCTTCGCCTCGCGGGGCTCCTGTTTCTATGTAGTTAAAAAAAACACGAACCTGACCTAACCCACCCCCTTATCCTAACCAAAAACTTCTGATAACGAATGTTACAAAATGTCAAGCGTTTGTAAGCGGCGAAATAATACAATTTGCCTGCGATATATATGTAGAGTACAACGTACAACATCAAGATATTTTAATTATATCTATTTGATCTCTTAGTATCCACTTTTGTTAATAAATAAAATATAATTGAAAATATATGGTCATTTGAACAAATCCTTTCAGGGTTATAAAATTTTCTCAATTATTTTTATATATAATATATATTTTTACAAGAAACTTTTGAACAGAGCTTATTCCAAAAACTATCTATAAAATTTTACTAATGAATTATAAATGTCTTTTATTAACAATTTTTTGTATGTAATCATGTTTTGGCTTACCTTGGAAAAATACTTTGTGTAAATTATTTTAGCTCTAGTTCGTTTGTATACCTTTTGTGCCTTATTCAAATGGAAATTGTACTAAATACTTTGACGTACACAACTAGACCTACAAACACATTAAAAGTTATCCGAAGAAAAACTCTGCTTACGCCTGTATAATAGGGTTGCCAACTTTTTTTACAAGAAATAAAGTATATTCATTATTCAGGTCTATGAAGATTATTAAACAGTATTTTAGCAAAACAAACAGTATTTATTGTAGTGTGCGCCCTCTGAATAAATAAAAAAAATTGTGAGCGTCTAAATGTAACACATAATAATGTGTCTGCACTTTGATGCTGAAAACAGTATTTTGTATACTTTTTTTTTGTTAAACAGTAAAAAGTATAATTTAGTGAAAAACAGTAGAATACTGTTTAAAACAGTATAGTTGGCAACCCTACTGTATAAGGCAGAGTGAATGAGCTATACGTCATTCTTCGAACATTACTATATTAAACATGGTTTTATATTAAATGAATGTATTATAAAACATCGATTGGATAATATATTCTGCCGACCTACCTAATATTGGTTAATTGTGAGTTTGGTGGTTTTAGTACGTCAACGTAAGTTTGTGTGATAGCCTTTTGATATGCAATGCACACTGCTGTCTACTACTTTAGTTAACAAAGTTTTTTAGTTTTTTTAAGTTTAGTTTAGTTAACTTTACAAGTAAAACAATAGCGAGTCGGTTCTGGCGTGAGGGTCGCAGTTCAAACCTAACCTAACCTACTGGGTCGAATTTGACACTTAAACCTTTCTGTAATGGGCAAGTAAAACTCGCTATTGTTTTACTTGCCCATTACAGAAAGATTTAAGTGTTAAAATCTATTCAGTACGTTGGTTAAAACCTATATTGACTGAATGTCTGCTCTTTAAATCAGTCAATAAGGTTATTGACTAAGGGTGTCAGTCAATAACCTTATTAACTGATTTTGTCAGATAAAATCAGTCAATAAGGATATTAACCGACGCCCTTAGTCAATAACCTTAATAACCGTCAATAAGGATATTGACTGGTTCAGGGTATTGACTGTAGCATATATACCTAAAATATTATTTAAGAACCCTCTATCTATTTAAAAAACGCATCCAATTCCGTTGCGTAATTTTAAAGATTTAAGGATAAAACGGACAGACAGCGACAGTGTTTTATAAGTCTATCTAGTGATAGTGTTGCATATCAAAAGGCTTTCCAATTTATTATCAATTTATACATCTCTTGAAAAATGTAATACCTGACGAATTGTGATGTAATAAAAATTAATGTTCAATGACGTGCCTTGCGACATATTTAGAAGCTGAATTTTGTAAATAAATATATTTACAAATTTTTATTATACAGTTGTTTTATTTACCGAGTTCTTCATTTTTGTATAAATCCACACAGCATCTTGATTTTGAACTTATGTTCTGATTTAATGAGATTTTAGCTAGGTTGTAGTAGTAGTAGTAGAGTAAGATCCCAGAGCCGTAACTCGTAAGACATCTTATTTTCAAAAGCATATAAATTTCGGTTCACAGTAGTCTCTAGTGTACTTTTTAATATCTGATTGTTTGTGGAGCTCTACCAGTGACACCTGCGCCACCTGAGCCAAAACTTTTATCAGAAGCTTTAAAGCTCTAATAAATGAACTTAATTTATTTTTAATTATATAATATGTTATTAAGGACGCTGTCACAAATTTGCGCTACTCAAATTTAGGTATTTAACGTCGCAACGTGGTTCGCGAGACATCACGCTCACGTAAACATAGCGCATTCCATTTTATAGACCATCTTCATACTTGATATTATTATTTTTTATTGAAATTGATTCCAGAAGATTACTGGGAACTTTAAAAATTCATTTTGTTACTTTTATTAGTAGGTACGATCCTTATAAGTATTTTAGTGTATTCAACGGTCAACCAACTTAAAAAAGTGTGACTATTTTACAACAATTTGAATATGAATTGTATTATTGTATACAATATCGAAGCTTTTTAAGAAATGTATAAAATACTTTTTTAAGAATTATTATCATACATAATATTATGTTACCGGCAATATATTAAACCCGGCATTGTATGCGATTCTTAGTAAATGTATGTTATTCCGAGAAACAGTCGGAATGAAATAAATTAAATTCGTCACATTACCTATATCTTTAAATCTGAACTTTTCCTAAGTAGCAAACACATTTGCAAATGTGGGTGGTTTTTGGGGTAGCTATTAACCAATATGAGGTCAAAACTAAAATCCAAGATGGCGCCGACGAAAATTTGACATCATTTCGTCATGGGTGTCATTTTCATGGTTTTTGGGGTAGCTATTAACCAATATGAGGTCAAAACTAAAATCCAAGATGGCGCGGACGAAAATTTTACATATTTTCGTCATGGGTGTCATTTTCATGGTTATTGGGGTATCTATTAACCAATATGAGGTCAAAACTAAAATCCAAGATGGCGCCGACGAAAATTTTACATCTTTTCGACACGGGTGTCATTTTCATGGTTTTTGGGGTAGCTATTAACCAATATGAGGTCAAAACTAAAATCCAAGATGGCGCCGACGAAAATTTTACATCTTTTCGACACGGGTGTCATTTTCATGGTTTTTGGGGTAGCTATTAACCAATATGAGGTCAAAACTAAAATCGAAGATGGCGCCGACGAAAATTTTACATCTTTTCGACACGGGTGTCATTTTCATGGTTTTTGGGGTAGCTATTAACCAATATGAGGTCAAAACTAAAATCGAAGATGGCGCTGACGAAAATTTTACATCTTTTCATCACAGGTGTCATTTTCATGGTTTTTGGGGTAGCTATTTACCAATATGAGGTCAAAGCTAAAATCCAAGATGGTGTCGACGAAACTTTTACATCTTTTCGGCATGGGTGTCATTTTCAAGGTTTTTGAGACAGCTATGTAGGTATTACCAAATCCCCAATGTAACCGTCGATAATTAGGTATATTTTTCTTACTCCTTTAAAGTAAACATAAATAAAATAACAAAAACGTTAACAACTACAGTTTTGTAGAAAGTCTTAAAAAAACAATTTTAAAGAACATTGAAATGCATATTTAGAATTTAGAAATGTAATATAAAACGCAACTCTGTGGCAATCATCATCTGTGTTTATATTCTGACAGATATTATTAACTTTAAATATATTCGCTAAACTTTATTTAAAATAAAGTTTATCTAAAACATTTAAACGAAGAGAATAAAATAAAAAAGAACGTGTGTGCCGAGAAAACGTGTCAGGAGTGAATTTTCTTTGGCGAGATTCATAGATACCAAAATCGCCGCCTTGCTCCATAACGCGACAGTATTACCATGACGCGATCTTGAAATTCGACGACCATCTTGGATTTTAGTTTTGACCTCATATTCGTTAATAGCTACCCCAAAAACCATGAAAATGACACCCATCACGAAAAAAGTCTAATTTTCGTCAGCGCCATCTTGGATTATAGTTTTGACCTTATATTCGTTAATAGCTACCCCAAAAACCATGAAAATGACACCCATGATGAAAAGATGTCAAATTTTTCGTCGGCGCCATCTTGGATTTTAGTTTTGACCTCAAACTGGTTAATAGCTACCCCAAAAACCATGAAAATGACACCCATAACGAAAAGATGTACAATTTTCGTCGGCGCCATCTTGGATTTCAGTTTTGACCTCATTTTCGTTAATAGCTACCCCAAAAACCATGAAAATGACACCCATGACGAAAAGATGTAAAATTTTCATCGGCGCCATCTTGGATTTCAGTTTTGACCTCATTTTCGTTAATAGCTACCCCAAAAACCATGAAAATGACACCCATGACGAAAAGATGTAAAATTTTCGTCGGCGCCATCTTGGATTTCAGTTTTGACTTCATTTTCGTTAATAGCTACCCCAAAAACCACGAAAATGACACCCATGACGAAAAGATGTAAAATTTTCGTCGGCGCCATTTTGGATTTAAGTTTTGTCAAATTGCTTTACCCCCCCACCAATCCCTTCAACAACCCATAAAAAAGAGGATCTCAGTCAACGTAATTATTTAAAACATAATTTTAAATTACAAATAATTGGAATATGAAACTTATACAGTTCACTCTTATAAAGTATCAAATATTTCAAATCACGAAAACGACAGTGCACGCACAATAATCTTTTTCTTATTCGTTTTTATTTTTGGGACGAGGAGCGATACACCCGTCCTTCCAAGAGCGCTTCTGAGCGCGGTCTGACGACCCGCGAGAGCAAAATGTATGAAGAAATCGACAAGTATTTTTAATTTAGCTTATAATTGAAATAAAATTTTGATTTAGATTCATAAAAATTACACCATATATAAAGGACTATATATCCCTCAATAATTTATAGGTAAGAAGATAGATTAGGCTTTTAATTTTCTTAAAATGGTACCGTTATAGACCCCATTTTTTTGCATTTTATGCGATTATTGTGCTGGGAAAATCGTATTTCAGCGACAATTTTGTATGACGTCGTACCATTTTTATAAGATGAACGTAGAGCTGAATATATTATCTTTAAATTAAGATATTACTATGTTCTCACGTGTAATTGCTTTAAGTTAAAATGGTACCGAAAAACAGCGTGTTTTTGTAAAAATACGTAATAGCGTCCTTAAGATAACTATTACAATGTTATATTTAATGAGTCAGACAAATTGCAATGACCAAACATTCCCTAAACACAAAAATTACTCAACCAGGAGTATGAGCGCATTACTTGCTCTGTGATGAGCGCTAGAGCACATGCGCATGCGCTTCAGAGTAAAAAAATCTTAATATTTGAAAAATAATTACTGCTTTCAATATATGCTTTAATATCTATTTGATTAAGATAAAATTTATTATTATTTAAGTAATAATTAATCATTTTAAAATTATTTATTATATTGCATATGTATAGGGAAAAATAAACTAACATACTAGACCCGAGTTACCATGGATGCCTCACTCGATCTAAAAGGCATGTATAGTGATCTCGCGCTCATACTCATGGTTGAGTAATTTTTGTGTTTAATTATGATAAAAGTGGCGCGGGTGCCACCGGTAGAGCTCCACAAACATTCAGATATTAAAAAGTACACTAGAGACTACTGTGAACCGAAATTTATATGCTTTAGAAAATAAGTTGTGTCTTACGTACGTATTTAATAAATGTTGAGACTAATTATTTTTTGGCCATCTATGATTTAAAATCGTTAAGTTTAAGTCCATTGAATAGATAAGATTATTATAAGTACCAAATAAAACGACGAAAAACATTCAACTTTTTATTAAAAAATTACATTTTTAATAACAATATTATTATATAAATATTTGTGTACTTGTTATATATACAACATTAAGTATCTATTCCTAATTTATATTGTTAAATCTTGAATTGTTATGTATTTACATTTTGGAATTGCGATTACATTATTATCCATTATTTTACCCATCTATTTGGCTTATTGTTATTTATTACAGTCAAATATTCGCGTTAGGTACGGTTCAGTTTCTATGATTTGCTAAGAATGGGGGGGGGGGGGAGATTTTCCATAAGAGAATTGATTCAATAATAAAGATTTTAATCTATGGAGATGCTTCTGAGTGCAAAAGGCAATATATATTTATAAACATCCATTTGTCACAAGCATATCAAGTTTGTGAATACATTTCCTTGATAAAAGCAGATTTTTTGCGATAGATTTATAACATTGGACTCCTGCATATATTTGGCAGTGGAGTTGCTCATTCTTCACAAAGCTTTCGTTATATATTATTTGAGGAGCTGGGGAACAAAAGCGGACTTGTCCACTGTACTCGAATTTTTTATTTTTATTTTTTTGCACTCTTTAAGCTCATATCTATCGAACCCCGGAGTATTGTGTATCAAAAGCGGTCCGATCTTAGAGAAAAAAATTGTTAAAAATGATGATTTCGTTCAAAAGCGGACTTGTCCTGTTAGAAATTTATTAAAATTCTAAGGGATTTTTTCTCCAATCAAAACCGGACAAAAACGTAAGGAGAATTGCCGTTAGTACGAAAAATGTCAAACAAAACCGGACAAGTCTAAAAAAAAACATTGTTTTTTTGTTATGATATCCCTAAATCAGTTGTGGCAACACTGCTAAATTAAAAAAAAGATAATCAGCTGTGTGACGGTCATTGCTTTCGTAATTTTGAGAAGAATTTTCCTAGAAAACCGACAAAATTATGGACGGAATCGAAGAAATAGTGGCCAATATAAATGACGGCTCACGTAAACGAAAAAAAACAGGACGGCAAGCGCAAAACAACAGGGAATCGAAGTGAGTGTAAAATTATACCTACCGGTGCGTGTTTGTTATTATTCTAACCTATGATGAATTTAAAATTGCTATTATTTTGTTTTAGGTACGCAGATAAAGACCCCCTTGCTTTGAATTTCGTGTCTGCGTGTGAACATAACAAGGGAAAATTTAAGTGCCAGACTTTGACATTAAACGAAATTGTTTACAACCGCAAACTACTATATGAAAAAATTGGCAAAAAATTACAGGATATTTACTTGTCACGGCTCATATCACCATGCCCCATAGAAAGAGAAAGATCGAGAGAGGAATCTCGCAAACCGCAGAGGAATAAGTACTTTGTGACATACTTTCTCTTCCGTGATTCAAAAAGGTTAGTAAAAGTATGCAAATCTTTTTTTTTTGGCTGCTCTTGGGCTCAGTAAGCACAGGGTAAACTTAATTGCGAGCAAATTATATGAAGGCAAAACGCCACTTGACGGCAGAGGAGGAGACAGGAAAAGTTTCAAAAGTATTGATAAAAAGGAATCTGTAAGAAAATTTCTCGGTGGTTTGCCAGCAAAGGAGTCACATTACAATCGAAATAAATCAAAAAGAGTGTACCTGTCATACGAGCTAAACGTAAAAAAGTTGTGGGAGTTGTACAATAATTCAGCGACTGATGATTTGAAAGTCTCACAAACGATGTTCCGAAATGTTTTTGAGAACGATTTTAATATTGGGTTTGCGTCACCATCTTCCGACATATGTAGTACCTGCGAACTGCTGAAAAATAGGCAGAAGACTGAAAATAATCCTGAAGAACTTCAATCATTGAAACTTCAACTCCGAGTTCATAAAGCTAGAGCCAAAGCGTTCTTTTCCCTTACCAAAGAAAAACCTGAAAATTCTATGACAATATGTTTTGATCTCCAACAAATTCAATCCCTTCCTAAAACGCCAATCCAGGAATGTTTTTATTTACGACAAGTTGGACTTTACTCTTTCTGCATTACTGATATGCCTACAAAGGAGCCACATTTCTTCATATGGACAGAAAACCAAGCTAAAAAAGGCGCCACCGAAATTGCGTCTGCCCTTTTAACATACCTGATGTTTACTGATTTTTCTGAAGTGGAAGTTTTACGCCTTTTTTCGGACGGGTGTGGAGGTCAAAATAAAAATGCACATGTCGTCCACACTTTGATTTTCTGGTTGAAAAACTACGCCCCTCAAAATGTCGCCAAAATCGTACTAACCTTTCCTGTACGCGGTCACAGCTTCTTGCCGGCGGATCGAGTGTTCGGGAGGGTCGAAAAGGATTTGCGGAAGATGCCTTTCATTTTGGATCCAAAAAAATATCATGAGGTTTACGCAAAGCATGGCAAAGTTCATATTTTAGCTGAAAACTGGAACCTTTACAACGTCAAAAACCTTGAAGACTATTACAAGAAAGTGGAAAGTATTCGTGATGCAAAGAGAATAATAATAGAAAGAAAGTCAACCATCATCCAAACAGAAACTCCTAGTCAATCTCAACAATCAACACGAAGAAGTCAGGGCCGTAGTCGTGGCAGAGCACGTGGCCGAGGCACTGCAAACATACGAAGAGATCCTACTGCACGTTTAAATCACGTAAACTTTGGTGTGAAAGTCTTAAACACCTATTATGGAGATGAATCATCAGAAAATGCTGTATCATTGTTAAAAATGACAAAAACCCATCCGAGTTTACTACAAAGATTTTCAATGGTTAATGAACTAAAACCAAACAAGAAAAAAGATGTTGAAACACTCTTAAAGAAACAATTCGGAGATAATTGGATGGATAATCAAGAGCTTGATTGGTTTAAAAACAATATATTCCATACCTCACCAGTGGCAATTGCTGAAACAAGTCAAATAAATGACGAAGACGACGACCACAGTGACGATTGTGACTGTTGCGAACCAGATGTGGGAGAGTTCATATAATTTTTAAATAAAAAAATACAATAATAGAATCTAGTTTTCTTTCATAACCGGACATGTCCATAACTCTTTCAATCATAACCGGAGTTGTCCACCTTTTGTAATCAAAACCGGACTTGTCCATTACAAAAAAATAAAAAAAAAAATAAAACGCATAGTTTTATGACCAACAAGCAGGCTATTAGTTATGTTGTATTAATACTAATTATACTGAAATGCACAAAATTACAGCCCATATGCATATACCTATTTCAGTTTTTTTGCTCTAGTGTAAAATTTGATTAATTGGACAAGTCCGCTTTTGTTCCCCAGCTCCTCATTTTATATGAAGCTCGCATTTTCTAAATCACATTTTGATGTACTTTAAAATCGCAATATAAATTAAAAATGGTTTATTATCATGAATAAATCTTAGAATACATATATAAACTGACGTAGAAGCGGTATATGCAAACAAACTAGCAGATAAAGCCGTTCCGCATTAGACAAAGATGGAATTTAAACCATTAGCCGAAAAGAGTTAGCAACGTGACTGACTAAATGAAACCAAGCTAATTAGCTGACTTCAAACGGAATGTGTTTTTACGTGTATGCCGCTTCTACCTCAGTTTATATAATGTATTCTATGGAATAAATAATGTATTTTGTGATGATAAGTGAATTATGTTTCTTACTCTATTCATTTTCTTCATTATAGTGTGCTGTCTGATCATGAACACAAATTTATTTTAATTAAAATTATAACAATCCAATAAATATTATCTATATTGACCATATAGAAATTAGCATGTGCAAATCACACAAGATTGATAAAAATATACATCAATAAACAGTACATATGACATAACATAAAATACTGAAGTAAATACATGGGGTGTTTTTATATCAAAAATAGGGTTCCACATCTCAATGACTTGCTAATATAAATTTATAAATAATTAATGAGGAATGCTCATATTAGAAAACTATCTGATATAAATACACCCAAAAATTCAGTCAATAGGACAACACAAAAGTTCATGCTTTATTATATAGCCTCTTATAGCTAACATTTGTACTGCTATCGCAGAATTCGTTCATGATTATCCTGCAAAGGAATAAATGGAACATCACTATAAGGAGTATTATTGACACCCAGAACAGTGGGTTTAGTCCTCCTAAGCTGTGGCCATGTTTATGTAGTGCTATGACATGGGATTCATGAGGCGGAGCTTCGACAACCTCATGTACATGTATCGCGTGTTTTAGATCCTCCATATGCTGTTTATCTGCTGTGATATACAGAATAGATGTCAACGGTTCTGTCAATTTCACTGGGAAGTATTTTCTATAAGGTCCGAGTTGAACGGCGGAGTCTAAACAACCCGCGTCACATGCGTAGTAAGTTTTATCTGAACGGTCCAACGCTACGAAAATGGCGGCTTTGTTATCCTCTTGCAAAATAACGCTGATGTTAACGTGCGTCATGTTTCCATAGTTAACACGTCTAAATAGAAAGTCTCTATGAAGTTTTGATGGATGAATGTTGTACTCGAGGTGTTGGTTACTGAATCGTAAACTTCCAAAGCTAAGAATCATCGCTTGGTTCACGCCACTCGCTCCTGCTCTGAGCAGGTTATGACAACCCTGTTTCTCCAACGTCAACATCCAAATACTAGCCACATTGTTTAAATTCTGTAAAGAATTCAACGGTTTCCACAAATTGAATGCGTCTAATGTCGAATAGCCTCCGTAGCAGCCTTCTGAATATGTAAGGGTGCGGAGTATTTCTGATTTCGTTGCAGGTTTTATGTGTGATTCGTGTTCGTAACTTCGTACTTGCGACATAATCGCGTATATGGTTGCATTTATTCTATCGCCATTTATCACACCCTCGGCTTTAGAATCTGATATATAAAACCCTGTGTCCCACAGGCCTTGCCAGACTCTAGCGTGGTTATCTCTTAATGCGCGAACAGCTGCATGATCATTTGTGAGAGCAATTACTTTCTCCATTTCTGCAATAGCCTTTTTTTCAACCAAATCTTTTTGCTTTGCATAGTCTGCTTTTTTTATTGGTCGACTGTACTGTACTGTAGTTAGTATCATTAAATCTAGACCATCCCTGGCCTCAACTTGCACTTTATTACTAAGTTTCCTACACACTACAGAAACTGCCATAACATTGTCACTATCAGGTAGAGAGATCATTCCAGTAACTACTTCATATTCTTTGCTGTCAACTCCCTGGTGTAATTTTATAGTTTGTTTCACAGAAGTAGGCCAATCAGATAACCTTGGTACTGTCATGTGTAGTGTTTTAGCAACATTCAATGGGTTGCTAATTAATATCTCTTGAACAAACAAAGACGGTATTGTCCTATGTGCATAGTATTGATAGGAAACCTTTATACCTGAATTACTGCACTGAAATCTGTGCACAATGCCTTTTTTATAATCAACCAATGTTGATTCTTTCATATCGTAATCATCGATAATGTATAGAGGATGATAATATACCGGTAGAGATAAAGTACGTCCATGTTTTATGTTCAAATATGAATCATGCTCTAATGCCATACCTATAAGTCCATTCCCAACATAAGGCACATAGTTGTGGCTAAGAGATGATAGAGTAGCTGCCGATTCTAGTCTTAAATAAGCGTCATATTCGTTTAAGGCATCTTGAAAGGGATTTATAAAGTTTCGATGACATACAGACTGACTGCTCGCTAAAGAGCCTTCGCCGCGAAATAAAGAGTTCAATATTGTCGGTCCAAGGTATAAAATTAAAAACACTAAAACTAGAACTAATATAACTAGCTTTTTCCGAGTCAACGGACCATCTGTAAGTCTATTTATGCGCCGAAAAATTTCTCCGGCTCTCCGGCTCCAATCACTATAGTTTACGGGTCGCTCCATTATAATAGCCTCAATATTTGTTTGCAGTACAATGAAATACAACTTCGCGAACACAGTCTTCAAGTCAGATCGTTAATTATCATTTTAAACAAGATATCATATTGTTAAAACATTTTATAAAATTGCAATTGTCTTCACAATAAACTTATCAGCAAAAACATAGACAATTTTGACAAGTCGCCTGATGACAAGTCAAGTGATTGTTACAGATAAAATATATTGTGATAACGTTAATTAATAATAGAGTAGATAATTAATATGTATTTTTTCAGGAATATTATACAATATACCACAGTACTAAGGTACTAGAGAGTAGAGTTATAGGTTAGCGCTACCAAAAAAATTTATATATTTCACACAAGTATTTTTATATTAACTCCTCCTAAACGGCTGTACCAATATTATAAGTATTTTTATTATCTACAGGTGGATTCAATAATGGCTAAGCAATTCGTTAAATTACGCGTTATAAGGCGCAGTAACGTAAGCAGTATGCAAGACTACAAATCCCTACACCGACGGTGGGGCACCCTCTATACACCCTTATATTGCATTTTCTCCTGAATATACAAATCTTCATTGAGATTTTAACGTGATTGAAATTTGTTATTTAATACAACTATAGTGGGAAAGGTGTAAATAAAAGACCATTTTGTTACATTAATACTTTATTTTACCTTAAAACTGAACTATCACATGTAAGCGATATTATAATAAATATAATTTTAAAAACAATAGCACCTCAAATTATTTTATACCTTAATGTAATGTATGTATTGCTTTGAATTGAGATTCGATTTTAAAATACAATGAATAAAGTTAAAATATTATAAGAAATACAATAAATATGATTATAAATACAAAAAACATTAAAACAGTACACAAAATGTTACCATATTGTGTATTGTGTATATGAATATAAAAACAGTGTCACATAGTATATAATTAAAAAGTATAGGTACTTAATTATTATGTTAAAAAGTAGGCAAATTTCTTGAAATAATTTCTCATAATTAAGGCCTGTTCAAACTGCCGGTCGGTACTCGGATCGGTACGAGATTAGTTTCTATAATATAGTACGTAAGAGATTTAATCGCGTGCCCATCGGGATACCGCTACCCACGGCGGTAGCGGATACCGCTGTAGTTTGAACAGGCCTTTACTTGGTTGTATATTATTTTCTAACACTGGAATGTGTTCATTAAAACCATTTGTAAATGCAAATACAAAATATTATGTATAGACAAAATGTAGAACTTTTTACTAGGAACTAATAAATTAAGTTATATAAATAAAGATGTAAAATATAGAATGATGAAGAAAGAAGGAATGTTTATTAACGTATAAATTCATGTTGATATCGGAATCCAAATACTGATAATTGTGATAACATTTGTTCAAAAATATTTCATTATAATTCATGATATTAATCAACCTCAAAATAAATCTTCCGCAAGAAGAGTTTAGGAATTTAATACATTTTATTATAAATTTAATAAATAATTTAGTAAAAACAGAAAATTGATATAAAATAGATTTGTAGAAATAGGTTTTTTCAATACTTATAATCACTTAATATATTTATTAAAATTCTATGCTATATTATTTAGGCAATTATTATTATTATTATTGTGAGGAATTAGAAATGAACTGAGTATATTATTAATTCTTATTTGTGCGAAAACGTAAGTATAAGCGAGAAAAAACTATAGTATAGTAATTTACGAGTATATAGCCAGAATATTTGTTTTTTAATAAAAATATGGTAACCACTTGAGTTACCCAGTTCATTCCATTCATATAATATCATGATTTTAAAATCACCCCATTCCATAAAATATATACGTAATATAAGGAACGGAGTAGATTTTTTATAAATACCCTCATCAGCCTTATAAATTCGATCGGTCAAGTCTGAATGTCTTCTCCGATGTTTTATTGCATTCACTCTCATGTCAAATAATATTAGGATGAAAGAGACAGGTTCAATGTTAAAATGCAAATTCTTATGCCGCACTCAGAATCCATACTAATATTATAAATGCGAAAGTAACTCTGTCTGTCTGTCTGTTACTCAATCACGCCTTAACTACTGAACCAATTAGCATGAAATTTGGTATAGAGATATTTTGATACCCGACATAGGATAGGTTTTATCCCGGAAATCCCACGGGAACGGGAACTATGTGGGTTTTTCTTTGACTGCGCGGGCGATGCCGCGGGTGGAAAGCTAGTATTAATATATTTTAAATATTTTGAGGGTAAACATCACACCAATATGTAAATAAGTCCGATCACAAAAAAATATTACAGGTTATGTTTATTTACGTAAAATAACTAAATTGTGACATTGATTTGTTCGTAATATCTGTACTAATTAATTCCTTGATTATTACAAATTTCTGAATGCGGCTGTTAGGAGTCAAAATTATGAAGTAAAACACGATTCTATCACAAAATGCAATGATGTTATAAGCAGAAAAGTGTAAATAGGCTAAAAGGCACAATATCACTACATAGTATAAAACAAAGTCGCTTTCTCTGTCCCTATGTCCCTTTGTATGCTTAAATCTTTAAAACTACGCAATGGATTTTGATGTGGTTTTTTTTAATAGATAGAGTGATTCAAGAGGAAGGTTTTAGTACATAATTCATTAGGTTTTAGACAAAGCGGGCGTAGCCGCGGGCGGGAAGCTAGTATCTAATAAGCCAGAATTGACTTCAGCCGTCTCTTTTTCGCCCACCATAGTTGAATCATGCCATCTCACTTTGACGTCGAATCGAATGTGCCTTTGTTAAGATCGAATGTTGTTTTGGTAACCTATCTAAACCTCTTTACTTATAACACCATTGAAAAAATGTTACGAAACTTGTGACCTACATCATTAGTACTTTTTATAGAATATTCTAAAACCTTATTATATATATATAATAAGGTTTTAGAATATTCTATAAAAAGTACTAATGATGATTATTATATATATATACCTTATTATATTTTTATAGAATATTCTAAAACTCTTTCTCCAATAGCACAACTTCATCTTCCGAGTCCGTTTCTGACGGTGGAAGATCCTCTTCATCATAATACGGCTTCCGAATAATATCTGTTGATAAATTGTTTAATAATTATTACTCACATTTAAGCCCATTATTGTATTGAGATAAAGGTACCCTATGTGTAAATGTAGTTTAAAAGAGGATATTCACACACACACACACACACGTATATGCAAATTCTCTCGAACAGGCTCACATACATACACACGTATATACACATTCTCACGTATAGAAGCACGCACGCACACATTTAAGTTCATGAATTTAATTTAATTTACTTTTTATTTGTATCTACTTGTTTAATTTGAATTCATCAATTAAACAAATAAATACGAACATCTGAGCAAAGAGTTTTTAATCAAAACTTTATTGAATACTACAAGATCCTATCTCGATAAATCCATACTAATATTATAAATGCGAAAGTAACTCTGTCTGTCTGTCTGTTACTCAATCACGCCTAAACTACTGAACCAATTTTCATGAAATTTGGTATGAAGATATATTGATACCCGAGAAAGGACATATCCCGGGAAAATGACGCTACTTTTTATCCCGGGAAAATAACGCAATCCCGGAAATCCCACGGGAACGGGAACTATGCGGGTTTTTCTTTGACTGAGCGGGCGAAGCCGCGGGCGGAAACCTAGTGGATTATATATAAAAAAAAAAAATTTTTCAATTAAAAGCAGTAGTTTTTGTTTCGAAAATAAATAAAATTCATCACCAACCATAAGCTCCATCATCACACAAGGGTCGTTTATCATCAGCCGGTAGTTGTGTGAAGAGATATTCCCGCCTCGAGTCTTTTCTTTCGCGACAGCTGAAGCACCAAGCGCCTATCGTCACTACGAACACGCCTAGGATACCTGCGAATTGAAACTTATTTGTATGGGGGTAGGGTTGATAATTTATATTTATTACTAACTAGCGGTCCGCCCCGGCTTCGCCCGTGGTACATGTTTACGTTTTCTCTACATAAGAACCATCCTCGTACTTCAAGGAATATAATAAAAAAAGAGTTATCGAAATCGGTTCAGCCGTTCTCGAGTTATGCGCTTACCAACACATTTTGCGATTCATTTTTATATATAAGAAGATATAATGTTATTTGTATTAATTTTGTATTAATTTTAAGTACATTACATTTTATAATATTAAGACGAACCTCAATCATCGGTACAGCCTGTAAATCAGTTTTTGTACAGCAGTTTGCTGAGGCTGAGTCCGTTTGCCTCATTTAATTTATTCATTTAAGAGAAATTTTGGAATGTCTTTGGCAATCAACTTATTTTCTTTCTTTTTTTATTTCAAAATTAGCAATTTATTTATATTGAGGTAAAGTTGATAATTGAATAACAAGATTAGTGGGATTTATTTAGAGGTAAGATTGATTATAATTGAACAGCAACGCCATTGCGTTTTATTGATTTGGAGATAAGGTTGACAATTGAGTAGCAACGCTACTGCGTTTCTGCGTTTTATACGCTTTTAGCATAATAGTTATTTGATGCCTATATTGAACTAATATATAGCTAAAATATAAATATAATAAAACGAAAAAATTGCATTGTTTCAAAACATTAATTAAGTAAAAATTTGAATTTGTTTAAAGTTGCATACTTATACCTTTTTATTTTTTTTTATATACAATATTTATTTAATAAAACAGTTTAAAATAATCATGTTTATATTATACCTGCAACCATAACGAAAACAAGCCGCGGCATTCCCAGCACTTTATCATCGGGCTCCAGTTTGAACAAAACATTGGGCGTCACGTTCTCGCTGCTGCTTATCTGCATTGGTTAGAGAGAGATCGATATATTTATATGAGGATAGACGATCATTTTATTTCATACAAATTATTTAGGGATATAATATTTGTATGTAGATTGTATTAATAAAATAAGATAAATTATTATAGATTCCACGCTACAACGATGACGTGATAGACCTTCAAAAGTAAAGATAAAATTGATCATAAGAAAAGAAGAAGAAAATATAGAGGACCTATGTAGAGCCATTTTAATTTAAAATTGACATGTGTTTCAACTTCGATTGACAAATGTTTCAAGTCAGTATTGATGAATTCACTTTAATCAATGTTTTTAAGCAGGTTACCTCTCTTCGAAGATAAAATTGATAGACGTCAAATGTTGCCTATTAAATTGGCTCGACTATATTACACAAAATACTGGCCAACGAAGAAAAAAAAGAAGCGTATGTGCCGAGCACACGTGTCAGAAGTGAACTTGTTTGGCAAGATTCAAAGATATGAAAATCGCCATTGCTATGTCTCCTTGAAATTTAACACTCAACGCGCCTAACGAAGTTTCACTTCAAAAATGTTTAACTATCTTACCTTAATATGCCGACTAGTCGGTATATATCCTTCGCTGTCCGCCACAATCCTGACCTCATGTCCCATATATGTCACAGGCAATGTGACCACGAATCGACCATTTACATCCGTAGTGTTTGAGGTTAGGGGTCGTTTTGATTCTAGCGGGTATACCGTCAGGTCTGTGGGTAGGGGCAGACTGTTGTGGTCTAAAGCTAACCCTGGAAATAAATAAATTGGGTTATTTGGATGGACAGCGTCAAATGGAAGGTAAAAAGTTATGAACAAAAAACTAACAAAGTTAAAATACGCAAATATTACAACACTGAATACGTAATAAAATTATTAATGACGAAATAAGCGGTCATAAAATGACTAAATTCAAGCACTCAATATTTTTCATTCATGTAATATTTGACAAATATATGAAACATTTCGAGTTGGGGTTCGAGTTTTTCCATGCCTCACTGATTACAATTGAATATGCGAAACTTCAACAACACACCGAGTATTTTTATGGGCTATTTATTAATATATACCGAAATAATTTACTACCAGGATCTATATTCAATAAGCATTCCTTCCACAGGACATACTTTCTCAACCTAAAAATTACTTTCTAGACCTACAAATAACCCTTAACCACTTAAAACTTACCAGTAACATATACTTGGTCCGGGTCATTCTGCAACTGTATCGGCTCCAGCTGGCCCGGTATCGGATCAGTGTTAATTCGCTTCATTATTATGTCCTTTTGTTTAACTACTCCTTCCACTACTCGCCATTGTAACATCTAGAAGAATTTGAAACCGTAATTGTAAATTAAAACTTAAACGCTACGAAGAAAAAGAAGTCTCTAGCTC
Source organism: Colias behrii (assembly GCA_029959065.1). Taxonomy (NCBI): domain Eukaryota; kingdom Metazoa; phylum Arthropoda; class Insecta; order Lepidoptera; family Pieridae; genus Colias; species Colias behrii. The sequence continues at coordinate 2,112,484 of JARWMC010000017.1, read as the reverse complement.
CCTAACTATATCCAAATACAAAATACATACTTAAAAAATCGCTCCGTGAAGTGAAAAAAGGCAAATACGTCTTTATGACATTAATTAAGGACATAATATAATTTCATATCATAGCATATAATATAGCATATTCACCTAATAACGTATCAAAAATATAGACATGTATTTTAAAACGACCACGGCCGTTTAAAAGCTCCACTCTTTCACGCATAAAACATCTCGCTCGCTCACACGCGAGTCAGGCAATTACCTGACTTTCGTATTATCATTTTGGAGCGTGTACACAGTACAACGTGTAAATTTGTAACTTAGAGCGCCTTCACATTTGGGCGTTAGCAGCGCTACATGATATAGTTATGCACAGCGGATAAAATGACTTCATTTATAGTGACATGTCGTTAATCGTGACCAATTTTTAATAAATTGTTCGGTTATAGTGACCGAAATGATTTCTAACACTTTTGACAGTGTTTGGGAGAATTATGTGATATCCGACGATGTATGGCACTCACGCCTTTTTTCGTTATTTGTCTCAAAGTGTACATAGTTATCTCTATTATTTTTCTCTGTATTGAAATAAATAGATACTTACAAAAACTACAAAATGCTTTGTATGACGTTTTTGATATTTCCCTTCGATATCATTAAAAAAGGAATCTACTGTATACAATAATCACCTGATCATGATACCCATGGCACCGCACGATAACCCGATAGTCGCCGGCCGGCAGCAGCGCGCGGTACAGCGCCATGTTGGCGGACACGCGGTACTGCCGCGACGTGCCCGCTATCGCCAGGCTCGCGCCCCGCATTGCACCGCCTTCCTCGTTCTTTATGTAGCCCGTTATACCTGGAATTAATAAAAAAAGACGGGTTGCACTCCGGGAGTACCGGCAGAAGTGAAAACTTGATTATTAACGTTCAGCATGTTTGATATTTTGGAATGGTATCCGTCTTACGCATGGAATATAAGGGCTAAAAAAAAAAAAATCCGTCTTACGCTTTTTCGATCAGGCCACGTGTCCTGACGCGAGTTTAAGATTTTATACCCAACGCCGCTAAAGAAGTTTTCACTTCAAAAAGACGTGTGGCACTCGGGGACTGCCGCGGTAAAGCTATTGCATGCTATGCCTTCAAGCCACACCTCCGCGCCCGTCCCCGTGGGGAGCGTGAGGTTTTTCGTTACTAAATTTCTGGATTCGGTCCCCGCGCTCAAGGCCCGCGATAGAAGCTATGCAATAGCTTAAAAATGTTGTATTAGACAACTTTCACATAGCATTTCGTATTAGGCGACTTTAAAATTTTCAGGCGAAGTATTATAGTTTTAAACAGAAGCACAACAGAGCGTGCGTACGAAAATATTATATTGCAAAACTAAAAGCAGGAGCAAAAATATTTCCCTATCGGCATCCTTTTCTATATTAATAATGTATAATGCAAATACACTACACACGCAAATACTACTAAACCGATTACAATGAAATTTAGCACACATATAGAGGGTAACTTGGATTAGCACATAGGATAGGTTTTATCCCGGAAATCCCACGGGAACGGGAACTATGTGGGTTTTTCTTTGACTACGCGGGCGAAGCCGCTGGCGAAAAGCTAGTAGGAAATAAAGTGCGCCATACTGATCTAAACTACCGCACGGCTGCTATTATAATGTGAAGAGATATGCTTCTCCTACGTTACTATCGCGCTGTTCCTAATATGAAGACGGTCCTATTAGTATTTTTCTATGATCGATTTATTTATTATTACTCCGACGCTCAATATTGGAAAAGTCACTAAAGTAAAGTTATATATATGAGTAAAAAATGAGTGTTGAATAGCGAGAGAAGTCAAATAAATTCTTCAAAATAAATGATTCTTTACCTGTGTTAGCCGATTCGATAAACTTCATAATGCCCCTCAAATTATCTCTCCACACCCAAGCGATGTCCTTATTCGACGGCATCTTACAACAACTGAGCCCAACAGAAATCACCGGAGTATTGAATCTTTCGAACAACAAATCTATCAAATTCCCATGAACTATATTATTTCTAGTTTTACATTCATATCGATCTACAAACGCCCTGTTATCTCTGTACTTCTGTGCGAATTTCTCGTTTATATTCTTGGAATATTCTGGAAAAGCGACGTCTTCTGTCCCGGAGGAAAGTTCTAGAACCAAATCGAACTTCTCGCTTTGCAGGAGACTGATGAATGCCTTTTCCCTTGTGTAATTCGATAGTGGATTAGGATCCTTCTTAGTTAGGTAATTGTAGACACTGTCGCCAAATTCTTCTTCGAGTACTTCCACGTCACACTTTTCTGTTCCGTCGAAGGCTTTCAGGACTTTTTCATAAAGGGGATCTAAGTTGGGTATAAAGTGGAATACAGCGTTTTTGAGTAGCCGCCTGTGAATTGGCTCCCCAATTTGATATGCAGTGGAGAGATGTCGGGCGAAGTTTAGGAGCATTTCTTGACCTAGCGGCTGAGAACCATAGAGGTTACTAATTATTCCGATGTGGAATTTCGCTTCTTCTGGTGCTCCAGCCTGAAAATTGTGAGTCACATATTTTAAATGGATCAATGGTTAAATAATATCCAATATTGGTACCATAAATAGTAACTGTCTTAACAGTATTTCGACTAAATTTGTACAACTAAATCTAATCTAATAAAATATTAAATAAATAAATAATCTACCTACTTGGTAGATTAGATTTAGTACATTTTTTACAATAATAATATAGAATATAGATCACATAAAAAAGGATAAAAGTCTTACATCATCAGTAATCTTCAACTCATGTAACGTAGCCGTTTTTAGACTATCTCCAGCTCGGAATTCCGCTATATCCGGGAATCTATTCTCCAACTCAGCGAGTGCCGCGTACATCTCAAGGGGCGTGTGGTACTGCGTGTTCACTATGTTCTCTAATACTCTATGAATTGAAAGGTTTGTCTATGGTAACTTGTGGTGAAAGGTTTGTTTATGGTAACTTGCGGTGTTTGGAATGATAATTTTTGAATTTGGAATAGTGTGGGCTAGTTTGTCGATGGATGTGATATTTGAATTTAGAATTGTATGCTAGTTTTGATGGACAGGTTAAATCAGTATGCTTTCACAACATTTGCACAGATGGTATCAGTTTTGTAATGTTAGAGGATGATATTTTTCTATGAAATTTTTAATAATGAAAACTTTTAGAAGGATATACTCCGATAGTAGATATAATATTTTTTTCACATTTGTTTACTAAGATTGACCCATATGAAAAATATTGAAAATAAAAGTTTAATGAATATGACGTGTATGTCCATTATAGAAGAATTAGCTCATATATAGATTCTTATAAAATTGAACTTCTTATTTTCGAGTCTATTCAGTATAACGATTCGTTTACCCTTCGGATATAATATGATTTTGGAATTTGTTTCGAGGAAGTTATTTCAAAATTTGGTCGTCACTACTTTAATCAATTATAAATTACGTCAAAATACAACTTTCCCTAAGGAAAAAGAATCTTTATACTCGACAGTGAAAGAACGATAGCAGGGTTAATAGTTAGTACATGCAACAGTTAGCGAAAGATAATCACAACACAAATGATTGCAATAAACATTTATTATAAGAAAATAACAGATAAAATATAATATAGAAATAACACAGATCACAACCAATATTAATTACAAAATATTCACACAAATAGCATGCCAATTATGAGATCGATTCAGTCGAAAAGGGACGGAATACGTTTTTAATTTTAAATTTAATTAAAAATACAATAAAAAATATAAATTAAGTAAGAAATTTAGCCTCAACACGAATACAACATTAAGTAAAGCATAATTATATTTTAAACTGTCTATGGCATATTTCGCGCCATTTTCATTTGTCAATAACCATGATAACAACCATCATTCTATTTCTCACCTTCTTCAACCATATCTATTTATATTTTATTACAAAAAATAATGATATAAAGCATAATATTATGTAGAAATTAAACCCTTCACCATAAATATATGAGTTGTTTAACCAACACCAAAAAGCGAATAGAAATTGAAGTTTCAGATAGGAATACATATGCCAGATAAAATTGTTAGATTATAATAGTTATTATTAAGTTTAAAAACTGGTTTACTAAAAAGCGCTCATGTTAATTATTATTAGTATTATCAACTTGGTCTTAATGTGAACAACATCAAAAAAGACAAGGACTTCTGAATTTAAATCACCATATTTTGCAAAAGTATCGAAAATATTTTGTTAATAATACACTAGGGGGTAATTAATAAAATAGTAGAGATCAAATTATTTGAGCAGTCTACATATATGACTAAAGTTCTAAACAGAAGGGATATATTATATGAGCTAAATTCATTAGGCTCTATGCATGCAAAATAGAAATATACAAATAATTAACACAAGTCAAAAAGAACCTTGCCAGGTAGGAAATAAGGACGAAAATATTAAACAACCAAACTACTTACTAGTTTGGTCAAATGGCATATGTAATTCCTATATACCCTTCTTAAAATGTATATATAATTTTTAAGACGGGTATTACATAGACATCAGCTTAATATAGAATGAATATAGAAGACTTAAGAATATAACCAGGTCCGTAAGTAGTTTGTCAATTCATATTTGTGACTTGAAAATATTTTTATTTTTCTATATTAATAATTTTGTGAAATATAAGTTTTTTTTTTGTTAAAACTGCAAGTTGATATACAAAATTAAAATGACGTATAAAACCTTATTTAAAGACCTATCTTTAAATAAAACAGTAACACTGAAATGTATGAAAAAAAAATTGAAACGCACTATTTAAAATATCTTAATCTATACTAATATTATAAAGCTGAAGAGTTTGTTTGTTTGTTTGTTTGTTTGTTTGTTTGTTTGTTTGAACGCGCTAATCTCGGGAACTACTGGTCCGATTTGAAAAATTCTTTCGGTGTTAGATAGCCCATTTATCGAGGAAGGTTATAGGCTATATATCATCATGCTACGACCAACAGGGGTGGAGCCACGGGGGTGAAACCGCGCGGAGCAGCTAGTACTATTATAAAGGCGAAAGTTTGTAAGGATGTATGGATGTATGGATGTTTGTTACTCTTTCACGTAAAAACTACTGAACCGATTACAATGAAATTTAGCACACATATAGAGGGTAACTTGGATTAACACATAGGATAGGTTTTATCCCGGAAATCCCACGGGAACGGGAACTATGCGGGTTTTCCTTTGAAAACGCGGGCGAAGCCGCGGGCGGAAATCTAGTCTTGTATATTGTTTTTAGAGCTTGACACACACCTTCCTTAGCTTTTATTTTTGTTTATTTGGTATGACAGACAGTAATAAATATTACAAGGCATTATCAGTTGAGTCAAGAAGTTCTCTAAATTCAATTTTTGAATATTTTCAGGTTATCCATCCAAATCAGGTTATATTATATCCAAATAAAAGCAGTTTTTATAATATATTTTCAAGTCACACATCCGTTCTACACTCACCGGAAGTCGTACGCGGATGACCAATGCTGCGGGTCGTCTGGCATTAGCGTGAAGTTCAGACTGACAGACCCGTTCGCCGGGACCGTCACTTGTTCTGTTATGTTTTCGTATCTGTAGATAAAATTGAATTTTATTTAATTGGAATACAATACATTTTTTGTACTTTTTGGATAATTTCTTTTACACTTTTACTTTCTCACTAAACTAACTATATAAACTAACTTTGTTGTACATTTTGATATGAAAGTTTTTTAGGCGCGTCGAGAATAAAATTTCAAGGTCACGTCATGGCAATGACGTCAAGTGCTTTTAATAATTTTAGTTAGTATTTTATCCAAAGAAGTTTCACTTCTAACACGTGTGTTCGGCACACACTCATCTGCATTTTTTCACACTTTTGCAATATTTTTCATTGCTGCTTCGCCTAATGATCGTGATAATAGCGTGATGTTATAAAACATATAGCCTCCTCTATCCAAACTACCTATTTAAAAGAAAAAACAAAGTTTTTTTCAATTCTAATTATTCTAATGAGTACTTGTTGTAATTAGCGCATTCTACAAAACAAACATCATCACCATCATCATCATCAGCCCATATACGTTCCCACAGCTGGGACACGAGCCTCCTATGAGGGTACAGGCCACAATCCACCACGCTGGCCCAGTGCGGGTTGGCAGATGTCACATGTCGTCGAACTTTTGATTCTTCGACATGTCGGTTTCCTCACGATGTTTTCCTTCACCGTTCGATCAGTGGTGATGTTATAACTAACTCACTCACCCGTCTTTGCTCGCGGTGATGTTATACGTGCCGGGCACCAGCAGCCGCCAATAGTCGCCATCTTTTGCAGTCTTCACGTTGTGGTTTATACCGGCCACGCTTATGGTCACGTTGGCCAGTCTGTGACCAATGTGACTGTGGACGAATCCGTGGACTCCGTGGTGCACCTGAAAGTATTTTTAACGGGTTTAAAACACGATTTAATTAAGATGTTTCAGTGTTGAGGATGTAAAATGCTTGATTATTGCTCTCTACATATACGTCAGTTAAAGTATAACGATATTATGTAACACACAAAAATTACACAGGCATACGTAAATTCAGTAAAATAATTAACTGGCAAACAGGCTGTTTAGGCAAACATCATGTATGTGGAATAAAGTCTTCAAAACTTATTAAAAACGTCGTTAAGTCATCAACTCGACACCGGGTATATATATACCACTATATATGACAAATAAATCAAAATATCCAACCATTTTACTTTATTGAAGTATTTAATTTCTAAATATACCTTCATTTATCCAACCATACCTGTTCAATGAACGCCAAAAGTGCATCCTTATTATCTTCCCAGTAAGACGGTAAATCGCTTGCAGGCGGGAACTTGTAACAGCCGAGTTCTAAAGTTATTTCCATGTCATTTGTATGGAGATAGTTCCAATCTTGCATACCACCTGACAGAACATACCTGGGGAATATTTGTAGCTTTTATAGTAGAGCCATTTTAATAGGCAACATTTGACAGTTCAACAAAATTCAACAAGGTAACCTAGTAACGACGACATAGAATAACATGATATTTCGTTTTGTTAGAACTGCACATTTGCTTAACTTTTTTCAATTACGATTACATAATATTTATAATAATAATGACCGATACAAGTAATTTTAAGTCTTAATTTTACTGATAAACCATTCTAAACATAATAAACAATTTCTGATTTAAAGAACTGACGTCGCTACAATTTTGTGTCAATAAACCTTTTTTCTTTTTAATTACCAGAGTCGTTACTCTAAAAATCGAAACCTGACATCTAGAATCGAATGCATTGATTACTTGTGAATAAAAATCACCATAAATTAATAAATGCGTTGTTTTTTTTAATTATGTATTATACTTGTCTTATTTTGGTCCTTAAATTTACGAAAGAAAGAATATTACTGGGACAGGGATTCGCCTGATGAATTTTAAAATTGACCATGTGTTTCAAGTTCGATTGACAAATGTTTGAAGTCCGTATCGATTAATTCACTTTAATCGATGTTTTTAAGAAGGTTCTCTTCGAAGATAAAGTTGATAGACGTCAAATGTTGCCTATTAAATTGGCTCGACTATAATAAGTTTTATTATATACATATAGTATACATAAGGAAATTATTATTAACTAACAACTTTGATATTCACTACAGTTGACTTAAGTTTGATATGAATTGAAAGCTATATGTATGCTTTATTGAGTATGTTTTGGTAAAAAATGTAGCGAAGATTTTCTAACTAGACAATACTGCATATTCTTTACTATAGTAGAGCCATTTTAATTTAAAATTGACATGTGTTTCAAGTTCGATTGACAAATGTTTCAAGTCCGTATCGATAAATTCACTTTAATCGATGTTTTTAAGCAGGTTACCTCTCTACGAAGATAAAATTGATAGACGTCAAATGTTGCCTATTAAATTGGCTTGACTATAAAGAGTGTATATTATAATTGCTACATTTAGTTTGTTTAAGGGAAATTGAATCCTTACTTGCACTATGAGATATTTTCAATTGTTTTCTTTGGAAGTTGCTTACAAGTTACACAACAGATTATTGTTTTATACAATTTATATAGTAATAGTCATACCATTCAGCACCATTAACAATTCCTTCGGGGAATCTTTCGAGGCTCGCTCTAGAGCACGGTTGGCCGAGATGCATTCTGTGATGGGTCTGTTAAATAAAGGGACATATTATTAGAAATAATTCCAAACTTACTGTTAAAATATAGTCTTATAGTGAGATTGTTCTATGATAAAAAAAATTAGTCAATCAGTGATAATATAAATTAGTTCAAAAGAAAAATATGGAATACATGTCCAAAGAATCTTAGTGAATAATCTCTTCAAAAAATAAGTTAAACCGTCCCGTTTTTTACAACTTTACCAAACAAAGTAAATAGTCTCAAAAATAGGTATTTGTATACGACACAAATCGAAATGCTTTTTTTTAATAAATCATATAAAAATCACTCACATCAGAATAAACATGCGCCAAATGAACGAAGACATCATTATCCGGGGTGAGATTCTTGATCCCATCCTGGTTCAGCGCATTCCCATCATAAGGGTAATTGGCAACTAAAGAACCACCGTGAAGATTGGCTGATAGTACAAACGGTATGGTTAGGGACCAGTTCATGACGGCTAATGTTTCTGGCTCTGCTATCTTGTTCTCCTGAAATATAGTAATTATTAGGGACTAGCTTACAGTTTTATATTCGACTAGCTGTGCCCCGTATTTTAACAATAGGAAATAAGACTAGGCTCGCTAGCTGGTATAAATTTGAATGCATGTTATTGTAACAATTTTGATGTGCGTGCCAATGCATGTAAATATGCGAAAAATTATGTTATGCACATTATAATAAACACCGTACCAGAAAAAGTGTCATCAAAATTTAATCATTGTAAAATCGTTAATTGCACTGTATTACAAATGTATATGTTATGATATTTGATACCTAGCCACACCCCGGACACTCCATACAAAATTATCGTTTTGACAGTCACACTGTAGAGACTGCAAATGTGTGTGTTAACGCTTTTATGGTTGGCATCACAGAACAGTAAAGTAGATAGAAGTGTGATGTGGGCGTGGCCCACGTGTCACTGGTAAGGTAAGATCACCTAACTTGCTCTCAGTTGTGCGCAGAAAAATATTCGAGTCGGTTGTCAGCTGTCAAACCTTTTTTTCCATATTTATTCATTAATTAGGACGTGTTGTTCGGTATTAGAGTGCAAAAATGATAGCAGACGAAATAATATCAGCAATGGAGGCATTTCATACCATCGGTAAGTCTTATTTTTATTTATTTTAATTATATTTTATGTTATAACTTCGCTTGTCGTAATTTGTCAAAATTGTATACAAATATCTAGTCAAAATGAACCTTAATCCGTAAGAAATTAGTACTATTATAGATTGAAAAAACAGCAAACAAGACTTTCTGGAATATTATTGCAATAAACAAACGAATGTCGCTTTAGTGATGCTTGTGGCGCATATCGACAGTATCGATACTTTAGAAAAGACAAACATTATAAATATTAAATTTTATTTTATTTTTCCTTAGCTTTCATTTGTCCAATTTATTTATAGATTTCCCAAAGAGGCTAATTTAAAAGAGAAATGGATAAATGCAACGTGACGAGTTAACTGGATGCCGAACAGCACTAAGCGGTCTAACAAAGGCTACCGATACAGCAAACCTACGGCAGTTCCAAGATTTAAAATAATGCATATTTTCTGTTTGTATTTTGTAAATATAGATTAATACTATTCTATTCCGTTTTTTATTTAATAATAATAATATAAAAAGACGTACTTAGTAGTAATAAACATATGTATAACATTATGTATAAACATAATGTTGAGTGACACAAATTTCAACCTTATCTCTATGTGTTGAGGCTCTGTTGTGGAGTAGCTGAATGTTTTCGAATTTGGAATTTCTGTGCAATGAGAAACAAAACAGCTAATATACCTAGGGATGTTATACTAAAATAAACCGTAACATGGTGCGTTAGGGTACATATTGAAATGCTGAATTTATAACCTAAGTCAGTTTTTACTCAAATTAAGCTGTCCAATCAAAGGCATAGATTACTTGTAGTGTACTGTATAACTATCGGTTTAAATGTGTGGGTTTGGCGACACTGGTTTTCATACTAATTATGACATTATCGCACTTCTATATGTTTTTACTGTTCTGTGGTTGGCACATTTGTGACTAGCGTAAAAAAAATTCACGTTTTTCTGATGAAATACATCCGTAAACAGCACAATATCTAACCATTTTCTACGAAAAACGATAATCACAAATCCAAAATAATAAAATTACTTTAAGTCAATTTGATTAATGTTGTCAATCTTCGTTGCGTATCGTCCTTGCAGAAAAATGCGGACCATTTTTAGCCTGATCGTGCGGGGTGAGGTATGTGTTTAATTTTGGCGGGAGGCGGAGAGTGTCCGTTCTGTAGCGTTTAGCTACTATTATGTATTCTGTGACCTAGCTTTTGACAAGGAACTGTATGTACACATCCATCAAGTTAAATCAGTAATACTGTAATACAACATACATTAGAAGTTTTTTCCTATGATAATCATATGCACATTTACAAACATTCGGATCTAGAACACCTATTATTACATAAGTCAACATAGATCCAAGCTGGGCTAAACATTATTACTCATTGTGTGTAACAGGCTAAACATAATTACTCATTTAGTGTAACAGGCTAAACATAATTACTCATTGTGTGTAACAGGCTAAACATAATTACTCATTGTGTGTAACAGGCTAAACATAATTACTCATTTAGTGTAACAGGTTAAACATAATTACTCATTTGGTGTAACAATGTACTTACTTGAGTCATTCCAAACTGATCGGGGAAGTTTCTGTTCAAATCAACATCGTGACCGTTGTTCCGCCCGTGCGTGCTACCGTAGTCCTCTGTAAGTATTTTTTGTTTCAATATACACTTGTATAAATTAAAAATGTTTTGGTTTAACGGTATATTATAGCTCGACAGTTTATTTCAGTTCTAGTTTATAAAAAGAGGACATACAGGTTGATGTTTGATTTGACTTAATACTTCTATGGGACCATTCTAAGTTCCTTTAAGATTTTGCTTACATGGGGTAACCAAAAATTTTGTATGACAAATATCAGGATAATTTATAGTTTATACAATAAAAACTTACTAATCCTCGAATGTTCGTATCCATCAGGGTTCATGGATGGCATTATATGAATCCTGGTAGAGTTTAAAATCTTCTGAACCCTGTCATCCTTGTTGACATATTGCTGGCAGAGGTATTTGGCCAATAGGAGTAGCATTTCACGACCTACTACTTCATTACCATGCATATTTGCTACGTATTTGAATTCGGGTTTGCCTGGAATGTAGAGGTTATATAAGGTCATTTTTTTATTTTAAGCGAGTATTATACATTTAGAAATTAAAGTGAAACGTCGGATTAATGATATACATATAATGAAATAAATCTCGTTTGAAATCCGTTAGTCTTTAATTTCCAAAGAAAAAGGTTAGTTTTAGATTCGCCTATATAAGACTAAAGGCTGTACTCATGTTGCATTTCATAAAATGTTTCTTTTACTAATAAAGTGCGAAAGTACGTTTGCTTTTCATGTCGCAACAGAGCAATTTCATGATGTTTTTTGTTTTTGGAATAGCTAGGAGGCTAGAGTGACATAGGCTACTTTTTACATCTCATTCCCATGGGAAGATCTATTATTAATTATGATGGGCATTTGAATCACTCCGAAATTTAGAAATTCCGTTAGATGACGCTACTTTAAAAATGTAACATGCAAGTAAGGCCGCATGCAATAGCTAGTAACATTATAAATATCAAAATAGGCCGACAATAGTACTAAATGTATAATCAAATACTGTTTCTATGAATTCTACAAATCTATCGACTAATTTTATTTATTCGGTGTATTAAAAATATTTGTAAAGCTTACCTTGTACCTTTGTTTTCGGTAGCATGCAAAAATAGTCACAGATTGAATATGTCTCTCAACATTTACATTAAGATCAGAATAAGTGATAAGTTATTCTATCAGCTAAGTTAATTCTATTAGAGCCCAAGTTTCGCCGGGTTAGATAACAAAAAATAGCCTATGTTGCTCAATGCAGATGCAGAGAGAGAGAGCAAAAGAAGTTTTAAATTCGATAGAGTAGTTATTGAGTCTATTCTTTACATACAAATCTTTCCACAAAATACAAGTTTAAATAATTACGCACCGGGTATATGTTTTCCAGGATTTTCCGTAACCTCCAGGACATACAAATCTCTTCCTTCTACAGACTTCCCTATACTTGTCAGCCTGGTTATGTCCGGGTACTTTTCATTGAGATCCTTCAGGAATTGCACCATCTTCTCGTAGTTGTGATGAACGAAGTCTGGCGAAGAGAGACCGTCGATTGTGTGACGCGCCTTTCTTTTAACCTCTGAGGATTTGCCATTTATTTTTCGAATGCTTTTCGAACGTTATTTTTATTTTATTTTCGTTTCAAATGCGGTGTACTTACAAGGATAGATATCAGTGTGAGAGAAGTTTTAGGAAAGTTAACTTCAAGTTGTTTTAGTTAAGAATTTGATAAGAAATTTTTATGTTAGTTAGCAAGGAAGTGAAAGAAAACTACACGTAGTACGTAATTGTGTATATTGATAAAATGTTTCCATTATTAATACAATGGCAGTTTTGTACAGTTTTAGAAGTTTCTATATACAATACATAGGAATAAATAGTGCATGTAGTAAACCAAACACCTGTCTTTGTCTGTCATTGTTTATTAATAAGAACAAGAGAGGGACAAAGCTAATTTTGTTAGTTTTTATTATTACTCGTTCTTACTTGTTTCATATTTATACATTGACTAGATTTTGTGTGTTTACGATGGTTACAAAAATTTTCTAATATGTCTCACGTTTATGAAATACTGTGTTTATTCCTATTTACATAAGGTAGGGTAAAAAAGGACACAAATAAACAGAAAAGGCAAATCAACAGAGGTTACAAGAGGCTTACAGAAAAAAAAGGATTTTTGTACGGACAACAAAAAAATACATAACATCTACAGGACAGATAAAAACCAACACCACAAAAGAAAACCAGAAGGAATAATTGGGGTGAACATTTTACACATAGCAATCTAATGTTCAATTATTCCCAAGTATTTCTATTTAATAAAAAATTGTAAATAATTAAAATACTTGGAATTAGTTGAAACAATGTGGGATTGTAGTTAATATAGTGATTATTGTCATGAAATAATTGCAATTTTAATGTTACCATCACCAAATTCATGTATTGCTTAAAATAAAGAGCCATTTTATACAGAAAGACACACAACCACAATAATATCAATAATTAATTAACATATAAAATTCGATTTACTTTTATAATTAATTTTAATTACCGTAACAAATCTACAAACATCTTTTTTCCTTATCCTATATTATAACAAGATAATATGGATAAGAATTCTTTGCCGAATTGTGACCGAATACATAATCTAATTATTTCTATAGTTTACCAATAATCATTTATATATTTGTATGTCTACCCATAACAAAGCAAGTTAAACCATATGTAGTATATCCACATAATAATATTATGTAAGTACATATTTATTTTCTACTTTGAAATTCTATTATTTATTCTTGATTGAGAAAATTTTGCTAAAACCAAATTATTTCATTTAAAAATACTTGCTTTTTCATAAATTTTTGCTACTATATATTAATAAGCATAGGAAGTACATGTTAATAGTTTTCACTAAAAAATAATAAGTAAATATTAAGTATGCCAATTACATATAGTCACAATCTTTTTAAATAATATCACAAATTATTACTACCTTAAATTCACATTTTTTAATTGGAAGAATTTATACTTATAGATATTGAGCAATATATATTCCAATATTTTTCATAAAATTAACATATTATTGTTTTCTTTTTTTATCACGCATACTTACTTATTTTTTAGGTTAAGCATTTTCTTGTATTATAATTAGAGCTTTTTATGTCACAATTCATAATATAGTAATTTAACAATAATTAGAAAAGTTGAGCCAATTATTTTTACCCTCAAAAAATTGTGAACGAATGTAGTTAGTAAGCAATGGTTGCGACATAATATAATGAAACCCCAATTCCTCTAAAAAAGTAAGTCTTTTAAAGAAGCTTATAGCTATTATAATTTATTTGTGTTAGTAACATCCGAGCCCCTTTTACACTTTAAAATACACTTCGATATCAAACGACAGTCGACACTCAACCCAAACACACCAGACATAAAGTCAATATTCGTCTATCACTCTATATATTATAGTATTAGGAATTATGCAAAGGAAAATTTCTAGCCAACGACCTTACACTTACATTAATTCATTTCGCTTATCATCTTTACCATACTACCCTCACACAAAAATCACCACAAGTTTTTTTAAAAAAGTTGCTCCACCAACATCTTACTACCCTCTTGTTTCAACATTTTTTCGCAAATTTCTAACTACCCCCAATTAATCCAAACATTAAACCAGCATTCAACACGATTGTTTGAAGTTACTCTCAAAAAATCACACACCATAATTAGCCCGCACTATTTAAATTTAAATAAAAATATTAATATAAATTTAAATTTAAACATTTTTATTTATTTTTATCAGTATTAATCGCTTATTTTCACCAAATTTGCAACTACCCTCAAACATCACACATCAAAATTAACCCTCCCAAAATATATTTTCAACCACCGCCTCCCACTATACTTCTATGACCAGTATTAAATAACCTATTTTTCACTTGTTTTACCAAAATTTCCATCTACCCTCAAAAATGTCTATACATCCACTACGCCTGCACAATCAGAACGAACAGCAGGTGCAGCAGCAGCCAGCAGTGCGTGAGTGTGACCGCCGCGTTGTCATGGTAACGGAGCCACTTACCGTCGGTCAGCGATATCGGTAACTCAACAAAACATTTCAACCACTAAGAAAAACATCAATCATGATCTTCCACCACCGATTGACTTATTTTTCACGAATTTTTACCAAATTACCAACTACCTTCAAAAATCTCACATCGAAATTAGCATATCAAATTTCCATACAACCACTGCCTCCCACTTTACTTCTATGACCAGTATTAAATAACCTATTTTTCACTTGTTTTACCAAAATTTCCATCTACCCTCAAAAATGTCTATACATCCACTACGCCTGCACAATCAGAACGAACAGCAGGTGCAGCAGCAGCCAGCAGTGCGTGAGTGTGACCGCCGCGTTGTCATGGTAACGGAGCCACTTACCGTCGGTCAGCGATATCGGTAACTCAACAAAACATTTCAACCACTAAGAAAAACATCAATCATGATCTTCCACCACCGATTGACTTATTTTTCACGAATTTTTACCAAATTACCAACTACCTTCAAAAATCTCACATCGAAATTAGCATATCAAATTTCCATACAACCACTGCCTCCCACTTTACTTCTATGACCAGTATTAAATAACCTATTTTTCACTTGTTTTACCAAAATTTCCATCTACCCTCAAAAATGTCTATACATCCACTACGCCTGCACAATCAGAACGAACAGCAGGTGCAGCAGCAGCCAGCAGTGCGTGAGTGTGACCGCCGCGTTGTCATGGTAACGGAGCGACTTACCGTCGGTCAGCGTGCGCGGGTGTCGGTGTACCGTCAGGTTCAGGGGTGTCGGTGTGTCGGTCACTTTTATAGTGATGGGTGGGGGGGTGGAGTACCTGGAATTAATGATTATAGATATAGATTATCTGTCTAGAAATGTGTATAAGAAACCTCCCACTATTGGTATACTAAGCGCGAAGGGACTTGTAGTTTTGCATGCACTGATCACGTAAAAAATACTTAAACAACAAAATTACGTCAGAAATTTTTTGCTAAATTTTTCCTTAAAATCCATGTTTTCTTCTCTACCTTCGCGCAGCCGGCACATACCGTTTCACTAATGTGAGCATTTTGTCTATGAAAACACAATCTTAAACGATAGCTCACGTGCTGGTGGCAAATTCTTAAAACTCTATGTGTACAACATAAGAGTTTTAAGAATTCATCTATTTGAAAAAAAAAATGCGTCTGGAATTTTATAAGTATTTTTTACGAACTCAGCATATGCAAAACTATAACCTCCTTTGAGCTTAGTATACCAACATTGGGACACCCTGTATATTATACTATTAAGACTAGCTGGCTGGCTGTCATAACTCAAAGCCACATTATTATTTCTGTAGTTTTTTCTAAACCATAAAATATTTATAAGTTCAGTTTTTTTTAATTTTAATGTAAAGATAAAGCTTTTAAAGAGACGTGAACAGTTTTAAGGCAGTACAAATTAAGACTTTTTAAATATTATACAAACATATTTAAAAAGTCTTAATTTGTACAGAGAACAGAGACCGGAAAATTAGAAAGACAAGTGAAGAAACTAAAAGTACTTACCCAGCAGCAATAGTTGTGATATTATATTCTCCTGGCATTAACAGTCGCCAGTACGCTCCATATTTGGTAGTTCTTACTGTGTGACTGATCCCGTCCACTTTGATTTGTGCATTCTGAAAATAATTTTTAATAATAATATAATCACTATGTTTCCATGGCATATATGCATATAGAAAATCTTGAACAGTATACGTACTGCGCTATAGTAGAGCCATTTTAATAGGCAACATTTGACAGTTCAACAAAATTCAACAAGGTAACCTAGTAACGACGACATAGAATAACATGATATTTCGTTTTGTTAGAACTGCACATTTGCTTAACTTTTTTCAATTACGATTACATAATATTTATAATAATAATGACCGATACAAGTAATTTTAAGTCTTAATTTTACTGATAAACCATTCTAAACATAATAAACAATTTCTGATTTAAAGAACTGACGTCGCTACAATTTTGTGTCAATAAACCTTTTTTCTTTTTAATTACCAGAGTCGTTACTCTAAAAATCGAAACCTGACATCTAGAATCGAATGCATTGATTACTTGTGAATAAAAATCACCATAAATTAATAAATGCGTTGTTTTTTTAAATTATGTATTATACTTGTCTTATTTTGGTCCTTAAATTTACGAAAGAAAGAATATTACTGGGACAGGGATTCGCCTGATGAATTTTAAAATTGACTAATAATTGTGTTTCAAGTTCGATTGACAAATGTTTCAAGTCAGTCGATTAATTCAGTTTAATCGATGTTTTTAAGCAGGTTACCTCTCTACAAAGATAAAATTGATAGACGTCAAATGTTGCCTATTAAATTGGCTCGACTATAAGTAGTTTACCGGTACATGTTTCGTTGTATTAATGTTAAGTTCTATTGAAAGAATAAGTTCACCATTCACTACCCATACCTACACCAAATTTCCACCTTAACACCATCGCAATAAAGCACACTTTACCTTAACAGGGTTCCCGCCTTCATCCAGCACGAAGCCCCTGACTCCCATGTGGGTTTGTTCCATGAATGCTAACAAAGGTTCTCTATTAACCCTCCAGAACCTTGGCAGTTCCTTGGCGAAGGGATACTTGCAGCAGCTCAGTTCGAAGGTCACTTCGAAACAGTTTGAATGGAGGTAGTTGAAGTCTTGCATGCCGCCTGGAAATTTGTAAATTATTCTAGTTGAAATCGTGCTTTTTAACACACAATCATTATTTATATTGTTATTATTAACTATGAAAGGTATTAAGGAAAGGAGAAAGTATTTAATAAATATAAAATTTGTTAAGTTTTAGACAAAGCGAGCGAGATAGTTCTAAGTACATATGTGAAAATAAAGGATATGTGTTTACATAACACATATCTTTTCATTTCCAAATACATATTGTATTTTATTCAGTTCACGCTATGTAACCACGAGCTTCCTAGCTAGTTAATTTTAAATATATTATACAATTTAGAGAACCATCCGTAATTTTGTTTATCTTCATACGAAACTCACCCTTAACCGAGTACCAATAAGCGCCATTAGTCAGACCGTTATTAAAATGTTCCGGCTTGCACGCACTACCCCCCTTCATATCTTCATGTCTAGATGCGTATACGCTCGCCAAGTGTTTGAATATGACGTCATCGGGCGCACGATTCTCGACGCAACAGTCTTGGTCGAAACTGAAAAAAATAAAAAGTTATTTTTATGTAAATAAGTGTGAAAATAGAAAATGAATTGAGGCAAAAATTGAAAGCGGATTAGTTGCAGTCATTCTAAAGTTATTAGTATAACAATTCTTTCGGTTTATTGTAGCGAGTGAAAGGTATGAAAGTGATGTATAAAAATACATGATTTAATCCTACAAGCCTGTTGCTAAATAAATAATAATCTATATAAATCATATCTTGTTTCTCTGTTTAAATTTTTATTATAATGGTTGTGTTTAAAAACAGTGATAAACCACTTGAAGCCCCTACAACTACTTTATATAAAAAATCCTCAATAGCCCCTTGCTTGACGTTCTCCTTACTAATTTAACAATTTTCAAAATTAAATATCAAGACTTTTCACCACATAAAAACACATCTTATTACCATACCTAGAATCATATGGATAGCTGGCCACGACAGCGCCACCATGCAAATTAGCCGACAGCGTAAACTGTTTCTCCATGAGCCACCGCATCATGGCCGCTGTTTCCGGCTGTCTGCCCCAGAACAGGTACTCCTCATCGTTCGATTTGTTCTTATCGTACTGGTCGGGGAAGTCGCGGTTCAGGTCTATACCGTTCGCGTTGTTCCTGCCTTTGTAATCGTTCGGAGATTCGCAGGAACCTTCCTGAAAGTGGCGATAATTGTTTTAAGTAAAATAGAACAATACTTTCAACTTATAAAAAAGAGCGTTTGTTCCGAGCACACGTGTCAGAAGTGAAACTTCTTTGGTAAGTTTCCAAGATACCAAGATCGTCTCCTTACTTCATGATGTGACAGTATTGCCATACCTTCATAAAATAGACCATCAAAAAAATTATAGCAATTAAGATTATAGTAGCCATTCCATGATTGTTTTTCATGCTTATGCAAAAGTCTGACAAACTGAAATATTTCTTTAGAATCTGGTTCAGCAGACATTATAATAAAACAAATACGTCATATTTTTGTATACATTTTTAGTTTTTACGTATAGAAATAACACAATGAACTTGTACTAGTTATGTACTAGTAGTTATTTACTACAGATACAGATTTCATGGCTAGATCTATGTGATAAGACCCATTGTTTTTCGTTATTTTGCGAGTTCATTTAACTTTACAGTAATTATAATGTAGAATTGTTAACAAAAATAAAGAAAAGTACCACAATAGAGTCAAGAGTACCCTATACCTAATTAGTTTTATTTAATTTTTTACTAGCATTCTATCTTTAGTCAGACCACTACCTTCGCGGTTAACGAATTGGTTGAATGTATACAGAAAATCAATGTGTGAAATGAAATCAAGTGTAAATGTGCAAATAATAAAAAAGAGTCATGTAAGTTACGTCAGTTTTAACTCGAGAGCGGTGAACCAATTTTCCGCTTGGATAAGGAAAATAAATGTATACATTTTTGTAAAATAACAAAAATTTATTGACCCGGGGAGATCAAGCGAGCGCGAAGCTAGTGATTACATTTATAAATATATTTTTTCTATTATTTCACTAAAGCAAAAGTAGGTAACATAAAGTACGTACAAGTCACAATTTGAAGGAAACAAACGAACAAAAATTATGCTACATTATCTATACTAATATTATAAAGCTGAAGAGTTTGTTTGTTTGAACGCGCTAATCTCAGGAACTACTGGTCCGATTTGAAAAATTATTTCGGAGTTAGCTAGCCCATTTATCGAGGAAGGCTATAGGCTATATATCATCACGCTAAGACCATCAGGAGCGGAGCAATGCGGGTGAAACCGCGCGGCACAGCTAGTCTATTATATAAAGAAATAAAATGACTTGGGGAATTACCTACAATCTTTGATAAACCCTGATCTTGTTTACACATTTTTGTTACTACATACAAATAATTAATTTCTTACATCATATCTCAAATATCATATGACTGAGATTTGGAACTATAAACAAATGAATGAGTCATTACGAAAACAATTTTTTGTAGTAAATATTTGAAAGTCAATACAGTTACAAATATGTTATGTTTAAATTTGTTTAAACTATAATAATCTGCAATATGTTTTAAGATTTGTTTTGTGTGTTTGGAAGTTAATTTTTTTTTAAATTTGAAATGAAATATGATCTTATTTTTTGAATAAAGCATAATGTAGTTAACATTTTATTTATAGCAAAGGATAAAAATTAGGTCTAAATAAAAAGTCTAAAAAAAATAAACTGAAAAAATAAATAGTAGAAAACACATACAGATAACAAATTTATTTTTAGAATTGCAAAACTTTCTTATACATTTGAATAAATTAACAAACTTCCTGTTCTCATGTAATGAGAGACCATTTTGTATTTGTCCTCATTTTATTAATTTAAATGTGCTCAAATTGGTTTTAAAATATGTACGTTTTACGTTATGACTAGCTTTCCGCCCGCGGCTTCGCCCGCGTTTTCAAATAAAAACCGGCGTAGTTCCCGTTCCCGTGGGATTTTCGGGATAAAACCTATCCTGTGTTAATCCAAGTTACCCTCTATATTTGTGCTAAATTTCATTGTAATCGGTTCAATAGTATTTGCGTGAAAGAGTAACAAACACACACATCCTCACAAACTTTCGCATTTATAATATTAGTAGGATAGGATTATATTAGTTTGCAGTTTGCTCATATATTACTAGTATATAATAATTATTACTTCTATCATAATAAACATAAATAACAACACTATATTTATTAAAAGCCAGTAGCCAAAGGTCCTTGATAAGAAATTGCAGGCAAGTGACCTCTGTTGATATATTTTACATTGTTCATAGTTCATACCTACATTTTCATACATTATAATCTAGCCAACACTCTATGTAATTTTCCTAGCATATAATTAAAAACAGGTTTGCAATTAAATTTAACTAAAAATCATAAACAACCATTCTTGAGTTCAATTATAAATAGCGTAAGTATCTAAAAAAACTTTCTTTTCTGAAATTCAAAAGGTTATTTTAAAAATGTATATGACATGAAAAGAATAGAAAAAAAAATTACAGTGAAAAATGCAAAAAAAAATCTTATATTGATATACCTTTTATCAGTATTTTTATCTAGGGAGTAAGTAGTAGTATTAGAAAGGTATTTCATTTCTGAAGATACTGATAACCTACTTATTGACATAGATTAAAAGAGATTAAAAGTAATAAATTTTTACGATCTCTTCTCTTCTAAATACTAATATTAGGTTTTTGATTTATTTTTTGACAAAAAATTAATTTATGACCTAGCTTTATATATTAAAAGTGGAGTAAGCATAACAGTTAGAATAATGGAGTGAGATTCTATTTATATAAACAATGTAGGAAAATAATTATTTCATCGAGACATTTTTCACGTCAGTTTTAGCAAGTGGGAACTGAATTTTTTAATTAATATACTCTGTACAGTTACATGACTGGTTGACTTAACTTTTCCTGTAAATTAATTAATTATAGCTTCAATGATTGGTTCCAACTAGTTGTATAACATTTATAAGCTATTAACTTACTTTGCTGGCTTCAAATCCATCAGGGTTCAGTGTCGGCATCAAATGAATATCCGTACTGTTAACAAGTTTCGTTATTCTATCATCTTTGCCGTAATTGAGCAACAAGTACTGAGCCAAGTAAATAACCAGCTCTCGACCCACGGATTCGTCTCCATGCATATTCGCGACATACTTGAACGAGGGCCGCTCTGGATGAATGTTGTGTATACCCTCACTAATCTGTATAACTAGAAGTCGGCGTCCTTCAACAGACTTTCCAATCGAGTAAACTTTTACTAATTCCGGATATGCGGTTTCTAACTTATCAAACAGCTTTACCATTTCTTCGTATTTCGTGTATTTAGGATTCACTAAGAACGGCTCATCCTCATCCTCTATAGATCTAGGCACACATTCACTTATGAGAAAAGTAAATAATAAAAACATGAACTTGTGTTTCGCACCCATTTTGCGAGTTTATACAACGGAATGTTTGACTGCAAACAAAAATTACACAGTTAAAAGAGATAAGCACTTGACTCTCTTATCCAGGCGCACATTTTACACGAATGCACAACAGAATTATTGTGTTCCGTATTATAGCAATTAAAGTTTATTCACGCCCGTTGCGAATCCGGACTCGCAGCTGACGTGACATTGAATATGACGTCAGGTTGACTAATAGGTATAATGACATTTTGATTTTTGATTAATGGTATGAGATTGCCATTACAAAAAATCATTCAAATTGTGTGTTTGTTTTGTGGTTTGTTGAAGTGAAAACTTCTTAGCGGCGTTGGGTATAAAATCTTAAACTCGCGTCAGGACATGTGGCCTGATCGAAAAAGCGTAAGACGGATTTTTTTTTTTTTAGCCCTTATATTCCATGCGTAAGACGGATACCATTCCAAAATATCAAACATGCTGAACGTTAATAATCAAGTTTTCACTTCTGCCGGCACTCCCGGAGTGCAACCCGTTTTTTTTTTTTATTTATTTTTTGGTTGCGTTGTTTATCAGTTCTGTAGAAATCTTAGAGCATTTAACCAACGTAGAAATAGAAGCATATAATATTTTTAACAATAACAGTTTACAGACGAAGAAAATAAAGTGTGATTTTCAATATCTGTTAAGATATTTTATGCGTGTCATTCTTCATCGACGATCAATTAGTTTCTTTTAAAGCATCTACAGACGCTCCGATTTGGTTGGTGCCAACCATATTGGAACCGACATGGCAACCATTCCAACATTGCTACAGATTGTCCGACGGTTGGCCTTCCAGCTGTCAGTTGACCATCACTACATAGTATAAAACAAAGTCGCTTTCTCTGTCCCTATGTCCCTATGTCCCTTTGTACGCTTAAATCTTTGAAACTACGCAACGGATTTTGATGCGGTTTTTTTAATAGATAGAGTGATTCAAGAGGAAAGTTTATATGTATAATAAAATCCATTATATAGTGGAAAAGTACTGTTATTTTTGAGGTTTCTTATGTGATGTCGTAAATAATTACATTTTTTCCGCTTACATTGCAATAAATAATCTATTTGCGTAATCTTTGTTACTTAAGTCCCACAAACAGGGAAAGTCTTTATATAGTTCCAGTAATTTTATTATTATGTCACGTTCGGTGACCGTAACTCCCTCGGCGTTCATGTTGACGTCCTACACCGGCGGCGTTGCGAATGCGAATGAGCCAATTACCTATATTACTCTATGGAATGAGCCGATTTGGTCGGAACAAAGCTTCCAAACGTTCCAATTTGGTCGGATCGGATAGGAAGTTGGTTTGGTCGATATCGCCGGCGCATCCGACCACGTCAAACCAATATTAATAATAATTATGTCGGACCGACCGCTCTCTTCACTTTCCGATTTGGTCGTGGTCGGATGGTTGGCACCAACCGAATCGGAGCGTCTGTAGATGCTATTAGGTATATTTCGATAATTTCTTGCAATCATTTAATTAAACCACAGATTTAAACCATTTACTTTTTCCCACGCACTTTATGACATGAATTGACGGTAGTCGTCAAAATAGAAACAAATAATCAGTTATAATTTTGTAACAACAGTGAATATTGTATTCCTTTTTTTGAAATTACTCCTGATGAAATCAAGCAAACAGGAGTAGGTAAGTTAGATTTTAGTGCATGTACGTTTGATAATAATTGTAAGAATAGGCTAAAAACACGCTAAAAAGCATAGTACATAGTAACTCAATACTAAAAAGGTGGAGATACGGGAAATTGTTATCGCGTTTCAAACTATGCGGGACCAAGACCTGTAGCATATTTTTAATTGTAAAGAGTAGTATTATACATTTAGAAATTAAAGATTTTAAACGCAATGATTTCATTATATTATTTTCCCGGCGCTTCGCACATTTCGCATCACGTTTAAAATCCGTTTCTTCAATCTTAAATTTCTAAATGTATAATACTCGCGTAAAATCAAACACTAGAAAATACTTTGTAAAGAGAATATTTAAATACAATAGAATTTGGTATGATAAGGAAAGAAAACACATTCTAAAAATTAAATGGCATATATTTCGACTCAACTTATGACATCACAACATAATTGTGCATATTTAGTATTTCACATACAAAGTAACTTAACCTAGCAACACATAAATATTTTACATAACAATTTCAACAAAATTATACATGGATATATTACTGTAAGCCTGAAAGACTTGTCTACACTACAATATAAAAGTTAATTGAACACAGATCATAGGCAATATAAGACATATAACTGTGGTAGTTATAAGCCATAATATATTATTTTTCTAGTGACGAATTTACAGAAATTGAACGTTTTGGTACAAATTGTAACAAGCCAATCATTTACAAATTTGTGTGTGTGTGTGTTTACTTTCTATCTACCACTGCGGGAATGTAACTATTAATTGTAATTTTAATAAAATTAAGTGTCAAGTTAACAACAGGCTAATCAGCGAATAAAAACGTTGGAATTTTAAAATATTTTAAAGGCTTACAAATAATATTATTGATTTAAGTTTTCTGAATTTCATGAAAATCTAATCGTTAGTTAACGAGACACTTTAAAACTTAAACGTGAGTTAAAATCTTATGTAAGGTACTTTCGTATTTGGTAAATCGTGGGATTCATAGACCAATATCTCACATGGGCAATGATAATGCGATTTGAAGTCTATATCTTAGACATTACGGTTCAATTCTTAATGAGTATCTTATTATAAAATAAATATGGCATTGCATGAAAATATGTGCGTGATATTCTATTTTTGAAAATGTAATTTATTTTTCATGTGCACATGTGAGTTGCCAGTCTTAAAAAAATAACTTAAGTCTATATAGTCACTAAAAAACTAGGTATTTCCTATTAATTGGCGTGGTCGGTATGTTACATGTTAATTTTAACCGATTTATTATTAAAACACGAGAATTTATATAAATATTCATACAAAAATATGTCTAAATCCAAGGCACATGCAACATGTACCCAATCGTTTATTATTCGCCCGGAAAATGTTTGAAATACATTCAGTGAAATTGTTTTGTGCATGTTTCTTAAATTTTGTAATACTATACAAGAATTTTCCGCTTGATTACCTTCATAAGTTAATTTTGAAATCTTATACTGTTTTTAGTATTCAAGCGTCAATTGTTGGTAAAGACAAATATTGATTTTGATTTTTATCTGTCCTGTTTTATCACAGGACTGGCATTATCATAGAAAAACTTATAAAAGAACGGACGGGTGATATATACTAATACTGTTAGAAAAACGAATTCTGGAAATAATTTGTCCTTATCGAACAAGGAGCATAATATTATGCATTTTATTATTCAGTGCCCTAGAGATATTTACTTATATTTTTTACATGAGTGAGAATCGAACCCGGTATTATGATAACGCTCACGCAGTAACCAAAGCACCTAGAATATCGTAGAAAAGAGATTTAATACAAAAATTTGTGCGTCCATTACATATTCCGACACTTAGGCCCCAATACGTTTTATAATATTATGAATACTGTATATTTTATTTTAATTATGTGACTTCAAATAAGAGTTCAATCTTTAATTATTATACCTATTAGATGTGTTTTTATTTACTTTTAAACATTTATTTTCCAATATGATTGGTTTCTACGATTAAAAGCGCGTATTTTTTGTTCATTTTTTTTGGCTTTTCGTCTTATATTGTTAATTATTACAAAAACAAGAAACAAAAACCACATACAATAAATCTGATAATTGGCAAAACGCAACTATTTGAAGTCACATTAAAATATAATTACACTAACAATACTTATATTAAAAAAGCTACAATACACTTGAGCAAAACACTCTTACATGCAGACATACAAAAAATAAATAAATATATTACAAAAAATAGGCACTTAGGGACATTGACATTAATGTACACTTGTATAGTTAATAGTATACAAGACATTGTTCTTAATAATTTAAAGTTTATAAGATAGTTGTGCGATAGTATATTAAAATCACAATACTGTAAAGAGCTCATCATTTTGCAGTCTTTTATCAATAGACGTTAATAATAATAATCGTCAATAGTTACAAGCATGTTTCGTAAGATACAATTTTAAATATATTATTTATGTTGAAAAAGTTTTCTAGCTGCCTGAAGGCTTATATATTGTTGAAATTTGAATACCGTTTTTTCTTAATTTACTGAAAAAAATGGCGGATTGCTTAAATTTCATATTGACAGTCATGAAAACAAAAAAACCTAAATTTTTACACTATTTATGGGAAATCTGAATCTATATTATTCGTTCCTATACCTTTTTTATTTCTATGCTATGTAGCTCAGAGGAAAAATCTAGTGAAAAACTTTCACTTAAATTAAATAACAAAACTAAAATAAAGCTGCCATTCGATTACATAACACTTAGGAGCGAGATAGCAATCGTTGGGCTGTCAAGTGCAAGTGACGGCATGCTATACCTACAACTATTTATCCTTTTCTATCGTACGTTCAATTTAAAAAAACCCAGAATGAGTGGAATGTGAAAAAAATCTCAAAATTCGCTATCATAGTACCAATACAACGAAGCTACATAAAAAGCGCGCTGCCAACATGCAAAAACTCCCGGTAACTGGCAACACTGACGCTGTCAAAACGAATATTTCCTTAGAACCAAGTGAACGAGATCATTTTATAGGAAATGTGATTCCCAGAAGATGTTAGCGAGGACTCCGGCTATCATAAGTGAGAAATAGAGCACGACCGCCGCCCACCATAACCGCTTCTCCCATTTTCGCTTCTCGAGATTGCGGAGTACACCGATACCGACGAGTAAACCTGAAATTAAATACGATATTTAGTTTTGATAAAGCATTCGAATACTTTATAATTGAGAGTTTTTTAAGAATAGAATAAAATCGATCATGGGTCGGGATTCGAACCCGCGTATTTCGCCTTACCGGGGCGACGCCCAACCTTTCCGCCACCCGTGTCCCGCCAGAGCAATCGAATTACTTCTAAACTTTCCTTTATATTCTTAAAAACAACTGGAATTATATGAAATGTGTTTCTTCTACTTTAATACTTATGTTCTAAAAAATGATGTATAACTTTATCATTACGAGTAAGTTGAATTTTCATCAAGTTAACAATTTATATTCTAACCAGACAGAAATATCTGATTAAAAAAAAAATTACATTATTTACCAATCAACAAGTCAATGTTTCCTACTCAATACTTAGTAAGAAAACATACAAAATCCACGACAGTATTCCTCAACAAATATTCTAGAAAATTCTCACCAGCAATAGCACCACCCAAATGCGCCACATATCCAATATTCTGCTGCGTATGTTTCCAATACCTATCGTATACAGCTGTACCGACGTCCACAGCTGCTAGTAGTACGAATACGAGTAGCTGGATTATAGCGAACTCCATTTCTGACCAGTTCTGGAATGTTCGAGAATAGTTGTAAAGATGCAATTGCTGATGATGTGCACATTTTAAAATTATTATTTAGGTAGTAAGGAATTTTGTGGTGCTCAAGAAAAAGTTGTATATCAGTTTGTTGATATTTTATTTTAGAGGCACGTTAATGCGTTGATCGTATGCAGCGCGAAATAAATTATTAATATACATGTTTACTCTATCTAAAATATATAAATACTAGGTTTCAGGTACAGTCAAAGAAAA
This sequence comes from Colias behrii, assembly GCA_029959065.1. Taxonomy (NCBI): domain Eukaryota; kingdom Metazoa; phylum Arthropoda; class Insecta; order Lepidoptera; family Pieridae; genus Colias; species Colias behrii. The sequence goes on along the minus strand of JARWMC010000017.1, from coordinate 2,084,542 downwards.
ACCCGCATAGTTCCCGTTCATTGGGATTTCCGGGATTGCGTCATTTTCCCGGGATAAAAAGTAGCCTATGTCCTTTCTCGGGTATCAAAATATCTCCATACCAAATTTCATGAAAATTGGTTCAGTAGTTTAGGCGTGATTGAGTAACAGACAGACAGACAGAGTTACTTTCGCATTTATAATATTAGTATGGATTAGAAGAGCCCATTGTATGTACAGTTGTCATTAACTAATTTATTTACGAGCTTGTTATTTTCAGTGCAATACAAAGTATTTATTCATCCAGAACGATGGTCGTCAAATAGTTTCAGCACTTATTGTTTTACCATCAAGGTTATCAACAACACAACACACACTTCGTATGGAATATGCATTCTAACATTCCATTTCTATGACGGACCTTCAGCTATATCGATATGTATCAAGAAAATTTTAAACTCCCAAATACGAATCCTGTAGGCAATTCCTATAAATTCGCCGTGCCGAAAATGAAACTAACCATAATAATAGTAGCTATATGCGCCGTAATCAAGGCATAAACTCCTCCAGAAGCACCAGCAAGGAACACTTTAGGGTCAGCCAAGCTAGTTGCTAGCGAACCCGCCGCCACCCCCGCGAGGTATACGAGAACCACGCGCCACCATTTATGCACCATCTCTAATGGCACCCCGAGAAATAGCTGCACCAATAGGTTGACTAGAAGATGTACTACGCTGGAATAGAAAAGGCATATATTATACGAGGGTAGAAATAAATAGCACCGATAATACTCTATTGCTTAATGATTGAGATCCCATTTGACTGGTAGCTATTTGATGGCCTAGGATTATGTGGAATGTGGATTTATTTTTAGAAGCCGTGTGTAGGTTTGATCGATCGGAAAATAGAGAGAGGAATTATGCAAACATGTTTGAAATGTATGTTTATAGATATTATTTTAATGCTGGCAATAACTGGCCATAACTAGTAGCATTGATTAAGCGGAATTCCTTATTGTTGTTAAAGAATTATTAACATATGGGAACGTTATTTGTAAAATAAATTCTGTATGTAATGTGTGAACCTTATAATTTTTATTGAGCTTAGATACTCACTTAACATGCACCAGCATATACGTCAAGAATCTCCACGCTTCATGCCTCTTCCTCGGGTTGTAGAGAAACAGTTTCGCGATCGGCCCAGTCGCCGCCGTCTTGCCCTGCGCAGCGTCATAGCAAAACAGGACGATCTCCACAAGAGATATGATGATCATGGACACCGCTGGGGGCCAGCAACTGTATTCCTCTTCGTAGGTGCCGTCTGTGTATGTGAATACTCCCTTGCTACGAGTTCGGACTGGTTAACGCAACACAATCGGGACAGGTAAAGGGATAAGGACAAGCGGGTGGAATCAAGGGGAAGAGACAATTAATGGGGTATTATTAAGTTTTAAAATTGTTAAACGTATGAGGGTAATCGCTTGTTACATCGGACATATATGTTGTAGGAAATAATTAGAGACGGTTTAAATTACAACCGCGTTAAAAAGTGGTAAGGCATATTTGAAATGTTTATAATTGTTAAAAAATTAGCAACAGCAGATCATAAATAGAGCACGCGCCATGAGTGTGACCAATACGGAATAACAGGACGCATTATTCCAATTAGGCGGTCGCGTGTTGAAAAGGGCAAATTGTCGTTTAACAGGATAATTGTAGTAGAAAATTTCAATATTTCAATGGTTATAAATAGAAAAGACCATAAAAATTATTAATGAATCAGGATCGCGTTAACGATTGTTTAGAAATTGATTTAAGGGCAGGGGTAACAGGACACAAACAAACAAAACAGTAGGAAAGGGGAGGAGAGAAAAAAATTGTGTTAGTAAAACTTATACTATGTTTACATAAATATGGAAGGCATCACAGCATACTATTGCTACGTAATCTCTGTAATACGTTCCTCAATCGGATAATGGGGACACTACGATAGTAGATGTCCTTGGACAAGTAAATGACAGCTTATTAGCGAATGTTATTATGTATGCATCACGAGAAAGATCTATCCCTTCACCTGTTAACCTTTGACCGTGAACATCACAATTCCACACATGCAGTTAATGATATGAGTTTATGTCATGACTTTTTAAGGTAATGAGGTCGAGCGTTTGAAAAACCGCCAGAATTTTAAGATTTCACAAAGATGAAAAAAAATTATCATACCAAAATAGTCAATAATTTTTTTAACGTAACGCAGAACCGTTCTGAAGGACCACTTGCAAGCGTGCTTGCCACTGTTCTTACATGTTCTCAACCACATTTTTTTTCACAATTGGCCACTACCATATCCTAAACGTCAAATTTCTTAGACACATCCCCTGCTACAACTGTACAATTAAAAGTCCTCTTAATCTAGACTTAAGAGTATCTAGAGGATCTATCGACTATTCGAGTTATCCGTGGCGTTGTTTATCAACAAACGGCACGTGCATCTCCAGCCAATAGTATCCGATACTAAGTTAGCGAATGGACAGTGCGTTGCAAGGGCCACTGGCGCCATGGAAAAGTTAATGCAATGAGTTATGAGATACATTTTATTGTTTGGATATATTTCTTGAGATACTTTTCAATAATTGAAGTAATAGTAAACGTTTCATTATAAGTATATTATGTTAATTTACAGCGGAAGAAATATATATCATATATGCTTCTCATGCTGGTGGACAATTTTAACTTCTTTCGTAATCTAGAAATTTCTGGAAAGTTACAGGATGTTTTACCGTATAGTATTTTATTTGTGTTTTGTAAATAAAAGTATTTTCACATTCTTGCTAGTTTTAGGACCGCCTTATACGACTTGACTTACGACTATTGCTTAATACGACTTGATTACGCTTATCCATATCTTAACTTATACCCATTTCTTTGACAAGAGTCACACTATGGAATATAGCCATCCATTACTTCTAGATCTAAACAGGATAATGAGCCAAAATTGACCGCTGTGACATCACTGCCTCTGTTTGCTTTCAGGTGTTTGACCTGTTTAGATTTCAGTGTCAAAGCATTTACGATCAGGGACCAAACGCGTGAGTGGAACATGATTCACGAATTGGGACGATATTACCATAACCTTTAAATGGAAGATTTGGAATTAAAAATAGACCTATCATTCAGAAAAGATGTTTACTTAAAAATAGACCTATCATTCAGAAGAGTTGTTTATTTCACAATGGGCAAAGTGAATGTGGGTGGCGGAAAGCCTTGTATCCTACTCTTCGAAGTTATTTTTTTGGCGGTTTTAGCTTGTTGTATTATATTTAGTAGTACATATAGAATTCTCCAAGTTTTCAATTCATGTGCAACATTTACATTTTCTACATCAGCACTCAATTTTTGTGACTGAATCTAAATTAGCATATTGATTTCTTATTAAACACGTTATAAGTGTGTATTCTCTACAATCAATGGATCTACATTGAAGTCTATTTTTAGCTTTACTGTATCCACTTTCAATGTGACGCAAATTCTACCGCAAATTGAAAACCATGTCTACTCATTGAGCGTAATTCAATGATATGTCTCGTATTTTCTGATAGATTTAACGTTAAAATTAGTTTTAATTATGATTTTGTTTTTTGCGCTTATTAGCCTTTTCACGATGGGATACACAGTACGATACAGTGTATAAACCCATTTTTATTAAGTGCTCTCATTTCTCTGTATTTTTCTCTTTTTTGATTTAAGTACATATTTATATTAACCGTACAAGGTAAGGCAAGATCAATAGGTGACTAAGTGTGCGTCCACACTGAATGCGCGGTGGCGGCGGCCTAGGCGGGCGCGACGAGCGGGCGCTCGCGGTGGCCACACCGACGCGCGAGCTCAAGTAGCGGTTCGACGTTTTTCGGGTGTTGCAAACTTTGGACGATTTGTTATTTTTACTGGACAGTCCGATTTTGAGATGAGATCCTTATAGAAGTTGTACACGAAATAAATAAAACAGAGGAATAACGGGTGAATCTTATATGAAGAATTGAGATTATACCCTACAAAATTACTGTGGTGTATATAAGTGTTTTAGATTGAATCGCACTTATAAATAAAGAAGTTTCACTTCAACAATTAAGTATTTACCGCTATTTTACGAAAAACAATAAAGGATATAATATAAGAAGTCGAGCGACAAGACCGAACTGGTTTGATACCCCCGCCGTCCGCGCATTGGGTCGCTTGCTGACTAGGCCCGTAGTGTGGCCAGAACGCGCGGATAGGAGAGTTTGAAAACTACGCGCGCTGGCTCGCTCATTACCGTCGCACTAGGCTTCCGCCATAGTCATTTCAATGTGGACGCAAAGGCGCGTTTCATACGTTTGATATTTCGCGCCCGCCGTCGCAACCGCGCTAGGCTCGCAGTGTGGACCTGCACTAATTGTGTTTAAATATTACTAGGTTTTTTTTTTTTTTTTTTTATAAAAGAGTGGGCAAACGGGCTTGTGGAGCGCCTGATCTTAAGCGAGTCCACCGCCCATATTCATCTACAGGGGCTTCTGCAGATGCGTTGCCGACTTTTTGAGGTGGAGGTACACTCTCTTCTTGAAGACACTCAAGTTGTAGCCATTAGGAAATGTCGCCGCGGGAAGGCTATTCCATAATTTGGTAGTGCGCGGTATAAAGTTGCGGGAAAAACGCACCGTGCTCGTACGCCAAAGATCCAAGTGGTGAGCATGAAACTTTGCCTTGTGTCGGGCAGAACGACGGTGGAATTCTGCGGCAGGTAACAGTTCAAACAACTCATCAGAACACTCCCCATTGTACAGACGATAGAATACACACAAAGATGCCACGTCTCGTCGTAAAGCAAGTGAATCCAGCCGATCGGTAAGTGCTCGGTTGCCGATAACTCTGACGGCTCTTCGTTGCACGCTATCGAGTGGAAGGAGTTGATATTGTGGGGCGCCGGCCCAGAGATGAGAGCAGTATTCCATATGAGGCCGTATTTGCGCTTTATAAAGTAACAAGATTATTTATCGTTAAAATTTAAAGACCTTGTAATAACCATGCGTAAATCGAATTTGATACGCTCTCTAGATTTAAAAGCTGACATAATTTAAAGTAAAGTACCTACTGCTACTAGAAATGACCAGAAATGTTGTAGAATTTTTAGAAGTTCTTTCTTTCTTTCTCTTTCAAGTTTATAAAGTAATAAAAAATTACATATATTTATTTTTGAAAAACCGTAAACAATTTAAATTTTCAAGTGGAAAACGTATCAAACGTTCCTATGAATCCGCATTGAACACTAAAGTACAGACTTATATTATTACACCCACAAATTACATCAATTTTTCTAAAAAAAATTACAAACTACAAGTGACAGCCCTATTAAATCGGCGCGGACGCAGCCGTCCTATAGCAACTCAATCTTCTTATCGCGTGACATCACTGAAATATATTATATACTATCACTGATATAACCCTTATCATTCCAATATCACACTTGTAGTACTTGTGAGTGTACAAACATTTAACGATTTCGATTATCCTTATTCGATAAGGTTTTAAAAATATAAAATCATTTCACGAAAGTTTCCTTATTTAATGTAGGAATGAGTAAATTAATGCTAGATCAAAGTTAAAAAGCCGCTCTTAAAAATTCATAAAATGAAAAAAAAAAACGCTCCATTTTGACGTTACACTTACTTCCTATATATGACCTTGAATAGAAATATTTTTCATTAATAACAAACTAACAATCACAAGGATTAAATACGATATATTGTATGCATTAAAATCAACAAACGAGTTAGAGTCACTCACATGCTTGCATTCCTTGTACATTAGGGTTGTCATATGCGAAAATAATGTATTGTATGAATTCTTTAAAGTTTAAACGACCAAAACAAATAAAAGTAACACATTAAATTTATTTTAATAAGAGAAACTTAATTTTTGGTTTACTTATTTCACTTATAAATGGAATAAAACGTAGGTGTACTAAAAAAATAATAAATAGGAACAGAATTATTTCTTAAAACATTAGTTAAAATTTAAAATAGCATGGTAACACTTCTCAAAACAAAGTACGATTTAAGAAAAAAATCTTTCGATTTAAAAACCTGCAAATGGACGACCCTAATCCCTGCTAAACTTGCAACACTACATTTTAAAGATTTTAATCGTGATTAACGTGGAAGAACTAATTGAGTAATTAATTACTTATTATCTTGAGGTAATACCGATTATGTTTTCAATTTTAAATCTAGCCTATGGTTAATTTTCAAAAGAAATTTATATTCTACTAGCTTCCGCCCACGACTTTGTACATGCATCCCCGTTTTTCCCCGTTCCCGCAAGAATTTCGGGAAATCCTTTCTTAGCAGATGCCTACGTCCTATCTACCTGCATGCCAAATTTCAGCCCGATACGTCCAGTGGTTTGGGCTGTGCGTGCAGTCACCTTTGAGTTTTATATATATAGATTCTTAATTTTGTACGCCAAATGTTGTAAATTTGATACAACTTAATAGTTGACCAACAAGAACGGAACATCAATGAAAACATGATGAAAACTGTTGTAAATTGCGCGGAAAAACGAAATTGCGGGTATAGCTAGTGATAAGTTATAATAGGAAGTTAAATATCCCGGAAAGATTGAAACTATTAATGCACATGTATAATAAATATAAATAGAAATACAAACTTGAATAATTTATGTAACAATTACTGTATTGACAAGAACCCAATTTTTATGTAGAATGCCTCATTTGTGATATTCGGAATTATCTTTTTAGGATCATAGCTGGCTTTCTATCAACAAAATAAAATGAATTAATATTATTATTTCTAATAAGTTTTATTGACTAAATATATACCCACGTCTTACAATAGTTTGAGTGGACTGTGCGTTAGTTTCAGTGCTGGTTTCTAGTCTCAACACTTGCACCGTTGTTCGAACACGACCATATGAAGAAAAACTTCTCCGTATTCCTGGTACAATCGATGCTGTTGTATAATCTATACTAATATTATAAAGCTGAAGAGTTTGTTTGTTTGTTTGAATGCGCTAATCTCAAGAACTACTGGCCCGATTAGAAAAATTCTTTCGGTGTTGGATAGCCCATTTATCGAGGAAGGCTATATATAGGCTGTATATCATCACGCTTAGACCAACAGGAGCGGAGCAATGCGGGTGAAACCGCGTGGCACAGCTAGTGTATAATATATACTACTTTGTAATATAGTATAGTATATACGTGGGTCGAATGTGGGCAAGGTTTGTGACATAAGATGTTGTGTGACGCATTTTTGTTTTGGGAAAGCTTAGCTCACACCCCCGCTAAATATTCAAATTATGCTTACTGCTTATGTAGCAAAAGATGGTATTAGAAACTGGTCGGTCAAATGCTTAAAAGTTAAAATGTTTATTTGCATCTAGAAAGGTGATTGGTTGTAGCCCACGAGAAGCTTCTTTCATAATAAAAAGTTGGATTAAATCAATAAGTGGTAGTAAAGGAACATTTTAAACTAGGTATTAACGAATCTAAAGTCTAAACACTCTGTTACTAATATGTTATCTATTTGTCTGTTTCTAAAGCAGAATTAATGTACAATTTATCGAAAATCCTATATCCATTTAGGAAAGTAATAATTAACCTAGTTAATGAGTGAAAAAACCTCATATCAGCAAGGTCACTGGGCGCTATTTATTTACTTTGTAATTATAATAAAGCCTCAGCATTATTAGTAATTGCTTCCTACACTTGCTAAGAATGTATTATTTTTTAATTTTCCGAGGCATCCTTAAGTTGACGTAAATTTTTTGGGCTTTCCCGATTTTAGGTGATTGTCGTTTTGTTATTGGTTTATATTTAAGCATATCCCTAAACAATTTTAAAGTGAAACTTTTATTACATCGTCTCAAACTTTTTGGTCTGTGTAGCGCATGTCGCGTGACGGTCGGCTGCCGAGTAGGTATAAAGCAGTGTTCGGAAAGTTTCACTTTTACCGTGGTTTCATAAAACCACACAACATTTTTATCTTATACTTTGCTACCACTATGATACTGATCCTTTTAAGATGAATGAGCTTTTACTAAAGTGTCCTATAATCATCATCGTCTTTGAAAGAGAAGGCTTGCTGAAAAACCAGAACTTATCAACATGAATGAAGATGAAGACTGCTTATAGAAGATTTCATAGAGACATTGTGTCTTATCTCAAGGACTATTTTTCAACTAAACAGTATACAATAAGCCGTGGTAAATGCTGTTTAAATTATTAACCCAATCAATAGTTCACTGACCGGACTAGTTAACGCTTCGTGTCCCGTAAACGGTCATAACGTGTAATACTAGTTTTTTTGCAATCGATTCATTATTATAAATGTAAACAATTTTGTATTATGAAAAAGATTGCGCGTTATGAAAGTAGAAATTCGTAAGGACTAAGGTCTATGCAAGACGTAAGACGTAACGAATCGTGAGGAGATCGTGCTTCAAAAATAATAGATGCACTGCAGGACTTCAAAGAAACAGTTCATGCAAAACACAGATAAACAGGAAAGAATTTGAAGCAATGCTCCTTTTATTCATATAATACTGAATGACGTTCTAAACGATGAGATTTAACCCCAAAATTGGAAGATGTTTATGAATGAGCATAGGAAATACAGACGGCTGCAATTGGTGGCAAGGAACCGACCTCTTACTTGCGTTCGCTTACCTTATTTCAGGGAATTGATAGCAATTTAATTTCATTTGCACTATTAGCAGTATCATGCAATGCAAATATTCTGATATTTTGCAGTTTGCACACCTTTTAGAGCTGAATATCCGCAAATCATTATAAAAAAAATAATTTAAAAGGAAAAGTTAGTTTGTTCGAACGTGTTGGAACTTTTGGGCGAAATTTCAAAATGACTTCAAGATTTTAAATGTAGAGCTACTACGTTAGAACTTAGATCTAGTATAGTATTATATTATCTGTGGTTAGATCTATATGGTATTACCACAAAACAATTTAAACACAGTCTAACTTTAAACCAGGGATCACTTTAATAGTTGTCTATGTGAAATACGATAAAACCAGATTTAAGGGAACCCGCGTTTAAAGATAAACCCTGTCTAAAGTTTTTTGTGGTAAGACGAATACTGTTTGCAGAGTTGCCAGTTATAAAGCTATTTACTTGCACATCAACATCCCTATCCAAACTGTGCGTCATTTGCTTGGTGCATTCGAGGTTAAACAGTTTACTCCCATGTCACGTACTGTTTGATAAATTTAACTAAGTTGGGTAATGACGCAAATTGGTATTTCAATGTTTTTCATAATATACACGAGATTATATACAAACTTTACCTAAAGGTTATTTTTACTTGGTCTTATTTTGTAGTAATGATTTGAGTATGGTTAAGTATTAATTTCCTTGAAACTGCATAGACAGCATGATGATATGAATATTAGATACACACATATAACATTTTTGTAAATCATAATGTATGTCGATTTAACTAAGTATATTAAAGTACCAAGCGGTTAAACTGTAGGTAATAAAGCTAAAGTTTCGTACGATAAATTATTCGAGTCCAAATCAATACTGTACAATAACTTATAATTATAAGTTCTAGCTTCGAATATTTTGAAAAAAAAGGAAATCGATAGAAATATGTAGATTTTAATATAAAATAAAACACGTTCTTCCATTTGTACCAATTAACGAATATTTGATGTATGTATTTAATATTTTTTTCCATAGTTATCTATTTGCGCACAACTCCTATAGAAGATTAGGTACCTAATAATCCCACATGAATGAATGCATTTCTTCAACATAATATGACTTGAATGAAACAAATAGCGATCAACCATAAACACAGTATATACAGCCCACGACAAAAATACTCATACACATAGAGAATAGAGTCACAATCTTTTAACTCTTGAAAAAGAGAGTTCGATTTTTTCTATTTCTCGCTCTCAAGGATTCGAAAAAAGTAGTTGCTCTTCTCTATTCTCTATGTTTATGATACGACCAATGACAACACTTAGGTACGAAAGCGTGAATTTCGAATTTCGAATGTATGGACACAGGCCGAAAACACACAACCAAGAAGCTTATATCTAATACACTGGAGATTGCACTATGAACGTTTACTTGTCACGGGAAGGTATGACCTTGAATGACGCCTGGTTGTTCCTTCATCCCTTTCACACCAACTTGCCAAGTTAGGTGTGAAAGGGACAAAAAAACAACCGGGCGTCATTCAAGGTCATACCTTCCCGTGACAATTAAACGTTCATAGTGCAATCTCCAGTGTATTAGATATAAGCTTCTTGCACACAACCAATGACGTAGAATAAAAAATAAAAAAGTACCGCCATCGGACGCTGACACTGGCCGGAAGCCTGACCACCGTTCTAGATAAAAAAAATAGCTGTCAAATTGTTGTATTTACTATTTACACAAAAAAGTTTATTATACCTAGCGTGCTATTAAAGGGAGCCAGTTTCACGACTTCTGATAAAGTCACTGATAGCTTTAAATAGGCTATAATTAATTACTATTTGAATTAATTAACTAGGTTATAATAATACATTTTGACCTATATTTTCATACATTGTGTTATTCTGACGGATTAAGTAAATATAAATTAGGTATATAGACTATATTCAGAAGTGGTGAAACTAGCTAAAATATTGTAAATATGCTAAATAAACTAGCTAAAATATTGTAAATATGCTAAATAGCTAAAATATTGTAATAATATTGTATATTATAAAATATTGTATATGTTGAAATGAATTAAGAGAAAAATTTATAAGATTATTGGAGATTTTTACAATATTTTTCATACTTTTGAAGCGCAAGTCACATTCTAGCTAAATTATCATGCATTTTGCATACCTACATGTTCAATTAAATGTTAATTAAAATTATACAAAAAAATCAAAGTGCATAGATACCTATATATACATACAGGAAGAGAAAATCAGTACATTTTTACAGAAAAGAAAAATTAGTCCACGTTAAATAACGTACGTGACTTATATTAATTCATTATTTATTACAAAACTCCTTATCAAATTAATTATTTGCAAATGCCTTATAGAGCAGGCTCCAAGGAGATGTTCGTTTGCAAAAATAGCGGACCTAAATCTGACTTCTGATATATATTGTATAGGTCCCAGACATCCTATAGACAGATGTTGCCAACCAGTTTTGTGGTCCCCCTGCCCGCACCCCGGTAATTAAATATGGCATACAAAGAAAAAAATAAAAATTTCCAAAACATGCCGTGTGGGGTATCAAATGAAAGAGCTTATTGAGTAGATCACGAATATATAGCATACTATATACATTTCTTACACTTTCTCTAAGATTTTTTAGAAAATTTACGAAAATGGTCCATTTTTGAGTTAACTTTAAACCACTATAGATTGAAAACTCATGAATATATTTTTTAAATTATTATTTTAAATAATTAACAATAGTCCATTGTTTATGATTCAATAGTTCGTAATATAATATAAGTGAGCTATGTGGTGGATTTGATGAAAATAACTATATACTATATGAACTTGAAAATATACTCGCCATCTTTGAATGCTCCCCCCACTCCCCCATGCAACTATTTCACTGTACGAAATATTGAATCGTAAACAATGGACTATTGTTAATTATTTAAAATAATAATTTAAAAAATATATTCATGAGTTTTCAATCTATAGTGGTTTAAAGTTAACTCAAAAATGGACCATTTTCGTAAATTTTCTAAAAAATCTTAGAGAAAGTGTAAGAAATGTATATAGTATGCTATATATTCGTGATCTACTCAATAAGCTCTTTCATTTGATACCCCACACGGCATGTTTTGGAAATTTTTATTTTTTTCTTTGTATGCCATATTTAATTACCGGGGTGCGGGCAGGGGGACCACAAAACTGGTTGGCAACATCTGTCTATAGGATGTCTGGGATCTATACAATATATATCAGAAGTCAGATTTAGGTCCGCGATTTTTGCAAACGAAACTCCACTGAGAGTCCGGTCTATTATAAAATTATGAGAATATATTATAGAGAAAAAAAACAACGTGGATAAAATGACTTCGAAGATATTAAAGATCCAAATTGCCATTGCGTTTTTCAGTTTCTATTTTTAATATTCGACACAATTTAGGACTATGACATCTTTTTAAAATATCTAGAATTTCTACGTCATAGCCAAAAAAAGACTCCTGGGTGATTACTAAATTTTGAATCATCATTGAAATCGTATTGTATCGTCAGAGACAATTCAAATATGTACATAAGTTTAATTTAAGACCATACATGCTGAATTACCCTCTCTATGCAACTACATTTTTTACCAAAAATATTGTCCATATTATTTAAATTTCTTCTTAAATCTACTTGGCATCGTTATTGCAATTAATAATATTGGTTATTATTCACACACTAATCATTCATCTACATCTGGCAACACTTAGTTACTTAATACATACCGGTAGTATCAACGGGGTCTCTATGCGGCACAAGACCATGTACATATCTCGCCACAAAATGTCCGAACACCGCCTTCAGCGCTGGATGGTGCATCATCTCCACGAACTCTGGGAACTCCAGATATCCAGAGTTATCCCGGTCGGCTACCGACATGATTTTCTCTACAACATTGTCTGGTAGGTCATGGTCGTATTCCCTCGATTCGATTATGTGCTTCAGTTCTACGTAGGATATCCGCCCGTCGTTGTCTTTGTCATACTGGAAAGAAGGTATTTTAAGTGGCTAGTTCTAAAATGTTTTGAATGGAAAGCAGGTAGCTTGTAAAGAACTGTTCAGTAGATATGCAGTCCAGAACTATTTATTATTTTTGAGTTGTATTTATATAAATGTACAAGAATTAAAGTAGAATATCTAGGGGATGTAATTGATTAGTACTTTTCATCCGTAGGCCACTATTTAGTTACAAGCAGGAGTTTTAAGCCGTATAGGATAAGGATTGTCGTTTTGCGTTAAAAAGCTACATTTATTCCTGTAGAAACGCATAATGAAGATTGGTATTTGGGCACAACATATAGTTTTCTTGTTTTGTCTAAGATCGTTAATGCTGTGGGAACCATGTATAAAAAAATTTTCTTTCTCAATATAACCTAAAGATTACCTACATTACAGAAGATTGAGATCAAATTTTTCAACGTTCGATAGGCGGCATGTGTAGCTTATCATTTATCAACAGGTGATGTATCCGTTTATTTGCCTTCCCGTGTAAAAAGGGGAACAGCATGCGAAAAAATAATATCGGTGTTAAAATTATCAATTCTATTTTAACCTATTTCAATATTATGGTGCATTTACATATTCGTGCGTGTAGCGTGTCGATTAGCTAAGCGAATAACGAACACACAATTTGTGTAAACAGCACACTCGCTTTTGTCCTGCGATTCTCGTATTCCGCTTAGGACTTTTTGGGTTTTCAGATTTAATTATTATTATTAGCCTTTGTTCGGACTTTACATATGTATGTAGTTATATATGCTCGGTTTGATCCATTTTTGCGTGTCCGTTTGCCAGTTGGCAAAGGCCTCCTCCAATCTCTTCCATTCCGGTCTCACTAAGGCCACTCTACCCCAGGTTGTACCCGCTACCTGTCTGATGTCGTCATCCCATTTTTTTTCAGATTTAATTAAAAATTAAAATTAAAATTGAATTAAAATTGAAAGAGAAGGCGATCATATTATGTGAACGATGGTTCGCTTTGATATTCGTACACGAATGTTTCGTCGAATTAAGAGGCGAACAAGAATGTGTAAATGCACCATTATGTATATATTCCAAGACTCCTTTTGGCTACACGTATGTAAAAGGGAATTCTGACTTCATTCATTGCTAATCCGTCACTGTTTAACTCGGTCAATGGCTAACCGCATACCGCTGCTCCACAAATATTGACTGATTCGTTCATTGTTTATTTTGTGTGTTAGCGCCGATAACAATACGGTTTGTTTTCATTGGGAGGAATTAGAATGCTCTATATGTGTCTATTGGGCGTTCAATGCCTCTTTTAATGTGTTTTGTGTACGTATTGTCTCTTTAAATGTGTACATATGACACTATATTATTGTGATTTGTATTATCTTTTTCATAGCAAACTATCGTCTGATGACTGTAAAAAAATCGATAATCGATAGTACCTACTTAAATTAAAATTATTTTTTCGTGAAATTTTGTTGCTTTTTCTGACTGTTTAGGTAGGTATCGCAAAAATGATCACCAAATTCTGGTAGTCTTGGCAAGATTGGGAAGATTGACCACTTATCTTTGTTAGATAATTTATTCATCAGAAGAGCTTTGGCCTTTGATCATCCGCTTAGCATTACAAACTATACCTAATAATAAAATCTCAAATCGCTTTAAATTTAATTGGGTTAATACTTTATACCTTTTAGTAGTATTTTTAGTAGTAATTTAACGTTTGTTTATGTGAATGAAGTACGAATTTGCTCATAATTTTTAAATCACTAGCGACCCGTCCTGTACATTCGCACGTGTGTAATTAATTATGCTTGTTATATATTAGAAGAATTACCTTCTTGAAAACTGTGGCTATTAAAAAATACCATATCAAAATAGTTTGCGCATTTTTATAGATCTAAGCATTGTAGGTACACAGGGAAAGACAATTTGGTACATAAATAAATAATATTTTTTAAAGGTCTTCAAGGAACAAGTAATACGTAGATGCAGAATTCGTGAGGCAGATATTATATGAATAGGTATAACTATGTATATCTATTCAAAGTCGTTGAGAAAAACCATATTATTTTAAAATGCTAATCATACATGATGTCAGGAAATACCGGTGTAAAATCAGTCAGTCACAATAGAGGTAGCTAACATTTTTCATCAAAAATTATTACCAATTTTTATATTAATGAATTGTTTAATTGTGGTTTAATTAATAGCCTTTATTCCTTTTATCTCCTAGTTATTCTGATCGTAACTTGTCCTTGAGGGTAAATTGCAATAACCTATTTGATATGGATGCGTGCCATATCTTCTATTTCAATATACCTACATATATAGGTATGTAGAAGCGTTGTTTCTAAAAAAATCATGAACCAAGAACATCATGTCGTTTTTTCAGTAATTTTAATAACTATCAAATAATCAATATAAAAAATAGACTAACAAAAAGGTATAATTATGTTATGAAGACATTTTTAAACAAGACATACATAATAAAGAGAAGGTAATGAATCATGGCTAACACTTACGGAAAAAATTTAGAATTCACCATGACTCACACCAATACATTCTTCATAGCTTCATATAATATAGTATTTTAGTATGTGTGTTGTTATCATGTTGTATTATAAACTGGGTTATTAATTAATTATAGGAACTAAAAAATGAAAAAAAGATCAATGTCGTAATTTTTGTAAGAAAAAATTAAAAAGGTTTTTTCCATTTTAGAGGGTTAATATTTTGAATCAATTTTTTACTTTCAGGTATTGAAAGAATCATATTTTAATTTGTAAAATTATTTTGTTAATATAAATGATTTATTTATTTTAATACTGCAAAAACGATAGAGTGAATTTTGTTATAACGTTTCAAAGTCATAAATATTCTCAATTGATTCTGTACATCTTTAAAGTGACAAAAAATTGGACGACTGCAGTGGTTTTGTAATTGTAATATCCTTTTATCTCCGGTGAAAAGAATTAACAGGAAATCCCGATTCTTGTAGAGAGAAATGGGTTGTTCCGTTTTGCCGCTACTAAAATTACTCAATGATAATTATTAATTATGCTTGCTATTGCTTACTTAAGATGATATACCTACTTCATTTGTCTAGATTTCATGCAACGTCTGTAACGTATGTATAAAAAATGGGTAGTATTTAAACGAGTGACTGTAAATTAAAGTTTTAGTTATCAAAAATAATTAATTGGGGTAACAGAATTACTAAGTGAGCGACTGACTGCGAGCGATGAAAAATTAATAGATCAGCAACTAACAAACTTTAATTTGCGTTACATAAAATACAAAATGAGTAGCTTCATAATATTTGAGCGACCTAATATTAATCGTTTGAGTGACAAAATTACGTCTTGTATTATTTTCATCTCATTATTTGGCATATGATTTATTTATACTGAGTGGCATTTTATCTTAATCGAGGTATTTCGAATAGAAAAATCACTTTGAAAAATACTATAATGGACAGAGCCTACTCTGTCCATTATAGTATTTTATATAAGTACCTATACTATCAGTTCAATTTGTTTTTGAAAGTTTTATCAAATAACTATTTGAACAATTTATTCTAGTGTTTTTAGTCGCTCTAGATGAGCGTAATTTAGTCGCTCACTTAGTAATCTATTCGCTCAACTAGTAATTTAGTCGCTCATATAGTAATGTAATCACACAGTTAGAATTCTAATATATCAAATGGATTAATCACAACCCTCCTTTAGTACGCTCAATCTGTATTTTATTATCAACCAATATTCGTTGCTTGTTTAGTTTATTTGTCGATTACTCAAATTCATACCGCTCAAGTTATTAAATCAGTATCTCATAATCAGTCGCTTACTTTATTTTCAGTCGCTCGTTTTATTATTCCCCTAAAAAAATATACGACAAAAAGAAAATTTTGCGAAGCTTTGGTAAAATATGTTAGCTACTCGCCGCGAATCTGTCCGGAAAATTTTACAAAAAATCCGATGTATCCCGGTTTTTTTTTATTTTTTGGCTTTTTGCAAATACTATCATGCCGTCTATGTGGATTAACATATCATAAAATGAATATAATAATGTACGCGTTAAGTCTTACCCTTTTCAGACTTTATAAAATCGTTTACTACTACGATTTTTCATGTACTCTTAAATTAATATGCATTTGAAATAAATTTGCTTTTTGTTGCAAATCTCTGCACCTTAGTAATATCAATCATCACACATCCCAATGTCTACTTTAAGGCAGAGTATCCTTAGAATGTCAGTCATAATTCATTTTATAGGACTCGGTACATAGGTGACATTGTTTCAATAAGCTATGTAGACTGTAGTTAGAAGGTTACTTTGTAGAAGATACATTTGGTTTTCAATAAGTTTTACGAGTTAAAATAAATTATTTATTGTTTGTTTGTCTTTTAAGTTATGCTGCTATTAATAAATCTTTTTGTACATAATATCTATGACTGAGTGTAATATTTTATTTGTATTTGTATTTCATATGTAAATTGGGTAATAAATAAAATTGAAAATATTAATATTTGCAGTTAATAATAATTAATAACTTAATTACTTTTATTAAGGCTGAGGAATTGAAACTATTCAAAAAAATCATAAAGGCAGTACAGATCCAGTCAGACGAAAATACTAGTGAACCAATAAACAACAAAAAGAAGTTATCACCACTTATATTTAACATTTATAATGCTTCACTGTTGATAACTCTCTTACAAACTTTTCAAAGAGGATCATATATTTAACTGTTTGATTTAGTGGTTTAACCATTAACTATAGCGTACTAAGATATTGGCAATTGGCCAAAACCCATACATGCGTTACTGAAATAGAAGTATTAATTACATCAATTGTTGTACTTCTGTTTTAGATGTTTATTTTACTTCAAAGTTCTAATAGGCTTGACTTAGGTCTTAGGATAATTATATTGTTTAAGAAAATTGTATTTTATCATAGATTCAAATATTGAAAAATGTTTAGCTTTTAGCTCACATATTTTAAAATAATATTAGCTTACTATTTGGAATATTAATAATTTTCACCTAAGAACAGATTTCAGAGAAATTTCCCAGTAGGGTACCATGAAAGTGAAGCCATGGGATCCAAGTAGTATTAAAATAAATCTATTCTCATTTGATGATGGATAAATTTGATACATTTTACATATTAAGTGCATCCTCAGATAGCAGCTAGGACATATTTTTTGATAACAAAATAAAAAGTAATACCTACTTTAATTAATTAATTAATTAATTTAGATAAACTGGGTCATTTATTAAGGAATGTATTTTGTGGACAAAATCAGGAATATGTCCCAATTTCCCCACTATAAAAAAAGGGATATGTCCCAGAGGTGTCAAAAAGGATTAAAAATATATTCACAAGTATTAAATATTCATATCTCATTGTAAAGTTTGCTTCTCTTTGTAACAATTTTTAATTAAAAACATACTAGTTTTAATAACTGTACACTTATTATATTAATCATTCGCCTAGACCTAGAGAAATAAAAATAAAATGTGGATTGTTTTATTTTTAATTAGTTAATTAAAGATTTGATAATATTGTAACTGAAATGTTATTTTTACCTGATTAATTTCTAAAATATTTGGGTAAACATACACAAAATCACCTTAAAAGTTTAAACCCTACATTTCTTTAAAATCAACGCCGACAAGGGAAAACTTTCACTTCGTGAGAACAAAGTCAATACATTCGACGTACTTTTAGAATCAGATAACTTGTAATATTTTCCAAATAATTGACCATACCTTATTAAATATTCTCCTCCAGTACAAATCTGATCTTGTTGGTGTTAGTGGTATAGATACGTGAGTTTCCTGTTGTACCGACGGCATTTTCACCCAAAAACTTGCGAAGAACTAGTTATTTTAATTTTCTGTCTCAGCACATTACAGTATTTCGGATCACTATTAAACGTTCATGATCGATTTATTGCAAGCAAACGATAAGATAACGTATTTCTGGATAATATCCTGATTATTTTTTGTATCCGTGTTTATATTTCTGATAACGCCGCAAACAATACGACTTCAGAGTTCACACCTACACCGACACATTACCGTTATCCACGCCGTTATCCAATCACTCCGACCGCGACAGAGCAGTAAAAATATATACAGACAGATGACAGAAGCGACCTCGGGTAGCGTAGACACGTAGACAGAGAATCCAATAGACACTGACACAGACACTGATAGACACCGGCAAGAAGCTTATATCAGACGTCGGGTAGCGTCTAGCGACAGATTATACAGCTATATTCTTAAAACATTGACAGATAATATAGAATACATAAAAAAAAAGAGAGAAAAAAAAAATAACAAAAATAATAATATGGGTGTAAAATTAATCATTATTGCACGCAAATTAAACGTATAACTTCTCACCACGAAGAAATAAATTACTGCAAATACACTTCCGAAAGGTAGATTTATTGAATGTTCAACCATTTTCGTGTGGTGTTAAAATAAAATAAAAGGAATAAACTGAGCTTTATTCAAATATTTAACAAAACTTTTTATTAAAAATTAAATGTACATAATAAAATATATTTATTTATATTTTTTTCACAGATTTTTTTTAACTATCTGGTTACCCGTGACAGTGACATAAATGAACATTTTGTTACTAATCTGTGGGATTGTTAATTGTTACTATGGCGACAATAATAATTAAAGAGTTGTTTGCAAACAAAGTTAATGTCGATTGTCGGTGATTTATTAAAAAAGTTTTAAAAGAAAATGCTGGGAATTGTATACAAGTAGTATAATCTAAAAATGACAGATTTCCTAAAATCAAACGCGAGTTCTGGTGTGTACTGGTTGAAAGAACCCCTACAAAATATAAAATTTAAGTAAATATCTTTCATATTACTGGCCTGAGAATTTACTTATTTCAACAAAATAAATTAATAGGTATTGGAAACTAAATTTAGTCATTATTATTTATTTCAGGATTACAATAAAGCCACGTGAAAGCATAATTTTACTGCCAACATTTGAAGATTACTCAAATACATCTCAATCACAGAATTTAGCTGATGGGAGTGCGACAAAAGAATATGTTTTTGCATGGCAAGAAAAAGTATTTAGCCAATATGAATTAAATAAATACTTAGATATCCATAACTGTATTTCAGAGTCGGATTTAAGCCTCCATAACAAATTAAAACAAAATAATGCTCTAGCACAAAAGCTTTTCACATATCTCAATAAAGATTGTTTTATGCCATTGCCCATTGTTGAAAAAAAAAGTTATGACCCTGGGATTCCTTTTTTGAATTCATGTTTGGAGCGGTTGAAATTAAATGAAAAGATAAGCAGCACTATTGGAAATGAAACAAATTCCACAAGAGATTTGTTTTCTAGTCAAGAAAATGTGATAGCAACTGCTGAATGGACATCAATGCATATTATGTATGATAACTCTAAATATGACGAGTAAGTGAATTTATTATATTGACTTATAAAATATGTACAATCTTCTATTTCAGTAAACATACTTGATTACAGAGATCTTAATAATTTGTGTGTTTGTTTGAACAAACCAATCTAAGAATCTACAGGACCTATTGCTATAGATATGGAGTATTGAACCTATTGGAGACATACCTAGGTCATAGAGTGTATGTGCAAGTACATGTAACATGTACAAGGGGTGAAGTTGGCACGGACTCGAAATTTTAAATACTGCACTAAACAACATTATTTATTTACTTTATATTAGGCCATTCATCATGCACATTTTTAAACATTACTTACTTAATATCCTAAGGGCCCTAGCTGGGGCAAAGGGCGTCAACAGTACTCCGCCATGCGTGTAGATTTTTTAAACATTGCCCTATTACATATTTTTAGTTATAAATCATTCTTCTTTCTTTTTTCAGTGATGGCAATATAATATATAGTGATGAATGCCCACTACTATCTTTATATTATAACCAAGAACACAATTATCTGATGGTGTCGCCTGATGTTAACAATTTGTCGAACCCTTACAATATAGAGGGTGCGACAGGCAATCTGCATTTGGAATATTATGTGGGAATAGATTTCGGTGTTCAGGAATGTAGTGAAGAATTGGTTGATTTGGTAATGTATTTTGTATTTTCTTTTTTTATATATATAAATCTCGTGTCACAATGTTTGTCCTCAATGGACTCCTAAACCACTTAACCGATTATAATAAAATTCGCACACCATGTGCAGTTCGATCCAACTTGAGAGATAGGATAGTTTAAACATGTAGGTACCACGGGCGAAGCCGGGGCGGACCGCTAGTATTATATATGATGTTTATGATTGTAGAGAAATGCAGTGATCTTCTGCACTTTGCTATTAAATTTTTTGCTAACTGATACAGTAAAAAGGCTTCTAAAAGGGATGTAAGGAATAATGTAAGGATACTATCAAAGCCAAAGCTAATGGGTTTTAGTTAAAATTGACTATTCAAATACCTAATATTTTTTTTTTTATATTCTAAGACCAACAGCTATTTGACCTCGGTTTAGTCTGTTACAATTAAACGGAGATACAAGAATTTGAAAAAAAGTTGCTTCTCAATTTCTTACTTCTCTAGTATAACCATTTTTTTTGTCCTTTCAGCTGAATAAACTATACAAGAAATGGCAGAAAAAGCAAAAGTACTTCATGCCCTTTATAATGCCGCCTCTGGGAGGCAAGAAGGTGTTTATAAACTTAGAAATAACGTCAGCAATAGAATTTGAAATGGGTAATATTTATATTGAATATCACATTAAGGTGAGATAATTTTTTTTCTAAGACACAATACAACAAAAAACTCTTATATTTACTTATTTCAAGATGGCAACAGGGAACATTTATTTTACATTTATTTGAAATTGATGACTATATTTACTAGACTTATATTTTTTGTCTATCAAATCCAAGATAAAAACTTAAAGCTAGAGTAGCGTCTATTCCTTATTGACTGTTGTGCTAATTAGTGATCCCTAATATTAAAAACAGATCTACAAACTTTTATTCATTGACTGAAATCATATTAATTTATTGTGAATTTAGTTTCAGAAATGGCACTGTATCAACATTTTGTACAAAAACGAAACATCTAAACAAATTACATAATACTTGATTTAATTTATAAGAAAAATGTAATTAATAATAATTTCCATAGATTCCAGATAACATTCAATGCAAAAACGACCTTATTGGGCGTACACACGTGGCACAGTCGCTTGTAAGAGATAATGGTCAGATTTGGCTATTTGGACACACTGTTGATCTAGAATTGGATATTGCTTCGGGAATTGGTAAGTTATATTAGTCTTTAAAATGTTATTTTCTAAACAAATTGATAAATAAAACAGAATAGAAGAAAAAACTTACTAGTTTGGTATTATTAATAGGTCTGGTAAAAGTGCGCATTGCATACAATAATGTAAAGAACAATATTCTAAAAGGTCTTGGGTTATTTCTTATTATTGTCGAATATGTATTACTTGTTAAAATATAAAAATCAATTGAGTAGCAAAAGTTAATTGATTCTTTTTTAAACCGTCATTGTTTGCTTGCTTTATTTTTTTTTCTAATTTCAGATCCACCTCCACTAAAAATATTCTTCGAAGTCATATCCCAAGACTGGTGGCGAAGACACAGGACTGAGGGGTATAGCCATCTCGCTCTAACCTTACATCCCGGTAGATATAAGGAACAGCTGTCCTGCTCTAGACCAGAGGAATTAAATAAAATAGAGGCAGAGAGCAGAAGATTCTTTGTCGGTGGATGCCATTTGATTGAGGACTTGGAAGTTTTAGAGAAACCTCAGTTATATGTAAGTTAGTTGTCAATAATTTTAACTTGTCACTATGGTGTAGTGGTTAATGTTTCCGTAAACCCGAGAGATTACGGGTTCACAAGTTTTACGTTGCATATCTTTTTGACTAGAAAGGAAATTGATCAGTGAAACAGATGTTAATTGTATGTTCTCAAAATCTTTTAATTAGTTTTTGAGAAATAAACTTTCGCTTATAAGCAGTATGTAAATATATTTATGGTACTTTAATAATCGCAACTTATTATCTATAAAAAATCGTTTCATAAATTTCAGGCTGGCAACTTTAGAAACGTGCCAACCGGTACGATATCAATCCACTGGAGTACAATAACCCAATCTCAGTCCCCTGGTC
The DNA here is from genome assembly GCA_029959065.1 of Colias behrii. NCBI lineage: Eukaryota > Metazoa > Arthropoda > Insecta > Lepidoptera > Pieridae > Colias > Colias behrii. The sequence continues at coordinate 2,061,618 of JARWMC010000017.1, read as the reverse complement.
ATCATTCCCCTGTACCTATAGCGTCTGGGTCAGCGCTATTACAGGGGGCTGATGCGGTTTTAAAGCAATATAAAAGAGCTAAAGCCACTTTAGCAGCTGCTACGAGAAATATTCGAGAGACAGGGGACTTATAGAAACTTCTAGAGGCATGGAAGGAATACTAATTTAAGAAATGAACAAAAGTACAAATAACTACTAAGTAAGAAAAGATGAGTCAACTAGGCTCAATGTAGGCTAGTTCATTTATTTTTGTTTTAATAGTATTATATAGAAATAAGAAATAGAAACTAAGTGTGAGATGCACTGTATATTTTATTATAGAGAGTAGAGATATGCTCTGTGAAATCTTTATATCTTAATATATATAAATCTCGTGTCACAATGTTTGTCCTCAATGGACTCCTAAACCACTTAACCGATTATAATAAAATTCGCACACCATGTGCAGTTCGATCCAACTTGAGAGATAGGATAGTTTAAACATGTAGGTACCACGGGCGAAGCCGGGGCGGACCGCTAGTTTTTTTATATACATATTATGTATCTATATTCAAACTGACAGACATTCATACAACGATAGAGCCAGATTTTAGTCAAATTTGTGATTTTTAGGGTTCCGTACCTCAAAAGGAAAAAACGGAACCCTTATAGGATCACTTTGTTGTCCGTCCGTCCGTCTGTCAAGACCCTTTTTCTCAGGAACGCGTGGAGGTATGAAGCTGAAATTTATATCAATTACTCAGGTCTACTGTCCCTTGAAGCTGTGAAAAAATCAAACTTCTAAGCCAACGCAATCAAAAGATACAGCCGTTTATGCCGCAAATTTTCGACACTTGCAAGGGAATCAAAACCTACAGGGTACTTCCCGTGAACTCAGAATCTTGAAATTTGGTACGAAGCAACATCTTATAGCATAGATAAAGGAAAAATTACGAAAACCATAAATTTTTAGTTACATCACATAATATATTTTTTTTTAATAATTTTAAACTTACTACCCATTTCCTCATAAACGCGTAGAGGTATTAAATTGAAATTCATACCAAATACTCAGGTCTATAATACCTTTAAGCTGTAACAAAATCACACAATATAAATAATATGTATGTGTATCCTTTATCATAGTTATTATTGCACTACCCATTTATGTATTTATGTATTTATTCCTCTATTGTACCAAAGGTTGTCTGGAAGAAATCGCTCTAAGCGATAAGACCGCCAATTGTACTTAGTGTAAGTTATATTTAAGTGTTTGTATTTCTTGTTTTGTTATCTTTAAGTGCAATAAAGTATTTATAAATAAATAAATAAAATCAAACTTCTATGTCAACGCAATCAAAAGAAACAGCAATGTACGGAACCCTCGGTGCGCGAGTCCGACTCGCACTTGGCCGGTTTTTTTTTTGTCAAGGGATCACTCAAAATGGCAATATGTGTTTAACTTAAATTTCAATAAAGATTTCCAAATAAACTAGGTAGGGAAGGGTAGGGAAAGGTTTGGAAATGAAACGAATAAAATCTATAAGTCAAATTGTATATTTGCAATCAATAAACACATGTGATACTTAATAGTTATTGTTATTTTATTTCTACAGTTCTACATGAGGTAGTTATTAGAATTATTTATTGTTATTAAAATCTCTCCCTTTTACATTAAATATTGGTAACACAAAGGCTATAACTTACAAATTCAACCCCTTCTTGAAGTCATAAAAATTAAATAATGACATAAATTATAATGCCTTATAATATTTATACTATTAATTCTACCCCTCCGCTATTCATCTCGAACTTATCTCGAAGTCTTTTTTATTAATATTATTCTACCCGCCAAAGTACTCATTCTATTGACATTGATTTTTTTTTTCATTTATCGTATTTTACCAACCAGTGTAATGACATTTTAGTTTTTTTTTAACATATATCCTATTCAAAGTCCTCTTCTAAACTAATTATTCCTAACAACATCGCGCATGAGTTCAGTGACAGCAGCTATCCGTCTCGCTCTCGCGCGCCGTCTATCCATAGCGCGCGTCACTCTTCCGCTTCGCGCGCGTTTCATGGCGTGTTGCGTTGCGAACATCGCTCTCTTCGCCGCGTCTTGCGCTGCAAGTTCGTGCCGTTGGAGCGATGTCTCCCAGCTGCTGAGCGCGTTTGTTATGGCTGCACGCTGTAAAATGAAATTTGTATGAAACATATAATTAAGATTAACTGTGGTTTAAAATTTTGGATAAATATATAAATCACAGAAATTAGAAATATCGCTAATTCGATTGGAATGTTGTTGATCACATTGGATTTATAGCAATAAGTACATATTGTGGTCGATTTCGGTTGAAGCATTTAACTGAACATATTTTGAATTATTTTTTGCTTGCCAGTACATTATAATAGAAAGAAAGTCAATGTTATACATATTGTACAACAGTTTAAAAGAGCCGCTAAATATCCACATTTTTTATGTTATCGAATGATTTTTATTTGTTAAATCATTATTATTAGATATATTATACCTTAGAAGCATCCCGCAACATGGCGCAGCGACGTTGCCGCGCATCATCTTCCTTCCTTTGCGCGTGCAGCAGCTCGATGCGGCGCCGCAACGTATCCGCCGCGTCGAGCCGGCAACGCCGCTCCATTGCTAGCTGTATGCGCGCTTCTTCTTCCATCGCTTTCTCTATTAACTTTGATACCTGGAAGGACATTTATTATTTAAGATATTATTGCCTAGTCAAGTAATAAAAATATTAATGTAATAACAAAATAGCCTTTTATTTCCCGAGCATTATAATAATGTATGTACATGGTATTTACTTTTTTTTTTTTTTTTTTTTTTATGTATAGGTCGGCAAACGAGCTTGCGCGTCATCGTACAGAAAGCTGAGATGATTGGCGCCGCCCATGAACAACCACAGACTCTGGAGTACTGTGGTTGCGTTGCCGGCCTTTGAGGGAGGAGTACGCTCTCTTCTTAAAGTAATCCAAATTGTAGCGTGTAAGGTGTACCTACACCTACTGTTTTTCTGTAGGTATATTGTTTTCATATCCAGGAAAACAAATTTGATCAAATAAACACTATTCGACATCTGCCATCCATGCCGCCTAAAAGGCAGTATAAAGTATTACGAATGGTCTAGTAGTAGGGGAGCCCAGGATGCTAAATGTGGATTTACTCGAGCGTCACGGGAACCTATTAGAATTGGTAGATTAGACCATAGCGAGAAAAAAAGGTCCTATAATGTTTTCACTTTTAGCGGTGGGGAAGGGTTTTTTGATTTTTTTTAATTTAAAAAAGAAAATAATTGGCTTGGAAATACTCAAGTGCGTTAGATATTGATATTTTGCATGCTCCAGGACGTCACTGAAAAAAAGTATACGTTAATCTGACGATTTAAGTGGCGATTTAATCGCTATGAAGAAAGGGTAAAAAATTAAAGTAATATTATTCGAGCGCGTCAGATTAATATATGGGGGGGGGTTAATTACAATATAAGAAGTCCCCATTTCGCTAATCTGACGATTCGAGCTCAACCTTAGGGAATTATGGATTATTCAAATTTTCCAGCGGGGCCCCTGAGCGCACCCACCAACCATAACTCCTCATATTGACTAGAGGTACTAATGAATAGCTAAGGTACCGTCCCTTATAGTAATCTGACGCGCTCGAGTAAATCCCAAAATCCCCTCTTGGGCTCCCCTACTATAGTTACTAGTCTGTAGGTATGTAAAAGTTAATATAAATACACTGTAGTGTTTATCCTTCATACGTACCTTCTTATCTTCCTTCCAAGCCCTCAAGTCTGCGCTCCTCTGCTCCTTATACCTGATGCAGTCCAACAACTGTCCCCTCCTCGCCTGCTGTTCCGCAATCTTCTGGAACGTTCTGTACTCGTTCATGCTCCGCTCTTGCGCTCTCGTCTCGTGTAGATACCGTTTGTATTGTTCTGATGTTTCTGCTTCCACCTAATTGATAAAATAAAGTATTTAATAACTGAAGTGAGCAGATTAGAATTTTACATTTTTTTATTTTGCAGGATTTTCTGTTTTAACAAGCAAAATAGTGATTTGAATATATGCAAATAAATTGATAGAATGTGTCTCCTGAACGTCGAGTGGCCTATCTGTTCCTTTGGTTTTTTCTCCATTCAAATATAATGAGAGTAATGACTAATGAGTAATGCGGTTAATTGAATTTGTATATTTGCTACATAAACATCTATGCCAGAAGAATTTATTTACATGTTATAAATTGTAATAGTAATTAGTAAGAATTTAATAGTCTGGTTAACGATGATCATTAAATTAACCTTTGCCACATTTATCGGGAGACATTAACTACCTGTAGAGTGTTTTTACTACTTACAAGTTCCCTCTCTTCCTTCTCCTTCAGCCACATCTTCTGGAAGTACTCCGCCAGCTTCTCCCTCTCCTCATTCTCTTCTCTCTTACGGGCCAGCGCTTGCAGCATTTTGATGTCTCGTTCAGGAATCGAATCCAGGACATCACTACTGGACGCATTTGTTGCGTCATAATCCAACGTGCCAATGAGATCAGATGTTGTACTGTTAACTATGAATACGGATCCCTTTTTTAATATGATTTTAGAGGTTCATAATATTTCGATATCGAATTGAATTTTGATGTGTGTAAAATTCTTGACTCCTGCCATTTAATAAATGCAATTATGTTCAGCAGCATAGTGTCCATGTTTTTTTTTATAAATATGAAATGACTTTTGTCTTTTTTAATGAGCTTTGTAATCATGTTTCATTTATAAGGTATCTACTAAAATAAAATAATTAATTTCAATTTCATGAGTTTTATTTAATTTTCCCCATATAATTCTTACACGCTCTACAATAGACTCTACCTGAAAAAATTCAGCAATTCTCTAACTTGGCTGCATTAAAAAATTATGAAGTAAGTCGTTCAATAACATAGCTATAAAGTAATATTCGCAATCATTACAAAACTAAGAAATTAGTTGCCTTTATTGCGTTGTGAAGTCTTATTACTCTTCACTGAGAAGAAATCGTAAAATTGTCTAACGTGCCAAAAGTGCATTCAAAATTAAAAAAGAGTGTGTTTGCCGAGCACACATGTCAGAAATGAAACTTCTTTGGCAAGATTCAAAGATACTAAAATCGTCGCCTTACTGAATGACGTGGACTTACTGCATGGTATTGCCATGACGCGACCTTGAAATTTTACTCTCAACGCGCCTAAAGAAGTTTCACTTAAAAGTTGTTCAACAGAATACAAACCACTTACTATAAGAAATTCGTCTCGGTGAAGCCTTCCTTGGAGACACACAGTGCGAGCGACGTGGTGACTCTGTAATAATTTTATAACAAAACACCATTATGGCACTTCCTTATTTATATATTAACGTGGGAAAGGTACATGTAATAACTGCACTTGTCTCGTACAGAGCTATCTTACAAGTTTAAAATAAATAAAAATCTAAAGTCTAAACTATCTCTAAGTATTAAAGCATGACTATAGTTCAGCTTTCTTGCGCTGTCTGAGAATGGTTGCTAAGACTGTATCGATTAAATGTTGTGTAATAGGTTCTTAGAGTTTATTATAAAACTTTTAATAGACACTGCTACATAATGTGCTTTCTGTACTCAACATTAAATGAGAGGTTTTTAGGTCAAACGTTTTTTGAAATGATAACACAAAATGTTGTAATCCTGACCAATCAACGCGCAGTATAAACTTTTCTGATGTTCAGGAATATTGTTTATATAGAAAATCCACGGAACAATGTTCAATATTCGATTAAACTTTGCTTTATAGGTTTAATTGTTTCTTTAATAATGTTATTACCAATCCATTATTTTAACAGGTGGAATATAAATAATGTAGAGAACATTACATAAATAAAGCGCTGCCTACTGATAACTATTCATTCTGTCAAAATGATACCAATACAAGAGGCTATTATCAACGCGTTATCATTCTTTATCAGTGAAATATATCACACCTACGATTTGCCAGTTTGAATTCTACCGCAAGCCGGTGATGACGTGTACACAATGGAGTCCAACAAAAAGGTGTTTAAAAGGCCTGACGTGTTGAGGAAGTTAAATGCTGAAAATCTGCAGTTAATAGAACGCGGTTTACTTGGCGACCTACCTGAGAGATTTAAACCGCAACCACCTGGCCCCGTACGAGGCCAATCCACAGACCTAGCTGTCCCCAAAACACATGGACTTCTTACGGCTTGTTTACCAGTGCCAATGTTCGATTCACCTAGCTCGATAAAATCATTAAATCTAGACGAAGACAAACCCGTATCACCCTTGAAGAAAACTTACAGCTTTCGGGAGAAATTTTCAAGAATAAGCTTCTTTGGCAAAGACAAAACGCACGAAAAGCCTAAATGGAAAAGCATCGTTGAAGAAGAACGAGATAAGGTGGCAAAATCAACTTTATCTAGTGTGTCAGAACAAAAAGAAGATAAGTCAGATCATGAGTTAAAATCGAATAAACGTTTTTGGTTCTTTAGGAACAGGGAATTAGTTGATAAAAGAGAAAAGTCTACGCAACCTGTGTATACTCGCAGTAAGAGTTTTGAGTTTCTACCGAGAGCGGCTACAGACTCGGAATTGCCTTATTCTAGGAAGACGTCCTTGACTAAAAATCAATCTTATGCATTCGGCAGTAGCGATACAATGATAGATTCGTGGTCGTCAAATGAAAGCTTAGAACAATTAGCCAATGTGTATTACGATAAAGTCGATACGGTGCATTTGAAGAGTATTCGAGAATTGCAAGATTCTGATCACAACTCGAGCATATCGACAGCGACATCATCGAGTGGTCTGGTAGTGAACATCATGAAGACGGATTCCGTCCAAGACTTACTGGACGAATTCCACAAAGCGATTGATATGTTTAGTGAAAATTATCAAAGTGATTGTGAACCGTACACTCAATCGTACACAAAGTTATCAGTGGAGGAGAAACGTAAGAGTTCTTCGTTTAGTACGTTACCATCACCGAAAGTAGTGCAAGTGACGAAAATGAGTAAAGTGGATGATGATTTTAAGGCTGAGTTGTCTAAGATGATAGAAGTGAGGCGGGCTAGTGAGAATTTTAGAACGGTTAGACGTGGTTCGGTGACAGATTGGTTTGTTTTGGAGGAGAATAATCCACCAGCAGAACTAGTAGTTACTGCAGTTAGTGAGGCAAATAAGTATCGAAGAGCTCAGAAGAAGCCAATGCAACGTGTTCGAAGGATCAGCTCTACAAAATATGTAAGTGCCTTGATAAATAAGCATTCCTTCTACATATTAACTACTTACGTTCCAAGTTTATAACTACACTATCAATGATACTGTATTGAATTATTGTTATCTGATACTGTCTTATAGGTAGTATTACATTCCTGCTATTTTATATTTACTATTTAAACCTCTGTGCAAATGTTATTATATGTTATCGTCGTCTGTAATACTTAATTATTTGATCAATTCTTAAATTTTATCTCTTTATTACATGAGTGTTTATTTTTAAAACATTAAAGCGAGAGACGCCACTTCTAAACTCATCGCATGATTTTCATCTTTAAAACTTTGTTCGCAAGATCAAAATATTTATTTAAGACTGCATGTGTTTGTGATGATCTTATATTATATTTAAAGGACCAAAAATATGTTTTTATACATAAATTTTTAATCAGCTTTTTCTCCAATCACCCAGGCATATAATTCAAGGTCCTAAAATTGTATAGGCCTTTGTTTTTAACATAAACTTTCTTCTTTATCTCCTGTACCCTTCACGTAGATAAGCATATTATTATTTATTATGACTGATATAAAACACGCAGAGAAAATAATACGAACACTACGATTTTATCTGATCACTGATACATTTGACATATTACATTTTCTTTAGATGGATTTATCTCTTGTGTATTTGCAATAAAATGAAAATTTAAATCATATTTTCGCTTTTACCCGGATGTACTAGAACGATGGTTATAGTCCGTTTTCTTATGGGCATGCTTGTATGGAAAGGTATACATTTTTGAGTAAAGCAATGCCATTTGGTACGAATGTTGTACTCGTCCACCTAAGCCCAAATCGCCCGGTAGCCAGTCATTCAAATCGGTAACTGCAGTGAAAGTTGCGCCTTGCAATTTAAAACATTTTGTGGGGTCATCAAATCCACCACATACATATATTGCTCACTTATATTATATTACGAACTATTGAATCGTAAACAATGGACTATTGTTAATTATTTAAAATAATAATTTAAAAAATATATTCATGAGTTTTCAATCTATAGTGGTTTAAAGTTAACTCAAAAATGGAGCATTTTCGTAAATTTTCTAAAAAATCTTAGAGAAAGTGTAAGAAATGTTATAGTATGCTATATATTCGTGATCTACTCAATAAGCTCTTTCATTTGATACCCCACACGGCATGTTTTGGAAATTTTTATTTTTTTCTTTGTATGCCATATTTAATTACCGGGGTAGGGAGAGGGGGACCACAAAACTGGTTGGCAACATCTGTCTATAGGATGTCTGGGATCTATACAATATATATCAGAAGTCAGATTTAGGTCCGCTATTTTTGCAAACGAAACTCCACTGAGAGTCCGGTCTATATTTAATGCAAGACGCAAATAAACTGCATTTGAGACATGGAAGGCATATCCTAAAGCCACACGAGGGTTTGAAGCACAGTGGCAAATATGCACACAGTGAAATTGAAAAGGTTGTGATTACAATGCATGATAGGTAAGGACAGTCACGATATTTTAAAGATACTCTTATCCAGAACTTATATTTTTTATAAGTATTATAAGTACATGTTTGTTTTTCAAATCATACAACGCTGTGACAGTAAATGAGGGTCGCAAACAATTTTTAACATAAAAAGAAGGGAAATCGAAAATTTGCCTCCTACAGAAGCTGCAGCCCTTAAACAACACACCTTAAGGGCAGTTTTACAGGCTGTGTATATTTGGGGGCCTACAAAAAAATCTGAATATTCCTTGCCCATCTGAAATAAAAAGAAAAGAGAATTCTTAAATCTTTCAGTTCCAGGTTGAAGTGTTTTAAACGCCAGCTCAAATGTACCGAATTATGTAATTGTGGAATTGGTTGTCATTATTATTACTACAAAAACGTTTTATTATTATATATCTTTATTTTTTACAATGTTACCTGACTTTATTTATAATTTAAAGATGATTTTAAAAAATCACACTAATATTATAAAGACGAAAGTTTGTGAGTATCAGATATCCAGGTCCTACCAGATCAGTTGGACGTATTTATGCAAAAAGGGACCAACCCACACCGAATCAATTTCGAGAAAATGAGGTTTTTGTGAAAATCGTTTGCAAAAACTATATGTTGTAAAATTTGGGGAAAAAAAGTTGTTAGGCGTGTGTATCATATCGAACCCTATCTAGGGATACCTATCTAGATACATGGATATTTATTAAATTTTAACAAAATAATCCTTGAAAAACCGCCCGGTTCTGTCTTGCAAAAAAACACTTTTGTGGGTTGGTTCTTTATAGCAAAATTATTTTGGTTTTTATTGTTGCCATAATTAAAGAAAAAAGTTAAGCATCCGATCAAAACAGGCTAAATAAAGCAGCGACAGTTCGCTGGAACTAATTGCAACTTACGTATGCCCTTAAAGTTAACAGGAAATATATAAAAATCCTTGATTAGACTTGTCGTACTGTATGGATTGGAAAGCTGGGCAGTGAAAAAGATGGAAGAAAAACGATTGCATTTAGCGCAGGTGAGAATGTTGATATGGATGTGTGGGGTGACAAGAATGGATGAAGTAAGGAATGAATATATAAAAAGAATATTTAAACTGGTTTTATTACAGAAAGATTGAAAGGGAATTGTCTGTCTTGGTATGGACATGTGGTGAGGATAGATGACACGCATATGACTTAGAAAGTGATGGATATGAATGTTGATGGATGCAGAACAAGAGGAAGGCCAAGGGAAAGAGGTGTAAGTGTGCAAAGTTATATTAAAAAAGAAAAATGAGTAAAATATGCCCTGATGTTTGTCAGGAGAATAGAAAAATAAACCGTGTTAAACCGACTCCAAATAACATGGATTAAGGACACGAAGGTCACGATAATTTTGTAATAATATCAAAATACATATACATATTTGTTTCACTTTAATGACACTACTTTTGTATCTAACTAAGATACAGTAGACCCATCTTCTGCTTTCATCTGTCTTCATGATAGTGATGATTCATTATGTTTTTTTTTTTTATTTAGAAGAGATTTGTGAAGACAGAGTCTTTTGTTTAAGTCTTTTTACATATTTAATGATTTATATGTAGTTTTCCAGGATATAAACAGTCTTTGTTTTATTGAGCTCAGTACTCAGTACTCAATCGGCCAAAATCGGTAGCTTTGGATAAAAAACTGTGACCAGACACAAAAAAAATTATGACTGATTTGTTTTACTGTTGGATGGTCAATCATGAATGCTTTAAGCATCCTCGTTAGTTTGATTTGGATCACGGAAAGATTAAAAAATGGTGTTGAGCGTTTAATATTCTGAAATAACTCCTGCGGGGCTCTGCTTGCTCTGACCCACAACCATACGTACTCCCGAGGAGAAATTAACGGATTTAAAAGTTTTTTTGCATGTCATTCCGAACAACGCTCAAATTTTTTACAAAAAAATTAAATAAAAATAAAGACCAGAGATATTGTAGAAGATGATATCAATGGCTTTTCCGCGACTCCCGATTTTGAAGTAATAGATGTTTACTTTTAAGTAGATACATTTTTTTTTGTAAAATTGTAGTAAATCATTTTGAAAATTCTTATTTAGTGCTTTTTATAATAAAAACATGATTAAAGTTAAAAAAATAGAACATATTAATTAAATTCAACATAGAACCAAGCCCCTTGCATACTTAAAGGCCGAGAAATTTCATTATGCAAACAAGAACCAAAGTCAGTTGGTTCTGGTTACCTTGAAAACTAATGAAGCTTTTTGTGATAAAATAGAACCAACCAATTTTGGTTCCATCTTGCATAATGAAAGTTGGCGAAATTAGGTTGGTTCCTCAACTGACATGTAAAAAACTGTACTTACAGTTATCAAAGCTCTACCAAATTTTTTGAGAAGGTAGAAAACGTTTTTTTAACACTATCTGTGTACTTAACTCAATTTCGCAAAAGATGTGGGTTGGTCCCTTTTTGCATAAATAGGTCCAGTTAACATGATATGGGACAAATAAGTACGAAACACTTGATAAGTGAATCAGACTCGCATTTGGCTGTTTTTTTTTGTTAGTATTGCTACTTTTTCGGGTCTATTAGCCGTCCCCTACGCTGCGCTGTCGAACGTTTCTGTACTTTGTATATTTTTTTTTTACATTTAAAATGATAGAATATATGTTACATGTTAATGTTTTTATAATCTGCATTAAACGGCCTTTCAGACAATATTTTTTATAAACCAAGTTTCATACAAAAATATAAAACTATACTGGTTTGTTTGGATTTTGTCACTACTAAAAGTTTATTATTTTAAGGATTGTGACATATTTTGCTATGGAACCCTAAAAATCTGGTATAGGGAATGAATCGGGCATCATCTAGTTACCTGATAACGACACCAAACTCGACTCAAAGGTCCAAATTTAGCCGCCAGAATTTTTTTTCGGAGCGCCGGGCGCTCTGTTCTTTTTTACCCCCCCTCCCTCCCTCCTGCAGGGGAGTAATGACTGGCTACCGGGCGATTTGGGCTTAGGTGGACGAGTACAACATTCGTACCAAAAGGCATTGCTTTACTCAAAAATGTATACCTTTTCCCATAAGAAAACGGACTATTAGGGGCCTTTGTCGTTTTATCAATATAATAGGTAATTTTATTCGGCGTGGATTACTTATTAAAAAAATAACTAATAAGTTCAAAAATTGTCATTAACAACTACGAAAATTTTCAAGGAGGCACAACGGAGGTATGTATGAAGTATGTATTGATAATGATGAATCAACTTGAACTATAAACATTCAATTTAATGCTTACGTTTTCATTATTTACATTTTAACGATATTGATACCTTTGTTCATATTCAATCTAGGTGAAAGTCCTTTAAATACAACAATGGATTTTCACATCGGGATCAAAATGTTCCTTGTTCATTTAACAATTTAGGTTCTCGTAAATATTATACCTACCAAGGACATTTGGATACAGCCTGCAGGAAGATAAGTATACTTTCCTATAATATTACATCTGTTATTAATTTGTAGCTAAGACGAATTTGTGAAATTCAAAATACTCTTTTCAGACAGTTGGAAAACTAACATTTTAAGGTCTGAAGTTTGTTGAAATGTTGAGAATATTGATTCCTATAATACTATGATATCACGCATAGTTCATTGTATTTACGAATACACATCTCCTTTCCCTCTAAAAACACGTTTCTACAGACAAAAAATCATTGTTATCAACCTTCATTTGGCCGTGCATTCTCCACCTCATGATATCATGTTATCAGACGCGATAAGGCCGCAGGCAACAATGAGCACGTTTGAAATAATAGTCTTCGTTATTTTTCATTACACCTTTTTGATCGTAATTAGTTATTTATTGGCACTTTTATTAATTAAAAATGTGTAGAGCATAGACTATAGAGTGTAGAGCGATTAAATGTTTTGGCAATTTTGGAAATACGTTTCATACGTATTCAAAGGTAGATTTTAATTTATATTCACCGGAAATTAAGGCCATTGTCCTTTATTGGCAGATTATTTTAGAAAAAAATAAAATAAACAAGATACATTACAATCTTCAATATCATTTTAATTCAAGCATTCGGCATTGAAAAGCCACTTCAAACGTTTTCAATATAGAGGTTGTTTTTCTTCTGCAAATTGCAATCACTACATAGTATAAAACAAAGTCGCTTTCTCTGTCCCTATGTCCCTTTGTATGCTTAAATCTTTATAACTACGCAACGGATTTTGATACGGTTTTTTTAATAGATAGAGGGAAAAAGGAAGGTTTTAGTATATAATTTATTAGGTTTTAGACAAAGCGGTCGAAGCCGCGGGCAGTAAGCTAGTATTTAATATTTGCCTATATGTATTGTTTTGTTTGCATTCTTCAATTCATACACGATACACCGCGTTATATTTTTAAAACTTATCTAACAACAATTAAAATTATATAATTTCGTTGCTCCAAACAGTAGCACATGAAACTAAACTGCCTCAATTAAATGCATCAAGACGATTTAAAAAGCAGTGGTCCAATTTCAAAACGGTTCAAAGGTCAATTCGGCATTTCGCTCGGACACCACGGTATTGGCTAACACGGCATTTGAGCTTAACCCAATTCTAGAAACCTTTGCATTTATCTAACATTCACTGGCATTGCAATAAACACATTGTTTGGAGATTGGAACGGAAGACTGCATAGTTAGTTCATTGAAAAGTTACATTTGGGGTTGCGTTTTTTAGAGGACGAAATTTTATTTTTTTGATGTGTAGGGGGGGTCAGTGTGAAGCTATCACCAAGTTTGTGGGGTCGCCACCCTTGTCCCACGGCCGCCATCTTGAAAATAGCGGTTGAAATTGTTTTTAAGATATATCTCTTAAACTATTTATCTGATAATAAAACAATGTTAACATTATTCGTTGCAAATTAAATTCTCTACAACTTAGGTTCAGTAACTTTTTGTCGTAGAACTATAAACAAAAAAGTTATAAGCGAAAATGTTCAGAAATTAGAGATGTTTATATTTTTCAATAAAACTTTTTTTTTATAAGTTTACGAATATAATTTATATCAGACCATTTTTGTAGATTGTTTTTCGAAGAACAACTTTTATTTACAACATTTTTTCATTAAGTAAATAGCTAAGGTTTTACAGCCCTCCGAAGTGAGTACTATTTTAAGTACTCTTTACTATACAGAATACGATATATTATGTGTGTACTAATAATAATTTGTCACCAGTAATTATTTTATTTTTGTTATTATAATATTTTTAATAATTAATTTTACAATATTATTAATAATTAATTATTGAACCTTTTCCCCACCACCCAGGAGGTAGAGTCTGGAAGTGCGTTTTTTTTACGTCGAAAAGCAGGGCTGAAATGTTCTGCAGTGTGCTTCCATTGTTGTGGAGTCTGGGAAAAGAGCCAATAGCCAATATATTATGTATAGTTACTACTGAAAAATAGTACTCACTTCTGAGCGCTGTAAAACCTATTGACTGACGTAATGAAAAAATGTTGTATATAAAAGTTGTTCCTCGAAAAACAATCTACAAAAATAGTCTTATATCATTTCTTCGTAAAATGATAAAAAAAAGTTTTATTGAAAAATATAAATAGGGTAAACGCAGCTATCAACGACCCATCGAAAATCTGAAGGTATTACCGACCTATAAAAGTAATTCGAAATTTAAACGTTTCCAGAACTATTCTAGCTATAGGTAGGCAAAGTTATACACGAATGTATTACTTGAGCATCGTATACTTTTAAGTTAGTGTGAGTAGCTGTGCAAAAAATAGTAAAAATACGTAAGTTGCTGCGGGGTAGCGTGGACGCAGGACGTTTCGTACTGTTCCGTTGTTCCTTCGGGTAAGTACTGTGATTTATCTTTTTAAGACATTTACAAACAAATGACATCTATACTTTAATTTATATTACTAAATGTCAATGCATTTTAGTGTCAACTTTTCATTTCTTACAACATTTTATTAATAAAAAGTAATTTGAAACGATAAAACTTTAAATTAAAATGGGACGGTGTTAGCTTCACCAGTTTAAGTCGTGGCAGGTATCAACGACCCGTAAGTCGGCAATGGCAGCAACGTAACTTTTTGTTTAATTTTTCTTTTATGTTATTGTATCACACTAACACAAGTGGTTTTATGGACCAGTTTAAATCTAAGCTATGAGTCTTCATAAAAATCTATTAGCGACTAAACTTTTTTTGTCTAGTGTTTACCTTTTAGCGTTGTCAATTTATACAAAGTTATGATATTTTTCGAGGATCGATATCGAATAGTTACAGTAGTAAATCATTGTTTTTTTGTTCAAACAATATGCATTTGTTCATATTTTGTATGACATTAATCAATTATAATCTATTTTATAGTCTGATGGTCAAATGAATTAAAATAACCATTTTTTTATGGGTCGGTAATACAATTTAGGTTTATACTTACATACTTTATTACCGACCCATGTGGGTCGGCAATAGCAACTATAGGAAGCTATTACCGATCGAATATAGATTGTTTAGTTTCTCATCTACAAATTCAAATTCAAATTGCTTTATTTGCAGAATGTAGAATAAAGATGTTTGTAGATACAGATAATATCGATCCTTAAACATTCTGCTCGTAGTTGAGCGTGCAAATATATTTTTACTACATACTTTTATGACATAATAGGTGCCTATTAAAAAATGCTTCTTCATGGTTAAATTAACATAAAACATATAATTATATTTTTTTCCAGAAATATGGAGCCACAGAAGCGGCGAAAAGTATACAGTAAAACAAAACTCGCCGAAGCAATCAATCAAATAGCATAAGGAAATATCCTAGAGTTTGAAATCCTTAATTGAATATATGTACATATATTAATAGTATTATGTTGATTAATTTAAAAGTTTATAATTATTTAGTTCATTACTAAGAAGTACTCATTTGTTTTATTAAAAATAACTATAATAAAAAAATACGAATATATTTGCATTTTTATTTCATTTTATTAAGATCGGTAATCATCATCATCACTAGCCATTGCTGGAAAAAGGCCTCCTCTCACATACGATCGGGAATAGCTGCATAAAAATCGTTAATAGCTTCACAGCCGTTTTTATGGGTCGGTAATTGCAACAATCGACTAAGTCACATTGTAAATTATTTTTTACAAGATAATCCTTTATTAGAATGTATTTGCTTCAATAAAAACATTTTTTATACATAACACTAGCATATAAAATGAAACTATAAATCTTTAGAAGAACCAGTATACTTAAAAAATATGGTTGATTTGAAAATTGCCTTAGAGGGGTCGTTAATACCTGCGTTTACCTTAGCTCTAATTTCTGAACATTTTCGCTTATAACTTTTTTATTTATAGTTCTACGACGAAAAGTTACTGAATCAAAGTTGTAGAGAATTTAATTTGCAACAAATAATGTTAACATTGTTTTATTATCAGATAAATAGTTTAAGAGATATATCGTTAAAACCATTTCAACCGCTATTTTCAAGATGGCGGCCATTGGAAAAGGGTGGCGACCCCACAAACTTGGTTTTAGCTTCACACTGACCCCCCCTACACATCAAAAAAATAAAATTGTGTCCTCTAAAAAACGCAAGGTCAGGCCTAAAAAATGTAACATTTCAATGGACTAAGTTTGATATTTGAAGCTCGTTCGAAAACATGCGCCTATCAGAATTTAATTACAGATAATTAAACTCTCTTTTTTTAATTCTCAATAAACACAGACGACAAAATACCTTTATAAATTCATAAATTTCTACCTTAATAGGTGAAATGAAATATCGAACGTTTCATTTGAAAATTTGGAAATTTATCATATTATATATTTTTAATTACTTAGTTGGTCAAACTAATTGTTTACCTACTACGTAACAATAGCTCTACAAGTAACGATTATTTTATTCACCAAACGCAGCACTAATCGTAATGCTATCATTGCCTATTATAATCAATGTGAAAATCCCTTTCAACTCCTTTTTCCCAAAGCAGGAACACAGAAGCGAAACTCTGCCAATCAGAACGGAACACCTTTCTCTGAACGCAGGGCGTATTAAAAACATATTAACATTTGATCCCTTGATGTTATGTAGTTGTTTACATCCTAGAAATATACAAGTATGTTGTGCAGCTTTTACTTTTTATTTTATAACTTCTTTAACGTTCTCTACATAATCTAAAAGGTAAGTACCTAGTTTGCAGTAAGCAGTAGTTTGTGAATCTCTATATATGTGTATCTGATTATTGTATTATGAATCAAAATGTTTTTTTCAGAAGATTTAATACAATGTTATTCTTTTTTTATATGTATAAGTTTAGTTAGATCGCCGTTTATAGTCGAATGACATTGTATCTAAGCAAGTACGAACCATAAGCGCTAAGTATATATCTTTGAAAAAAACAACCAACACTTTAATTTCATTTGATGAGATTTCCCTGTTCGTTCTTCCCTAAAGGAATTTCTTAGACTTTCCTGGAAATGGCTTTTGAAAGAAGCCTAGTGAATATGTAATTAGCTTTGTATTAATTGTTTGAGTAGGGAAATACAACAAATAATTGTGCATTATTGTGGGAAGTAGGAGGAGTATAGGAAATGTAGCATTTTTAAATAATTGCCGCATATTTAATACTTACTAAACTACGAGTGTATACTTACATGTTGCCCTCACGCCACTCATTTCCAACAATTAGCAACACGCTAATTGCCTGGCTTTGTTTGTGTTATAGTGTTACACTTGCAAGAGCTGACACTAGGAGAGTAGCATTTGAGGTTTTTAGCTCAAACTGAGGACCCTAGTTAGCTTTAATTTTTACTTGCATCATAACGTGGGGTCACCAACAGCTATTACGTTAAAAGAATATAGGCTATGAGGTAATCTAGATTTTAATATTTATTATTTAATAATCTATCTGCGTGTCAAATTTCATCCAAACCATGTTCAGCTGTTTATCTAGCCTTCAATTTATCCTCACAAACATTCCTGCTTTGTTTCCTATCAAAACTACTGAAGCGTTTTTAAAAATACTTTCATCAGTACCTACTACATACTTTATTTCTCAGTGACATATTAAATCGGCTATGTTTGTTTTATTTTATGCCGATCAACTCAGGTAGAGCTGGGACGTGCAAATAGTACTCTACAGAATATAAAATACTAGCGGTCCGCCCCGGCCTCGCGCGTGGTACATATTTCGCAATAAAAGGTAGCCTATGTTCTTTCTCAGGGTCTATAGATTATCTGTGCCAAATTTCATCAAAATCGGTCCAGTAGTTTATGCGTGAAAACCATACATACATACATACATACACACAAACCTTTCCTCTTTATAATATTAGTATAGATTATAAAGAGGAAATATCTATTTACAATTTTTATGTAATGAATAAACTCGAAAACTGTCGTATTGATTTTAAAATCTCTTTTCCCATAAGAAAGCTACATTTTTACCGAGTGACAGGCTATATGTATCTACTATTCGTTTGGTCCAACACGTGCAAAGCCGGGGCAAGCACCTAGCATCTATACTTATAATATTATAAAGCTGAAGAGTTTGTTTGAACGCGCTAATTCCACGAACTACTGGTTCGATTTGAAAAATTCTTTTGGTGTTAGATAGCCCATTCATGGAGGAAGGCTATAGGCTATATATCATCACGCTAAGGCTAACAAGAGCGGAGCAATGCGGGTGAAACCGCGGAGCGCAACTAGTAGAAGATAATAATATAACAAAGAATATAGCGAACACACAGCTTCACTTATATCTCAATCTCACTTCCTCAATTTAATCGATGTGGCAATAAAAACACGATTCATCACAATTTGCACGCTCTCAGACTAGCTGTAACTGTGAAGCGATATTTTAATTGTGTTTAGAAACACACACATTTTATTAGACAATTTTTACTAGCAGAAGTATATTCAAATATATTTTTGTCAATCTTATGAATTAAATTTAGATTGAGTATGTTTTCTAAAATGGTTAAAAAGATAGTAAACAATTAGCTAATTAATTAAAAATACAATCCACCACCATCCAGACAATAAATTGAATATGGTACCTACATAATTGCATCATATAATTTTGCATATTATATTTATAAAATTCTCATTCATAAAATCGAATATAATTTTAATTTGAAATTCTATTTATTAAATTTATTATTTCACGGAAAACTGCAATAAGTCATTTGTATTCCTACTATACTGCGTTCGTTTTTAATCTCTACTAGCAAATGTACGATTTTAATGAGATAATAATTAATAATAATCGTGATTAATGAATCCGAACCGCGACTCACAGTGTAGGTACTAGGTACTACTTAAACCGCTAATTATTAAGACTACGCTCATAGAAGCGAGTGTAGCGGAGCGGAGAGCGGATATAGCATGTATATTTTCTAATATATAAATTATAAAATATTAAAAAGCCTATTCCACCCAACACCCCTTGGGATATTTCATCGATTTTCAGAACACTCGTTAAAAAATTATTACCTAACATATGAGGCAGAACTTTCGCTCTATATTGATTAATTCAGACAACTTATAAAAGTAGGCAATGCCTCACAAAACAAATACGCCTTAATAAGATCCATAAATGTATTATTCTGCAAACGTTTTAAATATGACGATAAAAACTTCCAGTTAACAATGTAGGTATTGATTACTATTATAAACTAGCGGTCCGCCCCGGCTTCGCCCGTGGTACATATTTACGTTTTCTCTAAATAAGAACCATCCTCGTACTTCAAGGATAAATATAGATAAATATATAATAAAAAAAGAATTATCGAAATCGGTCCACCCGTTCACACGTGATGCCGTGACAACGCGAAACGGGATTCATTTTTATATATTATATAGATTTATAAATTGAAAATGACTACTATTACCACAGACTATTACTCAAATTCACTTCTACATACAAAACAATGCCGCCGACGGAAATCGGTCAGGAGAACTTGAAAAATTGAATATGTATGAAGAATAGAAATCATTTTTGAAGTGAAACTTCTTTATCGGGGTTGGAAAAAAATTTAGTGTAATATTTTTTCGTTACGCGTGACATTTTTCCTTTACGCGCCATCTTTGATTCACTTCACGCACTTCAAGTACTTGTACACTAGTACCACAGACTACTTTTTTTTTCTATACAGACATTAGCATGGCCCATATCGCACTGTAGACCTATCAACAAATCCTTATTTGTTCAGCTATTACCATACAATAACAGTATTAACTGTTATACAGACTACAGTATACTGATATACGTATATATTCATCACCCCGTTATGCGTTTATTGGTTTATTGACTTTGCTCATTATACTTTTTAATTATTTATCGATTTCATGTCAAGGTTTTATCTAATGCGAATTAACCGGGCAATTATTGAGATTTTTAACCTTCTGATTCGTTACGATTATTGTGAGTTATTACATTTTTTAGCTCTGGCATTTCTTGGATAGAAGCCTATTTCGTTTTGTAATCTGAACCTGGATTATTATTTATTTGCTATCAGATAGACTGACTGAAGTGACTTTTCATAAAAGTGTTACTCTTAACTCTTTTGCCTTTCATTGGTGGTGTACTGAAAAAAAAAAAACTTTTTATTGTAATTATAGCTGTTATTCCCTCATACTTACTTAAATTTATAAAGTCTCTACATTCAGCAAAAACTTAAAAAGAGTATCGATGCAGCCATGTCGAAGGTCCATTGTTGTAGTTGACTGTTGAGATTATTGTTGCATGTCATCAATCAAATACGCCAGCGAGATGTGATAATTTAATTGAACTACTTTTAACTTTTAACATTACTACTACCGCAGTCAAAGAAAAAGCGCATAGTGCTCCTTCGTGGGATTTTAAAACTATAAGTTACCCACTATGTGTAAGTATGCCGAATTTTATGAAAATCGATTCAGTAGTTTCTGTGTCATGGAGTAACAAATAAACAAAAACAAACATACTTTCGCATTTATAATATTAGTAGAATTTATGTGCAGCCTCCTTTACTATGCATGCTGTAGCCTGCATGCATTAATTGGCAAATAACCAAACAATTAGTTGATATTTTATGTAATTTTCAGCAGTACATAAAATTGAACTTTATTAATACCCATTTGGTCTATCTTCTATCTGCAACTGCCTTGCAATCATAACAGAATCTATCTAAAAGTATTCAAAACGCAATTAATCGCCTATCACTTAACCCATCTAGTTGATAAAACAATCGCGGTTTCGATTTTATAGTCGACTAGTTGTTCTCACGACTGTTGCACTGCACTTTCACCAGTGCGTTATGAGGTTATGACAAACATACATACACTTGTTACTTAATATGATATGAAAGATTGAATTTAGATAGACAAATCTTTTAGCACGGGGAAAACGCGAATATATCTTATGCCACGTTATACGGGATTATAAGTAAACTCAAAACTCAAACTCAAAAACTCAATTTACTGGTTTATGCAATTTGGACTACATATTTTTAGTAGTCATTGTAGTACCTACCTTGGTCGCTACATCATTATAAGAAAGATCAAAAACCTCTTGAAATCTATACAAACTACCCACATACATATATACTTTATATTATACATTAATACTGTATTATACACATATTATTATGCATGTTATAAACTAAACCTTCCTCTTCAGTCATTCTATACTGTAAAAAATCTCCTATAATCCGTTGTTTTAAAGATCTAAATATACATAGAGACAACGGAAAGCTCCTTGCTTGCTTGATGCATGATACTAAAAGTGATGTACATCACATGTACAATATATTTAACACTTAGGAACTATTAAAACAGTATTAATCGTGAACTCTCTCAAACAAAAGACGAAATAGTGCACGTGCATCCGGCGAGCACGTGTGCCAAGGATTTAACGGGGATTTTAATCGAGATTCTTATATTATATCTTATATTTCTTGAATGGTTTATACCTTACATATTTCATGTGTTACGTACAAATCTTTATTTGTAGAATAATTGATTATTTATTACCTAAAGAGTAAAGAGGTGGAGTTTAACTTTTGGCGCGCAATTTGTTTGAGTTCCTATACGTTATCTCCAGACTCTACGTTATATTGTCATCCCTAAAGCGCGTCACACACGGTGAAGATACTATAATATTTTATCTTAAGATACTGTTATATTTTATATTACAGTATCTTAACGCATCCGGTATCAGCGTTCGGACCATCATTTTTCTTTTTGTCATTGCGTACTAAGACTCCTGTAGAACCGCCATCCTGTTACAAATGACCCACAAAATTTCGCGTCATTTGTAACAGGATGGCGGTTCTACAGGGGTCTTAGTACGCAATGACAAAAAGAAAAATGATGGTCCGAACGCTGATACCGGATGCGTTAAAATACTGTAATATAAAATATAACAGTATCTTAAGATAAAATATTATAGTATCTTCACCGTGTGTGACGCGCTTAAATCATTGTAATTAATTATATAATTTAAAATTCTACGCTTATGTGACAAGTAAGTAGTTTCAGGTACCAGATAATTATATTAATTAGACGTTTTTTATTTATGTGTAAAACTATAAACGTCTTTAAAATAAATATTTTAATTTCACAAAAACCAATAAATTTGTCGTTTATATATGTAATTGTGAATATGTATCTAAATTTATAAGTATTATGTATTTATACGGCATCTAAGCTGTAATTACGCTAGTTGTACAAGTTTAAGGCCATATCATTTATTCCTATGGTTTCTACAATGATGCTTGAATTCAGTAATGTAGTAATATTTTGGGATATTTTTGGTAATTTCATGATATTGATTGTAAATTATTGTTTATTATTTAAGTAACACTGCTCAAATTACAAGTAACGTTTATTTATGCTACGAATGAGTAGAAATTCTGTCTTTGTCTAAATTCCAATACATATTTTTTATGAAGTTATTTTTTACTTGTACAGCATATTTATTGCCGATAGAATTTAAAAGGAAGAAACAGTTATATAATACATTACAGAACTCCTTCAAGAGTAGAAAGTTACATTATTCTTGAGTGTCAAAGCAATAAGAATTCATATTTTTTGCATTTATCCCGGATAGTGCCAACTGCCAGAGTATAAATTTATCCCGGACAGGGATAAATAAAATTTTACATTCTAACTACATACGTACCTATTTTATAAATAAAATCATTAAAAAAATTCTAGATACTTACGTTTAAAATGTACATAACTTGATATCCAATCGACGTACCGAGGATTGGGTCGAAGTACGATTTGTCATAGTTTTTGCTAATGGGCGATACGAAAAAGTCTATACGTCAAAGATTAGTTAGGAGACATGTGACGATAAATAATTATTATTAAAAATATTTTTTTACCACTATACTTATGTTATAGACTTGAAATAATTAGTGTGTAATAAATTGTAAAATGACAAATTTACTAACTTAGTTATAAGAAATTGTTACTAACAAGGATCTATGTTGTTCTATTGAAATAAATGAATTTGAGTTTGAATATACAAAATGTAATGGCGCATCGATAATTATTTCTGGCATCCACAAAAAACCTTAAATAAATCTGAAATGATCTATTTACGGTTGTGAAAATAATTGAAAGCGTAATGAAAAGCGCGACATAAGAGCCGTCTCTATAAAGAATTAAAGAGCTCTTGGATGAATTTTAACTTGAACACATTTACAGTTTATCACACATTTACAGAAAATTATTTTGTTTTAATTTTTTACACATACATAATATATTGAATTAAATTAGGAAATGATTAAAAATGAAAACTTAGACTAGATACATTTCTTTATTTATTTTCAAATGGTGCGCTAGAACATCAATTAATTTTGATTATTTTTCCGACCCAAATATCGACCAATAGAATTGCACCATTCGACGTCACGTGGTACAACCTACATGGTATTATACTGATAATTTTTTGAAAATTTTCTCTGGTCGTTGACGTCAAACTGACAGGTTGAATTCAATTGTGAAATTATTGGCCGACATTTGGGACGGAAATATAATCCCCCGAATACCACACGAGCTTCAAAATTATCTGGCATTTCCCTCAAGGTTCCCTGCAAACAAATAAAGTCGTCAAGTTTTTCAGGAAAAATCACTCGCGCTTCGCGCTCGTGATTTTTTAACCTTGACTAAAAACTTGACTCCTTCATTTGTTTGCAACGAACCTATCGGAAAATACCCGATAATTTTGAAGCTCTTGTGGTATTATAAGTGATAATTGCATTATATAATGATACAAAATATCTATTATACGTTCTGTTCTGCCACATAATCTTTGACAACATTTACTTTTTTTCAATCAAGTACCGTTAGTACAGATGAGGCATAATCTTGTTACCTATTAGGTGCGATTTGTGTTTAGATTTTAGAAAGTTCGTATAAACATTATATTTTTGGGTTAAATGTAATAATTATAGAATTTTTGCATTTGAATTATTTTTATGCAAAAATAACTATCATCTTTAAGTGATTTTAGGGCCGATTTTTCAATCCTTGGTTAAAATTTATCCGTCCAATAAAGTATTACACGAACATATTAAAATGTCACTTGTAAGCTGTCAAATACGGACAATTACAAATTACAATACATTTTTGAAATGGTAGTTTAATACGTTATTCGATGAATAAGTTTTAACCAAGGATTGAAAAATCAGCCCTTAATGTAATACTTAACTGAGAAATAATTGCGAGTAGTTTCTATTTGTATTATGATTTTAATTATTAAGAAATGCAACTGAACTCATGAATAAGGTAGTCGACTTTTGATCGATTCATATTTTCTACCTATAAAATCACCTATAATACAAAGAGCACAGCCTTCTCTGAAAATCATTTTTACCAAAATAGGTACGACTTAAAATAAAGAGCATATTTTATATTTAGTGGACAACGCTACATCTGCTATGACAAGGAATATTTTTTGCAACACATTTCATTGATGCTCTTATAGGTCGTAGCGTACCCATTGATATACATATATACGTGTACTAGCGACCCGCCCCGGCTTCGCACGGGTGCAATGGCGGCCGGCCGGTACCGCCGCAAACGCTACGTCCCGCAATTTTAAAATCTATAATATCTTCGAAAATATTCACTTAAATCATACGGTGTAAAGGGCCATATAGATCTATATTAAATGAACAATGTATTCAAGGTATTTAATTGGTTAAGGATTAATGCTGTATTGGTTAAAATCGCTTCGAAAATTATCCATTATTTGTCGTAAAAAGTAAATGACAAAAAAAAAGTTATTGTGGGTTATCCATAAGAGATAGACATATACCATCGCGGACTTTTCTGTAGACCTTTTCAATGTGAACAATACTTAGTACATTATTTTGATAAAACTCGTAGGCAAAACGTTCAGCCTGCGTTTGCAATATAAGCGGAAAAAATGTAATTATTTACGACATCACAGAAACCTCAAAAATAACAGTACTTCTCCACTATTTAATGGATGTTATTATACATATAAACCTTCCTCTTGAATCACTCTATCTATTAAAAAAAACCGCATAGGGACAGGGAAAACGACTTTGTTTTATACTATGTAGTGATCATGTGATAGTATAATATGATATTCTATATTATGTGTACAACAGCCTTTCTTGCTATCAATGGATTATGGACCAAATAATTATCGCATTCTATTAATAAAATTAATGCTTTATTACGAAAACCAATCAAACTCTTCACCTTAGAGGTTATTTTTCAATACCCGGTTTGGAACTTATCCGTCTAATAAATTTGTGTATTTGGTACACAATATTAATCGGGAAATTAGACATATTTTGAAATAGCTGTTTATTATACGATATTTAAGGTATAGAAAAATCAGCCCCTGACATACTCTTATTAATACCAGCTTTACCAGGTAAACAGTCCTGCCAACCTAACCGCTACCATTTTTTGCGCAGCGGTTTTTACGCTCTAGAGCTGGGAAGTGGGAACGTACACTGTAAGCTGAGCCCTTGAGAGAGGAATAGGTAACATGATCGGTGGCAGGTACATCCGCACCTTTGTAACTCTGTTTATTTATTTATAGTCACTAGTATGGTATTATTTTTGACCCACATTAAACGGTTTTTAGATGATACCAATGGATAATGGAAGAGTAGCTTTAATAGAGCTGGTGGTTGGTTATTTCTGAATTTTTGTTGGTGATACCAGAAAAATCGTAAAGAACTTTTGAGGTACTATTGTAGCAACGCATTACCTAGGTACGAAAAATATGTAGAGCAGCGAAAGGAATTAATGAATAAAATGAATTAAAAGATCTTTATTGCACACTTGCACTTGCAGTATATTACAAAACAAGAGCTGTACTTACTAGGAATTTTATTTGTTTGTATTTAAGGGCCTATTTTATGTCTTTTTTTTAATATTCGATTGTTCGATGTCTCATATCAAAAGAAGAAACTTAACATGCGTGCATAATTTAATCGAGTTTTGACATATTTATCTGTACCTCTACCATGAGTTGACATAGTTAAATCGTCTGACGTAACTACAATAGTAAACGTGAATAGTTCACGAGATTATTTTCCGTGAATGACGTATCTATCATCGAATAGTTATAAACTATGACATATGTCAAAATTAGAACTCATGGTGCAAAAATTGTATGGTTACTACAGCGAGTGTAGTATAGTTTACTATACGTTATCTACTGTAGTATACTATAATGCACCTCATGGTAGGCTTTTTAGTTCCGCTACGGCACACTAGGGGCGCTGTACGAAATTTCATACAAACCGCTTACTACAATCGCTAGCGAGTATCGTGTGCGTAAACTCATGGTAGAGCTACTGAAATACTTCTCATCGTTGTATTCGATGGCGAGACAAGATTATAAAAATGGATACTTGTGACACAATAAATATAGAAAACGGAAATTAATGACAGTTACAATGATCTTACAACCACTTTTTTCTAAATCTGAAGACAAAAAAAAATTAATTCAACTGCCCAACAAATAAAATATTTTTTTATTTAAAAAAAAATAAATTAGTCAAGTTGTCATTATGTGTATTAAATTTTAAATTAGTCACCTTAGGAAAAATGTCAAAGTAGGGAAGAAAGGGGTAGTTTCAAATTGCTCATATTATGCAATGATAATTGTAAAAATGTTCTGTGTAAATAAACTTACATAAAATTAGAGCCATTTGCAGTGAAGTATTGTAATGTGATTAGCGGAGTATTCTAGACATTATTATCCAATAAAGACTGCCATATAATGACATAATATTATATACCCGTTTGTATATAAGTAGGAAGGTAGGTAGGTAGGTATAGGCTCTATTCGAAAGTTCTAGATGCATAATTTTCAAAAAAAATTGTAATAAAAATAATGTTCATGTTCATTTGCTATAAGATTTGCTACGAATAATATAGGTTGATAATATAAAATATATATTCCTAATACCCGGAGGCTCCTATTTATTTCTCATACTGAGGCTAATACCGACGTAAAAAAATTAATATACCTATGTTAGTTATTGTTTTATTTAGAGTAGGTACGTATAAATTGTAATTATGCAAAATCGGTATTTCAACATTTTTCAAATACCAATATACGCGATACGATTATTGAGAGACTAATTATTATTACAACATTATTAACGACATGATCGTTTTATTATAGACTGACTATAAAACTGTATTGCATTCTCTTATGTGCAATAAATCATATTTTACGTAAGATCTATGACTGTAACATACTGTTAAATTACCTACTTTTAAGACTGTAATCTTAGATTCAAATTGAGTAGAGCACCTACTTATATGCGTAATATAAGTGAATTTCAATTCAAAAACAAGAAAGTTGTCAAAAAACCAGAATTGATATTCAGGCTTATTAGGCATTAGGCAAGTTTTTCATCATATTTTTATCGAGCTGCTTATAACGTAAAATAGGTAACATTATCTATATAATATAAAAAAAAATGAAACCCGTTTCGCGTTGTCACAGCATCACGCGTGAACCGATTTGGATAATTCTTTTTTTGTTATATTCCTTGAAGTACATAAGAACCATATGTAAAGAAAACCTAAATAGGTATGTACTATGTACCACGAGCGAAGCCGGGGCGGACCGCTAGTACAATACATTTTGACAAGATATAATTGTAAAATACGAGAGTTTTTTGTAATAAAAATGAAAACAAGAATAAAAAAAATATGTTGTTCATTCAAAAGTGCTTCTAGAAGAAGTCTCTTTGAATAAATAAATGTTTGAGTTTGAAAATGCAGTTCCAAGAGGTAACAATACAAAGTAAGCATAAGTTATATATTGTACTTCTAAGTGGATGAACTGCGTACGAAAGAATCCATACAATATTTACAGTTATGGACCATTAATGACGTCACAAAATCATAATACCATTCATTCGTTGCTAATGAGTTGTTTTTGTCGAACTAACTTAATTTGGAGACATCCCACTCAGAGTGCCCGGATCGTTGATGTTTCATCGTGGGCAAAATAAATAAATAATAATCGTAGTCTACATTGGAACTTTTATTGCTTTTATGTTACTAAGATTTTTAAGACGTTGCAAAGTATATTATAACTTACTAGCTGTGCCCCGCGGTTTTACCCGCGTTGCTCCGCTCCTGTTGGTCTTAGCGTGATGATATAGCCTTCCTCGATAAATGGGCTATTTAACACCGAAATAATTTTTCAAATCGGAGCATTAGTTCCTAATTAGTAGTGTGGATCGCATTGATTTGAAAATGTAGAGTTCATTTTCTTTCTTTCTTGCTTAGTTGCACTTTTCGAAATAGTTTCCATCCTAATTCTACTACAATCTACATACTACACATAATTATAGGTGTTTATATACCTATACATATATGAATGACCAATATATGACACTGTAGGTCTTTATAAACCGGGGATAAATACGTTTATGAACTTTTTAGTTTTCATATTAGCTTAGCTTTACCTTAGAGTCACATGAACCACAAAATATTTATTTATTTGTATTGAAGAAAATAAATGATTTGTAGCAGAAGGAAATGTTACAGTTAAGGTTTTTGTTAAGCCAATTTAAGTTCTAGCGGTAGTTAGCGATGTGTTCACATAATATACTACAACACGTAGTATATTATTATTAGTCTGTGCTACAACTAATTTTATTACGTTAGTCTTTGTAACCTAGACATAGATAGTGTTTATGACCTACATGTTTTTCTACGCCATTGAAAGTAAGTATTTATGCTTATTTACATATTCAATATTGTAAAAAATACAATGACTGAGTCTTGAGAAGTTATTCTATGACGTTTTCGCGAATTTAGGTTTTTTAGTTAATTAATAATTTATAATTTTATTGGTATTTTTTGGAAAACAAGAAAAAGAAGCAGGAGTATCATAATATCTTTTCATCAGGCTATTAACATGATCTTCTGATCAAGTACAGCTTACAAACAATTTGGAACGTTTACGTCCATTTACTTTTGATTACGAAATTTTATATAACTGCATTTTAAATACCATATTTGATAACGTTAATTACAGTTTTCTATGTAAAATTCTATTGAGTTAAATTTTTGAAGTGAAAACTTCTTTAGCGGCGTTGAGCACTTTTTCTGTAATGGGTATAAAATCTTAAACTCGCGTCAGGACACGTGACCTGATCGAAAAAGCGTAAGACGTTATATCAAACATGCTTGACAACGTTAATAATCAAGTTTTCACTTCTGCCGGCACTCCCGGAGTGCAACCCGTCTTTTTTTCTAAATACTTCGACATGTTGCAAGATATTTATATTGGGCAAAACAATACTAGTGGCAAATCAAGATCACTAAAATTAAGCGTGTTTGCTATCGTATTGTATTTACAGCATGTAATTTGTATTGTTATTATTCGTACCTATTTTTACAGTACTCCAAAATTAATAATGCGCATGCAAATTTTCGCTAATTGTCGTATTTCCGAAAACACTCGAATCATTGAATCGTAAGAGCCCTAAACAATGCACTTGCATTTTACACCTTGTTCAAAATAAATAGATGTCAATTCACGGTCATACACAATCAAAAAAAAAAATCGGGCGGTAGGTGACGGTAGCCTGTCAGTAAAAAAACTCAAAAATCCCTCAGTCGTATTTAAATATTGGTGGTGACTGCACGTGTTCTTTCTGTGTGGAATTATATAGAGCTGCTATTACATACCCTTCTTGGTTTTGTTTTTAAAGGTGAATTGAATTAATCGATGAAATGATTTACACAGGTGATGGCAATAGGGGAAGTGAAGAAGAGCATAATGAAAGTTCCGATGTATCTAAAATGTCAGAAATAAAGATAATCCCTGATTTTGATTGTTTTTATTTTTATATTTTTGTAATTGTCATAATATTGAAGAATGATCAGTACTGTAAATACTTTTGAACTGAGATTTTAATGATTAGATTTATATGGTTTAAATGTAAACCTGTGTTTGAAAACCATATAACCAGCTTCAGTAAGACACTTTAAAAGTACAAGTAACAAAGATATATTCGCAATCGTGGGGTTATCCTCGCTATTTACTTACAAGGAATTATCGAAACAAAATCGTTACTTACAAATAATTAATCTCTTATAGCACAAAACACATAATTTGACTAAATTATGCATGAAGAAAATGCATTTAACCACTCTATATACATATCATCTTCGGACGCTCCGGGAATATGACAGTTGCCGAACAGTGGCGAAGATTTCTATGCGCATTACTACTTTTGGAGTACTGTACCTCTATGTTCTCAGAATTGATAACATTTTGGCCATGGAAGCCAATCACTTAGCTGTTACCAATTATTACCGCTACCTGAATTTTAAATAAAGTTTCTACAGGATTCTACATGACATTTTCCATATTATAAATCGCCCATTATTCGTATACAATATTATTAAATTCAACATGGGCAATTCCTCTATTATTTAGACTTTAGTCTATGGTTTAACCAATCTATACACACTCTACATTGAACAAAATTAAAATAACAAACTAGTTGTGCCCGGCGGTTTTACCCGCACTTGTCTGCTCCTACTGGTCTTAATCTCATGATTAATAGCTCTTTATACAATGTTAATAGCCCCGTAGTTCTCGAAATTAGCGAGTTCAAGCAAACAAATGAACAAAACGTCATCTTTATAGTAATTTGTATTAGTATAGTTCAAACCAACACCAAAAGGAAGAGCAGGATATCCAACAATTACATAACCCTAATAACTTTTAATTTCAATCCTGACAATAGTTTAATGCGCCATTTTGTATGCCGGCTCCATGCTCACTTCCGTCGCTTTCACTGCGCCCGCGCAACGATTTATCAAATTATTATTGCGTCACACACGTGAGCGGATTCAGTATTGATCACTTGGTAAGGAGTTTGATGTAATTTGATAGTTTTGGTTTTGTCTGACTACGAGAAAAGACAGTCAGGGATAGGAGAGCCAAGTTAAGTTTGTACCAGAGCGTAAGACGTTAAGACGTTGCGTATCTTTTTCAGGATACTTTTAATACTTAATAGGCAACCGTCTTCAAAGACGAAAATCGAGTCTAGAACATTAACTAATTTATAATTCATGAACGTCTAGAAAACTTAGGCGCAACACAGAGAAAAATCTGAAATAACATTCATGAATTTATAATAAACTGGGAACATTTCTCAAGTAAGAAGTGTACAAAGACAATATCTAAATATACATTAGCGTAAAAAGAAACTAGATTTTGAGCGCAATCAAGAAGCTTATATCTAATACACTGGAGATTGCACTATGAACGTTTACTTGTCACGGGAAGGTATGACCTTGAATGACGCCTGGTTGTTTTTTGTCCCTTTCACACCTAACTTGGCAAGTTGGTGTGAAAGGGATGAAGGAACAACCAGGCGTCATTCAAGGTCATACCTTCCCGTGACAAGTAAACGTTCATAGTGCAATCTCCAGTGTATTAGATATAAGCTTCTTGAGCGCAATAATTAAACAAACCGTTACCATGGAAACCAGTAGCATAACTGACACTGAAGGTGCCAATTATTTTCGTTAACGAAGTGATGTAATTTCTTAATTGCATTTGAAATTAGACAAAGCTTGTTCATTTTGCGGAAATTAAATCATTTTATAGAAAGTCCTTTGTCAAATCATAACTAAACTAATTAAATTCTCGTGTGAACGAGAATATTCAATTCTAGTATTGCTTAGTTGCTTGCTAAACTTGAGTCAACTTAAGTTTTATGACTATAGCATTAGGATTAGGGCTGCTAAAAAAGGTAGAGCCGAATTTTTCGCCTTTAATCAGCACGGGTTAAACTCATATTTTAGAGGTTACACGTTTTAAATAAAGCTTTGTAGGGTGAGAATACTGATATAGGTAGATATTTTTCGTACAATCATCTCAATCGATTACAAATCGAATTTTTGGGTGACTGAATCCTTATTTCCCTCGCGAAATCCCATTACGATGAAGCATATTGCGATTCTTTGTGATTTTAAAATCAGTTATCAGTATTATGTCTAGAATAGGCCTATCATAGAAATATTTAATACTTATGTACCCATTAGTTTCTTGTATATAATGCTCTTTTCTCGTATATTATAAATGTTACATAATCAAATCGTATTGAAAGTGTTCACGCCGCCATATGCAATTTTTCACTTAAATCATCCTCGGATAGCCGATAGCGTGATGTTAAACGAACGTGCGCTAATAACATAAAACTATAGTGAAAATAAGACTGAGTGAGAGTTTGTTTCATATACTGTTCCGAGAGATTTATTATGCTGATGGTACACATCTTTTGGGTATAAGGTTATCGAGAGTTTGTTTGTTTGTTTGAACGCGCTAATTTCGGGAACTACTGGTCCGATTTGAAAAATTCTTTCGGTGTTAGATAGCCCATTTATCGAGGAAGGCTATATATCATTTCGCTAAGACCAACAGGAGCGCAGCACTGCGGGTAAAACCGCGGAGCACAGCTAGTAATTAATATAGTTTAAAAAAAACAAAATTAAACACATGAGATTATTGTATTATCACCTATCCTTGAGAAGTGTACAAAGTTTGAATGTTAACTGTCCGTTTAAAGTGGGTCAAAATCGAGTCATAAGGAATCGGTTACATAAACATAAAAGCGTGTTGATTAAATACATATTACCCTTTTAATCATCTCGTATGATTTGAGACAGAACTACTAATTCCCTTAATTATATTGTGAGGGTGTGTGCGTGTGTGCTGGAGATTGATTGATAGCCGCATGTTGGTGACATTGGACTGAACCTACCCTTGTCAACTTCGCGTATGATTGGGCTAGCTTGGCGAAGACAGGCGAAAGCACGTTACATAAGTATAATTTTGAGATTAACCTCTATGTTTGCTGATACTATGACACTATAATAACTTCAGCAATTTAAAATACATAAAAATAAATAAATAATACTACCTATATTGACGACGGTATACAGAATATGTAGGAATCATCGACAGACAAGACTTGAGACCGATTAAAAATTGCCGTCTCGATGCTGTTTATATGCATTTATGAGGATATTAAAAATGTTTCTTATTCTCTATACCGACCTACTTAGGGCTGATTTTTCAATCCTTGGTTAATACTTATTCGTCGAATAACGTGTTAAACTACCACTTCAAAAATGTATTTTTTGCCCGTCTTTGACATTTTAATATTATCGTGTAATACTTTATTGGGCGGATAAGTTTTAACCATAGATTGAAAAATCGGCCCTTACTTGATATTTAAAGTAATATGACGGAAAAGTACAGCCTGAAATATAAAAAAATATTACTTCTTATCTAGTTAGTCATTACCATGCTGGTCGTAGTGTGAAAATTTTAAATATCTACCTTTTTGTAAAAAAACGATATATATTTTGAATATATAATTTCGAAACTACCATTACTTCATAGAATACTAATGCTACTAAATGCCCAAATGCCATAAAATCTGTCTAGGATTGTGAAATAGTACTCATGTTCTATAAATTACAGTTTACGAGTTAAGTCCTCGTAATGTTTGAATGTAAGTGGATAATTTTGTTAGCACTACAGATAATATAATATTTACTAGGTTAACACCAATATTATAATCTCACGTATGACATAGCTACTTGTATATTATTATTAGGGTTCCGTTCGGAAAGGGTAAAACGGGACCCTATTACTGAGACTACGTTGTCTCTGTCTCCAGGTTGTATTTCATAAACCGTGATAGAGCTAGAAAGCTGAAATTTTCACAAATGATGTATTTCCGTTGCCGCTTATACTAAAAATTAAAATATTAAGGTACGCCATAGTACGGAACCCTTGGTGCGCGAGTCCGACTCGCACTTGCCGGTTTTATATTAATTATAGCTGTGATATTGAACACATTTTAAATAATAAGGCGTGTTAATAACATTTCTAAAAATAACGGGGGTTCTCAATACATTTTTTGGTAGATTGTTCACTAAAGCCACATTTGGTCATACAGTATTTGATTATATTTAAGTATTCTGGGTCGATCTCCAAATCGTGACTGGGTTTACATTGGACTAGATTCCAATGAAGATCAATAATTTCGCTTTAAAATTCATAAGTTATTCAAAGACATTCAAATTATTATTGAACGAAACATAGATATTACATATTTTTAGAGCTCCCACGAAAAATGAGCTCTACATTTTGTAAGACGATTAAAACTGCTTTCAAAACTATTAAAATCTAGGTCTATAAGTAGTCAGGTTATTCGGTCATACAATATATATTTATCATCTCTATGTAGAGAGAGGAAAACTACAGAATACAAAGATTAATTAATTATCCCAAGAGCTGTTCCAGCTTGATTGGCAGATCCATAAAACTTTAACCTACTAACTTTTAATTTAAGACAATTTTTTTCTCAAAGGGTGACATAGAGTTTTTCTCTACACAAAAACTTGTGTTTCTTGAAAGAATAAAAATAGAGCTTGCTCTATTCTCTCAATTGAGCCTATCAAAAAATATCGGAAATATTAAACATCCAGACATACACAGCATATCTTTCCTTTCAAAATTCGAACACTAAGATGAAAAAAAAAATTGGGTAAAAACGTTATCGATTGACATGAGACAACATGCACGCTAGTTAAATTTAAAACATAGACACACATTGAGGTCGCTCCAAACACAAACAATAAACAAATTAAGCCGTGTTCACACAATATTGCGGTTTGATCTCATTCACCGTTTGCATAACCGGAGGAAATCTTACGATTCAACGGAATAGAAATGGAACACGCTGTAGATGTAACTGTCAAAGATTATCTCTTAATTCCACGTGATAAGATACAATATTGTCCTAGTTTGGGCGCCGCGTAATGGCTGAGGTAGCTTGCATTTTGTGTTATTATGTCATGTGTTCTTTAATAAATATACATCGTGTTTTTTTGCCCTTCATTTTTATTAGGAACTTTAAAAAGTTAGAATCTTTTATTTTATAACAAACAGGTGTGATCACAGCCTGATTATTGTTAAGAGCAGATTTTGAAACTTAACTTTCGTACAATTGTTAAATTTTATGTACTTACATCAATCTTAGTGCAAACTGCAAACATAAAGCAAAGATAAAGAGTTTAAATTAAAATGAAGAAATATAAGAAAATAATGTTTAAAAAATTAATGAGAGCAATTCACTATTTCCAAATAATTAAAGAATTTTAGCTGCACGGGAATATTACATGATGTTGGGTAATTAGGTCACATATTTGTTAATAGTTGTACATAGTTATTTGATTATGTTTTTAAATATTGCTAGACACAGCTGTACTATTATATAAAACACGTTTTTTATGCTGCGTACGTGATTTTTTCGCTTTAATTGCATTGCGTATAACAGTCTAATTATTCTAAAAATATAATTAATCATTTAATTAAGAGCTATGACAAAATATTTGTATTCATTCATTTTAATCGATATGTCTCTACTCAATGAATGATAAGCATTTAGATTTTTATATCAATAGTTCCATCGAATTTGTGAAATAACTGAAAACGTTTTTAATTTCATCGTAATATTATAGTAATTCATAATAGCGGATATCACATAATATTAGAATGTTTTGTTCATAAAAAGTAAATGTCTACCAATTCTTTAATAAATATTGATTTGACAATTACTCTACCTTTTACGCTACTAATAGATAGGTTTCTCAATTTTATATTTGTTTATTTACATTTTACGTTTTGGTAGGGCTGGTACCCATCACTTAGGGACTTCCCACTTGAAGTTCAAGCCATATGTTTATGTTTTATAAATAACTACAATCAAAAACAACATGTCACAGCCCTAACTCTAGTCTCTACCGTTAAAAGGATTTTCAGTTCAATTGTTGTTAATACGCGAATAAGTAGTCAAATTAGTGGCACAGAACATCTCATACGACCTCGTTCTTAGCTTCCTAATTACAATTAGACATTTTTGGTAAATACTCAACCAGCTATACCTCTGCGTCGACTAATCTTTGGCCTCGTGAGTTCGCTCCGTGTCAGTCGAGCCACAACTATGGCAGCGTCGTTACGTCGCTACAGTGAAGTGTAAACGTGAATTTTAACACGTTGATTGTTTATAGTGATTGTGTTACAATGGCGAATCTAACGCTCAGATACCTGGATGAATTGTCCTATGTGTTGAACAGTAGGAAGCACCTCGCGAGCCAGGCCAAGGCATCCTCCGTTGGTGACCTTCTTAATGCTGAAGAGGAACGGTTCACTCCGGTATGTTTACCACTAATTTAACATTGGTGAAATGCAACTAGAGATTTTGAGGTTGACACAACTCGAATGAAACTTTTTTTTTCGAGACGAAGGTCTTTTACAGCCTGTAATGTGAAAGGCGAACAAGAAGGACGTATACAACCTCCTTAGTTCACCCGCATTGTATTTTTATTGTTTAGCGATGTTGCAATTAATATTAATGGGAATTTGATTGGAGTGTCGATTCAGTTTTTGCTTTATTCTGTGTTAAATAAATGTTTATAATCAGCGTGTATTTTCATAGGAACTAGGAAGTTGTAAATCGCATTCTAATTAAGTAGGTGGGTACGAATGTTTTGTTAAAACAATTAGTTTTATTTAATGATATTAATATGTGATTATATGTTGTGAAATCCTTTGAACACGGTCGTTATTTCCGCTCATTAATATTAGTTTAATACAGATGTATAATAATAAAACGATAAGCTGAGCTCTTAAATGCAGTTTGGTAGAGCGATAGAGTCGCGATTGTCCAAATAAATATAAAGTAAATAAGCTATGAAATGGTCTACAAAATGGCATATTAATATTTAATAGTGTATTAAAAATCATTAAATAAATACCTAGTAGTAGCTATACCTATTCGAAAGTTATTTTCAAGAAAGGATCTGCAATACCTACTATTACAGATACAGGTATAAATAAAATCTATGTTAAACTACCTACCTACGTTTTAGATTTAAAAAAAACACAAATCTATACACAATGGTTATGGTACATTTCCTTAATTCTACAAAATTGCCTTTCAAATACAAAGCGAATTCACAAACTCATTATTATTTGTGACTGGTAAATCGAACAATAAAATGCTTTTTACATTTTGTATTGTAAAAAGATGACTTTAACCTGAATTTTTGTTACAATCATGATTTCTCTTCCGTATTGGTGAATATTTAAATATCCTTCAGATATGTAATTTTTTTAAAACTAATAGTCGAATATACTTTTAGTTAAGTATAATATATTAAATCAAAGAATAACTATCAGTTAGAGGAAGTTGCCCGAATTATCGGAAGCGAAAAATTTGTAAACAATCTACGGGAACATAGCACTTAATCACGATACGATTTTCTTGCTAAATTTAATCGCATTCCATTTCGGCGTGAAAGTAAGTATAACAAATTCACACATCATTTTATACAAAACCACTCATTATATTTATACCTACTGAGACTAAAGCTTTCGCCAAAAACTTATAAGATACTCCTATATTTATACATAATTAAATTTAACACTTTATCTTATAGCTCTACATTGAATAAAAATATTTTTATTCATAAATGATCATGATTTATGTAACCCAATCATATAATTTTTTATATACCTTAAAATTGTCGATTGTTCGCTCACATTGAACTAGATATGCCATACGGTTTTACACACCGATCCACGAAAACAAATCTCTACTTTCTTTATTTTTGCTGTACTAGATGTCGCTCGTAATCTCAAATTAAAAAGCAACTATCAATTTAAGAATTACCAAAACTTCTAGTTACTGAGAACAACAAAAATATGGATGAATACAAAAATTGATTCTTAAATTTTCAGAAATATAATTTCTAATCTATGGTTCACTTCTGAATGATATCTACTCTATGGTCATTACTCATTAGTCTCTAGTCTCTATAGTCTATGGTTCATTAAATCCACGTTCGTGTGCGTGTGATAAGAAATTGTAATGAATAACACGACTTTGCTCATAATAAAATTGCTATGCACAGCTAGTACATCGACATACCAGCTAGAAATTCGATAAATTTATCCAAGATTACGTACGATCGTGGGATCTGAGCTTTTTATATTAGCTAATCGTTGAATGCAAGTGAATATACTCTGTGTGAACTGTGCACTAGTTCTGCGTTTGACTTCGAACATTGTCCTCAGTTGTGAAAATTGTTCTCAGTTCTCTGTTATCTATTATATACGCTGTTAACTTTGATATATCGGTGTACAAGAGCCTTGGCCAGTACCTTCATAGGAGGCTCTCCCAGCAGTGGAACATATTATATGGGCTGATGATGTTGTACATGAGCCTATGCAGGGTAAAGTTACTAGTTTTGCATAGACCTTAGGAGAAAGGCGGGATCCTTTTAATCCTAATTCCGATAATTAGTAGAATGGGTATTGTATACCCGCCATAAAAGTAGATTCTTCGTTCCAGGATGAATCTTTTGTTTCTATATTCTAATCCGTTTTAAAAAGAAACTCATAAGTATTTACGATAAGCAAGACAATAACTATATACCTGGTTAGTAATATACTATAGGTACTAATATTATAAAGCTGAAGAGTTTGTTTGTTTGAATGCGCTAATCTCAAGTACTATGGTCCGATTTGAAAAATTCTTTCGGTGTTACATAGCCCATTTATATATCATCACGCTAAGACCAACTTGAGCGGATCCACGCGGGTGAAACCGCGTCATTTATATTATCTGTGATCTGGTATAATTTGTTATCTACAATATGTGGCATTTAACCAAGAAGCTTATATCTAATACACTGGAGATTGCACTATGACCATTAACTTGTCACAAGAAAATATAACCTTGAATGACGTCAGTGTTGTTTTTTGTCTCTTTCTGTGGGTGACCACACTGGTTTGTATATTCAGGATTTTTCGAAATAAAAAAAACTAAAAATCATGGTCTATAAATAATAACGACATATATTTTTAACAGTATTTATATTATAATATTACTGGTCAACTTAAATGAATAATTATCATCTTTATAGGTACATACCATTTTAATTGGTAGAGAATGATAGTTTTAAATAACGCTTGATAACTTTTGATCTCATACTACGATTTTTTAATTAAAATGAGTGCTACATACATTAAAACATCGTTTTGGTTACTCAAGCTTCAGTCTAAAACTTTTCAATATTCCAAAGGGAGAGTTGCATCGCTAGTGTTGATGTGTGGTAACGATATTACAGTTCTCAGAAATTCGTATGTCTTTCAGGAGCTGTACTTACGGTTACTAATGGTTTCATGGTGGTTAATTATAATATAATTAAAATTACTTTATCCACAGTTGAGACACAGTAACAAGAATGTGGTAAATAAAAAGGTATAGCACTTTTCAAAAGGTATTTTTTTTCTGGACCGTAATCCTCAGGCTTAAAATGCAAACTGCATATTCTGGCATGTTGATAAATTTTACCCTTGATAGACACTATGGACAGCCATTTATTTCTTTTTATTTCATTTTTGGAAAGCTGAAATAAGTAAAACAAAAAAAATTTGGTAAGTTAAAAGAACTATTAATTTCTATGTTAAAGAAGAACAAACATAAAACCACATGTGAGTGCAATATCGATGTCGTGCGTTGTTTCATTACTAGTATAAAAATCTTTGAAATGGTGTTCTAAATGTTCATCATAATTTTGTTAACTATTACAATATTTTCTCTTCGCTATCCGTAAAAACTCGTCATCATGGTTACCTTACTTGTTAAATTGGTTTATTGAAAAATGATGAAATTATTAGGAAAAGAAGATAGATAGAAGATATTTAGCATGATTGATTACTAAAATGATGATAAAATTGACGATTTTTGCCATGAAAATGATTCTAAACAGGTAAATGCATGAGTATTGAGGAATATTGTAAATAGCGTAAATATACACTTGCCTGTGAAATTTTATGCCAGAATTTGGTGTCCAAAAACTTCTGCAATTTTTCACAATGCAATACATTATTTATATTCGGAAAATATTAATTAAATACGCAACAATATTATCATAACTTAAATATTCGAAGCGACGCGATTTTTTTGACACTTATGCCATATTGTCAAAGTGAGAGTTGCTACAATTTTATTATGGTAACTACCCATAATCAGGGAGTATCGCTTTTTAATAATTGGTTCAGATACTTATTTTATTTAGCATAAATAATAATTGTCTCATCCAACAATGCTTCTGAATGACGTTGTTGGCAATTTATCAACAAACTCATGTACAAAAACTAACCTTTTGCACAGAATATTACAGCATACATAGTAGCAGAGGCGGCTCGCCCTAAGGAGCGCTGGTGCAGTGAACTCCCATAAATAATTATAATAAAATCTTAAATCATACTCCTTAATTTAATTATAAACATTAATTATTACTATTTAAAATCAATCGTAATCTTTAAAACTACTGTTAATACCAATGAATATATCCATCATTCCATCATTCCATACACCTGTATAATACCTACTGTATTATGTAACGCGCGAAGCGGAGCGCTCACGATTGCGCTCCAATGAAAAAAGATTTAGTACATTTCCTAATACGAAATCCAATAGGAGTGAAAGAGAGGGTTTTGCCAAAGCCCTGCGCGTGAAACAAAAGATTTTCTATGGAAAAGTAGCAAAATTCGGAGCGCCGCACCCGCAAACGTTGCCGGTTCGTTTTTACCGCCCGGCAGGACAGCGATTGTTGCCAGTTGCCACTTCTATAATATAAACAAACACTCGAGTCAACTTCAATGCACGCGCGCGATTCATGCAATTTTCTAATTAAAATTATAAAATACGTGTTGAAATAGCCTGTAGTTATCAGTATTACTTGTGAGTGTTAAAATGAACAATAATTATAATGTGGCGTTCATTAAAAAGTGTGATAAAACGTTACAAATTCGGCTTGAATGTAAAGCTAAGGGACCGCCACGGCCTGAACTTGATCTGACGCAAAAATGTACGACAAAAACGAAAACATATACGCGTGTGTTTAAATCTGAACAATATGTGAAAACACCGTGGTTGTGTGGTTGTGATGAAAGCAACAAACTATTTTGTTTTCCGTGTCTTTTATTTAAAGCGGGCGCGGCCGGCGGAGGTGAGAGTGCTTGGACTGAAACGGGCGTTGACGACTTAGCTCATCTTTCAATCAAGATGAAAAAACATTCACAATCTCGGTACCATTTGTTGAATGAACTGCAATTGGCGTCTATCGGTCTTGTCGCTTTAAGTTATAGATATTTTTGCACACCAAAAAGAAAGACGTATCACGTTGCATACGTGATACGTCTTTCTTTTTGGTGTTTCTTTATAAGTAATTTTTTTGATAAATTGTACTGCTTTACACCATGTATTTTCAGTGTTTTATTTCAAGTGAACACCCATAAAATTTTGTCACGAGCCGCCTCTGCATAGTAGCCTTGGGAAAACTTCGTATTAACAGTGGCAATACCAAGTTAGGTGTGAAAGTGATAAAACACAACAATTTTCTTGTTACACGTCAAATGTTCATACCGAAATCTCCAGTGTATAAGATATAAGCTTCTTGCATTTAACAGATTATATGCTAAGGATAATCCAATTTAAATAATTCAAGTCATTTGTCCATCTTCTCACCTTACAGGAAACTGGAAGTTCATTTAATACTTATTAATAATAACTAAGACACGGTAGTGGAAAGCAGGTTTTAGTTATCGGTTTCACTTGATTTCTATCGGATAATATTACAGGCCTTTCGGTGTGCGTGTGTGTGGACTGGTGCACCTGTATTTGTGAATAATATCTATAGACTATGAGCTGTCCCGGCAACGTTGTTCTGCCTTACTCTTATCACTTAGGGGTATGAAAAATAGATGATGATGATGATTCCGATTCTCAGACCTACCCGATATGCACGCAAAATGTCATGAGAATCGGTCCAGCTGTTTCGAAAGAGTATGGTAACTAACATTGTGACACGAGAATTTTATATTCTAGGGTTAAATGAGAATGAATAGACATCTGTATGGGCGTATTCAGAAAGAAAGCTTGAAACTTATAAGCGCTTATAAGCGCTTATCGGCGCTTATAAGCGCTGGTAACCCGCGCAGGAAAATATATGAACATGCGCTTATAAGCGCTGATCGGCGCCGACAAGTTTGTTGAAACTTGTTGGAACTTGTCGGCGCCTATCAGCGCTTATAAGCGCATGTTCATATATTTTCCTGCGCGGGTAACCAGCGCTTATAAGCGCCGATAAGCGCTTATAAGCGCTTATAAGTTTCAAGCTTTCTTTCTGAATACGCCCTATGTTTGTATAGCACGAATAGAGATTGAATAATCTACAGGGAATTCAATAAGTTATCTCTATACCTTTGTCAATACCATTCAATACTATATTATGATCGAAGTTCAGATAGCATTGGTAGGGAAAATTGAAATACTGATTGTTGCTTTGAATATGGTAATGTCTGCTAATATAATATGTAGTTTATAATATATTTGTACGCTCAACTACGAGCAGAATGTTTAAGGATCTATATTATCTGTATCTACAAACATCTTTGTAATTCTACATTCTGCAAATAAAGCAATTTGAATTTGAATTTGAATTTACCTCGCGGCATTCAACTCAACATTATAAGAACTCGTACAGCCTTTAGATACGACATTAAGAAAATCTCTATATGCATATAACATGTAGTATGATTATCAATAATTTGACTTTTAAAGCTTTGTGAGATGATCCCACTTTTAAATTAATTCAATGACTTTCTTCGTACTTATTTATTAAGACCTATCTACATTTGAGCAAAATCCGTCTAGTATTCTTGAAAGGTCAACATCGTCTTTGATCTCTAAAATTGTTCAATAAATTAAATTAAAAGTAGGGTCTTCTATAAGAGGTATTGAATAGCACTCAATAAGTTCTGCCAATGTGCAAATTAAATTATTTCTCCATTTGAACTTGATATCTATCTATACTAAAACGATCTTAATTGGAAGATTTATTCACTAGTTTTTGTATCTTAAAAAAACATCCTTAAAAACATACAGGTTTCTATTGTTAACTAGGTATTTTGCGGTTTATTAAAAATGGCTACCGAAACTGATCATACGATCAAATCCCTTGTGTTAGTACAATCTATATACATATATGTATACTTATATAAAACACACATTATATAAAGTGTATCGAATAACAGATAGGGAGGTGAACCGGAAAGTTTCGGTCCAGCGATGCTGTGTAGCGGGTACCTTTGCATGCGAACGAATAAATTATTATTATAGATAACTGTATTATAGTATCGGTTTTTATGATGGTCTGTTATATGTTACTTATAAAGGTCTTCTATAATTTGCCTATATTTTGTTAAATTGAGAAATAGATAATGTTTAATTCAATTACAGATAAAATGTAGAGCAAAGAATTAAAAGCTCTTTCACCTATTTACTATTAATTATATAAATGTTTATAAAATTTTCTATGGCATTTAAAATGAAATGAAATTACGTGGGTACCTATTGTTGTATAATCGTTCTGTAAGTTGCAAGAAGTAATTATTGAAATGGCTTAATTACACAAAATTGTACGAGAAATACTGCTTTACAAAATGTATATCTACATTATTAACCTTCACGAAATGAAATTGGTACCAACCAGTGGAGTAAGACCTCCTTTTCTTTGGTAGA
The DNA here is from genome assembly GCA_029959065.1 of Colias behrii. Lineage (NCBI taxonomy): Eukaryota > Metazoa > Arthropoda > Insecta > Lepidoptera > Pieridae > Colias > Colias behrii. Next base: position 2,017,627 of record JARWMC010000017.1, on the reverse strand, counting down.
GCCATGGTAGAGCTTATAGAACAGAGGTCTGTAATTATGGAATTATTAAATCAATCCATATCAAACATGCGTTTTAAGGACGCTATTATGGTAGTACTCCAGGACTACCTACCAAGTTTTTTTGAAGCAAAATGAAATTTAATAGTTTTAATATTTAATATTTGTTTACATTAGTTATTTACTTATATATCAATACTATAGTTTCTGTTAATATTTCATAACGAGTACCTACTAGTTGAAGTAGCAAACGATATCAAAATGTATCATTTGAAATATCATAAATATCCTTAGGTTTTTCCCTTATTCTTCGAGTCTATGGTCTGGTTAACTCACAAAGAGTTGTATTTATTGCAACAACGTTGGAGATAAATAGCTTGCAGGCATTACGAGATTTTAGGATACGCATTGTTACATCCAATAAGAAATAATTGAACTGAATAGACAATCGCACACAATGGCCGACCGTGGAGAGATTTCGCCAATACAAATGGTAAAAGAACGTTTATAAAACGCTATTGATTCGATTTAACTTTTACTTTTATGAATACAGAATGCTGTGGTGGGGCCTGTAGATGCAGTATTTTTACGCTGTAGTCTTTAAAATGTATATATAATTTATATATTATGTCATATTGCATTATTTTTTAACTAGGTACACTATTTATTCGTAAATTAGGTACGTGTTGTTGCCATAGAGCAGAGGCATTTCCAGTATATTAACTGTCAAACTCAAAACTTTACTGGTATTAGTTATATTGTACCTATACTTAGGTACCTATACTGCAATGTTTTTATTAATTATAACCTAGGCATATTTATCGCCAGGGAAGTGGACTTTGTACCTTTCTACGATTGCATTGGCTAGAAGTAATAAGGTTTCTTGTACTTATGAATTAACGATTTATAATCTTTCCCTTCACCCGGCTGCCCCGCCCCTGTAAGACTGTTAATAATTATTAATTAGTTATGCTCTTGAAGTAAACAACTTATATGGATATGAATATAATTTTAGGGATTGTGATTTAATGTTTGATTAGTCCAATGCAAGTGTGGTTACCTAACCAAAAAATTAACGAGTAGGTAAGTAAATCAGGGTAACATTAACAGCTGAAAAAACAGTAATTAACAAATTAAAATTTTATCAACCGTACAGGATAAGTATGATATCTACTCTCAGCTCAACTAATATTGCTGTTTTAGTCTCATTTGAAAATAAGACGTAGGTTATTAGCGGATAAAACGTCTACGCCACTATGCATTAGTATAGTAAAAAAAGATTGATTCGTTCATCAATGTAAAAGCCGCAGTAAAAATATCGTAAAATTTTGAAGATTTGCTCGATTTCTGGTCAATGTCATGAGTTATTTTTGTTGTGCAAATGTATTGCATTACGTAGCAGTTTTTCTTAATAAAAGAGAAAGGAAAGTAAATTTGGTAAACTATGCAGTTAAATATAAAATAATTGGTATAAACTTAACAAAAGAGCCTTATAAAAGTTGTGTTGTTTTAATTTTAATTATTGTATTCTGTGTTAATTGTGTCTGTTATTATTGTGGAGTCAAATAAATGATCTTTCTTTCTTTCTTTAAAATCTCCAAAAAAGTAATCTGGATAAGATTTATGATTTAGATTGCTTATGTAAAGTATTATTTAATAATCTTAAATAATATTTTAATATTTTTCAAGATTAATGATATTTTGTTAGGTACTTAGATAAGAAAGATAATAATATATTTCATATATGTACTTACTTAAATTTCTCTACTATCTATTATTGTTTTTTAGTAATACTTATAATACTTACTTAACATTTTTCTCAAGAAACAGTATTCTATATTCCTTTATTGGACTTATTTGGCCTTCGTTAAGAAATTTACTACCCACTTCTGGCACGCTTCCTAGTTATACGAAATACATGTAACGAAATTATATTCTTTCATACGAAACAAAATTATTTGTAATCCTAAACAAATATTAATAAACGTTACAAAACCGAAATGTGCTTTAAATTTTAAGTCAGTTACTCAATTAACCTTCACATAACCTTGAAATTATGCAAACGTCAAAAGTGCTATCATTTAGTCTGTAGAAAGTGTAATGTACTCTGTATTCAAATAAATACATTCACCTTTATGTGTAATCTGTGCACAACGAAAGCTATTCTAATTTTAAACCGCTGTCAACCGAATTACGCCCGTAGAGATTTATGGCTTTTAAAATGGGCCGTATTGTGAGGGGCTTAAAGGTTATGGTTCGAAGAGTGGGGTGCGTGCAGGAAGCGCACATGAAGTGACAGGAAGATACCAATTGTTGGTCGCCCTTGCCGGAGATTATCCCGTCTTTTGTTTATGCTTCGCTATAGACAATTACGTTCTTTATTTCCTTGTTTAGTGCACAGATAAAACATTGTTTCATAAGTCTTGACCAAGAAGCTTATATATCTTGACTATCAAAACTACTTATTAATTTCTAATCACGTCGGACAAATATTATTAACATGCTTTTATTAGCTTTACCTACGTATGTTTGTATGTAATCGACTCCTCTAGTATCGATTTTGACAACTAGCTTTCCGCCGGCGGCTCCGCCCGCGGTTTCAAAGAAAAACTCGCATAGTTCCCGTTCCCGTGGAATTTCCGGGATAAAACCTATCCTTACAATCAAACAAACAAACAAAGTTTTCCTCTTTACAATATTAGTGTAGATTGGTGACAACTGACAATACAATATCTTCATGAGTTTTAACGTGTTTTTATAACAATTATACTTGTAGCAAAGAAAATAAAATACTTATACACAAGTAACATAATCCTATTCAGTGTAGGCTTTGGCTCATATTTCTTCAGTGAAAAGATATTTGTAAGGTTTTCTTGTGGGTAACTGAAACCGCAAGTTAACAAACCGCAAATGCGATATTTCTCATAATATATTTATGTTTATGTATGGATTATAGTATTGCTGATTTCAATGAAAGGAAAGTATACAAGTTCCTTTGCGTAGATAGGCTTTTATATTATACTTTATAGCAATAGCATTAGAATTATGTAGATATAGACTTTTTTTGAACTCGTTTCAAGTTTGCCCTTATTATTTTGTTTATTGTGTGTATTTTGCTTAAATTTAAAAGGATGTAAACAATAACCTTGATGAAAAATGATGAGAACAAAAACGCAGAAAATCATGCTGCGGCACGAATTTTGTCGAGTCAGCACTCAGTCGGCTATAAATAGATATTTGATGTTGTAATGGAGTGGTTTATTGTATTATAATATACTTTAATAACATTCTGTGGATTGTAGACCTATAGCAAAAGAAGTAAGGAGACTGTAGACTTTACAATAGATCCGATGTCTGCTTTTTTTCAGTACTTATAGATTTGACAGTTGAGACTTTTCCTGTGTAGGTCAAAGGCAAGAAGCTTATATCTAATACACTGGAGATTGCACTATGACCATTAACTTGTCACAAGAAAATATAACCTTGAATGACGTCAGTGTTGTTTTTTGTCTCTTTCTGTGGGTGACCACACTGGTTTGTATATTCAGGATTTTTCGAAATAAAAAAAACTAAAAATCATGGTCTATAAATAATAACGACATATATTTTTAACAGTATTTATATTATAATATTACTGGTCAACTTAAATGAATAATTATCATCTTTATAGGTACATACCATTTTAATTGGTAGAGAATGATAGTTTTAAATAACGCTTGATAACTTTTGATCTCATACTACGATTTTTTAATTAAAATGAGTGCTACATACATTAAAACATCGTTTTGGTTACTCAAGCTTCAGTCTAAAACTTTTCAATATTCCAAAGGGAGAGTTGCATCGCTAGTGTTGATGTGTGGTAACGATATTACAGTTCTCAGAAATTCGTATGTCTTTCAGGAGCTGTACTTACGGTTACTAATGGTTTCATGGTGGTTAATTGTAATATAATTAAAATTACTTTATCCACAGTTGAGACGCAGTAACAAGAATGTGGTAAATAAAAAGGTATAGCACTTTTCAAAAGGTATTTTTTTTCTGGACCGTAATCCTCAGGCTTAAAATGCAAACTGCATATTCTGGCATGTTGATAAATTTTACCCTTGATAGGCACTATGGACAGCCATTTATTTCTTTTTATTTCATTTTTGGAAAGCTGAAATAAGTAAAACAAAAAAAATTTGGTAAGTTAAAAGAACTATTAATTTCTATGTTAAAGAAGAACAAACATAAAACCACATGTGAGTGCAATATCGATGTCGTGCGTTGTTTCATTACTAGTATAAAAATCTTTGAAATGGTGTTCTAAATGTTCATCATAATTTTGTTAACTATTACAATATTTTCTCTTCGCTATCCGTAAAAACTCGTCATCATGGTTACCTTACTTGTTAAATTGGTTTATTGAAAAATGATGAAATTATTAGGAAAAGAAGATAGATAGAAGATATTTAGCATGATTGATTACTAAAATGATGATAAAATTGACGATTTTTGCCATGAAAATGATTCTAAACAGGTAAATGCATGAGTATTGAGGAATATTGTAAATAGCGTAATTATATACACTTGCCTGTGAAATTTTATGCCAGAATTTGGTGTCCAAAAACTTCTGCAATTTTTCACAATGCAATACATTATTTATATTCGGAAAATATTTATTAAATACGCAACAATATTAACTTAAATATTCGAAGCGACGCAATTTTTTTGACACTTATGCCATATTGTCAAAGTGAGAGTTGCTACAATTTTATTATGGTAACTACTCATAATCAGGGAGTATCGCTTTTTAATAATTGGTTCAGATACTTATTTTATTTAGCATAAATAATAATTGTCTCATCCAACAATGCTTCTGAATGACGTTGTTGGCAATTTATCAACAAACTCATGTACAAAAACTAACCTTTTGCACAGAATATTACAGCATACACAGTAGCCTTGGGAAAACTTCGTATTAACAGTGGCAATACCAAGTTAGGTGTGAAAGTGATAAAACACAACAATTTTCTTGTTACACGTCAAATGTTCATACCGAAATCTCCAGTGTATAAGATTTAAGCTTCTTGGTCAAAGGTCATTTAATGACGGATAAGACATTTCTGCTCCAAGATTATATCACATTATATTATTATTTTATCACTGGAGTGTAGCTCTATATTTATCACTCTTCTTTAGTTAAAGCTCGAACGTTAATTATAATTTATCTATTTGGCTTATCCTGGCATCAGTATCAATCATAAGTCGCAAATTTTGTACGTATCTATACTAATATTATAAAGCTGAAGAGTTTGTTTGTTTGAACGCCCTAATCTCGGGAACTACTGGTCCGATTTGAAAAATTCTTTCGGTGTTAGATAGCCCATTTATCGAGGAAGGTTATAGGCATCACATATATTATATCATCACGCTACGACCAACAGGAGTGGAACCACGGGTGTGAAACCGCGCGAAGCAGCTAGTAATTTATAGGACTAAAAATCAAAACTTACTGTTTCTGTAAAAAACATAAGACTGCGTGTATTATATTTTTGTGAGTAATGGAATAAAATCATGCGATTGATATTTCAACATTAACAACCTGTGTAAGCTTACACTATTATTTTTATTCAATGCTATTTAGGTGTGTACGTTTCTTTTGCGTGTAAATTATTTTTATAACACAGTAAAACATATTTTTTTGAGAAAAATAATATTTTATGAAATCTAAAATTACAAATAGTTAAATTATGAATGAACATCTTCATATCTTACTAGTCTTATGTAAGTACCATTACTATTTTCATATCATTGTAATCATTAAATTAAACAGTATATTAACATTCCACATTTTCTATGCTGGCAACCCAGGAACAACTACGTTTCCGCGTCAGAGAGCAATAAAATATAAATTTAAATTTATGTGAAGCAAGCATGTAGATATACCGTTGTGCGCAGTTATGTAATGCAAAAAGTCACTACAGATAAAAAATCAACTAAACATGCAACTCTATGGTATTTACGCACCATAGATTACAAAAGGCAATCTGATGTTATGATTGCAGAAGAGAATTAGCATAGTGTAACAACAACGCGAAGAAAAAATATAATGTAGGTAACTGTGGTAGGTAACGATAAATTCAGCCGCTTCATTCATTCAGAAAGAAATGATAACAATCATCTTCTGTATTTAACATTTTATAGGTAATAGAATTCAGGGATAATTGCAATTTATATACGACCTATTTATATATACTTATCGTTTTTTGGTTCTGCTCTACGTGGCTCTACAGTCTTTAAATTCGTGCTTTTGAATTTTATATTCTCTTTCTAAAGTTCCTGAAACATAATTTCAGCCAAGGTCCAAATCTAAATTCATATGTTTCGTTTGTCTCTCTTTACAAAACTCTTAATTTACCAGTGAGCAGTTTTTACCAACCTGTTAGAAAGAAAGAAACATTTATTTATCAGGGACAGCACAACACACATTAACATGACACAAGGAACAGTTAGAGTAAATAAAAAAATAAAAAAAATACATCACCACAAATAACTCATTTATTACCAATACTAACGTTATTATTAATACTAACAATATTATATTACCGTCCTCCTACGTCATTATTAAAGTCTGGATTATCACATAAGTTACCTTTACCCGGTAACCGCGCACGAGATGCTGTGGGTCGTAGCTAGTTAACCATAAACAGGGTTAAATTCCAAGCCATAAAAATTTTCAGAAAACTTCCAGACTCCTGTCCAACCTCTACAATCGATTTTTAGACCACATCTTAGCTTTCCATCAGGCGAGATTGTCGGCAAGCGCTTCCCTATCGACAGTAAAAAAAATATCGTTCCTGAAAACTTCCAGACTCCTGTATTATCTAGGTTAGACACAAAATAACCTAGAAATTCACATCTTATCTCTCGTATTTAACATGTATAGACGCGTACATGGACGTGAAAGAATCCGGCCTGTCACATCACATTTTTGCATTAGGCGCGGGTCAAACACAAGCGGCGCGGGCGCGGGTGTGCCATAAGCGCACCTCTTCAATCTGTTTTGCACCACGTCCTTCTTCTACATTTTGTATGAAAGAACTTTGGAAAGGCGTTGAGACGGCACGCCACGGTTGTGTCACGGTTGCGCCGCTTTTCTATGAAAGAACTTTGGAAATAGCCAATAGCGCACCCGATGCGCGGCGGCAGCGCGCCCGATGCGCGCCGGCAGTGCGCCCGACGCGCGCCGCGCCGCTTGTGTCTGTCCCGCGCCTTAATAAATGTTTTAATTAACGCTTTCCAAACGGACGAGTTATGTCATGCGGCGCCGCTTGTTTCCTGTATCAATTTATTGGGATTATTATTTTCACGCGATTTTGTACATTCGAATCATATTTATATGAATAATGTTTTGTAGCGTTTTATTAATTAATTAACTTAATATAAAAAAAGAATAGTAAGGAAATCGTACGTCTGTAAAGATGATGAGCATAAATATTCACAAAACAAAAGAAAATTAATTTGAGAAAGTATATCTCGCCCGATTTTTTGAATAAAAATTAAAAAATAACAAAAAAGCTACTTAAATTTCTTTTTTGAGTTTTTTCCATCGGCTTAACCTACTTGGCTTAAGAATGTAACCTAATGCTACAAACCGCAAAAATTTTGACTCCCTAATTACGCCGTATGATAATAATATGATATCTAAATAAAACGCCGTCTCTTTCTAGCCACATGTGAGCGACAGAGACGGACTATGGTTTTATCTGTGGTTTTATAAATAAACATTAGTTATGATTTATTAACAGATGTGTGTATTTAAATTCAAGATATTTCAGCCATCAGTTATTTAGGTGTTATGGGAACTATACAACATAATATAAACACACTTGATATTTTTAGTGTATTTCTAAGTTGTAGCACAGACTAATAATAATATACTACGTATGTTGTAGCTAACTAAGAATTTTATTTTTAACAGATCGAGAGTTATTATTTATTAGTTCCAATTTTAATAAAAGAAAAATTAACTTTTTCGAATTTCAACACTAGCCCGAATTTTTTTGTTTATAAATAATTGTAATAAATAAATAGCTAAATGTGTTCATCACCAACGTCATCATCATGATCACTACTAAGAGATTTTACAGTAATTAGCCTATAGTGACATAAGTCATTTGACATAGATTTCGTAACACATAGAAACTGTAATTGGATAAGAAATAAAGATTAGTAACGAAGCTGAAGGCATAATTAAATTAGGTTCCAACGTGGTTTTCCCGAGGATTTTTTTCTTTAAATGTCTATTACATACTTACCTAGAGAAATTTTCATAGGTATTGATAATTCTGGGGATTCCATGCCAAATATATTAAACAAATAAATCATCAGCATCAATCATTTACCTAAAATAATAAGGTCTCACAGTCTACAAAACATGTAGAAAATATTAAATATACCTAGGTATACATTTAATCTAGCATTCACTTTCAAAAATATACCTACCTACACGTAAAAGAACCTTCTTCTCTTTCATTATTATGAAACAATTCCCTTCACGGTGAAGGTGCCTTCGTGTGCGGTTCGCACTTGACTGGTTTTTTAATAAAAGCATGTAAACTATATTATTTCAATTTAAGCCGCCCAAGTGAGAGGAACGACCTCTCGATGTGTAATAAAAACTTGTGTTTTTATTACACATTTTAATATTATAATCGTCTAAAGTAAAACTGAAGGATAATATTTTATATGGCCCAAAATATGCATTTACATGAAAGAAATTATATCTTTAGACTGTTCTTTATATGTGGCAAGATTAAGGTTATAAAAATGCCATCTCGCGTCGAATGAGGTTAATAAAAATGTTGTAAAACAGAAAACTTATACAAGAATGTGGATGAGCTGTGAGCAGCGATCTTAATGCTATGGAATGAAGAAAATACAAAATTATGCATTATCATCATCATAATTAATAAAAAAGAAACGATTAAATGACTCTTTTAAATTATTAATGAACTCCTAATCATAGATGTATTTAAAATGCTAATCAATTTATTTACCTAATTTTTAAGAATATTTTTGGAACTATTATTTGCAATATTGGCTGTGATCTTGACACTTATTAGAGTGACCTGAATATCTTCGAGACGACTGCATCTATTTCTACCAAAGAAAAATGCTAAATGCTTATTCCCAGACATTTCAAACATCGTCTGTCTCTCTAGATATACAGGAACTTTGTATACCACTGTTAATATAATACTATTTTGTACTATAACGGAACAAGTTATTTTGTGAAGTTTTATGCTTCGAAAACTCTAAAATCCTGCATCAATTGAGCTCAAATTTTTACAGAATTTCACTTTAGAAATAGATTTTTACCCGACTGCGGAAAAAGGAAGGTTGTGTTTTTCATACATATTTATGTAGGTATAATAATATGTACATATATTTATTTGGCACGCCCTACAACCCAAACCGCCGCGCTGGACCGATTTTGAATGAAGTGTCGTTGTAACTAGGTACCATAGGCTACACAATTTATTAGACGGGTTTTTTATTTCCATAGCAATAATAATTTTTGCATAGTAATAATAATTTTTGTTTTATTTCTACAACCATAATATGCCACAGTAAAACGAGTAACAGTTCAGCTAGTTATTTATAGATTAAGTAAGAAACAAATGCGGAAAATTGTATGAAAAGCGAGCGTGTCATCTGTCTATAACGTCACGAGAGATAATTTAATGCTCTTTTGTCAGAGACTCATTCATATGATTGAGAATTAATTTTCAAGGCTAAAAATATCTTAATTTATATTCAGTGTTCTTAATTATGATTTATTTATGTAAGACAGGAGAATTAGTCCTGAATTATGCTTCAAGTGCAGCGTCTCTGAAATAATAATATAGGTTTTTTTTTTAGGTGTGGTGTTTCTCAATGTTAGCCAGAAGGGCTACTACATTTTAACGCGGAAATAATATAGGTACAACAACAGTACACTTTATACTTAAGTACTTATTAATTATATCTATACTAATATTATAAAGCTGAAGAGTTTGTTCGTTTGTTTGAACGCGCTAATTTCAGGAACTATTGGACCGATTTGAAAAATTCCGGTGTTAGATAGCCCATTTATCGAGGAAGGTTATAGGCTATTATATCATCACCCTAAGACCAACAGGAGCGGAGCAATGGGGGTGAAACCGCGCGGCACAGCTAGTAATTTATATATGTAAGACACTCCTGTCTTAGTGATGAATTTAAATTAGGCATTAATTATGCTTCAATAATGTGAGTCTCTGAAATGATAATATACAACAATACACTTTATTATACTTACACCACACCCCGGACACTCCATACAAAATTATCGTTTTGACAGTCACACTGTAGAGACTGCAAATATGTGTGTTAACGCTTTATGGTTGGCACATTTGTGACTAGCGTAAAAAAAAATTCGCGTTTTTCTGATGAAATACATCCGTAAACAGCACAATATCTAACCATTTTCTACGAAAAACGATAATCACAAATCCAAAATAATAAAATTACTTTGTCAATTTGATTAATGTTGTCAATCTTCGTTGCGTATCGTCCTTGTAGAAAAATGTGGACCATTTATAGCCTGATCGTGCGCGGTGAGGTAAGTGTTTAATTTTGGCGGGAGGCGGAGAGTGTCCGTTCTGTAGCGTTTAGCTACTATTATGTATTCTGTGCTTACACAAAAAAGTAACAAAAAGTGAGCATTATAAAATCATAAAGGTTATTTGTTTGATCACTGTATATATTTAAAAAGGCTGTGTGGTTAAACCAGACGGGATTTTTCATTGAATAATGCTTATATTATGATAAGGCTACGTGTAAAAACGTTGTTCTGCTTGTAGGTAAAACTACTGGACACATTTGGTTGTTTAGTATCCGCATACTTAGAAATTTTTAATTTGATATTAAAGGCAAATCTGTTTAACTGACTGACCGACTGATCTATGAACGCAAAGCCGAAACTATTTGACCGATCGAGCTGAAATTTGGCATGCAGATAGCCACTATAATGTAGGCATTCGCTAAGAAAGGATTTTGATAAATTCTACCCGCAAGAGGATCAAATTAGGCGATGGAAGCTAGTAACAATAAATTTTATTTTAAACGAAGCTACGAGCAACAGTTAGGACCTAACATAAATCTTTTAAAGTCTTCAGTCTCCTAATATTTTACGCAGGGCATCGAACTACATAGTTCAATCTCTACATTTTGGTAATTTCACGTGTTGTTACAATAATTCGTTAAACCACGTAAACTCTTACAAGACACACGTTTGTAGTTTCATAACGCGCTATTTCATTATTTTACTATTTCTTGTTTCATAATGCAAGATTATTGTGTCGCAAACGTGTTACGGAAATATGTACTGAGATGTGGAATAGGTTTACACTGCAGTCAGTATGCGTATGTGACAACTACTATAGTAGTTCCCTATAAAAAGCTTGATTGCAAGACTAGTTTATCCTGGGTGTGTGCATACTTATTTTAGGATAAACTAGTATGGCCTAGCCTAAACTGATTTATCCTATTGGTTTTAGGATGAACTAGTTTAGCCTAGGCTATACCAGTTCTGTTCAGTCCTGGTCCGAGTGGCAGGGGGAGCCGCTGGGGCGCTGGATGCAGGCCGCAGGCAGCATGAAACTAACAGACATCTGTGTAGATACCTAAAGATGTTTATTAGATAAACAGACACGTAAATTTATATAAAAACTATTATACTTACTAATTTATATACGCAATAAGCAATTACATGTAGTTTTTACCGATGTACTTCAAGTGGTATATTTAACTTAAAATATTCGGATAGTAGTTGTGATTCGCCGGTTCTGGCGCAAGCGCCAGAACCGGCGAATCACGTGTTGGCGAACCCGCAAATCAGTGGTACCCCATCCTAAAAAAAAAAAAAAAAAAAAAAAAAAAAAAAGTTTGGACTCTTTTCCCACTAAAGCGGCCACGCTGAGTCGATAGCACTCACTCCCGAAGCGATAGGATGCATGGTTTCGGAGATGTGCAGATCGATTAACTCTTATCTAATTGATATCCGGTGGCCTTATCTATCAACACCGTCCCAACTCGGCGTTCTTATCTATTACTCATTGTGCACCTCGCTTATCACTGCTTTTGTATTAAACTTCTTTGCTATGATCTACCTCGCTATTCTAACCAAACGATGTATTATTATATTCAAGAAAAAATACGTCTAAAATACTATAACAATATTTATATATTATCGTACTATATTATTATAATTGTTGCTTTTTTAAAAAGCGATTCGCTTCTGGCGTTGTTTATCAAAATCTAACCTAACCTAACCTAATTATTTTTCCGGGTAATCTGATGTATCGAACTTTGTTACGAGCTACCTCGCTATTCTGAATCATCAATAAAACACATTCATTTTACTGCCATTTTTATTGGAATTGTAGCCTTATCTACTTATAAAATAGGAGCGAAACATCTCATCCACTAAAATATCGTTGTACAGTGTGTTCCCTGTAAATATGCTCGTAAAACTATGCATTGAATATCCCTGAAACTTATATAGCAAATACATTAAGCAATATTCACCACAAACTGAAGTCCAATCATTCTGAATCCTATCAACATTCCAGTCCCATCTCTTACAATTCCTTTTCAAAAACTGGAGATGATATCGCTCAGGTGTTCGTCCATATGAATCAAAATATTGACCGATGCCATTCGTATCGATATGTACAGCTACCCAGTGTGAACCTGGTTTATCATCCGCATCCAAATTGCATATTATATACGTTGGTACATGGGTATACATAGGCAGTCTATTAGCAGCATAAACATTATTTTCTAGACTGGGATGAATCTTTTTCATATGTTTTTGTAATTCTAGTGTATCCATGATAGTACTGTTATTAGCAGATTATTACAGTACCAATCTATTCAATGGTTGTCATAGGAATGTTCAATTATAGTGTTTTGTATAAGATTAAATAGGAAGTTTGTAATGAAATAAAAAATAGTAAATTGCATACAATTTGTTTTATTTAATTTTATAATGTTTCCTTTAGTTACATATACACAAAATGCATTAAGCATAACACATAAATCTAAAATATAACACACATTATAACCTTAACTACTATAGTCTACAGTAACATTTCTATTTTTATCTATTTCAATAATATTATCAAACTCAGCATAAACAATACAGTTAATTGTTTGTGTTAGTGAGGATTCAAATCGTACTTCTAATCTTACACTACCATGCTTTATGAGATTCCAATGAGCTGATGAGTTAGCTGATAAATCAGGAGTTAAATCAAATGCTAAAAGACAGTAGCCTTTGGCATACTGTTCACGAGAGATTGCATTTCCTTCATTAAGAAAGTGAATACCAGTCCCCGAGAATAGAGTATGATATGCCGATGTGAATATATTATTATTAAAAGATGGTTGCAAAGCTTTTGAAGGTATTTGTTGACCATCAATATATAAGCTGAAAGAGTTAATACCATAGTTTTCAAAGTTAAATGGATTTTTAGTAAGTGAACCATTAAATGCGGAATTGTTCACAAATCCAATAATACATCTTTTGGGTACCTGTCCCAAGAATATATTATCAAGAGTTTTTCCTTGAACACCTGATGGAATTGTTAAAACTTTAACTTCAGCACGAGTAATAGGATATTTAGCAGTTGTAGAAGCTAAAACTTTCTGATGTGCGAGTAATACACTTGGATTAATTCGTGCTCTTCGAACAATAAGAGTTGCATCCGTAATGCAAACTTTAAACTTTTCATCATTTGACCCAGCAATTAAATTAAAACTCTCTCTTGACCGAACTAATTTTACACTCATTTCAACACCATTAATTAAAAATTTATCTTGATTGAAAATGTCACCATGAAGATGACCAATCATTTCTATTTCCCGGCTTTCATTAACTAATTCCTGTCTTTTAGCAAATCCTGTGTTTTTACCATCTGTGGAATCCATTTTGCCTGCTGTATCATCATACCAAAGACTACAAGTAAGATGAGATTGTTTAGCAGCAGGAGCATAGTTTAAAAGGGTTTCCATGTATGCTCGATAGGCATAGGTATTATTAGGTGGTGATACAAGTTTTTGGTTTAAATAAACATCGAGTTGACTAAAAAGTGAATGCAGCCAATTATTTACAGGTGCTACTACTGTAGCTGATAACAAGTTTGTTGAATCTTGATTTAATACTTTTGCCTTTATGTGGAGTAATGTATGAGACAAATCTATGTAGTCATCGCCTGTTCCAGGAACTTGAAACTCGATAGGTCCATCATCAGCAAGAGATGAAATTGGTTTATAGTGAATCCACAATCCATTTTCAATGCTTGTTTGTGTGGACGGTAATGCAAACAAATCTAATTCTGACTTAACGCACTCACAAGAATGATTATGAAGGAAAGACATACTTAATTTGAAAATATATCTTTGATGTTTTTTGGTTTTAGACCAAGTTTTTTCGTAGCTTTCACTTTAGCTGTTAGTGGTGGAATGAACGAGGCCAATCGTTTTCTTTTAGTTATATACCCAGATCCTGTCATGTTTAATCGATCAATTTTGTTATCAGCCTTTCGTTTTAAGTTCGTACTAACTTGCTTTAGACGATCTTTTATTGAGGCTTCCATAGGACGGGCTTGAATCATATCCGATAAAAGTCCTACTCCAGCGTTTAATGCCTCCTTACCAACCACTCGAGCACCACTTGAAAGTAAAGGTAAAACTGATCTAAATAACCCTCCTAAGAAGCTCCCAATACCATGACCGCGTTGGTATGGTGAACCCTTATAAATTACTCCAACTCCTGATCCAGCTTGATGTGAATAATAATTTTCATATGGACATTTATGATGATCATGAGGAGAATACATTATTATAATTTGCGGAAATGTAGTTTAATACACACGGTCCCAAACTGGAATGGTATTTTTTGTCCTGCGCTCGATCTTATATCCATTTCCAGCGTATCGAACTCTCTTCGCATAACAGGTAAGTAGTGAGGTGGAGAGAAAACGTGCATTTTATACGCACCATAAATGTATTTTGAAGGATCTAATGAAATGACTCTTAATAGCGGAGTCATAACATCACCCACAATCTGAGGATCGATAATGTCGCAATATAGAAATAGTTGAGATGGTAACCCTAAATGTAAATTAGCAGGACACTTCCCAAAATTTCTGTCTAGGAGATTTGTATTTGGTTCATAACCTAGTTGTAAACTTAATTTGGGTGATAATGTTACGGATGTTATATTTTTATCCAAAACAGAAACAGACACAAATTTTGTTATTTCATCATAACGAAATTTCAAGTTCTCTCCGATACCATTTAACGCTCTCAAAATATGTTCAACGTTATCGTAGTTGGTAGCGGGAATATGTTTTTTGTAGTACACTGTTGATGGTTTATCTTCATTAGGAATTAACATGGTTTTTGTGATGTATACAACATTTTCATGATCTTGAACAGTAAACATTGTGCATGGATATTGAAACTCGACAACTCCAACCAACCATTCACCTTCTAATTTCATAGCTTTTGGTAATTTTGTTGAAAAATTTGTGGTCTTGTTATCAGGGAAGTATTCCATTGAACTATTGCTGAGCAAAGTTAAATAAAAACTTTCTTTATTCATATTTCTTTTAAACTAGAAGCTAAAATCCAACTGTTAAATTTATCTGGATAACCTTTCCACTTCACTAATACTTCTTTTCTGTTGCCTGAATAACGAGTACCAATTATTTTATCTATTTTATATTGTGAGGTGGGGTTGTAAGTGACCTTCTGTAATTCTCTTTCATAAAAAGTACCAACTATTGGTTCATTTTGTAAATCTGTAATTGTATAAACAACCCATGGAGATCTATCAATTATTGAAGATATAATAAATATTTCATCACTCCAATTTGATTCATATCCTTTTTGGAAAACATGTTTATATTTAGTTATTCGAACATAATCACCCACGTTGAAATTTGGTTTTGAATTTTCTAAAGAAAGTTTGTTTGACCCTCTATCATAAAGATTAGTCCAAACTGTCATAATATTGTTGGAACTTACATCACATGGGCACATCTTAATACTCGAGTGAATGCTGTGATTATAAGAGTATATTAAATCTTGTAAAACATCTATATATCTATAAGTATTATTATGAGTGAAATAACGCCACATTTTCATTTTTAGAGTTCTTTGAAATCGTTCAACAATACTAGCCTTAATATCAGGATTGTTAGTGGTATAGTAATTTATCTTTTTGGATTTAAAGTATTTTTGTACATCTTTTGAAACAAATTCTGTACCTTTATCAGATTGTATGTGAGTAGGGGTTGAATTACTTTCAGTAAATATACTTTCAAAACATTCTTTAGTTGTTTCTGAGTTTTTCTTTTTCATTGATCTTGCAAAAGCATATTTACTAAATACATCAATAACACAAAGTATGTAGTTGAAACCATCATTATATTGAGAATAAGTTCGCATATCACTTAAATCAGCTTGCCACAGCTCATTAATATTTGATAGAATGTACCTATTACGCGGGAATTTTTTCCGAATGGGTTTATGTAATGTATATGTTTCTTGTGATTGTAACCATTCCTTTACTTGCTTTTTATCCATTTTACCCTTCATAGCTTTTGATAATTTATCAATACTACCAAAACCAGCGGGGTTAGATGGATCATAATAAATCCTGTTAATTTCTTCTAGTACGGGGTCCATTTTTCCCAATCGATCTTTTTACGTATTTTAGTTATATATCTTTTATCTCCACTGCTCGGTGTAGAAAATTCTTGAACTTCAATCTCGGAGGTTTTGTTCAGATCTTTCGCTTGAAGTTGGTTAATAAACTCACATCTCTTTGGATTTCCAATATAAGTAAGTGGTACTTTAATATCTTTCAATGCTTTAGCAAATCTATCCCACCCTATCGGATCACTTTTTTTTAAGGGTCTAAGTGAATCATTTATTAAATCAACAATATTACTTCCTGGAATTTTTTCATTATCAATTATGATTGTGCCTTCATTATCCCAACGTATTTTACTTTTACTTGATCCAATTAAGTTTAATAATGACTCACCTTTTTTATTATAAGTTTTTGGTATTAAACTGAGTATTTGTGTTGGTGAATACAGTGGATTTGCCTCACTTTCTATACTTTTAATGGAACCTTTCTCCTCCAACAAAGATTCAGCATCAACTGAACTTTTTAGATCTCTATCTTTATTTTTAAAACCAATTTTAGACTCATTTGAATATTCATTAGATGTATCAGAATAAATTGGTAATCTGAGTGGTTGACGATCCTCTTCGATAAAGTGAAGGTATCTTTGTAGTGTTTGCAAATATAACATCCACTTCTTTCGGTCTTCCGTCTTACTATTCATAATATTTTGCATTTCAATATCTAATCGAGACAAATTACTTGTATCCTTATTTTCTTGTTTTAATTTCTCAATCAATCCAGGTTCAATAAGTATCATTTTCTTAGCATTTTCCATATTAACTGGCTAGTCCACTTACTAATCCACTCAATATTGCACCTAATATTATTGGTAAGAAAGTCCCTCCTTTTTGTATAATAATATTTTTTCTTAGTTTATGTTTACACTTACGCACCAGTTTACGGAGTATATTTTTGTGTTTATTCAATTTTTGTTTATCTTGATCTTTAAGTGGTATCTTTCCTTGTAAAACGTTATGAATACATTCACAAATACAATTTATTTCTTTTGCATCACACGTTTTAAGTAATGCTCTTTGATGTTTTGGTTTAAGCGTATGCAAAGCATTTAGCAAATGTTTATGCGTTGTGACTCGACGATGCATCATTTAGAAATGATTTGAATTGTTTGATTCTTGGTGTATTTAAACTCTTTCGTAGGGACGTAGACTGTACAGTGACCATTAAATGGGAATACATTTGTCTTGATACGACAAAAATCATTTGTATTCTGTTTTAAATCTACCATTAAATATCCATGTGCTTCTAAAGTTGCATCCCTGTAGGCGTCTTCAATGAATTTTGTGTTATCTGGTGACACTTGTCGTGCTAAATATCTTATTTGAGTTTTATCTCGAGGGTTTTTAAAATAAATTATATAACTTGAGTTTAAAGAAATGTCTCTTTGACCTTTACCTTGATGAAATAAATTTTGTGTTAAATAAAATACACTAAGATTCCGGTGATGACTACCTTTTGTAAATATATCCACAATTCTTCCATCAGACTCTCTCATTAGATCATCAATAATAATAAGGTGTGGGTTTTCACCATCAAACATATTAAGATTTGGAATTCCTTGATGATAGTTAACATTTGGTAAATTATATAAAGGTTGCATTTCATCAAAGCACCATGTGATATGATTAAAATCACAATTACATATTTCTTTAACTGATTTTATGAAATTTGTTACAAAATTTGACTTCCCACATCCACTTGGTCCGGCCACAATAGCAGTAAACGGATGGATAAAGTGAAACATTTCACACGTCTAGAGTTTAAAGGGATGAAATAAAAAATGAAAATGTTGATGTAAAAATTTAATATATATAGCGAGGTAGCTCGTAACAAAGTTCGATACATCAGATTACCCGGAAAAATAATTAGGTTAGGTTAGGTTAGATTTTACAAACTTCCTATTTAATCTTATACAAAACACTATAATTGAACATTCCTATGACAACCATTGAATAGATTGGTACTGTAATAATCTGCTAATAACAGTACTATCATGGATACACTAGAATTACAAAAACATATGAAAAAGATTCATCCCAGTCTAGAAAATAATGTTTATGCTGCTAATAGACTGCCTATGTATACCCATGTACCAACGTATATAATATGCAATTTGGATGCGGATGATAAACCAGGTTCACACTGGGTAGCTGTACATATCGATACGAATGGCATCGGTCAATATTTTGATTCATATGGACGAACACCTGAGCGATATCATCTCCAGTTTTTGAAAAGGAATTGTAAGAGATGGGACTGGAATGTTGATAGGATTCAGAATGATTGGACTTCAGTTTGTGGTGAATATTGCTTAATGTATTTGCTATATAAGTTTCAGGGATATTCAATGCATAGTTTTACGAGCATATTTACAGGGAACACACTGTACAACGATATTTTAGTGGATGAGATGTTTCGCTCCTATTTTATAAGTAGATAAGGCTACAATTCCAATAAAAATGGCAGTAAAATGAATGTGTTTTATTGATGATTCAGAATAGCGAGGTAGCTCGTAACAAAGTTCGATACATCAGATTACCCGGAAAAATAATTAGGTTAGGTTAGGTTAGATTTTGATAAACAACGCCAGAAGCGAATCGCTTTTTAAAAAAGCAACAATTATAATAATATAGTACGATAATATATAAATATTGTTATAGTATTTTAGACGTATTTTTTCTTGAATATAATAATACATCGTTTGGTTAGAATAGCGAGGTAGATCATAGCAAAGAAGTTTAATACAAAAGCAGTGATAAGCGAGGTGCACAATGAGTAATAGATAAGAACGCCGAGTTGGGACGGTGTTGATAGATAAGGCCACCGGATATCAATTAGATAAGAGTTAATCGATCTGCACATCTCCGAAACCATGCATCCTATCGCTTCGGGAGTGAGTGCTATCGACTCAGCGTGGCCGCTTTAGTGGGAAAAGAGTCCAAACTTTTTTTTTTTTTTTTTTTTTTTTTTTTAGGATGGGGTACCACTGATTTGCGGGTTCGCCAACACGTGATTCACGCGAATCACAACTACTTCGGATGTAGTCGCAGCTAGAAGTTAATAGATACCTACATATAGTGTTCGTAAAATATAGTATCATATTAATATACATATATAGATGTTCTTACGAGCAATGCCAATATCATGGAGTCTCACATATATATACGTAGTATATTATTATGTATTAGTCTGTGCTTATATGCTGCGTATTCATGATAAATATTTGTGTTTGTTTGTTTGTATATTGCTGAAAATTGTTGCTCCTCACCAGTAATACTACAGAATATAATATAATAATATACTTGGTAATACGCAGTGTTGCCAGCAACACGTTTTTATAGCAATTCCGCATCAGGTTGATCCAATTTTTTTGCTGTTCTGTTCCTTTTAGAAGTTAATAACATACCAATAAGGATACCACGATCTCTTCTCCTTTCTAAGGCCTGAATATCCTGCTGTATTACTTGAATCTACTCTCACGGTGCATTTTTTGTGTAAAAATGCATCGTGAGAGTTTAAAAAATAGTTTGGAAAATCCAAAAGTGCACGCCTCATAATTTTTTTTTAATAATTATTTATTAATTATTATTTTTGTTTATTTAATAACAATTAAACCACATCGAATCAGAACCTGAAAAATGAAAGGGTTCTATTCCTGAGCATACTCAAGCGTAAGAGAAAAAAAAAGACTCGATTAGTAAAGTATTTCGGTCGCTTTCGTGTTAACAAGAAAATCCTCCGCACATACAGACACACGGACGTCCAAGACAGAACTTTTTTAAACTGTTTTTTAACTAGTTTAAATAACAAAAATGACATCAAAAATATCATGAATGTTAAAAATAGTGTTTTTTCTTAATATGTGTGTGTATGTATTATCTTACAAGTGCAATGTATGATACATAAAGACATTTTAAGTTTGAAAAATCAGATGTTTTGCGCGAAGTGACAGTAGTACCCACCTCAACGCTTCGCTTATGAGGCGTGCAAAAAGACGTGTGGTGTGGCACTCGGGGACTGCCGCGGTAAAGCTATTGCATAGCATGCCTTCAAGCCACACCTCCGAGCCCGTCGGAGTAGGGAGCGTGAGGTGTTTTCGTTACGGAATTTCTCGATTCGGTCCCCGCGCTCAAGGCCCGCGATAGAAGCTATGCAATAGCTTAAATTTTTAAGAAATTCCACATTAAAAGCTATAAACATAAAAATATGAATTATTCGATTGTTTCTACAAAACACAATATCAAGAATTAAACTCAAAGTGCAACAATATTCAAAGTTTCTATTTATACACGACCTAAGTACACGACAGTTGGAAAGAACTTGACCTAGCTGAATGTTGCCAGACCGGAATATATAATGCCGTATTAATGAGCTCTCATTTAAACCTGTTTATCGATTCTGTTTATTTTGGTATGGCAACTCAATGACAGATGGGTAAATGTCAGATGTTTTAGAATATTTTCCCCCATTGTTTGCGCACTTTCTTTTCAAAGGAAGGAAAAATGAATTCAATGAATGTACAAAATCTATCACAGCAGCTGACAGATTATAATCATGTTTTTACTTTTTGTTCCTTTTTTAATAAAACCACCGGCAGAAAGATAATTGTTGCAAAGTTTTATAGCGACGAATAGAATGTTTGTTAAAAATGGCTGACTGGATTTAGATTTAGCTTCTTTTTTTTATCTGAGAACTGAAGCTGTCTATAGTCTATACTAATATTATAAAGCTGAATAGTTTGTTTGTTTGTTTGCATGAAGGTTACAGGCTATACTATAATTATAATCACGCTGGACCACTAGGAGCGGAGCAATGCGGGTAAAACCGCACAGCTATAGTTACAAAATAAACAGAAAACAGACTATAATAGTCTTAAATTTATAGCTCACAATACCAGAAATTAATATTCTATATATTATGTTCAGTCCTAATACAAGAAATAAGTATCACTTATATAGTATGTACTAAACCTACTTATTAGCATATCAATAAATTTCTACTCACTACTATTTGATCAGCATACAAAAATTAAATCGACGCAAAAGCCTTGTCGCGAATTAATACATGGTATTTAATGATTGTGAATGTGGTCGTGACATTGAAGTTTTATCAAAACACAGTAGGCGATACCGCCTATGGGTGTTTTTGTATGTTTATAACAGTTTTGATACAGTGAAATCGTATTTTTTTTAATTATTTAGTACTAGCTGCGCTCCGCGGTTTCACCCGCATTGCTCCGCTCCTGTTGGTCTTAGCGTGATGATATATAGCCTATAGCCTTCCTCGATAAATGGGCTAACTAACATCGAAAGAATTTTTCAAATCGGACCAGTAGTTCCTGAGATTAGCGCGTTCAAACAAACAAACTCTTCAGCTTTATAATATTAGTATAGATTTACATATACATATATCCCAAAAATACATGGGTACTTTAACATCATCATCAGCCTATATATACGTTCCCACTGCTGGGACACGGGCCTCCTATGAGGGTACAGACTTGGTACAGACCATAATCCACCACGCAGGCCAAGTGCGGGTTGGCGGATGTCACATGTCGTCGAACTTTTGATTCTAAGACATGTTGCTTTCCTCACGATGTTTTACTTCACCGTTCGAGCAGTGGTGATGTTATCAACATGCGCAGATATATTGAAAAATCAATTCATTTCTTGAACCCCGGACTTGTAACAAAGAAGTGTTAAAGAATATTTGCTGGGCTAGGCGGTTAATTAAATAATTAATATTGGAACTGGAGATAGAGAGAAATTTTGTAACATTTTCAATGCTAATGAATAACAAAAAAGCTTGTAAAACTCGAAACATGGAACATTCAGAATCTCGCGTTGGAAATAGGATGAGCATGTGATATTGAAAACAAGACATATTTTTACGAAAAACGACACTTTCACATTATTTACTGTAATTTGAAAAATACACGTATGCGATATACTTTTATCTAAAGCTATTTTTTAATCATTATGCTCTTTTTTTTTATTGGTAATAGGGAAGCGCTTGACCACAATCTCGCCTGATGTTAAGCTGAGATGTGGTCTAAGATGGAACGCACTTCCCTAGAAGGTACCTGTTCACTCTACGCTTTTTATAGATACTAACGTAATTTATTAATATCTTAAATATTTATTCAGTAACAAATATGCTACATTTTTTCAGTCATTGAGACATCCTTTTAAGCATTGTGGTAGTCGGTAGAACATCTTGGCTCTTCCGACATTATTGTTACACGATTTACAATCTATTTATTTTATAGGCAGTGATTGGTTGACATGTAAAATAAAAAATGTTCACTTTAGAGATATATATGTGAGAGAATCATAACAGAGTAGTTGTTATGTGGCTATACCTTCCTATAATAATGTACTCTATGATGTACAACATAATGTCGATATTGAATTGATATGAAATGCATGGGCTTACGGGCCATGCTATGGTTTATATTCCTTGAGTCAGTAGCTCGATGATATAGTCTCGGTACTACCATCGACCGCGCAAGGTGTGCGCACTGAGTCATTATTTAATATTATTTCACATATCTACCTAATTATAATTAATTATGGAGAGTTATTTAAATTCTCCGACATATAATAAGTTTTATAAATCAATAAACCATATCAATATTTTCAATAAAATTTTAAAAAATCATGCAATATATTTCCGTCTCATGAGCATAAAATATAACGGTTATTCTTGAAGCGGTTGACAAAAGCATTGTTTGCTTTCGGGTCACATTTGTGGGACGGTTGCATCTTGCAAACAAAACAAATGTATAACTTATGCATATTTTTACCTAATCCGGTTAGAAAGACGTGTCAAAATATACTTAAAATATGTTTGTTTGTTTACTCAAATAGTTATCCATTATTATCTATTCAATTTAACACTGATAGAGGTAAGCCAAAAAAAACTTATCCCTCAAAATACAAAAAACAAAAACCGCTTAAAAATAAACCGTTTCAAATTATCCCACAAAATACAAAAACATGGTTACACGTGAGGGATGCTGCATCGTTACATAACGCCCTTGACCTTTGGAAGGTCGAGCAGCTGCTATCAACGATACTTGTCTAGCTCTCAGCGATTTTTTATTTATTTTTTATTTAATTATTTATTGCACACACAAAAGAAATAGAGACACATACAGTACAGATAATAGGAAAATAATGTGTACAAACGGTGGCCTTATCGCTAGGTAGCGATCTCTTCCAGGCCACCGTATGTATTAAGTAAGGAGAAACGTTAAAAGGAGGTGGGTGAGCAAAAAATAAGGCTTTAGGAAAAAAGAAAATATAATTATAAATATTCAATATATATTATATCTAGCGATCTTATGTAACAAACATTGACAATTGTTTTGGATTTTATCAATGTCCTACTAATATTATAAATATATAAATGCGAAAGTTTGTGAGGATAGATGTGTATAATGTTTGTTACTCTTTCACGCAAATACTACTGAACCGATTTCTATGAAATTTAGCACACATATAGATGGTAACTTAGATTAGGGTTTTTCTTTGAAAACGCGGGCGAAGCCGCGGGCGGAAAGCTAGTATATTGTACGTAGTATAGAGTATAGACGATACTTTAGTATATGTAGTAGAGTAAATCACTAGATACATACCTAGTATAAAACAAAGTCGCTTTCTCTGTTCCTATTTGTATGCTTAAATATTTAAAACTACGCAACGGATTTTGATGCGTTTTTTTAAATAGATAGTGATTCTCGGGAAAGGTTTTAGTCTGTCCGTTTAAAGTGGGTCAAAATCTTTCAAAATATATATTTTTAGGAGTAGGTTACATACAAAAATACAACCATATACCGTGCATAAAAGTCTACAGTCAACGAATACAGAACCTATTACGTTTTTGGGAACGATTAAAATAGAATATTTATTTATTGTGAACAGTATACGTTTTTGGGAATGATTAAAATTAACTATTTCTTTATTGTTGAAACAGTTAAAATTACAATACAAATGAAAGCAAAAATTCACAAAACAACAGTCTACGTAACGGCGCAACCACTAAACCACGAATTTTAACGTTTTTTCACGATTGACATTTTTCGGATGATTTATTTTCTATGGATCTAAAAGAAAGTCGAGTTAGTTACACCACTTATACCTCTAATTTTTTGTTATATAGCATGAAAATTTAGATTTTTAGCTTTTGTTTTGTTGGATAATAAGCGTAAAAATATTATAAAAAACCTACAAAAAATGTGTTCCAGCGGTACCAAAGCGAGTAAATAGTATATAGTTATATATGTGTACATATTATATGTCTATCTAGATCCTATTTTTCTCATACCAGAAAAATAATATACACACAAATTAAACAACTATTTTTTAACAAAAAATATGAAAACCAAGTAAATTCCTCAAAAATAATTCATCTGTTCATTCATCATTAAAAAAGATTCAAACAGATAAAATTTAAAATGTAGGTTACCGATCAGTTTTGCTTGAATAACATTTACGCAACAATAGATAGCCAGAGAAGTTATTTTTTGTATCAAAACTAGGTGAATATTCTTCGTGACCACTCTTTGTGAATTTACAACGATTATACCGTTTCCACCACGTTTCCTCTTTATAGTATTATAAAGGTAATAAGTTTAAAAACCATTGGAAATTCTTTCTACGGCTACTACATAATCTCCTTTTTAGATAGTTGTACCACAGTGTTGTACGTCAAGACTTGAGAAAAATCTCAGGCTTTTCTGGTATGAGAAAAATAGGATCTAGATAGACATATTATAATATGTACACATATATAACTATATACTAGTTACTCGCTTTGGTACCGCTGGAACACATTTTTTGTAAGTTTTTTATAATATTTTTACGTAGGTACCTTTTTTTAATTATTTATCTAGGTGACGCCTATGTGTTTTAATATACAACTTTATACTTAAAATATTAAAAATATGCTTATGAATGTAGTTTTTTATGTTAATTTTAAAGCTAAAAACATCTTAGATTTCAAAATATTTCATGTCACTTGCTAATTAATCAGATATGAGATAAATCGATATCTACTTTCGCTCTGAAATCCTTTCCAATTTCACACATCAGTTTCTTATATGTTCTCAAATACTATGTTAATTAATTAATGTATTCTAGCTTTAAATATATGTAAGAAGTGTGATTAACATATTTTTTGTACCTACTTAGATGGTTGGTAAGGTACATACCACCATGGAATTCTTTAGTTCGATACATGTTGTACGTACCAAAATTATGACAAAATCGGTCCTTTTGGAGCTGTTTAAAAATACATATATTATATCTATTATTTAACACATAAATATTATTATTTTAAAATTATTATTAAATACAGTTTTTTATATAATTTTTGACGCAAATCATTAACCCGTTGCACCAGGCCGACTCACGCTTGACCATTATTGCTAAAAATAACAAAAAATGCGAAAAAATACACTAGAAAGTATTCGATACATCGGTCGAATAACGGTGCGACCGGTGCGCAGGTGCCTTGCTCACCTTTAGTACTGCCTTGACTTTATATTTGTCTATATCGTGTACAAGTAAATAGTATTTAGTATTTCAACTAGTTACACAAAGAAATAATATAAGATACTAGTTTTCCTAATGTTTTCTTGACACTATTTTGGCGCAATTTTATGTAACTCAAAATCAAACATTTATTTATTCAACTGGTTTTGATGCGCTTTGGAATCTTCAAATACAGAAAAATTATAATTTACCCCCATTTTGCTTTCGTAAGATAAGATCACAGGGCAATAACGAAAACGACACAAAAAGTTATCGAAATCGGTCCAACTCGGTCCCGTGTGATGCCGGGAAATTCATTTTTTCATTTTTATTCATGTAGAGATCAGGTTAATTCTTTTGAATAATTTTTCTAAAATGCAGTTCCACAAAGAAGTTTGAACCAAATCATAATTAATTTGAATGATGTTCAGTTTTAGAAGTGTTAGTTGTGATGTTTATTTATGTTAAATATGCAATTTCTTTATTTTGTAGTTCAAAAAAGTTTTGTTGCAGTCTGTGGTTTTTGTTTTTTAGAATGGTTTGCTACATTTAGATCTAGAATTAAATTTTGTCCAAGTTTTTATAGATTACTAGCTTTCCCTCCGCGGCTTCGCCCGTTTTGTCTAAAATTGTACAAATAATATACTAAAACCTTCCTCGAGAACCATTCTCTCTATTAAAAAAACCGCATCAAAATCCGTTGCGTAGTTTTAAAGATTAGGCAGCACTACGGGTAAAACCGCGAGGCATAGCTAGTGTAGAGACTAGAGATATAAGCATTTTTATCGATTTTATATGCTTGTTAAGTTATTAGTTGTTATATAACTTATAAGGTTAATTTCACATTAAATCATCGAGCATTTATTCTCAGCTGCAGTTTCGAAATACGTAAAAATTTGAACAATACAATAATACATAATTTACACAGATATACTGGTATATAAATACAAAGTAGGCCAGACAGCTTGGCGCGGGACCAACACGGAGGTAATTGCACCATCCACAGTTCAACTAGGAATGTACTATTTGTAAAAAAAAATGCACATTTTAAAATATCTCAACTGGGAAAGTAGGTAGTATAGTTTTGTAAATAAAAATATACAAAATAAAGTTACAAAAAATTTACTCGTATCCTTCTTTTTCTATTTTATAATAATAAACATGAAAAAGTAAATAACAAAAACTTAATATTAGATAAATAGTTTTCCTTAATATCAATTAGGTACTTATTCTTTTACTAGTGGTCCGCCCCGGCTTCGCCCGTGGTACCTACATGTTTAAACTATCCTATCTCTCAAGTTGGATCGAACTGCACATGGTGTGCGAATTTTATTATAATCGGTTAAGTGGTTTAGGAGTCCATTGAGGACAAACATTGTGACACGAGATTTATATATATATATATTAAGATAACGGGCAATTAGAAACTCAAAAATGAAATCCCGATAAAATAAAAATTATATCCCCACTAAATAGGTAATGTTTTTAATCCTTCGTCTTATTTTGTCTATGGTCTTCTCAATAGAGGCGGTTTCTGCCAATGTCCAAAGATGAATGTAATACGTGGCTTATCTTTTATGTTTACAAATACTAAACCATAACCCACAAGGGTCAAAGACTGCATAACAATGTCAACAACACGTAACAGCGCTGCTCAGTGCAGAGGAAACTAAAATAATAAGTTGTTAGTATTCATAAAATTACTGAGAATTATGTATTATATTTTATAGGCTTTAAATTGAGGTTAGGTTTAATATAGAATGCTTTATTTAGATAAATCATACTAATATTATAAATGCGAAAGTTTGTGAGGATGAGGTGTGTATGTTTGTTACTCTTTCACGAAAAAACTTATGAACCGATTACAATGAAATTTAGCACACATATAGAAGGTAATTTGGATTAACACATAGGATAGGTCCTATCTCTGAAAACCCACGGGTACGGGAACTATGCGGGTTTTTCTTTGAAAACGCGGGCGAAAGCTAGTAGGTAATTCAATAATGTTGAGAATGGATTGTTGCAATATGTGCATATAAATTATAACCAATTTTAATATGGTTATGTTAATACATGTTAATAGAAATAAATAATCTCAATGGGTTGCCTGGGAGTGTTCACTCTTAAGTGATAAGGCTGGCCTCTAGTTATAAATGAGTTATAACTTTAAAAGGATATATTTATACAATAAAGTGTAATAAATAATGAAATTTCTTTTTTTTTACAATTTCAATATAAAGCAGTCATGAACATCATTATAGGTATCTGAGTAGGTACCTACCTCTTCAAGAAATTTTACACTACTTTACCACAGTATTACAATATCTATATAATATTGTAATACTGTGACTTTACTTATTTAAGATGTTTCGTGTATTATAAGGAAGTAAATGAATATATTTGTATAATAATCAAGTCTTAAAAACCACATTTCTGACAGGAATTTAGTGTCTATTGAAAAATTTTAATGTATTCATAATGTTACCATTTACACGCTTCATGAATATTAATTATTTTTCTATAAAACGGTAAGCTTCAAGGTTATTTTATGTTAATAACTTCTTAGTATAATATTATGAAACTTGTAATAAAATCTAGGTGGAAAAAATAAATTTGTACATACCTAAGTAATAAAAATATGTCGAGTAGGTACCTACTTTAGGATTATTGAGAAAGATTTACATTCTTCAATAATAGTAGTTACACATGTAGATATTATATACTTACTTGAATAATAAATTACTATTAACTTATTAAGTATTAACTATAAAAGTACTTACGTTAAACTTTTAATAAAAGTTAAAGGTAGGTAGGTACTTACATCATGATTCTTTTGCGATTTGCTTCCGTGCTCTCTTCCAAATTTCCAATCCCGCCAAAGTTTAAATATTTGCTTATTCTAAAATTGTAATGTTTTCTTATTTTTTCATTTCGATTTATTTTAATTACTTTTCTGTTTATAAAGTTAGTAAATAAAAAGAGACAAATACTTAGCGCCATCTAGCGTAGCACTATAAATTACTCATAACTTTCATTAATTTTTATTTATATTTATGCTTAAAATTCTATCCAGGCACAAATTTCATTCGTTTTTCGTATTAGAGATAAAATATTATGTAGTATCATCGTAGTATGAATCATTAATTTGATAAAAGCTGTCTTTCCGTAATTACCGCCATCTAGCGGATGTCGTGATAGACTCGACAAGACTTTAATGAGTTCATACCATTCATTAAGTAGTACTGGTTAATGCGGACAGATGGCGTTAGTATACTTACTTGAAACCAAGAAGCTTATATATAAGCTTCTTGCTTGAAACATTTCTTTTACTCGAAATATATTTTTGTTTATTGTGTTCGGGAAAAATTATTACTGAGGACTTATGCCGCTATTATTTTTTTTACGAATAACTAGTATATAACCCTTTTCGGTTTTCCAGTTTCCAATATCTTTCGTACTGTTTGTCTGTAAATTCAAACACTGAAAACTGGAATACTTTTCAGTATTTTAAATAGGTAAGAAAATCCGAGATTTTACTTATATTTATAAGAAACCTATAATTTGCATAATTTTTACTACCTATTTAATTTGAATAAATTGATCCCCCATTCCATTCAACAGTTATATTGGTGTCAATTGATATGCATACGGGCAATTCTACGCATATATTATTTGTAATTGACTGATATCAAAGCATTTTAATTGAATGCATTAGATTTTGTTAATATTTATTAGCTTTATTTCAATGTGTGACATAAAATATCGTCACAACTATCTTAGTTTAGTATTATTTCCAGGTAGGTATAAAAATCCTATATAATCCTAACCTATTCTATACTACATAATTTTATAATAATTTACTTGAGCTACTAGTACACTGTACAGTAGGTATTATAATAATATTATCTGTGCTAGAGGTAACAAGATTCCCTTAAATTTTTTATTGTACGCGAATAAATTGAAGCCCTTTAACAAATACTCTTTATTCTTATTTTTATTAAAGTTTTTACGTAGTAAGTAGGTATTTCTCTCTTTTCACCAACATGGTTTTGTTCAGCATAGATCTACTATGACCAACTTGACAGAGTTTACCGAAACCATTATCCACGAGCTGGATTCAAATAAACAAGTTGACACTATTTACGCTGACTTTAGCAAAGCTTTTGACAGGGTTCCACATCACATCTTGCTGCAAAAATTATGTGGATATGAACTCTCACCTATGTTTTTGAAGTGGATAAATTCCTATCTAAGCGATCGTACATTTTTTGTTGCTGTTAACGGGTTTGATGCTTCGCCACACAGTGTTACCTCGGGAGTTCCTCAAGGTTCGCACCTTGGTCCTGTTCTTTTTAATTTCTTCGTTAATGACATTCCAGAAATATTGAAAATCTGGTCAACGAGCATGCCAATTTCATTGATATTTTTCACGACAATTGTAATAAGATCCGCAAGTATTTAAAGGAATTATCTTAATTTTGTTTATTTTTTATTTATTTTTTTTGCTTTGTGTACCACATAGTGACTTGATTCAAAAATCATGTTGTGTTATCCTGTAAATGTTTGTCACAATTGTAATTTTTTTTGTTATATTATGTACCCTAGCTATAAGTATTGTTGTGACTAATGTTGGATGACCTAAATAAATAAAATAAAATAAACTTATTTTAATAAGTGTACACTTTTTAGTTTGTATTAATAAAACAATGCGTTTCTGTTTATATTTAAGTACCTTATCCCATTTAAAACCTTTTGACAAAATCTCACTTCCAACATTTGCAAAATATAATCCTAAGAATACAAAAAAGCCTTATCTTTGTAATGCGATAACATTTTCATTGAAACTTAAAGTTATTTGTTAATGACGTTCTGAGAATAAAAACAAAGCCTATTGTTATAGAATATCTTCATAATTGCGATTATGTAATTTTTGTTATATTTTTTTTTTTTTTTTTTTTTTACTCTAGATAGGGAAGCGCTTGACCACAATCTCGCCTGATGGAAAGCTAGATGCGGTCTAAGATGGTACGCGCTTCCCTAGTAGGTACCGGTTCACTCTTCGCTTGAAGACCCCCATATTGTACTCGTCGGGGAACACAGATTCAGGAAGCGCGTTCCAGTCCCTCGCGGTTCGGATGAAGAATGTGGAATCGAACCGCTCAGTCCGGGTGTTTTTGTTATATTATTATGAATTGTGTTTTAAGAAAATAAAATGAAATCTACACTAATATCTAATATTCTAAAGAGATCTATTTTTTTTGTTACCCATGATTTAATCCAAAAATAACTTGACCGATCTTAAACCAAGCGACACAATAGCTAGTTGAATAAAGGGTTTTATAAAAAAAAATGGGAGCTGGTCTCCACTAATCCTGTGAACCGACTTTGATGAAATTTGAAATGGAGACAGTTGCAAATAAAATAACACCCACTATCGGAAATCTAATTATTATCTATATTTTAAAAAGTTGAAGAAATTGTTTGCTTGAACGCGCTAATCTCAGGAACCACGGGTCCGATTTGAGAAATTACTCCACTGTAATTAGAAGGCTAAAGGCCATCTAAAGGCACAATAAGACTATAATAGGAGCGGAGCAACCGCGGGGCACAGCTAGTAGTCATATATTTTTAAATGTAACAACATTTGCAGACATAATCGCGGTCAAGTGGTTGTCGTGTTAAGTTTTTTTACCTCTTCCATACAACTTGGAGATCAATCAGTATTCGCCTGACGTTCCAATAACCAATGATTAGCATATGAACTATATTGTTATGGTAGGGTTGTCAAATTTTATTTAAAAATATATTTATTGAGCTTCTGCAGAAGCCAATGTTTTGTTTTGAATTTGATGTTCTCACTCTATTCCTGAAAGAACACGGGGAGTTTTGAGAAAAGCACCGTTTCGTTTCTAAGCAGCAATACCTACACGCGTGTGTTGTACACTGTCATATTATGTGCTATAATTATTATCGCTGGCCATCAGGTGACGCGCAAGCTCCTTTTGACCATTATTCAGTTAATCATATCTATTAATTACTAACTTAAATCATCTGTCCCTTTACAAAACAGGATTAGTTTAGATGTACATAATTTGATAACCGCGGACTGCATGGAGTTCCACTGCTGTTATATTCTAATAGCTTACATCTAACCTTTAACAATATAATTGTGAATAATCCGCGAGGATGATGGTGACTATTTTACACAAAATCAGCTGGTCTGGCTGAATTTGAACCTGGGCACGAAGAGGAAAGTTTCAGGCTCTAGCTAGTATAAAACAAAAAGAAATAGGTAACGTGGCAACCCTACCCCACATACATAGTCATACGCCACGCCTCGCCTATCGTCATGTTCCACTTCATAAGACGAATGATTTATAACAAACAAATGTAGGTATGTTTTGTGCGGGATATTTGAATAATATATACAATGACCACGATTGCAAATGTCAGATAGGTATGTAGCTGTACTAGTTTCTTTATATTGTTTGCTTGAGTTATATTCAATTTTATTTGTAAAAGAAGTGCTAACTTTTTATTGTGGAAATTTAAATTAGTGGAGCAGTAAAACGATCTATTTGTTTTATTTCAAATACTTAAAAGAAAATTATTATTTTAACCATAGAATCGGATGTAGCTTAAAAATCTACGATATGTTATATAGGTATATGTCATGTTAACATCTAACACTTTTCTTCATCTTCTCCTTAATAATAGGACCGCCCAACACAGAGACTTCGCTCATAATTTGGGAGAGTCAGGACTTAAGTTGTAGTTTCACCGGCTTTATGCAGACTATATTTTACGTAACCTATCGTTCTAACAAACTTTATAAAAGTCATAATTAGTGTTCAAAGTTTTTTTTAATAAAATAAATCTTTATTTCACCTTTTGATTGTACAAAATTGAATATAAGGCTCTGGACCTGTGTTAAAAGAGCTAGTCTCTTCCCTGAATACTTTATTACATATACATATATATACTTTATTATATTATAATTAGTTTGAACTATCAAACTCAAACTCAAACATTCATTTATTCAATTAGACTACTATTTAGTAGCACTTTCGAATCGTCATTACATAAGTATTTTTAACATTTACCACCGATTCGGAAAGCAGTATCTATGGAGAAGAATCGGCAAGAAACTCCATAGTTGCTCTTTTAAAATCATGACAATAGACAATATTACATAATATGTAACTTATATCTAACTACATAATATATTATCATAATATGCCAAAGAACTGTCCTGTGGTTTTTACGCGACAACCCTCCATGGGTCTTTATCGTCCATATATTCCTGAATACTGTAGTACGCTCTCTGAACTAGTACATTTTTTATATAAGTTTTAAATTTAGAACTACTAAACTCTTTAATATTGTGAGGAATTCTGTTGTATAAGCGTATACCTTGACCCATAAATGAATTTTTAACTTTAGCTAATCGGAAAAATGGCATTTCAATTCTATTCCTGTTCCTTGTGCCATAATCGTGTCTATCTCCTACTCTTGTGTGTAAGTCGGAGCTTTTGTGTACATGCAAAATATTATTAAATATACCTATACTGTGATGGTACAGTAAGGATACCAGTATTCTTAAAATGATCTCTTAGTGAATCCCGAGCACGTAAATTATATATAGAGCGAATGGCTCTTTTCTGTAAGATAAATATAGTTTCTATATCTGCAGCCCTGCCCCACAATAGAATTCCATAGGACATAATGCTATGAAAGTAGCTGAAATAAACCAATCTAGCCGTATCTTCATCGGTGAGATGCCTTATTTTTCGGACTGCATATGCAGCTGAACTGAGCTTACCTGCAGCGGTGTTGACATGGGCTCCCCACTGTAGTTTCTCGTCCAATGTTAACCCTAGAAATACAGTAGACTCAGTAGGATGCAATACCTCCCCGTTCAAGGTAATATCTCTGTTCAACTTTTTTACATTAGGAAGTAAAAATTCAACACAAGTGGATTTTTTGGCATTTAATAATAAATTATTGGCAGTAAACCATTCAGATATGTGTAAAAGAGCACTGTTCACTTCGTAAACATTTGGGTCATGCCTATCCACATTAAAAATTAATGAGGTATCATCTGCAAACAGAACTATTTCACACCTATCCTGCAAATAATAGGGAAGATCATTGATATATACCAAGAACAAGAAGGGACCTAAAATTGACCCCTGTGGGGTCTCTGTTCGTTTAAAGTGAGTTAAAATCATGGTTAGAATCGAGTCTAAAGGAGTCGGTTACACACGAATATAGGTACAAACATACAACGGAAGCTAATAAAATAATAATGTTAATCACTATCACTATCATCACTACATAGTATAAAACAAAGTCGCTTTCTCTGTCCCTATTTCCCTATGTCCCTTTGTATGCTTAAATATTTAAAACTACGCAACCGATTTTGATGCGGTTTTTTTTAATAGATAGAGTGATTCAAGAGGAAGGTTTTAGTATATAATTTATTAGGTTTTAGACAAAGCGGGCGAAGCCGCGGGCGGTAAGCTAGTAATAAAATAATATTATATGTAGTTTCGAAATTGTTTATGGCTGACGAGAAATCATACGTCAATATGCCAGAGACAACGGTCTCCGAGATCCGGTGGGCAAATCATAGAGATAAAAATAGTCACGTTAAATTACTTATTACTTCCGTACCGTGGGCTATTGCAATGTACCGGTTTGTTACGGCTTACGTCAATATTATAATGGCACAGATAATGAAATAATCGCTGTTTATAAGATACAGATAAAATAAACTATAGATGTTTCATCGAGATATAACGTAGTACATATATCTCGATGAGATGTTTATTTTTTTTTAAATAAAAAGACACTGTCTTGAAGGAGATTATATTTTATGTTCTGTGAATCATAATTTTTGTTGTAATTTTTATTACTATTAATAATTTATAATATGGTACTTAGGTAGGCCGTACATATTTTACATATGTATACTAGTATAGATATATTTTATTGATGTGGTAATAAACAATTATGGGGGAAAATTATCATATTTTATAGATATTATATTTTTAGGGTCAATTAATGTCATCATTAAACATGCGGGTTGACAGCTGGTTTTTTATCAATCCACATCGATATTAATGATTTTATAATTTTTTGTGAGGGATCGTAGTATAGGTTTTACTGACATGTGCCTAAAGTGGATTTTGAGATGAAGATGGTTTATTTATATGTATTGAATGGTAAATATTAAAAATATTATGACGATTCAAAAGTGCTTCTAGAAGAAGTAAGTATTGAATAAATAAATGTTTGTTTTGATTAAGGTACCTCTAAACTTCCCAAAAAGTTCGCTCGCAGCTCACCTTATTTTGCGACAGCCCTTTTACAAATTTACATGACGCATTTCACCACCTTTTTCCTCGAAAAAACTATAAGTAGCTTGTTTCCTGAACATTACTTAGGTACATATCTATATAATTACAAAACAATGAAGATAACTCTACCATTATTTTTTATGTTTGTAAAACTGAATTTTAACTTTTTAGTATGTACATACTTATTATTACGATACAGACTGATAGTCGAAAGGTTTGCGTATATAGAACATAAATAATTAATTGTCATACATAATTAAGTAGGAAGGTATTTTAATGAATTCGACGAAATTTTGTAGAACTCTATTATCTATATTATAATATCAGCTTTCAATGTTTCGTTTGTATTATTTTATTTTTATAAAGTTTTATCTAAGTCAAAGTTAGAGCCGAAAACGTCAGTCGTTTAATAAATTGGAGTCCATTGGGTGCAATTAATAATTTAAGTCGGCTGCCTGTAAATTGGCTAAATTGGTACTCGTCATCCTAATCATTTTTATATCACATAAGAACAGAACTTGTTTGAATGTATTTCATGTTCATAGAAATGTAAGAAAAACCTTTAAATATAACGAAACAACGTTGGGATAGTAGACCTTAACTAGCAGTTAGGTAACTACATGATATTCGTTAAAATCAGAATAACTTAGAAAGGAAATTCAAGAAATACTTTTTAAAAATAAATCGCATGCTCGTCGAGTTTGCTCTATCAGTAGGTTTTAAATAATAGATAGAATATGAGATTTTACACTGTAAATAACATCAGTAATGTATTTTCAGACAGTATAGCCATTGAGGTTCCCGCCAAAACTGAAATGTCATATCTTCCCGCGCATAGATTCACAGATTTTAAATGCAAAAGCATAGAGTACAAATTGCAACGTGTCTTTGGTGTGTTGAAAGTGGAATAATTTTATGAATGAAAGCGTTGTGCGTACTTTGGTTTCATTCATTAGTAGGTTTATACCTTAGGGCCGATACCGCAAATTGGAATGGTCTATTTCTTTGTAGCCGTATCAAAGGAGTGTCGAAACAGTAATGGGAGCGAAAATAAATGCTTTTAAATATGCGTGTTGTAATTTTAATGGAACTACCAGAGGTTAGGGTTACGTTTTTAACGTTTTAGAAATGTTTTGACGTGACAACGTCTTATAATTCGATAGAACCGGCTGCACGCACGAAAAAACATGACTCATGCGGCGTTACCTCGCTTTGAGGCGTTCCATGTAAGGCTTGAGGTGCAAGCGAGAGCGCGGAACGAGCGACAAAGAAGCACAAACGATCACGTATTCTATTAAAATTGAATCGTGATTTAGTTCAAAACTGAAGGGACGTTAATTGGGTTATCAGTTTTATTAAATAAACGTGATTTTGTGGTAATTGACGCCAACAACCCTCCCTTCCATGTGTATTAAATACATGTCTGTTAAAGCTAAGAAAATATTTAAATTATCTTATGTAACGCAGGATCTTTTCTTTTCTACTATAGTAGCCTAGACCAATTTAGGCTCTGTGACACAAAAAGGCTAGTGCAGCACATTTAAAAAACGTAGTTGATTTACTCTAGGAAAGAAGGAGGAGTATTTAAAAATACACTTCTAGATAATAAATAAATTTGTTACGTGCCAACGTCTAGTACAATGAATATCTTTGATTAAAATCAATAACGTCTGTACAAATGAGAAAATTGTAAAAAGTATGTAAAGATATTATGTAATAGTAGTCCATACTTGCGAACTCTTTCTTCACGAAATAAGTTTATGTAGAATATGATATTGAATAGAAGCTTAGAAGAAGAGTTAAACAACATAATAATTCGCAATCATATTATATCACAGTTAAATAACATTTGCATAAATGACTACAAAAAAGGCCTATATGTCATTAGAAGTATCTACATTTGCAGGAAGCGTTCATTGGATTATGAGCTGATGATCGAATAAGCATAACTGCCCTATATTTCTATTTGCTACATTATAAAACACAGAAAAGTTGTAGTAATTCGAGTATGGGTATTTAATAAAATATTTACGGGCAACAAACAAGATCGTTTTAAACGTCCGTTTATATTGGAACTAGGTTTCCGCCCGCGCAGTCAAAGAATCATCGTTGTCACGTTCAACTATCGTCAGAAAACCGACTTTACAGACCGCCAATTTTTTTTTCAAACTTATTTTCAATAACTGTTCTCAACATTTAACATTATTATTTACATCAATTGACTCATAATAATGCGCCAGTAAGTTCTGAACAAAGCAAACCGCAAGTTCACTAGAGTAGGTAGGTATTATTAATTATTTACTTAGCAGAGACACGATAATGATATTTTCCTTGATCATTCATTTACATAATATAATTAGTTTCACAAATTATAACAACATTTTAACGGGTTACAAAATACCGAACAACAACACAAATATGCGGGCATAGATTACAAAATATTGAAATGCATTATAATTTATAATGTTTGAACTACGAGTTAAACTCGCGCGCATATTTATGTACATAGATCACACATGATCTGCTTTATCTAATGCACATTGCATTTGCTTTTAGTATGTAGTGCGATTACGCCACGCCTCGTCCTACAGAAATAACATAGAATATCGGTCACAGACTCCGTGGAGAATGAACGCATCGCATTAATTGATGCTCTGTACATCACTATCGCGCTGGTCGGCCCGCGCGCGGACGTTTCCGTTCGATTTTTAAAAGAAAAAAAAGCGCGAAGCGTCGAACTTGACAGTTTAATTTTTTTCGATCTCTTGTTTTCATGTTGGCACAGATTCATAATAGCGAATTTTATCGGCCCGTATCAGAAAGGTTAACAATGGGTCTGCGGACGAGGTTTTGTAACGTTTATGTTAGGAAGAAAATGTCACGATAAGCAAT
The DNA here is from genome assembly GCA_029959065.1 of Colias behrii. NCBI lineage: Eukaryota > Metazoa > Arthropoda > Insecta > Lepidoptera > Pieridae > Colias > Colias behrii. Next base: position 1,979,048 of record JARWMC010000017.1, on the reverse strand, counting down.
CGCGGCCGAGTGCAAATGTCGCCGATATCGCTAAACAGACACTAAATGCGTTCAATTGGAATACAGTTACGGTGTGCGGAGACGTATTGAGGCTTGTCCTTTCGCGGAATCCCGATCGTTGAATCATACACCGGTTATCGTGTTTTGAAACGAGCGGCAGAATGGTTGAGGTCACAAGTTGGATTCCGCACGCCGTAGTAGAAACACTGCGCGATCGCTCTGCGCAGCCGGTCATCGCGTGGCTCACGGCTATCCGGGGCTCCATAGAAGAGTACGATCCGCTCGTGCTGGTCCGCCCGGCTTCTGTGGTCTCGCACGCGTCAGAATCGGACGGCGCGTTCGATGAGATCCTATCGCAACTAGGAAAGGAGATCTACAAACTGAACGAATACCAAAGACACCTATCCCCGCAGCAACCAAACGTATCTCACAGTATTTTGAACATTTTCGACGAATGCCTCGAAAGCATAAACGTCCGCGACAAGGAAACAATGCCAAATATTCAACCAAAACAAAACAGTGTAAACAGTGACAGTACATTGACGCAATCGGATGTCCCTTTCGCGACAAGCACGCCGTCCAAAAGTGCAAGCGCGATGGAGAATAGAGTTGTAGAAATAGTGCCGCCGATACCGTCGCGGAGGAAAATAAAAGCGGCTTCAATAACATCTTCCAATTACGACAACGTGGACTTCAAGGACACAATCATAAAAATGGAATCAGATAGCGATTCGGAGAGCACCTGTTGGAGTTACAAGGAGTGTAATCCCGGGGAGGTGAACAAGGACACGTACGCGGAGGTGTGGTCGCACTCGAGCGGCTACCACAACTCGGACGAGATCCTGCTGCGGGTGCTGTCGCAGGTCGAGCAGCACGCGACGATATCTCGGCTGTCGTTCGACACGGCGAGCGACTTCACACCTCCGCCGTTCTCCGTGTACGCGCTGCACGAGGTGGAAGACAGGTGCGCCTCAGTCGCCGCCATGACGCCGGACAAGCCGTGCGACGACGGCTACGAGCCGGTGCGAGACGCGTTGACAGATGAAAATATTTACGAGGAAATCGAGTACGGTTACAGTTACACGGACGAGGGGTGCTCCTGTGGAGGAAGTGTGGACGTGGAAAGTTTAGTCAGTGCTAGTTCGGAGGGTGTGGGTCGCGACAGTCCCTTATATGCGAATTTAAGGGATAACGACGCGTATGCGATACCACCTGATGTGATATTTTGGAAGAATCAGCTTCTTGATCCGTTTTGTAATGAGGATGAAGAGGATGAGGTGAGTTTTAAGTCATAAACATTATTTTAAATTGTTTAATTGCTACCGATCACTAAACATAACGTATCTTTATTAAAAGTATCAAGTTTGACATTAGTTTTCAACTTGTAGAGACGTTTAATATGGAAAAATCATTATTTGATGGATATTCACTTATAGTAACTAATGTTTGTAAAATCGTCTTAGTACTTAGTTCCAAGATTACTAAGAAACATCAGGTACAAATGCCGTAAGCTACGTTACTCGCTGATAATTTAGCTTTACATAAGATAGAGTTATTAGAATCGGTCCAGTAAATGAGTTTATACGTAACAAACGCACATCCAATTAATTTTAATATAAGTTATGCCTTTTCCATTCTACAATGTCAGTTAAAAATTAAAATACTAAAGTGATAAACAGTATTTTTGCGAAGAGTAAAGCGCATATTTGTAATGCCACAGATAATATCAACGTAATGGTTTGGCGCCATTTTTATCTCGTTTATTTAACAAAGGATTGAATTATTGCGTCTGAATAATTGCAAGAAACATATCTAAATGATAACGCGGTGTTGGTTAGACATGATTGCTTGTTTTGCTTGTAATTCAATAATGTTCAATTATTTAATTATTATCGATAACGTTAATGAATAGATAAGTACATAGTGGGTATAATTGTCTGCTAGTTAGTATTTAGTAAAACCCTAAACATGTTTTAACTAGTTAAAATTAGTGATGATCCTTAAATAATGTTCTTAATCCATAGTGTTCTTAGGACAACTAGCTGACCAGAAAATAATTGATCTATCAGGACACCCATACATTGGACACCCAAAAAATGTGTTTACGAACTATTAGTATTAGCAAACCATATCACCGAAAAATTTCATAAAAATCTGTCAAGTCGCTTCAGAAGAGTCAGGCTACAAACATTATGGCACGAAAATGATTAAATAGATTTTAAAATATCAGGGGCCGTATTATGACCTCTTATTCCCAGTTCACGACGTGAATTGAACTGACTGGCAAATTCTTAATACCATATTAATTAACCATGGCATGGATGCAATCATGATATGAATTCGCCAGTCTGTTCAATTCACGGCCTGTCTAGAAATAAGAGGTCATAATACGGCCCCAGTAGACACTTCAAACAAAATTGATGTAATGTTGACATCATTCTAATAGTCCAATAATGGGATTGCGACACCCGTTATGGGCAACAAATTAATATTCTAACAAAATACATTACCATAAACAGTGTAACGAGGCTAGAGCCAATTATAATAAAAATATAGACGCTAAATTGAATTGTAGGTACCTATATGTCTTGTGGTTTTACAGTTTCGTCGTTAGATGGTCGCAAAAATATTTAAGTTATAGAGTTTTGTTTTGGCTCTACATTATACCAAAGTTTAATTATAGCATTTTAATCAAGTTTTACTGAGAAATCTATACCTATATTGTGCAGCGAAGTGTTTTTTCAATTGTTTGGTTGAACGCGCTAATCTCAGGCAGATCAAGTACAGAATTTGAAAATTTATTTCATGTAGATAGCCCGATTATCGAGGAAGGCCTATAATAATATCATCAATCATCATGCTTAAACCAATAGGAGCGGGTAAACCAGCGGGGCACAGCTAGTGGAACATAAATACATCTTTTTTTTTCGCTTACACGTATTCAAATATAGCATTTCCAAGAGAATTATGTAAGTCGTAAAAAGTTCAAATATCAACCCATTGTTTTGTTACCTGTGTGAGGTAATTGTGATCGTCTTTTTCTTTCTCCATACGTGTGAGAGGGATGGAAGAGAAATGCATTGTCTCAGGTTATCGTTTCTTGTAAAAGCGAGACGGCGATAGTAGAAAGTTTTGAATGAATTTTATAGGCGCGGTAAAGCCCATTCAGTTCTTGGTATTATTTTACGAATTCCCGCAATATTATTAAAACTTAATACATATTAGTCTATTGTGTGTTGTTTTAAATGGGATTAGGGATATTTCAATTTTTAATGCGTAAGCAGCGTAAGTTAAAAGTACTTGCTTTGATTTTCGTATTTTAATCTAGGATTACTCAACCCAGTTAAAATTTACTTCACAAAAATTTTTATATTAGTCCACAAGGTAATTATAAAATGTGGCAATATATATTATGCGCCTTGCAACAATTTCTGTTTATATTTTACCCGTTTCCTTTATTAGAAGGTCATTTCGTAACAAATAGTTGATCGTAGCTGACAGTGTAAAATGTGACTAATTTTTGTTTGTAATTCAAATAATTATTTTGTAAACAATATTAGTCGTTATAAAATAATTAGATGTTCATTAATGACTAATAATTTTACGTGTAATTCTAATGATTCATGATTATTATTATAGCCTTGTCTTTTCAATGTAACATTAAAGGATAGAACTCTTATAAGCTTAGATACCTACTATTTCTCGAGACATTTGAACATTTAATTGTTTATAATTTTACTGAAAATTAAAATACAACGATGAAAATTCAGAACACAGATATTAATATTCAGTTTTACATAAGATACATCGCGTGAACACAAAAATGTTTACACAATAATAGTTTTTCAAAATGACGAAAAAACTTTTTAGTCCAATGCAATTACTTTTCGGTTCATTAAACACAAACATATCTGCTGATAATTGCGACATTCATGAAAAATTTTTATTGCATGCTCATTGGAAACTCGTATTTCTTGTTATTACATCAATATTCCCTTGTAGGTATTCTGCGGATTCCATTGTTGACTTCTTTTTATAATTGCGGCCCGAGGACAGACCCCGGGTGAATCTCGGTCATAAGTGTTTATAAAATCATGTTTTACTGCAATATTTTTATGAATTTTGTTGTGGTTTGTGTCTATAGATATTATTACAATAAATTATAAATAAAATACAACTTAAAACTGTAAATAAATACTGTACTTGTAAGGAAGAATAATATATCAAACGTCTTAAGAAATATTATAACTTTTTTTTTTCTCCGTTTAAAATAAAATAATTAGGTATTATTTATCCCAATGAATTATTACTTATAACTGTATGACTTTTTTATCCGTCGGAGATAATGTAAGATGGATCGAATTGGGGTCAAATGTTCTTTTTTGAACTTCTTCATCAATGTTTATCGTTCTTTATGAGACAAATATTGATATCATTTGAAATAATTTAACGAAATTTAAAATTAAAATTTAAAATCCTCTTAATTTATTCATTATATTACATATAACATAGTTTTGAAGTAACCAAAAATACTTTTAATTAATAGTTACATGCGTATCTACTAATACTCGTGTAAAAGTCGTAAATTAGTCTTCTAAACGTAAATAACATGAGTCGAGTAAATTTGGGTTCACTTCAATCATTTGTTATTTCAATTGAATAGGTATACAATGATAATCCAATACAATCAAAAAAGATCCAATACAAAAAAAATACCTATGTGTGTATGGTTCTGTATACAATATAGTCATATTGTAGAGTTGTAAGTTCAATATTTTCAGTAATTTTATCGACATTATTCATAAATTATTATATATTTTGAATACCTAAGCCTGGAATTTTAATATATCTAGGTAAATAATATTTTTAATCTATAAATGAGTTTTCTAAACTCTAAAAATTACCTATTTTATTTCTTAATTTTTGTTACATATTTTCAACTATTAGGTAAACTATATTTTTACAAAGGCTTTATATGAAACCAATAAAACAATAATCAACAGATCCCTAACTAATGATTTACGACGTGACTAATTATATGAAGAGCCAATTATTACGTGAAAAAACTCTTTATTCTGAACAATTATGCGTAACTGACTCAATTATAAACGATTACTAGATAGTTCGATGCACTTTTTAACAAAAAAAGAGGAGGAATCGTCGGAATCTATGTATTTTCCACCATTGCTATCACTATCAGCTGCAGTATTAGCTTAAACAGATTTGAAATCAATATTATCTTGTATTAACGTATTTACTAGAATTTTACAAGGCCAAGGTTAAAGATCGAATTAAGGATCCAGGAAAAATCATGATACATCTTAAAATGTTTTAGGCTGAAGGGATTTAGGTGCTCCATAATAAAGTCATCTGTCTGAAAATGAAATGAAGCTTTTTGTATCTTTTGTTGCATTTTAAAAATAATGGGTCATTTGGGAAACATTGCCATGTTGATATAAGGAATAAAACTCTGGATATAATCCATTTTTAATCGTAGAGCGGATTGTTAATTTTCCAGAATAAGTTTATCGAGCATTGTTTTATAGATTTAGATCGTAGTAATATGTAAAAATTCTAATTTATAGTACCTATTTGTTAGTAATTGGGATACTATAATAAAGATAATTAAACTATTAAAAAAGATTGAAATAAAAAGTTTCTATAAGTGTTCTGGCCATCTGTTTAAGTGTTATTGACTATTAAAGCAATGTGTGGGAATCGATATAATATCAATCAAATAATTGTTATGAAATTAATATAAAAAGCTAAACGATATATTCATGAGATTTTACTTTCACCTCTTATTGCGTGTCAATTTCATGATTTATTCGGATTGACAGTTAAAATTATTAATGTATTGTTTACCTAAGTCTGCAATTACCATTATTGATTATAAGTTCAATAACCTCTTGTTATTGTGCTATACACCTATCTATACGAATATCACATGTAGGTAAACAAACCACACACACCTACGCATGTGTACAAAATTAACTTTAAGGTTAGGTCGTGATGTCAATCGAATGTTATCGTTTTTTATGAAAACAAAATATCGCTTACCTGTAAATTTTGCGGCTGGGAGTTTAAAAAACAATTTATTTTATTTAAAGGCTAAACAAATCATAAGGTTTATAAAAAAAAAAAAATATATTTATCTTATACAACGACGCGGACGTCAATAATACAATAGTCACGAAAAGTATGACGATTTTTACGGTATCAAAATGACGTCAGAAATCGGAACTAAGACATATTTCACCTTTTTTCGCAATTGGTGACTAATGCATGTTTTACTATCTGTCGAATGGTCACAGTTAATATAAGTATTTTTATTTATTTATATGCTGATGATTAACTAGACCGCCTCCTTGGTACAGTGGCTGACGCGTGAGCGTAGAACCGAGGGGTCCTAGGTTCGATTCCCGGTGGAGACGAAGAAAAGAAATGTCTCGGTCTGGCAGGACACAGAAGGCTGATCACCTACTTGTCCCTAAAGAAAATCGATCAGTGAAACAGATGTATAATGCATCTGCCCCTTACCCCACTAGGGGACATGGGACTTCACTTAATGATTAACTACATAAAAGTATGTCCTCTTTTATAGCCCGTGGAGCAAACCCAATAGAAACGGTATCTGTGCATACAAAGTCTATGAAAATAATACTCCATATTGCTGTTACTATTTGCAATTTTTCAATATACGTAGTGACGTAAAAGTCCGTTCTCATTGGACTTTGATAGTCATTGATAGTTAGCAATTAGCATACGTCATAATGTGACACATAGTTGTTATCTATTCCGTTACAATGATTATTACATTAGAACTAATATTATCTGTATCCTATCCCGCTAATTTTGTAAATCCCACTTGAATGTGAAAATGTTCAAAATATTGAGTTGGTTTGGAGATGGTAACTAGCACAATATACAGATGTCGTGGCCATATCGTAGATTTACTCATTTCATGATATGATCGATCATTTCACGAAATGGTCGCATTTCATGAAATGGCCAACATAGTTTGATCAGATCGATAAATCGTCGACGTTTCACGATTTGGTCATCCACATTTGGCCAGATCTTATAAAATATAAAGAGTCCATAAAATATTAAAAAAATACAGAATATTCTAAAAACTTGTTTAATGTCATTTAAGTTAGTGCCGCGGCAGCGGCCGGCGAATGCCAGAAGCGAATCGTTTTTGCAATAGAAAACAGTTAGGTTAGGTTAGGTTAGGTTAGACTATGATAAACAACGCACGAGCCGAGCGAGCAGGCAGCGGCCGGCGAGTGCCAGAAGCGGATCGCTTTTTAAAAAACAAACAATTATAATAATATAGTAGGATATATAAATATATATCCTAAAAGAAAAAATGCGTCTTAAATTATTTTATTTAAGACGCATTTTTTCTTCAATACATATAAGATATCCACATTTTCCATAGTACTCGAACCTCTTCGTCGTAAATTCTTTGCTATGACTTTCTTCATATTGTTATTAAACGAATTATGAAGTTTTTAACTACGAATAATTAAATTTTCGCGAGCGGCCGCCATCTTATCACATAACACAGAGCTTGCAGCGCCTCTACCAATGATTAATGTAACTATTTTACGATATGATCAAATAATTTTGATCATTTCATGAAAAAACCGCGCGTTTAGTTGGCTATATCGTGAAACGATTTCTTATCATTGATCTGCTCAAACCACATCATGATGTGGCCAAACTAAATTGGCCATTTCACGAAATGCGACCATTTCGTGAAATGGCCAATCATTTCATGAAATGAGCAAATGTACGATATGGCCACGACACAGATACAACCAGTAGGGTATCTTCATACAAAACGTTCGAAATGACTCACGTACACAAGCAAGCGTGTTTACAAGAATCGTCAGGGTATTCTTATATCTGTCAATAATTGTGCTAATACCCTTACGATTCTCGTATTACCTAGACTAGCTATACTGGATTATCTATACTATATATTTTGTATTTATCATTTATTTATTTTAAATATCCTTCCTTATATAATGTTAGGTGTATTTCAGGACCGCTACTTAAATGTTATTTGTTATTATGATTAAAAATAACTTATGGATTTTCCCCTTCGTCGACCCAGTACCACCCAGAACATTGATTTTCCCTAAGATTGTGTTTTATCCGGTTTGACTCATTATGATCTCGATGAATTATTCTTATTGTTGCAGAAAGTTTATTATATATATACTAGCTGCTCCGCGCGGTTTCACCCCCGTGGCTCCACTCCTGTTGGTCGTAGCGTGATGATATTATATAGCCTATAGCCTTCCTCGATAAATGAGCTATCTAACACCGAAATAATTTTTCAAATCGTACCAGGTGTTCCCGAGATTAGCGCGTTCAACCAAACAAACAAACTCTTCAGCTTTATAATATTAGTATAGTTATTATATTTCATTCATATGTCCATTAATATTATGATTTTCTACACTAATTCGTTACTTTAAACTTTGTTAGTAACCTCATTGATTCTGCTAATTATTTATTTTTATTTTATTTATTTATTTATTTCATTTATTTCAGATAAAGTATCCATATAATTGTTAGTAAAAGGGCCTTAAAAACTATGTTAGTATTACAATTCTATCTAATATTAAAAAAACAATTTTATATCACAACCTGCTTGAGACATGGATTTTGACCCAATGTCTCAAGACATCGGTATCCCATCTGTCCATGAATACAGCTAGGATGCCGCTGGACGATTGCCGGACACGGCGCATCATGGATGCCGCTCTTTTTCGCATGATTGCGTGGAATCCGTCCGTGCGCGCCTCCGCAAACATTCCTGACGCACTGCAGTATCTCGGCAACCCCAGCAACATCCTAAACATATTGTTATACTGAACCCGGAGGGTATTGATCGCCCTCTGGGTGTAACTAACCCACAGGCTGCACGTGTAAAAGGATTGGCAAAATGCTTTAAATAGACTCACCTTTACTTCGCGAGAGCAGCGTGCAAACCTACGGGCCAGCATGTTACCCCTGACGGCCAGCGCCCTCCTCTCCCTCTCAATGTCGGCGTCATCCACGAGTTCATCCGTGACCCAGTGGCCCAGATACTTGTATTGAGAGACCCTCTGTAATGGTGTATGGTCGAGAAACACCGGCGGCACTGTGTCCGTTCTAAAACCACGAGATTGAAACACTAAAAGGTTACTCTTCTTAACATTATATCTGAGCCCGTGGGCCACGGCAAATTCTTCACACTTTTCTAAAAGTTTTATTTCGTAACGCACTGATTGAGGGAGCCAACAAAACCATGTCGTCCGCGTAACTTAAATATTTTTTATTTATTATAGAACAAATTTATCCGTTTTTTAAGGGCTGTCACTAAAACGCTTAAATATATTTAATGCATACTGACTTATACTTGCAAGTTGCATAGTTGCTACATAAATCGTCGTTACAAGCCTAATTATTATTAATTCGGTTTTAAATATCTATAGCGTCACTTCACGCCATCTATTGAAAATTAGCTAAAGTATCTTAACCTCGGAGCAAATAATTGCTCCGAGATCTTAACCATCATCACAGATAATATCTAAATCTATAATCAAAATAATATACTACCAAAATGTCACATTATATTTTTTTTAATGCTGTATGTTAGAAGTTCTAAATTCAAAGTTATCGAAGTATCAGGATACATTTTGATAATTAATATTGAAACTTCTTTTCCCTACTATAGAGTGAAATACGTTGCACGTTAAATAACTTTCCTTCTGTATTTTTACATTGTTATTCTATCCCTACTAAGTAATATAATATTATAAATGCGAAAGTAACTCTGTCTGTCTGTCTGTCTGTCTGTTACGCTTTCCCGCTTAAACCTCTCAACCGATTTTGATGAAATTTGGCACAGACAATCTTTAGACCCTGAGAAAGAACATAGGCTACCTTTTATCAAATCACCACGCGGGCGAAGCCGCGGGCGGAAGCTAGTAATCTATAAATAATGTGAATACAAGCTTTATTTATGTTTTCACGTTTCAATAGAGTTGGTTTGAACGAAATCCATGGACCTATCTAAAACGTGTTTTTGAACGAAATCCATGGACCTATCTAACACGTGTTTTTGAACGAAATGCATAGACCTATCTAACACGTGTTTTTGAACGAAATGCATGGACCTATCTAACACGTGTTTTTATATCAAATTCTGAACATTCCTATCGGTATGATAATAATTATGAGTTACAAATTACAATAATTACATATTATTAATGTTTATAGTTGATACATGGTTCTACGTATCTGCTACTATACATATGAAATAATTATTAAATCGTTAATTTATTTATTTCAATTATATATTATTTTGCAGACATTATTTTACATTTGCGTTTTACACTCACACATATTTTTTTTCAATACTTCGCTTCAGTTATCAGTAATGTAAAAATAATAAAAATTTATGTTGATAATAAAAATATGTGTATAATTATTTTTGTGTCTGGCAACCTTGACATTTGTGCACCACATGCACCAATTCGCTGATTAGCGGTTCCAGGAATCTTTATTTTTTCCTCATTTTTGCACAAGGCAATTATTTCAAATTTACGGGATATCACCAAAACCATTAATTAATGTGGTTAAAATGTGTGTGTAGAAATTAATGATGGTATTAACTATTAATATAAGTGTACCTATTGTAGATATGAATAATGAGGAAAAATTTATGAATTATAAATTAAATTTCACGCAAATAGATTCAATAGTTTTGCGTTAAATAAAACCAAACTTCCTTCTTTCCCCGCACAGACTATTATTTTAACATCCTCATTGAATTTGATTCATAAATGAATTGAAAATATCATTGTAGACACGTAATAATTAATAAAAAGATGACGTTAGACATACCGACGCGAACGCCCGCAACGGCGCGACCATAAATGGTAGTGTTGAGTTGAATCACACCTGATTATACAATTGAATATCAAATTACTTGCGCACTTGGTTTGTGACTGCGTATTGTAATTTTATTAATACTGATTATTTTCTAAAATAATTGGTAAAAAACAGGTTGTTGCACGCGACTTAGCATTTGAATAAAAAATAATACACCTACAATGCATAATGAAGAATATTTATGTATAAATCGATCCCAATTAATAATTCAAATGAGGAAAACTTTAATCAGGTCATAATTTCTATTTCTTTCTTCTCATTATTTGAATACTGCTTTGTTAAACTACATAACATACCCTTTTAATTAATGTATGCAGTATTACCACAGATAATATTATAAAACTATACTAGCTAATACTATTGTTTTTTAAATATCCAACAACTCCCGTAAGTCGTAACTATAATGTTAAACAGTCCATCCTGTTTACATAAATAAGTGTAAAAATAACAACTTACTTCGTAGACCACATAGTAATCCAATATACATTTCAATGCATAGAACGAATACTCGTAAAAGTAACATAAACGTACGAATCTGGGTTAGTTTTATTGGCCCATTATTACACCACACCACTATCGATTTTATTGAGAGGGCAATTGTAAAGAACTCCATCGACCCGACGCGACGTGAAGTTTGTAAAAAAAGCAACTGTCATGTCATGATGACATAAGTTTTGGCGGGAGATATTTTTCAATTATTTTTTTTGTTTTAAGTTCTATTGTTTGTGTGTTGTTGTTATTGTTGTGAAATTTTTTTATTTATTTATTTATTTATGACACTTTATTGTACAAGTACCAGTAATAAAAACATAATTTAACAAAAAAACATGAATACGGTAAGTGCACAAAAGGCGGCCTTATTGCTTAAAGCAATCTCTTCCAGGCAACCATATTAATAAAGGACATGTACGATGCTGGTTAAACGCGAAGGCGCAATCATAAAGAAAATAAATAAAATCAAGGTTATGAAAACAAAATCAAAAACTATGGGAAATAAACCTTAATATATAGGGATATAATAATTATTATAACATAAATAATTATGTACACAAAACTCAAAAATATCAATATTACATACATACTACATCAATACTTAAAAAATAGTAATAAATACAATTAAATAAATATAAGACAAAATTAATATGCTAATACATAAAATATAACATACTATACATAATATTATTAAACATGATATATACAAATTCATATAAATATATACATATACAATATAAGATAAAAAAAGGAAACTAAATAGTGGAAAAAAGTGCTCTTTGACAAGTGCTTTGAACATATGCAGTGATTTGGCGCGTCTGATGGTCTCAGGGAGAGAATTCCACAGTCGAATTGCTAGGACGGTATAGGATGAGTTAAAAAAATTGGAATGGTGAATAGGGGTGGATAGGAGAAGGAGATCAGAAGAACGAAGGGAAAGGGAACTATTGGAATGTAAATATTGGAACTGATTCTTAAGATAGATAGGAGTTTTCGGGTCAAACAGGATAGAGTACAAGAGTTGAAGGATGTGAGTATTCCGGCGAAGACGAATAGGGAGCCAGTGAAGTCTTTTGCGAAAATCAGAAACATGATCGAACTTGCGTAAGCCGAAGATGAATCTGATGCAAAAGTTTTGCAGCCTCTCGAGAGCGTCCAGTTGATATTCGTGAAGATCGGGATAACAGGAGTCGGCATAATCCAGGAAGGGGAGTAGAAGGGATTGAGTCAACGCAATTTTGGTAGAAATCGGAAGAAAGTTGCGCAACCGACGAAGAGAAGAAGCAGAGGCATACACTTTTTTCTGCACTTCCTTTACTTGGTCACACCAGGATAAGTTTTCGTCTAAGTGCAAACCAAGACTTTTTACCGTTTTACTGAAGGGAATCATTGTGCCGTCAACCATAACACTAGGTAGGTCTTCCCAGTTAATTCTACTTGTGAGCTGTCTACTTCCCAAAACAATAACCTTGGTTTTTTCAGGATTTATTTTTAAACCATGGTCTTTACTCCATTTAACGATGGTAGCAAGCTCAGTATTTATGCGAAAAATCTCGTTCGGTAGTTCAGATAAAGAGGCGTGCGAATATAATTGAAAATCGTCTGCATACATATGATAGGGAGAATTAATATTCTTGGAAATAGAGTTAATGAAAATTGAAAATAAGAGAGGAGACAACACGCCACCTTGCGGAACGCCAGCATTTACGTTGCACCAAGAAGAAGACAAGTCTTCAACCATGACACGCTGCCGACGTCCAAACAAGTAACTTTGAAACCAGTCAATAACCGTTGGAGATATGTTGAGCGAGCGAAGCATTGCTAACAAAACATCATGATCGACGGTGTTAAATGCGTTGCTAAAGTCAAGTAGAGAAAGTAATGTTAGCTGCTTGTTGTCAAACCCCCGGCGAATGTCGTCTGTGATTTTGATTTCGTTAATTTATGATTTTAGGGTTCATAATAACAACTTGTATGAAAAATAGATATATTTTTAATACGATTTTGCGTTCAAAGATTAACAATTTTCATAGATGATAGACTATTCCATTTTAGTTTGTACAAAATATACCATTAAATGCCGATCGCTGTATTTCATCGTAAAAACTTTATCACCACACAAAAATGGAGAGTAAATCTATAGACGATTTCATAAATATTATCTTAAACGCGGCCGTCATATTCTTGTCTAATAAAAATAGAACTTCCTGCGTTGCAGCATAATATGAACTTACTATAGGAACTCGACTCCATGTCGAAACTTATTTCTATTCATGCACTAATTAATTAATTGTCAAGCGCATCTCTTATTAAGTATTAGCAGATACATGTTAGTAGTAGTACATATTAGTAAACTGGGTTCTAATTCATGTGTTTTAAACGTATTTGTATAATAAACGGATTTTATAAACCAAAGTTTCAAAGAAAACCCCGCGATTTCAAAGAAAACCCCGCGATTTCAAAGAAAACCCCGCATAGTTCCTGTTCCCTTAAGATTTTCGGGATAAAACCTATCCTATGTGTTAATCCAAGTTACCCTCTATATGTGTGCTAAATTCCATTGTAATCGGTTCAGTAGTATTTGCGTGAAAGAGTAACAAACACACACACATCCTCACAAACTTTCGCATTTATAATATTAGTAGGATAGGATAGGATTCCATTATAATCTCGATGTTTGTATACATGTATTTGGAAAACATTTCTATTTTAAGAAAATCTTGATACATCTTGATGTATCAAGATTTTGTAAACTGATAAAAAGGTAGGTTTTTACCTAGAACACATATATAAATATCTTCTCTTAACTAAGTGCTATACCTAATATTAAACGTAAAGTATTTTTAATATTTCTTACAAATACGAAGTTATTTACAAAAAATTATTTTCTTAATCATTATTTTATTCTCATATTCATAACGTTTGCAATATTCATAACTAAGAAGCTATTAACAATAAAAATGACTATAAGTCGACATGAACTCACCATAAATCTACTCGTATTCGAATTCCCATAGTAGTAAGGTCAGCAAAATAGGTTGTTGTACCGTGAACGTAAACAAATGAACAGCATTGACTCACTACACTAAACTATGGAACCGTTATCTGTTAGATAATTATTGTACGTGATAATGAAATTAGGAACGTATTTTGTATTTACTGTAGAATAAGTAGTTTTGGTAATTGTACTAATTTTGAAAGTGGATACGTGGTTTTTAATCTGAAAATAGCCTCTATTTTTATTGTTATAGCTTCACTTTAAAGTCGTTTTTTAGTACCTAATTTATTATCTATATTTCAATTAAAAAAAAAAACAAATTCGATTACAGATATAATACTTAACTTTGAGATGAGTAATAAACAATGTATTCTACAGATAATTAATATCTATGCCTCTATGGATGATGAGTGGGCATCTTTAAAGGTCATACATTCACAATTTTCGGTATTATGAATGACTAATATTTTGACGTGATTAACCATGATCTGCTGCCACATCCTTTAATGATATAGAATTGTGGTCTGTATTCACATGACGTCATTATCTCTTCCTCTTAATTTTTATAAAAATACAATATATTCTGTTGCTATTATTTCTACGAAAATAATAAAACCGCGAATAAATGTTGTCTATCTTTACTTCGTGAAGTAGCAAGTTTCTTCAAATGATTTATTTAAATTTTTTTATAATTAATATAATTAATATATGAACATGTTTAAAAAATCCGTATGTTAAAGTCAAAGGGCGCCTAATTGTTTAAAATTAAAATAAAAATTCAGATTAAAAATCGATTACTTTAAAATTATCTACCGTGTATGTAGTAAAAATCATCAATAAATCTATGATAGGTAATAGATAATATGAATTTAGGATAGTGAAATATAGATAATATTTCTATACGTCTTGGCGCATTGTGTCGGCCATTTACGGAACTAATTTCCTAAGATCTTAATTTTGTCCTGTCTAATATTTAAATATTGAAATAATATACCGCATAAAAATATACCGCAATGGTTTACTAAGTTTCTATTTTTCTTATAAACCGAGTGTTATCTTCGTGGTTAATATTTCTAAGAATGTATATATTATGTAGTAAGGAATGACGTCACAGCCCCTTTTAGTACTAACGATGTTCTTAACATTCTTCTAATAAATAAATTAAAATATTCCGGTATTTTTTAAATACTCTACCATATAATTTATATATCACTTTTGTTCGTAATGTTACTGTTTACATCACATGGCAGTATAAGACACATAAAATACAGTTTCACTTGATTTTGAGGAACCATTTTCACATCGTATAAAATTCCACAATAAAAATAGATATAACCTATATCAAAGCATTTTAGTTTCAGACATTTCACAACACAACACAGACAATCAATTTTTCATTCCTAAAATTAGTATAAAGAAAGCGAAATGCATAGTAAATTAACTCCTTTCTACGATTAATTTATTGTCACTAATTATTTGTAATTGTGCCCTTATCCGGGGTGCTCTCTTTCGCACTTGTACACAACGCATATGTTAAAACGAGACAGCATGCCCATGAATGAGTCGTTCATTCACTTTGACTTTGAGGTCAAATGGTTGATTCACTGATAAATTGGGACCAACTGTATGTAGTCTGTGGCCAATTGATGCATAGATGTGCAGTTACATTATCTGTATTGAAAAGTTTCAATATCGGGACTATTGCATTGCATTTGACATCAAGATTATAATATGGATGAAATGAATTCTATTTCTAATTCCCGATTATGAATTGAATTATTCGAATTTCGAACTTCCTTTTTAATATTCCATTTATTTTATGTTGTTTAAAAAAATAATTTAAACAAATGCACATTAGTTATAAAACCGATTAAAAAAATAATATTGCAATAAAAAAAAAATAAGTCGTATAAAAACACTGGCCCCTACACAACGTTTTAGAAAAAAAGTAAAGAAATATTCTAGAATCGTTCAGTGCATTTTTGAAATGAAATCAATGAATTCTATAAACTCAACGAAGATATTGCGGACAAAATGATGTAAGTTTTTACGCTATTATTATTATTCATATTTTTATTCAAAATTGTATACGACATTTTTATTCAGTAGGTACTTACTGATTTGTTTCTTTCCTCTTATGGCGCGGGCGGTATAATCACAATGAAGGAGCATAAATTGAGCATAACAATTTTATTTAACATTTATTTACAATCAAGCAATCAATATTGTTTTTGACTTTCCCTGTCAACGCAGTTATCTCTAGGAAGGCGGTAATTTCCGTAACAATTATATGTAAAATAATGGAAAACAAATTCATATGTTAATTACCATAGCGGCTATCGAGCGTGACAAAGTAGGAAAACTAGCCATTTTAATTGTAAATAGCTAGAATTCACACGAATACTGCTTGATGTTAGGTTTATAAACCTCGGTGTTGAACCTTATAAACCTTGATATTAGGGTTAAATATACCCTATTTACTATAAAATTATGAGCTACCTAGTTATAGTTTACGGTTTCCATCGCGTATTATAGTTACTTTAAGCTTAAAACTCAAGTGAACTTAACCAAACTTTTCAAAAATCTTATTTATTTATTATTTATTATTCACATTCATTCTTAAAGAATTTCGTTGAATACCTTATTTCCAATAGTCTAATCTTATATTTTATCACTTCATAAAGTTAGGTAAATAGCCTAATTATTTTTTGGATCGTCTTTATTCCTCACAAAATACATCAAAATCAGTTTAGCTGTTACGCAGGCACATTTATTACATTGAAACAAAACTCTATTTGAATGGAACCAACGACGATTATGGCCGCGCTATTGTGATGTTTATGACTGTTTGTTATCTTGATTTATCGATCGAATTACAATGTTAGACAGGATGGCTGTAGAAATACGTACTTTAGTTTTAAATCTAATACTTTATTATAGAGGATATAATAAAAAATATATTATCACTACATAGTATAAAACAAAGTCGCTTTCTCTGTCCCTATGTCCCTATGTATGCTTAAATCTTTAAAACTACACAACGGATTTTGATGCGGTTTTTTTTATAGATAGAGTGATTCAAGAGGAAGGTTTTAATATATTATAATTTATTATGTTTTAGACAAAGCGGGCGAAGCCGCGGGCGGAAAGCTAGTTAGGAATATTACATCTCGTAATTAGGCTGTTAACGAAAATTTTCACTGGTGAAAGTGCTGCAACTGATAATAAAACTTTTCGTCAGAAAAAGATGTTTTGCAAAAATATCAGCATCTAGGTATATTTTCGCTTTACGATTCTAGTGTAGTAACTTTAAATAATATGTATGATGATAATCATTAAAATTATATCTATAGATACCTACATATAATAAAAGTAGGAAAGCCTGTGAATTGAAACTTTTCACTTGGACAAAGATACTACACTTATTTGCATCATTGAATGAATCATTGAGACGTGACTGATCATTCTCCTTGACATCATTATGAAGGTAGATGCTTCTATATTATTGTCTTGTTAAAGTAAATATCATAATTAGTTTGTATGTATATTACTTGCTACAGGAGGAAGAATATTTTTATAGTGCTGACGTAAAAATGTTAACAGTGAAAAACAGAACTTTCTTCTGATTATTTTTTTAATAAATCAGAACTGTTTATTTGATAACGTTTTTAATGTAGGTACGTACGTTTTTTTAATAAATCAGAACTGTTTATTTGATAACGTTTTTAATGTAGGTACGTACGTGTTTATATGCAACCAATTTCGAACCATTTCTAAACGTTTTTAAATATATGAACCATGCGTATTGTGTATACTGTTATAATTTAGTCTCAAACTCAAACATTTATTTATTCAATTAGACTTCTTCTAGAAGCACTTTTGAAACGTGTTTATATATTTTTAACATTTACCACCGATTCGAAAAGCAGTATCTACGGAGAAGAACCGGCAAGAAACTCCATAGTTGCTCTTTTAAATCTCTTTTACAAAATAAACATAAAACTGAAACTAAAAAAATATACCGGCTGAATTGAGAACCTCCTTTTTCGGTTAGTAATAGAAGTCCTAAGTCGGTTAAAAATAGAATTCTCATAAACAAAGTGTATAGGTATATCATAATCTATATTAAAAAGTTACATATAATTTGCATAGAAATTGCAATATCACACAACACAATCGGACCCGGAACCATTCACTTAATAATCAGACAGCGTCACTGCGTCCGGAATTATATTGTTAAACGTCATTTTGTATCCTGCTCACGAAATTATTTATTATCTATGTTGTAGTTTGAATACGCGTAGTCTTATTATTAAGGGCATCTATATATTGATGTATGAAAACTATAATTTAACATTGAAGTGGACAATCTTAGAAATCATTGTGCTTAAAAAAAGTGAATTATTTATTATGCTTATTAAGAAAATTTTAGTAACCAGCGGTTGAGAGGTTGGAAATCTTTTACGGGAACTCATGTTGATGGAATTTCACTTATCTCGATGACTTTTTAATAATTTTGAGAGCTTTAAGGCGTCTGTTAAGCAAAATGGCCCACAGGAAGTGGCTGGGAGTACTGACATCTTATTTTTAACTGTATATTCTAAAACATATGTGTAAATCAGCCATGAGAAAATACGTGAAGTACTGTTTTTATGAACCTTCATCACCTGATATTTGGAAATTGGCCCATTGACCAAGCTAGCGGGTAGGCAATAGGCATACGATGGTAGCACATACTAACACTATCCAATCGTCCACATTTCATCCGTCAGAAAATAGGTGAGGTCTGGCGGCCCTGGGATCTTACTCTATAAGTCTATTACATTAATTAAATTAGCATTGCATTCCTTATTGACTACAATCCTAAACCTACATCCAGTAAACTGTAAAGACATGCGGAAATATGGTAATGTATCTGAACACAGACTATCATTGATGAAGGTATAATGTTTCATCGCAAATTGACTTCCTTCACGGAGATCTCGGATTTCAGGCGCCGGAACATCATACTGTGTTTAAATATATGTATAGAGAAATATCTTGAATTGTAGGTATTGTTAAAATAACTGCATTTGAGATGAGTGTTAAGAAAACAAAAAAAATGTTTTGTTGGGGCAATTAGAATCAAAAAAGTCGATTTTACATGACTTTAAATGGTAGATGGCTGTTTAATGAATTATATATAAAACTAATTTTTTGTTCAATCCATTGAATAAAGAGGGTTATAAATTATAATTTCTACATGTTTGCGTTATAGGAATTGTATGATAATCAAATATCTGTAACCGATCTACCTACGTCTTCTAATTGCTATTGTTAAATTCTCCGTATTCTTGACAGCATACGTATTCCAATTTTTAACCAGCTATAATTAGCTTCAAGTTTGTATGTAACCAACTCATTTAAACTCGATTTGGACCCTCTTAAATGGTCAAATTTGATTCAAACTTTGTACACTTATCAAAGATGCAGTGACAATACAATAATTTAATGAGTTAAAGCGTATTTTGTAAATCTAAAACTATATTATGTTCACATTTTATTAATTTTTAACAAGTGATATATAAAAATACCTTAAATATATTTACGTATCGTTTCCTCCACAGTGGATAACCCCCGAGGAGTGCGAAGTGTACACGCGGGAGCGGAGGCCGCCCCTCGTGATACCGCGCATCACGCAGTACCGCCCGCCCCGGCGCGACCAGCGGATACACTATCCCGAGGTATGGCGATTGTGTAAAAGTAACATGTGCTTCTTCTTCTTTAGTAGAAAAAACTTAAACGGTCGTCTTTTTCTTCATTGTTTATAGCCCCCAATAGAGGTACTTCACCAACAACTTCTCCAATGACCAGTGTAAACTGTCAATGTCATGTGTTTATGTCAAAAATGTACCTAACCTTTCAATGTCGGATTTTTAATTTTCACGCTTATCCGTGCCGAATTTTTGGACATTTAATAGCGTGTTCTGGTTTTGGTTAAAGAGTTTTTAAATCAATACTAAAACGTGCGAATAATCAGATTCAAGAAAATATTGATGCTTAATTTTCTGACTTCTAACGAAACGAAACACTGGCTGACCTGAACCACTATTGGTTAAAAATATTCCGTCAATTAAAGAACTATTGGTTTATGATGGAGATGTTTAGAGTAAATACTATTCTAATATGTATATACTTTTATCGAACTAAAATCCAGTCAATCTTACAATACAACTATTATAAACAAAATCCAGCCTACGTGCATCCACACTCATCCAACCCGCGAAACAAGAACGGCAGTCATTTGCAAACTATAGTCGAATGATTCAATTTTTCGCGCCAAAACCGTGTGTTAATACAGGCTAATTATTCGCGACTACAATGTGCGTTCCAAGATGGCGGCCGCGCATCCGGCGAATCATTCAATGGACGAGAATTTTAATGTGAGAAACGCTCATTGAAATTGGTGTGTGGTCATTTTGTTTAGTAATTAACTGATTAATTAAATGTTAAGGTTGAGAGGAAGGAAGTACAAATATTTTTTTGTCTGGCTGCTGGAAACGGTAGATTGATTAATGATTACTGCTGAAGAAAATGGATCAGTGAAGGCGTGAAATGCATTAACATTTACATAGTTACCCCACTTGGGACTTCAAGAATTCTAGTTTCTCTTTGTCGTAAAGTAGCTTAGTATATCAAGGTTATGAAGTAAGACATTGATATCCTTATACTGTCTCTTATAAATTATAATTATAAATCTATATGTAATTAATCAAATCCATATAAATTTATAATCAAAATACCAATTTTGATGAATTTTAGCATGAAGATAACAAGAATATCTAAGAACTCGAGCTCCTGCTACGAACTGAAAGAGTTGAATTAGAGGGTAGACAATTTTGTACGGTACTGCCTTCGGGCTTCGACCCAATAATGTAGTTTGGGACTTGGGTCAATAGATACAATCACGTTTAGTCCTTACAAGCAAAGCCACGAAGTTAACTATAGCTATTTCTATATAATATAAAATATATAAAGCGAATATTGTCAAGAAACTAAACATTCAACATTCGTTCCCAATACTCATTTAAATAGATAAGACACGCGTGAGTCAATGCTGATTACAGTATTTTGCACCCATTTACCTTTACCGCAAACGCTGTTATATATTATATTGTGACAATAATAATAACTAGCGACGACCCGCGAATTTGTCTGCGTTTAGCTTGGATTTTAACTCATAACTTTCTGGACAGAGTACAATTATTATACCATTCAGTATTGCCCTTGTATAAACCCGAAAGTTTAAATGTATTTGCTACTACATATTTAACGCAAAAACTCAACCCTTTTTCAACCGAATTGGCATAAATTTTGCTTGTAGATAAGAATTCTACAATATTAGGTATTCTAGAATTTTTATGGCTATAGATATTCCATGGCTAGGACTTTGATTTTTAGCCGCGTATTCATATATTAGACCTGATACAAGACCTGACTGAGATGTAAAACTGTGATGCTTTCTGAATTATGGAGAAAAAATATTTGAAAGGAAAGAAATGGCAAAAAATAAGTTAAGAAAAAAGTTCATGGTTCCAAACCAACAGATTAAAACAAGTGCATTTCCAGAAAAACACTCATAGCCTAAAATAACCTACAAATATATTCACATGGTACATCAGTAATTTTTATGGAACATATTAGCTTGATATATTAGCTAATAGCTTGATTCTTGTAGTTACTTAATCCTACTGATTTTTTTTTCTGTAATGAAGTAAATAATACTGTCAAGGCATAAAATTAATATTAGCATCCCAGTTCTATGACCACACTTGTTTTTTTTTTTGTGGTGTTTTTTAATGTTAGCCAGAAGGGCTTCTACATTTTAACGCGGACGCGTGGGTGAACTGAAGGTTCACCCTGGTAGCGACATGCGCAAGGGCGTCCCCCCTTAATTAACGGGGATCTCGAACCTCGGCTTGGGCTGTCGCTTGAGTGGAGGAGGCCGGAAGGGCCCTAGTCGGACGGGACACTTGATCTGAAGTGTCACCATGATACTATGACGAATCAATCCTGTTTTAAATCCGTTGAACGACCATAATTCCTAAATATTGGTGCAATATTGAATATTGAATTAAATCACAATAATTGCAATGCTTTCATTGAATTGCGGCAGTAATCAGCGCACATAAAGCAAAGATAAGAACGAGCGTTTCCTAACAGCGAATCGACCGCTGATAAAGTTAATAGGGATGTGTTATCGATGTCGATAAAGTAGAATCGAGTTAATCGATTAATTCACAATACATTTGAAAATGATTGTGAACTAATATTGAGTTTTTCTTATTGATAAGTGATAAAATAGACAGTTCTTCAAAGAAAGATCATAAAGCTGAACTAACTGAGAAAGGTAAATCCCTCTCCTGTAAGATACATTATCTAATCATTATTTCATGTAAAAAATAGATGTAATAGATAAGTACTTACAATAAGAGTCCGCGTAAATAAATAATATAAGATATGTGTGTGTGATAAGGCTTTTCAGCTTTTATGGCATCTTAGGTTAGCCGTTAAGTAATTATAGGTTATCTTTTAAACTCAGATGAATCTGGATCTATATATTATATCTCTTTGCTTCTGTTTCTGAGGTTTTATCCTACCTTCATGTTTAAGAAGACGAGAAAAGTAAACCGTTGTTTTAAAAGTATTATGAGAAACGTATGAATGTCGATATGTGGGTACGTATCGACTCAACAAAAAAGTATGTTGGTCAGCCACTAAGCACTGTGTCTATTAAGTATCAGCGCGTGCAATGAAAAAATTGTAACGAATAAAACAAAATTACCACACTAGAGCGTGCCAATTATTCATCGATTGCTCGTTACAAAACATCGATGTTAGCAACTGTTACAACACTATGCCATATCATTATGCGTCTACACGCCACTAAAATGTCCGTGTGTCATGTTAAATAATAAATTTATATTTTCCTTTAATATATTCAGTGTCAATATGTAGGTAGTGTTGTGGAATTGAATATGGTGGTTAAAAAGTGATGATGTTTAAGTTAAAACGTGGCAAGACTTGGTTTCGGGAGGTAGGTCATAGATATAGGCATAGATAATAGAGGGAAGTAGATATATGTGATATATAAACTTATGGTAATGCGGGTTATTTATTAATATGCAGGAATCTGTTATTGTAATTATAATAATATTGTATTGAAGTGAGAAATATTCCTATTTTACATACCATCTGTACGCCCCTCTTCCATAATAAATCGTTAACCTTGCTATGTATTTATTTAAAATACTGTTATGTACTTTAGTCTGTGTAATTCGTAGAAATATGGCGCCGAATTTATATTGAGAAATAAAAATGCGGAAGTTGATAAAGATTGTTACTTTCGTTATCAATTTCTGGCTTAATTGAAAGGAAATTTCTGATATTGATATCAAAAAGCATAGCGAAAACGAAGTTTGAGAGAATATTTTCTGAAATAGTAATAAATTGTATTTAGAATGTATGTAATGTGACCAATGTGACATAAAATTCCTGTGGGTTTGATTACAGCTTTACTTGTTGAAATTTGAACCTTATAACTTGGTAATAGAGCTCACTTTTATAACAACATTTGTGTATTGGAACACCAAACCACAAAGTAGGTACATACATAATAACCATTTAGTTATATATTTGAAATTGTTAATAGCATTCGTACTTTGTGACTATAATTAAAAACTAAATTAATATGAAAAGTTTATGACACGAGTCAAGCAAGTAAGTAGATATTGCACACGTATTCATTATATTAATTCTTATAGTAATCATGACTTCCAATCTCCATGTAATGAAGGTCAGTTGACTGCTCAGGAGACATACTAGACAATTTACAACTTTTATCCCATGAAATAATAGTAGGTAGTTTCCCATGAAATAGTGAAAATAGTAGTAGTAATAATCCGGTAGATATAAGGGTCAAAAGGTTGGGTAGAGATGGTGTACCATATTCTCACACCATAACTTATAACTCTGGATTGCTACTGAAGTTTTTATTTAACAATTCTCTCATTCAAATATGCCTAAAACCATGTAAACTATTCAGCTTGATATAACGCCATAATATTACATATACACTGATTTACTTCCGATCCATAATGGGAAACGCCCAATGAATTTACAGCAAGATATTATACCCACTAAAGTCCTTCAACAATAAAACGGCGTTTCTTTACTTCCGTCCCTTTATAGACTAGAGTAGATAATTTTTGAAACAAAAAAAAATCGCAGTCGGATGAAAACCATTGGAAAAGGAGGGGAATATGATGAAAATAAAAGGAAAAATAAATTACGGTCAATCCGAGTTCGGGAAGTGGGAGGGGGGAGCTTTTAAGAGAAAAAAATGGTTTCTCTCGATTTCCGACAAAACTACAAGTCCTACGGAAAAAAGTTCAATGGCACAGTTGTAGGTAATAAAAAGATCTACAACTTTTGTATTTACAATTTTTTCACATAACCTCAAAATTTAGGTGAAAAATTCAAAAAACCAAGTTTTTGGTTTTTTTATTTTTATCTACTTCAAAATTTATTTTTTTTCTACGAAATTTGGTGGAAACTTACTTTATTATGTCCCAAATACACTGTAATTTATTTGATTGAAAATATTTATTTTTTCGCCTTATTTTGAATTAATACCAAAAAAACAACCTAATTTTCAATCGAAAAGTCACCCGTCAAAATATCAGCTTTTTTCAAAAACTTGGAGAGCCTTTTATTCATTGAAATCTCTACTTTCATATGGTGTAAAAAAATAAACATTACCATAGTAAATGTTCTCAGGAAATGCATACAAACAGTGTGAAAATGATCTTTTACTAAATCAGGCACACTTCTCAAACTACCTGAAATGTTTTATCGACATCATTTTGCTTTTGAATATGCTGTAAAATATTATACTTAGAACAGATAATTTTTTTTCTTTTGAAATATTACCGAAAAGCCGATACAAGAGAAGATATAGGTAGAGTTCGAGAAGTGTGCCTGATTTAGTAAAAGCTCATTATCACACTGTTTGTATGCATTTCCTGAGAACATTTACTATGGTAATGTTTATTTTTTTTTACACCATATGAAAGAAGAGATTTCAATGAATAAAAGGCTCCCCAAGTTTTTGAAAAAAGCTGATATTTTGACGGGTGACTTTTCGATTGAAAATTAGGTTGTTTTTTTGGTATTAATTCAAAATAAGGCGAAAAAATAAATATTTTCAATCAAATAAATTACAGTGTATTTGGGACATAATAAAGTAAGTTTCCACCAAATTTCGTAGAAAAAAAATAAATTTTGAAGTAGATAAAAATAAAAAACCAAAAACTTGTTTTTTTGAATTTTTCACCTAAATTTTGAGGTTATGTGAAAAAATTGTAAATACAAAAGTTGTAGACCTTTTTATTACCTACAACTGTGCCATTGAACTTTTTTCCGTAGGACTTGTAGTTTTGTCGGAAATCGAGAGAAACCATTTTTTTCTCTTAAAAGCTCCCCCCTCCCACTTCCCGAACTCGGATTGACCGTAATTTATTTTTCCTTTTATTTTCATCATATTCCCCTTCTTTTCTAATGGGTTTCATCCGACTGCGATTTTTTTGCACTTTTTATTATTTTTAAAGGGATCTACCCCAGTGTATTAGGCAAAATAATTGAAATGAATTATGAACATCGTTATTTACACATAATGATGTATACTGAAACTACTCTTATCATCACAGAGAGCAACTAAATAAACACAACAGCTGTCCTGGATATCATACTTTAATACACTTAGTTGCTCACTGTGTGTGTGTTCGTTAATTTCATAAGGATCAGTAGGTACCAATAATTCCCCCCAACGGTCCAGGCCTTGTCGCGGCGGAGGGGCTCAGTAGCTCAGAGTTATGGCCCTCTGAGTGAAGCGAAATTGGACCAGCGAGGGACTGAACGGCTGGTTTAGAGTCGGGGAGATTCGACCGGCCCGACGGCTAGGGCTAGGTGTGGCCCAGCGGCCGCTATGTGCGGCGTGGGATGGCGGCCAGAGGTCGTGGCTTGGCGGACCCCGTGTCTACTAGGCAAAGGTGGCGCTGAACGGCAGTTGGGGTTGGAAAGCCTCGACTGACCCGACGGCAGAGGTCCTGTTTGTGGGCCAGAGAGGAGCCGGCTTTTATGCGGCGGTGGATGGCGGCCAGAGGTCGCGGCGCGCCGGGCTCGCTGGTTTAGCAAGCCACGCCGTGCAGCGGAGGGCGGGATCCCGACACGTCATTGTGATGACGCGCGGAGACTCCTGCAGAGAGGTGTGGGGCGGCGGCCGCTGTAAAACGGCCGTCTGCCAACTCGTAATCCGGTCCGTGGGGCCGGACCGAGGGCCGCCACCTCTGGTGAGGTGGGGGCTGCGAGGTAATCTCTATAAAAGTGCGCCGGGGGGTCCCCCGACGTGTATTTCACACATCGGAGGACCTTCCGGCGTGCACCCTCCGGCCGGACGGTGATGGGGTCGGGGGTTCGGGGGAACGCGGATGATGGAGCGGGGAAAGATCCATTGTCTGCGCGTTGGTGGCGTAAGCCTTCGTTCCTGCAGCCACCAGCGAGGGGGGTTCTAGTGGTGGGCCTGGAAACGGGCATCTGCTGGGCGGGACACGCGGTAGAGTCGTAACCGTTCCCGCAGTTCCGTCCAAAGCAGCGCGATGGAACAGAGTGGGGTTTTAGTCGGTAGAAATCCGACATAACCACGGCTCCATCCCCGGGAGCCGGGGGTATCTAAGAAGATTTCCCCACTATAAAAAAAAAAGGTACCAATAATTAAATTGTGATTGTTATGCTACTTTTTCGTTAAGTACAACATTAATGTCTGGTCCAACTCAGGATAAAACCTCATTACCCTTTATATAAAATTGTGGCAAAATATCAGACATGAAAAGGAAATGTCAAGAAAGAATAACATACCAAAACTGCATATATAACACAAAGAGCTGGAGCACAACTCAAATACCAAATACCTTGTTACAGGAGAGTCTAAAAGACGTACCAGCCAAGTCGTGGAACTGGTCTCCAACGTCAGAGCGCAGCCGTCTCGACTTGGAGAGGAGTTTTAGCAAAGCGAACAGTGATAGCCCGCCGCTATGGGTCAGCAAACGACTGGGTAAGTGAAAGAATATAATTTAAAATGTCATAATATAGTCTCGAGAAGTAATGTAAGAAATGATGTGGCGGGATTTCTCGCTTCTTTCAATGCTGAGTGTTCTTTTCTTAATAATTTTGTACCTACTAGCATGTAACACATATTCTATAATATGTAATAAAATAAAATATTGGAAAATACGAACGGATTTTTATAGCATTTAAAGTTTTATTGGAAAAGCTTGGATGTGTACGACAGCTTGTCTGAATGCGTAAAAAATGATCTAGTGACTACACTGTCAGGCAACTATTATCCAACATTTTTCCGAACATCTACACAAACAAATAACATTATTATTTCATATACACCTATAAACACTCAATTAGGTGTGACTGTTATAAACGCGTATTATGCAATTAATGCAAATGTGTGTTTACTTGTTGGCATTTCTTTCAGGTCGCAACGAATAAATTTTATGTTTTGTATCTAACGATAGTTAGGAAGCTAGATAATAATATAGGCTTTTTGTCACGGTGAAATTTATGTTTTCAACATTTTCCATTGACGAGTATTTTCATAATTTATCTCTTTCCTTCGCATTGAAGATCTAGCTTTATATAATTTACCCATTTCCCTCTCAGGCGGTTCCACAGAGAACCTACTAGCGCGTCGCCCCAACCACCTCCAACTCCCCCCCTCCTCCTCCGGCGACAGCCTGGACGTGGAGGTCCGGGAACGAGCGCCTGGCAAGAAGGAGAGGAAGTCCAGGTCCATGGTCGCGCCCAAACAGAAGAGGGCCCCTGTGTCCTCGCCAAGACTCATGCATGTGCCTATTGAGGTAAGAAATGGTGAAATTTTCCTATGTAGGTATGATAGGACCTTTACCTTTATGTCATTTAGGTATGATATGGATTAGGTTCCTTTACTTTTAGGTGAAAAAATTGTCCTTTTAAGGGGAGAAGTGAAAGTGGTCCATTCGAGGTGAGAAAATGGTCACAAATTTTATTTTGTATTTTAGTTTTCAAAGTTTTGATTTTAAAAATAAATATTTTTTGAGTTTAGTTATAGCTTGAAAACATGAGCGCTCCAATTTTTTACTATTTTCAATAGCACCATAATTTGACTTATTTTTTATGGTGTTTTTAATATCTTATTTGAAATACTTTAAAATCTAAAACATATGAACTTGTTTCAATGTTTGTAATGATAATTCTTCTGCTTTAGGTTTTAGTTGGGATTGACTGTGTTAGGTTACTTCTGAAAGACTTGTTCGCAATTTAAAAATAAGAAGATTGTATGATTAAATGTTTGTATTTTAGTTTTCAAAGTTTTGATTTTAAAAATAAATATTTTTTGAGTTTAGTTATAGCTTGAAAACATGAGCGCTCCAATTTTTTACTATTTTCAATAGCACCATAATTTGACTTATTTTTCATGGTGTTTTTAATATCTTATTTGAAATGAAAATCTAAAACATATGAACTTGTTTACAGGCAACAGTTCTATACGAAGGGCCAGTAAAACGTACGAAGTTCTTCGAGGGCGGCAAGAAAAGCAAGAAGAATTGGACGGACTGCTACATGATACTCACACCCACGGCTCTTGTGTTTTATAAGGACCAGAGGACGTATTATGCTACGGTAAATTAAATTTAGTGAATTAATAATACAAGGCTAAGTTTAGTTGTTTTTTAAAAATCTTTATTCCAAGTGCTGCTAAATGAAAGAAAATTTTATCACTTCAACCGTTGACGTACAATAAACATAGTTACTTATCAATAAGAATTAACAAAACGTCACCTTCAAAAATTGTCCGAAGAAAAACTCTGCCTACGCGTATATACAACTAGCGGTCCGCCCCGGCTTCGCCCGTGGTGCATATTTCGCAATAAAAGGTAGCCTATGTTCTTTCTCAGGGTCTAAAGATTGTCTGTGCCAAATTTCATCAAAATCGGTCCAGTAGTTTATGCGTGAAAACCATACATACATACATACATACAAACCTTTCCTCTTTATTATATTATTATATATTATATATTATAGATAGACTTTGTACATTACTACCACGAAATAAGGTACTTTTCTGAATGTTCTATACAACGCCGCTCGGACGTTTTTATCGACTTGTTTATGAGTAGGATTACCAATTCCTCAATGATTTCAATAATAATGTGTCTATTTGAACATAATACGTCAAAGTTTCTTCTATAAAAATCTGTCTGTTTGTCCTCCAGAAGCTACCAAAACCAATGAACGCGCCCCCAAGTCCAACCGCACCACGCGCTGAGCTCGTTCTGCCGTTACTCAACGCGCACGTTGTACAGTGCATACAGATGCATACTAGACGGTATGTATTCACAGACATACATACAAACTGACATAAAGACAGGGGGACTTGTAACACAATATACAGATATACAACCAGTAGGGAAACTTCATACAACACGTTCGGAATGGCTCACGCACACAAGCAAGCATGTTTATGAGAATAGTAAGGGTATTACCACAATTGACAGATATAGAAATACACTTACGATTCTCGTAAACACGCTTGCTTGTGTGCGTGAACCATTTCGAACGTGTTGTATGAACTGAAACATACAACACGAACATATTCACACATATAGAGACAGTGAGACGTGTAATACACAGAGACAGCGAGACGTGTAATACACAGAGACAGCGAGACGTGTAATACACAGACAGCGAGACGTGTAATACACAGACAGCGAGACGTGTAATACACAGACAGCGAGACGTGTAATACACAGAGACAGCAAGACGTGTAATACACAGAGACAGCGAGACGTGTAATACACAGAAAGCGAGACGTGTAATACACAGACAGCGAGACGTGTAATACACAGACAGCGAGACGTGTAATACACAGACAGCGAGACGTGTAATACACAGACAGCGAGACGTGTAATACACAGAGACGGACAGAGTTTTAAAAATTTAAGCATACATAGGGACATAGACTTAGTTTAATACTATGTTATTAATTATTATTAATATTTACATAACACTATAGGACACACTTGACACATTATCACAAGTATAACATTTACCTGATTTCTCTCAAATTTCATTAATACACATTTTTTTTTACACATACAAAATTTTATAAAATCTCTCCATTCCAGACACACCCGTTCCCTAGTACTAACTGTGGAACATGACCAATATCTCATCCAGGATGAAAGTGAAGATAGCGCCAAACGCTTGCTGAAGTGTATACAGAATGTTATTTATAAATTGGTGAGTAGAATAAATAGTTTGTAAGTAATAATTATACTGGGGTCTGTTATAACAGTTGATAATAAATAATACTGTCCACTGAAGACAGGACACAAAAATTTATCCAGAAGTCGTGATACTGGCTAATGGCCATGCATTTTTAACTGTATAGTTATTGGTCTAAAGTAAGCACACCAAGCTTGGAGTTTATTAATAATATAACACTTACTTGTGTAGATGAAATATAAATTCAGTATGTCTGTTTTGTTATCTTTTACCGTATACAAAAAAGTATTTCTAGCAATCTAGCTAAACATACTGTTACATTCTGCATTCGTTTTTCGTAGTTTCAATTTTCATCCATATTTGTCCAAATTCCTTGGGCTTTCTTATTTTAGAGTAAATTATCAAAGTCCTTATATACCAATAAATCTTTGGGTATTATTATTTGTCCAATAAGTCTATTTCAAACCATAAAATAAATAATATACAACATAAATTTCCAGGGTCCCCCCGTACTCGACGACAGACCAAGCCCACAATACCAAAGCAGTAACACAGATCTAGAGAGTCTGGGACGAACTCCGCCAGTATCTAGACATGCTACTAGAAAACAGAAAGGTTAGTTATCAGATTTTTTGGGGTTTTTGAAGTGAAAACTTCTTTAGCGGCGTTGGGTATAAAATCTTAAACTCGCGTCAGGACACGTGGCCTGATCGAAAAAGCGTAAGACGGATTTTTTTTTTTTAGCCCTTATATTCCATGCGTAAGACGGATACCATTCCAAAATATCAAACATGCTGAACGTTAATAATCAAGTTTTCACTTCTGCCGGTACTCCCGGAGTGCAACCCGTCTTTTTTTTTTGTTTTTTTTTAGGTCAAGTGGAAGCAGAGAGGTTAAGTAAATATTTTATTGATACTTTACTGTAGGTCAAGTAGATGCAGAAAGATTTGGACATATTTTGGGTGTTTTTCTATAGGTCTGGAAGTGGGTATGGTTTCTTAGGTTATGTTTTAAGGGCTATTAGAATTTTTTCTTATTTAGGTTAAGTATTAAGATTTGGTTTGTCATTAGAGTTTGTAGCTTCAGAGAACTGTGCTAATATAGATGAACTTTATGGGACTATTTTTAGGATTTATTTTTTTCAGAAAATTTACTTATTTCTAATTTAGATATATGGAGAGAATCTCTATCTTCTAGAGTCCAGACTGATATTTATTTGGGAAAACTGAATACATTTTAAAGATTTTTTCGATAGTATTTAATTATTTATAGGGTATATATAAAATTGTAACAGACAAATTAATTATTAGTGCTTCTTTTTTATTTATGAAAAATTGGCATGTAACAAATAAGCGTAACTACATTTAATTCCACATAAAACCATGTTCAAAGTGTAGAAGGACAGTTTATTGTGGGAAGTTCCGAGAAATATTATTATTATTAAGAATGTGAACTTTGCTTGGTTCAACGTGTTAGTCACAATTCGCTACAGATTGTGTTGTTTCCTTTAACTTTATGACTTAACCCATCAAATGGGACTGTTTATCTGTTTTGTGTATGATTTATACTAAATTATTAACATTCAAGTTATTTTTGAAGTTAAACCTCTTTAGTCGCGTTGAGAGTAAAATTTCAAAGTCGCGTCATGGCAATACCGTCACGTCATGGAGTAAGGCGACGATCTTGGTTTTTTTTTATCTTTAAATCTTGCCAAAGAAGTTTCACTTCTGACACGTGTGCTCGGCACACAACTCTTCATGCACAACCATAGAATACTTAAAAATTCTGCTTATAGATTTTATAAATACAGATAATAAATCAAGGTTTTAGCGCCATTTACGTCATCGAAATAGTTTACTTAGAAAAGTTGGGCTTACTTCATTATGACATACTAAAGCTTCTACATTCTCTTTACCTGTGTTAAAATACAGACGTCAGTAAAAATGTTGACGTTAATACTAAATAATTAAAATGAACGAAACATTATTCTGATATTATCTACTTGGGTTTAATGAATCAGCTTTCTGGTTAGCTCCCAGTTACATCTTTTCCTCATTTACTATGTTAGTTCGCGCGTGGATGGTATATTCTAAAGCGTCATAGCTATATAATAACGTTCGAAATTCAAATTAATTTATGTGTGTCATGAATGATAGGTTTTTTTTAATCCAGGAGTTTGGTTGCCAGTGTTTTACCTTTTTTTAACAGTCGTCCGCAGTTCTATTTTTGAAATTGTGCTTTTTTTATTCAAGAATTGCGTTTAGTTGCCAGTGTACTTATATCACTTTTTGAAGTTATCGGTAGTTCTATATTTGAATTAGTATTCTTTTTAATTCATGAATTGCGTTTAATAGCCAGTGTGATTTTGTTTCTTTTTTCGATTGTCCCTGGATCAGTGTTTTGTTTAAAAGTGCGGTAATAATGGTGACATAGTGATGATACAAATGATGATGACTTGCGGCTGTGTGGACGGGTTCCGTCGTCTGCATTCGTGTAAGATAATCGTTATTAAAAATGTATTTAAAAATTAAATGATAAAACATATCGGACATCTACATTGACGTAAACTGGAGTTACTCATGAATTTGTATCAGTTTGAGTCTTACCGACTTATCTAAATAGGTTTTTCTATTTTTGCAAACAATGTTGTATTTCAAAATTATAACTGACCTAGTATTAATAAAAGTAGGGCTTTATCCACCATCTTAGTTTTTCTATACACAACATCCACCTTGACCACGTCGGGTTTCAAAATAATCTATATCTGACTGATAAGCATTTATTCTGCAATATGGTATTATCAGATAATTTGTTACTGATACCATATTTATTAGTGATGGTGTGTTCATACGGAAGGCACTCCTTCGTGTAACGTCTTTGTTTGAATTTACTGTTTATTTTAGTTTTAATGTTCATTTTAAATGTTAGGTCTATACAAGTTTGATACACAGTGATGTTTATTTTTCAATGTATGGTTACGTGAAGTGTTTGGTGACA
Source organism: Colias behrii (assembly GCA_029959065.1). NCBI lineage: Eukaryota > Metazoa > Arthropoda > Insecta > Lepidoptera > Pieridae > Colias > Colias behrii. The sequence goes on along the minus strand of JARWMC010000017.1, from coordinate 1,945,231 downwards.
TGAATTTCAACAATGAATATTTAGCAATGGACTACTTTATAGTTAATTCGTTTGTTGAAGTCGGAAAGTCCGAGTTGAAAGTGAAGATGGAGAAGAAGCCAAAAAGCCCTAAAAGTCCTAAAAGCCCAGATAAGAACAAGAATAGTAATAGCCATTCAAAGACTGTCTCAAACAAGAGTCTTCCCATGAAATCGCAGAGTACTCCTGATATTTCAAAACTCGCTTCTAAAAGTATTCCCAATATATCAAAACACTTTGCTGAGAAAGAGAGCGGTTACTTGAAAAGCCCTACCAGTCCGAAACACAGTCCCAAAGAAAAGGCGCACCATTCTAAACTGAAAAGTCTTTTTGGATCTCAGCATTTCACATACGATCTCCACCGTACGCTTACTGTGTGATCTAAGTGCTTGTTTAGGTTTATACTAAATTTATTACACTAAACAATTCGATGATTCACCATCCACCATAGTTTAGAATTTTAAGACGAGTTCTAGCGTTGTTTTCTAAATATTTAAAAGCGGAATATTTATCGTAATTTGTCCGTAATCGGTAACTTCAATTACATACAATACAATTTCCTGCTTATCTTTTGATATCGACGATACCGTTATCGGCCTTATTTCTAGTTGATTACGTTTATATTATATTGTATATGTATGGTAGTGAAGTTTGATCAAAATTGTTTGTACTTCAGAGGCGTTTTCGTCATTGATTGGATGAAAAAGGTGACGAGGATAATGGCAAGGTAAATTCGAAGATTTACCCTGAATTGTGTATGTCTCAATGAATCTAACCAGTGTCGTGATCTATTACATGTTACTTTAAGTCGTATACAGCATACGTTTTATTATATGTTACTTAATGACGTTGATCGTTAAATAATTCAACCGATGTAAATAAACCTTCAATATTTTCTTTTCAATATGACTATATCTATGGGGGTGTATGGTTATCTCTTAAACAGCACACGCTTCCTTATCAAATGTATCTTCGGCTTGGTCCTCTAAATTTCTTGCTTCTAACCCTATTTCTGTGCAAATAATATTTAAATTATTCCGAATATCGATTATTTCAGCGGGCGGCAGTAGCAATGAAGATCTCAGTGATTCCACTGAAGTTTCCATTCAGAAGTCGCACGTGCGCAGTAGATTACGGAAATTCTTCGCAAAACGGCCGGCTATGGAGGTACTTGTGAAGAAAGGCATCTACAAAGGTTCGATTTGCAATATTTAAGTTGGTGTGGAGTTTTGCCATTCAGTTTTGATGCACAGTAGTTTTAAGATTGTATAGCGATCTGGCTTTGCACGTTATGTTATTGCTTTTTTTTTTTTTTTGGTAAATTAATCGAAATTTTAAGCGTGTTTTGGATGAAATTGTGATAAGGTAAGTGTAGTGATTTGAGGTGTGAAATAATAGATTTTAAGTAATGTAGATGGTGTTTCATTTAATACAAACCTAGAATAATCCTCTCCCTTTAACGGTGGATGGTTGTAATATTGAGCCTAAGATCTTTTGGGTTCTTATCTGGTGAGTTTTGTAGTGATAAGAAATTTTAATTAAGTATACTAAAACAAGCACTTAGAACACATGTAGATTATTAGATTGTAGAAAAAGTATGGAATAATTTCTGTATTATAGTTTTTAAGTTTTAGTGGTTAAGTTTTGTATATAACTGTTATATTCAAATTATCACAGATAACGTAGACCCACAGAGAACCCACGTAGACTTTACATTGACTTCAATTTGTTTTACCTTGTGAATTTAAACAACAGATTGGCACTAATGTTTTTTAAATGGTCTTCAATTAGTGATAATTTATTACTTCCTATTGGATAATTTGTTCAGTTGGATACAGAATATCATTATTAATATTGCTAATCGTTCAACATATTATATCACTTAATTTAATCTCATTAACATCTATAGGTGTTAATATACAATATATTAACATAGGTAGGTAACAAATACAATATAGGTGTATGATATAGTTAGCTATTGCCCTAGTTACCTAGATGATACCACTACAAAGTGGACAATCATATAAACTTAACTTTTTTGTATATAATAACAATAGTTCATCAATGTATAAATATATTTTGTAGAGACTAACAGACTACAACGTTGTTCCGCCAGAATACATTGACATTGTACAAAAAAATGTTTACGAAATGTATATTGTATAACATTTCAATTATCAACATATATTATATAATTTTTTAAATATAAACATTTAAATATTACAGATGAACCAGTATTCGGCCGCAAGTTAGAAGAAGTGTGTCCATCAACAAGTCCACGAGTACCAGATTTCGTTCGAGCGTGTGTTAAGGAGATAGAAAGCAGTGAAGAGAACATGTGCACGGACGGCTTGTATCGAGCGAGTGGGAATCTGAGCCAAGTGCAGAAGATTAGGCTTGAGGTGAGTTCATCATCATCATCATCATCACACTCATCATCATCATCATCATCACCATCTTCATTACCATCACCATCATCACACTCATCATCATCATCATCATCACCATCTTCATTACCATCACCATCATCATCATCATCACACTCATCATCATCATCATCTTCACCATCATCATCACCATCACCACCACCTCCATCATCATCATCATTATCATCACCGCCGCTGGGACACGGGCCTCCCATAAGGGATTGAGGAAATTTTTGATTATTTGAAGTGAAACTTCTTTAGGCACGTTGAGAGTAAAATTTCAAGGTCGTGTCATGTCAATACCGTCACGTCATTGAGTTGAAGTTTCATTTCTGACACGTGTGCTCGGCACACACGCTCTTTTTTTCTAATGATGAATATTATAAGTTGTAAAGTCTTAGTGTTATTTTTTTGATGTCAATCAGAGTTAAAGGCAAACTGAGATCTCATAAGATAATGATGGGTAGATTTAGTGCGATAATCATACTGGAAAAATTTCGCAGAGATTATCTTAGATAAATAGAAATTTTCCACGCATTTTAACGAGTACAAAAAAACAATCACGAGCCGGGATTCGAACCCACGTTTTCACCGATTAATGCATTTAAAAACTAAATATAACTGTTAAGCTATTGCATAGCTTCTATCGCGGGCCTTGAGAGCGGGGACCGAATCTAGAAATTCCGTAACGAAAAAACCTCACGCTCCCCACTCAGACGGACACGGAGGTGTGGCTTGAAGACATGCTATGCAATAGCTTTACCGCGGCAGTCCCCGAGTGCCACACGTCTTTTTTTTTTCTCTCTATTTAAAACTAACATTTATTAATAATTCCAGATCGACCAAAACAATATATCAGTTATAGAAAACAACACAGATATCCACGTGCTAACGGGATCTCTGAAACTGTTCTTCCGCGAACTGAAGGAGCCTCTCATACCCTGCACCATGTTCGATAGAGTTCTGGCTGCTTGTTGTGAGTATTATTATAAAACCTATTAAAATATTATATATCTAATTTTATATATTTTTAATTTTTAAATACTTTGTGTCGATAAACCATTGATTAGTAGGAATCTTATAAAGGAAATATAAAATACATGAATAGTATATGTATTTATGATTTGGTATCGATCGATTTGGCTAAATAGATAAATATATATAGTATGTATTTCTACTAAGTTCCTTAGATTTTACAATTAAATTAAGTTATGAAGGAATACGAACTAAAACTTATAGTGCATGTGTCCTTAATAAACTGGCTACTTATAGCATACATTAAATTTTTAATATCTTCAAATTTTTTTCTTATCAACACAAAGCATAAATAAGATATTTCTTTGAATAATATTGATTTTAATGATACTGAAATGTTAAAAGTTTGTTTTAATGTAACAAATCCTATATTTATTTAATTTCTAATAATTTATTTTCCAGCAATCAAACCAAGGGAGGCCAGGGTCAAAGAGTTCCGAGACATCGTGCAGTCTCTACCTCAATGCAATAGAGATACGTTAAAATTCCTCCTCGAACATTTATTAAAGTGAGTTTATTTTTCAGTTATTTTTATAATTATTGATTTGGAACTATTTTTACACCTTTTCTGTGCGTACCATTGGACGTATGTTGCCTTCTTCGTAAATCTAAGTCCAAATTGCTGTGTTCACTTTCTAACCGAATCGTCTATCCTCATTGATCAAGAAATTATATACTCGAGTATTTATCAAAATAGGGAATATAGGAAATAAATATAGCAATTGTCATATAAATGACAAACTTTTAGGTTTCAAACTATTTTTGTTTATTCAAATCAGTTCTGTTGTTTAAGCGTGAAAAACAGACACACAGAATTAGTTCCGCATTTATAATATTATGAATTAAATTATAATATGGATTTAGATTTATAGGGATTTGATACATTCAAGCTTATCAATAAAACTACATATTATTATATTATTACACAATTTTATTATAATAACTAATCTTTCAATATCTTTCAGAGTGACCCAATACAGCGAGCGCAACAGAATGCACACAGCGAACCTCGCCATAGTATTCGGTCCCACATTACTCTGGGCGCCAGAAGAACAAGCCCATCGAATAGCCATCGACTGCATACAACAGAACAACGTGGTCGATATACTACTCAACGAATATAAAGATATATTCGCCGAAGATACTAAGGGAAAGAAAAAAGCGTGATTTGTGAAGATGAAATATTGTAAAAGTGATTGACTTTGATAACGGGTTCCAGCAAGTTCTAGTGGAGAAGACTTTGTGGGTGAAAATCGTCAAGTAATGTTGTTTTGTTACGTGGATGGTGTTGTTTTTATCTGTGACGTCGAAATTAACTTATTTTAAAGCATTTGAAAGATGAATATTTAATAATTATGAATAAAAATTATATGTCTACGTATATCGATGATTTTATCATAGTCATGTTAGTGTAAAATTTATCTGTATGCGTGATCTCTATTCGAAGGTTCGATTTAATATCATGACATCATTGAAATTCCTTTAAATGCCAAAGTAGCTGTCAAAAATATAAAATAAAGAATTCCAAAATGTATATGCGTTGTGATTTATGCAATTTATCGAAGACTGTCTGAGGCTCTAGAAGTAATATTAAAGCGTTGAATTCTACGTGCGATATTTATTTACCGACGTTATTTTGGGGCCAACATTGTATATATTCTTATAGAGTAGGCTTGAAGCCAGCTATTTTGTGCCTTAAGCTTATTATTTGTAAATATAGTTGACCAGTTATGTGATAACGTTAGTGAATCGAGTCCGTTTCAATATCTAGGTATAGTCCTTATTTTATGTCTGATGGACTTCAATCGTACATGACTAGCAATGAGTGAATTGCTTTGTACAGCGTGTTGAATACTTTCATTTTTCCCTATTAACACAGTATATAGATACAACCAGTAAGGAAACTTCATACAAACGTTCGAAATGGCTCACGGACACAAGCAAGAGTGTTTACGAGAATCTTAAGGGTATTGTCACAATTGACAGATATAAGAATACCCTTATGATTCTCGTAAACACGTTGTTTGTTTGTGTGCGTGAGCCATTTCGAACGTGTTGTATGAAGTTTCCCTACTGGTTCTGGTTGTATCTGTATACTGTGCTATTAACTTAGCGTTTATTTATACAGGTGAAATTTAAGCAATATATTTTGCTGTTGTTTTTACATAAATTCCGTGTTGTGTCAAATTAAAAATGTATTCTTAGTGTAAAAAATGCAATAACGTTGTTATAACTTATAATGTATTATAATCTTTAGGTTTTTTAATGTGTTTAAAATATTTTTAAGTACATGTTATTTGATACGCTGTATAAATCATGTATATATTGTATGCAACACCAATATCAAGCTAGAAACCAAAGTTTTGTATTTTCGGCCGATAGTGTATCTATCAATATAATTTGTTGTGTAGTTTATGTTAAGTATTTTAATGAAATATCGCTTGAAATAGACGAAGTTAAATAAATAAAATACAATTATACGGTATTCGGTTATTTTATTTTATCAATCCTGGGAAATTAATCAATTATTTCATCATTGATTCATTCTGGACTATTTTTAATTTTAACAAAACCAGCTGGCCACGGCTGTAAACGTAAATCCCCTTTTTCAAACCTTCATGGGTTGAATTGTGAAAAAGTAGTGCATAACTTATTTTACACCCTCGATCTTGCAGTTATGGTTCTTATTCAATTCAAATCGGCTCAGTAAATTAGCTACTGAAATATTACAGACAGACTATTGCATTTACATCATTAAGAATGAATATCATCTCATAAGGTAGATTTAAATTATATTAAACTAGCGGTCCGCCCCGGCTTCGCCCGTGGTACATATTTCGCAATAAAAGGTAGCCTATGTTCTTTCTTTGGGTCTAAAGATTATCTGTAACAAATTTTATCAAAATCGGTCCAGTATTTTATGCGTGAAGACCATACATACATACAAACCTTTCCTCTTTATAATATTAGTATAGATATAAATGCAGCCTCTTTATGACTAAGTTTACATACTGAATAAGTGTGGGTTCGATTTCCATTAAGTTCTAGATAAATATCTTAAATATAAACATTATTTATGGACTAGTTTACAAAGAGGATATTTATTTTACAACAATAGTATAGCTTTACTCAGTTTTCAACTAGATGGCGTTTTGTGAAAATGTTCAACTAACTGCCTTGGCTCCGCACGGCTACTTATAAATACAGGATTTCAAATAGGTACTATCATAATAAAAGTGGATACATATACATCAAAGCAAAATCATAGATATCCGTTCAGTAATTCTTAAGCGTCTTTCATCTTCATAGTTTTGTAATATTTTGGTGCCATAAAGAACGGGAATGGTGACTTTCCAACAGTTGCCTGATCTTATAAATTGCGTAAACTAGGACCCATAAATGACAATAAACCATTTCTACATTACAAAAACTAACTACATTATTACTAAGTGTACCAGTAAATCTATCATCATTAGATAGAGTACTGCTATAAATACACGTGCCTCCATTAGCAATTAAGTAATGTAAACCATATTGCCAGGGTGAAAAATTGGACGTGACAACCTTGCCACTTAATTAAATTAAATAATCGCATGGTAAACAGACACAAATATATATATTTCTAATTACCTTGACATTGCTTCACACCTCGACGGGAACATGCTATAATTTAATGATAAGATTCTCTTCGATAATCTTTGTGATTTTGCTGATTATAACTAACTTGCTGTGCTCCGCGATTTTACCCGCAGTCCTCCGCTCTTGTTGATGATCTTATATAGCCTTCCTCGATAAATGAGCTATCAAACACCTAAAGAATTTTTCAAATCGGACCAGTAGTTTCCGAGATTAGCGCGTTCAAACAAACAAACTCTTCAGCTTTATAATATTAGTATAGATTTTTCATCGATAGCCAGTGAAAAACAATTGTAGGATTATAAATTAACGAACATCAAACGAGTATAGTGAAAATAAAAGTTGTTGTTATGTTTTACATAATGCAGATTAGATAAAATTGTATGAATTGTCAAGAATGAAAATTTTATTACAGACTTTTTGAATTAAATAACACAATAATGTAAATTCTCTATTTAATAATAATAAAATATTAAGAAGATTGATCTAAAATTCAAGTTTCTATCTATCTACATTACTACAGAGGAGTAGGGAAATGCTGTACCAAAGCCATGCCTCGTTACTCGTAGAACCTGTAAACCTTTTTTAGGAATTAAATAAAACGAATTACATATTGTTAAAAACAGTTTATTCATACAAACGGATACTGTTAGTATTTTACACGGATGTATTTTTTTTTTGTTTGTTTTTCATACTTAACAGTCTTTGCGATACAACTATCGAATATTGTGACGTAACGATAGCGATTTATAAAATAGGAATGTTATGATAACTTAAAAAATAATGTAATGAATACTACCACTAATTATTAACATATAAACATTTTTTACCTATATGTATTATTAACAAATTTAATAAATGAATAACGTATTTTCGGCTTGCATACGATAACCGTACTACACCAAAATAATGAAGAAACTACGTATACAAAATAATTAAATATAGGATTTCCGTCTGTAATCTAATAAATAAATCTTAATATGGTTCTACGTACTCATAAAAAGGCTTTAAATAAAACCAAATGATTTTGTAATAATAGTTCTAATTGTAGTGGCTGTTTTTCACACTATAAATCGTAATATAAGAACCGCTTTATTTTTATCAAAGGGTGCATAATAAATTAGACCAGTTTGTTGCCCTATACCGTGCCCTGTGTTAAAATCACACTCAACACTTAAATTATTCATACTAAAAGAACTATTGACGGTAACAAACAGAATGTTTTCTGGAAGTATTTGACCTATATTTTAGAATGAGTATGGTCAAGGGCATGTATGCATGCTTTTTATAAGGAAGTATGGATAAAGTGGCATTATATTTCTTAAATTTTAGACACTATATATACTGTTTTATTTAAGCTAGTAAATGATTTTTTAAATAAACGATGGTAACACAGTGAATTAATGTCTAAATTAATACAAAATATATTTGCATTTGTTTTGTTCAAGTACCTTATGCAAGCCCATAAAATACGTTTATTATGTAAAAGTACCATTTCTCACTCAGTGACCATAAGTTTTCCTGAAACATCAATAAAGGGAGAGACAAAATCACACGAAACAAAAAATTGATATATTGGGATCGTCATTTGAGTGCTAGAATTCTGTTTACTTTATATTTTTTTATATTATATTCATCACGATATATCAAACAGACATAACTAGAAAAAAAATCTTTAAAAAATGTCTCTCTCTGTATTTCTTTCCCTTTTTTCCATATCAGTTGTTCCATGCATTCTTTAATACATTTTTACAGATAAAACAATGATTTTTTGGTATTCTATGGTATACAAAAAATGTATCTCAACACAACTGTATTACTTATTTAATGATATCGCTAAAGAATATGGCCGATTCTTGCCTAGAAATAAAAATATAAAAAAAAAAATATTATCTCTCTATTACAAAGCTAACTATGCTATTCAGAAAGCTCATGATTTACATTATGTTTAACATTTCATTTATAATTTCCATAACAAGTTGCATACTTTTTTATTAATTTTTTGGCAGTCGAAAAAGTATTGAGCTTAAATTTAACTGAATTGAACCAATCATACAATTTATTTTATCCTGTAAAATTATTTACATGTGTAACGAAAAAAGTATTAATTAGCTTATGATATAATTACAAAAATTACGTTATTTTCAATTACAAAATCTCCTTTCTCACTATTCACAACAGCACAAATACAAAAAATCTTGATTATAAATATATAAAAAGTGCATAAAATGTTCCAAAAATGTGTCAACAATCTATTTTTCTACGTATGTATGTTTCATTTTTGCAAACGCGAAATTAAAACAAATAGCTATTATTTATATTTATAGCAACACCGACTACTTCAAAAATGGAACGCAAAAATATTTGACAATATTGTTGTTAATCTGGTGTTACTATCAATAAAAATAGATTTTTATATACGTTTATTCTAATTTAAGCTCAATGAAATGGCATACTCTAATTTTCCGTAATACCCTACTATGAAAAGCATAATGATTAACATTTAAATGAAAATAGGACCATACCGATTTTATTTTTATTAAATTAAATTATTTGGTCAATTGTGAAAAAAATGTTATGTAAATAGGACTTTTACCACAGGTTTTTTCTGTATCATTATTCATATTTACAATATTTCCTCCAACAATAATTAATCTGCTTTAGTAACATTCATTCTAATAGCATAATAAATTGTAAAATAATGTAAACACACATTTGTTATCTTTTTCCCGCCAAAACTTATCTCTTGTTTAGGGAAATGACAGAAAGGAGGCAGGAAGGAACACGATATCGCATTTTTAAAAGTCAAGGTAACTGGGAATACGATAAGCGTGTCCTTGAATTGCTAAGGTCACGCGATACTGTAATACTACTTACTTCCAATCATCATGTCACATTACTTTTTTCAAATTCCCAAACTTGGTTTATAGGTCAATACATTAAATCTCATTATGGAACGAGGTCATCTTACTACATTATTTAAGACTTTTCTAACGTCCTATTTGGTTCTATTGTTAACTTTAAATCGATCTTTATTACGAGCGGGTCCTAACAAACAATAAAACACTTCCAAACTAATTAGGAACATTTTAATACAAAACAATCGTTACAAATTATCAATCTAACAACATCATTCACTATAACTATAGAATAACATTAAAAAGCATTGCAGTCTGTCGCATCACCAACGTATATTATATATATTATGTGCTAAACTAACTAATTAACTGCTATATCTCATCTGATTCCGATCTAATGGAGTCGTAATTGGACGTTTTGCTTCTTAGCATCCTAAGGAACGAGCCGACGGCGAAAATTGTCCGTCTGTGTCTATGGAAGATACCCTGATATAAAGCCTCGCGCAGCGCCTTCCTGTCGTCCGACATGGAGGGCTGCGTGCTCAGCGTGATGTCCGAGTGCGCCACGATCGACTTCTGATGGCGAAGACTACTGTGTTTCTTCTCCAAAGACTTCTGATTTGGCAAACTCATTGTTGACTCGATCGACGAGTTCTTAGTCTTTCGCAAGTTCAATATTTTCTTGCCCGACGATTGAGAATCTGACGCCGACCTCACGGGCGCCAGCTTCGATCGATGCAGAGGATTATTGGAACTCTCCGGGTGAACTATAATGTCGACAGATTTCTGGCTTATCGCGCTCGAGCGGGTTAAGGTCCTCTGTGAGCTGGATGCCTCTATTTTCGGCACCCTTTCCTCCGTCGGTCTCGGTTGCTCCGGTTCTAACGCGATCATCGTCATTAATGAACGAGCGACCACAGCACAAATCACCTATTAATTTGTAGAATTGATCCTTAATGAAGGTCACATCATTGGCGGGCGGGATTCATCAGAGTTTTCAATTGCGGGCACGGCCAGATGGATGACGACGTCTGTATTGTTAGGTATGTCGGCTCGCGAACGACCTTCACAACAATTACTAAACGTTATTGTTGGCACATTGGTATCGCAATCAATCTGAACCGTATTTAGGTTTTGAGCCAGACAATCGACGCTCGAGCCGATGTTGTCTCTAGAATTTTCTCGATCATCGGAGTTCGAGTTCATAATCGGATCGAGCCATTCCTTCTCGTCGCAGGTTTCGTTTGTTTCTGTTGCTGGCGATGGGCCTAAGTCTTCTCTGTGGGTTGGAGACACGCCGTCTCCGTTAACGTGAAGACCAAATAGCTCAGCTAAATTAACATTAAAATTACTACGAGTCGTTGCTTGTTCACCTTCACTTGTCCGAACTTCTTCTGCGATAATTCGGTCAGTTATACTTTCGATTTCCTTTTGTAACGCTGGATCGTCTTCATAAAAATCGGACAAATCCTGAAGATTTTCGTACCAATTGTTTTCTAATAAGCTCACGGATGGATTTTTATGGTCGTTGACATTATCTTGGCGGTATTTGTCTATAAGAGGCTGCAGAGATTCTTCGTGCTGCCGAAAGAGATAGTGATAAGCTTGACTTACAGCTCGGAGCGAATAAGAGGAGCGAGGTCGCGACGGAAGCAGAGACGTAGGGGTGTGCGTAGCGACGTGTTTGTGCCACACGTGACCGTGAGCGCGCTCCCACAGTATTGCATTAGAATTAAGAATCCTTTCAAAGTCGGACACTTGCTCGGCTTCACTGATCTGCAGTAGTAACTTATTCTCCGTCTCTTTTCCGCCGACCGTCTGACACAGCCTCTTGACGTCGGTGACCTGTTTGGAATTAAAAGATCTATTATCAGAACGTATGTTGCATGTATTTTGGCGTTTGGAGGTCAATTGGGTCGTTCTAGGTTCATCAGCGTAAGTCATAGGTATCGATAGATTTTGAATGGCGACAGAGCAAGGTATTTTTTCGACGACTTTTCTCTTTTGTTGCCTAATAAAAACATTGTTCGGTTTAGCTTGCCGTTTGGTATTTTTTATCGGTTTATGTATGAATTGTTTTTCAGAGTATCGTATATGTTTAGAATCGGCGCTCCGAACGTTACGCTCATACCGGGAACGGGGGCGCTCCGCTAGGCACACGCTCTTGGCCCTGAGGGGGGCCTCGAAGCGAGGGGCTCTAGGGATATCCGCCAGTTTGAAACCGATAATGTATGGAAAGAACCGCGAGCGAGCGCCGGCAGCGGCCCCGTGTGACTGCCTCTAAATCATGCACCGCTTCGTACGAAAAGTATGGAGTGAACGTAAAAAGTAATTTATCGTGTAGCGTGTTGCGGTCGATCGATTGTCTCAGACAATATCGCTTGACTAAATAAAGATGAGCATAAAATCCGCCGATGCACGGTCTTTACTTACGAGTTTATGGCAGAGACTGTCGGCAAACAACTCCACGACTTTTATTTACATGGCGTATTTACGTTATGTATCAAGAATGCATTGTCAGATATATTATCTGTGTAAATAAGGTTTTATATATTTATACGATAAATTAATTTCATATAATTTCTGGACTACGTTGTTGGAATAGAAATTTAACAAAGTAATAGTTATAACTTTATTTTTATGTTCATGTGTGTATTGAAGTTTTATTGTATTATAAATAAAATAAGCTATTAAACTGATAGATACTGAAATTGATGAGAATGAGATATGAAATTGTATACAGATATAGGTACATGTTAGACATTCAATTTCGCTTAAATGGCTAAGCATATAAAGATATGCATAGCATATATGATAATTTGAAATGAGAAAATATTTAAATCACATTCATTAACAGAACAATAACGTTATAAAAAGTGTTAACCAGAATACAAGAGTGATTATATAAATCTAATTAACGGACATGCGTTTATAAATAAATAAGTTATACAACAGTATCCCAAAAGGGTAATGAAACCCTTTAGAAGATTTTATAGATAAAATCTAAGCTTAAATACATGATTATATTTAAGTTATTAAAAAGCTACTGATAGCAATATATATTTGCTTACTTTGGTGATAAAGTGGCCGGGCCTATTATTATGCTGGTTGTGTACTTTTGTTTCTAACTAGCAGCTGTTCCCCGCGGTTTCACCCGCATTGCTCCGTTTCTATTGGTCTTAGCGTCATGATATGACGTGCATATAGCCTTTCTCAATAAATGGGTTATCTAAAAACGAAAGAATTTTTCAAATCGGACCGTTAGTTCCTGAGATTAGCGCGTTCAAACAAACTACCTAAACCACTTAACCGATTATAATAAAATTCGCACACCATGTGCAGTGCGATCCAACTTGAGAGATAGGATAGTTTAAACAATATGTAGGTACCACGGGCGAAGCCGGGGCGGACCACTAGTATTAGTATAGATTGTTTTGTAAACTTTAAGTTTTACCTACTTATTTAAAGCTACCCGACCTACTTATCTATTCTCGACATCGAAACGCACAGGGATTCCCCAAAATAATTAATATTGTTTTCTCTTCTTATTCGCTTTTTTCAGTATTCAATTAGAACGTAGTATTAAAGTCTCATGTTTTTTGCGAGCTCAATTTTTTTAACAACTAGCTTCCGCCCACGACTTTGTACGTGCATCCCCGTTTTTCCCCGTTCCCGCAAGAATTTCGGGAAATCCTTTCTTAGCGGATGCCTACGTCCTAACATCTACCTGTATGCCAAATTTCAGCCCGATACGTCCAGTGGTTTGGGCTGTGCGTTGATAGATCACTATATCAGTCACTTTTGAGTTTTATATATATATATAGATTACGTAGTTCAAATTGTGCAATTAATTAAAAATCACTCAATCAATATAGCTCATTGCAAACCATATTTTGACTACAGCAAAGTAACATGTCTGTTACGACTCTATTTTGACTCTATATCACAACTATTGACTAACACGTTCACTGCGGCACCTAAAATGCCAAACTTACCGTTGTTGCGGCATGTCTTCAATACTTCACATCGGCAAGTTCACCACTGTGCGTCATGAGCCATTTTTATCACATCGCACCTACTGACTTTGAAGGTTAATAATTTCATGAAATTTCAAGATATTTCAAAAATTTTTTTTTCGGATAATAGTATATATAGTCTTGTATATACCGCATAAATAGCTTTTAGTTTGACTCAATAGTTTAAAAGATATGAGGGAAAATGTAAACCCCTGATTTTGTGAAAAATTATTTGCCATCCCGCACTGCGTTGATACGGCATGTTTACAGTAATAGCGATGGGAAACACTGTAAAATAAAACATCGATATCGATATAAATCAATTTTGTATATTTCAGTCTGTTTGTTAACAGATAACGAGATCGTCGATACAAAAAAAAACACATATAAAACAAGGTACTTGATCAGGAAATTGTTCAGTAACTTTTGTTTTAATTTGTTCAGTAACTTTTGTTTTAATTTGTTCAGTAACTTTTGTTTTAATGTTTTATATTATTTTCACAACTGTCATCACATTTTTGCATTTATGCTACGAAATAAAAGAAAGTAAAAAAACTAAAGCCTCTAAGGTATCATTGTCATTTAAAAATTTGATAACGACGCGTGCGGTCCTGGTACATCACTATGCGAGATTGACACGCGGCGCGCTCGCAGTACAGTGCGGCATGAGGTGCTTGTCCATGGCAAAATATTTGACATGCCGCACACAAAAGAAACGGTTTCTTTTCTATGCGTGTGTCCAATATTTTGCCATACGATTTTTAAACGAAATTGAGTCCTACTTCAAACTGTGATCACAAAAATATATTTGTCTCTTTTCTAGTCATTGATTAACATATAAAAAACCTCGCCGCACCACGGTGAAAACTGCGATTTTGGGCGCCGCACTGTGGTGTAGTCGCTGATGGCCCGATACTGGACATGCCGCAGTGAACGTGCTAACCGGTTGGCTTAGTTGGTAGTGACCCTGCCTTCCAAGTCAGAGGTCGTGGGTTCGATTCCCACCCAGGGCAAATATTTGTGTGATGAACATTGATGTTTGCTCTGTGTCTGAGTGTTATTTATCTTTATAAGTATTTATTTAAAATTATACATCTATGAAAATTTAATTATCCTAAAAAAACTAACCAGATTAGTTTGAGGATATAATGAATATTATATTATTATGTTATCTGTGCGAGACTTTTTGACATCTGGGACGCATTTCCCGCTAACACGAGGGTCTCTCCATCAATCTAGGTTACTGCAGTCTGTCAGACACAGCTGGCAAGCCGCCAGATAATAAATTAAAACTTGTACATAATTCGATAGTGATTTGATAGTGATTAGCTATGAACTGTTCCTCATTTTGTATGGGTAATTAGATGTTTACTGATTTTCTTCAGACTTATATCTTTATAAAACCAATGAATGGACACGAACATACTGATATCTTATGTCACATTCCTCATTCTTGATAATGACTACAATTATCAAATACCTCCATTATTAAAAGGCTTTTTATGATTTTACCTGGCTAGAAACTAGTAAAACCTAATGAATTATATACTAAAACGTTCTTCTTGAATCAGTCTATCTATTAAAAAAACCGCATCAAACTCCGTTGCATAGTTTTAAATATTTAAGCATACAAAGGAACATAGGGACAAAGAAAGCGACTTTGCTTTATACTATGTAGTGATAACGAAGTCAAAATCGATGTAACGTAGGTACTCGACAAAAAGAATACATAAAATCCATGACGTTTGCAGTTCTCTTGTTTTCTAGAAAATTCATGTTACGGCTCCAACTGCAAGTATTAAATATAGAATATGACATATTGTAAAACTCCTAGCTCGTATAAACCACACCCTCGTAGATGGTCGACAAATTGTTAACACAATATCATATGACGATGAGTAATGGAGGTAAATCACTAGCTCATCGTCTCCTTATTCTGAAATTGATATGTGACTATATAGAAGATCAGCTTGCTACAGGTTCCATGAAAATAAGTGATCTATAATACATTATTTCATGTAATTCTCCAAGATCCAACATTTCGCTCTCCAAGAGCTTTAAAATTATTAAAATTCAGATAACTATACCTTCGTCATTAACATAAAAACCAAAGTTAATACATTTACACAATTATGATTCTACTACAGTCTACAGACGTATATGTATAAAAAGACTCAAAACGCGCGTTCTTATTTAAGTAGAAAGAAAGACTAGATCATTAAAAATTTCCTAATTTCAAGATAATACTGTTAGCGTTTAGCTACTATTATGTATTATTGTTACTGTAAATATGGTGTGTTTTACCACAGGTTTTACTGATCATTATGAAATCATCTATGCTAACACCAAGAGAATGCAAGGACATTCGAGAAAAAGTCCTTTAACAAACAGAGGTGACGAAAGTTCCTCATCCATGACGCAGAGCATTGTGCAATTAAGTACTTAAGAAGATTACTGATAAAGCATAATATATGCCTAACGTCTATTCTAAGCCATATTGACGCAAGTACCAATGATAATTAATAATTGCCGTTTGCTTTGCTCTTACATAGGAGCTTGTTTGTATCTGTAGGAATAATCTTATTGCTTGGTAAATATTGACTTCGATTACGCCACGGTGGGCGTTTGCAATATTAGGTCTTTATCCTCTATTGAATATTATTTTTAGTAAGAGTATTTTTAGGATGCCTTTGATGATATCCACCCACTTGCATAAGCTATCGCGGGATTAACTGAGGAAGATAGAGCTCTACATGGAAGGATTGTAATGATAAATTAAGCTTGATTTTTTATTTTGACCTTGATTCCTTGATACAATTCATTGTGCTGAAATAGCTCTTTGTTATGATCCTGATTGATTCATAATTTCCTAAGATTTTGAAAGTATAGGTATTGGGCATTTTTAATAATTGATGCCAAAATCGAAAAACTTTAAATTGTAATCAAGCTATCCTCTGAAGTAGACTTCACGTTTTCAAATTCGAAATACCCTTTTGCATAATGTAAACAACATATTCTTACAGTACATAAATAGTAAGTAAAATATTATAAATATAACACGAAATTACGTGCATTTTCTTGCAAAACACAGCTCTCAAACTCGCGTAGTAGATTCCTTCTTAAATATAGATTATTATTTTGATTGCCGTAACCTTGAAATATCAAACGCACATTTGAAAGCGAAATTATATGTTAGTGCTGGAAGTTAATACCTATCTAATATTATCATTCACTACCAATCTTTGTAGGTATACTTAGCGAATTTGATTGCTAACCAACGAGGTTATCAAATCAGGATACGTAGCTCTAAAGATTTATGTTAAGAGGGATGGAGTGTGTTACAAGGTATGCCCAAAATGCTCCATAGATATTCACCATCTAGGAATACCCAGAAAGGTCGATATGAAAAATGATGTGCCTTAAAGGTGTATGGAATGAGGGAAGAATATAATAGAGAAGAACAAATTGTGCTGACCCCACTTAGAGGGGTAAAGCTTTTTATCCGGGATTTATATAAAAAATTGCATCTATTAACCACCACCTAGCATAATATTTTGAACTAGCTGTGCTCCGCAGTTTTACCCGCATTGCTCCACTCCTATTAGTCTTAGCGTGATAATATATAACCTGTAGCAATCTTATAGATAGACTATATAACACTGAAATAATTCTTCAAATCCGACCCATAATTCCTGAGATCAGCGCGATCAAACAAACAAACAAACTCTTCAGCTTTATAATATTAGTGTAGATGATCAAAACAAACATGTGTCCGGAAATCCTGTAAGTCATAGCAATGTTTACATACATTTTTCATTAGGCTGATGACTTCTGAATAAACTGTTTCAACCCAGAGGTAAAAGCAGTGCAAATATGCAGTGAAATAAGAACCCTTGGGTCAACCTTTGCGCTGTGAGCGGTGGAAATTATAAATTTATGTAATTCCAAGGTATTTATTTTAATTTCTGGCAAAGAGAAATTTTTATCTACAATGTACTATGTATTACATATTTAATAGAAGCAATTAATAAAAGCAATTACTATCGTATTAGTATGAAATAGAAATAGAAATAGAAATAGAAATAGAAAACGTTTTATTTGCCACCATGTAAAAAAAAATATAAATCTTAGTAATATAACACACAAAACAGAAAAAAAAGACAGCAATGGAGGCAAAAAGGGCTCCCCGTCAGCAAAGCAGCAACCATTATTTAAAATGTATTGCTGCACTGATTTTCAGAGGAGACCACGTGACTGTACTGACTGTACAGTATGACTGTCTATCCGTCCCAAAGGGACAAGTAACGGATTAAATAATGTAATTATTATAAAAAATCGATCATAAATAATTGTGTACAATCATATAATTTAGCTATACTATACTTTACTAATGTAGCCAACAAAATATGCTAGAAACTACAGTACATACAGTATTTGTCTATATATCTGTGTTTTCGTAGTAATTCCACTAATTAATCTTATCAACAAGCGAAGAAGATAGAATTGTAGAAATTCTAATGAAATCTAAGAATACAGAAAAAGATAAAATTGTGTTCGCATAATGTATATGACTTTATTTACATTTGGATTTTCCGAAGACTAGCTGTTTGACTTTTTATTGAATTCCGACAATTTGCGTAATCCGGATTTAAGGAGAAATTCAAGAGCTTTAATAATAATAATATAAAATAACAAATACAAACAAAGAGTTCAATTAAGTTGCTAAGCAATCTTGTGATGAATTAAATAACTTTATTTTAATTATTATTAGAAGATAAAATAGACAATTTTATTGATAAAGAGCAATTTATTCTAGGTAGCTAACATGCCCAAGTACTAACATACCCTAGGTACCCAACAATACTCAAGCAAGCATGCAAAAGTATGAGCCATAAAATGAAATGTATTTTAAGTAAAAACATAAAGTAGGTACACACTTTCTGGCAAGAAAAATAGTGTAAACTGTATTTTCTCTACTACCTACTACAATAACTTCTTCTAGAGCTTTCTACAAGTAGTACTGAACAGTTTTTGATGGCCTTCCGCTAAGAAGCTGACAAAAACTACTGTTTCGACTTTTGGTCTTTACAACTTTGCAAGGTCTTAGCACATGGCTTAAACCTGACTTGACTATAAGTAACTTAAGTAAAGAAAAACCTCATTTTCTCTGGGCATTCGAAGCACGTGCCTAGAAATGTACTATCGATGTTCTAAATTGAGCTAGATCAAAACCTAAGTAATAAACTGAAGATAATATTTTATCCTGGTATGATAGAAACTTTTTCTCTGATAATTTTGTAGATTTTTATCAGAAACGTGGGATATAAGTTTTTTTCGCTTACAAGAACATAGGTTAGTAAAAATATGTGACTTGTCCGTTTCGTTATTTCAAGAACTATTTTATATAAACAAATGATTATTTAAAATTACACCATCTGAAGTTCGCAAAACGGCCAAAACACGTAATTTAAGTAATGTATGGAGTTTGTAAAGTTAGGGCTTGTACAGTTAAGACGTGTAGAGTTAGACGCTTGGCTCTACATTAGATCTCTTAACTTTTTAAGAGTGCAAGATTTTACATGAAAACGTTTTGGTGGGATGTTATTTTCCAAGCATTTCTCAGGATCTATTATTCGGTATGTGACCTTTTTTATCTGGTCAAATAATGCTTAATTTTAAGAAACAGACCGTGTCATTAAAATCGCTTTAACAGTTTATAGGATATAGACCTAAATGCTCTATGAATACAGTTGTTTTTTGTCCGATGATAGCGTCGTGTTCATCAATTTATCTTTATTAGAAGGTCAACACGCACAAATTACGAGCAAACCAAATCACGCGACGTTGCTTGGGTTGAATTAGATTTTTTTACAATTATCCTAGCAAATATCCCACAATAGATGTATTTTATAGAAGCTTTACCACAGATAATATAATAGTAAATTATATGTACATTACTAAGAAACGATAAAAAAAATGTCACTTCTAGGTTTGGAATTTTACATAGCATTCTTTATATGTGTTATCGATCAAGAAAATAGCATTTATCTACGTTAAGATAGAAGAAAATAATAGAAAGTTCTACAATTTAGGTGAAAAACTTCACGAAAGCACCACATTTGCTAGTAAAATTAGCAGGAATATGTAAACCATGTAGACAAAAAGATGTACAAATGTTTTAAAATTCCAATTGCATATAGCTACCGTACAGAAATGTTATACAAGCAGTATTATATTTTATTTACATTTTATATCATACTAGCTGTTCCCCGCGGTTTCACTCGCATTGCTCCGCTCCTGATGGTCTTAGCGTGATGATATTATAATAGCCTATAGCCTTCCTCGATAAATGGGCTATCTAACACCGAAAGATTTTTTCAAATCGGACCAGAGTTCCTGAGATTAGCGCGTTCAAACAAACAAACAAACAAACTCTTCAGCTTTATAATATCAGTATAGATGTACCTAGAATACGAATCAAAGGAAGAAAATAAACACGTGCTAGCTGGATTCAATGGAAGGCCAACGATGACAACTTTTGCCAATGTAAACAAAATGCTAATTTGTCCATTTGTTTTGATAAACATACTTGTCTGACTTCATTTCTTGAATTTTCATATTTTTTGTGGATTTTCTAAGTATTAATATTGATTAATTCATAATTATTTAGTAGGTATAGAATTTTTCTTGTTTTTGATTAGAGTAAACAAGAAAAAAACCAATAATGCGTTGGATTTGAAAAAAAAATGTCTTTTTACTTAAATGTAAAAAAATGGGATGAGCAAAATAACTAGAAAAGTATAATCAATTTTAGTTTTTCCTTTTATAAGGGTTTTGGGCCCAAAAGTTTCGTGAATCCATGATCTAACGTATCCTTGCTCTAGCCTCTAGGGGTGGTATAAAATTGCGAAAACAGTTCATTCTGTACAATAAGGACCTATGGGACCTATAGGGAAAGCTTATATTAATACTGAAATTCAGGACTATTAATTTGGTTGTTTGTTTTGAGCTTTCTCTTATATAGGTATCTCTCATGGGTGTCACCAGAGTCCAGAAGGAAGATACCCGGTACTTTGGAAGGCTAGGAGACACAGGTCCCCGACTAACACGCGGAGAACGCCCTTTAGAGAACTTTAATGTGATGTGGGACACCACTATTATTTCTATCAGTATCATGATATAGCTTTATATTATATAAACTTGGACTATACTCGGATTTTTAATTAGACAAAGTAAACTGACGTTTACTGTGTTGTCAGTTTTTGATGAAATAAAAATAGCGTTGTCACAAAGTGAATGATTGAAAATCGGGAATGAATGAAATTGAATCGATCGTCTAGTGAATATTTAGTGTGTAACAATATAAGACCAAATAAACACATTCAATGACAACAAACACAACGTAATAAGTTACAATTAACGAAAAAATTACAAAAACAGTAACGTAAACATCGTAAAAATAAAAATAAATAAAATGTTATAATATAATAAAAATGAATAAAATTACATTCTACTAGTAACTTATATCTTATATAGCTTTATATATTATAATTAGAAATAATGTTATTTTATAGTTTGAAATGATGAACTATTCACACTTATTGTTCATTCATCTGATTGAATGAGAACTGAATTCCTCACTATTACTTTAAATATGGCAACATTATTTTACAAAATGACATTAGCTGCTGTCAGTTTACTTTGTCTAATTAAAAATCCGACTATAACAAAGAGATAAAATAATATTCCTCGAAGACCTTGAAAGTTGAAAGCACTATCAAGAGCGGAAGTATGGTATGAGTTGCGCCGGCGCCGGTTCCGAAATTATATATCAATAAAACATTTTTAGATTTTGGCGCGTGACGGCCATATTCGCATTCTTAAATATCTTCTTTTTATTTAATACTAGCTACGCTTCGCGGTTTCACCCGCATCGCATTGC
This sequence comes from Colias behrii, assembly GCA_029959065.1. NCBI lineage: Eukaryota > Metazoa > Arthropoda > Insecta > Lepidoptera > Pieridae > Colias > Colias behrii. The sequence goes on along the minus strand of JARWMC010000017.1, from coordinate 1,923,300 downwards.
TTCGCTCTTGTTGGTCCTAGCGTAATGATATATAGCCTAGCCTTCCTCGATAAATGGGCTATCCAACACCGAAAGAATTTTTCAAATCGGACCAGCAGTTCTTGAGATGAGCGCGTTCAAACAAACAAACTCTTCAGCTTTATAATATTAGTATAGTATAGATTGCGCGGGAATTTATTGATATGATATTTTTTTTGGTTTTATGACGTTATTTGTCTGAACTGGAAATATACTGGAAATATGTTGTGAATTTGTCATTTGTTTTCCTTAAACACATGCTTTGATTATTATCTATTTTAGTCCGTTTTCTTATGGGAAAAGGTATACATTTTTGAGTAAAGCAATGCCATTTGGTACGAATGTTGTACTCGTCGACCTAAGCCCAAATCGCCCGGTAGCCAGTCATTACTCCCCGGAAGGAGGGAGGGAGGGGGGTTTAAAGAACAGAGCGCCCGGCACTCGGAAAAAAAATTCTAGCGGATTAATTTGGACCTTTGAGTCGAGTTTGGTGTCGTTATCAGGTAACTAGATGATGCCCGATTCATTCCCTATACCAGGTTTTTAGGGTTCCGTAGCAAAATATGTCACAATCCTTAAAATAATAAACTTATAGTAGTGAAAAAATCCAAACAAACCTGTATAGTTTTATATTTTTATATCAAACTTGGTTTATAAAAAAATACTGTCTGAAAGGCCATTTAATGCAGATTATAAAAACACGAACATGTAAAATATATTTTATCATTTTAAATGAGAAAAAAATTATACAAAGTACAGAAACGTTCGACAGCGCAGCGTAGGGGACGGCTAATAGACCCGAAAAACTAGCAATACTAACAAAAAACAAACAGCCAAGTGCGAGTCTGACTCACTCATCGAGTGTTTCGTACTTATTTGTCCCATACCATGTTAACTGGTCTGGTAGGACCTGGATATCTGATACTCACAAACTTTCGTCTTTATAATATTAGTGTGATTTTTAATCATCTTTAAATTATAAATGAGGATAGGTAACATTGTTAAAAATAAAGATATATAATAATAGGACGTTATAGTAGTAATAATAATGACAACCACCTCCACAATTGCATAATTCGGTACATTTGAGCTGGCGTTTAAAACACTTCAATCTGGAACTGCAAGATTTCACGCACCTATATCTTATTAATTCAAAGCTTTTCTTTTCCTTTTATTTCAGATGGGGAAGGAATATTCAGATTTTTTTGTAGGTCCCCAAATATACACAGCCTGTAAAACTGCCCTTAAGGTGTGTTGTTTAAGGGCAGCTTCTGTGGGAGGCAAATTTTCTATTTGCATGGCCTTTTATGTTTAAAATTGTTTGCGACCCTCATTTACTGATCTGAAAAACAAACATGTACTTATAATTCTTATAAAAATATAAGTTCTGGTTAAGAGTATCTTTATAATATCGTGACCGTCCTTACCTATCATGCATTGTAATCACAAACTTTTCAATTTCACTGTCTGCATATTTGTCACTGTAAAGTGCTTCATACCCTCGTGTGGCTTTAGGATATGCCTTCCATGCCTCAAATGCAGTTTATTTGCGTCTTGCATTAAATAGATTAAATATGAGTTTGTGTAACATCTGGTAAAAGAATGGAATAAGGGCAAAACGTGTGTTCTTTGTGGACCTGATACAAGAAAACCATTTCTTGAGTATTATTTGTCAAGAAATTAATTTGGGTACTAATCTGAAACTCTAACATTTATTTATTTAATTAGACTTCTTATAAAAGCAATTTTGAATCGTCATAACATTTTTTTAACATTTATCACCGATTCGGAAAGCAGTATGTATGGAGAAGAACCGGAAAAAAGAAACTCCTTATTTACTCTTTTAAAATCGTGTCAATATTAAGGTACAATTTAATTTTACATAGTAATATGTAACTACTAATAAGACCAATATTTAAACATGAAGCTAGCATTGTTACATGCCAGGTATTGATGATTTCGTCCTGTGCCGATGTGTACCCTTAGTTCTTTTAGACCTTAGCTTTGGAACACTCGATATAGTAATAGTAGCCAAAATATTGTTAAGAACAGTTGACATATATAGCTAGTACAGAATATCATGTGTTCCAAAGCTAGAAGGTCTAAAATAACTATGGGTATACAATATACATGCATTTGAGGCATAGAAGGCATATACGAATGTCAGACGAAATATGCAGACAGTGAAATTGAAAAGTTTGTGATTATAGGTAAGGACGGTCACGATATTTTAAAAATGTTCTTATCCAGAACTTATATTTTTATAAGTATTATAAGTACATGTTTGTTTTTCAGATCATACCCCGCTGTGACAGTAAATGAGGGTCGCAAACATTTTTATAAACATAAAAGGACATGCAAATAGAAAATTTCTCCTACAGAAGCTGCCCTTAAACAACACACCTTAAGGGCAGTTTTACAGGCTGTGTATATTTGGGGGCCTACAAAAAAATCTGAATATTCCTTCCCCATCTGAAATAAAAAGAAAAGAGAAGCTTTGAATTAAGATATCGGTGCATGAAATCTTGCAGTTCCAGATTGAAGTGTTTTAAACGCCAGCTCAAATGTACCGAATTATGCAATTGTGGAGGTGGTTGTCATTATTATTACTACTATAACGTCCTATTATTATATATCTTTATTTTTAACAATGTTACCTATCCTCATTTATAATTTAAAGATGATTAAAAATCACACTAATATTATAAAGACGAAAGTTTGTGAGTATCAGATATCCAGGTCCTTCCAGACCAATTAACATGGTATGGGAAAAATAAGTACGAAACACTCGATGAGCGAGTCAGAATCGCACTTGGCTGTTTTTTTTTGTTAGTATTGCTTGTTTTTCGGGTCTCTTAGCCGTCCCCTACGCTGCGCTGTCGAACGTTTCTGTACTTTGTATAATTTTTTTTACATTTAAAATAGTAAAATATATGTTACATGTTCATGTTTTTATAATCTGCATTAAATGGCCTTTCAGACAGTATTTTTTATAAACCAAGTTTGATACAAAAATATAAAACTATACAGGTTTGTTTGGATTTTTTCACTACTAAAAGTTTATTATTTTAAGGATTGTGACATATTTTGCTATGGAACCCTAAAAACCTGGTATGGGGAATGAATTGGGCATCATCTAGTTACCTGATAACGACACCAAACTCGACACAAAGGTCCAAATTAATCCGCCAGAATTTTTTTTCTGAGCGTCGGGCGCTCTGTTCTTTAATCCCCCCTCCCTCCCTCCTGCGGGGGAGTAATGACTGGCTACCGGGCGATTTGGGCTTAGGTGGACGAGTACAACATTCGTACCAAATGGCATTGCTTTACTCAAAAATGTATACCTTTCCATACAAGCATGCCCATAAGAAAACGGACTATTTATGTTCTGTTTACTGTGTTATCTACGCTATACTAAAACTCATTTAATAAAGAGTTTTGTGGAAAAACGAAACAAGTAGGTAGAAAAAAGTCTGCTGACGACTGAGAGGCTAGAATGAGCACAATAAAGGGAGTTTTCCATTTTAATGCATATTTCTAAGCAGTAAAAAAAAAGCCTTACGTCTCTATGTGTACCTCTAATTATTATTTGCCCTTCAAGTTTTTCTTATTTCATTTTCACGGGACATGTAAATCTTGAATTCATACTTTTACCAATATGTTTAAAAATCAAGTTGCTGATTTCACTCAAGGTAATTGTTTGTTATTTATTTTGCTCTGCTACCATAATACAATAACAATAGTTAAATACATCCCGAGTACATACCTGAAATCTCGTGCGCTGCTTCCATAAATATGTGGTGTGTCGGTCAGTCAATTAGTCAAAACAATAGGGTACCCTTTTTGGGGAGGAAAAACTATAATTACGGGAATAATTTAAATTACATAAGATAAAATAAAAAGAAAAGAGACAATTTAATGTATATAGTCACCACTTCTGCCAGGCACACTACGTCGCCATTAAAATTCTTCTCACATAAATAACTCGCGTCCGCGCGTGATTACTAATATCAATAAAAAGTACAATTAACAATTCCGCGGGCCGATTTACTAATTTACTACGTGGTCAGCACGTAAAACAATCGACGACACGCTCCGATGCGCGCGTAAATAACTTCCGAGGCGGCCGATAACAACACTAAATACACGACTTCACACTAGCGGCGCGGTTAGCGGACTCCCATAGAATGCGACAATAACCGAATGCGAACCCCGCTCCGTACCAATTGAATACATCGCGTTTCCGCTATCAGTGTGACCATTTAATTATTTTATCTATTCCGAACATTCCCCCGTCCCAGTCAGGCAAAACCTGACTGAGTCCAAAACCAGAGGATAAGGATAAAACCTACATAACGGGCAGCCGCGATAAGCCCGCAACGGCTCTTTTAAGGACAGAATTTCCTACCAGGACCTCTGCAACTCGCGGAATACCGTCCGCGCCTAGGAATAGCCGCAAAATTCGACCACGTCTCCAAGACAGTGGGGGCATATTCGTCTCCTTAACTAGGACGAGGTCACCGACCTTTGGTGGATCCGTTTTATCTGTCCAGCGAACACGCTGCTGCAACAAATGAAGATATTCTAAATTAAACCGTTTCCAAAAACTCTGAGAAAGTTGTTGCAGCAGTTCAAAACGTGAGAGCCGATTAACCGGAGTATTCTCAAATGGATATTCAGGGAGCGCATTAAGTGGACCCCCAATCAAAAAATGTCCTGGAGTCAAAACCTCCAAGTCATTTGGGTCCGATGAAATAGGACAGAGTGGCCTGGAATTAAGTACAGCTTCAATTTACAAAATACCGAAGGTGAGAACCGTTTCACCTAACTCCCTATCTAAAGAACGAAACCGCATTAATAAAAATCTAAATTCTGTGCAGGCTCCCTTATAACCGAAAGGACCTTCAAACGCGGGAGAGACTCAAAAAGCTTAATAGAAGCTTGAGGGCAACAATTCTCTGGTTGGAGCAGCCAACCAGGACCCTACCACAACGAATGATTCAATAAAACTGGAGCCTCACACCGCGAGATGCACAATCAGCGGGATTAACATCCCCTGGCACATGTCTACACTCTAAAACAGCAACCGATTGCTGAATTTGCGAATCCCGATTCGCAACAAAAACCTCCAATGCATGAACTGATGCTTGCAACCATGCAAGAACAATCCGACTATCAGTCCAAGCGAAAATTCTTCTAATATTAATATTTTGACCTAACGTCGATTTAACGTGATTAAAAGGACTCGACCTAAGTCCATACGTATTAGTATTCAACTCAAAAAACCGAAATAGGATCTGATTCTTTCTCTCCCCACAAAATCAACTGGTAACGACGATCCTCTGGATGAATAACAGTCTGCCTAAACATCATTTTAATATCCGCAACAAATACAACCTGATGCCTACGAAAATTTGTTAAAATATCACCAATATCCCGATGCAACTTAGGACCCGAATGCAAACATTGATTCAATGATACACCGTTAGAGCTGGGCGCAGAGCCATCAAAAACTACTCTTATTTTACCACCCTTAAACACCGCATGATGTGGAATAAAGTAGTGCTCCTGCGACCTCCAATCAAAATTAGAAACAGACATATGACCGAGCTCTAAATACTCTTTCATAAACTCAACATACTTAATACGAAATGCCGAATCCCTCTTCATACGTCGCTCCATAGATGCTAACCTTTTTTCAGCTAGCATTCTAGACTGACCTAATGGAGGACGAGACGGTAGAAAAGGTAACCTCGTGACAAACCTACCCGAACAGAGACGACCTGTATTATTCTGGAAGAACAGCTCACATTCCAGGTGCTCTGGGTTATCACGGCGTGCTATAGGGGGCTCCTCAACTTCCCAAAAACGCTGAACCGCTTCAGCGAGAGAGAGTCCTACATTCAAGTTACCATCCTCTTCATTAAAAACACAAAATGAAAATACAGGGCCCATGATGACATCACCAAGGTCACAGCTACTAACCCACCACGTTGCAGATGAATGCATTTTCCAAACTGTAGCTTTCCCAAAACATCTGCACCGAGTAGCAAATCAACTGGACCTGGAATATTAAATCATCAGCTAAATTCAATTGAGTTGCAAGTTCAAATACCTCCGATGGCAATTTAACAAGCGGATGGTTTCCCATAACATTATCCAAAACAACAGCAGACGTTGAAATACGAGGAAAATAATATTTAAGAGGAGAGAAGGTGAGTGAGACCTGTCCCACTAAACCGGACACCTTAACTCCGCCTACACCAAAAATACTATTCGCGGCAGGAACAACACGCAACCGCAACCGCTCCACTAAACTTCTCGACACCAAACTCCCCTGTGCACCAGAATCCAAAATCGCTCGCGCCGCAACCTGCTCACCCGATGGGGAGGCGACGCAAACCTGAGCGGTGGGCAACAAAACAGTAACAGGAGAGGTCGAAGACTTAGATGGAGACGGCGTGTGTTCGAGTCAATAATCTCGCTGGGATCCTCGCTGTCCTAAGCGAGGCCACTCCGAATACTGCAAAGGATTGATAGAATCAGATCGTTGCTGATCAGCAGCAACCCGAGATACATTGGGCCCCCCAGGGCCCCTAGGGCCCCGGGCCCTTAATGGTCGCGACACATCCGGTGCCCGATATACTTGACGTCTACTACCACCCCCGCCCATGGGGGGACGTGCCTGGCTCCGATAATTTGAGTTAACCTTTCTGCCACCGCGCCTGTAAGTGTGACCAGAAACTCGAGGTCTATTAACCTGCACACCACCTGCCCATTGATTATCAACATTATTACCTTCCTTCTACTTGCTACCTTCGCCGGAGCAGCCGGCGGAGGCGTCCCGTTCCTGTTGCCACAAAGTAAAAAGTGGTGATTACCACCACACTGCTTGCACGGTCGAGAATAATTGCATTGCGACACGAGGTGGGAGCCTAAGCAACCGTAACACCACCTGCGCTGTCGCACAATATTACGTCGCGCCTGAAAACGTAATGCCAAAAACTTATAACAAGAAACTACACCGTGACCAGGGGCCCTACAATACGAGCAGCAATTGTCCGGCTGCCGGGCCGCAACTACATTGTACACTCGCTGGTCCGGGCGGCGCTCCGCGCGCACCGGCGGCGGCCGGGGCCTCGCTGGGGCCGGGGCCGGCGACGGCGAAGGGACGTTGTCCTGCCTGCGACACTCATCCTCCAAAAAACAAATAAAATCATCAAACGAAGGGAGATGAGTGGAAGAGTCCCCGCCGTATTCCTGTTCGAACCGGTTACGCATATCAACATTTAATTTTTGTAAAACAATATGCAATAAAATAAACGACCAACTGTCTATAGGTAAATTTAAACCTTTCAACGCATTAATCGCCACTAATAAAGGATTTAATAAGTGAGTCCGTAAATTACAATTTTTATTAATATGTGGCAAGTTTAAAATTACCGCAACATGATTATCCGCTAACCGGCGGATGTTTTGATACCGACGCATAAGTAAATCCCGCGCAATAGAATAATTATTATCAACAAGTTCCAAATGTTGGACCAAACCCTTAGCCTCACCGGTGAGACTAGCCAACATATAAGCTAATTTTTGAGCAGGTGTTAAAACACATCTATTATGAACCAAACTATCAAATAAATTAATAAATGCCACCCATTGGCTTAAATCGCCACCGAAATGGGGTAAATCTAGTTTAGGCAACCGACCTATTATTCCACCGGACGTAAATAAATTTTCTTTATATGGTAGATCACCAACAGGCTGGACCGTGGACTTAATTTGTCCCACGGCTTGTCGTATTTGGTCCGCCAAATCCTCAGCCTGATCTACATCCGCACTTATTCTATCCATAACCTCTGGTTCTAAATTCATTGCATACAATGCCCGATAAGAATTATATAAATCATTCATTTTTTCTTCCAAAACCTCTCCCCGGGACAAAAGGGCCTGAATGCGATCTTGACGCGATATATTCAATACGGCTGAACCTAGCCATCGCAAAACACCGGCTAACTGCGCCTTGTGAGATGCAGCCATTTTTAATTAACAAAAACTTTCCGTAAACACAAATGAAAAACGCAAGTCAAAAAACAAATAACCGTATTCGAATAAACAAAGTATAACAAAACATCAAATGCACTTATTCGAATATAGAAAGTTCTATTTTTAGAACGTAAAACACAATTTAAAAAACCGTATTGAAATAAACAAACTATTACAAAAATATCAAATGTACCTATTCGAATATCGAATGTTCTATTTTTAGAACGCAATTAATCACTCAACACAGTATGACGCAATACCTATAACTTTGATTTAACCTTATAATGACTTGACGCAATTAATGTACCTAGGATTGAAACATTAAACTATTGTTATAAATTGCCGATATTTCTTACGAAAATTATATGTATGACAATTTAAATGCTATAACCGAACATATAAAATACCGTAATGTCATAACCGAACATATAAAATCGTAATTATTATTACCAAAATTTCCGTTTTAACTACGCTGGGCCCTACAACCCAGAGGTCGGTGGATTTTAACCACGCTCTGCTACCAAAAATTTTGTTTGTTATTTATTTTGCTCTGCTACCATAATACAATAACAATAGTTAAATACATCCCGAGTACATACCTGAAATCTCGTGCGCTGCTTCCATAAATATGTGGTGTGTCGGTCAGTCAATTAGTCAAAACAATAGGGTACCCTTTTTGGGGAGGAAAAACTATAATTACGGGAATAATTTAAATTACAAGATAAAATGACAGAAAAGAGACAATTTAATGTATAGTCACCACTACTGCCAGGCACACTACGTCGCCATTAAACTTCACTTGTCACATAAATAACTCGCGGTCAGCGCGTGATTACTAATATCAATAAAAAGTATAATTAACAATTCCGCGGGCTGATTTTACTAATTTACTACGTGGTCAGCACGTAAAACAATCGACGACACGCTCCGATGCGCGCGTAAATAACTTCCGAGGCGGCCGATAACAACACTACAACACTAAATACACGACTTCACACTAGCGGCGCGGTTAGCGGACTCCCATAGAATGCGACAATAACCGAATGCGAACCCCGCTCCGTACCAATTGAATACATCGCGTTTCCGCTATCAGTGTGACCATTTAATTATTTTATCTATTCCGAACAGTAATAAAATATTATAAATACAAACAAAAATATTTGTGTGAGAATCTGCATTTTTTAGTTCGATATCTATAAAAATAAAAATGAACAGCAAAATGTGTTGGTAAGCGCATAACTCGAGAACGGCTGAACCGATTCCGTTAATTCTTTTGTTAAAACTAGCTTACCGCCCGCGGCTGCGCCCGCTTTGTCTAAAACCTAATAAATTATATACTAAAACCTTCCTCTTGAATAACTCTATCTATTAAAAAAAACCGCATCAAAATCCGTTGCGTAGTTTTAAAGATTTAAGCATACAAAGGGACATAGGGACAGAGAAAGCGACTTTGTTTTATACTATGTAGTGATATACCTTGAAGTACGAGGATGCTTCTTATGGAGAGAAAACGTTAACATGTACCACGGGCGAAGCCGGGGCAGACCGCTAGTTTAATATATAAATTTATAGTTTAGAGCCGCATTCACAACACAATAGAAAGGAAACTTTTCGTAATATAACAATATGAATAGTTTTACATTACAACATTCGCTTTACTTCGCATCAATTACATAAATCACCAAAGGACAGATAAATGTAAACAGTATTAATACAATGTAAGAAGCCTTTTAATTAAACGACTATTAAAAGCATGCATAATAGATTTTTCCAAGACTTGTTAAGTACAGATAATGAGTAGAAAAGAATATAAGATTTGTAGTCATTTTTTATTCAATTAAACATTTAAAAAAAATCGACACCTATACTAATATTTTAAAGCTGAAGAGTTTGTTTACTTGAACGCGCGAATCTCAGGAACCACGGGTCCGATTTGAAAAAATATTTCAGTGTTAGATAGCTCATTTATTGAGAAAGGCTGGCTCTATAATAGCATCACGCTAAAGACCAATGGATCGGAGCAATGGCCAATGCGTGTAAAACCGCGGGGCACAGCTTGTTTATTATAAAATGATACTGGTATAGTATTATAATATCTGTGATAATGATTAGCTGGTACAGCTTAAAAAAAAAACAATATTAAAATCTTTGTAATGATAATGTTCCCACATCGACAATAAGAATTATTTTTTCATAGACTTACAGCTCTATTTTTATTTAAATTTCTCTATTTAAGGTCATACAAATAATAACATAAATTTTAACCTTATTTTAACATTAAATAAACTAAAACGAACTTGTTTTGAACGCCTGGGCGATTTTATCTGTGCCCAATCATTATCCATTAAAATGTCATCAGCTTTGACATTCTTATCAGCGTAAATTATTATGAAAAACAATTGACATATTTTGTATGATATTATTAAGATTTTTAATGGTGGTTTTACTAAACTATATTTATTATTTTTTAATGGTAGTTTTACTAAACTTCAAAACATCTGAACATCAGTACGTTATTATTAAATTTAAAATCTATTAGAGTCGACTCTATTATAGAGTCGACAAAAAACCTTTTTGCTCTTTATTTTTTAGGTTTACGTGTCGGTAATGTTCATAATGTTTTTTGTTTTTCGGTAAATAAAACGTATTTATTACAACAACTCGCTGTGATTCACCTAGAAATTTATAGATTTTTTTGTAAACAACAACAGATCCGACCATTCAACCTCCATGGTACGCCTTTTCGCTTATTCACGTTAATTTCGTTCACCATTCATTACTCGGCTAAGAGATTAACCCCCGCAAATAAAGAAAAATAAACACCTAATGATATTGCGTTCTGACGAAGCAACATACAACACAATACGATAATAATCAATCACAGGTGACCTACTTACCGGCAATCGATGTCAGGCAATAAAAACACTTGTAAAGGCACTGTATTATTTTAATAAAAAACACTAATACGCTCCGAGATTGACTTTATATTAAATAGGGTATGGAAATCAATATGTCTGAAAGGACGAGCGGTCTAACAAAATTGCGCTTAACGCGACGGCGTCCATTCAATACTGGAGAGAGACATGCGTATAAACGACGAGCGCGGGTGTTACGTGGAGCGCGGGAAAAGTGACGTTTTATGTTTTTTTTTTTTATCAATTGCAGGCATAGGTCTTGTAATCATTCAGCAGATTATGTATGACGATGGAATGGATCGAACCTTTTTACGTAAATGGGCTCTACATAAGATGTTTGTTACGTCATTGGGCTCTACTTTCTAGATTCTAGTCAATAGGTATCTCACCTGGAATACATATTATGTCATCCCATGTTTTATAATAAGCAACATACATACATATAACATACATATGATTTTTGTTTGTATAACACTACGATTTGTTTTTTGGAGTGCGAGTGGCGCTGCTGTCACTTACGGACGCGTTTTACTTTCCCTGTGTCACAAAAATTATTTTAAAATATTTACAACCAGTTTTTCGTGTGAAACTTTAAATATTGTTTTAGTTTAGATGTGGACGTACCTGGAAACAAAACTTATTTCATAAATTTATTTGGTTTAATTACGAAAAGTACAAACAGAAGTGACTGTGTTATTTCGGAACTTGTGAAGTTAGTGGGTAGATTGCGCATTGTTCGCAACAGACTTGTCGTGTCATTTAAAATAAAATTACTGCCTTAACTTATATTGAACTATTTCGCTAACATCGTCATAGTTAGAATAGCTACTTGGTCAGTGGTGTGGACGTGAGAAATCGACTCAATAGACTCGAGTTCAATCCCAGCCGGGCGTAGGCTTTTTTTTTTTTTTTTTGTTTTACTTGTGCTTCATTTTTTTTTCTCTCTCTTCATACTTCCTCCGTTTATTATCATTATTACATTTTTTTTCTTTTCAAATATGAAGTGCACACATTGCAATATTAATATACGTAGAGATGAACTCTTGGAATGTATTTCTTGTGGAGAACGAAGTCACTATCGCTGCTTGAATATAACAAGTGCAGATTTTCGTGAGCACTTGAGTGAATACAGAGATTCTTGGCAATGCGTGAATTGTAAAAATATATCACGCAGGTTGCGAAATGATGATACACCCATAAGGTCACTTAAACCTGGACCACACGATATGTCTTGTGATTCCGAGGTCATGCAAGCCGAACAGTCTGTCCTTATGCCGTCAAACCCAATACCTCATAATTTTTCATTAGATGATATCTCGAAATTACTAGATACAAAGCTGGACACTATCAAACTTCATCTTTCTAACGAGATCGTTTCAGCAATTGACAAATTAAAGTCTGATCTCGCTCATGCAATGAAAAAAGAAATTTTTCAATGAAAAAAGGGCATTCTTTAATCAAAATATTAACAGTAATTTAAACAACCCAAAAGTATTATGGAAAAATTCTACCTAACTTTAAATCTAACACATCACTACCACATAATTTTAATGACCCCGATAAAATTAATACTCATTTTCTCAATATTCCAGGAGATAACAAAGCAGATAAAAATACAGTTCTCCATTTTAATTCAAAAAAATTTTCAAACGCTACATTTTCGTTTACATCTGTTAGTGAAGACAGCATAGCTAAAATTATTTTATCAATTGACTCTAATGCAGTGGGGTCTGACGAAATTAATAGAGATATGATCATATTGACATTACCTCATTCATTAAAATTCATAACCAATATAATCAACAGATCGCTTGCTTCAGGTGTCTTTCCCTCTCTTTGGAAAAATGCTTTAATTCATCCCCTCCCCAAGGTTAACAATTGTTCAGATCTAAAGGACCTATGTCCGATTAGTATTTTGCCCTACCTGTCGAAAATATTAGAGAAAGTAGTTCAAAAGCAGCTTGTGCATTACTGTGAATCCAATAATATATTTCCATCTCTACAATCAGGGTTCAGGGCTAAACATGGGACCTCAACAGCTCTCTTTGATATTATTGATAAAATTCTTGCATCTCAAGATAAAGGCTTTGGAACTGTCCTAACTCTTTTGGACTTCTCTCGTGCTTTCGACAGTATTAACATCTCCCTCCTTTTAGCTAAGCTATCGTACTACGGATTTGACTCGAATACTATTGACTGGTTTAAAAGCTATTTGGAAAATCGTACTCAACAAGTTCTTTTACGTAATCCTAATGGCAACAATATACTTTCAAAATCTATGAAAGTTACCAGAGGAGTACCTCAAGGTAGTATTTTAGGGCCTATCCTGTTCATATTGTACACAGCAGACATTACACACTCAATTAAACATTGTCAATTTCACTTATATGCCGATGACCTACAACTTCTCATTCCTATCAGCAGGGACAATTTTGATCAGACTATCACGAAACTTAATTCGGATTTAAATAATATTTCATGTTGGTCTAATAATAACTCTTTAGTGTTAAATCCGATAAAATCTAAATTCATGATCGTTGGTTCCAAAAAACCAGGTCAATTGTTTATCACAGTTAAAACCTAAAGTTTGTATCGATAACTTACCTCTCGAATGTGTCAATCAGGTGCGCAACCTCGGTATTGAAATGGATAATAATTTGAAATTTGAAGCCCATGTCTTAAACGTTACTCGAAATTGCTTTTATCGTATTAAAGTTTTATATAAAATTCGTAATTTCTTAAGTGAAGATATGCGCATTCGTCTATGTGAGTCTCTGGTCTTGTCCAAATTAAACTATGCTCTGGCAGTTTACGGTCCTTGTTTGCTTCAAAGAACACAACGTCTTCTACAGAGAGTGCAAAATGCTTGTGCAAGATATTGCTTTCAGATCCCTCCAAGAACACATATTTCACCATACTTAAACATGCATAACCTACTTAACATGAAAAACCGGCAACAGCTTTACTTTGCTAGTCTCCTTTTTGACGTATTAAAATTTAAACAACCTTCTTACTTGTATGATAAACTTATATGGCGGACCTCCAAAGCTTCAAGTGAATGTAGGTCATGCACAAATATATTTTCTGTGCCTAAATACAAAACGGCTGCCTTTAGAGGAAGTTTTAGATTTCTTGCTACGAAATGCTGGAACGATATCCCGCCTCCCATTCGAAATTCTCAATCAAGGGACACTTTTAAAAAGAAGTTGAAAGCTTATTTTCTTATTATCCAGAAACAGTCTACATAGGTTGGAAAAATGTTCTACCTACTGTTATTATTATTATTATTTTTTTGTTCTTAATAATTATCTAGTTAATGCTATAATCTATTGGCCATTTAATAAACATTTATCCCTAATTTAACTATTTTCTATATATAATTTTTTCTGTTGTGTTGAAATAGATATCTTTAACTTCTTCTACTTGGTGCTAGCAGTATTAATTCATAAATTCTACACTCATTCATTTTAATTCTACACATTTTAACTGCTGATCTCGTTTTCCTCTCAACTCACTCAGCCGATTTTCCTCTCTGACTGGCAATCAATGATACATACTTACTTTTAACATCAAAACTTTCATACTTTATAATATATAAATTTATAGCGTAATTTAGTCCGTAATCGCTACATTAAAATTAGAATACTCTTTACAGTCACTCGACTCTTTATTTAATATGGTGCTGACAGAATAACAGCGTTACAGCCTCAGCTGTAACATTTATGCTGAGTCAGTAATCCCTTTCCCTGAGGTGATACAGATATAATATAATATTATTACGTCTACATGTAATGTTATACTTTTTTTTTTTTTTAGTTATAAGTGTTGTCTGTAATTTAATGTACTGTATCATTTTTTGGGAATAAATGTGTTTCTATTCTTCTATTCTATTCTATTTTTAGCTTCATAATATTAACGTATAACGATATGATCGAAGACCCAAAAACCGACCTTCCTTTCAAAACTTTTACATTTTAGACCAATAAATAAGTAGTTTTAAAAATACGGTATGTGCAAATATTTTTCAGTTTTTTTTTTTTACTTTATGCACTGCAGGCATATAATTTATATTTTGTCTTTTCGTCCGCTTTGACGATATATCGAACCGGGATAAAAAATATCCTATTCTATCCAATTATAATCTAATCCCAATACGTTGAAGTCTATTCAGTTCTGAAAGCTTCACTAATAAAACTTTCGAAACAATAAATATTATGCAAATAATATTATAGAGAACATTCTGCCCAATATACTCTACAATGCGAAATAATAATTTTACCTCTTCATTTAGATATAATATAAGTTATAGGTAATAAAGAACCTTATCACAAATAGTTTCATAATTAATGATTATATAATGATCCAATACAATAAGTGATCGTACCAGTGTTAGTATTTGAATCCTTATATGTAATATTAATAGCATTGATCGTGCTACAATAATAGGTGTTACATATATTATTAGTGGATATTGGTAGACAAGGTTATTTCGGCTAGAGTAGTTGTATGAAGTAAACACCATAACCTAAAAATAAATACTAGACGTAGCCGATAGTAGATATAAGTAGTAACATAGATAGGTAATAAGCATAATCTATCTCAGTTTCAAAATTTATCCTTTACAAATCAACCGTTTTCGAGTAAAAGAATTACAAATATAGTTACGTACTCTGACACCATCTCTATGAGAGAGAATACTTAATGATGATCAACACAAAGTACCGATTTGATAAAGCATACAAAGCTTTTGTAAGTAAGTACATTACATTCTTAAATCATGCGAGTAATAGTTTCGCTTGCAGAACCGAACACCATGAAAGAAAACTACTTTAAACAAATATCGACCGGTCCTTTAAATATTCACGCTCTTGCTTTCAAATCGCTGTCTTCAGTAGAGGGAGTGAGGTGGTATTATTTAATGAAAACTAGAAAAAAAGGATTCCCGATTACTTTTCAATCCATCTTTTCCACTTTTTAGTCATGTTTAAGGCCCCATTGAAAAGTAGGTAATGAGCGTCAATGTTGGCATGAAGGATCTCTACGTGTTACCCGTGATACGGTACTTTCCACCCTGGTAGTGACATGCTTAAGGACTTAAATTAGGGATTTGGGCTGTTGTCGGAAAGTGTATAAATTGAGTCATTAAAGAAATTTCATTTGTATAATTTTTAAACTCTATCGGCCAGTTTTGTTATTGTATAACGTTAAGATCGACTCAAGTCATGCTTAAATTAATTTGTGGCTTAAGCTTTCTTTGAGAAAGCTTACTCAATCAAATCAATTCTCAATTAAAAAACCGACCTTTTGAAACAAAAGAATTAGGAAGTTAGTGTAGCAAAAATAGCAGGTAAAATTTTCTTTAAAAACCATTACAGTTTTACGTGAACGTGAAGTCAGGATCAGTAGGTAGTATAACAAACACTCAACTCAAAACACACTCAACTTTAAGTAGCCCTCTAAGCACTAAGTCAATGTCCTTTCCATCAGTGTAAATAAAAGATTACGAGTTCACTTACCCTACAAAGGACAATATATTACCAGATGTGGTGCAGAATTATTTGCGATTGTAACCGACCTCGAAAACGAAGGCTATCTGAGCTCTGAGAATATCCTACTAATATTATAAATACGAAAGTTTGTGAGGATGGATGGATGGATGTTTGTTACTCATTCACACAAATACTAATGATTCGATTACAATTATATTTTTTATGTAAGTAGCTGAAGACCCAGAATAAGATATAGCTACTTTTTATCCCGGAAATACCACAGGAAATTTTTCTTTGAAAACGCGGGCGAAGCCACGGGTGGAAATCTAGTACTATAAATATAATAAGTATACAGTAGCACACCTCACCACATATTATTATAAGTAACATACAAAGTAGATATTTAATTTGTTAAATGATAAAAGACAATGGCTTAGCAAACTGCAAGTTTAAAACGTCTTCGAAGTTTGACTTTAAAATGTAAGTCAGATCTAGTCGATACCAGACAGCCTAGGGCACGACGTAACCTAGATAGAGTTTTTAAAAACATTTGCTATGCCAAAAGAACTAGGCTATTGTCCCCATTTATAATATTATCTATTTTATATTTCAAATTATACTACAACACAATTTAATCTTGTTTATTATTATATTGTACTTAATGCGAATAAAGTTTTCAGTTTCAGTCAGTTACTATATTCTGGGTACCAGTTTCAGTCAGTTTGGATTAGGGAATGCAATCCCGATCCCGCGGGATCCCGATCTCGCGAGATCTCGTGTAATTTTTCGGGATCAATCCCGACGCATCATATGACGAGATCCCGTTCGAGATTGACGGGATTGGGCGGCAGTGGTCAGCGACGCAACTCACAACCACTCGGGGCGCAAGCGGCGACAAATTAGAATCTACCATTAACCCGCCATTGGTGACCTTATATGTCTGTGAGACCGGGCAGTTAAAGAAACCCAAATATTTTTGTCACCGTTTATCGAATTACACTGTGGTTTCGAGTAGCTGCCTAATTTCGCGCCCCCTACCCTACCCCTACCCCGTGACAGCGACGCGGGCGCACGTTACAGAGTTTTGGCCCCAACCCGGTGCGTGAGACCGGTGTCACCAACTAAGTAAGTCAAATGGTTATTGTGTATTTTTTTTTATTTATTTATTTTGATAAAGCTGTTGTTGTAATTTATAGTTTAATCATATAATTCTATTATTAGTAAGCGTTTTGCTAGATTTGATCGATATTTTACAAGAAATTCCGTGTTTTTTGTTCAAATTGTGAACATTGTCTCAGCATGTCTTACGAAAGTAATCAGCGTCGTCTCGAGGCTCTTTTACAAGAAGCAGTATCTGATGAGGACAGATTACAAAGGTCATCGGAAAGTGAATCTGGAAGTGACTTCGAACCAGATAATTTCGAACCAGATCGCACGTAGCACACCAACTTGCTCTAGTTGTTTTGCTGTTGAAGATGAGTGATTTTAGTATTGTATATTTTTTTTTTTTTGGTCGAAGTATTACCATTTATGTTACTTCATTTTATGTTTTCAATGTTATAAGACTGACTAAGCCTAATTTTATTGTTAAATAATTAAGATTATTGCTTTATTTTTGAGTTTTAAAAAACTTTGTTAAAATACTTGAAAATGTTAGTTATTCCAAAGATATTGTCTTATGCTAATAAAAGAGATTTGATTTATGAAATACCTATGTTTTATTGACAATAAAAGATCAAATTTTATATCCATCCCAATGAAAAGTAGCATGAACCGCAAATTACAGAAAAACTCGTAGTCAAAAACCCCGGTGCGTGAGACCGGGGTCACCAACGGTGTAAGTCAAATTCACGTCACCAATGGCGGGTTAAAAAAGAAATGGATTTGTTTGAGTGTGGAGGAACAAGGGGGCGATTTTTGCAGTTTTCATATAATAGGCATGATTTGTTTGAGTGTGGAGGAACAAGGGGGCGATTTTTGCAGTTTTCATATAATAGGCATGACGACAGTATCAATAAATGATCGAATTAGTGTTTTAAGGTGTTTCACTATATAATAAATAAATTGAAAATAGTGACTTAGAAATATTGAAAACATTAAGATTAATGAGATTATCAATGAAATAAAACATTGAAATTCTGCAGTCGGCCATATTGACTGAAACACGCGTGACGTCACGCCTATGTAAACAACTACACGTCAGGTGTGTTTCGTTGATAGGAATATGTTGAGAATACGCATTTTTATTTATTTTTTATTATTTCACGTATGCTTTATCGACTCAGAACAGAAATATAATTGCAAATTCGCGAATACGTGGTTCCACGCGAGCTTTAAACAATGATTTCTTATTATTTTATCGGTTGGAACAATTACGTTAATACTTTTTTGGCATTATTTTTATGTGGATTCACACTGCAATACTGCACACTACATATAAACTTTGAAATTCGTTTCTATAACACATATTAATTAAATAATTTGTTCATTTTCTTCGATAAGCGTACAATTAATAATGACGTATTTACTATGGATTGACGTCACGCCTACGCCATGACACCTGCGAGCTGTTTTAGCACAGTTAGTAAATATTTTTTTGAAAAGTGGCTTTTATCTTCGTTAAATTTAAATATATTACCGAAATAAAGTTTTTCTTGTATAGTAAACGTATACGCACATTATAGAAGAAGATTTCAAAATCGTCATGCCTATTGCTTCGCCACGCTGTTGCCAACCAGCGTTGAGTCGGAGAGGGCATTCTCAGCAGCGGGGTACATTGCAACGGACATTAGATGCCGTTTAGCAGATGAAACTATTAATACCCTTTGTTTTTTAAGGAGTCATTTTCAAAATCACTCTTTTTCCTAATTCGCTCGAAATATGCTTATTGTTTGATTACCTAATTTACCTACGTTAATTTCTTTACAACCTGATTATTATTTAGTTGCTAAGATTAAAGAATAAAGGTTTTTATTTTCTTTCGAGTAATATGTTATTTTAGTTAACCTCACTATCACAAACAAACTGCTTGTTTTAGCTTTGTATTAGCTTTTTCAGTCATCTGAATTCAACATTTTTTTTAAATTAGACGGGATCCCGAAAATTCCAGGATCCCGCGGGATTGATATTTCTAATCCCGCGGGATCCCGAATTTGCAATCTCGAGTCGGGATTGCATTCCCTAGTTTGGATACTTATGTGAATTTTTTGTAGTAGGTAGTTAATCTGTGTAATGAATGCAATAATTTAAAAACTTGTAATAAATAGAAAAGTAGGTACTTTTCTTAATAATTGTCGTAATGTGAAAAATGATATCTAAGTACCTACTGTTTGATGCAAAGCCAAGTAGCAAAGGCTTGGCTGGTCTAGATATACCTACTAAGATTTTTAAGACACTTCTTTAAGTGAATTCCCGTGTCCCCTTGTATTGGAGTATGGGGCAGAAGCATTATGTATCTGTTTCACTGATCGATTCGATACGGATGAGGTGATCAGCCTTCTGTGTCCTGCAAGACGACTTTTATAGTACCCACCTGGATCTGGAATTCCCCATTCTACGTTCACGCGTTAACAACTGTACCAAGGAGGTGATCGATGAAGCTTCTATAGATATCTAAAGTCTAAACTAATATGAAATAGGCCTTCTTCACAATCAAGAGCGTTGGCCCAACAAACACCGTCGATGTTTACCACCATTACGACGATTACGAATAAAAGGTCCTCGAAACTTTCGCGATTGCCTCTACTCGCCCAACGCTGCCCATTGTGAAGAGGGTCCATAATGCTGAAGAGTTTGTCCGTTTGCTTGAACGCGCTAATCATCAATCTGGATCTACGGTTCCGATTAAAATATTCCTTCAGTGTTAGATAGCCCATTTATCATGGAACGCTTTAGGCTATATGGTATATGCATTGAGTTACCATGTACTACGTACTAGAGAGGGCATCTCTACTAAACTATTTCCAACACGAGTTAGAGTCAATCGTCTCAAGCCATTTCTTTTTGTTACATTGATTGGTTTTAATTTATAAGTAATAAAAGGCAGAATATCTACAAAGTGTCTACTCACTAGCCGGCCCGCGCCGCCGCGCTTGTTACACAGATTTTGTTCGTGGTGTCCTCTCTATAGTAATACCTCAATGGGTATATGATCATTATTCATCACGATAACGATACGAGCGAAGCAATATGGGTAAAACTGCGGGGCAGAGCTAGTCAAAACATATAATTGCGGGCATACCTCGGTCAATCAGATCGATATATATCAATAAATTTTACGACTGACTACTTACCGGGAACTTGTTTTTATTGCCTAAATTGATAGGTATTTTATTGAAGATCATTTAGCGATGCTATTGCAAAACAAATAAAAAGTACCTACTTAGTTGAGTGCGTATACTATAGGACTACGTAAAATAGGGTTCGGTAGATTATCAAAACATGTTATCAAAAGCGAAATTAGCTGTTCGGGTTTATTCTGCATTTGCTTCGAATTGGGCCAGCTCGCAATGGAGGAGATACACCGCTACATAAGATCGGCATGAACTCTGCAAATGTTCATTTACGCAGGCGAGTCACTAGCTCAGTATACCACACCTCGCTCTAACATTCAAAGGACAAATTCACTGCTGAAAACGAAAAATAAGCCTGTGATGACCCTGATTTTTCAACTCTATTACAAATTTCATCCAAACCGGTGCTGTGGTTTAGCTTTAATAGCGTAACGTACCTAATACCTACAGACATACTTATAGAACAACATATAAGTATTATAGTCTAACACATTTGCTATTGACTGTCGACTATTTTTAAGACAAACATCTCAATTTAACCATTAGCTGCCGTATCATATTCGACGATTATCCAATAAAAAGATGCAATTGCCGTCAAGGGTAAATACCGCGTGCATTCGCGAAGCATAACATCATTCTATGTTATAGCAGGCCTGTGTATCTCCGCATTAGTTATTTAAAATATACCTACAGGCCAGGGCCCTTGCGCAAGGGCTAATATGGCCAAGGCTTCCACATAGTACGAAAGAAGTCACACGCGCGCGCGCTTTTTGTTCGACCACGTTCAACTTTCTCGATAATTGCAAGATGGACACAAAACGAAAAAAAAGCAAAAAGATACTGTGCAGTATTACTAATTATGCAGAAGCCTTTTTTCATATATATATTTTTTTTTTTTTAATGTGAAAATCTGCTAGTTACTGAAAGAATATTATGTAATTATCTACTACATATATATACACTTGATGCAAATTCGTCTTTTCGGTATAAATATGAAATAACTACATGGCCACAAGCCTATTTTTCAATTGCTTAGGGCTACCTCTCACAAAAAAACCTGCTATTTAAAATTTCCCAGTCTATATTTCCCTAGTTAACTAAAGTCTAAAATATGTGGTAAAAATACAAGTAAATACTCCCTTTGTTGAATGGTAAAAGTGTTTTTAATGCAGATTGCACTAAAATAAAGGAAGTTTTTATTCTGCAGCAAACAAGGACAAAAATTAAACATAATATTGCCTTATAATAATTTATTTTCATAAATACTTAAAACTAAACTTCAATAACAGTTCATTCGGCAAGAAATATTTCAAACGTTGACTTAGATTAATTATTATGATGTATTCAAGTAAAAAATTATTAAAAAAATAAATTCGAAAACGAATTTAATCCTAATTTAAAAAAAATGTATAAAATTAAGTACATTAGTAAAAAACTTAACTAATGGTTTGGTAATTATTGTTTTTATTATTTTTGGTTTAGAAAATTAATACATAATATTATATCTGTTTTTGGTTGTACATAATATATGTATTTGGTGATTTTATTCTTATATATCTAGAAAATAAATAAAAATTCACAATAGTGAACTCAGTATAAAAATTACTCATATAAAAACCTATTTTAGTTAGTACAGAAAACTTAGATTATAGAATATTACATATTTTGCTGAATAAACTTCCTTTCATTTATGCAGTTTTCCAACTCATCATGGTATTTATCAATTTTGGAATCAAACCCCGGACTTTGTATATCACAGTCAAAACTATCTCCAGTTATTATTTTTTCCCTGTTTAATGTTGAATCAAATCTGACTTTCTTTCCTGGTGTATATGTTTTGTTATGAGATAAATCATTGTCATTTGATCTTTCTTTCAGAGGTGTTACATTACCATTTAATCTAGTATTTCTTATCGTCTTTATAGTTTCATACTGTTCATCTTCATTCTCAATCAGTTCTTCTATTTCTATGTCATCAGAATTATCAAGTTTCAAAGCTGGATTTTCGATACCGGAGTCTTTTTTCTCAACTTTTTCTTTCGGCGGTTTTCTCGGCACTTCATACGGATTTAGAGTCGTGTTGTGTTCAATTTTCTCTCCTTTGAATGTCTTTTTCAATGTTTTGAACACTTTCTTTGATAGTTTGTTACTAGCTTTTAGTATGTGATGTTTCAAATCCTTTTTACTGTCTGTTGATTCGTTAGATGTATTTGATTGGAGCATCTTGTTTAAGTTCATGATATCTAACGCGCTAAATTTCGAGACATCGTGACCAAGGATTTTGCTTTGCTTGTTGTAGTGTGGATCTTCCATGTATTGTATATCATCAATATTTTCGTAAATAGGACTTTCTGGTCTGTATTCTATATTCTCATATTCTGGACAATCTGTGTTTAATGATGACTCGTTTACAGTAGATATTGTACTATTTGTATCATTGACAAATAATCTTCTGGGCATCAAATTCTGTGGTGCAGGCATTTCTATTGGCCTTGTTAATGCCTCTTCGTTATATTCCATCTCATGTGTATTAGCATTTTCATTTAAAAATGGATTTTCTCCAGTTGTTTCTACATTTACATCTAAATTTGGATCTAGGAATGGATTTGTATTCTTCTTTGGCACAATTTTCTTCTTTGTTATTATTGTTATGGTTTTTATTTCCATTATATTGCTCTCATTTAAATCATCGTCAAAATATAATGACTTATTGGATGTTTGTGGAGAATCTAGAGCGAGTCTGTCAATGAAACTCAGATTGAGATTCGCTGAATTATTAACAAATAGTTGATTTGTAATATTTGTTTGTATGTTTGTTGTGTTATTTATAACAGAGAGATCATTATTTTCAAGTTCGTTGTTGGATTTTTGTTCTAAGATTGATATACCAGAATCAACTTCCGCTACACTGTCATTGAGGCTACAGTGATCCATATCAGGCATTGTATTTTGATCAATAACTTCAGAAGAGTAATTTCTTGGCAGTACTGGTGGTGTATTGATTAAATTTGCGTAAATAGGCTCGTCTATTTCAGCACTGCTTTCTGCACTAGTCTTTATAGGTGTTTCATATGCTCTTATATTCTTATTGACATTCTGGAGTTCTCTAACTAGAAACTCGTTTACGGCTGCCTTGCTGATCCCCAGGTCTAAAGCGGTGTTCTCAAATGCAGCTATATCACAGCTCATAGTTCGTTTGCGTCTCTTATTAGGTGTTACTTCCATGGCTGTGTTACACATAGGGTCCTCATTGGCGAGCAAGTCCAGGGCAGGGTTCAAGTATACATTGGGTCCGGTTTTGATCTTTCGTTTTGCTGATCTAACTTCAAACTGGTTGTTGTCGACTGGGTTCATTATTTACTGGAAGAAATATAATTGAAATGTGAGAATAGAAATTTAATATAGAACAAGTTAGGTCAATCTGTAACTAACATTTAACTGAAAGAGATAGATATTTGCATGTTTCAATTGCTATAAATACACGAACAATGAATATTACATCAAAATCAAATATCTTATTTGTAATTCTTTCAAAATAAATTACATATAAACATTACAGGAAAAGTAAACAATCTAATAAATGTAAAATTTATGTTAACTAACAAAGATAGCACAGTAGTATAAAACTATGTTGATGGTAAGTACGTAATAAGGAAATTGAACACCAAAAGCTTTCGAAGCGAAAGCTTACAAATGCAATCGATTCACATTAACTAAATTATCTTGATGCATGAAATTCGCACACTAATCTCATGTATAGTTTATATTTATCAAGTAAAACGTTACAAATAAACAGATTTCATTTATAAATTATGCTAAATTTATTTTTGATGTTACGCTCCACTACACTTACCCATTTAAACAGTTGTGTCCTGTTTTTAAGCAAGAATTCACTTCACGAATAATATAAACACTTTATTCGTATCAAATATTATACCACGCACTTTATTAACCACACTTTTCATTCATTATTTTATACTTGATAACAATAAACTTCCATAGAAATTTCATACAAGGTTTGCGGCAGGTGTTCAGTGACGGTTATTTTATTTTATCGACATTCGACATGTTTTTATGGAGTTAACTACGAGTTAAATCGAGTTTGGATACGAGTACTTTTGAGAGTCATGTCATCTGATTCAAATTACCCAATTCCTACTTTTTGAAAATTAAATCAGAAAGAATATAGTATATTAATTATGTTTATAAATATATATTTTAATTGTTTAACTCGTTAGTGCTCTTTTCTATCGTTAAAAAGTTGCCGTTTAGTCTGATACGAAACGGTATATTGCTTTCTAGTCAAGCTTTTAAATTGACATGAAAGTGTTTTAGTGTATGAATATATCTCAATAAATAATCTATTAATCAATAAATAGCCGTATTTTCAACCGACTCCAAAAGGGGAGAATCTCAATTCGACAATTTTTTTTTGTTTCATAAAGGTTTCTTACGTCAGAATAGGTACCTTTTTTATATTAGTTTCATTCCCATTCTAATATTGTAGCAAACCTTCACATGCTTAAAATTGTTACTAAATAAAACTTTTGGGTTTGAATTTGACTGCTTTTTAATATAAGCAGCTTTATCATTAACTACAACACAATTTACAATTGTCAATCACTTTTTAAATAAAGTAAGTTTGTAAAAAATTTACTTCATATCAATCCAACATCAAATAAAAAATAAATGAAACGAATGGAACAATAAAACACATGTTTAACGGCAAATAAAAATAATTTATTTTGACTACGATAAATCACAAACTGGTTCCCGGAACCTCTTCCTATGTTGTACAAATTTGATAAAGAAATACCTTCACCGTTTTATTATCTATTAGTATATTACAAGTAAAATGCTATAGATAGGTTACCAAACACGGCACACACGATTAGACGTCAAAATGAGATGGCATGATTCAACTATCGTGAGCGAAAAAGAGACAGCCAATGCAAATTGTGGCTAATTAACCATATTTCACGCAACTCCCTGAACGATGATAACTTATCTACACCTTTTTAATTATAATTTTATTTCATTTAGGGCTGATTTTTCAATCCTCGGTTAAAACTTATTCGTTGAATAACATATTAAACTACCATTTCAAAATGTATTCTTATTGCCAAGAAGCTTATATCTAATACACTGGAGATTGCACTATGACCATTAACTTGTAACAAGAAAATATGACGTTGAATGACGCCTGTATGTTTTTTTATCCCTTTCACACCAACTTGCCAAGTTAGGTGTGAAAGGGATAAAAAAACATACAGGCGTCATTCAACGTCATATTTTCTTGTTACAATTTAATGGTCATAGTGCAATCTCCAGTGTATTAGATTTAAGCTTCTTGCATAATGCCATGCATTTGACAGTTTACAAGTGACATTTTAATATTATCGTGTAATACTTTATTGGACGGGTAAGTTTTAACCAATGATTGAAAAATCGGCCCTAAGTACTACAAATTTAAGCTTACCTATAGGTAACATGTACATATCGAATTTTATCACAATGTATGTTTATTTTTTCTCTCTTTAAATGCAGAATTTGCATACAATTTATAGAGATGATCTAACAAATAATTTGTATATCTTATATATAAAAATGAATCGCAAAATGTGTTGGTAAGCGCATAACTCGAGAACGGCTGAACCGATTTCGATAATTCTTTTTTTATTATATTCCTTGAAGTACGAGGATGGTTCTTATGTAGAGAAAACGTAAACATGTACCACGGGCGAAGCCGGGGCGGACCGCTAGTAACTATATAAAAACAACACAAAACAAGACCATAATCTTTTTCTTTTGACAAACGCAGTATCTCGAGAGAAACAATTTTTTTAAATCTCCTTTATTATGTACAGTATAGTGTTTTCTGAATATATATGATATTCCTAGATAAAATCTGGCCAAAAAAACAACACAAATACCCAATAATTTAAAATTCACATTGTTTTAACCTTTTAACTTGTCTAAAATCACTAGAGTGATTCTTTTAATCACAAAATATATTATTTTGAGATTGACCGCATTTAATCGTAAGAAGTCCCTTCAAGTCAATTTATAATATTTTTCATATTGTTTTATTATTTTATTTATTTCTTACTTTCTTATTCTAAGTACATTTGATTCAAAATTGACATTAAAATACTACAATACACATCAATTTTCGATATAATAATAAAGTTCATGGAATGTTTAAAATTATAAATAATTACATTTTCAATACTTCACACGCCATCTCGTGTCAAATTTAGTAAAGCTTGTATTATGGAAACCATCCACATTAGAATACACATTCTTTTGTCATTATCGAGCCCATATCTTTTAGTTTAATAATCAGAATAAGTAAATCTTCAATACACCCATCGACCCCCATATAGACCTCCCATATTTCATATTTGTAAACCCATGATAGAAAGAGAATCTATTTCTATAATCTGGACATTTAAAAACGGTCTTCAAATTGGAATGTTATATAATGGGCCTTCTTCACAATGGACAGCGTTGGGAGAGTTAGAGGCAATCACGGTAGTGCAGAGGGCCTAAATGTCTATAACCGGCCGTCATTGTAGATGTTTATTCATAATCGCCGTAATGGTGACAAACATCGATGATCATTTGTTGTGCCAACGCTATCGATTGTGAAGAGGGCTCATAAAGTGAAGTCCCATGTCCCCTAGTGGGGTATGGGGCAGATACATTTCATTTTTATTTCACTGATATCAGGCAAGTCTTCTATGCTACCAATATGAAACATTTTTGACAATCTCAAGGGATTCAACTCGCACTCTATAATATAAAATATAAATTGACAACACTAAATAAGTTTTAAAACAGCATCAAACCCTTAAGTAGACCAAAGAAATGTCATGTCATACATAAATATATTACTTAAAATTACCATAAGTACATAGCTGCTATATCAGGATTCAGGCTATCTAGTGGGAATTAAAAATATTTTTTCTTTGTATATTATTTTTGTGATAAAATTTGTACATATTTAAGTACATAACTGCCACTTTTACTTTTCTTTACATGCCATGTTATTTTTGTATAAAAATATGTATTATGGATGATGTACCTGACTAGCAAACAAACGGACAAATACACATTTGATGAATTTCTAAACAGACTTATGTAATCTATGCGTCTTTCCAAACTATACAAGGCCAGCACGCAACGGTGTGAAACTAATCACGTATAGTTTGGAAATAACATTTTTACAAAGTTCTTCCAATCTATACAACAGTAGTACGCAAATACTCGCGTATACTTTGTAGTGAAGTAAGTAAGGATAGCGCTCCAAAACATACAGCGCCAGTACGCATGCCTTGCGGACTAATCGTGTATGTTTCGGAGTAAGCGCGCCGTCTTTCCATTGCTCGCGTTTATATTATTGTATTGCTGTTTTTAAATCTATTATTACAATGCATTAGTATGTAATGTTGCGTACTGATCGTATATTTTTTGTATCGAGGATGCTTGTGTCTTCGTTACCGACTATACTGCACGACTTACATTTGACAATAGTGCTAAAATGTAAGAATCTAATAAGTCCAGAAGAAGACGGTTGCGAGGCGACGGAGCCCCGCTTCGCGGGGCTCCTATTTTTGTGTAGTTAA
Source organism: Colias behrii (assembly GCA_029959065.1). Lineage (NCBI taxonomy): Eukaryota > Metazoa > Arthropoda > Insecta > Lepidoptera > Pieridae > Colias > Colias behrii. The sequence goes on along the minus strand of JARWMC010000017.1, from coordinate 1,894,912 downwards.
AAAAAACACGAACCTAACCTAACCCATAGGTACCCTTATCTGTTACCTATTTATTTTCCTAAGCTTACCTAATAATATTTTTATTCCATATTTTACTGAATCAATAGTAATCAAGAAGAATAAAAGTAGATAGATATAGCTGTACAAGTCTTTGATTACCTATATATTTATTATTTCGCTCAAGCGTAAGTGGTGTAGTAGGTATATTTAGTTATATTTTGCGTACTGATCGTGTATAGTTTGGAACGAAGCAGCAAGCATCCGCGTTACAAAGTATACACGATCAGTACGCAAAATTCGTGTATATATTGTAATAACAAACTTAAAAACAGCATTACAAAGTATACACGAGCAGTTTCCTATGGTTGCGTTCTGGCTATGTATAGTTTGGAAATACGCGTAATCTATAGTGCAGATCGTAATAATATGTACTCTATGCGTGTATTTTAGCCTATATTTAACATCTAACACAGCGCTATGGCAACATTAGCATTAATTGACATTGTTTCGAAATTGGAATCCTTAATTATTTGAATATTATTATGACGCCATCTTTATTTCCCGCGTACATAGAACACTGTTTGAATTTTGAGTTCACAGCAAACATGAAAGACAGTCATTTTCATTTTTATAGTTCAAATGAATAATAAAATAAAATATATTAATTACATTTTAGTTGGTTAATAAAACAAAATGGGAAAAACAACACAAATGTACCAAATGGAAGACCTTTGAGCAATAGAAAGCATCAGATTTTAACAAAATACAATAATATTACTAAATAAAATGGTAACATTTATATTATACTAAACTGTTCTGTCAATAAAGTTTAAATTTGCCTTTGAATAAATAAATTTCTTCAGTTTTACCGCTTGCTTATAGCCGTAGCTTCTCACAACTTAGCCAAAAACGCATTTTCAGCGCCAAACACTAACAAGCACTACCAAATAATTAGGAATATATATCTATGTCATCATCACATACATCAACGCCGCGAATCAAACGCTACGTTCTCACCGCCGCGTTCTAAACGCCGCGTTCTAACCGTCACGTTTCTTTCAAACTAATCAATATCCAAATTCTTGAACGCTTTCTCCATATGTTTCTCCCGTTTATTATCAGGTAGGGCGTTGACCCTTTGCTGTTCTTCGGCTGTGAAGTAATTTTCCATATCTTTAAGTTGTTGTATGCACTTCATATGCAGTGTCCTCGTGTCCGGGAGGGAGCCCCCATAGTCCGGTGGGAGGGAGGTACGGGGGATGACTGTTTCGTAGAAACTTTCTAAGTCCTCGTTCTTGTGGTGGAATTTTATCTGTGGATGTGAAAAAAGGGGTTGAATTTCGCGCGTTTTTAGTGTATGTGGTTTTGTATCAAGGGTATATTAACATGAAAGTTCACAATATTAAAGGGAATTTTAGCAGTTGAAGATAAAATTGTCTTCTGAGAATTGTGCATAAATGAAGCGTTATCAGGTAAAATGCCTTATAGTTTGATTATTTTAATATAAAAATATTTCTACAAAGTATGACATTTGATTTCTTTTTTCCTTTTTATTCTCTTTTAGCGGTCAAATTGTGTCTTGTAGTCATCTTATTTCTTATATTTTTTTTTTTCAATTAAATAGTTACCTTCACAGACATATTGGGTCAATAGAGAATATGTCCATTAAAAGACGTGTACTTCAACCAATGCAAATGTTGTGAATTTTCACACCCATAATGCATATATGTTATAACACATGTGCAAACCTCGTCATATGAGTATGTAAATAATCACAATATATGGAATGAATTGAGGAAAAAGCAACTGTGTCTTCATTTCCATACATATTTGCAATATCTTGAATGGTACATATATAAATAAATATCTTGTGTAAGGTAAGAATGAATCATACTAATACAAGAAACAGCTGTCATGTATATGTCGTGGCCATATCGTAGATTTGCTCATTTCATGAAATGGCCAACATAGTTTGATCAGATCGTTAAATCGTCAACGTATCACGATTTGGTCATCGACATTTGGCCAGATCGTATAAAATATCTTAGAGAGTCCATAAAACATTAAAAAATTCAGAATATTTTAAGAACTTGTTTATTGTCATTTAAGTTAGTGCCGCGGTAGCGCCGGCGAATACCAGAAGCGTATGGTTTTCTCAATAGAAAACAGTTAGGTTAGGTTAGGTTAGACTTTAATAAACAACGCACGAGCCGAGCGAGCAAAGCGAGTGTGCCGCGGCAGCGGCCGGCGAGTGCCAGAAGCGAATAGCCTTTTAAAAAAGAAACAAAAATGGTCGCATTTCGTGAAATGACGATTTAACGATCTGGCTAAACTAAATTGGCCATTTCATGAAATGAGCAAATCTACGATATGGCCACGACATATACATTTATATACAAAAAAAAAATAAACATATATGCGAGTTTTTGTAACAATTGTGAAAGCATTGTCTGTTTAAAAATACGCAATCTTTGTTTATTGTATTCTTATCAGTTGAATATATTATGGCACTCAATCACGAAAAAACAATTTCGTTCACCTATAATATTGTATGTGGATTTGCAGAGCTATTTTTAGCTTGTATTTCCAGCCCTATAAACCAGATAATTTGAGTAAGGATATTATATTATTACTTATAATTAATTAAGAATCTTATTATATTACTAAGGAACTTATAAGTCGTATTTTAATGGGTATCTAATATCAGCTAATAATTCATAATCTTCCAAACCCAAACACAATGCCTACATTATAATTTAACACTCTTACCATATCAAAGAACTTCTTATCCAAGAAAGGTCGAATGAGCATCATCAGCTTATCGACCACGGGCTCGGTGTTCAAAACATGTATCTCCTTCATTCGGACCGGCATCGCTTCTTGCACATATTGAAAGAATTTACGTAGCGACCTGAAAGATAACATTTGTATTTTATAACATTTTATGAATTCATTATTTTATTGTGGGACAACATATTTTGTAAATATCAAACGCTGTTGCCTGTTATGCCAAATTTCCCGCGCGAGTTTTAAATTGACAATGACACTAGATGATTCATGATTGTTAAAAAAAACAGTGTTGCTATTACCACACTAATTAATAATTATATTATCTGTGCGATTACTCAATTTTATTCTCATTTGAAATGCTAAATAGTTTTATCCTGTCTAAATATAGTTGGTACGGTAAAAATCAAATATGGCATTCATATACAATTTAATAACAAATTTACCAACCAAACATACAGAAATTTAGCATAACCTGGTAGGTAAGTACTAAGTAACAAACTATGTACATACTTTGGTGTGTTTAACTTATACTTAAATACATAATTCCTTGAACGCAAAAGAACTATTATTACATAATATGATGGAAAATTTTGACATGCCGCTATAAAATTTTATGTTCTTTGATATGAAGCTCTTAAACGGTTTCTAATTTAACCAAGAGTGTGATTTTACGCACTCATAAATACAGGTTTACTGCAAAATGTCATAAATACGTTTTTTTAAATGAATTTTATCTATACTACGATAAGAAACATTACATTGCTTGAAAAATAATTAAGTTATGACGACGAACTTATGTATATGTCGTGGCCATATCGTAGATTTGCTCATTTCATGAAATGGTCGCATTTCATGCAATAGAGAATATGTAGTCTTTTTACGTAACAATAAATGTAAGTTTTGGGTGATTTACATTTATGAATATTATTTTTTATTCTAGCAATATTACTAAAAAATTTACTGAGTATAAAAATATGTACGTATAATATACAGTAGAACCCGTTTAATACGATCACGCTTAATACGATTTCTCGTATAATACGCCATTTTGCATCAGTCCCTGCAACTTGAGACATGTTTTCATACATTATTTAACGCTTAATACGATTGTCATCCCGTTTAATACGCTCTAACGGCCAACACATATTACCCCTGCGACAGCGGCCGACTCAAACCCGACTGACTGAACTGACGCGATGACTGCAGTGGTTTCCTGGATATTCATTGATGATAATGTATCATCATAAGAAATTCAATCTATTGAACATCTTATTGAGAGTGTGAATAACACACAAGAAGAGGCTCAAAGTGGTAATGATCAAGAAGATGAGTCAACTCCGATATTGACACACGCCCAGGCATTATCAGCAGTTAATGATTTAAGACGCGATGTAACTTCTTTAAATCAAAAGCGACGACGACAAAAATTAGTTTCGGATAGTTCGATTCCCGGTCGATGCAAGTGATTTTTCGAAAATCTTTGAATGCAGTTATAATTCTTTTTAAAAATAAAGGAATGTTTCCTTTCAGCAAAATTTGCTATCATTAGTATTTCAAGTACTTTCCCTCCAGGGCCCATCGAAAATTTCCACACTGTATATTATAATAACGTGATAGTAATACACGACATTTTGTATAACGTACATACTTAATGTTTAAAGGTACAATATACATACATCCGAAATTTATAATAAATATTAATACATAATATGTATGTAGTAAGTCCGTTTTTTATTTCCCGCTTATTACGCTTTCCCGCTTAAGACGCATTTTTGGTTGAGTCCCTGGAAAATCGTCTTAAACGGGTTTTACTGTAGTTACAATATTTTGAAAAACTATGATCAGTAAAAAAAATATACAGGTGGTAGAAAAAAATTACTTTTCAATAGCAAAATGAATAAAAAAAACTGTAGAATTTAAACAAAAAAGTGCAAAACTACATTTATCTGTGAATATCACACATGCGTGCCACAGACTATACCTACTACATAATATATGATTTGACATTGACAGTTGGCGGGAATTTTTTCCGTGTCAGTGTGAATTTAAGAGCTAAGCACTTTTTGATGGTGTTTACCTTTGTCTATCCTTTTGAAAGCTAGAATAATATCATAAATGAATTCATAGATACATAATATACATAATAATTATTAAACATTACATAATACTTTTAATACATAAAATAATCATAATATTCAAAAAGCATGGTGCGTAAGGATATTTCAAAACAGGGAAAAATTAAGGTAACTCTTAAGCTGTATAAAATAAAAATAATGCAATATAGAATAGATAGCTCTTAAATATTAAAAAATCTACATCCTATTGTTAAAAGACCGATCGTAATATCATCAACATGTAAGCCATTTAACGTTTTGACACCTGAACGGCTGACCGGATTTGGATGTAACAAAGTATATAGGAAAACTTACAAGGGTAATTATAACAGTGATATAAATTTATATGCAGATTAACTTTTACGCAGTTAAGTGATCCCATACAAAATAAATTTTATTTTTAAACAAAATATTAAGAACATTCGCAAAACAAACGACTGGTCTATTTAAAAATGATACACCCAAAATACGATTTCCTAGTTCGAGTGACGCTGATCATTACCTGGCCTAGATATAATATACAGATTACAGCAGTATTATTGTCATTGTGGTATAGCGACGATCGATCCATATAGCAGTGTCATTTTTCCATGCTGGAAATAATACTGCTAATTCCATATCATGTACCATTAGATATCATGGTATGGAGTCTTGTCATAAATTATACTAGTTGTGCCTCGCGGTTTGCCCGCACCCGCATTGCTCCGCTCCTGTTGGTCTTAGCGTGATGATATTATATGTATAAGCTATAGCCTTTCTCGATAAATGGGCTATCTATCACCGAAAGAATTTTTCAAATCGGACCAGTAGTTCCTGAGATTAGCGCGTTCAAACAAACAAATATAATTTGGAAAATCCAAAAGTGCACGCCTCATAATTTTTTTTTAATAATTATTTATTAATTATTATTTTTGTTTATTTAATAACTAGCGGTCCGCCCCGGCTTCGCCCGTGGTACATATTTACGTTTTCTCTACATAAGAACCATCCTCGTACTTCAAGGAATATAATAGAAAAGAATTATCGAAATCGGTTCAGCCGTTCACACGTGATGCCGTGACAACGCGAAACGGGTGCGGACCCGCCGCCTTTTTATAGCTCCCGCCGCGAAGCGCGTCTATAGCGTATTTCATGTATAACTTTGGTGTTTCTACACCGATTTACATGATTCTTTTACTATAACCTGCCCAGGAGTATGAAGAATAATTGTGCCAAATTTCGTTAAAATCCGTCGTGTAGTTTTTGTTTCTATAACGAATATACAGACAGACAGACAGACAGACAGACAGACAGACAGACAGACAGACAAAAATTTTACTGATTGCATTTTTGGCATCAGTAGCGATCCCTTATCACCCCTTCATAGTTTTTTTTTTTAATATATTTCATGTACAGAATTGGCCTCTCTACAGATTTATTATAAGTATAGATAATAACAATTAAACCACATCGAATCAGACCCTGAAAAGTGAAAGGGTTCTATTCCTGAGCATACTCAAGCGTAAGAGAAAAAAAAAGACTCGATTAGTAAAGTATTTCGGTCGCTATCGTGTTAACAAGAAAATCCTCCGCACATACAGACACACGGACGTCCAAGACAGAACTTTTTTAAACTGTTTTTTAACTAGTTTAAATAACAAAAATGACATCAAAAATATCATGAATGTTAAAAATAGTGTTTTTTCTTAATATGTGTGTGTATGTATTATCTTACAAGTGCAATGTATGATACATAAAGACATTTTAAGTTTGAAAAATCAGATGTTTTGCGCGAAGTGACAGTAGTACCCACCTCAACGCTTCGCTTATGAGGCGTGCAAAACAGTATAATATTAGTATGGATTTTGAACTGATTCCAAATTATATGACTACAAAATATAAATTAACTTACGACAAGCTAATTCTCGTCAAATGCGCCAGTCTGACCCCTTGCATATCAAACAGGAATATATAACCGGGCTGTGGACCTCTCTTGTACAGACAGGCATCTGAAAACATAAAATTTAAATGAGTTCCCATTGAAAATGACGACCTGTTGTTATATTTAAAGCATTTGGTTACAATATATCAATATTTAAAGCTACATATAGGGAACGTAAAAATATAAATCAAATTAATAATATTATAAAATTACTAGCTGTGCTCCGCGGTTTCACTCGCATTGCTCCGCTCCTGTTGGTCTTAGCGTGATGATACATAGCCTATAGCCTTCCTCGATAAATGGGCTATCTAACACCGAAAGAATTTTTTCAAATCGATCCAGTCGTTCCTGAGATTAGCGCGTTCAAACAAACAAACAAAAAAACAAACTCTTCAGCTTTATAATATTAGTATAGATAAGTTAAAAGGTGTCGGTAGGTTATCAACAACATTCGATCTTCAAAAACGACACCGCCGCACACATAAAGAAACAACTAAAGTAAATTCTGGCTAAAGGCTGGCTAATTAGCCCCATTTCGACTTGCGTTTAATCAAAGAACAAAACACCCTAGTAAACCCTAAGCACTTTTTTATATAGTGGGGAAATCTCGCGTAGATATAGGATACCCTCGACAACCAGTTCTGGGTCCATCTTATGTCAGATTCCTTCCGACTAAAACCCCACTCTGTTCATTCATAAAGGTAATGCGCATTCATGTTTGTGCATCATGCATGACCAAATCTTTTCTAAGGCTTACACGTAGATCCACGCCTACACTACGGCGGCTGTTGAGTATCGTAACGTTTCGAGCGAACATGTTAAAGCTCCCTTGAGGGTTTCTATGCTGTCTTAAAGCAGTATTATTTCCAGTGTGGGAAAGTGATGGCATTAGACAACCTATATAGCTCTGTCACTTTTCCACACTGGAATTAATACTGCTTTAAGACATCACGGAGTCTGTATATTTAATTGAAAAGACAATTACAAGGAAAGCAACGTATTAATTGCAATGACCATTATATTATTATACAGATATTCACATTGATAACCAGTTTTGACATTACGCCATGCATTGCACAAAAATTACAGTGAAAAATTGGGTCAGGTATCTACCTTGATCATCTTCCACGGAAGGTCACATCTTATGTCTTATATCTTTTATGATAGGGTTGTCAACCCTATATTCGAAAGAGATATTTTTACAAAGATTAGGGGTTGTTAAAATTAATAGTTTGAGCTTTGTTGAAAACGAAGTAAGTCAAGGATAATTCGATATTAGAAATATCAGCAAATGTGCAAATAATTGTAAGTAGTTATTCTTGAAACGAACATGTCTTAGAAGCAAAACTTTTGAAACCTTTATTATAATAGGAGACCTGTGCCTCACCTGTGTGAACAAAATTTGGTGCAAAATCATGATTGTATTTTTGTCAAAATCTCTTCAAATGCCCAAAACAATCCCTTAATTGCTTGATTAATAAAATGATTTTTCAAATACCCCGCTTTGCAAATTGCAATTTTTTTATTAACAAAACACAAAAGTGACAACCCCACAGGGCTATATCGACCGGTTAAGCATTCATGTGAAACCCGTCGACCTTGCTAATCGATCTCACTAGATTCAATGGTTATAGTATTTAAGTACAGTAATAATAAACCTTTTTAGGGTTCCGTAGCAACAAAAAAATATTTTTTTTTCGATACGTTACCTAACTACCTAATTTACCTTTTAATGAAACGCCAAAGGAAAGTATATACTTATTTTATTGATGAATGCGATAGGACCGTACTCAAATGTAGGTCCTTACTCAAACTGAATAATTAATTTAATTATGCCGAAATTATACAATTAAGTATCTAAAATGGAAGACAGCTTCGTCAAAAATAGAGTTTGCAAAGGGCAGTTTGACTGAAATAAACCGATTTGTTTTAACACTTTTTTGAGGTACTTTCTTTTAGCAGTAATACAAAGGTCAATTCTATCATACCTTAACGTTAATTCAAAATCAAATTTAAAAAGTTGCAATAATTGCAACGTGTTAGTTATTAGTTAAGTACCTATGATATTAAATAATAATGGTTTTAATTATTTATTGGTACTTACTACCTACTTATAATACAAGGTGCCAAGCTTTAAGGCATAACAGACGAAAATCTATTACGAAAATTCCGTTATTTAGAACATCCTTAAAATATTTTAATTGATATTCTATAGATAAATATAGGTTGTGAAGGTATTTACATATTTCTTTAAGGGCCGATTTTTCAATGCTTGGATAAAACTTATTCGTCGAATAATGTATATAACTACCATTTAAAACGTAAATTCTAATTGCCCGTATTTGACAGTTTACGTGACATTTTATGGTCTAAGATCCGAATATAAGTCGAAATGCAACGGCGTTATAATAGAATGAGACCAATTTTATGATTATGATAAATTTAGTGTATTAAAAAATGTATTAAAAATGGGTTGACTGGGAAAATCCTGGACGGGACATTTTTAATGAATTAAAAAAAAACATTTTTTTTTTAATTAATTGCAGTATCAACATAATAAAAAAAAATTATAATAGACTTAAAGTATGAAACCTACAGAATGTGCAGTCATAGTCGTTTTCTAATATTTACCGGGACAAACGGCTAGGTTGGCAGGTATAAACAGGTATGTCGGTACCAGTTACTTTCACTTGATAGGATGATGAAAAAAAAAATATGTCAGCGCTGTTTTATTACAAAATTGTTTTATTATCTCGAAACTGCAATTAATAAAAAATGAAAATAAAAGATTTTTTAATAATTAATAAAAAATATCCTGTCCAGGATTTTCCCAGTCAACCCATTTTTAATACATTTTTTAATACACTAAATTTATTATAAAATTGGTCTCATTCTATTATCACGCCGTTGCATTTTGACTTATATTCGGATCTTAGACCATTAATAGTATCGTGTTTATACTTTATTGGACGGATAAGTTTTATCCAAGCATTGAAAAATCGGCCCTTATTCGGATGACCTTAACCTGAGTTTCTAAAAACGACAATCAGGTTTGCGACCTTTTTTGCTACTGTATAATAGAACTCGTATTGTATGTAATGTATAATTTAACATAGCTTTCCAAAGTCAAAGGAAATTCCTATGGGAATGAGATATTTCGCTGCGGTAAAAAGGAGCTTATAACAAAGTATGTAGAATTTGATATTTTTGGTTTTATGGCATTCAAATGCTTTATAAATATAAATTTATAAAGAATACAAAAAAATCGATCACGAGGCGGGAATCGAACCCGCATCCTTTCGCGCCAATCCGGGGCGGATGCCTGACCAATTCAGACACTCGAATCGAATCGAGCGATCGAATTTATTCTATTCTCTCAGTTTTATGTGTCTAAGGGACACACCGCGCGCCATCTATTGAGATGATTAACAACCATCTCAACCAACATGAAACATTTTTCAATGAATACAATATTGTAACGATGGAACACGATCTTTTTGTTGAAATTGGTATTTATGGTTTTATGGCATTCAAATGCTTTATAAATATAAATTTATAAAGAATATAATAAATTCGATCGCTCTGGCGGGTCACGAGTGGCTGAATTGGTCAGGCATCCGCCCCGGATTGGCGCGAAAGGATGCGGGTTCGAGTCCCGCCTCGTGATCGATTTTTTAACGTGATAACGTTTTTAAAATCGTTTTAGTCGGGTGACATGTTCAGAAACTTGTGTCACACCAAAACCTCACGAGCGCGATCGCAGGTATAACGAGAGAGAGACGGACCGATCTCCCGTCTCATCTCGAGCGCTGCCACCACAGTATTACAATATTATTTCCTACAGTAAGGAATCGCCTTTGATGTCGCGCGATGCCGCCGCCAGCGTAGGTACTTACGCTGCCACACGAAAATACGCTAGGGTTGCAACAAATGGGAAATAAAACAATTGTGATTATTAATATTATGATGAAATCATTTATTCATATGTACATTCAAAATAATTGCGATTATTAAATCTGATGTAATTATTTGTTCATAAATATATAATTACAGATATTGCACTGCTAAATATTATTTACGTGGACACTTTATTTTTGGATGTTCTTAATTGTATATTATAACATTTAACTAAGTAATGCATTCGCATTGGGATGTACAATCTGATTAGAAAATAATGAGGACAACATATACATAGCTTTGATTTTAATTCAACAGATACAATTAATACAATCTTTCTGAAATATTGTTTCCTTCTGGGATTTCAATGTAGATTTACATCCGTAAACGGAACAGTTTGTGCGCGCCATAATAGAATATGTAAGTACCTATGTATAATAAAATTATTACACAAAAAATACGACTGAGTCGTCCTTTCGCGCTAGGTAAGGCAAACTAAGCGTGTTTGCCTTACGCGGCCCGCGTCGCCCGACCCCCGCCAGTTCCCCTCCGTTTCTCAGCACAAGTACATTCGTCGCACTACTGTAGGAAATATGGTAATACTGTGCTGCCACTGCATTATGTTATCACGTAAACATCTCGATCGTAAACCTACTTTACAAACAACCAATTTTTTCTAATCTTTATAAATTTATATACATAGTATCACAGACTAATAATAATATACTACGTATAATAGTATGTAGTTTATACTATGCTTATAATGTCACTCTCTATAGCCTGATGCAAAAATCATAGGTATCATAAAATCACTCCATTGCGACGTAAAATAATGAAACAATATTATTTATACTATTAGTAAATAAGTATTGATATCTATCTATTGTAGTATTATTGCATTAATTATTGTAACTGATCACATTTGTACGTATTATTTTCATAAACACGTTTAACTTGTTTTGTTTTATATGGATGAGATTATCCTTGTTTAAAATTATAATTTTTAAGATAATGGTAGGACATCGATAAAGTTCCCTCTCGTATAATTTTAAATTTATATTGTTAGTTAAATTTACACTCAAGAATCTAAATGCCATAACGTAATGAAATTAGTAAAATTATTAGTTTATTAAGGGTTGATTTCACCAATTATTTTTAAAATACTTTCACAGCTATTTTTAGACATAATAAACACACAAATTAATATATAAAAGAAGGCATTATATAAATGAAAAATAAAATCTTTAATAATTAAAAACAAGTTGGCGAAAGCTGGTTTTTAATAATTATTGTTTTCTGAATTTAATTAGATATTTTAAACAAGTATTATTATAGTAATTTAAAAAGAACATCTTGGCGAAAGTTGGCTTTTACAAAGTTATTATAAACTAGGTTTCCGCCCGCGGCTTCGCCCGCGCAGTCAAAGAAAAACCCGCATAGTTCCCGTTCCCGTGGGATTTCCGGGATTGCGTCATTTTCCCGGGATAAAAAGTAGCCTATGTCCTTTCTCGGGTATCAAAATATCTCCATACCAAATTTCATGAAAATTGGTTCAGTAGTTTAGGCGTAATTGAGTAACAGACAGACAGACAGAGTTACTTTCGCATTTATAATATTAGTATGGATATTTAATGAAATTATATTCTTAACATGCAGCCAAAAGATCTTTAAAATAACTTATTTAAAATGAAAGTAAGAAAGTTGAATTAAATTAAAACTACAGTGCTCATTGCGGTCATAATTATAATTTAGTAGCCAATTTCTGGCGAATTTTCCAGATTTTGTATTAATAGGTATTAATTATTATGTGCTTACTACTCAGAAGCTTACGTAATAAAAATAAAATTAATCGAAACCACCACATTCTTGCTTTTTAAAGGTAGTTAAAATTAAATTTAATGTACAAATGTACACATTTTAAACATTTGAAATTTCTAAACATATTTTTTAATAATGTTTTATACAGAAATAAAAAAAAGGAAAATAGAGATTGGAAAATGGTGTCATCGCAGACGGATGAGTACACTCATTGTTATTGGTGCACATGTACGTAATAATTAAACGCACTGTCTATATAAATTGCCGCGGCTGCAGGAACAATGCAGAATGATCATTAAGCCAATGTGTAAACAGGAATCTTGGTTATCCATCATTTTTGCCCAACACCTTGGCCCCATGTGTACTGCCGGCTTAAGAATATGTATGAAACCAACTACTGTCTCGATAATGACCCACTGTAAACGGACATATTTAATTCAAACTTTGTACACTTATCAAGGATCGGTGACAATACAATAATTTCATGGGTTGATTATTTATAAACTACATATATTTATTCATGTGTTTGATAGGATTTTTTGTCATTTGGTCCCTTTTTAAACTCTAGGGTACCTCTCTCCCCAGGAATGTTAACTTATTTATATTTTTATAGAAAAGCCTTAGAAAAGCATTACCTATTACAGTAGATTTTTCTACTCCTACGCAACTGCGTGAGATACTCGGATATTAGCTACCTACTCTTTCATTTAAACGGCTGATCGATTCTAAATAAAGTTTGACACTAATTACAGTATAATCATTTTATACGCCGACTAAAACTGGGGCATAATACAGTGACGTAAGTTCGCATATTTAAACCAGTTAGTATTTAAGCTCATAATTAAATACCTATTAATTAAGGAAAAACAATGTAGGTAGTGCTAAATTTTTTAATAGATAAAGTTTATTTTTATGATGTGATTATGAACGTGCGCATACACAGGATGTCCCACTATCGGTATACTAATCGCGAAGGGACTTGTAATTTTCCATACACTGATCACGTAAAAAATACTTAAACAAGAAAATTACGTCAAAAATTGTTTGCTAAATTTCCCTTTTAATCAAAATTTTCTTTTCTAGCTTTGCGCAGCCGGCATATACCACTTTGCTAAACTTTACCACCGTGATACGTGACCACGTGCGGGTGGCAAAATTGGGCGAATTGCTTCTTCACATAGAGTTTTAAGAATTCATATAATTCGTATAAAAAAAGGCGCCTGGATTTTTATAAGTATTTTTACGTACTCAGCGTATGCAAAACTATAACCTCCTTTAAGCTTAGTATACTGACGGTGGGACGCCTTGTATATTTAATTATTCTTCTAAGAACTCTTAATCAGTTTAATTTTTCATGATTTTAATCATCGTGTTTAGTTTTATAATATCCTTGTTTGAAATTAATATTGTCAAGGTTAATAAAGTTAAAATATGACGTTTTAAAAACTATAATAAATCAAACTTGATTAAAAAATGACCTTAGATCATTAAGTAATGGATAACACTCGCAGGCGTTTCCCCTTTTGCCGAGGTATAAGATTATTCGAATCGAAAAATCTTATGCTTTCATAAAAACTACTTGCGTAGGTAATCGATTACAAACACTCTGCGTATTCGTAAAACGTCGAAAGGACGTCTGCGAGTGCTCCGCTAAAAATGCCGTTTTGCACTGTCAAGTCTTGCAGAAGCAATTCAAACATGTCGAATATTAAAAAAGATGGAATAACCTTTCATTTGTGTATATTTTTTATTTTTTTAAAGTACATTTCTAATTAAATGCAATTTCTAATAATCGTCGATGTATCGTTTAGCGATATGATCAAGACAAATAATCGAGTCATGTTTACTCGATCATTGATGCGGCCCCACGAGACTATCATGGAGAGAAAATATACAAATTTAATCTTTATGAACTAAGACATAAAGTTGAATTTAAAACGCGATAATGAACCGCATTCCTTACGAGACTATCTTTTAAAGAAATACAAATTTAATCTTTATGTTGTAAGTTATAAAGTTGAATTTAGAACGCGATATTGAACCGCACTCCCCACGAGACAACTTGGAATGAAATACAAATTTAATCTTTATGAACTTAGGGATAGAGTTGAATTTAAAAACTCGTCGCTTAAAAGGTCGTAAATTTTTACGACTTTCGTGACACAAATTATTTTTGTGAATGTGTGATTGTGTTTCAATAGTGTGAGTTACCCTCCCCGCACCAAAATCAGCAGAAAGTTTTGTTAGAACATTTGCCAGCGTACTCCATCCATTACTTAATGATCTAAGAAAATGACGGATGTGAATTTGAATAAACTTTAAAATGTAGCTATTTCATATTAAATTTAGTATGAGGAGACATAATATGTATAATGCCTTTACCTTATATAACTACGATTTATTTTTAACCATATATTACCTAATTAATTTTAAAGAAGTAAAAAACACGCTAATGCTCATGAAATTATTATATTGTCACCGATTCTTGATAAGTGTACAAAGTTCGAATTAAATCTGTCCGTTTAGAGTGGGTCAAATTCGAGTCTAAAGGTGCATTTCCACCAATAATGTGCGAGGATGTGTAGCGAGGAATGTGTTTGTAAATAAACAATCATATCACTTTATTTATAGTTTTAAGTTTGAAGCGATAACGTTGGTTATTTACAACCACATTCCTCGCTACATATCCTCGCACATCATTGGTGTACAAGTACCCTAAAGCCTGAGTCGTTTTAAACGACTGTATGCATGTCGGTTACATACAAACCTACAGGTGAAGCTAATAAAAGTATTCGAACCCGCGTCTTTTTAAATTAGTACTTTTGAAGTTGACAAAGATGAGAAACTGTATGTATGTTACAAACAGGTTACAATGAAAAACCACAACCGACCTTCCGATTTCTCCGTAATCGGGTAATAGGATAAAAATCCATATACGTCATTTCATTAACATTGGTTTGGTTACGCACAAGACAAGTTTTATGAATAAATTAATGTAACACTAAAGATACAAAGAAAATATATTTCACATAAGTACGAACAGAATAGGTATGTATCTAAACAATCTCTAAAGTCTATAATATACTATTAACAATAATTATTGAAATATTCAATTTCGACATCAACATAACGAATTTTGAATACATAATATTAAAAATAAAAATATACCTATAGGTAGCTAATTGATTTTTTTTGGCTAACATCCAAAAGGGCTAGAGTCTAGACCGATTTAGTCATAACCAACAGTAGCAAATATTTTATTTTTAAAGAACTGTTGAAAGTTCATTTAGACCGGACTCTCAGTGGAGTTTCGTTTGCAAAAATAGCGGACCTAAATCTGACTTCTGATATATATTGTATAGATCCCAGACATCCTATAGACAGATGTTGCCAACCAGTTTTGTGGTCCCCCTCTCCCCACCCCGGTAATGAAATATGGCATACAAAGAAAAAAATAAAAATTTCCAAAACATGCCGTGTGGGGTATCAAATGAAAGAGCTTATTGAGTAGATCACGAATATATAGCATACTATAACATTTCTTACACTTTCTCTAAGATTTTTTTGAAAATTTACGAAAATGCTCCATTTTTGAGTTAACTTTAAACCACTATAGATTGAAAACTCATGAATATATATTTTAAACTAGCTTTCCGCCCGCGGCTTCGCCCGCGTTTTCAAAGTAAAATCCGTTCCCGTAGGATTTCCGGGATAAAACCTATCCTATGTCCTTTCTCGGGTATCAAAATATCTCTATACCAAATTTCATGCAAATTGGTTCAGTAGTTAAGGCGTGATTGAGTAACAGACAGACAGACAGAGTTACTTTCGCATTTATAATATTAGTATGGATTATTATTTTAAATAATTAACAATAGTCCATTGTTTACGATTCAATCGTTCGTACAGTGAAATAGTTGCATGGGGGAGTGGGGGGAGCATTCAAAGATGGCGAGTATATTTTCAAGTTTATGCCAGAAATAAAGGCCTAATACAAAAATATCGGTGTCAGGGCTTAGAATAATTATCTCTGCAATATGGCAGAACATTCTTGAATCAGCCTCTGTGTGATTAGATTTCAAATCGGTAACTTCAGTGAAAGTTGCGCCTTGCAATTTAAAACATTTTGTGGGGTCATCAAATCCACCACATACATATAGCTCACTTATTACGAACTATTGAATCGTAAACAATGGACTATTGTTAATTATTTAAAATAATAATCCATACTAATATTATAAATGCGAAAGTAACTCTGTCTGTCTGTCTGTTACTCAATCACGCCTTAACTACTGAACCAATTTGCATGAAATTTGGTATAGAGATATTTTGATACCCGAGAAAGGACATAGGATAGGTTTTATCCCGGAAATCCTACGGGAACGGATTTTACTTTGAAAACGCGGGCGAAGCCGCGGGCGGAAAGCTAGTTTAAAATATATATTCATGAGTTTTCAATCTATAGTGGTTTAAAGTTAACTCAAAAATGGAGCATTTTCGTAAATTTTCTAAAAAATCTTAGAGAAAGTGTAAGAAATGTTATAGTATGCTATATATTCGTGATCTATTCAATAAGCTCTTTCATTTGATACCCCACACGGCATGTTTTGGAAATTTTTATTTTTTTCTTTGTATGCCATATTTCATTACCGGGGTGGGGAGAGGGGGACCACAAAACTGGTTGGCAACATCTGTCTATAGGATGTCTGGGATCTATACAATATATATCAAAAGTCAGATTTAGGTCCGCTATTTTTGCAAACGAACATCTCCTTGGAGCCTGCTCTAATTAGAGGAATATATTATTCACTAAAAACTGCGACAATATTGGATTCGCAAATTTCTACTTTTTGTTGCCTCAAAAACCTCGGTATTTAAAGTAGGCTTCATAAATTAATTCATTTGTTTTTAAAAAATTTCCACTTTTTTATTTTATTGGGTTTTACGAAATGGAAAATTCAAAATATAGATACAAAAAAAATTGTAAGTAAACTTCCAAGGCTACAAAGTTCTGCATCAAAGCGTCTTTATAAAAATTTTACTTCATTACTGATGTAGTAGGTATAATATTTCATTTTATTTATTATAATAATAATAACAACCCATATATTTTTTAATCATAAAATATAATGAAAGTCGAAAATAATCATATTGACTGACCGGTTGGCTTGGTTGGTAGTGACCCTGTCTTCCAAGCCAGAGGTCGTGGGTTCGATTCCCACTCAGGGCAAATATTTGTGTGTAGAACATAAATGTTTGTTCTGTGTCTGGGTGTTAAAAATATATACATATAAGTATTTATTAAAACTTATATATGTATGTTTATCAGCCATCTGGTTTCAAAACACAAGCGAAAAGTAATTATAGTATGGGATCAGATCGTGCCGTGTGTGAAAATTGTCCTGAAATATTTATTATTTACTAGCGGTCCGCCCCGGCTTCGCCCGTGGTACCTACATGTTTACGTTTTTTTTTTTTTTTCATAAGAACCATCCTCGTACTTCAAGGAATATTATATAAAAATAATTATCGAAATCGGTCCAGCCGTTCGCGTGTCGTGACTAAGGGATTCATTTTTATATATGTATAGGTAGTTATATTATATAGATATATTATCTGGTACTCACCCACAGTCATGAAGAGCAGCTTGCAGGCCGGCTCGAGGAAGTACTTCGAGGGTTCAGTGTTGTATAGTCTGTGGAATATTATGTCGTATCCCTTGCACGACTTGCCCGGCAGCACGGAGTACTCTCTGAAACATTATCATCACCATCAAGAACAATTTCATCAACATCTTCACCGTCAACAACATCATCATCATCAGCAACAACATTATCAACAACATCAACATCATCACC
Organism: Colias behrii; assembly: GCA_029959065.1. Taxonomy (NCBI): domain Eukaryota; kingdom Metazoa; phylum Arthropoda; class Insecta; order Lepidoptera; family Pieridae; genus Colias; species Colias behrii. Next base: position 1,876,514 of record JARWMC010000017.1, on the reverse strand, counting down.
AGTGTCAACAAATTCAAATTCAAATTCAAATTATTTCTTTCTTTCCTTTACATTAGGTCTTAAACAAAGTGATTGGAACACTCCTAGTAAGCAAATAAAATGCTTGTGTCAGGAGGTTCCGCTCTTCCTTAACACTATTACAGAAACAGAAATAAAACAATATGAATGAATACAATGCAAAAACATAAAAGAAAAGAAAGAATTTAATAAAATCTGTGTGTGTGTATGTGTGTGTGTGTGTGTGTGTGTGTATGTGTGTGTGTGTGTGTGTATGTGTGTGTGTGTGTGTGTGTGACAGCACGTTTATTTTTTATATTGGAGCAAAGCTTCGGGGTGATGTAACAATAGATGTATGTTTTTGTCCCCACTTGAAATAATACAAAATAAATTATTATTACTGATATCTCAATCAATTATAATAATTTATTATGTTAATAAACATTATCTTCATGATATCCTTAATTCATGATCGAATATTCTTAATGACATTTTTATCTAACAGATAAATCTGTTCATTGATACTGTAATTATTTTTGCCCAGTGATATACAATTTTATAATCCACTGTTATCTTACTCAAAGTACATTAACGCGATTTCAATAATTCATCAAAAAATAAAAAACATACATTAATTTTCTTTAACGACTGTTATCACTAACTATTTAAAGTACCTACCTTACCTACCTAATATGGAACCTACGCTTGGTGTCAGATCAACCTTTTTTTTTGTTAAAATAATGCTCTTCCGATTTTTGGGTTTAACTACCAATCAAAACATGTTTCAATATTTTTTTGTCTTAACAAAGGCATATAATTTGATCATCCTAGAGATCTAACTAAATTGTCTTCACCAAAAGTTCAATTAATGATTTACTTTGTTTTATTGTCCATTTCTATAATAATTGCCTCAATCCATACCAAAAAATTAATAAAACTAAAGAAGAATTATATTATTATATGTAAAATATAAATATACCAACGAACAAGTTCCAGACAGGCAAAAAGCTAACAGCTCAGTCTTGCAATGAATAAATATATCACACCTTCGACTAAGTAAAGGTCATATTGGACGTGAAAATTATGCCCGACAAAGGTCACGTCCTAATAGACCATCTTCACAATGGGCAGCGTTGGCCCAACAAATGATCGTCCATGTTTACCTAGACCTTAAGGCCCTCTACACTATCGTAATTGCCTCTACTTGCCCAACGCTGCCCATTGTGAAGAGGGCCCATAACATAATAATGTTGACATGACAACATGACAAAATTACGAAAAATGGGACCAGAGGCATATTTACAGAGGATTTATTTGGATATTATGATTAAAGGAATGAAGAAGAGCGGGAGCAGATTAGTTATTTAATATTTTATGCCGTTCTTCTTAGACAGAATAATTAAGATGCTTGCTCCGGCTGCGTTTGAGAAGATTATTCAAGAAGTGGTATTAACACAAGTTTTATATATCTGTATAATATGAACTAATGAATGACAACATTTGGTAAAACATTACTATGTTTTTTTCTATGATAGAAGCTTTCGAAATACGAAATGTATATGTCGCAGGCAAATTGTATTATTTCGCCGTTTACAAATGCTCGGCATTTTGTAAAATGCTGAGGATTTACTTTTTCCAAAATTCTACAAAAAGACGGTCGCGAGCCGACGGAGCCCCACTTCGCGGGGCTCCTATTTCTGTGTAGTTAAAAAAACACAAACGTAACCTAACCCACCCCTTTATCCAAACCTGTAAAAATTTCTGATTACGTATTCTCGTCATTTTACAGAATGCCGAGCGTTTGTAAACGGCGAAATAATACAATTTGCCTGCGACATATATATTGCAATTACAAAAACTATGACTAGTTTTAGACCTGTGTTTAGACCCTACCTAAAATATTATATTAGTGCGCTTATGGACATTAAAAAAAATTGTTTTGCCACTATACTAATTAGGGTCATGTTTTAGCAGTGCATGTGTTAATTATTATTGTTTTAACTGTGTTATCAAATTATATTTTATATATCTATTTTAAATAGAGGTAAAACAATAAAATAAGTTAAAATAAAATATTCCATTTGTGGTTCAATACTGACAGTTCAACACTTCAAGGCTCTAACAATAAAATGGAACTTGATAATTATAACGACTGGTTTATTACTTTTGTATTCGTTGATAGATTCATATTTTAACAAGTAAATATTAAGACTTTAGTATCATCATTCATCATGGTTTTTTTTTTAATACTTCTTCCAATAAAAATAGTTCTTGAATTTTGACCTATTACCTACTTAGTCATACGTGGTCATACAAAATTTGCATATATTGATATAATTTTAAATTTATTACAACTTACTTAACTACCTACATAATTTTTTTTTTTAATTTTATAATAATTAGTGAAGTGAGATATCGGCGATAGGCCTAGTATTTATTTTTCTAAAGCGTCGCAAAAAACGTCGGGAGGGTGGAGTTATTTATAGCCTCTCCACCCAGCAAAAGGGGAGGCTTTGAAAAATTGAAAAAAAAAAATATCACATGATAAATTGACGCAAAAAGCAGCATGTTGATATTTGATATTTTTATCTTTGCAATAAATCTCAGTATTATTAAAACAAAAAGTGATAATTAAACTGTCAGTTTTTTTTTAAACAAGTTAGTTACACAGATATTAATTTTTATATGTATTTGCGTTTTCGTGATATTGCTATAAAAAGTTACCTTGGAAATAACTTTACAAGTATTTTGAATCCTGCATTCTGCCCTACATTTGAAGAACGGAGTAAAATCGTGTCCATTGAAGAAAAGTAAAGAATTGGCCATAACTAAAGAAAAAGTTAAAATATATAATATACATTTTATACTTTGTATTGTTAGATACCTTTTGATGGAACAGCATTGAATAATTTTAGATTTAAAATGAAAAACACTCAATTTATTCCTTTTTTATTGACTTACTAGCTTTCCGCCCGCGGCTTCGCCCGCTTTGTCTAAAACATAATAAATTATATACTAAAACCTTCCTCTTGAATCACTCTATCTATTAAAAAAAAAACCGCATCAAAATCCGTTGCGTAGTTTTAAAGATTTAAGCATACATAGGGACATAGGGACAGAGAAAGCGACTTTGTTTTATACTATGACGTAGTGAGTAGTGATGATATATTAAATTAAATTACAAAAACTACAACCGGTTTATGAAAATCACGTAAGTACGATAATGTCAAGAAGAACTATTCTATTGTTGATGAAAAATTCACATATTATCGATATTTTTGAGTAAATAGCAAAATCTTTAAAAGTAATTTTTTCTTTGTTTAAATGCAAAGAATACATAGCATATTAAACATAAGTTATTGTTATCACAATCTGTCTGCATAAAGTTACTTGAGTCATCTTATACCTGTTGGTGAAAATTGATTTAACTTTGTAGATACAATGTGACACTGTCCTTCTCGAGTAGATAATGCAGATGACTTTAAATAAGGTTTGCGATTCGATCTCTTAGTATACAAAATTAAAAATGGTAAAATGCTTCTTGTAGTTTCTACAAAACGACCATTTTCCCTAGAGGCCGTAGCTGTAGGTATTAAGATGCAGGATTTTCCCTGTGATAAAAATGAACCGAATTTCTATATATTTTCTATGAGATGATTAAAAAAGATTTGATGATTTGTCATCTCATTACTGAAGAATTATTAAAAACGGTTCACTCAGTCGAAATCTGAGGTAACAAACCCAAAAAGATACAGTCAAATTGAGAACCTCCTCATTTTTTGAAGTCAGTTAAATAATGATTTTCACGTGTAGCAATGAGTTACTAATAGGTGTCAAATGTCAGTACACAAGTACGAAATTAACAAAAAACAATCAATTTTAAATAATAAATGCGGAAAATCTACGTCAAACTTACGCTAGGTTTTTTCTACAATGTAAAAAATTACTACACAATATATCGTTTTTTATTTCTGTAACATCGTGATTTTGCATTATTATCTATATATTATTATTTATTAGCTATTAAACGTGGTTTGAATATTAAATATGCATAAAAATAGTTTTATGGAAACAGCAGCGAAAAATTCAAATTTCAAATTGTCTTTGAGTAACTACAAGCATAAAAATTTATATTTTTTTTTAACTTTATAATTCCTTTCTAATTGTAAGCATTAATTACTTAATTGCTACAACTTTTAATAACACGTAATTGTGCTTGATTTCATCTACGATATTATATCCAACAATAGAATGGTATCCCATATTATTGCGTATTAAGTATGAACTATAGTCAAGGCCGGTGAATGGTGTTTGATTGCAATCTGCACCTATCATCATAATTATCCATTCTATTACCAATTTGTTGACATTTTGATATATAAGGTTTGACGTTAATAGTAAAAAATATTGTAAAAAAATTACATTTTGATTGTCGGAGTGATTGTGTGTGAATAATATGCGTAAGCTGCATTAAAATATTTAATTATTTTAACCCACTTTCTCCGCGATACAAATCCTTCGCTCTGGTTTGAAAAAATTTGAAAGCAGACATTACGTAATATAAACTTTTTATGTAACATGTTGATTAATTTTTAAGATTATATCATTAAAAAACAACAGAACAGTATCTCGGTTGGAGCGCAGATTAATCGTATTAATTTTAATTATTTAATTGCTTAGGAAAGTAACACTAGCAAAATTCGGGCCAATTAAGTTCCACTAGTTAGTTAGTTACCCACGTCATAGTAATAGTGAAAAAAGGAGGAAAATATTTTTGGTAATTTTGTTTACAGAAGATGGTGCCTCACAATAATAACAATAGTAGGAATTGTCTATGCATAGATTTTTTTTGTTTTGTACAAAGTACACACAGTAGTTATGTCGGAAAAATAAAGTTCAAAATTTTTCTTTCCCAATTTTTTGTACTTTTTTTTACAAAAGTTGTAAAAACAAAAACAGCACTTAAAGCATATTGCAATTTATGGAAAATACAAATACTATTTTAATTAGACTGAACAAAAAATGGTCATTTTTGTCAAAAGAAAAACTCATCAATAACTATCTAGTTTTTTCTGTTTTAGATTATCATTTTATCAATGTTGTATCTTGCAAAAACAGCTGATCTGATCTGGATGAAATTTGTCTCATATTTATATCTGAGACAAATATGGATAATAATTATTTATTGACTATCTCCAAGACAAATTTCATCCAGATCTCTATCTGTACGTCTGAAATAGCTAAACAAAACTAAGGTCAGTTAATATTTCAATTATTATTTCCTAGGTTTAAAATGCTGCAATTAAAATCAAATCTATAAGTACTAATATTATAAAGCTGAAGAATATTTATTAGCTTGAACATGCTAATTACAGGAACCACAGGTCCAAATAGAAAAATGATTTCACTGTTAGTCAATTTATCGGGGAAAGCTATAGGCGATATATCATCACGCTAAGACCAATAGTACTAGTGGAGCAATGCTGGTAAAACCGCAGTACACAGCTAGTTAACCATATACAAGTTACTTATATTACAACAATGTAATAATTACCCATCCTTGGCCACTGTGATTGTTTGAATAACAATAGTAGCGCAGTAGATGTGTGATAGTAACTTAAATCAAACAAATTAAGTGATTAAAACTTGAAGCAGCAGCAACAATAGACTTAAAAAACCTTTTAACTTGAGTTTTTCTTGACAATTTAAGTCTGTTATTATAAACTAGCTGTGCCGCGCGGTTTCACCCGCGTGGCTCCGCTCCTTTTGGTCTTAACATGATTATATATAGCCTATAGCCTTCCTCGATAATGGGCTATCTAACACAGAAAGAATTTTTCAAATCGGACCAGTAGTTCCTGAGATTAGCGCATTCAAACAAACAAACTCTTCAGCTTTATAATGTTGTAGTACAGATAGGACGATGAAAATTTTTCATTTATCAAATGAACCTTAAAACATCATTAAAACTCAATAAGATTTGATAATAGAAAAACAGCACTTATCATATTTAAGGGAGAATAAATATAAGTAAATATAAAAATAATTTTTAATAAAAATTCCTTGGAAACCATTTGCAAAGAAAAATATTTACTTTTGAGCTATGCAGATGTTGGATTATTCTCTAGTAAAGTTACTTTATGCATGCATATTGAAGGTCATCAGAAATTACTTATTTTTTTAATTCCATAATTCTGTGATTAGGTGTAATTTAATAGAATATATATGTAACACATTTGAGAATTAATAATTAACTAATTAAACATCTAAATGTTCCTTCATAGTAAGCCAATATTGCTAAAAACTTGCTTCATATTACAACATATCACTATTTATACAAAACATGGATACAATGTTATATTTAGCAACACTGTCTGCCAAAAATGATTTACGTATTTCGCAAGATAACTTACAAAGCTTCAGCAGTCGCCTTCACATCATCCAGCCCCAGTAGTCTGTTATCGAAAATATCTGGTGTATTCTTCCTTAAATTATAATATCTCTCTATACATGTCTTCGTTTTTTCAATATCACCATAGCAAGCGTTGTAAAATAAAAGAAGTTGTTTATTTGATAAATCTTTCGGCACGTATTTTGATTTATCCAATTTTTGTGTCCATTCCCGTAATTCCTCTATGTGTTCTGGTGAAAATATATCCATAGCGGCCGTAGCGGCATCATAATCAAACTCCAAATCTACACTCATTTTGTCGATTAAATAAATCGGAACGATCGCAATTCGCACTATTAATTTTAAATTTTCACACAACTATCACAATCCGTATCAATTTGACAACTAAATAATAATTATAATTTTGAATTTGAAACCTCAAGTCAACTGTCAAAATGTCGTAATCATGAATTTGACAGTGACAGCTTGTAACAGCTGGTTTTTTTTTCTCTGTTATGGCAAGAAGATAACCATTTGCCAGTGTCAAGTAACAGCTGGTTACTGGCATTGTTACCAGAAGTTGTGCCAGAAGTGATTGTAACGAAGTTGTAACGCATCTCGGAGCAATTAACAAGCCTGGAGAAGTAACAATTAATTGAACGTTTCTTATATAGTGGCTCTCTTTTATTCAATACCCTAATTAATGCGATAGAAAGAGACAACACACTGTTATCGGCTTGGCATTCAAATCCACATGTAGCCACTTTTTGTTCTAAAAAGGTAGTGCTTGCCACTTTATCGAATACTAAAATATCGATAAATAAAAAAAATAAGTTATAAAATTGCTTGAAGATAATTTAAGATTCTTTTAATTTTGAATTATGGATAGGTAATTCCAAATTTTAAGATTCGTTTAATTTGGAATTATTCATTTACGATGCGTATTGACTGCCTTGCATTGTATGGTAGTGGTATTTATAAAAAAATATTATTAGGTATTTCGGTTTAGGTTGTTTTTTATGGTTTCGTAAAAAGGTACGTATTTTTTCCTGTTTTCATAGATTCATTCATAGAATTATACGGAACCCTTCGTGCGCGAATCTGACTTCCACCTGGTTGATCTTTTTACAAATCAATAATCGTATACAATTATACATATTATAGATTAAACATCAGAATAACATATAGGCTACAATTTACCGCGGGAAAATAACTCATTCCCACAGGAAAAAATTGGTAAAAGTTTAAAATAAATTGCTTCAAATAAAACAAATAAAATTTAAAAAATTTTTTTACAACATTTTATTTCGATACTTAATTAACAAATTACAATATTTATTATTTAAAATAGATGCCACCTTAAACTTGTGGCACAGCATCTCTGCAAAGCACTTTACTTTTCTTCCCGTCTGATTCGAAATGATTTGAACAAGGCCGAGAATGTTTAGAAGGCTTCCAATTTTCCCTGTGCTATAGCTTTAACCCAAACATCTTTTAATTTTTCTCAAGCCAGAAACCTGCAAATAACAATAAAATCCATACTTAAATACCTTTTTTTTTCTCCTAACCTAAAGCAGTCATTATCAATGAAGTACTTCGTACCTACTCAAGTATCGATAATTGCACAACACTATGGAAGTTATATTTTGCATTTTTTCTAAAAACTAAGCTGATTATGATTTCATTTCAATGAATACGGTTAGATAAAACATAGATGATTATGAAAATAACGTAAATTAACTTATTTATAATACAATTAACAAAAAAATTGATCAAAACACTAACCTGTGAAAAGACAAATTCCAATCTTCATCCGATTTCCCAGTACTACGGCTTTTACAGCCGTGAACAACACAAGCCATGTAATCTTTAGTAAATTATCTTTTCAGAAAATAACATAAGAAACTAGAAAACACGTTTTTCACTTCAAAAACAATAATTAAAATCACCATGCGTTAGTGACCAGACTGGTCACTAAAACCAATTGAAATGGCTACATGTCATTTCAAACTGTCGAACTGACATATATCTGTCCTCTTTTTTCGCATGACATTTTGCCATAAGCCAAAAAGGCCAAACTAGTGCTTTATTGTTCAATTAATTGTTACTTCTCCAGGCTCTCCGAGTAACGCATGGTCACAGACTTGTCACAGACTGTGGTCACAGAATACATAACAGTGCCATGAACATGATGTGTAGACCAAGATGTGGACATAATCAAATGGGTATCAAAATATATTGCAAAATATATAACTGTATTCAGGACAAAAACAAAGTAATAAAATGCTTAGCTGTTTATATATTAATATTAAATATACCCTCACACTACAAAGTTTTTCTAGTGTTCCAGCTGTCTAGACATTACATAGAGATCTAGATGGCTAAATAATCGTTATATCATTATAGGAGGGACTTTAAAAAATATTACCCTAGAATATTTTTGGAATATCATGAGTACTTCAGCATCGTATGTAACATTTTCTATATTTTTTTCTTAGATATAATTATTGATTTTACCTTATAAGCCGAAATTACAACGACATTCACGAGTCACGACGATTTTCCTATATTACTTTATTGATTTGCAGTGATGCGGATCTTGTTATAATAACAACCAGAAACAAATTATGCCGATTTTTTATAAAACACAATAAAACCATGATTCTGTTATTATGTCCAATAATTTTAATCCCCATCCTATTTATAGGAGATAATAATGTGAGTATTCAGAACAAATCTTTATCTTCTTATATTTTAGATAATTGCATGTAGGTACCTAATAAGAAGCACTTTATTTATTTTCAGACTTATCTGTCATTTTACGTATTTCTCGTATCAGCAGTTTATTGGACTACGAATGTTTTGCACCCTTGTGCAACTGCAATGTTATCTTTGGCATTGCTATTAGTAACATCTGTATTTAATAAAATATTGTTGCGAAGTGTGAGTAAAATAGTCAAAATATTAAGCAACGAACGAATATCTTTAAAAGATAACTTTAGGTATTAGTCTCAAAGCAGCTCATTAAAAATTAAAATGACCCTGTGTTAATGTTTGTTAAACGTATTGTTGATATTGTATTACAGTATATTTAAATATTTTGGTAATTTATTGTTGCGTTATATTTGTTACAGATAAAAATACATAATATTGTTTTAGAATCATTTGGCGCTATGTGTTTCATCGCAGCTGTAGAACAAAGTAAAATACATAAACGTATTGCGCTTAAAGTATTGATCATTTTTGGATGCTCCCACTATAGGTATTTAATTATCATATCCCATCTTAATTTAATATTTCTTATTTGATAAAAGTCTATTCCAAAAATATATTAGGTATTCCAACCAAGCTGGTCAAAAAGACTTGTTTCCGGGCGGCGGAAATATTTTAATAATAATCTTTTGACACTTTCGCAGAAAAGAGCGGCAAAAATTGTGAAAAGTTAATATTATTGTTGTTTTAATTTTTTTTTCTAGATTAAGTTTTCTCCTGTTTTTTACAACAATGATTGCGTCGATGTGGTGTTACAGTATAACTGCATGTGCGCTTAAAGGCTTATTACACTACCCGATATTAAGGGCCCTGCATCCAGGGTGGGCGTGTACCCTAGTTAGTGTGGCGCTTATTACACTTCTCTGCGAATTGGGCCCTAACTCAGTTTATACGCGAATGTCTAGAGAGATAAACGTATTGTTGCATTTAACATTATGCCGTCGTCAGTATCGAAACTTCAAAAAGTTGCTGTAGCAGTGGCAACCGTTGTCGCAATAACAAATAGGTATTAAAAAAAGAAAGAAGAGAAAGATCTGGGTGAAAGAGTATTTGCGGTTACGTGAAAAGCTTTCAAATATGCAAATACTAAGCGTGCTTGAACCGGGAGTTTTAACTTTTAATGAATTTAATTAGAGTAGGTGCAGAACAATTTGAACACTTGTTGAGTTTGGTGACACCTTACATACAAAAGCAGCCACTCCACGTACTAGTCGCGCGGCAACTGAGCTCCCTAACCGCCCTAAACGTTATTACATTACCCAATCTGCAGGGCGCTTAGGGAGCTAGGCAGATCGGGCAGACCCGATCGCCCTAAATCGGGACACTAACTCCCTAAGTCTTATTACACCACTCTTAGTTAGGGTTAGGGTCCCTAAAAATTGGGTGGTCTAATAAGCCTTTAATGGTTCCATTAGTTAAAGCTATCCTAATTGAATTGGAAAAGGTATGCCGTTTTATTCTATCATATTTTTTTTTATTTCTGTGTATTTAATTATTTTTTTTACAGCTAGGAATCGTGGAAGTCTACGAAAATACGAACAAGCTAAGTAGTCGGTATGTAAAAGCGTACAAATTCCATTAGTTGTAGTAATAGACTAATACCTACGTTGCAAACTTATATTAAAACTAGTGGTCCGCCCCGGCTTCGCCCGTGGTACATATTTCGCAATAAAAGGTAGCCTATGTCCTTTCTCGGGTATCAAAATATCTCCATACCAAATTTCATGCAAATTGGTTCAGTAGTTTAGGCGTGATTGAGTAACAGACAGACAGACAGAGTTACTTTCGCATTTATAATATTAGTATGGATACATATTATTTAATATGTAGGTATGTAAGTACTAACTCATCTTGTTATTGTTTTTTTTTCCACAGGAATCTCATACCAAGCGATATAGTTACTTTTAATTATCTAGGTGTCGCCTATTCATCATCAATAGGTATGAATTTCATTTTGTTACATTTGTTATACACAAAGAACGAAAACGCTCATTGAACGAATACCTACCTAATTGTTATCAATCTTTAAAAATTAGTTTTATAGCATTTAAATACCGATATGATCGACTGACCGGTTGGCTTGGTTGGTAGTGGCCCTGCCTTCCAAGCCAGAGGTTGTGGGTTCGATTCCCATCCGCGGCAAATATTTGTGTGATGAACATAGATGTTTGCTCTGTGTCTGAGTGTTAATTATCTATATAAGTATTTATTTAAAAATTATATATGTAAGTATGTTTATCAGCCATCTGGTTTCCATAACACAAGTGACAGCTTAGTATGGGATCAGATTGTGCCGTGTGTGAAAATTGTCCTGAAATATTTATTATTTAAAAATATTTATATTATGCTATTCTTCCAAAAAAATTCTTATTCGCAATAAATGTCATTCTACGATTTGTTTACGTATTCTTGTGAATGTGAGTAGGTAGAACGCGTCATGGCTTTTTCTTCAATGCCACAACGCGTCGTGAAGATTTTCATAAGAACCAAAATAGGAATATATATGCGATATGGCCATTGAGCTATTATTACGTAGTATTAATATCTTTTTTCTTATTATCTTTTTATTCTAATTTAAGGTTCTATGGCTACAGTCATCGGTAATGAAACAAATCAAATTTTTAAAGCATACTGCGATACGTGAGTTCCTAACATAATACAATTAATTCATATCATAAAACTAACTGTTCGCCCGCTGCTTCGCTTGCGTGGATTTTTTACTTCTTGGATTAAAAAATGTTGAGAGTCGGATTTATTTGTATATTTTTTAATTATTAAGCTGATATTATCTTAATAAAAACGGAAACAAATATGTACAGTGAACTAAAAATCATTAAAATCTTAAAATCGCACCGCTGTTTTTGAGTTATAGGTTGTCAATATTAAAAAAAGTGTATTTGTTCCCAAAAGAAAGGATTTTTTCCACAATAAAAATAAAATATATTTTATCTTTACAAACGACATCTTCATATTCATGCTAGCCTAGTACAATGTTTTGGTTTTAAGACTGGTTTTGTAAACAATGTTTCCAATAGACACGCCCCGTTCGTTCCTCTCACTCGTTGAGTATATCGATCTCAACATAAGGTATAGATCACATTACGCGACATAGCGAAAAATAGTGCATAATATGAAATATCAGAAATCTCTTGTAATTCCTCCTAACCTGGTGCATTGTTTTGAAATATAGTCCGATTTGATCCGCTTTTAATACGGTTTGTTTTTATTGTCGTAAAGTAAACAATAACATATCCGTTCAACCAATCAGCGGTCGAGGTGTGATCCATCGAATGCCATTTCACAATTTAATGATTTCACTTCTATAGATTATACATACATATATCTACCAAATATCTACCTATAATAAACGAAAAATGATTCGTCAGTGTTTATGGATTACAATTTTTCGGCAGTTTGCAAACTTGCAAGTTAGGGCTTCGCCACACTTGACGGAATTTCCTTCGCGGATCTTCCGTGACGAAACGCTAATAAAATTACGAAATTACCACCGGGATCTTCTAAATATATATATATGTGAGAGAATCATAACAGAGTAGTTGTTATGTGGCTATACCTTCCTATTATAATGTGCTCTATGGTGTACAACAATGTCGATATTGAATTGATATGAAATGCATGGAGTTACGGGCCATGCTATGGTTTATATTCCTTGAGTCAGTAGCTCGATGATATAGTCTCGGTACTACCATCGACCGCGCAAGGTGTGCGCACTGAGTCATTATTTAATATTATTTCACATATCTACCCTAATTATAATTAATTATGGAGAGTTATTTAAATTCTCCGACAGCAGCGGTGGGATCGGCACTTATTACCCCCGATTCCAATAAGAATAAGACTATGTCAAACGGTGCAAATCTGCAAGTGAGTGAAACGAGTGATAGTGTTAGTGAGATTCAAGAAGATATAGATAGTTAATGAGGTTCGAGAAGAACCACTGTTTCCACCAATAAATCATTAGAATGTTAGCAAGACAACGTGTGCGGGTTTCCCAATAAAGCATCATGTCGTGCGCATTCCTGTTAAAAGAAATGGCAGATACACTTTCCCGAAACATTTTGTTTCCGGGCCTTACGCATAAGTAAGGAAGATAAACTATAATGATGTTTACATACCGATGTACGACCCGAATGATAGCGAGTTTACGGCAGCATAATGGTGTAACGAAATAAACTATCATCGGATTCCTAGACCGACTACGAAGCCAGCCTTCATCTTCCTGTGAGGACATTATTTTTAACGTGGAAAGAAGTTAAGAAGCGAGAGGGAATACCTTTTTCGAGATATGGTATGGTAAAACAGTGATCGAGTTTCAACATACATCGAGTGCTCCACTACAAAGTTGGTGCTAACCGACCGGCTGCGAAGGGGCTGGAACTACACGAATATAGTAAATTCGTGGTAGAAGGTATTGCAGATGACCAGGTATGATCTGATTTATTATGATACACGCCGATTGATTTTGTGGGTCTTGATAGACATTTTGGCACAAATCATTTAAAGCGTCGCATGTTGCAAATTGTTTGCTATAACTGTGTGTTCACAGGTCATTACAAACGTGACGGTAAATCTCGCCTATGAAACAAAATCAGTTAGTTTAATCAATAAGAATAACAAAGGTCCGTTGAATATTTAAGAAATAGTACAACAACGCACTTATAGTCATAAATTTGGTCACATAGAAGAGGTTTGTTTTTCTAAGCAACGGGCGGCACGCTCTTAAAGAAACAATACCCTGTTAATGTGTGTTTACAGCACGATACCCTGCTTACAGTCACAGATGTTGCCAAGGTTGCCAACCGTACGAGGTTCCTCGTACAAATACGAGATTTGTGGTCATCCATACGAGGTACGAGGACACTTTTAGCCTCGTACAACTTTGTACGATATTTTGGTATGAGGAAATTTTATAATTATAATTTTTCGTTGCAGGCAACATTTTTTAGCGTAAATCGTAAGTATCCAAGCCACATTTAAAACAACTAGAACTTTAGGGAGTTTATAGTTAGTGTGTCACTATCCGGGGATTAATCAGAAAATAAAATATTGCGTTCCTGACATTCGTCGTCTTTAAAACACTAGAACATTGATCTAAAATATTGACTTCATATTTGGAGATGTAAACTAAAACTAGAAGTTACTTACTGCCAAGCATTTTTTTTTATTATTTCTGGTATACTATGTGAACAAGATTATTTTTAATACTTACAACGTTTTTTATTTAGTAGCAACCTTGAAAAAGATAACTTCATTACCTATGTCCTAGGTTCAGTAGTTTATGCCTTATTTTTAACCGACTTCAAAAAAAGGAGGAGGTTATCAATTCGGCCGGTATATATATATTTTTTTTATGTATGTACACCGATTACTCCGAGGTTTCTGAACCGATTTACGTGATTCTTTTTTTGTTCGATACGGGATGGTGTCGAATTGGTCCCATAAAAATTTTATTCGGATAGGCCCAGTAGTTTTTATTTTATGAGCATTTTTGTCTGTATTTGTAAATGTTGCAAGTGCAGGTTTGAAGTCAGTTGTTTTTAACGCAGTTATTCTTGTTGATTTAACATAATTACGATTTTTATTGATGTACGAGGTTCGAAAGCCAAAATACGAGGTTTTTTCCTGCAAACGTACGAGGAAAAGAAATTTACGGTTGGCAACCCTGGATGTTGCCGGCGTTAATTTCAAGTGCCTTATTGACAGCGGATCTGATTTTTTTTTTTCTTTGTAAAAGGATAGCCGACGGCATCTAATACGTATCTAATACGTATCTAGATACGTTTATCTACAGCTTACGTCAATCTCATACATTCGTAGTCTATTCTATTGAACGCTACGCTAACAGAAAGCCACTTGGCTAGGGGGGCTGGTCTCTAGAGTTTGTATACACTCGCGTAGCGGGAATTGGCGCTGTATCAACCTATTCATTCGCCCGTACAACATTACCTATAACTGTTAATGATGTAAATATTATGAGCTTTATTATGAGCCGGACGTAGTTTGATTATGGATAACAATGGGACTCAAATTATTCGTGAATTTAAAATAAAAAAATATTTGTTTTTGCGGACAATAATTTTGAATTTATAGACGCGGATTCGAATGATTTTAATAAATGATCATCGTGTGAGATCCATTATTGAAAGTAAAGCACGAATTTTGTGAAATGGAAATAAGACTTGTGAATACAACACTAGCACAATCTATAGTTCTTTCAACGTTTATAAGGCTTTGTAATGCCCTTGTTGTTAACCAAGGACTAGATAAATTATGTGACTTCATAGCTACTTTTATATTCAACGATGTTCTCGAGTTTTCAAAATCATAAGAGGTTACATTCTTTTGTTTAAGAAGAGTATTGAAAGTCTCACTTGCTCAGAGTTTTCATTTAATTGGAATAAATGCAAGTTGCTGTTGCAACATTGAATAGGTATTCACCGCAAGGTTTCATAACATCGAACGGTAGCTTCGTCAGATAAATAAGAGATATTTATTCGTGAGGTATTATAGTAGAGAGATTACTCCTAGCTTTTCTTAAGTCTTAGCCCCTTTGTATGAAATAAATAAAAAAGACGTAAAGTAGGATTGGTGCACTTCGCATACGGACAGCCACCCGCGGAGAAATTAAAGTAAAAACAAAATATAATGACGTTCGTTCATCGTTCTTGAAGTACACACAGATTCCCGTTCAATAGATTATTATGGTTCAGTTTTCCTACAAGAAAGTAATGATCAACTTAAAAATCGAATATTATAATCAAAGAATCACTGACACAGAAAGTTGTTATCATAGTTATTGAATAGAGTTAAGAAGACCTCAAGCATAATCAATTATTAAGCGTTAACATTTTAACAGACTAAAATAGCCTCAAAGCATCATGTCATAAGAAAAAGATTTTCTCCTCGTGTTCATAGATGATGGGCTTACATACAAGCTTTTGATTTCGATGTTGGTACCTACGCAAGGGTGCAAGAATACCGCATGTAGATTTTATTAGTAGAAACTAGTTGTCTCCACATAATGTTCAATTCGGGCAAAAATAGTAAAGATTCGCGACATGTGCGATGAAATGACATTATTGATTTAAGTTTAAGGTTGTCACATACGATAAAAAAAAAAATGCCTGCTATATAAACTTCTTGTTTTGTTAGGTGCAAATGAAGTGTTACCATTCATTTATTGATACAATCATTTCATGATTATTTGAACAGACATTGAACATTTTTACATCGCAAAGTTAATATAAGTCCCTCCAGAGCTAGACAGTCGACTTAACATCCGATAGAAAATGTATCAGAGCCACTTCATACCTTACAATCGATACGAATGGCACTTACGAGTTTATGGAATCGCATTGGTAATTGTTGACGCATTTACTGGTAAATATTGTCACCTAGCTCCTGTTAATCTTCGAAAGAAAAAGAGCATGTTAAGCGCTTTGTTTTTGTTGTGTTATTTAAGGCGCTGAAAGGAATAGTAGCCGATCAAGCTACGTCATTTGCAGGTAGCGAACTCATAGACTTGTCTTGACAGTGTTCTTTTGAGTTTTACAAAATTACAAGGTATGTGTTGCGCTAACGGGTTATTTTAAAGTTTTATGCTGTTTTTAAGTTCATTGTTTCATTATCGCTGAAAATCATGAACGTAAGATATTGGTATTCTACAATTATTGGCGAAATTCAACTTACTTTGAATTGTATTGTATGAAAGAAACGCACAGCACAGGCGACAGCCCATTGCAATTGTCTATAGGCTGCAAGACCACCGCGTAATAATGTTTTGGTACGAGTGTCAACACTTTAGTAGTTAACCTTTTTGAACACAAAAGTCAGGATGGACGAGCAATTGCACGTCTATAAGGCTCGTATTGAAAAAAAAAAAGCATTCTGTTTAATGTTGATGATTTTGTGTTAGTAAGAAAGAAAAGCCGATTGTAACATCAATGTTATTTTACTTGTTTTGACAGTCATTTCTGATTATTGAATTGTCTGAAGGTAGACTATGACAATGTGATATCGTCGGTAGTGGTAAATGATATGGAAGTCGGTGCGACTTTAGAACCGGGTTCAGCCTTCGTAAATTAATTATTAGCTGTTACTCTGCCCCAATTGTAAAGTGTTGTTATTATACCTAGTATACATCAAGTTATAAGTGCAAGGTGGTTTTGTTTTTTCCTGTAAATAGTGTCACTGGACGACGAATTGATGGCGTGTTATACGATGTTAATTACTAAGTTAGGAGAGAAGTTCTCCAGTCCATGCAAAATAATCTAAAATTTGCGATAACGAGAGGTATCGAATCGAGCCACAAACTGGAGGCCGTGTTCAGTATATGTTTGTCTCAACTTCCAAATTTATCTAAGCAGTTGGAAAGTGAGCCAATGAATTTAAAAAAATGTAATCCACAAAAGTTACTCCTTACTTCCAGTAATTCCCAGGTTGCCTGCAGAGATTGCTTTGTAGCAATAAGGCCGCATATTGTGCAAAATATTTGTACCTTATAAGTTTGTACTAGATTTCCTTACATTATTTTGCACAATAAAGTATTATTAATAAATAAATACATACTCCGTATAATTTTATTTTTGTTTTATTTATTATTTTTACCTATTTATTTCCTCGGTTGTTACATAGTTCCGTATAGTTAATCTAAGTACATATTACACAAAAGTTTCATAACACACATGCACACCACACTTTAATAGCTCAATAATAGCTCTGTGTTTGACATAGCAAGGCGTGTATGTCATATTGTACATTGGAAGCTCCGCGCTTCGTGTAGTTGTGGGTAGCGCTTGCGCTCCTTGTGATCACAGTACATGGCAGGCTCCGCGCTGCATGTAGTTCCAGATGTTATGGGTAGCATTGCGCTCCTTGTGATCACAGTACATTGGAAGCTCTGCGCTTCGTGTAGTTCCAGTTGTTGTGGGTAGCTTTAAGCTCCTTGTAGTCACAGTACATATGAGGCTCCGCGCTGTATGTAGTTCCAGATTTTGTGCGAAGCATTGCGCTTCATGTGACTACAGTACATGTCAGGCTCCGCGCTGCATGTAGTTCCAGTATTTGTTCAGAGCTCTACACTTACAATATAATACACACACACACACCAGTACATGGCAAGCTCCGCGCTGCATGTAGTTCCAGATGTTATGGGTAGCATTGCGCTCCTTGTGATCACAGTACATGGCAGGCTCCGCGCTGCATGTAGTTCCAGATGTTATGGGTAGCATTGCGCTCCTTGTGATCACAGTACATGGCAGGCTCCGCGCTGCGTGTAGTTCCAGTTATTGTGGGTAGCTTTAAGCTCCTTGTAGTCACAGTACATGACAGGCTCCGCGCTGTATGTAGTTCCAGATTTTGTGTGAAGCATTGCGCTTCATGTGACTACAGTACATGTCAGGCTCCGCGCTGCATGTAGTTCCAGTATTTGTTCAGAGCTCTACACTTACAATATAATAAACACACACAATACATTCAAAGCTTCGCCTTTAGGCGACAGTAGCAGTTGTTGATATCGCCGATGATGACGATGATGAGTAATCATTTGTGAGTCGGCGTGAAAAGTTACAAACTGTGAAGGGAAAAGAGTTTGAATACAACAAATGGAATAGTGATGCAGAAGTAATCTCGCAAAATTACTTGTCGAATTGTTCGCGCGAGAACGCGCTCGTTGTCAGAATGGCCGTGTGAGAGAATCATAACAGAGTAGTTGTTATGTGGCTATACCTTCCTATTATAATGTGCTCTATGGTGTACAACAATGTCGATATTGAATTGATATGAAATGCATGGAGTTACGGGCCATGCTATGGTTTATATTCCTTGAGTCAGTAGCTCGATGATATAGTCTCGGTACTACCATCGACCGCGCAAGGTGTGCGCACTGAGTCATTATTTAATATTATTTCACATATCTACCCTAATTATAATTAATTATGGAGAGTTATTTAAATTCTCCGACATATATATATATATATATATATATATATATGTCGTGGCCATATCGTAGAAATCTACGATATGGCCACATGCCATATGGCTCATTTCATGAAATGATTGATCATTTCACGAAATGGTCGCATTTCATGAAATGGCCAACATAGTTTGATCAGATCGTTAAATCGTCAATGTTTCACGATTTGGTCATCCACATTTGGCCAGATCGTATAAAATATAGAGTCCATAAAATATTTAAAAAATTCAGAATATTTTAAGAACTTGTAACTATTTATTGTCATCTAAGTTAGTGCCGCGGCAGCGGCCAGCGAATACCAGAAGCGAATGGTTTTTGACTTTTTGCAATAGAAAACAGTTAGGTTAGGTTAGACTTAAACAACGCACGAGCCGAGCGAGCAAAGCGAGCGTGCCGTGGCAGCGGCCGGCGAGTGCCAGAAGCGAATCGCTTTTTAAAAAAGAAACAATTACAATAAATATAGTAGGATATAGGACAGATTATAGACGCATTTTTTCTTCAATATAAGATATCCGCAGTTTCCATAGTACTCGAACCTCTTCGTCGTAAATTCTTTGCTATGACTTTTTCATATTGTAATTAAACGAATTATGAAGTTTTTAACTGCGAATAATTAAACGGCCGCCATCTTATCACATAAACACAGCGCTTGCAGCGCGCGCCTCTACCAATAATTAATGTAACTATTTTACGATATGATCAAATAATTTTGATCATTTCATGAAAAAAACCGCGCGTTTAGTTATGATCGATCATATCATAAAATGAGCAAATCTACGATATGGCCACGACATATACATAGTATAAAACTACATAGTTGGTAGTAGACACTACATAGTATAAAACAAAGTCGCTTTCCCTGTCCCTATGTCCCTATGTCCCTTTGTACGCTTAAATCTTTGAAACTACGCAACGGATTTTGATGCGGTTTTTTTTAATAGATAGATTGATTCAAGAGGAAGGTTTATACGTATAATAACATCCATTAAATAGTGGAGAAGTACTGTTATTTTTGAGGTTTCTAATGTGATGTCGTAAAAAATTACATTTTTTCCGCTTACATTGCAAACGCAGGCTGAACCCTACGAGTTTTATCAAAATAATGTACTAAGTATTATACACATTGAAAAGGTCTACAGAAAAGTCCGCGATGGTATATGTCTATCTCTTATGGATAACCCACAATAACTTTTTTTTGTCATTTACTTTTTACGACAAATAATGGCTAATTTTCGATGCGATTTTAACCAATACAGCATTAATCCTTAACCAATTAAATACCTTGAATACATTGTTCATTTAATATAGATCTATATGGCCCTTTACACCGTATGATTTAAGTGAATATTTTCGAAGATATTACAGATTTAAAAATTGCGGGACGTAGCGTTTGCGGCGGTACCGGCCGGCCGCCCGGCTATCTACAACGTTCACAGTTTTTCTGTAGTGTATAATCACAGTATTACCATATTTCCTACAGTATGGCGACGAATGTACTTGTGCAGAGAAACGGAGGGGAACTGGCGGGGGGTCGGGCGACGCGGGCCGCTTAATGCAATCACGCTGAGTTTGCATTAACTATCGCGAAAGGACGACGCAGTCGTATTTTTTGTGAAATAATTTTATTATACATAGGTACTTACATATTCTATTATGGCGCGCAAAAACTGTTCCGTTTACGGATGTAAATCTACATTGAAATCCCAGAAGGAAACAATATTTCAGAAAGATTGTATTAATTGTATCTGTTGAATTAAAATCAAAGCTATGTATATGTTGTCCTCATTATTTTCTAATCAGATTGTACATCCCAATGCAAATGCATTACTTAGTTAAATGGTATAATATACAATTAAGAACATCCAAAAATAAAGTGTCCACGTAAATAATATTTAGCAGTGCAATATCTGTAATCTATACTAATAGTATAAAGAGGAAAGGTTTGTATGTATGTATGTATGGTTTTCACGCATAAACTACTGGACCGATTTTGATGAAATTTGGCACAGATAATCTTTAGACCCTGAGAAAGAACATAGGCTACCTTTAATTGCGAAATATGTACCACGGGCGAAGCCGGGGCGGACCGCTAGTAATTATATATTTATGAACAAATAATTACATCAGATTTAATAATCCCAATTATTTTGAATGTACATATGAATAAATGATTTCATCATAATATTAATATTCACAATTGTTTTATTTCCCATTTGTTGCAACCCTAGCGTATTTTCGTGTGGCAGCGTAAGTACCTACGCTGGCGGCGGCATCGCGCGACATCAAAGGCGATTCCTTACTGTAGGAAATAATATTGTAATACTGTGGTATAATTTAGTATCAGCATTGCACCCGTGCGAAGCCGGGGCGGGTCGCTAGTATTTTTATATAAGGGTCAACAGGGCAATCAAGTGTTAATTAAGTATAAGTTACCTATATATTATAGTTTTAAAATACCTAATTGTTTTGAAAAAGTTTGTTTAACAGTTTTATTCTGGTATAGGCCTAGTACTCGAGTTGAACGCAAATCTACGTTTAAATGTTATTTTCAAACAATTACAAAAGTGTCTATCTGTCAATTTATCTATTTCTCTGATATAATCTCCGAAAACGATACACCATTATATATATATACGATATACTAATATTATAAAGCTGAAGAGTTTGTTTGTTTGTTTGAAAGCGCTAATCTCAGGAACTACTGGTCCGATTTGAAAAATTATTTCGCTGTTAGATACCTAGCCCCTTTATCGAGGAAGGCTATAGGCTATATATCATCACGCTTATACCAACAGGACCGGAGCAATGCGGGTGAAACCGCGCGGAACAGCTAGTTTCAAATATGTATGAAAATGAAGACACAGCTAGTGTAATAATAAAGCGAAAATTATTATCAATTATTGCATAATTACTAATTAGTAATTACGTAGTGATGTAAACGCAATACAAATTTTCCTATCTACCGAGAAAATCGCTATACGCTCTACGTAAACAAGTTTTTCACACAAGCATCCCTTAACTTTATATTTCACACATGCACAAAACCACCCTTATTGCAATAAAACTCTCTTGTACATTCATGTTAGCCTGTTATCGAATGTTTTGGTTTTCCAGATCGGCCCAGTTCACACGGCGAAAATATTATTTCGATTTTTTTGCATACACGTACAAAACTACCCTTATTGCAATACTCTCTCGTACATTCATGATAGCCTGGTATCGAATGTTTTGGTTTTCCAGTTAGGCCCAGTTCACATTATTGATGAAAATATTAATATGTATTTTTATATTGATATTTTAAAACGTGACAAATGTGGATTTGACTATAACATATTATAGATATAAATCGATATAATATGTACGTGTTTGCTAATGAGTTCATTGGCTTATAATATTCTGGTGTACATTTACCTAATCGACAATGTTTTTCCAATACGAAAAAAGGAAGAGGCTCTGTATGCGTGTGTATTATCACTACATAGTATAAAACAAAGTCGCTTTCTCTGTCCCTATGTCCCTTTGTATGCTTAAATCTTTAAAACTACGCATCGGATTTTGATGCGGTTTTTTTTAATAGATAAAGTGATTCAAGAAGAAGGTTTTAGTATATAATTTATTAGGTTTTAGACAAAGCGGGCGAAGCCGCGGGCGGTAAGCTAGTAGTATATTTTTTGTTAGATATCTAAAGTCGTATTAGTTAAGACATTTGTTAGTTATCTACTTAAGGACTTTAATGATTTTTGGTTAACTGGGCTTACCTTCGCTTCAATTAGGATGATAAATTTAAAAAAGTTACAATAATTTTCTACCCGAGCGGAGCCAGTACAAACTACCAGCATCTGTAAATACATGTAGGTATGTAGGTATAAAAAATCCAGCGTCACACCTTTTTAAATAATATATTTACTTTATAAAATAATACTCATCTATACTAATATTATAAAGCTGAAGAATTTGTTTGTTTGATCTTGCAAATCTCAGAAACTACTGGTCCGATTTGAAAATTTATTTCGGTGTTAGATAGTCCATTTATCGAGTAAAGCTATAGGCTATACAGGGTGTAATCGTTAAGTGTGCACAGGCGATTATTCCGTAACTATTACAGATATCAAAAAAACTTTAAACTGATATCGAAAGTACTTAACCTAATGAGTAAAATGGCCATAATAAATTTTTAAAAATAAAACGAGAAATATCTAAAAAAATAACTTTAAACCCTCCCATACATTTAGTATGAGATATGAATATCCCATGTACATTTAATATGAAAGATTTTAGCTTTTTCTTTCTTTTTTTGGTTTTCTGCTTTAATTACTTCGCAAATTTGAAGGGAAGTTCATTTAGAAACTGTAAATAGAGCTCCTCATTGTATTGCACAATGAGGACGTCACTTCGAAAATCTGCTATGAATACAAAATGTATGGGAAATAAAATGTATGGGAGCGTTTATTGTAACATTTTTGGATATTTCTCGTTATATTTTAAAAAATTTATTATGGCCATTTTACTCATTAGGTTAAGTACTTTCGATATCAGTTTAAAGTTTTTTGATATCTGCAATAGTTACGGAATAATCGCTTGTGCACACTTAATGATTACACCCTGTATATCATCACGCTAAGACCAACAGGAGCGGAGCACTGCGGGTAAACGGCGGCACAGCTAGCAAAAAATATATACTAAGTCATCTAGTAACTGTTTTCAGGATATTCCTTCTAGGACCAAGGATGGAGTTCCCTCATTTCATGCTCCTTACCCTCCCGGGAGTACTAATGTTACAGGCATTCCTGTATTTCTGGATGAATTTCTATTTCTTGGGAATGTTCAGGTTTTATTCTCACAAATATTAGGCTTTTAGTCATAATATAAGAGTTAATTAGTAACCTTCACTTTTATTAATAAAATTTCAATAATATTTATAAGATTAAAATTTTAATAAATGAAAACTGAAGTTTTAAAGCTGTTGTGATAACAAAATAAATCGGAAAATAAAGTTGTTAACCACAACTACCTATCTTCTTACTTTTCAATTACAAGACTATCACTAAAATATGTACCAATAAAAATAGGGGGAGTCCGGGAGACTTGCCCAGGTGGGAGAGTTGAACCACTTTCAATTACTTTTTAAATTAGGCGCCAAATTACGCCAAGAAGCAAACAAATGAACGCGCATAATCTGCCAATCACAAGCAACTCGAAATTTTGGGTGATAACAGACGCGTTCGACCGTGAGTTACGAAAAAGTGTTTTCATCGTCGCGGAGTGAATTTTTTTGGATCTGTTGTTTTAATTGCTATGCACGCATTTCTGAAGGTATGTATCAAACACCTACGTTATTGCATTACTAGATTATCATATTTTGTCGTACGTTCAGTGTTGTTCTCCAGGTGATAGTGGATTTGTTGGAAAAAATCAAGATATGGCCTTGAGTCGGGTGTGGGAGAGTTGAACCAGTCTGCAGTCGGGAGACTTAAACAGTGGTTCAACTCTCCCTTTGCAGTTTGTGCACTATTTTTGTTTTGTTTCAGAAAGAAAATGCCATTTCAGTATAAGCCTAAGGAAGATAGTCGTCACAGGAAACCGTTTACTTAGTCTGAGATTGAAAGTGCAGACAGAGAAATAAAGAGTGGCAAATCTATTCGTCAAATTTCAATCAAGTATGGGATAGACAGAACCATTTTACGACAGTATTACCTGTTAGGTGAACAAAAGTTAACACCTTTGCAAGACAAGGGGAGCCAATACAAATGCTCCCAGATTTTCAATGTAAATAAAGAGACATTGCTCGTTCGTTACTTATTGACCTGCAGTAAAATGCACTATGGCTTAACCAGAAAACAAGCAATGCAACTAGCATTCGACTACGCCAATTTCATTGAATTATAGTTCCACTTATTAAACCTATGTTGATTTTGCATGTGCCACATTTAATCTTTGAGACTAATAGCTATTCTTAGTTTATAGTAAAAAAAATGTCTTTAAATTAGTTTTGTAGATTTATATAGCAGTAGATACCTCAAAACGAGTATTTAATTAATAATAAAAGCGAATGTTAAGTTATGCAGTTGCTCTGAAAACATTTGGATAATTATTTTCACTAATTTGTTTAGAAGGTGATTATGAATATTCTAGTTATTGTTAAACGTGTCTAAATAATACATAAATAATGTGTGTAATATGCTTTATTTGCTTCATTTCTCCTCTCTAAAAAGGTATGGGCAAGTGTCCCTCACCTTATGGGCAAGTGTCCCGCCGCGCCGGTTGGGGAGACTTGAATCAAAACTCATTTTTCATTAAAACTTAGTTTACTGTCTTCTCCTTGCAATTTTTATTTTCAAAATGGTATAAAATCTTAGCCAGATAATAAGGCTTCCATATGGTAGTAGTTGTGATTCGCCGGTTCTGGCGCAAGCGCCAGAACCGGCGAATCACGTGTTGGCGAACCCGCAAATCAGTGGTACCCCATCCTAAAAAAAAAAAAAAAAAAAAAAAAGTTTGGACTCTTTTCCCACTAAAGCGGCCACGCTGAGTCGATAGCACTCCGAAGCGATAGGATGCATGGTTTCGGAGATGTGCAGATCGATTAACTCTTATCTAATTGATATCCGGTGGCCTTATCTATCAACACCGTCCCAACTCGGCGTTCTTATCTATTACTCATTGTGCACCTCGCTTATCACTGCTTTTGTATTAAACTTCTTTGCTATGATCTACCTCGCTATTCTAACCAAACGATGTATTATTATATTCAAGAAAAAATACGTCTAAAATACTATAACAATATTTATATATTATCGTACTATATTATTATAATTGTTGCTTTTTTAAAAAGCGATTCGCTTCTGGCGTTGTTTATCAAAATCTAACCTAACCTAACCTAATTATTTTTCCGGGTAATCTGATGTATCGAACTTTGTTACGAGCTACCTCGCTATTCTGAATCATCAATAAAACACATTCATTTTACTGCCATTTTTATTGGAATTGTAGCCTTATCTACTTATAAAATAGGAGCGAAACATCTCATCCACTAAAATATCGTTGTACAGTGTGTTCCCTGTAAATATGCTCGTAAAACTATGCATTGAATATCCCTGAAACTTATATAGCAAATACATTAAGCAATATTCACCACAAACTGAAGTCCAATCATTCTGAATCCTATCAACATTCCAGTCCCATCTCTTACAATTCCTTTTCAAAAACTGGAGATGATATCGCTCAGGTGTTCGTCCATATGAATCAAAATATTGACCGATGCCATTCGTATCGATATGTACAGCTACCCAGTGTGAACCTGGTTTATCATCCGCATCCAAATTGCATATTATATACGTTGGTACATGGGTATACATAGGCAGTCTATTAGCAGCATAAACATTATTTTCTAGACTGGGATGAATCTTTTTCATATGTTTTTGTAATTCTAGTGTATCCATGATAGTACTGTTATTAGCAGATTATTACAGTACCAATCTATTCAATGGTTGTCATAGGAATGTTCAATTATAGTGTTTTGTATAAGATTAAATAGGAAGTTTGTAATGAAATAAAAAATAGTAAATTGCATACAATTTGTTTTATTTAATTTTATAATGTTTCCTTTAGTTACATATACACAAAATGCATTAAGCATAACACATAAATCTAAAATATAACACACATTATAACCTTAACTACTATAGTCTACAGTAACATTTCTATTTTTATCTATTTCAATAATATTATCAAACTCAGCATAAACAATACAGTTAATTGTTTGTGTTAGTGAGGATTCAAATCGTACTTCTAATCTTACACTACCATGCTTTATGAGATTCCAATGAGCTGATGAGTTAGCTGATAAATCAGGAGTTAAATCAAATGCTAAAAGACAGTAGCCTTTGGCATACTGTTCACGAGAGATTGCATTTCCTTCATTAAGAAAGTGAATACCAGTCCCCGAGAATAGAGTATGATATGCCGATGTGAATATATTATTATTAAAAGATGGTTGCAAAGCTTTTGAAGGTATTTGTTGACCATCAATATACAGGGTTACTTGTAAAACACCGGCAACCTCGCAGGACAAGATAGCTAACATCATAAGTAACAACATTTGTTCTACGACTTTTGATAATTTGTTAGATTTTATTTTCATACAAAAATAAATATTCATTTAATTTTCCGTCTGAATATTATAAACTCTACGCCTCCCAAAAATTACGTAAACAAAAAGCGAACGAGAGGGGGAAGGGGGCGTCGCGTCGTCCATCCGATAATTAATAGAACATAGACTTACAAATGTAAGGAGAGTACAATAAAAGTTTAAAAAATCATTTAAAAATAATTTATTGCGTTATGCCAAAAGTCGTAGAACAAATGTTGTTACTTATGATGTTAGCTATCTTGTCCTGCGAGGTTGCTGGTGTTTTACAAGTAACCCTGTATAAGCTGAAAGAGTTAATACCATAGTTTTCAAAGTTAAATGGATTTTTAGTAAGTGAACCATTAAATGCGGAATTGTTCACAAATCCAATAATACATCTTTTGGGTACCTGTCCCAAGAATATATTATCAAGAGTTTTTCCTTGAACACCTGATGGAATTGTTAAAACTTTAACTTCAGCACGAGTAATAGGATATTTAGCAGTTGTAGAAGCTAAAACTTTCTGATGTGCGAGTAATACACTTGGATTAATTCGTGCTCTTCGAACAATAAGAGTTGCATCCGTAATGCAAACTTTAAACTTTTCATCATTTGACCCAGCAATTAAATTAAAACTCTCTCTTGACCGAACTAATTTTACACTCATTTCAACACCATTAATTAAAAATTTATCTTGATTGAAAATGTCACCATGAAGATGACCAATCATTTCTATTTCCCGGCTTTCATTAACTAATTCCTGTCTTTTAGCAAATCCTGTGTTTTTACCATCTGTGGAATCCATTTTGCCTGCTGTATCATCATACCAAAGACTACAAGTAAGATGAGATTGTTTAGCAGCAGGAGCATAGTTTAAAAGGGTTTCCATGTATGCTCGATAGGCATAGGTATTATTAGGTGGTGATACAAGTTTTTGGTTTAAATAAACATCGAGTTGACTAAAAAGTGAATGCAGCCAATTATTTACAGGTGCTACTACTGTAGCTGATAACAAGTTTGTTGAATCTTGATTTAATACTTTTGCCTTTATGTGGAGTAATGTATGAGACAAATCTATGTAGTCATCGCCTGTTCCAGGAACTTGAAACTCGATAGGTCCATCATCAGCAAGAGATGAAATTGGTTTATAGTGAATCCACAATCCATTTTCAATGCTTGTTTGTGTGGACGGTAATGCAAACAAATCTAAT
This sequence comes from Colias behrii, assembly GCA_029959065.1. Taxonomy (NCBI): domain Eukaryota; kingdom Metazoa; phylum Arthropoda; class Insecta; order Lepidoptera; family Pieridae; genus Colias; species Colias behrii. Next base: position 1,848,021 of record JARWMC010000017.1, on the reverse strand, counting down.
TCTGACTTAACGCACTCACAAGAATGATTATGAAGGAAAGACATACTTAATTTGAAAATATATCTTTGATGTTTTTTGGTTTTAGACCAAGTTTTTTCGTAGCTTTCACTTTAGCTGTTAGTGGTGGAATGAACGAGGCCAATCGTTTTCTTTTAGTTATATACCCAGATCCTGTCATGTTTAATCGATCAATTTTGTTATCAGCCTTTCGTTTTAAGTTCGTACTAACTTGCTTTAGACGATCTTTTATTGAGGCTTCCATAGGACGGGCTTGAATCATATCCGATAAAAGTCCTACTCCAGCGTTTAATGCCTCCTTACCAACCACTCGAGCACCACTTGAAAGTAAAGGTAAAACTGATCTAAATAACCCTCCTAAGAAGCTCCCAATACCATGACCGCGTTGGTATGGTGAACCCTTATAAATTACTCCAACTCCTGATCCAGCTTGATGTGAATAATAATTTTCATATGGACATTTATGATGATCATGAGGAGAATACATTATTATAATTTGCGGAAATGTAGTTTAATACACACGGTCCCAAACTGGAATGGTATTTTTTGTCCTGCGCTCGATCTTATATCCATTTCCAGCGTATCGAACTCTCTTCGCATAACAGGTAAGTAGTGAGGTGGAGAGAAAACGTGCATTTTATACGCACCATAAATGTATTTTGAAGGATCTAATGAAATGACTCTTAATAGCGGAGTCATAACATCACCCACAATCTGAGGATCGATAATGTCGCAATATAGAAATAGTTGAGATGGTAACCCTAAATGTAAATTAGCAGGACACTTCCCAAAATTTCTGTCTAGGAGATTTGTATTTGGTTCATAACCTAGTTGTAAACTTAATTTGGGTGATAATGTTACGGATGTTATATTTTTATCCAAAACAGAAACAGACACAAATTTTGTTATTTCATCATAACGAAATTTCAAGTTCTCTCCGATACCATTTAACGCTCTCAAAATATGTTCAACGTTATCGTAGTTGGTAGCGGGAATATGTTTTTTGTAGTACACTGTTGATGGTTTATCTTCATTAGGAATTAACATGGTTTTTGTGATGTATACAACATTTTCATGATCTTGAACAGTAAACATTGTGCATGGATATTGAAACTCGACAACTCCAACCAACCATTCACCTTCTAATTTCATAGCTTTTGGTAATTTTGTTGAAAAATTTGTGGTCTTGTTATCAGGGAAGTATTCCATTGAACTATTGCTGAGCAAAGTTAAATAAAAACTTTCTTTATTCATATTTCTTTTAAACTAGAAGCTAAAATCCAACTGTTAAATTTATCTGGATAACCTTTCCACTTCACTAATACTTCTTTTCTGTTGCCTGAATAACGAGTACCAATTATTTTATCTATTTTATATTGTGAGGTGGGGTTGTAAGTGACCTTCTGTAATTCTCTTTCATAAAAAGTACCAACTATTGGTTCATTTTGTAAATCTGTAATTGTATAAACAACCCATGGAGATCTATCAATTATTGAAGATATAATAAATATTTCTTCACTCCAATTTGATTCATATCCTTTTTGGAAAACATGTTTATATTTAGTTATTCGAACATAATCACCCACGTTGAAATTTGGTTTTGAATTTTCTAAAGAAAGTTTGTTTGACCCTCTATCATAAAGATTAGTCCAAACTGTCATAATATTGTTGGAACTTACATCACATGGGCACATCTTAATACTCGAGTGAATGCTGTGATTATAAGAGTATATTAAATCTTGTAAAACATCTATATATCTATAAGTATTATTATGAGTGAAATAACGCCACATTTTCATTTTTAGAGTTCTTTGAAATCGTTCAACAATACTAGCCTTAATATCAGGATTGTTAGTGGTATAGTAATTTATCTTTTTGGATTTAAAGTATTTTTGTACATCTTTTGAAACAAATTCTGTACCTTTATCAGATTGTATGTGAGTAGGGGTTGAATTACTTTCAGTAAATATACTTTCAAAACATTCTTTAGTTGTTTCTGAGTTTTTCTTTTTCATTGGTCTTGCAAAAGCATATTTACTAAATACATCAATAACACAAAGTATGTAGTTGAAACCATCATTATATTGAGAATAAGTTCGCATATCACTTAAATCAGCTTGCCACAGCTCATTAATATTTGATAGAATGTACCTATTACGCGGGAATTTTTTCCGAATGGGTTTATGTAATGTATATGTTTCTTGTGATTGTAACCATTCCTTTACTTGCTTTTTATCCATTTTACCCTTCATAGCTTTTGATAATTTATCAATACTACCAAAACCAGCGGGGTTAGATGGATCATAATAAATCCTGTTAATTTCTTCTAGTACGGGGTCCATTTTTCCCAATCGATCTTTTTACGTATTTTAGTTATATATCTTTTATCTCCACTGCTCGGTGTAGAAAATTCTTGAACTTCAATCTCGGAGGTTTTGTTCAGATCTTTCGCTTGAAGTTGGTTAATAAACTCACATCTCTTTGGATTTCCAATATAAGTAAGTGGTACTTTAATATCTTTCAATGCTTTAGCAAATCTATCCCACCCTATCGGATCACTTTTTTTTAAGGGTCTAAGTGAATCATTTATTAAATCAACAATATTACTTCCTGGAATTTTTTCATTATCAATTATGATTGTGCCTTCATTATCCCAACGTATTTTACTTTTACTTGATCCAATTAAGTTTAATAATGACTCACCTTTTTTATTATAAGTTTTTGGTATTAAACTGAGTATTTGTGTTGGTGAATACAGTGGATTTGCCTCACTTTCTATACTTTTAATGGAACCTTTCTCCTCCAACAAAGATTCAGCATCAACTGAACTTTTTAGATCTCTATCTTTATTTTTAAAACCAATTTTAGACTCATTTGAATATTCATTAGATGTATCAGAATAAATTGGTAATCTGAGTGGTTGACGATCCTCTTCGATAAAGTGAAGGTATCTTTGTAGTGTTTGCAAATATAACATCCACTTCTTTCGGTCTTCCGTCTTACTATTCATAATATTTTGCATTTCAATATCTAATCGAGACAAATTACTTGTATCCTTATTTTCTTGTTTTAATTTCTCAATCAATCCAGGTTCAATAAGTATCATTTTCTTAGCATTTTCCATATTAACTGGCTAGTCCACTTACTAATCCACTCAATATTGCACCTAATATTATTGGTAAGAAAGTCCCTCCTTTTTGTATAATAATATTTTTTCTTAGTTTATGTTTACACTTACGCACCAGTTTACGGAGTATATTTTTGTGTTTATTCAATTTTTGTTTATCTTGATCTTTAAGTGGTATCTTTCCTTGTAAAACGTTATGAATACATTCACAAATACAATTTATTTCTTTTGCATCACACGTTTTAAGTAATGCTCTTTGATGTTTTGGTTTAAGCGTATGCAAAGCATTTAGCAAATGTTTATGCGTTGTGACTCGACGATGCATCATTTAGAAATGATTTGAATTGTTTGATTCTTGGTGTATTTAAACTCTTTCGTAGGGACGTAGACTGTACAGTGACCATTAAATGGGAATACATTTGTCTTGATACGACAAAAATCATTTGTATTCTGTTTTAAATCTACCATTAAATATCCATGTGCTTCTAAAGTTGCATCCCTGTAGGCGTCTTCAATGAATTTTGTGTTATCTGGTGACACTTGTCGTGCTAAATATCTTATTTGAGTTTTATCTCGAGGGTTTTTAAAATAAATTATATAACTTGAGTTTAAAGAAATGTCTCTTTGACCTTTACCTTGATGAAATAAATTTTGTGTTAAATAAAATACACTAAGATTCCGGTGATGACTACCTTTTGTAAATATATCCACAATTCTTCCATCAGACTCTCTCATTAGATCATCAATAATAATAAGGTGTGGGTTTTCACCATCAAACATATTAAGATTTGGAATTCCTTGATGATAGTTAACATTTGGTAAATTATATAAAGGTTGCATTTCATCAAAGCACCATGTGATATGATTAAAATCACAATTACATATTTCTTTAACTGATTTTATGAAATTTGTTACAAAATTTGACTTCCCACATCCACTTGGTCCGGCCACAATAGCAGTAAACGGATGGATAAAGTGAAACATTTCACACGTCTAGAGTTTAAAGGGATGAAATAAAAAATGAAAATGTTGATGTAAAAATTTAATATATATAGCGAGGTAGCTCGTAACAAAGTTCGATACATCAGATTACCCGGAAAAATAATTAGGTTAGGTTAGGTTAGATTTTACAAACTTCCTATTTAATCTTATACAAAACACTATAATTGAACATTCCTATGACAACCATTGAATAGATTGGTACTGTAATAATCTGCTAATAACAGTACTATCATGGATACACTAGAATTACAAAAACATATGAAAAAGATTCATCCCAGTCTAGAAAATAATGTTTATGCTGCTAATAGACTGCCTATGTATACCCATGTACCAACGTATATAATATGCAATTTGGATGCGGATGATAAACCAGGTTCACACTGGGTAGCTGTACATATCGATACGAATGGCATCGGTCAATATTTTGATTCATATGGACGAACACCTGAGCGATATCATCTCCAGTTTTTGAAAAGGAATTGTAAGAGATGGGACTGGAATGTTGATAGGATTCAGAATGATTGGACTTCAGTTTGTGGTGAATATTGCTTAATGTATTTGCTATATAAGTTTCAGGGATATTCAATGCATAGTTTTACGAGCATATTTACAGGGAACACACTGTACAACGATATTTTAGTGGATGAGATGTTTCGCTCCTATTTTATAAGTAGATAAGGCTACAATTCCAATAAAAATGGCAGTAAAATGAATGTGTTTTATTGATGATTCAGAATAGCGAGGTAGCTCGTAACAAAGTTCGATACATCAGATTACCCGGAAAAATAATTAGGTTAGGTTAGGTTAGATTTTGATAAACAACGCCAGAAGCGAATCGCTTTTTAAAAAAGCAACAATTATAATAATATAGTACGATAATATATAAATATTGTTATAGTATTTTAGACGTATTTTTTCTTGAATATAATAATACATCGTTTGGTTAGAATAGCGAGGTAGATCATAGCAAAGAAGTTTAATACAAAAGCAGTGATAAGCGAGGTGCACAATGAGTAATAGATAAGAACGCCGAGTTGGGACGGTGTTGATAGATAAGGCCACCGGATATCAATTAGATAAGAGTTAATCGATCTGCACATCTCCGAAACCATGCATCCTATCGCTTCGGGAGTGAGTGCTATCGACTCAGCGTGGCCGCTTTAGTGGGAAAAGAGTCCAAACTTTTTTTTTTTTTTTTTTTTTTTTTAGGATGGGGTACCACTGATTTGCGGGTTCGCCAACACGTGATTCGCACACAATCACAACTACTTATGGTATAGATCTTAAAGCTCTCAAGGTCACTAATCAGATTTTATAGAGTTTTTAGTAAAAAGCGGTTCAAGTCTCCCGGACTCCCCCTACTTTTTCACTATAATTTAGTTGAATATTTACTTAGTAAAGACTTAGTAGGAGTCGTATTTCCATGATCATATTTCAGAATTCAAAACAGATCCGTAGGTACTATCAACTTGTATGTCTGAAGAGGAGACGCAATATGTTCAGACATTGCTAACTGGTCAGTACCAGAAAATGGGCAGAATATCATCCCATGAAATGGTATATCTTTACGAGTAATTTTCTATGTTGATTTATTATAATTTCGTGATATTGAAGAAAATGTTAACTATTAATTGCTTCAATTAAATATTTTATGTAATAGAAGTTCCTTAGGAAAATTCAGATGTATACACTATACAGGATGCCCCACTGTTGGTATACCTACTAAGCTCAAAGGAGATCATAGTGTTGCATACGCCGAGTTTGTAAAAAAAAAAAATTCTAGACGCATTTTCTTTTTTTCAAATACATAGATGAATTCTTAATACTCTATGATAACACCCATAATAAGCAACCCGCCCAACTTTGCCACCAGCACGTGAGCTATCGTTTAAGACAGTCTTTCCCAACGTGGGCGATAACGCCCCCTTGTGGGCGCTGCAGGCCTAAAGGGGGGCGGTAAGAGACCCAGAAAAAAAAGGGGGCGTTGTGTAGGGCTTTGGGGTCGATTTATAATTTCATCTACCTAGCTAGGAAGACTCTTAGAAACCGACTGAGCTCTCGACTTCGAGAGTCGACATCTTGTGAACATCAACTAATATTAATTAAGATATAGCTCAAAATCGGTTCGATATAATAGACCGCGGGCAATCATGTTTTAACAAGTTTTTGTTAAATAATCCGATTTGTACATTCCTGTATCAATCGGCTGGTTCTATAATACTTGTTCTTGCTTGTCGAGTACGATTGGGCGTCGAATGAGATAAACGAGTTTATGCACGTTTGATGTCTTATTCCTGTTGGTGCGTGCTGCTTATGCAATCCTATATAAACGACGTAAATTTATTTTATTTTCATTTGCGGTTTCGCGCATAATAGATAAGCAGTACTTGATTTCAACACTTACGTATTTCTCAAAACAAAACAATGTCGGAAGTAAAAAAGAAGAGACGGCAATACTCTGCGGAATATATTAAATTCGGATTTATTGAAAATCCCACAAACCCGTCGTCGCCTTTGTGTCTTCTATGTCTAAAAACATTTTCGAACGAAGCAATGAAGCCTTCAAGACTGCAAGATCATTTGAATAAAATGCATCCAGATAAGAAAGACAAGAATGTAGCATATTTTCAAGACCTAGAGAAGAAGCATAATACTCAGCCAAGTGTATCAAAACTATTTTCGGCGGCTGCTAAGCAAGATGACGACGGACTTCGAGCTTCGTACAATATCTCTTTGTTAATTGCTCAAAAAGGCAAACCACACAACATCGGAGAAGAGTTAATTTTGCCAGCAATAAAGGAAGTAATAACTACTGTGCTTCATAAACCGGCCGCAGATATTATCCGAAAAATTCCTTTGAGTAATAATTCTGTGCAAAGACGAATTGATGAAATGGCTGAAAACATTGAAGAATCATTGTGCAATCATCTGAGGACTAGTCAATTCTCAATTCAGCTCGATGAGTCCACTTTACCAACTAATGAAGCGTTGTTGCTATCTTACGGGAGGTTTATTAAAGATGAGAAAATACGTGAAGAACTATTGTTTGCCAGAAATTTGGAGACAGATACAAAAGGCGAAACCATATTCAATACATTGGAAAAGTTTTGTGAAGAGAAAGAGATTCCTTTGAAAAATATTATATCAGTTGCTACGGATGGCGCTCCGGCTATGACAGGGCGCCATAAAGGCTTCATAGCGTACTTAAAGAATAAAATTCCAGATGTCCTTGCTATACATTGCGTTATTCATAGACAACATTTGGTTGCTAGAAACTTAAGTGAACGACTATTTCAATCACTGCAATATGTCATCAAAGCAGTCAATAAAATCCGTAGCAGCTCTTTGAATGATAGATTATTTCATCAGCTTTGTGCTACTAATGACGAAGATTTCAACCGTTTGTTGCTTCATACTGAAGTTCGTTGGCTGTCAAGAGGCAATTGTCTGATTCGATTTTACAACCTGTTTGACTCTGTGATAGAGTTCTTGGAAACTAAAGATACAGAACTGCGCAACAATCTCATAACATCAAAGAATGATATAGCTTACATGACAGACCTGTATAAACTGTTCAACGACATGAACCTCCAACTGCAAGGCGATGAACTAAATTTAATTAAAACAAAAAATGTCGTTGCTGCTTTCGCAGCCAAACTGCTTCTGCACAAAAAGAATATGGGCAGACGTGAGTTTCACAATTTTCCGAATTTATCAGTATTTTGCAGTAACGACGACTTGTTTGCCTACTGCCAACATTTGGAAAACCTCCACATTGACTTCACCGAACGATACCAGGACATTTTAAACTTGGAAATACCAGACTGGGTGTTGGATCAGTTTTCAAATGTCAACACAGCAATGTCACCTCAGCTGGAAGAAGAACTTATAGAATTGACAACAAACGAAGAAACAAAAATCAAGTTTAAAAATGGATATCAAGAATTTTGGCTACAAAAACCGATCCCACAATTGTACCCTGGATTGTGGTCAATTGTTCAACGATTCTTGATAGCATTCCCATCGTCATATTTGTGTGAACGTGGATTTAGTGCTGTGGCAACGCTGCTTACTAAAAAGAGAAATCGTTTGCGTGTTACCGAACGTGGCGACTTGCGGCTGTTTTTGAGTAAATTGGAACCTGATATCAACAAACTTATTGAACAGCATCAGATTCAACCTTCACATTAGTTTTTATATAAGAATTGATTATGTTTGTTTTATTTTCAATAAAAGATACTCTACTATAAAGTTGCGTTTCAATAATCAGTTATAAGTACTTAGCGTTTTTTAAGTATGTTTAAAAAGGGGGGCGTTAAAAAATAATTTATTCTTAAAGTGGGCAGTAGACAAAAAAAGGTTGGGAACCCCTGGTTTAAGATTATGTTTTCATAGACAAAATGCTCACATTAGCGAAGCGGTATATGCAGGCTGCGCGAAGCTAGAGAAGAAAACATGGATTTTCAGGAAAAATTTAGCAAAAAATTTTTGACGTAATTTTGTTTTTTACGTGTTCAGTTATCAGTATATGCAAAACTACAAGTCCCTTCGCGCTTAGTATACTTTATCTATACCGTATACGTATATATTCCCTTCTACTACTTAATATTATAAAACTGAAGTTTGTTTGTTTGAACACGCTAATATCAAGAACCACGGGTCCGATTTGAAAAATTATTTCATTGTTATATTGTCCATTTATCGGGGAAGGCTATAGGGCCTATAGGCTATAGCCTTCCTCGATAAATGGATATAGTATAGGACTATAGGCTATAATATATCACAAGGCTAAGACCAATAGGAGCGGAGCAATGCGGGTAAAACCGCGGTGTACAGCTAGTGTTCAAATAAAGTTATTTTTAAGTACGTTATAAAGAACAAAATCTTCAGCTTTATAATATAAGTACTTATCTATACTTATAATAAATCTGTAGAGAGGCCAATTCTGTACATGAAATATATTTAAAAAAAAACTATGAAGGGGTGATAAGGGATCGCTACTGATGCCAAAAATGCAATCAGTAAAATTTTTGTCTGTCTGTCTGTCTGTCTGTCTGTCTGTCTGTCTGTCTGTCTGTCTGTATATTCGTTATAGAAACAAAAACTACACGACGGATTTTAACCAAATTTGGCACAATTATTCTTCATACTCCTGGGCAGGTTATAGTAAAAGAATCATGTAAATCGGTGTAGAAACACCAAAGTTATACATGAAATACGCTATAAGTCATCGCGCGTGAATACAGAATCATGCCATAAGGATTATTTTTGTGTATCAGTTGCCGCGTTCGACGCGCTTCGCGGCGGGAGCTATAAAAAGGCGGCGGGTCTGCACCCGTTTCGCGTTGTCACGGCATCACGTGTGAACGGCTGAATCGATTTCGATAATTCTTTTCTATTATATTCATTGAAGTACGAGGATGGTTCTTATGTAGAGAAAACGTAAATATGTACCACGGGCGAAGCCGGGGCGGACCGCTAGTAGATAATAAAATATTATTTAGTGATTACTATAAAATTAAAAATTTACAGAATTTATCACTCGTGCTGATCGCAACTTTGGCTTTACAGGCTCTATCTAGCTTTGTGTATCAAAGCGACAAAGAATTATTATTGTAAGTAATAAGACCAACATATTATTATGTACTCTGCCTTATAACTTAACTTACTTGACTATAATTTAAATAGGTATAGAAACAATCTCCTTGGAGACAGACAGACAGAGTTATTTTCTTATTTATGTTATGTAATATGCTTCCTAGAACATTCGATATTATTAATTTTCATTGATAATTAAAGGAATTTATGTTTTTTTATATGTCTCATAAATTTTTCCATTCACAGTGTTTTCAAGTTAACGTCACCTTCTCTGATTGCGGTCGCCATTTTGTTTATTATTCCAATTAATATGGAGATACCTAGAAATCCTAGAATATTCCGGAGAAATAGTGCTTCATCAGGTATATTTCTTGGTCTAATTTTTCCTACTAATCCTATCCTATCCTATCCTACCCTACTAATCATATTATAAATGCGAAAGTTTGTGAAGATGGATGTGTACAGGTAAATTAGCTTGGAGAAATTTTTGCGTTTGTAGTGGTGTATGGTCAGCAAATAAAATAAAACAACATTTTATTTTTAGTTTTTATTTTATATATATAAGGGATTTTAAATTAAACTATATGTGTTTCTCCTCTGAAAAAGATGAGACTTTATTTTAATATTTGCACATTTAACATACGTATAACTTTTACATTAACAATGTTACTAAAATGAAAAATTTACTAACCTGAAAAAGAAACGACATTTAAAGTTTAATTCTTTAGTTTGAGAAGTCAAAGGCTTGCCTCGACCATATGTTTTAACACTGGAGCCATTTTGAATTAACAATATAAAGTTACAACACTTACACACAAATTAAACACTTCAACAAATATTATAACAATACAAATAATAACAACAATCAACAAATACAAAATTTAACAATTAAACTACTAGACCGGGAGATATTGACACAAAATTTCGAGTCATTTGTAACAGGATGGCGGTTCTACAGGGGTCTTAGTACGCAATGACAAAAAGAAAAACGATGGTGTGAACGCTGGTACCGGCGGCTTAGTCGCGTGGGCGTTAGTCGAACTCGTCGGAAAAATAGCGAAGTCAAACAATTTGTAACACAAAAATTTTAGAATTTACCGATAGCCCATAAAAAAGAAGTAGGCGGTAGTGTCATGCCATACTTTTCCGGTGTGACTTACAGCCCGCCATACCGACGCGAATGTGTTGATTTAAAAAAAAACAATTCAACCATTTGTACCAGGCTAACTTTTGCACAGGTAACCATCGTCGTGCAGCCATTTACGAAAATCGCCATGCCATACTTTTCGGACGATTCCAAATGGTCGCCATACCGCCGAAAATCTGCAAATTTTTTTTTTCGCCGAACCATTTACCACCCTAAATTTTTTTTTCAACAACTCCTGAATGATTATAAATAGAAGTGTGATAATGTCATACCTGTGGGAGGTGGCGAATGTGTATAAGATTTTTTTTTATTGTAAGATTTTATTCGTATTTTGAACGATTAGTAACAGTATGGCACTAGTATTTTTCCTGTAAGTTTGAGGTTCAACGAATATAAATACAAAATTTCAAAGATCTAGGTGGTGGAAATCTTCACTTATATAAATTAATACTAAATTAATTTTTCAAGTATGGCAGCACTTTTTCCCCCTACTAGAAGTATGGTAAATATAATAATGGTCACATTTTATCAAATACTCTCCAAAAATCCAAATGCAATACTGGTACAAAAAGTTTGGCGAAAAAAAAAATTTTGCAGTTTTTCGGCGGTATGGCGACCATTTGGAATCGTCCGAAAAGTATGGCATGGCGATTTTCGTAAATGGCTGCACGACGATGGTTACCTGTGCAAAAGTTAGCCTGGTACAAATGGTTGAATTGTTTTTTTTAAATCAACACATTCGCGTCGGTATGGCGGGCTGTAAGTCACACCGGAAAAGTATGGCATGACACTACCGCCTACTTCTTTTTTATGGGCTATCGGTAAATTCTAAAATTTTTGTGTTACAAATTGTTTGACTTCGCTATTTTTCCGACGAGTTCGACTAACGCCCACGCGACTAAGCCGCCGGTACCAGTGTTCACACCATCGTTTTTCTTTTTGTCATTGCGTACTAAGACCCCTGTAGAACCGCCATCCTGTTACAAATGACTCGAAATTTTGTGTCAATATCTCCCGGTCTATACGTAATAATTATAATTTTTGAATGAAATGTGTGCTTTATGTTCTAACGGTACCAAACGACTGCACGTGGCACCTGCGGACAGCGTAAACTGGTTTATTCTGTTTTTGTGCGTGTTTCCACTTTCCACTATCAAGTGACGATTTATTTATTTGTTTTGTTTCGTAATTATTATGGTCAAATATTAATTATGAAACAAATTATTATGGACACGATATTTTATTGTTTCACGGTAGTCGTCTTGTCGTTTGCTCTAGGACGTGAAATTGAATGATATATTTTTTTTTATAAAGTCAAAACCATATTCTTTCAAATAAAAACTTGTTTTTATTGAAAACAAAAGTGTTGCTACGAATAAGTATAAAATTAAATAGTAATGTTAGGATATCGAAACATTTTTGTATAGGCCAGAACGATATAGTGGAAACGCGCTCTAAGATCTGAGTAATATACACACCACTACATATGCAAAAATTTCTCCAAGCTAATTTACCTGTATGTGTGTGTTTGTTACTCTTTCACGCAAACACTACTGAACCGATTACAACGAAATTTAGCACACGTATAGAGGGTAACTTGGATTAACACACAGGATAGGTTTTATCCCGGAAATCCCACGGAAACGGGAACTATGCGGGTTTTTCTTTAAAACGCGGGCGAAGCCGCGGGCGGAAAGCTAGTATAAAATATTATCAATATATACTATATATATACTATAATGATATTATAAAGCTGAAGAGTTTGTTTGAACGCGCTAATCTCGGGAACTACTAGTCCGATTTAAAAAATTATTTCGCTGTTAGCCCATTTATCGAGGAAGGCTATTATAGGTATAGGCCATGTATAGGCTATATAATATCATCAGTCATCACGCTAAGAACAACAGGAGTGGAGCACTGCAACCTGCGGGTAAAACCGCAGGGCACAGCTAGTAATACATAAAGTTTGGTGAAATAAAAGTAACTATCGTTTTATTAAGCTATTGCATAGCTTCTATCGCGGGCCTTGAGCGCAAGGACCGAATCCAGAAATTTAGTAACGAAAAACCTCACGCTCCCCACTCCGACGGACACGGAGGTGTGGCTTGAAGGCATAGCATGCAATAGCTTTACCGCGGCAGTCCCCGAGTGCCACACGTCTTTTTTGGTACTCTTACAATTAGATTTTTAATTTCAGCCTCCGAGCAGTCCACAAACAAAGAATACAAGACATGCCTCACTTGGACTATTGTTAAAGACAATGTGCAGTGGAGTATACTTTTCGTGATTGGTAAATACAAAACTTATAAGTGTGTAATACTTATTCGTGTTACATTATACTTAAATAAATACTCCTAAAACATTTCAACGTAAAAATAAAATCAGACCATCCATTCTCAGGTTTTTGAGAGACATTTAAACATATACAGGGTGTCCCACTATTGGTATACTAAGCGCGAAGGGACTTGTAGTTTTGCATACACTGATCCCGTAAAATATACTTAAACAACAAAATTACATCAAAAAAATTTTGATAAATTTTTCCTGAAAATCCATGTTTTCATCTCTAGCTTCGCGCAGCCGGCATATACCGCTTCGCTAATGTGAGCATTTTGATTATGAAAACATAATCTTAAACGATAGTTCACGTGCCGGTAGCAAAGTTGGGCCGGATGCTGGTTACGGGTGTACACATAGAGTTTTAAGAATTCATCTATTTGAAAAAAAATACGTCTGGAATTTAATAAGTAGAATTTATATTTTTGGTTTTATGGCATTCAAATGCTTTATAAATATAAATTTATAAAGAATAGAAAAAATTCGATCACGAGGCGGGACTCGAACCCGCATCCTTCGCGCCATTCCGGGGCGGATGCCTCACCAACTCAGCCACTCGTGACCCGCCCGAGTGATCGAATTTATTCTATTCTTTCAGTTTTATGTGTCTGAAGGGACACACCGCGCGCCATCTATTGAGATGATTAACAACCATTTCAACCAATATGAAGCACTTTTCAGTGAATACAATATTGTAACGATGGAACACGACCTTTTTTTGTTGAATTTATATTTTTGGTTTTATGGCATTCAAATGCTTTATAAATATAAATTTATAAAGAATAGAAAAAATTCGATCACGAGGCGGGACTCGAACCCGCATCCTTCGCGCCATTCCGGGGCGGATGCCTCACCAACTCAGCCACTCGTGACCCGCCCGAGTGATCGAATTTATTCTATTCTTTCAGTTTTATGTGTCTGAAGGGACACACCGCGCGCCATCTATTGAGATGATTAACAACCATTTCAACCAATATGAAGCACTTTTCAGTGAATACAATATTGTAACGATGGAACACGACCTTTTTTTGTTGAATTTATATTTTTGGTTTTATGGCATTCAAATGCTTTATAAATATAAATTTATAAAGAATAGAAAAAATTCGATCACGAGGCGGGACTCGAACCCGCATCCTTCGCGCCATTCCGGGGCGGATGCCTCACCAACTCAGCCACTCGTGACCCGCCCGAGTGATCGAATTTATTCTATTCTTTCAGTTTTATGTGTCTGAAGGGACACACCGCGCGCCATCTATTGAGATGATTAACAACCATTTCAACCAATATGAAGCACTTTTCAGTGAATACAATATTGTAACGATGGAACACGACCTTTTTTTGTTGAATTTATATTTTTGGTTTTATGGCATTCAAATGCTTTATAAATATAAATTTATAAAGAATAGAAAAAATTCGATCACGAGGCGGGACTCGAACCCGCATCCTTCGCGCCATTCCGGGGCGGATGCCTCACCAACTCAGCCACTCGTGACCCGCCCGAGTGATCGAATTTATTCTATTCTTTCAGTTTTATGTGTCTGAAGGGACACACCGCGCGCCATCTATTGAGATGATTAACAACCATTTCAACCAATATGAAGCACTTTTCAGTGAATACAATATTGTAACGATGGAACACGACCTTTTTTTGTTGAATTTATATTTTTGGTTTTATGGCATTCAAATGCTTTATAAATATAAATTTATAAAGAATAGAAAAAATTCGATCACGAGGCGGGACTCGAACCCGCATCCTTCGCGCCATTCCGGGGCGGATGCCTCACCAACTCACAACAACAAACAACAAAAAAAGGTCGTGTTCCATCGTTACAATATTGTATTCACTGAAAAGTGCTTCATATTGGTTGAAATGGTTGTTAATCATCTCAATAGATGGCGCGCGGTGTGTCCCTTCAGACACATAAAACTGAAAGAATAGAATAAATTCGATCACTCGGGCGGGTCACGAGTGGCTGAGTTGGTGAGGCATCCGCCCCGGAATGGCGCGAAGGATGCGGGTTCGAGTCCCGCCTCGTGATCGAATTTTTTCTATTCTTTATAAATTTATATTTATAAAGCATTTGAATGCCATAAAACCAAAAATATAAATTCAACAAAAAAAGGTCGTGTTCCATCGTTACAATATTGTATTCACTGAAAAGTGCTTCATATTGGTTGAAATGGTTGTTAATCATCTCAATAGATGGCGCGCGGTGTGTCCCTTCAGACACATAAAACTGAAAGAATAGAATAAATTCGATCACTCGGGCGGGTCACGAGTGGCTGAGTTGGTGAGGCATCCGCCCCGGAATGGCGCGAAGGATGCGGGTTCGAGTCCCGCCTCGTGATCGAATTTTTTCTATTCTTTATAAATTTATATTTATAAAGCATTTGAATGCCATAAAACCAAAAATATAAATTCAACAAAAAAAGGTCGTGTTCCATCGTTACAATATTGTATTCACTGAAAAGTGCTTCATATTGGTTGAAATGGTTGTTAATCATCTCAATAGATGGCGCGCGGTGTGTCCCTTCAGACACATAAAACTGAAAGAATAGAATAAATTCGATCACTCGGGCGGGTCACGAGTGGCTGAGTTGGTGAGGCATCCGCCCCGGAATGGCGCGAAGGATGCGGGTTCGAGTCCCGCCTCGTGATCGAATTTTTTATATTCTTTATAAATTTATATTTAATAAGTATTTTTTACGTACTCAGCGTATGCAAAACTATAACCTCCTTTGAGCTTATTATACTAACAGTGGGACACCCTGTATATTGACAAAAAAGCTTTCCGATATTTATAATGACTTTGCTTATGTTTGACTATAATAAAATTGTAGAGAAGAGGGCATATTATCGCTATTCAGTAAATAAACATCTTAAAAATGTATCTGTTGTTTTAAAAAGGTATTTGTAATAACTTTAAGCTATGCACGAAAATCATAAATATTATACAGGATGGATTTTTTTGTTTTAAGAAGAGTAGGTACTTACTTTCCCTTTAGGTAGTATAAAGAAATTCCACCCTGTATATAACTAATTTAAAATCATATTTCAGTAAGTACTGACGCAATATTCGAAGCATTAAAAGAGAGTGGTGTGTTTGAAGAATTGGAAAAGTTCCTACTCTTTTTCAAAGGCCCGACATCCATTACTGTCTTTGTTACTATAATAATGTGTAAAATATTAACGGAATTTGTTAGCAGTTCATGCTTGGTGTACTGCATAATGCCCCATTTAGCTAGAGTGGTGAGATGATCCTTATTACAACTAGCTTTCGCCCGCGTAGTAAAAGAAAAACTCTCAGTTTCCGTTCCCGTTGGATTTCTGGGATAAAATATGTTATTAATATTTATTAAAATTGTATTATATTTAGGTATAGGTACCTACCTAGGTCCTAGATAGATAATATATTGACTGCATAATTTACGTAAGAGCATGTATAATGTTGGTAACTTTAGGTTCAGAGTTCGATTCCGAGTGAGAAAAATTATTAACCTTACGAGGTACAGAAGAATGTTCTCCTAGGTACTCGTTAAGAAAATTGACCAGAGAAACATATTGAATACAAGCTATTTCCAATTTTTTCCTACTTAGCTTCTTTTATCAAAATGAAATATTTTAAAGGCTTGATTTGAATGTAAAGTGATAATGTGGAATAATAAAACACTTGGCATAATGGGTTTCACACATTTATTTTAATTCATTAAAATACAAAATAAGCTATAATTTTATAATAGGTACTATACTACTTTACTACCAATGTTGATACTTACAAATTTAATATAACAATAAAAACGTCTCTTCAATAATAAATTTCCAGAGCTTAACACTAAAAATAAATCCCCACTACTTGATGTCAAGTGCGGTATTGGCTAGTTGCCTCCCATTTCATTTGATTACGGGAACTCCTGCCAACGCGCTGGTTGTAGCGTATGGTAACATTCCTCGTAAGAAAATGGTTAGTTTCAATAGTTAGTCTAATGATATTTTACTGCTCGTATTGCAAAAAAAAAAAATGGTTGCCTGTAAAGTCGGTTTTACGGGCGAAGATTTTACGTGACAACGATCATAGTTGAGTGGGAGAGAGACGCAAGGCATTCGGCGGGCCTCTCTCTCGTTCGGTGACTCATCGTAACGTTACCGAGCGTTACACTTTTTCATAAGTGACTCCCAGCCGCAACCTAATTTAAGACGTTGTCACGTCAAAATGTTTGTTTTGAGAGTCCGCTATGAAAAAGTATCGAATGAAGTTGATTTCAAATTGCAATAGGATGTGTAGTTAGGTTTATATAAATAAATAAGTAGATTTTTATTTCAGACGCACAATACATAGATACATAGCTTCTCAAATATACAAATATATGCAACAATTGCAATAAGAGTCATAAAATATACTTAAAAATCATCATTCAACAAATCTGCAAAGTATCATGAAAAAATAATAATATGTACCTATCGTGGCAATGCTCTCATATGAAAAGTTTTATAATAAAATAACCCTTATCATATTTTTTATCTAGATGCTGGCGGGCACTGGTCTTTCAATCATCGGGGTGCTATTGGTGTGGTTCACAGTCACTGTATGGTCCAGAGCTATATGGCATGATATAAATATTTACCCAGAATGGGCGAATATTCATCAATTTATGAGGAAATAAAATGTGTATTGTTAATTTTGAGCGTTTTATTTTTAGTCCATAGATTCCTACCTACTTATAGATACTTACCTAAAATACCTACCTACATAATAATATCATAATTATTGGGAAGTAACTATCTGTTTTACTTTAATGGCTAAACCAAAGCACCGATTTGAACCTAGTTGAAAACTCAAGATCAACTGACCTAATATAACTTTTGTTTAAAAAATCAATATAAAAAATTCATAAACTCTAAGTTCGCTTTGATTTTTCTAAGTCGCCTGTCGCGAGCACCAACTTGTAATCGATTTTCAACATATGGAACAATATTTTAACATTTCAGCATATCTATAGGCAAGTCACTGTAAATCTGAAATCGCCGTTACCTACACTTTTACACCAATAACACCGGTGCGTAGGTACCTACCTATAATTATAAATTATATTTGTGCGTATAATTCATTAGATTACAAGTTGATGTGAGATTAGAATCCGCGATCGCGAATCACGAGTCCATCGCGTGCCATCGCATTGGTGGCAAATAATTTGTAATTGTCACAATTTTTCTACAAATTGCTATCTCTTGAGTTTAAAATTTAAATATAATCACAGAATACTAAGGGCCGATTTTTCAATCCCGAGATAAACAGTCTAATAACTACCCCTCGAATAGATTTATTCAATTATTTATCTAACTCATATGTAACGGCTCGCCTATTTTTCAATCGTGATTTATTTGATGAATAACTATCTGACCAAATATTTCCATATTGGCAGCTCTGCTCTCGGAGTGGCGAAACAAACATATTAAATTAGTCAGGTTAGAACGGGATAGAGTCAACTCTTGCAATTTGTCAACAACCGTCATTATGACTCACGTCAGGAGTGCATTTTAAGTTTGTCTTGTATTGCTCTTGTCTTCTATGATTGTTGATTGTTGTTTTGATTCGAGTAAAGAGTTTGGTTAAATTTGTGTTTCAATTTATATATTTTACGATGGAAACGACATACTTAAAGGCAGCGTTCGGCAAATTTTCAATGACATGGTCATCAGTACTATCAAAAACATCAATTTCAATATGATTTTAATTGATAATAATTATATAGAAAGAGGTTTAATTGTTAATAATTCTACGCTCTATGTTATGACATACGAAAATATCCCAAATTTGACGCGTCAGTTGTCAACTCAAACGCCTAACCGTCGAATAGCGCGCTATCTGGCCGTTGGAGCGGCAAATAGATTTATTCCTCAAATAACGTAGTTATTCGATAGATAAGTCCTATTCGTCTATTGAAAAATTGAATATTTTGTTAACTGAAGAATAAAGTCTATCTAGCTGTTTATCTGGGCATTGAAAAATCGGCCCTAAATAGTATGTAGCTAACGATAATGCTAGAATAATGTAACGGCTTTTACAATTTTACGGTGACACATGTGACCTCGAACCAATTTTCATGTAATAAAACTCATTGTGGAGAATTCTAAATCTAAGGGCCGATTTTTCAATGCCCAGATAAACAGCTAGATAGACTTTATTCTTCAGTTAACAAAATATTCAATTTTTCAATAGACGAATAGGACGTATCTATCGAATAACTACGTTATTTGAGGAATAAATCTATTTGCCGCTCCAACGGCCAGATAGCGCGCTATTCGACGGTTAGGCGTTTGAGTTGACAACTGACGCGTCAAATTTGGGATATTTTCGTATGTCATAACATAGAGCGTAGAATTATTAACAATTAAACCTCTTTCTATATAATTATTATCAATTAAAATCATATTGAAATTGATGTTTTTGATAGTACTGATGACCATGCCATTGAAAATTTGCCGAACGCTGCCTTTAAGTATGTCGTTTCCATCGTAAAATATATAAATTGAAACACAAATTTAACCAAACTCTTTACTCGAATCAAAACAACAATCAACAATCATAGAAGACAAGAGCAATACAAGACAAACTTAAAATGCACTCCTGACGTGAGTCATAATGACGGTTGTTGACAAATTGCAAGAGTTGACTCTATCCCGCTCTAACCTGACTAATTTAATATGTTTGTTTCGCCACTCCGAGAGCAGAGCTGCCAATATGGAAATATTTGGTCAGATAGTTGTTCATCAAATAAATCACGATTGAAAAATAGGCGAGCCGTTATGAGTTAGATAAATAATTGAATAAATCTATTCGA
The DNA here is from genome assembly GCA_029959065.1 of Colias behrii. Classification (NCBI taxonomy): domain Eukaryota; kingdom Metazoa; phylum Arthropoda; class Insecta; order Lepidoptera; family Pieridae; genus Colias; species Colias behrii. The sequence goes on along the minus strand of JARWMC010000017.1, from coordinate 1,827,952 downwards.
GGGGTAGTTATTAGACTGTTTATCTCGGGATTGAAAAATCGGCCCTAATACGAATTAAAACACAAATAATTTTATATATTACCTATTTTATTTATTAACAATTATTTAACAATATCACTATACCAATATTTACAAAATGACATACAATCTATTTACAAATACGAACTGTTATAAATCCTGCACCTACACTTACTCGTTGAAACCAGGAACTAAATATTTTACACCAAAATGCTTGTATACAAATGCAATATACGTTATTAAAAGCATAGTATCATATAAAATGTGTATTTTAACTTTTGGTTCGTGTTTCGTGACTACTTTGAACATAATTTGAATTTCTCAGTAAGTACATACTTATAACTTAGGTAAATTTGAATAATACTTTTTAAACAGATTTAAAAAGCCATATAACCAAAATAATAAGAAAATTGTGTGTAAAAGAAAGGAATTAAACTAACATAATCACGAGTCACCAAGTTAAATCAAATAATGGCACAATATTTTGTGTTAAAAAGGCACTTTTGAAAATTGTATATTTTTATTTTTTATGTATTTAAATTTATTTGTATATTTATTGTATTAAGTGTAAATGCATTACAATATTGATATTCATTACATATAAATATCTCCTCTAGAGTAAATTTCAAAACTTATATTTTAATGCTTTAAAAAAATGCTTTAAATTTTAATTTTCATAATAAATACATTTGAAGTATCGTTTCTTTTAAATAAAATTTTTCATACAGTTACAATAATTATTATAAGCGAAAGATGGATTTACTGGCAGTAAAATTTTATGAATTGTTCGCTGTGGTCAGAGAAACTTAATGTTCTATCTCTGTCATTTTAACATTATTTTACGAAAGCAACATTGATATTAAGATTTTATTTAGGAATTTAAATATAATATTTCAAACTTGATATTTTTTTATAAATAAAATGTTTTTTGTATCTGTTTGACGTTAACATTAATTTTTATATTATTAAGCCCGTAGGAAATAATCTTATTTTATTACCAGGAACTACAGATATATTATTTAAAACATTATAATATTAAACTAAATTATAACTAAATCACCAAATCCACACCCGTGTTTCCATTTTATTTTAACACATTAATAAATAAAATATAGTTGGTTAACTCCATTTTGTATACCCGCTAACAGGTGCTATAAAAATATATATACGTCTCTCCTTAACGCATGGACCAATTTACGTATGCTTCTATAAAAATAGAATTGGTCACTAAATTATGATTATTGAAAGAAAAATTAAGAAATTAATATTTAAGGAACATAATATTATAAATATATTTTTTAATCTTTTATTGCATTGTATTTATATTATTGAGTGTAGAGGTAAAATAAATTATTTATAAAATTAAGTTTTAATTAATTTTTATTCTCATCCCGTCTTCAACATTTTTCATTTTCTTTTACGCTTATAACTTCTCAAAGTTGTAAAATTATATTTTATTTCAATTATAAATTTGGCAATAAAATTAATGTTACTTTATTTTAAAGAGATTCACGAGATTCTCTTTCAATATCTTTTTTCCCAGCTTTTTTATAATGTATTTTTTAATTTATTGCCAACATTAATATTATCGACAATGACATATTTAAAATTTTGTTGTCACTTTTACAAGCATAATTAATCAAACACGCTCTATGAGAAAAAATTAAAAAAAAAATTCAACCAAAAAAAAATATCTTCTTCAAATCAATCTTAGGTACTTATTCAAATACAGTTTATTGACTTTTTTAAACTGTCAAAATGACAAAACATTAATAATCCCGCCATTTTTTATTTTTATTTTTATTTAAATACAGACTATCCTTGGCTTTTTATACCAAAATATCGTATTATAAAAATGATTATATTAAAACTATGTTCCTGCATTATGGTCTATTTACACTTTGAACATATTTTTTTTAATTTTTTAAAGAAACTTGTATATTTTTCACTATTTTGATATATTATTATATTTAAATATTACAAAATTCGCACTACTTTGGCACATTATTATTGTCTATTGTTCTATATGAATATCACATTACACAAATTCGTTTTAAAATTCGCAGGTAAATGTATGAAATATTTATCATTTCTTAGCACCATTTATCCATCAAAAATATATAAGTAAGATTCTTTTAAGTTTGGCAAATTAAAATCTGTAAGTACTAAATTACTAATAAGTTTCTCCGTATGTTATATTTTTAATAATAAGCCACTGAACATAATTTGATATTCATGAACATATTTGATGACCTTTATTTGAGTCACTCAAAAAGCCCGTCAAAATCTGAAATACATTTTTAAATACGCGAGAAAACCGCGGACGAAAAGCTAGTACAATAAATCTAAATTTTGAGGGTCAAAATTTAACTTTTAACACAAGAAAACAGTCCATTTAATAATCCCGAAGTAGCATTATTAGCTAATAACAAGGGGTTATGTGGTATAGAGCAATTAAATTGTCCAACATGGGCCAAAGTGTTGGGGGTGACGTCACAGGCGAGTGTCAGGTTCTGGGCCATAGCGGACGTGGGGGTCAGGGGTTTGAGTCCCGCGATGTCGGAGGGTTTGAAGATAAGTGACCCCCATGTGGGGTAAGCGCCCCAGACGATGAGGGTGGTTATTATTTTGGGCCCGATGCCGCCGACAGCCTGTAAAAAGAAAAAAAAATTGTACAAAATTATTTACAAGAATATTTTGTAAGAAAAAATTATAGTTTTTGTTACACATTCTTATTTAATATCAAAACGTGGCCTTACTTGTTATTAGTATTAAATATTAAAAATAAAAAAAATATATTATTAATGCAAAAGTGTTTTTTGATGCTTGCCTTTTCATGTATCTTATATTAAAATTTTCCATCATTATAAAGATCAGCAGTCCATAGCCATATAAGTCTTTTTTTTATTGTAGACTAGCTTTCCGCCTGCGGCCTCGCCCGCGTTTTCAAAGAAAAACCCGCATAGTTCCCGTTCCCGTGGGATTTCCGGGATAACACCTAGCCTATGTTGCTGTGAAGATGCAGCTTTCTAATGGTGAAAGAATTTTTGAAATCGGTCCAGTAGTTTATGCGTGAAAACCATACATACATACATACATAATTACAAACTTTTCCTCTTTATAATATTACTAGACTAGATTTCCGCCCGCGGCTTCGCCCGCGTTTGCAAAGGAAAACCCGCATAGTTCCCGTTCCCGTGGGATTTCCGGGATAAAAACTATCCTATGTGTTAATCCAAGTTACCCTCTATATGTGTGCTAAATTTCATTGTAATCGGTTCAGTAGTTTTTACGTGAAAGAGTAACAAACATCCATACAAACTTTCGCCTTTATAATAGTATTAAGATATTAGATAGAAGTATAGATAGGGAAGCGCTTGACCACAATCTCGCCTGATGGAAAGCTAAGTGGTACGCGCTTCCTTAGTAGGTACGGTTCAAGTCATCACAAAAATTATGTCACGTCGCAACACAACTTTTGTAAGGACTTATATGGCTAGAGAGCGATATCAGCACTTTTTTTTGCGTTAAAACATCTCACTTTGAAAATTTCCTTTGACCACGCAACGAAAGCTAACAAAATCTATCAAAAAAAAAAAAATTCTTATTTCAAAGCTAGCAACACTCACCATCTTCGAAGTGGGTATGTGGGCAACACCAGCCACTATAGCATTGGGGGGCGTCCCCACGGGCATGTGGAAAGCCATGGAGCAAGCTAGTGTTGCTGGCACCATGAGGTAGCGGGGGTCCATGTCTAGGGTTCGAGCCTGGGGGAGGAAATAATAGTATTAAATTTTAGTTTAATTCTAATGATTGTGTGGGAATAGAAACACACAATTCACTAGTTACCATTTTTTATATTTTTATTGCAGTAAATAAATAAAGTGGGAACTAGTGAATTGTGTGGTTCTATTACTATAAAATGCAGTTCCCTCAAGAGGTAACAATATAAAGTATTAATTATATGTAAAGATTGTGATAATGTGTAGTATTTAAGGGGCTGACAAGACCCAATTTTGTTAAAATTGATGTTATTTGAGCAGTTTTTAAGAAAATATATGTTAATATTCATCATATTTCGAAGACCGTGGACGGACTCGATACATAATTGGACGAAATCGGCTCGATAGAAAATAATTGCAAATATTGGTCTTAAAATCATCATTAAACGATTCTATGTCTTTATTTTTTTGACGTACGGGTCTGCAATTTAAAACACGAAGTCAACATATTCATACCTGAAACTATAACGAGTCATATTTCGCATATGACCCACACTTTTCCTTAAATCACATACCTATTTTCTTATTATTTTCTTCTACGACCTGGCCCCGCCCAGTAACAGTGATTGCGCTCTCGTTCTCGCACACTGTCCAATTGTATGGGAGTAAACGAGAGCGCAATCACTGTTGGGTCAAACAAAATTGGGTCTTGTCAGCCCCTTAAGTTAATTTTATAGAAATTGGGCTATCATGACGATGATGTTTAAAATAAATAAATAAAAACTAGAAACAAAGGTTCTAATATGAAAAAATAGGTGGTGAACTCTCACGTAAACAGTACTCTTCCGTTGTCTATAATATGGAAATAAATGTTAAATATTAAAATATGAATAGTATTGTGCTAAATCCCGTATCCAAACAACGATTTTTATTTTTTTACGTTCCGCAAGCTATATCATCATGTCGCGCCAGACGTTGCCTAATGGAAATCCTCTATAATCTATACTAATATTATAAAGAGGAAAGGTTTGTAATTATGTATGTATGTATGGTTTTCACGCATAAACTACTGGACCGATTTTGATGAAATTTGGCACAGACAATCTTTAGACCCTGAGAAAGAACATAGGCTACCTTTTATTGCTAAATATGTACCACGGGCGAAGCCGGGGCGGACCGCTAGTAATATATGTATAGAAAGAGCAACTATGGAGTTACTTGCCGGTTCTTCTCCATAGATACTGCTTTCCGAAAATAAATGTTAAAATATGTAATGACGATTCAAAAGTGCTTCTAGAAGAAGTCTAATTGAATAAATAAATGTTTGAGTTCTGAAATGCCATTGATAGACCAGTATTCTGACTCACCATGTTGGCCAACACTGGCAGGATCAGGTTGGCAATAGCCACGTTGGAGGTGAACTCGGTGATGAACTGCGTCACCAGCACCACCACCAGCAGCACGATCGCCGGATGGAGACCATGTAGACCCGTCAGGGATGTTCCGATCATCGATGATAAACCAGTGGCCTTGCTACCTTCGGCTAGTGCGAAGCCACCACCTGGAAGATTAAATATTAATTAATATATATACAAAAAAGAGCGTGTGTGCCGAGCACAAGTGTCAGAAGTGAAACTTCCTTGGCAAGATTCAAATTTCAAAGGTACCAAAATCGTCGCCTTACTGCATGATGTGACGGTATTGTCATGACGCGACCTTGAAATTTTACTCTCAACGCGCCTAAATAAATTTCACTTCAAAAACACGCTTGCTCTCATAAAATTATTGTATTAGCACTGATCCTTGATAAGTGTAAAAATTTTGAACTATCTGTTTAAAGTGCGTCAAAATAGTAGTCTAAAGGAGTAGTTTATAGTTTAAATACAAACAAATAGGTGAAACTATAATATATATATATATAAACGCGTGTAAAAAACAGATTCTCTACTTATAAACAATTTTTGTTAAGTAACTTACCAAGTAAGAAAAGCAATCCCCACGGGATTTTTTCCTTCAAAATGTTCCACGTGACAATACTGGGCGACGGTTTGGATTGCACCAATTCTTCATCTGAAATAAATTAATGTTATAAATACTATACAGGTATAAGTTATTTTCACATCGCATGACGTCACATTATAATATATGACATGAAAATTACAACCATACATAACAAATAAAATTCTCACATGTTATCACATCGCATGGCATCACATCACATGTGATTTCGCACACCACATCACATAGCACAACATCACATATGACATCATACACCACATCACATGTGACATCACATAGTATCACATAACATATCAAAATTGTTCTTACTACCCTCAATTCTTACAGAACTCAATAAGTTCATACATATATATTTTACTAGCTCATCGCCCGCGGCTTCGCCCGCTTTGTCTCAAACCTAATAAATTATATACTAAAACCTTCTCATTGAATCACTCTATCTATTAAAAAAAACCGCATGAAAATCCGTTGCGTAGTTTTAAAGATTTAAGCATACAAAGGGACATAGGGACAGAGAAAGCGACTTTGTTTTATACTATGTAGTGATACTTACAGGAAGAAGACGACGAGAAGAATTTGATGAAGTCCATAGACATCGGTAGCACGAACATCAATATCACAATGAGAATGGATACCACGCCGTCTTTCACTTTCCTGAAAATTTTTAATAGAACTGTTATTTTTGAAGTGAAACTTCTTTAGGTGCGTTGAGAGTAAAATTTCAAGGTCACGTCGTGGCAATACCGTCACGTCAGGGAGTAAGGCGACGACTTTGGTATTTTTGAATCTTACCAAAGAAGACGTGTGCTTGGCACACACGCTCTTTTTTTGCTTCTTTCTATATTTAATTTTAATTAAATTAAATAAAGTGAGGAAGAAGCATATTTATTTGTCAAAATTACAGTATCGAAATTTCATATTATTATTTCTATCTACATTTCTCATATAAGTAAGCTATTGCTATTTCTAATTATATAATGCTTTGATTTAGCTTTCCGCCCGCGGCTTCGCCCGAGTTTTCAATGAAAAACCCGCATAGTTCCAGTTCCCGTGCGATTTTCCATAACACAAGCGAAAGCTTAGTATGGGATCAGATCGTGCAGTGGGTGAAAATAGTCCTGAAAAATATTTATTAATTTCCGGGATAAAACCTATCCTATGTGTTAATCCAAGTTACCCTCTATATGTGTGCTAAATTTAATTGTAATCGGTTCAGTAGTATTTGCGTGAAAGAGTAACATACATACACGTACATCCATCTTCGCAAACTTTCACATTTATAATATTAGTAGGGTAGGATGTGAATATATGTACATAGGTGGGATCATAAAAATAAAGTAAATTTGTAAGTAGACGATCAGAAGTGGAATGGAACACAACTTACATAGTGGTGATGACATCAGCCCATCCAGGCATGAAGCCGGGCTTCCTGAAGATGTACAGGAACACTGCAAGGATGAACAGCATACCTGACGACTGGAATAAATATTTAAATTATTATTATTGACAATCTTCACGAAAGCTAGTCTTGAAATAACAGCTATAACATGCTATAAAAATAAAGGACTAAAAACTTAGTAATTTGGTAAAAACCTTGATCATCATTGTTTACATTAAATTCCTATATTAAATTAACTTTCACGCTTTCTTTTTTATTAACACACTTTTATTAGCTTTATTTGGCTTTATCAGTGTGTTTGTATTTAAGGGGAGGCTCCCTAAATTTTATGTGAATTTGCATTAATATTCTGAAACAGTCACACATACAATCAAAATGGAACTTTAGTATATGTTTTATTGGGTCTTTTTCTTTCCATGTACAAGACAGTTAAGTAATTGTAACATTTTCGCTCGATTCATTTTTTATTCAAAAATTATGCCTTTTTTAAGGATTATTACATTTTTTTTTAAGATTTACTTGGACTTTAGGTCTAAAATAAATGTTAACAGTAAGAAAATATAGTTTACTATCCAATCCCAAGATATATTTTTTTCTCTAGATCAATTATTACTTTAGTTATAAACGAAATAAGAATTGAAACTTACGAGATTTAGTTTCGAGCTCGAACGCGATCAAAGAGCGCACGCGATATTCAACTTTATTACGGCTGTGTTAGCGTCTAGCACCGTAGCGGTCTAACCAGTCTCTCAGTGCCAGATATTATGTTAGGGAGCCTCCTCTTAACCGACTGTTTTATTTTTCGATTTTAACCCACTTAAAAAGGACAGATTTAATTCAAACTTTGTACACTTCAAAATTGTGGGCAATACAATATCTATTTTCATGTGTTTAAGTGTGTTGTTTGGAAACAATATTAATTACTAGCGAACCCGGCGAACTCCGTTTTGCCACCTTATTTTTAAATACCAAACGAAATGTTACATAAGGCGCTGTATGTGAAAAATGATTTTCCCTGTTTTCCCGCTTTTCTGTTGAAATGTTTCCTAAATTTTCTTTGCTACAAACCTCACGGAGCCTTTCCAACGAATGCAATTCCGTGGAAATCGGTTGTGTGTTCTGGAGTCAGGAAGGAAAACCCGACTTATTGACGTGACAACGTCTTATAATTCGATAGAGCCGGCTGCACGCACGAAAAAACATGACTCATGCGGCGTTACCTCGCTCTGAGGCGTTCCATGTAAGGCTTGAAGTGCGAGCGAGAGCGCGGAACGAGCGACAAAGAAGCACAATCGGACGTTGTCACGTTCAACTATCGTCAGTAAACCGACTTTACAGACAACCAATTTTTATTTTTATATAGTAGATTAATTTACTTGTACTTCAGAATAAAAGATTTTAACTTATTAACTTCCATTTATCAGTTTTTAACTTATACTTCACACAGACATAAATGCCATACCTTTTCATGGAAGGTAACAGGTCCCAAGCCCTTGTATTGGTCTTTGATCACTCTCATGGTGTTCTCTGAGCCTGTTGATGCGGCATTCACTTTTTTGGCAGCTTCACTGTTTGGTCTGGAAAATAAATTAAACCCATTATTAAAAATATTTCTAGTTACTTTTTTTTCTATTGGTGAAAAAATCATTAAAATCGGTCCAGTAGGTACTTTCGAAGCCTATACAGTTCAAACAAACAATCAAATATTTCCTCTTTATAATATTAGTGTAAACTAGCTTCGTCCCGCGGTTTCACGTGTAAATTAGATTTTCCTTTTAATCCTAACGTGGGAATATCAGTATTCAAAAATAGCTAAAGTTACTCCTTACTACATGAGCTCATGCAGCACATGAGTCAGTGAAAGTCAGTGAAATTCCCTCAAAATCAGTCCAGCTTCCAGTCCAGTTCCAGAGATTAGCCGGAACAAACAGAGAGACGTTTTTTTTTTAATTACTATTTTGGTATAAGTACCATGTATACATCCATATGGATTTAGAAAAAGCCAGTTATTTTAATATTACAAACAAACAGTCCAATTTTATTTGTGGTATAGATGTAATACCTGAAGAGGCCCATAAAAGTGACTTGTAGGGAGATCCACACAAGTAACTGCATGAGCAACATGGGTGGCGTGCTGTACGCCATGAACCAGAAGAAATCCACCGCACCTGATATCTCCGGGAACTCACTGGTAAAATAATTAATTCAATTTATAAATAAATAATCAAATAAATGGAAGAAAAAGTATAAAACTTACATGTAATATATTTTTTATTTGTATATTTTTGTTTTGTGGATTCAAATACATATTTATTTCTATATTTTCAATTCTTAAACAGTTTGATCGAGTAGAAAATTCAATTTATAGTATGTATTGTTAAAAAAAATAACAATTAATTTCGAAATTTGAATCATTGTAAAACATTGTAAAAGCTACTACCTATATTACTTGCTCTGTGGCTACTACAGTGAAACCTGGTTGTGAGACATCAAGGGACCGGCAATGTCGTTTCACTTATAGAGGTATTCCACTTACCCAGTGTCTCAGATATACAGGTATAAATAAATATCTGTCTCATTTACAGAGGGTTCCATTAATAGAGGTGAAAATACAGGTTATTTCAGTTCTATAGGTGCGATCATTAAATAAAATATATGGTAGGGTAGAATAAGAATGAGTAAACAAACAATGTTATCTCAGTTACAGAGGTTTATGCATATAAAATTTACTCGCTGTCTCAGTTATAGAGCTATGATGATAAATCGAAAGAACAAATCCCAGATATAGAGGTTTACCTCGTCCCACTAACAGAGGTAATTCAGTGCCAAAGTGTTGGGACCTCAGCATGAGTTCCAGTTATGGAGGTTTCTCACTTATCCAGGTCCCACTTAACCAAGTTTCACTGTACTATCACCTTAGATCATTAAGTTGATCTAAGACTATCACAGAGCACTACTATTATGAATTATTAATTAATGGCAACACTTAACATTTTGACAAAATTAACTGATCATAGACAACTTATAATGTATGCTAGAACGTACCTATGCGTACACGCAAGTATGTGTAAGTATCAAATGGTCATAAGTTTTTATATTTTTTAACGACATCTGAGCATCATTAGTTCGTGATTCCAAATAAAAAAGAGCGTGTGTCCCGAGAACATGCGTCAGATGTGAAACTTCTTTGACAAGATTCAAAGATGCCAAAATCGTCGCCTTACTCAATGACGTCACGGTATTTCCATGACGTGACGTGAAGATTTTACTCTCATCGCGCCTAAAGAAGTTTCAATTCAAAAATAAAAAGAAAAATACATACGAATCAAAGATGCCTTTGAAAGCGGAGTTAGTAGCTGTTCCTACGAGTGTACCACAACCGCCTAGTGTTGATGCGTAGGCGATACTCAGATAATAGCATACTGCGATGTCGCTTGGGATTGGAGACCTGGAATGTAAAATGGTTTATTTAATGATTAGCTTTATGCTACTGTTTTATATGCTTTTATTAGAAGAATTAAACTGTATTTGCAAAGAACGCGAAATGCGTGCGAATAGAGCACTCTTAGAAAGGTTTTTCCCCGTTTCTGCAACTTTTTGCCATTGCTGTTCCACTCCTATTGGTTGATGACTTTAAATAGCCTTTCTCAATAATTGGATAATCCAACACAGACAGTACTTTTCAATTAAAACCTATAGTCCTACAACTCCTTGTTATTTTAACTTGCTTGTTAGAATTTGTAAAGAACAACAACACAACTGCTCCATTTTACAAAGAATACTCACTCTTCTTCGCCGTTTTTGTCTTGAGCAGGCTTTACGTCCTTCCCATTTTCGGGGAGAGCTTTCTTCTTGTTTATGTAAACGTCTCCTAATCCTTGCTGAAAAAGAGAAAATATAGTTATTATTGTTTAAAATTATTTCATTCACCAATAATGCTGCTTTTTATTGGTAAAAATTTTGATATACATAAAAATAAAAAAATAGACCAAATGAATTATGTAATTTTTTTAAAGTACCTAGTACACAACTGAATTATAATAATAATTTTGGAAGTGTTCCAAATGCATGACCTTAACAAAGAGAAAAAAAGTTCCGTAAACATTCGTGAGATAAGAATAGCCAAAAATATCTTTCCCAATTTCAATGTAAATAATCCATAAAGTATTAATTTTAAACAAAATTACCTGTTCAAATACTTCCAAGATGGCTTCCACGATGGGCACCATCATGGTGGTGGCAGCCGCGTTGGACACCCACATCGATATGAACATCGTCACAAAGGTAAGCCCGAGGTTTAACCTGTAACCAAATACAATTTGTATGTGAAAATATTAAATACCAGATTTCCGCCCGCGGCTTCGCCCGCGTTTTTCAAAGGAAAACCCGCATAGTTCCTGTTCCCGTGGGATTTCCGGGATAAAACCTATCCTATGTGTTAATCCAAGTTACCCTTTATATGTGTGCTAAATTTCATTGTAATCGGTTCAAAATTATTTGCGTGAAAGAGTAACAAACACACACACACACATCCTCACAAACTTTCGCATTTATAATATTAGTAGGAATTATACAAACAGTGAGATTCTTGTATATTTCGCTTCATATCTGATACATAAAAGGTATGGTTCGTATTTATTAATAGCATACGCAAAAAGCTATTAAAAAAGTTAATCAAATACAGGTATATACTCTTGTGAGTCTTGTCCCTTAAAAAAAAATGACTTTTGAGTCCGTTTGATAAAAATAACGAGAAGGTAATCTACGTATCTTTATAACATTACGACTTATTTGAATCACGATCTGTAATCTGAGCTGCTACGAAAAAACCTATTTAACTATTAAGATGCATTATAGCCTACCTTCTATGCGAGCATCCGACCACTTGCACAGTCCACAAGGCCACCCGTTTAGGCAGTTTCGAGTGCTGAACTCCAGCAGCAATCATAAGCCCACCCATGAACATCATGTTCGTCTCTTTCATGTACGCAGCGCATGTTTTATCTGAGTCCAGGATGCCCAGGGTGGGGAAGAGCACGATGGGTAACATGGAGGTCACTGGGAGGGGGAGCAGTTCTAAGACCCAGTAGGTGGCCATTATGAGCACTACATACATGCATTTGAAGGCCTGGAATTTATTAGATAGGGATTAGAGATTAAAAAAAAAGCTTATTCATTTAATTCAAGGAGCTGTTTTCATAGCTTATTGTTAAGTTCATTTGAATTGGTCAACAACTTAATATAAAAAAGCAAATTATTAATTGAGAAACTAAAGTATAAAATTCCGGTCTTATTGCCATAATGTAGCCATTCCATTCCATTAAATACTTATTGGCTATTGCAGGGTTAAATGTAATAAATTGTTGAGGGTAGTTGTAAGCTTACCTTTGCTGATTCGGATCCAGCGTTTAAGATTGGTATAGGTAGTAAAATTATGGGAGTGAAGACTACAATCAGCGCCTTCCAATATATTGATACAAATAAACTAATTCTTTGCCATAGGGATGCACTTGTTCTACCTTTTGAGAAATAATATGTATTCCCGCTGTAAACGAAAAAAGAACACGATTAATATCAATTTGATAAACATATAAAAAATAATAATATACAATTAAACTGAATTAAAATGATTAAAACGCACCGTGCTTCATCGCCAATACCATTTTCAACGGCGTTAGACATTTTGGAAAATTTACTAAAGTTCCGTTATTTCTTCTTTCTTCTACCACATTCTCCAGTATATCTGCAAACAGAAAAATACTTTTATAGATATGAAGGAAGCTAACTTAAAACGCACAAATTTGATAAATTAAAAATTTTAAATTGTGACTTTTAGCGCCATTCATATGACAAAGAAAATTACACTATGGTTAAAAAAATCGTGGCATATCCACGGCATATCACATCAAATGTGAGTCTCTCAATATCAATTCTTATTAAAACATTGCATTGCATTTAAAACCTTTTAAAACTGGATTATAACTCGTATAATATTGAAAATATTCCCTTCTATTATAAAAAGCTTTAATTTTATCAAAAAGGCTCTATGAACGTTGCCGATCTGGCAAGAAATCCGTTATTTGTCAAACGACTTGTCATTTGACTGTCATGACATGACACTGACAGTAGATAATTGACTCGGCTAAAGCGTACGAAAACATTGTATTTATACACGATATTCTTTTAAATACAACAAATCTAGTGATAAAACCTTAATTATTTCTTAAACATTAAAGTTCTGTTCATGTTTAAGTTACAGTGTACACCAAAATGGCTGAACAGGAGAACAAATCTGATACCGAAGGTAAGTGCTACAATAATATACATTTATCTCTTATTTTATGATATAATTTACGTAAATCTAAATGAACTGATCATAAATATGTTATTTATATTCTATTCAGCACGTTATTATATCAAATGCTAGTTTCCGCTTTTAATAACTTTAGTAAACATAACCTATACTTATAAGAACAAACTTTTAAAGTTACGTATAATAAACAGGATATTTACATACAGATCTTATATAATATAAAATAATTACTCATAATAACAGCCTTTTTCACTAATAACTTTAAATTAAATAGCTAGTATGCTGCACACAGAAATTTTATAGTATAAAAACAACATAGAAAGTATGATTCTGGTACTGATGTTGTAGGTACGGACTAAGATGTTCGTATTACTATAATTTGACAATAGCTTTAGCAATGAAGAATATAAATAAGAGCAATAAATTATTATGTGAATATCATTCAAATCCTATTGAATATTTGTTACTACATTTTCTGCTGAGACACACTCGGCAACATAGTATAATTGAGGTGTAATCTTAATATATATAAATCTCGTGTCACAATGTTTGTCCTCAATGGACTCCTAAACCACTTAACCGATTATAATAAAATTCGCACACCATGTGCAGTTCGATCCAACTTGAGAGATAGGATAGTTTAAACATGTAGGTACCACGGGCGAAGCCGGGGCGGACCACTAGTAGTTATATACAATATTAATTTATATAGCTTATTATGGTGCAAGTTTGTCAAGAAGATAGAATTAAACTATGAATTTTAATTAATATTTACCATTTTCCATAATGATTTTACACTAAGTTGTAAAATTGTAAATAGCAAAACGATAATATTTTTCCCATTAGCATGTAATATGTACTTAGTATAAACAATAAAAACCGGTTAATATGATGACATAATGTACATAGTGCCATACTTCAAGTAATGTTTGTGTTTATTTGAATAAGAAGTTATAAGATAACTTTAAACTTCTAGAAGGATTAGCCATTCTATAAAAAGTGAAAAAAGTGAAGTCCCATGTCCCCTAGTGGGGTAAGGGGCAGATGCATTATACATCTGTTTCACTGATCGATTTTGTTTTAGGAACAAGTAGGTGATCAGCCTTCTGTGTCCTGCCAGACCGAGACAGTTTTTTTTTCTTCGTCTCCACCGGGAATCGAACCCAGAACCCCTCGGAGTTACGCTCACGCGTCAACCACTGTACCAAGCAGGCAGTCATAGAATCAATAGCCATTCTATAAACAACATGTTATATATTTATCAAGCTTTCCGCCTGCGGCTTCGTCCGATTTGTCGAAAACCGGAAAAAAAGTTTTTTACTAAAACATTCCTCTTGATTCACTTGATCTATAAAAAAAAGGCATCAAAACCGTTCTGTAGTTTTAAAGATTTAAGCATACATAGGGACAGAGAAAGTGACTTTGTTTTATGCTATGTAGTGATTTGTACATGCCATTACGGCAAATGTTTTTCATAAACATACAGATTTTTTACTAATTTTGTAATTTAAAAATTGTTATTATTACAACTAAATAAGTGAATGTCCATCAAACACTTTAATACTCATATTAAAAAACAAGAAAGTTAGGTTTAGGGGGCGTTCAAGTATTACATAACGTAATTTGGGGGAGGGGGGGTCTCGTAAAACGTTATAGGCCATCCACACGTCTGCGGAACAATGTGACAAACAACGAACACATAGGAACAGCACTATACGAAGAAAAGAGATGTACTTATTTCCTTCTCGCTTCTCTGTATAGCGCCGTCCCTATGTGTTCTTTGTTTGTCACGTTGTTCGGCAGACGTGTGGATGGCCTATTACGATGCGTTACTGGGGTACAGTAAAATGGGTCCAAAACCTTCAAAAATTTTTTGTAAAGGTATGTAGTTTGGATTTTTTTTATTTGTGTTAGAGTTAATGACTTAAATATTGATTAATTTGGAAAAAGATTTTTTGCACCATAATCTACCATGCCATCACAGGGCAGATTGACATACATATAATATGCTGGCTTTTTTACGAATTTTTCCTTCTTTGATTCGAGCGCCGCGGGCGCAACGGTTATGCGAGTAATGTGTAGATAAATAGAATTTATTTTAAACTTTTATTTGTTTATCAGAGCCATTGAGTTATACATAAAACTAATCGAAAGAAGCGGACATTTGTAAAGCCCCACCTACATGAATTCAAACACAATACAATTAACATGCACAGATTAATTCAACAAAAACATTGGACCGTTTAGACTTTGCTCCTACCATTTGATATACATACTGGGCGCACAGTCCTTGAAACGGCTGTTATTAAAGAGATCATAAACATCGATTCAATGAGAATTTATTGTCAATGTATTACGTAAATGTACGTAATGTACGCATTGACGTAATTCACGCCAGCCTGCCAGGAAGCCATAGTCCTCTTATAGCTTAATAAACAATTAACGTGAAGTTTTATTCAATATTTCTTAAATATGTATTGGATAGCTCTGTGATATAGATGTTGGCGTTTATATGGACCTGACCGGACGTAAGGAGAGAACCTGTTTTACCTTCTTCCGTTCGTTATGGTTCGGTCACACTCCTAATTAATTACGCACACTGGTAAACACTACGTTACTTATGTTTTTTATTAATTATTTGGGTACGATGTCACGACAGAACTTACGGGTAGTTAGTATACAAGAAAATTGGCATAGAAAGGAACATATTACATATTATAGTGGTTTTTTGACTAGGACCAAACTAACTGCTGTAGTTTTCCTACATGTAGCAGGTGCCGGCATCCCATAGAAAACTATTTACGTTACAAATTGATACTATAACTGCCTATTTTATTGATTCTAAAATATGTTGCAAATACGTTTACAAATTAAGATTTTATATAGCTGCACTACGGTATACACGTGACACGTTTTTCGTGCAGGGTGAGAGGTTATATTTGACTCAAAATAAATAATCAGCCAATTAGTGACACTTTTATCAAGAAGTCTCCATTGATATGCGCTTCTATTTCGCAAGGTCAATAAAACAAACTTTAAATTTAGTGCATTAATTATATTATTGGCCGTATTAAATCTTGCTGTTCGTCTATTGATTAAATAACACAACAATTTCATTTAACTTTGGAACCATGCTTTGAGCCAAAAACTGCTTCGTGTGCCTTAATTCTAAACCCATGTAAAATTAATGTATTTTCCTCCTCCGTAATCTTCCAGGTCTTCTAACTTTGCAAAACTTCCGTTACAAATTTAGCTTATCATACAGAAATCTACAAAAAACCCACTTTACTGTCCTATATGACCATCACGATTCACGCACAATGCTATGTTTAGAATCTAAATAGATTGTCTGCGCATGTTGATAACATCACCAATGCTCGAGCGGTGAAGGAAAACATCGTGAGGTAACCGACATGTCGAAGAATCAAAAGTTCGACGACATGTGACATTTGCCAACCCGCACTTGGCCAGCGTGGTGGATTATGGCCAGTACCCTCATTGGAGGCCCGTGTCCCAGCTGTGGGAACGTATATGGGCATTATAACAAAAATAAATTAATAAATAATTTATTTTCCTCAAAACTCATTTCTACAGTTCCAAAAAAGTACCTACAAGTAAATATAAATCAAGATGACTGGTGTCTGCGATAGGCCGTAGCCTGAAGTGCCGATCGACAGGCACTCCCCAATTCGAACCGCTAAAAGTTTGTCAAGTAAATACATAAACAATTTAAATCTGTAAATGATGATGATGATATACAGTGCGTATTACTTAACTATATGCCTTATACGCCTTATAGAGTTAGCTTACGGCCTTATATTAAACGAACTGACATTGTTAGCCTTTCTGTAGAACGCACCATTGAACTGTCCTGTGTTGAGCTTGAGCGTTACATTATTGTTTGCGTATACAGACCTCCTTCCAGTGACTATAATTTGTTTGAGACAGTCATGGAAGAAATATTAAAGCGTTTAGGCAGGAGTAAAAAGAAGGTAATAGTATGTGGTGATTTTAATATTGATTTACTTTCACACACACAAACGGCAACACGAATAGTTAATTTGTTTCATTCATTTAATCTGTATAAACTTTTTGATGAACCCACACGAATAACACCTACTTCTGCAACTTGTATTGATAATATATACTGTGATTGCAAATGTTTAGAAAAAAATATTCTCAACACGCTAACTTCGGATCACTGTGGCCAGAAAGTAGTTTTTGAATGGGATTGCATACCTACATTTAAAAGAATTAATGTTAGGCCTATAACTAAAAAAGGCATTCATACATTTAGAAATAATATTGATAATAAACTGCCTGACCTGAATGATCAATCCTTTCATAAAAACCCTTGTGAAATGTTTACAAATCTTTTTAAGTTCATTCATAGTGAATATGAAAAAATATTTAAAATTAAGTCATTAACTATTACCAAGGATTTACCATTCAGCCAATGGGCAACTCCTAGTATACACAGATGCAGGAACGTTCTTTACGAGTTATATGGTATGAAACAATATAACAAAGACTTGTCATTTCTTAGTTATGTTAGAAATTATTCTAAAACATTTAAAAAAGTTTGTTTCACTGCCAAGAGTTTGTATGTCAGAGATAAAATACGCAACTCTGACAATAAAGTTAAAACGGTTTGGACAATTATTAATGCTGAAATGGGCAAAAGCCAATCAAATGATAGTACCATAAAACTTGTCAATGCTGGTAGGGTCATTGACAAAAGTGCTGATGTTGCGCTTGCTTTTGAAGATTTCTTTAGTAGTGTCCCTGCTAGTATTACTAAGAAATTAAATTCGTCTTCAGCGCTTGCAGAGTCTCTTTTAAGGGATCACGTTGCTGAGTGTAACAAATTATTTGAATTGCGACACGTGACTGCTGATGAAATTGTTAAAACTTTTAAAACATTAAATTTAAAAAAAAAACATGTGATCTGTGGGGTATGTCTGTAAATTTAGTAAATAATATCATAGAAAACATTGCCAATCATCTAGCGTTTATATTTAATCAGTGTTGCGACTGTGGTGAATGAATGAATGAATGAAAAATTCTTTATTGCACACACATACAGGATTACAAAAGAAGAGCGATAAAAGTTAAAATATGTACAGAGGGCGGTCTTATCGCTGTAAGCGATTTCTGCCAGACAACCCGCAAAACCATAAGGATAACATAATTTTATGGTGATGGTGCATTACATTTGGGTACATTTTGCTTTAAAATTGAACAAAATCTATAAATAATTATTACGTAAATAATAAATATATAAATAAATACATAATAACTTATATACATATAATAACTTATTACATACATACATATATATACACACATATATACATTCATATATATACCTACACATATACATATACGAAATTAAAGAAGGACCCATAAGAAATATATCAACATCCATGTGATGATATAAATAATAGGCAAGGAATAACTTGAAATATATAATAAAGTAGATATAAATTATAATATGTTACGAAGCTGGTTGCGAGAAATATTGTTTTAATGCATTTTTGAAAACATTTATTGATTGAGCACGCCTTATCGATTCTGGAATAGAATTCCAAAGGTTGATTGCAGACACAGTGAAGGAAGAATGGTGTGGTATATTCCCTGATTTACTAAAGTTTAGCAAAGTTATTCCTTTATTTAAAAGTGGTGACCAAGAAGACTGTAATAACTATAGGCCAATTTCCATATTACCAACTTTGAGCAAAGTCTTCGAGAAATTAATTTTAAACCAATTAAGTAGTCATTTTGCATCAAATGGTTTACTGCACGCCAAACAGTATGGTTTCACAAAGGGGCGCTCTACCACTGATGCCGGAGTAGCTCTTTTGTCACATATATACAAAGCATGGGAAAATTCAAAGAATGCTTTGGGGATATTCTGCGACCTTTCTAAGGCTTTCGACTGTGTAGAACATTCCACTCTATTACGGAAACTAAATTTTTATGGTATCAAAGGTTTAGCTCAGGATCTCATAGCTTCATATCTTCAGAACAGGGTACAAACCGTTGTCGTTAATGGAGAGAAATCTCGCGGTGCGCCGATTAACATAGGTGTTCCGCAGGGATCTATCTTAGGACCGTTTTTGTTCTTAGTGTATATTAATGACCTACCTTATTATTTGCAGGATATGTGTGAAATAGTACTGTTTGCAGATGACACCTCATTAATATTTAATGTGGATAGACATGATACAAATGTTGACGAAGTAAACTCTGCTCTTTTACGCATATCCAATTGGTTTAATGCTAATAACTTACTATTAAGTGCAAAAAAAAACAAATTGTGTAGAATTTATCCTCCCAAATGTAAAAAAGGTGAAAAGGAATATTATTTTAAACGGGGAGGTATTATACCCTGTGGAATCTACTGTTTTTCTTGGTTTGACATTAGATGAGAAGCTTCAATGGGGGGCCCATGTTACCACCGCCGCTGCTAAGCTCAGCTCAGCTGCATATGCAGTTAGAAGAATAAGGCATCTCACCGATGAAGAGACGGCTAGATTGGTTTACTTTAGCTACTTTCATAGCATTATGTCCTATGGAATTCTACTATGGGGCAGGGCTGCAGATATAGAAACTATATTTATATTACAGAAAAGAGCTATACGCTCTATATACAATTTGCGTGCTCGAGACTCACTAAGAGATCTCTTTAAGAATACTGGTATCCTTACTGTACCGTCGCAGTATATATTTAATAATATTTTATATGTACACAATAACGCTTACTTACACACAAAAGTAGGAGATAGACATTGTTATGACACAAGAAACAGAAATAAAATTGAAATGCCATTTTTCCGGCTAGCTAAAGTTAAAAATTCATTTATGGGTCAAGGTATACGCTTTTACAACAGAATTCCTCATAATATTAAAGAGTTTAGTAGTTCTAAATTTAAAACTTATATAAAAAATGTACTAGTTCAGAGGGCCTATTACAGTATTAAGGAATATATGGACGATAAAAACCCATGGAGGGTTGTCGCGTAAAAACCACAGGACAGTTCTTTGGCATATCACTATAAATTATGATGTTACATATGTAATTTGTAAAATTAAATTGTAAAACTGACATGATTAAAAAGAGCAACTATGGAGTTTCTTGCCGATTCTTCTCCGTAGATACTGCTTTCCGAATCGGTGGTAAATGTTAAAAATATGTACCTATGACGTTTCAAAAGTGCTTCTAGAAGAAGTCTAATTGAATAAATAAATGTTTGAGTTTGAGTTTGAGTTTGAAACGTAACTAAATGCCTGGATAAACAATTCCCAAAACTTCTTAGCATCTACCATTTAACACGTGCGGCATTTGAATACAATTGTTTACCTGCGACCCTCGTGACGTCATCGTGATACTTTTGTAACTTTTAAAAGGAACATTTTAATGTAAAACTCTTTTCATTCTCTTTAAGGTTAATTAATGTGGATACGTCACTGTGAGTGTTGAGACTGAAATCGATTAAAGTAATAAATAGATCAGGAAATATATTCGCAGTATTCACTTGATAGCCTCCTTGGTACAGTAAGGTTGACGCGTGAGCGTAGCACCGAGGGGTCCTGGGTTCGATTCCAGGTGGAGACGAAGAAAAAAAAAATGTCTCGGTCTGGTAGGACACAGAAGGCTGATCACCTACTTGTCCCTAAAAAGAAAATCGATCAGTGAAACAGATGTATATGCATAATGCATCTGCCCCTTACCCCACTAGGGGACACGGGACTTCATTTTTATTCACTTTATAGGAAAGGGGCAATATTTGTTGGTCTAAATATATAAATCCTTTTGGATCGTATTACAGGGGTGTATGAAACATAGCGTATAGCTTCACAAGTGTAATTTAAACTAGATGTATTGTTATGTACAAGGCTTAAACAATAACATGACAGTAACATTTATGCAACCTCGGAAAACTCGTACTAGAGTGCGCGCAAGATAAGTCTGCGCGCGGCCAAAATTGGAACTAAACATTGGCCGCCATCTTGTCGTTTACGTCAGGTGTCAAGAGAGTGTGTTGTGTTCCGTGTTTTTATTCGTTTTTAAAGTAAATAATCGCCTTCATTATGCCGAAAGTGATTAAAAGTGCTGGTAGAGATATTATCTTGAAGGTCAAACGTGCTTGTGAAGAAGAACGCGATAATAACGGGCCTACAGTACCGTTTTCCAAGGTTAGAGCTCGCGTTGCTTATTTGACAGGTAAGTTTTAGGGATACCATTACAATATTTTTTTTCTACACTTTGGGATCCAGACATCACGTAATATAATTATTTTAATTTTGTTTTAGGCGTTTCGGAACGTACCGTCACCCAAATAACACAAGAGGGTAATGTAGCAGCAGCTTCATCTTCAAAGATTGTGACCCCCGGAAAAAGTAGGAACCGGAAGAAAAAAATTGCTGAACTAGACGATTTTGATAAGTGCGCTATAAGGCATAAAATTCAATCGTTTTACGTCGTGAAGAAGGAGATTCCTACCATTAATAAACTTTGGTTGGAATTGAAAGCAGATATTGATTTTAAATTTGGCAGAACATCATTGAGGACTATTTTAAAGACTATGGGCTATAAATACAAAAAATGCCAGTCTAAACGAAAGGTTTTAATAGAACGCAGTGATATTGCAGCTTGGAGAGCAAAATATATTTTGAGGCTACGCAAGAATCGTCAGGAAGAAACTCGACCTGTCATTTATCTTGATGAAACGTACATCCATGCTTCATACCACCTCGAAAAATGTTGGCAATCGGAGAAAGAGCCTGGTGTTCTTGCTTCTGATAGCGTTGGCGCAAGATGGATTATAGCTCATGCTGGTGGAAAAACTGGGTTTGTTGACAACGGACTGCTAATATTTAAATCCAAAACAAAATCGAGTGATTATCATGACGATATGAATTCAATAAACTTCATGCGATGGATGAAAGAAAAAATTGTGCCAAATCTACCACCGAATATCATTGTAGTGATGGATAATGCGTCTTACCACTGCACACAGATTAACAAGGCCCCTTCAATGGGCAATAGAAAAGCAGAGCTCCAAGAGTGGCTTACGAATAATAATATTGAAGTCGATGATTGTTGGACAAAAGCACAATTGTATGAACTAATTAAAAGGCACAAAGGTGATCCAAAGTATGAAGTTGATAAAATGTTAAATGAAAATGGACATGAGGTTCTTCGATTACCACCATACCACTGTGATTTAAATCCGATTGAGAAGATTTGGGCAATCGTAAAGAGGCGCATTGCAGAAAAAAATGTGAATGAAGCGCCTAGCGAAATAGCGTCGATTACTGAGGAGGCGTTCAGCACAATAACCACAGAAGAATGGGTTAATGTGTGTCTACATGTCGAAAAAATAGAAGACCAATATTTTGATTCCGACAGGCTACTCGATATAGAAATGGACAAATTTATTATTAATATTAGTGGTGACACTTCCGACTCTTCTGATGAAGATTCGGATATGGACTCCGACGAAGATTGTCCAATGGAAGGTATAAACCCACTGCAGGACCATTCCTATACCAAATTTAGCAGTACAAGATTTTGAATAAATTATTAACAATAATCTAATGAATTTTATTTATTTTATTTTACTATATATTTAATTTTTTATGCTAGTTGCAATAACATACCTAAATAATAAACTTGAATAACAAATTAGAATAACAATATATTATAGAGAATCCCAAAATTTACTTTAAATAAAGAAAAAAAAATATTAGTTGGGCTGGCAACATTAAGCACGCCACCAGTATCGCGCAGACTTATCTTGCGCGCACTCTATGCGACTATATTATATCATCATAATGCAATTCGATCTGCAATACAGAATACTGCGATTGCAATGTGTTGATACTTGTAACAGTACAATTATTGTTCTTCGATTCTCAGAGCTTCGTATTGATATTATTGTCTTCTTACATTTTTCAGAATTATTCTTACAATTGTCATGTTGTGATGATCTTTTATGTTCGATATGAAGGAGTATTATATAACTTTTTTTTAAGATGAAGCAATTATGATTTCAAAATGAGTGCGATACGTTTCAATTGGCATATTGAATAATTTTATTTGCACTTGAGGTTAACATTGATGATGAGATTTTCAGTCGTGACAATTTATTTCACGTTATGATCATAAAAATTTTGTCATCGTTCTTATCTGCCTTGACGATATTCAGCTCTTTTTCTGTAACCTTGATAATAATTATTTTGAAAATTTCTACATTTGAATTTAATATATACTAATAAGATTATAAAGCTACAGAGTTTGTTTGTTTGTTTGTTTGAACGCGCTAATCTCAGGAACTACTGGGTCGATTTGAAAAATTCTTTCGGTGTCAGATAGCCCATTTATGGAGGATATATATCATCGCTCTAAGGCCAACAGGAGCGCAGTAATACGGGTAAAACCGCGGGACACAGCTAGTTTGAACGAAAATCAAATTAAAATAAACCAAAAGACGTAATATATACGTCATTGACCATTTCGAAAGTTATGTATAAATCACATTCCATAAGATTTTACATCTCGAAAATAACCTAATACAACTTTACGATTGATATTAAAGAATACAAAAAATTTAAATAATCCGTGGTCACTGGTCGCTGAACGGTCACCAAAATCAATACAGTTTATCGAACTTCGTATACATATTGTATTTTGTCGTAGACTGGATTTACTTTGTTGGCTTCACGATTCATCAAAACCGATCGCTTATCCAAGTACTTATTTTTTATACTCTGTACGTTATGCATATTTTTATAATTCTATATCTATTCGAAATTTAGATTTCGTTTATTCTTCTGCAGGTTTATGTTAATTATTCTAATCCAGTATTTAGTGAAGCTGTTTAAGTATAACATTATATTATGATGTTTTCCTCCTAAGTAATTACAATGACAGATTTACACTGGCTATTGCACAAAACAAGCCATGAGTCAGGTAATTATGTTTGCTTCAGTTTCGAAATTTACTGTCTCTTCTGACGTGGTGTAAATACTAGGTTGACGTTTTAAGCTTCGTTATCTCGGCCTTTAATTCCTCTTTAAACACTGAATACATGATTAGCTGATTAGCATTAAGGTTTTTTTAAATACCACCGTTCTTCTAATTTAATCTAGTTATCATGTCTTTTAAAAATTGCTTCTTACTAGTACTAGGACACATTTTTATTCTGATGTGTGAATGATTGTATTTTGTAGAGGTATAGTTGTCGATATTGGTCTTTGGCACCAAATATTTAATAAATGAATTCATTAACCTAAAAAGATAGGTAATTAATCGAGACTACGTGCTTATTTAAATAATATTATTGGCAGGTTCAACGAACTAAAATTATAATTGTTTAAATTAATACCATTTCTTTTGTTTTATAAATACCTTTTAATAATATATTCCTTTAAATTATGCAAATTGTCTTTTATTATAACCACGTTTACAACTTATGACATTCCTTGAGTTTGATAAATGTTTTCAAAAGAGGTTCTTTAAGAGGAGGCTCCCTAAATTTTATGTGAATTTACATTAATATTCTGAAACAGTCACATACATTCAAAATGGAACTTTAGTATATGATTTATTGGGTCTTTTTCTTTCCATGTACAAGACAGTTACGTAATTGTAACATTTTCGCTCGATTCATTTTTTATTCAAAAATTATGCCTATTTTAAGGATTATTACATTTTTTTAAAGATTTACTTGGACTTTATGTCTAAAATAAATGTTAACAGTAAGAAAATATAGTTTACTATCCAATCCCAAGATATTTACTCTCTAGATCAATTATTACTTTAGTTATAAACGAAATAAGAATTGAGACTTACGAGATTTAGTTTCAAGCTCGAACGCGATCAAAGAGCGCACGCGATATTCAACTTTATTACGGCTGGGTTAGCGTCTAGCACCGTAGCGGTCTAACCGGTCCCTCAGTGCCAGAAATTATGTTAGGGAGCCTCCTCTTCAATACCTACCTATAAATATATTTTGAAAACACCGTAAAATAGAATTCAGATAAAAAAAAATTCAATAAATTCAACATTTGGCTCGCGTTCAAATAATCACAAGGAGGTAGGTATATAAAAGTATTTCCTACCCGATCGCTATAAAATCAACTAGGTAGTCAGTGAACGTGAAAACTAATAAATTTAAAGGCAAAGTCCAAGGAAACGTTGTTTTACGTAACGATGACGTTTGCAGGCTGATCCTCGACGGCAGGGGGCGTGGTGTGCGTCAAGTATCAAACTATTTTGATCGCAGTAGCCCATAGACAGGAATAGATGTCGGCCAGTCGGTTTTTGTTTATGGAGCATTCTATTCGTATGGGGATTGCATAATAGCAGGAAATTGGTTTATTTCGAGTATTTTAATTTGATTGATTTGTGTATGGATTTTTTTATGAAGGGATTGTTATATGTAAAGAAAAAGGTAGCATTATAACAATAGCTAAGGTTCAATTGGTGCTGTTGAGGAAAGCGCAATTACCAATTCCCTTGAGTGTGTTTATCTTTTCTTCCCGCGCAGTCGGGTAATAATTGACTAATTGTGTAATGTTTTATTACAAACTGATCGTCCTGCTGTCGCTATTCAATTGATATGATATTATAGCGACGAAGAACAGTAAAATTAAAGTTCTTCGCGTCGCTATTATATCATATCAGTAAGTAAAACGCGTTTCATTAAAGAAACGAATCTTCAATGGCGGCCAAAGCTGACACTGACATATGGTACTTCTTTGTTATGGTACTTGTGTATTTATATGAATTATCATATTTACGTATACAGAATGCAACAAAATCCCCATAATACTTGTAATGAGCCCATAAAACTGAACAACTTTTCCCAAAGAACATATTTTGTCAAATTCCAATAAAACATTATTTACTATCGCAAATACATAATTATTGTCATTGTAAATTTATGATAAAAACTATTATAGGGAAAATAAAATACATTTTAGTGATTTTAATTTTCCCTATTTTTTTGCATGCCGTACGGCCGTGTGTAAGCGAGAGGGAATGATAAGCGCCGCCATTTAAGATTCGTTTCTTTAATGAAATGCTCTATATCAGTAAATTAAAATTTACTAAATCTGTAGTAATATTATAAAGCATAAGAGTTTGTTTGTTTCTTATTTAATTGTTAGATAGTACATCACACTAAGACCAATAGGAGCGAAGCAATGCGGGTAAAACCGCGGGGCCCAGCTAGTATTAAAATAAATAGAATAGAAAACCACAAACCAATGACAAAAGCAGATCAAATAGCAATAATATGTTCTTGGTGTTAACCATAGAGATCTAGAGAGATGCCAATCGCTTGCGCTGAGTACGAAACCGTGTCTCATAAAAAATTTACGCACACAACTGCAATAAACAAAATCAAAACAATACTTCGCGTTGTGTGCGTGTCATCACACAAAAATATGAGAGCGACTATTCGTTCGCACACTAGATTGTAAGTGACGTACGTATACAGAACCGCTACAGCTTGTTCTTTTTTTGGGCATATTGCTGCGACACCGGCCCCGCCCCCTAACCATATCTCCCTTTAGTTTCTGTGATCTGTGGTGTTAACGCGTGAATCATTCAATATTACTTATTAGGATGATATGACATCAGACATGTTTTTGTTCATAACCAATGTCCTCAAATTCATGGAGGTTCTGAGTTCCTAGAGTATCTTAGTTTTATTGCAATTTATTCAGTCATCTCCTGTATTTAGCCATGTCTTACTGCTATTCAAAATTAAAGATGGGGGCATAATATTTTAAACTTATGACTAAAATAATTCTTAACAAGAATTCATCGAAGTAGTACCCCAAAAGATTTCCTGTTAAGTTGTTTTTACAAAAGTAACTTAAGTACTTATTACATATTAATGATGTGTATTGTATACCGCACTTTCATGTAATTTTCTCAGTACATGGAGTTAATTATCTTGATCGTAAATTTACGGAATCTCAACAAAGGCGTTCTTAATACTAATTTTATGACAATTGACTAATTTTCCCTTTTTCTTTACTTTACAACATAGAATACCATTGAAATTGATAAATGAGAAACCTTTGTTTTAAATACGAATTATGACAATGCATAGCATGTAATGCAAGAACTTAATACCTGTCATTTGTGGTATGCGAAGAGGATAAATTGTTGTATTAGGTAGTTCAATAAAGAAACGAATCTTCAATGGCGGCCAAAGCTGACACTGACGTATGGTAGGGTCAGCAAAAAAGAAAATAAAAATAACGTAAATGGATAATTATTTTATTAATTATTTCAAATTGTTTGTAGACAAAGTTTTTTGTTATGGTATTTGTGTATTTATATGAATTATCATATTTACGTATACAGAATGTAACAAAATCCCCATAATATTTGTAATGAGCCCATAAAACTGAACAACTTTTCCCAAAGAACATATTTTGTCAAATTCCAATAAAACATTATTTACTTTCGCAAATGCATAATTGTCATTGTAAATTTATGATAAAAACTATTATAGGGAAAATCAAATACATTTTAGTGATTTTATTTTTCCATTTTTTTTTGCATGCCGTACGGCCGTGTGTAAGCGAGAGGGAATGATAAGCGCCGCCATTGAAGATTCGTTTCTTTATTGAACTGCCTTATATATCTCCTTCTTTTATAGAAAAGCTACAATTATTTTACTCGAATTAACAATATTGTCTATTTAAATACATACGATTAAACTTACAATACATACGATTTAATAATAGGTGCGATCGAAATTAAGTTTTTTTAATGAAGTGAGCGCGTCTATCTATTCTGTATAGAGCGCTCAACCAATTTTGATATTGAGCATGGATATTGTAAAATTATGATTATTGGGCCAATATTAAAAAGGTATCAGATCATAAAGCTCGATGTTCATTGATTTTATTAATATTTCCTATTATTATTATACGACTTCCATTTTTGTTAAATCAAAACATTCATGATTCACTTGTCGATTAATACGTACTTTATTAATCTAAACAATATCTATATGAATACAAAATTCATATCGATTTACAAACATCTTAGCCATTGTAATAAGACAATACTACGTTGTTTTCCATATACCCTCAATTTGTTTTATTATGAAATGCGTTGGGAACAGTTACTTACAGATGCGTCTATTCAATCTTTGTGTATGTACATCGTATGTATATCGATGTATGTTTTCTGTTGTATTCCATTTAATAAAATAACACCTTACTACCTCTATAGGTAGTAAGGTGCTTAGGAAAATCGTATACCTATGTATACGATTTTCCTCAATTGACAACATTTCAAAATTTTAACCTACTTATTTTTTTATTTTAATCAAAACTAGATCAAAAATTATTATACACGTATTTTTTGCTTTTTCAAAATATTAAAGTTTTCATTCATCTTTTTGAGTTTGAAAATCATCTCATTCTAAAATGTCGTAAACGCCAAATGACGTCATACATACGGAGGAATAGATTTTTTCCTTTGCGACGTAATTTAGATTAAAAAAAAAAAACTCGACAGTTGACATTTAACATTTTATCACTCTTGACAGTTGACACTAAAATAAACCGCCATTCGCCAAGCTTTGTAATTAACCAAAGAGAATACAAATACTACGTAAGAAATTAACTACACACCGTTATTTGCAAGTCTTTTCGAGTATCTTAAATTTTGATAGCTAACATAGATTGTTGTACCTAATTTTATACTACACAATGAAAGTTTCCGAAGGATTTCAGTCTGCTGATAATAGAAACCTACCTTCAGTTAGTTATCTGATGATAATGGAATATATGTATGAAAACGATTGCTACAATGCTGCGGAAACTCGTAGTGCTAAAGCATTACTTGCATCTCGAGAATCTTACGTCGAAACAGCAGTAGGATACGTCGAAGTTAAGCGGGAAGGAAATTTGTGTATAATTAAATGCCGTGTAACACCAGAACACAAAGTTAAAAGGAAACTATACGTCGTGTCTGCTACAATAGATGAGACTGCAGAAAAAATCATAAAAGTTGAATGTAACGACTGCGCAGCAGCAGCAGGAGGGTGCAAACACGCCATTTGTTTTGTAATTTGGCTTGTTAAACGATCAGATGAGCCATCGGTTACATCAACTGTTTGCTATTGGACTAAACCCAGACTTGCCGCAGCTGTTACAGATAAGCAGTTTGTTTTGGCTAAAAATTTGGGAAGAAAAAGGAAAGTTCCTGAAGATATAAATGTGAATGTAACATTATCCACATTTACTAATGAGTGTAATCTGCGCAATATATCTGAAGGAATGATTTTAAAATATTGCCAAGAACAGCAGCCTGCACTGATTGATTTAACCGTTTTTAATTTAATGCTCCAGTTTATTCAAGATGTCCAATATGATCACAGTTACATGGCATTTAAATCATGGTATGCAAACATCATTACAGACAACCTCAAAAACCAAATAGCTGAAAAAACTAAAAAACAGGCTGACTCTAAATTGTGGCATGCAATGCGTCAAGGTAGAGTGACTGGCTCCAAAATTTATGAGGCAGTGAAATGCAAAACTACAGATGGTGCATTAGTCAACAGTATTTTAGGGGGATATAAAGTGCCAGAGACTCAAGCTATTAAAAGAGGCAAAACATTAGAAAATCTAGTTATACAGGAGCTTGAAATACAACTAAATATCCACATTGAAAAACAAGGCTTAATTTTACTATCCCCTATAATTGGAGTATCCCCAGATGGCATTTGCAAGGACTTTGTCATTGAAGTGAAAAGTCCAATGAGTCAAAAAGCAATGAAAAGGTACATAAACGAAAATGAAATAAAAGAAAAATTTAAAGCACAAATTATGCTTCAGATGTTTGCTGCTAAAAAGAAAAAAGGATTATTTTGTGTAGCTGATCCACATTTTGAACAAAACAAAATCATCCACAAATACTGGATCCTTTATGATGATGATTATATGCAACATTTGTTAAGGGGTGCTGAAAATTTCTGGGAAACATATATTTTCCCAAAAATGTTGGAAAGTGTTAAATAAATAGAACTTTATAAAAAACAGTCTTTTATTTATAGGAAATTATGAAAATCATAGGCATATTAAGATTAAATAAAATAAGTATTTTACAAAACTACATACATATACATAAGTATAAGTTTGAACTTAATAATTTCTTAGTAAATTTAACCTAAATGTCCTTACATACAGAAATGACACTGTTTAAAATTATTTTTACAGAATAGGTATTCATTATTTATATTTACTATAGAACTTTATAAATTAATCAAACCACATACTATGGTCACCACTTCATCTATCTGTTGAATTAACTTATTATTAATAATAGAATGTGGTTTTAACAATTTTTCACTATGGAACTTTGTAAATTAATCAAACCACATGCTATTGTTACCACTTCATCGATGTATTGAATTAACTTATTATTAATAACAGAATGTGGTTTTAACAATTTAAATAATCTTATTCTCCTAATAACCCTCTCTATATGAATGCGTAGACTGGCAATAACTTTACTTTGAATGGCTTCTTTTTTTGTTAATTTTACATTTTTTGCAACACTTGGTGGACGAAGAAGCTTTATGCCTTTTTTAGTCAATAAAGTATCAATATGTTTGAATCCCCGATCTGCTAATATTGAGCAGTTAGGTGGTAACACATCTAAAAATCTAGATACTTCCACTATGTTTGTATCAGATATCCTACCACCATGGCCAGCTGATACAAAAACAATGAAACCATCAGGTGTTGAAGCCAATAAATATTTTAGTGTGTTAGCATTTTTATACTGAGACCAAGTCAGTGATTGCTCTATGGGTTTGGATGGTTTTTCTATTTCTATTTCAAAACAATCTATTATGCAATATATATTTGAGTATTCTTTATTTGTTTTAAAAGAAGATGGTAAGTTTCGTTTTACAGTCAAAATAGGGGGACCAAAAATCAATTGTTTAAAAAAATTAGATAGTACATAAAGAGCTTTATAAAATATACGCCATAAAGTGCTTAGAGATATACAAAACATGTCTGATATTTGCCTGAATGATAAATTATTTTTAATTTTGTATAATGTTATTATAATATGTATAGATTTTAATTTTAAATGAGACACAAAAAAGTTTATTAACCAATAATAATTTTGTGGTAATCCTATGTAATCTAATGGCCTTTTTTCAATTATTTCTAGCATGAAGGATTTTTGTATGTTTTCGTTTGTAATGTCAGAAACATCTACAGAAGTTGTAGTAGTAGTGCTACCCTGTGTTGATGGTATGGCATCATCAATATCAATTTGTTCACTATTAAAGTCATCATCATCTTGACAAAAAGATAATGGAGCTGTCTTAATTTTACTCAAAGAACAGTTAGTGGTGCGATCTGCCATTTTTGGTTTCACTTGCACACCTTTATTACAAAATAAAATCATCTTATTTTCTGTGACACTATCTATCTCCATTGGAATTGCTGCTGATGATGTGCTAGGCTGAGGTTCCCTTAATGGAGATATATTAGGTAGGAGGGACTGCGGTAAAGAAGCTTTGAGTTTGGGTCGTCCTCTCATAGTTGACCAATACATGTAGTTAGTTATATCTTCTTTTAACTGCAACAAATATTGATGTAAATAATGGATTGAAGGAAATCTAAGTTTGTAAATATATTGCCAGAAAAATATTCAAGTATACTATAATAGTTTTAATTAGTTTAATGAGAACACAAATATTGATTTGAGAATCAAAATCTATGTAAACAAATTTATTCAAAAAAACAATTCTGCTATTCTAAAATCTGAATAATGTTACATTGAGATGATCTTCACATATGTAAAGGCTACGCTTAGGGCAATCAACACCCACTGCTTTACACCAGTCTTGCTTAGACGCACTGGGCACCACAAAAAACATTTTTTCTTTATGTTTAATAGAATTGTTCTTGCAGGAAGGAACAAAACAATATTTGGCCTCTTTAAAAGGTGTATATTTTTCATTTAGATTCATCGTGAGATTAAAATCCAAAACAAAAACAAAATAACACGTTCTAACAATACTTCGTTAGCTTGAATAATCACAAACAGTAAACAGTAAACACTACAACTATTGACATTAGAAATATGACACAGGTGACAGGACATGCCATTGCCATGTAAACGTCAAATTGATAGTTTTTTTTTTTAACATAGAAAATTAGGCTAGGGCGCGTTTTTATTCCTCCGTATGTATGACGTCATCATAACATTTTTCGTTTTTATTTAATTTCTCCTAAAATATGCGATAAAAAAATTAAATAATTTTTTTTCTGTAATCGCAATAGCAAAATAAAGAAACGGTTTTTTTCTTTCATGGCCTTATAAAAAATGAAATGTTGTCAATTCTCAAATTTACAGAAAGCTAAATACTGCGGAAGGCACTTGATACTTTCGATATTATGGTTTACCCCGCAGGAAAAAACTTAAGGTAAAATATAAGTATGTATAGTAATTGCATAAATATATTTCTGCAATTTCTTGTAATATCCTTAAAGCCGCCTTTGCGTAGATATTCTATTTACTTTCATAGCCAATAAAAGCCCTTCATTTGACCCTATATTACATCTAATTGAAAGCAATTAAAACGATGCATATAGAAAACAACTCTATACGCAATAAACCAAAAACATAGGTAATGGTCCGTCTACACAACTTTGACGGCTAAGTGCATACAGACAGAAAGGCAACCTGTCCTGTGGGACCTCTTGTTGGATCCCCTGCTGTGGATGTTAGAGGAGATGAAAGTGTTCTGTCAGGCGTTTGCCGACGACATAGTGTTAGTGTTTGATGGAGATACGGGTTTAGAAATAGAGGTCAAGGCAAACCGCATATTAGGAATAATTGACGAATGGGGTGTCAGAAATAAGCTGAAATTCGCGCCACATAAGACGTGTGCCCTGCTCTCGACACGAAAACTAAAATATGACAAGCCACGACTTACAATGGGTAGTGTGGACATCCAGTATTTCGATAATATTAAAATACTGGGTCTTATTATTGACGGCGGCCTGACATTCAACGATCATGTTGGGAACGTTTGCAAGAAGGCAATCGCCCGCTACAAGCTATTAGCGAGAGCAGCCAGAGTAAGTTGGGGGCTTAACCCCCAAGTAGTTAAGACTATATATATCGCAGTTATAGAACCGACTATCTTGTATGCATCAGCAGCGTGGGCACCCACAGCGGAAAAGATGGGGGTCCAAAAGAGGCTTAACACCGTTCAACGGGGTTTTGCCTTGAAGATCTGCAGAGCATATCGGACTGTCTCCCTGAACTCTGCGATGCTGTTGGCTGGGATTCTCCCTCTTGATCTCAGGATACTCGAAGCTTCGAGGCTTTATGAGATCGGGAGGGGTGTGTCGCACCCGGCGGTGTTGAGGGACAGGGAGGTGGAACGAATGGCACCCGCGATTGAGGACCCACATCCGGCAGAGCAGGTAGAGCTGGGGTTCGGCTTGGTAGATGAGGACACCTATGCCGACGTGGTTGACAGCCACGTCCACAGGGTCTATACGGACGGCAGCAAGATTGAGGGTCGCGTCGGAGCCGCCCTTTCCGTATGGAAAGGTGAGGCCGAGACAAAGGCCGTTAAGCTTGCGTTGCCACCGTATTGTACCGTCTATCAGGCTGAGCTCCTAGCGCTCAAAAGAGCAGTAGACATAGCCTGCAAGAGCGGAGCGGCAAAGGTCGGTGTCTTCAGCGACTCCAGATCGGCGCTCCAGGCGGTTACCCTGAGTTCCCGTCATCCCCTGGCTGTGCAAACACGGGCGGCCCTCCGAAACGCTGCATTGCAGAGGCGGGAGGTCTCCCTGTTTTGGATTAAGGCGCACGCGGGGCTTAAGGGGAACGAACGGGCAGACGAGTTAGCCAAGGAGGCCGCTCTGGGGTTGAGGAGGAAACCGGATTACGATCTGTGTCCTGTTTCATTCGTCAAGCGTATTTTGAGACAGGATACGATCAGCGAATGGGATAGGAGATACGATGTAGGAGGAACGGCCGGAGTCACGAAGCTCTTTTTCCCAAGCGCTGCTGCTGCATACAAGGTAGTCGGGAAAATAAACATCACACACCACACCACACAAGTACTGACTGGTCACGGCGGATTCGCCTTCTACTTGAACAGATTCAAGCTGAAGGATAATCCGTCGTGTCTATGTCAGCCTGGAGTTGAGGAGACGGTTCCTCACCTGTTACTCGAGTGCCCAATTTTTGCAAGCAATAGATATGCTATTGAACAAAAATTGGGCATGGCGATGACGGGTGAGAATCTGCCTTCTGCCCTGGGGGACAAGTGTAGGGATGCGTTCCTACAATATTGTAGAAATATTGTAGTCGTAGTCAACCAAAGGAATAGTGTGTGATATTAGTTAGCTCTTTACTGTGATATAGGATTAAGTTGAGTGTTTTTGTGCCGTGTTTTTACCGAATTTTTTATAATAATTTTAATTTTACAGCATTTTTAGCAATTATTGTATAATATTTTAGTCATTTTATTTGTAATTTAATCCAGTATTTTTTATCTTGTTTTAAAGTAGTATGTTATATTGTATTTTTTTTTTATTGTAATTTAATATTATCCATACAAAAAAAATAAATAAATAAAAAGCAAAAAATGTCTCTGGACTATAATCCAGAGGTGGCGCGAACACCCTGTGATGACGGGTGCTTAAAAACAAAAAAAAAAAAAACAAGGTTCTTGACCCTGTGTTAATGACCATATTGAGATCAAATTTTTAATTACGATTCACGAATTCATTGTAAGTTAAAATGCATAATTGGTATTTTCTCATTGCTCGCAAGTGCAACGACTTGTTTTTAGATGCAAACACATAATTAATATCGTATTTCAACGTTGAAGTTGTTTAGGAAATTTACTTATCTGCTTCTATAAAATAAATACCCGTACCTACCGTATACCGAAAAATTGAAAACAATTATAAACAATTTCTTCTCCAAACCATAATGGTTTTCTTCCCGAGCAAAAAATGTATCGCAAATTCGCAAATATGTAAGAAAGGACAAGGTCACAATTACAATATAATATCCTAATTAAATAATCAAACTAAACCGGAAGTACGTATACGGAATAAAGGAAGTGACCGAGGCCAAAATGTCCACTAGGAGTGTCAAAGTAAAGCAATAATTAATATCATTTCTAGATAGACCTTGTCATTGTAAATCTAGACCAAGACTTGTATAATTAAACGTTTTATTGTAAATTACCTTTACAATACATTGAAAGGCTAAAAAACTCAAACATTTATTTATTTAATTAATATTTAATAATAATATTTACCACTGATTCAGAAAGCAGTATAGAGAAGAACCGGCAAGAAACTCCATAGTTGTTCTTTAGCTTAGTCGCTAAATAGTGCTTATTGTTTTGTAAACATTGCGTTTGTTCGTCGAAAGAAACTGTAGTGCATTTTCTGCATATTATAACTTCTTCGCTTCGAACAATGCCTTAACGTTACTAAAATAGAAGAGGTAGGATTATGTATCCGTATTGGCAGTGTGTTATATATGGCGGTGGTGGCTCAGTACTGAGGACTTCTAACTTCAAATCGATAAGTCGAGGATTCGAGACCAGGCAAGCGTTGATGATAATGATTAGAAATTGAGCTTGCAACAAATATCTTGAATCTTCCTTAATATTATCCTGTCCTCATCATCATTCCCAAACTACCCGTGTTAATATTTTGCGCCCCAAAGTATTTTGATAACTCTTGGCGCAAGTGCGTGTAACACCAGTTAGCACCAGAAATAAACCTCAGATATCAAGGTTATTGCGTATTCTTGGAGTCACGCAAGGATGCCCGAATATATCGGGGCATAACAT
The DNA here is from genome assembly GCA_029959065.1 of Colias behrii. Taxonomy (NCBI): domain Eukaryota; kingdom Metazoa; phylum Arthropoda; class Insecta; order Lepidoptera; family Pieridae; genus Colias; species Colias behrii. Next base: position 1,791,577 of record JARWMC010000017.1, on the reverse strand, counting down.
TGAAGATGTTATTGAAAGTTAGAAGAAAAGAAAGAAGGTTAGAGAAATGGCGGGAGTGTTGAAAATTGAAATCACGAGAAAAATTCCGAGCTGATCTGTTCTGGATTAATCCGGATTAATTCACTTCGTTTACCTCGTTTATAGCTCATTATAATACCTTTCTATTATCCTTTTTAAATAGGTCAAGTAACCATTTTTTTATGAACTGACTAGATTTCCGCCCGCGGCTTCGCCCGCGTTTGCAAAGGAAAACCCGCATAGTTCCCGTTCCCGTGGGATTTCCGGGATAAAAACTATCCTATGTGTTAATCCAAGTTACCCTCTATATGTGTGCTAAATTTCATTGTAATCGGTTCAGTAGTTTTTACGTGAAAGAGTAACAAACATCCATACATCCATACATCCATACATCCTTACAAACTTTCGCCTTTATAATATATATTAGAATATTAGATTAGATTAAACTGCTAAATGGTACAAATAATACTAACTAAAGCCTATGGTAGTTTTAAACTTTATAGAATTTCCAATCAATTCGAATTTTATTGCTATATCAGTATATTCAGGATTCTCACTCGAACATCTGCCTGTAATTAAGATCTAGATGGAAAAGTCCATGAATCATTGAATTTCTCATACATTTCTGTGTTAGCTGGGCTTGACGTAGGAGACGTATTTTTAACAGTCTGCATGTCAAGGTCGAAATCGCTTCCGTAGCCACTTATAACCGGACAATCTGGTTTTTAACAAATAGTTACAATCACAAATGAAGGCATAATAAAAATATTGAATGGATTATCAGATTTTTTTAATATGTTTTATAAGCAAGAAGCATACTGTACGTCAATCTTAAAAAACGGGAAAGGGACAATTTCGAAGGTTTTACTTCAATTTTATAGATCAACTTGTTTATTATTATAAGTGGTTATCTATTTTAAGATTTTTATTTAGTCTGCAGCCATTACTTTAATTATAAAAAGTATATATCTGGGCCGGAAATAAGTACTCACGAGGTTTGTATAAAAATTGGCATACGTGCATCGAGCGGTGCAGAATGTTTTCTTTCCAAGAAATGGTCATTTGTTGCAATATCATTCAGGTTTCGTTCAACCGTGTTACTGGGCTACTGCGCTACGAAAATAGCCTTTTTTGGAGTTCAGCCAAATTGTAGCTTTTAGCGTTTAATCGACCTATGACATGGGAGTCAGTGATACAGTGTATTGTGGGGAAAATAGAGAATGGCACACTTAGTAATTTTTCATTGACTAAATTGAAGCGCTTGACCACTATCTCGCCTGATGTTAAACTAAGATGTGGTCTAAATTGGTACGCGCTTCCCTAGTAGGTACCGTCACTTTACGCTAGAAGACCCTTATATTGTACTCGTCGGAGAACAGTCACTATAGCACACAATATAAGCTCGTGCAGCCATTACTTGATGAAATGAGTTTACTGAAGCCAAAGTCGACTAGGGAGGCATCATCATCATCGTCATCACTGAGAAATCTCCAGGATATTAAGCGTCGATAATGTGTCGTAATACTCACAATTAGATTGATTATTTTTTTATTATTGTCCTACTCTGTTAATAGCTTCGCTCATTGTATGCTAATTACCATTCAAATTAAAATAAAAAGTCTGAATAGTGCGGTCTGTGATTATATTGATTAAGTTTGATACTATTTTTAATGATCGTTTTTCCTCAATTACGTCAACGTTACTTTTATAAAATTCTTTAGCGATAAAGCAGTGAATAGGTAAATAGTATATGAGATATTTTAAACGTAAAACTGCCTGTGGAAATTTCTACATAATATTTGCGGTAAATAATTTATTGGATGATTATATTTATATTGGAAACAGCGGTCGGTAAATGGAGAGCATAAAATAAATTACGTTTACGCAATATTTCATTATTTTACATAAGTTGTTAGTGAGAATAGTAACTTTATTGAGAGCCTTTTAAATGTATGGTTATTTATGTTTTATGGTTAAAATTTGAGCTACGTATTTTGCTTATCAATGCATACATTTTTTTGTTAATAGATTATAAATTAATTCATAAATGGCTAAATTATTAAGTATTATGAACATGGGTCACTCACCATTTCAAAAAGTAGGTGAGGTACATTTGAATTTCTTTCTTAATTTTGTAGGAACAGATGCTTACCTATATTTATTAATTTTTTTATCAGAAATACCATTTTCGTATATTTTTCATCACTTATATAGTTACGTACAAAGAAGAGGAACTTAATCTTTTCCATCGTTCAACCGGTTTCAGAATTCAATTCTTATATGCCAATATATTATCTGAGTAATTAGAATTACACAATACAGTGCAAATAAAGACGATATAATTATAATGATTTCCGCTTAATATAATTGTTAACCACGTTATGTAATTGTAATGATCTGCTCTGTTTATGATTTGTTTCATGTAATATTTAGATGCCGAATAGTAAAGATGATCTAGCTCGTAATACAAAGAATTTAGTGAGTTTTTTGGTGTTTTATTACATACTCAGCTTTTAATTATTTATTTTAAGAATAAACTCTTATGTTAATCGATGTTTTGTCAATGTTACACAAATTTCCTTATGAATTATGACGAGGAATTTTAAACCCTTTCCAAATTCAAACAAAAACAACCTAATGATTATCTTATATACAAAATTATCGTGTGTATTTGTAGTTAAACTCCTCCGAAACGTCTTGACCGATCCTCATTAAATTCTGTGTGCATATCGGGTATCAGACAACCATCTATTTTTCATACCAAAGCTAAGTGATAAGACCAAGAAGGCATCATGTTCATCAATTTATATGTAACTTTCTTGATGGTATAATAATTATTTTAATGTTCAACGTGTGCACTGAACACGGCTCACAGTATTTTTTTGACCCTTCTTTTGCGACAGCCTAATTTTATTGAATGAACGTATGGATATATACATGACAAACGCAAGAGTAAAACTCCCATGAAGCTCACTATCATACTTTTCGAAAAAATGCAATCTGAATAAAAAGTACCGGTTTTTTATATAATTCAATTTTTATTTTTTATTAATTTTTCTACCATTATAACACATATTTTTGCTTTGCGAGCGTCAAGGCTAGCCATAGGGCCAATTTTCGATCCATTCGGGGAAGAGCTGTGACTTCGCAATTTCGAGATAATCGCATAAATAACAAAATTTCATTTCTTTTTTTGTGACTGAACTTTTAAGAATTAGCAAATTATTTTTACTTCAAAACATAGTTATATGTATGGACTACTGCCACAAAAAAAAACCAATTGCGAAAAGAGCGGATTTCACGAGATATTAATTTCTGAAAAAGTACCGGTACTTTGACGATTTTTTGGTATAAAATCCTAAATCACACTTTATCAATATTTTTATTTCATACTTTCATATAAAGGTAAGTAGGTACCCCAATTACTATTTTTTTTCTTTATTTATATATACTTATACCACATTATACTATGAAGAGGATCACATAAATTTGTAAGTTTCCTTGTTTGTAAAATTATTAAAATAAACTTGACCTCGAATTTGGCAGGAAAAAATATGTAGCATGGGAGTCTAAGGGAGTGAAATGAAATGTCAAAATGTCTAAACTAAAAATATGTCATTTTCATTTGTTATTGTTGTTTCATTTGTGGCAATTAACTGTGGTCTACCGGTAGACTCAACGAAGTTCGGAATTTTTTGCAGAAATTTAGCCAAAAAATATGTAGCTAATTACAACTGGCACCCCATGACGACGACAATGCACAAAATCCTCATTCACGGCCAAGAAATTATAGAAAACTCGGTACTGCCCGTTGGTGTTTTATCCGAACAAGCTGGAGAGTCCAGAAATAAGTATTGGCGATATGACCGCGAACATCACAGCCGAAAAGACGACAGAAAACACACAATGGAAGACTTATTTCATACGGCATTGGAATCGTCCGATCCAGTTGTATCAAATACACGTTTGAGTATGCGCCAAAACAGCATTAAAAAATTGCCTTTGCCCTCTGCTGTTATCGAAATGTTAAAACCATTTCAATTTAATGAAGAAGAAGATGAACACAACGAAGAAGAAGCAGAATCATATTGTACTGAAATTAAAGACAGTTCACTCATTCTAACAAATGAAAATGACATATTTTTAGTTTAGACATTTTCACATTTCATTTCACTCCCTTAGACTCCCATGCTACATATTTTTTCCTGCCAAATCCGAGGTCAAGTTTATTTTAATAATTTTACAAACAAGGAAACTTACAAATTTATGTGATCCTCTTCATAGTATAATGTGGTATAAGTATATATAAATAAAGAAAAAAAATAGTAATTGGGGTATCTACTTACCTTTATATGAAAGTATGAAATAAAAATATTGATAAAGTGTGATTTAGGATTTTATACCAAAAAATCGTCAAAGTACCGGTACTTTTTCAGAAATTAATATCTCGTGAAATCCGCTCTTTTCGCAATTGGTTTTTTTTGTGGCAGTAGTCCATACATATAACTATGTTTTGAAGTAAAAATAATTTGCTAATTCTTAAAAGTTCAGTCACAAAAAAAGAAATGAAATTTTGTTATTTATGCGATTATCTCGAAATTGCGAAGTCACAGCTCTTCCCCGAATGGATCGAAAATTGGCCCTATGGCTAGCCTTGACGCTCGCGAAGCAAAAATATGTGTTATAATGGTAGAAAAATTAATAAAAAATAAAAATTGAATTATATAAAAAACCGGTACTTTTTATTCAGATTGCATTTTTTCGAAAAGTATGATAGTGAGCTTCATGGGAGTTTTACTCTTGCGTTTGTCATGTATATATCCATACGTTCATTCAATAAAATTAGGCTGTCGCAAAAGAAGGGTCAAAAAAATACTGTGCGGCTGTATGATCATTGAAAGTGATAATAAATAATAAGCATGTTCTACTTAATATATTTGTGTCAATAGCTAGGGTCAAGTGGTGTTTATCTAACGTGTATTGTAATTGTTATTTTGGTATACAGTTCATTATTAATTTAAACTGCGCAAGCGCGTGCGGTAAATCGGAGTCGACGTATCAATAATGTGTGAACATTTTTACTTTTTAGTATCATATTATGAGAACATTTTAGAGCATAAGTAGAAAAATTCGATCACTTTTCTATTCTTAAAAAAATTCTCATTTATAAAGCATATTATTAAAATGCTTTTAATAAGTAGATATGTTGTATACTTTGGTATAAATAAAACTAGACGAAAAAGTGGGGTAGTTTTATGTAAAAGTTTTTTGTAGGTAGGTAGTAGGTACTAATTGGTTTGGAAACAGACGACATAAAAACATACAACTAATCGTTTACTACTATAAATCGACTAGAAAATAGAAATACTTCTTTTATTCTTTTTCATACGATTATTACGTAAACATGTAACACTAAATCGGTACAGCTGTTCGCACGTGATGCCATGACCAAGGGGAATAGGTATTTATTTTTATTTATAGAGAGAGATGGATAAAAAATTGTTACATTTAAAATGTTTCTCTAAGTCTTCAGAAATTGTAGGCTATTGTAAATTGTGATGCATTTTACATGATACATTGGAATAATGTTTATTGATACAGCTTGCAGTTGTTAGTGACGAAACAAAGTGAAGGTAATGTCATAAAATTATAAAATAGTATTCATAAAGTAAAATTCGTTGTCTAAATATTTAAATAATTCAATTTATTTGCTATCCGTCCTAGATGCCCGACGACTGACAAATTAAATGTGTATGTAATTATGTAAACAAACAACAATCCATATTAATTGATTCATGAGCTTGCGCAATATGCGCATTTTGTGTATTTTATTACTAGCTGTGCCCTGCGGTTTTACCCGCAATGCTCCACTCCTGTAGGTATTAGCGTGATGATAGGTATATAGCCTATAGCCTTCCTCGATAAATGGGCTATGTAACACCGAAAGAATTTTTCAAAACGGACCATTAGTTCCTGAGATTAGCGCGTTCAAACAAACAAACTCTTCAGCTTTTTTAATTATTAATTTATTAGTATAGATCCCCTTTTCAAATTTATTAACACGGTAAGCTTTATCGTAAAAGGTACCTATCTTCAATGTATTACATATTATTTGATCCATTTTATAATATGTATTCTCAATTCGCGACGTAGGTATATTCTTAAATTCTTATTTTCTAAAGTACATGCAGTATTTTACCTATGACAGACATTGTACGAAAAGCGTGCGATTGCAAATTATATATATATATATATATATATATATATGTATATATATATATTATTCTGTATTCTGAATAATTAAATAATAATTTGTAAACAATGTTGTATAATGACTTTACTATTTGACTATAATAGTTACGAACTGAAGTTTTAAGGAAGTTTTTGAAGTGAAAGATATAAAGCAGGTCGCCGCATGCGGCTTGACTTCCGTATAGCGATTCAGATAGTCTAATGTCCAATCTATCAGCAAAATTTCAACTCCATCATTTCTGGCGTGACTGATTAACAACACTGATTGACAAACAAATCGCTCAATATTACCTACAAATTTTACTTATCAATTATGTTACAGTAGTAACCTAACGTGGAACTAATCAAATGGTATTTTAATACATTTCAATTAAAAATGACGACTTTTTCTGCGTACGTTAAGTAATGTATTCCTATTAAATCGTGTAATTAACATAAGAATACATTAATAGTAGTATAAAAACTAACAGATAAACAATTTCTTGGTTTATTGTATGAAATTCAAATAACATACAAATTCTCAGTAAATGAAAATACAAATTCTCAGTAATCCTTTTATATTTAAATATTATGCATGTACAAGTAAGTTTATTATCTACATATTATGGATTGTTAATTTTAACTACCTATATAACATATAATCACCTACTGTTTTTCTTTTACTTTTTAAATTATGTATTAGCTCTTAATTTAACCACCCAGAAGACCGTTCTGGTGCTCCAAGCGTTGCAAGTCGAGGGGACTACTGAAAACCGGCGCCTCTCCTCTAACACCACAGACTAATAATAATATACTACGTATCTAACACGGAGAGGCAAATGCTGAGTAGTCCACCTAATCACGAATACGATATTAAGATATTTGAATGTATTTATTGTATTTTAAGATTTAATTTTTTTTTCCATGTAAAGTGTTTAATTATAAGTCAAAAATTTGTAAAAGTATTTGTGATTAAACGTATTTTCTTTCTTTCTTTCTTTCAAATAAATCAGTACAAAGTAATTTATATATTTGATATATTTCAATTTTCAGTAAGTGCCCGCGTGAGCTCTTTGTCCGTACGTTGTGTATTTTGGGAAGTTTCACTGATCTCCTTGTTTCTGATTCATCTTTTGTTTATATGTCTGCTTTTAAACACCCTTTACTTATATTTTCATCTGAAATTAAATTTTGACCTTAATTTTGACGCAAAGTTGAAATTATGGTATTTTGGTTGTTTTTTAATTGTTCCTCCAAAGTCTAAATGAAGCATTTTATTAGTTTATATACACTGGTACTGTAGTCTATTAATTATATTAAACAGTGATCAAATATGTAGTTACGGAAACGAAGTTTTTCTACTGCGCTGAAAAATATCCACAATTGAGTTCCTTTGATAGTTCTCTTCATAAATATAAAATTTTCTTTATAATTGGAATGTTCCATTAAAAGTAAAGCGTGAATTACAACTAAACACTTTGTCCTAAATGATCTAATTGTAATTTGTAACAACGAGATGTTTGCGCAGATTCCGATCCATTGCTTTGTTGAGATGATTACACACATGCTCTGAAGTCATCGAGATATATGTACTACTAGAGAGGTTATTCCAAACAAAAACATTGCGCGCGGCCGATGTGGTGGGGTACGTGTGGAACGAGCGAGGCGTGGCTTCAAGTTCAAAGATTAAGCAATGCGTGCAGATGCGACACATTGTGCAATCTGTTTACTCGGTACTATCTGGTGGTACTGATACTAGGGAATTAATAAAAAGAGGATTTTATATTAAACTATGTATTTTAATTTCCTTTAAATAATATCAATTTAGTAAGCTTTTGTCGTTTTGTGTAGTAATCAATAGTTTTATCAGTTTTTGCTTCATGATGTAATCGAATTTTGGAGTATTGGTTTATAATAGCCCTAATCAAATGGATACGATGATTCAATGTTGATGGCTGATTCAGTGAATGTTGGGTTAAATTTGAAAATACTTCTTTCCCGATGAAATATTTCAGGGTGTTTGCCGTTATATAATTGTAATCATATTTAGAGGCCAGACCTTTCCTTTCATAGGCGGCTTGTGACAAAGGCGGCTTGTGTCAAAGGCCTCGGCGATATCATTTAACAACATAATGTGTACTTTAGGCAAACTTGTAATAAGATCTATTTTACTTTCTTATTAGTCCATTTGACAAGGATATTGGTTAAGATACCTATTGGAATAATTTTATTATTATGTATGTACTTATTAAATCCGCGAATAAAAAAAAATTTTAGTCGCGAATATAGAAATTGGGTCGCATTTTTTTAATCCGCGAATAGTGAAAACGCGAATAAAGGAAGCGCGATTAAGGAACTTTTACTGTATTAGTTTCTGTGAATGTTGTGTTTATTTGTAATTGTTGTGCATAATAATTTATAAATCCTATTGGAACAACTGTTGATGAACCTTTTTTTAATAAATAAAAATAGGTACTTAAATAAATACATATTACTTAATATAACCTACCGTTTTACTTTGCGTAGTCGGGTAAAAGTATAAATATTTAGGTACTACACCACGGTAATCTTTCCTAGTATATATTGTATATTCATAGTTAAAAAATCCAGTTACATTTTTTTAACAGACTCATCGATAGTGTCACGTCTGTGCTGTTAGTCTATAAAAAATGGCGCGAAACGCAGAACGCGTGGTGATTTTTCGCAAAATGATAACAATATTAGTAAAATGCATGACTTACTCATAATAAGGAAACTTACTGGTGAAAAGTCACTCCTCGGGCTTTGTTTGTATTATAGGAACTGTTAAAACAATATCTTAGCACACACGAAGGCATTTTGAACAGAGCAATAACACGTGTTGACGCGGCAAGCGGGGAGCACAGTCCGGCACAGACTAATGAGACTCGTGACTTTTGACTCTAGCTCGTTGTAAAGAGAGTGTAGTAGCGATCGCCTCTCTAGTAGTACATATATCTCGATGTCTGAAGTCCACGATTCTACTCGTGTTTCAGTAGATATACTCGCAGTTTTACTTATTGTTTATACTTTATGGTATGATATAAGATCAGATAAAATATACTTTATTACTAGTAATTGAAATATATGCCATATTCTTAGTTTTCAATTGGGTAACGTAAACGAGCTAAGCTTTATGATTTGATAGATATTTAGATACCTGCAAAGGGTGTAATTTTTCTTCTGTCTGTTGATAAGGATATACAAGACTTTTCATATTATCTAGCGAGGATAATTAAGAGCTTTATCTTATCATGTCATTAATTTCAACGCAATTAGATTCACATTTCAAACTTAACTTTGATCGTGTGTCATCAGAAGAAAGGAAACCAAAAGGAAACCCTTTTACATTGACAGAATTTATTATCTATGATTAATTATAAATCTTCATAACTCAGAGAACATAATATGTATAACTGTATGACTAATCTCTATGGATATAGTGCACCCAAGTGCACCCAAGTGCACCTGTGTTTGTATACTTACCTACTCATGCTCTATTGTCCCTTGTCGTGGTATAAGTAGTTTCTATCGAGATAAACCACTGAGAATTAAATAATTATTTAGTACAGAGTTTTAAGTAAAGGATTATTTGTTAGAATTGGTAAAAATGACTTCTACGCCTGTTTCTGGACACTATTATGCCCAATCTGTTCAATACTCTGGGAGAAAGAATAAAAAAAATATGTTTCACTACAAATTTATGAATATATTTAATAGAATATTTAATAAATGTAAAACAGTATTACAGACATATATAAAGTAGGTACAAAGTTCTATAAAGAGCACTTGAGGGCCCGTAACCTATCCTCACCACACGTGTCTCCAACTCGAGATATTAAAACATTTCCGACAAAACAATAATAATTCCATAGAGACAATTAAATAGCACGTGTTTTAACCAAGCAAACAAACTGTCCTTCACACAGTGCGTAGTTGCTAAATACGCTATTGTTATATCCTTGTTTTATGATGGACTAGATAAGAGACAGCTGGTACGGTCATACGGAGTTTAAAGTTTTGTTTTATATGGAAAAGTTTTATTGTACTAGAATGGATTAGTGCTATAGACTAAAGTTTAATCATCAGAATACAATATAGGTCATATTTTAAAGGAAATACTAAATGTAGTTCTTTAGTAGTTCTTATATCCTAGTATAGTGATGAAATGCAAAACATATTTTGAGCTTTAAAATTAGTAGCATAAATTTCTAGAATTCCGCATAAAATATTCCTGTAAAATTTGAAGTCGATTAGTTAAAAACGTTAGATAAGGGCTGTAGGAATGTCAAGTTTGCATTTTTACTCCATTTCCTTTGATCTTTATGAATATTGTATTAAGGACTTAATTTGAATGCAAAGGACTTATGGTAATTAAGGAAACAGTTTTGCCGTCAATGCGCAGTTTATTTTGTATGTTTACTTTGAAATAATGATTATAATCTTGAGTGAGCTAATCTCCTTTATAACTTTATTATGACACACTTGTAAATTGCTATTTTGTACATAGTATAGTGACTTATATGATACCAGCTTTCCGCCCGTGGCTTTGCCGCGTAGTTAAAAGAAAAACCCGCATAGTTCTCGGTCCCATGGGAATTGCGGAAAAAACCTATGCTATGTGCTTTCTCAAGTTTCAAGCTATCTCTGTACCAAATTTCATCCAAATCGGTTCAGACCGGATTACTTTCGCATTTATAATATTAATTAGGATTCATATTGTGTAGGTTTTTCCGAATGAGGTATTTGTGGACATGAATCATTTATTTTTATCAGCGCTTTTGAAGGAAATAAATATATAAATAAATAGGAGTCATCCCGGAAATAGTTTAATACAGTAAAATGGTATGTGATCCTCAATCTATAATAATAAAATTTTATTATCCAGGATTTGAATGTCAAACTGAATCTTCTTGTATAAAAAAAACGAGGGTTGTTACTCTTTCATATATCAAAAACACATGCTTTCGCTTATTTTAACTTAATTTAAAAAATGATAATAATAAATCGCTCTTTTTATCTGTGATTATAAATGTTACATAATGGCTTGACTCGTTAGTGATACATCGCGTAATCATATAAATAATAAACGCTTATTATAATTATGCGCCTGAAGGTCTCGTAAGTCTTAAAAAACTTTGTAATACATACTGGAAAGTATTCTTTCCGAAGTTTTTTATCCTGTTTAAAAAAGTTTATAGTTAGTCGTGTATCTTCATTGCTTTGGTCCACACAGTATTTTTTTCTCATTTGGTATACAACTGTGGAAGTGGGGGTGGATAGGACACTGCCTTAGGAGGCCGGAACATAATATAGCAAAAACAGCTTTAGACTGGACGCCCCGAAATGGTCGTAGAAGAAAAGGTCGTCCCCCTGCACCGTGGAAGAGATCCGTAGTTTCTGAACTAAATAAAATCGGCCTGTCGTGGCAAGAAGCCAAAGCAAAAGCCCAAAATCGACGTGACTGGAAAAAGTTTACTGAGGCCCTATGCTCCTCGAGGAGTTAAAGGAACAATCATCATACAACTGTAGGTAAAGTCAATATTATATATGTACATGCTAACTATTTAATACTCGAATTTATAAGAAACTCGAAAAAAATGCAAAGGTCTGGTCTGGTCTGAAGTCTGAACTACACTTTTAATAGTTATAGCAGGATTGTAATATCAAGGTTGTAGTTTCACGGTCATATGAATGAGAAATGTACTTACATTGTAGTTTATTTACTATCAATACACGCAAATCTGATTATACAAAGATCTAGAACGAAATTATAACTGGAATCTGGACCCAATGATGATTTATAGTTGGCTAACTGCTCCAGGAGAGTATTTCAAGTGTACCTTTATTGTATTACTAGCTGTGCTCCGCGGTTTCACCCGCATTGCTCCGCTCCTGTTGGTCTTAGCGTGATGATATATAGCCTATAGCCTTCCTCCATAAATGGGCTATCTAACATCGAAAGAATTTTTCAAATCGGACCAGTAGTTCCTGAGATTAGCGCGTTCAAACAAACAAACAAACAAACTCTTCAGCTTTATAATATTATAAGTATAGATATGTACATATTTCTTTAATAGTTATAACTTTATAAGTATTGGTTATAATTGCTCGATAAAATTTAGGTATTTTTAAAGTGAAACTTCTTCAGGCGCATTGAGAGTAAAATTTCAAGGTCTCGTCATGGCAATACCGTCACGTCATAGAGTAAGGCGATTTTGGTATCTTTGAATCAAGCCAAAGAAGTTTCACTTCTAACACGTGTGCTCGGCACACACGCTCTTTTTTTATAATTATTTTATTTATATTGGTAATCTGACTCATAGTTTTCAAGGTATAAATCAATATTTAGTTTAATTTAGTAGGTATGCAGTATGCACAGGAAAATTTCCTGATATATTCAATACAGACTATTCAAATTTTTCCTATTTTGCTTACGTCAATTTTCCAGCGGTATTTTAACATGAATACGTAATACAAATTGATATTGTTAAGGAATTTAGCGGTATATTTGCTATCAGTGCAAGTAACAAATAACATCCTTAAGTGTTAAGGAAATCGATTGATAGTATTGTAATGAGTGTGAATTTTGTGACAATATTGTCCTTATTAACGGTGCTTTATTAACGTTTATGTTAGTTTAATTAAGGTATTAATTAATATTTGTAAGTGATTTTCGAAAAGATCTCATCGACTGTTAAAAATATTAACGAACTAGATTTCCGCCCGCGGCTTCGCCCGCGTTTTCAAAGGAAAACCCGCTTAGTTCCCATTCCCTTGGGATTTCCGGGATAAAACCTATCTTATCCTAGGATCATACCTATGTGTAAATCCAAGTTACCTTCTATATGTGTACCAAATTTCATTGTAATCGGTTCAGTAGTATTTGCGTGAAAGAGTAACAAACACACACACATACTCACAAACTTTCGCATTTATAATATTATAGTAGGATTAAACGCGGATTAAATAACTTATCCCTGTAAGGTCTATAACGTTCGCCAAAAAATCAAACAAAATGTTAAAAAATAGACATTAAAAATGTAGTTAGGGTTTTGAAAATGTAAAATATACGTAGGGTTTTAATCCATCAGGCCCCGGAATCACAGACACAATAGAAAATCTATTGTGTCGCGGTCGGATCTGGCCGCTCGGTGGTTGAGAGGTTAAATATTCCCATGAGGGTAGAGCTGCCGCAGATGGGGTCACGGACGAATTCTACCTATACCCGTGGCCCTGTCGTTGATGCGGGTTGACGGAACACAGTGGGGTTTTGGTCGGTAGAAATCCGACATAACCCACGGCCTCTTCCCCGGAGGCCGTGGGTATCTATGCAAGATTTCCCCACTTACAAAAAAAAAGGGTTTTAAATATTACTTCCATTACCTATAAACTACCCACATCACACTTGAAATAGCCCCTGAAATGAAATTTGTTACCAAAAAATCGCTTTGTAACAAAATTTATTTGAGTAATCAAGTAAGTTTTTTAAAGAAGTGGGTTGGAATCATGAAAATAACTTGCGAGTCTCCTGCCCATAAGATATCTCGCTACCAAATTTTGTATTTATATCATACTAAAACCTTCCTCTTGAATCACTCTATCTATTAAAAAAAACCGCATAAAAATCCGTTGCGTAGTTTTAAAGATTTAAGCATACATAGGGACATAGGGACAGAGAAAGCGACTTTGTTTTATACTATGTAGTGATAACTATTTATGCAATATTTTAGATATTTCCTGTTTAGTCTGTATACCCTCTCGTGTTATAATATAAACAAACTTATGTTGTATTTCTACTCTAAATCCTCCATAAGTTTATGTTTACCTGATAGAGATCGCTCAGTACCGATAAGGCCGGTTTTTAAGCTCAACATATTCATATTTTAGTTTCAGCAACTAAAATTGTTGTTATTGTTAAAATTTTTATCACCAACTTTCCGCCCGCGGCTTCGCCTGCGTGATCAATAGAACACCCGCATAGTTCCCTGCAATTTTCGGACTAAAACCTGTACCTGTCCATATCCTGTCTCAGGCCTCAAACTACCTATGTACCAAATTTCATCCAAATTGGTTCATTGGTTTAGGCGTGACGAAGAAACAAACACACAGAGAGAATTTTCTCAATTGTATAATTGAAGATTAGTAGGGATTATATAACATTTAATCGAGATAGTTCCACAGATATAATGATTTTCTTCAACGCAGATAACGTGTGAACTGTGACGTCACGAAGGCGGCTTCACCAATGTCAAGGGTAATACAATACTGCACTGGCACTAGAGTAATATCGGTTACTGTATAATTGATTCTTATTCGCCTTGAAAACTATCTAGTATTCCTGGAGTAATTAAGCGAATTGTTGTATGGAAGCTTTTGTTACATGGGGCAGTTTATCTAATTTCGTATCGTATATATGACTTAGAGAAATAGTAAATATGTATACTTAGATTCTTTCTTAGAGAAATTGACTTGTTTAATTGCGACGTTTTTGTAGTATCGTGATAAGAAATTAATTGGATTCGTTAAATGGAAAAAAATATGCAAAATGCAATCTCAGCGTCATTATACAATTAACAATCAAGTATTTGGAGTTTTTTCCTATAATAATTCTTCATTTATTCACTTACGTCAGCTTTTACTGAGTAAGTATGCGATACCTAATTGTAACCAGCATTTACGCATGTCTATCGATTATAGTGATACTGATATTATATTCTTTCTAGTAACAACAGAAATAAATAATAAGTATTTTAATATAAATTATCTATTAAGAAAGCTCCACGTCTTTACTCTTTACTATTCCAGAACATTTACACGTGATAGTCGTAAATCTTTGTAACGAGGAGAGATGAGAGGCGCGTAGAGGTGAGGTGTGTAGAGGAGAGGTGAGGTGAGGTGCAGAGGGGGCAAGACATTTGGCTATGCGTTGTAAATTGAGACGGGACTGTACCGAAGGGGATTCACCGATGTCAAGACAAAGCTCTCTTGTTCTAGTTGTGTACCATGGAAAATTCCCTACGGTGAATCCCCTGACGGTAAAGTCCCTGAGAGGCGAGTTGTTAGAGGAGAGGTGCGGTCTTGCCTCCGACAGTTGGTTTTAAGGAGCGATAGCGTTAACACTGTAATATTTTATCTTTTATAAGAAAGTATTGTGAGTGAGTTATTTAGTGAAAAGACACTGTTATCTGTTTAATTACTTGATATTGTTATTATAGACTTAGATTGCATAAGAAAAGTGTGTTCTAAACAGATATACCTTGACTGTTATATGTAAGCTGGTATTGTGAACTACTTATAGTGAGTGATCTGCGATTAAAGACAGATTAATTAATCAAAGTGTTTTATTTATATCTTTTGGACATTATATTTGTTGGCAGCGGTGGGATGAAGAGGTCGTCAGGAAACGGCCGCTTCGTGCGGATGAAACGTCCAAAAGCTTATCAGGATCAAGTAAGTGATGAAGATGAGGAGGTTCTGTATCGTAATGTCGTCGAGTCTATTGTGACTAAGAAGCTAAATGATCTAGCGTCTGAAAAAATGACCAAATCTAAGAACAGTGAAGTGAATGCAGACCGTCTTATACCGGATTTTGATCCAGAAAGCAAAGACATGAATGTCACTAGTTGGATCAAAAAGATTGAACAACTTGGAGAGATCTACAAGTGGAGCGATGAAGTGAAGTCCTTTCATCTACAATCAAAATTACAAGGACAAGCTCGCACTTGGTTCAACCGATTGGACTCATACGAGTATTCATGGAGTGAATGGAAGACGAAGCTAACTAAAGCTTTCCCTAGATATCATGACTATGCGTCACTCCTAGATGAGCTTATAAATAGGAAGAAACAAGCGGGTGAAAGCATGACTAAGTACTATCAAGAGAAGCTAGCAATGTGCTACAGATGCCAAATAAGTGGGCAAGCTGCTGTTTCGTGTATCATCCGGGGTCTCCCCTTAGAGCTGCAAGCTAATGCTCAAGCATTCCAGAGTGGCAGCCCGGATGACCTATATGAAGGATTTTTGTCCGCTTTAGACAGTTACAAACCCTCAGAAAAGCCTAACTCTACATTGATACCTCAATCTTCAAGAATTATTAATAAAGGACATTATGTGAGCATACAGAGAATGGTTGCAAAGAACAATGGAACCCAAGATCCATCCCAAATTTGCTATCGGTCGCGGTGTAAGGAACCCGGGCACACAGCACCACAGTGTACTGGGCACATAGCTAATCGGTGTGCAGAAAAGACAGGTGGAGAAATGACTAAGAAAATACAAATACTAGCAGAAACAAAAAATTCATTTGTGAAAACTGTATGTGTAAGCAACATATTGACAAAAGCATATATTGACACAGGGAGTGAGGTGAATGTCATGTCATTGACCGCAGCAGAAACATTGAATTTGAAACTGCAACCCTCATTCAAGCGACTAAGTGGTTTTACTGGTGCACAAGTTCAAGCAAAAGGAGAGGTGAATTTTGACATAAAAGTTGATCAGATACAAATGAATAATGCATTAGTTGCAGATGTAGAAATGGGAAGTATAGCTCTCATTATTGGACAAACAATCTTGAACCGAAGCGATATCAACTTGAATGTTTCTCAACTGAAAGCTGAATTAAGCATGAATAATACTAACCCAGTGAACACTATCTGTGCTATTGAGGCAACTGCAAGTTATAAGGTATTGCTGGAAGAAGATATAACAATCCCAAGAGGTGATAGCTTGGTGAAAGTTTACATAGAAGACAAACCAATAGGCATGATGTGTTCAAGATCAAGACAGTTCAGCCTTGGGGAGGTGGAGTATGCAATAGCAAGTAGCCTGATTCGAGATGGTAGCGGTTATGTGAGAGTCTGCAATCTTGGGAGCGCAGAGATTCACTGGAAGAGGGACAGTACTATATCAAGGGCGGAGAGGTGTGATGCTGTGGAGGTTTCAGAGGTGAGCATACTTACTGTTAAAAGCTGTGAGTTAAGAGGTGAGGAGAGTATTGGTGGTGTTGATATTGCTGACATTGACATAGGAGAGGTTGATAGCATTCAGAGGCATGAATTGATTACTTTATTGAAGTCATATAGTGATTGTTTTGCTGGTTCTAATAAGGATATAGGTTGTACTAATTTAGGTGAAATGCAGATTAATTTGACTACAGACAAACCTATTAATAAGAAACCATACCGATTAGGACATAGCGAGAGACAGATAGTTAGGAATAAGGTATCAGAAATGTTAGAAGGTAATATAATTCGAGAATCGACGTCACAATATGCTTCTCCAATTATTTTAGTCCGAAAGAAAAATGGAGATTATCGGTTGTGTGTAGATTATCGCGATCTAAATGCTGTCACTGTTAAAGAACGGTTTCCACTGCCACATATTGATGACCAAATCGCCTGTTTAAATGGTAAATTCTGCTTTACAAGTCTAGATTTGTACTCAAGTTACCATAACGTATCAGTAAGTCTTGATTCTATACACAAAACAGCTTTTATTACGCCGGATGGTCTGTTTGAATTTATGAAGGTTCCATTTGGTTTAGCAAATACCCCTGCCGTGTTCATGCGCATTGTTCAAAAACTAGTTAATTCCGTAAATAGTAACGATATAATAGCATTTATCGATGATATATTATTGTCAACGTCAACAACTACACAAGGAATAGATCTACTTCGAAGATTTTTGATAAAATTTCGAGATTCTAACCTAAAATTAAATATGTCAAAATGTTCCTTCCTTAAATCACAAGTGACATTTCTAGGGCATGAAATTAGTGCTGAGGGTATAAGACCCGGTAACTATAAAATCGAAGCTGTTGCTAATTTTAAACAACCCGAAAACGTTCGCGAAATTCGTCAATTTATAGGGTTATGTAGTTATTTTCGGAAATATATTGCTGGGTTTGCCATCATTGCTAAACCATTGACTAATTTAACAAAAAAAAATCAGCCTTGGAGATGGGACAGTGAACAAGCCGATAGTTTTGCTAAGCTCAAAGAGAAATTGTGTTCTAGACCAGTTCTCGCGATATTCAATCCAGCACAAAATTGCGAGGTTCATACTGACGCTTGTAAAAACGGCCTAGCGGGTATTCTCTTTCAAAAACAGGAAAATGGAGAATTAAAACCTGTTTATTTTTATAGTCGTGTGACTACTCGGGAAGAATCTTTTTATCACAGTTATGAATTAGAGACGCTTGCGGTTGTCGAGTCTTTAAAGTATTTTAGAGTATACATTATAGGGAAACCGGTTAAAATCGTCACAGACTGTTCAGCAGTTCGTTATACATTATTAAAAAAAGAGATCGTTCGGAGAATAGCGCGATGGTGGTTAACAATTCAAGAATACGATCTGAGTATAGAATATAGGCCACAAGAACGCATGCAACACGTCGATGCATTAAGTCGGAGTCCGATACAACTAGAAACAAATGAATGTGATCCCATCCCTAATCAATTTGACACTATAAATATCAATCAGATATCGGCGAATGATTGGTTTTTGACAGTACAAATGCAAAATAGTAAACTTCATAATATTATTGAACAGTTAAAACATAATAATTGTAGTACAGAGGTGTCTAGTAATTACAAAATTAAAGATGAAAGATTATATAGAAAAACACTAAATGGAGACAGGTTAGTTGTGCCCACATTTGCTCGTTTTAAAGTGTTACAAAAGTTTCATGATCAAATCGGTCATGTAGGCTTGAAAAGATGTAATGAAGTTATTAAAGCAGATAACTGGTTCCCAAAAATGACCCGCTTTATTAAAAAATACATTAGTTCATGTATAGAATGTGCATATAGTAAAAATGACTATGGTAAACGAAGTGGTGAGTTACACCCAATACCAAAACCTAATGTTCCCATGGCCACAATTCATATTGACCACTTAGGGCCTTTTGCTAAGACAAAGAAAGGCTATCAATACTTACTTATGATGGTAGACTCTTTCTCTAAGTTTCTTGTAGCACGACCATGTAGAACAGTGAATTCAGTAGAAACATTAAACATTCTTAGGGATGTGTTTAGTTTATTTGGATATCCAAAGCGTATAGTCTCAGACCGTAATCTTGCTTTTACTAGTAGAATTTTCAAAGATTTTACAGCAAAACATCAGATACATCATACTTTGAATGCTATAGCTTGCCCTCGTGCGAATGGCCAGGTTGAACGCTATAATCGCACTATTTTAGATGCGTTAAGGACTAGTGCTAAAGATGAAAGCATGTGGGTTGATTGTTTGCCTGATGTTGTCTGGGGAATCAATAACACCTTGAATGAAAGCTTAGGTTACCACCCTTATGAAATTATGTTCAGTCAAAAGGGTCGCCTTTTACCTAATTTACATGCAAATTGTGATGAAACAGACACGGTGGAACAGAAGCGGGAGAATGCTAGTAAGAATTTAAAGCGAAAAGCTGAAATAATGAAAAAGCAATATGATAGTAGACATAAAGCAGAGAAAGTATTTAGTAAGGGGGATTTGGTTTTATGGAAACAGGCACCTAGTGGTGGTCATGTTAAAGGTGTAAATACTAAATTACAAGTTTTATACTCAGGACCTTATACTGTTATTAAAGTGCTAGGCAATGGTCGCTATGAAATTAAAAGTATCAAAGGAATAAGAGGCTATAAAAAGTTCACTGGTATAGTGGCTGCAGATTCTCTTAGAGCTTACACTTCTGTTCCCCAAAATAGTGATTCTAGTAGTGATGAGGAAGTTGTAACTAGGGATGATCTTATAGATTTGCTGGAGAGCTGCAATTTTGGTGCACCAATTGCGGTGCAATTGTTACAGGATGACCGACTGTAACGAGGAGAGATGAGAGGCGCGTAGAGGTGAGGTGTGTAGAGGAGAGGCGAGGTGAGGTGCAGAGGGGGCAAGACATTTGGCTATGCGTTGTAAATTGAGACGGGACTGTACCGAAGGGGATTCACCGATGTCAAGACAAAGCTCTCTTGTTCTAGTTGTGTACCATGGAAAATTCCCTACGGTGAATCCCCTGACGGTAAAGTCCCTGAGAGGCGATTTGTTAGAGGAGAGGTGCGGTCTTGCCTCCGACAGTTGGTTTTAAAATTTAAGGAGCGATAGCGTTAACACTGTAATATTTTATCTTTTATAAGAAAGTATTGTGAGTGAGTTATTTAGTGAAAAGACACTGTTATCTGTTTAATTACTTGATATTGTTATTATAGACTTAGATTGCATAAGAAAAGTGTGTTCTAAACAGATATACCTTGACTGTTATATGTAAACTGGTATTGTGAACTACTTATAGTGAGTGATCTGCGATTAAAGACAGATTAATTAATCAAAGTGTTTTATTTATATCTTTTGGACATTATATCTTTATGAATTATTTTTCTCTCACGTATTTTATTAAATCGTCGACCTTGCCAGGCATCTCTTGACCTATATCTATCCATAGGTTATTTAGTAAAACTATGAAATATTACGTACTAGCCCGCATAATCCCCGTATCCGTGGGATCTCCAGAATGAAAACTGTCCTGTGTTTTTCTCGGGTCTCAATGGCTAATTGTTATGTGGCTATACCTTCCTATTATAATGAACTCTATGGTGTACAACATAATGTCGATATTGCATTGATATGAAATGCATGGGGTTACGGACCATGCTATGGTTTATATTCCTTGAGTCAGTAGCTCGATGATATAGTCTCGGTACTACCATCGACCGCGCAAGGTGTGCGCACTGAGTCATTATTTAATATTATTTCACATATCTACCTAATTATAATTAATTATGGAGAGTTATTTAATCCATCAGTCCTCGGAATCACAGACACAATAGAAAATCTATTGTGTCGCGCCCCGATCGGGCCTTACGGTGGTCAATGGGTTAAATTTTCCGACATATATTATAAAGGCGAAAGTTTGTAAGGATGTATGGATGTATGGATGTTTGTTACTCTTTCACGTAAAAACTACTGAACCGATTACAATGAAATTTAGCACACATATAGAGGGTAACTTGGATTAACACATAGGATAGTTTTTATCCCGGAAATCCCACGGGAACGGGAACTATGCGGGTTTTCCTTTGCAAACGCGGGCGAAGCCGCGGGCGGAAATCTAGTTATTTATATTTTTAGGTTATTGATTTGTTATATATAGTTAACTAATTGCAAGGACACGTAAATTAGAAAGATAGTTTCTGGGTAATTAGGTATAATAAGACGAAGTGAAATTTTAATGGATTGAAAAATATTTCTCATTAAGTACTTAATCGTAATTATGTTAATTTTTATTGTGTTTGAAAATAATTAAGAGTTGCTAAGTTAAATCAAGATAATGCGTTTATAAGTTTACAGCTGGTTTTATGTCTTCAATAAAAAAAAATACTTTTGAGTAATTTTACATACAAAGACCAAGTTACATAATTACTAGGTAGGTACCTAGGAATATTTTAAAATTTCTATAAAGTAGTAACGTGATTAAATCATAGCTAGATATTACAGTCTGTATCTTTATTATTATTAACTTTTCACACAAATAAAAAGTAATTAGATACCTACCGACTGTGTCACATTGTGTTAAATTTCCCGTAAAATTTTACTTTTATTTTATCGCTATTCGCTATAGCTTAATTTGCATAATTAACTAACATAAAGGAGGTATTTCTGTTTCAAAATAATAGATAAATACTTACCTGACGCAAAGTGGCAAAGGTATTTGTCAAATTTAATATATTCGTCCCAAAATTTATAATATTATTGTATGCATCGAGGACGTCGTTATCAGCGTATTTCACGTTATTTTATAACAAAAACTTTGTGGTCTGAATAATAATAAGCGTATTTTGCTCGTATGCAAATTCTATACGAATTGAATCGCTTAAATAAGTAGTTTTTTCATGATAATAATTTCATTATTTACTTACTATGTACGTACGTAATAATGAATATGACTTTAAAATATTATATTCTTTACGCATTCACCTCCGCGTTAATAATTAAATTTAATATTTACTCCACGCCTGACTATCGCCAGTTTTGTTTGCCTATTTTAAAATTTCATATTGTTAAACTCGAACACGCGGCTTCACACCATCATATGATTTACTATAACTAAGTACGAACCAAACTAAATAATTTACTAACCAAACAGAGTTGAATTTCTGGTGTTCCAGTAATGTATGAATATCACAACACAAAACTTTTCACTGAATGGCGGGAAAAAAGTATGCACGCGCGTAATGTTACGCGCGCCACGGATGCGGGCTGAAACTAAACTGACGTACGTACGACTTCGAAGTTCGAATCGAAGTTCGACTGGCCGACCGGAGTCCGGACACTTTTTTTAATCAGTGGGTTCCCGCGCTGGCAAAGGGAACGCGTTCTCGATTCTAAGGCACGTGTCACATTATTTGTTATTGTTAGCGATCTGTTTATGTTACTAAATACTTGGTAATTACTTGACGATTTGAGGCACCAGAAGAACCTGTTTGATGCACGTGATGGCGACAGGTTTGTGCGTTTATTATTATTTTTTGTTTTATTTCTTGCGATCGGTGTGTCTATACGAAATGTCAATATTATTGTTTCGTGATCCGTGAGGATATTGTTATAATCAATAATCAAGTAATGTAAACACCAAAATCTACACATTACCTAAGTAGGTATGTATGATTATGTACAGAAGAGTATGTAATTATTAATTGATGAAGTTTTCTTGAAATAAAATCTTCTTACACCAAGATTTATAATACATACAGTACACAAAGGAACACAAGGCCCCATACTTACGGTTCTTTCGCCTAATGTGATCGTACGATCAATCACGAAAAAAATCAACCAATCACAATGGAAAGAGGATCTCACCCCATGCATTCAAAAAATTTTAACCAATTGTAAGGCTTGCTTGCAATTCTGTATGGTGTGGTACAGTTAAATGGTTTTTATAGAAAATCAATAGCATATAACAAGAAAACAAAATGTTTGGTACAAAAACATTATACTTAGGGCCGATTTTTCAATCCCGAGATAAACAGTCTAATAACTACCCCTCGAATAGATTTATTCAATTATTTATCTAACTCATAACGGCTCGCCTATTTTTCAATCGTGATTTATTTGATGAATAACTATCTGACCAAATATTTCCATATTGGCAGCTCTGCTCTCGGAGTGGCGAAACAAACATATTAAATTAGTCAGGTTAGAGCGGGATAGAGTCAACTCTTGCAATTTGTCAACAACCGTCATTATGACTCACGTCAGGAGTGCATTTTAAGTTTGTCTTGTATTGCTCTTTCTTCTATGATTGTTGATTGTTGTTTTGATTCGAGTAAAGAGTTTGGTTATATTTGTGTTTCAATTTATATATTTTACGATGGAAACGACATACTTAAAGGCAGCGTTCGGCAAATTTTCAATGGCATGGTCATCAGTACTATCAAAAACATCAATTTCAATATGATTTTAATTGATAATAATTATAAAGAAAGAGGTTTAATTGTTAATAATTCTACGCTCTATGTTATGACATACCAAAATATCCCAAATTTGACGCGTCAGTTGTCAACTCAAACGCCTAACCATCGAATAGCGCGCTATCTGGCCGTTGGAGCGGCAAATAGATTTATTCCTCAAATAACGTAGTTATTCGATAGATAAGTCCTATTCGTCTATTGAAAAATTGAATATTTTGTTAACTGAAGAATAAAGTCTATCTAGCTGTTTATCTGGGCATTGAAAAATCGGCCCTTAGTTTGTTTAAATAATATGTTGGCGTGAACAGAAGCGGTTTAGGTATGTGGTTTATAATGTCAACAATGCAATACCGGCTTTAGCAAATATGTATATTAATTTTTAGCATTCACGGTGACATTTTCCTGTTGGTACATATTTATATTTTATACCATGTTGTATAATCTAATATATATTATAAAGGCGAAAGTTTGTAAGGATGTATGGATGTATGGATGTTTGTTACTCTGTAAAAACTACTGAACCGATTACAATGAAATTTAGCACACATATAGAGGGTAACTTGGATTAACACATAGGATAGTTTTTATCCCGGAAATCCCACGGGAACGGGAACTATGCGGGTTTTCCTTTGCAAACGCGGGTGAAGCCGCGGGCGGAAATCTAGTATGAAATAAATACTTGTTATTTCGTACCTTTATACTAGGTAGCTGTTCGAAAAATATTTTGAACTGTAATCAATTTATTTACAAGAAAAAAAAAGTAAGCTCAGCATGCACTGACAGTTGTTGACACATGCACTTTTTTACCGCCTTTGATGAAGTTGGGGAGCTTAATAAAAGTAAGGGGATGGATACATTAATTATAAGGGTTGGCACGATTAAATCATTTTGATTTAAATCATGATTTAAATCAACCGATTTTTTCAATAAAAATCAATGATTAAAACAAAAAGGTTTAATTTTACTTTCTTTCACAGAAATCAACATAAAACAGATTAACCCATTGAGCCCCAAGCGGCCCGATCGGTCCACGACACAATAGATTTTCTATTGTGTCTGTGGTTCCGGGGCCTGAGATAATACGATATCTTAATTAAAAACTAGGGTCGTTTAAATCTGAGGAATCAATATCACTATTATAATATTTGAATAAAAAAAACTAGTTTTCCAGCCTTTTCGACTCCCAAGTCCCAGTCGGTTTCTTAATTTGCTGTGAACAATTCCAAATTTAGAAAACACTCTTTCTACAGCAGCTGAAGAAGCTATCGCTCCAAACAATTTCTTCACCACTGGAAAAAGTTTGTTTGACATTCAATAGCATGTTAGACTAAAGGGAAATCCCCGTATTGTCTCTTTAGGCACGCGGCGCGTTCCGTTTCGCACAAAAATACAGTTACTTAAAAAATAAAATGAAAAAATCAAAAAAGTAATGATTTATTAGGATTTTTTCAATAAATCGTGCTTTATTCGATTTTTTCAAAAAATCATGATTTTTTCCAACCCTGTTAATTATTAATTTATGCGATGCCATTGCATTTAGAATTATTAATCCAGTTTCGTAGGTACTTACATAAAAATAAAATAAATAACCAAAATAATTAAGGATATTATCCAAAACATAGGAATTAATCTAAGTAAGTATATTAAATGCACATAAACTTTTAAAATATACATATAATATTAGATATGCAAGGCTTATCAGTTCTATATAATCTGTATAATAATCAGTCTGGCTTTGTAGTCTGTGGACTGTATTATACCTGCACCACAGAATAATAACTAGTAGCCTAGCTACCTGAACCTGAATGTAAACTGTTATGTAGCTTAAATGTTACAAGTAACTCTAACATCACTACATAGTATAAAACAAAGTCGCTTTCTCTGTCCCTATGTCCCTATGTACCTATGCTTAAATCTTTAAAACTACGCAACGGATTTTGATGCGGTTTTTTTTTAATAGAACGAGTGATTCAAGAGGAAGGTTTTAGTATATAATTTATTAGGTTTTAGACAAAGCGGGCGAAGCCGCGGGCGGTAAGCTAGTTATCTATATTTGCATAGAAAATATTTTTTTTTTCGATTTTGAAGGTATGATTATTGATTACAAATGTTACTTAAAGCATTATTTCATAATTATTGTTCTACAGGGTGATTAATGGGTATTCAATATGTATTCATTTTTATTATATAGTAGCTTTCCGATCACGGCTTCGCCCGCTTTATCTAAAACCTAATAAATTGTATAGTAAAACGTACCTCTTGAATCACTCTATCTATTAACAAAAACCGCATCAAAATCCGTTGCGTAGTTTTGAAGATTTAAGCATACATAGGGATATAGGGAGGCATAGTAGGTATATCTACTAAGTATATATAATATGTAAAATATTTCAAAACATGTGCTTTGTTTAATTTGTCTGACACTGACCATATGACCCTGTGTGTGTATATTTATTTATGCTCTTTTTTTATTAATATGCACATATGCGATAACCCTACTGTAAATTTATTTTCGTGTGTCTTTCACGTGATGTTATTATCCCATACAAAAAGTTAATTAAAAGACATCCATTAAATTTTAATGAAATTACTATGTATAAAATTCAAAAAGGACTCAGGCCTCACGTTTTCTATAAATAACCATGTTTTATTAATTTCAAATGTTTATTTTAAATTCCCATTAAAATATTCCACGTCATTGAAATGTCCATGAAATACACAAAACCATTAAAGGAGGAAAAAATGTGATAACAGAATAATCATGTTTTTGCTACTTGCCAATTTACCATATCTGTCCTTCATAGAGAAACCATATAAATTATAATAAACATAAAAGATAATGTTGAACGTGATTTTTTATGGTTCGATAAGGGTGGCCTTTGGTCCCAACAATTTTTATTATATTGATAGAACTTTCAATTGCGCAATCGATTTTATGTATAAAAAATTTATGTTCAAAATATCATTTCGTTTTCAACCGCTCGCACTTGTATGTCATTCAGAAATAATTTAACTAATCAAATTATGAAAACAACCTCAAAATCGGTCCAGTAGTTACGGATCTCAGAAATGCTAACAATTTGAGCAAAAAGCTATGGAATATAGTATGTGTTAAGCGGAAAGCGGAAACACAGACAAACCATGATAACGCAACTATAATTGATACTTTGGTAAATGGACCTATTGCTAATGAGCAATGCTTATCAGAGTCGTCGAAGCGGCAATTTGCTAACAAAAACATTAAACACATTTGTAGGACAATAAAAAACAAACACAAGAAAGGTTTTAGGTTAAGATACAATTGATAATTGTACTTGCGATTAAACGGCTTTTAAATCTCATCGTCAAATATAGAAAAGATGCATAAATCTAATCCCATACGTCCCTAAAGAATGCAATGGTGCCCATGTAGGTAAAGTTTCATTGATATTACTTTACTATTGTCCAAATGAAATTGATTCTACGTTTAATTTTTAGGCAACTTCGCAACGTTTTTCTATCGAGGCAAATTTTTGTCAATCGTGTTTCGGTTTCCAAACGTCACTAAACAAACTCTTTAATTAAATAAATCGATAAATAAAAAAATCAAATTGGTAGTTTATGAAGAAAAAAATTGATTCTCCGTGCGCTCGAAACGTCTGTTTTGGCCTTTTGGGTCCCATTTCACCTTAATGCCATTAAATACTTACAAGTGATACCTACATCAAACGTTGTTCTGCCAGCTACTTATAACTTATTCCTTATACTAAATACTACTTATAACCTACTAATAAAAAAAATCTTAAAAATAACCCCGGTATTACGGAGCAGTTTAATTACACAATTACACTAGAATTTTATGTATAATATGTATGTTGACAATGATGTAATGTGATACAACCTTAAAACAAGTCAATTTAACATTTTCATTTCTATTATAATTTCTACGAAGTCATACTGCCAAAGTGCAATATTAATATTACCATAACGACAAACGTTGTAAATAAAAAACTAATTTACATTTATACCATTTTATAATTAAACTATAGCTTTCCGCCCGCGGCTTCGCCCGCTTTGTCTAAAACATAATAAATTATATACTAAAACCTTCCTCTTGAATCACTCTATCTATTAAAAAAAACCGCATCAAAATCCGTTGCGTAGTTTTAAATATTTAAGCATACATAGGGACATAGGGACAGAGAAAGCGACTTTGTTTTATACTATGTAGTGATGATAGCATTTCAAACTCAAACATTTATTTATTCAATTAGATTTTATCTATGTAGTACTTTTGAATCATGAGTTTTACCATTTATAAACCACCGATTCGGAAAGCAGTTTCTACGGAGAAGAACAAACAAGACACTCCGTAGTTGCTCTTCTCAAAACATGTCATTTTACATTTATACTAGCGGTCCGCCCCGGCTTCGCCCGTGGTACATATGAAAAATAGATGTTGGCCGATTCTCAGACTTACCCGATATGCACAGAAAATTTCATGAGAATCGGTCCACCCGTTTCGGAGGAGTATGCAGACTAACATTGTGACACGAGAATTTTATATATAAGATTTAAACTAGATTTCCGCCCGCGGCTTCGCCCGCTTTGTCTAAAACCTAATAAATTATATACCTTCCTCTTGAATCACTATATCTAATAAAAAAAACCGCATCAAAATCGGTTGCGTAGTTGTAAAGATTTAAGCATACATAGGGACATAGGGACAGAGTAAGCGACTTTGTTTTATACTACGTAGTGAATAGCATTTTACGACGCAGTAATACCACAGATAATATAATACGGGTATCATTTAAGCTATCACCAATTTAATTAGTTTTGTGTTTCTTAAATAATAGGGTTTGTCCTCAAAATAGTAGATCTGTCACCAAAATGTAGTCACCAAACAATGCAAAATCAGTTCCACAATAAATCACCTAAAATCCTGAGATATAAGGTCTAGTACCAAGTAAATGTTTTTGTATGTATTATAATAGGTGTGTCCTAATAAGTATTTAAGCAAACTAATTTAAAGAGATCACCAATAAATCATATTATGTTACTAGAAAATTGCATTAAGTTCAAATAAAAAATAAGGGTTGTCATCATCGTTTCAACCAAAAGATTCTGCTACTTAACTAGACTCCCAAGGTTCTAAATTGCCACTGGTAGTATAAATTATTATATTTAAAAAAAAATTTTTAGCAGAGTAGTAAATAAAACAATTATTAAAGTCAAAATAATCAATATTTATTGTTTAAAATAATTACCACTGAACAATCAGCGCTGGTTTAAAATAGCTGGCTTATGGCTAGCAGAATAGTAGATAAAACACTTAATTAAAGTTAAAATAATCAATATTTATTCTTAAAAATAATAACCACTGAATAATCAGCTCTGGTTTAATAGCTGGCTTATGGCTAGCATAATTGTAGATAAAACACTTAATTAAAGTTAAAATAATCAATTTTTAAAGCGCGCCAATTTGTCTCCGCCCCTTTGATCATTTTTTCATTAAAATTATTAATTGATGTATTAAATTGGTAACGAATACTATTAATTTAATATCTGAACGAAATAAAATGTTACTACTGTATTGGTGACAAAATATCAAATAAAAAGGAGTCGCAGTCAGGGATCGATAATCGATTTATTTGGTGACAGATCTACCATTCTGAGCACAGAGCTATTATTTAAGTAACAAAACTGTTATTAAAAGAACGAAGTTTATATTCATGTAATGCAATATAATTTTATTGGTTATCGATCTCTTATTTTACACATATATTAACATTAATTTGATAATTCATACCTGGGAACAATTTTTGTTTATCTGAGAACGAAAATATTTCGTGGTGATAGATCTATTTATTAGGTGATACAAC
Source organism: Colias behrii (assembly GCA_029959065.1). Lineage (NCBI taxonomy): Eukaryota > Metazoa > Arthropoda > Insecta > Lepidoptera > Pieridae > Colias > Colias behrii. Next base: position 1,761,981 of record JARWMC010000017.1, on the reverse strand, counting down.
TTGATGACAAATATAAATGTTGGTGATAGAAAATATAGTTCCCATATAATACTAGGTATAGTAATTCTAAGATATCAGTAACAGCTGCGTAGTAAAAATTATGTATCTATTGCATCTAACATTGGTCTCAATTGAGAAGCCTGCCGTTTGACACCACGACCCTTGAATCAACATTCCTTGTTATATGGTGTCAAATTTATTAGCTTGTGTATTTAATTACTGCTGCCATTGACGAAAATCAATATAGATTCAAATAACTGTCTTAGAAGAAATTAGATCATCCTGTATAGCATTAGTAGTAAGTAATTTGTTTACGAATAGGAGACTTGGATGTGGGTTAATGATCTTGAGTTCGTGAATATAATATGGAAGATAGAATCTATTAAACACAGGTTATTTATTTTGAATTAATCCTTTACTAGGTATACACTAGCTGTGCCCTGCAGTTTTACTATTGGTTTTAGCGTGATGATATATAGCCTATAGTCTTCCTCGATAAATGGGCTATCTAACAGCGGTAGAATTCAAATCGGACCAGTAGTTCCTGAGATTAGCGCGTTCTAACAAACAAACTCTTCAGCTTTAGCCGCCGCTGCTTTATTTATAGCCGGGTACCCTCATATCATTAAGAATTTCAGACCATAAGTATTTTTATAATGCTAAATCTTATATAAAACAAATGGTTTATAATCTACCGGATTCATCTACCGGATACTGATGCCCAAAAATGCATAAATTTATGTCGATCATATTTCGTTCCATAAATGCCATTTCGTATAGTTTTATTCTTATCCCGGGTAAAACCGGGACAAACTAACTTTTATTAACTAGCAATAAAATAGCATTGTTGTTCGTGGGTGTGGCGATCGTTATTTGCATTAAATGGATCATGCGTTGCAACGTCACAGATTGCGGTATTTACCTACGCAAGGAAACATGTCATTTTCATTTAAATACGTACAATAAAGACGCAAAGATGGTGCATGTGACTCATGTACAATATTTACTAGGAACTAGTATAGTACCTGCTAGCTATGCTTCCCGGTTTCACCCGCATTGCTCCACTTCTGTTGGTCTTAGCGTGATGATATAAGCCTTCCTCGATAAATGGGCTATCTAACACCGAAAGAATTTTACAAATCGGACTCTTATTTTTTAAAAATACCACCCATTATTATCTAGGAATACACACATAGATAGATCATTCACATTAGAGAGAATTATTATTAATTTATGAAAACCAAAAAACCAAACTGCTTATTATGTAGGTACCAAATTCTGATTACAACTCATGACAAAATCCGTCCTGCGGTTTGGGCTTTACAGCGCAGCGTACATACATACATACACTCGAAAAACATAACCCTCCTTTCGCAGTCGGGTAATAACAATAAATTAGTACATATCTAGGAACACACACAGACAGACATTCATGCCAGGCGCCTGAGAACAGCTTCATTCAACTTTATCTAGCATCGGAATGTTATGACCTGGATATGTAAGGTTATAAGCAATTATCACTTCTGAGGAACAACGGTTAGATTGATCTTAATTTTATATAGTTGGATATGTTTGATAGCAATTTTATAGCAGAACAAACAAGAATAAGGATGATGAAGGTGTATTTCATGTCTGCTTTTATGCTCAAGACCATAGTAAATGTCGAAAAAAAATTGATGAAGTTATGAGTAAAAGAGGTACATTACAAATCAAAACGAAACAATTATTTAGTGGGAAAATTGATACACAATTTTCCGCGGCAAGAGAAGCAAAAACATATAGATTTTTATGGGTATTATTTTAATTCCTCCACCTACACTTACCAAGCTATCGAAAATAGATTGAGAAGACTTAGAACATCTTGGCTATTTTATCAGAACATCCAAGACAAAATACATAGTATACATATAATATCATATTTAATGATTTACAGAATGGAGTCGAATGTGGGCCAGTGCATCATTCGTTGGTGTTCTGATCATTATTGGAGTACCTTTATGGTGGAAGACGACCGAAGTTTTCAGGTAATTATTAATCATAATTTCATTCAATAATTTTCTTTGCGGGTAAGTAGATGATCGGACTTCTGTGTCCTGCCAGACCGAGACATTATAGTTTTTGGGCTTTTTTCGTTGAAATTATATTAAATTCATTTGTTTGCCAGTAAACATGGATTGGTTCCCACCAGAATTCGAACCCAAGATCTATATGTTCTAAGCACACGAAATAACCACTGTACGAAGGAAAAGATGCATTATTTGCTTATTTATTACAAATTGCCATGGCCTTAAGTTCTGAATTTACCAACAGTTAACACAAATAAAACACTATGTTTGTTCCTTTGCTATATTTATAATAAGGAAGAAATCTACATCACATGAATCCATATACGTAATACAATAATCTTGTCTTCAACGAGACATTTCAATCTTCATCCAAAGATTAAAAGTGACAGAAAATTAAACAAAACAGTAATTAAAATGTTATCAAATTAACAAATTAGCTTAAGGCCGTGTACGCGGTCCGTGCGCTGTTTGGCTCAAATATGTGATTTTTCAAACCAGATTGTCCATCAACCACTTATCTTACAAACATATGAATTACTAATAATTTTAGGAAATTTTATTGTCTATGTAGTTAGTTAAGAGTTTTTTTCAATTAATACAGTATTTGTGAATACCATCAAGATAACTGAGCCGATGATTACTTGATTTCACTTTTAGTGTCAATTTCGAAGCTAAAAATATCTGAAATTGCTGACAGATCTAACACACAATTTTTTTTAACTAACTGCAAAAATCCTTATTAAAATAGTTAGTTAAAAGATTTTTTTTATTTTGGACTCCTAACTTACGAAATTAAAATCCGAACAATGTGAATTTTTTTAGAAATTATAGTCGACAAAATGATTATTTTCACCAAGATATTTGACTTAATTGAATATAATTTATACATATTGCAATAAAAGAATGTCTTACTTATAAGATAAAATTTAAAAAATCAACTAAGGTACCTCTATTATTTTTCTACAATTTTTTTTAAAGTACTATAAAACACTGCGCGCGACCCGATTCAAATCAGTCGGCAGCGAGCCTTTCCAGAGAGAGGACATGTTGCTCGGCGCTCTCCTGTGGACCTATGCTGTTCATAGTAAAAGGATAGCGCAAGCCGCGATCTATCGTAATAGATCGCGGAGATTTTGACTTGCGTTAAATTGAATAAGCGCTCTTAAATGCAAATTTGGAGTTGATTACGTCTCAGCTAGAGATAATATTTACGGCTTGATATTAAAATGACGGGCATGGTCTTGTAAAAAAGGGAAAATACCCAAGTTCGCACCATGTCTACGTGCTTGCACAAATGTATACAGTTATCTATGGTTGCGTATTATTGTTTACAATCAGATATTGTGTAATGGCAATATTATGTCACTGGGTTATCGAGCCCTGTGATGCGTTTGACATTACGCGGAAACGTTCAAGGGCGATGCAAATGTCAATTCGGTTTTGGCGCGCAATTACGCTTCCTGTGGGCGGTGACAGTTCGGCCATTTTGAATGTAAAATGACGTCAATTTAAATAAACTTTTTACTTAAAGATTTAACAGCTAGATAGTATAAAAAAGATAATAATTAAGAAATGTACCTATTTAAGATTTTGCTTTAATTTTACATTATCATTTTAACGTCTATCTCGATTTTAATTTAACGTAATTAGGATGACAAAAACATAATTTAGATACCTATGTAATGAAAATTACTGAGAGACAATTCGACAATTTTTTTAAAAGGCCCGTCTAAATTTGTCTAAAAAGAAAACGGATTTTAGATTTCAGCATAAAGAAATAGTCATGAAGGGAAAAATTTCACATTCTAACAGTCTCGCACCGCTTTTTCAAACAACTTTAAAAAATACTTCTTCCGGTTTTCAATTTAATTCTCAATTTTCAGAGTTGCACTGCCCTATGATAAGATCAGCAGCTTCGACACGGATTCACACTTCATCACCACAGAGCTGGTGGTACTAGCGAATGATGAACGGACAGCAAATGATGTTACTTCTCGAATTGAGAAGGACTTTGAGAAGTCGGGTAAGAATTCGAAAGAAGAACTAAATAAATGCGTAGAATTGACGCTGGTAAATAGAGTACTAAAAATGTTCATTGTAAATATGATAGACAGAAATCTTTTCCATATAAACTACTTCATCAGGATTAGCAAGCAAAAGCGTAGCAAAAAAAAAGACGGGTTGCACTCCGGGAGTGCCGGCAGAAGTGAAAACTTGATTATTAACGTTGAGCATGTTTGATATTTTGGAATGGTATCCGTCTTACGCTTTTTCGATCAGGTCACGTGTCCTGACGCGAGTTTAAGATTTTATACCCATTACAGAAAAAGTGCTCAACGCCGCTAAAGAAGTTTTCACTTCAAAAATGTGTGCCTATACTAGTGTACACACGTAAGAAGTTATTTTTCAAAAAATAATTTACTATATGCAAATTTACAGAAATACGTCGAATCACGCGTGGTAGGGATAAGAAAAAGATGACACGCGTAACGAAAAAATGTTACACTAAATTTTTTTCCAACCCCGATAAAGAAGTTTCACTTCAAAAATACTCCGTATTGTTCCACTACAACACTAAATTTGCGGAGTATAGACGTTTTCAATGTACATAATATATTACGTAAAAATACAGATAAAACTATTTTTCTAGTATTTAAGTTTACAAACACATTATTAATTCGTATTAGTATCCGGTATCGGGCCAAACTGCTGCGTTTCATCTCTAATTCTTAACCAGTACATGTATTTTCCAGACGTAATCAAACTGAAAATCACCAAGCACGTACTGCCGGAAAAACTGCGCAGCACACTCGACACAGTGGCAGAAGAAACAGAAGCTGTCGAAGAGATCAGCACCATAGTAGACCTGAAGAAACATAACACCTTCTATGTGGTGCAGCGGACGCCGCTGTTCGAAGAGGTCTGGGTGGGGTCAGAGAGGGTGGCCTTTTTTAGGGATGCTAGAGGTATGGAAAATTTAGGGAATTTTTGGATAGTTTTTAAAATGTTGAAATTTTAAAATTTGTTATTTAATATTTTAAGTAATCGCTTCTTAAATAATTGTTACAAGTACGGTTAGTGAGGAGGGGAGGATTTTTACAGTCTATCAAAGTCGTACTTTTCTATCCTCCATAGCAATAAAACTTTACACTTTATGTATAAATAATTTGTGTAATTGATAATATCAGATAATTGTTAATATTATATAATAGGTACTTATATTATTTGATACAAGCTGCCTTATGTAGGCCTGCAGTTCATATTATCTTTCATCAGGTTTAATGTATATTATAATGTCCTTGTATTTTGAATGTTTCATTGATTAAGATAATGGTACTATGTATTTAATTTTGTTTTTTCTTGTGAATAAATGATTATGATTACGACTTACCAGCGGCAAGTACGCTCATAAAAGCGCTAACCCAGTGGGTGTATGAACCAAGTGCGTTGTACGGAGCTCGTTCGGAAGCTGGGGATCGTGCTCGCCAGGTTCGATTCCCGGGGGGCAAGGGGTACCACGTGGTGCTGTCGGTCGTGCACCCGGAGCCTGGCAAGATGGCCGTGGACTTCGATGCTGCGGCGGCTGTGGAGGGTGAGTAAATATCATAGAATTTACTCTGGGAAATGTGTCCTCCTGCGCCCTTAGTTTTTCTTCGGACTGTTTTAATTTATTGGAATTTATTACTGTTTGAATTTATATAACTTACTGTAAAGTAAGTAAGTGAAGTCCCGTGTCCCCTAGTGGGGTAAGGGGCAGATGCATTATTCATACATCTGTTTCACTGATCGATTTTTTTTAGGGACAAGTAGGTGATCAGCCTTCTGTGTCCTGCCAGACCGAGACATTTTTTTTTTCTTCGTCTCAACCGGGAATCGAACCCGGGACCCCTCGGTTCTACGCTCACGCGTCAACCACTGTACCAAGGAGACGGCAAATATAACTTACTGTGACATTAATTTATTCTCAAAATCTTGTCAAAAGTTAATTTTCAGATATGGCTTTTTAAAAATTTAGTATTTTACAAAAATTCCAAATTAGAAAAAAGTATAACATGACATATGTATCGATCCAACTATGTATCTTATTCTCTCTTCTTAAATCTTGAATAATTTTTTTATCCTAGATTATATCGGTTCGTTCGTCGATGAGTTAAGTGAGCTGCATAATTTCACTCTTAAATCGCAATGGCTGTATTTGCTGGATTTCGACTTTCAACCAAAGAAGGTTAGTTTTTATAATTATCATTATTATGAGGCAAAAGCTCCAGACTCTGATTCCATAAATTTGAAAGCAATCAAAAAGCGAATCTTTAAAACTTTTTAAAAATGGTACACATACCATGCTGTAAATTGTAAAGTTATTCATAGTTTTAACGTTCAATATTTTTTCGGTTTTATTCTACTTTTCTTGTAGCTTTTCCATAAGTATTTTTTTCATATCCCTGTTTGTTTAGAAAGTTTTATACTACTTTTGTTTTTGTCTTATGTAAATATTCTATTCACGTACATATAATTGTCATTTGGCCTATCCACGTACCCCTTTCTCATGTGCCTTTTCCCTTCTCTACCAATATTTTCTCATTAAGTGTCCTCTTCTTCCATTTTTTCTAAATTTTTCTTTTCCCAGATTGTTTATTTTATACACTTTATTGTGCTGCCAACATTACAGTAGTAGGTACAATAAAAACTTAAACTGGGACAAACAACACAGAAGGCCCGCCTTCTGTGTTGTTCTGTGTTCTGTGTTCCGCCTTCTGTGTTCCGCCTTATTACTAAGAAGTAATGATGTACGTACGTATGTAGATTATTTACTTTTTTTATGTATTTCTCTCCTAGATAATGGACAACACGCCCCTCGGCTACCACCACGCTATCCGTCACGATCGACTCCACCTTCTCATGACAAGACTGGAAGAAAGGGCGGCGACACATTTGTCCGATCTACCCGCCATTAACCTGGCCCTGTACATAGTGCCCTGTGAGATCGCTCCCGTTGTTATATATGATGCTGATAGTGAGTTTTTGTGTTTTTCTCTATGTTAAGAAATTATCAGTTGCATTAATAATTATGGGGTACATTTAGTATAAGCATTAACGTAGTATAAACAATTAGACTCATGAACGCCTTTTAAATGGTAAAAAATGTCCGATTGGCATAATATAAAATATTCATTGAAATTAACACCTTATTTCTTGGCTGTAATGTTCAAAGTCGATTGTATCGCTTCTTATAGAACTCTGCCTAGTACTCGCGTAGGCAGAGTTTTGACTTGAGCGTGATTGTGAGTCTAGTTTCTTGATGTATATCAATGATGATAAGGAAATTTTCATATTTTTTCCTACCAAAACTATTGATTTTGAATAAAATTGCATTATTAAAGTTAGACAAGAATTAAAATATATTATAGTATAAGTTAAAATTTTTACCAATAGTATGTACAGTTGACTTTTTCTTATAGATTGGTAAAACGTTTTTATTTATTTTTTTCTGATAAATAAGAGCATAATGAATCTCCTATATACATCATATTTTACATAGATTATACATATATCAAACATTACAGATAAGAAAGTAAACGCACCCGTACAAGCGTTCATGTCCCCGAAATGGGGCGGTGTAGTGTTGGGTGCGCAGGAGTGCGGGGACAAACCGTTCGTCCCGAATGTCCCGCTTGTCATGGGGACGTTTCTGGCACAGTTGAGGAATCTTATCGGTATCACTGATAAGGTAAGTGTTGAATTTGATATTTTGATTTTATGGCATTCAAATGCTTTATAAATATGCAATAAAGAATAGAAAATTCGAGCCCCCATCCTTTCACGCCAGTCCGGGGCGGACGCCTGACCAATTATCTATATATTATTATCCCGACGTTTCGCACACTTTGCAGCGAATGTGGTCACGGGGAGGCCGTAATAATATAATGAATAAATCGCGTTTTAAAATCCTTTAAAATCTTTAATTTCTAAATGTATAATACTCGCGTAAAATCAAACATTACAAAAAACTATAGCGCCATCTATTGAATACTTACTTTCTCAATCCAATCAACTGATATCGCCATATGTATGATGTGGAGCAATGAAGAAACTTTCAGGTTTATTGATTTACTAGATTTCCGCCCGCGGCTTCGCCCGCGTTTGCAAAGGAAAACCCGCATAGTTCCCGTTCCCGTGGGATTTCCGGGATAAAAACTATCCTATGTGTTAATCCAAGTTACCCTCTATATGTGTGCTAAATTTCATTGTAATCGGTTCAGTAGTTTTTACGTGAAAGAGTAACAAACATCCATACATCCATACATCCTTACATCCTTACAAACTTTCGCCTTTATAATATATATTAGATTAGATATCAATCTGAGCCCTGTACGTTCATCGCAAGTGGCTTGCCAGGCAGCAATGAGACATGGGCCATTATGTGAACAGCAATTGATCGTGGCCTACAGTTGTGCATTGTAAAGCGTGGCCCCTCACAGGCCATTGTGTACTGGGAGCTTTAAAAGTTAAAACTTTTTTAAAGATTTTTGAAGTGAAACTTCTTAAGGCGCGTTGAGGGTAAAATTTCAAGGTCGCGTCATGGCGTAAAGCGATAATTTTGGTATCTTTGTATTTTTAATTTTTATTATTATCGATTTATTTATTGTTTTCCAGGAGGCAATCGCCGGTGCGCACCTAGAGCCACTGCGCTCGGTGTCCCCCCGCGCGTGGGAGGTGTGCAGCCTGCTGCGCGTGCGCGCGCTCGAGCACGTCACCTCCGCCCAGAGGAGCCTGCGCTCGCTCGCCAAGCTGCTGGGTGAGTTGGCTCCAACCCCGCCCGGTGTCCCCATACGGTTCATGTTGAGATGTAATTTTTGGTAAAAGAACAAGAAAAACGCGGAAAAAATAATACTTAGGTCAACTTGTGTGTTTTCGGGAAGATATTCATTATTATTAATATATACATATAATTAAAAAAATCTAAAAGCCCAAAATAACACTCTTGATGTTAATATGGTATTAATATTAAAATGATTTTGCATTGCCCTTATGTATACAATTTGTCAAATACAAGGTGCAAACTAAACCAATCAGTTTATTCAAACAAAATCCTTTTATTTTCTTCCAGGTGAGATATCGAACATAGTGATCAACGAAGAAGTGGGTGCATCAATAAACACAGCTGTACATAATATCCAAGAAACGAAAAAGCAAATGGCGGCCGGTGACCTGTCAGGCGCGTACAAAAGCGCGCGAAACGCGTTCCTAGCGGCAGAGAAGGCGTTCATGGAGCCCAGTTTGTTAGCGTTGTTGTACTTCCCGGACGATCAGAAGTGAGTTTATAATTATATTATTTAATTTTTTTGAAGAATAGAAAAATTAATTAACGAGTCGGGATTTGAACCCGCGTCTTTCGCCTTTCCCTATGACGCCTTTGGCCACTCGCCCACATGTGCTGAGTATATTGTGTTAGTTTCAATACGTTATTTTACGATAAATATGAGGAATTCTTCGAGTTGTGATGATTTTTTTCTTACGCTTTCGACGAATTTTATGTAATAATGAACAAAGTTAACATTCTAACAATTTTTTATTTTGTTAAAATATTTTTGACTTCTAAAATTCATTATATTATATAGTATATACCTAATGATACCTCACACATATTATTTTGTCATATTTATTTTTATTCATCGAAACCCAAGACGTGCATTTATTTAAAAACAGTTGATATCACATAACCTCAAAAAATAAATAACCTCTTTTCTGTAAAGTTATGAAAAACAATACTAAAATTACAATTTATTTGTCTCCAGGTACGCCATCTACATACCGCTGTTTCTGCCCATCATGTTCCCTGTCATATTGTCTTTGAAGAACTTAGTGTTGTGGTTCAGAGGAAAGTCCATAAAGGAAAAGTCGGAATGAAATATTATGAGTATTAAATAAATGTAGTTAATATTACATCTTGTCTTTTATTTTAATACCCTATTCACATATATTTTAAAACAATATTTGAGTATTTCCTTACAAACTTACCTGTTATCAAATAAAATTGCGTTTAGAACAACTACCTCTATATATCATGTCAGTATCATAGGTGTAAAATATGAAACCTTAGTACTATTTAATAAATGAACTTATATTTTAAACGATTGCTATATTCATTCAGCCATAATTAGATTAAAAAAATTGTAAATTACTTGTTTATTTGCTCCTGTAATGTTCTACAGTGATTTCTACTCTTACATGCTCAAAACTATACTCTTTATGTTTATAAGTTTAATTCATCCAAATAATTGTTTTTTGAAAACTTAATGGAGATTAATACTATCACTGGTAAAAATTAATTCAAGAAAATTATAAACGGGAAAGAAATGTAAAAAAGAAAAAATAAAATTCCCGTCAATCAACACTTTTTTTTTCGATTGAGACACGATGACTTGTGTAAAACTTAATGAATTTAAACGCATTAATTTTTATTGACTGTAGATCTACTATGCGGAGATTGGTGATTGAAAATGGTGATATTATATAATTTAATTCTCACACTGCCGCAGAGAAAGCGAACCTACTTGCTACTCTGTTCGCAGAAAATTCACGTCTAGATCCCGCAAGCGCCAAACCTCCCAGTCTACCTGGATGCGAGGTGAGCATGCCAGAAATTCGCATCCGACAGACTGAGGTTCTTAAAACGCTGCGAAGTCTTGACGTGAACAAAGCTAGTGGCCCTGATGGAATTCCAGCCATAGTGCTAAAAACCTGTGCGCCTGAGCTCGCTCCTGTCTTGACACGCCTCTTTCGCCTTTCGATGATGACTGGAAAAGTACCGAAATCATGGAAACTTGCCAACGTGCAGCCCGTGCCCAAAAAAGGCAGTCGTGCCGACCCCTCCAATTATAGGCCAATCTCAGTCACGTCCATACTCTCTAAGACTATGGAACGTGTACTGAACAGCAGGCTTATGGCATACCTAGAAGCGAACGATCTACTCAGTGACCGCCAATACGGATTCCGCCGAAATCGGTCCACTGGGGATCTTCTAGCGTATGCCACCTACATCTGGAGTGAGGCCATAGAGAATCATGGTGAAGCGCTTGCAGTCTCCCTTGATGTCTCGAAGGCCTTCGATAGGGTCTGGCATGATAGTCTTATCGGCAAGCTTCCATCATACGGTCTGCCTACCGGTTTTTGCGCATGGATCTCAGATTTCCTGAGAGATCGGTCGATTCGAGTAGTCGTCGACGGTTGCTCGTCCGACCAAATGGCTATTAATGCCGGGGTCCCTCAGGGATCAGTTCTCTCCGCAACACTATTCCTGCTACACATAAACGATCTGCTGAAACCCGGTATCTATGGGTATGCAGACGATAGCACCGTTGTGGAGAGATACGCATCCAGCGCGCGAGCCAGTACGGCACAAATCCAGTCTCTACGGGAGGCGATGGTCGAACGCATGAACTTGTCCTTACAGGCAGTCTCCGAGTGGGGCGAAGCCAATCTGGTCAAGTTCAATGCGACCAAGACCCAGGCGTGTCTATTCACCGCAAAACGGAGTCCATTCAACCTGACTCCGTCTTTCCAAAGTGTATCCTTACCGATAACTGACCACCTCGAGCTTCTTAGTATCACCTTGACGCCTACTCTCAATTTTGGTTCATACATTGAATCAAAAGCCCAAGTAGCCTCAAAAAAGCTCGGTATACTGGCGAAGGTGAGGCAGTATTTCAGTCCGGGACAGTTGCTCAATCTTTATCAAGCACAAGTCCGATCGTGCATGGAATACTGCTCTCACCTCTGGGATGGATCTGCCAAGTACCAGCTGGAGACGCTTGAGGCGATAGAGAGGCGCGCCAAGAGGCTCATAAACGACGATGAGCTAGTAGGCAAAAAACTCCAGAGCCTCGCTCATCGCCGCAGAGTGGCAAGTTTATCGGTTTTCTACCGGATACACTTTGGTGAGTGCGCTTCGGAATTGCACGACCTAATTCCGCCATCCCCGTTTTTCCATCGTTCGTCGAGGCGCACAGATTCTAGGCATCGCCACATGGTTGACGTTCCATGTACCCGGACAAAGCGGTTCGGATCGTCATTCTTTATTCGAACCGCTAGGGACTGGAACATGCTTCCTGAATCTGTGTTCCCCGATGAGTACAATATGGAGGTCTTCAAGAGGAGAGTGAACAGGTACATTCTAGGGCAGCGCGCTCCATCTTAGGCCACATCTCAGCTTACCATCAGGCGAGATCGTGGCCAAGCGCTCCCCTATTGTACTGTAAAAAAAAAAAAAAAAAAAAAAAGATCGTTTAATAATTATCAACGGAAAACTGTATTCTTCTTTTCGGCGAAGGAATGAGCATTATGATTCTCCAAACTTTTTCTCAATTTAAATGTTTGATGTCGATAAAATATAGTACAATTATTATTACTTATAATCTAACGGTGTTTACAAATTTATGGTGAACTACTGAACCAGTCATAACACACAATTTGTACGGGAGAAGCGCTACTGTGAACCGCCGATCACTTTTCGATAGGCAAGCAATTATAGGCATATTTGTTAATAAAATATTTAATAAAAAATACGTCTCATCTGGTTATCAGATCGGTGAAGGACGATCTCCCACGGGCTCTCCTACAATTATCGTTATTTAGATTTGTTTTGCAAAAAAATATGTAACATATTTATTCCATAACATAGCTAATAGAAGTATTATACTGGGCCGAAGCCCTGAAAATTTGTAAAAAATGAAAAAAAAATCATAGTAAGTAACTAGTTATAATGAAATGAAAAGGAGGGGAATTTTAAAGCATTTCATGTGTTTTTGAATATTCTGTAACAAATAAGCTCTCTTGCATCGTTACTTTGAATACATGACATTTTTTCTTTTGAAATATTACCGAAAAACCGATACAAGAGATACCTAAAGTTAAAGAAATATGCCTGTTTTAGTAAAAGCTCATTGTCACACTGTTTGGTGGTTTGTACTTATGCATTTTCTGAGAACATGTAGTACATGGTATTGTATATTTTTATTTACACCATCAGAAAGTAGAGATTTCAACGATCAAAAGGCCTCCCAACTTTTTGGACAAAGCTGATATTTTGACGTGAGAATTTTGTATTGGAATATAGGGTGCATTTTTGATATTAAGTTGAAAGAATTTTTTGTTTCAACAATTATTATATATAGGGTAACATCATATTAAAATAAAACAACAATAATTCATTGCATTCACAATTTATTGATATCGAGGTATTTTTTACAATCAAACATTTATATTCTTAGGCTAACAATAAAATACATGACATCGATAGGTATATTTTGGGTATCTACATCAGCAAAATAACAAAAAAATTGATACAAATAGGCCATTTTCAAAAACACTTTGGCTTCTTAAAATATTTCTTGGAATGTAATATTATGTTAAAATAACTAGGCAATGTTTATTACTTTATTAAAATTATACAAGAATATATTTAGGCAGTATTTAGTGTTTAAAAAAAATACCGGTTAGTTAGGTACCTATTTTATAACTAAAAAAGAATACTTATACGATATCAAGTATATTCTTTGTGCATTTTTATACAGGGTGTCCCACTATTATAGGTATACTAAGCGCGAAGGGACTTTTAGTTTTGCATATACCTACTGATCACGTAAAAAATACTTAAACAACAAAATTACGTCAAAAAATTTTTGCTAAATTATTCCTTAAAATCCATGTTTTTTTTTCTCTAACTTCACGCAGCCGGCATATACCGCTTCGCTAATGTGAGCATTTTGTCTATGAAAACATAATCTTAAACGATAGCTCACGTGCTGGTGCAAGCTGGGCGGGTTGCTTGTTATGGATGTACACATAGAGTTTTAAGAATTCATCTATTTGAAAAAAAAATGTGTCTGGAATTGTATAAGTATTTTTTACGTACTCAGCGTATGCAAAACTATAACCTCCTTTAAGCTTAGTATACCGACGGTGGGACATTCTGTATACTGTGGAGTGTGGATATACATATTACATAACTTGTCTAATTTTAAAATCAACATCAAGACCTAGATTCATAAGTAATGTGTAGACACTCTTTTAAATTTATTTTCGTTATACAATAGAGATTAACAAAGTTTTCAGGCTCTACCAAAAAGACATTCGTTACAAAATTAGACAAAAAAAATACGATTTTTTGGAGTACTTACTCGCATTAAAATATATATTTAAATTAAGTTAAATAAATTTCATTCACCGATTTATTAACATTGATATGTTAGACTTTACATAATTTTATTTATTTTATATCTTACTTGGCGACGATTCTAAAGAAACAGATTTTTTTTTTAATATAGGTACAAAGGTAATATTAAACAGAGAATACGTTATACAGTGTGGAAATTTTCGATGGGCCCTGGAAGGAAAGTATCTGAAATACTGAAGATTTTTCTCACTGTATATTTCTATTCATTAAAATAAGAGAACATACAAGTCTGCGAATTTAAGTATTAAATACAATATAATTAAATATCTATTGTTTTATTATATTTTGTACGGAAAAAGACACAAATTTCATAGTCATATTTTTACATATGAAAACAAATAAAAAATAAATAGGTACTAGGTTACACGTAATAGACATGTGCTTACTATTTCTTCATTTTTTTTTTCATATATGTATGGTTTAAAATCATGACTTAATCGCTTTAATAATTATGATTAATCATTAAACTTAATACATTCAAGGTAAAATCTTCTAGAATTTTTTTTATTATATCTATTACAATCTTATTACAATGATATTTTACTTAGGCGTTAGGTGCGATGTGAGACTGCTACTGAAAACAGAAGTGTGACTACCTTGTGAATAATATGAGGTATAATTTGGCACAAGAATATAATATATAGGAAACTTATTGGATAGGTAAGGAGTTATCTAAGTACACGTCATAGTTAAATTATATAAAGCATATTATAGCAAATTCATGATCTACATAATGAAACAGCTGATTTGTAGGTATATTTATAAAACCTGATATTTTTAAACTCTTATCCACTATAAACTACTAACATATAGTTAATATCATTAAATACAAATAATACTGTTACGTAAATAAAAAATAAATTGTAAAGACGTGATTTTCCATATTAAGTACGTAAAATAAATCGTACACCATTTTTAAATAATACATGAGGCCTACGATACACACGTATATTTAGATTTTAGCTACGGGTATTATGAAATTATGAATCCACCGATACATTTAACTACACTATTACTCGATATTATAATTTAGGTTTCAACCCAATCGGTTTCAGTGATCATAGCCAGATTCTCCCCTTTCCCGGGCAAATATTCAAATTCCCACAACGAATTGCTCAAAACCAATGTCTCAGTTTCCTGCAAATCAATTTTAACCGGACCGCAGATATTTTCACATGGCATTCTTGGTTTCAACTGAATAGAAGTCTGCCCTTTAAGTTGGGACATGATGATCAGGCCAATATCAAATTCCAAGTACTTATAACGATTCGTTTCATAATTCTTAGATAGAAGGAGCCAGTTGAAATGGGAAGGGGGGATTTCTGGGGAAAGGAAGTATGGTCTAGGAGCGAGAACCCTGAACGTTTTGACGGCGCGAATATCGCAGTTCTGGAAATGTATGAACCAAGATGGTATATTGCTTTCTGTGATCCTCGAAACGATTTCCTGTAGGTCCATGGGTTGTTTCCCAATACGTATATTGGTTAGGATCCTACAGGGCACCGATTCTCGGAGCCTGTCGTCGTTGTTCACGAGGCCTGTGAAGTTATATTCTCCGGAAGACCAGTCTGTATACGCGTCTGTTACTATAACAGGCGCACCTCTGAGGAGGTGGTGGTTTAGTACTTCGTTGTGGTCTGTGTTCGCTATGCGAGCGATGTTCTCTGGAAAAAAGATTTTGAATGTTTAGTACAAATAATATAATACTATACGTGTACACTCACAAAAATAAATATGTATTTTTGACTTTTGTATAATGTGATTCGAAAATATAAGTAGTTACGTAAATGTTGAAACTATAGAGCTAAGACTACAGATACCTTCTTGTAAGCAAATTAAGAAATTAAAAACTTTACGACTGATTTAAAATGCGATTGTTTTACTTTTTACTCCATCCCATATTATAAACAAAGTTTTATCAACCACTTTTAAGACATAGGTATGTATTTAAAATTTCGTATTCATATTAACTTTTTTAACTTTTAACATTTTTTTTTATACCTAACATCGTAATTTCAGTAAGCTTGTTATCTTTTGCCTAGGTTGCCTGGAAGAGATCACTTCTAAGTGATAAGGCCGCCTAATAAACTACAGGTAATATACAGTAACAGTTTCTGATTGATTTATTTTACTTAAAATTTCTTTGTTCTTTCTTACATATAATTATAAAGCAGCTTTACTTAACAAAGAATGTTAGTTAATCATAGAGATAAATTGTTAAAGTAGTCTAATACCAATACTGACCAATACTTTAAGTTTACAATATGCCACGTCAAACCAAAAAGTTTACCTTGACTTATTTTAAGAGTGCAACTTGTTTAGACCATAATTTTATTTTTCTTGAATCTAAAGAGATAAGGGTAGTTTGCCTGCCAAAAAACTTAATACAAAGATTAGGATGAAACTTGGTAAGTAGGTAACTATGTAGGTAGGACAAAAAATTTCGCTCAACTGCTAGAATTTATTTTTTTCTACTTACGTATAGCTTCACAAGCAATGCAGTCGCTGGTAGAAACAGGTTCAGCTTCAAAATTCTGTAGTGGTAATCGCCCCAGTACACATTGATTGTAATACATCGGTGTCCAGTTTATCAAAGGCAGCAGCTTGATCAGCGTCAATCGAGCTACTGCGGCAACATGCCATTGGAATGAATCGGTTTGGCTCACAATATACCCAGTCGCCAAAAACAACATCATCAAAATGATGATCCTTCGCCATCTCTTAATCGTCGCCCTTCTCACCGCACTCATCAAAGGACGACAAATAATATCTATTTCATCGTCACTCATACCCACTTCTTTACAATATTCATAAAAAGAACGCACTTCCGAATTAAGCAATTGGAATTTCTCGCGTTGAGACATATTTTCCGAATTTTTCGTGTTCGTTTTCATGGTGACCTATAAATTACTTAACGATCAATAATAACTTGGTGTGGTTTCGTATTCGTGTCACAGAATTGAATTAGCGCGCGCGCGTTGCATTTCTTTTCCTGTCGTTCAATGTAATGACCACAGATAAAAAAATTATATGGTCAGATAATGTCTGTGGTATTCTGTCTGTAAGTTTTATTAAAATTGTGGGTGGTAAATATAATTGATAAGCGTAAATTTTTTATAATAGACGTATTTGTTATTCTAGTACACGTTATTGTTTAATTTAAATTATCTTAATAATATGATATTTAATATTATGTCCATCTGTTAAAAGGCTGTTGATATTAAAAAAAATAGTTCCATTTTAAATGAATATATTAAACCACTATTAAACAATACTTACCAAATAAATTTTATTTTTATTTTCTTTTTTAGCTTATTAATATTTAAATGAAAAAAGAAGAAAAAATAGCAATACTGAAAGTCAAGTACCTCAATCCGCCATATTGAAAGTGTATTAGTGGAAATCAGTCAAAAGTTGACCTCATTAATAATTTTTGTGTTTACTGCTATCATTTTCATAGTTTTGTAATATTTAAAAAAATATTTGCATTTTTTAAGATTTAACAGTAAAATTGTGTGAATAAAAAATTGCATAAAAGTTTTTTTGCAAGTCTTTTGACGAATACGTCACAGCGCCATGTTGTATTCCTGCGCTGATTGCAGGCACGAGAAATCTGCCAACCCGTTTATTTTTTGGGATTAGTTCCCGAGAATAAATCGAACTGCGATTTTTTACTCAAATATATTTCAATTTATATTTGTTGGCAAATGTTATAGACTTTAGTTTATTCGATGCATCCCTGTTGTCGCATTTTGAGTGTTAACTCCTAATTTCAACTGCAGTTTTGTGCATCCGCGAAAGTTGAAAGGACTGTGTTGTAAAAGAAAGAAGTGATAATTAGCCAAAATTCCGGTCCCTACGCGTAGACGAGAAGGTGCCTACCCGCCGGGGCAGTCAGGCGAAGGAGATATGAACAATAAACGAAAAAATCGCCAAGGGCCACCGAGGTAATGCTAGTTTATGTACACCAACTTCCAGCATTGGGATGACATGTCTTTGTTATTTGGGGCAATAATCTCGAGACACGTAAAATAGACGTCGGTATTGTCACATTGACAGATTTTCTGATGTGAGCGTGGTTATTTCGCAAATGCAGCTTGTAAACAAAACTATCTAATAAAAAGGTATTCGGCGCGGCACTAGTCTAGGAGCGGCGGCCGCCTGCCGTATCGCTATAGATATTTGTCCTACTTTTATCGTGCTCTGACCACGATTAATATAGCCCTGTGCGAACAGCTGATCCCTCCTCGTATCACAAATAACTCTTAAACGCCCAGTAAAGATAATTTGTCTGTTCATAAAGTAATAGTGCAGTTGTTGGTGCAAAAATTATATATTCCTATGTACATTTTCAAGTGTTACATCGGGAAATAAATAGTGCAATTCTGGCAAGCATCCAATGTCCTTAATGAGTTAGAAAATTTTGGAACATCAAGGTATTATTCAGAATAAACTTTAGATTCATTCTCAAATTGTTTAGATTTGTATGTGATTTATAATAAACATAGTCTGTCTTACCACAAAAAAACTTTAGACAGGGTTTAACTTTAAGCGCGGGTTCTCTTTAAACTGGTTTTGTCGTATTTCACTTAATACAACTATTAAAGTGACAGATCCCTGGTTTAAAGTTAGACTGTGTTTAAATTGTTTTGTGGTAAGGCCACTAGTCTTTTACTTATAACATTTGTTTACCTGCATGAACTGACAAATAACATAAAACATGAAGTAATAACTAAAAAATATTTCATCATCACCAAAACTTAAAAATTTGGGGCCTTTGCAATTGTTTGTGTTATCTGCTTGTGATTATTTTGATGTCTAAACATGTGACATAGCACTTATGTTCAACAAATTAACAAAATTAAGAACTTAATCACATTATTTAATAAGAAAATATAATTTTCATTCTTCAATCGTTGTGTAGGATATGAATACAACGGTTAATTCTGTTTAAATACTTTTCTTAGTTTTTAAATCAACATTTATAAAGAAAAGTTCATAATTCATGATAATATTTAACTTAGTATGCACTATAAATATTGTCACATTTATGATTCAATTAGTTTCTGTATAATAATATGAGAATATTATAAACTAACTAGATTTACACCAGCAACGTTGCCCGCACCAAAGATGATTCTCATAGGAATGAGATGGTTCAATGTGGAAAAAGTCTATCTCACTCTTGAGCTTTCTGTCTCTGGATTTAAAAAAATACATACCACAAAATCACCGGAAGGAAGTTGGCGCGGAAAGTTTTTTTTTTTTAATTATTAATATCTCAAAAAATTGCTCCTTAAATGCTCCATCAGAATCTGTAATTGCTCCACTTCTATAATTATTAGTTTATTTATGATTAATTTTTAAAAAAATCCAAATACTGAAAACTTGATTTCCCTATAGAATGAAAAATATTCACTTTTCATAAAAAAATTTTTTACAAAAAAATTGCTCCCGATTTGCTCTATCAATTACAAAAAAAAAAATTATTTAATTTTGATAATTTTTACAATAATTAACTGAAAAACTATGTTTGCATAGTTAACTACCTACTGCGCTGTGACGTCATCAATTGTCGTTGCGATGCATAAGGGCCATATTTACATGTATCAGCACTGCAGCGATATCTATAGACCTTAATGTTTATGTTTTCTTATTTATATTATTTACTAGATTTCCGCCCGCAGCTTCGCCCGCGTTTTCAAAGGAAAACCCGCATAGCTCCCGCTAACGCAAACGATAGCAACTTGACACCGAAACATGAAACAAGCGACTGAAACACAAATTAATTAAAAATTACTTGAAGTTTTAATAATACGAATAAACGTAGGTAATATGCGAGTTTAGGGATGGGTAGGGAAATGTTTATAAACATACCTATAATAAGAATGATTTTAAATACATAATAATATCTGTTCCTTTCAACATTTGCTAGATGAAACTAAATAATTAAAATATGTCGCATGGATATAGAGTATAAATAGCAACATAAGGTAAATTTTAAATAATAATATTATTCCCAGCATTAAATGATAAAACTTATTAATGTCATTTCATGGTACTTTTATATTAAATTGTAATATGATTGTGTTTTATTTAATTATTTATTTTTATATTAGAAAGATAAGTAAAATAGAATATTAAATAAACAACGGAACCGTATTTTTAAAAGGCTAATAATATCTATGCGACATAATATTTTCATTATTTAGTTTCATCTAGCAAATGTTGAAACGAACAGATATTATTATGTATGTATTTAAAATCATTCTTATTATAGGTATGTTTATAAACATTTCCCTACCCATCCCTAAACTCGCATATCACGTTTATTCGTAATATTAAAACTTCAAGTAATTTTTTTTAATTACTTTGACTGACCGGTTGGCGTTGGTAGTGGCCCTGCCTTCCAAGCCAGAGGTTGTGGGTTCGATTCCCACCCGGGGCAAATATTTGTGTGATGAACATAGATGTTTGCTCTGTGTCTGGGTGTTAATTATCTAAATAAGTATTTATTTAAAATTATATATGTATGTTTATCAGCCATCTGGTTTCCATAACACAAGCGAAAGCTAAGTATGGGATCAGATTGTGCCGTGTGTGAAAACTGTCCTGAAATATTTATATTTAATTAATTTGTGTTTCAGTCGCTTGTTTCATGTTTCGGTGTCAAGTTGCTATCGTTTGCGTTAGCGGGAACTATGCGGGTTTTCCTTTGAAAACGCGGCCGAAGCCGCGGGCGGAAATCTAGTAAATAATATAAATAAGAAAACATAAACATTAAGGTCTATAGATATCGCTGCAGTGCTGATACATGTAAATATGGCCTTTATGCATCGCAACGACAATTGATGACGTCACAGCGCAGTAGGTAGTTAACTATGCAAACATAGTTTTTCAGTTAATTATTGTAAAAATTATCAAAATTAAATAATTTTTTTTTGTAATTGATAGAGCAAATCGGGAGCAATTTTTTTGTAAAAAATTTTTTTATGAAAAGTGAATATTTTTCATTCTATAGGGAAATCAAGTTTTCAGTATTTGGATTTTTTAAAAAATTAATTATAAATAAACTAATAATTATAGAAGTGGAGCAATTACAGTTTCTGATGGAGCATTTAAGGAGCAATTTTTTGAGATATTAATAATTAAAAAAAAAAAACTTTCCGCGCTAACTTCCTTCCGGTCACAAAATCACTTTCATGTGACGTGAATGAAAAAAAAAAACAAACACCATTTTGCGTTTATAATATCTGAACTAAACTCCTATTAGTTTTTTTTTTCAAGTAATGAAAACTGGTCAATCTAATTAAGTTGTACATTGTAAAATAGGTATTTGTTTAATATATCTATTAACATTCTAAGGACTTTAAAAGGTATTGAAAGACAATCATGGAAAGAGCTGCTGCTATCTGCATTGCTTCCGATAATTGATTGATGTTTTTAAGGAAGTCGTATTATAAAATTATTGCAATAGCAATTATCATGTAAATTGGAATGCTTTATAGTGTCTTTGATTTTAATTTATTCTATTTTGTTACGGTTTAAACAATCTGTAAATTAAATTACTTGTTATTCATAAGTCTTGCAAAGGCTTAAAAATTACTTATTTGAATTTTTATTTTGTTAGATCTTTTTTTACTAAATCTATACTGATATTATAAAGCTGAAGAATTTGTTTATTTGTTTGAATGCACTAATCTCTTCGGAACTTCTGGTCCAATTTGAAAAATTCTTTCGGTGATAGATAGCCCATTTATTGAAGAAGGCTATAGGCTCTATATCATCACGCGCGCTGAGACCAACAAGAGCGGAGCACTGCGGATAAAACTGCTGGGCACAGCTAGTAATTAAATATTCATAACCAATACTATTGAAAATATTAAATAACTTTATAAATTATTGCATTGATTTAATAATATTTAATTATGTTGAAAGTTTATTTCCCATTTACTTAGGTGCCTATTATTCAGTGTGAAGGAAAATAAGTAACAGATTGAATGTAGTAGACACAATGTTTATGTAATAAACTATAAAGTATTGAGTGTAAACACTGAAATAAATTTTTAACTAGCAAATATTTTTATTTGTAAAATAATTTTTATGTAATTTTTGTAGTATAGTGATGCTTGTCTCAATTAATAAAATTTAAATATAAATACATCATTTGATTTTTGTATCTTTTGGGTGTGTATCATTATTAGGTGAGGAATAAGATTATTACTGTCTTGACACTTACTAATTTTATCCAATAATATTATTCAGAATTATTGGCATGCTGTGTCTTCTAACATACATTTCTTTTCATTTGCATATTAATTGAAACAAAGAAGCACAAACAAGCATGAAAAATACCGCACCGGTAATTGTTTAAATTAAAAATTAATTACCATTAGCAAGTCAATAGTAACAGTACTCGTATGATACATGGTGTTTCCCCTCGGAGAAATGATTTCAATTGCAAATGAAGTGTCTTCTTGTAATAACTGTAATTTCTTTGTACTAGTTTTGATTGGTACTTCCTATTGCTTATCGTGTTCTATTACTTTCATAGTTATGTGTTACAAAGTAAAATTTATGAATCACTGTTAGATTTTTTGTATTATTATTTATTTTGTACTAGCTGCGATCCTTGGTTTCACCCGCGTGGCTCCGCTTCTGTTGGTCTTAGCATGATGATAGCCTTCCTCGATAAATGGACTATCCAACACTGAAACAATTTTTTAAATCGGACCAGTAGTTCTTGAGATTAGCGTGTTCAAACAAACAAACAAACTCTTCATCTTTATAATATTAGTATAGCTATATTGTGGGTTCTGTTATATACTTTTAATTGAGATGTATAGTAACTTTAAACCAAATCTTGACGAGCCAATAAGAATTAAATAAGGATTTATGTAACAAAAATGTTTTTGAATTCGCATTTTAAATGCATATTCAATGAAGATATGTAATGAGGAAAGAAAGTTACGATTTAAAAAATATTTAAAACACATCGATAAGAATTTAGTTAATACAGTGATGTAGGGAAGTATGAAAGTTTGAATTTTTAAATATAAATAAGATACAATATCACCATGAAACATATTTAAATAAATTAACTATGCATAGTGTGCCATGCTTTGATTTGTGTAGTCTCCACTAGGTCAAGGTGAAGAAAACTCTTGATGCACAGCTATACCTGGTCCTATGAACTTGACAGTTTTTCAGTGAATAATTAATACGAATAATAAATTTAAATTGATTAGTGGTTGTCTGTTCGTTATATTGTGGGAAGTTAACTTGGAAGCAGGGGCGTAGTTACCGCCGTATCTGCCGTATCAATTATACGGGGCCCCGCGCCAAGGGGGCCCCCAACGTGCCTAAGCAAAAATTACTAAAAACTTGCCAAATTTTTTTTTTTTTCAGAAATGATAAAAGTCAAAAAGAGCAATTTTCTGGCCTCCTGTGTGTACATATTTAATTTGAATTGTTTGTAAAAATTTTGGAATAAGTGACAGATAGATAATTATGATGAATAAATATTTCTTTTAATTTTATGCAAACATTTTTTTTTCTTTTGTGAGAAATCTTTACCCTTCCTAAGGGCCCCCAAACAAATTTTTATATGGGGCCCCGCCAAGGCACGCTACGCTTCTGCTTGGAAGATAAGTTAATTCAAGATCAATGTCTGATTAGAATTAGAGAGTAAATTAGAAAGATGTTTGTGGCTTTCTGATAAATGTTGTTTTTAATTTTTGTGGTCGCAGATTGAAATTTTTAAAGATACAATCCGTTACATAGAGATAGGAATCTGGCGGGATAATATTATTATGAACTCTTGAACTTTTTTTATAAAAGCTAAAATGTTTTGACGCTTGTTATGTAATCAACTTAAATCCTTAAATGGATTTAATCAAATTTCTGAATAGAACGCAGTAAATTCATCATCCAAAACCACCAATTTTTTTTTCTCCTATATATCAACACTGCGCGCTAAATATAAAAATAATATTTTTACTACAAAATATGAATTGTGGCACAAAAACTGCCATAAAAGGAAAAATATATAAGTATAGTATTTATTTATCTTTTTCCCTTTTATTTTTATATTCTCAATAAAATTATCGAATAGAGTAGTCAACTATAACATTACACTCGAACTATTTGAACTCGAACTATTGGAGAAAGACGTAAATTTCTTACCCTAGGGCGACCTTTTTATTTTGTAACTAGCGGTCCTAGCGTAGATATTTCACAATAAAATGTAGCCTATGTCCTTTCTCGGGTATCAAAATATATACATACCAAATTTCATGCAAATTGGTTCAGTAGTTTAGGCGTGATTGAGTAACAGACAGACAGACAGAGTTACTTTCGCATTTATAATATTAGTATGGAGTATGGATTGAGAAGTTGAAAAATTAGTACCTATGCAAATATAAAATCCCTACTAATATTATAAATGCGAAAGTAACTCTGTCTGTCTGTTACGCTTTCCCGCTTAAACCTCTCAACCGAGTTTGATGAAATTTGGCACAGACAATCTTTAGACCCTGACAAAGAACATAGGGTACCTTTTATTGCGAAATATGTACCACGGGCGAAGACGGGGCGGACCGCTAGTGTAAATATAAATAAGAAATAAAGGGCATTTTTGCATGTGAAGTATATTAGACATAATATGCTTTTACAAACTGATAAACGGATTTTACACTTAGTGTAGTGTAGCGCAGCGATGCAAAAACTATCTCTGCTATTATAGGATTTACTGTGGTACCGTCACCCGTAGCATCGCAGTTTTAATTTTTTCTTTTATATGTATAGCTTTTTATTGAAATAAATTATCATAACAAACCAGAGTTGTATTTTTTAGCAATCTAGTAATAAATTGCTTGCCGAGAAAAAAAAAACATATTAATTTTTTTTCCAATTTACGAGAATGTACAATTTTTTTTTTCTTATTACGAGAATATACAAGTTTGTTAACGATTTTTAATTTATTGTATTGCAAAATCTTAAAAAAATTGCTTTTTGAAATGAGGAAGGAAGTTGTCTGTAAATCGAACGTTGCATAATTTACGTAATTATACCTACTGAATGAATATTTTTATGAATCTAGCTACCTCAACTGGTTGCATATACATTACTAGCTGCGCTCCGCGGATCCACCTGCGTGGCTGCGTGGCTCCGCTTCAGTTGGTCTTAGCGTGATGATATATAGCCTAGCCTTTCTTGATAAATGGGCTATCCAACACCGAAAAAATTTTTCAAATCGGACCAGTAGTTCTTGAGATTAGCGCGTTCAAACAAACAAACTCTTCAGCTTTATAATATTAGTATAGATATAAATTACACGAAGAGCTTTATCTACTTGTCGATCAATATTGAAAATTAATTGCTATGAAGCACTAAATACTGATTACTGACTGAAATAAGAACCTCATCTTACTTACTACCATCATTAAAAGACTTGTGGCTGTGTCTCTTATTTATTTTATACTTCTGACAATGTATTGAAATAAGCCACAAAAAATAATGAAAATACATGTCAAATAGGCTTTCAGGGCCTACAACAAGTGCACCCATCCCGCAGTATGGTTTTTTCTTGTTGTTTACGGTTGTTGTGGTTGTTGTTGCAGATCGCCGCGGGGCCGCGTGGTGGCCGAGGGGGTGTACAACAACGCACATTTCATGCACGCGGCCACGTCGCACGTCGGCGACATCGTGCAGGTGCTCACGCAGTCGGGCAGCCTGTGGGAGGGCGTGTTCAAAACTTTCAGTGCACAGTTTGAGGTGAGTGCGTATGGAGGAAGGTGGAATCCTCGACCAGTACTCAACTGGCCGGCCGTTAAGGCCTCGATTAATGATGTTGTTATCCTCTTTAGCGAAAACATTTCGGTTGCGCGATTCAGAGCGAGGTGTCGTTACATGGGGGGAGGGGGTGTTAAATGTTTACCCACTTGAATAGTTTTCATTTTATTGTCTTTCGGGTATAGGAATGCCTTTGACCGCTTAAAGAATTGTTATTGATTGCAGTCGCCTACTCTTTTTGTTTATTTATCTCTCTGTATATACATTTAAACTTAAAAAACTCGACGCTACTTATCAAAATATGTAAGAACATCCATCAGCCAACATAATACGCTATTTCAATTATCAACGGAGCGTTTTATTTATTATTTTTATAGCATTTTCTAGCGCACGCACGCACTTGTGTCGTATTATCGTATAATATCTTCCGGTTACAGAGGTTTTCACAATTGAGAAATGCTAGAATTGTGGTCAAACATAACAATTAAAAATCTCGTTCTGCATAAATAATTGTTCGCTACTGGCATCTCACAAACTTGGTGAATTTTATTAATAACTTGCTGTGCCGCGCGAGGAAGTGTTTCTATAGCTTATGGTACATAATCTATATCACTGCCAAGTATCATCAAAATACATTCAGTGGTTTTCGCGTAATAGAATTACAAACAAACCTGCATCCGTCCTAATAAAATATCCCGTTTATCATATTAGTAAGACTTGTAAGATAACATTTTCTCCTCAAAATAATAAAAATAAGGTGTTGCAGAAAAGGGTGAAATAAAATAAACACTAATAAATTCCACTTATGTGCAGTATCTTGGTGCCTCATCTCGATTAGGCGCACTAGGCGGTCGTAATAACATTAATTAGTTTTCTAATTCAATTCCCTCATTTTTGTAATAATCGTTTTGAAGTGAAACTTCTTAGGCTTCTAGGCGCGTTGAGAATAAAATTTCAAGATCGCGTCATGGCAAGACCGTCACGTCATGGAGTAACGACGATTTTGGTATCTTAGAATCTTGCCAGAGAATTTTCACTTCTGACACGTGTTCTCGGTACATACGCTCTTTTTATTATACAATCGATACCATAATACCATATACATATAAGTGACGAATGAGTGACTTTTCACTTGTCTCAAGTTACAAATAAGTAAGAAAAGCATTTCGCCGTCTGTGTATGTATGCTTAGATCTTAAAATCAAAATCCGACAATAAAAGCGACTGGGTTTTATACTATACATATAGTGATTAGGTTTTAGACAAAGCGGTAAGCTAATCTATTCCTAAGATTGAAACGTAACAGGTAAATCCTAAGAAATATACATCTAAAATGTGACACAACATATACCTAGATGAATTATTTTTATTCACACAAAATAGACTTGTAGCAATGTAGCCCCGCAAAGCTGTTATCTACCACGAAACTGTAAAGTGGGTCGAATCGATATACGCATTGTGATCTCGGCTTTTTACAAAACGTTACTTGCAATATAATTATGGTGGGTACGTATAGTATTTACGCGCGGATTAACTGCGATTTGAATTGAAATGAAAAATAGGAAAAAGGGGGGGTAATAAAAAATTACTTTGAAACTTGGATATATTATTTTAATTTAAGAAATTTAGAGACATATTTGGTACATCTGATTATTGTAATTGTTTAAAGTTTAAACCGTAATAGCGATGCATTCCATAAATGCATCCATCCTAGTACTACTAGGGGGGTAATCAAAAATCCTGTGAAAGTTGGAGATATTGATTAATTGATTAATTGAATTAGAGCCATATTTGGTACATTTCATTGTTATTAATGTTTAAAATTTAAACCGACATAAATAGAGATGCATTCCATAGATTCGTTTTTAAAGTACTAAGTGAATAAGTTACATTAAAGTTATTAAGCTATATTGGTTTAAGTCAGGAAGTAAGTCAAGGTAATGTTTTATAAGGTATTGATAAACTATGCTTTATAATGTATGCCGTATGCTGTGCACCTACGTTGTGTTGTGCAGATAATTTGCAAGGCATTCGATATTATTATAAATGATATTATCATTATAATTTATAATTATGCAGCCGCCTTTATAATTAACATATATATATGTATAATAATTATATATTTTATTTATTAAGAAAAAAATTATGCTGGTAAGAAGTAAAGTCCCGTGTCCCCTAGTGGGGTAAGGGGCAGATGCATTATTCATACGTCTATTTGATGATGGTAAAGGGATTTTAAAATAGTTTTATCGCATCACTATCTGTGCCCCGCGGTTTTACGCGCATTGCTTTGCCCCTGTTGGTCTTCCTCGATAAATGGGCTATTTGACACTAAAATATTTTTTCAAATCGGACAAGTTGTTCCTGAGATTAGCGCATTCAAACAAACTCTTAAGCTTTATCATATTAGTATAGATTAGTAGCATAGCTAGATTATATTTGACCGGTTAATTTGGGCTAGTGGTTAAACAGAAAACCGCGAAGCGCAGCTAGTATTACATATTATTAAATAACAATTATAATATTATGTTATGTAGCTTATAATGTAGGTATATTATAAAGCTGAAGAGTTTGTTTGTTTGAACGCGCTATTCTCAAGAACCATGGGTTCTATTTGAAAAATTATTTCACTGTCCATTCGTCCATTTATCGAGGATAAGACCAATAGGAGTAATGTGGGTAAAACCGCGGGGTGGAGCTAGTCTCATAATAAACGGGTATATTTATACTGATAAATATCTGACTTGTCTGGCGTTTGTGATAGTTATTTTTATGTATAAAGTTTGTTAGTATAACGCCGTCATGTAAACTTATTTTTTGTACCATCAATCTTGTTTTATCTTACGTTATATCATCTGAAAAATAGAACAGAAATTGTGTAATACCCCAAATTACTATCATTAAAGAGCAATGAAGGATATATAGTTTACTAGCTTCCGCCCGCGGCTTCGCCCGCGTGGTGTTTTGATAAAAGGTAGCCTATGCTCTTTCTCAGGGTCTAAAGATTGTCTATGCCAAATTTCATCAAAATCGTTTGAGAGGTTTAAGCGGGAAAGCGTAACAGACAGACAGACAGAGTTACTTTCGCATTTATAATATTAGTAGGGATAGTAGGGATTATTAGGGATGAAGCATCACAATTAATAATGTATCGAAATATAAGCATAATAAAATTCCAATTCGAATTGTTTTAATTCAATTGTATGGAATACTAGCTGTGCCCTGCGGTTTTACCCGTAGTGCTCCACTCCTGTTGGTCTTAGCGTGATTTACATGGGTTGATCCAAAAGTAATGATAATCAATATTAAACAAGGTCATTACAGTTAAAATAATTATGTATTTCTCTAGATAGTCTTCTAACTAGATAATATACTTCGATATTTTTTCCTAAACTTAAAAAAAAAAAAAAAAACTTTGACTTCATCAACAAAAACCCCTTTACTGCGGCCATCACTTCGCTGTCGTCTTAAAATTTCTTGCTAAGACGGTGTTTCTTGTGCCGAGGAAAAGGATAGAAATAACTAGGAGCTAGATCTAACAAACAGGGTGGGTGTTCAAGCATTTGGAATGCCGATTTTTGAATGGCAGCCATTGCAACTGACGCTTTGTGATCTGGTGCGTTGTCTGGGTGAAACAGCATTCAAGCCCGCATTTTACCATGTCTCTTTTCCTTACTAACCTACCGCAATCTTTTAATTTGGTCTGTGTAGTAAGAGCCCAATATAGTGGCTACCTTCTTAAAATATTCCACCATAATTATTCCTTCAGCGTCCTAAAAAAACTACCGCTTTAATCTATCCCACTAATTTTCACTTTGAATTTCTTCATCGTCACATTGGAAGTTCCCATCGCAGGCCATTGATTGTTTCTTTGTTTCAGCATAAACATGGTGAACCCGGGTAACGTCCAGGATCACAAATCGTCACAAAAAATTATCCTGATCTCATTAAAAATTTAGAAATTCACCCTCTAAATGTCGAATCGTTGTTTCTTCTTTTCGTCGGGAAACATTCTGGCACCCACGGTTCACATTCAAATTAATGTAAATACTTGGAAACGTGGCCTGTTGATATGATTTTTTTGTGATAACTTAGTGGGTACATGAGCAAGCAAAAAACATTTATTTCATATTTTTATGTGCACAGGAAATACCCAATTATCATTACTTTTGGATCAACCTAGTATATAGCCTATAGTCTTCCTCGATAAATGGCCTATCTAACACCGAAAGAATTTTTCAAATCGGACCAGTAGTTCCTGTGATTAGCGCGTTCAAACAAACAAACTCTTCAGCTATATAATATTAGTATAGATTGCACTAAAAATCATAATGATCACGAAATACTAGATGAGAAACGTCCGCTTTTTTCTTCAGACATGACTGCAATTCAAGAAGTATAATATATATTTTTTATGTTTAAAGTTGATTTAGCATTTAAATCAATGAACTCCCGAAGGGCTAGACTATAATGTTTGTAGGTACTATGCAAATCCTTTAGGGCCTTATACTTAATCGTATCTAAACTAATTCAATCCCTAGTTACTTTGAAATAACTCTGAGTAACTCGTATTTTTAAACGTTACAGACGAAAGGTTAGAATAAATTAATTTTCTTATACTGTTACCGTTTACAGAAATCTATACTTAATCTAATATATAAAATTCTCGTATCGCAGATAAATTTCTCCGAAACAGCTTGACCGATTCTAATGAAATTTTGTATGCCTATTGGGTAGATCTGAGAATTAAACAAACTCAAAACGGTATATTATATTTTTCATACACCTAAGTGATAAGAGTAAAGCAGAACAAAATTTGTCGGGACAGCTAGTATATTATGATCTATTATAATAGTAACTAGCTTCCGCCCGCGGCTTCGCCCGCGTGGTGTTTTTCGCAATAAAAGGTAAGGGCCTATGTTCTTTCTCATTGTTTAATCGCTCTCTTATGAATATTTATCAATATTTAGCGTCACTATCTCTATTAACATAATTAAGTAGATGATGATAGCTTTTTTTATTATTAATTTGTACGGCCAATGTTTGTGTCTCGCTTGAAATAAATGTAGTGAGGAATTGTTAATTCGTATAAAATATATTATTAAATATAATAAACTGTGAAATTTATCTTTACTAGACCGATATTTGCTTAGTCCTTCAAAATTAAATCCCTGTGAAATTAATTTGCATCCGTTTTTATAATCGATTAATTATAAAAAATGTCTGAATAAGCACATTAGAAATGGCACACATTACATTAAAAAATATATATACAGGTATATATTTCGTTCGTCAAATATTTAATTGAATTTGCAATCTAGAAATTAGCGTCCTAGCAATCCTTTTACTACAATCTACATAAATACGTTTATCGAAATACGTAGTCGTAAAAACAGAAATCGCATCGCGCACTTTTTATAAGCTCCATACCTAATGATTTTCCAATATGAACAAGTCTTTATGTGCCGTGGCGGTTCGTGCTTTCACTTTTTGTCTAAAAATGTCTAGACAGAACATAGAATGGGTGTTGTCGTAACTGTTTTTGTACAATATATGCAAATGGGTGCTTTATCAAGCACTAGTGACTTGATCTGTCTTTGTGCGTCGTGCCTTGATTTTGGTTCAGTGCCTTTGGAAAAAGGACTTTGAACTATACTATAGTTAGCGTTATAATCGGTTCCCCTTTATTTTTATAAAGGAGCTTTGTGAATGCTCTTGAGCGGTTATGATTGCTAAAGCAAATGACCTACCGAGTCTTTTAGACCGAGTCATTTTTTTTTTTTTTTTTTTTTTGTATAAAAGATGTCGTATACTAAATACTAGGTATGCTTACTTTAACATTGATATTCCAGTCTTACTTAAGGTTTTTTGATCCCTAATAAAACTTAACCTATACTTACGAAAGCTTGGTTTTCTTTTTACCCCGGACTTTCAATTGGACCTATTCGAACTATAAAAGTTTAAACTAGTTCAAAATTAAAGGTTTTTATTTATTTAAGTACAAAATAAATATTCTAAATTCCAATATGTTGACTAACTGTACAAGGGTACTCTTGAAACGATAAATTTCAATAATTGCCCACTTCTCACGTCGCGTACACAAACTTTAAAACAAATGCCGATAAATTCTCCAATCGATACGGAATGGAAAAATATTTAGATGTATCGGAAATTAGCTTTAAGTGCTCGGGCAATAAAGAATATTTTTATGTGCAAGTATACGATCTAATAAAGCAACTTTGTTACGCATTGTGTCGTAATGGGAAATAGTTTCTATGACATATTTATGAGTGACCCGATTCTAATCGGCTCGAATTCAGTCACTATGGTGAAACTTGAGAAGTTTAAATAATATATCAGATTTGAAACGCAAATACAAACTTAAGATCGTAGAAATAAGATGGTGGTAAGAACTAAGAAATAAGAAAAATCAACAGGGGTTGGCAAACAATGTAACACAATGAATTTTTTTAAGTGAAACTTCTTGAGGCGCGTTGAGAGTAAAATTTCAAGGTCGCATCATGGCAATACCGTCAAGGCGACGATATTGGTATCTTTGCATCTCGCCAAAAAAGTTTCACTTCTGACACGTGGATTTGCGTATTTCCAAACTATACATAGCCAGAACGCAACCATAGGAAACTGCTCGTGTATACTTTGTAATGCTGTTTTTAAGTTTGTTATTACAATATATACACGAATTTTGCGTACTGATCGTGTATACTTTGTAACGCGGATGCTTGCTTCTTCGTTCCAAACTATACACGATCAGTACCTCTACCATGAGTTGACATAGTTAAATCGTCTGACGTAACTACAATAGTAAACGTGAATAGTTCACGAGATTATTTTCCGTGAATGACGTATCTATCATCGAATAGTTATAAACTATGACATATGTCAAAATTAGAACTCATGGTGCAAAAATTGTATGGTTACTACAGCGAGTGTAGTATAGTTTACTATACGTTATCTACTGTAGTATACTATAATGCACCTCATGGTAGGCTTTTTAGTTCCGCTACGGCACACTAGGGGCGCTGTACGAAATTTCATACAAACCGCTTACTACAATCGCTAGCGAGTATCGTGTGCGTAAACTCATGGTAGACCTACAGTACGCAAAATATAACTAAATATACCTACTACACCACTTACGCTTGAGCGAAATAATAAATATATAGACAATCAAAGACTTGTACAGCTATATCTATCTACTTTTATTCTTCTTGATTATTATTATTGATTCAGTAAAATATGGAATAAAAATATTATTAAGTAAGCTTAGGAAAATAAATAGGTAACAGATAAGGGTACCTATGGGTTAGGTTAGGTTCGTGTGTTTTTAACTACACAAAAATAGGAGCCCCGCGAAGCGGGGCTCCGTCGCCTCGCAACCGTCTTCTTCTGGACTTATTAGATTCTTACATTTTAGGACTATTTTAAATTGTTAGTCGTGCAGTATAGTCGGGAACGAAGACCCAAGCATCCTCGATACAAAAAATATACGATCAGTACGCAACATTACATACACATGGGTTGTAATAATAGATTTAAAAACAGCAATACAATAATATATAAACGCGAGCAATGGAAATACGGCGCGCTTACTCCGAAACATACACGATTAGTCCGCATGCGTACACTGGCGCTGTATGTTTTGGAGCGCTATTCTTACTTACTTCACTACAAAGTATACGCGAGTATTTGCGTACTACTGTTGTATAGATTGGAAGAACTTTGTAAAAAAGTTATTTCCAAACTATACGTGATTAGTTTCACACCGTTGCGTGCTGGCCTTGTATAGTTTGGAAAGCACACAC
This sequence comes from Colias behrii, assembly GCA_029959065.1. Lineage (NCBI taxonomy): Eukaryota > Metazoa > Arthropoda > Insecta > Lepidoptera > Pieridae > Colias > Colias behrii. The sequence continues at coordinate 1,728,065 of JARWMC010000017.1, read as the reverse complement.
GCTGTTTTTTTAAGACATAAAATTTCGGAATATCGCCAAATTTAAGATGGTTATAAAAAGAGGCAAAACGAAAAGACCACCCGGCATAGGTTAACACAAGTAATTGGCAACTACTTTGTGTAATAATAGTTGTCGCAGTTATTTTGGAAACAAGAGGAATTTGTTATTTAAAAGACTAATGTCGTTTTTTAGACTTAACCATGCTCGGACGAATTGGTAGTCTTTCAGCAATCACCCACTACAAATAGGTAAATATATAAAAATTTTGTATTTTAGCCCGCGGCTTCGCCAGCTTTATCTGAATCTAATCACTACATAGTATAAAACAAAGTCGCTTTCTCTGTCCCTATGTCCCTATGTCCCTTTGTACGCTTAAATCTTTGAAACTACGCAACGGATTTTGATGCGGTTTTTTTTAATAGATAGAGTGATTCAAGAGGAAGGTTTATATGTATAATAACACCCATTAAATAGTAGAGAAGTACTGTTATTTTTGAGGTTTCTAATGTGATGTCGTAAAAAATTACATTTTTTCCGCTTACATTGCAAACGCAGGCTGAACCCTACGAGTTTTATCAAAATAATGTACTAAGTATTATACACATTGAAAAGGTCTACAGAAAAGTCCGCGATGGTATATGTCTATCTCTTATGGATAACCCACAATAACTTTATTTTGTCATTTACTTTTTACGACAAATAATGGCTAATTTTCGAAGCGATTTTAACCAATACAGCATTAATCTTTAACCAATTAAATACCTTGAATACATTGTTCATTTAATATAGATCTATATGGCCCTTTACACCGTATGATTTAAGTGAATATTTTCGAAGATATTACAGATTTAAAAATTGCGGGACGTAGCGTTTGCGGCGGTACCGGCCGGCCGCCCGGCTATATATTTTACTAGCGACCCGCCCCGGCTTCGCACGGGTGCAATGCTGATACTAAATACACTACAGAAAAACTGTGAACGTTGTATATAAAAACATAGCGGCCCGCTCCGGCTTCGCACGGGTGTAAAATAGAAGGGCCATATAGATCTATATTAAATGAACAATGTATTCAAGGTATTTAATTGGTTAAGGATTAATGCTGTATTGGTTAAAATCGCTTCGAAAATTAGCCATTATTTGTCGTAAAAAGTAAATGACAAAAAAAAGTTATTGTGGGTTATCCATAAGAGATAGACATATACCATCGCGGACTTTTCTGTAGACCTTTTCAATGTGTACAATACTTAGTACATTATTTTGATAAAACTCGTAGGGTTCAGCATGCGTTTGCAATGTAAGCGGAAAAAAATGTAATTATTTACGACATCACATTAGAAACCTCAAAAATAACAGTACTTCTCCACTATTTAATGGATGTTATTATACATATAAACCTTCCTCTTGAATCACTCTATCTATTAAAAAAAACCGCATCAAAATCTGTTGCGTAGTTTCATAGATTTAAGCGTACAAAGGGACATAGGGACATAGGGACAGCGATAGCGACTTTGTTTTATACTATGTAGTGATACCCGTGCGAAGCCAGAGCGGGCCGCTATGTTTTTATATACAACGTTCACAGTTTTTCTGTAGTGTATTATTTTAGTATCAGCATTGCACCCGTGCGAAGCCGGGGCGGGTCGCTAGTAAATTATATACTAAAATCTTCCTCTTGAATCACTCCATCTTTACAAAAAAGCCCATCAAAATCTGTTGCTAGATTTTAAAGATCTATGCATACAAACACACAAACGCAGACGGCGGAAAGGGACTTAGTTATACAGGGTGTAATCGTTAAGTGTGCACAGGCGATTATTCCGTAACTATTACAGATATCAAAAAACTTTAAACTGATATCGAAAGTACTTAACCTAATGAGTAAAATGGCCATAATAAATTTTTAAAAATAAATCGAGAAATATCTAAAAAATTAACTTTAAACCCTCCCATACATTTAGTATGAGATATGAATATCCCATGTACATTTAATATGAAAGATTTTAGCTTTTTCTTTCTTTTTTTGGTTTTCTGCTTTAATTACTTCGCAAATTTGAAGGAAAGTTCATTTAGAAACTGTAAATAGAGTTCCTCACTGTATTGCACAATGAGGACGTCACTTCGGAAATCTGCTATGAATACAAAATGTATGGGAAATAAAATGTATGGGAGTGTTTAATGTAACATTTTTGCATATTTCTCGTTTTATTTTTTTAAATTTATTATGGCCATTTTACTCATTAGGTTAAGTACTTTCGATATCAATTTAAAGTTTTTTGATATCTGCAATAGTTACGGAATAATCGCTTGTGCACACTTAACGATTACACCCTGTATAGGTACTATGTAGATATATTGTAACATCCTCCTTTTATAAAGTCGGTTAAAAGTACCCAGTGTCGAAACGTTATTCCTACCTAAACAAAGACAACAAAATATGTATTCACTTTCACGTTTATTGCCAGGGATAGAATGGGGTGCTAATATGGGTGATGAATAGCAGGGTACTCGGTATCGCTTTGCCGTTGATTACCTTCTATTTAGACCCATTTACAGTAAATTCTTAACGTAATAAATAAGTATTGGTAAAATTTTCTTTAAATGGTGTGGCAAAAGTAACTATTTATTTCGTATAGCTAGTAGAATTAAAACACACATAGTTACAGGTTAGGTTTGACCCTTTGTCGTAATAAAAATGTGTCTGAAGACACTTATCAACTACTTAAGGCTTATCACAATGTAAAATACACTTAAAATGTACTCGACTGTACAGGACATATTAATTCCCAAAAAAAAAGAGCGTGTGTGCCGAGCATACGTGTCAGAAGGGAATCTTCTTTGGCAAGATTCAAATATACCACAATCGTCGCCTTACTCCATGACGTGACGGTATTGCCGTGACCTAGAAATTTTACTCTCAACGCGCCTTGACAAGTTTCCTTCAACAAATAGTTTTTCACAAATTTATTTAAATTAATCCTCTCAAAAGGCACCGTACGGAATACAGGCGGAGGACAATTCAACGCAGTAACACGGCGTGTGATGTGATCCGGTGATGAATCACGCCGCTTATCTTTCGAACTTCCTAGTTTTGTGTAGATGTCGCTTTATGTGCCACGGATAGTGTGGAATATTGTTAAAAAGGAATAAGGGGCAATGACCTAAATGCTCTGAAGGTTTTGAGAAACACATTGACATGAGTGAAAGGACAAAGTGTTTTTAGGGGCAGTTCTTGATTTTTATGATATGATCAACACTATGGTTCTTCTTCTCTTTTGTTAATTGCTCCACCCGATCAAACATGATTATTATTGAAATATTTTAAATGCAATGATATTCACGTAAACAATAATAATAAATTAATTTATGATGTTCGTAATAAATAATAACCGGTTTGTAATATAAGGACTGATTTGCAATTCTGAAAAAGTCATAAAACAATAGTTTTATTGTAATCTTAACAGCATTATAATAATATGCATTGGCAACAGTAGTAGTGTCTGATTGTTCCCTTATCGCAAGTACATGCCGTGGATTATACATAATAATCAAGTAGGGTATATCTATTCAGTTCTATTGAAGAATTAATTATATCGATTTTTCGATTCTAAAACTCGTGTTATTAAAATTTCAATGAACATTTTGAAGTCCTACAAAGTATTCAACATATTATACCGTTATAGAATATCCATAATAAGAAAAATTATTTTATAATTCTGCAATGCGCATAGTTTCGTAAAAAAGGCTTATTTAAGTTACCACTAGGGTCTAGCAATTATCATATAGACGAATTTTAATTCAAATCTATTCAAATTTAATTCACACAGTTCATATCTTACATATAATTCACCGAACCTTAAAGTGGGCCTACACTTAATAAGTGACCTTAATATATCATTCGGCCGGCTAAGTGTCAAGTTACTTGAGATCTAGAAAATTTAGGTACCTACGCCTAAACAAAGACTGAATGTTAAATAGTACAATGGTGGTCAGTTGCTAGGGGCCTCTTTGGTTCGTCGGCTTTACGAATATATCTGATGGATAAGTATGGAACTTACTAGACAGTGAAAGATTTATAGAAATAATAGATGTGAACAATTGTTCAACACAAAGCTACTTAATATAGAGAAAAATAATACAAATAGAAAGGAAAATATAACATTTATTTGCCAAACACATGGTACAGCGAGGTGTTAAGAAATAATTGTTCATCATGTTTCGCTTTGTATAAAGCATGCAAATATATGCGTAAAATTAAATTATATAACATCAGATATTAAATCTAAATCTCTAATATATGGAAGAAATAATATTAACAAGAACTTCGGAGATCATTTAATACATATTAATACATAGCAGTGAGATTTAATACATATTAATACATAGCAGTGTAATATATTCCGCAAATTCGCCTGCTATCACACTAATGTTAGTGAACTTTAGTACCATTTTTTATTGTCATAGATAACCGAATAATCATTGTTGTTACACTGTTTTAAAAATCTTTATGTATATCCCTTTCATAATATAATAAATTCAACACTTATGTCACTACATAGTATAAAACAAAGTCGCTTTCTCTGTCCCTACGTATGCTTAAGTCTTTAAAACTACGCAACGGATTTTGATGCGGGCTTTTTAATAGATTGAGTGATTCAAGAGGAAGGTTTTAGTATATTATTTACTAGCTTTCCGCCCGCGGCTTCGCCCGCGTTTTCAAAGAAAAACCCGTTCCCGTAAGATTTCCGGGATAAAACCTATCCTATGTCCTTTCTCGGGTATCAAAATATCTCTATACCAAATTTCATGCAAATTGGTTCAGTAGTTAAGGCGTGATTGAGTAACAGACAGACAGACAGAGTTACTTTCGCATTTATAATATTAGTATGGATTTTGAGTAACTCTGACAATGACATCTTATAAAAACTATTGGACCCAAATACGGCTAGGCCTATAATAATACGCAACGTGTGTTCGCGGTTCTACAGAACAACGTCTATGGATAAAACTGAAAAATTAAGATTATTTTTTTTCTGCGTATTTTTCCAGGATAAAAAGTATCCTATTTTACGCCCAGGATAATAAGGTATAATTATACCAAGTTTCATCGAAATCGAACCGTTAGTTTTCACGTGATGCCTGAACATACAGACAGACAGACAGACAGACAGACAGACAGACAGACAAAAATTTTTTTAATTACATATTTGGGTTTGGTATCGATCCAGTAACACCCCCTGCTATTTATTTTTTCAATATTTTCAATGTACAGAATTGACCCTTCTACAGATTTATTATATGTATAGATTAGGTTTTAGACTAAGCGGGCGAAGCCGCGAGGGGAAAGCTAGTAATATAATAAATTCAACACTCCTACATACTCAGTTTGGGTAGGCACTTGAGTCTCTTTACAAGTTTTAATATCGATTTTAATAAATTTCCAGGTGGTACTAGAAGTAGCCCACCGCGTGGACCAAGAGGGCGTGGTGGCCGTGGACTCGGTGGTGGAGAAGCTGATCTTCAAACCGCAGGATGTGGTGTCGATCCGCGCCAAAGACTCGGACCTCGAGTATGCGACGCATGACGTGTTCCAGACAGACAGCGCTATATCTAGCAAATTTAATGGTGAGTGATTAACCGCGTTAACCCTCCCAAAAGTTTTTTGCTAATAGCTTACTATATAAATTCCAATTTCCAAGAAGGATGGACGAATGGAAAGATGTTGATTTCAACATGCGGTAAACTAATTGAATAGAATTACATAAAATATAAAAATATTGGTGAAATATGTTTATGCGATATGGTTATATGACACAAGCTGTATCCATGAATTGGAAGTTGATGAGACATTTTTTTTTTCGTATAAAATGCAAACATTCATTGAAACTCTGTATATAGCGTGATCTTTTATAACCTGTAGGATTCCTAAATAAAAAATTAGTCTTACTGAGATAAATGTGTGCTTGAAGCAAATTTACATCTATCGCATACTGTTTAAACAAAAAATCTGCACTCGAATGTCATACTGAAATGACACATTGCAGGCAACGGCCGTTCAGCAGAAGAGCGGCAACTAGAGCCGTGGGACGGCTGCGACGGTGACACAGGCGACTCACCTTCACTCAACGGTGACGCTCGGCTCGATGACTTAGACCTCGATAGAGCAAACGGCTGGGACGCGAACGACATGTTCCGCAAGAACGAAGAGGTGTACGGTGTGCACAGCACGTACGACCACTCGTTAGCTGGATACACGCTACAACTGCAGAGGAAAGACACGCAGGACTATAGGTAAGTGTAGGGCTATAGGGGTGATAGTCGCTTGGCAAGTGGAGATACTGAAACATAAAGGACGAATTGACCATTTGGTACACGCTGCAGAGAACGGATTCGCTATAGTTATGTAATTGGTAAACAAATGACGATAAAATTTTCCTAAAAGGATCAGCTAGAAACAAAAGTCGAAAAGTGTGTAAATTTTATTGCTTATCATTAATTTATCCCCTATATTATGAAGAAATAGATTGAAATGAAATGAAATAGATTCCTACGAGTCAAATATTTAATCTTACTTTACAAGCAAATTTACAGTCTTCTGCGAATTTCATTTGTACCATTTTGACAAAGACTAGCCCTATATAAATTGTCCTAATTTGTAAACAAAATAATTGTCCTAATTTTCAATCACAAGAGCATAAAAATTGTCCTAATCTGTAAACAAAATAACTGTCCTAATTTGCACCCACAGTAATATAAAAATTGTCCTAATTAATAACCAGGGAAGCAGAAGCCAAAGCGGAAGAGATAGCAGCGGAAATAGAAGGTGCGGCGACGTATAAAGCTCGCATTGAACTGGAGAACGGCGATGAGGAGGAACGGTTCGCTGCTGTACTCCGCCCCCCGCAAGAGCAGCCTAAATATGTGATACCTAATAAGAGGAAGAATGGACAGGTGGGGATAATGTTTATGGGAAATTTTTAAATTTATAGATACACCTGAAAGGAGACGAGCGAGCGAGGTGAAATTTATTTTATGTGTGAAAGAGTGTGAAGCATATAAACAAACTGCTAATTCCGTTTTAAAATACAGTATTGTTTGAAATTTTACTTTAAAACTACTTTAATTAAACTTAAATTGAACTTAAATATGTACAACTAGTGCGCGATGCATGTTGGATAAATAGTCTAACATAGTAAAGTAATTCATTATTATTAAAGAAAAAAAAAACAAACAAATATTATGTAAACACAGTAAACCCAACTGCAGTACTATACTATGGAGGAAGGCCGTAAATACACATAATATCGTATTAACGAACGCACGGCGAGCGACTGATGCGACGTTGCCGCACCGTGGTAGTATGGATTGTTTTCACACAAGATTCAAGAATTTGTCTTGCATGTTTCTGTCAATTGATGAGAGCATGCGCTTTACTGTCAAGTGTTCATCATGCTGCTTTAAACACAGCTTGATTGTTTCCACGCAAAAAGCGTACGTCGTGCGATAGTCAATTATTAAAAAATGATGTGTTTCCGTGTATTATGTGTAAAGTAAATATACGGTTTAAGACATTTATATGTATAGATATGCTATTTTCATTAGATATAAAATTTATTTTAATTTTGTTAAAACTTTGTTTTACTTTGTTTTGTTAAAACTTTGTTTAAATATAATAACAGCAGCAGCAGCAAGCCGGCAAGCCGGTGAAGGGCGGCAGTGGCGGGTCGCCGGGCGCCAAACGTGACAAAGAGCCGCGACCGCCCAGACACCACCTCACGCCGCCCGCTGACCATGTGGTATGTAACTCTTGATAGTTTATGGTAGCCTGGTACCTTGAATAATAACAAAAATGTGTGCGTGTACTAGTGTACACACGTAAGAAGTGAAACTTCTTTATGACCTTATTTTTCAAAAAATAATTTGAGTTGAGTTACAGAAATACGTCGAATCAAAGATGGCGCGTAACGGAAAAATGTCACGCGTAACGAAAAATGTTACAGTAAATTTTTTTCCAACCCCGATAAAGAAGTTTCACTTCAAAAATTGTAAACGAATAAACATCTCATCCAGCCAATCACATGGTATGTGCAAAGGTGTCGCTGAAAATCAGCTCTGCCGTGAAAGTCTATAGCGGCATTCCTTTTAGCTTGTAGGTTTTAGTAATTTAGTAGTTTGTAAGTACATAGATTGTTTATTTTTAATGTGCCTGACCTGATTGCTAATAAAGATTTTATTATTTTTATTTTATTTTATCTCTTGTCACTTTATGGTAGCCTGGTAGATGGTCAAGAAAAAAAAAATAGTATCTCAACCGTTAATCACACAACCCCCCCACTATGTCAGCCTGGTACACAAATTCAAATTCAAATCATTTATTTTTTAGAACTCGGTACATGAAAAATAAATATGGTAAAATATAGGATATCATTATGACGTAAATGATTCCTTAAAACATAAACTAATCCATTGAACACTCGGTATGTGTACCTTCTTATGATGTTATGACTTAGTTAATAGTCATTGACTTGCAACTATTAACTAAGTGAGGGTAGTTGGGTCAAACATCATATAAACAACGTCTGAACAGGGGCTCAGACGTTGTTTATAGGCACGATTCAAAGGAAGGCGGAATTTTATAGTATTCGACAGCTAAGCATGTTCTGACAGGAAATAGTGACAACTATTCATCCACAAAAATATTGAATCAAAAGTTACGTATAACAATATCATTTCTTTTTATATCTTAAATAAAATAACAGCAAACAATTCTAAAAACGTCTTATAAGAAACATCAACTATAGTCTGTCCACTATAAGAATTGCTTTTTGACAGCTCGACGGGTGATACCAGAAGTGATGTTCAAAAGATTATCGATTGTGATACCATTTCAATTATAAATTCAAAAAATTATCATAAATCGAATCAGGTACGTAAATAACGTAAACGTACTAATAAGATATGTAATAATAAGACCACATATCTATGCATTTTATGTTAAAACTAAACTAAACTAATATTTTATTATTTATTGGTTTCTATCTTACAATTTGGTTGTTTTTATGTTTAAATTATATAACATAATAGAAGAGTTTTTCTGTATCGGATATATTTTACAGAGTATTTCTATCGTTATTATAATCTATCGACCCATCATTGAATAATTGTATGAAGTACAATACAATCCTTCATAGGCTTGAAGCTGTCAAAAAGCAAATAATATAATGGACAGAGTATACAACAACAACAACAACATAACATTACATAATATTACAATTTCCAACAGGTGACAAGTCCAGCGGCAGTGAGCGGTGTGGGCGGTGTGAGCGCGGGCACCAAGAGCTACGCGGCGCAGGCGGCCGGCCACCACGCGCCGCCCTTCCCGCACCATGCGCACGCGTTAGTGTTATTATACATAGAAATAATTGTAAAAAAAATGTGTGCGTGTACTAGTGTACACACGTAAGAAGTGAAACTTCTTTATGACCTTATTTTTCAAAAAATAATTTACTATATGCAACTTTACATAAATACGTCGAATCACGCGTGGTAGGGATAAGAAAAAGATGGCGCGTAACGGAAAAATGTCACGCGTAACGAAAAAATGTTACACTAAATTTTTTTCCAATCCCGATAAAGAAGTTTCACTTCAAATGTGTAATACATCCAAAGTGTGGATGCTAGTTCTTTAGCAGCCACACTGTTACTTTGTACTAGCTCTTTTGCGTGATACCACTGATTTTGATCAAGCATCATCAAAATCACTTGTACACACATTTCCGATACAATTTATACAAACGGCAAAGCTTGTTAATAATAGACTTTTAAATAAAAGAATAGATCAGATTTTTTTAATGTTTGGTAGAATTTAAACATTTTTCAAATATACTTCTTTCTACATTCAGTAGAGGTATATTTAAAAAAAGTTTACTTAATATTTTTCTGTTTCAAATCAAATCTGATTAATAGTAGAGTCGACTTCACAAAACTTTTGTAAAATCGAAAAAAAAAAAATTAAAAAAAGTCCTTTTTAATTGATAAAGTTATCAATGCAAATGACTAACCAAAGTAATAATTTTTCAGGCCGTCAAACAACAAAATGAACGGCGAGCCTCGAACCCCGGTCCCGGCGCGGCAGGGCTTCCCGCCGCACCACCACCACGTTAGTACCACACCCCACCGTTATCAATACCACCCGCATCAGTACCACCCCTATCGAAATAACTCTTATCAACATCGATATCAGACGAATCGTTCTTATCAATCGAACTATAGACCTTATAGAGGGAGGGGTAGAGGTACATATTGGAATGAATATTAAAAAAATAGTGACTTAAAAGTGCATTTGAAAATAGTGTTTAAATGGACAAGATTTATTTCTGGGTAATTTTGTTGCTAATTTTTGTTAATTAAGGGCTGATTTTTCAATCCTTGGTTAAAACTTATTCGTCGAATAATGTATAAAACATTTTAATATTATCGTGTAATACTTTATTGGACGGATAAGTTTTGAAAAATCGGCCCTAAAAGGTATTGTAATTTTTTATTTTCATAGTGACATAATGACATCTCATAGTTGCAATAATAATTGTGATTGCCATTTTGACGCGTACAAGCGCGTATTGTACAAAATATTTGATGAAATAAATAATTTTCCTTGAATTTTAGTATTTAAGTTTGTTCCCAACCTGCTTAAACATCTCCGAAAAGTTATAAGTAGTATTGTAAACATTTTTAAGATATTAAATTGGAATTTAACTAATAATAAAAAAAAATCCTAGTAACTTGGCAACAGAAACATGTTAAAAATATGAAAAATTAATTAAATGTATTCTACAGTAAATATAAATACTAAGTCAACATGTAAACAATTTAAAATAGGTAATCAATGAAAACGGAAACTATATACTTGCATGTTAAAAGACAATTTCTAAACAGAGTGGAGCGTCAGAGCCACCAAGTCGAGGCGGCCGTGGGCACGCACCACCAGATCCTCGGGAACCGCGGGATCCTAGAGACCAGCGGGATCCGAGAGACCAACGGGACCCGAGAGACCAAAGGGACCCTAGAGACCAAAGGGACCCGAGAGACTCACGGGATCCCAGAGACCAAAGGGACCCAAGAGACCAGCGCGATCCCAGGGACCAGCGCGATCTCAGGGAACCTAGAGACCCACGGGAACAACGCGATATCAGAGAACAAAGGGACCCGCGGGACCAACGTGAAATCAGGGAACAGAGGGACCCTAGAGAACAAAGGGACCCGAGGGAACAACGGGATCCCAGAGAACAAAGGGAGATTAGGGAACAGAGGGATCCTAGAGAACCTAGGGAACCGAGAAGACAAGATGAATTACAGGTATGTATTTGCTAAGTAAGTTTGTTTCAAAGCCTCTAGTCACTGTAACTAATTAGTGTTAAACTAATAAATATATTTTTTAGTAACAAAAATAAATAATATATGTGAGTTAACCGATACAAATTGAATTTGTTTCTATAAATTGCATGTCCAAAAGCAAATAAATATTCAGCGGTATTTTTTTATTTGAAATTTTGTAGTTAGTAAGATATTTCTTAAAATAAGTTGTTCATTATACGACACGTTATTACGGTAAATCAATATTCGACTCATGTGAGGATCATATTTTCATTCTCAACCTACCCACTATATCTAGCAATCATAAAATAATACTCTTACAGGAGCTGCGCAAGTTCGGTCAAGAGTTCAAGTTGGTCTCCGGCGCGGTGGGCGTGCCCGTGGGCGCGGCGAGCGTGGCCGTGAACGTGGGCGTGGGCGTGCCCGTAGTCGTGGGCGTGGGCGCGGCGCCCACACAACCTGTGGTACCGCCCGCGCAGGTGATGCAAGCGGCGCCGCATAATCCTCAACCACCGGTCAGTTGAGCGAAAGTTACATGACTTTAAATTTGGGTCGTTTTGAGATGCTTTTCTTTGATTATAGGTGGACAATAAACAGTAATAACTATAACGCTTCAAGTTGAAAAGCTTCAAATAATATATTTAAAGCTTTGTATATACTTAGATAATATAAAATAATGTTACAGAAGCTGAGTGACTTGATGATTTTCTTTTTAATTCGATTGTTCACCTTTTTTATTTTACTGAGTGCCGAGTTGATCTCTGATTATATCAAATTTTAAAAAATCTGGCATTACGGATTTAACGACATTTTAGAGAAGATACAATACAATTACTATGAATACTTATTAATAATAAGTAGTTACTCTTCAAACTACTATTTTACTTCTATAGCTGCTAGTACATTTCACACTAATATATTAAAATGTATATGCTTCTAAATTGCAGACACAGCCATGTCCAGTGGCAGCGAGTCCACCAGAAGTGTCTGCGAACGTGGGCCCACCGTCAGAACCACACAAACGGCCAGCTAGAGCGCCGGAACATCACAAGGTATATATTTATCATTTAGAGTCCATTCATTGGGTAAAAGGAAAAAAATTGTTAGTAAATATAAACATTAACTTTCGACCTTATAATAGAAGTTTGCAACAATATAATTTGTGTTTAGATATATTTTTCATATTGATCTGTTCTGTGAATCTAATATCTATCTTATAAACTTATTTATTGATATATTTGCTTTATACATTCTGTTATATTTATATCTAAAAAAAAACATCTCTCCATTTCTTTGTCTTATTTAAAATGTATTAAAAAGTATTATTTATGTTATTCCAATTGTGTTAATAACTATAAAACTAACATATCATCTTAGTAAGTTTCTTATTATTTTTTTGTTTAATAACTAGCTGTGCTCCGCGGTTTTACCCGCATTGCTCCGCTTCTGTTGGTCTCAGCGTGATGATATATAGCCTATAGCCTTCCTCGATATTTATCAAATCAGGTTCCTCAGATTAGCGCGTTCAAACAAAGAAACTCTTTAGCTTTATAATATTAAGTATAGATATATTTGCATTATACATTCTGTTATATTTATATGCTTTATTAATTTTATGTTATTCCAATCGTGTTAACTATATATAACATAATTATCGTCTTACTAAGTTTCTCATTACCTATTATTATATATATTTTTTTAACCCCCAGCCACCCCCAGTACCAAAACCGGAAGAGGCCGAAGAGCGCAGTGCTCACAGCACTTCCCCACGAGAAGCAGCATCCCCCAGCGTGGAGCGGGCTACAGCTACCCTCAAGAAGTCCACCCTCAACCCCAACGCGAAGGAGTTCAACCCGAGCGCGAAGCCCTTCACCCCCCGGAGTCCCACCACCCCGTCGCACAGCAGGTAAATATATATAACTAGCTTCCGCCCACGACTTTGTACGTGCATCCCCGTTTTTCCCCGTTCCCGCAAGAATTTCGGGAAATCCTTTCTTAGCGGATGCTTACGTCCTAACATCTACCTGCATGCCAAATTTCAACCCGATACGTCCAGTGGTTTGGGCTGTGCGTTGATAGATCACTATATCAGTCACCTTTGGGTTTTATATATATAGATAGATACAAAAAATACTTCAACTACATAACATACTTCTTATTGTGCATTTACATCAAGCGGCCATAGAGCTAGAGCAAGAGCGTCGTGATTTTTGACGTGACAACGTCTTATAATTCGATAGAGCCGGCTGCACGCACGAAAAAACATGACTCATGCGGCGTTACCTCGCTCTGAGGCGTTCCATGTAAGGCTTGAAGTGCGAGCGAGAGCGCGGAACGAGCGACAAAGAAGCACAATCGGACGTTGTCACGTTCAACTATCGTCAGTAAACCGACTTTACAGACAACCAATTTTTAGTATAAACGAGAACTCGTATTCAGTGTTATTAAGTACTAGCTGTGCCCCGTGGTTTCACCCGCATTGCTCCGCTCCTGTTGGTCTTAGCGTGATGATATATAGCCTATAGCCTTCCTCGATAAATGGGCTAACACCGAAAGAATTTTTCAAATCGGACCAGTAGTTCCCGAGATTAGCGCATTCAAACAAACAAACAAACAAACTCTTCAGCTTTATAATATTAGAATAGATTAGAACATTACATAGAATCTTGTCGAACGCACTAAGAACAACAAAAGATTGCTCTACGTCTGTTTACAATTAAAAAATTTGACATTGTGGGGTTGGAATGAGCCTTCGCTCGTTTGATGTAAATGCACCGTTATATGTACACTTTTGATTCGTCAAAATTGAAAATACGTTATACTATTTATCAGGGGTTTGAAGAGCCAGCAAGAAACACAGACGGCAGAAAAATCGTTTTAAAATAATGATAAAGAAGTGTCCTGAAATTCTTAAGCGACAATATTCCATAGATTACAATTTTCATAATATATTCATGAATGCTATAGTTGGTAATTTTTTGAACGAATACGATTATTACATAACTTGAATTTTGTTTTCCTAAACTTTTTAATAGTTATTATTGACATAGAGTATTGGTTTTAGAGTTATTTTCATTACAGTACTGTCAATGTTTTCTTAATAATTCCATGACAGGTCATTTTATTGTGGGCACATAAATTATGTTACATAAAGTAACCAATGAAAACTAATTTAACCCCTTGACCACCGAGCGGCCCAATGAGACCGCGACACAATAGATTTTCTATTGTGTCTGTGATTCCGGGGGCTGAGGGATTAACTTCATAATAATTAAAAAAATTGCATCTTACAGGCCGCACACACCAAGCACGCCGATGGGCGTCGGTGGCGTGGGCGTGGGCGGCGTCGGCGTGGGCGTGGGGCTCGGCGGCGTGGGCGTGGTCGGCGCCGGCGTGAGCTACGTGCCCGCACCACCACCGGGACCGCATATGGTGAGTTAGTTATATAGTTTATTTGTATGTTCATTCAAAGGAGAATGACCACGGGTGGTATCGGTAAAATTTTAGTTGTGCCACGTAATCGTGACATTGTTTATTCCTATTTGTATTTATAATGATCATATTTATCACTATTAAGTCGTAATTATACCGAATAAATAGAAGTAAAAGTTTTTGTTTTGACACATATATCTATCTCTCTTGCAAGCGTCATATGTCATAGTTTCTATTTGAAATGAATGTGTTCGACGCATTGTTCGATGTTATTTTGAAATAATGTTTATTACGATTTACTTTTCACGTTTGTCTTGTAAATTAAAATATTACCTATGTAATAAATGTAAAACTTAACGTTCATCGTTAGTTTAAACTCGATAAAGTAATTTTTTGAAGTGTTGAATAAAACTATTGTTTTATTTTAATTGTCGCGAACTGCGGCTTATTTACATAAAAACTTTAATAGTTTCTAAAAGTACTAACACCAAGCTTTAAATTGAGCTATATTTCATCTTGACACAATAAGTTTGATTGCGATACCAAGTGCCATAGTCACTTGGGCAATCTCCTTTATAAACTAGTATTTTAGAGACATAAATTGTATTTTTGACACGCTTTTATTAGCTTCACCTGTATGTTTGTAAGTTTGTATATAAACTCAATTTTTACAAAAACAAAGATTTCAAACTATATATTTAAACTAATAGATAGTAAAAAAAGCTAAAAAGTACCCTTCTTTTTAGTTTTGTCACTACATAGGATGTATAAGGATAAAACTAAATCACTCGATCGATTTTAGAAATGTAATTTAAATATCCGTGCCTACATAAATAATTTAACATTTTAGTAATTGTTCATTATGTCTGTATAAATGAATGAATACTGTTAATAACTGTACGAATAAATAAATAAATAAATAACTCGTCACTTGTTCGAACAGCCGCACTTCCAAATGGCAGCAGTGCCGTACGCCATGATGGCGGCTGCAGCAGCAGCTTCACAGCAACCGCCGGCTTATTTGCCGCACCCACATCCCGTGAGTTAATTCATTAAATAATTTATTTCATTAAAAAAAAAAAATATAAAAAAAATAATAAAAATTAATTTCATTTTAATGTATATTTATATTTAAAAAAAAGAGCGTGATTGACGAGCACACGTGTCAGAAGTGAAACTTCTCATATGATGTGATGTTCGCTTTCTTACCGTCGTGTAAGATTGCTCAATCTAATTTGTTTCGTTGCGGTATGAAACAAATAATAAATAAAAAAATATAATATGTATACTTTAATGCTAAAGTGTTTGTTTAATCGAAATGATTTCTGGTAAATATTAATAGATTTATTTTTATAGTGGTCAGTCCGTTCATCATCAACGGCTACATTTTATAACCGATTAGAAGGGAGCATAAATAAAAACAGAAAAATGTTCATTTTGACAGCAAAATGTAGGTCAGATATTGTATTATTTTCTCTATATGATATTTCTTGGTTCACCCGCAGTTCTGGGCATTATATTTCATGTTCAAACAGCCAGCTGACGTGTTATGGCCAACTGAATTTGTTTTTCATTCAAAATACTAGATAAAATATAATATGACAAATTTTCAAATGGGAAAAAGTGTTGAAAAACATATCTCCATGTATCGCTATGGACCATATGGAGATGCAGCTGACGGTCGCGAGTGACAGTAAAAGTCCCTGATGCATTTTCAGTTTCTCTCTCGAGAAAATAATTGACCGAAAATGTACCTGGCTCCCGTACTAAACCGCAGCAATACTTGTATATAAAAAAAGTGAAGTCCCATGTCCCCTAGTGGGGTAAGCATTATACATCTGTTTCACTGATCGATTTTCGTTAGAGACAAGTAGGCGATCAGCCTTCTGTGTCCTGCCAGACCGAGACATTTTTTTTTTCTTCGTCTCCACCGGGAAACGAACCCAGGACCCCTCGGTTCTACGCTCACGCGTCAACAACTGTACCAAGGAGGCGGTCAAACCGCAGCAATACTTCTATATAAACGAACTGAAAAAAAACTCAATCGAGGTTATTTGTTTGCAAAAGATAACGGTAACAATAGCTTTACGTTTCATAGCTGCATATTCCCGAACAACTACGACATTGGGGCCTTTAAGAAAAGAGCTCATTTGTCCTTAAAAGGCCGACAAAGCACCAGCATCACTACCAGTGTTACTTGTGTTTATGGGCGGTGATGTCCACTTAACATCAGGTGGCCCACCTTCCCCTTTGCTTTTTCTGACATAAAAAATAGTAAGATGATGAATGTGCAGCCGGCCAACGGGCACATGGAGATGGGTTGCGAGTGCCGGCAGTACGGCCCGCCCATACTGCTGCTGGCCGACAAGCGCGACCGACACGACGCGGTGAGCGTGTGGGGTGGCCTTTAACTACTAAAAAACATTGGTTGTCTGTAAAGTCGGTTTACTGACGATAGTTGAACGTGACAACGTCCGATTGTGCTTCTTTGTCGCTCGTTCCGCGCTCTCGCTCGCACTTCAAGCCTTACATGGAACGCCTCAGAGCGAGGTAACGCCGCATGAGTCATGTTTTTTCGTGCGTGCAGCCGGCTCTATCGAATTATAAGACGTTGTCACGTCAAAAAAGTTTTTGAAATAACACCACTGTATAACCATTGTTTTTGCGTATAAATTCATTTCATTTTTAATATTTTAGAGATCAAAATGTGAAATTACCTAATATTTTGGAAACTGACCTTATTTTGTTAGGGCATGGTATTTTGAGCTACACAATGTAATATGATAATATCTTTTGACAGTGATCAAATTAACTACGATGAACTTTGAGAAATTCCAATTTTTTTTTTTCAACCCATTATGTATAAGTCAAAACAAAAGGCTCTGGTCTTGATGTTTTATAGCACTTCTGAATATTGATTCAGAAGTACTGTAAAATAATGAAGAACTAATATTTGGAATCTTTTGGATATTGAAAATAATAACCATTTTGAGTTTACAGTCTGGCCCTTGTAATATTAAAAATTATTGAAGGCTTTGAAATTGTTTTCTAGTAAAATGTTTGGAAGTCATTGGTCACCCCATTTCATGTTTTTGCGTGTGTTACAACCCTAAAACTTTTATTGAACTTCTAATCTAATAATACATAAAATTGAAGTGTTTTTAATCAGTTTGCAGTGTGTGTTTTTTTTACTAATACGATTTTTCCAGAGGTTAATAAAACAATGAATAATATTAATTAATTTATTGTACTATATAATATAATATAATAAGAGATAATAGAATATAATATCAAAGAAAATAGAATATAATATTTCTTTTCACAAATATGTATATACAAGTAAATTTTTAAACTATCAAATATCCTTAATTTAACTACATTTAATTTAGGAACTTTATAATTATATATCCACAGGATAATAACTACACAATACAATTTTATAAACTACAATGAAACCTCGCTCATTTCATTCGGTTTCAAATTGACAAGCTTCTCACTAATTGTCCACAATTGCCTAGCTAAGTTTTCGTCTTCTGCCTTTGCACTAGGCCTTACCTCTTTGCAGTCTTCGAAATAAGCACGAGTTACTACATCACAGTCATCTGATACAGCCACATACACGGATGTTTGAGCGCCCTCCGCTGGGGTTTTGAAGAAGAAATACAATAAAACGCTCCTTAATTTCTCCAATATAGTGGAACTTCTATATAGTGACGTGTTCACTTGCCCCGGATTCAAGCAATTGACCACTATACTGGTGTCCTTTAATCGCCTAGCCAACTCCTTAGTAAAGAGGATATTGCATAACTTACTGTTGGCATATGACTGAATATAGCCAGTTCTTTCGTCGTCTATCCCTGCGATTGTCCCAAACTTATGCCAAGCTGATGAAACGACTACTATTCTACTAGGCGCTCCCGCTTTCAACATCGGTATCAGAAGATTGGTCAATAGGAACGGGCCAAAGTAATTTATCTGCATGTCTTTCAAAAGACCATCGTTGGTACGTTCGCGCGTAGTGCATATAGCTCCCGCGTTGTTCACCAAAACGTCCAGTTTCGCTTCTGTTGAACTCAATTCGCGGCAAAACTGTCTCACCGATGATAGAGAGGTTAAATCCAAGTGTATGTAGCGGACTCTTTTGTTTTTGGTCAGTTTTGTTATGATTCTCACTGCACGTTCGCCCTTCTTGTCATTTCGGCAGGCGATTATCACTTTGGCTCCTCGCTTAGCCAGTTCCAAGGCTGTTTCGAACCCTATACCACCACTAGCGCCGGTCACCACCACCACTTTACCACTCATCACGGTGTCATCATAACATTTTCCAGATGTCAATTTATTTAACAATTTCACCCCGAGAATGGCTAACACGATCCACACCAGCCACATTTTTTTAGTAATGAAAACATTGGCAACCTTCAAGTCTCAATAATGTGTCGATAAGATTGTGATAAAAATATATCCAGCTCTGATTAGGAATGTGATTTTTATATAATGGCTTTAAATTATTTCTGTGATAACTCTGCTATCGTAAAGCACATCCTCTTGGTTGTAAGGTCACGTCGTCACTGGATCTATTGCTAAACAAAAAACGAAATATTTACATAGATATGTTGTAACGCGGCAGTGTGCTCGGGGTGCTAATTTAATAGTTATCTAATTTTGACGTGCGACCAAATACATGCTATACATATTTATAAATTAAGTCAAGGCTGTTCGATCTAGTTTTTTTTACGTCTATATTTAGTACTCGAGTTCTAATCAGTAAAGTAATTTAACGAAGTTGCATTATTATATTACTAGATTTCCGCCCGCGGCTTCGCCCGCGTTTTCAAAGGAAAACCCGCATACTTCCCGTTCCCGTGGGATTTCCGGGATAAAACCTATCCTATGTGTTAATCCAAGTTACCCTCTATATGTGTGCTAAATTTCATTGTAATCGGTTCAGTAGAATTTGCGTGAAAGAGTAACAAACACACACACACACACACACATCTTCACAAACTTTCGCATTTATAATATTAGTAAGATAAGAAGTAAGATCTCTGTCGTAAATTTGTCTACTCTAAAATCCAAAATTTTTTCGGCAATTAATGAAAAAGGTTCTAAAAAGGCTTTGTAATTACTGAAATAACTTACAATATGATTCGATCTGCATATAATTAACAATAAATCCTATTATCATGACACTATCAGTAATTAATTCTGTAAAATAAACAAACTTATCGGTCAAGTGTCACTTATCACTTAATTAGCGCATGGGTATATCCGTGTATTTTTTTAATCGCACTTTTTTATTTTTCGAAAAAAGTACACTAAAAATTATTATGATTATGTCATAATATATATAGTAAGATGGACGGATAAGATTAGAATATTTAAAAAACTTTCATTTTCATATCATCCAATAATTTTTTGAATAAATTTCTACCACCTACTTGATAAGGTTTTAAGTTTTTACACTGACACTAAACTAAATGAGTGCATCAAAATATCATTGACATAGTTTTTTTTTTTGTGGCAAATAATAACAGGTGGAGTTCTTTTGTGTGATATAACAACTAAAACAGAGTGATTTTTGAGAATTCTATAAAATATGTTTTAATTGAATAAAAGGACCAAAAAATGTCATTTTCTATAGATCATAAAATGATGTAATAAATTTTCAGATATACGGTGCAGCGATGGGTGGCGGCGCCGCAGTAGCGGGCGGGGCTGGACAACACGCGCCCATACCTACACAGCCACAGAGAAACTTTAGAAAAGGTATGAATATACAGTACTCCAAAAGTAATAATGCGCATAGAAATCTTCGTCACTGTTCGGCAACTGTCATATTCCTGGAGCGTCCGAAGATGATATTCATATAGAGTGGTTAAATGCATTTTCTTCATGCATAATTTAGTCAAATTATGTGTTTTGTGCTAAAAGAGATTAATATTGATTTGTAAGTAACGATTTTGTTTCGATAATTCCTTGTAAGTAAATAGCGAGGATAACCCCACGATTGCGAATCTTTGTTGGATTGATTTACTTGGAAAATTTTATAGTACTTTTAAAGTGTCTTACTGAAGCTGGTGTAATGATGGAAGAAAAGAAGGTTAAAATAACACAACATTTATATTGTATAAAATATTGTTTTCAAACACAGGTTTACATTTAAACCATATTATAAATCTAATCATTAAAATCTCAGCTCAAAAGTATTTAAAGTACTGATCATTCTTGAATATTATGACATTTACAAGAAAATAAAAATAAAAACAATCAAAATCAGGGATTATCTTTATTTCTGACATTTTAGATACATCGGAACTTTCATTATGCTCTTCTTAATTTTAACTTTCCCTACTGCCATCAACTGTGTAAATCATTTCATCGATTAATTCAATTCACCTTTAAAAACAAAACCAAGAAGGGTATGTAATAGCAGCTCTATATAATTCCACACAGATCTCTCTGTTCTCACACGTGCAGTCACCACCAATATTTAAAGACGACTGACGGATTTTTCAGTTTTTTGACTGACAGGCTACCGTCACCTAACGCCCGAATTGTTTTTGATTGTGTATGACCGTGAATTGATTTCTATTTCTTTTGAACAAGGTGTAAAATGCAAGTGCATTGTTTAGGGCTCTTTCGATTCAATGATTCGAGTGTTTTCGGAAATACGACAATTAGCGAAGATTTGCATGCGCATTATTAATTTTGGAGTACTTGTCTTTGTTAATATTTAAATATTAATTCTGGCAGAACAGAGCATCAGCTCATCATGCATGCATCATGCATCAGCATATGCTGATTTTGCATTTACAACTTTATCAACAGGGATATTTTGTATTGTATAAAATATGTAAAAATCTATGAATATTTTTGTGATATGGTAAATGGAAGAATTATAGCTCATTTTAAGGTCTTTTAATAATAAAAAAAAGGTTTTTTTTTTATTAAAAATGTTAATTTTTCTCACCAAGCAATCTTGGATGATAAGGATATTCATTTCTTGTTAGATAACTATAAATTTTGACTAATATTGGATTTATTTAATCAGAGTTGTTAGCATTTTCAGTTGACAACGATATTTCAATGCTTACAATGTAACGATCGAGAGAGGTCTTTTTTTAAAGCTATAGAACTAAAATATCAAATTCAACATCGATACTTTCAAATTTTCAGTTTTTTCTCCGTTTGTGATGTGTATATAATTTGTTGTAGGCATGCAAGTAGCAACAGCGACGGGGCAACCTTTACTCGCCCCGGCGCCGATGCAGCAGTTCGTGCCGTACCCGCACCCGCACCCGCACCCCGCGCCGCCGCAACCCGCGCTGCAGTACCCGCACATGGTGTGTATCACACTATATTATAAGTGTATATACTCTGTCCATTATATTATTTGCTTTTTGACAGCTTCACGCCTATGAAGGATTGTATTGTCTATGACCCATTGAGCCCCAAGCGGCCCGATCGGTCCCAGACACAATAGATTTTCTATTGTGTCTGTGGTTCCGGAGCCTGAGTTATTACAATGTCATACATACTGATTCGATTTATGATAATATTTTTAATTCATAATTGAAATGGTATCACAATTGATAATCTTTTGGACATCACTTCTGGTATCACCCGTCGAGCTGTCAAAAAGCAATTCTTATAGTGGACAGACTATAGTATAATTATAGGATAAAAGTGTTTGCGTGTGCGCATTTTATGAATGATCTTAGAGGCGGTAAACATGACACTGTATAAGTGTGATTAGGATAATGGTTTGAGCGTGTGTACTTTCTGAGGGCTCTCGGTAGAGGATAATAAGTGCGTATGCGGACTTCGAAGGGTTGGAATGACTATGTGAGCACACTATACACTTAAGTGGTTAACGAGTTGTGGAGAATATTGATATTAATAGTGAATTTGAGAAACATAACAAAATGAATCTAAGCAATTACGCAACCTCATCCTATTTATTTATTTATAATGTTATTGTGTATGTCGCAAATGATCATGTAAATTCGCAATAATAACAGCATTTTGCCTATTTGGTGGTTGGTGTGAAATTGATGATAACAACCTCATTACATCTGCGTAAAGCAGGTCCTAACTGTGTCTATAGTTACTAACGAGACATGTTGTTATTCCAGGTGCGCATGTACCACGGCGGCGGCGTGGGCGTGGGCGGCGGCGTGGGCGTGGGCGGCGGCGGCGCGGGCGAGGGCTACGCGCCGGCCGCCAGCCCCGCGGCCGCGTCCCCCGCGCTGTACCCGCCGCCCTCCCCCGCGCACACGCCGCACCCGCACCCGCACGCGCACGCGCACCACCCGCCGCACCACCACTACCAGCAGCCGCCCTTCCAGGTAACACTAACACTAGTGACACTGCTGACACTAACTGGGAGTAACAGCCACTACTAACAGTACTAGCAGCCGCCGTTCCAGATAACACCGACACTAACACTAGTAAATACTAACGGTCTTACTAATAAAATGTTACCCATTCGCTATGCAATGGTTTAGTTATTACAATAGCCTGTCTTGTTTTTATGATTGACGATTCATGTGAGCAAGAGCAGGACACAGCTATGGTAGGAAATGGTTGAAATTTATCCATTGTTTAACTTTTTATTAGTAAGGCCGTAAGTGTATACCACCACTTACACTAACTAAATACTAAGTGTATACCACCACCAGCAACAGCCGCCGTTCCAGGTAACACTAACACTAGTGACACTGACACTAAACTAAATACTAAGTGTATACCACCAGCAGCAGCCGTGGTTTCAGGTAAAACTAACACTAGTGACACTACACAACAATCAGCAGCCGCCGTTCCAAGTAACACTAACACTAGTGACACTAAATTTAACACTATACACTAGCTACTAACAATCATCATCACTACTACCAGTATTGGCCGTTCCAGTTAACACCATCGAGAGCACAACACGATACTATACACTAAATACTAACAAGCAGACACTGTTCCAGGTAACGACACTAATGACACTAACACTGATACCATTTCCTACCTACAAACAGTCACCACCACTCAGCACCCGTTGCAAATAACACCATCGACACTAATACTTAAATCAGCTGCACGCTCAGAACCACCAGAACATACCAAGAGTACGTGAACATCCACGCAAAGCAAATATCTGTCGTATGTAGTAGCCAGTTGTGTAAATTTTTTAAGGAAATTTTATGCTTTTTCACTCGTAAGTTCCGCATAAAATTGTGCATGGCAACAATATCAAAAAGAATTAAAAAATCTTTAATTTGTATCACCAATTTTTATGCCATCGTTATTCAAAGCTACTTTTGTAAGAAGATATTTTATATTGTGAGAAAAATGTGATTAAATCATTGAGTTACTATGTACTACGTACTAGAGAGGCCATCACTACTACACTTTTTCTAACACGAGTTAGAGTCAATCGTCTCAAACCATTTTTTTTTTTACATTGATTGGTTTTAATTGATAAGTTTATTCGTATTTTTTTAATAAGATATACAATATTTATTTGTTGCATTGATTGGTTTTAATTTATAAGTAATAATAGGCAGAATATTTGCAAATTGTATGACTCCCTGGCCGCCCCGCGCCGCCGCGCTTGTCGCACAGATTTTGTTCGTGGTGAGATATAGATAGAGAGTATATAGAGAGGACTCTATATACTCTATATACCTCAATGGATTAAATAAACAATAATTTTCCCCTGAACAGGTGCTGTGCCCGCTGATGGGGCCGGGTGGGGGCGCGCACCACCACCACCACCACCACGTGGCGTACCTCAACCACGCGCCGCCCACCGCCTCGCCGCCGCACCACCCGCACCACCCGCAACATGTACAGGTGGGCTTTTGATGTCATTTATTTACGTGTAATAACTTGTTGATATGAATGGAAGTTGAAGAATTAAGAGTAAATATGGTTGCAAGTTTGTTAAGCTGCAATAATAAGATTTGAAAATGAATTGTGAAAACATTACATTGTCTAGATTCCACCTAAGAACTTTCAGCTAAATATTAACATTTTTTTTTTTTTGTTCTGTGTTGACATATTATTATATTAACAATCGGTTCTGACACGCATATTAAGGGAAATAATTATTTATATTATGTATATATATTTTTAATGAAATAGTAAAATATGTAATAAAATAAATGCCTAATGTGGCCATAAAATAAAAATACTTTATTTTATGGCCACATTAGGTTGTCATTTACTAATTAATTCAAAGAAATTACACCTACAAACATATGCATTACACATACATGTAATGCTTAACAATAGTTCTACAATCTACATTCAATTTGCCAATACTAAACTGCATACACATTTGTAATGCTTTTCAATTACGTTTTCTTACTTTTATAAAATTTACCAATATTAAATTGCCGCTATTCGTGTTCCAGCAAGTGCTGCTCCCGCCGCAGCAGCCGTCCGGCGGCTCCAGCACGCCGGGCGTGCACTCGTCCCACCCGTAGGGCGCGGTCCGGGCCCGCGGGCGCCGCGCCCCCGCGCCCCGCGCCCCGGCGCCCCGCGCCCCCGCGCCCCGCCGCATGCCGCCCCGCCGCGCCTGCCTGCTCGCCTGGCCCTGAACGTGATGTGTGTGAACTCGACTGGACTATAGATATGGGAGTGCACCATAGTGGAAACTAGAACTGGACTGGACTATAGATATGGGCGTGCACAATAGTCGAAACTAGACTGGACTGTGCTGCGATGATGTGACACTTGAACTCGACTGGACTGCACATACACGGGACTGGACTGTAGATATATGGGCGTGCACTTTACCACTGTGTTGGGAAGTGGGAACTCGACTGCACCATACTACCATGTTACTGCTGTGGAAACCAGACTCAACTGTTTGGATATAAGCACGCTATATAGTACTGTGTCGGGCAGTGGGAATAAGCGCTGCTGCGTGCATGAACACGTTCTACATGAATTGCAAGAATGATTCCAACTGAAGTTGCTTTATAAGGAACGCGTGTACGAGTCCAGCAACCAATATCGCTTAATATAGGGTGATCCTGCTCAGTGATAAAGTTTCTCGAAAAAGTCAGTGTGCCTACATAGTGATTAAATTTCACGCATATGCATGTGCGTGTTCCTGCTCAGTGATAGTTTCTAAAGAAAGTCGGTGCGCCTACACAGTGATAAAGTTCACGTAAAATTGTGTGCTCCTGTTCAGTGATAGTTCTACTTATAACGAGGCGCCTTCATAGTGAAGCAGGTGCGCCTGCGTAATGACAGTCTCACGCAATATGCGTTCGTCATATAAGTGTCGGGGTTATGTGCGAGCTAGACTATAGCGGGGCCGTATGGCCACAAGTGCGTTTGTCCCAAGCCCCACGGGGGGCTCCGCTAGGGGCCGAGCGAGCTCCCGCGGCACTGTGCCGCGTCACGTTGGGGCTCTGCCGTGATACTATGGTAACCATAGCAACCCAGTGATTCGCGTATCGGCTAGGGATACACACATTGGTTTAAGTGATTGGTTAATTAGTTACGTTCAATTTGTGAGTCAGTTTGGTATACATTGTGTTGAATACTACAAAATATTCCCTGATTATAGTAGGGAACTAAAATGAGATAATACTTGAAGATTTAGGTATTAGGCAAAGAAACTTATGAATTTTTACATTATCATTACAATTATATAGTGAAAACTATATAATGTATGATAATAACATAACTTTTAAAATGATATTTACTTCAAATACAAGAACAATGGGATAATTTATTAAATATCTTGAAATCACAAATACTTTCATCACACTATTATAAAAATGCATTAGAAAAACTTTCAAATCAATTTCCTCTTATTTTTCTAGGATTTATTTATTTACTATCCAAATATACGAGTTTATACAGTTAAAAATGAATTTTTAACTTATTAAATGTATATTTTGTTTCTATTTATTAAAAGAAACTTTTTTAAAATTGGCAACACTTTATCAAACGGACACACAAATTGAATGCTAAAAATCGTTAGCTTATCAAAGGAGGAGGCTAATCGAATAATTTTATATCACAAAGTATAGCTGGGTGGTACAAATGTATATACATTCTGTGGAAGAATGTATCAAAACGACAGCCACGTCGTGATTTGTATTATAGGTAGATAATTCTTCGGATGGTAGAATTTGGTAGACTTTGTGCTCACAGTTTTTATATTTTAAGCATATGAAACTATTTACATGTAGGCAGCTCGTGTCGTACCTTGGAACATGTCAATTTAAATAATATTACAATATGTAGTTAATGTATTTGTCTATAAACACCCTTGCTAGAAGATTTTAAAAGATTAAGGTTACATGTCGAGTGGCAGCTTCGAGTAAGTAATATATAAATAATATATGTATACATTTTCTACCATTGTATGGTTTCTCTCACCAAATTCTACCAAAAGCTACCAGCCACAAGTTTAACGCGCGGTGCCGCGTATATTTATTATTTAGTGTTAACCCGCGAATTCCAATTTGAGTCAATTGTATTACCCTTCGGAGTTTCATGTCGCTTTGTTTGGGGGAATGTTAGCTTATGTGTACGGACGGACAAAAAATTACTACCATTTTTAACTGCCAAGATTTCGTCGAGAGATTGTTCTTTCTATATATCCAAGTTGTCGTTACACACATATTTATTGATACTTATTTATTTTAAGATATATTTTCTGTTTTATTGTTTTTTAAAATCAGTCTTGCGAACATTGGTAATTTAAGAATTAGGTGTTTTTTTTTTTGTCTGTCCGTACATTGCTGTTTACATCCGATGTATATATCAGATGTTTAAAATAAGCCAATATTATATTATAACATAGATGTATTATATATAAATATATTTACGATTACTGCCTTAATGAGTTGTGCTGGAGTGTATGTATGTGTATCACAGTGAATAATATAACGGTTTTTTTTTCATCTGAATTAATTTGGATTAAAAAAAGTATATATTAAGGGATTTAGATGTGACAATAAACGAAATTTAATATGTAGTGTGTACTGCGCTCGAACAAGTGAAATATATGTAAGGGCGTTATAATTAATGATGCTGTTGTGATAAGAACGGGTGATGTGTTTACTAGCTCCCGCACGTGACGTTGCGTGATTACGGGGACCAGGCTGTGGTCTATTTTTGTGCGCGTTTTTATCGAAATCGACGCAATTGTTTTTGCGTGATGGAGTTGTAAATTTTAGGTAGGAAGTTTATGATGAAATGTGATTTAAAAATAATAAAAACAACGAAATATAGCTGTCCTATTGTAATTTATTATGTTCTAGAAGTCTTTTTATCACATTAGATATCAATTATCAGGAAAATTATAAAACTTATTTATATTTTTAGTGATTTTAAAACTCATATTTCAGTCAATTTAAAAAATTAAATAACTATTGCACTATTTAATTCTTTAATTTTAAAGTAGTATTCAACGTAACGTCGATTTTACTAAAAATCTATTCAATTTTAATCTCCCAGTAATCCATTCTTATCGCAACAGTTCTAAACATAATATAATATAAAGTGTTTTCACAACCCGTTACTTTCCTATAGGTATATAATGATAATTCGTACGTCGGACCGTTTCCAGTCGAGCCGTTACGTAGATGTAGGGTCACATGGCGAGAGTGGGTAGAGCGTAATGATGAACCGGTTTTATCGATTGAGATGAAAAAATCGGTAAAAAGTTTTTTTTTTTTGGAAACGTGTTAAAAATCGGTTAAAATTTTTGGGTGGAAAAAATGAATTGTGATGCGGAGTAAAAACGTTTTAGAGTAGTTTTAAGCGGGAAAAATCACGAATAGAGATCGAAAATAATGTACTTGAAAAAAGTTGGTCAAAAAAAT
The DNA here is from genome assembly GCA_029959065.1 of Colias behrii. Taxonomy (NCBI): domain Eukaryota; kingdom Metazoa; phylum Arthropoda; class Insecta; order Lepidoptera; family Pieridae; genus Colias; species Colias behrii. Next base: position 1,699,416 of record JARWMC010000017.1, on the reverse strand, counting down.
ATATGTATTACATAAAAAACAAGTTTGATAATTCAGAAAAAATATATATAGAAATAAAAACAACATTTTTTCTATTCTTTATAAATTTATATAAATAAAAACAAGTGTATAATGAGATTTAAATGAAGTACGGAGGTAAAATCGGTTTATGAATACGCGTCGAAAGTGTAAGTCTGTCTGTTGTATGAAGGGGGGCATAGTCCATGACCTCCGCGCGGTGCTCCCTGGGTAGCGCCAATTGTGGACTCAATTCACATCTATGCGCGCTATTTTATGCTTCGGTTTGTATTTAACGCAATATGTGTGTTGGCTAAAACGTGTACGCGTGTAAAATCGTTAATTAGATACGTTATATTAATAACTAGCTATCCGCCCGCGGCTTCGCCCGCTTTGTCCAAAACATAATAAATTATATACTAAAACCTTCCTCTTGAATCACTCTATCTATTAAAAAAATCCGCATCAAAATCCGTTGCGTAGTTTTAAAGATTTAAGCATACATAGGGACAGAGAAAGCGACTTTGTTTTATACTATGTAGTGATTAATTGCAAAATAGTACTGGGAAGTTAAAAATTTGTTTGGGCATGTTTCAATCGTGTAATGAAATCAACATTTTAAATATCACTTTTTTACATCCTTTTTTGAATGTTTTGAGTTAGTATGAACATGTTCTTGTGATTATAAGAAGATTTAAATTATTCTTTTGATCACTTTTTTATTGTTTTACGTGATGTGAGGTTCCTTTTTTTTAAATAATTGAAAAGTTGGCCAAGCACATAAATTTGAAAAGACAAAATATTATATTAGATTATTATGCGTACATGTTTTAGATTTATACATAATACATCACGCTGAATTTAAGTAGCATTAAACTCGAACGGTGCTAGGTTAAATTGATTTCCCAAACTCAATAGTCTTCAGTCTAAAGTAAGTCTCAACAGAGCTGTCTAGCTAAGTGTTATAAATTTACACGTAGATAGGTTTTGGAATTGTTCAGTCCACGTTCCGATAAACATCGATCCATTTATCTTTCATTATAGCGAAGTAATATATAAAACCCATGAATACGCGCGTTTGTTTACTGTATAAAAAAAAACTCCTAAGTCCTCTAAGTTAGGTGTAAATATGTATATAGGGATACGAGTAGTGGAATATTCCAGAGACCTTTCCTCAACGGCTTATTCGTGTATAATTTGTGATGTATAAAAATGAACATTAAAAAAAAAATCCCAAAAAAAGATGTCGGGAAGGGCCTAAACCGCCGTCAGTACGTTCGCGAAGCTTCGCCAACGCGCTGCGGCCGGTGTTGTTTTTTTTTTTCCAGTTTTTTTTTTTTTTTTATTTTGTCAAACTTTTTGTTTTTCTTTTAAGAATTTTATTGAAGCGTGCGTGCGTCCACCGCGTGTTTGTTGTGTGTGAGATATTCTACGTGTAGTGTTGTCTGTTACGCGATTGTATGGATTATATTTTATCGATGTCGATAAGAGCGGTCCGCGAGTGCGGGGCGGTTGTTGTGTCTGACCGTTGTGTAGACGAATGCGGTTGTGTACGAGTGATTGATTATCGAGAAATATACTCAAGACGAAGCATTTTGCGTTTGTCGCCGGGTCTCTTATATGTAGTGGGGGGAGGGGGGGGGCCGAAGGCAACGATTCGGTGCCTTCTGGCTAACATTTGAGTTTGCTCACTTCACCTGTCTAACGTCAATTGAAACGGAACTGAATATTGTATGTCCCGTCATTATATTGTGTATGTTTTTTGCGGATTGTATTTGTAACACAATGATAGGTTGTTAGGGGAATTTCCACTGTATCTTTGTTAATCATAAAAAATAAAAGCCTATTCGAAACTATGTGTACGAGCAAAAACGAAATGTATCTTGTGAATTAATCGATAAGGAGACAATGTAACTTAGAAGAAATATAAAAATGTAATGTATGATTTAAAGTGAAACGAAATCAGGTGAAGTGGTTATGTTAAGGTCTTGCATACTATAGCCGAGTCGATGATAATGTTAGACGAAACCAATTATTTACATTAAGCTATTGTTTTGAAGAATCAAATGGATAATATTTATCCCCTAATGTAAAATGTATATGCAAGGATATGTGCATAGATTGTAAACATTGCGATTAAATAGAAACATTTAGTAGCAAGCTTGCTTCCAAATAATTATCTATCTTGATCGGAACTGGAGATATAAAAATATATTTATTATTCTATATATATATTTTCGAACATCAGTAGCGAGAGAGTTTGCTACTATTTTATTGTGACATTTATTCGCAGAACTGAATGCAAACGAAGCATTCCCAATACAGTTTTGATATACTATATAAAACGCTCGAGGGTAATGCCGCAGTGACACGGCGCGACAATTACTGTCTTACCACAAAAAGCTTGAGACAGGGTTTAACTTTAAGCGCGGGTTCTCTTTAATCTGGTTTTGTCGTATTTCACATTGACTACTATTAAAGTGACAGATCCCTGGTTTAAAGTTAGACTGTGTTTAAATTGTTTTGTGGTGAAACCATTATTTTCGCAAATTGATTTCGTAATGATTTTTGAACGGTCATGACGACCCGGTGCCAAACGCGCGCTATGTCACTGCGCCATTGCATGAATTAATTATAATTTAACTTTTGAACGAAAAATAATCTTGTGCCTTGAAATGTCAACGTTGTAAAGTCATTTCACATAGTAATTATAACGTAAACACCACTGCACATGTGCGCAATGAAGCGATCCACGGATTGCGAGTTGTACAGCTTTTTTTATTTTTGTACCTGATATGGCACTATATTTTGCGAGCGTAGGTAACGGGCTGCGGCCAGCGGCCCAGTTCGTGTCGTTTCACGCGATTTTCTTTAATTGAACTGAAAATACGCGTCAGACGCCGAACTGTATTAGTTAATGCCTTATAACTTGTCGTCCCGCGGGGCAGAGGTGTTACCAACTGTCCACGTCCTCGACGAAGAACCTTCTCGAAGCGAACAACAATATTATTTAAATTTTTTTTGTCAGATCTGAAGAGTAGGAACGAGCAGGTTCTGCGGCCGGGGTTTAAAGACTGAAATGTCGGGTGTGCGAGGTTTTATATGAAGCGATGGGAAATGGAAATGTAACGTATGCTTAGACACGGCTTGAGTGTTCGCTTGTTTTGTAAGGGAGCTCCCGTGTAGCCGGCGGACACGTGTTGTTGGCCGACGCGTACAGCTGCGTCGGATATTTTTCAATAAAAAACGTAAAAAAATGTGTTTTGAACACAACAATATGGTGTTTTTATTTGACCCTTAGTGTTTGTAGATAATGGAAACAATTACTGTAACTTTGAAAATGTTTTAGACTTCTTCTGCAATGAAGATATCAAAGTAAGATTGGCAAATTATAAGTCATTCTTTTGATACTTTCTGACAATCAAAATTTCATAAAAATGGGAAAAAGTAGGAAAACAAATACTAAAAAGAGTTATAAGTATGGATAATTTATTTCTTAATAACTCAGGCCCCGGAATCACAGACACAATAGAAAATCTATTGTGTCGTGGACCGATCGGGCCGTTCGGGGCTCAATGGGTTAATAATTCATATAAATAACAGTAGATCATTCTTATAATTTAATATTTCTGACCATAACAATAAAGAATACAATAACTTGTTTATGATAAGACTAGAAGCAAGGTTAATTGATTTTGAAATCTTTAGGCACCTTACTTAGTTGATTTCCTCTAAAGAATAAAACATATCGCAATTGTTATCGATCACTTAATATATGACACAATATTTAAAACAAGACTTGTACATTATGTACAAAACACACAATAAATTTTGTAGTAATGATACATCAGATATGTGTAATAAACTAATATTTATTAACTCTAAAACAGTATCTTAATTATTTAAATTATACGTGCAAGAGGCTATACAGGTAAATTAGCTTGGAGAAATTTTTGCGTTTGTAGTAGTGTATGGTCAGCAAATAAAATAAAACAACATTTTATTTTTAGTTTTTATTTTATATATATAAGGGATTTTAAATTAAACTATATGTGTTTCTCCTCTGAAAAAGATGAGACTTTATTTTAATATTTGCACATGTAACATACGTATAACTTTTACATTAACAATGTTACTAAAATGAAAAATTTACTAACCTGAAAAAGAAACGACATTTAAAGTTTAATTCTTTAGTTTGAGAAGTCAAAGGCTTGCCTCGACCATGTTTTAACACTGGAGCCATTTTGAATTAACAATATAAAGTTACAACACTTACACACAAATTAAACACTTCAACAAATATTATAACAATACAAATAATAACAACAATCAACAAATACAAAATTTAACAATTAAACTACTAGACCGGGAGATATTGACACAAAATTTCGAGTCATTTGTAACAGGATGGCGGTTCTACAGGGGTCTTAGTACGCAATGACAAAAAGAAAAACGATGGTGTGAACGCTGGTACCGGCGGCTTAGTCGCGTGGGCGTTAGTCGAACTCGTCGGAAAAATAGCGAAGTCAAACAATTTGTAACACAAAAATTTTAGAATTTACCGATAGCCCATAAAAAAGAAGTAGGCGGTAGTGTCATGCCATACTTTTCCGGTGTGACTTACAGCCCGCCATACCGACGCGAATGTGTTGATTTAAAAAAAAACAATTCAACCATTTGTACCAGGCTAACTTTTGCACAGGTAACCATCGTCGTGCAGCCATTTACGAAAATCGCCATGCCATACTTTTCGGACGATTCCAAATGGTCGCCATACCGCCGAAAATCTGCAAATTTTTTTTTTCGCCGAACCATTTACCACCCTAAATTTTTTTTTCAACAACTCCTGAATGATTATAATTAATAGAAGTGTGATTATAAGATTTTTTTTTATTGTAAGATTTTATTCGTATTTTGAACGATTAGTAACAGTATGGCACTAATTTTTCCTGTAAGTTTGAGGTTCAACGAATATAAATACAAAATTTCAAAGATCTAGGTGGTGGAAATCTTCACTTATATAAATTAATACTAAATTAATTTTTCAAGTATGGCAGCACTTTTTCCCCCTACTAGAAGTATGGTAAATATAATAATGGTCACATTTTATCAAATACTCTCCAAAAATCTAAATACTGGTACAAAAAGTTTGGCGAAAAAAAAAATTTTTGCAGTTTTTCGGCGGTATGGCGACCATTTGGAATCGTCCGAAAAGTATGGCATGGCGATTTTCGTAAATGGCTGCACGACGATGGTTACCTGTGCAAAAGTTAGCCTGGTACAAATGGTTGAATTGTTTTTTTTAAATCAACACATTCGCGTCGGTATGGCGGGCTGTAAGTCACACCGGAAAAGTATGGCATGACACTACCGCCTACTTCTTTTTTATGGGCTATCGGTAAATTCTAAAATTTTTGTGTTACAAATTGTTTGACTTCGCTATTTTTCCGACGAGTTCGACTAACGCCCACGCGACTAAGCCGCCGGTACCAGTGTTCACACCATCGTTTTTCTTTTTGTCATTGCGTACTAAGACCCCTGTAGAACCGCCATCCTGTTACAAATGACTCGAAATTTTGTGTCAATATCTCCCGGTCTATACGTAATAATTATAATTTTTTAATGAAATGTGTGCTTTATGTTCTAACGGTACCAAACGACTGCACGTGGCACCTGCGGACAGCGTAAACTGGTTTATTCTGTTTTTGTGCGTGTTTCCACTTTCCACTATCAAGTGACGATTTATTTATTTGTTTTGTTTCGTAATTATTATGGTCAAATATTAATTATGAAACAAATTATTATGGACACGATATTTTATTGTTTCACGGTAGTCGTCTTGTCGTTTGCTCTAGGACGTGAAATTGAATGATATATTTTTTTTTTATAAAGTCAAAACCATATTCTTTCAAATAAAAACTTGTTTTTATTGAAAACAAAAGTGTTGCTAGGAATAAGTATAAAATTAAATAGTAATGTTAGGATATCGAAACATTTTTGTATAGGCCAGAACGATATAGTGGAAACGCGCTCTAAGATCTGAGTAATATACACACCACTACATATGCAAAAATTTCTCCAAGCTAATTTACCTGTAATTGCTTGATGATAATAAATAATGCAAATATAATTATGACATTTATCTAAGAAGGTTTTAATTCAAGCAATGAAAGTATTATTCCACAGAACAGTAAAAACATATAGAAGTGCGATAATGTCATAATTAGTATGAAAACCTGTGTCGCCAAACCCACACATTTAAACCGATAGTTATACAGTACACTACAAGTAAACTATGCCTTTGATTGGACAGCTTAATTTGAGTAAAAACTGACTTAGGTTATAAATTCAGCATTTCAATATGTACCCTAACGCACCATGTTACGGTTTATTTTAGTATAACATCCCTAGGTATATTAGCTGTTTTGTTTCTCATTGCACAGAAATTCCAAATTCGAAAACATTCAGCTACTCCACAACAGAGGGCGTTAGTTTTCGATAGATATAAATTTGAAACGCAACACATAGAGATAAGGTTGAAATTTGTGTCACTCAACATTAATGACATTAACTTGATATTTATCTGATGCTATGCTCTGAGGGATGTCAGCCTTGTTATCGATAATTCACAAATAAATATTTTTTGTGTATTTTTTTTTTCTTTCTTTTATATGAGTATAGTATAATGTGTCACATTTTGGAGTATGTTTATTACTACTAAGTAGGTCTTTTTATATTATTATTATTAAATAAAAAACGGAATAGAATAGTATTAATCTATATTTACAAAATACAAACAGAAAATATGCATTATTTTAAATCTTGGAACTGCCGTAGGTTTGCTGTATCGGTGGCCTTTGTTAGACCGCTTAGTGCTGTTCGGCATCCAGTTAACTCGTCACGTTGCATTTATCCATTTCTCTTTTAAATTAGCCTCTTTGGGAAATCTATAAATAAATTGGACAAATGAAAGCTAAGGAAAAATAAAATAAAATTTAATATTTATAATGTTTGTCTTTTCTAAAGTATCGATACTGTCGATATGCGCCACAAGCATCACTAAAGCGACATTCGTTTGTTTATTGCAATAATATTCCAGAAAGTCTTGTTTGCTGTTCAATCTATAATAGTACTAATTTCTTACGGCTTAAGGTTCATTTTGACTAGATATTTGTATACAATTTTGACAAATTACGACAAGCGAAGTTATAACATAAAATATAATTAAAATAAATAAAAATAAGACTTACCGATGGTATGAAATGCCTCCATTGCTGATATTATTTCGTCTGCTATCATTTTTGCACTCTAATACCGAACAACACGTCCTAATTATTGAATAAATATGGAAAAAAGGTTTGACAGCTGACAACCGACTCGAATATTTTTCTGCGCACAACTGAGAGCAAGTTAGGTGATCTTACCTTACCAGTGACACGTGGGCCACGCCCACATCACACTTCTATCTACTTTACTGTTCTGTGTATTATTCCATATTATATATCATTATTGCCACAAATAGTTGCACAGAATCAAGATAAAAAAAACGCATAAACGGAATGTTAAACATCTTTTTCATCACCAATCATCTTGATTTATTATAGATCCAAGTTCACATCAATCAATTCATATTTTTTTCCAAATTGGACTTTAAACGTAATACAATAAGGACCAAAACTACACATTCCGTATATGCCTTGTATGCGTCCTAGCCACGCCTTGCATAGCGAACTTAATTTCTTCCATAAACGACGTCGAATTATGCACCGTAGTCCCTCCCAATACAACTCTGACACCCGGATACGCTTGGTTTATCTGATGAACGCATAGAGCCTCTTCATATGTGGCTCCACCTACAATGAATACTATTATTTCTTGTGGCCGTCTACTCGTGGATAGGTCTTCGCCCCCTACTAGAGGATAGAGGTTCTCTCGAAGCTTCCCTTTGATTAGGTCTTCTAATGTGTCCTTTAGGAGCGGTGTGTGCTGGGTGTAGATGTTTTCTACTCCACTGAGACCCTGGAAGAAAAATGGATAATATGTAAGTTTTGGTATGGATGTGTAATCAGTTGATAGATAAGTTATGTTTTTATTTTCATTACAGGTTTTAATTTTTGGTTTCTCTTTTTGTATTATATTTTTAGAGACTAAAAATGTCACTGATTGCTCTTTGAGTTCAGATTTATTATATTAGCATTTTTTTTTTTATAAAGTGTTGGTTAAATTTTAATTATTTCTTCTTATCTTTGAACAAATATGAAAAGCAGAAAAATAACCAGAGATATTAATTTACAATAGTAACGAACAATGTAAATGGGTCATTGTCAAATTTTGCGCAGGTAAACTTGTCCCTCAAAACTTTTTTACTTCTATACCATTAAAAAGTTAACTGTCACTCAAAACTTACAGCAAATACAAACTTAATCGCATTACTAATAATATGTTAATAAAATAAAGGCCTATTTTTCATTTTTTATTTTATTTTTTAAAGTAACATTGTGGTTGTTTCTGGTAACAGAAGGGTTTTCCATACAAATTTGACCTGTCCCAAGTAGCACTTCGTTACAGAAAATATAAAATAACTACAATTTCCAATATACCAACCCACATCAATTAAAATATTACTATAAACAGAATATTGTAAATATTTCTAAGAGTAGATTTTAAAACCGATCAGTGCTAAAATTTATTTTATAAAAAAATTTTTAACTTTGTCCCACGTAGTGTTTAGAATCGTGTGCTCTACTATGTTACTAAATAAATAATTACTCAAAATAGAGGTGGCGCTGTTTTCGACTTTCTATTAGCTTGAGCAAGGTTTCTGCAGCCATTGTGGTCGTTCGTTAGGTCGGGGGGAGGGGTACACTGAATTTCAGTCGACCGCATGGCGTTGAACGTGCCGCGTGTTTTTATTCCGCATCAACATTGTTACCTCCCTATTAACGTAAGTAAAACCGTTTTTTTCTATTATTTTACGTTCAATTTGTTGTTTAAGGGGTAATTATGCTCAATTTGAAATAAAAAAATAACTAAATGCATTATTCTATGATTTATGTCTTTTAGAATGTAAAATTTACAACTCTGTTATCATCATTCTGTTACTTAGCTCATGGTAACAGAGTTGAGTAAGCATGTATTCTTTAACTTTTGTTTGAAATTTTATATTTGTAATATTTTTTTTTTCTTAATAATCGGTTTCCTAAAGTAATTTTGAGTTGTTATATGTAAATAAATCATATATAATTAAATGTTACCTTGAAAATATTGTTACAGGATATTCTGCCGTTATTAACGCCCTTAAAATGCTTCTCACGCTAGCTGAGCAGCAAGCAAGTTAAGAGAAACATATCGCAGTTATTTACAGATTATATAAAATTTAAGTAACAATTACAAACAGTTAACAAGAGATACGAGACGTATTAAAAACAATGCAACAGAGAAAAACGAAAAAAGTCTAAAAATACGGACGGCAATCCAGTTAATTCAGTAAATGCTATTAAAAAACGCCATGAAAAAGTTAAGAATCGGAAGGAAAAGTATGCTATTGATAAAATATTTGACAAGAAGGCCGTTAAATTCTCTAGGCAGGAAATACAAATTATAAAAGAATGTCTTGCTGTGGATCAAAGTTTCATATGAAAAAAATCAGCCCACATGTAAGAAAAATGTTTTAAAAACCAAAATCAATCTTTTCGAACGTGGAAACATATCAAGAGTATGCAATTTATTCACTTATAGTACAAAAAGAACAACTAAGTTACTGTGTTACAACTCTGTTACTTTCGTGTCCCGAAGATTAAAGAACATATTTACGAAATTTAGGAAAAGCTATTCAATATAATACTGCTATATTACAATAGGTTAATTTGCCAGTTAATGAAGCGGTTACATGTTGTAATTAGCTGTTAATTTATAGATATTTCATGGAGTTGTGTAGAATTTAAGGTTTGTTATTATTCATAAAGTAACAGAGTTGACTAAAACTTTAAATGAATTACTGTAAAACTTAAAAAAAAGCTTGTACTTCTAATGGTGATTATAAGATATAAGACTGTAATTAATATAAAAGCCAAAATATGTGCGACTGGCTTATTTAATTTTATGATAAAAGGTAAAGTATAATGATAACAGAGTTGTATTTTTTCACCACCCTGACGCACTAAATCTGAAATAAATCTTAAATTATTAGCTAAACATCGCGGCCAACTTAAATTAACCCTACTTCAGTTGTTTTAACAGGCACAGGCATAAAGAAAAGTTCAATTTTAAAATATTTTCTTTTTCACATTTTTGAAATCTGCAGTTACGTTTACCTGCGCAAAATTTGACAATGACCCAAATAAGATTCAAGACGCTACTTCTACCTACGACCTATTTCTACAAATTAGCCATGTACAAAAACATTATAATCACCATGCTTATTAGTTTATATTTACCTTAAAAAGCCGTTTAGTGATCTTAGTAGCATCCTGCAACCCAAACAGATCGCTCTGCCTTGCATGCGCCCCGCCATACTCCAAGCCCAGCACTGGTACAGTCACATCCCCACTCGTGCTGCGCGTGCGCAACATTTCCAACAGACTCGCCAGCGCATTGCTCGCGTGTTTCTCGTATCGCAACGCGTAGATCGAGACTAGCTTGATGAGGTCCGAGTCGGATATCTTGTCGTTTGTGAATAAGGCTTTTATGCGCTGGAAAAAGTTCAACATAGGTACATTTACTTTGAGATCTACTTATTTTCGATTTTATTCTAGAACTAGCTTACCGGCTACTTAGCGGCTTCGCCCGCTTTGTCTAAAATCTAATAAATTATATACTAGAACCTTCCTCTTGAATCACTCTATCTATTAAAAAAAACCGCATCAAAATCCGTTGCATAGTTTAAGCATACAAAGGGACATAGGGATAGAGAAAGCGACTTTGTTTTATACTATGTAGTGATTAAGTCAGATGAATTAACATATTTTTGACATTATTGTATCATATTTTACAAAATACAAAAAGAAGTGACATTATTTTTTGGCAGAATAGTGCAAAATAGAGTACAAATTACAATTAAATAATTCTTCACTGCCTACTTTCTGCAAAACATTGATTCATTATATTGTATTAAAGCATCCTATAAGCGAATTACTTTATCTCATTATTTCAAGACAATTTCCCAAAGAAAATTCCACACCAACACATTTGAAAAAACTCCAGAAAAAGTTGATCCAACCCCACATCCTACCCCATGGAAGTCAATCATTGAATGACTCCTATGGGAACAGTTTGTCCAGCATCCACCCCATACCTGCAGATGCTTCTGATGATCAGCCTGGCAGACGAGCTCCTGCTCCAGTTCGGAGACCAGCAAAAGCTCGCGCTTCGCCACGCAACTGGACAGCTCCCCCACTACCGTCACGTGTTTGGTCACCGTGCCGCACATTTTCTGATCCAAACATAATTATTTAATAAATAGTGGCAGGTAAATAAATAATAAAATAAATAAATATTTCAGGACAATTTTGCACACACGGCACGATCTGATCCCATACTAAGGCTTTCGCTTGTGTTATGGAAACCAGATGGCTGATAAACATACATATAATTATAATGTCGAAATAACAACTTAAAATTGAATGAAAAATGGAATTTAAAGCGTAAGTATAACATTTTTGCGCAGGCATCAAGGTAAAGTAACAAATACACTGATCATTATTAAATTTTGTGAATATGTACTTACTGAGAATACGAGATATTTTGTTTGTAAATTGTAGGAAGGAAGTACTTTCTTTATTTTTTATAATTTTTTTTTTTATAAATTCGTAACTAACCTTGAAAAGCGGGTAGGTTTCCACAAAGTTTTTCATATCCGCGATGCTCTCGACCTTTTGATGGCTCTTGGCCTTCTTCTGGAACTCATCCATCAACGACTTTATGGTTTGACCGATCTCGCCGAAGTTGGCGTAGCGATTCTGTTAGAATATTTAAATAATCAAGTTTTTGTTCATAATTTTACAAACAAACAAAAAAATTTATAGAAATAACATGCAGAAGAATCAGAGTGAATGAATAATATCAAAATTTTGAATTAATATTTATAAAATAAAGGGAAATTAAAAACAATAACATTCATCCTCACAAATTGTACATGATGGTCCATGCAAAACAAGACATCTCTTAGCAAAGAAGGAATAATAATATTTTGTTTTTATCATACTACAACCAATTTAAAGAGCTCTGAAAGAAAATCTGGAAAACTTCTGCTTCAATAGGTCTACTGAAAACTACATAAGTATGCGAAGTAAATCTCACTTTAGTATAGAAGTCATCTTGCTCCGGCGCGAGCACGATCTCCTTCAGCTCTTTGGGCACCTCAGCATGTGCCAGCGATACTCGATGATTGTGGATGCCGATTAGTTCATGCACCATCGCTTGGTACGTCCACTGCGGTGATATAGTAGTACTTAAACTCAAATGTAAGCTTAAAGTAATGTAAAAGTTAAGTCCCATGTCCCCTAGTGGGGTAAGGGGCAGATGCATTATACATCTGTTTCACTGATCGATTTTCTTTAGGGACAAGTAGGTGATCAGCCTTCTGTGTCCTGCCAGACCGAGACATTTTTTTTTTTCTTCGTCTCCACCGGGAATCGAACCGAAACTTTCTTGTTCGATTTTACACAAGCACTATATATTTTGAAATTAAGACTTTTAACGGATATAAACGCGATTTATTTGTTATATTATTTATCGCAACGTTTTGAACACTTAACAGTGAGCTAAGTCTTAAATTAACAGGCCAATCGTCTTCCGTCCATACCTGATGTAACAATGGTGTAACAGGGTCATCGCGTCGATCCAATATCAACAGTTGAGGGTTCGGCACATCTCCATTGAACGGTATATTATTGTCCATGAGCACCGACTCCCTCCTCATCAGTTCCTTGACTCTTTCAGCGAGGCGGGAGCAAGGTTCTGAACCAGCCTGGTACCGGATTATGGGTCGCTTCTTCAGCGAAAGGAGTAAAGCAAGGAGGCCTTGCGAACATCGCTGTAAGTGCTGTTGGTTCCATGATCGACCTGAAAGTATTGGACTTATGCAGAAAAGCATGGAATTTCCAGAATGTAAATAATTTTTGATTTAATGCCCTGTTGTGAGTATTAGTAAGTTTTCATCTTAAATCTAATTGGAAATCTTAATTAAAATTGACTTTTTAAAGCAACATAGTAGGTAATTCAATGAATCTCTTTATATTTAGCATAATTTTTTTTATATTGTTGAAAAATATATATTTGGATATGGATAATGCCAACCAATTGAAATCACGACAAAGTATAAGTTCCCAATATGATATATTATTTTTCTAGTATAACATAGTGAAGATCTTCTAGTTGCTATATATTGTATTGCAATAATTTAATTATTTTTCAGTTTCTACTAATTTAGATATTTAAACCAATAATTTATATAATACTTAACACAATTAACTAACAATGATTTAACAGCCACCTCTAAAATAGTTACAATTTGCCCATACCATGCAAACAGCCCACAATATTAAACGAAAACAGATGTCTATCCACAGCCAGATAATCAGCAAACACTTCCTGCACCTCTCTCACCGCTTCCTGCTCATCACACTCGGCTAGCGTCTTCACATCCGCTTTTGATATTACATTGCTGAAATCTATAAAAAGATCACATGATAAAAAATGCATAGACTTTGTAAATATATCTTTAACTACAGAAGTGACTGAAGAAATTTGGAGTTCTCAATATCTAGTAAATATAGGACAGTGTTAAATGATAAAACTGATGATTCAGAAGTGTTCTATAAATTTTATAAATAAATGCTTGATTTTGAAAAAATTATAGACAATGTTTTTTAAAATATTTGATTACTAATTTATAAAGTCTAACAGCATACAAACAACAATTAAAAAAATAAATACAATACAAAAAACATGAAAATATTACTATCTTAAAATACTAAAATACTTAAATAATAATATTTTCACTCACAAATAAAGTATACTCCATATTTAGGACACCTCAGTTCTCGTGACAATAGAGCTATATTTTCAGATGTTGGTCGCAGGAATACAATACATTTCATATGCTTCATATTATCCCATTTTGTTTGACTGTCAATCCTCTCAAATAGATAGACTTCTTTTTGAAGGATCTCTGACTGACTAAATACCATACTTACTATACTAGTCTGAAAAATCGAAAAATAAGGTTCATTATAAAGTGAATATAATGAACACAACAGCAACAAATGTTGATATAATAAATCTGAGTTTATGTATCTGTTTATTTTGATGTTAAGTATAGCTATATCATTTTGGACATTTTTTCATTTTATTACGATACAGGCAAAGGAAATCAGCATAACAAATAAATATAAAGCTGCCCACTTCTATAGTGTAAAGTTTGAATTTTATTGAAGTGATAGGTCTGCACGAAAGATGTCAATTGGGTGTTCTTATGAGAAGATTAAATAATTATAACTCACAGTCTCTTTATCCATTAAAATGACTTTCATTCCAGGCCCACTTTCCTCAGTCATTTTTGTAATATACATTTTTACCACCTGTATCACGTTCATGATGACTGCTTTGTATGAATTTGAATAATTAAAATTAAGTTATTTTTCCCACGTCTATAATGTATTTGTTTTTGTAAAATAAAATTAAATGGCTTCATTAAATATGTTTTTCTTCAAAACATTTGACTTTGACAAAAATGCTATTGTCGATTATTGTCATTCATCATTGATATAAACTTGACAGGTCAGTCCGAAAACCAGAAAACTATCTGTCAAGCTATAATTGTATGGTCAACAATTGTTTTCTAAACGCATCGTAGGTAGATAGATTCTAGGAATGCGTGCAACAGGCGTGCAATGTTTTTTATATCAACCAACTACCAAGACCTTAGATTTTATTTAGATGACGTTGAAATAATATTTACATTGTATTACACAACTTGTATAATAACAATATTAAACTTTAGCTATGTACATAATATAACATATTTTTTCATTCATTCATTCAATATAACATATTATTGTAATGTGCATCTAGAAGGCATCTAGGGATCTTTAAAAATTATGTACATATGTAAAGATGCAGACCATCTTAGAATACGAAGAAAAAATAAATTTATATGCATATAATTTATAGGCATAGGGATAAAAGAAGCAGTTAATAGAAGCAAACAACTAGTTGAAAAAATATTACAATTTAAACTAGGTACTTAATTATTTATTCTCACAAAATGAAAATGTATGGAATATTTTATGTTCCTAAGACATAATAATTTCCTGAAAAGTTAGTTATGAAATGCTAATACAACGCATGGAACAAGGAAAACATTTCTTTATTCCATGAATGTCGCGACTTTTTTGCCGCACATGACGTGTAATCAGTAATCGCTTTTGCTGACATTTATGACAGTGAAGTTACATCACTAGTTAATAGTTATCTTGCAAAGGTCAGCCGGGTCGTGCTGATTACTCTAAAATCGTATACCCGAAGTTATTAAGTAATTCCATTCATAATATACGCACAATAATGTTCTCACGCGTACTTAAGCCCGTAGCCTCCGTGGCCGTACAAAATGGAGCCAAGAGCTTCTCCACCTCACCCCAGGTAAAAAGTGCTATTTGATCTGAAGGCTAATTAGGCTCAGTAATGAGGATTTAAATTCCTTACAAAAAAGAATGTTTCGGTTTTGTTATAACTCAATATTTGAAGGTAAGTCGAAAGTTTTTAATCATGTTCTATAATCAAAAAATTTATTTCAGAACAACTACAAAGTTGTGGTGGCTGGTGCCGCCGGTGGTATCGGCCAGCCCTTGGCCCTGCTGCTGAAACAGAACCCCTTGGTGAGCCACTTGGCTTGCTATGACATCGCGCCGGTGACCCCTGGCGTAGCAGCCGACCTTTCGCACATGGACACCCCAGCCAAGGTCACGGGCCACAAGGGACCTGAAGAACTCGGCGCCGCTATTGAATGTAAGCATCCAATTAGATTTTTAATTTAATTTAGGTTATGTTGCTGTTACATAATAGTCATAACCTATACATATATAGTGAAGGCCATGTTATGTCAATGTCAGTTTTCATGGAAACTTTTATAGATGCTGAAATTGAAAACAACAAGATTGTGTTTTATGTTATTATCAAACCAACAGCACCTCTTAATTTTGATCAGATTTATATATAACAATATTTATATACATATTCCTAATTGGTAGATCATAATATAATATATATAAGAATTATTATAGTGTAAAGGAAAGCTTTAAAATGTATTTGTTAATCAACTTCATAACTACTGAATTGATTCTTTTGAACTACTACTACAAGTGTATGGGCATACACATGGTACTTGCATGAGTGTATAACTAACAAATGTCTATTGTCTTAAAACTTTTCATATTTCTAGATTGCATTAAATAAATAAAGAAGCTATGACATATACTAACCAGCAAAATGTTGATTACATGGAGTTAGTATAGATATTTTATTAATTTTTTTTAGAGGCTTTATAGAGCATAGAGTAGATTCATGATTTTTTACTTTATTACATAGAACAGATATAAAACAGCTATATATATCTAAAATGATGTTTGTTTTTAAAGTTAGTACGTCCTATGCTGAGTAATTATGCATCTGATTCATCTATATATATAAAAATGAAACCCGTTTGCCTTGGTCACGGCATCACGCGTGAATGGGTGGACCGATTTCGATAATTCTTTCTTTATAATATTCCTTGAAGTACGAGGATTGTTCTTATAGAAAGAAAAAAACAAAAACACATACCACGGGCGAAGCTGGGGCGGACTGCTAGTTTAATATAGAAAAAGATTGGCATTGAAAAGTTATTTTCCCATAAGAATATAATTTCCTCTCTAAATGAAATGGTACATACCTACAAAACTTTAGGATAATATGTATATGTATTCCTCCTTTAAAAAAGTTATCATAATATATTTAAAATTATTAAAAAATGTATTATTATGAAAATTTTTTTCATATTGAATAAAACATCTTCTATGACATAATGGAAAATGTCTATTGTGCGATAAGATAATATTGATTGATCAGACCATAAAAGATGTGATAATATCACTTATAGAAATAGGTAAACAATTATTTATATTCTCAATATATTACCCTATTTATTGCATTATAATGCTTAACAAGCTATTAATTAGATTTAAAATATCTAAATATGTGTAAAAAATTACAATCAATTTTTAATCTAGGTCATAAATTAGTAAGTAATTTGTTTTTGATTGGAATTGAGGCCTATTTAAACATGTAGTTACAGTAATTTTTATGACAGTATTTAATGAATAATCATTTTCCCGAAACATAAAAGTAAATTTTCATAATATACATACAGAGATTCTCTTTTAACATAATTTACATACCTATAATAATAGTTCGAATATTTAAAACTCCACACCACACTGTGTGAGGTGATTGAAACATTTATTACTCTAAAAGACATTCTGATTTCTGATTCAATTTTAGTTGATTAAATTTTATTGATAGGTACATCATTAAATAACATTCAACCCTAGAATTCAATAAACCCTACACACATAGCATTAATACCTATTGCATCTACTAACCAAAACACTATTCAAACAAGCCTTTTAATGTTCAAGTATAAAATATCCAGAAAACACTATTAAAGCAATCTTCTAAGGTTAATACAATCTTGCAGCTGCCGATGTGGTGGTGATCCCAGCTGGAGTGCCCCGCAAGCCGGGCATGACCCGCGACGACCTGTTTAACACCAACGCCTCCATCGTCAGGGACCTGGCGGCATGTGTGGCTGCGAAGGCACCCAAAGCGATGCTAGCCATCATCACCAACCCTGTTAACTCGATGGTGCCCATCGCATCTGAGGTTTTGAAGAAGGTAAACAATATTTTAGACGGACTATTTAAGTAACTTTAGATTATCATGGACTGAACTAAGGAAAGTTTTTGTAAGATTTTTACTTCCTTATTTGTTTATCTTTGATAATGTTTATCTGGTTTTAGAATTTCAGAAATAAAAAGAATTGCACAAAAGTATGCTTTGCTTTGTAGTAAAATGATGGATTGCTATAATTTTAATTTATTTTGCAAAAATAAAAAATATATTATAAAAACTAAAATATAACAATAAACATTTTACATATTACACATTTGTATTATAAATGCTTGTATAAGAATTTTGGACTTTAGACAAGGACATGTATTTGTCGCAAAAACCTTAAAGTATACATAGAAAGGAAATAAATATAAGGAACTGGTTTCATACAATAAATAAATAAATAAATACGATAATACGAAGTTCACGTGGGCCTTAAGCCCACGTGAACTTTTAATCAAACTTTTGTGAACATTTAAATGTAGAATATAATATAACTAACGATGTTTATTATTTATGTGATTATAAATAATTAGTATGACTATCTATATTCGTTTGTTTACAAACCTTTATCTTGCTAATATACCAACTGATTTTGTAATTATATATTTATTTAATTTATCTTTGTATAAGTAATTGATACGATTATATTATTTGGGTATAAAAAAATACTTTTGTGTCCATCCCCAGGCGGGTGTGTACGACCCGAAGCGCGTGTTCGGCGTCACTACCCTGGACGTAGTCCGAGCGGCCGCTTTCATCGGAGAGATCAACGGTGTAGACCCTCGCTCAGTCACCATCCCCGTGATCGGCGGACACTCGGGTGTGACCATCATTCCCCTGCTCAGCCAGAGTCAGCCCCCTGTCAAGCTCACCGACCAGGCCAAGATTGACGCGCTGACTAAGAGGATACAGGAGGCTGGTACTGAGGTGAGTGTAGTGATGTGGGATGATGCAGTGTGATGTGAAGAGACGCACAATGATGCAGTTTTTAAGCGACTTATTTCTTAATTTGTTTAGGGTACTGGAGGCTGGTACTGAGATAGGATTATAGCCTACATCATACAATGCCGACAACTAATTAATTTTATTTTAGGGTTGCACTTATATCAACATATACGAAACTAATTGAATGATTTTGTTGTTTTTTTGTAAAGATACCTGTGTGTGTTAATTTTTGTTTTTGAGCAAAGTTATATGCTCGCTAAAGACAAATATATGGTCATATTCATATTAAAATTTTGAACAAAACTGTTTTATTAATATTGAAATTATCAAAATTGTCCTGAAATATGTATTTATTTATTAATGTGTGTGTTTGTTTCTCTGTAGGTAGTAAAGGCGAAGGCCGGTGGTGGTTCGGCCACACTCTCCATGGCATACGCCGGCGCCAGGCTCACCAACTCACTGCTTAGAGGACTTAAGGTATGTATTTCAAAATTTTTTCATTATCACCTTGGCCTTAAAAATCATAAATAATTATTATTTAATCACACATAAAGGTAGCAATATATTGGTATCTAAACTGATTATATTGACATCTAGTTTTTCTCTAAGGGAAACAAAATATTTTTTTTTTCATGATCGCATAAAAATGACAAATCATGTGTATAAAATTATATTTATGAAACAAACTAAAAAAAATTATGTGTGTAGTTAAAATGAACGGTGAAGAGAGGTTTTCTTTTTAAGACAATAAATAAAACAACCAAAATACCAACCAAAAACTTTATTACAACTCAACAATTCAACAACATCTAGACTGGTTACAGAAATTAAAAACAATCATATTATTTATCTGAGTTTATTCTACAAAAAATAATAAGCTACAATAATACAAAAATCATTTATTAACAAGAACCACATCACAAACAATAAAACTCTGTACAACTTCAAGAATGTAAGGTTTCTAATAATTTTCTCCCTCCCCAGGGTGAAGCCAACGTAGTAGAATGTGCGTACGTCAAATCCGACCTCACAGAAGCTGCCTACTTCGCGAACCCGGTGCTGCTCGGCAAAAATGGTCTGGAAAAGAACCTCGGCTACGGAAAACTCAACGCGTACGAACAACAACTCCTCAAGGATGCCCTCCCTGAACTCCTCAAGAACATCAAAACTGGAGAAGACTTCGCCAAGAAGTAGATATTATAAAAAAAATAAGATAAGACCTCATTGTCGTGATAAAAAACATACTTTTTCAATAAACTATGTAATTTATCCAAGGTCTAAATATGTAGCTATAATTGAAGTGTAGATGATGTACTCAATGTATGATTTGTATAAAGCCGATCGAAATTTTTATCCCCATTTTTGTATGTGCATTTTGTTAAATCATTTATTCAGTTATTTATTTGATGTCCTCGCTCGGCACAAAGTGGCGGGTGGGGTGTCGTCTGTATATAGGCTGCTTGGTTCAGTGTGATGTGTCAATAAACACTTTTTTATTATAGAATATTTTGTTTTATTTCCACTTAAACACCTTTTATATATTGTTTCGCACTTCCTTTAATACCATTTTGATTATCATCAGATGAACTTATCAAAAACATAAATCCAAAAATATGATAGAATTTCATAAGGAAAATAATTTATAAGATTGGAAATGATTATCATTTTTCACAATATAGAGTGAAATAGTAACAAAAGTTTTACTTTTTTACTAGTGGTGTATATTCTCACAGATGACAAAAGTTACAGGGGAAATACGATGCCGTTGTTGTCATTCATATATCACATCTCTATCCGTATAGCTACTTACATCTACATAATAATTATTATGAATAATCATGGAATCTGTTGGATAATTAATGTTACTGATGCACCGTTTTTATTCCATCACGGAACTAGTTTATTCAAAGAAATTCTATGAAATATTCATGTTCAATGCTTACAGCACATTATGCACTCAGCGAAGCAACAATGTCGCACATTCTTCGATATATTCTCAAATGTGATTGATTTTCATAGAACTCTATGTAAATCTCGATCATTAATAACACTAAATATGCTGAGAACACAGTCACGCCAGTCCAAGTTCGGTTTTTAGGATTACTGTAACTTATTCTAGTACTGCTTTCCATTTTTTATAATATGTAACTACTGTAATAATTAGTTTGTTCTTGGATGCATGCCATTTTATTTACAGCGTGTCATGTGATGCCAATGATCACGCATTGTTGCATATTTTACTCAAAATTTGAATTTAAAACTGAACTTAAAATTAACGTAAATAGGTACTTAATTTCAAAGATATTGTTTCATAGATTTTTAACTTTTACGACTAGCGTATACTTAATTTGGGATTTGGATAGCTTAAGGTGAAACTCCAGTGAGGAGCGCATGTCGCCGCATCATGCGCATGGTTCAAGTTCAAGGCATATAAATACTTGAAAATGAGAAAAATAAGTTATCTCACCAATACGACTAGATACAACTAACTAATAATCTATATTTATTTACATACTATCTCGATAATAACAAGTATTTCATCATATTATGACTTTTTCTGAATTGGTCAAAGAGCATTGAAATGGGTTAGCAGTTAGCACGTATTAACCAAAGGAATTCACTGCGCCTTTCATAGTTATCTCGCTGTTTTTGAAAGGCCATCTCGGCCGGCAGCGTGAGATTAAGAGCGCGTTAATAGCCAGAGAATTTTTACAATTCAGCCGCACCATGCCACTTTCATTCAGGCTACTTTTTATCGGTGGGAAATATATATATTTTCTTGGAAAGATCCGATATAAGCATTTGAAACACTTCGATAGATGGCGCTATATTCAAAATGTCAAATGTGTAAGTACAGGTAAATTAGCTTGGAGAAATTTTTGCATATGTAGTGGTGTGTATATTACTCAGATCTTAGAGCGCGTTTCCACTATATCGTTCTGGCCTATACAAAAATGTTTCGATATCCTAACATTACTATTTAATTTTATACTTATTCCTAGCAACACTTTTGTTTTCAATAAAAACAAGTTTTTATTTGAAAGAATATGGTTTTGACTTTATAAAAAAAAATATATCATTCAATTTCACGTCCTAGAGCAAACGACAAGTCGACTACCGTGAAACAATAAAATATCGTGTCCATAATAATTTGTTTCATAATTAATATTTGACCATAATAATTACGAAACAAAACAAATAAATAAATCGTCACTTGATAGTGGAAAGTGGAAACACGCACAAAAACAGAATAAACCAGTTTACGCTGTCCGCAGGTGCCACGTGCAGTCGTTTGGTACCGTTAGAACATAAAGCACACATTTCATTCAAAAATTATAATTATTACGTATAGACCGGGAGATATTGACACAAAATTTCGAGTCATTTGTAACAGGATGGCGGTTCTACAGGGGTCTTAGTACGCAATGACAAAAAGAAAAACGATGGTGTGAACACTGGTACCGGCGGCTTAGTCGCGTGGGCGTTAGTCGAACTCGTCGGAAAAATAGCGAAGTCAAACAATTTGTAACACAAAAATTTTAGAATTTACCGATAGCCCATAAAAAAGAAGTAGGCGGTAGTTGCATGCCATACTTTTCCGGTGTGACTTACAGCCCGCCATACCGACGCGAATGTGTTGATTTAAAAAAAACAATTCAACCATTTGTACCAGGCTAACTTTTGCACAGGTAACCATCGTCGTGCAGCCATTTACGAAAATCGCCATGCCATACTTTTCGGACGATTCCAAATGGTCGCCATACCGCCGAAAAACTGCAAAATTTTT
The DNA here is from genome assembly GCA_029959065.1 of Colias behrii. Classification (NCBI taxonomy): domain Eukaryota; kingdom Metazoa; phylum Arthropoda; class Insecta; order Lepidoptera; family Pieridae; genus Colias; species Colias behrii. The sequence continues at coordinate 1,676,759 of JARWMC010000017.1, read as the reverse complement.
TTTTTTCGCCAAACTTTTTGTACCAGTATTGCATTTGGATTTTTGGAGAGTATTTGATAAAATGTGACCATTATTATATTTACCATACTTCTAGTAGGGGGAAAAAGTGCTGCCATACTTGAAAAATTAATTTAGTATTAATTTATATAAGTGAAGATTTCCACCACCTAGATCTTTGAAATTTTGTATTTATATTCTTTGAACCTCAAACTTACAGGAAAAATTAGTGCCATACTGTTACTAATCGTTCAAAATACGAATAAAATCTTACAATAAAAAAAAATCTTATACACATTCGCCACCTCTCACAGGTATGACATTATCACACTTCTATTTATAATCATTCAGGAGTTGTTGAAAAAAAAATTTAGGGTGGTAAATGGTTCGGCGAAAAAAAAAATTTGCAGATTTTCGGCGGTATGGCGACCATTTGGAATCGTCCGAAAAGTATGGCATGGCGATTTTCGTAAATGGCTGCACGACGATGGTTACCTGTGCAAAACTTAGCCTGGTACAAATGGTTGAATTGTTTTTTTTTTAAATCAACACATTCGCGTCGGTATGGCGGGCTGTAAGTCACACCGGAAAAGTATGGCATGACACTACCGCCTACTTCTTTTTTATGGGCTATCGGTAAATTCTAAAATTTTTGTGTTACAAATTGTTTGACTTCGCTATTTTTCCGACGAGTTCGACTAACGCCCACGCGACTAAGCCGCCGGTACCAGCGTTCACACCATCGTTTTTCTTTTTGTCATTGCGTACTAAGACCCCTGTAGAACCGCCATCCTGTTACAAATGACTCGAAATTTTGTGTCAATATCTCCCGGTCTAGTAGTTTAATTGTTAAATTTTGTATTTGTTGATTGTTGTTATTATTTGTATTGTTATAATATTTGTTGAAGTGTTTAATTTGTGTGTAAGTGTTGTAACTTTATATTGTTAATTCAAAATGGCTCCAGTGTTAAAACATGGTCGAGGCAAGGGGGTTTCTTTAGAGAACTGCCGCACGTATTATAGGTTTTTTGTGGGGGGGGGATGGGGGGGAGGAGGGGGGGACCCTCCCACCAAAAGGGGAAAGTTAGGAAACCAATAGTTTTGGAGAAAAATCAATTTTCCTATTCTAACCTCAAAATGTATGGAATTGGTGTAACAAAAATTTTACAATACATAAATAAAATACAAACAAGTTGTGAAAACCTACGTAGTTTTTTTTATTTGAGTGGGAATCGCCCTAAAGTCGCTTCTGGCACTCGCCGGCCGCTGCCGCGGCACGCTCGCTTCGCTCGCTCGGCTCGTGCGGCAGTTCAAATGTTAACCTAATACGCTCGTCGCTTCGCTCCTCGCTACCTATTTGAATACTAAAAGTAAAAGTTTAATATTTTTTTAACCTACGTAGATTTATTTTAAGCTATTGCATAGCTTCTATCGCGGGCCTTGAGCGCGGGGACCGAATCCAGAAATTGCGTAACGAAAAACCTCACGCTCCCCACTCCGACGGGCACGGAGGTGTGGCTTGAAGGCATGCTATGCAATAGCTTTGCCGCGGCAGTCCCCGAGTGCCACACGTCTTTTTTGTTTGAGTGGGAATCGCCCTAAAGTCGCTTCTGGCACTCGCCGGCCGCTGCCGCGGCACGCTCGCTTCGCTCGCTCGGCTCGTGCGGCAGTTCAAGAGTTAACCTAACACGCTCGTCGCTGCGCTCCTCGCTACCTATTTGGATAATAAAAATAAAAGTTTAATAGTTTTTTAACCTACCTACGTAGATTTTTTTTTGTTTGAGTAGGAATCGCCCTAAAGTCGCGTTTGGCACTCGCCGGCCGCAGCGTAAAGTCACAGTACAGTGAAATGGAACGTCTTGGTCCGCTTTTTTTGCACAAACAAACGGATAAATGCACTTTTTTCGCACTAAAAATTATTAACTTTAAAAATTAAAAACTAAAAAACTACAAGTTTCCTAACGATAATATTTTGGAATTACAATCTTACATTACCTAGCTAACTAAAAATATAAATATTTCCAACAAATTCGTGCGGCAGTTAACTAAAGCCAACCCGAGGCAAGCCTTTGACTTCTCAAACTAAAGAATTAAACTTTAAATGTCGTTTCTTTTTCAGGTTAGTAAATTTTTCATTTTAGTAACATTGTTAATGTAAAAGTTATACGTATGTTAAATGTGCAAATATTAAAATAAAGTCTCATCTTTTTCAGAGGAGAAACACATATAGTTTAATTTAAAATCCCTTATATATATAAAATAAAAACTAAAAATAAAATGTTGTTTTATTTTATTTGCTGACCATAAACCACTACAAACGCAAAAATTTCTCCAAGCTAATTTACCTGTAGTATAAAAATTTTAAAATTTTAAGTCGCATGCAACGGCCTGTAGAGCGTGATTGTATCATGGTTTCTCAGTAAATTCACATAGTGTTGACTCAGTTGACTGAAATCAGTTGACTTTGATATTATAATGATAGTTGCACTTTTCGCTTGCTCAAAACTTAAGACAATGAGTGCATTTGATTTTTTATTTTGGGTAAAAAAAATAATAAACTCTTTTTTTATCATATTTCGATGTCTATTCTTTTTTTGGAAGCTATTATCGGTCATCAGATATATTTTATTAGGGTTGAAAATTTAAGTTATAAGTATAGATAAACACCAAGTTAAATAATTTTACGGAATCTCAAAATAAAAAGCATTGAAAAATAAATTTGTATATTCTTATTATTAAAATATAATCATAATCAATTATTCATTTCAACTACAAATCAATTCATAGGAAACCAGTAAATAAAACACAACATACTCTGAATCTTATTTATTGATCGTCCTCTCCGAAGTTCGGCTCGAGATCGGACATACATGGATTATCTTTTCTTTCGTCTACTTACATTACATTACAAGTTTATAAGAAATCACAATGTCGGCCTTCGCCCCGCGTCCGGCCCCTCCGCCCCCACCCCTTGCCCCCGCCCCCCGGCCCCGCCCTGCGCGCTACAGCGATGCCGACTACGAAACAAAACAAATTTCCGCGTTATGTAATAAAGGATTCAATGGCAGTGACGTGTTTTTGCGTTTAACAATAAGTGAAACATTCGGAGCGAGGGGCCGTCACGGGGGCCGCACACACACACCCGTACACACGCACGCACACACACATGCACACACGTACACACGCACGCACACACGCGCACACACGCACGCACACACGCATTCCATCCACGGCCGGGACCGAACCTAACTAGAACTGAAAAAAAAATCTCTATCGTACTTATCGCTAACCTGTATAATTACAAATGCACAGTATGTATACATAATAACCATACACTTTTACAATATGTATATAATTTAGCGCTGTATCCGTACACGATGTATACAGTACTTATATCGCGCCGCCGGGCCTCGCCGTCGTCATCACAAATAAAAAAACAATGCGCTATTTACAAGAAACGTGGAAACGAAAAGCTACGCGAATACTACGTCGGCGGAGGGCGAAGCCCGAGGGCGCGGGGCTTCCCCGGACGAGCCCGAGGAATCTGCGGGGCTTCACTATACAAAATATACAAGCACTCGGGCGTAGACAATGGACGAAGTTGTGAATGTGGTCGAGTGATGGAAGACACGTTCCCGGCGCCCACCGCCCTCCCGGGACATTACTATACATACATCACAATGCAAGCGCATTCGGGTTACATCATTATATCACTAAAGGCAGATTCCTCTATTTGCGTACTCTTTATTACCCGTTACGAACGAACGTCGCCTAAAACTAATTGAAACAAAAGTGAATTCATCGGTCAAGCTCAATTTTCATAGTCATTCGAACATCGGTTGAATATTGTACGATGACGTCACAAGATAATAAACGGTACGCAAGTGACACTGTGTGTCCGATCCACTAAACTAAAATATACAAGTCCGTCCGCGACACAAACCACTAAGTGTTAACTACGGAAAAATTTATCACTTCGTATAGTCTTATAGTAGAAATTCGTTGAGATACACCTTCTTTATTTCTTCAAATGTCAGATTTCTTGCACGCTTATACATAAACGCAATTTTTCGCCCACTTTTTCCGCTTTTAGGCTGGGTCATACAAATGTTAGTTTCTGTACATTGATAAGTAAGTCATTGCACGGATAAACATAGTTTTACAATAAAATATTTAAAAGTTGATCGATAAAAATATACACAGCAATATTAAAGGCCAATACACATGTCACTTCCGTAATAATTATGATTTTATTACTATGCCGCGTGCAAGAAATCTCTTCGCTTCCAGAATATTCGCTGACCGCCGTCATACGCAGTTACCGACCGCTGACTTAATCTAGTTTTAACCGCATATATTTATAAAATTAAACAGTCATTTTAGATTACAGAAATTCAAATTAAACAATGAATTATTTCATTTAAACCTTTTAAAGATAAAAAATTGTGATTTTTATTTATAATTATAATTAAAATGGATAAATTCAAATAAGGTCAATTACATACAATATAAATAATTAAAATATATCTATAACAGTATTGCGGTAACGCCTAGCATACAGTCAAAACACAAACTAGACACAGCATCATTTAATTATTTCAAACTACATATTACAATTTTCATATTTTTCAACACCACGAGAACAACAATTCTTTATTTCCATCTTTTTACTTTTCACGACTGTTTCAAGTAAAATCAAGTAAAATAATGTTCATAACAATGACACAATATCAAAGAATAGCGTGCTGTAATCTTTGACATTTTGCCTGATTTTCATTAAAACATTTTCTGTATGTATGTGTGTCTAGTGCCTGTGAACGGCGGTGCGTATGACGGTGGGTCGCTAGAGTGGGTTCCCGGGGTCCCGGGGGTCCGGGGGGTCCCGAGTGTCCCTTGTGTTGCGAGTGTCCCGGGGCACTTGAGAGACTCTTGTGTCCCGGGGGTTCCGGGGATGCTGAGGCTCTTGAGGGGCTCTTGTATTTCCAGAGTTTCGCGTATCCTGGTTGCAAGTGTCCCTTGTGTCCCGGGGGTTCCTATTATCCCGGGGGTTTCTATTATCCCGGGGGATTCTATTTTCCCGGGGGTTTCTCGTGCCCCGGGGATCACGTCCGGGGGCGGGGGGTCAGTCCTCGTCGGACAACGGTTCGTACTGTGCCGACATGAGTGGTGCTGGTTCTGCTGCAGTACCACGTGTGAGTGGTGGCGCTGCTACCACGCCGGTCGGTGGTGCGCCTGAACTTGCTGTAAATAAAGATATACATTTATTAATTAAATGATATAAACACGGTATAATGATTTTAAATAAAGAAAGAAGAAACTTTTGTTTGATTCAACAAGACAGAAAAAAATACAATTAAAACATGACAATGAAATTTCATTAACAAAATAAAGTTAATAAAAAAAGGTAGTAAAGTAATTTGTAACTTATATTTGAGATGTGAAATGCCACTGAGAAAAGAAAACGAATTTTTTAACAAAATTCCTTAAAATATTATGTATTGGCACAACAATAAATCCTTACAATTGACACATAACTGTAAATAAAAAAATAAAAATGTATGAAATTGTTAAAAATACTAACGATCGCTCGGTGTGGCCACGTTGAGCGCGGAGTACGGGTAGGTGTAGGGCGTGTTGAACGGCAGCTTGTCAGCGCTGAACGGCAGCTTGTCAGCGCTGAACGGCAGCTTGTCAGCGCTGAACGGCAGCTTGTCAGCGTCGTTCCGCATCACGTCCACGATCCGCGCTGTCACGTAGTCGTACGCGGTCAGCACTCCACAGCGAACCCCACTGACCCCGCTGACTCCACCGACCCCACTAACCCCGCTGACCCCACTAACCCCGCTGACCCCACTGACCCCGCTGACTCCGCTACTACTAGTTCCGCTTGTAGCGCTACTCGCACTAGTGTAGTGTCGTGTGTCGGTGCTTCGGCTGAAATAGAGAGGGCTTTATTAGTTATCGATATCAAGATTTTTGGAAATATTAAATGAATAATACAATAATAAACGCGTAAATGAATGTGTAAATAGACATACTACTTATAAAACTATTGGATAGTTCCGACAATTTAAAGACATTTTGATCTTGATCATTGTTAAATTCTTGTCTCACAAAAATACTTATCGTATATAAAATTCCCTTATGTCCCAAATTTTATTATAGTAGGTAAATTCCTTTCTACCCTATAATTTGACAACCCAAATTAACAGACTATTATAGTCTATAACAATAATTTTCTTTCGCACAAATACTCAAATAGCAACTCACCTAGCGGGCTGAGTATCCGTGGGCGACACGGGCTCGAAGTACGAGTGTTTCTCCCGCCTCCACTCCTCCTGCCCCCCTGCCCCACTTGCCCCACTGCTCCCTGCCCCACTTGCCCCTGACGTTGCCCCACTCGAACCACTCGTGGAGACACTGCTCACGCTGTTAGGGGGGTAGCTGTCCGTGGGGGGTAGTATTCGGTTGCTGGAAGGAAAAGTAACATTAAATTTGATTATTAAGAATTTAACTTAAAATTATGGTGAAATTATAGTGAAGTTATGGACTGTATTGCTGATAGTTCACCGTGATGAGCAAATTTTTGCATGTAAATTAATTATTTTATTAATAACTAGCGGTCCGCCCCGGCTTCGCCCGTGGTACATATTTACGTTTTCTCTACATAAGAACCATCCTCGTACTTCAAGGAATATAATAAAAAAAGAATTATCGAAATCGGTTCAGCCGTTCACACGTGATGCCGTGACAACGCGAAACGGGTGCGGACCCGCCGCCTTTTTAAGCTCCCGCCGCGAAGCGCGTCGAACGCGGCAACTGATACACAAAAATAATCCTTATGGCATGATTCTGTATTCACGCGCGATGACTTATAGCGTATTTCATGTATAACTTTGGTGTTTCTACACCGATTTACATGATTCTTTTTTTATTGAATAGGTAATAATGTTAACTTTTTTAATTAGGGATGAGTGAGAGTGTTGTAAACGTAAGAGTTAAGTACATTTGTGTCGTACATGATTTCTATGTAGCTTTAACCATTAAGGCTGCACACGCGACGGAAGCTTAAAAAATGGAGTAACTTCTCCCGTTTTCCCAATATTTCCCTTCACTGCTCTGCTCATATTGATCGTAGCGTAATAAAAAGTATACTATAACCTGCCCAGGAGTATGAAGAATAATTGTGCCAAATTTCGTTAAAATCCGTCGTGTAGTTTTTGTTTCTATAACGAATACACAGACAGACAGACAGACAGACAGACAAAAATTTTACTGATTGCATTTTTGGCATCAGTAGCGATACCTTATCACCCCTTCATAGTTCTTTTTTAAATCTATTTCATGTACAGAATTGGCCTCTCTACAGATTTATTATAAGTATAGATAGTATATTTGGGTTATTCTGACTCATTAAAGACTTACAGCAGCAGAAACATCAATATTGGTTGTCTAAATTACTTTAAGTTTACTCAATTTGAATAAAATAAGATACATACATATCTATTAAGTCATTAGCTAAATTAATCATATAAAAACCAAGAGTATTGCATATCATTTAAAAAATAAAAACACAAACTTACTTGGGATGCATTAACGTCGTCGTGTTCGGACTACTAAAGTCCCGAACAATAATATTCGACGCTAGATCCCCGAGCTTTATGCTAGTGGTGTGCGCCGCGCTAGTGATGGGCTCCTCCCTCACGCGCTCACGCTCACGCTCACGCTCGCGGTCACGCTCACGCTCACAGCCGGACCCGGGCTGACCGCGGTCAGGTTGCGGGTTCTGTTCGCCCTCGCGGATGATCTTCTGAAACCAACGACAATAAGGCGTGAAATGGGACGTTTTTTAAGAATTATTATTGGAATATAAAGAAATATTTTGATAAATAGGAACAGTGGAATATATCTGATAACAAACATTTTTATAACATAATAACTACAGAGCAGATAGTTTCACATTAAAAATTTTGACTGTAACTTTTAACAGTTTGATAAATTGATTTTGAATTTACATTAAAAAAAGATATGGGAAGAGTTTGCTAAGTAGCACTTTAGAAGACCTAAAATTGGAGATCTATATACTTAGTAAAATATTAAAAATTATTCTCGAAAAAAAGCAATATTAGGTCAAAATGCCGATTAACGTCACTTTTAATTAATAACCGACTATTATATCGAATCAAAAGTTTAATCATTTAAATCAAAAAGGCTCATCACCGGAAACCGCTGGTCCGACGTCTGGCTGATCTGGTGCGTGATGATCGCGTTGATGAGCGACGCGGCCGTGAGCGTGCCGTCCGTGGCCCGCCGCTCGCCGCCCACGCCCACGCTGGTGCCCACGCCCACGCCGGCGCCCACGCCAGCGTTCACGCTCGCGCCCGCACCGCTTGCTGACACGCTCGCGCTAGAACTGCTCACGGTAGACGCGCATGTTGAGGGTGGCCGACTGCATAGGTTAAAACATATTAAGATATTGTTAATATTAACTACCTAAAATAACGAAGAACAAGACAAACATACACATATTTTTTTGTTATTTTTTTTGTTTAAAGACAAATAGGTTTGATCAGTCTTCTATGCTCTGCTAGACCGAAACATTTTGCCCTACTGGGAATCGAACCCATACATTTATATAATTGTCTTTTTAAGAAATCTTGTAGAAAAGTTAAGTATGTATATCTAATTATTTCTATATTGAGTCCTTACCCATCTTTCCTCTCAATGGGCGGCCGCGGTTTCGCCACACTGTACGCGGCGTTACCGCTAAACCGCTTGTCTTCTTGACTCGTTACTACCTGCTACAATAAAAATATATATTTAAGAATTATTAATAAACTAGCGGTCCGCCCCGGCTTCGCCCGTGGTACATATTTCGCAATAAAAGGTAGCCTATGTTCTTTCTCAGGGTCTAAAGATTATCTGTGCCAAATTTCATCAAAATCGGTCCAGTAGTTTATGCGTGAAAACCATACATACATACATACAAACCTTTATAATATTAGTATAGATTAAAACAAGAAAATTCGAGGAAAGAAAATTAAGCCCAAAAGCAAGAAAAAAAACTTTTTTTGATGATTTTGTGGTTCTGATTGCATCTTCTAAAAATTCATATAAATTAATTCTATAAATATAACGTACCTGCGTGTGAGGATGGTGATGGTCGACGTCCACCACATACCTCCGCGAGCCCAGCGCTACCAGTCTGTCGTTTCTGCTGTACATATAAATAAAATAAATAAATATAAATATTTCGGGACAATTTTCACACACGGCACGATCTGATCCCATACTAAGCTTTCGCTTGTGTTATGGAAACCAGATGGCTGATAAACATACATATATAATTTTAAATAAATACTTATATAGATATTATGTAACGCCCAGACACAGAGCAAACATCTATGTTCATCACACAAATATTTGCTCCGGGTGGGAATCAAACCCACAACCTCTGGCTTGGAAGGCAGGGCCACTACCAACCAAGCCAACCGGTCAGTCAAATAAATACTTAATTAGTTTGTATCCCATTTGGATTTTGGAGCTTTACCCGGGTACTATAAATATTCAGTTGTTTTAATTTATTTTATGCGACACGAAAAAACAATGTTGGGAAGAGTATTACGATGAAAACAACCAAGTTTTGTTTTCACGTGTAGAATCAATCAAGTCAAAATACTTCTTTCAGTGGATTGTAGTGGACGAGGTAGTCATTTTTGAAATTTTAACAGTTATTATGAGAAATTCATTTAAATTTTAAGTTCTTGAAGTGGTGTAACTAACATTCTTATATACTTATAGATATGTATTTTTTTTATATATTTACCTATCTCTATTATTAGGTGCGGGCCGGTCCCTTTCGTAAGGTCGCCGCTCCATATCGGCTGAATAGCCCGGTGCGTACTTCTGCCCCATGGGGAATTCTCGACTGCCCCTGGAAATATATTTTATGGTTATAATGTTACGGCCTTACTAATAAAAAGTTAAACAATAGATAAATTTCTACCATTTTCTACCATAGCTGTGTCCTGCTCTTGCTCACATGAAACGTCAATCATAAAGACAGGTTATTGCAATAACTAATTCATTGCAAAGCGAATGGGTAACATTTTATTAGTAAGACCGTTACTTAAAAGGTTAAGAGACGTTCAAATTATATGGATAAGGTTGAAAACGTTAGAATCGCAATCATACTATTAAATAAAGTAAATTAATTTATAAAATTGTTAAATTTCTACGCTATTTTGGACACCAAAATACAAAACCCACTTAAATTTTCAAATTTTTTAAAATTTAAATTTTCAAATGTTCCAGCATTAGAAATCCATGCTGGAAATGTCTTAATTGAAGGAGACTAACATACGATGTTTTTCTTGCTATTATTATTCTTTTTTTTTCTGTTCTCGTCCCGCCAATATAGTGACCTTTTTGCTCGTTACCTTTTACCGTGGTTGCCTGGTAGAGATCACTACTTAGTGATAAGGCCGCCAAGTTAGTTGTACTCTGTTTTTAGATGTAATTAATTCTAAGGTTTCCTATTTGTACAACTAATTAAGTGTAAAATAAATAAATAAATAAATACGATATAGGATATAACTTGATTTCAAAATGTTCTAGACACCTATGATGAATGAACACGAAAAAGAATGCTTCATACGATATGCGTGTTACACGTCCCTGATCTCGATTATCTTACCTAATATCATGATGTTGCGGATGCTGCGGGTGTTGCTGATGATGTTGTTGGTGCTGCTGGTGGTGTTGTTGCTGCTGGTGGTGTTGTTGCTGCTGGTGGTGTTGGTGCTGCTGGTGGTGGGGGTGGTGCATCTCGGGCTCCGGTTCCCTTGCCCGAGGGACAGGTAGGGCTGCGGCCGCGGATGCCGCGTTTACTAGCTGGGTGAAGGCTTCGTGACCTGTGGAAAATAATATATTATGAAAAAAAAGATAAAAAAATGGAAGGATTGGCTTAGTTGAAAAAATAGTTGGATTATGACAATTTTTGTTGTATTTAGATTAGAGCCATGTACTAAGTGCGTGCGTAAGTGCGTACGCTTATGCGTGCCAATAACATGTACGTTGCAACTTAAGTTCTTTTGTGTAGTTACTTAATAATTTTTAATTGTTTTGTCTATCTATGTGTCAGTCAGTATATTTCATTTCAAGTTTTCTTACTGTGATTTTTAGCACGAATGTAAGCAAGTGCGTATGAGCACGCATTTGCCTGTATACAAATTATAAATTATATAACTAGCAATCATTTTGTATATTATAATAATTTTAATTCTTCTATCTGTCTATCTATACATTATGAATATTTTAAGTATTAATGTTTTTTATTATTTTTGATCTATTTGCTATTTATACGTACCAGGCGGAGGATGTGGATGGGAGTACGCATGGGAGTGCCTTTGTATCACTGACACTGTATCCCTATCCCTCCTTATCTGGTGTATTTGATGCTGTTGGTGCTGATGCTGCTGCTGCTGGAGGTGGTGGGGGTGGTGGTGGGGGTGGGGCTGGGGGTGGGGGTGGGGTTCTCTCTCCCTTCTGGCCCCACTGTGCATCTGCTGGGAGGTGATGAAGTCTGTGAGCATGATCTGCCGTCGCTCCAACCCGTAGGGACCTCGAGCTACTGCTGCGTTTGGTGCCTGGAAAATAGACACTTATTAGAAACACGTCACAATTTTGCACTATTATAGAATATTTTTATTTATGATAGTTTTTGCTCGTTTGCGGTATTAAATTTTTTATTAATAGTTTTACTAAATATTTGTTATCTTGGTTAATATGCGGGCAAATAAATGCCAATAGGTAAAAAATTGTGTTGTTTGAACTGACATGATACTATGTTAAATGTAAATTACAAACAGTTACATTGTTTTTGCGAAATATAATCTTTTAAGCGACGTTCTTTGTAGAATTTGATATATTTGGTTTTATGGCATTCAAATGCTTTATAAATATGTATAAATTTATTAAGAATAGAAAAAACGTTAGACGTTCTTTGTATTAAAAATATTTGTTTAACTTTTATGACACTAATATTAATATTTCTAACACAAAACATCAAATTAATTTCACACAAAATAGTATTTTATCATGTTTTTTTAACCATTAATAATTTATTCTCACCGTAGAAAACGATGGTGACTGCGGCCTTGGCTGGTTCGTGCCATAGTACGCTCCCCCGGGACTCCGCCTCCTGCTATCGAAGTATCTCTTATCCTGCAAGTGGTGGGGGTTGTGTACAGGGGTGCCCGCTGTTATGGACCCCGTCTTGGGGTCCGGAGGGGTCCGCTGGGCCTCGAAGCGGCTCTCCACTGGGGTCCCGAGGGTTATGGACCCCTTGGGGTTGGGGAGCTTGATGGTGGGCCGCGGGGAGGCAACGGGTTTGGGCTTTGTTGCATATTGGTTTGGGGACTCGCGTTCGGGCTGCCGGTAGGGGGTTTGGTACTCCGCGTTGCGGTATGGCTGTGGAAATGAGTTGTTTTTTAATTTATTTGTTTAAAGATAAGTATTTTTTTATAGATCATGTGATTTTATACTGTATTGAGTATTTGATTTTTGGAGATAATTTTTATACAAATCACAAAAAGATCATGCAAGCAAAGGCAAATGATGATGATTAGTTTTGTCATTCCATTTGCTACTTCTATAAAGCTTTTGGATTTGTAAGTACTTGAATTAATTATAGGTACTTTGGTTATGGAAAAAAAGTTTGTACGTCTTTCTGTCTGTCTTCTAATTGTGATTTTCTGAACTATATATAGTTCAGAAAATCATAAAGCATATAGCATAAAGCGCGATTGTGTGCTAAAGCTAGTAGTATGTATAATAAAATATACTTACAGAGGGTGGAGGATGTCTGTCAAGGCGCGGCCTTTTGACGGTGAGGTCGAGAAGGGAATCCGCCCCTCCTGACCCTGGGGCTCCTGCTGTGGGGGGACGGTCCACCTGGAAATTTAAATATAATATTTATTTTATTCTCCAATGTAATAAAGAATTTTCTATCAACACCAACTGGTGTTAACAAAAACAGTGATTTTGTAGTTAACTAAATAACAAAAATACTTGAATTACGCCAATATTTTAATGCTTTTTTTCTTCATGAATCTATGTTATTCTGAAGATAAAACTTAGACATATTGTTTCACTCAAATAATACACATTTTTTTATTCAAATTAGTCACAAGACATTCATCAGCAAGTTAACTAACAAACTATCACATACCTGCAACAGCACCAAATCCGGTGCATCCGCAGTGGTAGTGGGGGGCCGTGCGGGGGAACTGCCGCTGTGGTGGGCACCGCTCACCACCGTTAGCGTCGCCAACTCGTGGTTCGGCTGACAAACATACATTTCCTTTATTATGTACCGTTTTTTCAGGTTATTGACAGAAAGTTTTATAAATTTCGTCTTCCTGTTGCAGATTTGTGAAGATTTTTTAATTCTGTGATTAAATGTAAAAAATATTGCACAATTTTTTTATTCAAAATTATTACGAGTCAATATTTGTACAATAATTTACGGTAACTAGTTACAAGTACAAAATAATATGAAAAACAAAAAACGGTTTCTGACATAAAATCATAATATCTATCCTAACTAATGAAACAGTATTATCCAACAACAAACGAAAAATCACTAATTTTTCTATCCTTAAAATTTAACAAATAATACCACAAAATAAATGTAAAATAACATAAAATAAATACCTTAGGTGGCAACGGCTGTGGCGGGGGCCTTGGATTCTTCATAAGGCTGACCTCAATCATGTTCAACACCACATCCCTGACCGTGAGCGGTGTGCCCGCGCTCACGCAGGGCCCGCTCCCACTCACGCTGGCGCACACGCCCACGCTGGCGCCCACGCCCACGCTCGTGCTCACGCTGGCGCCCACGCTCGCGCCCATGCTCGTGGGCGTGCTGATTGTTGCAGATGTTACCGCGCACGATTGATTTAGAGATGTCGCTACGTCGCTCGTTGCCGTCTGTGTAAGAAATAAGTGAGATTTAATATTTTGAGTTTTAATATTAACAATTTTCCGGTTTAAAATTTATTACATTTAATAATTGAACGGCATTTCTAAGAAAAATCGATTGTAAACGAATGCGATGGGATTTAATTGTATGTAAACCAAATTTACGTAATTTTTATAAATTTATAAATTTATAAAGAATAGAAAAAATTCGATCACGAGGCGGGACTCGAACCCGCATCCTTCGCGCCATTCCGGGGCGGATGCCTCACCAACTCAGCCACTCGTGACCCGCCCGAGTGATCGAATTTATTCTATTCTTTCAGTTTTATGTGTCTGAAGGGACACACCGCGCGCCATCTATTGAGATGATTATGATGATATGGTGATCGAATTTTTTCTATTCTTTATAAATTTATATTTATAAAGCATTTGAATGCCATAAAACCAAAAATATAAATTCTACGTAATTTTTGTTAATTTATTTGGTGTATTGGTAATCTTTACTCGTTTTGACATACATGCATTCCTGTTACTTTTTAATAAATTTCATTTCAAACTTTTCAGCAACTCCTTTGCTTAAAGCTTTCTTTTAAATTGATCACACTCTTAATCATAAATTTAACTTTTTTTTTGACGTGACAACGTCGACACGAAAAAACATGACTCATGCGGCGTTACCTAGCTCTGAGGCGTTCCATGTAAGGTTTGAAGTGGAAGCGAGAGCGCGGAAAGAGCGACAAAGAAGCACAATCGGACGTTGTCACGTTCAACTATCGTCAGTAAACCGACTTTACAGACAACCAATTTTTTTTTTTATTTAAATCGCTTTAAACATCTCACCTTAGCACTAGGCGCATCGTTCTCCTCATCCGCCGTCTCCGTAGCAGACGAGTCGTACTCATCCCTCCGGGCGCGGCGTCTGGGGGCCGCTGCGTCCGTCCGGGGCCCCGGGGCCCGGGGGGACCCTGCGGACGCGGTGTCGGACCCCGGGGAGCTGCTCCCGGGGGCCCCGTCCAGCTGCAACCGGCGCCGGTATGTAAAGTAGAACGCCTTGAGGCTGGCTGCAGAGCGGCCGCTAGCGGCTGCCATGCGGTCCCAAGCGGGCCCGTGTTCTCGTAATAACGCTCTAAAGCGGGCGGTTTCTTCCTCGCTTGGTTCAGAAACCGCGCCCCCTAGTGCTTCTAGACGACGCGTTATCCGCTTGAAGCAGGTTAGGCAGCACTTGCTTAGCGTACTTGGTATTTCTGTACATAGAGAATATTATGTTAATATAATTATTATATTAGTTGACACTAAAAAATATATTGTTAACTGAAACATTCATCGTGATAAAACCACTCAATTCTTTAAACCTAATTATTAATTAGTTTATAACAATTAATAAATCGTAACCCACAACATATGAATAAAACAGTAGTAAAAGCATCTCTGTTTTAAATGCATTCACAACAAAAACCATCTTGACCAATTTGACATCCATGAATCATCAAAAATTAAATAAAAAATATGTTAATAGAATTAATTTATTTTAGGTTAAGGTTAAGACTTTATTACTCATAAAAACAATTTGTTCACTTAAAATGTGTTACATGCTATCTATATATTAAATTAAACTTATATCTCTAGTTTATGGTACTTAATTAAATAACTACCAAATTAAAAAAAAAGCTTAATACAGCCACATTCAAAAACAAATTAATTAATTTAAATAAATAAATAAATATTTCAGGACAATTTACACACACGGCACGATCTGATCCCATACTAAGCTTTCGCTTGTGTTATGGAAACCAGATGGCTAATAAACATACATAAATAATTTTAAATAAATACTTATATAGATAATTAACACCCAGACACAGAGCAAACATCTATGTTCATTACACAAATATTTGCCCCGGGTGGGAATCGAACCCCCGACCTCTGGCTTGGAAGGCAGGGTCCACTACCAACCAAGCCAACCGGTCAGTCAAAAATTAATTATCAAATACTAACGAAACTCATCCATAATGGGCCGCTTATCCTCCAGGGGCAGGTCGTGCCAGCGCGGCGGCAGGTGGCGCAGCCGCTTGGCGCGCGGGCCCGCACAGGACCGCACGCCGCACCGCACGCGCCGCGCGCGGACGAACTGGCAGTGGCAGCCCTCGCACACCTGACAACGACATAACGAGACATTTAACTTGGGAAAATTACTTTAAAAGTTGGGTAAAAGAGGGAAAAATACTGCAGAAATTAAGTTAAAGTGGGAAAAGTATTGCAGAAATTGAGTTAAAGTGGGAAAAGTATTACAGAAGTTGAGTTAAAGTGGGAAAAGTACTTTAAAAGTGGAGTTAAAGTGGGAAAAGTACTTTAAAAGTTGAGTTAAAGTGGGAAAAGTACTTTAAAAGTTGAGTTAAAGTGGGAAAAGTACTTTAAAAGTTGAGTTAAAGTGGGAAAAGTACTTTAAAAGTTGAGTTAAAGTGGGAAAAGTACTTTAAAAGTTGAGTTAAAGTGGGAAAAGTATTGCAGAAGTTGAGTTAAAGTGGGAAACGCATTGCAGAAATTGAGTTAAAGTGGGAAAAGTATTGCAGAAGTTGAGTTAAAGTGGGAAACGCATTGCAGAAATTGAGTTAAAGTGGGAAACGCATTGCAGAAATTGAATTAAAGTGGAAAAAGTATTGCAGAAGTTAAGTTAAAGTGGGTATATCAACTCAATTAATTCAATTCTTAGTTAGTATAAAATGTTAGTAACAACCAGTTTTACAAGTTTGTGAAGTGTGTGTTTTTTTGTGAAGTTGCTGTCAATTTAGTCTTACCTGAAAATTTACATCGAAATGTGTCATACAGGCTATCGGAGACCTGATCAGCAAGTGTTCAAACCGGCCTTTATTGTAACATATCAGTAACTAACCTTCTCGCCCACAGTGTTCGCGTCCAGCCCGTACTGCTTCGCGTTGGTCGCGGTCACGCTTCGCGTCGCGTTCGCCGTGCAGCATATCGCACACTCGCCCGCGGGCACCGTGCTGATGCTTGTTGCTGTTGTTGTTGATGATGGGGTACTCGTGCGTTCTGTCACTGCTGTTGGAATACAATAATATAATTTAAGAATATAGGTTTATATATAACTACACTAGTGGTCCGCCCCGGCTTCGCCCGTGGTACCTACATGTTTAAACTATCCTATCTCTCAAGTTGGATCGAACTACACATGTTGTGCGAATTTTATTATAATCGGTTAAGTGGTTTAGGAGTCCATTGAGGACAAACATTGTGACACGAGATTTATACTATATATAAAGATTATAACCACTATTAATGGAGACATCTGTAAATGAGACAAATTATTTATTCCTGGATATCTGAGACACGGGGTAAGTGCTTATACTTCTATAAGAGACACAAATAATCTCTCAATATCTCATTTCTGTTACTATGGCCTAAGATATTCGTTACTTCGTTTTACCAATAATTTAATTTAAAATCTAAAGATAAACACTCAAAGATCAAAGCCTTGGTCATATTGTTTAGTTACACCTGTTCACAAATGTTTTCGTGAAAAAATAAAGATAATTTTTAATAACAGAAAGATCGCTATGCATTAAAAAATAATGATGAACTTTTCTAAATATAAAAAAATCTAAATACCACCCACAATGATATAGAAATCTCATAGCCTAGCTAATGATATAATATTATAACCTGTGATTATAACCTATCATAACTATACATGCTAAAATAAGTATATATGTAAACTGCACCATCAGCAATTACGATTCCCAAATCCCAATCCATATTACCCAGCCAAATATCAAAGTACTAATATCCCTATCCCACTATAGCAGACAGACGTACAATATTAACATCCCGATGGGCCAACGATTCACTTAAAACTGACGGTGCATTGCTGTTAATTATTCAGACATAATTCTATTGTAATACCTTGTTGTTTTGATGTATAGTAGAAGGGTGTGGCATTGATAATTAATCATACACAAGGTTTTGTAAAGAATAGCTTCTTGACCATTTTTTTTATGCGTGAGATCAAAGATGATTTTTTAGAAATATATTATATCACAGTTCCTGACATAAAAAAAGATAAATATATTTTAAGGAATAAATATACCTATTCAATATTTTTATCTTTCCTAATAATAGATCGTCAAAATAATGCCCAGAATGTATAATTTTCTAACTTTGTCTGTTTTACAATAACTTCCAAGAACAATAATATAAACTGATATAACTATTATTAAATGATATTAGTAGCTTCCAAAATCACAATACTATATCTAAATAGATCTAAAAATAGCAGGTGAAATGTAGAGCTAGCTAGAATAAATAAAGGCAGTGTTAGTTCTTGCAGTTCTAACTATTTAACGGTTCTGTTGGCTCAGCAATGCTAAATTGTAGCCAGCTTGTTCTAACAGCATTGCAAATTTATTCAATAATTATTCTGGAATACTCGTGCTTTCATACTGTGTAATTTGAATGTATTTCCAGATGTATTTCAATGTATATACTAATGACAAAATATTTACAAATGGTCCTGTACTAACAAAGATGGAAATACAGACAAATCAGTAAAATATAAGCACTTTAACTCTAGATAATTTATTAATTTTTGTATAATAACGTATCGAATTGATTGAATTTTATGGAACAATGGTTAAAACATTAAATTAATAGAACACCAATTACAGAAAAATAGCTTTCAGAATTTATAAAGAAGTTCGATTTCAATGGATAGTCTTTATAATGCAATACTACTTATTAAAACTTGCTCGTTTTTCCCAATTCGTTAAACCCTGATTCGAAAGCGATGCACCCAGCAAAACTAAATGCAAGTGTAGTAATACCATAGTATATTCAGCTAATTAGCGACGAGGTTCCGCAAACACAGTTTATCTTAAACGCTAGACTCCCCCTTAACATTCCACTTGAACTAAGAATTTCCAAGTTAAAATTACAAGACGATGTTGATTTTTGAAGGAGAATGGAAAGCTCAATTTGGAATATCGATTGTTATTATAAAATTTGAAATTACCAAGAGGTAAGACTATTTTCTTTGGTAGGCGAATAGTTTCTAGTGTTTTGACATAAAAGGGAAGAATTTATAATGTGAATAAATTGTATTGCAATAACTATGGTCGTTGTTAGAATGTCCGTTAAAATCATCTGCACATTTCTATCTGGTTTGTTTTATCTAGCTTGTCTGAATTGCTTGCTATTTTTAGCTTTTAAATTCAACTAGAAACCCAAGTTACCAAAAAAAATAATAAGGCTTGTCCATCCATAACTATATATAATTTCGCCTTATTGTACATACCTATAATCAACTAGCAGGCTTATAATCTCATATAAAATTTAAATCCTTTAATCTATATTAATAATTTCATCAGCCTCTCATTAATGTTGAAATCACTAAAATATGTATAAAGCGAAGGCCACATCCAGCTATATAAATCCTGGAGCAATTAATCCCCCAATTACCGATGTTTGAACGAGCACTAATTGGATCCATCTCTTTGGCTTCACTCAACTTGCTGTAAATCAGCACTTATTACACGCCTGTTTGAATAACTTGACGTATTTATCTAAGTTAAAGTGAAAGAAATTATGGATGTATTTTTTAGCTCTTTTTAAGGAAAAAGGAAGATAAAAAGCTTAATTGTTAAAGTTAATATGACCAATATAATATTGTCGTATTAACTTCAGAATGAAGACGTCTTTAATGTTTAGGCTTACAATTCAAAAGTTCGACTTTTTAACCAAATAATCTAGTAGTAGTAGTATCTGGTGTCTACAAAATAAAATACGAATAAGAAAAATAGTATTTAAAGATCCTTGTCAGAACCTAACATCTTATTCCTGAAAAATCTCTCAGAACCGTAACGTCGTAAAATGTCGAGGAATCCAATTCCCTGTGCAAACCTCACTCCATATGAATAGTCAATATCCAATTCCTCGATTAAAAATGAGCTCCATATTTGACAGTATCGTCGTGTATTTGCTTAAGCCGTGAAGCGTGTCAATTTAACGAGCTGCCGACAGATCCTGTTTATTCTGTATGCAAACAGCAGAGACATTTCGCAGATTAAACGCCGTCCAATTCAATGATTTGTGTGCTTGAATATTGTATGAATTGTTTGTTTGTGTTTTTCCTTTTGCTAGAGACGTACTTGGGACCTTTTGAGTTATATGTAATGTGGAATAATGTTGAGGTAATTGGAAGAAATTATTTCAATAATCGAGAAATTTATTATTGATAAGAATCATTTACAAAAAGCTAATAATTATATTGCCAATAACAGCTTTGGATTTCCAAAAGGTCTATCAACACATACACGTAGAAAAGATTGCCTAAAATGCATTAGTATATTCCACGATCTCTAAAGTCCCTAATCTCGACGTCAAAAGAATATACAAGGCATCATATCTCATGCCACGCTTAGAATCGTGATCCTTTAAACCTGAGTAAGGACGGGTCAGCTGGTAAAAGTTATACTTGTGTGGATGAACGTTAATAATTGTAGTATTAAAGAATACACACATAAGGGAAAGCACCAAACACTAGGCTATGAAAACATTGTAAAATTAAGGATTCTATTCTTGTCAAAACTGCCAATTTCGCCTCATTTAGTCCGGCTTTTGGTACTCTTTCTTATAATTTTTGTCCGTTTTCTTTTGTCTACCCTGTATAAAACGTGTCACCATACTTTTTCCAAGCCTAATCCCACCATAAACACATCTTAAAGCGTCACAATATCACACACACCAAAAGAATATCCCACATGATCTATCCTGTACACAAGGACAGGTGCACAAAGGGCCGTCACGCTAAGCCGTGACACTCTCACACGGAATACCAAATCAGCACTCAACCGCCCGATTGTAATTGAATTGATTGTAATGCACCGTTTTGAGCTTAACAATCCGTGTTGTGTAATTGGATGTCGGCTTTGTTTTGGTGGTGTAGTGCTGTTTTTTTGGTGGTATTCTTTTGGGATCTTCTATACTTTTAGGCAGAGAAAGCCTTACACGATGCGAGGAAAAATGCGTAAGAAAATTTGTCTATTATTAGTTTGTTGCGATATTGACATGAGTGGTTTCCGTGACTGGAATCCGACAAATTTTTAAACCGGGAAAAGGAGTTCTATAGATTAGTGTAGATTATATTGTCCGGGTTAAAGTTTAGAATATTTTTCTGTTGATCGAAGCTATAAGAATATCACGTTAATTATGAAAGATAATAACTATATTGTAGCTTTTGTGGTAATTAACGGCATCCTCGTTATCTATACTAATATTATAAAGCTGAAGAGTTTGTTTGTTTGTTTGTTTGTTTGAACGCGCTAATCTCGGGAACTACTGGTCCAATTTGAAAAATTCTTTCGGTGTTAGATAGCCCATTTATCGAGGAAGGTTATAGGCTATATATCATCACGCTACGACCAACAGGAGTGGAGCCACGGGGGTGAAACCGCGCGGAGCAGCTAGTCTGAGATAAATATCTATTTAATTTATGAGAATCTATCATTATAAAAGCGCGTCCAAGACATTAATTACGTACAATAGTATCTTCCCTGTCGTCAAATAGAGTCGCGATTCAAAATGCAAAAACCACAGTCACAATGGACGTCCCGGAGGCCCCCGGCCCGCGGCAAGGGACCTCTAAGTGAATTAAGTGTTTGCCGAGACTCCAACTGTATAGAGTGGAATATTTGAGATCTTTTGAAAAATTGTCAAGCTTCATGTTTTATTAATGATCTGGAAAGACCGCGGTCGAGATGTGACGGTACGATTTGTGTCAACTTTAATTAAATAATGGATGGCAAGGATCCCTGGTGGTGGTCGGGACGAACTTGAATTATTTAATGTTGGAATTTTTCACAATATAACAATATGGCAATACACAAAGACTGGACAGTTTTAGGTAATTTACAAATTTAAGCAAAATGTAAAAAAAGCTTATCTATTGTCAAATTAATTGTCCTACCTCATTTTTGTTGCAGATAAACAATGATCTTGCCCGTGCTTTTATGGCTCTCATTATAATTATTATAATTAGTTATAATTACGGAGCTAATGGAATGAATCCTGCTAAACATCAGCGTAAAGTCAATTCTAGTCGAACCAAAGATTAATTAAAACATAAAGAAACATTGACACAGGGAGCATCCCTAATTGGCGGGAAGCCGCGGCTATATAAGTGGCGGGAGAAGATTTTCGCGCTCAGTCTGCTCGCAGCAGCCCCCGCGCGATGTTGTCCCTGTACCGCGCGTGGCTCGGGCCGAGTCCCTGCGTGGCGCGGCCGGTGCCGCCGCCGGGGGCCCACCGGCCCGTCCCGCGCCGGGCCAGAGCCCCATCACCCCCTGCTACCCCACCACCGCCTTCACCATCATCCACCACTTCGAGCGAATTAGACGTTGAGCGTATAGAAGCGCCCGATCCACCGAAAAGACAAACAGCCGTTTTGGACATAGCATCTTGCGATGGGCCAGTTCGTTTCAGCAGAGTTCTGAACGTGGCGTGGCGAGAGACTACCCCAGAGAGGGACTGGTCGTGTCGGCACCGCAAGTCAGCTCGCACCACCATACACTACTACCCTTGCAAAACGTGCGGCTCCAAGTTCCCTTCCTACTACTTCGTGCACAAGCACCGAAAGCGGTGTCACGCGGAAGAAAGCACGCAAGACTCCCCCGAACCTTCGACCTCGAGCGCGTAAATCATTATGTTTTAATTGTTATTTAAATTTAATTCGTGAGTGGCCAAATTATTAGTGCAACAGTGCAAAATAATGAAAAAGTCACATTTTAAATACGACGGATATGTTTCGTTTCACGGACGTAGGATAGTGTTAAATCATGTATGTTTAATGTAATTTTAATTAGCTTAATAACCAAAGTTAAATTTTAACAAATAATCTTAATATATGAAAATAAAATAAAGTTATGGAAATAGGTGTGTTTTATTTTACAAATTATACAAAATATACGTTCACTTAAACTTAAACAAATCACAATATGCTTAGACACATACAAAAAATAATATAATATACTTTTTACTTGCATTTAGTACCTACGCATTATTGCAGTAAGTTATTTAAGGTTTACGTTATTGTTGATATACTTTAATTAAGTTATGGAACGCATAACTGATTTAATTATAATTACCCATATGTTATAACAATTTACGATATTTATGTTTAGTCGAATAATGTTAACTTTGACTCAAATTGAATAAACGAATCATGTTACCCAGATATACCTTCCATTAGATTTTAATGAAATTTAGCAATTCTAGGTATAAGTTACAACCTATCCCCGTATGAGGTCGTTATAAATTTATACATAGAAAACTATACATAGATACTGTACTCTCCAAAATATCTCAACAAGTGTAGGTAGAGAATACAATTAAGATTAGGTATATTGTAGTTTAATATGAAATATAAAGGACGCTTTGATTTAAAGTGTAGGTTAATTGAAAGATTTGTCTTTGAGTATCATGTGTGAAATAAAATTATTAAAAATGAAATGAGTAACGTGTAGATTTAGAAAATTGTATATCTAAAAGCAGAGGAAGCATTAATATCATATATTATTTTCATTTGTAAATGGAGGCAAATCCAGAATTATTTCAATTTTATCAATGACGATATTTTTACAAAATGATAGAGAAATATTTTATTTAAAGGTAGTTACGTTGTTATCACACAAAAGTTAAATCAATTAAGTTTGAAGAATCTTATTGGAATAAAATATTTAACAAATACCTAAAATAGGAAAAAATATTTTAAAGATCACATACAGAGTAATTTTTGAGCCATGCTGTCACCACCACGCTCAATGGGTCGATGTCAAAAATTATTTCACCGTTTTATATAAACGTGATCTTTGAGTGCTAGTAGTAAAGAACAATATAGTAAAATCAATGTAAGTTTGAGATAATATCAGTAATTGAATCTTCTAAGAAAGAAAATAGTAAAAGGATGATGGTAATTTAAGTTATTAAAAATAATATTGGCTAGTGAAACATAAGAACACCTAAAGAACGTGAGATCGGTATGTACAATATATGTAAGAAAAATATGTCATAAGAACAGTTCTCAATTAACTAGTTTTAGAAAAGGTGTTTAGTAAAACTATGCTGGTTGGTGGTACAGCATAAGTATACGTGGTAACGCATTCCAATACTTTTTAAATATAAAAAAAGACGGGTTGCACTCCGGGAGTGCCGGCAGAAGTGAAAACTTGATTATTAACGTTCAGCATGTTTGATATTTTGGAATGGTATCCGTCTTACGCTTTTTCGATCAGGCCACGTGTCCTGACGCGAGTTTAAGATTTTATACCCATTACAGAAAAAGTGCTCAACGCCGCTAAAGAAGTTTTCACTTCAAAATAAAACACACAACACTAACCGGTCTCGGGCGTGGGCGGCGGGTGCGTGGGCGTGGGCGGGTGCGCGGGCTGCGGCGTGTGCGGCGCGCTGGCCCGGCCCCCCGCGGGGCTGCTGCACCCGCTCGCTGCCGTCTGCGTACACAGGTACTTGTTTACGTACATGTCAGGGGCATATATGTGTGCAGGTAACATGTATTTCCGTACATGTATACGTTAAGTAGATTTAATATTTCTATATATCTAATGTATACGTAAATTTTTTAAGGCATTTAGTGGTCAACATTGTACAAGAAATAATCATATAAAAATAATTGATAATAGTATAATTGTAGACCTGTTCATTATAAAGGTATAGAAATTAGAATATATCAGTATACAAACTCACAGTAATAACAGATGTAGCACTAGTCGCTTCCACAAGATCCCTCGCCGTGTCCGGCGGCGGCGTGCGAGGAGCTGGCGCGGCGGCAGGACTTCCAGGCGGTAAGCTTATAGCACTGAGACACACGCCAGTACCCGCACTCGCGCCAGTGCTCGCGCCAGTACCGCTCGGGGCGGTCGTACTGGCGCTCGTGGGCGTGGGACTCGCGGCGGTCGTGATCGCGCTCGTTGCGCTCGTGACCGTGGGACACGCTGTGCTTGTTATTGTTATACTCGCGCTCGATGATACGGGCGGATCTAGGGCACAAACAAGTTACATATTAGGTTATATTCTATTTTATACAAAACGTAAAAATACTTTAAAAAATTAAGCCGCTTTGATAATATATTTATTATTAATATTCTAGAATCTAGATTAATTAAATAAAAAAATTTCATATAATCACAATTCTCAACGATGTCCACTATTTGGTACATATTATGATGACTAATATTTCATTTAAATTTTTCCATTTAAAATTAAAATACCTTAAAAACAGTGGTACTTTTCACAAACAATAACCAAATTATATTGATTTAAAAAGTTTTCAACAAAAACACTCGAGACACTAACCTCTCGTAATATCGGGCGCGCCGCTGGCGGGCTGTGCGGGCGCGAGCTGCGCGGGCTGTGCGGGTGGCAGAGCTGCGGGCTCGGCCAGCGCGGGCGCGGTGAGTGCGGGGGTCAGCCCGCCGCCCGGCGCGCCCGCCACGGGCGCGGGTGGGGCGGAGGAGGCCGGTGGTGGGGACGGTGGTAGTGGTGGTGTGCGGCTTAGTTCCGACCTACGGGAATATGTTGTGTGGTAGTTTGAATCCATATAATAATAATCGCCGGTACAGCCTGAAAATTAGCGCTGCTTTTGTGCAGCATTTTGCTGAGGCTGTATCCGTTTGCCTAATTTTAAGAAAAATTGTGTAATGTTTATTGTCTGTTTTTTTTGGCAATAAATTACTTTTCTTTCTTTCTTTTTCATATAGGGGGCAAAGTAAGGTGAACTGCTTGATGATGTGGTTAGTAGAATCACTGGTTTTCATCCAGAAATTGCATGATAAATTTTGAATAATGTCACTGTAGCTTGATAATTGCATTGTGATCAAAATGTCAAATGCAAAAGCAATATTATGTATATCTATTCGTATAGGAGCTACCGACGTTGACAAGTGAGAATTTTAGTATAGTTGGTTCTTTGATATACTGTTCCTCTTGCTATTTCGGTTAGACTCCGGGCTGTCTGGCTGGTCGCAGTGGTTGCGTTTAGTAGTGCGCATCTTATCTGTACAGGATAATTTCCTTAATTTTAAGTCATTTTTTAACGCGTAATTTTTAATATTTTGCCTTTAGATAGATCCATCAGACATAGTTTTTTTATTGCAAGACGTTTTTTTCGTTGTTAAATAGGTGCCAGACGCAATTTTTTATTTCGTTTTTATAAAAAATTCAAATTATTTTAGAATGTCTGTAAATTTCATATTATGTTCTTCAAACATAATATAATCTAAAATTAATTAGCCAGACGCTAATTCGATTGTTAAGTATTAAATAATGTGTATAAATAAAAAAAAGTAATGAAGCATGCAGCTCATCAGCTAGTGTATTTTAATTATGCGACAGGAAATAATTGCAAGAATACAATATTATTTACACTTGTTCTTATAAATAAAAGCTAAAATGAAAAAAAAAACATAAAAGTGAAAAATAAAATATTAAAGTTACCATACATTGAAAATAGAATAAAATCTATATCAATGAAGGTTAAACAACTACATTGTTAAATTTAAAAAGCCATCTTCATAATCATCATCATCTTCCCTCACACTGTCAGAATTATTTATGTAATCGTCTAAGGAATTGTTATTGTTTTCCAATATTCCATCATCTGTAAACAACTAGAAAATTAGTTTCAATAATGATGTACACACATACACACACACACAACACACACACACCACACCACACAAGACACACACACGTGAACACACACACAGTACACACTCGCATGTTTAAGTTTGTATTGAATTTAACTAAAGTAGTTAACATGAATTTATATAGCTAGTATACTAGCGGTCCGCCCCGGCTTCGCCCGTGGTACCTACATGTTTAAACTATCCTATCTCTCAAGTTGGATCGAACTGCACATGGTGTGCGAATTTTATTATAATCGGTTAAGTGGTTTAGGAGTCCATTGAGGACAAACATTATGACACGAGATTTATGTATATATATTCAGATTAATGAATTAATATTGTTATCATCATCACTACATGGTATAAAACAAAGTCGCTTTCTCTGTCCCTATGTCCCTTTAAATCTTTGAAACTACGCAACGGATTTTGATGCGGTTTTTTTAATAGATAGAGTGATTCAAGAGGAAGGTTT
Organism: Colias behrii; assembly: GCA_029959065.1. NCBI lineage: Eukaryota > Metazoa > Arthropoda > Insecta > Lepidoptera > Pieridae > Colias > Colias behrii. The sequence continues at coordinate 1,649,600 of JARWMC010000017.1, read as the reverse complement.
ATATGGATAATAACACCCATTAAATAGTGGAAAAGTACTGTTATTTTTGAGGTTTCTAATGTGATGTCGTAAATAATTACATTTTTTCCACATACAGTGCAAACGCAGGCTGAACCCTACGAGTTTTATCAAAATAATGTACTAACTATAATAGTACACATTGAAAAGGTCTACAGAAAAGTCCGTGATGGTATATGTCTATCTCTTATGGATAACCCACAATAACTTTTTTTGTCATTTACTTTTTACGACAAATAATAATGGCTAATTTTCGAAGCGATTTTAACCAATAGGTACAGCATTAATCCTTAACCAATTAAAGACCTTGAATACATTGTTCATTTAATATAGATCTATATGGCCCTTTACACCGTATGATTTAAGTGAATATTTTCGAAGATATTACAGATTTAAAAATTGCGGGACGTAGCGTTTGCGGCGGTACCGGCCGGCCGCCCGGCTATATATTTTATACCCGTGCGAAGCCGGAGCGGGCCGCTATGTTTTTATATTCAACGTTCACAGTTTTTCTGTAGTGTATTTAGTATCAGCATTGCACCCGTGCGAAGCCAGGGCCAGGCGGGTCGCTAGTTAGTTATAAAAAATATTGTTTTGTATAGAAGATTGTTGATGTACCCTAATAGTTTATTTTTATAGCCTAAGGAATAAAATGTACCAATGGAAGGTACTTGTTCCCACAACACAGGGAATCCTAGATTAAGAACAATTCAATTTCTATGCATCGTATATTTTCGAAAAAAAAAAAGTTATTTTTTATTGTTATTTAATTTTCGCGGCCGACCCTTTCTATCTCTCTTGCACTTTAAACTATCTCTCCATATACACAATCACCAAATTGTTATACTTACCTACTTTCACTACGTTTTTATTTATACACATTATTTAATACTTAACAATCGAGTTAGCGTCTGGCTAATTAATTTTAGATTATATTATGTTTGAAGAACATAATATGAAATTTACAGACATTCTAAAATAATTTGAATTTTTTATAAAAACGAAATAAAAAATTGCGTCTGGCACCTATTTAACAACGAAAAAAACGTCTTGCAATAAAAAAATTATGTCTGATGGATCTATCTAAAGGCAAAATATTAAAAATTACGCGTTAAAAAATGACTTAAAATTAAGGAAATTATCCTGTGCAGATAAGATGCGCACTAAAAAACGCAACCACTGCGACCAGCCAGACAGCCCGGACTCTAACCGAAATAGCAAGAGGAACAGTATATCAAAAAACCAACTATACTAAAATGACTTTTTTTTTAACGTTAATAGCTCCCGTACCATATACATAGATTTAGAGAATCAAGATATTAGACCTATCAAGTCCCTATCCATCTCAAAAATAAAGAATGTAAACTTAAGAACTGCTTTCATGAATTATTCCTTCATAAACATTTAATTCATCCAGTTATTAAATTCATCCCGTTAGGTTATATTTTTGTCTACTACTAAACCAACCAACCACTATCTTATAATCACACTACATCTTAACCTGCAACACTCCACCATGCCGAATTAAACCAGCAAGTTAATAAAACAGTTTATAATTAAAAAAAGAAGTAATTGAAACAATCGTGTTTATGAAGCGGTGATTGCGGGGCCGGAGGGCAGATGGTAATGTAAAGAGAATTGAGATAATTATGTTTGTACGGCGTACCGTGCGCCGTGCGTTGTTAATCTGATGTTGTCGCTTTTATAGTTTAATTTTTGATTATCAGGTGGGTGGATAGTTTAAGTTGTGATTGGTTAATTATATGTAGAGTTAAGTTTAAATTAAGAAAAAATATATTATCTTTACTAATATTATAAAGCTGAAGAATTTATTTGTTTGTTTGAAAGCGATAATCTCGGGAACTACTGGTCCGATTTGAAAATTTCTTTCGGTGTTAGATAGCCCATTCATCGAGGAAGGCTATAGGCTATATATCATCTCGCTAAGACCAACAGGAGCGGAGCACTGCGAGTAAAACCGCGGAGCACAGCTAGTGTATGTATATTGAGTACGAGAATGTGTATGTGATGAATGTGTACTAGAAACTGATGTTATAATTAAATATATCTTATACCAACGATGTCTTAACTCTTAACCAAATACGTAAATCGAAAAAGAGGATTGATTTTACAAAACATAATTAAATAAAATCTAGTACGAACGTTTATCAACGTTCCTATAACTTTATCAATGTTCAAACCTATCAACTTTTACCAAAAAAATAAACCAACAGAACCCCCAATTCCGCAGTCGGTTAATAACAAAACAGAGTAGCTGCGGCATATTTGAACGCAATTAAACCGTTGCCAATTAATAGACAGGGTGGTAATTAACTCCCGACTGTAACCCGCTATTCAATTAATCTTGGTACTGTTTGCGATCATAATTCGGATTATAGTACGTTTTTAAACGTTTATTTTATTTTATGGACTTTTTGTTGATGCTGCTTATTGAATTATGACTTTCAAGTTATAACTTGTGTAGTTACTAATTGTATCATCGCATGAGAAGGTAGCAAATCGCAACCGATTTGCTTCGATATTTCATTTTAATATATAATACATGACTAATAAATTCCTACCAAAATTAATAAATTGCCTTTCTTCCTCTTTTAAAATTTTACTAAAATTCTTGCTAGGTTACAAAATTACACGTGAGTAGTAGTAATTACATATGCAATTTCAAATGCATTTTTACGCATTATTAATTCATACCTATATCTCATACCTATTTATAAGCTTCTATAACAATATTCAATTACAACCTAAGTAATAACAGTTACCAATTCACACATATATTTACAGCCAACCAAACCAAACAAAAAAATCGAAAACCCATACAATACGATAAAAAAGACACCAATATGAAATATCAATACTGGCTTGTAAAAAGTATTTTTTCGTGAGAGCGTCCCCCCCTCGGCACTGGGCGCTTTAATTAAGGCAATTAGAAAGATGGGCTGCCGCGTGTTTGCGTAAAAATCTAAACAAACCAAGCGGTAGGGATGCGAACAGCAAGACGTAACTGGCGAATTTAAAATTCAGTCTGAATTTTAAATTTAAAATAATATAACTGATTGAAATCCTGTTCGATTTTAGGAATTTCATAAAGAATTGAGAGAAAACTATATAGTTTCTTTTTGTCAATAGTTTATTTTAAAACTATTTCCAATATACGCAAAAAATATAAGTAGAAGTAAGAATTAACATGATGCTAAAGCTGTACACATAAAAGTTAACAATACACATAATATACAAAACCATATCTAAAAAACCGGCCAAGTGCGAGTCGGACTCGCGCACCGAGGGTTCCGTACAAACCTGCAAGGTTTGTTACAGCTTAAAGGTATTATAGACCTGAGTATTTGGTATGAATTTCAATTTAATACCTCTACGCGTTTATGAGGAAATGGGTAGTAAGTTTAAAATTATTAAAAAAAAATATATTATGTGATGTAACTAAAAATTTATGGTTTTCGTAATTTTTCCTTTATCTATGCTATAAGACGTTGCTTCGTACCAAATTTCAAGATTCTGAGTTCACGGGAAGCATCCTGTAGGTTTTGATTCCCTTGCAAGTGTCGAAAATTTGCGGCATAAACGGCTGTATCTTTTGATTGCGTTGGCTTAGAAGTTTGATTTTTTCACAGCTTCAAGGGACAGTAGACCTGAGTAATTGATATAAATTTCAGCTTCATACCTCCACGCGTTCCTGAGAAAAAGGGTCTTGACAGACGGACGGACGGACAACAAAGTGATCCTATAAGGGTTCCGTTTTTTCCTTTTGAGGTACGGAACCCTAAAAATCATATCGATATTATAATTTATAAACATATATCTATTAATCTCAACCATCGACACGATCCCAACACTAGAGCAAGGCGTATGTCCCCGGGGACATTTGGACAAATAATAGCTGGAGTGATTGTCAACACACGCACGAATATCGCGATCACGCCCCGTCTTCGGGACCGTCCCGCGGGACTAAGGCGAATTTGTGAATTGAAGAATATTATTTTAATTGAAGTTGGAGATACTTTATTGAACATATTGTAAGGGGAATTTCTTGTTATTTCGTTTGATGATGAAATAAGGAACGGTGAAAAGATGAATTTGTACAGATAATGTTTTATAAGAAGTAGAATACCTAATGCTTTCTTTAGTTTTAGCGCTTTTTAACATACCTTATTATTTACTACAACAAACATAAGTTTTGTGCCATGATATACGCCTAATAAAATATGCAAGTTAGCGAATGTACAATCTTTAGAAAAAGGTCCAAAAACTTAAAATCACGATCACTAAGCTGAACTAAATCTCCATCATAGTACATAACTTACTAGATGCTTACTAGTTATTATAATACTATCACCAATCTTCCAATAGTATTCCAACCGTTCAAACAAAAACATAATATACGAATGCTATAAGCGAAATTAAAGAGAAACAAAACTTGCAGACTGCAAATTGAAGAAAAAAGTGAACAGAGTGGATTGCTAGAAAAATATGAATTATAAACGATTAATGAAATGAGAATACCTCGATCTCATAACGCGAGTGGTGGGCAAACAACGAGCCACTTTGCGTGTGTTAAACATGGCTTTTAACGTTTTATTCAAATTACATTTTTGTTAGAAATAAATTTGATGCGCTCGCTCGAGGTTCCTTGCGGTTCCAAGATTCGCCGCTTGAATTTTTTTCGCTTGATGTATGATTTGATGGGAAAAACTGAGCGTCTTAAAGTGGTCTTTGATTGTATAATTAGTTTGTTAACATCGTGCAAGAGTATAGCTATCTTTTATATGGAGATTTACAATATACGTAACTACCCACATATGTAAAGGATTTAGTAAACTGTTCACACATCATTGTACATCAGATTCGCATGACTTTATCGAAATCGCCAGGAAAAGCGCTCCTTCTTCCTACTTTTTTGTTCGTATAAGTTTTATTTAGGAGGCTTTATTTCGGTAGAAGGTAAAATTCAAAGCAGATAATTTTGTCGTAAAAACTTAATATCGGCAATAGTTATTTTAAAGGTAGGTAGGCATTATAGAGAAGTACTTTAGTGTATGATATGAACTCGTTTTAAGAAGCACCCAAATATTACCTTTCAGGCTTAATAGACTACAGGCCCATGTTGAAAAAATTATGGGTCATTTGAACCATCAAGTGACCTATATAGAACGATATAAGAGCATAAAATAATAAGATTCAGCACTATGCCGTCACTTGTAAGCTGTCCACCTGAGTGCAGATGAGAATTCGAAAGTACAGGTTGAGATTTTTTCCCCTTATCTCCATGATTTTTGTACGGCGTTGCAGAATAATGGATTAAAAGCAGTATTGAAATAGTATGACACAGATGCCGTACAAAAATGGTGGTCCACAAAGTCAGAATTAGGTGGACAGTTCAAATGACCCATAATTTTTTAACATGGGCCTGTAGTCTATAACAGAACCAATTATATTTTAAAGAAAATTAAATATTTCCATACAACAGAAAAGCTCAGCTCACATGGTAAATACGAATAAAGCAGAGCTATCGACGTTTTGCCCACACAACATCAGTTGTTTGTTCAAGTGATTGGATTGTGTATTGGCGGTATTTATTTTGCTTTTTGTTTGCGAGAACTGAATTAATGATGGGCTGGATTATATTTCATTGTATGGTGAACTAGCTTGCGGATCGCGGCTTCGCCCGTGTATTTACAGGAAATTTCCAAGGAAATGTAATATTTCACCGCGGTTAGATGTAATGATCTCGACTCCTAACTATCTCCAGAGTCCAGATACAAGAAGCATATCATTCTATCCATTGTGACGTGAAAGAAAAGCAAACAAACACACAAACATACTTTCGCATTTATTATACTAGATAGGATTGGTGTGTACTACACTGTACATTATTTTTTAGGATAATTTTCTACGTTAATTTAATTAAATATCGTCATAATTATCTGATGAAGAAAATTTAACAAAATTTGAATGGTCTGATGGCCACATTTGTTCACTACACAAGGAACTCCCGTGAGGATTTAGATTATAATTAGCGAATTTCGGGTTGATAGCTATGTCAAATGTTTGTAAATAAATTTTATAATATTTTTTTACCTATTTATTAAATGAACTGTTAAGAAAAGCTGTATAAAATATAACAGTATATCTGTATAAAATAATTCTTGTTAGATATTATTTTTTCAACTGAAGAAACAGTTTTATGTTCTTTTCTCGTTTTCCAAACACAAATTGTTCTGGATACAAAAAAAAATGTATCGTTGATTCATTAGATAATTTTATTTTGAAATAGTTTAGATAATAAAGGATTTTATGAATCGTTATCGTGATTTAAAAAAATATTTTTCGCATTGGATTCTAGAGAAAAGAACAACTCATGAAACTATTTAGTATTTGTGCCTGCTTCAAGGAAGAAAACAATAACTTTTTAAAATACTATTCTTTGTGCCTGCTTCAATTATGATTATTATCAATTATACACGTTTCAAATAACTGAAACTGAGCTTCGATTATAACCCACTCTCGTGGTTTATATTAAAACAACAGAGCCTATAAGCACTGGTAATGTTACTTAGTTCAAAGTTATTGCGAGAGATGGCACTGCATGCGAATTAAAATATAATTGTTTGCGAAAGAAAAGTAGTTTTGATTTAAAATAACCTGTAGATGGCGCTGATAACCAATTTCAGGTTTATTTTAATGTATTATAGTTTAGAATATATTTGTGTGTACGTTAACTTTCCGGGAATCATTCTTACATTTATCGCTATGTTTTTCAGAATTTAATAAATAAATAATATTTCGGGACAATTTTCACACACGGCACGAACTGATCCCATACTAAGCTTTCGCTTGTGTTATGGAAACCAGATTGCTGATAAACATACATATTATATAATCCATACTAATATTATAAATGCGAAAGTAACTCTGTCTGTCTGTCTGTTACTCAATCACGCCTTAACTACTGAACCAATTTTCATGAAATTTGGTATGGAGATATTTTGATACCCGAGAAAGGACATAGGCTACTTTTTATCCCGGGAAAATGACGCAATCCCGGAAATCCCACGGGAACTATGCGGGTTTTTCTTTGACTGCGCGGGCGAAGCCGCGGGCGGAAACCTAGTTTTAAATAAATACTTATATAGATAATAATCTATAGTATCGTATATTGAATTCATTAATTAGAATAAAAATATTGCTTTTGCTACAGCAGAGCCACCTACAGCTACGACCACGGCTAACCTTTAAACAAATCTCTATCAGCGGACACTATTTTCATGTTTTCTAGTTTTTAGGGCGTGTTTTAGTAGTCGGGTTTTAGTTTTTAAACTTTATAATATTTATTGAACTTAATTAGGAGTTATGTGAATTCATATTAGGTGTTTCATATTTGAATCACTAAAATGTTGTTTCATTACCCCAGATAACTTTTTTTTAAATCTTTACTATAAGTTCCTAGAGGACAAAGTATTCAATTTATCGTGACGTCATGCATCCAGCGGTCAACGAAGAGGCTTCTAACAACACCTTATTTGTCTAATTATGATTACTAGTTTAGAAGTTATGAGGGAATAGATGAATATCCATACACACATACATACTGGTCAAAAACAATCATTTACCCGACTACGACGAAGCAAAAGGAGGCTTTTGCTTCGTCGAAGTCCCGGTAAAAATTGAGTTGCAAGATTTGACCTACAGTTACATACATTAAAACTTAATAAAAGGCTTGTAATATAATATATCGTACCTGGAGGGATGTGCAGAGGGCGGTGCGTGTGGTGGCATGGGGATACCATTGATATCCCCCACTCCCCCCACTCCCACACCCCCAACACCACCCACACCAACTTCTTCTGACGATTCTTTGTCCACTGCGCGAGATCCTGAACAAATTAATAAATTAAATTAGAATGTCAATTGTTAGTTTTACATTTATTTTCGTTGTTTTAAGCCATTAGCTTGGAAATTGACACTAAAAGTGAAATTTAGTAAACATCTGCTCAGTTGATGGTATTCACAAATACTAATCTAAAAGTATTAATCGAAAAAAACTCTAACTAACAACATAGACAATAAAATTTCCTAAAATTATTAGTAATTCATATGTTTGTAAGATAAGTGGTTGATGGACAATCTGGTTTGAAAAATTACATATTTGAGCCAAACAGCGCACGGACCGCGTACACGCTCTTAAATTGACGTACGATAAACAATTAGATTCATAATCAAGCTATAATTAGTCCGAAACAAAACTCTGCCTATGCATGTATAAGGCAGAGTCTATGCAGGGTCTTATGAACATTACAGTTGATATGACTTTGAACGTTACTTTCAGGAAAATATTGCAAATTTTAATGAATGTATTATGCATGACCGGATATTTTTGTTTAATAGTTTATCAATAAAATTAAGAAAAATTTGGAAGTTGGTATTAAAAATGAAAAAAAAAAACATTGTATTAAAGCATTCAAACTTTGATAATTCAGATGTTCTTAGTACATTCTACATACATACAACCAATAAAATTATCTTCAATCTAAAAATATACAGTCAAAATTGAGAATCTCCTCAAAGTCGGTTGATCAACGACCACCATTTTTAGAAAAATCCTTAAAAAAATATCTACATATTACCAAACCAAATAAAAAAAAAACATACCCTGCGACCGCTGTAACCGCGTAGTGACCCCCGTGGAGCCCCCGGGCGCCATCTCGGGCTCCGGCGGCGGTCGGGGCCGCGCGTGTCGCCGCGGTCGGGGCTTCCGCAGCAACTGCTTGTAGTTCTCCGCCTTTTTCGATAGGTAGTAGAACCTGCAGGATGGAGTAAGATTATGGAAAGGATACTTGTTCTTGTATAGTAATATGAAATCACATAATTAAGTACTAAAAAGAGAAAAAAAAATGTATGTGTAAAAAAAAATATGTAAATTAAACATAAATGGTATTACCACAAAACAATTTAAACACAGTCTAACTTTAAACCAGGGATTTGTCACTTTAATAGTTGTCTATGTGAAATACGACAAAACCAGATTATAAAGAACCCGCGCTTAAAGATAAACCCTGTCTAAAGTTTTTTGTGGTAAGACAGAATATGTATATATGGGGAACTGTTGATGTTTGCGCTTGTCGTGTTATCAAATAATATGTGTATGAACTTATAAGAGAAGGAACTATTTTCTGAGATACATAATGACCAAGTGCAGAAAACAGAGCAATATAGTGAACTAAATATGTAAAATATGGTAATATTTTTGTTTTAGTGTTGGTGTTAGTGCCGTTGGTTTTACTGATACTGTTAGTGTTTGTTATGTTGCTGTTATTTTTAATGTTTGTGTTGGTGCTGCTGATAGCGATAAGGCTGCCCTTTGCTTATTTTAAATGTATTGTATATTGCTTTTTCTTTTTATTTCTATAGCAATAAAGCATTTTTATTCATTCATAGCGTTGTTGTTGTTATTTTCTGTGCTGGTGTTGATGTTAGTGCTAGTGTTGGTGATGTTGTTTTTTTAAGTGTTAGTGTTAGTCCTAGTGCTGTTATTGTTGGTGCTAGCGTTCTTTTTGTTGTTTAAACTGTGCTCGTTATTGTTAGTGTTGGTGATGTTGTTGTTGTTTTAGTGTTAGTATTGTTACCGTTGTTTTTAGTGTTGGTGATGTTGCTGTTGTTTTTAGTGTTAGTGTTAGTGTTGGTATTGGTAGTATTCTTGTTCCTCTTAGTGCTGGTGTTGTTTCACGTGTTGTATACCTGACGCAGTCCCGCACGCTCTTGCGCGGCAGGAAGGAGGCGATCTGGCCGAAGTTCTTGGGATGCTGCAGGTACTTCTCGCGGAACAGCTCCCGCTCGCCCGGGGACCACGTGTTGCGTAGCTGCAGCTCCTTGTGTTCCGTCTCCATGTCTATACAGCGCTCTGTGGACGATAAATTATTTAGTACCTTATTTGCAAGTTAATTTTTTTTTTTTATATAGAATATCCAGGCATTTGACTGCACTTCTACCTGATGGTAAGCAGTGATGCAGTCTATGAAAGGGCATGCCTGCCTATATAGAGCCTATTCACTATTGCCTTGAATAGATTTAAATTATATTTCTCGGGGAAGACGGAAGCGGGTAGGGCGTTCGTTGAGATATGCATTTATTAGTACATATTTTAAAGGTATTATGTTTTGGGTTACATAATAACTGTCGCAATCTGTAGTTAGGTACAGGAGTTTGACCGTAGTGGAAAGTGGAATAACTCCATCGAAAAATAGAGGATCCTCGACCAATCTACGATTGGCTGGCTGATAAGGGACCCGTTGAATGATGACGGAAAATTGTTTACATGCTCTATAGCGAAAACATTTCATATAGAAAACGACATACAACATTTTTGATGTTTTTGGGATTTTACAATGAGACACGACAAAAGGTAATTTGATGCGTACGTTTATTTACAGCTTCACCACATCAAACATTAAAATATTTTTTTAATATAATTAAGACAGAATTTATTATTGGACTAATTTCAACAGTTATTATAACATAAGTAACTACATCTTTGCCATATATAGGCTTAAACGCAAGCCAAAACCTACTATTAACATCCAGGTGCAAAGGTCTGGGCTCCTTGGGGTTCCTGAGCAGCGGGGGCACCACAGTAAGGGACCGCATCTTTTTGTCTTCATGCTCCTGCTCATGTAGACCATCAGTATCTCCTCCAGCTCGGCTTCCGACCTGTTCCCTTTACAATATATAAGCTTATACATACTATTAACATCCAGATGCAGGGGTCTCGGCTCCTTGGGGTCCCTGAGCAACGGTGGCACCACAGTAAGTGACCGCATCTTCTTGTCTTCATGCTCCTGCTCATGTAGACCATCAGCTATCTCCTCCAGTTCCGCTTCAGATTTGACCCGGGCTCCGAGCCGGTTGAAACGTTCCCTCTCTTCTCTTTGTTTCCGGAGTTCAGGGAATACCTGGGTGGGAAGATTTTTATGAGTTCAGTTTATTTGATGATCTTTAGATAGTTATAATTTATATTATCAGTAGATTATTTGGAGAAATTAGTAAACTATATAGCTATTAACGAATACTTCATTAGAAGTTAATAAATAAGATAATTATTGCAACAGTACCTAGACTGTTACAGAAATTATTTATTTATTATTATAAATAATCTGTAGAACTTTATAATGTGAACTTATATAAACAGTAAAATGCAAATTGAGTGAGAACACTTCTTGGTTGGTAATATCAAATTATAAGCGTGCTTACAACATAATATTCTGCCATTCAAGACTATCATTGCCATCTTTATCTAGATATCAACTTAATATGACATATAAGCTACATTTAACTTTTAACTACTCCGTCTACAAGTTAAATCAGTGTATTATTTTTCTGAATTATAATACATCTCATTATATTCATTCTCATAAAGTCAAATTGCCTATTTATCTACCTACACTTATATCCATTCATTTTTTTATATTATTTACTACAATATAACCAGAAAATTAAATTATACCTTCTCAAAGAACTCCCTATTTCTTGCATCCTTAGCTTTCCTCTTCTGTCCTTGTTCCAGTCTTTCTACACGACGCATCCATTCTGCTGCTCGCCGACTGTATGCTTCCGCTAGTGCATCTTCTTTCTGGAAATTAAGAGAATTATTTAGTTAATAATTGTGTTATTCTTTGTAGTATGCTCAAACTTATTAAGGGGCTGCATCTATACTAGTTTTATAAAGCTGAAGAGTTTATTTGTTTGTTTGAAAGCGCTAATCTCAGGAACTATTGGTCCGATTTGAAAAATTTTTCGGTGTTAGATAGCCCATTTATCGAGGAAGGGTATAGGCTATATATCATCACCCTAAGACCAACAGGAGCGGAGCAATGCGGGTGAAACCGCGGGGCACAGCTAGTAAAATATATATAAAGTTGTAGGATCCTGTTTTCAGTATTGTATGGCAATCATGCTTAAAGGGTAAATCATATCATGTTTTTACCATCATACACATAGTTAGAAGCTAAGCAGTGCATAATCAGTTTGTAGTGAAACACAAATCCTTTTGCATGGACAACATACAGTAATAAAAAAGATAGATTGTATTTTACAAAAATCTTTTGATAGTTACACCAACCTTTTGGTAGTTACACCATTCTTTTGGTAGTTACACCAATCTTTTAGTAGTTACACCAACTTTTTGCCTAACACCAACCTATAGATACACATTTTCAAACCAACCTTTTCCGCCTCCAGCCTCACAGCCCGCAAATGGTCTGCTAACCGTTTCCGGAAGCTCTTGTGTTTGCGGATGTTCTCGTGGTATATGAGCGTGTCTTGCGGTTGGTTGTACAGCGGGTACGTCACTTCCGGCCCGAGGTGCGCGAGCGCAGCGTGGCCTGCTGCCGCCTGGAATAGATTATTAAATATAAAATAGTATAATAATCTTAATATATATAAATCTCGTGTCACAATGTTTGTCCTCAATGGACTCCTAAACCACTTAACCGATTATAATAAAATTCGCACACCATGTGCAGTTCGATCCAACTTGAGAGATAGGATAGTTTAAACATGTAGGTACCACGGGCGAAGCCGGGGCGGACCGCTAGTATAATTATAATTCTATCCTACTCATATTATAAAAGTAACAGTTTACAAGAATGTATGAGTTGAAGTTGAAGATGTTGTTACTGTTACACATGAAAACCACGGAACGGATTTGAATGATTCTTGGAATGATGTAGCTTATGTACCAGAATAACATGTGAGCTTACACTTGCTTGAAACTTATTAACTATATTGCAAGAATTACACTTTTATTTTAGATATTTCAAATTTGACTGACAATAATATTATCCTTTTCTTTGAAATTCGAAGGTTTTGTTAAAAAATGTAATATGTAGTTGAATAAATCACTATGTTTATGTATGAATTTTGCCTCTAGTTTTATATACGTGTGCATTTTGAGCCAAAAATAGATTTAAAAATCCAATTTTCACTAACCCGTTTCCTATTATCAGCATATATACACTGCGGCAGACTCCTGTGTCGGGGCGGAGCCTCCTCGGGCTCCGCTGCCGCGGCCGGCTTGGAGGCCGTCTGCTCTAGTTCCTCTTGCTTCTTCTTCAGTTTCGCTAACGTGGCCTCCGACAGCGCCATCTCTCTATCCACCTGGATGGTAAAAGGGGGTTTTAATATTAGTTATTTTTATTTATTTATGTTAAATGTTGTTAATTCTTGGGGTAAAAGCTATAATATTCATATGTATTTACAGTAGAAGATGGTTAAAAGACTACATTAGAAATTTGATAAATCAGGCTAATTAGGCCCAAAGGATTACCATTAGATTAATAAATAGCTTCAAGCTTACATGTATTAATGAATTATTATCATTACTTTATTATTTTTTTAATAGAACCGACATATGACATATGTATATTTATTGGGTTGTTTTTTTGAGTCTTATATCCACACCATCCTCCGTTATTTCCATAGCATAGACTATAGTCCTCAAGTATAGCAAAGAATCATAATATATTTCTTCATTGAACTTCAGAATTACGAATAATAGCATCATCATCCTATATTTCTACACACTATAACCAACTTAAACAATAACTACCTTAGATATTTGCTGTAACAGATCATCTTTGGTGGTGCGAAAGTTCTGGTCTTCGATGGTCGGCTCTGAGGGCGGGTTCGGTGAGAGCACCTCCACCGTGTTATACGAGTTCATAACGGGCTCCTGGAATTATAGAATAATCATTTTTATAAGTATGTCTCAAAATATTAATGTCAATAGTTCATATATTTGTGGTAGTTATTCTGTTTTTTGGGTTGGAAACAAATCCAACAAAATGTCTATCAGTTAACAATTTATTAACTCCTAACTTTTTTAAGAAATATAAACTTAATGTAGACTATTATAATAGTATAGTATAAGTATTATGTAGTCCATACTTTTTGATTAAAATATTATCATTAAATAGATTTTTCCCCTTACATTAAGCACTATTTGTCAGATTCTTGTTCATTATTATAAATTCACAACTTATGTAGAACTATTACCACAGTATTACCATATTTCCTACAGTATGGCGACGAATGTACTTGTGCAGAGAAACGGAGGGGAACTGGCGGGGGTCGGGCGACGCGGGCCGCTTAATGCAATCACGCTGAGTTTGCATTAACTATCGCGAAAGGACGACGCAGTCGTATTTTTTGTGAAATAATTTTATTATACATAGGTACTTACATATTCTATTATGGCGCGCAAAAACTGTTCCGTTTACGGATGTAAATCTACATTGAAATCCCAGAAGGAAACAATATTTCAGAAAGATTGTATTAATTATATCTGTTGAATTAAAATCAAAGCTATGTATATGTTGTCCTCATTATTTTCTAATCAGATTGTACATCCCAATGCAAATGCATTACTTAGTTAAATGGTATAATATACAATTAAGAACATCCAAAAATAAAGTGTCCACATAAATAATATTTAGCAGTGCAATATCTGTAATCTATACTAATAGTATAAAGAGGAAAGGTTTGTATGTATGTATGTATGGTTTTCACGCATAAACTACTGGACCGATTTTGATGAAATTTGGCACAGATAATCTTTAGACCCTGAGAAAGAACATAGGCTACCTTTAATTGCGAAATATGTACCACGGGCGAAGCCGGGGCGGACCGCTAGTAATTATATATTTATGAACAAATAATTACATCAGATTTAATAATCCCAATTATTTTGAATGTGCATATGAATAAATGATTTCATCATAATATTAATATTCACAATTGTTTTATTTCCCATTTGTTGCAACCCTAGCGTATTTTCGTGTGGCAGCGTAAGTACCTACGCTGGCGGCGGCATCGCGCGACTTCAAAGGCGATTCCTTACTGTAGGAAATAATATTGTAATACTGTGCTATTACTATATAACCGAAATAATATAAATCTAACTCTAATTATTAAACTCAAATAACTTCGCATTAGTGTGAAATATCTAAACAATAGCAAGTTTCCAAACTAATAAGTAGAATCCCGCTTGCTAATTATACTGTCACTCAATTACTCATTTAATTACAAAATAGTTGGAAGGTAAGGGACAATATTTTAATTAAAGTTTTGTTCAATATTAATGGTAGTCAATTATACCAGTTATTTAATGCTTATAAGTTATAACTAATATCTAAACCATTTTACAAGATTCCAGAAGTGTAGTTGTGACAACACTATCTGTATCTTGTTCATTATACCTCTACAATCTACATAAATTGGGATACTTAATAGGTATTTATAATTTTGAAATGTTTAAATATTTTTTTTATTTTCAATAGTAACTTTCTAACTGCAATGTTATAGGTATAATCCACCAATTGATTATGACCATAGGAGACCCGTTTCTCAGATATGGGCTGATGGTGATGATGATGATGAATAATGTAAGCTGGGTCTGCACCACAACAAACTTCTTGTGTGTGTGTATAGTTATAGGTCTACACCACCACGAACTTACTCTAGTATCGACCCTGAGCGGCTGGTGCTGCTGGTGCGACTGGTGCGGCCGCTCAGCAGACAGCCGGATCTTCTTGAAGGGCGGCGGGTCCGCGGGCGGCGGGTGGTGGGCCGGCGGGCCGGGCGGCGGCGGCAGGTACGCGGAGCCGAGCAGCGACATCCGCGCGCCCGACCGGTACTCGCCCACCGTGTTGCCGCTGCGCCCATAGCTGGAAAACAATAATAATAAATGAGTATGAGTATATTATGGAGTGAGTATATGCTTCAAAAACGTAAGATGAGGGTTGGTACCTGGTCGTACCTTCGTGGAAATTATTCTTACATTTAAATTATTGTCTATGTGATACATTGTTACTTGAAGTACATTACAATAAAATTAATGTTAGGAATATTAAGTTGTAATTTAGTAAAAATATCATCACTTAACTAAGTTTACCAAATGCTGTGCGTAAACATGTTGCTTCGATGCGGACAAGTGTGCGTATGAAGTGTCCCATGAAAGGAATCACTAGGAAATAATTAATACTTGTATGCTTCTTGTATGTTACAACTTGAAACATTATCCCTTAGTAAGTAATTAATATTTTACACATCTACGTTGGAGATATATTACAATAAAAATACAATAATAATAAGTTACAAGATTCATGCGAATAATTAACAATTTTAAAAGTATCCCGAATTATAAAATCAAATTCCATCCAATTCAATAATTCTACGAATATTTCATGCGAATATAATAGGGTTCCTTTATATAAATTCCTGTTACCTTCTCCCAAATATACGATCCCATTTTCATTATTCTGCTCCCCTGTACGAATTTAGGCGTAAGTCCCAAAACGATCGAGGGTCATCAAATGAGTTGAACGACCGAATTATTTGCGCGGTTATTATACAATTTTTCATACATAATATTAAATCGCAAATTTAATAATATTTATGCAAATAAGTTTCGGATAAATTATTGTGAGGTTTAAATTAAACTCTTTTATTGTAATTACTGTTGACTGTATAAATACTGATAGGTACGACATTTGTTTAAAGATAAGATGTTTAAAAAAGTCTCCAAAACACAAGTCAAGCATTAAATTAGGTACTTTATTTAAATTATCATGTTTAATTGTTTATTGTTGCGGGGTATTACGTAGGTAGTAGGTTAAATAACATATCAAATGTCTGCCTTTGAGATAAAATATGATTTTAACATCGGTTTTGCTGCAATCATTACTAACTTATAGATCTCTTACTCTACAATAGCGACTAAATTAATATCAACTCTGGAGAGCTTTTTTCCAACATATACAAATCAGTATCCCAACCAAGCCTTCGTTTTCTATTTCTTCCAAATAAACTAAGTTTTTCCCTTAATCCATTCGCATTTCATGAATACACAATCTACTAAATTAACACATTAACCACGAAACAAAATCGACGGAGCAGATAGCAATCTCAAAACAATGCTAATTGCAGAAGCACACTGCAAATTGAATCGGGTCAGTGACCTCGCACATGACTCAGTTTAGTTAACCTATCTACAGGACGAAAAAGCCCTGTAAATAGTCCATTCTCATGTTTTATTCAATGCAAATATTTGGACGTAATTATCATCGTAATGAAACACGATTTATGCATTATTACCTAACCTTGTAATTTTAAAACATAGCCAAACGTGGCCAAACCTTGTTCATATCTAAATACGACTTCATTCAACATCTAAGTAAACTTTCGTCGAAAATATCTACCCATTACATTCATTTATTAATAGCACTCATAGAAAAATCAATAACCACGTGCTTTTCGCGCGCGAATCTCGCTTCCAGGGTTGGCAGTCGCCACATGTGGATATAGAACAGGCCACAGGGCTGCTACAGGCCCACGTGTCGCCACGTGACATCCATTTTAAGATTTTGAGATCATTGTCCCGCGGCACGTCGCGTTGATTCCATTACAATTTGCACGCGAATTAATCGCATAGGGTTGTGAATTATATTTTTATGCAGTGCATAAAACAACTAAACAAAATTTACAAGATTCAATTTTTGGTAAACATTTTCTAGAACGTTCTTGAGCAAATTATGTGTTTGTTATTCGATCTTGCCATAATTATTTCAATAAACAAGTTAAAATTTGAATAGAATCTGTGACCTGGTAGAGAACAGGAATCTAGTTTGTTGGCAGGAAATATAAAAGAAAATAATGGCGCAGTAGTAGTGTTCATAAAAATATCAAAAGAAGTTTACAAGGAACTAAAAATAATATTCTTATGTACCTAAATTTACACATGTATTTCATAAGTATTAATTAAATTGCAACCGTCACGATTACACAACACGAGTGAATACTCATCTATAAATAAATTATGTTTATTTTATTACTTGACAATTTATAGATTTACGTCACACGATTGTAAGCGTATTCTTGCATATTTCATTCAACCCCCGACCACCAAAACTAGGTAATTCTCACTTCCCGTGAAATTGAAATGTTGTAACGTTCAAACAATAAAATAAAGTTGGAAAGCTGACAACCTTGCGTTCGAGAAATCGGCCGGCGTCGACGCGGGGCCGGGGAAGGCCAAGGTTGCGGCGCGCGGCGCGGGGCGGGGGGCGGATAACTGTAGCGGCTGTTTATTTTTTATTATTATTCATCGAGCGTCGCGGACACGTGGTCGCCAGCGTGCTGCTCTCGATTCGCGATACGCATTGCAGTTATGCTTTCGTGCGCTACACTCTACACAGACACAGTACGCTGACGTGGCGCGGAACGCGTCCCAGATTACTAACTTACTAAATACTAACTTTATCCACCTACTTTTTTATGCCAGACTTTACTCGACATTTTAGTAATCACTTTTATAAAGCAGCATTACTAGTTTAAAGCAGTCGCTTGCCTCGTCTGCCCTAACTCCTAATGTACGTATGCTTAGATCTTTGAAACTGCGCAACAGATTTTGATGCAGTTTTCTTTAATACATAGATAGAGTGATTCAAGGGGAAGTTTTTACTTTTTATTAGGTATAAGGCAAAGCGGGCGGAAAGCTAGTATCTAATAACTTTGGTGTCAGTCAAGATAATATCTTGTAAGTTGTAATGTCATTAAAGTGGCATTGTACTTTAATTACCCAACGCCAGTCATTAAGATCGGAATCGGCCAAATTGCTGAGATAACTCATCGTTAGAGCCATGCTATAGCTATTGCTAATATTCATATTTAATATTTATGTATTAGATTCTAAATTTAAAATCGCAATTCATTTATTGTATTCCATTGATTTGTATATCAATTACAAATGGTACGCGTATCCTGAAAAATGAAATTAAGATAAATCAATCAAGTAAAAATTTAGAGATTTATAAATTTTGCATTTACTTTACATACAGTTACTATAAAATGAACATCATTATAATTTTTTTTTCATCATTCTTTTTCTATTATCCACGACCACGACTCACAATTTTTAAATATGTACCGAATTTTAAATCACGACATACGTAAAAAAGCTAGTAAGTATGTACATATTTAACAAATAATTTTATTTTAAAGAATCATTTCGCAAAAAAATAAATTTACCATACTAACAAATACATTTTGCGTTGTAAACCAATACAGTTGTTACTTAATCGACATATAAATATGACAAAGTAAACGTAATTCGAGTGGTATATGACGTAATGCTTAAAATATTTCTACTTTATAGGCGGAGCCTTAAACCATGGTTAACTGTCATGGTCAAGCATATATTATTGAGAAATTAACATAAGGATAAATTTATCGGTGAAAAATATTGATCTGGTTTAAACAAAATGGTCATTTAAATCTAGTTTAATATATTATCATGTATGTTTGCTTACTTATACGTATGTAAATAAGTTTAACGACATCATATTATTATCTATTAAAATCTCGAATAACTTCGTGTCACGTTTGAAGGAATCTTATGTTCTCAAAAGTGTTAAGTTATATTTTTCCCCTACATTCCAATACGATAGTGTCTAAACCAATTTCATTTCTTACTTTTTCCTTAAAAAACCTAACCTACTACGTATCGTGAGTCGTGACCCAATTCAAAACTCCCATTAGCAAATCACTCCTACAATAGCAAATCACTCCTACAATAGCAAATCACTCCTACAATCATGTTATGAGGTTATGGCACTCCACAAAGGTAATCTCAGTTATTCCTGTAGCGGTGAGAGTGCCAGGCGGAGTGCCAGACGAGTGCCAGCGGTCTGCGCAGTGCCAGTGCAGTTTACCCATTGGCTGATTGCCAGACTATTATGAAAAGATCGCGTTACGTCACAGCCGTCTCATATAATTGTTAAGGACGATTATTAATATATGGCCTGACTTGTATCACTTTGTAAAAAACTTTATGCAGTGACTTTTTAGATTAATCTTGATAAAATATATTCGACATGATTGATGAACAAACATGGAACTTTCCCACTCAATGTATAAGTAGATACTTGTATCTCTCAACGACTTGACCGCTCTGAAATGTGCTACAAATGCAAATAACCTATGTTCGATCGATTGTAGGTTTCGATAGAACAGATTGAACCTTCAATAGGTCGCGAATCTTTTTCTTATTACCGCTTATTAATTATATTCCTAATTATGTACTATACATTAAATGTTTCAATGGTAACACAAAGAATGAATATATCGTGTCCAAAATTACATTCTTTACATAGGTTAAGCTGACTATTATAGATGGGGTTACTAGTAGGTACATATAATACATTTAACCCTAACTACTATTACAAATTTGCAAATACTAAAGTGTATTTGTATGTTGTTTTACCTATCACGTCGCATCGGACCGATTTTATACGATTTTGGACATGATGTGACATCTCATTCCCATCATCCATGGGTTTTTTGACTTTGCGGGCGAAGCCGCGTGCTGAATGCTATGCTTAATAATGTTACTACAGTTATTAATAGTTACCTGTATAAAGGTGCGGAGCCATAGCCGGTCTGGTGCAGTCGCAGCGGCGTGGGCGGGTAGTTGGGCGCGTAGGGGGCCGCCGGCCGCGCCTGCGCCACGCCGACCTGCTTGCCGCCGTACGCCAGCGCACCGTGCCCGTGCTCCGACTGCCCGGGCCTGGGGACAATCAACATGGAACGTTAATAGGGTCAAAAGTCAAAACGCAAAGGACTAAATAATTCGCTTACGTGACTATGGTCAACACTCAACACATTTAAATGCACATAGTCCGTTTTCTTATGGGCATGCTTGTATGGAAAGGTATACATTTTTGAGTAAAGCAATGCCATTTGGTACGAATGTTGTACTCGTCCACCTAAGCCCAAATCGCCCGGTAGCCAGTCATTACTCCCCGGAAGAAGGGAGGGAGGGGGGGTTAAAGAACAGAGCGCCCGGCGCTCGGAAAAAAAAATTCTAGCGGATTAATTTGGACCTTTGAGTCGAGTTTGGTGTCGTTATCAGGTAACTAGATAATGCCCGATTCATTCCCCATACCAGGTTTTTAGGGTTCGATAGCAAAATATGTCACAATCCTTAAAATATTAAACTTTGAGTAGTGAAAAAATCCAAACAAACCAATATAGTTTTATATTTTTGTATGAAACTTGGTTTATAAAAAATACTGTCTGAAAGGCCATTTAATGCAGATTATAAAAACATTAACATGTAACATATATTTTATCATTTTAAATGTAAAAAAAAATATACAAAGTACAGAAACGTTCGACAGCGCAGCGTAGGGGACGGCTAATAGACCCGAAAAACAAGCAATACTAGCAAAAAACAAACAGCCAAGTGCGAGTCTGACTCACTCATCGAGTGTTTCGTACTTATTTGTCCAATACCATGTTAACTGGTCTGGTAGGACCTGGATATCTGATACTCACAAACTTTCGTCTATATAATATTAGTGTGATTTTTAATCATCTTTAAATTATAAATGAAGTCAGGTAACATTGTTAAAAATAAAGATATATAATAATAGAACGTTATAGTATTAATAATAATGACAACCACCTTCACAATTACATAATTAGGTACCTATATTAGAGCTGGCGTTTAGAACACTTCAATCTGGAACTGCAAGATTTCACGCACCGATATCTTATTAATTCAAAGCTTCTCTTTTCTTTTTATTTCAGATGGGGAAGGAATATTCAGATTTTTTTGTAGGCCCCCAAATATACACAGCCTGTAAAACTGCCCTTAAGGTTGTTTAAGGGCAGCTTCTGTGGGAGGCAAATTTTCTATTTGCTTTTATGTTAAAAATTGTTAGCGACCCTCATTTACTGTCGCAGCGGGGTATGATCTGAAAAACAAACATGTACTTATAATACTTATAAAAATATAAGTTCTGGATAAGAGTATCTTTAAAATATCGTGACCGTCCTTACCTATCATGCATTGTAATCACAAACTTTTCGATTTCACTGTCTGCATATTTCGTATGACATTCGTATATGCCTTCCATGCCTCAAATGCATGTACCCATAGTTCTTATAGACATTCTAGCTTTGGAACACATGATATTCTGTACTAGCTATATGTGTCGACTGTTCTTAACATTATTTTGGCTACTACTACTATATCGTATGTTCCAAAGCAAGAAGGTCTAAAAGAACTATGGGTACACATCGGCACAGGACGAAATCACCAATACCTGGTATGTAACAATGCTAGCTTCATGTTTAAATAATGGTCACATTAGTAGTTACATATTATTATGTAAAATTAAATTGTACCTTAATATTGACACGATTTTAAAAGAGCAAATAAGGAATTTCTTTTTTCCGGTTCTTCTGCATACATACTGCTTTCCGAATCGGTGATAAATGTTAAAAAAATGTTATGACGATTCAAAACTGATTTTATAAGAAGTCTAATTAAATAAATAAATGTTAGAGTTTCAGTTTACTACCCAAATTAATTTCTTGACAAATAATACTTAAGAAATGGTTTTCTTGTATTAGGTCCACAAAGAACACACGTTTTGCCTTTATTCCATTCTTTTACCAAATGTATGCAAGACGCAAATAAACTGCATTTGAGGCATGGAAAGCATATCCTAAAGCCACACGAGGGTATGAAGCACTTTACAATGGCAAATATGCAGACAGTGAAATCGAAAAGTTTGTGATTACAATGCATGATAGGTAAGGACGGTCACGATATTTTAAAGATACTCTTATCCAGAACTTATATTTTTATAAGTATTATAAGTACATGTTTGTTTTTCAGATCATACCCCGCTGCGACAGTAAATGAGGGTCGCTAACAATTTTTAACATAAAAGCAAATAGAAAATTTGCCTCCCACAGAAGCTGCCCTTAAACAACCTTAAGGGCAGTTTTACAGGCTGTGTATATTTGGGGGCCTACAAAAAAATCTGAATATTCCTTCCCCATCTGAAATAAAAAGAAAAGAGAAGCTTTGAATTAATAAGATATCGGTGCGTGAAATCTTGCAGTTCCAGATTGAAGTGTTCTAAACGCCAGCTCTAATATAGGTACCTAATTATGTAATTGTGAAGGTGGTTGTCATTATTATTAATACTATAACGTTCTATTATTATATATCTTTATTTTTAACAATGTTACCTGACTTCATTTATAATTTAAAGATGATTAAAAATCACACTAATATTATATAGACGAAAGTTTGTGAGTATCAGATATCCAGGTCCTACCAGACCAGTTAACATGGTATTGGACAAATAAGTACGAAACACTCGATGAGTGAGTCAGACTCGCACTTGGCTGTTTGTTTTTTGCTAGTATTGCTTGTTTTTCGGGTCTATTAGCCGTCCCCTACGCTGCGCTGTCGAACGTTTCTGTACTTTGTATATTTTTTTTTACATTTAAAATGATAAAATATATGTTACATGTTAATGTTTTTATAATCTGCATTAAATGGCCTTTCAGACAGTATTTTTTATAAACCAAGTTTCATAAAAAAATATAAAACTATACTGGTTTGTTTGGATTTTTTCACTACTAAAAGTTTAATATTTTAAGGATTGTGACATATTTTGCTATCGAACCCTAAAAACCTAGTATGGGGAATGAATCGGGCATTATCTAGTTACCTGATAACGACACCAAACTCGACTCAAAGGTCCAAATTAATCCGCTAGAATTTTTTTTTCCGAGCGCCGGGCGCTCTGTTCTTTAACCCCCCCTCCCTCCCTTCTTCCGGGGAGTAATGACTGGCTACCGGGCGATTTGGGCTTAGGTGGACGAGTACAACATTCGTACCAAATGGCATTGCTTTACTCAAAAATGTATACCTTTTCCCATAAGAAAACGGACTAACATGGACAACATGCGATAACGTTAAAGTTTCAGATGTGACACATTGATGTATTAGCTAACGTAGTAGCCATAAATGATAAGTCAAATGATATATCAATGTATGTAGTTGCTTTTGCAAATATACCAAAGTTAACAGCAACAGAAATGATGAACACTTTTATATTTTATTCCATCTTCACTTTCTTCTATCTTACTTATATTTAAAATTATCAATGAAACCCTAATTAGATAGGTCTGCAGATCCCTCAATACATAATTTATTCAAATCCTGCTTAGTTACTTAAAACAATAACCACACAACCACCATTCCACCATCAATAAATCCACAAAACACAACCGCTAAGCATCAAAACTTGGCCAACATGGCCAAGGATCCAGACAATGGCCATCATTAGCAGCTAGCTCACAATAGCTCGTCCTGACACTGCAAACTAGTTTAGAACTTCTCTTCGTAAAAACGAATTGTATTGTCGATTCGTTTCGTATTTGTAGCTATCAAACTATATGTACCTATAGGAATAACTTGAGTAAGGACAGGACGTTTCGCGTAAGTTCGAAAAAAAGAGTTTACTAAGGATTTTGTCAATAAAAAGAAGTTCTACTTCGTAATTCGTAATTTAATAAATGCAAATTTGTACTAATTAACAATGATTTAAAATGTAACTATAACTACAAAGCTCACCTATCAAATAGTTTGTCAAATGTATGTTGTTAATGTCGATTAACACTTAATGTCGATTAAGTTTAAGTAAATAATACGTAGTAAATACGTAATAACAAATAAATAATAATAACTTAATATGTAGTACCTATTAAAAAAAAATAGGAAATCATAAATTGCCTTCAAATAAAGTTTTACTCCTAAATAACCCATTGAATTCCAAACACACCATTGCTAACAAACTCGAGAATTCTTACTCGAATTACGTAACCACATTATGTATGTAAAATGGAAAACCTCTGTTTAAATAAACAATCAACCCACTTGTAAGTGTGAAAGTTTCTATGTTTCCATGTTAAAAGCCTTCTCTGTTTTCTGACATCGATGTTCAATACATGATGAATACATGTAGTTTTAATTGGATCGACGACGCATTTTGTAGTGGATGTATGTGGATACGTAGCTAGGGAATAATTGCGTCAATATGAAAGCAGATATTTCCAGGCTTTAGTAAATTTTTACTCGGTTAACTCTGCAAACTGTTTTATCTCTCACTCTATTTCAAAACACACATGTCAGAAGTGAAACTTCTTTGGAAAGATTGAAAGATAACAAAATCGTCGCCTTACTCCATGACGTGACGTGACCTTGAAATTTTATTCTCGCGCCTAAAGAAGTTTCACTTCAAAAGTAATCAAAGTTTATTTAAAAGTATTGAACGATACGTCTAAACTCATCACAGTTAATCATTAAACCCGGTAGAATCCAGAGCAACTAACTAGTTCTACTCAAAACAAGGAAATAAAGTTAAATCCTTAAATAAATACCGCATTGAAATATTTCCACGACTTGTTATGATACATGATTCATAATGTATGTTTATTAAAGTCCATTGGGTTTGTATTTAAAAGCAATTACATATTAATTGAAAAATATTACATAAGATGTTCTTGTCATGTGATCGATGATCATTAAATCGTGTGCTTTATTTATATCGAGAGGTAGAAAACAAATAATAAAACGAATTATGTAATCCTAGTATCTAACTAGTTTATTTACATTAAAAAAAAAAAATCCATAACCTTGAAAAACTTCTTCAATTGAAAAAGACAACAAAGCGACATACCCTTTATTCCTCCCCACAACGTACCAATGTTATGAATTATGTAAGGTGTACAGACACACATACCTACGAACTTAACCGTCACATCGACGCATCTGTTGTGACAGCTGTATAAGAAACGACGCTATGTAAATAAGTTCAATATAACGTACTTACGTGTTGCTATGTTAATCTAATGATATTGTTGATGGTATCTTTTTTAATTGTAATAGGTTAAAGAGCCGTTATTCCTGCATTTCATAGCCCAGTGTGTGAATATGTATTTATATCAGGGAAAAACACAGTAAACATAAAAAACGCTAATTGCTAGTACACTGCTAGTCTTACAATACAATCACAATCCGTTCAGTCAATCGAATCCAAAAGTCAAAAACATACCTAACGAATTACTTGTTCAGAATATACCCAGTCATAACAAAACTTCTTATGCATAAACGTATTTTTGTATCTTTTACCAAAAATTCAAAATCTCTTAATAACTCAGATAATAGAAGATCATAATAACATCTTCTGGTCCCCACACCTTTTACCAAACTCAATAGAATCTTGCAAAATCAGAGGTAGATCACCTGCCGCATCCCATCGATTCGTAAAGGGCATTGTTTACACCAAGCGGTTACAGTACCCATGACTCAACCATTTGCATTGTTGATTGTTCAAACCGGATACTGACTCAGAATAATTAGTTCTGTGCTTGAAAAATCGCCACCAATTATGTCGTCTCTTACGTGGTTCAGATTTTCAAGGTCACAGCTGCTGATAAATAGCTTAGTACTAAGACAATGTTTTTCTAATTTGTCAGATGCGAACAAAAAATCTATTCACTAAAAAATCTATACACAGTTCGGTAGGTATATTGTTTAGATTTTGAGACGGAGTTATTTTGCCACTTTTTTTTAATTACGTGTTGTAAAAAGTTTAGAGAACATGAGTAGATTTTTGTTTTCAAGGCTTACTTTGGTTTTTTCGTAAACAGACTTCTTATTCGTACATAAGTTTTTGTAATACATCAATAATAAGCTTCCAAAATATATTTCGAGATTTACCTTAGAAGATATTTGGACAAGGTTTCACGATTTTGTTCAAACTTTCTTTATTTATTAACGGTTAAACGTGACTCTCGGTTTTCCCGACGTGATGTCATAAAAAGCATAACACTTTTTGATCTTATACCCAAAACATCGTATGATTGCGATTTCACGGGAAATACCAAAATTCTTAAAGAATAATTCGAAGCAAGCATGCAAGAACTTTATAATGTTAACGAAACAGTAACCATTCTATGCAATAAACAAATTAATTACCACGTGTTAATTTTGTATAAGTCAAAAGAACTTTTTGACAATACAAAACGTTGTGCATCCCATGAAAACATCATGCAAATATAAACATTCATCTCTCATAAATTCTTCGAACTGACACTCGAGACACAGCAATTTCCGGTGTACGCTATCAGATAAACAAAATGCAATTTGCAATACATACTAAGTGATTGTTGGCAGTCATTTAACTAAGTGGACAATCTGTAATAGCATGACCGTACATTTTTCTGCACATCGAATTCTGGGAAGGTGATACACTAATCCTAATTTAGTACCACAGGATAGTAGCAATATCCATATACAAATACGAAGTTTTAATATCATCATAAAAAGGAGATCAAACATAATAAAAAACAATCCATCTAAGAATCGATATTTGTACAGAAGATTCAGGGCTCGAAGACTCCAATTCTGATTCGAAGACTCCAAAACTTCCAAGAATTTCTAAAACGAAAAAGCATCTCAAAGATAACATTGGAGCTACTATTATGAAGCAATAAATGTTTGTAATGAAAAAAGGTGTGAAGAATGATGAATCCGGTGAAAATTAAAAATAAGCGAGACGTCACGTAGTTAAACACGCTGGACCAAATTGTAAACACGGTGTGAACAACCGGACGAGGCGATCTGATATAAATAGATATCATAGGGTTACCATGTTCTATTTTCAACGAAGAAATTACATCAAGTAAAAAGGAATTAATGGAAACATTAAACCAGCATAACGAAGAAAATATTTGCCTGTTACATACTTATTTCTCATAGATTGGAGATTTGTGTTTAGAGAAGACCTACCATCATAATCTCACGTTTTTATTTTTTTCAGCTAACCAAAATTTATCATACCTACTCAACTCAGATTTGCATCTATGTTCCAAAAGACTCAAAAACAGAAAATTCACAAAAACTCCTAAAATATCTAGGCGCCATCTCAAAGCCTGTCTCCAATTCAAAAGGAATCCAAACCAGCTTGAACTACAAATCACAAGACAAACATAGCATCTTTCAACGCCAGTAATACCATACACGATATAGTACCTAAAGATCTAATGGATTCGAGCGTTAGATCTTATGCGCTGAATCCATTGGATATAAATAAATCTACCAACGGGATCTGGTCTCTGAGATCAAGGAGATAATTCTACAAATTATCCTTACAAGCTTCGCATTGTTTCCACTTTATAATTAACACAGCTTAATTTAGAAATTCTCCAGTGCCAATTAGAATTCCTTGGAATATGTACGTTCACATCCACAATAACAAATGCCTTTTAGCAAAAAGAAACCAATATGAGATGACACAGCTATTTTGCTTTTTGTGATATCTTTATTATTAAGTTTATTAAAATATAATATCTGTTTAAAATTGCATTCATAATGAATATTTAGAAAATTAGAGATAAATTAATGAAATATTTGACTTTGAAACATACATTTCATAAACATGTATTTCTTATCTACCTATTCGACTAAACTTGCGTCGTCAAATCAAGCAGAAGTAATTCAAGACCTTATTACGATTGGCTTTACAAGTTTCTGATCTGATTTATATAATCACGATCAAGAACAGATGGCAGGAGATAAAAGCAATGATAGTTCATTGAAATGTTACATTTTTTAGGCCTAACCCTGCGTTTTTTAGAGGACGCAATTTTGTTTTTTTGATATGTAGGGGGGGTCAGTGTGAAGCTAAAACCAAGTTTGTGGGGTCGCCACCCTTGTCCCACGGCCGCCATCTTGAAAATAGCGGTTGGAATGGTTTTTACGATATATCTCTTAAACTATTTATTTGATAAAAAAATATCGTTAACATTATTTGTTGCAAATTAAATTCTCTACAACTTTGGTCCAGTAACTTTTTGTCGTAGAACTATAAATAAAAAAGTTATAAGCGAAAATGTTCAGAAATTAGAGATGTTTATATTTTTCAATAAAACTTTTTTTTATAATTTTACGAAGAAATGATATTAGACCATTTTTGTAGATTGTTTTTCGAGGAACAACTTTTATATACAACATTTTTTCATTACGTCAATAGCTAAGGTTTTACAGCGCTCAGAAGTGAGTACTATTTTTCAGTAGTAACAATACATAATATATTGGCTATTGGCTCTTTTCCCAGACTCCACAACAATGGAAGCACACTGCAGAACATATTTTCAGCCCTGCTTTTCGACGTAAAAAAAACGCGCTTCCAGACTCTATCTCCTGGGTGGTGGGGAAAAGATTCAATAATTAATTATTAATAATATTGCAAAATTAATTATTAAAAATATATAATATTATAACAAAAAAAAAAAACAATTACTGATGACAAATTATTATTTACACACATAATATAAGTATACTGTATAGATCAGTACCTCTACCATGAGTTGACATAGTTAAATCGTCTGACGTAACTACAATAGTAAACGTGAATAGTTCACGAGATTATTTTCCGTGAATGACGTATCTATCATCGAATAGTTATAAACTATGACATATGTCAAAATTAGAACTCATGGTGCAAAAATTGTATGGTTACTACAGCGAGTGTAGTATAGTTTACTATACGTTATCTACTGTAGTATACTATAATGCACCTCATGGTAGGCTTTTTAGTTCCGCTACGGCACACTAGGGGCGCTGTACGAAATTTCATACAAACCGCTTACTACAATCGCTAGCGAGTATCGTGTGCGTAAACTCATGGTAGACCTACTGAGTACTGAAAATTAGTACTCACTTCGGAGCTCTGTAAAACCTTAGCTATTTACTTAATGACAAAATGTTGTATATAAAAGTTGTTCCTCGAAAAACAATCTACAAAAATGGTCTGATATCATTTCTTCGTAAAATTATAAAAAAAAGTTTTATTGAAAAATATAAATACCTCTAATTTCTGAACATTTTCACTTATAACTTTTTTATTTATAGTTCTACGACAAAAAGTTACTGGACCAAAGTTGTAGAGAATTTAATTTGCAACAAATAATGTAACTTAATGTTTTTCATCAAATAAATAGTTTAAGAGATATATCGTAAAAACCATATCAACCGCTATTTTCAAGATGGCGGCCGTGGGACAAGGGTGGCGACCCCACAAACTTGGTGATAGCTTCATACTGACCCCCCCTACACATCAAAAAAATAAAATTGCGTCCTCTAAAAAATGCAACCCCAAATGTAACTTTTCAATGGAGTATGACTCCACTAAAAATATCCGAATAAAGTTCACATGCTTTAAAATGAAACTTGATAAGATATGAAAGATAACAACAGACGCTTTTCAGACGTTTATTACGATTTATTTTACAATCAATTATATCGTACACGCATTGCTCACGTCTCACATACGTAGATTTCAACTAATTAGGCGGCCAAAACTCGCCACCTCAAAAAATTACTAAAGATAAGATAACCATTTACTCAGGTAGTAAACAGTTCCGGGAATACAATAGGCACCCCCTACCCACCCTTCGTAGACGCGCAATTGTTTCCCTAGGGTAGTCGGAATTCGATAGTCGCTTAACGTGTACGTGTCTGTTCTCGGCGCTCCTAAACTTACAACTTTTGTAAAATTCATATTTGTTTTCTAACTACTTCTTTTCGAGTGACAGTGGTGGATTTCAGTAATTCAGGTAAGGACCTATGTTTTTCAACAGTAACATTAATAGTTTCTACTTCCCTTGATAAACTTTTTATTTTTTAAAGATAGCTCTATCAAAAAATCCGTTTTTTTTGTGTTTCTTACAGTTAAATATGTCTTTTGACGAACTTAAGGGTCCGTCCGAGCAATGTTTTCTTTATTTTACAATACTTTACTTATTTTTCTATTATACCAGTAAAAAATTGGCCGCGGAAACCCGCGCGTTTTGAAAATAAGAGCATTTGAATCTAAGGGGTCGAAATTGAGAAAAATACCGAGTTAGTGCTAAATTGTATTAAATCGAATTATTTTTTATTTTAGGTCCGTTTGGTGCCTCGGGTACTAAAATAGTAACTCGGAAGTACCTGTTTGATCAGGTAAAAAGACAAAATTTACCAAGTTTAAGGGAAAAACTCGATTCGTATGAAGATTTTCTTTTGATACGTTATGGACACACTGAAAATGATAAAAAGCATTTGAAGCAAAGATATTCTTATATCAAAACCGAATTCATGAAAAGATGGATGAAAGCCAGTAAATACGAAGAAGTTTTCCTAGTAAACAACCGAGATTGGTTAGAAGGAACTTTCGAGATTCCGATACAATCGGCTTCTCCTCAAGGTAGGCCAGCAAAATCTTTCGAAGATTTAAGTAAGCGAAGCAAAAGAAGAAAAACGGAAAAATTTGCGCGAATTTGGAGCATGACGTCATCATCCATGCCGCACAATCCGTTTTACAAAACACTGGCCAAAGGAATGCTTCAAAATTCTCAAAGAAATTACTAATTCGCCGACACAAGCTAGCAAATATAGATCTGCCTATTCTAAAGTGAATAACGACGACGACATGTTACCTCCGCTGACGCCTCTGCAAGCACTTCAGATGTTTGTGGAAGCTGATCTTTCAAGACGGCAATATGAAATAATAAGAGCAACAAACCCAAAATATTTCCCTTGCTACGACTTGTTGTTAAAAGCGAAACAAGAACAAAGTATTCCTACCTGAAACTATAGAAATGTTGATGGCTACCAAACCCAATGAGGATACAAATACTTCTGGAGATAGCTAATAGTCTTCGAATTCTCTCAAAGTAAAATATGTGTTTAAGTAGTTTTACTTGATTGTAATATTTAAGATGTAGATATATGATATTTAAACATGTTTTGGCTTGTAACTAATAATTCATAAGACGTTTTTCTTTTATTTCTTTGGTAATTTTTAAATAATATT
This sequence comes from Colias behrii, assembly GCA_029959065.1. Taxonomy (NCBI): domain Eukaryota; kingdom Metazoa; phylum Arthropoda; class Insecta; order Lepidoptera; family Pieridae; genus Colias; species Colias behrii. The sequence continues at coordinate 1,617,771 of JARWMC010000017.1, read as the reverse complement.
TATTTTTGGTATTTTATTGATGTAAGTATGTTGTATAATCAATAAATATATTTTGGCATATTTAAACATGTTTTGGCTTGTAACTAATAATTCATAAGACGCTTTTTTTTTATTTCTTTGGTAATTTTTAAATAAAATTTATTTTTGGTATTTTATTGATGTGAGTGTTGTATAATCAATAAATATATTTTTTTCGGATCAAAAACGGTTTATTTTAATTTCCTATTGTACGTATAGATATTTTCCAGAAAAAAATATTTTTGGCCGCCTAAATAATTGAAATCTACGTATTCTGTTTGTCCTAAATTTACGATGACACATGTCATAATGAGTTTTCCTCGTCCTATTTATATAGGAAATTGTCACAGACAGACAACGCAATGGAAATTAAAACTACAGCTGCAGTTGAATGTTTGAATTATAAATATTTCCCAGTATTTTACACAATCGATAACCGGTATCTATTTTTACAAGCATGTGTCCCACTTTCTTCGCGTCAGCTACTGACTAGGGCTGCTGCCTTTGGTAATAAATCATTGTTACAGTAACAATCGTCGCCTTATGTGTCCCCAATTTGGCTTACGTTATTTGAATATTGATGCCAAATATTGGTTTTGAATTTCAAAGTTACTAATTTATCATTAGTCCAATTTCTACGCATCGATGGTTTTCCAGGAATAATTTCCCAAATCCTATTGACAACTTTATTCTTATCTATCATTAACAAGTGGTCCACCCCGGCTTGGTCCGTGGTACATATTTAGTATCCTATGTCCTTCTCCTGGCTCTAAACTACCTCCCTGCCAATTTTCAGTTAAATCGGTTCAGCCGTTCTTGAGTTATAAGTGGTGTAACTAACACGACTTTCTTTTATATATATAGATAAAAACCGTACAATGGTATTCAGAACCAAAGCTTCCACATTTCCTAATGGAAATTCCAAGAATCTCGAGTCGATAATAAATTGAAGTGACAAATGACTATTCAGAGCGAGCTTATAAAAAGAAAAAGTAAAGATTCGTCCAATAAAAATATACCTTAATAAGGTTTGTATGAAGAAGAAAAGAAAATACGTATTTATAATTATTCTGAAGACATTAATTCTAAAATTGAAGCTGAAGAATTAACAAAAAGATTTACTATTCAACTGAAGGTGTAAACCATTTGGTGGCGGATAACATATGTTTTTCGTTCTCAAACATAAGTCTGATTCTCTTGAGAAAACTTGCCAACCCCGTAACATAAATTATACACAGAGAATCGCAGGTGGTAACAGTACTAATTGCAAGAATCAGAGCCGCCTGTGTCGTTCCCAGCCACTCGATACTATTGCAATAAACAACTCTCATATTACACTGTATAATGTTGTTCGAATATACATACTTCTGCTACTTGTAATGCAGTTATGTCGAAAAGACGATCTTATTACGCGAAATAGAAATGTTATGTTGAACCTGGGATCCTGAGTTTTCAAAGATCGTAAATTTGCCAGAGTTTACTAAAATGATGTATGTACTATGTAGTCGTAAATTAAAATTTACGATATCTATCAGAAATTTTATCAAACAACAAGTTAGTTATTCTGTTATGAAAAACCTGCAAAACATGCCAAAAACATGAACGAATCGTTATCTTTTTATGAAACGCAATTATGTACATCGGACGAGGTCCCTCTGACATTGAAATGAAGTTTATCGATCATATCCAGTGAGTAATCGACCTGCCCGACCTCCAATGTATAAATACATCGTAACATATACATACTTACATATATCTACTGTATATGTACGTTCTTGTTTCTACTATGCTCTTATCAGATGACTTTCAGCGCCGGAAAGAGGCGATTTGTAATCATTTGCACTTGATTCAATGGTTTTTTGTTGTAAACCTAAGATATTAAACCTTGATACAACTAGACTGTGCAATTAAGATTAAAATCAGTCACAGTAACTTCTCAGTTTTTTTATTTCTATATCTACGTGTGTCAAATAAAACGAATCACCTTAGTAGATTCGATCGGAAGAGAATTATAAACGCGTACACGTGCGTCGAATAATTTCACTCAACGCAAAAACTAAATTGGCGATCACGGTATTAGACTCCGTCATCAATAATTCATTCGAACCTCTCATAACTATACAGTGCGCCGTTGTATATCAAGAGATTGTTGTCAAGCCACGCTTCCGCAAAAGGTAGGAATTTAAATGGATATTCTAGGAAAATACAATCGCAAACATAGACATAGGCAAACACAGTTTACCATTACACCTGCGATTTCATTTATCCCTCCTCAGCATTTATGACATTAATCTTTACAAGTATTACTTGTGAAAAAATAAACGTTCGCTAGAAAGTGTATGAGTTGCAACCTTGTATTATTTTTACACTGATTACTTTTATCCCCTGAAGCCCGTGAAGTCCGACTGACAGGCGTTTCAATTAGTGTCACACTGGAACTGTTGTCTGTGCATTTCCAAGTTATTTCGAAGATTATAAATGTATCTATATATTTAAAAGCATGTATATTTTCATTAACTGGGTACCAGAAGTTCATCTGGCAGGGTCTTGAAAAAAATCATCACGCTGGCATCTTTTAGGAACATTACTCCATTATCTCAAAATCTCATCAAGCAGCAAATAACCATGATGCAACTACAACAATTTCTTCACCACCCACACCTGCCATTTCCGACTTTCACGCAGAAACCGCTTAAATTGGCGATGTCCACGGCATTTTAATGGATATTGTAAAGCATGACACTTTCAAGCAAACGCAGTTTAAGTAAGAGAACAGTCTACAATTGTTTCCAACGAATAATATCCAAGATGAAATAATCCTAAACTTGGTAGAGAGTTCAGGAAACGAAATTTCCAATTATACATGGAAAGCGAACAGATCACAATATTAACATCATTGCATGAGTAAGCGTGCGGTCGACGACACCTAGCAACTATGTGCATATTAATTAAAATATACATAATAATGATGCAAACGATTGTGCGCTGACGCCGGAGTGATCGATCATCTTGACTCGTCAGCAGTTGGAACATTTTATGTATGATCCTTGAAAAATATATATTTCTATTGAGAGTACCACAATTATTTACTTATACAATTCAGGGCTTTTATCGTCGTATAAATGAAAATGAATACTGAAACGTTTGTTTTCGAAGTCTGTTGCTACCCGACCCGAGGACAGTCTAAACTCTAAACAATCGTATATTTTACTTTTAAACGCATGTAAATAAAATGTTTCTCGCCTGCACGAGCAATACCGTTACCGACCCCAAAACGAAATACTATTTAATTTGAAACGGCGTCATTTTCAGGATGTACAGTAAACACGCAAATGAGCTCGCCAAAACGGCGTTTTGTTCCAAATTCTTTAATCTATACAAATTTATGAACCGCTAACTGTACAGGAAACCAAGCATGGAATAAACAAGCGCTTCAAAGTTCAAAATTATTATCATGAACCGCTTACAAAAATTAAATTCGTGCGGTAAATATGCAATGAATGCATAACAAGCATAACCTACTGTATTTCGTTTGTTTTGTGTCGTACCTATCAGAATAATTAAATATTTTTTAAAACATAATATGAATTAACTTCATAATTAATTGACTTACGTATCCATAAAAGACTTCTGCTCGGATAAAATACTTATAAATTTTAAAACCTTGTGTCAAGTCCCGTTAATAACATCGATATGATACATAATATTTTGGTCTGGATCAGCTTTTGTTCGATCACGACGTCTCTCTACTGCAATATAATACGCTTTCAAAGTCTCAAATAACCACCAAATAACACTCGTCTGACATCTTTAACATTATACCAGCTTTAACCGATGTGGTTAAAGCATTTTGACACTTGTAATTTAAACGTACGATGTCATAATAATGCCCTTGCCAATTTTTGTTACTACATGAATCAATAAAAGCACTATCAATTTTAATATTTTGTCCACAATGAAGAGTGAACACACCTAGCATATGTGCAGAGACCATAATACATTTGCTCGTTACTTCTCGGAACAGTGCACTTGTGTCCGACTGCGCAGCAAAATAAATACAATCAACACTTTCCCATACTTTGAACTGCACACCCGGCTCGGATCGCGAGTTCATTAGAAAGCGAGTTGTATTCTAATGGCATAGAGGCGAAGTTCGAACGCGGGCGATTAAAGTTACGCCATTTTGTAATCGCGCGCGATGCGTCACAGAATGGCAGAACAGGTCATCGTGCTAAGCTACGTCGCATAGTATAGCGACTTTGTTGATCCCGTCTATACGCGGTATGTATGTAGATGTTTTTACTCTGTTGCCAGCGCGTCGAAGGTCACTCACTCTACGCGATAGATAGCTATACATATAACATATTTGAGGAGCGTTGTTGAAGTCTGGTTTAATTTCGTAATTCTCGCGACGATGTGTTTCTCGATTTGTACAATATATTTTATGTTAGGGTGTTTATTTTGCGTTCTACTTCTTTTTATGTGGATTATTCGAACTTTCCTTGATTTCGTTCGTTTCTATTTATGTCAGTGTTACTTGTTGGGATGTTTAAAACGTAATGTCTGTTTAGACTTATAATGATATATATATGTAGATTATTCAAATCTTTGTTAGTTCATTATTCATAGCATATTTTATGCAACTAAGATGCAATTTCAATAAAAAGGAGCAAATGTGCAGGCTGCGAGTTAAATTTTAGAGGGTACCTTTTAAACGAAAATGTATTAACAGTTTAACAGGAAACGTGCAGGAAACATTAAAAAACAACTCTATAAAAACCGAGAACACGAACTGGCTACATCGAGGAAACCGAAAGAAAATAGTAAAGAAACAAGAATAAGAAGTTAGTAATATAGTACTTGGAGAGTTACTAGCGAGGCCCGTGTTATCGATTGGATACGCTTTCTAGTATTTTGGCTTTTACGTCTAGAACATAGCTATTCTGTGGCTATTTTATATTTTTATGACTGATTTCAGATTGAAGGTTTTATGAACTTGATATGAATGAGTCAATATGAGTCATGGAGTCTACTTTTATTAACAACAATAAAATATATATCCCAAATTATATTTTAACATTGTTTTTAGGCCACATGAAACCTTTTATTTAAATACTTTTTGTTAGATTTCTTCTAATGGTACATGACCTAGAAGTTCTTGGCATCTATAAGGTTAAAACCAGTACTTGATTGCATCTTGCTGCGCAATAACACGAATTATTACACTAAAGAAGTAGTCTAAAAAACTTTACATAACACGAATGTAACCTTGGCTCATCATTGAAGATAAACAATTTTGCTTAACTTCGTTTTATATTACGAACTATTCTGTTTTTGGATGAGGTTTTATGACTACTATTTTAGTTAATACCAGATTAAGAATTATAAGATTAAGATAAGTTGTATGTCAATAATGGCTAAACTGAGTATAATAATTTTTGGTAAGCTGGTTTTATCTCCGATGCACTATGGTAATAATTGTCATAAATTTTAAAATGGGCTTATAGAGCAGGCTCCAAGGAGATGTTCGTTTGCAAAAATAGCGGACCTAAATCTGACTTCTGATATATATTGTATAGATCCCAGACATCCTATAGACAGATGTTGCCAACCAGTTTTGTGGTCCCCCTCTCCCCACCCCGGTAATTAAATATGGCATACAAAGATAAAAATAAAAATTTCCAAAATATGCCGTATGGGGTATCAAATGAAAGAGCTTATTGAGTAGATCACGAATATATAGCATACTATAACATTTCTTACACTTTCTCTAAGATTTTTTAAAAAATTTAGGAAAATGCTCCATTTTTGAGTTAACTTTAAACCACTATAGATTGAAAACTCATGAATATATTTTTTAAATTATTATTTTAAATAATTAACAATAGTCCATTGTTTACGATTCAATAGTTCGTAATATAATATAAGTGAGCTATTTGTATGTGGTGGATTTGCGATGACCCCACAAAATGTTTTAAATTGCAAGGCGCAACTTTCACTGAATTCAAGCTGATTCAAGAATGTTCTGCCATATTTTTCATTCTGTCAAACACAACGACAGTGCAGGGATAATTATTCTAAGCCCTGACACCGATATTTTTGTATTAGGCCTTTATTTCTGGCATAAACTTGAAAATATACTCGCCATATTTGAATGCTCCCCCCACTCCCCCATGAAACTATTTCACTGTACGAACTATTGAATCGTAAACAATGGACTATTGTTAATTATTTAAAATAATAATTTAAAAAATATATTCATGAGTTTTCAATCTATAGTGGTTTAAAGTTAACTCAAAAATGGAGCATTTTCCTAAATTTTCTAAAAAATCTTAGAGAAAGTGTAAGAAATGTTATAGTATGCTATATATTCGTGATCTACTCAATAAGCTCTTTCATTTGATACCCCACACGGCATGTTTTGGAAATTTTTATTTTTATCTTTGTATGCCATATTTAATTACCGGGGTGGGGAGAGGGGGACCACTAAACTGGTTGGCAACATCTGTCTATAGGATATCTGGGATCTATACAATATATATCAGAAGTCAGATTTAGGTCCGCTATTTTTGCAAACGAAACTCCACTGAGAGTCCGGTCTATTAGATGGCAGTATTAAATATTTTAGTCATATAGAGAACAATGACCTGCCAAACAATAAAAGAGGCGTTTTAATTTCCTCATATTCCGTCAATTTGGCAGACACAGCATCCCTAAATCTGGGTTAACGCGAACAAAACTTGAATAGGATAGTTTTAAATGTTCCGCAAAACGGGTCAATTGCTGTTTACTGCGGGGAAAATAGGCAGTTTTTGGCATAAACATGACGTATATCCGGGCATAATTTAACTGTTTTCCATTGTCACATGAAAATATGAAATGTAAGAATTCATATGTAGACTATGTGAATCGCGATGTATATTCTATTGTTGTGCAGTAAAACGACATGGTATAAAAATGCTTAGTCATAAAATATATTTAATTTTAATCTACACTTATGTTAAAAAGGAAAGATTTGATTTTTGCATATTTTGTGTGTATGTTCGTAAAGTTTTCGAGTTAAAAAAATAACTTAGTAACTGATTTTGAAAATTATTTCTTCATAAACAATTGAATACATTATACTAACAAATAATGTTTAAAATTATATTGTCAGAATGTTTCCTAGTTCCCAGGCGCACCCAGGCGTTATAAAATACTGTACTAAAATACATACAATATGAAACAACCATACTTAGTTCAAGAGGAAACCTCGCAGCCTTCAATTACGTTAGACATAAGGATACGTGTTAGTCCATAGTGGTCCGGGAGCCAGCAGCAGATTTTATGACCAAGTTCCTCTCAAGCGGTAATTAGTAAAATGCATCAAAGTATAGTATTATGAAGCCTCGTGAACGTCAGCTGGAGCTCGGTTGGGGGGAAGAGGGGTTGTAGCCTCCCGTATCAGCTGACGGTTTTTCCACCAAGATACAGCCAGCTGACATATATATTTATCCACAGTTACATATAAGCTATCATCAGGTAAATTTTTGTTTGAGAGGAAATAACGGAAAATAAATTTTTCTTTAAATTTAACTTTCATGTTCGAGACACCAGCTGACGTATAATACACCATGTTGTAACCAGCTGACTATTTTTTTTCGTTGAGATATTGGGTTAGCTACAATTTGACAAATTTTTAGCTGAGAGGAAATGAATGAATGAATGTATTTTTTTTCCTATGTGCGTGGGAGGCTACAACCGCTCACCCCCCCAACCGAGCGCCAGCTGACGTTCACGAGGCTTTATAATACTATACTCTCATGCGTCTGACGAATTATCTCTTGAGAGGAAATAGTTAACCAAATTTGCACCTGGCTCCCTAACCATAGGTCGTCTATTATCTAGAGGTAACTCAAAGTACCCACATATTCAACAAATTACAGCTTGCGTTTTTCGGTGCCAGACTTGGTCTTTGTTAACGAAGCTGTTAAGGAATAAATAATAAAAAAGCGGCACTAACTAAAATTCGTTACTTTAAAATGAATGTAATAAAAAGTTTCGAAAATGAAGTAATCATCAGTGGTGACAAAAAATGTCTTCCAATATCTTTATTACGTTTCTCGTTATCACTACGTAACAATTTTTTTTTTAATTTGTTATAACATAAAGAAAAATATGAAATGTATAATGCTAATTAATTAAAATCATAATTTAAGAATAGAAAATCAGCTCAAATGTGCTAAGTTTTGTTCTGCTAATTCGTAATAGAAAAGTAGAAAAAGGCATTACAAGACCACACATGCAGTTGGCAAGTGGCCAGGCTCAACATATACTGGGTTTTTACTAATTTTAGGGCCAATACTCAACAAAGTACTTCAATTATTCCTTTCCATTACAAATGTATGGAATAAATATTAATTTTCTACTCTACAAATAGAAAAATTATGGAAGATTACCTACTGCTACTTTCTGATTTTATTTTTGTTATACGCCACAAAGATTCAGAATTACATCGTGATCCCAGAAATATTCGTTAAAGATCACTCCATTTACTACAATAATATATATTCGTAATAGTAGATATAATACAAAATATATAATACGTATTAGTGTATAGATGTAGGTATATCTATCTTATTTCATTGACTCGATGATAACATTACATTGTTTTACACGTGCCGTTTATGCACGCTATAAATTAAGTGCAAATTCGTAATTAATTATACCTACCTTTACAGAAAACTTGATCGATACATCTTTATTCATTGCAAAACTTGCATTTGTTTTTTATTTTTATTTTGAACTTTACGCTATGAAAGAATAAAGACATCAAGTTGGATGAGTTTGTATTAGGGAATCAAATGAAGCAATTTTATGCCCCATTTCAATGTTGCATGCAAACAGGAAAATTTGTTAACGTCTAGTTTGTTTACACGTGGAAGTTGAAAGTAGTGTTAATGATAAAAAACTATTCTTTAATAACGTTATTATTTTCATAAATAACACTTTAATTACGAGTTTTATGCAATATATAAAAATATCTATCGATGACTTTAAAACTTATAGGATGCTAAAAAATTGGGACGAGTGTAAAAGGCAAAAGCAAAAGCAAGCAATATTTTTGTTAACCTCTACGACCATATAACCTGTCTTTCTAACACGATTCCTACGATATTAACATTAAAAAATCAAACCATTCCCTTTACAAATATACAATCTCCTACTGTATTTATCGACCAAACAAGCGAGTGTCGTAGTGTGTGTGGGCGTATCTTAACATCACACATACACATACAGTGACGCACCACTTTCATAATAACGTGCTCAAATATTTTACGAAAGATGCGACGTGACATTCGTCAATTTTCTATATTATTTTTGTAGGTATATTAACTTCATTGATGTGAATAAATAGTAGGCGTCACGGATATGAACGGTTATTAATATAAGTAGTAATCAATTCGTAATTAAGTAAATTAGTGGATGCATTATACAATTATGAAGTATAATGTGTAGTGTACATTCTAAATTGGTGCTGGAGGAAAACAATAACAAACAAAAAACATTGATTATGTTTCCTTATACATTTTTGATGATTCCTGAAAGTATGTCTCGTAAATACATTATAGTATTATGCATTTAAGTAGTATGAAAACTTCTAATTACTTGACATTCTTGGACATTACCTTAAATACATTTAGCGTGCCTACTTTGTCCATTATCCAGTAAATACTAATATCTGTCAGTACTCAGTATGTAAAAATATTTTCATGAGGAGGCTAATACATATTACGCAGCTATAATTATTGTAGAATTGTATTTGTTAAACTTGAAAAAGTTTATTCGACATGTGACAGCTCATTTCTATATTATTATCAGTCTGTCTGATTATTCAAATTTTCGGCTAATATCAGTATTAGATATTTTGATTTTACTGTACTGTGGTGCTAAATAAACTTTCTTTATGTCTAAAAATCCCATCATGGGTATTTCGAATGACAAAAACTACGTGAACAAATACAAGCACGTGGCTGCACCCACACATAGCGACCTTGACTCGATATGTCACTTGTTCTCTTTTATTTTGAGATCTGCCTCCTGTGGGAATTATTCTTGCATCGAACCGAAATAAATAGTTTTCTGTTGCTGATTTTTCAGTTAAAACTAAGTGAGTGACAGATTTGGTTCGTGTGATTTATTGAGGAATTTATAAACCAGCCTTCTTGTTTATAAATTTATAAAATAAAATTATATAATCTATACTAATCTATACTTCTATTCTATACTAATATTATAAAGAGGAAAGGTTTGTATGTATGTATGTATGGTATTCACGCATAAACTACTGAACCGATTACAATGAAATTTAGCACACATATAGAGGGTAACTTGGATTAACACATAGGATAGGTTTTATCCCGGAAATCCCACGGGAATGGGAACTATGCGGGTTTTCCTTTGAAAACGAAATCTAGTATATGTATTAAATATGTAGTTGACCCAAAATATATGTTTGTACTTACTTTTCAACAATAATATAAAGAAAAACATTACCTTCGTTATTTATTGCTTTTAAGATATTTTACTTATTTCCATTCTATTTCTATACACGTATACTAAATCTGATAAATATTTAGATTCATCAGAGATCATTAGATGAGGTTTACTCTGTTTATTTTGGACATGAGACTAATGTGTTTATCTACATAGGCAGAAGTGACGCATGAAACTATCATTAAACTATAATTCGCGTTTAGCGTATATAAAAAGCTAAAGTTTTAAAATTAGGATTCAGTCAAATTTGGCTATATCTCACCTACTCCTTTTTTGTGAGCAAATAAGAATAAAGATGTCGTATAACGCAAAAAGAATAACATCCAGATACTTTATAGTTTTAAGCTATTGCATAGCTATCTATTATATTCTATCGCGGGCCTTGAGCGCGGGGACCGAATCCAGAAATTGCGTAACGAAAAACCTCACGCTCTCCACTCCGACGGACACGGAGGTGTGGCTTGAAGGCATGCTATGCAATAGCTTTACCGCGGCAGTCCCCGAGTGCCACACGTCTTTTTTTTTTTTTCGTTTCGTTTTCTTTCGTTATCTTCTAAATTTCGTTTCGTTTTATTAGATCGATACAGTCTAAAATACTTGTAACCATTACAACACTTGTATGCTGATAATGCTGAAATGTCAGCCGAGTCTTGATCATTGAACCCTGAGCTATTTAGAGCTGGCTCCAAGGAGATGTTCGTTTGCAAAATTAGCGGACCTAAATCTGACTTCTGATATATATTGTATAGGTCCCAGACATCCTATAGACAGATGTTGCCAACCAGTTTTGTGGTCCCCCTGCCCGCACCCCGGTAATTAAATATGGCATACAAAGAAAAAAATAAAAATTTCCAAAACATGCCGTGTGGGGTATCAAATGAAAGAGCTTATTGAGTAGATCACGAATATATAGCATACTATATACATTTCTTACACTTTCTCTAAGGTTTTTTAGAAAATTTACGAAAATGGTCCATTTTTGAGTTAACTTTAAACCACTATAGATTGAAAACTCATGAATATATTTTTTAAATTATTATTTTAAATAATTAACAATAGTCCATTGTTTATAATTCAATAGTTCGTAATATAATATAAGTGAGCTATGTGGTGGATTTGATGAAAATAACTATATACTATATGAACTTGAAAATATACTCGCCATCTTTGAATGCTCCCCCCACTCCCCCATGCAACTATTTCACTGTACGAAATATTGAATCGTAAACAATGGACTATTGTTAATTATTTAAAATAATAATTTAAAAAATATATTCATGAGTTTTCAATCTATAGTGGTTTAAAGTTAACTCAAAAATGGACCATTTTCGTAAATTTTCTAAAAAATCTTAGAGAAAGTGTAAGAAATGTATATAGTATGCTATATATTCGTGATCTACTCAATAAGCTCTTTCATTTGATATCCCACACGGCATGTTTTGGAAATTTTTATTTTTTTCTTTGTATGCCATATTTAATTACCGGGGTGCGGGCAGGGGGACCACAAAACTGGTTGGCAACATCTGTCTATAGGATGTCTGGGATCTATACAATATATATCAGAAGTCAGATTTAGGTCCGCGATTTTTGCAAACGAAACTCCACTGAGAGTCCGGTCTAATTCACAACGACAGGTGTCTTGTAACACCTAACGACTAGATGAGGAGAATCTATATAAATATAAATAACTAAGTCACCAAATGTGTTGCTTAGCGCAAAACTCGAGAACGGCTCGACCAATTCGGCTCCATCGAGATAGTATGTACTACGTGTACTCATTCTTTTTTTACGTTTGTGTTGGCACAAAGATGGTTTTATGGAGAGAAAAAAAAACGTAAATGTTGCTTAATACGGCAGAACAATTTCTGTCGAGGCAACTAGTAATAAATAATAAAGATGAGGTATACAAATAATGAAAACGCGATTAAACACATAGAATTATCTGTCCGTTCAAAGTGGATCAAAATCGAGTCTAAAGTAATCGGTTACATACAAACATACAGGTAAACCTCAAGCCTGATACAATGCTAATAAATAATAATACAAGCCTACGTCACACAAGGTAATATCTAATAATTAAAAGATCTCTCATAGTACATAGAATTACCTACTTTTAGTTGTAAGTGCTATTATCATCAAGTGATTAGAAAATTATTAAAAGGCACCGATTGGACAATATACAGGGTTACTTGTAAAACACCGGCAACCTCGCAGGACAAGATAGCTAACATCATAAGTAACAACATTTGTTCTACGACTTTTGATAATTTGTTAGATTTTATTTTCATACAAAAATAAATATTCATTTAATTTTCCGTCTGAATATTATAAACTCTACGCCTCCCAAAAATTACGTAAACAAAAAGCGAACGAGAGGGGGAAGGGGGCGTCGCGTCGTCCATCCGATAATTAATAGAACATAGACTTACAAATGTAAGGAGAGTACAATAAAAGTTTAAAAAATCATTTAAAAATAATTTATTGCGTTATGCCAAAAGTCGTAGAACAAATGTTGTTACTTATGATGTTAGCTATCTTGTCCTGCGAGGTTGCTGGTGTTTTACAAGTAACCCTGTATATATATCAGAATTAGTATAGTTCGTTAACCTTGCTACGTGTTACACAGACTAAATAATCGATTGTGTATGTTATTTCCTTTCAAATTTTACTAATATAACTAGTGGAATAGTTTCTATAGAGCAGGCTCCAAGGAGATGTTCGTTTGCAAAAATAGCGGACCTAAATCTGACTTCTGATATATATTGTATAGATCCCAGACATCCTATAGACAGATGTTGCCAACCAGTTTTGTGGTCCCCCTCTCCCCACCCCGGTAATTAAATATGGCATACAAAGATAAAAATAAAAATTTCCAAAATATGCCGTATGGGGTATCAAATGAAAGAGCTTATTGAGTAGATCACGAATATATAGCATACTATAACATTTCTTACACTTTCTCTAAGATTTTTTAGAAAATTTAGGAAAATGCTCCATTTTTGAGTTAACTTTAAACCACTATAGATTGAAAACTCATGAATATATTTTTTAAATTATTATTTTAAATAATTAACAATAGTCCATTGTTTACGATTCAATAGTTCGTAATATAATATAAGTGAGCTATATGTATGCGGTGGATTTGCGATGACCCCACAAAATGTTTTAAATTGCAAGGCGCAACTTTCACTGAATTCAAGCTGATTCAAGAATGTTCTGCCATATTTTTCATTCTGTCAAACACAACGACAGTGCAGGGATAATTATTCTAAGCCCTGCCACCGATATTTTTGTATTAGGCCTTTATTTCTGGCATAAACTTGAAAATATACTCGCCATATTTGAATGCTCCCCCCACTCCCCCATGAAACTATTTCACTGTACGAACTATTGAATCGTAAACAATGGACTATTGTTAATTATTTAAAATAATAATTTAAAAAATATATTCATGAGTTTTCAATCTATAGTGGTTTAAAGTTAACTCAAAAATGGAGCATTTTCCTAAATTTTCTAAAAAATCTTAGAGAAAGTGTAAGAAATGTTATAGTATGCTATATATTCGTGATCTACTCAATAAGCTCTTTCATTTGATACCCCACACGGCATGTTTTGGAAATTTTTATTTTTATCTTTGTATGCCATATTTAATTACCGGGGTGGGGAGAGGGGGACCACAAAAATGGTTGGCAACATCTGTCTATAGGATGTCTGGGATCTATACAATATATATCAGAAGTCAGATTTAGGTCCGCTATTTTTGCAAACGAAACTCCACTGAGAGTCCGGTCTACTAGTATCCGCACCTCAATTGACAGACTTAACGTATATGTTATTCTCCTATTATAATAAGAATAAATACCTATATAATTATTCTGAATTGAGATCTAACGTGTTTCTCACCAACATTAAGACATTAACAGTGTTAACGAGGCTTAACTAAACGCATGGTAATTTTGTTTATGGTCACATTGTCACGTCTAACCATCGAGAATTAGGTCATAGACATTAGATAGGAAATGAGTGAAAAAAGAATTATCGCCGTGTTTTCTTTGGACCCCCGCCAGTGGTAATAAATCCCGGTTTAATGGCTCCTAAGTTACAGATGGCATAGCGCTGGGAGATATTATCTATATGTCGTGGCCATATCGTAGATTTGCTCATTTCATGAAATGGCCAATTTAGTTTGGCCAGATCGTTAAATCGTCAACGTTTCACGATTTGGTCATCCACGTTTGGCCAGATCGTCGATCTGGCCAAACTTGGATGGCCATTTCACGAAATGCGATCATTTTTGTTTCTTTTTTAAAAAGCGATTCGCTTCTGGCACTCGCCGGCCGCTGCCGCGGCACGCTCGCTTTGCCCGCTCGGCTCGTGCGTTGTTTATTAAAGTCTAACCTAACCTAACCTAACTGTTTTCTATTGAAAAAACCATTCGCTTCTGGTATTCGCCGGCGCTACCGCGGCACTAACTTAAATGACAATAAACAAGTTCTTAAAATATTCTGAATTTTTTAATGTTTTATGAACTCTCTAAGATATTTTATACGATCTGGCAAAACGTGGATGACCAAATCGTGAAACGTTGACGATTTAACGATCTGGCCAAACTAAATTGGCCATTTCATGAAATGAGCAAATCTACGATAATATGGCCACGGCATATACATCTTGTAGGTAATGTGTTATTCAACGCACTGTTATGATACTTCAGGTCTTAGTGCGCCTATAAACGAAGCTGTGTTGATAAAATCTACATTGATATTATGTCGTTTGTAATCGTCACTGACATCTTAATCGACTGTTATAAATATTTTGCTGTATCCCTTATCTGCTTTTTAATGTCGTGAACTCATACAACAACAAACAGCATCAATAGAAATTACTCTGAAACATCATTGTGATAGTGGACTTTAATGAATACAAAAATAAAATCTTATCTTAAACTGAACCAATATTCAAGGTCTCAATATTGAAACAACGTAAAAATATTAATACCACATCCACATTTACCGCATCTCAGCCTTCGTATACCTATAGCTATTCCTTTATACAAGTGCCAAAGAATTCCTTGCACTTGCGGGTGTTCATACGGCATAACGGCGAAATTTAATATTTCCCAACCAACCGGCCATTGTTTGCTGGAGGCATCATTGTACTACGAAACCTAAATGACTCATTTTTCCTTATTCTAATATCCATTTTTATATAAGCTTAAATTAATGAAACGACAATAAATTTTATAATTACGCTCTATTTCAACTTCGTTACGTAATTATATTTTGTGGCTAATTGAAGACTGTCCTAATTTATTAATATTCTTCACTTTATTTAAATATATTATCATGATCAACGACTGATTTTAATGTTTAATAATTATTTCATAAATCACAACAATATCGATCGATGATTATTTTATGACTAACATACCACCCCTTTTAGCTTGAATAAAACGTAAATAAAACAATATTTGTAACTTTCCTGATTATTTATATAATACTTCAGATGCTCAAATACTTGTAAGCTCAATTCATTTTGACCGTGGATCGCTACGTAAACAGGTTCTACCGCCCACACCTTGTTGCTATGGGGATTTAACTGTCAGCCTTGTATGGGAAACTTGTAATAAGTGAACATAGTAATGAAATGGAGCAAAGTAAAAGTTGGACACGTAGGATTACATGTACAAATTACATTACATGCCACATATGAATGTATTAACGTCCGTGAAGAACCGAAGTTAGAAGACTAATTGAATCGAAGATATGGAAGATATATCTATTCGTCTAATTTCTTCAAAAATCACCGAACTGTGTAGATATACATAAAACATTCAGATCTATAATTTTATGTAATATCATCCCTGTCGAAAATTAGTTCTGCTAGACGACAACTTGATTGCAATTTATGATTTTGGAAGTCTACTGCATATTATATGCTTCGACTATCAAAACTTGTTACGATACATACCTACATAATATTATGATAGATCGATCCATGTGAAATTTTAAACAAATGCCAGTCTTACGATATATCTTGCTTCTATTAAAAAAAAATCTAATAACTTATAGGTCACAAATACCAATTGTGCAATTATTTGTGTTATTTGCTTGGATTTCTTTAAATCGATCGTGTTTACGCTAACTTAGATCGCTCTGACTCACTAACTTTGAACGGCTTCACGTGATGTTTACGTGATGTCTTCAGTTTAAATTGCACTTACAGTAATGTATTAGCAGAACAACTTTATCCGCAGTTAAAATCAAATAATAATAGGAAATAATATTATTGTAATACTGTGATAATACAGTACATTAAAAATTACACAAGACAAAATACAGTTTACTACGAAAATTTTAGGTTATGTTGTCTGTTATATTATATCGATACTAAAAGTTTAAACTAGATCACGTGAGGGTATTTTTTCGAACACTTCTTCCAATACATAGGTCTTCTTAAAATCTTTACGAATTTTGATGCAGTACCTAAATTTCTACACTACATTATTTAATATTTTTATTTTTATTGTGAAATATGAAAGTAACAGATAACATACAAATATGCTATACGTCATTAGATAAAAATATAATCAGCTTGATTGTTCGTGTGTAATTGGTAAACAATATTGTTAGTTATTACTGTCTGTTTGTCACGATATATGAGTAAGTAATGCATCACGCTAATATGACTGATTGTAAAAATGTTTATTGAATATAATGGTTTATCCCGGCTTTGCCCAGGCTATATTGGATACAAGCTAGGTTAGTACCTAGCTAGTATCTACTATCTACTATGTACATATTTTAAATGATGACGTAACTTAGGTAATAAAGTTGGTATGATAGAACAAAGATTTGTAATTGAAAATAATTAAATAATAATTAATTCATAAACTTATATACTTTTTAAGCACCTGCCCATACGAATTCTACAGAGACATTTAAAAAATAATTTAAGAATTACCCTCATCATTACATTCAGATGTGAAAGTTGTATTTTAGTGTCCCGCACAAAAAATATCAAAATCTTGATTAAGTTTGACGCTGATAAAAACTACTGAATTAATAAATCAATTACATACTTTCTAATTTCTATCCCGATGGACCGGATGAAAACAGGTAGTAAGTAGTAAATAAGCATTTGTCGGATACATCCGATAAAACTTGTTTTGGACATTATAACTTGATGTTTATAATAACACCAAGATTTAAACATAGGTACATCGAGGATTTCCGGAATTGCCTATATTTCTATACTAGCTGTTCCCCGTGGTTTTACCCGCGTGGCTCGGCTCCTGTTGGTCTTCACGTGATGATATATAGCCTATACATATATAGTCTTCCTAGATAAATGGGCTATCAAAACCGAAAGAATTTTTCAAATCGGCCCAGTAGTTCCTGAAGTATAGATATCTTAATATGTCATTAATAACAATACCTATATTAATTAAACATGTAATTTTTCACTCAAAAATGTATTAAAGCAATTAATTTATAGTGAATAAGATAAACATAAAACCAACAACCTGTGTTACTTTCGGTCAAGGTCTGTCGTATCTTGCCAGATTAAAATTATCTTTCAATATTTGACCTTGGCGAAAATAGCTATATCTAATGTTCGATAATCCCGGTCGCTATGGTAACGCGGGTAAAAAGCCGCGTATATTGATATTGAAGCAGAAAAATTAACGTAAAACAAGTTGTGAGTAAGTTGTTGAATGAATGAAAATCACATAAAGTGCAGAAGACAGAAGTTCAATTCAATGTTAAATGTTTGAAAATTCTACAAAATCAATCTTATAATTAATTTATATTGTCACATGTATGTAATTTTTAACTGAAAATACAAACGAAATTATTGTTAATTTGGGTGTAAGTAAAACTTAAGTATGTATACCTAGTTTTAATATTCTCCCTACTTCTGAAAGGAGAAATTGTCGTTACAAGATTTAATGTTTCATTTTAGATTTTTTAATTTTTAGGGCTACTAATTACGTGTTCAATAACATTGCAAACACAATTATAATTGCCTGTGTAATTAAATTAAAATGTTGGAGAATACTAAGGAACCTATATATTTTGATGAGTTTTGTTATGCTGTGACTTTGCTGTCCTGGACAAAAGTTTCCATTGCACCACAGACTAGTTAGGTATGAAGAACGACAAAGTTAGACATATTCTATCCATAGATATGTAGACTTCCTTACGTATGTGTTATTATGAACTGAATCTTATAGTTATACTAGGTTTCCCCCCGCTTTGTATAAAACTTCTAATCAATCTATCTAATAAAAAACCGCATCAAAATCCGTTGCGTAGTTTTAAAGATTTAAGCATACATAGGGATATAGGGACAAAGAAAGTGACTTTGTTTTATACGTAGTATATAATATAGTGATATAACCTCCATTGTAAAAGAGAGAAGTAGTAGGCCAACTCCCGGTTAGAGCACGTTTTAAATACAATTTATAAAATTAAATTAAACAAACGCATTTTTTATAAACCAAAGCATTTATTTCAGAAAAATAAGTATAATATTTCATTACATTAATTTTTACAATAATTACAATTTTGTAACAGTACAATATTTTCTTCGTTTTGCCTTATTATTTTCTGTTAGTCTCCTTTGAAGAATCCGCAGGTAAATCAATTTTTTTCTATTTTGGGGATTGCTAATCTTGAGATACCTCGTGTGTTCATAAGTTTTGAGACGAACTTTGTAGTTAAAAAATAAGATAAAATATCACTGGCTGATATTTATTTCTTTTTCCAATTTTGAATTTGGAATGTTTACTTTTAATTCCTTTGATTTTCAAATTCATTTCTTTCAATTTTATCGTGATGGAGGGAACTAAAGAATTACGTGCGACCGTGATTTCGCTGTTTAAGGCGGGAAAAAAACCAATGGAGATTTTCCGTGAGGTGAAAATTTTTGGTGTGAGCCGTAACTTCGTGTATTACACTATCAAACGATACAAGGAGACTAATTCTTTGCATGATCGCCAAAGAAGTGGCCGGCCACGCTCTGTGAGGACGCCTGCGAATATCAAAATCATCAGAGAGCGACTTCGCCGAAATCCATGTCGCACTCAGAAGAAACTCGCACTGCAGACTGATATTTCGCGCGTATCAATCAATAGAATACTAAAATACGATCTTAAGGTAAAGGCGTACAGCCGTCGGAAAATACACTTTTTAAACGACCGCCTTCGTAAATTGCGACGCGAACGTTGTCCAATACTGCTTAGGAGACACGATGCGAGGAAAATACTCTTTACTGATGAGAAAATCTTTACTGTCGAAGAAAAGTTCAACCGACAAAACAATAAAGTGTATGCCAAAAGTAGCAAGGACGTCCCATCTTCAGCACGGAATGTCTTGCGTACTCATCATCCGGCTAGTGTGATGGTATGGTGGGGAGTTTCGTATGAAGGTGTCACTTCGCTGCATTTCTGCCAACAAGGTGTCAAGGTGAAAGCCAAGAATTATCAAAGTGATATTTTAGAGCCTGTTGTGAAACCCCTGTCTCACACTTTATTTCACAACAAGGATTGGGTTTTCCAGCAAGACTCAGCGCCATCTCATAAGGCAAAAACCACCCAAGCTTGGTTGAAGGAGAATGTGCCGGCCTTCATTGCGGCTAACGAATGGCCCTCCTCCAGCCCCGACCTCAACCCGCTGGATTATTCTTTATGGACTGAATTAGAGCTCAGGGCCTGCCGAAAGTCCCACCGAAACTTGGAGTCACTGAAGCGAGCTCTTGTCCGAGAGGCAAAGCGAATTCCATTGGAAAAGATTCGTGCCGCTATAGATGACTGGCCAAATCGTCTGAGGGCCTGTATAAAAAATAAGGGTGGACATTTTGAGTAAAAATGAAAGTTTATTGTTTGTTTGTTGTTACTTAATATGTTGTATAAATTTTAGAATTATAAGTTAAATATTACAAAAGATATGCAACTTTTATTTCGTCTCAAAACTTATGAACACACGAGGTAGATGAATAAGTTTCACTAGTTTGTGTTTGGTTGTCCCTTTTTGTTACAGGTAGGAACAAACTTGGTAAACTATCTTTCGCCAATAATTTGCGTTGTGTATTAGTTTTTATCACATCTTTGCTAAAATGAACTTCACATAGACGATGAGATTCTATATTTTTTCCTATCAATTCCTTGCGGTCGATGAGATGAAGCCATTTTGAACGACTAGAAAAGAAAAAAGCATTGAGTAACACACATTCATTTGCGTCACAGAGTTACAAACCAACATCCATAGTTCTTACAAACTTTCGCATTTATAATATTAGTAAACACTTTAAAAAAGCTACATAATTATTAAGTATTATCAAATACGTATTTTATTCACTCACCTTTCCGGGTCAGAGGGTATCGTAAAGAACGACATTTCTGGTTTTGAAATAGAGTCGTTTGAACAACCGTTAACTTGACAATAAATTCTTCTGGTTCGCTTAGACATTTTGCAGTGCAGCCCGTAACCCTACCTAATCGTGTAAACAAACACCGACCGCTCGTAGCAATGGCGCGGCCCGCACTGCCACACTGACTGGCAATCGAGTGGATACCCGAGCGTAGTGTGCGTGCGTACATACATGAACGCAGGACGAGGCCAAGCGCTCCGCGTACATACAAACGCAATTCGGCTGGTATATATGTATTTATATTTTTGGTTTTATGGCATTCAAATGCTTTATAAATATAAATTTATAAAGAATAGAAAAAATTCGATCACGAGGCGGGACTCGAACCCGCATCCTTCGCGCCATTCCGGGGCGGATGCCTCACCAACTCAGCCACTCGTGACCCGCCCGAGTGATCGAATTTATTCTATTCTTTCAGTTTTATGTGTCTGAAGGGACACACCGCGCGCCATCTATTGAGATGATTAACAACCATTTCAACCAATATGAAGCACTTTTCAGTGAATACAATATTGTAACGATGGAACACGACCTTTTTTGTTGAATTTATATTTTTGGTTTTATGGCATTCAAATGCTTTATAAATATAAATTTATAAAGAATAGAAAAAATTCGATACAATATTGTAACGATGGAACACGACCTTTTTTGTTGAATTTATATTTTTGGTTTTATGGCATTCAAATGCTTTATAAATATAAATTTATAAAGAATAGAAAAAATTCGCTATACAATATTGTAACGATGGAATTTTTTCTATTCTTTATAAATTTATATTTATAAAGCATTTGAATGCCATAAAACCAAAAATATAAATTCAACAAAAAAGGTCGTGTTCCATCGTTACAATATTGTATTCACTGAAAAGTGCTTCATATTGGTTGAAATGGTTGTTAATCATCTCAATAGATGGCGCGCGGTGTGTCCCTTCAGACACATAAAACTGAAAGAATAGAATAAATTCGATCACTCGGGCGGGTCACGAGTGGCTGAGTTGGTGAGGCATCCGCCCCGGAATGGCGCGAAGGATGCGGGTTCGAGTCCCGCCTCGTGATCGAATTTTTTCTATTCTTTATAAATTTATATATATATATATGTATTTTTTATTTATGTACATCGATTACGCCGAGGTTTCTGAACCAATTTAGGTGATTGATGCAGAGTAGTTTCGTATTGGTACCATAAAAATTTGATTCGGATAGGCCCAATCCCCAATAGTTTTTATTTTACACTAAGACGAAAAGGAGCGGAGCACAGCGGGTAAAAACGGTCAATGTCTCTTAATAAAAAGATACTAAGTATATAAATTTAACACGTAGCTTTTTCGGTCAAATATATAAAATTCGCTTCAAAAAGGTATTAAATAAATTAATTTAGGTATAATGATTAATGAATAAGATAGACATAAAACCAACCTGTGTTACTTTCGGTCAAGGTCTGCCGTATCTTGCCACATTTAAATTATCTTTCAATATTTGACCTTGGCGAAAATAGCTATCTATTATGTTCGATAATCCCGGTTGCTATGGTAACGCGGGTAAAAAACCGCGTGAGTGTTGTTGAATGAATGAAAATCACATAAAGTGCAAAAGTTCAATTCAATGTTAAATGTTTGAAAATTCTACAAAACCAATCTTATCATTAATTTATATTGTACATACATGTGGTTATGTAATTTTTAAACTGAAAATACAAACGAAATTATTGTTAATTTGGGTGTAAGTAAAACTTAAGTATGTATACCTAGTTTTAATATTCTCCCTACTTCTGAAAGGAGAAATTGTCGTTCCAAGATGTAATGTTTCATTTTAGATTTTTTAATTTTTAGGGCTACTAATTACGTGTTCAATAACATTGCTAACACAATTATAATTGCCTGTGTAATTAAATTAAAATGCTGGAGAATACTAAGGTATATTTGATGAGTATTGTTAGCTGTGACTGCTGTGCTGGACAAATAAAGTTTCCATTGCACCACAGACTAGTTAGGTATGAAGAACGACAAAGTTAGACATATTCTATCCATAGATATGTAGACTTCCTTACGTATGTGTTATTATGAACTGAATCTTATAGTTATACTAGGTTTCCCCCCGCTTTGTATAAAACTTCTAATCAATCTATCTAATAAAAAACCGCATCAAAATCCGTTGCGTAGTTTTAAAGATTTAAGCATACATAGGGATATGGGGACAAAGAAAGTGACTTTGTTTTATACGTAGTATATAATATAGTGATATAACCTCCATTGTAAAAGAGAGAAGTAGTAGGCCAACTCCCGGTTAGAGCACGTTTTAAATACAATTTATAAAATTAAATTAAACAAACGCATTTTTTATAAACCAAAGCATTTATTTCAGAAAAATAAGTATAATATTTCATTACATTAATTTTTACAATAATTACAATTTTGTAACAGTACAATATTTTCTGTTAGTCTCCTTTGAAGAATTCGCAGGTAAATCAATTTTTTTCTATTTTGGGGATTGCTAATCTTGAGATAGATGAATAAGTTTCACTAGTTTGTGTTTGGTTGTCCCTTTTTGTTACAGGTAGGAACAAACTTGGTAAACTATCTTTCGCCAATAATTTGCGTTGTGTATTAGTTTTTATCACATCTTTGCTAAAATGAACTTCACATAGACGATGAGATTCTATATTTTTTCCTATCAATTCCTTGCGGTCGATGAGATGAAGCCATTTTAAACGTCTAGAAAAGAAAAAAGCATTGAGTAACACACATTCATTTGCGTCACAGAGTTACAAACCAACATCCATAGTTTTTACAAACTTTCGCATTTATAATATTAGTAAACACTTTAAAAAAGCTACATAATTATTAAGTATTATCAAATACGTATTTTATTCACTCACCTTTCCGGGTCAGAGGGTATCGTAAAGAACGACATTTCTGGTTTTGAAATAGAGTCGTTTGAACAACCGTTAACTTGACAATAAATTCTTCTGGTTCGCTTAGACATTTTGCAGTGCAGCCCGTAACCCTACTTAATCGTGTAAACAAACACCGACCGCTCGTAGCAATGGCGCGGCCCGCACTGCCACACTGACTGGCAATCGAGTGGATACCCGAGCGTAGTGTGCGTGCGTACATACATGAACGCAGGACGAGGCCAAGCGCTCCGCGTACATACAAACGCAATTCGGCTGGTATATATGTATTTTTTATTTATGTACATCGATTACGCCGAGGTTTCTGAACCAATTTAGGTGATTGATGCAGAGTAGTTTCGTATTGGTACCATAAAAATTTGATTCGGATAGGCCCAATCCCCAATAGTTTTTATTTTACACTAAGACGAAAAGGAGCGGAGCACAGCGGGTAAAAACGGTCAATGTCTCTTAATAAAAAGATACTAAGTATATAAATTTAACACGTAGCTTTTTCGGTCAAATATATAAAATTCGCTTCAAAAAGGTATTAAATAAATTAATTTATAATGATTAATGAATAAGATAGACATAAAACCAACCTGTGTTACTTTCGGTCAAGGTCTGCCGTATCTTGCCACATTTAAATTATCTTTCAATATTTGACCTTGGCGAAAATAGCTATCTATTATGTTCGATAATCCCGGTTGCTATGGTAACGCGGGTAAAAAACCGCGTGAGTGTTGTTGAATGAATGAAAATCACATAAAGTGCAAAAGTTCAATTCAATGTTAAATGTTTGAAAATTCTACAAAACCAATCTTATCATTAATTTATATTGTACATACATGTGGTTATGTAATTTTTAAACTGAAAATACAAACGAAATTATTGTTAATTTGGGTGTAAGTAAAACTTAAGTATGTATACCTAGTTTTAATATTCTCCCTACTTCTGAAAGGAGAAATTGTCGTTCCAAGATGTAATGTTTCATTTTAGATTTTTTAATTTTTAGGGCTACTAATTACGTGTTCAATAACATTGCTAACACAATTATAATTGCCTGTGTAATTAAATTAAAATGCTGGAGAATACTAAGGTATATTTGATGAGTATTGTTAGCTGTGACTGCTGTGCTGGACAAATAAAGTTTCCATTGCACCACAGACTAGTTAGGTATGAAGAACGACAAAGTTAGACATATTCTATCCATAGATATGTAGACTTCCTTACGTATGTGTTATTATGAACTGAATCTTATAGTTATACTAGGTTTCCCCCCGCTTTGTATAAAACTTCTAATCAATCTATCTAATAAAAAACCGCATCAAAATCCGTTGCGTAGTTTTAAAGATTTAAGCATACATAGGGATATAGGGACAAAGAAAGTGACTTTGTTTTATACGTAGTATATAATATAGTGATATAACCTCCATTGTAAAAGAGAGAAGTAGTAGGCCAACTCCCGGTTAGAGCACGTTTTAAATACAATTTATAAAATTAAATTAAACAAACGCATTTTTTATAAACCAAAGCATTTATTTCAGAAAAATAAGTATAATATTTCATTACATTAATTTTTACAATAATTACAATTTTGTAACAGTACAATATTTTCTGTTAGTCTCCTTTGAAGAATTCGCAGGTAAATCAATTTTTTTCTATTTTGGGGATTGCTAATCTTGAGATAGATGAATAAGTTTCACTAGTTTGTGTTTGGTTGTCCCTTTTTGTTACAGGTAGGAACAAACTTGGTAAACTATCTTTCGCCAATAATTTGCGTTGTGTATTAGTTTTTATCACATCTTTGCTAAAATGAACTTCACATAGACGATGAGATTCTATATTTTTTCCTATCAATTCCTTGCGGTCGATGAGATGAAGCCATTTTAAACGTCTAGAAAAGAAAAAAGCATTGAGTAACACACATTCATTTGCGTCACAGAGTTACAAACCAACATCCATAGTTTTTACAAACTTTCGCATTTATAATATTAGTAAACACTTTAAAAAAGCTACATAATTATTAAGTATTATCAAATACGTATTTTATTCACTCACCTTTCCGGGTCAGAGGGTATCGTAAAGAACGACATTTCTGGTTTTGAAATAGAGTCGTTTGAACAACCGTTAACTTGACAATAAATTCTTCTGGTTCGCTTAGACATTTTGCAGTGCAGCCCGTAACCCTACCTAATCGTGTAAACAAACACCGACCGCTCGTAGCAATGGCGCGGCCCGCACTGCCACACTGACTGGCAATCGAGTGGATACCCGAGCGTAGTGTGCGTGCGTACATACATGAACGCAGGACGAGGCCAAGCGCTCCGCGTACATACAAACGCAATTCGGCTGGTATATATGTATTTTTTATTTATGTACATCGATTACGCCGAGGTTTCTGAACCAATTTAGGTGATTGATGCAGAGTAGTTTCGTATTGGTACCATAAAAATTTGATTCGGATAGGCCCAATCCCCAATAGTTTTTATTTTACACTAAGACGAAAAGGAGCGGAGCACAGCGGGTAAAAACGGTCAATGTCTCTTAATAAAAAGATACTAAGTATATAAATTTAACACGTAGCTTTTTCGGTCAAATATATAAAATTCGCTTCAAAAAGGTATTAAATAAATTAATTTATAATGATTAATGAATAAGATAGACATAAAACCAACCTGTGTTACTTTCGGTCAAGGTCTGCCGTATCTTGCCACATTTAAATTATCTTTCAATATTTGACCTTGGCGAAAATAGCTATCTATTATGTTCGATAATCCCGGTTGCTATGGTAACGCGGGTAAAAAACCGCGTGAGTGTTGTTGAATGAATGAAAATCACATAAAGTGCAAAAGTTCAATTCAATGTTAAATGTTTGAAAATTCTACAAAATCAATCTTATCATTAATTTATATTGTACATACATGTGGTTATGTAATTTTTAAACTGAAAATACAAACGAAATTATTGTTAATTTGGTTGTAAGTAAAACTTAAGTATGTATACCTAGTTTTAATATTCTCCCTACTTCTGAAAGGAGAAATTGTCGTTCCAAGATGTAATGTTTCATTTTAGATTTTTTAATTTTTAGGGCTACTAATTACGTGTTCAATAACATTGCTAACACAATTATAATTGCCTGTGTAATTAAATTAAAATGCTGGAGAATACTAAGGTATATTTGATGAGTATTGTTAGCTGTGACTGCTGTGCTGGACAAATAAAGTTTCCATTGCACCACAGACTAGTTAGGTATGAAGAACGACAAAGTTAGACATATTCTATCCATAGATATGTAGACTTCCTTACGTATGTGTTATTATGAACTGAATCTTATAGTTATACTAGGTTTCCCCCCGCTTTGTATAAAACTTCTAATCAATCTATCTAATAAAAAACCGCATCAAAATCCGTTGCGTAGTTTTAAAGATTTAAGCATACATAGGGATATAGGGACAAAGAAAGTGACTTTGTTTTATACGTAGTATATAATATAGTGATATAACCTCCATTGTAAAAGAGAGAAGTAGTAGGCCAACTCCCGGTTAGAGCACGTTTTAAATACAATTTATAAAATTAAATTAAACAAACGCATTTTTTATAAACCAAAGCATTTATTTCAGAAAAATAAGTATAATATTTCATTACATTAATTTTTACAATAATTACAATTTTGTAACAGTACAATATTTTCTGTTAGTCTCCTTTGAAGAATTCGCAGGTAAATCAATTTTTTTCTATTTTGGGGATTGCTAATCTTGAGATAGATGAATAAGTTTCACTAGTTTGTGTTTGGTTGTCCCTTTTTGTTACAGGTAGGAACAAACTTGGTAAACTATCTTTCGCCAATAATTTGCGTTGTGTATTAGTTTTTATCACATCTTTGCTAAAATGAACTTCACATAGACGATGAGATTCTATATTTTTTCCTATCAATTCCTTGCGGTCGATGAGATGAAGCCATTTTAAACGTCTAGAAAAGAAAAAAGCATTGAGTAACACACATTCATTTGCGTCACAGAGTTACAAACCAACATCCATAGTTTTTACAAACTTTCGCATTTATAATATTAGTAAACATTTTAAAAAAGCTACATAATTATTAAGTATTATCAAATACGTATTTTATTCACTAACCTTTCCTGTTCAGAGGGTATCGTAAAGAACGACATTTCTGGGTTTGAAATAGAGTCGTTTGAACAACCGTTAACTTGACAATAAAATCTTCTGGTTCGCTTAGACATTTTGCAGTGCAGCGCGTAACCGTAGGTACCTAATTGTATAAACAAACACCGACCGCTCGTAGCAATGGCGCGGCCCGCACTGCCACACTGACTGGCAGACGAGTGGATACGTGGAGCGTAGTGTGCGTGCGTACCTTGCTTTCCGCGTACATACAAACGGCGCGATGTACCTTTGTTCGAAGATAATAACTTCTCTCTTTTTAACCGACTTCAAAAAATAAAGGAGGAGGTTCTTAATTCGACCGGTATATTTCTTTTACGTATGTACACCGATTACGCATTGATGCAGAGTAGTTTCGTATTGGTACCATAAAAATTTGATTCGGATAGTCCCAATAGTTTTTATTTTATGAGCAAGGAAATCCAGCAAGTAACTTTGATTCACTTGCCGGTTACCGATTGAGCTAAAATTTTGTATACGTACATGTAAATTGGATAGCGACTTGATAGCGATGAAAAATTATAATGACGAGCTGATTTGATCATGGAATCGAAAGGTGGCCATAGGAACTCGGTAATTAATTGACTCAACTTTATCGAGTTCTCGAGGCTCGTTTGATTCGTGTTAAAAAAACACTAAAAAGTATTAAACAAAAATAACTACGTTAAAAAAAACCGACTTTAAAAACGGAAAAGTAAAAATAAAGTATAAGTATAAGTATTAAGCATAATATTATTTAGATGTGCTATTAACCAAATAGGTTTGAGGACGGTGCCAAGCACTAAGTACTTAGTACTAAGCCAGTGTAAACCGGGCATTAAGAAATCAAAACTTCTACATACTAAGTTTTACATTCGCTTGGCAACGACATCAAACCTATTACAATGATATCACTACCTAATAAAAGAAACCGCATCAAAATCCGTTGCGTTTTAAAGATTTAATTAAATAAGTAAGATTTAATTTTTATAGGGATATAGGGACAAAGATATAGACTTTGTTTTATACTATGTAATGATCATGATTATTATCATTGACGTAACAACATAATAAACGAACGTCATAGTGAAAAATATATTTTGATACTGTGTGTGTGTCATGTGATGATGTGATGGATGTGGATAAACCCGACATAAAAGCGATCTAAATTAATACTAAAATATAATGAAATACTTAATAAAGTACTAAACAAATGTTACAGAGAACTGAATGTGACACTTTACTGCACTTTGTAACTTAGCCTCGACATTCCAACACGATTAAGGTGCAACGTTGCAACATTTTACACGAATGAAATGTGCTCAAATATCCTCCGAGACTTACCGATGTATTGTAATGAGTTTTACTCAGATGACAGTGTATCTCAGTTCTCAACAAACGAGAGCACCATACAGGAAGTTAGATTAAAGTATGACAATTCAGCGTTTGTCCACGTTGGCCACGTCCATAGGCCCACAAGCAAAGATCCAGATAAGGTACCTTGAAATGATGTCTATCAAGACCTCCCCCGATGGCGCCGACCACACCATAATACACTAAATCACTACACAACACCCAATCCACCTGGGCAGCACCATCACATGGATAACGTACCGCGTTCCCGAATGATAACGCGGCCAAACAAAAAAAAACCGGGGGTCCTAAGAAGGTCGAATCTGGTATTTTTTTCTGGAAAGCTGGCAACGTCGCATCGAAGCCGGACGGACGCGCGTTCAGTCCGCGTACAGCTCATTGGCCAAGTGTGACGGCGGCCATCGCTGCGCGCCACCCGCTTGCCCAATGACGTTGCTCCCCGCACGCCCCGCCCACTCAATTTCCGCCTGTTGAATGAACCGTGTGCCAGTTGTGTCGCCGACGTTCAGCGAGTAACACGTTTTATACTGACTTACAATAATGCAAACAAGAATGCTAACAGGCAGTGTTGTGTTCTAAACCACTGCTTTTTCGTAAACAACCGCGACCAACTGTGATAAGTATAAAAAATATAGGATTAAAATATAAAAATAAACAAGTTTGTATAAAATCACCACATAGGGAAGTGAAAGTAAGTGAAGATGGAATTTCGTGTACGTGCCTTTAAAACTAGTATTGTCGTTATTTAACTCTTCTTTGTCCAAATTGTTTACCTGTAAAGATAAAAAATATAATTAAACCACTTTCAGAAAATACCTATAAGCATAGAATTTCCAGAAGTTCTCATAATAAAATAATGTTTTTATAATCTACGATATTTTGTTCTCAATTTCCTTCCATTACTATCAAAACACGAAATAATTCGGAAATGTGAAAAAAAATAGTGATATTTCTTCACTAAGTACCTAGTGGTAAATTATTTAACTTTTAACTCTGAGAAAATATTACTACTGCAACTATTTAATATAATATTTTTAAATGTCTGTTATCTAATATTATATCGTTGTATCGCTTCCTTTCCATTAAATTATCTCGTATATCTACAAAATTGTGATTATTTTCTGCAGTGAAATAATGTCTTTCTGTGTAATAATAAAAAATGAGAACTTCAGTCGTCGTGTGGGAACGACATTTAAAAATACATATGCACAAAAACGACGAACGACTAGAAATCAGACGCCATATTATAAACTAGCTGCTCCGCGCGGTTTCACCCCCGTGGCTCCACCCCTGTTGGTCGTAGCGTGATGATATATAGCCTATAACCTTCCTCGATAAATGGGCTATCTAACACCGAAAGAATTTTTCAAATCGGACCAGTAGTTCCCGAGATTAGCGCGTTCAAACAAACAAACAAACAAACAAACAAACAAACAAACAAACAAACTCTTCAGCTTTATAATATTAGTATATTATAAATAATTAATAGCTTATTTCCGAACGACTTCAGTCTGCCAAGATTTTGTTTACTTTCTAAAGTGATCGAAAATAGCGCGACCTTAAAAATGGACGTGTCTCTTTTGAAACCTTTTAGTCGGAAGTTAGTTGATGAAATTTCATCTTCAAAATAAATAACTGCCAAAATATATTAAAGTATCGTAAATATTGAAATATTTTATACTCGTTCTATCACACACAATATTATTTACACAAGTGAAATCTGAAATTTACGTCATTTGATGATAACGTAAATCTTCATTATATTTAAATTGTCATTAAATATTATTTTTCATTTGATATTATGATATATTACTAGAACTCGATTTTAAGGCTCTAAATCTGAATCATAAAATATGGACTACTACGCTATTTTAATTAATTTATATAGTTACAGAAAATTCTTTACCTATTTTATGAAGCACGCATTTCATCCATAACTTTTAAAACACCTTTTAATACATATCATAATTATGAACTGCTGCTATAACATACGATCAAAACCATAGATAAAAAATTTAAAAGCAGTTCGCCCACGAGCACCGAACGCCACGTAACGTGTAGGCGTCAGCAGCCAGCGCTTTAGCATGCGTCATGGTAATGCGCCGGCGCATGTTCGGTCAGCGACGTACCAATTAATTATTGTTATTTCTTTAAGAAAGGACATTAAGATAACAAATTATAATACGTTGTTCTTGAATGAGTAATACCATTGCATGAAGATGATTACAGAGGAAATGTATAAGGCCTAGAGATCCGGTTCAGACACAGTGACCTTCAAATGTTTGACCTTTATAAATAAACTCAAAGCACTTCATTCAGTTAATTATATGAGTTCGTTTGTTTGAGTTATTATGCGCACTGTGAAACATCTTTATTCAAATCGATATTCAGTCTAAGAAATGGGATAATGAGCGAAATACGTATTAGAAAACACGACTAAATTATTATGATGTTTTATGCTACGAATTCACATTTCACATATTTTAATAGAAACTAAAAAACGTATTTTATAAATAATCTGGAACATCACTTATACACAACACTATCTCGTCCTAAATAAAGAACACGTGTAGAAAACTATTCGTACCTACCATACATATTTTTTTCAGTAGTTAGATATTTTTAAGATCTGCTAAAGGCTGCTGTAGGTATTTTATTTGACCTTGAAATTATATGATGATCATTGTACGAAAATTGTTTACTAATTGATCCTTCTTTTTGATTTTATTTTATTTTTAAATCATTACCTATACAGTAAAACTATCATTTCAAGAGCCGATTCATAATATCCAATACATATTGCATTAACCAAAAATACTAAAGTCAACTACCTACGTTCATATATCTCATACAAAACACCACACTAGAATATACCTCAACAATAAAACATAGTATGTGTCCAAGATTTCCATTTAAACAGCACATCATTCATCTTAATTTACATGACAGTCGAGATTTGCAAATAAATCGCGTGGCGTATACGACTATGACTAATTCCGCTTTTGGACGTATAATCTATACATATAATAAAATCGTAGGAAAGTCAAAACTGTACATTGAATATTTTTTTAAAAGAATACTTGGGCCGTGATCTATAATCGATATAGAAGCCAAAAACATAGTTTTTAGAATTTTTGTCTGTTTGTCTGTTTGTCGGTTTGTCTGTTTGTCTGTATGTTTGTCCAGGCTAATCTCGAAAAGTACTGCATAGATTGACTTCAAATTTTGCATGAATATTACTAACAGGTCGGGTGAGGCTTTTTTAAACATATTATCATGCTATCACCTCCGGGGGAGGAGCTGTGAACCTTTATTTTTATTACGTATTCCGTGTATTACGACAGCGTACAATCTAAAGACTCATGTTTAAATGTCGCTTTCGGGTAAGCCATGCTATTATCTAGCTTTACACAATAAAAACTATGTCATTTACATAATTTGGGCAGAGAATCAGTTTAATTAATTTATTAGTATAAAAGACAAATTTGAAACAGCGCCATCTATGAGATTTCGTAAAAATCAAATCAATTTACATGTTAACACTACTGAACACAATGTTAAAAATTAATAATTTAAATATAATTATGTTATTCATTTATTTAACTCTTTAACCCATATCTTCCCTTCCCTATAAGGTGCGCTTATAATTCGTGTGAATATACTACATTTTTAAAAGTGAGGGTAGATGTTTATTATTTTAAGTCAAACTAGACACCATTACAGTTAATCTAATATTGATTGTGTTCATTGGTTACATTTTTAAAAATCTTCGTGTTTTAAAAATTCGATCACGAGGCGGGACTCGAACCCGCATCCTTTAGTGATCGAATTTTTTCTATTCTTTATAAATTTATTGTTTATAAATTTATATTTATAAGCAATAATACAAAAAGGTTAGTTCGTTGATAATTATTATTCCTTCATCATTTACATGTTGTTAGTAAAAATATACTTTGACTGTTAATACTTTTGTTCAGTATTTATCTGTATGATTATTGCTTGGTAATTATTATATTTTCATGTCGTATACCTAATTATAAACATAAGTGTTATGTGAAACTAGCTGGATTTATTTTTACACACTCACAGTCTTATATTTTGTGTTAATGTTAAAATAGTGTTAATAGTGTAAATCATAATTTTTTTTCACAATTTAAAATATTTCCTTTTTTCTAATGGTGTTGGCATCGAATTAAACCGCGCTGTCGTTTCGTTCACAAAAAGTGATGTTATGAGGACCGAATATGTAGCCGCCTCAACTTACGGAAACGAGAGTAACCTGCGTTGTCTGTTAGTTATTGTATAGTCGAATTTAACGTTACATGGAAATTGGAATCTAAATATATGTATACTTATATACTTACATTAAATCTGTAGAGGTCAATTCTGTAGGTACATGAAATATATTTCCTAAATAACTATCACGAGGTGATTAGGGATCGACACTGACGCCTAAAATTTTTGTCCGTCTGTCTGTCTGTATAACCGTTATAGAAACAAAAACTACCCGACGGATTTTAACGAAACTTGGTACAATTATTTTTCATATTCGTGAGCAGAGCAGTAACTCCATTTTTTAAGCTTTCGTCGCGTGTGCAGTGCAACCTTAATGGTTAAAGCTACACAGAAATCAAGTATGAAAGAAATGTTCTCCATATTATATAAAAAATATCTCCCGACATCATAAATGTCTATCTTTTATGGTTGAGCTTAGGAGTTCAAAGCTTTCTGATTAAATTTGTCTACTAGCTGTGCCCGCGACTTCGTCCGCGTGGAATAGTGACTATGGGACCTATGACCATGGGCTCAGGGTGGGATAACAATAATTTTTTTTTATTTTCATGCTCCCACTCCCACTACCACGCTATATCCCACGCCCACGCCCGCGCCCACGCCCACGCCCACTCCTCTTCACAATTGGTACCTGCCAGGGTAAGCGCCCCACCCAGCCCCACCGTGGCTACGCCCATGCTGAATTACTACTTAACATACAATTATTGAGTAAATACGTACTACCATAAATAATTAAAAGAATTGTTATTAAAATTTCTTACTAAACTGAGCTAAAAAACTTACGTACCAACTTATTAAAGAAAATCAAGAAATGAAATGCCTAACCTATACCAAATATGTAGTTACTACATATTGTAATTAAAAATTATGATTAGTATATAATATCGAAAATCAAAAAAGAAATGCCTAACTAATTCTACGTAAAATTTCTTTTAAATTATGTCATATTATTTTTTAGGAACCAGGGGGGGGAGAGGAGCAAATTCTATTTCCTTCCTTTCTTAAATGGATGTTTATAATAATGTATGGTGTAGCCACTGATCAGTTTAATCGATACTCAGTTTTTATCAAATCCAGCAACAAATCCAAATTAGATCTTACCTGTCTCACGCACGTAACTAAAGGCTGAAGAGAGAGAGAGAGAGAGAGAGCACGTAACTAAACCGTTTAGACGAACAAAAGTGTATAGTTACGGTTAACTTGTTAGCCAGCTACGGTGCCATAGACAGACACACACACACACACACACACAGAAATACATAGCGGTCAAACACATAACACCCGTCTTTTTGCGTCGGGGGTTAAAAATATAATACGACATAATTTAAAGGACATTTTATGTGGAAAATTTACCTAGATGTAAGCATAATGTTAATTTGACCCCGCCCCCCCCCCTACTACCTCAGCTTACCCCCAAACCCTTGGGGAATTTTGATATGATCATCTGGACATGTAAAGGAATAACTGTAGCGTATAACAGATAAATTACGTTTTATCGTACACTGTACAGTGTACAATAGAATGCCTTAGCAAATGTTCGCCGTGATTACTTATAAATTGTCATAACTTTTTTATTTATGAACCGATTGACATGAAATGAACACTAAATGTTAAATGAAGATTATTACAATACATTAGTGAAAACCGCATCTAAATCGGATAAGCCGTTTCTGAGATTAGCGTGCACAAACATACAGACAAACAGACAAAACATTTTTTAACTACAGTTTTGGGTTCAAGATCGATTTAATAATACCACCTGCTAATTTTTTTCTTCGTGTTTTTAGTAAAATTACTATGTAAACTAACGTAATTTAATACTTAGGTACATATGCTATAATGGTGCGCTCAAACTGTTAATCTACATTTAATTTAGATTATTATTTGAATTACTAAGTAATGTAGAATTTAAATCACATTCATTCATGTTTTCCTCAGATTTTCGATGTCCTCCGATTTTAAGATTTTCTTATCAGAGTACTCAATTTTAATGTAGTTAAATTTTATAAGAGACAATTAAGAACATTCAAAAATAAAGTGTCACGTATTTTTTTTAAACGACGAATGACGAAAAACGACGTTATCGCGGACGAAGTCGCGGGCAACAGCTAGTGCTTAAATAATGGTATATTTGCTTCGTGGAAACTATATTGTAGTAATAGTCAAAGTGATTCATGTCATAGGACAGTAGCGCCACGCCCTCGTCGCTCTATTTCGAAAAAAAAGGTCAATTTATTAATAAGTCTATCCAATATTAAGGTCCCAGTCGATACTAAGCCGAAATGGTTATGGAAATGATCGAATTTATCAATAAAATTTGGAAAACCCTATGTATTTTATTTCCACTGCAGGCACACAGGGCTCGTAGGTGGAGCACGGAAGAGGATATAAGAGGATTATAAAAGGTTAATTTTCTAGTAGAAGAAGAAGGTAGTAGTTTTTTCGTACTTTTACTAAGTAAAACAGATGTGAAATGAATAATGCCCCATATTCCTCGATCGATATCATTCACGTAGCAGTACATTACATTACTTGATATCACCAATAGGATATTATGATAAGAACAATGTAATATTTTATCATTTCATATTTAATTTTATCAACTACACGGGAAAGTATATGTGCAATAATATGAAATACACTGCTATTTTATACATTTAAATTGTTTAAAGCCCTGAATGAGAAAAATATGAAAATCTGTTCATATCGCATAACATTTTATTCAGAAATTAAAAACGTTTGATTTTGTCGATAATGATCTTATTTAAAAATTTCTTAATTTTCGTAGACATAATTTGTAAAGAACTGTAATTCTGTGTAAATAACTGAAATTAACACGATATAAAATATGTACCTATCTATTAATTAAAATCAATTTATCCGAAATCAATCGTAGAGGTCAGACGGAGGTCACTGGTTGCTAAGCAACAGAACCGATTCAGTACAGGTCAACCAGAACGAAATTCAGCCCAAAATAAATATTGATATGATCCGACCGCATAAAAGGTGAAGTCGATTGAAAACACAATGTAACATGAAGTGTGCTTTAATTATATATCTACGTATTTTACCTATATAAAAGGCTAATAAATCATAAAATGACCGACCAATGTACAGCTGATAACGTTCTTACACACTCCGTAAACTAATTTTATCTTATAAAATTAAAAATATACGAAGTCTCCAAACAACTATATAAACAATGCAAATAAGGTGAAGTTTTGTTATGGTATAAGCCACGATATTACCGAAATAACAATTATTTACACCCCAACGCTTTTATGTGACGATTCAAAACGACCTTACTTAGAAAAAAATCTCTGGTTGTTTCTTTCACGCAAAAATAAAATTACATTAACGAACCCACCGACAACAGAACCACAGTGGTTGTGTTGTCGATGAACGAACCTAAAGATCAAAACTGTTAATTTTATTCTAGGTATCTTAGCATTTATTACAGCAAAGTATATCTGGACACAAAAACGTTATTTTATGCTACCTTTCCGTACCAAAAAGTAGACAAATAAACTTTTTTATACGCAAAACTTTATCTAACATTAACGCATCCATCACGTCGAATATCAGCAATATTCTAGAATATTCCAGAACAGCTGAACCCACATTCCTAGGCTCAAGGTCCCAACCCCCCGCCCATCCCTGCGCCCCTCGCCTCCCCGAAACTTTAGGGTCGATACTGCGTTATATCGAAAAATGAACAAAGGGTGAAAGATATTATAAATTTGCAAGTATGTTTTATTCATTTTTCGGAGCAAATCATACTCTGCGCGAGCCAGCCAGTATCGATTCTTTAGTCACTATTTTAAGCCATTGAAATA
This sequence comes from Colias behrii, assembly GCA_029959065.1. Lineage (NCBI taxonomy): Eukaryota > Metazoa > Arthropoda > Insecta > Lepidoptera > Pieridae > Colias > Colias behrii. The sequence continues at coordinate 1,580,227 of JARWMC010000017.1, read as the reverse complement.
AATAAAAAAAATGTATGCGTGTACTAGAGTACACACGTAAGAAGTGAAACTTCTTTATGACCTTAAAAATGTCACGAATATGGCGTAACGCAAAAATGTCACGCGTACGGCGTAACGCAAAAATGTCACGCGTAGTACGGCGTAACGCAAAAATGTTACACTAAGGGCCTGTTTCACCACCCTCAAGTAAAGTGTCGAGTAGGCTAATCGCCAGTTAAAGTGACCCGTAACTTCAAGTGCGAGTTTCACGACGTCCGAGTAGCACTAATCATAAGATTAACTGACCCGTAACTTACTTGCCACGTCTTCTGCCAATTAGCGTGTTTTACTCGACGGTTAAGTATTGTCTGTTGTCATTTCTTGCATATCACCAACGATTTTTTTTTTAAATAAACGAATAAAAATGGATTTATTTGATTTAATTGATCATCAGTTGGATGAATTAGAATATTCTTCGACACAACGAATAGCAAGGATTCGTGTATTTAAATTCCGTGTTGATTATTTTACGGACCTCGATGAAACTGATTTTTTCGCTAGATTTCGTCTATCGAAATATGCAGTTAACCAAGTGCATAACTTTATAAAACATAAAATAATGCCTACATCGCAAAGGTGAGTGGTATTTTTAAATTATTGAAGTGATTTTACTTATAGATAACCTATCAAATCATATTAATCCCTCCCTCCTATAATATTCAAAGTAGCTACATAAATGTGTTACCTGTTGTTTAAAGTAGGTGTAGTAGTTACCTAACTTATAAAAAATCTTTATTTTAGAAATCAAGCAGTTCCAACAAAAACAAGCCTACTACAAACCTACTTAATATAATAATTTAACAAATTAAAATCACACGCGTATTTCCAACCCTACAGACAATCACAATCCACAACAATTAACAAATTAACAATGCATAAATGACAGTTGCAATAGTGCAATGACGTTTGTCGAGTGACATTGACGTAATATTGAACGAATGTGACGTACGATTTGTTCCGTTACTCATTTAACCAGTAAGTTGTTACTCGGAGCTTATTTTTCGTTTGTGAAATTGACAAAAGATACTCGTAACCTTTACTTGCTGATTAACGTTAATTAAGAAGTAACTAATCAACGCTTTACTTGGAGATGGTGAACGAGGCCCTAAATTTTTGTCCAACCCCGATAAAGAAGTTTCACTTCAACAATAGTATCAGAGACATGGTACCTATGTGTCGCTTGTTTTCTCTTAATATTCAACTAGAAACTAGCAACGTTTATTTTCTGGCACAGTATAATATTGTGTAACGAAAAACAAATCGCAACTCTCGTTATCAATACGAGATTAGATAAAATTGAATCATAAGCTAGATTACCGAATGTAGGTCACAGTTATATATCTCAGGTATTTAGACTGTTTAATAAAAAGCTGGCAAAAGTTTTGTACACTATAAATTACAAATTAAATAATAGAACACAGCTCACGAGATATTTTACATTTCTAAATCCAAAATTTCGCTGCGTAAATTCTATTTACCCTGAATAACGACGTACGCAATCCAACCCTTACACTGCCAAATCCCGCCCCTACGCTGTTCACTGAAAACATTCTAACCTAGCCAAGAAAACAGACACCAGCGGAGCGGGACGTTGATAAAAAGATAAATTCAACAGATTCAAGACTGATAAAATTAGTCCGTTTTCTTATGGGCATGCTTGTATGGAAAGGTATACATTTTTGAGTAAAGCAATGCCATTTGGTACGAATGTTGTACTCGTCCACCTAAGCCCAAATCGCCCGGTAGCCAGTCATTACTCCCCCGCAGGAGGGAGGGAGGGGGGATTAAAGAACAGAGCGCCCGACGCTCAGAAAAAAAATTCTGGCGGATTAATTTGGACCTTTGTGTCGAGTTTGGTGTCGTTATCAGGTAACTAGATGATGCCCAATTCATTCCCCATACCAGGTTTTTAGGGTTCCATAGCAAAATATGTCACAATCCTTAAAATAATAAACTTTTAGTAGTGAAAAAATCCAAACAAACCTGTATAGTTTTATATTTTTGTATCAAACTTGGTTTATAAAAAATACTGTCTGAAAGGCCATTTAATGCAGATTATAAAAACATGAACATGTAACATATATTTTACTATTTTAAATGTAAAAAAAATTATACAAAGTACAGAAACGTTCGACAGCGCAGCGTAGGGGACGGCTAAGAGACCCGAAAAACAAGCAATACTAACAAAAAAAAACAGCCAAGTGCGATTCTGACTCGCTCATCGAGTGTTTCGTACTTATTTTTCCCATACCATGTTAATTGGTCTGGAAGGACCTGGATATCTGATACTCACAAACTTTCGTCTTTATAATATTAGTGTGATTTTTAATCATCTTTAAATTATAAATGAGGATAGGTAACATTGTTAAAAATAAAGATATATAATAATAGGACGTTATAGTAGTAATAATAATGACAACCACCTCCACAATTGCATAATTCGGTACATTTGAGCTGGCGTTTAAAACACTTCAATCTGGAACTGCAAGATTTCATGCACCGATATCTTTATTCAAAGCTTCTCTTTTCTTTTTATTTCAGATGGGGAAGGAATATTCAGATTTTTTTGTAGGCCCCCAAATATACACAGCCTGTAAAACTGCCCTTAAGGTGTGTTGTTTAAGGGCAGCTTCTGTAGGAGAAATTTTCTATTTGCATGTCCTTTTATGTTTATAAAAATGTTTGCGACCCTCATTTACTGTCACAGCGGGGTATGATCTGAAAAACAAACATGTACTTATAATACTTATAAAAATATAAGTTCTGGATAAGAACATTTTTAAAATATCGTGACCGTCCTTACCTATAATCACAAACTTTTCAATTTCACTGTCTGCATATTTCGTCTGACATTCGTATATGCCTTCTATGCCTCAAATGCATGTATATTGTATACCCATAGTTATTTTAGACCTTCTAGCTTTGGAACACATGATATTCTGTACTAGCTATATATGTCAACTGTTCTTAACAATATTTTGGCTACTATTACTATATCGAGTGTTCCAAAGCTAAGGTCTAAAAGAACTAAGGGTACACATCGGCACAGGACGAAATCATCAATACCTGGCATGTAACAATGCTAGCTTCATGTTTAAATATTGGTCTTATTAGTAGTTACATATTACTATGTAAAATTAAATTGTACCTTAATATTGACACGATTTTAAAAGAGTAAATAAGGAGTTTCTTTTTTCCGGTTCTTCTCCATACATACTGCTTTCCGAATCGGTGATAAATGTTAAAAAAATGTTATGACGATTCAAAATTGCTTTTATAAGAAGTCTAATTAAATAAATAAATGTTAGAGTTTCAGATTAGTACCCAAATTAATTTCTTGACAAATAATACTCAAGAAATGGTTTTCTTGTATCAGGTCCACAAAGAACACACGTTTTGCCCTTATTCCATTCTTTTACCAGATGTTACACAAACTCATATTTAATCTATTTAATGCAAGACGCAAATAAACTGCATTTGAGGCATGGAAGGCATATCCTAAAGCCACACGAGGGTATGAAGCACTTTACAGTGACAAATATGCAGACAGTGAAATTGAAAAGTTTGTGATTACAATGCATGATAGGTAAGGACGGTCACGATATTATAAAGATACTCTTAACCAGAACTTATATTTTTATAAGAATTATAAGTACATGTTTGTTTTTCAGATCAGTAAATGAGGGTCGCAAACAATTTTAAACATAAAAGGCCATGCAAATAGAAAATTTGCCTCCCACAGAAGCTGCCCTTAAACAACACACCTTAAGGGCAGTTTTACAGGCTGTGTATATTTGGGGACCTACAAAAAAATCTGAATATTCCTTCCCCATCTGAAATAAAAGGAAAAGAAAAGCTTTGAATTAATAAGATATAGGTGCGTGAAATCTTGCAGTTCCAGATTGAAGTGTTTTAAACGCCAGCTCAAATGTACCGAATTATGCAATTGTGGAGGTGGTTGTCATTATTATTACTACTATAACGTCCTATTATTATATATCTTTATTTTTAACAATGTTACCTATCCTCATTTATAATTTAAAGATGATTAAAAATCACACTAATATTATAAAGACGAAAGTTTGTGAGTATCAGATATCCAGGTCCTTCCAGACCAATTAACATGGTATGGGAAAAATAAGTACGAAACACTCGATGAGCGAGTCAGAATCGCACTTGGCTGTTTTTTTTTGTTAGTATTGCTTGTTTTTCGGGTCTCTTAGCCGTCCCCTACGCTGCGCTGTCGAACGTTTCTGTACTTTGTATAATTTTTTTTACATTTAAAATAGTAAAATATATGTTACATGTTCATGTTTTTATAATCTGCATTAAATGGCCTTTCAGACAGTATTTTTTATAAACCAAGTTTGATACAAAAATATAAAACTATACAGGTTTGTTTGGATTTTTTCACTACTAAAAGTTTATTATTTTAAGGATTGTGACATATTTTGCTATGGAACCCTAAAAACCTGGTATGGGGAATGAATTGGGCATCATCTAGTTACCTGATAACGACACCAAACTCGACACAAAGGTCCAAATTAATCCGCCAGAATTTTTTTTCTGAGCGTCGGGCGCTCTGTTCTTTAATCCCCCCTCCCTCCCTCCTGCGGGGGAGTAATGACTGGCTACCGGGCGATTTGGGCTTAGGTGGACGAGTACAACATTCGTACCAAATGGCATTGCTTTACTCAAAAATGTATACCTTTTCCCATAAGAAAACGGACTAAATTACGCATGCAACGTGGCTCGCTGCACCGAGCGACGTTGCCAGTCCTCTGACCGCCGCGCCATTACAAATTCTGTCGGCGCGCGGTTACGCCACACGGTCTCAAAATAAAAACAATGTTTTTACTTATAAATTGCGAGCTGATAATAAGTGTTGCTAATATAATCGGTCATACCTCAATGCGTTTTGTACACACGAACTTGTAAGGACGTTTACATTTGATATGAGCTAATTAACGTCTAAAACAATAAGAATTATTACTATGTGTATTTGAACGAGGACTCATGAGTATTTTCATTCATTTCTTGGTAATTTATGCTAGACGAGTTTTCCTTCATAAAATATAGTCCGTGTAGATAACAATAAATATTATATGAACGCATTTCAACGAACCCATTGAGTGTTTTAATTTTGACTTAGGTCTCTGGTGAAAAATTAAAATATGGATATGTAAATTTTACATACTGAAATGAAATGAAATTTATAGTTTATTCACACTTAATATCATTAATTTATTCACACATTTAAATCATTTAAAACTTTAAAAGTACCCAATACCTGGGACTGCTAACTGTTAAGTGCTAACTAAACATAAAGAAATGAAGTTTGTGTTCTAAAAAAATCTTTTGATTTTCTACGTTTACATTTCGTACCAAGTCTAACATTTTACGTATGAAATCCATGATAAAAGATTATCAAGTTAAAAGTTGAAATTTTTATTTCTTACTACTTCTTTAAATTTATATTGTGTTTAATCATGATTCATGTGCATTATTTTCGAAAAAGGCAGATTTGTTGACGTGTTTGCACGTAGGTTTCCCATTATTTCGCATTTTTTAATACAAAGCGAAATAGTAGCTCTAAATATAAAATATGTATATAAATTAATACCCTACTTTCGCGTCAAAGTTATTGCGCGACGATTTTATATGCATGAATCATAAATGAGATTCTGAGTTGATTAAATAAAATTCCAGTTGCTTTCTAAGAAAAACACCTATCTCGATTGAGTCATAACGTTAGTTTTTTTGTTCAAAACAGGTTTCGGCGTATTTAGAATATATTTATCATTACATATATGAAATCGGTGGCAAAATTTTCATTTGCCTCATTCGAAGCTGTATAGATTCGATTGCAATGGCAATATGGCAATATGTGTAGAAAATCAGTTTTCAGTTTTCAATAGACAGTTATAGCCATAATAAAGTCTAGTTTTCCTATCCGTTATTGTAAAACATAAAGCTGAAGAATTACACTAAATTTTCAGATATCAATATACAAAGAATAAAAAACCGCTATGCAGATGTCTCTATATACATACGTATAATATATAAATAAACGCACACTGCGTCCGGTAGCTGCACCCACAGATTATGAGAGTGCAGTAAAAATATACTTTGCAGAATTCTTTGCAGGGATTTCAGTAATTAGAGGCCCCAGAATACGGGCATTTTATCATGTCCATAAACATATTATATTTTGTTACTATCTTTAATAGAAGCCTAACTAAGATTATAGGAGGCTTATAATTTTCTAGATTTCCTCATGTGACTTTGTGCACTACACTAATTTCCGTAACCTTTTTCAAGTCCATTACATATCTTAATATATGTATATAAATCTCGTGTCACAATGTTTGTCCTCAACCTTAACCGATTATAATAAAATTCGCACACCATGTGCAGTTCGATCCAACTTGAGAGATAGGATAGTTTAAACATGTAGGTACCACGGGCGAAGCGGGGACGGACCGCTAGTATATAATATTTTCTTCTTAAAATTCTTTCACCAAGGTCAAATATGTTTTAATTATAAGATTTAAAAAAAACTGGTTTGGTGTAAATGCTGAGATACAATATTCTAACTCGCTGTCGTCAATTTTATGGTGCGAGCGTGATTTTAATCATGCAAGAGCCACATTCCAAGGTACATGAATAAGGAATATACTCTGTAGGCAAATGTGAAACCATAAACTTGTAATGGAATCGAATAAAAGATAGAACTAGGTGGTATACTGATATATAAGTTAGAGCCAGGCAAAACACTATAAAACAACCCTGCATTATTATGGCATACCATTTAAGAATAGAGTTAAGTATTCCTAATTGGTTTTTCCCACAGTTTTTCCTAAGACAATTTTGGTTGCAGGAATTTTAAATGGATTGGAAAATGTACTTACTTATGTGTTTTTATATTGAGTGAATTATCTACGAGCAGTTCAGTACTGTAGGATAATGAAATCTGAAATTTGAACCAAACTTATATTTTAATAGGAATAATTTGAATTTACTGATCTATTTTAGTAGGTAATATTAACGTCGAATTAAATGCTTGAAGCTTCAAACAAACATATCCTATGTATAGTAGGTATATATTTTCTACATTTAAACCTCCTACACCTCTCTACGTGGCCTGTTTTCTATGCCATTAAGCACTTATGTACAACCCCTATCTAGGGCCCCGTAGTGCCTCGATCCGTACACTCTCGTGTGGTCGGCTCAGCTTACACCGGACGTATTCACTTTCACAACTACATTGTTGCAACTTGCAAGCCGAGATAAATTGCTTCACATACACTGGAAGCCACTAGGGGTCAACGTATACAGTTGTCCACGATAACTCTTTGGACGTTAAATAACGTCGTGGGTACGCGTGACCTTTGAGCCTAGGTCCCGGCGACGACGATTCTTCTGTGCATATTTGCTTATTACGTTGCATGAAACAACATTAGATTGGTCATTAGGTAATGATTTAGGATTATTTAGTGAATTGCCTACCGCTTTAAGGTCGAAGATCACGTTGGTAGTTGCCAATTAAATGTTATTGCATTTATATATGACGTACTTGTAATAATAATTAACTAGTAATCAAAATATTTAGCCAGATGCTGAAGCTCCACAAATTTCTAATCCAATATTTATCAAATACTAGCGGTCCGCCCCGGCTTCGCCCGTGGTACATGTTTACGTTTTCTCTACATAAGAACCATCCTCGTACTTCAAGGAATATAATAAAAAAAGAATTATCGAAATCGGTTCAGCCGTTCTCGAGTTATGCGCTTACCAACACATTTTGCGATTCATTTTTATATATAAGATTTTTAAGAATTGCTTATTACGATGTATGGAAATAGCAAATCGGGGACAATTCATTCAAATACAAATCACCAGCACATACAAATCATCCTCTCCAAATGAAATTGAAATAGGCAGATTCACCGGGATAAAAGATAAAACCAGCACCGAAGCCCAACGGCGTAAATCTAAAAGAATACATACTAGTGCAATCCGAAAGGAAGTCTGCTGCTAAAACAGACAGTAAGCCGATGAATGGCCATGTGCCAGGAATGCCTAATGCGTACAAGACTACGTTTCTGCGAATACCAAAATGCTTGTGGCTTGTATTATGCGATCGTTGTGACGTATAAAAATGACTCATTTTACTATTGAGTCGTTGAATGGTGCATAGCTATATTTTATGGCATAATTTTAAAACTTGTAGGTAGTTAAGGTTTGCAAAAGTCATTGGTTTTTTTAAATTAAACTATTTAATATTGGACCGAAGTTCCTTATTTATTTAAGTAATTTAATTTGGACAAAATATAAATCTTCGTTCATTATTTTACTCATTTTACATAGCAGGTTATCGTAAAATTTCTAATACATAATATAATTCATGCATTCATGAATTCAAAGACGCTACCATATCTAAAATAGCAATATGTCAATCCATCGCCTCGTACATACGAGAAACATCGCTTCTGTTCACCGATCTTGAAACATGCCCAGCAATGTACAGCACATGTGTATCAGATTCCGTTATTAAAAACACCAAAACACCCAAACCGGTCTCTAGAAGATGTACGCACCGCCGCGTGTCGAAACTAGTTTTCCGAGACAATAGACCGAATAAAACGTCTCGATCTTTCTCACGTAAATAACAAAGACAAGCATAACAACGCGTTGTAGAAATTCTGGGAAAAATTGCCACTTTTTAAGGCGCCACGTCCGCGGCATACATATTACATTTATTTTGCGCGATACGAATATATCTCAGGTAATTTAACAGTTCTATGACCGTTTTGGTCGCTGAATATTTAGGATAAAACTTATCTTAATTTTAAGTACCTTTGTGATAAATAACCCTTTTTGGGAAAATTATTGAGTAGATACTTTTTTACGGTAGTAATAGGCCTGGAATTTTCTATACCTACTTTTATATAAATATCGATGTTTATATATTTTACTATTACTTGAAATGGCGTGACGTCACACACTAATAACAGTACTAAACAATTTAATCACCAATCACCATACCAATTTAGGATTTGTCTATGGAATCATCTAATATTCTAATATTCTAATATACAGGGTGTAATCGTTAAGTGTGCACAGGCGATTTTTCCGTAAGTATTACAGATAACAAAAAACTTTAAACTGATATCGAAAGTACTTAACCTAATGAGTAAAATGGCGGTAATAAATTTTTAAAAATAAATCGAGAAATATCAAAAAAAATATCTTTAAACCCTCCCATTCATTAAGTATGAAATATGAATATCCCATATACCTACATTTAATATGAAAGATTTTAGCTTTTTTTTTCTTTTTTTGGTTTTCTGCTTTAATTACTTCGCAAATTTGAAGTGACATTTTCCACATTTTTCCGGACATTTTCACGCATTTTCCGGATATTTTCCGGGAATTATCCAGGCATTTTCCGGACATTTCCCTGACAAAGCCTGTAAATGCTCGGAAAATCCCCGGAAAATGTCTGTAAAATCCCCGGAAAATGCCAGGGAAATGTCCGGAAAATGTCTGGGAAACATCGGGAAAATCCCCGGGATATGCTCGGAAAATCCCCGGAAAAAGCCTGGGAAATTCCCGGAAAATAACCGGAAAATGCCTGGGAAATGCTCGGAAAATGCGTGGAAATTTCCGGAAAAACCGTGGAAAATCCCTGGAAAATGCCTGGAAGATATCCGGAAAATGCGTGAAAATGTCCGGAAAATATCCGGTAAATGCGTGGAAAATCCCCGGAAAATGCCAGGGAAATGTCCGGAAAATGTCTGGGAAACATCCGGAAAATCCCCGGGAAATGCTCGGAAAATGCCTGGGAATTTCCCGGAAAATGTCTGGAAAATCCCGGAAAATAACCGGAAAGTGCCAGGGAAATGTCTGGAAAATATCCGGAAAATGCGTGGAAATTTCCGTTAAAAGCGTGGAAAATGCCTGAAAATGCCAGGGAAATGTCTGGAAAATATCCGAAAAATGCGTGGAAATTTCCGGAAAAAGCGTGGAAAATGCCCGGAAAATGCTCGAAAAATGCGTGGAAATTTCCGGAAAAACCGTGGAAAATCCCTGGAAAATATCCGGAAAATGCGTGAAAATGTCCGGAAAATATCCGGTAAATGCGTGAAAATGTCCGGAAAATATCCGGAAAATGCCTGGAAAATCGCCGGAAAATGCCTGAGAAATGTCCGGAAAATGTCTGGGAAATGCGTGGAAAATCCCCGGAAAATGCCAGGGAAATGTCCGGAAAATGTCTGGAAAACATCCGGAAAATCCCCGGGAAATGCTCGGAAAATCCCCGGAAAAAGCCTGGGAAATTCCCGGAAAATAACCGGAAAATGCCTGGGAAATGCTCGGAAAATGCGTGGAAATTTCCGGAAAAACCGTGGAAAATCCCTGGAAAATGCCTGGAAAATATCCGGAAAATGCGTGAAAATGTCCGGAAATTATCCGGTTAATGCGTGAAAATGTCCGGAAAATGCCTGGAAAATCCCCGGAAAATGCCTGAAAAATGTCCGGAAAATGTCTGGAAAGATTTTAGCTTTCTTTTTCTTTTTTGGTTTTCTGCTTTAATTACTTCGCAAATTTGAAGTGGCATTTTCCACGCTTTTTCCGGACATTTTCACGCATTTTCCGGATATTTTCCGGGGATTTTCCGAGCATTTTCCAGGCATTTTCCACGCTTTTTCCGGACATATCCACGCATTTTCCGGATATTTTCCAGACATTTCCCTGGCATTTTCCGGTTATTTTCCGGGATATTCCAGACATTTTCCGGGAATTTCCCAGGCATTTTCCGAGCATTTCCCGGGGATTTTCCGGATGTTTCCCAGACATTTTCCGGACATTTCCCTGGCATTTTCCGGGGATTTTCCACGCATTTCCATGACATAATTTAAAAGAAATTTTACGTAAAAAATTAATTAGGCATTTCTTTTTTATTTTGTAGCTCAGTTTAGTCATAAATTTTACTAACAGTTCTTTTAATTATTTATGGTAGTACGTGTTTACTCAATAAAAGTTAAGTAGTAACTACTATACAGTCACTATTCCACGCGGACGAAGTCGCGGGCACAGCTAGTGCTATAATATAATCTAATTAACGTAGGTACTTATGGGTCAGATAGGACTGGCTTTATTTACTTGTACCTAATAATATATTATTAGGCTAATAAAACACCTGGTTACGATTTACTAGGTACATTTAATTGAGAAGTATTAAAAGTTAGCAATAGTGAATTAAAGTTTCTTAAAACGAATTAATCCACGACGACTCTTTAATTCCATGTACCTAATTAATATTTAAATAATTATGCTTGCTATCAAATTCAAAAACAAAAAATAATGTTGTGCCTTTGTTTTAAAATTCTTTGTAATCATCATTGCATTCTTATCTGATAAAATTACGGTACGTTTATCAACGCACGTAACAAAGTAAAATTCAGAAGCATATTTTACAAAGCCAATACTGAATGAATCGTTTTCAACAGCGTGGAAGTGCGGCAACGTGGCGCCCGAGCGGTGCGGCAACGTGGCGCCAGCCGCCACTGTCAGTGCAGGAGGCGGCGCGGCAACGTCGCTAAACTGATTCAGCAGTTACGTGATTACATAGGACGTGATGGCGAATATTTTTTACTATTTGTTATTTTTATGGCCGTAATGGTTTATCGTAGTAACGAATACATTGAATGTTGAATAAACGTTTTTATTGATTGTCAGTAATTATTACTTAAATACATACATTTAAATTTTAAAACATATTGAAGCAAAAATTAATGCCATGCCATTACTAAAGAATAAAGATACATAATTTTAAGGCATACTGATTTTTAAATAAATTAGGTGGTTTCTAAACTGGTAAGTTAGGTACTTTCTAAACTGGCTTTCAATTTCTGTTAGTTTCGTATCAAACATGTACCTACTCTGAAACTACATATAAAACGTTTACGGTTTACCTGATGCAAAGGAGATATAATATTATGAAGTTCATATTGAATTTGTTACATTCGCCTTGATTTAAACCGAATTATATAAATATAAAACTAGCCTCAACACTTAGGGATGATAAAATATTCTATCGAGATGTAAAATTCAATATCTTGAGCGCAAAGGCAAAGCGAGCAAGCAGGAAGGCAGGCCTCAGCTCAGCCACGCCAGTCGATAAATGCCTATTATTGCCTACACAGTGGCGTCGTCGCCATTCCGGCAGTCGGCGGTCAGAGCTCGAGTGAAGAGCCCGCACGTACTATTTTGAATAACTTTCGTATGGTGCAACGATGGCTGGTTTGAAGCATTGCGCGTATGACGGATGTTTAGCGAAACAAGGATTGGATAATTTGTCTTTCTTTTCATTACCTGTAGATGAGAAAAGGTACTGTACATACTCATTTGAACATTCAACTTGAACCCTAATTATATAAATATTTGGCCTTGGTGATAGGTTATTAAGAATTTATATATGTACCTAGGTAGTGAAATTATAAACAATCTGAATTTTTAGATGTTTTGGTTTCACTATCTGTTTATTTAATGCATAATAATTATAGTAATTGTATACCTACTGTGTTTTGAAAAGCCATATTTTTTAAGATAATAATTTAGTTAGAAGTTAGTAAACAATGAAGTTTTTTGTAAAACTACTGCAAAAAAGGTCATAAATGCAAACATTTAAAAAGTTTATTGGGTAAATTTTTGAGACGATGTGTACAACAACGTGTTTATACAGTGTGTCCAAAAGGGTAGTGACTATATTTTAAGGTCGGATTCTATTAACAATTTTATCGATAAAAACACCCCATATTGGGGGTGCTAACCTCACCCCCTCCAAGACAGAGCTGTTTAAAAAATTTTAGTCGAGTTTTTTGCCTTTGTCTATTAAAGTACCTAAATTACGAGTTCTAGACAACCTACAGACCTGATTTTTTTACTTTTCAATAGGTAATTAGATATTCTACTAAAATTAATACTAAAATAATCGATATTGAATTGTTTCGAATCAGTAATTAAATGACAAAGTTATAAAAAATACATTAATTTTAATGAAATTTTTGGTTTTCTTAAATTATTACAAAAACTAGCGGCTTGAGATATCATTTTTTTGTATTTTCTTAATAGGTTTTGAGTTTATCTACAAATTAGTGTTTAAATTTCTACTCTAAGTCAAGTATTTTAAAAGTTATTACAACTCGCATAGACCCCTTCGAAAGCGCACTGAGAAATTAAGTATAGCGAAGAAAATAAATGAAACGAAAATTTAAGTTTCATGATTGTTTTTAATAATAAGGTTAACAAGGAATTACAATTGAGCTGAGCACGATGTACCTACTCACACAATAAACTTTTTTCTACGAATAAGGTCAGCTACCTGCTCTGAGCGCTTGCGAAAGGGTCTAATGCGAGTTGTAATAACTTTTAAAATACTTGACTTAGAGTAGAAATTTAAACACTTATTTGTAGATAAACTCAAAACCTATCAAGAAAATACAAAAAAATGATATCTCAAGCAGCTAGTTTTTGTAATAATTTAAGAAAAACAAAAATTTCATTAAAATTAATGTATTTTTTATAACTTTGTCATTTAATTACTGATTCGAAACAATTCAATATTGATTATTTTAGTATTAATTTTAGTAGAATATCTAATTACCTATTGAAAAGTAAAAAAATCAGGTCTGTAGGATGTCTAGAACTCGTAATTTGGGTACTTTAATAGACAAAGGCAAAAAACTCGACTAAAATTTTTTAAACAGCTCTGTCTTGGAGGGGGTAAGGTTAGCACCCCCAATATGGGGTGTTTTTATCGATAAAATTGTTAATAGAATCCGACCTTAAAATATAGTCACTACCCTTTTGGACACACTGTATATCGGTCACTAATTACCAGTACCTACTCATAGGAGTAGTATGTATATAGATACATTACTACTCTAGTGATTTGGCCCGTGGAACACGTGGTATTACTTAGATTTTTAATAACTAGTAAAAATAAAAATTGTTTAAACTTTAACGTTTCTCTACTATGAAATCGAAGTTCAGCTACGCAGCAGAACACTTTATAGTAATTTGATTAATTTTTAAATACAGATAAGTATACTTTTAAAGAAAACTGTCTTTTCATATTTCAGACGAAAGCTATGGTTGGGAATCATCAACAGACCTGACCTTGACAGACCAGATGTAAAACCAAGAAGTTACGCAATCTGCTCTAGACATTTTGAACCATCTTCAATCCTGTTCGTACCCAAGCTAAAGGCGGATGCAATCCCATCAAGATCTGCTCAGGGAGTCCAAACTTGTGACCAATATACACAAACTACAAATCCTTCTACGCATACATTGATCACACCAAAAGTTGAGCCTGATTATTATTATTCCAGCTGTATACAAAGAGAATTTACACAAAAAGAGATTTACGGAGATCTGTGTAAAAGTACTCAAACTACAGTGGCTCTTGCTGACACATTAAACACGCCCTCGAAAAGAAAACTAACTCAACAGTTAGAAGAAATGCGCTTAAAAAAGTTGAAGATTCAGTCTGACTTTAGTAAATACAAAAAAGGAGTTCCGAAGAAAGATTCCAACAAAGAGAAGCGGTTTATAATTAAAACTGAAGATGAAGTTACAAAAAGATTTTGTAAACTGATTGAATGGCAAAATAAAATGAAGAAACATGCAAACGGAAACAGATTTGACATTGAATTTAAGTTATTCGCACTAAATTTGCATTTTGCTAGCCCGCAAACATATCGATGTTTGAAAACATTCCTACATCTGCCCAGTGAAACTACTTTAGCTCGATTTAAAATTACTATCTCTCCAAAGTTTAATGATCGCGTTATAAATTTTCTGTCGGCTAAATTAAAATCGTTACCGAAACCTGCTAAATATTGCACTTTATCTATATATGAAATGGATCTTAAGCGTCATCTTCATTACGATTCAAAACGAGATGAAATTATTGGCCTGCGTAACATAAATGGACAAGTGAGCGAAGAAGTTGCTTCACACGCCTGTATTTTGATGCTCCGTGGAATTTTTGTTAACTGGAATCAACCTATAGCTTACTCTTTCGTCACCAGTGCAAACAATTATAAAGAGTTTGAATCTTGGTTAGAACAAGTGATTTCAAAACTTTTTAACATTGGAATAGATATCAGAGCTATAATCTCTCATAAAGACTCTAATTTCAATAGATATGCTGAATATATCAAACAAATTACCTCGGAAAAACCGTATTACTTCATAAACGATAAGAAAATATATTGTATTTTTGATGTTCCTCATTTAATGAAAAGCATTCGTAATAACCTACTGGTCAACGATTTTAAAGTAGATGACAAAACAATTTCGTGGAAGTATGTACAGTATCTATATTGTCAAGATAAAGAAATGGAACTGCAAATGATTCCGAAGGTAACGGAAAAACATTTACATCCAAGTAACGTTGAGAAAAGGCGCGTTAAATACGCTGTACAAATATTTAGCTTATCTGTGTATGCAGCTTTCAACAAATTAATTTTGGACAGAATTTTGCCTGAATGTGCGAGAGCTACAGCTGATTTTATTAAGCAGTTGAACGATGTATTTGATGTTTTAAACTCAAGTAAAAAACAAGCAAAATACAAATATAAAAATTCCTTCTCTTTTAAAAACTATCAAGTAGACGCATTGAACGAGGCTCTAAAAACATTCAATAAAATTATTGAAACTACAGGAAACAACACAAGTGAAATTGAAACGTTTAAGAACATGACAATATCGATTCAATCCATTCTTATGCTAGCAACTGACTTAAAAAATGAAGGTTTCAAAAGTTTACATACCAGACGTTTGAATCAAGATTGTTTTGTAAAATTCTTTAACGCGATTAGACGGCAAGGAGAAACCTGTAGAAATCCTACACCTATCGAGTTCCAGAAATCTTTTTCCAAGTTATTTCTTAGTGATATGCTTAAGAATTCACGTGACTGTCAAGAGGATATAATATGTGACTTTCTGCAAAAGGGAAACACTTTTCATGAAGAAACGAATCAAACAGAAACTGATATTCCAACATCTTTGGTATCAATAATTGATACTGATTATCGTTTTGATGTTCCCAAAGAAGGCGCTTTAACTTATGTTTCTGGATTTCTACTATGTAAGTGTGCGAAAAAACACAGTTGCCCAACACTAGCCAGTGAATTGGAAAAAATACCAGACCTTAATACCTCTTCAATGTTCACCCACTTTAAAGAATACAACAAAGGTGCTTCTTTTTACGATGCGTTAAAAGTACCACCAGATACTTTCAATATTTACGTAATGAATTTAGAAGCCGCTTTCTTGGAACATTTTAAACCCAAAATGGAACGTCCGGGCAGCAAATTATACGAAATATTACATAAGGTACCATTTAATTTTCCATGCCCATGCTTTCCAAAAGATTATTTATTGAAATTATTTGTTAATTTCAAAATTTTTTCAATTTTAAGTTTTCATAATAAGGAATTTAGAGTAAGGCGCAAATAAATTTGATATTTTATTTACTACTGTTTTTTGTTTTTCGAATATGATTAGAGTATAGTAGATAGATAGCTAACATTGTTATTATTAAAAATATAAAATCAAATGAAGAATTTTGACAGATTGGAGTAAAACAAATATACTTGTACTTTCAATAAACTATTTACCTGCGTATTTGTTGCCAACTGTACCTAAACGACTTAAATTTCTCTAGAATTGCGATTATTATATCCGTGTATTACTTAATTATTAATAACATGTTAATTTAATAAAAAATACAATGGTATTTTATTGTTTTATTTATGCGATCCTAATAAATTTGGAAAATTATAGACTTCTTAACAGATTTTGTTATTTGGTTTATGAATAAATCGCGTTTAAAATCCGATCATCTTAATAAATTTTCATGATTTCAATCTACAAAAATTGATAATCATCTTAGTTTTTAAATTACAGTAGGTACCTACTACAAAATCTAATATTCACTGTATGCTACTACTTCTATATATGAGTCAACTACAATTATGCTTGAAGATGTTATTTGGACACGTTGACAGATAAATCTTTATTTTTACTGCATAGGCATAATTTAACATCACGACAAATAATACTTGTATCTATTTAAAGAACCAAGCACAAGTCATAAAAATATCATGACCTTTCCAGGTACAGAGAGCAAAAAAGCTCTCACTTTACTTGCATCTATGTATCCTTCCTTTGATAAATAATATACACACTGACAGAAGGAAAAAACCTGCATTAATGTTGTAGACTACATTGCATATTCAACAGGGCTAAACGGCACTGGCTTGCTTATAAAAAGCGCACTGTACAAGAATAAATTAATGTAAGGAGCGAGTTTAATTGAAGGAGCGTAACTTGACGTATCCGGCTGTTAAAGTTAACTAGGAACGTTTGTAGGTAACCTACATCGGTGTGGACAAAGCAGTCGAGGAGCTGTGCATTCTGTGCTTGGACCAGCATAGCACTATAATGGAGTTTTTTCTTGATACAGTTGTCGGATGATAGCAGACTCATTAATCTATTGTACATTCTTCAGCAGGAATTAGGAAACGAAGATTTTAACACATGGCATTAAATAGAGATAATGATTAATCGTATTAGTAATCTTTTATTTAAATTATATCATCGAAATAAAGTTAAAGAGAAGATTTAATACTATACATCTGTTATTTATCTTGCATTAACAGGTAAAAGGACTTTCATCCCATCAAAACTTACATTAGGATGTTATCTTTGAAACAGGGTACGTTCAGCCCACGTCCATAGAATTATTTGAAATAGTCGCAGGCGTTCACTATTGACAATAATGTTAAGTTTAACAGTGCACATTGTATGATCTATTATGCGAGTACGCTACGCTGAAATGAACCGAATGTACGGTATAATATAGAGGTGGTTTCCGCATGCATGACGCACATGCAAGGGAGCATGAAGATCTGCCGACAATAGAACGGATGTGCATTGTGCAAAAAGTGCAGTGTATTCTTTGTTAATATTGTTATTAATATAATTATTGAGAACAATTCTGTAGTATGCACGTCATGGTTGTTACTTGTATGACCCAGATGGGACTTGGACGGTCATTTCTGCAGCAGATAATTAATGCATTAAGAGCGAATTGTACTATTCCAGTATTCTGTAATATATTCTGCAGTATTCAGCAAATAACTAATCCTCAAAGATAACTCAATCCTCATAGTAATTAAGTCAAAGTTATAAAACAGTATTCAGAAGCACGAAGGGGCAAAATGTAGGTTCAAAATCGATGGCTTGCTTGTTCATGAGTAATCGAAAAACAAACTGACAGAACTCGATACACATAAATGCAATATCAAAGCACGTATGTGATATGTCCATCGTTTCCTGTGCAAGAATGCTGCCAGCCGCGGTTCTTGGAAATGCATTTATTTCTGCTCTCTTCTGAGAAACTCGTCTCAAATGCTGTTCTGTGAGATGAGACATCACCACAGATTATAATAATAGCTTTCAGGGCGGTTACCATGATGGCTTTGCAGTTTTATTTCCAGTGTGGGAAAGTGATGGCACTAGACGACCTATATAGCGCTGTCACTTTTCCACACTCGAAATATAATAATACTACCACAGTATTACAATATTATTTCCTACAGTAAGGAAACGCCTTTGATGTCGCGCGATGCCGCCGCCAGCGTAGGTACTTACGCTGCCACACGAAAATACGCTAGGGTTGCAACAAATGGGAAATAAAACAATTGTGATTATTAATATTATGATGAAATCATTTATTCATATGTACATTCAAAATAATTGCGATTATTAAATCTGATGTAATTATTTGTTCATAAATATATAATTACAGATATTGCACTGCTAAATATTATTTACGTGGACACTTTATTTTTGGATGATCTTAATTGTATATTATACTATTTAACTAAGTAATGCATTCGCATTGGGATGTACAATCTGATTAGGAAATAATGAGGACAACATATACATAGCTTTGATTTTAATTCAACAGATACAATTAATACAATCTTTCTGAAATATTGTTTCCTTCTGGGATTTCAATGTAGATTTACATCCGTAAACGGAACAGTTTTTGCGCGCCATAATAGAATATGTAAGTACCTATGTATAATAAAATTATTACACAAAAAATACGACTGCGTCGTCCTTTCGCGATAGTTAATGCAAACTCAGCGTGATTGCATTAAGCGGCCCGCGTCGCCCGACCTCCCGCCAGTTCCCCTCCGTTTCTCTGCACAAGTACATTCGTCGCCATACTGTAGGAAATATGGTAATACTGTGATACTACTATAAGATATCATGGTACGGGGACTGAAAAGCATCGTTTGCTAGATAAATATTATTTTCATATGCGAATTCTTCGATGAAAGTCGTAAATCGTGAGCATTGAATACTTATTTAAATGTAAATTATAATGATTTATTTTGATCAAGAAATGTCTACCTACTAGTTTTATACCAAACCAAACCTTCCGTACATATATTCAAATACAAACTCGTAATAATTTCACATAAACAATAAGTACCCATTCACTTCATGAACAACCAACACTGGTTATTATGATATTAATATTAAACACGTTATGCCTAGTTCGACCTATAATCCAACACCTACAAATAATTGCAGCCTAGCCTAGCTATTTACCGCCATTACATAATAGACACCTTGTAGATTATGAGCGTAATAACCGATTGTATATTTTATTCCCACGCCTTAAGATAATTTAAGGTTAAAGTTTAGGTTTCACTCGCATTGCTCCGCTCCTGTTGGTCTTAGCGTGATGATAGATAGCCTTCCTCGGTAAATGGGCTATCTAACACCGAAAGAATTTGACAAATCGGACCAGTAGTTCCTGAGATTAGCGCGTTCAAACAAACAAACTCTTCAGCTTTATAGTATTAATATAGTATAGATACAAGTTTGGAACTTAAATACCTAATGTGCAAACACAGAAAACACAAGTTCTAAAATAAATTAAATTGAACACGTCAAATATTATTTACTTTTTAAAACTTACATTATGATCCCTCACGTCATTTCAGTTATCTAGTCTAGTCATCTTGTAAGTAAATATCATAACATTGATCTATCTTCTACGTTGGAAAAGTAAGCAGACAGAAAGACAGACAGCTACATTACTGTATAAAAATTTAAAACTATTATATAATGACTTCCGTTGTCTGAATATGATGAGTCATTTCTCTCCGTCAATGCTTAGCTTTTATAAAGATATCTAAAATATAAAGCATACTTTTATAGTTTGTGTATCATCACATGAGATTGGTTAAACGGATCTGTAGAAATTAGTCTGAAAAACTAGTATTCAGTAACATCTGGTAAAATTTTTTCGTATTCAGAGAATAAGTATACCTTTTTAACCGACTTTTTCTTTAAACATATCAGGTTCTCAATTCGTAGCGTATGCATATTTTCGTTTCATTCTGCTAAACTTCTATGTACCTACATTGAAATACTGCATTTACAAAACCAACTAATTTGGATACACGTACGAAGTAATAAAATTTCTTTAGAGTATTGAAAGAAAATTTCAAACATACCCATATAATATGTGTATATTTAAATATAAGAGCATTTAATCGCATCTCTTTATGGCTGTAATAAAAATCTCACTCGGGTTTAAAACCGGTCCACCGATTAATGCTACTGCCTACATAAATACATTATCTTTATCGTTTTTCTCATTAACTTCGAAAGGCTAATCTGTATTATGTTAATACTTACTAATTCTAATGGTTTTTAAAACAATAATATTATTTTCAACAAAAATTTAAAATATACTTCTAAAAACTGTACATGACCGCGCTACGTAGAATAATTTTATACCTGAGTCATGGCTGATTTGAATGACAAACATTATCCAAATGTGTTCAGCAGTAACAAACATACAAATGCAGTAAGCATAGTAGTTCTTTTGTTATATTCTATTATCTATACAACGTACCTTTATCTTGTTTTATACTGATCTGCGTCACCCAAAAACTACTGAGCTATTTTTAATGAAGATCATTAAATATGAAATGGAAATAGCCAGCGAGTTGAGTATAGTTTAATGCCCATAAATAATGATGACTAGAAAAATCGAGTTTTTTAATGTCTACTTATCTACCGCGGTTCTTACAATACTTAAATATTTTTATATAATCTTATAGGTACCACACCTAAATCTTTTCTTTTAGATTTCGAAGATGTGTATTGTGTATGTTGGTAAGTGTATAATCATCATTTAAAAGTAAAATAAATTAAAGTTTATTACTCAATATTAAATAACGTATGAGAACCTTCAACCTACTTTGAATTCTAGTTTAAATGATTTTACTTTATATAGGTAGGTAGGTAACTAATAAGTTACATGCAAATCCGTTATTTTCATTATCAGTTATGTATTAAATATTAATACTTAAGATGAACTTCCTACTCGTATTTTAGAACAAAACTGAACTTTGTACCTAGGCTAGTAAATAAATAAATAAAAATAGTTTTATTACGTATCGCTGGGGTCGGCCAACGATAAACCATTATCAGTTATCATTATCACGTAAATAGTTCCCCGATTCGCGATAACAAATAATAATTCGTTCAGATTTATATTTCGACTCTGTCACAATCGTAAAGCAAACACAGGTCGGTCGAGTCTTCGCAAAATGCGAAAAGGTTTAAAGTTTTTAAGTCGGGCACAGTCTCCTATACTGTGCCCCAATCTACAAATATTTTTATTCCCAAACAGGGCGATTCGTCCTCCCAGTAACCCACCCGTATTAGCGGGCGGCGCCAGACACCTGCTGCAGAGGGCGAATCGTCCTGAACAGCATCCCCCACGCAGCCTCCTAACGGAGGCCGCGTGTGTGAAGACCCTTGCTGCTGCAATCGTAAATCCCAAGTAAAAAGTTCTAGTCGTATAAAACAATATAGCTAGGATATCTCAAAGCACAAAACATAAGTCCCCATAAGCCAGTTGAACTCCAAAAAAACGAATCGAATATGAAAAGACAATTCTGAATATAGATTTAACCTTGATTGTTGAGTAGGGCACGACACACGTGCCCCAGACGAACAACAAAAACGCAATTGAGCTGTAGAGTGTAGTACAGATTGCTGCGATTACGTGCAGGAAGGACGGCTCGACCCGTTCATATCTAAAAATCGCCCGCAATTAGCCTATAATAAACAAACTCGCGCAATTTAGCAAAGTGAAGGCGCGACGTTGCCGCACCGTGCCGGCCGGCGGCGCGGCAACCTCGCATAGCGGTACCGGCCGGTCGGTGTGGCAAAAGTGCGACGCGACGTTGCCGCACCGCCCCACATCAATATCTTGTACCCACGCGATGTATTTTGGGTTTACATACCGCACGGAATGATTACATACAAAAGTTATGTTTTTGACTTGAGACTAAACTTTCCGAACAAATAATTATTGTTTCGTTCTTGAGAAATGACATTCGAGGGATCCGTTGCCATGCAATTTTTGATAACTCAAATCGCCAGTTGTTTTTCATCGATCTTTAAGTTTTTCGAGGTACCACAAAAAATTGTTATTTCATCGTGTATCGTATTTTAAATTTTTCCTTCTTATATCCCCGTATAAATAATTGATGTTCAACCTTTTTGAACCTAACTGCAATTCATCACCCACACGACGAAATCTCACGCACACACACGCAATAAATAACACTAGAACCCATAATAATTAAAGTAATTACATGTCTACGAATATTTTGATTTATGCGACTACAAATCACGCGTGTGGTATCGACGTTCGATCATTATTGTTTCATGTATTACTTACTAGCCAAATGTTTAGGAATTAGGATATACCATGTATATGTACAGAATATCAGCGTCGGGGTTTTTCAATCCCGACATTCATGCTGAGCCAAGGCCTGTTTGTAGAACACTGTGCACATTAAATGTATCCGTTTCTTTTAATATACCTACTGTGTGTTTTGTTTCTGTTAATTGATTTTATGTTTTGTGTTTATATTATGTACCTATTTTTTTGTGTTCTATGAATAAACGAGTTATCTATCTATCTATACCAGATATCCACTGTCAAATCGCTTTGATGATTAGTCGCGACATTACAATTAAAATTATTCTTGGAATAGGTACATACAGCATAAATACTTGAGAATCGAAATACATATACCTATAGGTCCAAAATTGTTTTATTAAACGCAATTTTCAGGCTATTTAAAGTTTTATAGTAGGTAATAAATAAATTTAAAAAACAAGAATATCAAATATTAAGTTACGATAATACGTACATTCCTTACCGCGAGATATAACATCTTTATCCGCGTCCTAAAATACATAAACTCGAAAATAACCGAATAAATTAGAAAATACCAAAATAAATAATATCGAGAGTTGAGACACTTTGAAATCTAGGCTACCTAATTATATCAGAATACAGACGACCTTTTATCGAGCGGGTATCAATTTAGTAACCGAACCGGTTAAGCTATTAGTAGTCTGCTAGTCTAGCCCTAAACCTGTATTATAATTAGATAAAATGGATAACTAACATTTGTTTAGATAACGCTAACGAGTGCAGTAAAATATTCTTGACTAATAATTACATGAGATAAACATAGTGTTATTCACTATGATGCTTTATAAATAAATAATCATTAATGCAACCTTTTTACACGATACAAATGTCTATGGAATAAAAAACAAAAACTCAAACATGGAACGTTGCAATTGACAACGTCACGGATACGTGTCGACAGTGCGACGCGACGTAAAATAAGCAGGGAAACATCGTTGCAACAGTGAAAACAATTCAATAATAATCAGCTGACATAATTCCGACGCGACAGTCGCAGCGCCCGCCAATCAGCGACAGGCGCGCGACGGGGCGCGCGTCAGTCCGGCCGCGACTGTAGCGCTGGGCGCGCGTCTTTTCGTCGCAGAGTCGCATATCATGAACGGCGAGTACTCTTTCAACCCGGTGCGGCTCATTGAAGAGGTGAAGAAGCGGCCGGGGTTGTACCAGAGCCACCACACACTCGACCGGGACGAGAAGCTGGTGCTTTGGAAGGAGATAGGTGCGGCACTATTCCCCAATTGGGACTCCTTCGACAAGGCCACCGCGTACGACCGAGGTGCGTTTTTTATGACGTAGATTGAACGCATTACGACACCACGTGTTGTTTTGTTGATTAACGCGTCCTATAAACCCTATGCTATTTTGTAATACTGTTGTAAGTTGTTTTGGTAATGCATTAGTATCTTTTTCAATAATATGAGTAGGTATTTTAAACATTTTTACTTGAAACAGGTTTAATACTACCTGATAGATAATATATTAAAAAGACTTATTACTTGTAATAACAACGTTAACATAATTTAATAGCCTTTCATTGAATTTAAAGGCACTTATATCTCCTAGCCGATACTTTTACGCATCATTTGTATTCCACTGAGTTATTTATATTGCCAACAGTACTGCAGTTACAAAAGAAATGGAGGTCACTGCGCGACGCTTACAACCGGGAACTGCGCTCAAGGAGGTCGGGGGTTCGAATCCACCGGCGGGTGTATATGTATTTCAAACGTATGAGTTTCCTGGGAGGTTTCGACGGAGATGTCAGCGATGAGACTGAGTGAGATTTTTTTATTACGTACTAGCGATCCGCCCCGGCTTCGCCCGTGGTACATGATTACTTTTTATCTCCATAAGAACAATCCTCATACTTCAATGAATATGTATTATAAAAAAAATTAACGAAATCGGTTCAGCCGTTCTCGAGTTTTGCGCTTAGCAACACATTTAGCGATTCATTGAACAACGGGCCAAAATACAAAAAAATAGCATAAGAAAATTGACACACATAATATAGGAAAACTATGTATGTACTAGGGCAGATAGTCGTGACTACCGGCCTACACATGAGAGGATGGTATATTAAGTTAACAGGGAAAGCGTAAGTACTAATTAGTAATGAGTACCATTATTTCTAGCTAATTACACTAACCGTGTTTAGACGTCTAACTTAAGCGGAGAGTAAATTAACTTAGTTGTTACTTAATTCGCGGATAAATTATTATAGTCTCGGAGATATCAGTAGGTAAATATATATATTAGTTAATTACTTAATTAAATATTATTCGCAAATGATGGGATCAGAATATTTCTCATTAGATTAAATTATCGTTCGTAATAAATAATCATTTTCTTGAATCTTAATTTAACTGTAATTATATTATACAGCCATTATAAATTGTAACATAACCTTAACTAATAATACCTTATCATTGTCACAGCGAGCCAGAAGACATAACACGAGAAGAAATCATCATGGACGACGCAGACGAAGACACGCCCAAAATAGAGCCAGCGGATACCCCAGTAGTGATACCAACCCCAAAAACGCGCAAACGGCGCCGCGTGAAAAAGCCTAGCTCAGAATTCGCGCCTACAGAAGAAGTAGAAATGCCCATATTTCCTCTAGAAATGTCAGAAGACGGTGACAGCGATAGGTTATTTTTATTATCGTTTTTGCCAGAGATGAAACAATTCCCTCTAGACATTAAGATGTGGGTCAGAGCACAGATTGCTAACATTATGCAGGAGGCTGTGACTACGCATTTTAATAAACTCGAAGCTGGGACCTCGCATGACAGGCGGTTCCAGGTTAAAAGACAGAATAGAGATAGTTTTGACTAGTCTAAGTTGTTGATTAGTGTGTAAGGTTTAATAAAGTTGTTTTTTATACTTGGTGTATTATTTTTGACTATCCCTATAATATGTGGATTAATTCATCATTTACCTATACATATAAGATTACATTTTAGGTTCTTAACAGATCTAGTTTGAAATTTTACTTACCTTACATAATATTTCGTTACGTTTGTGAAATTAGGATATACTTAACCTCATGGTAACTTTTAAATTTACAGTCGTACCCATGTCGTACCTACCTATTATGTATACGTATTTTTATGACTAAATTCGTGTCCAATTCATAGAATTTGATAGTAGGATTAAAGTATTTGCTATGATAATATAAATGGAAATTATGAGAAATATTTAACTAATTCGTTTACCTGTCGCCTTTATATACCTGAAACAAACGAAATATTTAATATGGATAATCATACATTATTTATTACATCAGACAAAAACTAAATTTTGTAAACTTAGTACCTATAGGCGTATATATTATGTTTATAAGTATTTCGACGAACAATAGTTAAATTAAATCTTCCACAGAATAATAAAACAAACAACAGAAAAATATCACAATGTTTAATGTTAAATAATATAATATTTAAGACTCATTCATCAAAATAGAATTATACAAAATAGTTGGAAACTTAACAAAGCCTGAACGCCTATTCTATTCAAGGAATAAACCCCTTTTATAAACTTTCTCTATTATTTTAAACTTCTACCTGAACGAGGATTAAGTGCATTTTTATACTTTGGAATATTCTCTAAATGAGTTTCGTTTAAAACATGTGAAGACTTGATATTGTTTTTGTGTTTATATAATTTAATCAAACATCTGGATATAAATAACAAAAGTAAAACAATGTTTGTTAAATACCGGTCTTTTACACTAAAACGGAGCAACTTTGCGTTTTTGTGATTCAGATTACAATTTTATCTTAGTTCATTAATTTTACATAGAAGAGATAGAAGTAGCCTACTGCTTATATATTAATATTAATAATTATTATTAAGTATTATTATTATGTATATTAATATTAATAATTATTATTAAGTAAATGTTACTACTTGTTCTATTGAATTTGAATACTGAAACGCAGTCCGCAAAACGCAGACCGCTGAAGCGACGTTGCCAGCCCGGCTAACTGGAATGCGGAGTCGTACCGCTCGCGCTGCGTTCATTTCAAGTCAGCGGTTCGTGTGCGATCGACGCGCGTTTTACAAACGAAGTCTTCGTAAATGCAAGCGCTTTATTATTATTAATTCCGAAATGTCGACAAATTCGATAGACGCTGAATTATTCATCGCTGAAGTATCAAAACAGCCAGCTATATGGGATTTGACTAGCGATGAAAACAAGCTGAGAAGGTACAAGGATAAAGCATGGACGGAAATCGCAAGAGTATTCATAATAAACTTTGATGAATTGCCAGATTCTAAGCAGTTAGATATTTGTAAGTATTTAAAAAGATTATTTAGTTATATAAATATTTGTCTTTCATTATTATACAATATTGTACTTTTTTGTTACGGTTTACAATTTACATTGATATAATGTTTGAACGGTTTATGGATATCATAATTTAACACTTTTTACATTACTAATTATTTATTATGTTATCTTCAAAGATAATGTCATCCGGACACTGTATGTATATCAATGTACTAAATTGTTTCAGTTCAAAAATTACAAGGCAAATGGAGAAACCTACGTGACAACTATGTGCGTTCGTTGCGAAAAAAAGACTCACGATACGCACACACTGAAAGGATGTCCTTCCTCGACGTGGTGTACCAGCACCGACCGACGAGAAGCATGGACAGGAATCGTTCTCAGAAACGCAGAATGAACCGTATTAATGTAAAAGAGGATTCTTCGTCGAACGACGAGCAAGGCCCATCAACTACGATTGAAGACAGACTTGATGAATCGAGTTCAAGCAATCTAGGTGCCGATACTATAATGATTAAAGCGGAATCATCTAGTGAAGATGATGATCCATCTATTATTGAAAATTTTAAACGAAAGAGAAGATTGAAGGAAAATCGCGTCGAGTTTTTAGAAATACCGAAAGAAGAGGAAGTCCGGGTTACGTCAACCAATGTTCCGGATGAGGACAAATTATTCTTTAACTCTCTTTTACCGGTAGTGCACGAATTTAATCTAGATCAAAAATTAGAATTTCGCACGCAAATTTTGCATTTATTAAAAAGAATACGTTCTAATCCATTATAATAAATAGATGAATATACTTTTAATATTTTCATTGTGAAACCCTATTAGGTATAATTATGTAATAATAGACGTAAAGCAAAAAACGCAACGAAATAATATCGCAAAAGATAAGTCGATAAACACGCATGGAAATGTAATCGTCGATAAAGTCAAGTGATTATTAAAAAAAAACAGTATTGTTTTTATATCTGATTAAATAATTGTTGAATATATTTGCTTTTTAATTTTTATTATGATAATAAATCTTAAGTTCACCTAACTCATTGATAATACTTTTCATTAGCATATAACCTATAAATAGTCAAGGTTCAACCTATATGGCACGTTTTAAATTACAAGGCAGATGTTCGACAATGTTAACAATCCATATACGATATACCACGAAATATTTGTAGCAGTATGTACTTAAAAACGCCAGGTCGACGAAAACATCTGACGCTCAATTATCTACGCAAGTCGCAACCTACATCAGCGCTGTACGCAGAACGACAGACAGCAACAAGTCATAATAAAGCGCGGTGCGGCAACGCGGGGAAAGTCGAGTCGGTGCGGCAACGTCGCGATCGATACAGCTGGGTCGCTCGCCCGCCTGACCCTTCCGATACCAGAGAATTTATTTTATACATTTTACCTACAAATTCACTTGAATGATTTCGTTCTTTGATTTTCGGTTGGGTCCTATATTTGATAAGATATTTATTTTAGGAATTTGATAATGTTTTCTTACATTAAAATTCAAAACTAAATGCAAGTTAGTATTAAAAATTGAAAGATAATAACGTACGTATACTTACATTTCATACATTCCTTATTGGAGTAAAAAATATCGTCATTCGTCGACATACCTACTAAACCAAAGTATGTACAACGCAGTTGAAATAAAAACAATCTATAAATTATCTCGAAACATGCGCTGATAAGACAATAATTATAACAGTAATTATGAAGTCATTTATTATTAGGAGAAGGCAAAACAAATAATTGAAGTACCTAATGCGTCTTATTTATGAATAGATTTCCTTGAAAAGAATGATGTTTTTTCCCCTGGGAAAGAAAGAGAAAAATAACACTACAAAGTCTCTGTTTTTTTTTTTAGTAAATGTTAATTGTCAATAATTAATTTATAATACACAACTATAAGTATCTAGCTATTACTTGAAGAAATTACTAAGATTCCTACTTTGATATTTTATAACGCAGTTTACGAAGTACCTATGACTAAAAATACATAGTAGGTAGGTATGTAATTACATTTCAAAACAATTAAGATTGTATCTGTTATATTATATTATTTTTAAAAACTTTCAATATACAATAAAGAATCGTACCAAAAACACAAATATTATCACGATATTTTCGTAACTAAAAGGTTTAGACTAAAGTGAATAGGACCGCAAACCATCCAGATAGATGCGAACTAAGCTCAATATCTATAACTAGCGACCCGCCCGCTTATACTAAAACCTTCCTCTTGAATAACTCTTATCTTTAAAAAAAATCGCATTAAAATCCGTTGCGTAGTTTTAAAAATTTAAGCATACATAGGGACACAGGGACAGAGAAAGCGACTTTGTTTTATACTATGTAGTGATATATATTTTTATATCTATATTTTGTGCTATATCCACGCACGTGGCGCATCGCGACATTCAGAGAATGTGGGTTAAATATTTTAATGGACATTGTGCAATATATTGTCGGAGAAAAGTTATTTCTAGGTCAGGCTCTGTAAAGAAATGTTCTGCCATTTGTGACATAGTTGTACACGTTTAAAGGAAGAATTGTTGAAATATTTCCAATAGATCGAGTAGATTAAGCGTACCTATTGAACTGAAATGAATATTATTTACACACGCTTTTCCTCGTGTATATAGTTAGACAAATTCTATGAATCATACGCAGTACATACGCATTTAATCTTGAAAGAAACAGAGTTTCAGAACCATCTAGAAATTATATGAAATTGGTTAGATTGACGTGCCTAATATCATTGATTTGTTACTTATGTATAGGAACATGTATGTATAATTCGTAGTGTATGATTATATTATAATCATTTAAAAACACTGTCGCATAGATTTAAAGTCCCCAACTATACAAAAACACCAAAAACACAATCGAGAACCTGTTAGAAACCCATTACAAAACGTTGCGAAAGCCAGGCCACCTACACAGTTTTTCAGTCTAGAAAGCCCGGTCTGTAACCCTGAATGTATAACCTGTGGAACTGGTCCGGAGATCTTGCGGTTAATGATAATAGTGGACTCATAACTTTGTATGGCCAGCTTATGGGGTACCTATATGCTTTCTATTGTCGACTTGGACGTGTATGGATGACTATTTTTCTTTATTGTGTAAATTACTTTAACATAAGAATACATAAAAAATATTATTATAAAAGCAATTTACTCGATATCACACTACGAAACCAATGAACTAATATGTCATTAATAGATCGTCAGATAAAAATATCACGCATAAAATTATCGGCTGAGCAATATTCCACTAATTTTAAAGGTGAAATAAAATAAAATAAAAATTTATATACCAATCGTTATGATATAAAACAATAGTTTCTACATTATAAGGAAGTACGTACATAAGTACACTAAGAACAAAAACAAAACAGCCTTACTAATCCAGTCAGTAGGTATTTATGCTCTACAAAAGGTGGCGTAGAAAATGTTTTGAAACGATATTGTTTAGGTATGAAAGGTTAATAAAAATCCAAGTTCTCGACCTTGACGGACCCAGGCGCTAGCCGCCATCTTGAATTAAAGGTGCTAAAATTAGGTATATTTTAAATAACTTCTTTAACGTAAAGTCATCAATAAAAAGTAAATTTAATCTTGTTTCTTTGCCGTCAACAAAGGACGCTGCACGGTATCATGCGTTTAGGACATACCACCAAGTCCAAAAATGGTATGGAATTGAAAAAAATCCAGAAGACTGGGGCTGGAGATATGACACCAATAGGCTCACTCCAATAACAACGACAGAGAAAGCAGCACCTCAGACGCTTTTAAGTGTAATTTCTTGCCACTGTAAAAAAGGATGCAGCAAAGCATGTAGTTGCAGAAAAGCTGGATTAAAATGCTCTATTGTTTGTGGATTCTGTAGTGGTCAGCTGTGTGAAAATGCAATAGAGATTCAGATAGATAACGAAGACTGTGATGACGACGAAATTTCATGGTTGGAAACTAAAAATACAGACAATGAAACAGAAAATTTCAGCGACGATAATGACGAAGCCACCATTAACCAGCCTGGGCCATCAAAAAGAATTAAAAAATGATAGCTGTTCAATTTTTAAACAAAATTAAAATTATATGATTTCTGTAAATATTATTATTTCCGTCGCTTGTAACTTTTTATCTTTAAGACTTACAGAATAATCATGTATGCAAAAAATGTAGGTAATTTTGTCTTCTTCGAACCCCTCATAGACACTTTTGTGATTTAGTAAACAATTGAGAAGTTATTTAAAATATACCTGCACATATAAATATATGGCGGCTAGCGCCTGGGTCCGTCAAGGTCGAGAACTTGGATTTTTATTAACCTTTCATACCTAAACAATATTGTTTCAAAACATTTTCTACGCCACCTTTTGTAGAGCAGAGGCTTTTACATTTCCCCACAGACTGGACTATACGGTTTGTTCGTAACAGCTAAAACACCAGGTAATATAATCATCAATAACATTTATGAAGAAAACAGAACTTTAGCGATAAAGAAATTAGAATGTCTAATAGTTATGATCGTAAACATCGAGCAACAAACTGAGATATAAATTTTTAAATAGACATGTTTACGCTATAAGTTATAACTTTTGAGCAAGATAAATATTTGTTTGCGAAATATGAAAACATGTCATTAATCAGAAATAGGCAAGTTGATAGCAAGGTATGATAATAATAAAGGTATGGCAATGATGCTCAGATAAAGCGTGAATAATAATAGCGTATGCATTAAAAGTAATCTAAATGAATGGACTAAATATAACGAAAAGCGATCTGTAACCTTGAGGGGTGCCACGTGGGTCGGTCGATACCGCGCGGACGGCAGCCGAGAGCAAGTCTAGGAATGTGGATCAAAACCTACTTAATACAGACGATGTAAACAGAAATGTACGTTTTTGTGTTTATAATAAATCCGGGCTAATATATTTTCACATGTTACTTGATATTGATTGTTGAAGGGTTTATATATTAGGTTGTGAATTAAAATGAGTGTTTAAATTCTACAAATAGATTACTTACACAGTATAAGAAAACATAGAAAGATATAGATTAAGTTTTTGTATAAAGTATCTTCATTTACCCCATCGTCTCTAGTTACATTACACTTTTTCAATTAAACAGATAAGAAGAGATTTAAACAGTAAGGAAAAAGTTAAAAAGACTAAAGAATACCGTATAGAGGTATCGTCAGGCAGTAACTAACGATAATTATAAGCACATTATATCTCCAGTACAGAGTTTTATGATTCTAGTAAAACTTGATTCTCGTAAAATATCGAGTTGATGTGAAATGGAGAAGCGAGGCACTTAGCGTATCAATCAAACTGTATAAATAAGAAGAAAATTTTCCACTTAGGTTAACTATTTATAGGGTTTAAACTCGGTTTTAACTTTCTAACTCGGCGTAACTTTTTAAATATGAAGTAAACAATAGTCAAAAACTTGAAAGAAATTGTATGTAGGTCGTAGGACTATTATAAAGTATAAATAATTTTTATATTAAATGTTCAAAAAATTCCGATCAATCCCTGTAGGTAGTATGTAACTTGTAGTTCACTATATATCAGAACTATCGTTCGTGTTTGGATTCCATCAAATAAATATAGTAAATTACCATCAAACGAACGTGACGTTATTTTATAAATATAAAATTGACCTTCATATTATAAAGCATTAATGTTCACACAACAGCATGAAAATTGGATTAGCCACGTAAGTTAATTAGAGTAAGGGCAACATAAACTTTTAATTACATATATAAAAAAGTTTAAGAAAACTCCGTTTGCGAACTGAAATGGGAAATTGGAGTGTTCGTGACCATAAAAGAAAGTGCCGTCAGTAAAAAGGGTGCGATAGCAAGAAATTGAAGTTTCAACTTTGAATTTCCCGAGCTCGAAACTTTTGTGATAGATATCTTGTGAAACGGAGTTACGTGGTTTTGTGACATATAAATGCGAGTATATATGTATTGTACGAATATTCAACAATTTCTTTGTTTTATATATACCTAAGTATTACACTCATATTGTTTAAATATATTAGAAAATTAGATACAACTAAGTAAATTAATGGAATTATTTTTCATGTATAGAAGGTATGTTTATACCACTAGACCACTGACGACTGAATACCCGGACACTCCATACAAAATTATCGTTTTGACAGTCACACTGCAACTGTAGAGTGTGCAAATGTGTGTGTTAACGCTTTAGGGTTCGCACATTAATTGTGACTAGCGTAAAGAAAATCGCGTTTTTCTGATGAAATACATCCGTAAACAGCACAATATCTAACCATTTTCTACGAAAAACGATATTCGCAAATCCAAAATAATAAAATTACTTTAAGTCAATTTGATTAATGTTGTCAATCTTCGTTGCGTATCGTCCTTGTAGAAAAATGCGGACCATTTATAGCCTGATCGTGTGGGGTGAGGTAAGTGTTTAATTTTGGCGGGAGGCGGAGAGTATCCGTTCTGTAGCGTTTAGCTACTGTATTATGTATTCTGTGCTAACGTCACGGCCACTCACCCCCTCCCTCTAAAAGTTAACACCTCATCCCGCTGCCCGCACCGCGCACGATCACACGTCAGTTGGCTTGCTCTTACCGCAGGGAAGACACGTGCGAAGTTTACGCTTGACAACATTAATCAAATTGTATACTTATTATTTTTGATTAGTGAAAATCGATTTTCGTTTGTAAAAAAAATAATTGCAAGAAAATGGTTAGATTTTGTGCTGTTTACGGGTGTTTTACAGCAGACAAATATGATGCAAACAGAAGATTTTTTACTTTTCCAAGTGACGAGGCAATGTAAGTCAATTAATATCTCACTTAATTTCTAAGGTACAATATACGTATTAAGCATAGATTTGAACTGTTTATGTAATCTACTTCAATAATTTACATTTGGCAAATATTTTCCAGGTGTTTGCTGTGGCTACGAGTTGTTGGTCGCTGGGATTTGGCAGAAAAACCCATCGCAACACTTTCCAAAAGTTATTATGTGTGCGATCTGCATTTTAAATCTACAGACCATAATATTAAAAAATTAAAAAGGAGCGCAGTCCCATCATTTAATTTGCCAGATTTGTCTGGAGCAAAAAATCCAGAAAAATCCATCCAAACCGAAGAAAAAGAAACCAACGAAGCTTCCACACAGACAGATTCGAAAATTTCGCGTATTTCACATGCTGAAAAAAGTACCCAAACAAACAAAAAACATTTACTTAGCAAAAACTCTCGAAAAATGAAGTTACAAAAAGACTTACGAAAACAATGCAAAAAGCGGAAAGTTTTTGAAAATCAGTTGGAGTGTGTAACTTCTGGTCAAAATGACGACTCGTAAAACTTGTGCAACTAAAAAATATTTAGTAATTATGTAACCTTTATGTAACATAATAAACTTACTAGATTTGCAACGCAAACTAAAACGAAAGATTTCGTTTTGTCAACAATACGTAAATACTAAATACGATTTAATAAAAGATCTTTCAAGGATAAGTCATATCGACATAAAATATATTTTAGTGTGAGTAATTTATAGTTATCCTGTATTATAAGTATAATTATAATATATTATGGTTTGAAAATAAATACATTTTTTATTTCAATTGTGTGGTTTACTAAACTATTAATAAAATTGATTAAAAAATAAATAAATTCACAATTACAATTCATTCATTGACTTTTTCGTGTCAATGGTTCATTTTAAATATTTTATCTGCTCAGAAATTATTTCTTAAAATACTTTTCATAGGGATTGATTTAAGAATACAGGTGAATTTTCGGTAAAAATTATTGAAACTGTCTGTCAAAACCTCAGAGTAGTAAACTATAGAGGGCGGGTCACATCTTTCAGTTGTGCCAATCGTAAGCAGACATAGTATAAAACAAAGTCGCTTTCTCTGTCCCTATGTCCCTTTGTATGCTTAAATCTTTAAAACTACGCAACGGATTTGGATGCGGTTTTTTGAAGTGAAAACTTCTTTAGCGGCGTTGGGTATAAAATCTTAAACTCGCGTCAGGACACGTGGCCTGATCGAAAAAGCGTAAGACGGATTTTTTTTTTTAGCCCTTATATTCCATGCGTAAGACGGATACCATTCCAAAATATCAAACATGCTGAACGTTAATAATCAAGTTTTCACTTCTGCCGGCACTCCCGGAGTGCAATCCGTCTTTTTTTTAATAGATAGAGTGATTTAAGAGGAAGGTTTTAGTATATAATTTATTGGGTTTTAGACAAAGCGGGCGAAGCCGCGGGCGGTAAGCTAGTTATGAATAATTTGTAACATATGGATTACTCTAATACTTAAACAATTATAACGTATATTATAACTATAAATAAGATTAAAATAATCCCATAAATCCCATAAAAAGGCTTATTTTATTTAAAACTTGATGTTTCGTTACCATATTATTACATTTGTGTATTAGATTCTGCATTCTTATCTGTTCAAACTTCAAAATAATGTTGCATAGCACGTATCAAATGTACAAATGTATGGCGGTTGGTGAAATATGTGTTCTTGCAGACTTGTAAAAATGTCTTTACCAAGAAACAGCTTCATGTTATTTATCGTATGTATGTATAGAAACAAGTTTAGAAATTACGTTGAAAAAATATCGTATCCAATAACCCCAAAAGAACAACATTATGTCACTATGAAGAGAAAATGGCCGGCAACAGCGTATGATGCTCTCCCGTCCCGCGTCTCTCGAAACACCCTTTCAAGACCCTTCAAAATTTTCAGAAATAATTAAATTATGAATGAAATACTATTTACCGATGAAAAGTAATGTTACTTTTTCTTTTACTTTGGTAACAGGAATCATTTTTTTTATAAAAACAAATAAAATATTTCTCGTTGACTTAAGAACATAGTAGTGACACGCGCTCTATAGCTTTATATATACTCTAAGCTCAAAACGATAATTTTGTATGGAGTGTCCGGGGTGTGACTAAACGCTTAACATAACGGATATCGGCGACACGACCGCAACGTCTTAATTCAACGGTTGCTTATAGTTTATACTTTATATGGTTTTAAACTGAGGATGCATTTATTCCAAAGATTAATCGAAGCAAAGCATTTAGCACACTGGTATTTCAATACATCCTTTATAGTATATATGATCGTGAGAATTGATAATTACAGACATTACAGGTACAAGTCGCTTGATCCTTGAACATCGCAGCATCCATCCATCATCCTTTAGTGATTGATGGAACAATCACCATATAA
Organism: Colias behrii; assembly: GCA_029959065.1. NCBI lineage: Eukaryota > Metazoa > Arthropoda > Insecta > Lepidoptera > Pieridae > Colias > Colias behrii. Next base: position 1,543,705 of record JARWMC010000017.1, on the reverse strand, counting down.
ATTGTTAATTTTATTGCCATACCTACGAGCTTCGCTTGTAATCAAAGGATAAACCGAATTTGTTGATCTGTGATTCTAGTTTATTAGATTTAAGAGTAAATTTAATAAGGTAAATATGGTTAGTACTAAGCATTGAACGACTAAAACTATTTTTCTAATTGCTAGTTAGTAGTTACTATCTGGATTCAGATTTCTGATAAAAAATTCTATAAAAAATCTCCGTACATACCTAATACTTATTTTTTCTAAACTTTGTTATCAGGTATCATATTATAAAAATGCCAATAATACTCTTGATATTGTTCTAAGTATCATACAAGGGTTTCACTTGGAATTGCATTACTTAACAATGAGTTTTAGTTAACGGTAGATACAGTATAGCTCAGAGACCACAATACCAAACTTATCACATTTCTTTGAATGGAATGTTAATTCGTATAGCAGATAAGATAAGAAAACAAACATTATTATTTATAGCTCGACCGCATCCGCTGTACCGCGCCTTAGATATGTGCGGTGAGGCGGGGCCGGGTAAGAGCACGAGTTCACACGAGATTCACATTGTTGGACGGGTCTTACGATACATTTGACAGTTTTAATGTACAACTGCTGTGTAAAGCCTAAAATTATAAAAAATCCCTGCTTAACATTTTTGGCTTCATACGCCACTCGTACGTTTTAAATTTAATCGTATATTTATTAAATAAGTACCTATATGTAAATAATTTTATTTAATTAATTTCTTTCATAGTATTTGCGAAACCTGTGCACGACGATAGATAAATAACAGTAGTAGAATAACAACATTTTGAAATTGAATAACATTGAAGCGAACTGGGCGACCAGTGATATGGGTACAACACGATTGAGGTGTTGGCGGTGTGCTTACAATGGGTGCGAATGAAAACTAAACCGATAATTTAAATAAAATTTTATTAAAAAAAAAAAAAATGTTGTGTGGTTTTATGAAACCACGGTAAAAGTGAAACTGTTCGAACGGTTCCGAACATTGCTTTGTGTAGCGCATGTCGCGTGTCGGTCGGCTGCCGAGTAGGTATACCTACTCGGCAGCCGCGATACACGCGACATGCGCTACACAGACCAAAGAGTTTGAGACGATGTAATAAAAGTTTCACTTTAAAAAGAAATGTATATATTTAAAGTTATTCTGACATAGATTCTGTTTCATCATCCGTTTCGCCATCGGAACTGGAGTCGGAGTCGTTCTGCAAATATATTATGAAAGGTTCGATAATATCATCGAATCTACTATTACGATCCCAGTAAGTATTTTCAATTTTTTGGACATGATCATCACATCTCTGCCATTTTTCTGCAGTGAACTCCGAAAACAATTTGGTCAATATGCTTATTTTTTCATCTAGTGAAGAATTAATATGGTTTTGAGCTATGTTGTTTTTAATATCAGCCCAAACCAACTCAATGGGATTTAAATCGGGACAGTACGGCGGTAAACGGAGAACAGTATGGCCATGGGCTTTCAGCAGTTCGTCAATTCTGTACACAGGTTCTTTTTTTGTATCCTTGATAAGAAGTTGCAGTTGAGCTTTACTCATAGTTTCTGAAAATTCAACATTGTGGCGCCGTAACCAGTCCTGCATTTCAGTTTTGAGGCTTGCTATGGTTGGCTTCTTCTCAACCTGAACGCTGTGGTGTGACGCGTTATCCATTACCACAACAGAATTCGGCAGCAACTTATCTTTTAATTTTTCTTCCAACCACTTGTAAAAAGTAGACCCGTTCATATCTCCATGATGTTCGCCGGTCTTAGCACATGATTTAAATATCGTTAATGCACCATCAACCAAGCCATTTGGACACCCAGCATGAAGAATTACCAATCGCCGTCCTTTTCCAATATCAGCGTGAATTCCAGAATTTCCAGGTTCAGACGATGATTTCCAACATTTACTCACATTATGAGTGTCGTTAATATAAGTTTCACCGAGAAAATATATGTTGCGGTTTTGCATTCTGAAACTTCGGATTTGGGTAAGGTATTTTTTCCGCCACACTGTAATATTAGGCTGCTCTATAAGGAGATGTCTCTTTGATTTACATTTTTTAAAACTGTAACCCAATGTGGGTAAAAGCTTTCTAAAATATTCTCGTCCACAATCCAATATGCCATCTTTTCTCAAACTCGATAGTAATTTACGGATACTTGGAACTTGTTTTTCGAATTCGTAAAACTGATGAATTTTTCTTCTGATAACTCCTAAATCAAAATTATCAACAACATATTTTTTCTTTATAAACTTTGGTTTTTTTGGAGGATTAAATTTTAATCGGCCCAAATTTTCAGTTGATGAATTACCCGCTTTTACTATATTTCTTACGGTTTTTTCGCAATATCCTGTAGCATCCGCCACAATTTTAGCAATATTTGCATCACTTTTAAATTCAAAACTTTCTTTGTCTGCTTTTCTTTTCTTAAAATACTCGGCTACCTTAAAAATTATATTCTTCACATCACGAGATAACGGCCGACCCATTTTGCAATATTGATCTCTTGTGCATCTGCACACAGAGTCAGCTACAATTAACACTACCTACCGCCGTAAGCATTAGCGGCCGACTGGCTAGTGGCTCTACTCTCCCCCGCCTCGCCGCGCACATACCTCAGGCGCGGTACAGCGGTTGCGGTCAAGCTATAATTTAGCTATTTCTTATGAATTCAGTTTAAAATTATATAGTAGTAGGCAAAAATATACGATATTTGATACCAAGTCTTGGGATATCTTCTAAAAATATTGCAATTTAGCATGAGGTGTATCTATACATATAATAAAATCGTAGGAAAGTCAAAACTGTACATTGAATATTTTTTTAAAAGAATACATAATCCATGATCTATAATCGATATAGAAGCCAAAAATATAGTTTTTAGAATTTTTGTCTGTTTGTCTGTTTGTCTGTATGTTTGACCGGGCTAATCTCGAAAAGTACTGCATAGATTTACTTCAAATTTTGCATGATTATTCCTAAGAGGTCGGGTGAGGATAGTTTAAACATATTATCATGATATCACCTTCAGGGGAGGAGCTGTGAGCCTTTATTTTTCTTACATATTCCGTGTACTACGACAGCGTACAATCTAAAGACTCATGTTTAAATGTTGGTTTCGAGTAAGCCATGCTATTATCTAGCTTTACAAAATAAAAACTATGTCATTTACGTAATTTGGGCAGAGAAACAGTTAAATGAATCTTAGCAGTATAAAGACAAATTTGAAACAGCGCCATCTATGAAGTGTTAGAAAAATCAAACACACGTTAACTATTGGAAATTAATAATCAAATGACGCATATATAAATGTTGTTTGACAATATCTAGATTGACACTATAAAAATTATGCCATTTAAGTAACTTGGGAAGAGAAACATAGTTTAAAGAATGTAAGTTGTATAATGTTAATTTTGTAACAGCGCCATCTATGAGATTTCGTAAAAATCAAATCAATTTAGATGTTAACACTACTGAATACACAGTTGGAATAATAATTTAAATATAATTATGTTATTTATTTAACTCTTTAGCCCATATCTTCCCTTCCCTATAAGGTATATTTCGTGTAAATAATAAATATACTACATTTTTTTAAAGTGAGGGTAGATGTTTATTATTTTAAGTAAAACTAGACACCATTATCTACAGTTAATCTAATATTGATTGCGTTCATTAGTTACAATTTTAAAAATCTTCGTATTTTATAAATTTACTAGCTTACCGCCCGCGGGTTCGTCCGCTTTGTCTAAAACCTAATAAATTATATACTAAAACCTTCCTCTTGAATCAGTCTATCTATTAAAAAAACCGCATCAAAATCCGTTGCGAAGTTTTAAAGATTTAAGCATACAAAGGGACATAGGGACAGAGAAAGCGACTTTTTTTATACTATGTAGTGATATTTATAAAGCAATTGAATGCCATAAAACCAAAAATATCAAATGCAATCTTCGTGTTTTGTGAATTTTCACCATCATGCGTTCCCACAAAAAGTAAGTTGTTACTTATAGGTATTTATTTTTTATAATGATAGCAATTCATGTTTTTTGTTGGTAGGTATTATATTACACTTTTAGAATGAAATAATAAAATGATGAATTCTTTTATTATTTTGAGGTGCATTGGGAACAGTAGTTTTTGATAAAATTTTATTTGTAAGTAGCTTTTTTTATAGATTTACAGTTAACTTTTGATTTTGTTATTTACAGATTCAATGCTCATAAAATTATATCGCCTTTGGAAGACGATTTCTGCTGATATTTTTACAACACCACTTGAAAATTGATGATTTGATGGTAAAGATAGTAGCAGCGAGGATTAAGTGGAAATTAGTAATCATCCGCTTCGTCAATTTTTGACTGAAGTTAATGTCCAACGTCCAATGGTTCAATCATTGGAAGTATCTCGGGAAATTTTGGAGGATATTTTTCAGGAAGGAGAGGAGGGGCAGCCAACCACATATCAAACGACTACGTTTTAGTACCGAAAAAAATGTTATTTTCCAAATGAAACGTAAATTTTGCACTCACAACTGTACAAGTAATGTTTTTATTTTGACTTTGCGGTTATCTGATTATAATATTTATCGTTATGGCTATCGAGGTACCGACCGTACTGGGATCAGAGTACATGATACAGTTCATCATCCAGGATTGCTAAGAGCATTTTAACACTGAAAAAGATGTTTTCTTTGAATCGTAGTTGCTTCATTTATTTATTTTTAATCATTTTACATAATATGTTTTATATTTTATAAATATAATATCATTTTCATTATTTAAGTAGATAAAATAAATTATGTAACGGTTTTATAAGAAAACACAGTATATTTATTAGGCGACGGTGATTTCTTCCAGGCAAAAGATATTCATCAGCTCAATAAAATTGAATAGTATGTTGTTAGTTATTCTTTAGATTCACAATTGTAATGAGCATTTCCGCAAGCAAGTTGTATCGTAGTTTAGATATATCATAGTTTTGACATATTAAAGTTCCAACAAAACCCTCAAATTTTTGAGCAGGGTTGAGCAAGATAATTTGAAAAATGTGCCGTGTTAAGTATTATAGAAAAGGTTAGTTCGTTGGTAATTATTATTTCTTCTTCATTTACATGTTGTTAGTAAAAATAAACTTTGACTAACAGTCAAAGTATATTTTAACTAATACTACTTAATATCTATTATACCTACTTATGTTCAGTATTTATCTGTATTATTCATCATCATCAGCCCATATACGTTCCCACTGCTGGGACACGGGCCTCCTATGAGGGTACAGGCCATAATCCACCACGCTGGCCAAGTGCGTGTTGGTGGATGACACATGTCATCGAACTTTTTAATTCTTCGACATGTCGGTTTCCTCACGATGTTTTCCTTCACCGTTCGAGCAGTGGTGATGTTACAACATGCGCAGATAAATTGAAAAATCAATTTATTTCCTGCGCGCTCGCCTGGTCTCGAACCCCGGACTTATCGATTCGAAGTCCGAGGTCTCACCACTGAGCCACCACTGCTTATCTGTATTATTATTGCTTGGTAATTAATATATTTTCATGTCGTATACCTAATTATAAACATAAGTTTGATGTGTAATTAGCTGGATTTATTTTTACACACTCACAGACTTATATTTTATGTTAAAAGAGTGTTAATAGTGTAAATCATGATATTTTTTCACAATTAATAATAATCCTTTTTTCTAATGGTGTTGGCATTAAATTAAACCGCGCTGTCGTTTCGTTCACAAAAAGTGATGTTATGAGGAGCATATTCGGTCCTCATATCATAAAAAATCTGTGCGAAAACAATAAACACGTGTGAGGCCCTCACGGCAGATCGGGGCGGTCTGACGCGAAGTGGGGACAGCGTTGTCACTGTATCGCTCTTGCCACGCTGTTCAACAGACTTATTCGATAGTTCAGTTTTGTGTTAAGACCGCTGTGACAACCAACCCGTGAGACAACCAAACCCGGTCTCCCCTACTATCCCGTGAGACCGAAACCTTCACTGAGAGGGTATGACGTCTCACAGCTGATCGCAAACGGCATATTGTACTATCCCGTGAGACCGAAACCCTCACTGAGAGGGAATTACGTCTCACTACTGATCACGACAGTCATATTTTATCTCGAGAATCTGAAACTTTACTCAATATGAAGACCGTTTGACAAATGATAGGGTGCATCATAATATTATTCGATCTCTTGAAGATGAACATGAGTATAAGCAATGACTAGAGTAGGGACGCGAATATTACAATTATATGAGACAAGAACGATTAATAAGTTTGTTTAATGAAAGATTAAGAATTGAAACTATTCGGTCTCTGGAAACGGACGAATAGCGAGAGGCCCGTCTTACTGCAGACAGATTTCGTCATAGTCTTAATGACTTGAGGTAAACAATCTACGAATTCGGTGGTGTGGTCTGACAAATATAAAAGTGGGTTTGCTTATAACCTCACAATTGATTACAGATCATCTTCTGTAAAGGCGTAGTATGTTCTTTTTGTAATGCTTTAAAGTGTAGTAAGGAGTCGGCTTTCATTTGAAGATACACCGGAACCTTTGAAATCACTACTTTTAGAGGAACATACTGTGCAATGTAAACTGTTATTAGACAATATTCGCTCTTATAGTAGCGCGTTTCAAATGATCCTTTGGTGCTCAATAATTATCAGAAGGTCCGTTCATGCTTACTTTTAAGATACAAGGTCAAGTTTACCATTTGATAGGATCCCTTTTGCCTGTAGGCCAACCTAAGTTTGTTTAAATAGGGTAAAAGTGGGATAGATGCCCCACTTTTTGAAATAGCCTCATAATTTTAAAAACATGAATCTTATACGAACACTTTGTATGAATATAGCTAGGTTAATTATCTGTTTTGAATTACTATATATATTTTTTATCCTATCATTTATAGATAATGTGTAATAAACATTTTTGTAGAACACCTTTTTTGAGGATAGATGCCTGCAGAGTGGGATAGATGCCTTACATACTCTATAAACGCGAAATCTAATAAAATTTATATGATAAACCAGCAAATGTCATGTTAACATAGTTGTTCTGTTGTCCAAGAATATACTTGCGCTCGCACTCCTTCTTTTCTTTTGTATTTTCGTGGCGTGGTTCTCCTACAATCAGTATAAGGGCAGATCATTAATAAGTAAGTATACATAACAAAAAAAAGCAAATTAAACGAGTAAAATCGGTTAACATAGAGAAAACCTCTGGCGCAATCAGGTAAAAATATAAACGGTACCTGTGATTATCGATAATAACATATACATAATATGTATTGAGGGATAGATGCCCTTAGAGGCCCCTAAGGGCATCTATCCCTCGAAAAAAAAGGGGCAACTATACTTTTTGATAAGGATAGCTGCCCCAGTATTTTTTTTATTAAATAAAAACAAAAGAGCCACTATTTTCACTTAGATTTGTAATTAATGAACCAGTGTATAAACATAATAAGAAATATAGTGAAATTTATTAATGCTTATAAAGTTATGCAAAGGCAAATATCAACCTTTTTAAATTTTAACGTGTTCGTGAAGTTCGCCGCGGATATTACAACACGCACTAGCGAAACACGTCTTCACCAAACAACAGCTCATGCGTACCCGAGGTGCGGGGTGATAGGAGCTCCTATTTAAATCATTAATTCGTAGTCACGACTCTAGGAAGTGAGGTTTTTTGAAAATGAGGCATCTATCCCGGTGCGGCATCTATCCCACTTTTACCCTATATTTTGTATTCGACTACAACGAATAGTGGAATACAAGAAATCAATATTTCTCAAATTTAAAACTGAACTCATTTCACAATTTTAGAACAGGTTAATTCGTATGTATGCAGTTTTAAATCAACATTAGAAGCTTTTCCTCAAGATGGTGATATCGGCACTCAGGAACTCCCTGGACGTGTTATAACGCCCAGGCCACAGTATTACAAATTTTTCCTAAAATAGAGCAACGAATGTATTTTCGCATAGCAACGGAGGGGAACTCGCGGGGGGTCAAGTGACGCGTCACGCGGGCCACTTACCACAAACATGCTTAGTTTGTGGTACCGAGCGCGAAAGAAAGTCATCGTGTTTTTAGTAAAGTTACTATGTTAACTAACGTAATTTAATACTTAAGTACATATTCTATAATGGTGTGCTCAAACTGTTAATCTACATTTAATTTAGATTATTATATTTTGATACTAAGTAATGTAGAATTTAAATCACATTCATTCATGTTTTCTTCAGATTTTAAGATTTTCTTATCAGACTGTTCAATTTTAATGTAAGTAGTTAAATTTTATAAGAGACAATAATTAAGAACATTCAAAAATAAAGTGTCACGTATTTTTTTTAAACGACGAATGACGAAAAACGACCTAATCGCGGACGAAGTCGCGGGCAACAGCTAGTAATGTATATTTGAGTATTATAACTTATACATACATATTACATATAAATTAATTTATGTAATAAATAGTTAAATACTAAACAACAATACGTAATATACGGACGCGACGTAATCATTATTATTATTATTCGAACATAAGGTTACATACTGTATATAAATTATAAGTACTTAAATATAAAATAAATCAAATTGTTTGTTTATTGACTCTTTATTAAATTAATGTATGAGATAATATACCTATGAGAAGCCTATGAGTTGGTGTATTATCTAGGTCCTACAACAAAAGAACAATTACATAAATACTTATGTGGTACTAAGATTTTAGAATAGTTGATTTTATTTATAATGACTACCCATAATAAGAAAAACTTAGTAAATAATAGAACTAGGTACCTACACAACTACGCAAAGCTCATATTGATCGTTTGAGATAAAATAGTGTTGAATGTTGATTCAGTTGTAGTATTATTATCATTGAGATTTTCACTATCTTTAAATATTTATGAGAAAGATACACAAATGTTTGTTATTTTTATACCTACTTATTACTGATAAAGTAAAAACATATAAGCAATATTCCCTTACATAATCCACGTTACTTTATTAAAAAATCCTAGGCAATGTAAAAATATTTTCTATAGTATATAGTCAAACGTAAAGCCAGCCTCAGGCGGCCTTATAATTAATAATAGGATGGTGCGTGCGGTGCGGCAACATCGCGCAGCGGACCGGCAACGCGCGGATCGATACAGGTTATCATTCGAGCTGAGAAAAGTTGTTTATGAAACGTACAAGCGAACACTAAATATAGGGTCGGAGGTGGCTCAATTAAGTTGTGAATGCTTTCGTGTGATGTTTATATAGAGGTTACATCATCGTCGTAGATAAGCCAATCGATTTATTATTAGGAATTATTTACTTGTTCTTGGAACAGATTATTTAGTTTCCTCATGCATTGTTTACTACAAAGTTAATTTCCAGAATGGCATTAAATTATTCATTTGTTTTCTAATTATGTGAAACTTCATGCTTCAAGGCACTAGACCAAAATATAAACACAAATATAAATAAGTAAATGATCTTTGTTATCTCATAAATTTAAATAAGTAATAATTATATTATACATTCATGGTTATAACGCAAAGGTGTGTTTACTAGTTTGTTGTTTAAGGGCGATTTTAACAAAATTAAATTAACCCTAGAACCCTACACTGTATTTGCCTATCCGATTTTCCTACATGGGGTGCTGTGGTACCCCAAAGTAAAAAAATATTGGAAAAATAAATAAAACAGAACTTGTTTTAAGTGTTTTATTATTAATGTAAGATAGGAACATGCGATTACAAATCAGCCTTTAAACTTAAACTAGATAATTAATTTGAGCACTTTTCACATACTTTAATTTGATGCTCCAAACAAATTGGAATTTGGCACTTGTTGCACCTTGTCTTGCTTTTTCGGTCCCTTATTCTAGGACAGAATCCACAGCGTCCTTGTGTATGATGCACCTGAACTGCGCTTTGGTTTGATAGAGGTTTTTTTAGAATACCTGATATGGATTCTTTTATATCCCGCCTCAAAGTTGGCTTTTGTAAACGGTCCTCCAAATGTTTTGTGATTAGACTCAAGGCCAGTTGCTTTAAAAAGTGCGACGATATTTTATTTGTGGCTTATTGTTTGCAGTTGAACACATGTATAAGACCCAAGAATTAATACCAGTTGCATTAAGCAACCCATAAAAGAGGCAAAGTGGCCATCGTCTTGTTTTTCTCTGGACGGAATATTTTTTAGCCATCGCGTCAAAGACGTCCACACCCCCTTTAGTTTTATTATAATATTGTATTATTTCAGGAAGCTGTACATCATCTGTCTTGTCTGGGGTGTCGTGAAGAGTAGATAACATGATAACTACTTTCTTTTGATTCCATTTCGGTATTACAATTTTCCTTCACTGGGGTGTAGGAGCACCCCAACAACCACCTACACACGACTACGATGCACAGCGGTCGCCGCAAGACTGACCAATCAGAGGCTAATTAACCGAAGAGAAAATACACCGAAGGCCAAATCTGTGAATTAGAAATAACAAAAATCATAGACTAAACAAAATGCTGTGGGGTGCTCGAGCACCCCGGGTAGGGTTCCAGGGTTAATAATTGTGAATTTAAATCACACAAAGCCGCATTCTGAAGCTAATAGTTTTTTTAATACCTACTAGAGACTAAACGAACACATCTAACAAAATAAAATTGCCAATAATACTTCCTTACATAAATTTAGTTCTAGACGAGATAACATCGCAATAGTTCACCTGCCGGTATTGTACGCGAACAGGTAAAAACTAACAAGGTGAGGGTTACATACAATAGAGGAAAATGGGATAATAACAGTTACATTATCAAAAAAAGGGTCCATACTACACAGAATTCACCACACATTACAGTAAAACGCAAAAACGGCTAAAGATCGCATATTTTACATCGTAGCCGCCAATTAAATGGCAAATCAGAATTACGGGAACCCGTTTCGCCATATTTAATTGGCGAAATACCGTTATTGAGGCTTAACGAAGACACGTTTCGGCCAATTTCGATACGCCCGTTATTGGTGAATAACGTCCAATGCATTCTAGTACTTTCTTTTAGAAGGTGCACGTTATACCTACCTACAGCTATACAATACTACGCCTACGTGATACAATACCAAAACTTCACCAATCACCTTTTTCACAATAATATTATATGTATTATAACTTATAAGTAACTTTAACAGTATTCTAATACATATAACCGGTTTAATTTTATACCTACAATATTGTTGTTCTTGTTAAACATTGTATTGTACCTATGTCCTTGATTGTGTATATAAGACATTACAATAAGATTAAACTATTGACTAAATATAATTTATAGTTATTTAAATTATTATTTGAATAAGAATTTTTTGTAATTGTTACCTAAATCCTACAACATGTGCGCTTTTTTATGTTTATTATTTACATGTAATAATGTGACAAAAACAATAGCATGATTATTTCGTACCTTTTTTAAATAACAAAAACACCCTCATAATTTAATAAACCTCTAAATTACCTACTTATATTGTGTCAAGTATTTGTATGAAATAACTGAAATTTTAATATAAAGTTAATGTCGTAGTTTCGTAACTTTGGTACCTATAAAATCGCTAACAATGCATACTTATTGTTAGTCATAATGATTACGAAATGGAACATGCACTTAATAAATAAAAATAATAAAACAAAAAGTAATTCATAATTTCTATGCAAAGTTCGAATTTTAAAAAGCACTTAAATAAAAACCTCATCAGTACGAAAGCAATATGTTATTTTGAACAAATTCGAACGAAAAAAAAAGTTAGCGCCACTCGTTGCTTCCATTCGCATTTCGCACCGCAAACAAGTCAAGAGTAAAGACGGTGCGGCAACCGCGCGCCGTGTACGTGAGGGCAGAGCGGCAACGTCGCGCGCCGTCTCGCGTGATACAGTTTCGTGATCAGCTGTATCGCGACTCACGGCTAGCTATACGTATGTAGGTTGCTTGATGCTTGATATAATATTTAGTTCGTTCCCTTTGTTATACAATTGATGTGTAGGCGTGAATACAATCATTACGTAACTGGCGATTGGACTTGCTCCGTTATCAAGTTCGTGAGTTTAAACTTCCTAAACCTTAATGCGTTTTACTCATTATTTGTATTATTACGTGTCCCAGCAAGCGTGTCATAGTTTTTATGGAGCTTGCAATTACGATGTAAAATTGCGTTTTTTCATGTCACTATCATTTGCACGTAAGCGAGGGCCGAGGGGCTCTGTAGGAAAAAAACGTTTTTAATGGAATGATAATACCAGGCACTGCATGGAATTTGCTAATAATCCATCATTCGGAATCACGAATTATTAGCGTCAGATTTTTTAGAAGGATTAAGCGTCATCAATTCAATACACAAGGATTTACCAGAATACAAAGGTATACCTAACTGTATAAACTAAAAATATTTCGATGGAACTAATCCAATTAGATTTCTAGAAGTTGAAGCAAACATCGACAGCTGTAATAACGCAAAATCACTCAGATTTTACATGTCGAATATGAAATGTTGCATTTTAAATAACAACCGAAAATTTCCAGCTCAAGGCATAAAACTCCTTACATCAATTCCCTACCCATTGAACGCTGTCTACAATAGCATCGTCATCTACCATTGAAAAGCGCAATGGACAGATCGATTGTCACCATCCTTGATTAAGCCATTGAAATGAGGTTTCCCATAGCAACCACAATTAGTGCATCAGCTATTCTGGAGACAATCGATTTGCTGAACCGCGGTCTAATTCCAGAATACTTTGACCCGTCTAGACCGGTTATAACTGGTTCACACTGGTTAAAATTCTACTTTGTAACGAAATGATAGCAGCTATCTGGTGGTTTAAATTATTGTTATTATTAGTGGTTCTGACCTGTTTCTTTGCAATGCTCTTATTTAACAGAGGTAGGATAAATTTTTGTTTGCAAGTGATTAACTTAAAATGGAAAATTATAGGAGTGGTGGTATCTCCACCAGCTAACCGTTACCGTAACCGTCTTTAGCTGGTGGAGATAACTCCTATAAATGACGTATCGGTTAACCACGACTTATTTTAATAATGGTTTTGCCTTAATTCTACTCATAGGTAACACAAAACGGATGAGAGAACATCTAGTTTCTACAAGAATGACACGCTTACCAATTCAGAATAAAATCAAAAATTGTGTAAACAACGTTTAACTTTTAGAACCTGTAACGCATTCATATAAAATCAAGATATAACAGGCCCTCTGCAATCTATTTTTGCAGTCAACAGATCACGACAGGAATCTAGGAATAGGCATACGTCTGAGAGCACTAAATTACCTAGTTTATTTCTACTGTATGCAATTTGTTTGTTTCCAAGGTCAGTGTTTTATTACTAGAATGTACAAGATGAGGCAGGTGCGTTTGAAAGGAGGTTATAAAATGTTTTTTCTTTCATTTGTTATAAGGCAGCTTGTGAACACATAGCTGAGTCCTGAACCAGAAATCCGATTCATATTAGTTGGTTTAGTGATGAATTGATGATACTTTAGAGGCGATATCGTAGCCATTGTCAAACTTTGTCGTAAATACAATTCATGTTATATAATTATACTATTTAATTATTTCTATTACTGGATATGGATAATCATTATTTTTAGTTGTGCAGTCGACTAATACAAACGAAAATTGAAGCCACATGGGCCATGGGCCATGCCCCATGTTACATTACAGGGTTTAGCAGAAAACTCATCATAAAATTCGAACCTTACAATTATTAATAGGTTATTTGTAATCATATCACATACAAGTGAAGCCCCGGTGTCCATTTTACAGTTTATTGAGGTAAAAATGTTTCGGGTTTCCTTGAATACCAAGTTACGATTATAGGTTTTTAATCAATAGGGTATTTTTAGAAGCCACTGATTTGGAATTCTACACCACGCAAAGTTTTACATAATGTAGGATAATGAAAAAAACCTAGTAAATATTATATGGCAATGATTTTCTGCTTTCGACGTAGTTTTCAATCCTAGGGGAGTCTTTTTCCCGTATTATAAATGGTGGGAGTTCGGGTTATTATCATAAAAAATATAATATAATAATTATATAAGTTAAGTGAATAATTGAACAAACAAATTCTTAATTCTTGAACGAATAAAAACATGTAATGAAACTAGTTACTAAATTGGGCAGGTAATTAATAATCCGACAAAATATCAATTATATTGACCAGTTAATTGTGACCGAATTCAATATAAAAGGAATTGTTTATTTCGGCCACTTTTTAATTGGTAAGCAAACCTTGATAGGCGAGCCTTGTATGGCATAGCTGTTACGTCATCGGTTTTTGTATGAAAATGGGACCTTTCCTTTTAATATGAGACCTTTTAGGGTATAAATTATAATCCTTCTAATATTATAAAGAGAAAGTTTGAGGGGATTGAAATTTGTTGCCCATTTACGCTATAAAAGGTGTAATAGGTGAGGTTACATCATCTAGATACATTCATCAGCGACCACTCGAGCGAAGTTGCAGGGTGAAACTAGATTATAATATTCCAGGATATTTACTTCACATAATATTAATATGTAGTTCCAAACTAAACTTGCTGCTTGCAAACTAGTTAGTTCTATACCAACGAGTTTTGTTAAACTAATATTTTTTCATGATATGCTGCATAATCTTGAAAATAGCTTTACTTCATATATTTTATCTTAACTTTTTGTCAAGCCGAGTCGAGCAGTTAATTATTATGACCTGCGTTGTATTGAACCGGCATCGCGTGAGGTTGTCGAGGGAAATCCTACTTCAGTTGAAATTATAAAATAATTATGATAGCATAATTATTATTTCAGGTTATTATTACAGATTTATAAATTTTCAAAACAATGACCACCGCGATCGTATTCTCTAATAAAAAGTCTGCGGCTTTCTTTTTCCATGTCCCTTAAACTTTTGGTCAGGAACCAAAGAAATATAGAAAAAGATCTCCCATATCTTAATTATTTATTCCTACAAAACGTGAATTACACTATTCCAAACAAAGTCATTATCTGTATCAAACGCAATACTACGACAGGGTTCTAAACCTCAATCGATTATCGTCATCAGCCAGGTGGTCAATGCACCTGCCCTGCAAGGATGTTTGAAGGAGACCAGATACCCCTCGTTTCTGAACATTTGATTCGACACACATATGCTATACGTCTCCCTGTACCTGTACGATAATGTTTTAAAGCATTATTTCCAGTGTGGAAAGACGACAGATCTATATATATAATACTACTGCTACAAGACATCATGGTGATCCCCCTGTGCTGACGTCGCATCCTGCGTTTATCCAGAAGACAGTCTGGGTCAATTTCATCTAAAATCTGTTGACATTTTAGGTGATAGTAGATTTAGCCTGCAGTTAATCACGTATGATTACCGGATGAAAGTAGCCCATTTTGTCATTACAGGACAAAATTTGCCACCTACCATATCTTCCAAATTTATTCAGACGTTGAAATGCAACGAAACAAAATCTAACTTTATAAGTGAAGAGATGCGTGGTACGTTGACAAAGTTTCAAGTTTAAAATATGAAATGAGAAGTTAAAGTATATAAAACCACGTTCTACTTGTGGGGCATGTACCAGATCATGTTTCACTGATAGATTTCATTACAAGTAGATGATCAGGCATAATACAATGTATGTATACATATATTATATTTTCCATTTATTTCTATCAAATCGAAATCCTGCAAAGTTAGGTGTAAATTCTTAGTGAGCAATAGACTATAATGGCAATTGATATGTACACTGGACGAATAATATGATCAAAGTTAGAGTCGTAATTGGCCAGAACAATCTAATCACTACTGCCCACGCTCCTAAGCCAGCTTTGTATATTATTGGTTACCGCAATCAGTTCCCATGGAAATTTAATTAAGATAAACAGTTTAATATGTCACGTTTCGGTGCGCGAGGTGTCGTGACGAGGTTGGTGACGCGTAGCCCAAAGTGGACCAGGCTTATTGAGCTGATATCTTCTTAGATTGTACATAATTTAAACTCGATTTAAATTTTAGATTTCTGAGCATGGGAATATTTGGAAAGGAAACGGCATATAGTCATGTCAAAATCTTTGAGGAGTGTCAGTACGGGTTGTTTTTTGTATTTCGATTAAGTAACAAATTAATTAAGACGCACAAATAGGTCAATTTAGCAGCAATTTACTGAAATTTTATGGAGTCTGTCAATCGAACAGGTCCATTAGTGCCGTCAGTAGAGGTATAAGTTAGGTTGACGACCTTATTCGACTATCATTAAGCCTTATTACTGTGACCTACCTAAAATTCTTAGAAGTTCGTATTGATCATATTATATATGATCAATACGAATATATATATGGCCTCTGCCCTCTATATTATATTGATGATATTTTTGCTGTAGCCTTTTAATATTTACACATACAATTCATAATTCATTTTATTTAAGCGAAGTAAATTGGCCGAGCGAACGTGATTAAAAAATGTTATCCATAATTTCACAGCTCCTGTATTTCATAACGTTCTGGACATAGCAGTTACTGATGATGTTACATAATCCCGTCCCCAGCAACCACGAATAATTAGAGGTTATCGAATGTCACTACAACAACAAAACAGCGAGACTATTGTGCCATAAAAGGATTATTTACGAAAGATAAAAGGAGCGACGACCGCTCGTTTGTACAACTTATTGGAACGTAGCAAGGTCACGCAGCACGGCGTGACTTCATCAGGGTTATTTGTTAATGAGTGAAACGCTCGCGTGGCATATGGTGACTCAGGTAAGGTAGAAAGGTTATATGAAATGTCGAAGTCAATGGTACGATTTATTGTAAAGTAGCTTTTCGCCTGCGGCTTCACCCGCTGTGTCTAAAACTATACATATAACCTTTCTCTTCAATCACTCTATTAAAAAATCACGCATTAAAATCTATTGCGTATTTTTAAAGATTTAACCATATATATAAGGATGTTGGGATAGAGACAGAGAAAGCGACTTTGTTTTATATTATGTCATTATGATAATGATAACAGGTACCTAAAAATTTCACGTCAATTTTTACGAATTGGTGGAAACTTTTTGAGGTGAGAAAAACGATAATATTTGTAAAGTTATTAGCATAGGAATGAGATGTATCTGAATACTAGAGCTGTGAAAGTACAGACGTAGATAAGATGTTCTTGCATTAAACTTTAGTAAGATCCGATCTAGAATAGACTGTTGAGTCTTTCTTGTTTGTTTGGAAACGTGGAATACATGTTGAAAGACGTGTCTATAAAGTTTTTAGATCCAAAATAAAATTAGCTCACAGC
This sequence comes from Colias behrii, assembly GCA_029959065.1. Classification (NCBI taxonomy): domain Eukaryota; kingdom Metazoa; phylum Arthropoda; class Insecta; order Lepidoptera; family Pieridae; genus Colias; species Colias behrii. The sequence goes on along the minus strand of JARWMC010000017.1, from coordinate 1,526,328 downwards.
AATTCACGTAGGTTTGAATTCCTAGGAATTCATGGTAGTCTCAACGTAATGATAATAATAAAGAAATATGTACATAATATATTACACAGATAAGTCGCCATCTACCCACGCGACGCCGGCGCACCTATTTTATTATTAAATACTATGAGGTCATAATGTTTGTACACAGGCAAATCTTTGCACTTGCCAGTTTGTCCAAGTAAAAAAAACGTTTACATCAGAAAAAATCAAGTGGAAAAAGTGAAATAAATAATCTATTTAAAACAATTATTTAATAATTATTCAGTATATTCTCTCAAATTCCTTGCCTAAAGACGCCATAAAACAGTCTAAGCGATTCAGTCATTACTGACGACTGACTGGCGACAAACGACACGACTGAGTTAATAATAATAAATACATTACTACTATATTAGCTTGACAATAGTATAATTCATTAAGTACATTTCCAAATGTACTAGATAATTGACCACAAATCCTACCATTTAATTCTATCCTTGAGTTGCGATTCTATCGTATAGTACAGACTAGCCATAATTCCTACCATTCCACCGTCCTATAGACTTAATTTGACATTGACCGCCTCCTTGGTCTAGTGATTAACGTGAGCGTAGAACTGAGGGGTCTTGTGTTTAATTCCCTGTTTAGACAAAGAAAAAAGATGTCACAGAAGGTCGATTAACTTTATCCCTAAAGAAAAATCGATCAGTGAAACAGATGTATGCTTAATGCATTTGTCCTACACTAGGGGACGCTTAACATTTAAGTCTGCAGCTAGTAGCTACGGAATACTATATTACCTGTGCATCGGCTGTGTCCGTGAATATTGCGCCATGACACCGCCGCCGGCATGGCTAGCGGGCGCGCATACCGCCGCTAGCTAGCCATCCTCACACACACACTCACAACACTGCACCGTAACACACTGCACGCAACCTGCAACAAAGGGGGATATTAATGTGATGTCTTTGAAATTGACAATTGAAAGAATATCTGAAAATCCAGATGGTCCAACGACCAAAATGTCATGACTAGTGGTAGTATGTAAGCCCATTAGTAGAAATTTCAATAGTGACGACCACCTAATTGAACTGTTACCTTTAGCTTTGCCCAGTACTAGCAATGCGATTTCTAATTTGAATAATACTCTGTTCATGCGTTTTTAAAAGTAGGCTTTTCATCTGTTTGATCTCTTTTTAGATGTGGATGACTTTTATATTTCTTATTTCGATAGAGATATACACTAATATTTTGTAGCTCTTGAGTAGTAAAAATAAACTACATATAAACAGTTACAGTTTGTAGTTGCCCTACATCCCGATGAATCTTCTATCAATATGATTATGTTTTGTAAATTCCCAAGTGCTACTAATTACATCCCTCTACTGTATTGTCAATTAAGAAACAATACCTCTCGGGATTACTAACGAGGTCAAAGTCCAAAGCACTATGATTTCTAACCCATAAAACAATTATAACCATTCAGCTAATACGTTTCCAAGAATCAGGCTATGTGACGTCACTTGACACGTATAATTAAAAAAACCGCGTCACCTTTAATACTGTTTATATCCAGCTAATACTTTAATTGGATAACAACTTAGTACATTGCGGAGGAAGCCACAAACAAATGTGTTTCTGAATCACTACGTAGGTATAGTATTTTTCTAATGACACGATCTATTTTTGACTTTAAGCTAATTTTACTTCCAATTAGTTCTAGACTTGTTGCTAATACTAGTAGCTGGCTGCAGCGTTGCTTGCGATCAGATGATACCTTCAACCCTTGTACAAGAAGGTATGCCGTATGCTATAACTTATAAGTTTAACATGTGTATTTGTGTTTCTTTCTGTAGCATTACATTTTCTATACATGTGCATCGGTTTGCATGCGTTCTCGAAACTTGTTTTTGGGTTGATTGAAACGATTGCAAGGAATACAACACTTTGGTCAGCTATTTCACTATCCTTTTGTTACGAAAAAAATGCAATTTATTAGTTTCATTTTCAATTTATCTTAAAAAAGGACCAGGGAACAATTTTTCTTGTGAAGATAAGCAGTAAGCTGTAAATACCCCAAATCACCCTCATATAGCAACAACGTAAAAGATAACGCACCTCCCTTTTCTTATAGTACATTGTTTCTTTTAGTATAACTAGCCTCTTGACCCGGCTTTACTCGCGAGGATCCAGTATAACAAATATAGCCTCCTATGTTACTTGATAAAGATGTATCTTTATAATAGTGAAATTTTTAAAATCGATCGACTAGTTTTTACAAGCAAAATCATCTTCCTTATAATATTTTCTATTAGTTTAAACAATATGTCTATGTATTAATTAAAATTATAAAAAAATGCTTCGTCGACCTTTAAACAATTCTTTTTCGTAGTCTTGAGAACTTCCTCTTTTGTTGTAAGTCGGTTAAAAATCTAACTCACTCTGTACTTTTCTAATAGTGACAGAATTTTTAAAAGGGATGCAGTTGTAATCTACATTATTTTTAAGTGACTGCATTTTTAGTATTTCTGCTCGAACTGATCCAGGGCGAAGGGCTAGTAGAATAAAAATGCAATTTCTGCGTAAATAATTATTACATCTTTTCTAAGGATTTATTTATGGACAAGCACATGATAAACATTTTTTGATATCACTGAAACTATTTTTACCTTCATCTGGTATTAAATCTCTGAGTTGTAACGCTCACTTACTTACCATTGTACTAACGGGGTTGAAAATGATGGCGTGACATTTTTTTCATTTATAATTTTATCTGCAAACAAGTTTCTTAAATTTCCTCCAGAAATTGTTGAAACAGTCGGTCGTAGCTTTCGAAATAAATTAAGAATATTTCAACTAACAAAAAATATTCCAAATTTCATCAATATCGGTTCAATGGTTTCGCGGTGACAAAGTAATAGACATACAGATAGATAGACGGAAAGACAGAGTTATTTCACACAAATAGTACCTACTACGATTGTCCATGTAACATTGAACATTATTTTTATATAAGTAGCAGTATTTGCATGATACCAAAAATACGCGACTCGGACGAAGTCGAAGCTAGTATCCAGTACAACAAAAATAGCTTCTAAGCTTTATTTACACCAACACACACATTAAATTTATCACAGTAAATAATTGAAAGCATTACTCGGATTTTTGTTGATATTCTGTTCGTTTGGAACAACGCCAATGTGGGATGAATAATACGTATTGTGCTCGTCATACCTATGTACCAAGTTACGTATTTTTTAAGATCTTTTAGTATTGGAAATATAAAAAATATGAATAGGTATATAGTTGGAGGTATTTAAAATGAAAACGGCTGGACCAAGTGGGATAATTTTTGCAATTCTAAATGAGATGTAAAATCAAAAGTCGAAAATAAACATCCTAAATCTTGTTTTTACATTTATTTTATTTTTCATGATAGATCTTTACTGAGTGATAAGATTATCTATACATCCAAGAACTAAGTGATATGTAAAATTAATGAACATAATATAACTAGGTAGGTAGGTATTTTTTATATAAGTTGTTTCATATGTATAAGTAGGTGTATACCTATGTTTCTTAGGTTATAAAGAACTTGATTAAATAGGTATTTTGTTTTTTTTACACAGATTTTTTTGTAATAAATTTGTACCTATCAGGAATTTTTTGTAATCAATTTGTAAACAGGAAGTGACGCAACAATTATGACGAATCTATTAAAATATGTACATTGTACGATTTTATTAATCTTTCTCAACTTGATTACAATATCTGCGACCTGCGTACCTACTCTTTACTGCGGAATTTGATAATAGCGATTAAGTTAGGTATTTTTTGAAATTCGAATTTTGTACATAAAATACCCAAATAATTAATGACTTTACGTCATTATTGCAAATGTTTAAAGTAAATGAGTGATTAAATTAACATTTCTATATTAAGATAACAATTATTAATTAGGTATACCTACCTAATCTCCATTTTTGTAATTAAACATTATTCGGAGATTTGCTATGATAACATGCCTTGTTTTTTTATATATTTATTCGAGTTGAGTTTTGGTGTTTCGTCTTGCTTGATTTTTATAATTCATACATCAATAATTAGGTATTTTATAAATTTTTCAGCAGAAATCTGAAGATTCACGACAAATAGCTGGTAAACATGTTCTAACTTGATTTATGTTAGTGAGAGGCGGCTGTAGCCTTGTAGGCTTGTAGGCCCATTCTGTGAGCGGACCAGCTTGCCCGTTCACAAGAACCACATCTCATTGGTGTCGATTGCAGTTATTTTAGCCACCAAAGAGCATCGGGACAAAAATAACGCGTACACTTCTTGATTAGTTTATCGTCTTACATAACTTTGCACGTGCAGCCAACAGTCAAACTGACCACGAAATCTATTCTATCGTAGCTGATTCGAGACAACTGACATCATTTTACGCAGTTACCTACTCTGCTACTATGACGAAACACCAAAAGTACATCGACTTGCTAACGCACTTTTATTCACGTACCTATATCACTTTTAGACACATTTCTCCTACTTTCCCTAACGTTATAAGCTTATCGCACTTACCTTTAAACCTAAAACGGACGCAGAATCTTCCAACGGGACTTAGTCACGATTCTCACACGCGCGGATGCTATATTATCACTCTTTAATACACATATATTGATAAATAACAGATTTTGAAACACCACTTTCTTAGATTACCACGTGTTACACGTTACTTGATACGTTTCGGGATTTACAAAGTCCATTGAACTGTTTCCGATGAAATTTACGTCTAGCGAAATTATAAGTACGGAGTGGCAACGGTGTATAGTTTGTTTCGCGGTTCGGCCGCCAGGCGGCGCGCCGGTCGGAGGGGGGCGGAGCCGAGAGGGACGCGGGCGCGCAAGCGAGACAGATAGATTGGTATTTGGTATGTTACGCCACGTCGCATTGTACGAAATGTTTTATCACGGTGTACTGGGATTTCTATGTGAAAACAATTGTTCAGATGGCCAGGACTGAGGACCGGGAGACCTGCGACACTTGAATGTGTGTCATCGATGAACGCCGCAACCGTCGAGTTGGGAAAGCGCGAAAGGCGTTCGACGGGTCGAGCGGCGGAGAATGGAGACCGCTCTTGTCTCGAGATCGAGAATCCCAAGTCGCCAGGCCTGCACGTGGTCGGTAGTGATTGTAATGATAAAAGGTGGATTAAATGTGTTTTACCTTAGCTTAAATTGTAGACAAGTTTTGGAAATGTAATTTACATAACTTGCATGTAATTTTGTAAACGATACAGAAAGATTGAGGTTATATTTTCAACATTATTAATCCATGTTGTTAAAACATGAATGATTTAGGTATTATATTTTACAGAATATTTAAATAATTAAATTCGAGCCAATAAACTAAAATACCCGTTTCTCAATAGCTGATACTCTAGTTTTACTTTTATTTTAGGTAGGATGTAGGTAGGTATCTACTATCTAGGAATAAAGTTGTACGCCTGACTAAAAAGTAACAGTTACAACCACGAAACAAAGCTTTGTCTTATACTCTAGTACATCTTACATTTATTAAGCATCTGAAGACCCAGAATAAGACATAGGCGGTTAGAATTAACACAGATAATAGCTTATATTTTATAATATACTAGAGGTCCGCCCCGGCTTCGCCCGTGGTACATATTTCGCAATTAAAGGTAGCCTATGTTCTTTCTCGGGTATCAAAATATCTCCATACCAAATTTCATGCAAATTGGTTCAGTAGTTTAGGCGTGATTGAGTAACAGACAGACAGACAGAGTTACTTTCGCATTTATAATATTAGTATGGATTTTTCAGAGGTTGTCTGGTAACTTAGGCGTCCTTCAGAATTCTCGTAATAAACAAAATTATAATGCGAAATTTGAATATTTCCAACAATCTTTGGTTACTAATTTATTTTCTGGTGAATTTAAATAAAGTAATTTAATTTAGCTTTAGTTTATTTAATCTAACTTTAGGTACGGTACATTATCAATGAAAAGTGTACCATTTTAATAATTCCATCCTAACACCACGTAGTCTAATTAATCTAAAATATAAATCAATAAGTTAATTTATTTAGTCTGTCTACTTTGTGCTGCATACATAGTATATGTTTAGTATTATAATATTATCTGTTGTCCTAGTACTTTTCAAATGTGCGTTTATTGTATGTAATGGTATGTATTTGTGTCTTCATCCCTGATTCAAATTGAAAGAAAGAGTACAAACATATACATAGAAAACCACCAACTTTCAAGTTTATAAATTTACTACCTAGCGTCTGTGGTCTAGCGGTTCGCTCGGCTTCGCCCGTGGTATGAATCTATAGAATCACGTAACTACCGATGATATAATTTTTGAAACCGGTGCAGTAGTTTCAGTGATTAGCGGGTTCAATAATAGATTTATATTATTATTAGTACAGATATAGTCTGTAGATGAGGATATAATGGGATAGGAGTCATGACTCGGTACTAGTAAAATAGCCATGATAAACTTGAAAAGGCAACTGATCATTCGGGTCTTCAATCAAGCATTTAATTACGCAAGTAAGCAAATATATGCCACAAATGCAGTATCCAATTAATCTAAATTCTAGAATCACGTACAAAACACTTTCAATTTGGTAATGCAGGAATAGAGATGACCTTTCGAGACGCGGCGGATGATAGCTGAGGTCGTCGGTCGCGCGGCGTTGCCGGACCGCACGGTCGCGTTACGAATCCTACTAGCGAAGTCCTAGCCCATATTATGTTTTATAGTCTATTACATTGTATTGTTGTAACTATTGTTGGAAATACAGTCTTTATAGATTTGTGTGTTTATTGATTTAAATTGCTATGTTCTGTTCTCTCGGTTAAATTATTGTTTAATCTTCAAAGAACAAATCTGTAACAAAATCGATGCTGTAAGCTGTAGCCTGCGACTTAAAGGCTTAAATGCTGTGAGCATTGACGTAGTAGGTATATTGTTGTTACGTAAATGTCTGTGAAAATGAAAGCGGCTGAACAAATGCTTCTGAAGGCTTTATTGAATCGGCTTGTTACAAACTAGTTAGGTATATAGGTAGCATATAATCTGTAGTTGCATATTATTATGATAAAAAAAGTTCGTAGTACTGGAACAAGGTAGAACATTCCATATTTTCTACGTCTTATAAAAATAGTTTAGCATTACCCGTGTAAACACAGTGTAAAGTATTTTTTTACAGCGTAAAACGTGTAAAGGACAACTTATATGTAGTTGAAAGCTATACAGCATACAAATGTAGACTGGCATCATTAATCCTATAACATTGTAACAATAATGTTATGTTACCTACCTACATTGATGTAATGGCTACCGTGTACCTAGTCAAGTCCGACTAGAAATAGGCGTAGCCGCATTTCTGGTTTCAGGCGTGACAGACACACAACTTGTAACGCTAGAATGGCTAAGCGGATTTTGATTATTTTTATTTATTTGATTTTTCCGCTTGTAATGTAAAAGTAATTTCGTGAAAAGAGTTATGCTAATGCTAGTGGCGATAATTCTACTAGCATTAGCATAACTCTATACTATCACTCTCAATACGTGAGAGAAACTTTTATATCAAAAAAATCTACAAACGTGAATTTTTCTCCACAGAAATACATACTACACCAGTATATACCTAACCAGTCATATACTACAGGAAACTGTACTATACAGGGTGGTTGGGGATGGGTCGGGAGGCGAGAGGGCGATCTAATTACCTCTGTAGCCCTGAAGGTCGACCCCTCCCGTGTGATGTAAAGCATTTTTGTTCATTTCGGGATTTCTAGCTTGCTTTTGGAGCTAGTTTTTGTTTAGTGACCATCTAGGGGGTATTTTATTTATTGTAAGTTAGGCGTTGTCAGTAAAATATTCTAAAAAGTAAAAGTTCGTTTATTTCCATTACTTACATATTTAAATGAAGAAAATTTTGTTTCAATTTCATTTGTTTCATGTATTGTGTTGACAAAACTAAAAGTGATGTAAGTATGTCATTTCGCATGGTTCTAATTATTTTATAACGATTTTCTATGTGTTTCCATGAACTAACACATAGACAGTCGTTTAGGAGGAGTTCAGTGTCAAACACAAGCACACAATTTTTATAAACAACATCAAACGATCAAACTCTGTTAATCTCTTCTTGAATTCATTTTTCGTTGTTTTTCTCTAGATCGACGCATCTTTTGTCATTCAAGATCTCTTAAATTGTCTGGTATTTGGGAATATTTATTCCATCGTCTATTTCTGGATAATATTCGATATAATTTCGCATGAAATTTGGTACTGATTTATGTATTAATACTTGCTTTTACTACCTACCCTTTGCCCAAGCTTCGCTCACGTTGTCTTGGCATAAAAAAATTGCCTATGTTACTTGGTAAAGATGTAGTACCTACTTATCTTTCTGAAATATTTTTAACGACTTACTGAATAGGAGACAAATTTCAACAATCTTTAACAGTGCTCATATAATTTGTACAATAATTATATGTAATGGAATTAAAATCTGTAGGTAATAAACATATTTATTAAAAGAATTAATGTGTTAACATGATTTAGTCGAAAGGCCGAAAGCACAGGAACATGCGTGATAAAAAGTCCTATTTGTGATCCCAGACTATCTACATTTATATAGAGACAAATCGTGCAGTAGTTTTTGCGTGAAATATCACCTAACGTCACGAATCCATTAAAAATAATGGATATTGAGCCAAAAGTTTTTTTGAACTAGTTTTCCGCTCTGGCTTCGCTTGCGTACCCGCGTTATCAATTAATTCATTGTTAAATAAAGTATTTAAATTAGCATTGTAATCTCCCAATACAACAGCCACATTAACAGAGTGACTTTCAATTAAACTATGTATTGAGCCTAAAATATCAGTAAAATAAGGCAAATTTACAATATTATTTTGAGGCATATAAACCGAAAAATACATATGACAATAACCATTATGTTGAAACTTAATGGCGCATACTCGTGAGTCATTACATGTAAAAACATCAACATTATAAAACAAAGAGGCTCTCCAAAGCAAGGCTACGCCCCCATAAGGTCTACCGATTAAAATCCCCGCAGACGTATCTACTGCGGAGGTACCGTGCGCTGAAAAATCAGGATGTATGTTAGATAACAAAGGAAGCTCGTGGGGCAGTAGCCAGGTTTCTTGTAACGCTATTACATCATATTCATCGCATAATGATCTTACTTGATCAATGCTCCTTTTAACAGATTGACAATTGAAACTAACAAATTTCATTTTGATTTTAATAACGTTTTATATAGCTTTATAATGATATTCTAATTATGTACTATTATTCTTAAGCCAATAAGGTCTAAAAACAATGCCAATCGGCCAAAAGTCGGAATTTAAAAACGTATTCTTTTTATGAGACAATATTGTTACCTTAAAGGAAGCAAAAGAGGTTTCTTTATACGGTTCAATACGTTCTATAGACACCGCGCTTTCACCTTTTGATTTAATGTAGTCTGCGAGCTTATCGTTAGTTGACGATATATCTAAGCGAGAAACGTACAAACAGAAGGTTCTCGGTGCGGCTTGGATAATAGAATCTTGTTCCTGAACTACGGCACGACCCTCTCTGTTCCTGTTTTTTTTTCTTTTTATATGTGACCGGCACAAAATCCCTATCAGAGCTTTCTTTAATTAAACCCTCTTGCTTATTAGTTACACAGTTAGGCGCGCGTAGCGAATCAGCTGTTTGTCCCGCTAAACGCTTCCTAGTCATACACACGTCGTTACTCGTAGCACTCCTTATCTGACTGAGTGGAGCGGGCACGGCCGCGGCGGCCGCGGCGCGCTGCGCCTGCGCCACCGGCAAGTGATGCACCTCGTCCCCCTCAGTCCGCTCCCCGCTCACGTTGGTAGTTGGAAGTTTCGAGCGTTCGATGTGTTGATTTATTTCTTTACGTAGTGAATCGACGTCCGATTGTTTCGCACAATCACTTTTGATGTGAATGATCTTTTTTAGGAGGACTATGTCCTTTAGGAGGCTGGTTACATCCACGTGATCAAATGTTACGGGTGGAAGTCTATTAATGTTGCGGGCAACGAATACGGGCAGAGTCGCTGGATCAGTTTCTTTGAGGATTTTTACAATATCTTGCAGGTTTCTTTTATTTTTGTTGTCACCTTTTCGTACTCCACGACGAGTGAGCGAATTATCTGTTAAAATCGCCCTTGCACTGTCAATTTCTTCTTCGGTAAACTAGCCCTCACAAATTTGAAGCAAACTGACTTCGTCAATTACATCAATCTTACACTGAATATAGCTTAAGAGTTCACTTATTACCACACGGCAACTACAATCGTTAGGCATTTTAGCCTAGGAAAATAGACTTTAAATACTTAAATTATATTTAATACTTTAAATTTAAGACAACTTAGTGCAAACACGACCGTTCGTTGAGAGACCTCGCGCTACCCCAACTTTTAACGGAATAGATTTTACGATGGAACTAGATAGGAAGGTGGATCTTGTGTCAATTGTTATGACGTTACACATACAAACATCCATTTATAGTTTATACTTACACCCTATAAACATTAAACACCTGTATTTTTTATATTCGGATAGACTAGATTTCACCGGCAACTTTGACGAAATATCAAATGTCTGAAATGAATAAATCGTGTTTAAAATCCGTAAAAATCTATTTCCAAATAGGTATCTTGTCTCTTGTACCAAAGCTTGTATTACCTATACTTATCCAGTCATATTTTTCCAAAATGCAAAAAGCACAACCATACCCATCCAAAAGTGGCCGCGCACACCGTCGCTTTCCCCGGCGATTCAAGCTCTCGGGTAAATATTAGTGCGGTGAATGGCTCAGCGTACTGCGATGAATGCGAAAGCGGCGCGGCAACGTCGCACCACCCATAAGGATTACGTTCCAGTTTTAGATTTTACTTCTTATTTTAACCCCTAACGAAGATGTTTTGAATTATATTTATCTCTGTCTGTGGTTTTGTCTGATTGTCTGTATGTGGTATCAAATGCATTGTGACTGTTATAGTTCATCAATTTATAAGCTACCTATTCCTAGATTTCGTTCTAATAATCCTCATTTCTTCACTTTTGTGACTTTATTTGGGCACAGCAAGCTGGATATAGAGGAGGAGGGAACATTTTGTTTGAAATACATTTTTTCTAAAATATTAGAGATCATAGCAATTTCTTACCAATACTTTCGAGTTGATAAGATTTACTTTTTACCTTTCTCGTGCAAAAAGTGTCTAAGAAACGTCTTACATATTATTAAATCATAACATTCGGGACCACGTATTTCATAAAACGAAGAGAAAATCAAAGAATAAATACATTGAATATTTAAATCCATTTCTAAGGTCATTATAAAACAAAAAATCTCAGCTTAGAGTAATGTAAACCTTACCCGTCTATTTTGTTCCAATGAACGAAACGACCGTCCGCAAACTATACTCGGTCATTCTGGTCGATTTACATTACACCTAAAGGTTATTGTATAATATATACTTATTGTATATATCTGTTTATTAAATACTAGCTGTGTCCCGCGGTTTTAACCGCATTGCTCCGCTCCTGTTGGTCTCAGCGAGATGATATAATATAGCCTATAGGCTTCCTTGATAAATGGGCTATCTAACACCGAAATAATTTTTCAATTCGCACCAGCAGTTCCTGAGATTAGCGCGTTCACACAAACAAACTCTTCAGCTTTAAAATATTAAAGTATAGATACATTTATGTTTTGCAACCTTCGTTTGCAACCTGACTAAATTGTAACCCTGGTTCAGAATTTGTTTGAATTATGATCCTGTTTTGCGAATATGAATTCATTTGCCTACGACTATCTAACTGGCTATTCCATTAGAGCTGGCTATACATGAATTGAAAATTGTTTTGTGTTACTTTTTTGTTTCTATTTCATTTAACTATGTTATACTTAAATGGATATTGAATAGAATGGTTGGTGCTTGCTCAAAGCAAATAAGTTTAATGGTCCTGACACTATTGGCTGTACATATTCACATAGTGTATCGTAAAGGGGAACGTGTTGAGATTCTGTTGTTAATATAAGCATTTTATAATAGGGATATTTTTATATGTTTGAATTCCTGTATAGGACATCAGATAAACTGAGGCATATGTACAGCAGTGGAAAAATATAGGCTGATAATGATGGTGATCATGGTAATACATCAGATTTCCTTATATATCACGAATTTTATTTTCATTTTTCAATAGAGAATATAATTTTATTTACCGTGCCGCATCAACGAATTGCGGGCTTTTGATAGCAAACTTTGCATAGCATGAATAATTGCTTTTATTTATTATCCAAAGCATTCAGGTAGAAACAATGAACCACTTGAATATTTATTTATAATTGACAAGAACCGAGATGTTTAGTGAGTGGAACTGACGCCTGATAAGTTATAAATACACTATTTACTTACATTTACAAGACTTAGGGAATAGGGAGCGTTGTTGACGTAAGAAGCCTTTGTCCTTTTAGTTTGAAAATGAAATATAACTTTTTATTTCCTTATTTTAGGTTGGTTGGTTAGTTATCCCTCTATAATATATAGGTATACTATAATTATAGAGAATAATTTTTAAAAATTAGAATTTACTCCTCTCTAATTCAAAGCATTGCTCTTTCAGGTTGTAATAAAATGCGAGCTTATTAACTTTTAGTTTTCAGGACTGGACAGTTTATTTTCTTTTTAAGAATTAATAAATGTACCACGAAACAAAATAACTTGTTCATTCAATATGTTATTTAAGTCATCTATTAGCGATAAGTATCTTTGAATTTCACAGTATTGTATTTCACAGACAATAGTTTAGTATTTCAGATTAGTCTATGTTGAAGGGTCTTTTAGAAAAGCCACTTATTGAGGTAAATAACCCTAATCAAGTTTCAAAATTCTGTGTAGGTAATTATCTACATAGAAAAATTACAATAATGCCATTTATGTTTCTTTATCTAAGGTACAAAGTTGAAACCATTACTTATTAATTATAATAAATAATTAATATATTAAAAAATTAATTAAAACGGGTTTCTTAGTCTTCGTTGTGAGAATATACTTTTTAATTAGTAACCTAACTATAGTGTTGTACTTTTTCTATAGTGTAATAAAATATAAAACTAATTACTATGCCGACCTATGAGAGGTAATTTAATGTAATTAAAACTATTAAACATCATTTTATATTCTAATTAACCCTTAATTCACTACCTGAGTCCATTGGACTCACATCGAACTTTCAAACTATTATAATTTCTTCCCCTAGTGACTTATTTCCTCCACCGTCTCAGTACCTTCCTGCCGTGACGCGGGCACCGCGGTAGCGAGAGGACGTGCGCCTGCGCTGCGTAATTGGTAAGTTATTACGTCGAGTGAGTCCCATGGACTCATACTAGTGAATTAAGTAATATTTTATTTATTTGTTACGATTCTTAAATGTTGCTTATTTGTCGTATTAATGATATAAAAATATGTATTTTAATTTTTGTTGTTGTTGTAGGTTTGTAAAATGTAATTTGATGACACGTCTGCACAGTACACGTTTGCCACGACAACTTCGCTGCTCGATTTCATATATCATGAAAAGAGACATTGCTGAAGATGCGAGCCACTCTGAAACCGAAGACAAGTTACCTAGGACAGAAAGAAAGTATTGTTATCTATGTAATTACAAAAAGAGAACAAAGACTGCACATTTATGCACTAGATGTCTGAAGCCTGTATGTTTGAGTTGCTCAAAAAAGGTATGCCGTCGTTGCCTGTAATCGGTGGTAATACCCCATTGCACGTTTTTTTTTTTTTTGTATAGAAGCGTACATTTTTGTTGTTTATTTTCGGTTTTGTATTCCTTTAGAAGTCTTATAAAATTAAAAAGAGTTATTAGTTAAAAATATTTGTTATTATTGTAGGGCTTTGAAAATAACTCTGTTTTTTAAGACTGTTAGAATAAGTTTTTTTTTATTTTTAAGAGTATTTCAGAAGTTTATCCAGTTTTGTTATTTTTTTGTAGTGCCTTAATAAACATTTAAAAATAATAATAAAAAAAAATAATAAAAAAAGAGTTTTATTTGAAAAAACCACGCTAAGAAAATATATGAGTCCAGTGGACTCATGGAAGCTGTTTATGTTAGCAAATTTCACGTAGTGAATTGAGGGTTAAATCTAGTGCTTGACCATTAAAATTCAATTGAACTATTAGCATAAAAGACAAACTATAATAATAAGTACCTGAGTACTTAGTATCTTATTGTTTTATTTTCATGCAACAAAAATAAAATTGAATTATTTTTCGATACTTTTAATAAAATTCGTTATAACTTTCACGTTCATTACAAACACATCATAACGAGTTTCCATTCCACTCGAAGCTTGTACTAGCATCGAGCGAACTTTTCAAATGATGCCTTTCAGCTTTCGCCTTTCACGCAGCGCAGTGGAGGACGGGTCGATATTGCGACGTTGCCGCACCGCCACGCCTGCCACTTGGGGCAATGTTTATTTTTACTGTTTGTTGCCAATCAATTAAATGAGGGAAAATGACACCTGCGATCCACGTTGTCCGTAATCTAATATATTAGATCGAAATCTATTTGTTCGTTCCTCTGGCGTGCAGATGGCGAAGTGCGCGAAGAATTTAATGAGTGTCAATGGCCTCAATGCAAAAACGGCAAAACAATGGGACGGCCCGTAACATTTTTAAAAATCGAATATCGTAAATCAATGTTAGCGCGCCAAAAATAACAAAGAGTATTGACAATACAGATGCAGTTAGAATGTGATATGTTGTGTGGTTGTAAATCAAGCTACCTACGTGTATTTGTATTGTATTATTAGAAGCAGGTAGGTAGTGCTTGAAATTGTATGCTAGGCTCGATAAGGAGAGATTAGCACACCTCGTTCTCAAAGGGCGGTGGTATCTGCGTTCGGTTGAATGTGCAGATATGGGGCTTAAGGGCTCCCTTAGACCCGTCTGTCCTAAAATAAGACATCTAAGATTGATGATAGGAGCATTATCATAGCAATGCAGGATTAACAAAATTGTAACGTGCCTTATAATGTGAACTTTACTATTTTCCGTGTTTATTTAAAAACACAGAACTTTTAACATTACCTAGTAAAATGTATCGTAAATAAATAAAAATATAGTCATACAAAATAATGACTATAATACATCTACTTTTTTTTTCTGTCTGCACGCAAACCCGCGCTCTGCAAGCTAGTGAAATATAATGGGCAAAGATTTTGTAATTGTTACATAGATTACATTATAGAGCTATTGAGAATAATTTCGCCTTGGGCCTTTTTAAAAAGAATATCGTAAAAATGAACAATTACAATCCATGTTGGTATTTTGGATTTGATTTTACGTTATAATGAAACAGCCTTAGGCAAATAATAGGAATTAGTGATCTTTTACTAGGTACATAGGTACGTATATATTAAGATGTAAGACTGTTTCTTCGGTTTACGTACAACATTATCTGTGGCAAATTACATAAAGACTACGTACAAATTAAAGAATATTAACGTAAAAGGAAAAACAATAAAAGTGGTATCTCACTTATCATCAGGGACCAGGGTAAACGTTATTAAAATAATTATTATGAAATATAATAAAAGGTATGCCCCGTGAGGTACTCGTACAAAAACATCCTTTGTCCCACATTTACCCCTTGTTTTGTTAAAATTACATGGTATAATTTTATTGCTTTTTTACACGAATGAAACAAATTAAAAATAACATTAATTAAAATTTTATGAGACCAAGTTTCGTGGTAGGCATTTTCATGGATAACATGTTTAAACGGGTACGTAATATCACTAGCTTGATAACACAACTTTGTCTTCTCTCATTTTTGAAAAATTTGAAAATGATGTTACCTACATTATTATTAATATGTCGGCGGGAAGTTCCATTACAAGAATAAAAAATAATCGTGGCTGGAATGAAACCTCATTTGTAGTTTACTTTTTATAAATTTAAAAACAAATGATTAAATTTAAAATGTTTAACAATTGAACAAATGGAATCTTCCGTGTTTATATAAAAAGCATATCCGCTCGATGACATGGTTTAATCGAGTTCAAGGCATTAGAGCGATCGGACCCTCCTCGAGTTGGAAATAAAAAAAAGAAATTATTTACTCAATTGTTTTATTGGATCAAACTTTGGTGAACCTAAGCCATGAAAGCGAAATTCATGACGACATCAAATCCGGCGTCTTCTAGAAACAGTCTTCTTCGTCATAATTATAGGTATATTAAAATAAAGTCAGTATTAATATGAAACAAATTACAATAAAAAAATCTTCATATTACTATACACTTTATTCAAATGACAAATTATTTACAGTAAAATAAATTCGGCTGTTACGCCTCATTCCTTTATTATTAAATTTTATAGTGTAAAAAATTCTCATTCTTATAAACAGCTTTTTTAAGTAGCCTGTTGGGAAACAAGGACATGGTAAAATAAATCTGATTGCGTTGAATTCTTTGTAAATAGATTCAACCACTTCGCAGTTGATGTGTTCTCTTCTAAAGTAGGAACAGAAAATGTCATCTAATTTCTTGACATATTCAACAAAATCGTCTGGTGGGACAATAAGTAAGCTTTGGTTGACATATTTGCTGTATTTTCTGTATCTTGAGTATCGCCTTTCCGAATTAAACTTGGAGCTAGCTTGATTTGGTTTCACATATGATTTCAGAATTTGACAAATCTTGTGACGCTCGCTGCATTTTTTCAGAAGATAACTGCATACATAAAATAGTGAGTTGTTTTGAGTAATATTCATTTGATTATATTCTGAGCTCATAATTTGAACGTTATCTAAGTCTTCGATGCACACACCAAGCGTTTCTTGGGACTCTTTGTGTGACATTTCGTCAGTCAGTTGACTGATCGCACGAGTAAGGAATTTTCCCAAATCACAAATACCTTTTCTTGGGGATCTTTTTATACTGGAAAAATATATTTTTTGAAAACCAGATATAAACTGTCTGCTTGTGGGTGCGGTTACAGAACCATTTTTGGTTCTAATTTGTTCGAAAAAAATCTCTAGTACACCTTTATTGAGCCTCCTTGTACTTAAAAAGTTATGCCCTTCTGACTTTAAATCTTCAAAAAGCATTAAAATAGAAGTAATTGTTATTTGAAAGCCGTTTATAAACTCAGCAGATGAAGTAATATTTTTTCCATTTTTCGGATTTATCAATTGCACCTGTTGAAAAAAAGTCAACATTTCCTTGAAGAAAGTTATCTGTGATTCCTTTCCACAGAAAGCTTTTCTGTATTCATTGCTATCGTTATGACTTAATGAGTTTAATGTGTCAAACAAATTGTTCATATTTCTAATGAGTTCAGCAGTGCTCCTACCGGACTCTTCAATCTGATTAAAATCTACGTAAGTGGATATACCAGCGGCAACAGAATTACTTAAAAGTTGAGTAGCATAGCGAATTTTCCTCTTTTCCAAATTTGTTGGATAGATGTGGCTATTCGTCAATTTATGTGCAAGTTTAATGCTCTTTTGTTTATCATTCTCATAAAATTTAACGATATTTTCGTATTTAGCTACACGGTCACGGAAATGGACGTCGTAGGTAATGAAGTAGTTGCGAATCAGTCTTATGAGATGTGGTGCATCAAAAATATAATATATTTTTCTCTCATTAATGAAGAAATAAGGCCGTTCAATGGTAACAAATATATGTTTTGTAATGTTGAATAGATCAGATCCCATATCGGAGACAAATGTTCTAATGTTGAGTCCTATCTCAAATAATTTTTCCAAAAGTCTATCAATCCACTTAGCTATCTCGTCATAGTTTCTACTATCAGAGAGTAATGCAAATCCCACGGGTTGCTTCCAGTTGACAAAAATCCCACGAACCATAACGACTAAAGCTTTTCTGGCAGGTGCCGGTGACTGTACTCCATCGACTTCATGAAAACCAATTATTTTATCTTGCTTTAAGTTATAAAATAAATTAGTCTTTAAACCCATGGCGTCAATGACAACTGAGCAGTTCTTTTCCATTTTACTCATGGCATCGACTTTAGTTTTCAGAATTGACATAAGTCCGTCGTTTATTTTAGATGTTACTGGTATTCTATGCTTATTTAATGTTTCCGGCTTTGGGAGGTATACCATACTTTGCAGCAACTTGTAAGCTTGTGGACTGTTATAATATAAATTTAAGCAAAACATAATGTAATTTTGGTCATATCTATTTCCGGTAGAACGATGTTTTAAGTGAGTTTGTGCCTTTATCAACACAGCTAACTCTTTCGTGAGATATTTGTCACAAAACTCATGGAATTGATCCCTTTGATATTTTTCCGATTTATCAGTTTTAATTTTTTTTCCACATTCCAAAACATAGGAGTTTTGATTTCTTTTCCCGGGAGAATCCATTGAAAGAGATCTGGCAGTTTGACTACTGTCACTGTATGAAAATTTGACCTGGTCCGTCTGTATACAGATTTCAACCATCTTTGGAGTTTCTGTCAAGGTCTGAGCATCTTTTTTTAGAAACTCTGGTAGATGAAGAGATGGTAAGGAATTGATATTGAGCTTTTTGCGACACTTTCCCGATAGAATATCCATAGAATTAAAATGAATTTCACATACGGTATAACTGTGAGGCGGTTTGTTCATCAAATCTTCTCGACATATCAGACGAAGCCATTCGGATCGTCTGAAAAAGATAACGAAATATTTTTTTGTTATTTGTCATTTTCATTAAAAAAGGTGTGAAGGTTTACAACAATTCCAAGTGGTGATTAGTGATTACAAAATATTATAAAAAATTATATTATCCTGTTTCATTTACGTTTTGGAATTACAATCAGTTCAGTGTTTTCATGATTTTTTAAAATTGTAATCTGAATCTGAATAAAAAAAATCACGTTTTACAAATATGTTTGAAGTAGCGTCGAAAAGGTATGACACGTCACACGACGTTTGACATGTCGCTCTGCAGAAAGCGCGCGAAATTGAACAGAAATTCGGCTACATTTTTTTTAATCGAATGGTGAGCCTAAGTTCGGAATAGGTTCAAACCACATTCGGCCCTTCCCTTATATATATATATATTATATACTTTAAATGTAGGTATCATCATTCTTACCTTTCACAGTTAGCAGGAAGTTTAAAAAACGATAGATCTGGATTCGCTATTGACGAGTTCAAACAACCGTACACAACGCAATTTGTTCGTGTCATTTTGAAAAATATCGCGAAAATAAGCGGCTCTCCCTGCTGACGGTACCGCGACAACTGCTTACGAGAGTTACGAATTACGACTGACGCGAGTCGCGACTCGCGACGGACGCGATGTGATGTGTGTGTACTGTGTGTGAGCGGTTTGGCAGACGAACGTTAGTAGTTAGTACCACATACACAGTAGGCAGAAGGAACAGTAATGCTAGGCGTCCACTAGGCGGATCGGGCCGGGCCGCATCGCAACGCAAAAATACGCCGGCCTATGTTTTGTATGAAACATCGTCCATTAGCGACGGATCGGGTCGGGGCGGGCCGCAACGCATTGGCGGATATCGCTTTGCAGGCGGATTTCTGCCGGCGGTGCGCTGCGGCCCGGCCCGCCCCGACCCGTCTAGTGGACGCAGGCAGGCGGATTTTTGCGGCGAGCGTCTGTTAGATAAAATCCGCCTAGGCGGTCCGCCGCGCCCCGTACAGGTGGACGCAGGAGCAAACAGCGCGTCCATTAGAGCCGGCCCGTTGCGATGCGACCCGCCCCGATCCGTCTCTAATGGACGCCTAGCATAAAGCGACTAATCCCCTGTGATGAAATAATAACCTATGCACCATTGAAGCAATAGGGTTGTTACTATTTTGATATTGTTTGTTTTTTTTTCTTTAAATATCTAGTTTTGTAGCTAATCAAATAACAAGACGTAGTTTTTCATACTTTATTTATAAATCAATCAAATAAAATGAACCTTAAATTAAAATACTCGCTACTAGTATTTATACAATATGTATTTAAACTTTCTAAATTTTCGTGTCCCATTTCATATGAGGTACTTAACTATGTATATCGATTTTCAAATTCATCTAAGTTATCCAAATTAATCCTAAATATTTATCAGTCACCATTCATTATACAGATAGACAGACTATAAATCTTAAATAATATTATATTATTATTATATATATTTTATTTAGGCATTTCAAAAACATAGTACTTACCTAATATATTTATAAACATTGCTCATAGCTCATAATTTATATTATACTTTTAATTTAGGAAATAGGTAAGTACTTAATTATATAATCCTTAAATAATTTATTCTACTAAAATATTATTCCTAATAATACTTAGAGGTATTTTAAGAATGGAAAGTCATAAACTATGCCGAAACGAGTTAAAAAAATAATATCGTAGATAAAAAATAGACATGCAAATTTCCGTAGAGTATTTTTTTCATTCGAAAATAAAATCGCTCCTGGCTGGATAAAAACACAGATTAGATAAAGTTTCTATAGACAACAGTTTACAAGTCGGCAGCGTGGATGGTAGAATTTTATAGAAAATCCATAGCTAAGAGGTCTGTATGGTAGGAGCATTATTACGCCTAGTTTGGGAAGTAATGTACGTAGCGGGGTGGTCGTGCGGGGGGCGCTGGAGCCGGCCGGGGGGCGGGGGAGGGGGTGTACGGGTCTGCTCGACCCGGATACGACTGGGCTGGATGTAGTCTTGACGAGGCGGCATTCCTGGAAATTATAAAAAAATATGCTACACGACATACATTCAACAATGTTGAGGACATAAATTGTATTTACTTATTTTGCATTTATTTACAGTTTTATTATACAAACGATGAAATTTTATATTGAAATGGGAGAAATTGTATAATTTTGCCACAAATGAAGGTGTTTTTTTACTTTAGTAATTTTGACAGGAACAAGATTTCCCTTTTCTATATTTCCCGACTCCCGAGATGGCAATAGCTTTATATGTACAACACAATATGCGATAATGCCTATTCATGTTTCTCAAAGACAGTGCCTTAAGAAATAATTTCACTTAATTAATTACTGTAATCAAACTATGTATAAATTTAATCATTTCTATCCGATATAATAATACGCAAGGAACCTTGAATCTTATCATACATAGGAATTAGTTTCATCAATCAATTGTAAATAAAAACAGGTCACTTATTGAGGTCAATATATTATTTTCTTCATAATTTAAAATTATTATCATCTTCTTCAGCCATGTTTTTTTTAATACATACGAAGAAAATTGGTCCAGTGGAGCATTAATAACCTATAGGCACACGATTGTTTTAAACTAATACATGGTAGGTTTTAATCTAAATTTTAAGTACCTACGTACTATGATCCCTATACAAACAAAATAGTGCTAATAATATTATTTAAAGGGACTTTTTGCTTTTGTAAAAAATAATCTACCCACCTACCTATACAATAATATAATTCGTGATTTTAACGTGAGCACGTAAATCTCTAAAGTATAATAATTATTATTGAGTTTTATATCCTACACACTCCGATAGCGCTCGTAGATTTTTCCAGATCACGATAACGGAGATATAACAAAAGCAGTTTATCTGAAATCATTTGAAGAGTTAAGATCTTGTTGTATTAGATTGTAGAAAGGACGAAAGTATAAGAAAGTAATAACAGGTTCACACGTACTAAAATGCTAACAACAATGTGTATGACAAAGTGTTTAATTTAATCACAAGCCTAGGATGTAACACAACAAATCTATAGTTACTAATATTATAAAGCTGAATAGTTTGTTTGTTTGTTTGAAAGGAATCTCAGGAACTACTGATCCGATTTGAAAAATTATTTTGGTGTAAGATAGCCTTTAGTTTCTGTGATCTGTGAAGATAGCCCATTTATCGAGGAAGGCTATAAATCATCACGCTAAGATCAATATGTAGGTGCGGAGAAAATTGTAAAACCGCAGGGCACAGCTAGCAGATGATAATATTGTTCGAATAATTTGAAGGACCTCCTTCCAGATATAGTAATTAGTAATTAATAGCACCGTGGTACCTTGAAGACATCTCAAGTAGACGGTAGTACGGTCGCTTCAAAGGTAATTACTAATTGTTAGAGGAATTATTTGAGGCATAAATAACAATTAAGTATTATCTTTTATGTAATTTGTTTACGAAGTTCCATAAAGATTACACACGGAAGGAAACACACAAATACCATCTTTATCAATATAATATTAAATTGTTATTAACATTTGTTTATTTGTGCTAGCAATAAGCTACCTGTTACTAAAAATAACGTTTATAAAAATGATTTTTTATGTAAAGTAGTATCAATAACAGAAGATGTTAAGGTCAAAAAGTTATGTTTATCGATTGTTTTCTATCGCACGCCATGATATTGAGAATGCAACATATTACCTACGTCTTAGTTTATCAATTTCTTATACAAGAACATTTACAAGAAAATACTTTTATCGATATATTTTATTCCATTGTTTGATCTATTTTCTTTTGTTTTTGAAAAATGTAATCTAAATAAAAAAATAATTACCTAATGTATTTTTCGACAAAATAAAGTTCGATGAAAAGTAAGTTTTGAATATAACTTTATATGATTGTTTTGCGATTTTCGCTAAGTAGGTATACGTATACGTAAAAACTTCTTAGGTAGGTATTCATAGATTATTTCTTATAACAGAAAATCAAAGAGAGTGTACCGTGTACGTAGTGTACATACCGTACGTACGTACGGTCTACGTCTTTTTATCTTCATTTATTTTTTTTCTAATTTGATATAGAAGAAAGAATGTGTAAGATAGATTGTAATCGCCTAGGTTCTATTACCAACATCTAGTTACCTACTAAATATCCTGACTCTTCATCACTTCACTACATAGTATAAAACAAAGTCGCTTTCTCTGTTCCTATGTCCCTATGTATGCTTAAATCTTTAAAACTACGCAACGGATTTTGATGCGGTTTTTTTTTAATAGATAGATTGATTCAAGAGGAAGGTTTTAGTATATAATTTATTATGTTTTAGACAAATCGGGCGAAGCCGCGGGCGGAAAGCTAGTATATTATAAACACTTGATATTTGTATGAGTAAGTACGCTCCAGGATCGTGAATTACCGTTCGTTAAACATAATAAAAAGTCAACTCACCGATTTTAAATCTATCACAATGCTTCTTAAATATAAATTTTCTTATTTCAGATCAAATTTTCCACGTCAATCAAAATATTTTCAAAACAAATGTTCGCGTGCGTTGGGATGTCGATATGTTTTTACTTTACATCCAGTTTATCTTGAGAGTTAGATAACGTATCTTGTTTATCAGTGTCGAGGTTTTCAATTCTGATAATATTACCTATATTGACAATTTTCCAAATATCAACATTGTAATAGAAAAAAGTCGTATTTAAGTCATATATAGGTAGGTATTTTATAAATGCAAAAGTTTGAGTCGGCTGTGGCACAAATCTGTGAAAAATTTTGAACAGTGAAAGTTTAGGTTTATTTATTTAGTCAGCAAATCCAGGTGCTGAATCTTGTTTGTTATACGTAGGCCAGTCACTGCGATATCTCACCAATTTTCATCGCATTTCGACTTAGTTACGTATAAATTACAATTGATAGGGAAATTATTCTTATAATTCGACACACATTTCAACTCCACTATCTGTACTTCCATACTCCATAGTATAATAATATTATATTTATAGAAGACTGAAGAGTTTGTTTGTTTGTTTGAAAGCGCTGAACTCCGGAACTACTACTAGCTGTGTCCAGCCGATTCACCCAAGTCAATAAGTTTTTCCATTTAATCCTTACGTCAAAGTGCCATCAAAATCAGTCCATCTGTTCTAGAGATAAATCAGAATAAACAGACAGATGGACAAAAATTTAAAAAATACTATTTTGATATCTTTTTTTGTATATAATGTTCCGTGTACATCCATATGCATTTAGCGAAGAGCGTTTATTTTAATATTACAAACGAGTAACCTTCGAGTAACAGACAATCCAATTAAATTATTGCTACAGTTATACCTATAATAATATACCATCATTATGGAAATTATATATAAATTAATTTCCGTGACCATCATAATATGCATATGTACATAGTGCAGCGCGTAATACCACAGATTAGATACTAGGTAATACTATTTAAATTTTAAATATTTATAATTTTAATAATAATTCCGTGTTAATTTAAGAAATAAAACAAATTATTACATACATACGTATTTGAAAGTAATATTCAGAATATAGATTGTTATAATTTAAATAGAGACAGACATGCTATATTCACAGGCTATATTCTTTAATTTCTTTATATTATCTGTGCGTAAACGTCACCTGTCATTATAAAAAGTCAATGTCAAATGTCAATGTTTGTTTGGCATATTGTCCCAAATTCGTTGTTGTGCACTTGTGCAAATTATCTAGAGATTTCTTATTTTTTCTAGAAGTGCGTGTTCCATGCGAGTTCCTACACACATAAATATTGCTCATTCTAGTTGTATGCGTCATTGTTGATTGAATAAAAGTCGGCGTCTGTCGTAGTTTCTCAAGTATAATTACGTGTGGTGTGTGTGCTGTGTTTAACCTAAAATATACGTAAAATCAAACATGGATCAAAATAATGAAGAGAATAGAGCTTCAATAGCTGGTGCTCTAACGTTTCCTGCTCGAAATGAACAGTCCGTGATCCCACAACCGCGGCAGCCCAGAAACTTGCAGGTAATTTGTTTTTCCAAGTGTCTAATGCGATAATTTGTCCTACAAGATTTTAGAATAACTAAAGCTAAAAGGCGTGAATTCATCTATTTATAAATCATTCATACATTTCATCTATTGATTTATCTCTATCCTTAATATCCATATCCACAAACATCTTTATCTGTCCCTTTGCAAAAAACATACTCATATAATTGTATGAATACTTAGTAAAAAAATTATTCAAAAAGCAATTTTGAATTTCATGTTCGTGAGTAAAATTTGAGAAAAAATGATTTAAGCATAATATTGTACTTAATTATTTTTTTTGAGTACTAAATTAAGATATTTATTGATGTCATTAGAAAAAATGTGTTCCTATCTATGTATCAAAAGTAAAACTATAATAATATTGTTTTGTTACAATTCCAGGGTCTGCTGCGGTTTGCAATGGAAGCCACCAAGGCTGAAGATGCACCTGGTAATTCTCAGTTTGGACCAATGGATGAAGAAGTGAGAATTATTAATTATTTTCCTTGTAAATATTAAGTTTTGTACATTAGTTATTGATATTAGTGTGTTCAAACAAACAAACTCTTCAGCTTTATATTAATTATACAAATATTAGATAAAAAAAATAAAAATTTCTAAAACTATTGAAAGGTTTAAATATTTTATATATTCTCTATATATCTATATTTAAATATCTAGTATATATATTCATAGTTAAGATTTTTTAAATGAAACACATAATTCACTAGTTTTCTTTACTTTTAAATACAATTTTTATCATGGAAACTTTGACAATGTTTGATATCATCGTCAGGACCTGACAAAAACTATAAAATTCAGTTCCACCAAGAGTTAAACATCAAAGTATAAATTATAAGTATTCCATTGAAAAGTTACATTTGGGGTTGCATTTTTTAGAGGACGCAATTTTATTTTTTTGATGTGTAGGGGGGGTTAGTGTGAAGCTAGCACCAAGTTTGTGGGGTCGCCACCCTTGTCCCACGGCCGCCATCTTGAAAACAGCGGTTGAAATGGTTTTTACGATATATCTCTTAAACTATTTATCTGATAAAAAAAATTTGTTAACATTATTTGTTGCAAATTAAATTCTCTACAACTTTGGTCCAGTAACTTTTTGTCGTAGAACTATAAATAAAAAAGTTATAAGCGAAAATGTTTAGAAATTAGAGCTATTTATATTTTTCAATAAAACTTTTTTTTATCATTTTACGAAGAAATAATATCAAACCATTTTTGTAGATTGTTTTTCGAGGAACAACTATTATATACAACATATTTTCATTAAGTAAATAGTTAAGGTTTTACAGCGCTCCGAAGTGAGTACTATTTTTCAGTACTCTTAACTATACACTTACATATATTATGTTTGTACTAATAATAATTTGTCATCAGTAATTGTTTTTTTTTTGTTATTATAATATTTTTAATAATTAATTTTTCAATATTATTAATATTTAATTATTATGGCTCTTTTCCCCACCATCCAGGAGGTAGAGTCTGGAAGCGCGTTTTTTTTCCGTCGAAAAGCAGGGCTGAAATGTTCTGCAGTGTGCTTGAATTGTTCTGGAGTCTGGTAAAAGAGCCAATAGCCAATATATTATGTATAGTTAGTACTGAAAAATAGTACTCACTTCGGAGCGCTGTAAAACCTTAGCTATTGACGTAATGAAAAAATGTTGTATATAATAGTTGTTCCTCGAAAAACAATCTACAAAAATGGTCTGATATTATTTCTTTGTAAAATGATAAAAAAAAGTTTTATTGAAAAATATAAATAGCTCTAATTTCTGAACATTTTCGCTTATAACTTTTTTATTTATAGTTCTACGTCAAAAAGTTACTGGACCAAAGTTGTAGAGAATTTAATTTGCAACAAATAATGTTAACAAATTTTTTTTATCAGATAAATAGTTTAAGAGATATATCGCAAAAACCATTTCAACCGCTATTTTCAAGATGGCGGCCGTGGGACAAGGGTGGCGACCCCACAAACTTGGTGATAGCTTCACACTGATCCCCCCTACACATAAAAAAAATAAAATTGCGTCCTCTTAAAAATGCAAGGTTAGGCCTAAAAAATGTAACATTTCAATGGACTAAAGCTCATTCCTACAAAATACACATTAATCCAATTTTTGCCATAAAATAAACTCACATAACTTTTAAATATTAACGGATAAATAATAAATTTTCAGAGGCGTAAATTCCTAGAAGAAGCCCTAAAAAGCATCACAGTGAATGTAGCGGAGGTTCTACAGAACGGTATCAAGGTGCTCACAGACTCGGAGAAGATGAAGAGCATCCAGCTCGGTGAGAGCCTGCCTCAGGAAGTGGATGTGGCGTTCAATAATGTCCTCGAGTATATTGATGATATTGATGTCGCTAATGGTAAGTGAAAAAAGTTAAGTTAGTTACATAATTTTGAAGTCAAGAAAAAGCTGAATGGATGTTAGATGTATTGGTTTGCTGGATTTGTCTCTTTCTGCATAAATATTATATATGCGTAAGTTTGTGAGGATGGACGTATGTATGTTTGTTAATTTTTCACGAAAAAACTTATGTATGGATTTGGATGAAACTTTACATAAAAATTACACTAATTGAAGTACTTGAGTTGCACAACCTTTAAATCAAGAAAAGCTGAATAGATAATAAAGATTTTTTGATTGGCTCGATTTGTCTCCTACTGCATAAATAGAATAATCTACTATATAAAAATAAGTCGGGTTTTCCTTCCTGACGCTATAACTCCAGAACGCACGAACCGATTTCCACGGTTGTGCATTCGTTGGAAAGGTCTCGGGCTCCGTGAGGTTTATAGCAAAGAAAAGGTGTCTCTGGTGGCGACACGGAGTTCGCCCGGTTTGCTAGTTAAAAAATAAAAGCATAAATAGAAACCTTGATAGTAATATACCTTCCTAGACAGAGCAATCAGAATTGGATTTAAATGAATTTTGGCATATAACAGTGACAAATAAAGAACAGTGATTGCTTTTTTTGCTGAGTAAAGCTAAAAAGTATTGTATTTTAACTTTTTTAAATAAATAAATTTATAGACGGGACAGTAATTCTGGGTCTAAACCCTTTATTTTTTTTTGATACAACCAAATAACCAATTATTTTTTGATTAATTTGTGTTATTTTCAGACTTCTACAAAATGGGCGGGTTCGCGATGTTTCCAATTTGCTACAGTAGCGAGAACGAAGAAGTACGCTCTCGAGCTAGTCAAATACTCACAGAATTGTGCCAGAACAATCCCTTCTGCCAAGCAAGAGCATTGGAGTGTGGTCTGCTGAATGTGGTGCTGCACTTGGCGTCCACGGAGCGTGGCCAAGTGCTGGCCAAGTGCGTGTCGGCTATATCGGGTGAGGTTTTGAACGATTTTTTATGGTTTGGTTGAGATTATAGTGTTTTAGAAATTAAAATTATATAGAATTATATACCGGATAGTATGGAGTACAAGATGTAGACTTTCGTGTTTTTAAATGCTCAATGCAATCATAATTTTGTATTTGATTGTATAAAATAACAAATATAGTATTAGTATTTATAGTATTAGTATGGATAATCAAAACTGAAGATATTGTTTTTATTTTCCATTAGGATTAGGCAAGCATTTGATCATTACTTCGCCTGATAGAAAACGTCAAACATGGAGCTTGTTTTCCTAATAAATGCCTATTCACATTGATTTGTGTTATATGTCCTAGTTTCAACCAGGATAAAAAATGGGTTATTTGTGGCTTTGTCGAAAAATATTTTTTTTAAATTGTTTGAGTAGTTTTTAAGTCCTCTCTATATGTTCTTTTTATAATACAACTTAAATAACACAATATTATTTCATATTTACAGCTGCTACCCGTGAATTCGAACCCGCATGCCGGGAACTAACAGCGCAAGGTGGGTGCGAGACACTCGCCCAGCTGCTGGGCTCGGACTGCGCCCCAGCGGCCAAGACTAGGGCCGCCTTCCTGGTCACATACCTGTGCCAACACTACCCTGACGCTAGAGGTGGGTACTTTTATATAAATTGACAGGGAAAAGTGTGATAGGGGGGGGTATTTTTATATAAATTGACAGGGAAAAGTGTAATAGGAGGGGTAATTTTATATTAATTGACAGGGAAAAGTGTGATAGAGGGGGTGTTGTTTTATATTAATTGATAGGGAAGAGTGTGATAGAGGGGGTGTTGTTTTATATTAATTGATAGGGAAGAGTGTGATAGAGGGGGGTAGTTTTATATTAATTGACAGGGAAAAGTGTGATAGAGGGGGGTAGATTTATATGCAAGGGAATGGAACACCCTACCCGCTTCCGTCTTCCCAGAGAAATATAATTTAAATCTATTCAAGGCAAGAGTGAATAGGCTATCTAGGCAGGCCCTTTCATAGACTACATCACTACTTACCATCATGTAGTGGTGCAGACAAATGCTTGGCTATTTTATATAAAAAAAGGGGTGCGTGTACTAGTGTACACACGTAAGAAGTGAAACTTCTTTATGACCTTATTTTTCAAAAAATAATTTACTATGTGCAACTTTACAGAAATACGTCGAATCACGCGTGGTAGGGATAAGAAAAAGATGGCGCGTAACGGAAAAATGTCACGCGTAACGAAAAAATGTTACACTAAATTTTTTTCCAACCCCGATAAAGAAGTTTCACTTCAAAAATATATTCAAGGTTAAATGCCAACTGCCTTGATGTTAGAGGTCAGTAGCGACTAGCGAGTAGCGACACGTCGAAATGTTTTCGCGCCAAAGCATATGTATAAACAGAAAAATTTTGTATAGGCCCTGGGGAAAAAGTAAAGCAAATTTTACATTTTGAAAAAGTAACAAAACAATATTTAAAGATTACTAGCTATAAAATAATAAAAATGGATAAAAACTGATGACAAATTTCATAGTCCGTCTGATTTTAACAACCTGGAAAAACATAATATGATACATATTAAAGAGAATCAACTATATAGCCAAATTTTAAGGATTATTTTATTATTTACTAACTGAGCCGCGCGGTTTCACTCGTGAACGAAACCGCGGGAAAATTAAAAAAAAAATCCGTTCAATTGTTTTTTTTCCTGAAAGAGTAACAAATACATACATCAATCCTCACAAACTATCGCAAGAATTAAATTTTTAAATAACACAATTCAAAATTATTTTTTTTATTTCCAGAAAAATTCATAGAGCTCAACTTAGCGCGTACAATAGCGGAACAAATCAAAACCGGGCGAGACAATACAACAGAACACCTCTTGAGCATTCTACATTCCCTTCTAGAAGATTCCAGAGTGAAACAGCAGTGTCAAGACCCAAGCTTAGATCTGAAGAATGTTCTAGAAGAACATTTGAAACGACCGGAGTTGGAAGAAGAATATATAGAAGAGAAGCAATACTGCAAGAATATATTGAATATTTTGAATGGTCTGCCACAAGTTGAAGTCGTTAATAATGAGATTGATAGATAATTTTGTATGGAGCTAGAAATGGCGATTTTAATTTTAAAGTACGGAAACCAAAAGTGCGAAATTGAGCGGTTTCGAGGCTGGTGATATGAGTAATTTTAATAGCTTTGTCAATCTAATGTTTTTTTTACTTAAACTGTGATTCTCATTTTATTAGGATTGTCTGAGCACAATTATTGACTTATTTATGTATCAGAATGTATGTTTAGTTTTGTATGTCAACGTTTATGCAACGCATTTATTAGGCAATCTATAACAATGATAATAATGCACTTACATTAAAATTGTTAGTTATTAATGAATACTAATGAATCTTATAAAATTTTATTTTAAGTATTTATAAATAAACATGATTAATATTGATCTTTGTGTTTTATTTGCTCGTTAAGTAAACACAAGTACTATTTAATTCTTCATTTGCAACGTAACTATCATACAATTTAACAATCTCTCATATTATTTTCTAGTGGAAAATAAAGATTTTAAACGCGATTTATTTATTATATATGGTCACGGGCAGACTCAGTCTGACCGTGACCACGTTCGCTGTAAAGTGTTCGAAACGTCGGGAAAATAATATAATGAATAAATCGCTTTTTTTTAAACGTGTTAAAAATCTTTAATTTCTAAATCTCTCATATTATATTGAGTAATTCAGTCTCTATTTCACCACTTTCTAGTTTAGTTTTTACTAAAAAGCCTTCCTTCAGCTATGATTTGTTTCTATTTTTGTGTTACACCAAATCGGTTCAGGCATTTTGACGTGATAACAGACCATATAACTTTCAGAATCATAGTGTTGGTCTCTTGTAGGTATAATTTTAATTCTCCTTTATGATAAACTAATCCTTTCATTGATTATTATAATCGTATATTGCGAAACAGGTATTAAATATTATCTCAAAATATCACCTGTTTTACGCCCAATTAGGTTTATTGTGATTTCGCCCAATTAGGTTTATTGTGATTTCGTGTGAATATTATCATTTAAAACGATAAGGATCTAATTAAATCGATAACTCATTCATGCATATCTAATCAGTAATTACCGTATTTTTTAATCGGTTTAAAGTACATTTGAGTATATAAGGTGATATAAGTATTAAAATGTTCATAGAATCAAGAGTATTTTTGAATTTGTAATGATTATTTTTATAATACAATATAATAATTATATAAAGAGTTGGTCGTCTCATAAACTTATTTGAGTGCGTATATCACAATAAAAAATGTGTTATTAGTTAGTAACTATGCTTTGTGTAATATTTATTATTTTGACACCGATTAACCGCCTTTAAAATAAATGGCAGATATACCACTATACACATATAGGCAATACAAGTTTAGAACCACAAATCCCTCATTCTGTTTCTATACAAATCTTTAAAAAAATGATAGTTAAGGAAACATTATTGCAATTATATATTTGTATAATATCACTATCGATATTACATACTTATCATATTTGTAATCAGTGTGTTGCATAATCAATAATCATCGACTCATGCTTAAAAGAGAAAATACCAGTTTGTAGAAATTTAACTTTTATTGTCTCATTTTACTCAAGTTAAAAAGCTTAATTATATTATTGCATTTGATCAATAATCAATACTGGTTCTGGCTCCACGTCTGGTTCGTTTTCTGGCTCATTGTCCTCGCTGCTCCAGTCAAAGTTAAGACCGGTTACTTCAGTGAACCATTTCTGGTAGAAACCGGGGCGGACGTATGCTATAAAAAAAATTAATTGATAATTTATATGTTTGTTAGTGATAAGGTATTTTCGATGTGGGTATAAGTTGTTTGAAATAAATTAATAAGTAAAAAAATAAGTTAGAACCACAGAACATTAAAAACAAATAGAAGTGCTATAATGTCATAATTACTATGAAAACCAGTGTCGCCAAACCCACACATTTAAACCGATAGTTATACAGTACACTACAAGTAATCTATGCCTTTGATTGGACAGCTTAATTTGAGTAAAAACTGACTTAGGTTATAAATTCAGCATTTCAATATGTACCCTAACGCACCATGTTACGGTTTATTTTAGTATAACATCCCTAGGTATATTAGCTGTTTTGTTTCTCATTGCACAGAAATTCCAAATTCGAAAACATCCAGCTACTCCACAACAGAGGGCGTTAGTTTTCGATAGATATAAATTTGAAACGCAACACATAGAGATAAGGTTGAAATTTGTGTCACTCAACATTAATGACATTAACTTGATTTTTATCTGATGCTATGCCCTGAGGGATGTCAGCCTTGTTATCGATAATTCACAAATAAATATTTTTTGTGTATTTTTTTTTTCTTTCTATTATATGAGTATAGTATAATGTGTCACATTTTGGAGTATGTTTATTACTAATAAGTACGTCTTTTTATATTATTATTATTAAATAAAAAACGGAATAGAATAGTATTAATCTATATTTACAAAATACAAACAGAAAATATGCATTATTTTAAATCTTGGAACTGCCGTAGGTTTGCTGTATCGGTGGCCTTTGTTAGACCACTTAGTGCTGTTCGGCATCCAGTTAACTCGTCACGTTGCATTTATCCATTTCTCTTTTAAATTAGCCTCTTTGGGAAATCTATAAATAAATTGGACAAATGAAAGCTAAGGAAAAATAAAATAAAATTTAATATTTATAATGTTTGTCTTTTCTAAAGTATCGATACTGTCGATATGCGCCACAAGCATCACTAAAGCGACATTCGTTTGTTTATTGCAATAATATTCCAGAAATTCTTGTTTGCTGTTCAATCTATAATAGTACTAATTTTTTACGGATTAAGGTTCATTTTGACTAGATATTTGTATACAATTTTGACAAATTACAAGCGAAGTTATAACATAAAATATTATATGTAAAATAAATAAAAATAAGACTTACCGATGGTATGAAATGCCTCCATTGCTGATATTATTTCGTCTGCTATCATTTTTGCACTCTAATACCGAACAACACGTCCTAATTAATGAATAAATATGGAAAAAAGGTTTGACAGCTGACAACCGACTCGAATATTTTTCTGCGCACAACTGAGAGCAAGTTAGGTGATCTTACCTTACAAGTGACACGTGGGCCACGCCCACATCACACTTCTATCTACTTTACTGTTCTGTGGTTAGAACTGATTGAAAATCAGCACTGAAAAATGGCTGCTCAGATTTTGTAGCAGTTTTAAATTGTTCCTTGATATCACTATCTATGTGGATATGAAACTTGTTCTGATTAAAAGAAACGAATTAACTAAACAATAAAAAGAAACTAATACAAAAAAGGTGAGCCAATATTTATAAGATTTTTTTAACAAAGTAAAGTAAAGTTTGTTGACAAACGTATAGATATATACGTTCCTAGGTTTATTTATCTTAATTTTTAATTAATAAGTCTAAGTTTACCTGAAGGATGAGGTCCATTGCACCCAGCAGAGGATCCAAAACTGACGATACCAATCATGGTGGGTTTTCCATCAGCGTCGACGATGGTGAGAGGGCCGCCACTGTCACCCTAGAATGAAATAAATAAAAAAATAAATAAATAAAAAATAAATAAATCTTATGAATAATTCAAAAATCTAAATTAAACTTGTTTTCGGTTGGATTAAGAAAGTGAAATCGATTTGATTTAATTTTACGAATTAATAATTTCTTTAAAATTTATTTGTAACACTTTATTGTAACTACTTACAATCATTTATTGGAATAATTAAAAAAAAAGAACAATATTACAAAAAGGCATCATTTGGCCTTTATTGCTGAATGTTAACGTAAATGTTAATGTTAACGTTAAAGTTAACGTTAATGTTAATGTTAAAATGTTCATAGGATTCTAATATAAATATACTTATGTACTAGTAATTTTGATATACCTTGGAAGTTGAAAGTCATGTCCTAACTTTTAAATATTAACTCCACATAATACACGATAGGTTTTGGAAAATACAGAAGACGTAAGGCGGTAAGGGACGAAAAGGCTCCGGAACTAGAAGTGGTTTTGTTTATTTCTCTATTTTTATTACAAAATTCTGTTATACCTGGCAGGAAGATTGAGCTGTGTCATTGTAGGATTCTGCGCAAATGGTCTGCTTTTGAATGACGGTACTGCCCGGGTAGAACATCAGGCACTGCTCGTTGGAGATGGCGCGGAGGTACACCCATCTCAGGACTTCCGATGTATCACCACCTTTGGTAGAGTTTAATGTAATATTATTTGTGGTTAGCAAAGTGTCTTCATTTTTAAATTTAAACAATGCATACTGTTGACTATTTGAAATGCCTAGTCAGGAGTCACTATCGAAAATTACAATTCATGTTCAAAGGATTCATTATGAATTTCGTGTATTTCACATTGAGAAATCGGCAATCCATTAATAAAAAGTGGAAAATTTTGATATTTAGTTGTAAAGCAGTCAGATGTATTTCAAACAAATCGATTAACTTCCCATTTGTGATCGAATTTTTTTCTCGATTTTGATCGATCTTTTTTCTATTCTGTTATAAATACTCACGTGGAGAGATTTCAAATACTAGATACCTATCTCAACTTTACTGAAAATTCAACGTATGAAAGTGTATTTATTTCACAGTTTATTTTCGAAAATTTAATAAAATATTATTATATTAAATGCAAGATAGACATACTACAGTACCTATATTTCCTATTCACAAGGTATTTTTATATAATAAAATCATACCATTCCATCTATCGTCTGTGAGTCCATAACCACTGACAGTGACTCTCTCTCCGATGTGCTTCAGCGCGGTCTGTTCGCTGCTCTCCAGCCTGCAGGGTTGGATGTATGCTGGAATTTATATTCAATCATCATAAATAAATAATTTTGTAACTTTTTGTTTGTATATTAGTTTATACTTTATAACTTTATAGCGTCGACTGCTATCATAATATATAGAAAACCACTGGCTACATTATTCAACACTAATTTACGAGATTCTATTCTAAATAGACGAATCAATCACTAAGAACGCGGTGATTGATTCGTCTTTTTTTCAAGAATTTTTGAGGTTTTTTTTATAGTACAAAATCAGCACACTCGAATTTAAAAGAATCCTTGTAAATCATAATCATCAGAAGAATAATATTTTTAACATATAACTACCAAAATGTACTGTAGATATGTTTGTCACCGAAACGCTTAAAAGGTTCCTAATCTTCCAATATAACAAATATCGTTAACTATAAACTCACGGCCGTAAGGAATATGCTGATCAATGCCCAATAAAGCAATATCATCAGTCTGCACCCGGTTCACGTTCTCTTGGTACTGAGGGTGGATGTACTTCCTCGTCGCCTCCACGATGTACTCCGGACGCGTGAGGTTCGTGAGCCCAAAGCGGACCACGAATGTGAAGCGACTGGAATATTTTGAAAATAATGTATACAATTTTAATAGATTTTACCATAGAGATCTAGAGAGATGCCAATCGCTTGCGCTGAGTACGAAACCGTGTCTCATAAAAAATTTACGCACACAACTGCAGTAAACAAAATCAAAACAATACTTCGCGTTGTGTGCGTGTCATCACACAAAAATATGAGAGCGACTATTCGTTCGCACACTAGATTGTAAGTGACGTACGTATACAGCACCGCTACAGCTTGTTCTTTTTTTGGGCATATTGCTGCGACACCGGCCCCGCCCCCTAACCATATCTCCCTTTAGTTTCTGTGATCTGTGGATTTTACGTAATAGAGTACATTTTACGTGGTTCAAATGTTACAGCCAACTAGCTTTATCAGCCGTTTTATTGAAAGCCTAGATTATTCATTAAACAGCGCTGTGTTTATTAACTGCTTGATAGATATCGAGCCGTTCGTGTTTTCTCTTATAGGCAAACATCTAACAAATATGGGAAAAAGCTTGTCGCAATACCTATTTTAAATGCTCCAGTATAACACTTAGATAATAAGATCCCAAATTCTGTGAGTAGGTACAATGACAGAAAACGGATAAACGGATTCAATTATTATAGTTATCTATGAATATTATTATTTCTAGATTTTTTTTAATTATCTTAAGTCTAAGAAGCACACTCATTGCATGACTCAAAAAGTTAATTACTCTGTCATACGCTTAGCGATTAAATAAATGATGGATGAGTACAATTAAAACATCATTATAAAGATAAGACATAATACGCTTAGAATTGAGAAACTACACTTTTTTGCTTCGATTAAAAAAACCCATTGGCTACTTATTTGTACATGTTTGTGCTTTTTCACCGATTTCACCAGAAGAAAAATAATTTACTTAATGTAAAAAAAAAAACTGATAAAATTCACATAGAAAAGCAATACAGGCTATTTCAAATATTTAACACTTTCTGTGTTTCATTAATTATAACATCGTGTTTCATTTATTAATCTAATAAAAGATTAATTAGGTATATTAAAAAACTACGAGCATTATAAAAACAAGTGGACATATATTTACATTTTACTCATTATATACAGATACCTACTCAATAATATAAATTATATTATGTAGGAAATATGTTAAATAAATAAATAAAAAAAAGACGTGTGGCACTCGGAGACTGCCGCGGTAAAGCTATTGCATGCTATGCCTTCAAGACACACCTCCGCGCCCGTCGGAGTGGGGAGCGTGAGGTTTTACGTTACGCAATTTCTGGATTCGGTCCCCGCGCTCAAGGCCCGCGATAGACGCTATGCAATAGCTTAATAAATAAAATTATAAATCATAATAGTCCATACTTAGCCAAACAGTGAGCAGCGGTGATCACCCAGTTGTGATGGATGATGGAGCCACCACATGATGATACTCCAGCATTTACGTCCACCATACGCAAGCTGATCTGGTAGGGGATCTGGCCATCTTCAGCTTCCCACCCGGCTACGATACGGGACGAAGCACCTAGAGATATTAAATGAAGTTAAATGGTAGATATACATTCTGCAGATAGTTTTGATCCATAGCCTTTGTAATGAGAAGGAAAAGTGTTGTCATAGCGAAGAAAATTCTATGCATAAAATACGAATCCTGTAGGAAATTTTATTGAGATTTGAGAACATACAATTTTGGTAGCAAGTTTTTAGGGGTCC
The DNA here is from genome assembly GCA_029959065.1 of Colias behrii. NCBI lineage: Eukaryota > Metazoa > Arthropoda > Insecta > Lepidoptera > Pieridae > Colias > Colias behrii. The sequence goes on along the minus strand of JARWMC010000017.1, from coordinate 1,488,910 downwards.
GTATCCTATTTATGTAAAACGTTTTTCGAGTTGAAATTTTTTTTGTTTAAAGTTTGGCTTGTAAGTAATCACTTCGACTTCAATTTAACGATTAGGTATAAAAAAGAAAAAATAGATGCATTACGTTCTTCATTAATGTAAGATTTTTTTTTACCTATCGTGTTAGATCTGATTCTTTATTTCTTTCCTTTTGCGTGCATACTGTGAATATAAAATAAGATTTTGGAGAATTATTTTTGAAAAGTAATGAAAATCATAAAAAAAAGTGAAACCTAGGTGTGATACTTACTACGAAGGTGTTCAATGTACGCCGGTTGTAGTGGAGTGTTCAGAGAATCTCCCTGAAATTTCAATTAGTTATTTATTTAAAATTACTAAATAGATGAATATAAGGAAAATAAAATAATTTATGTAACAATTGCCTCTCTAATTCTTTTTTTGTCTCGGTTTGCATCAGTTGTAATAGAAACGATTTTGATGAACCTTTATTTTGCAAGTTTGTTGAAGTCCTATAATTCCTATACAGGTTCTTTAATACAAAACCATTTTACACACCGAAAACTGAGAAAGCTTAGTTTCCAATTATTTCACTATCTCCAAAAGACAGTCAGGCTCTAATTTCTAATGATAATATGATCCTAATGTTGGCTGTATTATCCAATTATTTATCATATTAGTTGTAAATATGTAACTATAATTATATCTAATATTCACCTGTCCCAGCCCAAGGGCGACTAAAAATCCAAACAACAAGTAAGCTGCCATTTTGACGACTAACGAATTTTCGTTTCAAAAAATCCCCAAATTATATTTCTATCGGATAATTGTTATCTTATAATCTATAGATGATGAAAAATTAACGAAAAATTATCACATTTATCATAATTAAAGTGTAGGTATTGATTTATTAAGGTAAATTAGGTACCTATGAATTAAATCCTACTATCTATACATTAAACATGTAGGTACCACGGGCGAAGCCGGGGCGGACCGCTAGTGTTCCTATAAGTATTAACTTATGGAAAATTAGTGTTTCTTTATCAGTTTCTTCAAATATAAGATTATCTAGTTATATAGGCATACAGCAGTAGGTTTGAAACAATTTAAATGAAACTCAACATGTACACAAAATAACATTTTATTAATATAAGTTACAAATACGCTTCTTAGGTACAAATATCACAATATTACATTTCACTTAAGCACGCTTAAGTTACACTTGTTTTCATGTACTATTATAAAAATTCGATTGAAGAAATAAAGGTTGGCGCACACTAACACAAATTGATAAAATTACTTCAAAAATGTACTAAAATATAAAAGTATGGAATGGCAGTTTATCTTCGCGTAGTGTGCGCCAAGTCTTATTTTTGTAAAAAATAAATAATTGATTTTATATTTTGTAACATAATAAAAAAACTAATAATTAGGCAAATAATCAAAATAACTAACTATATCACAACAAAAACTATTTACAATTGAGCTACATCAACTAAATTATAACTAATTAAGTAATAAATTCAATTTTAAGTAGAATAAATTAAAAGCGAAGCGAAAGCGTGGCGATACGTTTCGATAGCGATATTTCCGAAATACAGTCTAGTTTTTAGACATTGCAGTATAAAAAGAATGTTACCTTATTTAGATACGATATAAAAATAGTTGTTATTATGGTCTATCGTTGAGAAAAGTTTCATCAAAAACGATAACGCAACGCTTTCGTATTCAAGAAACTTTGAGACTTGGAAGTCTATTACAAAAAATGTAAGGCACTAGCCTTGTTCTTAGTAGATTTGTTCTCTTTTCTGTCTTTCATTAAATTTCAGTACAGAAGTATTTCTAGGAATCGAACCTGTGACTTCTAAAATCATAATTTAATTTAATAAAAAAAGATTTGTATCTAAAGATAAACATATTTTAAATACATTTTAGAACAACAAAATATTAAAACTAAAATAAATCGATTTTAATTTCATAAAAAAAAATTAAGTCCGTAAAAATTATATCATAGTTCATTGTACGTGGACCTTTATCTTAATCCACTTTATCCAATGATTGCAATATTGATAAATAATTGGGTTTTTATAAAATTTTTACTAAGAATTAAAATAATTAGTAATTTTTAATAAGTAGAAAAATTAAGTATTTTTTGTTCAATTTGGAAAAAATCTATTAAGTACTAATATTGCTTTTTAAGTAAGTACCAATAGTTGTAATCTTTTAAATAATATTTTTAGGGCCGATTTTTCAATGCTTGGATAAAACTTATCCGTCCCATAAAGTATTACACGATAATATTAAAATGTCACGTAAACTGTCAAATACGGGCAATTAGAATACGTTTTTAAAATGGTAGTTTTATACATTATTCGACGAATAAGTTTTAACCAAGCATTGTAAAAATCAGCCCTTAATAAATTATAAGTACTACTGGTCTATGTAAGGTCTAGGATACAATTCCGATTTTCACTAATATCTTTCATGCATTTTCGATTATTATAAATAAATCACTAATTATAAACTTCAATTATTAAAAATAGATTAGAGGCACTTTATACATATTGAAACTAAAACTGATGGCCAAAATGATTGAATATATTTTAGTAAATGAGAAATTTCATAAAGAATAGAAAAAATTCGATCACTCTGGATTCGAATCCGCATCTTTCGCCGATAAAATTTTTTCTATTCTCAAAAATAGCTCATTTATAAAGCATTTAAATGCTATAAAACAAATATTAAATATATTATTCAGGAGTACATTTTAGCGGTACATCTTAAACCCAAACATGTTTTACCAAACTGTGACTAAGTTGGTCACAACAAGTATGTATAAAGCATTTGAATGCCATAAAAACAAAAAAGACGTGTGGCACTCGGGGACTGACACGGTAAAGCTATTGCATGCTATGCCTTCAAGCCACACCTCCGAGCCCGTCCCCGTGGGGAGCGTGAGGTTTTTCGTTACGCAATTTCTGGATTCGGTCCCCGCGCTCAAGGCCCGCGATAGAAGCTATGCAATAGCTTAAAAATATTAAAATTTAAGTTGGTCACTTCAAAACCACATGAATGTTCAATATATAAAGTCCCATGTCCCCTAGTGAGGTAAGGGGCAGATGCAATATACATCTGTTTCACTGATCGATTTTCTTTAGGGACAAGTCGGTGATCAGCCTTCTGAATCTTGAATGTTCAATATACTTATTGGAATTTTATCATGAGCTGAACATGATATACTCCACACCAAGTTCTGAAAGCTGTTCATCATGAGCTGAACATGATATACTCCACACCAAGTTCTGAAAGCTGTTCATCATGAGCTGAACATGATATACTCCACACCAAGTTCTGAAAGCTGTTCATCATGAGCTGAACATGATATACTCCACACCAAGTTCTGAAAGCTGTTCATCATGAGCTGAACATGATATACTCCACACCAAGTTCTGAAAGCTGTTCATCATGAGCTGAACATGATATACTCCACACCAAGTTCTGAAAGCTGTTCATCATGAGCTGAACATGATATACTCCACGCCAAGTTCTGAAAGCTGTTCATCATGAGCTGAACATGATATACTCCACACCAAGTTCTGAAAGCTGTTCATCATGAGCTGAACATGATATACTCCACGCCAAGTTCTGAAAGCTGTTCATCATGAGCTGATCATGATGGTGGGTTCCTTCTTCGCTTCCAGCACCTTGAAGTAGACCACAGCATCATGGACCGTGGGAAAGGTGTCTAGTTGCAGCTGCTCTGATTCTAGAGAGTTGTATCTTTCTATCATCTCTAGGACTGGACCTGGAAAAATAATACAGATTTAGAAAGATAGACTAGTTTTTAAGTAAACTGTATTTGAGAAGCTGGATATGTTAGAGTCAAAACTTATTGACGATAAAAATTAAATCGGTCAAAAACGTTTTTGAATAAGGGAGTCGGTCAAAACGTTGAGTGATTTTTGCAATCAAAAGTGGTTTTGACCGGCAATGAGTAATATAATATTATGTCCCAAATATAAATATGTACATATAAATTATAGAAAATTAATAATAAATATATAAAACATATAATACGTGAATTACTTTGGTCGAAATTTGACCTCATTTAAACACCTTTCACCCGCCTTCTAATATTCTGCATAAATAATCTGAATTGTTAAGAGACAAAACTACAATATGTATCATTAATATACATGGAGAGACTACTTTTATCTGAGATACTAATTTTATAAAGCTGAAGAGTTTGTTTATTTGAACGCGCTAATCTCAGGAACTACTGGTCCGATTTGAAAAATTATTTCGGTGTTAGATAGCCCATTTATTCAGGAAGGCTATATATCATCACGCTAAGACCAATAGAAGCGGAGCCACGCGGGTGAAACCACGGAGCGCAGCTAGTGTAATATTATGTAGAGGTCTTATCTTTTTCTAAGATAATCTACAAGGCAATGTATTAATAAATTCGACCATTACAAATAAGTTTCCGTGGTGTAGCGGTTATCACATCTGCCTAACACGCAGAAGGCCCCCGGTTCGATCCCGGGCGGAAACATAGTTTTTGTATTTTTACTCAATTTTATTTATTTCATTTTTTCGTGATTTTTATAGCATTAAATAACCCAGATTTATAAGACATTTTTTCTGATATATAAAAAAAAAACATAAAAAATCACAATTATTATTAGAAATAGAATTATATTGAAGGGTTGCAACCTGTAAAATTGTATAAAATATAAAAGTAATAAACCTAACCAAACTATACTTATTATCTTTTTTATCGTGAAATCATCTCTTACCAAACTCTAAATTCAAATCCATCAACAAAAATACCCTCAAAAAAGAGCTTCTATACAAATTTAATAGTCACAAATTGCAAACAAAACAGATTTTACGGTCACAAAAGTAATTAAAACCCAATTTAACGGTCACAAATCCAGTCACAACTCACCATTAGCCCCCGCCAGAAGCACTGCTATATTATTGGCTACTAGCTCCCGATGTGCGCTGACCAGACTCTTGATACCGGGCGCGTCCACGTATGAGAGGGCTGTTGCGTCTATTATTACGCATTGTATCTAAAACAATAAATATTTTTCGTTAAAAAAACAAAAAAAAAGTGAAACTTCTATGGCAATATACCAAAATCGTCGCCTTACTCCATGACGTGACGGTATTGCCATGACGTGACTTTTAAATTTTACTCTCAAGTGTCAACGCGCCAAAAGAAGTTTCACTTCAAAAAGAAACAAAAAAAATTGAACGCGTAGGAATATAAATAATAAAAAATGTTATTTAGTGACACATGAAGACATATTATATACATACAGTTAGGTTTCTGCCCGCGGCTTCGCCCGCGCAGTCAAAGAAAAACCCGCATAGTTCGCGTTCCCGTGGGATTTCCGGGATTGCGTCATTTTCTCGGGATAAAAAGTAGCCTATGTCCTTTCTCGGGTATCAAAATATCTCCATACCAAATTTCATGAAAATTGGTTCAGTAGTTTATGCGTGATTGAGTAACAGACAGACAGACAGTTACTTTCGCATTTATAATATTAGTATGGATAAAAGAGTAGCTATAAAAAACTCAATTCCTTTAAAATACGAAAAAAAAAATAAGTTAAAAATTAACTCACCCTCCTCCCAATATTGGAGTCCCACTCGTACGAGTCGCTCTTGGTAAGATTTTCTTCCTCCACCTCCTTCATATAACCGACTTTCCTAAAAAGAGTATCCTTGAACAGATTCTTGGTCGCGAAGTTGAGACCGCCGCAATAGTGGAAAATCTTGATGCCGGGGATTTCTTCAGCCTAGAAAAAAAAATTAAATTTCAGATATGTGAAAGCAAAATGCTATTAACCCATTGAGCCCCGAACGGCCCGATCGGTCCACGACACAATAGATTTTCTATTGTGTCTGTGATTCCGGGGCCTGAGTTATTAATAATAAAAATGTGTATAATAAAAACTTTTAGTTCTTTTCTAAAAGTATCTTAATTAAAAAATAATCACAAAGGACATAATTTTTATGAAACTACAGTTTCGTTTATATATTTATGTACATAAATATGATAAAGGTTCAATAAAATCTATAAAATAATAAAATTTATAATATTCCGGATATGGGCAATTTTCAAAATGTAACATCCATATTTTTCATCATTACCTAATTATTGATAAAAAAAATAAAATAAAACCTATTCCCATTTTACACTAACAACAAACAACAAACTATATACAAATCATAAAATGTCATGTGTCATTTATCCTGTCAAACGAAAATATGTCACAACCAACAAAACACCGTTTTCACATAAAATATTAGAATTAATAAAAAATTAAACCAAAACTGAACAAAATGCGTTTATTCACAGATAATAAATACCCATATCGCATTAACAATGAAATTGGTGTATTCGATATAGCAAGATGGTGGATAATTTTATTTTTGAATATTCTGCTCATGTGCTGTATACAATTTTTTATATTATCCTAAAGAATGAAAGAGAAATAGAAAATATGGTCGAAGTTATTGTTCTGCCCAATGAAGTTTATTAAATAAAGTTTAAACTGTATGTTTCTTTTCATTTCAAGTTTGTGTATAATGGGAAAGAAATTGTGTGAACATTCAATAATATAAACAAGGACTTATATATTTTAATTCTAACTTTATAATATTAGTAGGTACTATATACATAAATATGTAAGATATTATCAATTAATAATAATAATTTATTAAATTTCATTGAATTTTTAACTCAAAGCCAGCTTAGTCGCCTCATTAACTTTGTGAAAAAATAATATACTTTTGATAATTTACAAGTTAATATTATCTTATCTTATATCTTAATAAATATTATGTAGATAAATAATAAATATAAATACCTAGCTACTTTAGAATAGTTTATTAAGGTTATAAAAGTCTCTGATCACAGTTATTACCTGTTCAGAGACTCTCAAAAAGTATCTTAATTTGGTAGCGCACAGAAGCCGTAAACAACATTCAAATGTGTTTAGTATTTTCTGTAAAAGTTTTTCAATAGCGCGATTTAGTTTGAAGATTGAAGTAACCAACGCGTGGGGTAATCGCCCTTAACCTTCATCACTATCACTACATAGTATAAAACAAAGTCGCTTTCTCTGTCCCTATGTCCCTATGTCCCTATGTCCCTTTGTACGCTTAAATCTTTGAAACTACGCAACGGATTTTAATGCGGTTTTTTTTAATAGATAGAGTGATTCAAGAGGAAGGTTTATATGTATAATAACATCCATTAAATAGTGGAGAAGTACTGTTATTTTTCAGGTTTCTAATGTGATGACGTAAAAAATTACATTTTTTCCGCTTACATTGCAAACGCAGGCTGAACCCTACGAGTTTTATCAAAAAAGTATTATACACATTGAAAAGGTCTACAGAAAAGTAATTTTTTACAACATCACATTAGAAACCTGAAAAATAACAGTACTTCTCCACTATTTAATGGATGTTATTATACATATAAACCTTCCTCTTGAATCACTCTATCTATTAAAAAAAACCGCATTAAAATCCGTTGCGTAGTTTCAAAGATTTAAGCGTACAAAGGGACATAGGGACATAGGGACATAGGGACAGAGAAAGCGACTTTGTTTTATACTATGTAGTGATAGTGATGAAGGTTAAGGGCGATTACCCCACGCGTTGGTTACTTCAATCTTCAAACTAAATCGCGCTATTGAAAAACTTTTACAGAAAATACTAAACACATTTGAATGTTGTTTACGGCTTCTGTGCGCTACCAAATTAAGATACTTTTTGAGAGTCTCTGAACAGGTAATAACTGTGATCAGAGACTTTTATAACCTTAATAAACTATTCTAAAGTAGCTAGGTATTTATATTTATTATTTATCTACATAATATTTATTAAGATATAAGATAAGATAATATTAACTTGTAAATTATCAAAAGTATATTATTTTTTCACAAAGTTAATGAGGCGACTAAGCTGGCTTTGAGTTAAAGCATTTGAATGCCATAAAACAATAAATATCAATTTCATCTTTTATGTTAAATTTAGTTATCTATATTTATCTATAGTTATCTTTTATGTATTAAATAATAAATTAATAAAAAAACACTCACAGCTCGATACCTCTTAATGTCTAGATACAGATCGGTATCTAGAACTCTGCCCAAAAGGCAGGTATACGGTTTTTGAGACCTGCAGAAAAGTGCCCCCACGCTTGCTAAGAGACCTGCCCCTAGCCTGAAATAAAAAAAAGATCTATTAAAATACAGTTAAAAACTTTCAAACAATATGTAGTTAGAATTAGACCTGCTAAGACTGAAATTACATAATAATAATTTTAAACACGAAATGTAATTTAAATGAAGAAATTAATTGATAAAAAAATCTCAATGATTATATGTCTGATTTTGTATATTTATTGTTTATGTTGAATAATGTGAAAACTACTTAAACGTTATCAGTGAAATTTAGTATACAGATAGATTACGCCATCTATACAAGATTGATAAAAATCGAATAATTCTTCTTTATGTTATAAGCCGTTATAACATACTTCAATATTAAATTTTCACAAAAATTATTTAAGTAATTTATAAAATATATAAATAGTTAAACACTTACCCAATATCAATATTAACCAACATGGTAGTTAAGAATGTAACCAGCCACACTATAGCATCTAATTTACTCAACTTCCAAAATCTGAAAAGCAGAGTTTTTGATTAAAATCATTGAGTTATTATTACTACGTATAGAGAGGACACCACGAACAAAATCTGTGCGACAGCGCGGCGGTGCGGGACGCGCGTGGCCCAAATGACAAATGACGCAAAATGGCGCCCGTAAAAATTTTTGCTCGAACTTAATTTTATCAATGATTATCTACTTACTTAACTATGAAAATATATGAAGAGTATTCATTTGCATTTTACTGTATTCTTTGAATTATTAGTACATCTGCCCACACGAAGGCATTTTGAACAGAGCAATAGCACGTGTTGACGCGGCAAGCGCCCCCCACTTGACACAGACTATGAGTTTGAGACGCTTGGCTCTAACTCGAGTTACAAATAGTGAAGTAGCGATATCCTCTCTAGTAATTCTAGTACGTAGTACATAGTAACTCAATGATTAAAATAGATAAAAAATAATGTATGTACGAGTACCAATATTAGGATCGATTAATACTATAATTTACCTCAAAAAATAAGAAAACATTTACAATCAGTATTTGGAATAAGTCAGATAAGAAATTTGCAATATATTTATTCTGCTATTATTAAAAAAAAAAAAAAAAAATCAATTGAATTTAGAATTGGAATTGCAATAGAAGTTGCCAGAATGGAAAACAAAATTAGATTTGACATTAAAAAAATTGGAATAAAAAATTTTTTTTAAGCAAATTGGAATGATAATAATTTTTTTAATTAAATTTTTAAATTGAATTATAAATTAACAAAATAAAAAAATACTAACTTGGCCAGCTCCTTAATCTGCATGAACATTCCCTTCAGAGACACTACAATGATGGAAGCCAGTACACATCGGGGTAAGAGTTCAAAAAACGGCCCAACCCAGAGCAATACGCATAGTATTAGTATTGCACTAACTACTGAGGTTATACCCGTTTTACTACCCGCCTGGAATTTAAATATAAATCTCTTATATTATATACATTAAGTTTTCGAGTCACCATTGAGGTATTATTATAGAGGACACCACGAACAAAATCTGTGCGCGGCGCGCGGCGGCGAGGGGGGGGGAATGAGTAGATATTCTGCCTCTTCACTACATAGTATAAAACAAAGTCGCTTTCTCTGTCCCTATGTCCCTTTGTACGCTTAAATCTTTGAAACTACGCAACGGATTTTGATGAGGTTTTTTTTTAATAGATAGAGTGATTCAAGAGGAAGGTTTATATATATAATAACATCCATTAAATAGTGGAGAAGTACTGTTATTTTTGAGGTTTCTAATGTGATGTCGTAAAAAATTACATTTTTTCCGCTTACATTGCAAACGCAGGCTGAACCCTACGAGTTTTATCAAAATAATGTACTAAGTATTATACACATTGAAAAGGTCTACAGAAAAGTCCGCGATGGTATATGTCTATCTCTTATGGATAACCCACAATAACTTTTTTTTTGTCATTTACTTTTTACGACAAATAATGGCTAATTTTCGAAGCGATTTTAACCAATACAGCATTAATCCTTAACCAATTAAATACCTTGAATACATTGTTCATTTAATATAGATCTATATGGCCCTTTACACCGTATGATTTAAGTGAATATTTTCGAAGATATTACAGATTTAAAAATTGCGGGACGTAGCGTTTGCGGCGGTACCGGCCGGCCGCCCGGTGCGGCAAGAGCGTGTTCAAAGTTTTTCTATAGTGTATTTAGTATCAGCATTGCACCCGTGCGAAGCCGGGGCGGGTCGATAGTATTACTTATAAATTAAAACCAATCAATCAAAAAAAAAAAAAATTGTTTGAGACGATTGACTCTAACTCGTGTTACAAATAGTGTAGTAGCGATGTCTTCTCTAGTACGTAGTACATAGTAACTCAATGTCGTGTCACAGCGTTAGTGGCCATAGGAGCTCCTCGTAAAAAGTTTGACCGATTTTTATGAAATGATTTTTATTATGCGTATACTAGCTGTTGTCTCGCGGTTTACTCGCAATGCTCCACTTCTATTGGTCTTAATGTGACGATATACATATAGCCTTAATAATAACTAGTGGTCCGCCCCGGCTTCGCCCGTGGTACATATTTCGCAATAAAAGGTAGCCTATGTCCTTTCTCGGGTATCAAAATATCTCCATACCAAATTTCATGCAAATTGGTTCAGTAGTTTAGGCGTGATTGAGTAACAGACAGACAGACAGAGTTACTTTCGCATTTATAATATTAGTATGGATTAATTAACTGACATAATATTCCTATAGTCTAAACTTTTTTCAGTGAAAAATAAGAAATATGTATTCAATATTAACTCTACTAAATATCAAAACTAAGGAAAATAAAGATAAAACTCAGAAGTGAACAGAGAAAAAATTGTTTTACAGTTTTCATTTTGTTTTTAAAAACTGGTTAATATCCATGACGCGAATATGTAAATAGATATTATTATATTACTCACTTGATATTGTATATAGGACCTCGATAAACTAGCACAGAGCGGAGCACAGCAGAAGAATGAGCCAAACACGTTACTTGCTCCCTGAAAATAATAAGTTGGTTATCTAATATATATTATAAAGGCGAAAGTTTGTAAGGATGTATGGATGTATGGATGTATGGATGTTTGTTACTCTTTCACGTAAAAACTACTGAACCGATTACAATGAAATTTAGCACACATATAGAGGGTAACTTGGATTAACACATAGGATAGTTTTTATCCCGGAAATCCCACGGGAACGGGAACTATGCGGGTTTTCCTTTGCAAACGCGGGCGAAGCCGCGGGCGGAAATCTAGTTATAAAATATATACGAGTCTATAAATTATACCAAGGTTTACAAATTTATAAAGATTAGAAAATAATTCGATCACGAGGCGGGACTCGAACCCGCATCCTTTCACGACAATCCGGGCGGATGCTTGACCAACTCGGCTTGGCGTGAAAGGATGCGGGTTCGAGTCCCGTCTCGTGATCGAATTTTTTCTATTATTTATAAATGTATATTTATAAAGGATTGGAATGCCATAAAACCAAAAATATCAAATTCATACCAAGGTGGTGTGTACTGAGTAATTTTACATTAAGATAGTTTAGTTTACTTAAATCGATATAGATATTAGATATGCATCAGGTAAGTTTAGTTGTATCATTTTATACACTTTTTGTTGCAAAATGTTTCAAGTTCAGTGAAAATACGTGATGGGTTAGCAATTAAACAAACCAATGAAAGATATAGGTTTTTGCATGATTTTTTATAGTTCTGTAAACTGCTTTCATATATACTCAAAATCCTTTTTTATTTTTTACGATTTCTTTTATGCAAATATTATTTTATACTATTTTATGTTATTATATTATGTACTAGCTTTTCGCCCGCGGCTTCACCCACTGTGCCTTAAACCTAATAAATTATACATATAAATCTTCATCTTCACTCACTCTATATATTAAAAAAAACCGCATCAAAATCCATTGGGTAGTTTTAAAGATTTAAGCATACAAAGGGACAAAGGGAGAGAGAAAGCGATTTTGTTTTATACAATGTAGTGATACAGGATGTTCTATCCTCGATGTACTAAGATGATGACTTTTTTAGATAAATTCTTAAATTTTAACAACTTACCAATGCAAGCAGCTCCTGGTTAGCATCAATCTCATATTTCTCCTTCGACGCGAAGATCAGCGCCATAGACATAGAAATGGTGTACGTTACCATGGTGATGGTGAACGCATCTAGAGCTATGTCCGATAATAGTTCGATTGGCGGCACTTCTGGGACTGGTAAACTGGAAAAATATAAAAAAAGACGTGTGGCACTCGGGGACTGCCGCGGTAAAGCTATTGCATGCTATGCCTTCAAGCCACACCTCCGTGCCCGTCCCCGTGGGGAGCGTGAGGTTTTTTCGTTACGGAATTTCTCGATTCGGTCCCCGCGCTCAAGGCCCGCGATAGAAGCTATGCAATAGCTTAAAAAAATTTTGAAAAAAAATATTACACCCTGTATTTATTGCATTGATTTGAAAAACTACTCCCTGTACTTTTTACCATTCAATTAGTTCATGTATAGTGCTATAGGAAATATATACAATATACAGAACTAAATCTAGGCAGAAATAAATATATGACGAGATAAATATAAAATAGGGAATCAATTTTTAAATATTAAAAAAATGTAATGTTATTAAATAACTAGCTTTCCGCCAGCGGCTTCGCCCGCGTAGTTAAAGAAAAACCCCCATAGTTCCCGTTCCCGTGGGATTTCCGGGATAATACCTATCCTATGTCCTTCCTCAGGTCTCAGCTATCTCTGACCCGAAGTAAATCCATCCAGTACTTTTTGAGTTTATCTCGGACATACATACAGACAAACAGACACAAATTGTAAAAAACTATATTTTAGGCTTCGATATCGAATCACGCCCCAAGTATTGTTTTAAAAAAATATTTTGACTTTCCTACGATTTTATTATATACGTACATATATCAGGTTAAAAAAACTTACCCAGTAGGTATATTTCCGACCAAAGAAATCCCATACAATGCTTTCAAATCACATAATTTAGATGCCACAGTCCCCGCCACTATAGCTAACAGTTCTATAGGCACCGGCACCCGGCTTCGCTTGCTTACCCACGGCTGGAAATAAATTGATAAATACGTTTTTTTATGTGTATAAGGTACATTGCATTACAATTATTTTGTAAATTAACATTTATTATTCAAACATTTTGTAAATTTTTTTGATATTTAAATTAGAGTAATTTTAAAATGGACAATTACATGATACACCTCTGGTAATAAAGCGTTTGCGAACACCAAAAGAAAGAAAGATATCAACGGATTAAAGAAGTAGTACTTCCCGACATTATATATGGAAAAATTCTGGGTTATTTGGGAATACTTGTGCAATTGTGTTCTGTTGTTTTTAGTGTACATATTGAGAAACACACAGTTAAGTATAATTTTTTCGATAATATCTCATTTAAGCAGTTTCAAAAGAATTTTATTCAACCCTTCTCCTTGAGAATCTTTTAATTTACACTTATTTATATATTTATTATGTTTATAATATTTTCCTTACCTTAAGCACTTCATTATTCAAAGCGATGATAGTACAAGCGATGGCTGATATCGTGAACGCCGCCCAGTTCGTGTTTGGCAGGTTCTTGAACATCTCTATGACTGTCTGAAAAATTAAAACTATTTATTTCTATTGCTTTTATTATATAATTGTTATTTTATTCCTTGTATTACGTATACAATAAAAAAAAATATTGAGTACGGCCATTATAATGTTTGTTTACAGTCATAAAATATATTAAGTAAGGCCATTATAAGATCTATCATGAATAAAAAATAAATAAATAACAGAATAATAAATATTCCAAAAATTACACATAAACTTCTTTAATAAATTGAATTAAAAAGCGTAATAAATTAAACTCCACACTAAAATCACAATAATGACCTGACCTGACGGTATTGCCATGACGTAACCTTGAAATTTTACTCTCAACGCACATAAAGATAACTTCAAAAAATAAAATAAAACACAACTACCCGCCAAAAAGCAAAAAAAGAAACTTACAAAAACAACTTTATAATTATTGCCCAGTTTTGGCAACTTTATCCCGAAGAGGTCTTTCAGCTGCGACGCCAGCACGTGGAATGAGGCTGCTGTTGTGAAACCCGATACTAAAGGTTCAGAAAGGAGGGTAGATACAGCGCCGAGACGGAGTACCCACATTGCTACCTGCGAAATATTAAAGATTGGAAATTTGTGTTATAGATAAATAAATAAATATATCAGGAAATTTTCACACGCGGCACGATTTGATCCAATACTAAGCTTTCGCTTGTGTTATGGAAACCCGATGGCTGATAAACATACATATACACCCTGTATATGCCTCGCCGTCGGTATTCTAAGCTCAATGGAGGTTATAGTTTTGCATACGCTGAGTACGTAAAAAATACTTATAAAAATCCAGATGCATTTTTTTTCAAATAGATGAATTCTGAAAACTCTATGTGTACATCCATAACAAGCAACCCGCCCAACTTTGCCACCCGCACGTGAGCTTTTAAGATTATGTTTTCATAGACAAAATGCTCACATTTTCAAAAATAAAATCTTTATTTTTTTACCTCTGTTTGTAACAAAAAATATTACTATAATAGTATAATTTAATATTATTTAGTTAAAATTGAAAATTAATTTATCACCAACCTGTATTAAACCCACTGCCAAAGTTACTATGCTGAGAACTTGTAATGGCGTATACAGCGGCGTCACTTGCATTACAGCTGTAATGCGAAGAAAATATACATTTTTTATATTAATACCAATTTTAAACAAAAACAAATTGATTAAAAAAGTAAAATATGTATTGGTAAAAACTGTAGGTTTTTAGGCGTTATATAAATAACCTTGGGATTGACTCCCAATGCAAACATTATAGGAATATATTCGAAGATTCTATCAATTAAATTTTAATCAAGTTCTTCTTATGGTTCTTCTCCATAGATACTGCTTTCCGAATCGGTGGTTAATGTAAAAAAATATGTAAAGACGATTCAAAAGTGCTTCTAGAAGAAGTCTAATTGAATAAATAAATATTTGAGTTTGAGTTTGAATTATTTAAAAAACACACACACACACAAAAGTTTACACTAAAATATGAATACCAATGTTATTTATCTATCTCTATGTTTGATAAAATCGTGTAGATTGTAGGTATAGAAAAATAATAATTTTTACCATCAGTTAAATCGGTTGCATTTGCAATAACAGGTACAGCCGGGTGTGCTGCATATTGAGTTACTACCTGGAATATAAATAAAAAAACCATTTAGGTAAGATCTAGGAAACATAGATGTCATAATCTATACTAATATTATAAAGCTGAAGAGTTTGTTTGTTTGTTTGTTTAAACGCGCTAATCTCAGGAACTACTGGTCCGATTTGAAAAATTCTTTCGGTGTTAGATAGCCCATTCATCGAGAAAGGCTATAGGCCAAGACCAACAGGAGCGGAGCACTGCGGGTAAAACCGCGGAGCACAGCTAGTAACAAATGAAGGTAAAAAGAAAAAAACCTTACCTTCCCAGCCATCAAGCAAGCTACAGCGAATGTCCCCATAGACACATGTGGGGACGTCCCGAATATCACATAAATTAGGACTGGGAAAAATGCCATGTATAGACCCACTATTGGTGGCACTTCTGCTAGGAGCGCGTAGGCCATTCCTGGAAAATTGGAGAATTTTTAGAATTATGATACCATTAACTTGTAATTGTTCATATTATTTATAACTGCTGCACCTGTTTCAATTGCTAGCGATACGATGGATAGCAAAAGCTTTATAAATTTTTCATCGAAATATGTAAAAGTAGGAATAAACATGTAGGAATAAATTATTACCCTCCAGAGTTATTTTAAGCCACACCACAACTGACCCTGTCTTCCATAATTGAGCTAAGATCAATTTAAAAATATTTTGTAGATTTGTTAAAATACTACAAAACTCGTATCTGTCAACTATGTACTGTAAAATCGTTCATAATTACAACGGCTAAATACTTCTTCCAAGTTCTGATAAAGATTACTTGTGAAATCTTACCCTAAACAGATATTACGAAAGACCACCTAACCGTTAAAAGCCCCTGAAAATCTCGATCTCCTTAAGTTTCATAATCTTACCTTGTGGTATATGCATAACCGCCGTGGTGGCTCCAGCGACCAGGTCTCCAATCAGATCCCGTTTGGGACTGTATGCTGGAAGCCATTTTACTATCGGCAAAGAATTTAGAAGACAATGCGCGAACCCGCAGCTCTGGACTACCTTTTTTGCTCTGTAGCTTACTGGAAAAGGATTAGAAGTGTTATAAGTTTATGGCTTTGTAATATAGAACGCGTTTTTGGCACGATAAGATGCCGAGAGGTATTGTTAATTGTCAAAGCCTTTAAGCTACTATATTTTCTAGCTAAGCAGGGCGGTAAGGACCTATGTTTTTTACTTTATCACGCAAAAACAAACATAGAACGACTTTTGATGATACTTGGCAGTAATGTTCCAGAAGAACACATAAGCAAAAGTATTTCTTCCTTTGCCTACGTTAACAAATGTGTAATGAAGCACCCTGAAGGTTTTCAGACAACATCTACACTTGAGTCCTTACACTTGGGAAGGCTTATAACACACTTATGAGTGGTGATAAATGATCGTGACTTGTATAAAAGAAGTCTATCAATCTCAAGATAAACTAGCTTATAATCGATCTTGCATTGAGGTTCTTGCATTGCTCCCTATACTTACAAGGTTTCTCAGGCACTTGGTAATCAGCATCCTTGTTCAGTGCATCTTGCTGGTACACCCTTCTTATCACGTTGAACTGCTGGCTGGAGCGAGCTTGTAACCTGCAACAAGATTACATTATATTAAGTACATATTACATCATGTATTTTTACATGCTTAGAATGTGTGGCCAATAGATTGATGTAGGTGTATGGAGGAAAATATGGGGGTAGCAATTCTTGACGTTCAGTTTTCTTTCATATTTTAAAAACAAATAGTTCTTCTTTCTTCGCCTTGATACTATATCCAACATGAATATTTTGAAAAATTACAAACCGACTTCGTGGATGTTAATTGAAATGATTTTTATGCCGAAAGAATGTGTCTTTAATAGTCCAGATTTATGGATACTCTTCATCACTACATAGTATAAAACAGTTTCCTTGTTACTTAGATGTGTAACTGTAAACTTATTCATTAACGTCTATTATATATTTTTAATAGTGGGTCTTCTTGTATTTCAGTGATTGTGATAGTATGAATTAATTAATTTAAATATTACAATTTTTGACTAAAGCCGATTCTAGATTCAAGCATCTCTAATTTTCCACGCAAACATTTTTTTTCAAAGTTACATTATTCCAAAGTTAATCATATTTTTTATTCCCAGTTAATTTGAATGGAGCTGGGGCGACCAGTTAATACCTATAATTATATATTAATAAAAATTACCAATCATCATCAGATTCATCATCTTGCAATAAAGGAATATCTTCATCATCATCAACAATCCGTTTCTTCGCGAAACTCTTATGGAAAACAAACGTCTTTTTCATTCGCATTTTGAAATCTCATTTATAAAACTAAATACTATTTAATTGCTATAATTATAATTTAATTATAAAATTCACTTTGAAATAAGATATTTAATCAAAATATTAGAGTTCTAATTAAATTACGATTTTATAACACAAACAATTTAAATGTCCTATGAAATAAAAAAATAACACCAAATTTATAAATATTTAAACAACGCGAAAAATTACTACATCACAAAATCACTTCGCGCAAACAATTAAAAAATTAGACATAACCGTCCGATTCTCGTCCCCGTTAAAAATTAACTCGAATCGATACGCTAATCGATTGACAATCGGTAAATAAATTACACACATTAAAAATCGATAACCGACCGCGTAAATAAATAGTTTAACAGAAACTGGACGTTAGTTATCATTTTGTAGCGCGAGTTGCAAACAATTGGAGATTTTATTTCTATCTAGATAAATTGTGAAATTTTCTAGCCATGTTACAGTTGGAGCAAGGTCAAATGGTTTCTAAGCTTGTTTTTATATACTGAGTAATTGTAAATTCACTTCGTTCATATAGCTGTAAATTTTTCTTAATTTTGCGTCATTATTTTGAATGTGCTCGTAAGGTGCTCGTGTATTTTTAACGATCTTCAGAAAACGGGAGAAGACTATGCATCAATTTACCATTTCTGGGTGCAAAAACAATACTTGGATGCATCTTAAAGATTGACCAGAAAACTTAATAACACCCCAAAATCATATTTTTAAACGAACCACCCTGCGACATCTTCGGGGTCACTAACCTACATCATCATCAGTTTAATTACATAACACCTCTATTAAAATATGTTATACTAGCTGTACCCAGTGGTGTTACCCGTCGACATATCGAAAATAAACAGTTATCAACCATTTCTTCTCATAAAAAAAGACGGGTTGCACTCCGGGAGTGGCGGCAGAAGTGAAAACTTGATTATTAACGTTCAGCATGTTTGATATTTTGGAATGGTATCCGTCTTACGCATGGAATATAAGGGCTAAAAAAAAAAAAGTCCGTCTTACGCTTTTTCGATCAGGCCACGTGTCCTGACGCGAGTTTAAGATTTTATACCCAACGCCGCTAAAGAAGTTTTCCACTTCAAAAACCTTTATATCACCTCGTAACCAAGAATTTTTCAAATCGGACCAGTAGTTCCCGAGATTAGCTTGTTCAAACAAACAAAGAAAAAGCTCTTCAGCTTTATAATATTATTATATAAACTATAAAGTATAGATAAGAAAGAAAATATACCAAAGTTATTTTTTGTAAAAATATGCCTGTTTGATCCTATGTATCTATTTCCAAAGTGCTCTTGTTTAGGCATTTAGCGTGACGGACAGACAGACCGTCATATTTATATATATAAGAATAGATTTTTTATAGCACAGCACCAAAGGTTATCATTTCCTCCAATTATTATCATTTTACGCTCAGCCGTCATGAGTTGTACCGGCAGTTAAGATAAAAATTACAATCAATTTTTATTAAGAATTATTTCCTACTGGTCTTAATTGTATGGGCATTTTCCTTTGAATCTGTTTTTTTAATGTAACTGATAAGGACACAAACATACCAATGTCATAAAGTAGCAGTTTACACACGCTTACATAGCTGGTGCATTTATCTAGTGGGAAGACATCCCCAGTAAAAATTGTGTAGATTTCTATGAAGACCAAAAGATTACTTTATTACGACACTAGCACTAGCGGCTTCGCCCGCTTTGTCTAAAACCTAATAAATTATATACTAAAACCTTCCTCTTGAATCACTTTATCTATTAAAAAAACTACATCAAAATCCGTTGCGTAGTTTTAAAGATTTAAGCATACAAATGGACATAGGGACAGAGAAAGCGACTTTGTTTTATACTATGTAGTGATAGTGATGCAAGCAGCCCGGTCAACCGGTCACCATATTATCTTTTTTATACACCACGTCAGATTAAACTTAGGAACAAAAATAATAGCATGAAATTTGAGATACATCTTTGTTTAAAAACAAATATGGATGCGCCCCTTGAAATTGAAGCATTAATTCAGCAATACTATGCATTAAACAAATTGAAAAAATTCGTTCATTTTGAGTCACAGCCTTGTCACAGCACTAAAAAGAGCTGCAAAGAGTGTAATTTTATAGAATTTTCAAATAAATGCCGAATATCTCGAAAACCGAGGAACTTTTAACGTGAAAATTTTGCAATTTTGTGTGGCTCTTACACAACTATTTGCTGAGTCAGCCCCTTTGTCAGCAACCGACGAGCAGTATGCTGATTTGGCCTTTTTTTTCTCCTTCTTTTTGTTTTGATGTAGTTGTTAAAAAACTATATAATTTAAGGGTCATTAGTTAATTAGTTTTAATTTTTCTTTTCTTTTAGCTTTTTTATGTATTTTGTTATATTGTGTAGCAGATTGTGTTGTTAAATGACAATAAATTTCTTTCTTTCTTTCTTTCTTTCTTTCAATTTTCTGAACCGGCAAAAATTGTGCAGTTATCTATTATCTTCAGTGATCCTTTAAGACATAGGTAAGTACATTCATAATTAAAATTTTCCAGGCGAAAATAAAATACATAAAAAAAACACGTGTAGATCATGTTCTTATCCAACTTTATGTAATACATTATTAAATCAATGTAAATAATTGTAAAATTAGTGAGTTATCGTTTAATGTAAATATTGATAAGAACAAATCTGTCAATAAAGATTAGGTTTAGATAAAAAATAATTTTCCCTTGGGGCATTTTAGAATACGAGACATCAAAGTTTACTTAAGATTTTTTTTTTGAAATAGACTTTCGTAAAACGAGAGTTAAAAAAACTTAAAAATAAAAAAAATATATACGAATAAATAGTATTATACTTAAAATAAAAGTTTTCGGAAGCTTTTTGCTTCTATATGGAGTAAGCTTTTGTCATTTATTTTACTTATGTGATTCTTCTATCCATATAATATGTATATTTATTTATTCATTCAATTTATGTCTGTTTGTCGACTAATTTGTTAGGGACAATCACGTGGCAATTAATACTTACTGCCTGTAAAATGCGGACAAAGCCGCGGGTGTTACTAGTTTACAGGTGTCTCTTCACAGACAGGTCAATGTACATTACAGGTTGTTATCTGTTTGATTACGATAATGGGGAATGTCGTTACAGTTTTCATTGGATATTTAGACTAATTGGTAGCATTAGATAAAAGAGTATAAGTATCCCATGTTTTTAAGAGGAAATAATATGTTATTTTTTTGTTTCTTAAAGTTTTTTTATTATTAATTTTACTACATTCATTAAGTACAATAATTAAATTTTTAGAACTTTTTAAAAGACATTTTTTATGTGGGTAAAGGTGGGAGCAAACATATAATTGCTATCAATTAAATAAATTCAGTACGATTTGGTGTAACACAATAGGCCATCTTTTTACACAGTTAGCGGCGCATATCTATACTAATACATATTACAAAGCTGATGAGTTTGTTTGTTTGTTTGAAGGCGCTAGAACTACTGGTCCGATTTGAAAAATTATTTCGGTGTTAGATAGACCATTTATCGAGGCTATAGGCTATATATCAAACAGGAGTGGATCACGGGCACGCACACACGAGCTGCGGGTAAAACCGCAGGGCACAGCTAGTAGGTAATGAATAAATCGCGTTTAAAATTCGTTTAAATCTTTAATTTCTAACTGCTAATCTCATTTAAGACTGAAAAACATAATTTAGGCTTCGATGTTATGAGGAAACGTTATCTAAAACAAACGATGTAGCAACGCTTGTAAATTTTTATCTCTATTAGTTTACATTGTAACGACACGTGTTTGTAAGTAGTAGCTAATCTACGGAACAGGTAGATCTTTATCGCATTATGATGAATTATATAAAACATGTAATAAATGTACGAATTTACATGGTAAATATAAAATAGTAAGATCTTGTAAAATGTTCAATAAAATTACTTTATTGATTCAACGTAACGTAGACATGGTTACAAACCTAACCCTTATTTATTCTCATAAAGGTTTTTTAATATACCTATGTAATTTATTTACCAATATTGCTGTAATTATTAAATTCGGGGTAATTTATTTTTACCAATATTGCTGTAGATATTAAATTCGGGGTAATTTGTTATTACCAATATTGCTGTAGATATTAAATTCGGGGTAATTTATTTTTACCAATATTGCTGTAGATATTAAATTCAGGGTAATTTATTTTTACCAATATTGCGGTAGATATTAAATTCGGGGTAATTTATTTTTACCAATATTGCTGTAGATATTAAATTCGGGGTAATTTTTTTTACCAATATTGCTGTAGGTATTAGATTTCATCCAAATCAGTTCACTAAAAATACTTTTAAAATCTAAGAAATAGTAGACCTTCGTCTTTGTAATGTTACCTACAATGGAAAGTGAAATGTGACCTAAATTCCGGGAGAATCTAGTAGTTCACAAGTTAGGTCAAAGGAGAGTGTAATACTGATACTAATAATTATTATTATTATCTAGTAATGTAATAATTGTTACTTGTTACTTGTAGGTACTTTCTCCGATAATACACAGATTTTATTGACGCAATAATCTTAATACTATTATAAAGGCGAAAGTTTGTATGGATGTATGGATGTTTGTTACTCTTTCACGTAAAAACTACTGAACCGATTACAATGAAATTTAGCACACATATAGAGGGTAACTTGGATTAACACATAGGATAGGTTTTATCCCGGAAATCCCACGGGAACGGGAACTATGCGGGTTTTCCTTTGAAAACGCGGGCGAAGCCGCGGGCGGAAATCTAGTTATATTATATTTTATAAAGATGGAGCAAAAGGAAAGTTTTTAAGTATAGGTATTTCTTAATAAATTATGTAAAACCTAGGGATGGAATTATATTTAAATTTTGCTAAGATACTTTACAAACAGTGAATTTTTCCTTTGGTTCTACAAATTTTTTTTCTAGGTACATGAAAAGTAATCGATACGTTATTATTTTAGGAATTAAGTGGATATGCACGGTTATGAATAACTGATAATTCCTACTTGATTCAATGACAAACATATAAACAAACTTTAGCGAACACAAGGTGCCTGATATTTATAAAACAGTTGCGCCTTACAAAATTGATGAACAGTTTATAATATCGTCATTACAATAGGCGCCATAATAATAATTTCTCTATATAATACTATACCCTTCCAAAGCCTTGTAAGTACAGAAAACAGGTAAACCACTACATAATATAGAATAAAATTTTTCTTAGAGTTAAGTAGAATGGTTTATAATCGCTATCACCTGAGGTCAATGTTTAGTCGATCTGTTTCTACGTACCTACGTATCCTTGGACGCATAGCTATAAAAATGGGTTGAGGTTTCGGATTAGCTATCCTAGGTATTTTTACCGTTGTAATAATTAATAAATACACACAAGACGTCGACTCTATGCAGACAAATGTGATAGCACTATTTAGTAATCTGTTGTGAAAGTACGTAATAAAGTAAAAACTACCCCGCAGAAATAAAACACTTGATACGAAATCAAATACGTATGAAATACAGTAGTAGTTACGTAGTTCGTGAATCGTGATAGGTCTAGTTTTTCGTCCAGGTACAGCTTGTATAATAAATCCAGTATTACACAGAAGAACAACAATAAAGTGACAATTGTTCATGGTAAACATTTGTAAAGCAACAACATTGAATCAACACATTCTAAAAATTCTGGCAACATGTTGCTGGCAGCACTAAAGTCATCTTTAGACGATAAGGGTTCTTTTCCACCACTAATGTGCGAGGATGTGTAGCGAGGAATGTGTTTGTAAATAACCAATACTAAGTATTGCATCAAACGCTAAACGCAAATCAATCAAATCAATCTTCAAACTTAATGAGGCGATATGGTTGGTTATTATAAACACATTCCTCGCTACACATCCTCGCACATTATTGGTGGAAAAGCACCCTAATGCAGCACATACGTGCATGAATGATCATTCAGATCGATAAATGAAATGAATGACAGCAAACTCCGTACCGGTAGCTGATGGATGAAGCTTTCTATTTTCTATTATGTTAGCGTTCTAACACACGAACGGCAAGTTATAAACGGCAGAGGCTACTTCAGCCGTCGCCACCTGCCGCCGACGCGGACGCTTCGACGACTGCCGTCGACAGGTGGCGACGGCTGAAGTAGCCTCTGCCGTTCACAACTTCGTCTGATTACATTAATCGTTCATCTGTAAGAACGCTTACATGCAGCATGATTGTTTAGATCGATTGCTGTCAAGTGTCATGTAAAAGCTAACAGCGTGTCGTGCACTGCACTGTAGGCTGGACATGAACTGTATTAAATAGCTCGATTTGACATTTTCACATACGCCCATGCAGCATGGAAATTCATCTAAACGCATGTTATGCTTGTCTTACCGTCTACGGAAGACTTTAGTGTTGCAGAGTTCATAACGCCTGTTGAATATTTCTCGCTCGAGGAGCGACCATATTGAAACAAAATTTTCCAGCAACATTGTTGATCAACTGTTGCTCAACAAATGTTTACCACATATATAACGCTTTATAAATACAATTTAGGTCGCAATCTTAGGCTTGTATACTGTGAAAAAATATTCGTAAGATACTTGCCTCAGCGATAAGCCTCAGCGTCATCGTTAGTTTACATTAAACAAGGTTTTTTCTTCATCGTTTGACTCATTCTTATTTGAATAAATCGAAGAAAAAAATTACTGAATGGATTAAGAAAAATCTCAGAGATATCACTGCTTTATGATTTCATTGCATTTGAATTAACCATTCGTAATTATTCTTTGTTTTCGATATACAAATACTAATTATGTACCTACTACCTACTTATGATTTTTATAACAAAATAATAATTAAAAGGAACACATAGCTATGAGTGGAATGTTATTTGAACAATCCTATTTAATTAATAGAAATAAGGCAACACTTGCGGTGTTAAATAAATACGGAACCCTAAAAAGAACGAGCACACGTGTCAGAAATGAAACTTCTTTAGCAAGATTCAAAGATACCACAATAGTCGCTTTACTCCATGGTGCGACCTTGAAATTTTACTCTCAACGCGCTCAAGAAGTTTCACTTCAAAAAAACGTCAATATACTCACCATCCATTAGGATTAAGCTTTTCCTTTTCCGAATCGTCCATATCCACATGTAATCGTTCACGGCTTCACACTCAAACTAAACTCACTTATCTGAGATAAACTGATCACTGCGTTAAAACGATTTGTTGTTACACTGTTAAAATCTGGATTGAGATAATGAGTTGATTGCGGGATTAAAAAACGTGATTCTAAATTTTAAAATAAGAATTGTTCTTTCTTAATTATTTCAATTGGTTTGTGAATTTTGTATTTTTTTTTAAACGATTGAGGACCCTAATTTGTGACATCTCTTTTTATTTTAATGTTTCAGTGTAATCTGTATTATTTATAATATGTAATTGAAGTTTATGACTGAAAAGTTTTCCAATTTTTTTACAGTTTTAGAGTAATAAGGCTTATATTATCACTGGGCTATCTATTTGAATTGATAAGAATTGAAAATATTTTACTATTATTCTTCGAATAAAAATTAAAATAAATAATTATTAAAAAGCGCGCGAAAATAATCTACATAACACCATGACGCGTGTAACTATGTAGTGTTGTACACAATCGTGAACTCTTATCGACAATCTATCGATAACTGATGTTAGTCCTGACAATGTCGTCAAGTGGCACTTATCGTCTGTATTGGCGTAACAAAGGCTTTTCAATATTGTCGACCATGAATGAGACAAAGCAAGGATTCTGATAAGACCCTCTTCCTCTTGTTCTCTATATTACGAGTACTTGTTTTGAAATCAGTACTATAATAGCAGGGCTTTGCCGGATAGTGTCCTTTTACTGTAAGAGGAAAATAAACAAGTGAAGAAATTAACACAATTTTCCTGTACAGAAATAAAATGCTTTATGATTAACTTCCGCGCAATCTAAAAATCATTCCTTCTTTAAATGATGCTACTTTGTTTATAATTTACTCTGAGTAGCTTTTAATAACACACATTATAAAGGGTGTCTCAGCGCCGATTTTAAACTTTAAACACGAATTTCTCGGCAACCTGCGGGGTTAGCTGGAGGGGAGTGGTAGCGTTCGATAGGTGACGAGTGCGGATTTTTTTGTGGCCATGGCGCAGTGGTCTGGTACGCACCGCGCGTACGCAGTAGAATCGTACTTATGCAATACGTTTTCGTTGAGTGAAAAACGGTGTAAATTTGTAGTCGCTATGAAATCCACCGTTTGAGTGATGCCCCGAGTACTCAATTAATTAAGTCGTGAGGAGAGAAGTTTAGAGCGACAGGATGTTTACTAAATCATTCAATTGGACCACGAAATAGACCTGTGCGATCGATTGAACACATCGACCGCGTCGCCGCTGCGGTCACGGAACATCCAAGACGCTCACTTAGACATCATGCTGCCTCTTTAAGCCACCATCGGTAACTTTTTTGTACCTCATCTGCAAGAAGAAGATATTGACAAGTCTGATGTATGGTTTCAGCAAGATGGGGCCACAGCCAACACTGCTAGGGACGCACTAAATACGTCATTTCCGGGAAAATTCATAAGCCGCTCTGGAGACATATTGTGGCCACCCAGATCTCCCGATTTAACACCCGCTGACTTTTTTTTATGGGGTTGTCTCAAAGCAAGAGTTTTTGATACCCCTCTTACAAATTTGGAGCAGTTGAAGACTAAAATAACGACAGAAGTGAGAGCCATTTCAGCGGACATCCTTCGGCGCGTCTCGGCAAATTTGCGTGTCCGATTTGAAGAGTGCATTCACCATGATGGAAGACATCTTGACGGTGTAATATTCTGTACATAAAATCCGCACTAATACACTTTAATTTACTACAGTAAAAATATTATGAATACAATTTGTTTTTTTTATACAAATTTTCAAAGTTTAAAATCGGCGCTGAGACACCCTGTATAATATTATGCAAACAGTAAAACGTTTGTATAACAAATAAATTATGATGGTTATAAACTTGTCAATATTAACTTACAATTATTAAGTGTACCGATGGCGGTCACCTTGACCATCTAGTTGCGTAATGATACATTATAATATACGATAAATTTTGAGTTATTTCAATCAATTTCTACAAGTTATTTTCATTGCGTTTCTTTGATATTTCATAATAAATATTATATTTAAAAAGCAGCAAACAATCTATTAATAACATTTATTTAAATAAAATAAACGCAAATTTTGTGAGAAACATTTATAATAGAATGTTTTTCACAGGTGCGGCTTCGAAGGTATTCTAATGATCATTGCACTCCTAAAAGGAAAAACTTAATCTAAAAATTTGGTCATGTCTATTTTTAATGGTCCTTGGTTTACTCAGTAGTACCTACTCGGAAAATTGTTACATTCACATCGGCCTGAACTGCATCTCACGAGTAATTTATTGTATAATTTAAATGAGTGTAAAAAAAACTAAGTTTTTCAAATACAATAGAAACAACTGGCTGAAATACTGAGTTAATGCAAGTTACTTATGTTTAACATTAATAAAGGCTTTGATTCATTCAAATATTTCATTAATATTGCAAATATTCAAGTAGAAAGTAAAAGAAAGAAAAAGTATTTATTTAGTAGGTATTGTTTCGTCCGTGTTCACTCATTGCATTGCCAATAATTTAGCGATGACCCAGTTTTCTGTTTAATCATTATCAAAATAATAAAATTGAATTGAATCGATTTCGTGGAGACAATAATTCGGTATGCTTTGGAACTATGGAACGATATAATGTTATAAAATTTGTCATAAAATAATTGATAGAATAGATTAACTGATAACAAGCAATAAAAATATAACTCAGTGACATTTTAGAAACGTGTTATTTTAAAATACTGCATATTTTTAACCACCTTCCAAAAAACGGCGGGTGTTCTAAATTCGTAGTTTTTGAGGTCATAGTCACAGATCAAAGGGATTGTCGAAACCTTTGTACAAAATGTTATTATATCTGATTGAGGTATATATTATTTTGTTATATATTATGAGCGGTTTATGCTTATACGTCCGTTATAATCTATACTAATATTATAAAGAGGAAAGGTTTGGTATACATAATGTATGGTTTTCACGCATAAACTACTGGACCGATTTTGATGAAATTTGGCACAGACGATCTTTAGACCCTGAGAAAGAACATAGGCTACCTTTTATTGCGAAATATGTACCACGGGCGAAGCCGGGGCGGACCGCTAGTAAATTATAATTCTTGGCTTCCCTACATTTTGCTGAACGTTTAAGTTTTGTATGCATTAGGTAACGACATATTTTGTTTTTTTATGGTTCTACCGAGTTAAAGAACGATTTCAGGTACATTTTAATTTTTGTTGTACTCGTATGACATTTGTGGCTACAATAGGCTATGGCTGAAAAACAGCAGTGAAAGCACTGGCCTAATAGTAATTGTTTTTCACCATATGCTGAGTTCATACGCCATTTCGTGATAAACTGTTATTTTCACGTGTATTTCTTTTTACTGCGAATAAATAAATCGTATTCTATCACGAGGCGGGACTCGAACCCGCATCCTTCGCGCCATTCCGGGGCGGATGCCTCACCAACTCAGCCACTCGTGACCCGCCCGAGTGATCGAATTTATTCTATTCTTTCAGTTTTATGTGTCTGAAGGGACACACCGCGCGCCATCTATTGAGATGATTAACAACCATTTCAACCAATATGAAGCACTTTTCAGTGAATACAATATTGTAACGATGGAACACGACCTTTTTTGTTGAATTTATATTTTTGGTTTTATGGCATTCAAATGCTTTATAAATATAAATTTATAAAGAATAGAAAAAATTCGATCACTCGGGCGGGTCACGAGTGGCTGAGTTGGTGAGGCATCCGCCCCGGAATGGCGCGAAGGATGCGGGTTCGAGTCCCGCCTCGTGATCGAATTTTTTCTATTCTTTATAAATTTATATTTATAAAGCATTTGAATGCCATAAAACCAAAAATATAAATTCAAATCGTATTCTATTTAAATGTTAGACCTGACTTTTTAGTTGACGCGACTAATTTGCGAATACGTGATAAAATGATACATCTACTTTATTTAACGTCACGTAGCCGTGTTACCATTTTAGAACATATCATGAAAATGCTAATTACCTACTTATGAATATCATTACAATAAAATATCTACATATACTAATATTATAAAGCTGAAGAGTTTGTTGCTTTGAACGCGCTAATCTCGGGAACTACTGGTCCGATTTGAAAAATTCTTTCAGTGTTAGATATCCCATTCACCGAGGAAGGCTATACATATATCATCATGCTAAGAACAACAGGAGCGGAGCCACACGGGTGAAACCGCGGAGCGCAGCTAGTTACATATAAAATATAGATGTTTATAATCAGTCTACTTATTTTTATTTATATTTAATGTACCATTATATTTATAAAGGTGGCTTGATAAGTAGGTAAATAATTCTAGTCAGGAAACGAGTTTCAATTTATGTTATTAAAGAATAATAAAGCAGGTCTTTATTCATATAATAATCACCTCTATTTTTATTATCAACAGGAAAGATACCTACTAATCAAATTTTCGTCCGTGAGAGATGTACCTATTCATAACAAAAATACATTTATACATTGGTCAGAGGAAAATCCAAAGGATTACTTCTTTAGAATCACTTACATGTATACACGCCTGCAGTGAAACATACCTACTTAATATGTAGTTAGATAGGTATATGACCTTTTCATTTTATTAAAATTTTCAACTATTTCTTTCGCTATATTTCTTTAATTGGCTGAAGGCCAAGAAAATATAACTAGTCTGCATTTCATGGCACAAAAAACAATTTTATGCCTAAGTACTTACTGGTTATTTATCGTACGATTTATCAGTATATTGTTGAGTGTACATAATAAATCAATTGTAAGTACATATATGAATACATCATTGGAATATCGACAAGTTTACCCCATCACTAAATCATATTAGTTCCGACCTACCTAGTATTATTATTTCAGTTTCATATTGTTGTAATTTAAAGCTTATTAAGCTTTGTAGGTAGTTACGTGATAGAACCGACAGACGTGTTAATTAGAGCCTTTTCATTAAGAAAGTTATAGACATTATCCACACAACTTACTCTTTATCTCAAACCGACACTGAATTTACAAGGTAATAAACTTTACTTATTTTTTCTAGGCCGCTGTGTTTTAATACGTTTTACAATACACGTGCTATTTTAAGAAAGATCAGTAAAAATAAACATCACTAGTTCAAGATTACTATTCGCGACATAATTTACGCTAAGACTGATCACTGTGGGTATGACTTTTGCCATGTTATGACTGTCATCAATCATCATTGACATGAAGGTCAAGTAAACAGCTGATCCTGAATTGCCCGCTTGATAACAAATTTTTCCCCATTTGCAAAAATTTTTATAATAATGTAACGTAATAATTATCAATTACACTCTATATAGTAATAGATAATTATTTAAAGCTAAATTTTTCATGATGTCACCTTAAATATTTGAATTTTTATTGAATAAATCCAATGATAAACTGCTTGATAATTCGCATTAAGTAAAATAAAAATTGTTAATGGCAACCCAGTGCCACATTAAAAAGGTCAATTGTCAAATTGAAATTGTGAACTGTCAATATGAAGTCAGTTCGAAAAGCAAAATAACTTGGAGTTTGTTTTGGTTAAAATAAAATAAAAAATATATTATGCTTGCATTAAAAATAGATACATAATATTTACGTAGAATTTTATAGTGGTCATTAAACATACGATTTATTACGGAATTATTTCATCAGCAGTGCGAAGTTCATGTGCGGTGTTATATGTTTTGTATTTTCTTTTTTATTAAAAATAAAGAAGTTTTAAAATGAGATAGGAAATAAAAGAATTTACAAAACTAGATAGAAATGCCACAAAACGAGGTTGACCTTTTCCGCGATACATGGGTTCGTTATTTAGGTAAGGTTATATAACTTTAATATGTACTCTTGTCTATACTAATCTATACTAATATTATAAAGAGGAAAGGTTTGTAATTATGTATGTATGTATGTATGTATGGTTTTCACGCATAAACTACTGGACCGATTTCAATAATTCTTTCACCTTTAGAAAGCTGCATCTTCACTGAGCAACATAGGCTAGGTTTTATCCAGGAAATCCCACGGGAACGGGAACTATGCGGGTTTTTCTTTGAAAACGCGGGCGAAGCCGCAGGCGGAAAGCTAGTAAATTATAATTATGTAAGAAGCTTTGGATTTTTTAGAAGTTGTTTTAATATCTATGTATTAAATAAAATATTCTTTCATTCTATGAAACACATTATGCTTAATCCAATATCTAAAAAAATAATATTTACATTTAAATAAAAATGTTATAATTTTGTTGAATCAGTTAGGTATTATATATTGCAATATATTATCTACGACTTGTATGAGGTTATTTTTATTAGATCAACTTTTTTGATTAAGTTTTTAGTATACAGCGTGGACATTTTCAATAGGCCCTGCAGGGAAAGTACATGAAATACTAGAGATGGAAAATTTTGCTGAAACAACAACGTTCCTATATTTTTAAAAAGAAATACAACAGCATTTAAAGATTTTCAATAATTCACCTGCCATAACCAGGCAACAGGCACATAGAAAATTATGTTATTTTGCTCTTGGGCGAAGCTGCCCTTGGAAAGTTATTAAAAATATGAAAAACGAATCCATTGCCCCATTGCTGCCCGTGGAAAGTTATTAAATCATAAAACATCATCACTCACCCCTCATCCTTAATAATATACTGGTCGCTGAACAGATCCATGTCCCCAGGTTACGCCAACGAGGTGGGCGAGTCGTTCCGTCCCGTGATTCCAGTCAGGGTGGTGCGCGCGAGCTATGCGGTCGCATTTGCTTACGCGCTCGCTGATACTGCGGACAAGAGTTGGAGGATGTTTAAGGTATGTATTGTTTTTGTTGTGTTGATAAAGTTAAGATTTATTTGTGATTTAGAAGAAATTGTATACACACAGTAAAGTAAGTCTTTCGGTGTTAGATAGCCCATTTATCGAGGAAGGCTATAGGCTATATATCATTACGCTAAGACCAACAGGAGCGGAGCCACGCGGGTGAAACCGCGAAGCGCAGCTAGTATAAAATATTGGAATACTTTTGCTTTTTGAATAAGAATTATTGTTCCATGATATGTATTTAATGATATGTATTATTGAAGGATAAATAAAAATAACTTGTATATAAAATATGTAGGTATTTGTTAAACTTTATTTTTTAGAATGAGGGTATTCAAGTGCTTAACTTATGTCCTACATCCTGTCATCTTAGCAGATAAGACAAGGCAATAAGATATATAAACAAGATTAACCTTAAATAATGTTTTATTGGACAAAATAATAACAATATCGAAATAAATGTCTTGCCATAGTAGTTTAAAATTTTCAAATGTACTATATTTTCATTACAGAAAGATGGCCGACCTAAGCAAGTACTAGTTGAAGCTGGAGATGCTCTCATCTGGCAGACTTTAGCGTCTGTTATTATTCCAGGGATTACAATTAACAGGTATTCATGTATTAACCTAGTAAACTGTTTTCTATGAATTTTTTGTGTACACAGGGTTTAAATGTTGTTCACAACTATATTCCTTTCGATTTTGTCCTGTGAGAGAATTAAAACAGAGTAGTTGTTATGTGGCTATAGTTCCTATTACAATGTACTCTATGGTGTACAACATAATGTCAATATTGAATTGATATGAATTGCATGGGGTTACGGGACATGCTATGGTTTATATTCCTTGAGTCAGTAGCTCGATGATATAGTCTCGGTACTACCATCGACCGCGCAAGGTGTGCGCACTGAGTCATTATTTAATATTATTTCACATATCTACTTAATTATAATTAATTATGGAGAGCTATTTCTAACTTTATGGTTTATAAAAACATTCTTAAAATAATAATTATGTAATGTAGTTAAGCATACCGTTGTATAATCTTCTTATATATAAAAATGAATCGCAAAATGTGTTGGTAAGCGCATAACTCGAGAACGGCTGAACCGATTTCGATAATTCTTTTTTTATTATATTCCTTGAAGTACGAGGATGGTTCTTATGTAGAGAAAACGTAAACATGTACCACGGGCGAAGCCGGGGCGGACCGCTAGTGTTCAATAAAATAGACATGAGTGATTGATTAGTAAACAAAATGTGTTTGTCGCATGTCTGAATCTTCTAAGTTTATATACATACACTATATTATAGAACACAATCAACCATATTGTCTGTTTTTACACTATTAACAGAAAGTATGCAGATCAAATTACGTAGTTCACATAGTATGAAACTAGATGGCGCTGTATTTAATATATTTATTTCAGAATAAGTGCCCTCACACAGAAAACGCTAAAGAATAAAGCGCAACGGATCCCACCTACACCACGCAGTATTATCGCGGTGGCGGTGGGATTGGCATCTATCCCATTTATTATATTTCCCATAGACCATGGGGTTACACTGTTCATGGATGCCACGTATCGGCGCTGGGTATGAAAAAAAGGTTTAAACTGAATTTTGATATTTATTTCTATAAATCTGTAGCAATCAAATGCTTTATAAATTAGATATTTTTCAAGAATAGAAAATCTTAATATTTAGTTTTATAGCATTCAAATGCTTTATAAATGATAAATTTATAAGGAGTAGAATAAAATCGATGTGGTGGGATTCGAACCTGCGCCTTTTGGCCAAACCGTGGTGACGCCTGACCTCTGGCCACCCGTTATCCAGCCAGAGCAATCGAATTTAGTCTACTCTCGGTTTTTAAACTAGTTTAATTCAATGGGTCGATTTTTTAAGTTTTGGAAACAGGTAAATATTTTTCTTAAACGCACAATGTAGGTTTTTGTTATTTAAAGTATCTGGTTCGAATATATGGTCAGGCTAAAAAAATATTCATTTTGTGATATTAGTTACTGATATTGGATGCAAATTATCATTTGAAAAGTTTTCGGAAATATTTATTTGATGGTGGCAACATTAATTAAAGTGTCAAATGAGCCTAAAATTTGTTCAAATAAAAAAAAAACAAATCATTGTTTTACTATATTTTTTAAAGGATGTGCCAAGAGAGTTATAGTTTAATTTAGTTTGACTGTAAATGGCATTATAAAGGACTATACAGGTGTTATTCAATTACTTTTAACTATAATATGAGTTCCCTATCGTATACATTATGTATTAAATATAAAACATTCCATTTCAAGTGATTACTTACCATAATATCTTAGAGAAATATAATATTTTGAATATTTAAGTCTGTACAATTATAGTACTGTATAATATTATATTTTTTGTACATGATAATAAAACTTTGGCATATTGCGTCGTTGTTATATTCGATTATTTGTATAATATAATAGTATAATATTACATTTTCATATAAAACACATTTTGACATATTACACAGAGTATATAATATAAACTATATATAATAAATAATAACATTTCATTATAAAATTATTCAACTATATTATCACCGAACGTCACTTAATAAGGTTCCTAATTTTCCAACTTAGCTTTATAGCCCAAAGGAGTCTATGAACTAGTAAATAATAAAACGCAATATGACTTCTAGAAATATAATCTGTGCTACAAAATGTAGGGATTTATGTTAAAAAGTCTCGGCTTTTAATAATATGCGCCTATAATAAAGTAGCTATCAAATAGGTACCTAGCAAACCTTTAGAAATATAAATTTTCTTAGAAATTTCATGTTTCCAAATATGGACTTAGTATAGTAGTGAGAAAGTAGTGGTATGATAGTTAAAGCGACAAAATTGGTCCAGGATTAGGAAGCTTAAAACGGGAAAAGGGCATTAGGAAGCTTAAATCAGGAATGCTATTAGGAATTGTATAAGTGCTCTTAAATTAAATAATGTTGATGGTATTGCAAGTGTCGATTTAAAAAGCGTTCCTAAAGTGTTGATATAAAAATGCGAGAATTTTATTTATTTTTATTTTTGACAATAGTTGTCAAAATAACTAGATATTGTATCTGTGAAGACATCGAAATTTTACGTTACCAAGAAATAATTAAAGTTGTTTTATTTGAGGCATCTATTATTAAATTAAACACAATGTAATTAATTTACATAAAATATATGTTTAATATGTCTAGAATAGAACTGTGTATGGGTGTATAATGTATATGCGTGTAACGTCAATTCGAGTGCTTTTATAGTAATTAGTAATGTATGATAATTTTTCAAATCGTTCCCACTTAACTCGCAGTATACTTGAATAGGTAGATTTCCATAAATTAAAATTGTTTTAATTACAAGTAAAATGAAATGCACTCTCCACTGGTTAATTAAAAAAAATATATTATACTACTTTTTTAAAGTCAAGTGCCATATTCTATTAAAATTTATTAAATAATGACATTTTATTTATTTGAAACGTTTGAAACAGTCACGACAACCCAGTGATAGGATAATAAGATTCTTTTATATTATTTATACTTACTCTATTAATTATACATAATACATTTGATAGTGATAACTAATATATAATCCACAAAGATATAAAGAAAATAGAATGTTCTATTTTTGGAATCGAAACGCATTATTTTTGTAATTAAAAATTCAGATACACTAGTATTTGTTTTATACAATCTATTACTCACTTTTAATTTATTTTATTTAACACTCAACTCAGTTAATAAATTGAGTAGAAGATCCCAATGTATCTAAAAAAACATAGTAGCAAAATAATTTGTTATTGTTTAGAATTGATAGAAATTATTATTTGAAGATTTAGACGCTTGTAGTATTTAGTAGGCTGTGAAAATATTCCCTTTAAATAAGTCCTATAATCTTATTATGTTGTTTAGTTATTAGTTTACCATTGGTATGTAATCTCAAATTATTGAGTTTTATTTTAGTCATAAATTTCTCGCCATATATTCATAAAAAAGGATACAATTCTAATAGTTCTGTAACGTAGACCAAATAATAATTACTGCCAAATAATAATATAAATTAAATATTAATTATGACTATTTGATTTAATACATTAGTGAAATCTCATGTTTAGCATTTGTATAAACGAAATAATGTACAATACTCAATTGTTGATCTGTTAATAAAAATGCAATATTATTCGTTGTTTTATTTAAGAGATGGAGGAGAACATAAGAATAAATAAAAGAACGTGTGTGTCGAACACATGTGTCAGAAGTGAAACTTCTTGGGCAAGATTCAAAGACAAGTACCAAAATCGTCGCCGTGATGTACGCCATGACGTGACGGTATTGGCATGACGCGACCTTGAAATTTTACTCTCAACGCGCCTAAAGAAGTTTCTTATTTTTTCTTATAAACTGATTGTATCATGGTAAAGATGTTTGGAATATTATACGCCTGTGAAATAAAAATAGCAAAGATGCATGCTAAAATATTGCTCTATAAAAAGTTTAATAAAATTAATTTGCTACTTATTTTGACCACAGTCCATAAAAATGTCAATTCAGCTACCTATGATGAAGATCGTGATTTGCAGTCGTTTCGGAGAGTTTTGTTTATAAAGTATTGCAGATTGTCAAAATTCAATTGAAAAATGTAATTATTATCTCCACCTAAATGATTGTAAGTTGTTGTAACTACATATTACATCAAAGGCAAAAGATTTAAACTTTTCTTAAATTCTACAATGGCTAAATACTAGCTGCTCCCAGCGACTGCACGACTTTATTTATTCACATTTATTTTGGATTTCTTTAAAAAATAATTGGAGACGTACATAATAAAGGACATTAAAAATTAAAATGCATTCTGCATAATGCTCTTATCGTTCAGTACCAATTACATCCGAGGAGTCCAAGGTTAACAATTAACACCAAAAAGTAAAAGTAAATACTAAATAAAGGCAATATTCTTTATTACCACATAATATATTGGCGCCAAAAATCTTTCTTCTTTCTTTATTGTGATAATGAGAAAACAATTCGTCGCAGCTTAAAAAACTATTCACACAGATAATGTAATAAAATACTAGTACATATTAGATATTTTCCAATATTTATAATTGAATATGTACTTATCTGTACTTATATTATAAAGCTGAAGAGATTGTTTGTTTGAACGCGCTAATCTCAGGAACAGCTGGTCCGATTTGAAAATTATTTCTGTGTTAAATATCCCCTTTAACGAGGAATCCCATAGCCTATAAATCATCACGCTAAGACAAGCAGGAGCGAAGCACTGCGGGTAAAACCGCTAGCTAGCTAGTATCATAATAAGCATACCTAACAATATTAATCTATTTAGTGGAATATTTGTCGCAGTATTGACGCACTATTGCATCAGACGCAGAGGATTCAATTCGGAAATAAATATGTGCAAAATCTGCATTCATAATAACCATATATGTATCATGTATGGAGTATGTTCATTTCGCTTGTCTAATTTTCACGGCATTAAAAAATATTAGAATGGCGCGGAAAAAAAATAGTGGCAGTCGCTCTGTCCTTGTATGCTTAAAGCTTTAAAACTACGCAACGGTTTTGAATGCGGTTTTTTTTAATAGATACAGTGAATCTCCAGGAAGGTTTGAGTATATAATTTGTTAAGTTTTAGACAGAGCGGGCGAAGCCGTGTACGGAAAGCTGGTTATTATAAAACTAGCTTCCGCCCGCGACTCCGTCCGCGCGGAAAAATTAAGATTTTTTTTTCTACGTATTTTTTCAGGATAAAAAGTATTCCATTTTATGCCCAGGATAATAAGGTATAATTATACCAAGTTTCATCGAAATCGAACCGTTAGTTTTCACGTGATGCCTGAACATACAGACAGACAGACAAAATTTTTTTTAATCACATATTTGGGTTTGGTATCGATCCAGTAACACCCCTTGGTATTTATTTTTTCAATATTTTCAATGTACAGAATTGACCCTTCTACAGATTTATCTGGGGGCACGGTAGTGCCCCCGCCAAGACCAGCCAAGCGAAAGCGAAGCGCACGGGCACTACCTACCTTTTCTCGAAGCGCTTCGACGTTTTTTTGAACCCTCATAACTTGGGTTTGGATTATGCTAGATCAACAAAATTTTCGGGATATATTGTCAATAGCGGACTTATTGAACATATTAAGTTTTAATTACATTAGCTTTTATACTTCAGATTTTATTTATATCTAAAAAACGCTAATTTCGTCACTGACTCACTGAT
The DNA here is from genome assembly GCA_029959065.1 of Colias behrii. Lineage (NCBI taxonomy): Eukaryota > Metazoa > Arthropoda > Insecta > Lepidoptera > Pieridae > Colias > Colias behrii. The sequence goes on along the minus strand of JARWMC010000017.1, from coordinate 1,450,711 downwards.
GATCATCAAAATTCTTAAGGTATTTCCTAATGTCCTAGAAAGCTGAAATTTTGTATGTAAGCTAGTATTAGCACACAAACAACAAAAAAATTATAAAACTTGTAACTTTCATCCCCCAACCCCTTAAACTAGGGGATGGGAGTTTGTATGAGACCTGTAATTTTAAATTAAATTTTGATGACGCTAGAGGTCTAATCTAATAATCTAAAACTTGGTTCCCCTAGATATATATATGTATAGGTAGCCACATATTTTGACTAAGGTGTAGAGTTTGTGAAGTTAGGCCTTGTAGAGTTAGGGCGTGTAGTGTTAGAAGCTTGGCTCTACATGAGATCTGATAACTTTTTGACAGTGCGATTCATATGGGCTCGTCTTGGCAACATTTTACATGAAAATGTTTTTGGTGGGATTATATGTATAGATATAGATAGGTGTACTACGTATTACTTTTCAGTCATAAGTGGTACGTGTAATATCGTCATCATATTGTTATATTGTTTACTATGATAATGTTATCATTTTATCATATAAAACAAATATTTACTCGACTCTTCCCATTGAAAAATATGAACGTAGTGCATGCTACTTAATTATAATAAAATTATTTGCATGATTACATATTGTAAAATGTGGAATATCTTTTAAACTTTTTCCTCCTATTTAGGTTGTTGCTATGTTAAAATATCTATTTACTTAATATTATAAGAAGAATTTGTTTGTTTGAACGCGCTAGTATCAGGAACTACTGGTCCGATTTGAAAAATTCTTTCGGTGTAAGAAAGCTTATTTATCGAGGGAGGCTATAGTGTATACATATATTACGCTAAGACCACACGAGCGGAGCAATGCGGGTAAAACCGCAGGGCAAAGGCGCACAGCTAGTGCTATAAATTGTGATACCTATTTAAAGTACCTAACTATGTAGATGTGTAGAGGCGCTATAATTACAATTTTGCATGATTTTGTTCAGGCAGCATAGGAAATCTATTTAACGTATTTTTTTTTATTTTATTAGCATGAATTGGGATTTGTATAGATTATCATTTTAATATCGCACGAAATCTATACTAATATTATAAAGCTGAAGAGTTTGTTTGTTTGTTTGAACGCGCTAATCTCGGGAACTACTGGTCCGATTTGAAAAATTCTTTCGGTGTTAGATAGCCTATTTATCGAGGAAGGTTATAGGCTATATATCATCACGCTACGGCCAACAGGGGTGGAGCTACGGGGGTGAAACCGCGCGGAGCAGCTAGTCTAATAATAAATTCAAGTTATTTAAACCTGTCTATATTTAGCTTATATTTTGCAAAATTCAAATCTGGTTATGCATATTAAATACTGTTTGTTTTTACGATATTGTAATTTTGTATACGGCTCATGTTATTTTATGTTAAATTCCTTGGTTTAATATTTAAATATTATAAAAAATATCTTCGTTTCAAGTGGCAACACTATAGATCACAATTAATAGTTATACATATACATTATACATACAATTAAATGGTAATTTTGCTACCCTCGAAAACTAACTTCAATTTAAAGAATAAACAGAATGACTGTAACCCATTTAACTGTTGTATCGAGATTGACCGGTTCTTGAGTTACCGTTAAAAGACATGTGCACTACCAAGTACCTATATTATACATATACATTATAAATGAATTATTTCACACGAAAGATGTTTTAAAAGTTTTGAGTATAATTCGGAATTTACCTATATAGTTTTACCTATATATTACCTATATTTACCTAGAATTTACCTATATATTACCTATATTTTAAGTAAAAATATGGAAGCTAACCTTTACTATTGCATTATTTGTACGTCAGTTTATAAAACTTTCATATAAAGGGCAGTGATAGTTACCTGCAGTGCATTCAATTTCATCACACCTTCAAGCCGCTTGCGCAAACCATTGCTCAAGCATAAGCATGGGTGGCGTTAACGATAACATTCTATTATTTATACCTACTAATATTATAAAGCTGGAGAGTTTGTTTGTTTGTTTGTTTGAACGCGCTAAACTCGCTACTGGTCCGATTTGAAAAATTATTTCGGTGTTAAGATAGCCCATTTATCCAGGAACGTTATAGGCTATACAGGGTGTAATCGTTAAGTGTGCACAGGCGATTATTCCGTAACTATTGCAGATATCAAAAAACTTTAAACTGATATCGAAAGCCCTTTACCTAATGATTAAAAAGATAATAATAACTTTTTAAAAATAAAACGTGAAATATCCAAAAATTTTACATCAAACACGCCCATACATTTAGTATGAGATATGACTATCCCCAACATGTAATATGAAAGGATTTGGTTCTTTTTTTGGTTTTGTGCTTAAATTACTCCGCAAATTTTAATGAAAATTCATTTAGAAACTGTAAATAGAGCCCGATGTGGAATACAATGGTATTCCAAAACGAGGATGTCAATTCGAACATTTGCTTTGAATTAAAAATGTATGGGAAATTAAATGTATGGGCGTGTTTGATGTAAAATTTTTGGATATTTCCCGTTTTATTTTTAAAAAGTTATTATTGTCATTTTACTCATTAGGTAAAGGGCTTTCGACATCAGTTTAAAGTTTTTTGATATCTGCAATAGTTACGGAATAATCGCCTGTGCACACTTAACGATTACACCCTGTAATCTGTATATCATCACGCTACGACCAACATGAGTGGAGTCTCGAGGGTGAAACCGCGCGGAGCAGCTAGTTATGGATAAATCCTTTGAAAGGACCTGTTTATCGACTAAAGTTTTAGGGTTTATGTTTAATTCTAAGTTATTCTTATTGTCTTATAATTACTTGCAGTGTAAAGAGTGTGTGTTCAAATTTTAATTTTAATTTGTCCAATTTGTTTCAATTACTCTGCGATATCAATGCACTGATTTCATAGGCCTTCACTCATCAATGCTTGACAGCAGTCCTTTTAAAAAAAAGCAGTTGAAAACATAGACTATGAAAACTATTACAGGGTTCTATCATATTTCAGGGTTACAACTTCTACCCGAGACCATCTATGGAGATAATTAAATAAGTATTATCTAATAAATTGAAGAGAATTACCCGACAATAACTAATTACGCTGTGATCTGTTTTAATGTGGGAAAAAATTTCTTGAATGAAAAATACGCTGTCACGATAGCAAAAACTTTACTATAATTCACTCTAGTTTTAAATGCAAATCGATTTTATAATTGTTATAAAATTATGGTTTTCGTGAGAACTAGTTTTGCAAAAAAATGTTACATGAAAATTACTAGATTCATTTATTATTATTGATATTACCTTGACCGAATATTTCAAGTGTTTTTAAGATAATAATATTTTACTATGAGAATGTTTGGATGCACGGTTTGTCCTTCTAAAACATATGCATCTAGCTAAACATTGACATTGAATATTATACTATTCATCTTACGTAACCTGAATAATATAATATTTTGCGTTCAAAGGCGAGGTATGCACCCGGAATTCTCTATGAATATTAGCGATGGGTCATTGTTTGATCCCAGCTGCTGGAGTTAAAAAAAATGTAGAAACTGAATTAAGAAGGGCTTAGAAAAGTTTCTGTGTCCACAAAAGGCTGGAAATGCTCCTACAATACCACTAGTGTTGCTAGTGTTTATTGGCAATGTAGTGTAGATAGTAAGAGGGACATTTGGGACTCCCTAACTCATAACAATGATTTATATTTATTAAAATCTAACTTACACATTAAACCAACTTTAATGCTCTAAGTACACAGCTTTATTTGTAAATATACAATTTGCTACGACTAGTGAAGGGAAACATCGTAAACCGTTTTAGAAACATAAGTTCAATGACATACAAAGTTAAATTGTGATTAAATATAATATTTTAAGAATATGTATTTACTGTCCTGCAGAAAATAGTAACCAAAAAATACTCAGCACTTTTAGGTATAAGAAATGACTTTTAGAGTTCTAACACACGAACGGCAAGTTGTGAACGGCAGAGGCTACTTTAGCCGTCGCTACATGTCGACGGCAGTCGGCACGTCGGTGGCAGCAGTTAAAATGTCGATGGCTGCAAGTCGACAAGTGGCGACGCTTGCAGTTTTGTGTTGACGGCAAACTGCAAGCGTTTGATGTTTGAAGGCATCTGTTTTTGCCTGTCGACGGCAGCCGTCGATATATTAACTGCTGCCGCCGACGCGACGTGCTGCCGACTGCCGTCGACATGTGGCGACGGCTGAAGTAGCCTCTGCCGTTCACAACTTGCCGTTCGTCTGTTAGAACGCTTAGAAGGGGAAGGCAGAATCCATCCTCACTGGGATCGGGAATTGCCATATAAGAAAGAGATGATAGAACAAGCGAGTACCCATCAATTAACTGACCACGCCTTACGTTGCTTAACCTGCAGATCTTTCATAGATTAAGTGCAATAACATATTTACATTACGTTTATTATTACATATATCTAAATTTAACTGTCTTTTATACATAAATATACTTATTTGACATCCACTTAAGTTATCGTATTTCGTAATTAGGTAGTTTATCATATGCAGGGGTTTATGTTAGTTACTTAAGGATTATCTAAGGAATGTAAAACGTAGTAGTAAAAAATATAAACGGTTATAATATCTCTGTCACCCATATGTAACTATTTATAAAGAAAATAATAAATTTAATGAAATTTTGTATACCTACTAATAAATGGCAAAAATGGCGTTACTTTTAAAACATCGTTTTAAATTATGTTCACTTATTAATGACAAAAATAAGTCCTTTATTATAAAGTCTTGAACAAACATCCATGTAACTACAATCAATAGAAATTAATTTTGTACGTTTGATTACAGATAGAATAAACATTTGTTTTCCACATAAAGGTTTTAATTTTAAATAAACTGTGTAAATAATGATAATTAAAATATGAATTATATTTGACTTGACCTTTTTCTTTTCGAACAAAATTTTGGGTAGTTGATTCATAATATAAAATATTATATCCATCTCTATCATAAAAATGAATCGCAAAATGTATTGGTAAGAACGGCTAAACCGATTTCGTTAATTCTTTTTTTATTCCTTGAAGTAAGATGGTTTTATGGAGAGAAAACGTAAACATGTACCACAGGCGAAGCCGGGGAGGACTGCTTGTAAGTATATAAAAATGAATCCCTATTTCCCTTGGCCACGCCATGCCACGGCATCACGCGTGAACAAGTGGACCGATTTCTATAATTCTTTATTTATAATATTTCTAGTACGAAAATGGTTCTTATAGAGAAAAAACGTAAACATGTTCAGATTAATTTTGGAATCGTCATCAACCCATATTTGAGTCCACTGCAAGGACACTATTACGTGATTACACTTATAGCAGATGCCAACTGTCATTAAAAAGCCTGTGCTTATTTTCTTGACAAGTTCATGTTTTCCATCACCAGTGGTGATATGATTATGATGATATGAAAGTTTTTTCAAGTATCTGTATGGTGATGCATATTTATTTTGCACGATCCTCTAGTTTCGAATTTGTGACATTTAATTGAAATCATAAAACTGAGCCACTGCTCTAAGAAAATAATAAACGAAGGAAAAGTTGTAAGTACGGGAAATTAATAATTAATTATTAATTTTAAAAACAATCCATGCAGTTTATTTCAAACAAAAGTTCAATTATTTTTATTCATGCAAGTTTTTATAAGTGTTTAGGTATTATTATTTTTTTAAGATTGTATTCGTAACTCTGTTCTTGATTTATTGATTCGTATAATAAAAAATAAAAAAATCTGTTATAATCTAATATCTAAAAAATAAATAAGTCATAGCGGTAGGAAACATTTCAGAGATTTTTATTTGCCTGCTATACATCTATCATAATCATCTATCATTTTTGTAACAAAAAAAAATTGTACTTGGAATTCCTCTAATAACTTTTTAATTAAGAAATCTACGTCTATGCTTTGAACAACTTTTTTACACTGTCGTAAATGGTTACGCTCCTAGGAAATAACTGTATAGAACTATCATAATCTATGCCTAATTTTTTAAAGTACAGATAAAAAATTTAAGGAATACAGATAAAAAATTACCTTCTCTCTATCACACTATAAGCACACACACACAGATCTCACACGTGTTTTGCACTGGAAGATGGAGCGCGGACTGCAACCCGACGTCTTGGGGCAAACAATTCAAAGGATGCTACTCGGCTTCAAGTGATGAGCGTAAGCGGATTTTTATTTTACTTTAGACATGCGTGTATAAACATCTATCGGTGACAGTTATTTAGTATTTAAGTATATTATTATATATCTGGGGGCACGGTAGTGCCCCCGCCAAGACCAGCCAAGCGAAAGCGAAGCGCACGGGCACTACCTACCTTTTCTCGAAGCGCTTCAACGTTTTTTTGAACCCTCATGACTTGGGTTTGGATTATGCTAGATCAACAAAATTTTCGGGATATATTGTCAATAGCGGACTTATTGAACATATTAAGTTTTAATTACATTAGCTTTTATACTTCAGATTTTATTTATATCTAAAAAACGCTAATTTCGTCACTGACTCACTGATGATCATCAAAATTCTTAAGGTATTTCCTAATGTCCTAGAAAGCTGAAATTTTGTATGTAAGCTAGTATTAGCACACAAACAACAAAAAAATTATAAAACTTGTAACTTTCATCCCCCAACCCCTTAAACTAGGGGATGGGAGTTTGTATGAGACCTGTAATTTTAAATTAAATTTTGATGACGCTAGAGGTCTAATCTAATAATCTAAAACTTGGTTCCCCTAGATATATATATGTATAGGTACTCCTTGTTAAAAAAAAAAAAAAAAAAATTTAATCGACATATATTGAGACATATACTTCAGATCAGATCATATAAATATGAATGAATAGAAGTGTTGCGAACGTCTCCTGCCTCTTACGTCCACACAGTAGCTAAAAATAAAAAAAAATTGTCCTTGACAGCGAGCGCGTCGATTGTCGATTGTCTTGCTACTGATTTAAAAGTGAACATGGATTGTGAAATAGTTTCACTTGAAGTAAATCTTGGACCTTGCCATCATCATGTGGTTCATATGCCTGGAGATGGTTCCTGCCTCTTTCATTCCTTGACATATTTAATGTGTGAAGAAATAGACTTTGAAGTGGCGTTGCAAGTCAGGACTGCTATTGTGCGATATGTTGTAAACCACTGGGATGAACTACAATTGTATACTTGTGCCGACAATGGGGAAAATAGAGAGTAGGCTATAAAAAAAGGCGTCTCTGATGTGCAAGAAATACACCCCAAAAAAAGAAGAAAAAAATAAAAAAAAAAAATTTGTTACAAACAACTTACAAAAAGAAATGAAATCCCACCAAAAACATTTTCATGTAAAATGTTGCCAAGACGAGCCCATATGACTCGCACTGTCAAAAAGTTATCAGATCTCATGTAGAGCCAAGCTTCTAACACTACACGCCCTAACTCTACAAGGCCTAACTTCACAAACTCTACACCTTAGTCAAAATATGTGGCTTGGCCGTTCGTTACTACAAGAACTATTGTATAACACAAAAGTAATGAACAGTGAATTAATTTTTCACCTTACGCCGATGTGAATGTAGCGAAATGGCCAAGCCACATATTTTGACTAAGGTGTAGAGTTTGTGAAGTTAGGCCTTGTAGAGTTAGGGCGTGTAGTGTTAGAAGCTTGGCTCTACATGAGATCTGATAACTTTTTGACAGTGCGAGTCATATGGGTTCGTCTTGGCAACATTTTACATGAAAATGTTTTTGGTGGGATATACTATTACTTACATATACTTAAACACTTATATTTAAGTATATAAAGTGTTTAAGTATATGTGACATGCGTGTATAGATATGTATAGGTTACAGTTATTTATTAGATATTCATTGGGGCGTTAGTCTACAATCAACCAGAATCAAGGAGATCTGAATAAAACAAAATAAATAATAATTTATTTTACATAATTTAACAAGGTAAGAGAAACAATAGGTATCTTTAAATGTTAAGTAAAAGGATATCAAATCATCAACCTTGGACCTGACTGGTTTTAAAACATTTTTAAGTGAAATTTTGATTGCTGATTATTATTTTATTTCGATAATTATACTTGTAAATGTAGTGTGTAGTGTTTGATTGATGGTAACGATGTAAAGTATCATATTATAATAAGAAGAGCATTGGTTATTAAGTATGTTATTTTTCATAATTGCCTCATGAACTAGATTTGCGTGTGAAATCGGGCAGAATTATAAAATTGACTTTACTCTGGAAAATCATCAAGTGTATTAAATCTATACAAATATTATAAAGCTGAAGAGTTTGCTTGTTTGAACGCGCTAATCTCGAGAACTACTGGTCCGATTTGAAAAATTATTTCGGTAAATAGCCCATTTTTCGAGGAGGAGTAAGGCTATAGGCTATGTATTGTCACGCTAAGACTAACAGGAGCGGAGCAATACGGGTAAAACAGCGGGGCACAGCAAGTATCTAATAATTATAGTATTTGTATCAATTTCAATATTCTTTCATATATTACAGATAGATTTGTCTATTCACGTAACAATAGTTAAATAAATCGAATGAAATATTACTGATACCGGTTTCATTCACGTAACGTACTTGACCGTCGAGAAAAAAGTGCCCGGTCGAATGGTTAATACGGTCAGTGACTAATTAATTGAAGATAATATAAGTATTACTAATTGACATTCGCCTAAAAGAAAGTGTATGAATCTCGTCTGGAATATGGAGCAGACGAGAAATTCTATTTTAGCTATAAGGTAGTTCACCTTACTAAAATAAAAATAAAAATATATACTAAATGAAAGAGATGTTCCTAAATGATTCGTATTTGTGCATTTCTCGATACCATGTTTTTTTCCAAACAAACAAACTTTAATTTTTGAAGTGAAAACTTCTTTAGCGGCGTTGGGTATAAAATCTTAAACTCGCGTCAGGACACGTGGCCTGATCGAAAAAGCGTAAGACGGACTTTTTTTTTTTTTTTTGACGTGACAACGTCTTAAATTAGGTTGCGACTGGGAGTCACTTATGAAAAAGTGTAACGCTCGGTAACGTTACGATGAGTCACCGAACGAGAGAGAGGCCCGCGGTCTGCCGCGAGCGCAGCACATAAATATTCTACCGAGAAAAAGACGTTGTCACGTAAAATCTTCGCCCGTAAAACCGACTTTACAGGCAACCATTTTTTTTTAGCCCTTATATTCCATGCGTAAGACGGATACCATTCCAAAATATCAAACATGCTGAACGTTAATAATCAAGTTTTCACTTCTGCCGGCACTCCCGGAGTGCAACCCATCTTTTTTTTTTTATTCCTCCAATAAAAAGTTTGTCCTTAATTCAACCAAAAATATTGCAAAAGCAGGGCCGGATTTAGAGGTCCAGAGGCCTCGGGGCAACAAAGGAGTGGAGGCCCCCTCGCCCCAAATTATTTTCCAAATAAAATGAACAAGAACGAAGTCCAGTTTTTCAATAAATAATTTATTGTGAAACCAAGTAAATTCTCTTAGTATTTAACAAACGCATATAAATATAATCGGAAACATGAATTATCTGAACTAAATTTTAGTGATAACGAACGGAACCTTTCGAGCTTTTTTTGCCGAAAAATCGTTGATGATTTCGCTGAAATCCAGTTCTCGGAGTAAATCGCTTTCAATGCTCAGGAGAGAAAGCTTTGATAGACGGTTTTGTCCCATCGTGGTTCGAAGCCTATTTTTTATAATTTTCATTTTTGAAAATGAGCGCTCTCCAGTGCAATTTGATACCATCAAGACCAAATACATTCTCAATGCAATTTCGAGGTTTGGGAATGTAGCTCTGTTTGGAGAATGGCAAACTCCCATAGGACTCTGGGCCTGATCGTTACACTGATGATTTATAGGGGATTAAATAGATAAAAATATACAAATTGTATGAATATAATAATTATAGATCTGTTCTATGGGATAGCAGAGATATTGGGGTGTAAAGTAACAAAAATAAAAGTTAGTTTGCTTGAATTAAATGAATTGCATTGCCTTTTTCTAGGTCCAGGCACACCCCTCTGAGTGAAGCGAAATTGGACCAGCGAGGGGCTGAACGGCTGGTTTAGAGTCGGGGAGATTCGACCGGCCCGACGGCCAGGGCTAGGTGTGACCCAGCGGCCGCTGTGTGCGGCGTGGGATGGCGACCAGAGGTCGTGGCTTGGCGGACCCCGTGTCCACTAGGCAAAGGTGGCGCTGAACGGCAGTCGGGGTTGGGAGGCCTCTGACCCGACGGCAGAGGTCCTGTTTGTGGACCAGAGAGGAGCCGGCTTTTATGCGGCGGTGGATGGCGGCCAGAGGTCGCGGCGCGGCGGGCTCGCTGATTTAGCAAGCCACGCCGTGCAGCGGAGGGCGGGATCCCGACGCGTCATTGTGATGACGTGCGGAGACTCCTGCAGAGAGGTGTGGGGCGGCGGCCGCTGTAAAACGGCCGTCTGCCAACTCGTAATCCGGTCCGTGGAGCCGGACCGAGGGCCGCCACCTCTGGTGAGGTGGGGGCTGCGAGGTAATCTCTATAAAAGTGCGCCGGAGGGTCCCCCGACGTGTATTTCACACATCGGAGGACCTTCCGGCGTGCACCCTCCGGCCGGACGGTGAGGGGGTCGGAGGTTCGGGGGAACGCGGATGATGGAGCGGGGAAAGATCCATTGTCTGCGCGTTGGTGGCGTAAGCCTTGGTTCCAGCAGCCACCAGCGAGGGGGGTTCAGTGGTGGGCCTGGAAACGGGCATCTGCTGGGCGGGACACGCGGTAGAGTCGTAACCGTTCCCGCAGTTCCGTCCAAAGCAGCGCGATGGAACAGAGTGGGGTTTTAGTCGGTAGAAATCCGACATAACCACGGCTCCATCCCCGGGAGCCGGGGGTATCTAAGAAAATTTCCCCACTATAAAAAAAAAAAAAAAAGGTCCAGGCACACCCCGGACACTCCATACAAAATTATCGTTTTGACAGTCACACTGTAGAGACTGCAAATGTGTGTGTTAACGCTTTATGGTTGTCACATTTTTGACTAGCGTAAAAAAAATTCGCGTTTTTCTGATGAAATACATCCGTAAACAGCACAATATCTAACCATTTTCTACGAAAAACGATAATCACAAATCCAAAATAATAAAATTACTTAAAGTCAATTTGATTAATGTTGTCAATCTTCGTTGCGTATCGTCCCTGTAGAAAAATGTGGACCATTTTTAGACTGATCGTGCGGGGTGAGGTAAGTGTTTAATTTTGGCGGGAGGCGGAGAGTGTCCGTTCTGTAGCGTTTAGCTACTATTATGTATTCTGTGGTCCAGGTAAGTTTATTTTCTATCTACATTGTCTAGTTAATAATAGTGTAACAGTAGAACAGTCAGGTAATACAAATATTGGATCCAACACATATTATTCAACACACATTTTAACTTACCAAAACATCAACAATCACTAGGTAGGTACATTTCTTATATCTTTATAAATGGATGAATCAGGATTCGCTTTCATAATAAGACTAATCAATTCAAATAATATCTTTAGAGTAAAAATAGACGATTGTTACAAATAATTATTAAAATTAACATAATGAATTTTAAATATATTATGATTTCTGTAACAGTTAGGCCTAGTTTCGCCATTCTCCTTTCGATCTTCGAGAATTTTGTAGTAAAATAGTTCCGGCGATTGATCTTTTCCATAGTCCTTTTTGTATGAATCAATCATAGACACAAATTGAACCAACTCATTACCAAGACTAGGCTCTAAATCATCCGTATACACTTTCACCAATGCCTCTGCTGCAGCGTGCAAATTTTCACGGAATCGAATACCCAACCTCCGAGGTTGCGGGCAAGTACCACCCCACTGAGCCATTGAGCCATTGGGGTACTCCCTCAAGATGGGTAGTAAATTGGAAGTGCTTACCAGGGCCATTTGAGATTTTGATATTTCACTGATTGCCTGATTAGAGTGAACAAATATAGATCAATGATTTCTGTTAATATTTAAGATTAATATAATCAAATAATCATGTAGGTACTGTAGGCTGTAGGTAAAGGTAAAAGTGTAAAAAAATAACAAAGGAAAAGATGTTTACTAGTTTTACTAGTTGGAATTTGAAAGATTTTTTTTTCCGAAGTCTCTATTGTGGGGGCCCCCTGCTTGTGGAGGCCCCGGGCCTTCGCCCCGTTTGCCCTCCCCTAAATCCGGCCCTGTGCAAAAGAATAGATAAAGTTCCTTATCTAGTGTCAATATAAATTATGCTTCATTTTTTATCGCTAAAGCTTATGACTGGCACCACAGCAGTTCAGTTACCCTTAACAGATTCTATATTTTTACAATCAAACTGGTTTCGCTTTTAAACTGCATAAGTATTATCTCACCGACATTAAATTTAAATTTAAATGAAGGCTGTTGGATTTTTTATTCGCCTAGGAATGTGTATCACATGATGAATATTATGATCATAAATATAGCTATAAGTAATTTAAACAATTTTTTTTCGAGTCACCGTCCTGACGGTAAATGATTTAAATAAAGTCAACTACTACCTACTTCATTTTTTGTAAATATTAAAAAAACGGACTAAATATAGATACATTTTAAATTCTAGACTTATTCTCCTCCTTTAGATATTTTTTTTTAAATTCTACAACTCGAATCATAAACCCCTTAGAGCCTTTTCACACGACACCGCGGCGGCAGCGTTTTTGGCCGCCGCGGCATAAAGACTCGCCGTCGCTGCCGCGGCGTCGTATGTAAGGCTCCATATATAAATCAGGCAGACTATCGCAGCGACACCGCGGCGGCGACGCAACGGTGCCGCTGCCGCTACGGCATAATGTGTAAGAGGCCTTACCTAATACATTTTAAAAAGTAAGTAATAAAAAATAAAAAAATGTGTGCGTGTACTAGTGTACACACGTAAGAAGTGAAACTTCTTTATGACCTTATTTTTCAAAAAATAATTTACTAAATGCAACTTTACAGAAATACGTCGAATCACGTGTGGTAGGGATAAGAAAAAGATGGCGCGTAACGGAAAAATGTCACGCGTAACGAAAAAACGTTACACTAAATTTTTTTCCAACCCCGATAAAGAAGTTTCACTTCAAAAAAAGAAACATTTGCCACGCGTTTTTAAATTTGGAATGAATTTAAAAAAAGTTCTATAGTAAACCCGTGGTAAACCCCACAGAACAGTAAAGTAGAGCTATTAAATAAAATAATTTAATACTGAGCGGTTTCTTATTATTTTTAATGGATCTATCGATGGTTAAGAATGCCGTACAAAAATATATGACCAAAATTTACCGAGTTACCGAGAATTACCTGTACTTTTGAATTCTCATCTGCACTCAGTTGGACAGCTTACAAGTGACGGCATAGTGATGAATCTTATTATTTTATGCTCTTCTATCGTTCTAGATATGTCCCCTGGTGGTTCATTTGACCCATATTTTTTTCCTATGCGGGCTTGTAGTCTACTAGTACACGCATACATTTTTAGAAATATTCTAGTTACATCGCAATTAATTTTAATTAATGTTTTTCGATTAAAGTCAGTTTCACAAAAAAATAAAACTGTAATTTATAAGGAATAGCTAATTTTAGGCTGACAATTTTAGTTAATGTTAAATAATTAATATTACGTATTAATTATTATAGAATTACTAGCGGCCCGCCCCGGCTTTGCCCGTGGTACATATGAAAAATAGATGTTGGCCGATTCTCAGACTTACCCGATATGCACAGAAAATTTCATGAGAATCGGTCCACCCGTTTCGGAGGAGTATGCAGACTAACATTGTGACACGAGAATTTTATATATAAGAGATATAGTATAGAATTATAATATAGAGAAGACATGCTAAACATTTTTAAATAAATTGAAGATATCAGTGATTTACAGATAGAAAACGTTTGTATACTACACAGGATTTTAAAATAGGATGTTGATGTTATAAGTAGGCAGTAATAATTAAATCAGTATAAAAAACTAGCTGTGCCGCGCGGTTTCACCCGCATTGCTCCGGTCCTGTTGGTCTTAGCGTGATGATAATATAATGTAGCCTTCCTCGATAAATGGCCTATCTAACACCGAAATAATTTTTCAAATCGGACCAGTAGTTCCTGAGATTAGCGCGTTCAAACAAACAAACAAACTCTTCAGCTTTATAATATTAGTATACCTAGATAACCAATTTAATTATTTTTAATTAGACTTATATCATAGTTAAAACAGACACATTACTTTTTGTTGTGTGTGAAAAACAAAAGCTTTGCTAAATAATCGAATTATACATGTTGCAGAGGAATGTTGGGGAAACTATAACTTGATCATCTTCTTCAGGAAACTAAGCCCCTGCGATGAAATTATGACGTTAGCACTGTTATAGCTATAGGGCTGTTACCTTTTTGATATTTAACCGACTTCAAAAATAAAGGAGGAGGTTATCAATTCGGCCTGTATATTTCTGTTTACTTTTTTTTCACAGTCGATTTTGTGGTAATTTTGAGATTAAAACTCGTTAAAATACAAAAATGGTGTAGCCTAAATATAAATTTACAAGAAGAAACAATCCGAATAAATACACCTTGTAAAAGTAAATACGTTTTTATCAGTGCTATATTATTTCGAAATCTTGTTTTGTTATGGACGCCGAAGGTTATTTAATGTACCTAAATTATTTATAATGCTTGATATTTGTATTATACATATATTCAATAATTATTTTAAACCAGAATTTACAATACTTGTATGTAGGTAGGTATACCTACTAAATTATTTTTAAAACGATAAATTAAATTAAATTAAAAAACACATAATATGCAGAAATAAATTAAAATTATTATTATGCGAGCATAGAACCTCCACCTTTTTGTTTTACGATGAAAAAGAAAATAGTTTGACAGGCTTAGTGCTTGACAAAATGGTGACGTCACGTATCGATAAAAATACAATAATTATAATATCTATCTTTTATGTATTTATGTTTTAACATTTTGGTGAAATATATTATTTCAGTTTAATTTGAACACGTGCTTGTAGATAAGTTGATTTCGGCGATCATTTTAAAAATGCCACGTACTAATTGCGCAAGTATTCGGCTGCTTGAATTCAACTATACCAATTATACCACCAGATGATTTTGTTCAATATGTCGAGAAAATGGATAACATTTTCGTTGCTGCTTTAAGAGAGAACACATAAACTGTAAAGTGGCTGAATTAATTTACAACGAATTAAACATAAGAGAATATTTTACACTATAAAATTTAACAATAAATTCCGAATTAGTCGTAGTATACGAAAGTATTTTTCAGTAAATAATTTGTAATTTTTTTTTCGAATAAAGGCATATTTATGTAATGGTTATTTTAATATCTATTTAAAATATAATAAAATCGTAGGAAAGTCAAAACTGTAGATTGAATATTTTTTTTAAAAGAATACTTGGGACAATAGATACCGAAGCCAAAAATATAGTTAGGCTACAAACTGAAACAATCAATATTTATTTAACGTGAAGTCATTGACATCACTTTTCTATACTATGTATCTTTGTCATTCAAAATCACCCGTGTCACCCGCTACTATCGATCCCCCTGAATACCCTTATGATTCTCGTAAACACGCTTGCTTGTGTGCGTGTGCCATTTCGAACGTTTTGTATGAAGTTTCCTTACTGTATGTATCTGTATATTGTGGTTTTGCATTCGTTGGAAAGGTCTAGGGCTCCGTGAGGTTTATAGCAAAGAAAATTCGGGAAAAATTTCAACAGAAAAGCGGGAAAAATGAAATGTTACATAAAACGAAACCATCTGGTGGCGAAACGGAGTTCGCCGGGTTTGCTAGTAAAATAATATATTCAATACGTCATGTATTAATAATAATTAATTTATTTTAAATCTATTACATGTTCTAAATCTACAGGAAAAGATTTTGCATTAATTTCGTATGTTTGATATAGAGCAGGCTCCAAGGAGATGTTCGTTTGCAAAAATAGCGGACCTAAATCTGACTTCTGATATATATTGTATAGATACCAGACATCCTATAGACAGATGTTGCCAACCAGTTTTGTGGTCCCCCTCCCCCCACCCCGGTAATTAAATATGGCATACAAAGAAAAAAATAAAAATTTCCAAAACATGCCGTGTGGGGTATCAAATGAAAGAGCTTATTGAGTAGATCACGAATATATAGCATACTATAACATTTCTTACACTTTCTCTAAGATTTTTTAGAAAATTTACGAAAATGCTCCATTTTTGAGTTAACTTTAAACCACTATAGATTGAAAACCCATGAATATATTTTTTAAATTATTATTTTAAATAATTAACAATAGTCCATTGTTTATGATTCAATAGTTCGTAATATAATATAAGTGAGCTATATGTATGTGGTGGACTTGATGACCCCACTAAATGTTTTAAATTGCAAGGCGCAACTTTCACTGAAGTTACCGATTTGAAATCTAATCACACAGAGGCTGATTCAAGAATGTTCTGCCATATTGCAGAGATAATTATTCTAAACCCTGACACCGATATTTTTGTATTAGGCCTTTATTTCTGGCATAAACTTGAAAATATACTCGCCATCTTTGAATGCTCCCCCCACTCCCCCATGCAACTATTTCACTGTACGAACTATTGAATCGTAAACAATGGACTATTGTTAATTATTTAAAATAATAATTTAAAAAATATATTCATGAGTTTTCAATCTATAGTGGTTTAAAGTTAACTCAAAAATGGAGCATTTTCGTAAATTTTCTAAAAAATCTTAGAGAAAGTATAAGAAATGTTATAGTATGCTATATATTCGTGATCTACTCAATAAGCTCTTTCATTTGATACCCCACACGGCATGTTTTGGAAATTTTTATTTTTTTCTTTGTATGCCATATTTAATTACCGGGGTGGGGAGAGGGGGACCACAAAACTGGTTGGCAACATCTGTCTATAGGATGTCTGGGATCTATACAATATATATCAGAAGTCAGATTTAGGTCCGCTATTTTTGCAAACGAAACTCCACTGAGAGTCCGGTCTAATAAGCATTTTCCTTATTTTATTATGTGCATACTATTTAATATACCTATTATTAATTTTAAATAGACAATTTATAATCAAATATTTTATGATAGCTTACGTATTTTGATCCACAATATGATAGAGAATAATAGATTAAAACGTGGTACATAAAAAGTCAGATTTTTATAAATATTAATTATTATATTTGGTTTGAAAAAAAGAAATGAATCTCTGATGTTTGTTGCTAATATTCAAAAACTACTAAGTCGATACGGAGTTGATCTAGGCGGTGGGGGTACAAGGCCTGACTGTTAACCCCTGCCGCCGAAGGTGATCGGTGGCCACCGTTGGGTTTTAGTGGGTAATAGCCTTTCCGAGTCCCACATACCCCCTCACGCAGGAAAACTGCAGAGGGGGATGCGTAAATGCATTTCCCAACGTTAAAAAAAAAAAAAGACGGGTTGCACTCCGGGAGTGCCGGCAGAAGTGAAAACTTGATTATTAACATTGAGCATGTTTGATATTTTGGAATGGTATCCGTCTTACGCTTTTTCGATCAGGTCACGTGTCCTGACGCGAGTTTAAGATTTTATACCCATTACAGAAAAAGTGCTCAACGCCGTTAAAGAAGTTTTCACTTCAAAAAAATGATGTGGCTATTTATTAATAGGTAGGAAGGCTGCGCGCGAAAAGGTAGTAGGTGTGTATATTATAAACAATTTTTTTTTGTTCAGAAGATATGTACTGGGAATAAATCTATACTAATATTATAAAGCTGAATAGTTTGTTTGTTTGTTTGAACGCGCTAATCTCGGGAACTACTGAAAAATTCTTTCGGTGTTAGATAGCCCATTTATCGAGGAAGGTTATAGGCTATATATCATCACGCTACGACCAACAGGAGTAGAGCCACGGGGGTGAAACCGCGCGGAGCAGCTAAAGTCCGGTCGCGGAGCAGAAAGAATTTCGTACAATGACCTCTTTACCTACTGACAGTGGTCACAAACATTTTTGAATGAAGTGCAGTTTACATGAAATATTTGGAGGAGAAAATGTTTTTTATTAACTTATTAAATAAATGTCCTTTATTCATTTACAATACTTATTAGTTAGTTACATTTTAACTTTTTCAATAACCACGATATATTATATAAAAAAAGTGAGTGAAACTTCTTTATGACCTTATTTTTCAAAAAATAATTTACTATATACAATATTACAGAAATACGTTAGCACAGACATACATTAAGATCTTAATGTATGTCTGTGTACGTTAGTCTAACACGCGATTTCGACTTAGGCGGATTTTGATTGGACATAAAGAGTTTGAGGTTTATTCTTATAAATTTTGAATTCACAAAATCATAATTGAACACCTGACACCAATCAAGCAAACACAAACCTTACGCTCTCAGGTTAAAGGTTTACAATCCCTAAGGACGACGGTCATTGCACCTGTGCGAGCAAGACACATTATTTTTACGTTGGAGTGATAGTGACAGGTAATAACAGGTCATTGTACGAAATTCTTCCTGCTCCGCGACCGGACTTTAGTATTAAATATTCATATACACAATAAGAAAGCATAGACGTCAATAACATGTTTTTAATAAATCATATGTTTTTTGTTATGTTATAAAGAATTCAAAGCTTTCCTTTATTATAAGTTAGAAATTAAAACAATCTCTATATTCCATAATGTTATGTTAGCAGACATTTTTTTAAAGAACTAACTACAGATACAAAATATTTGTTGATGATATAGGTATGACCTTCATTTCGTTCAAGTAAATATTTTAATTAATATGACGACAAATGATTAGTTCAAAACACAAGGTTCAAAACATTGATCAAATCGATACAGCTGTTAACAGATATAAATTTGAAATTAAAGAAAAGAATAGAAAAAATTCGGCCACGAGGCGGGATTCGAACCCGCATCGTTCACGCCAATCCGGGGCAAACAATTCAGCTATCTGTGATCCTGGTCAATTTTTATCAATTTATATTTATAAAGCATTTGAATGCGCCATTAAACCAAAAATATACACAAACTTATAATAATAAGCACTTATAATAAACATTGATTAAAAATTCAAATAAAAAAAGACGGGTTGCACAGTGCACTCCGGGAGTGCCGGCAGAAGTGAAAACTTGATTATTAACGTTCAGCATGTTTGATATTTTGGAATAGTATCCGTCTTACGCATGGAATATAAGGGCTAAAAAAAAAAAAAATCCGTCTTACGCTTTTTCGATCAGGCCACGTGTCCTGATGCGAGTTTAAGATTTTATACCCAACGCCGCTAAAGAAGTTTTCACTTCAAAAATACAAAGCCATAATTTTACGTTCATATTTACGCAGGTAAGAAATTAACACGTTCACTGCGGCATGTCCAGTATCGGGCCATCAGCGACTACACCACAGTGCGGCGCCCAAAATCGCAGTTTTCACCGTGGTGCGGCGAGGTTTTTTATATGTTAATCAATGACTAGAAAAGAGACAAATATATTTTTGTGATCACAGTTTGAAGTAGGACTCAATTTCGTTTAAAAATTGTATGGCAAAATATTGGACACACGCATAGAAAAGAAACCGTTTCTTTTGTGTGCGGCATGTCAAATATTTTGCCATGGACAAGCACCTCATGCCGCACTGTACTGCGAGCGCGCCGCGTGTCAATCTCGCATAGTGATGTACCAGGACCGCACGCGTCGTTATCAAATTTTTAAATGACAATGATACCTTAGAGGCTTTAGTTTTTTTACTTTCTTTTATTTCGTAGCATAAATGCAAAAATGTGATGACAGTTGTGAAAATAATATAAAACATTAAAACAAAAGTTACTGAACAAATTAAAACAAAAGTTACTGAACAAATTAAAACAAAAGTTACTGAACAATTTCCTGATCAAGTACCTTGTTTTATATGTGTTTTTTTTTGTATCGACGATCTCGTTATCTGTTAACAAACAGACTGAAATATACAAAATTGATTTATATCGATATCGATGTTTTATTTTACAGTGTTTCCCATCGCTATTACTGTAAACATGCCGTATCAACGCAGTGCGGGATGGCAAATAATTTTTCACAAAATCAGGGGTTTACATTTTCCCTCATATCTTTTAAACTATTGAGTCAAACTAAAAGCTATTTATGCGGTATATACAAGACTATATATACTATTATCCGAAAAAAAAATTTTTGAAATATCTTGAAATTTCATGAAATTATTAACCTTCAAAGTCAGTAGGTGCGATGTGATAAAAATGGCTCATGACGCACAGTGGTGAACTTGCCGATGTGAAGTATTGAACTTGAAGACATGCCGCAACAACGGTAAGTTTGGCATTTTAGGTGCCGCAGTGAACGTGTTAATATCTAATCTAATTTACTACCATTGTTATAATATAGTAGGTATTTTTGTATACAACTGAAGTACTAGTGTCTTAAGTACTGATGCAGTAGTTTAAGTACCACTCTATCATTTATAAGTGCATAATCCTTGTACCTATCTATGAATATAAATTTATTCGTGCTTGTAAAAAATTATATTATTCTCATGTGTGTAAGAAATTGAAATGTTTTTTTTAAACTCCCTATTTTTCTACAGTGTTAGTTGCCATACTCCTCGTAAGTATACTCAGAATTTTAATAAAAATGTCTCTGTTTGCAATAAACTAAAAAACTGTTACACCGATTTTCATTTTGTTTTCACCAAAAGATAGCGTGGTTTATACAGAAGGTAACTGGAGGCTATTTTACATAATAACAAAAAAAAATCTAATTTTTAATTTTATATAGGTACAAATGAACATAATATGGTACCTATAGGCGTAATTAATAATAATTACGACTTTTGTATAGTATTTTTTAAATTAACTGAGCAATGAAAGGTAATTACGTTTAAGTATGAAATTTAGAATACTCTCATCTACCTAAATAACGTTTATGCAATGTTAGTTTTACATGAAAAAATAGATTGCAGCAATGCAGCAGCAGCAGTAAAAAAGAAACGGACAAAAAATGAGACGAAGTAAGTAAATCGCCCAATTAACATATTTGCCCTTGATACGAAGTTAAAATAATATTGACTACCACAAATATGCAAATATCTATTAATTATGTTTTATATAACCATTGCACATAATCGTGACTGAGCTTGCGAAATATTCGCGATTCGATCCCATCGCAAGCAATTTTGTTTATCCTTGAGTCTCTAGGTGTTTGGGAAAGGCTAAGGATTGAGTCTAATCAATGGCTATAAATACAGAATTATTATGCTATTATTATTACCTACATTTTTCTGTGGATTATAGCTTTTACCTTCTATAATAGGTATAAAAATGAATCACAAAATGTGTTGGTAAGCGCATAACTCAAGAACGGCTGAACCGATGTCGTTAATTATTTTTTTATAATATTTATTGAAGTACGAGGATGGTTCAATATGGAGAGAAAACGTAAACATGTACCACGGGCGAAGCCGGGGCGGACCGTTAGTATTCTATAAAATACTGCATGTATTTGCAAAAACTTATTTATTAAAAATCTGCTTTAAAATTTATGTTAAAATAGATATGAGACAAAATTTATGTATGATAAAGTAGTATAATCATCATCAGTTTTAAACAGTGCAAAGATTAGTATAGCTTATAGTATGACTGCAGCCTCTCAACACTATAGGTAATTTTCGCATTATTCCGTATATAGGTACCAAATAGCAAAAACGTTGTGGCGAAATAGCCATAAATGAGCTTTGAAATTTAACTAAGAATTAATTTTAAGTAACAATCAATTCAATATATAATATAGAATAGCTTTTGTAGCTTCTAAGTTATAACAATAAAGTTCAATTAAAAAAATGTCTGGGATGTCACATATAACACTCGATTGGAACGAAGTTCCTTTCGTTTTGCAATAAGTATTTTAGGCAGTATAATTAAATAAATTAACAATATGTAGGAGTTAAATGATAAATGAAATATTGAAATGATTAAAGAATGCTAATTTCGTGAGAATTTTTCGTGACGCTCGCCTAGCCCCCGCCAGCGTACCGCGCGATAAGGAATTTCATTCCAAAAAGTTTTTCGATCTTAAAAAAAATTGTCTTTAATTCTTAGTAGGTCCAATTAACATTGCATCTTGGTCTTAATTATTTAACAACACTGCTTTCATTGAAATTACATTAAGGGCTGATTTTTCAATCCTTGATTAAAAATTATTCGTTGAATAACGTATTAAACTACCATTTGAAAAATGTATTCTAATTACCTGTATTTGACAGTTTACAGGTGACATTTTAATATTATCGTGTAATACTTAATTGGACGGATAAGTTTTAACCAAGGATTGAAAAATCAGCCCTTAAAGGGGTGACAGACGTACGAGTAAGTACGCGAACTTGTGGCTCGACGACCTTTTTCGCTCGTGTGTCACCCCAAGTACGCGTACTTAAAAACCGTCGAGTAAGTTCGTTGACGATCCAACATGTTTGAAATTTTACTCGTAGCCCGCCTTCGCTCGCACGTCTGTCACCGCCGCGAGCCGCGAGCCGCGAGCCTAGCCTGTCTAGCTATAAATAGGTGTTACTAAGTGCAAAAGTTCAATTAATTTCGTCTTCTTCTTTTAGTTTTATGAAAATAATTTAATATAATTAATATGAATGAATATAATATAATTGAATATTGGCGAAGGTATCTTTGAATCACGCCAAGGAAGTTTCACTCCTGACGCGTGGGCTCGGCGCACACGCTCTTTTTTTGTAAAGTACCCTCAAAATATAATAGTAAAAACGAAAATATATCCTTCAATTTTTGAACATTTATTTTGTTAGAATGCTATTTACTTAAAAATAAGTGCTGGTTATTAAATTAAAAATGTCTATATTTAATTCCTGAATAACATAAAATTCCCTCTGTTGATGACATAGAGACATTCGATATCGGTGACACGCGAGAAGCTACTGACCAAGCTCTTGCGTGTGTCACCGACGTCGAGCCGAGTAAGTACGCGAACTTTAAAACCGCGATTTTAAAGTTTGTACGTCTATCAGCCCTTTTAGAACAATTGATTTAACCGTAAACGGACTTAGCAGAAAATGCATTTAAATTCTCTGTAGAATAGAATGACGTTGGAAATATAATTTTTTATTGAATTAATTAATAATTTCGATTATTATACATTTTTCCTTCGGAAAAAAGCAACGTTACTATTTTAGAATTCATGAGATTTTTAAAAATAAGTAGGGTTACATCGGTAATCCTTTTATAAATCGATAATAATTTAAGCAAGTATTGTCTATAAAATAAAGTGAAGTCCCGTGTCCCCAACTGGGGTAAGGGGCAGATGGGGCAGACGCATTATGCATGCATCTGTTTCACTGATCGATTTTCTTTAGGGACAAGTAGGTGATCAGCCTTCTGTGTCTTGCCAGACCGAGACATTTTTTTTCTTCGTCTCCACCGGGAATCGAACCCAGGACCCCTCGGCTCTGCACTCACGTGTCAACCACTGTACCAAGGAGGCGGTCATCTATAAAATAAGTGGTGTACGAATAAATTTTCATGCAATTGTAATATTTTCTTTAGGCAGTTTTTATTTTCTGGGTTTATAGGCAATATTTGAATCAATCGATCGCTTTATGGAACTTAAAAAAAAATGGATTATAATTATAATTTATAATTATTTTTACCTGAATTGTACAGACTTACCCACAGGCCTCTGGAACAAGGGGTGTGTGTTCTATAATCTATTCTTCAAGTTAAGTCCGCAGTGTATTAATAATAATTATTTTTACTCGTTTTTGGACCATGATTATTTACAGCCAAAAACTAATTAAAATTAAACAATTCTTTACGAAATACAAATATGTTCTTCATTGATCATAAAAGGATTATAGAAAAGATAAATTTATTAGAATTAATCCTATTTAAATAATGTTCAGGAGCGGCGTAAACGTAGGGCGCCATAGGGCGGTCGTTTAGGGCGCTATAATGACATATAATTTTACATGTAATTT
Organism: Colias behrii; assembly: GCA_029959065.1. Classification (NCBI taxonomy): domain Eukaryota; kingdom Metazoa; phylum Arthropoda; class Insecta; order Lepidoptera; family Pieridae; genus Colias; species Colias behrii. Next base: position 1,426,608 of record JARWMC010000017.1, on the reverse strand, counting down.
TGAAGCATAAAAACCTTGAAAATACATGATAATTCAAAGTACAAATTTTTCTATCTTGATTAGTAGTGACATCTAAAATCAGGACAATTATTTCTGCACTATTTCACATACAATATTACCTACAATATGAACATACTAGTACTACTAAATATTAGTAATTACTAACGTTCTTTACATGCTTTTTGTCTGGAAGCGGGAATCGAACTTCTAGTGCCATAGCTACTGTGCCGTCATAATTTATATCCCAGATATCTCAGATTTCTGTCAAAAATTTTTACGGCGAAAATCCGTCTCTGTAACGACGTCCCTTATTATCAGTTTCGTAAGTAATTAAAATGTCTATTTCACAAAGACAGATAAGTTGTTTAATATCATAAAACTACGTTATAATTGTGTGCAGTGATAAGGTTCCGAGGTTAGGGTAAATAATGAAATGTAGTAACATTTCATGGAGATAAATAAAAACAACTGCAGTGGCTGTATCATCTTTATAATTTTTGTATTACCTATATGGAAAATTTACATTGAGGATTCCTTTTTTCAGAGGATGCAATTATATATAATGGATGTGTATGGTGGTGCTGCATATTTTGCCCTGCGGCCATCTCGAAAAAAAGGTTTCACATATTATCTCCTAAGCTAGAAATCTTACAAAAAATTCAGCTATTCATTATTTGCAGCCAATTAAATTGTTTACACCGCCTCCTTAGTATGTACATTGGTTAACGCATGAGTGTAGAACGCCGGGGTCTTGGGTTCAACTCCCGGTGGAGACGAAGAAAAAAATGTCTTGGTCTGGCAGGGCATAGAAGACTGATCGTCTACTTATCTTTAAAAAAATCGATCAGTGAGACGGATTTTTGCCCACCCCCCCCCCCCAAAAGTTACCCCCCTAGTGGACACGGGATTACACTTTTTTAAATTGTCAAGAACTGTGTTTAAGGGGCTGAGATGATCACCTAAAAAAGGACACAAGTCTACACTAAATATCATGCTAGTTCTTCAAATCTAAAACATGATTGCCGTGGCCGGGCTGTGCAGGAGTCGGGAAACAAATGAAACAATATTCATACACATTTCAAATCTGTGTCCCGTCCGGGCCCCGACCAAGCCACATTCAGGTAATTCATGCCTCTCAACTTCATACAAAAAGTATACAATAATGTTTGATCGAGCCCCGGACGGGGCACGGCCCCATCGCGAAAAGGTAGCCTTAAGAGTTGGTTTCGATACATTCTAATCAACTCAGTCTTATAACAGTAGTATCAATCACTTTATCAAACAATGCTTCTCAAACAGAAAATGCTCATCTATCAATGATTATGATTGCCCATGGCACTGTTAGTGTGAGCTGACCTTATAGTTTAATCTCTAGAGTGGTATCTATCTAGGTAATCGTTATAAATTAGTAAGAGAATTGTTTGCAGAACCTTTGTGTAATGATGATGTCAAATAAAAGTACATATTTTATAAAAAAAACTAGCTGTGCCTCGCGGTTTTACCCGCAGTGCTCATTTTATATAGCCCATAGCTTTCCTCGATAAATGAGCTACCGGTTATCTAATACCGAAAGAATTTTTCAAATCGGACCAGTAGTTCCTGAGATTAGCGCGTTCAAACAAACAAACTCTTCAGCTTCAGCATAGCAAGAAATCATCTATAGGTACATATAATAAATCTGTAGAAGGGTCAATTCTGTACATTGAAAATATTGAAAAAATAAATAGCAGGGGGTGTTACTGGATCGATACCAATCCCAAATATGTGATTAAAAAAATTTTTGTCTGTCTGTCTGTCTGTCTGTCTGTCTGTCTGTATGTGAAGGCATCACGTGAAAACTAACGGTTCGATTTCGATGAAACTTGGTACAATTATACCTTATTATCCTGGGCATAAAATAGGATACTTTTTATCCCGGAAAAATACGTAGAAAAAAAATAAATCTTATTTTTTCTTAATTTTTCCGCGCGGACGGAGTCGCGGGCGGAAGCTAGTACTTGTATACGTAGTATATTATTATTAGTCTGTGCTAGTACTATACTTATATTATAAAAGCTGAAGAGTTTGTTTGTTTTTTTGAGTTTGTTTATCTCAGGAACAGGTCCGATTTAAAAAAAAATATTTCGGTGTTGAATGGTTCGGTGTAGCCCATTTATCGAGGAAGGCTATAGGCTATATTATATCATCACGCTAAGACCAACAGGAGCGGAGCAATGCGGGTAAAACCGCGGGGCGCAGCTAGTTGTTAATAAAAAAACATCTTGATTGTAATAATTATATTATTTACTAGCTGTGCCCCGCGGTTTTACTCGCAGTGCTCCGCTCCTGTTGGTCTTAGCGTGAAGACAATTATAGCCTTCCTCGATAAATGGGCAATCTAACACCGAAAGATTTTTTCAAATCGGACCTGATTTGAAAAATTCTTTCCTAAGGTTAGGGCGTTCAAACAAACAAACTCTTCAGCTTTTAGTTATTGTACTGTATCTTTACAGTGTATTTTCTGTACATTATTAATTTCTATAGAATATCTAGACTATAGCAGAACTCTATCTTTTTCTATTTATTACAAGGAATAACGTGATACATGAGTTGTAAGCTATTTATTCTGTATAATATATTGAAGCAGTTTCATTCATATTTCACACTAGCTTCCGCCCACGACTTTGTACGTGCATCCCCGTTTTTCCCCGTTCCCGCAAGAATTTCGGGAAATCCTTTCTTAGCGGATGCCTACGTCCTAACATCTACGAAACCGATACTGAAACTGGGCCCGAAACTGGGCCACGAAGAAAAGGGTCATAGCTCAATAACCATCCATTTTTGACCCCTGGTTAACTGGACTTAATTTGTTGCAAATGACCTCTAGTATAACCCCTTTGAAGGATCACGTCGAATTACCAGTCACCTGTAGATAACTTAGCTTCCAATTAGTTTCATAACATCTAAGCGATCGTAAACATACTGAAAAATGCAACTATCCCGGCATAAGATGGCCTTAAGATGGCATTATTTTTTTCTACGATGACAATGAGCAGATTTTTTGCCAGTGTCAAGATAAAAATGTTATTGTAAACATGTAAAGAAATTTCCACTCGCCCGCATTATTTGTTTTTTTCATCAAGGCGCATTTACTTTGTATAATTTTAGAAGTAGGTAAGTACCTATCTAGTTGTGTAAAATATTTGTAGAAACCTTTTCAAAATCAGCCCAATCTAATAAATATATTTCGAGACGAAGCACCTTATAAATACCTACTTTTTCAATAAAATACTGCTCTAGCACATGCTCTAGATATATCCGATTTTATTTTGATTGTTTTCTTTGTCTTTATCATATTGAATAAATAAATATTTGTTTAGAGTTACCAAGGCATCATACTTACTTTTTTGTTAAAAGTATTTATGTGATTTGATAAATAAACATATCAAATTGTTTTGGACAGCTCAAGACGCAGTTTGTAAAAGGCTTTAAGATTTAACGAGCCTGTCACAGCAGTATCACATTGTAAATAAAGTAATAACAACCAATAACATGGTTTTATTGAAAATTCCTATCCTACTAATATTATAAATGCGAAAGTTTGTGAAGATGAATGTATGTGTATGTGTGTGATTTGTTACTTTTTCACGCAAATACTACTGAACCGATTACAATTTAATTTAGCACATATATAGAGGGTAACTTGGATTAACACATAGGATAGGTTTTACCCTGGAAATCCCACGAGAACGGAAAGTTATGCGGTTTTTTTTTTAAAAACGCGAGAGAAGGCGCGGGCGGAAAGCTAGTCATTAACTAACTGTGCCCCGCGGTTTTACCCTCCCTGCTCCGCTCCTATTGGTCTTAACGTTCGAGTTGCGTAGGTAAATGGACTATCTAACACTGAAATAATTTTTCAAATCGAACCAGTAGTTTCTGAGATTAGCGTGTTCAAGTAGACAAGCAAACTCTTCAGATTTATATTCTTAGTAAAAATATGTGGCTTGGCCGTTTTGCATACTTCAGATAAATATTTCAGGACAATTTTCACACACGGCACGATCTGATCCCATACTAAGCTTTCGCCTGTATCTAGCTGTGTTATGGAAGAGGAAGGTTTAGTATATAATTTATTAGGTTTTAGACAAAGCGGGCGAAGCCGCGGACGGAAAGCTAGTGACCAAATAAGATTATGTCTTTTCCAAACTTCACTCAGACATGAGTTTGGAAATTTATTCTTATATAGTTATAAGAATAAATTGCCGTAAACTCATGTCTACTAACTCTTTAGTTAAACTAGGTAAGTATTTAAATGTGTATTTTTCTTTGAAAAACATGTCTAAGAACCGTTTCAATAGCATTGTTGGTTTTTGTTATACAAAGTGCAATATGCTTCTAATACCATGGATAATTCTTCAATAATGCAGGTATATGTTACGGATCAAGTATTAAAATGATAATAGAAAATTATTCTAAGAATTGCAACTTGTATAGAAGGCATTATGAAAAATACTTATCCCAATTTTTTTGTTGCTAGCTGCTGCATTGCTCCGCTCCTATTTGTCTAAGTGTGATGATAATATTATTGAGGTGAAACTTCTTTATCGGGGTTGGAAAAAAATTTAGTGTAACATTTTTTCGTTACGCGTGACATTTTTCCGTTACGCGCCATCTTTTTCTTATCCCTACCACGCGTGATTCGACGTATTTCTGTAAAGTTGCATATATAATAAATTATTTTATAGTCTATGCCCTATTTTCTTCCTCAATAAATGGACTATCTAACAATGAAATAATTTTTCTAATCGGATGCGTGTTTCCTGAGATTAGCGCATTTAAATAACCAAGCAAACAAACTCTTCAGCTTTGAAATATTAATGTGGTATGTAAAAATGTATTTTCAATTTTCGATTCGGGATTAATCGGCCAATGTGATATTAGCCTTTCTGTTACCGAGGACTATAATGAAGTAACTATATAACAATGAAGTTCTATCAAAATCGGTGCTGTAGTTTTTGCTATAAAGCTGGACAACAGACAGACATTTTTAAATGTTTTTGCTTGTATTACTTGTATGAACAGAAGAAGAAAAGAAGTATGTATTCTTTAGTTATTTATTGGATGTACAAAATGGCACTCTGCATCAGTTTTATTGTACTTACCTATAGAGTCTATAGTATAGTAAGTATGGATATAGATTTATAGTTCAGGTTAAAAATAAAACACACGTTTATATCATAATTCTTGTTTTCTTATAACAATTCTACTATTCAGATGCGTTCAACAATTTTTCGCAATGTTTGTTAAACTGCAAAACATACTATCGACCATTACTAAACGAAATCTAAGAACATAATTGTATGCAAAAAAAAATGTGTGCGTGTACTAGAGTACACACGTAAGAAGTGAAACTTCTTTATGACCTTATTTTTCAAAAAATAATTTACTATCACTACATAGTATAAAACAAAGTCGCGTTCTCTGTCCCTATGTCCCTATGTCCCTTTGTACGCTTAAATCTTTGAAACTACGCAACGGATTTTGATACGGTTTTTTTAATAGATAGAGTGATTCAAGAGGAAGGTTTATATGTATAATAACATCCATTAAATAGTGGAGAAGTACTGTTATTTTTGAGGTTTCTAATGTGATGTCGTAAAAAATTACATTTTTTCCGCTTACATTGCAAACGCAGGCTGAACCCTACGAGTTTTATCAAAATAATGTACTAAGTATTATACACATTGAAAAGGTCTACAGAAAAGTCCGCGATGGTATATGTCTATCTCTTATGGATAACCCACAATAACTTTTTTTTGTCGTTTACTTTTTACGACAAATAATGGCTAATTTTCGAAGCGATTTTAACCAATACAGCATTAATCCTTAACCAATTAAATACCTTGAATACATTGTTCATTTAATATAGATCTATATGGCCCTTTACACCGTATGATTTAAGTGAATATTTTCGAAGATATTACAGATTTAAAAATTGCGGGACGTATAGTACGACATAAAAGAGATGAAATTAATTATTTTGGAACTAATTCGTTTTTCATTACCTGGCAACCCTGAATTGGCAATGTAGCTGTCAAGTTGAATAAAGATTTGTTGTTTTTTTCGTGAAGTGGAGATGGTCCGGGAGCCAGCAGCAGATTTTATGACCAAGTTCCTCTCAAGCGGTAATTAGTAAAATGCATCAAAGTATAGTATTATGAAGCCTCGTGAACGTCAGCTGGAGCTCGGTTGGGGGGAAGAGCGGTTGTAGCCTCCCGTATCAGCTGACGGTTTTTCCACCAAGATACAGCCAGCTGACATATATATTTATCCACAGTTACATATAAGCTATCATCAGGTAAATTTTTGTTTGAGAGGAAATAACGGAAAATAAATTTTTCTTTAAATTTAACTTTCATGTTCGAGACACCAGCTGACGTATAATACACCATGTTGTAACCAGCTGACTATTTTTTTTCGTTGAGATATTGGGTTAGCTACAATTTGACAAATTTTTAGCTGAGAGGAAATGAATGAATGAATGTATTTTTTTTCCTATGGGCGTGGGAGGCTACAACCGCTCACCCCCCCAACCGAGCGCCAGCTGACGTTCACGAGGCTTTATAATACTATACTCTCATGCGTCTGACGAATTATCTCTTGAGAGGAAATCATGAACCAAATTTGCACCTGGCTCCCTAACCAAGAATTATTGAGATAAAATTGTTATTTAGAACAAGAAATTTAAATAAAAAAGGAGACATCATGAAAAAGGTTAAACGTAGTGGTGTCCGTGAAGTCGTGTATAAAGTTTTTATTCGGTGTTTGTCCGAATTTCAAGCTGGAAAGTTATTGACTGATTTGGAAAACGTTTACAAACGTACAGCAGAATATACCGGTGAGATTCCATTTATTTTTGCTCAGTACTACGTAAAATAGAATATTCCATTAGTGACGAGTGTTTAATGTATGTATGTATGGCGATTATTACGTTTTCGAAATTTAATTTGAGGTTATTTGTATGTAAACAAAAACTAGTTTTTATAGTGCGACCAGCACAATTTGAGTCAAGAAGTTATATCCAATCCAACCAGCCTCAAATAAAGTACCTAGTTTAGATTTTACTACATAGTATAGTGATAACTGTTTTCATACACCTATCTATTAATCAATCAAACCATAAGAAAAAAAAAAACATATTTTAGATTTAGCTTACTAATTACTTACTAAAGTAGCGCAGGGACGCTGGCCTCCTACATTAAAAAAAAATTAATAAAATAAAGGAAGTTTTAGTTTTAAGCTACTATAAAAATATGTCAATTAATGTACTATTTGATTTTATTCATCTTTATTCGTTTGTTATAGGGGTTTCTGAAAGCACAGTACGCAGGATAGTAGAGGAAGGGAGTAGAAATGAAGGCAAATTTTCAACGCCAGCCAAACATAGGAGAGGTAGACCATCAAAAACTTTAGATGACTTTGACGTCTGCGCAATACGCCAAAAAATTCATTTTTTTTACACCGTTAAAAAGGAAGTGCCAACAATTGGCAAATTATTGGCTCAGCTACGTGATGACATTGGGTATGATGGTAGTCGTGAGCATTTGCGAAAACTTTTAAAAAAAATAGGATTTCGCTATACAAAAAATAAATCCAATAGGCAGGTTCTGCTTGAAAAACCCATTATAGCACACAAAAGAGAAATGTATCTGCAAGCTATAATGGACAATAGAAATTTGCCAGAAGAAATTCAGAAGGATATAATTTACTTAGATGAAAGTTATATACATTCAAGCTATAAAGTTAAAAAATGTTGGCAGTCAATAAATACAGAAGGTGTGACTACAGAAATTTCTAAAGGAAAGAGATGGATTTTAGTACATGCTGGAAGTGAAAAAGGCTTTGTGCCTAATGCTCTTTTAATCTTTAGTGGTTTAAATAAACAAGAAGATTATCACTCGGAGATGAACCGGGCAAACTTCCGAAAATGGGTTACTGAAAAACTAATACCAAATATTAGAGAACCCTCAATCATTGTTATGGACAATGCTCCCTACCACTCGGTGGTAAAAAATAAATGTCCAACATCAGCCAACAAGGTTGATGAAATAAAAATGTGGTTGTTAGAAAATAATATTCCCTTTGATCTACAACTAAGGAAACCTTCTCTTGTTCAGCTGGTAAAGAAGCATAAACCAGATCCAATTTATGAAATTGATGAATTATTGGGGCAACACGGTCACACAGTGGTAAGGTTACCGCCTTATCACTGTGACCTTAATCCAATAGAGTTGATTTGGGCACAAGCAAAAAGAAAGATCGCTTCGCAGAATGTTGGAGCAAAAAATATTAAAGAATTAGCTTTAGATGCCTTCAACTCCATTACAAGGGAAGATTGGAAGAATTGTTGTGACCATGTAAAAAAAATAGAAATGGAATATTACAATAGGGGCAAAACCCTGTACGAAGACATTGAGAAATTTATTATTCACGTTGGTGATGAGAGCAGTGAAGATGACTCAGATTCAGATAGCTGTTATAGTGCTGAAGAACCAAATGATGATACTGAAGATGCCCCGTACCCTCTTGCCAGTACTTCGAAACAGAGTGATGATCAGTCCTTTGAAGGAGTAGAATATTTAGATTTTGATGAATTATATTAATGTACAAAATTTATCTACAAAAAAAAATAAAAATATGTGGTTTTCAAATCGCCTTGTTTTTTTCTACCCGACGGACCCAGAAAGAGGGTAATGTGTTTGAGCTGCATGTATGCTTGTTTGTTTGTATGTTTGATTCTATGTGCGCCTGTGCAGTCTAAACACTTGACCGATTTTTATAAAATAACTAATTCCAAATACATTTAAGTAAAATTTGACCTAGGTAGGTCAATTAAAATACTAATGTATTTTTGTCTTAAATTTACACTATTGCTACAATGAAACAATTATAACGGTTTAAATCGCGGTATTTATTTTAGATTATATTATATAGATTTTTGGATTTTTATTCTATAGTATCAAGATCGCTTGCGTCGCAGTATCAGTGTTGCTATATGAGCGACGGTGGCGCCCTCATTTATTTTCATCTCTTTTGTGTCGCACTGTAGCGTTTGTGGCGGTACCGGCCGGCCGCCCGGCTATATATTTTATACCCGTGCGAAGCCGGAGCGGGCCGCTATGTTTTTATATACAACGTTCACAGTTTTTCTGTAGTGTATTTAGTATCAGCATTGCACCCGTGCGAAGCCGGGGCGGGTCGCTAGTATACCTACAATATTACAGAAATACGTTAGTCTAACACGCTCGTCGCTTCACTCCTCGCTACCTATTTGAATACATATTTACGCCGGCCACTGCCGCGACTCGCTCGCTTCGCTCGCTCCGCTCGTGCGGTAGTTCAAAAGTTAACCTAAAACGCTCGTCGCTATAGGGATAAGAAAAAGATGACGCGTAACGGAAAAATGTCACGCGTAACGAAAAAATGTTACTCTAAATTTTTTTCCAACCCCGGTCTGAGGTTTATTCTTATAAATTTTGAATTCACAAAATCATAATTGAACACCTGACACCAATCAAGCAAACACGTGTTTACGTGAGTCATAAATTTATTATCGTATACTCCTAAAATGTTTTCTAAGAAACAATAGTCAATAGTGTACTTACATTGTCGGCAAGTTCTTAAAGTCGGTAACTTATTTTTGTTCGAACAACAGAGGTAATAAATTCCTAATGATCAAGTTGTAAAGGTTGTAAAATAAAATAAAACCTTGCTATGTTCGACATACAGAGGTCAAATTTAATTTTTCTGAGAGTTATAGAGTGAAAATATGTACCAAAATGGCTTGGAGGGACTCGGTGATTATTTCGACTAACAGAGGGTAGAGATTTCAAGTAATGGAGGTTTTGGTTTTTGAAGGGAAGGGAACAAAACATTTTTTCGAGATTTGGAGGTTTTTGACTTATCAAGGTTCGACTTAACGGGGTTCTACCGTATATATAATAGGTATGTGCGTAATTAATTTCTGACTGTTTCGAGATTTGGTGCAAATTAAATAGTGTGTAAATAAAATTTGTAAAATTAAATGTAATTAAATGAACAAATGAAAGTAAATAAATGAATAATAGTAAAAAAAGCATAAAATAAAATATTCTATATTAAAAATGTGTATCGATAAAAAATCCGTAAAAATAAAAATCCGTGTAAATTAAGAGGCAAATATAAAAAGTGAATAAATTAAAATCAATAAAATTAAACAATTGAGTAAAGATATATATTTATAGGCAATACAGGGAACTTCTCAACGTGTAATCTATGAAATTATACTTTTACTCAATTGTTTAAGTAATTTTATTTACACACTCTTTTATTTTGCACCAAATCTCGAAACAGTCAGAAATTAATGACGCACATAGTATATACATATTATGACAGAGGTTAAGCTTAAATAACTTGAAAAATAAATAACATGATCACACCCACGTGTTAGTGTATTGAAAAATACAATCAAAAAGTGAGGTTAATTTTAAATAACTTAGAAAAATAAATACCTTAATAGGTGTACCTAATTATTAGAAAAAGAGATGTAACTACTAACTTTTTTAGAAATTCACTGGAATTAGAATTAAAATAAACCCTTTGATTTAGAGCAGTCTTTCCCAACGTGGGCGATAACGCCCCCTTGTGGGCGCTGCAGGCCTAAAGGGGGGCGGTAAGAGACCCAGAAAAAAAAGGGGGCGTTGTGTAGGGCTTTGGGGTCGATTTATAATTTCATCTACCTAGCTAGGAAGACTTTTAGACGCCGACTGAGCTCTCGACTTCGAGAGTCGACATCTTGTGAACATCAACTAATATTAATTATTAAGATATAGCTCAAACTCGGTTCGATATAATAGACCGCGGACAATCATGTTTTAACAAGTTTTTGTTAAATAATCCGATTTGTACATTCCTGTTTCAATCGGCTGGTTCTATAATACTTGTTCTTGCTTGTCGAGTACGATTGGGCGTCGAATGAGATAAACGAGTTTAAGCACGTTTGTCTTATTCCTGTTGGTGCGTGCTGCTTATGCAATCCTATATAAACGACGTAAATTTATTTTATTTTCATTTGCGGTTTCGCGCATAATAGATAAGCAGTACTTGATTTCAACACTTACGTATTTCTCAAAACAAAACAATGTCGGAAGTAAAAAAGAAGAGACGGCAATACTCTGCGGAATATATTAAATTCGGATTTATTGAAAATCCCACAAACCCGTCGTCGCCTTTGTGTCTTCTATGTCTAAAAACATTTTCGAACGAAGCAATGAAGCCTTCAAGACTGCAAGATAATTTGAATAAAATGCATCCAGATAAGAAAGACAAGAATGTAGCATATTTTCAAGACCTAGAGAAGAAGCATAATACTCAGCCAAGTGTATCAAAACTATTTTCGGCGGCTGCTCAGCAAGATGACGACGGACTTCGAGCTTCGTACAATATCTCTTTGTTAATTGCTCAAAAAAGGCAAACCACACAACATCGGAGAAGAGTTAATATTGCCAGCTATAAAGGAAGTAATAACTGCTGTGCTTCATAAACCGGCCGCAGATATTATCCGAAAAATTCCTTTGAGTAATAATTCTGTGCAAAGACGAATTGATGAAATGGCTGAAAACATTGAAGAATCATTGTGCAATCATCTGAGGACTAGTCAATTCTCAATTCAGCTCGATGAGTCCACTTTACCAACTAATGAAGCGTTGTTGCTATCTTACGGGAGGTTTATTAAAGATGAGAAAATATGTGAAGAACTATTGTTTGCCAGAAATTTGGAGACAGATACAAAAGGCGAAACCAAATTCAATACATTGGAAAAGTTTTGTGAAGAGAAAAAGATTCCTTTGAAAAATATTATATCAGTTGCTACGGATGGCGCTCCGGCTATGACAGGGCGCCATAAAGGCTTCATAGCATACTTAAAGAATAAAATTCCAGATGTCCTTGCTATACATTGCGTTATTCATAGACAACATTTGGTTGCTAGAAACTTAAGTGAACGACTATTTCAATCACTGCAATATGTCATCAAAGCAGTCAATAAAATCCGTAGCAGCTCTTTGAATGATAGATTATTTCATCAACTTTGTGCTACTAATGACGAAGATTTCAACCGTTTGTTGCTTCATACTGAAGTTCGTTGGCTGTCAAGAGGCAATTGTCTGATGCGATTTTACAACCTGTTTGACTCTGTGATAGAGTTCTTGGAAACTAAAGATACAGAACTGCGCAACAAGCTCATAACATCAAAGAATGATATAGCTTACATGACAGACCTGTATAAATTGTTCAACGACATGAACCTCCAACTGCAAGGCGATGAACTAAATTTAATTAAAACAAAAAATGTCGTTGCTGCTTTCGCAGCCAAACTGCTTCTGCACAAAATATGGGCAGACGTGAGTTTCACAATTTTCCGAATTTATCGGTATTCTGCAGTAACGACGACTTGTTTGCCTACTGCCAACATTTGGAAAACCTCCACATTGACTTCACCGAACGATACCAGGACATTTTAAACTTGGAAATACCAGACTGGGTGTTGGATCCGTTTTCAAATGTCAACACAGCAATGTCACCTCAGCTGGAAGAAGAACTTATAGAATTGACAACAAACGAAGAAACAAAAATCAAGTTCAAAAATGGATATCAAGAATTTTGGCTACAAAAACCGATCCCGCAATTGTACCCTGGATTGTGGTCAATTGTTCAACGATTCTTGATAGCATTCCCATCGTCATATTTGTGTGAACGTGGATTTAGTGCTGTGGCAACGCTGCTTATTAAAAAGAGAAATCGTTTGCGTGTTACCGAACGTGGCGACATGCGGCTGTTTTTGAGTAAATTGGAACCTGATATCAACAAACTTATTGAACAGCATCAGATTCAACCTTCACATTAGTTTTTATATAAGAATTGATTATGTTTGTTTTATTTTCAATAAAAGATACTCTGTCCGAATACTATAAAATTGCGTTTCAATAATCAGTTATAAGTACTTAGCGGTTTTTAAGTATGTTTAAAAAGGGGGGCGTTAAAAAATAATTTATTCTTAAAGTGGGCAGTAGACAAAAAAAGGTTGGGAACCCCTGATTTAGAGCGTTGGAAATAAATACGAGTGCAATAGAAAAACGGTCAAGTGTAGTGGTAGGAGTAAGTCCGTTAAAACGATATGCTATCCTTACTCCGTAATCCGTAATCCGAGAAAGTATACGTCGAATCACGCGTGGTAGGGATAAGAAAAAGATGGCGCGTAACGCAAAAACGTTACACTAAATTTTTGTCCAACCCCGATAAAGAAGTTTCACTTCAAAAAGAAAAACAAATATGTGACTGGATGCTTTTCTGTTGATCTTATAAATGTGAAAATAAATTATATGAATGTTTCTGTATAAGGCTGAAACCATTTCTGATTACCATGTGTTATTTCCGTCTTAAGCGCATCACACACGGTGAAGATACTATAATATTTTATGTTAAGATTCTCTAATATAAAATATTACAGTATCTTAAGGTATCCGGTATCAGCGTTCTGACTATCATTTTTCTTTTTGTCATTGCGTACTAAGACCCCTGTAGAACCGCCATCCTGTTACAAATGACCCGAAATTTTGTGTCAGTATCTCCCGGCCTATAGATGGCTTATCGCTTGGTATTTTAAGATATTGAAGGTAAAATATATATTATCTTCGTCGTGTGTTATGGCTCATAGGATTTGTATGGCGAGCGATAATCGGAAATATGCTCTAAGATAATATTATATATTTTACATTATCTTCACCGTGTGTGATGCGCATTACACTGGCTGTCAATTATAGTTGAAAAAACACTGACTCCATTTTCTGAAAACCCCCAAATTAATTATTACATGCGGGCAAAGCTGATATTTTTTTAAGTAATTTTTACATAGTACCTTACGTCAAAATCATCTGCTTAATTTCTGTCGTGTTTTTATTATGATAATTTTTTTATAGTTGTAAAAACATCCAGTCGCATAAATGCATTGAAACATTTAATATGGACATAGTGAATACATATTATTAAATTACACCTTCTCAAATTAGTTATTAGTACGCTGGATTAGCTGTTATTTCCAGAAAAATATAATAATTATTCTTGCCAAACCAAATCAACGTACTAGTATTAGTCAGAGAGGTTCTGTAAAAAGCTGTTGTCTACACTTGCTTTTCTTCCTTCTTCATATTAACTTTTGGCTGATTTTCATCAACAATTATTCTTAATGACACGTTTTTTAAAGCCAAATCTGATAGTGTCACACAGTCAGAAAACAGAAGTTACCAAGTGTATACACAGCTTTTCATTACTTCAAAGTTCAACAGTGTACATGAATCTTAACAGCATTTTTCATCATGTAAGTTTCCTGCATCGAAAAGGACCTTAGAAAATAGTCCTCTATTTTATTTTTAGATCATTTGTCTCTATAACGCGTTACGCGACATTTTAATTTAGATCTCTTAATTTTGAATGCTAGCTAAACTTACACGATGAAGCTCTAATACAAAGATGTTATAGTAATCAAAATCGTGCTCGACCATTGTACAATTAATGTTAAATAGTGTAGCATCAGTCACAGAAAACAGAATAAAACATGGCAACCCTTTCTCTTCATATGCCAATTTGACAGATATTAAGATATTATTTCTGAGTAAAAAAATCTGCAATAGGTAACAGCCTCACACACATTAATGACAAAAGAAAATGAACATGATTTTCTAGATAAACATGACAGATAATATTTTAATGCAGTGTACAAAGGCCAGCCCCAAAATGAAACATTTTTAACAATAAAAATTCTACTTGAACATGAAACAAGCACGAAGCATCCACGAGTATTTAAAATTGCCATTATAAAAATGTTAAATTATTAGCAAACTTTTGTCAAAACTGTTATATATTTGTATATGTCCAATATTACACAATCTATCTATGTACTATCTATTGCCTCGTGGTGGCAAATGACTAGAAATAATCACGATTCAAATAAAAAAATTGCAATATTACGCTAAAACCTTTCTGTACAATGAATGCGAAGTTTTGTCAAAATTTATCGTATAATACGTTTTTCTTCAGAAAATGGCATATTGTTTATTGACCTTTTTTCATCAAGAGTCATTTAATTCATCCCTAGATTATAAATACAGATTTTTTACATATTTTACTAAAACTTTTCCATTGTAGGTGAACTAAAACTTTTAATTCGAACTCGAACTTTTTAATAACTGGATATTTGCCTGCATTTAGCTTATATTATGGGACTAAACGTTGGAACTCCTTAAATATTTATTACTTTCGAATAAATTTCGACAAACATTCGCTGCTCTTGTTCATACTGCTTACTTAATAACTAGTGGTTGATTATATTAAAATGAACTCTGGACTTATGAACGACTAGCAGATGTCTAATTATTATTATTATAGCAATTATTTTAGGCTTGATTAGTCATAGGGGTCCATGATCCCATGTCTCGTGACGTTATATTTATGAATGGAGTATAATTATTCAATTTAAGACCGATTTTTCATTTTTCTCAACATATTTCTTCTTCTCTTAATTAATGGCTCCACCCATTAAGAAGGGACTTCGCCTCAACATATTTTGAGGTATTAACCAAGTTTTGACAGTTCTTGTAACTGTCATTTTGACATTGACATTATCTTGTCAGTGTCATATTTTGACAGTTCTAACAAAATCTGTCAAACTACACACACAATGAAAAATCAGACGAGTGGTATTCGGATTTATTAGATCTAATGCACAGATAAAAAAGTCAAAACACGATCGTTCAATATAATTATTATTATTACATGAATATTATAATGAAGAGTTTAGTTATCACAAGTCAACGACTCTATTAACATTACGCTAGTGTTTTAAATTAAGCGCCATTTGTGCGCAATTTTAAGCTGTCATGTTTGAGTTGCTGTCAACTTTGTCCAACGTGACATGAATATACGCAATTTCTGAAATTTAATTATCTCCTTTTTAAAATCTCACTTCCAGTTCAGAAAGAAATTGTGTCGTGTAAAGTTTCTTTAAGAAATTGCGTTTATTCAAGTACGTTGTTATTTTTAAATTGCGTCTTATTTTTTTTACAGCTAGCAACATTTACTTACTCGCCAATTCTAAATTAACAATTTACTAACGACACTATATTCCCGCTAAGGAAAAAACACAAATTACCCAATCCAAAACAAGCTACATACATACAAAAGTGTCTTTTTCTATTTACTAAGGTTACCTAACGAAATTTGATTTTTCAAAATAACATATTGAATTTTTAGTCTACGGGTTGTGTGCACATGTTTTTTTAGAAAACTTATTATATATTACCCAACCCTATTTTTTGAATATTAAAATCGTATGGGTAGTTTAAACAAAGAAAAAAAATTCAGGCATAATTTGCAAAAGTCTAAATTTTTAATACTTATACAAATCTTGATACAATTTACGGACATTTATTTTTTAAATCGATTTCATTGAAATCAATTTTCATAAACTATCTTTTGAGAAAATAATAAAACGTCTGTTGTTTTAACGATTTTACATTCATATTCCATAATACGCATATCATCGCCATACTTTTAATACCTAATTTATTTGCGTGTTATTTGTACTGACGATAACAGCGAATTCAATCTATCAGCAGTTTGAAATCTGTCAATAAGGGTCCATCCCATTTGACTAATTACATAGACTAATCGAAATTTGGTGTTCATACTAATTCTGAGTTAGATTTCCGAATATAATAAATACTTATTAAGAATGAAGTAGCACTGGGATAATTTCGGACGGTGGGTAGTTTTAAAAATTGTATTAATTCTCGAAATATTGGTATTTTTTAATGACATCTAACGGTGCATTTACATCGAACGAGCGAATGCTCATTCTATCCCCACTATGTCAATTAGTGTAAACAGTCATAGAGCATTATTTCCTTGTTCTTAGTGTGATCGAAAACATTCTATGCAATGTTCTAATACTGAACAACACTGAATACGAGTTTTCGTTTACACTAAAAGATCACGAAATAATGCTCTTGCTCTGTTCGTTTGATGTAAATGCACCGTTATGTTAATATTCTATACTGGTATTCATAATTTTGAATATATTGTTTCTGCAGTATTGGCCAATTTTTTTTAATTTTAATTTATATCGAAAAATCACAATTTTTGAAACTACGCCATTCTTAATTACCTCAATGCACTTTTTGGGTAAGGTTATAAAACATGGTATCGTTACATGAATATTATGTCAAATACTACCTATTCTCTCATTGGAAACATACAAAAGCTTAAAATCAAACAAATCTACTTATTTTAAAGCGGTTATGTTACAGTTAGAAGCACTTAGACGGTTAATTTACTTGACGTTGATTTTTATATTATAATCAAATGTATTTATCAGTTTATGGACATGAACTAAAAACTACTAAAACATTACTCTTAGGGCGGCCGTACACGGACCGCTTCAAGCAGTTGAGACCGACGGCTTGAAGCCGCGACCGCGCGGTGAACTATAGACATTCATCTACTGCCGTACACGGCCTGCTCGAGCCGTCGTGACCGCTTCAAGCCGTCAACTGAGCAGTCCGTGTACGTCGCTCAGCCGTTGACTGCTCTAACTGCCCATGTACGGCCGCTCTTAGTCATTTCATAATAGCCCGTCAATTCACAAAATAGGAAAGGTTGTATGAATACCAATGCATACCATTTTAAGTTTTTGCTCAGAAAGATTTACATAAAGTCATCGAATAACTTTTACATGAACCATTCCTTTCGTTATTAATCTTCCAAACACGATGTTTCTCTCTTACATATGCCAAATTACTTGAAACTGAAAGAGACAAAACACTACCCACATATTTAAAAAAACTGTCAAAATTCCATACAAACTTTCCCTATTTCGTAACAAGATGGCACTGTATCAAACATAGGTAAGTTACCATGACGTCTTAAAGCTGAATTATTATTATTTGTTTATAGGTCAAGTAGCGTCATTACTTTCACACTAGAATTAATACTGCTTCAAGACTTCATAGTAACCCATGAAATACAAAAAGGTCAAGTTGGTAAATTTATTGAAAAAAAAAATGGCGTCAAGTAAATCCACCGTGTTATATAACTAATGCTCTTGGTCCGAAGACTCGACGTTCTCGGTTTGCGCAAACTTCAGGAACACCTGCTCTAGAGTTGTCTGGCTGAAGCTGTATTCGACTATGTTCAGTCTTTCCTTTGCTGGAAATAGAAAAAATAAATTTCTGTGTTAGGAGGATTTTTTGTTTGTTTTTTTTTAGCACGATTAGCCAATTTAAAATTCTAAATTGAAGAATTTTAAACCGTTTCTGTAAGAGGTGAGATAGATTCTATTTAAGTGTAAGAGCGACATAGGACACCTATATCAAAATTATGAAGAATAGCAATCGACAATCACTACATAGTATAAAACAAAGTAGGTTTCTCTGTCCCTATGTCCCTATGTATGCTTAAATGTTTAAAACTACGAAACGGATTTTGATGCGGTTTTTTTAATAGATAGAGTGGTTCTCAGGGAAGGTTTGAGTACATAATTTATTAGGTTTTGGAGAAAGCGGGCGAAGCCGCGGGCGGATAGCTAGTTATTCATATATTAGTAATATTCTCGTTCTGACATTTTTTCAAAAATAATTCTACTGTGATAAATTATTGATAGGAATCTGCTCACTAATAAACCATTTTTCAATCAATTAAACTATTAAAAATTTTGCCAATTACTAGTCTCATTAGCTTTGTCTGTCCCCATCAATATTTCTTTCCAAACACATTAAAACCCAGCATAAACCACCATATACACACTGCCAGGGGCGTATTATGACTTCGTTATTCCCAGTCAGTTTACGCCGTGAATTGAACTGACTGGCAAATTCATGTAATACCACACCCCGGACACTCCATACAAAATTATCGTTTTGACAGTCACACCCCCGTCCGATTAGGGCCCTTCTGGCCTCCTCCACTCAAGCGACAGCCCAAGCCGAGGTTCGTGGTCCCCGTCAAGGGGGGACGCCCTTGTGCATGTCGCTACCAGGGTGAACCTTCAGTTCACCCCCGCGTCCGCGTTAAAATGTAGAAGCCCTTCTGGCTAACATTGAGAGACACCACAAAAAAAAAAAAAAAAAAAAGACAGTCACACTGTAGAGACTGCAAATGTGTGTGTTAACGCTTTATGGTTGGCACATTTGTGACTAGCGTAAAAAAAAATTCGCGTTTTTCTGATCTTTACGAAAAACGATAATCACAAATCCAAAATAATAAATTACTTTAAGTCAGTTTGATTAATGTTGTCAATTTTCGTTTCGTCCTTGCAGAAAAATGTGGACCATTTTTAGCCTGATCGTGCGGGGTGAGGTAAGTGTTTAATTTTGGCGGGAGGCGGAGAGTGTCCGTTCTGTAGCGTTTAGCTACTATTATGTATTCTGTGGTAATACCATAATTAACCATGGCAGCTTATTGCGATCATAATATAAATTTGCCAGTCAGTTCAATTCACGCCGTAATCTGTCTGGAAATAAAGAGGTCTTACGGCCCCAGTTTAACTAAAACTAACCACCCAAATACTAACCAGCCTCAATCTGCTGGAAACAATCCGCCAAGCTAGACACAGACCGTTGTGGGACACTAAAGACCAGCCGTTCAGCGAAGCTTTCCTCCAACTCAGCCGCTGGGAACAGCCGAGCGACCAGAGCTACTGCTGCTTCTGCACTTGCACCACCACTTGACTCCGTGCTAAGGACAAGTATCGTAAATTAATAATAATATCGAAATAAGTACCTATCCGAGCAGTGGTGGCTCAGTGGTGAGACCTCGGACTTTGAATCGATAAGTCCGGGGTTCGAGACCAGGCGAGCGCGCAGGAAATAAATTGATTTTTCAATTTATCTGCGCATGTTGTAACATCACCACTGCTCGAACGGTGAAGGAAAACATCGTGAGGAAACCGACATGTCGAAGAATTAAAAAGTTCGACGACATATTGTGTCATCCGCCAACACGCACTTGGCCAGCGTGGTGGATTATGGCCTGTACCCTCATAGGAGGCCCGTGTCCCAGCAGTGGGAACGTATATGGGCTGATGATGATGATGAAGTACCTATCAAGAAACAAACAAATAAACAAGAAATAAAACATTATAATAAATACTGCATAGAATATAATATAAAAAAGTCATCTATATATGGAACTAGGTTTCCGCCCGCAGCTTCGCCCGCGCAGTCAAAGAAAAACCCGCATAGTTCCCGTTCCCGTGGGATTTCCGGGATTGCGTCATTTTTCCGGGATAAAAAGTAGCCTATGTCCTTTCTCGGGTATCAAAATATCTCCATACCAAATTTCATGAAAATTGGACAGAAGAGAGAGACAGAGTTACTTTCGCATTTATAATATTAAGTATGGATGAGTCTTTTACTTGCATTTGAGAATATCCTCTTTACAAATCATAACACACACAACAGTTTTAAGAACGTGTTTGATTGCTAAGGTCCAGTAGATATCACAATAATTATCGATAAATGTAATATTTATAAGATGGATACGCGGTTTAATGAAATGTTCATGATTTTTGTATTTTCTCTCAAATACAAATAAAAGGTTAATTGCATACATTGATGACTTTTTAAAATTACATTCTAGATACAGTTTATTTCATATTATGTACTTATGAATTACTTTTGTTCTTTTTCTCTAATTCTTCCATTATAATTAGTTCCATTTCTGCTGTTTCAAGGCGGTTTATTTATTGAAGTGAAACTTCTTTAGGCGCGTTGAGACTAAAATTTCATGGTCTAATCATCCCAATACCGTCACGTAATGGAGTAAAGCGACGATTTTGGTATTTTTGAATCTTGTCAAAGAAGTTTCGGTTATGACACGTGTGCTCGGCACAAACGCTATTATTTTTTAATAATTATTATTTACCGTTGGTGATGGTGCCGCAATGGAGGTGCGCTGCCCACGAGTGGTGTGTGAATACTGACGTCCACTGCATCTGCTTCTCCTTCCACTTCCACTTCAGCTGTTACAGAACCGCCGCCTGAACCACCTGTAAATATTTCTTTAGTAGATAAAAATTTATATACACTTTATTTTTTGAAGTGAAAACTTCTTTAGCGGCGTTGAGCACTTTTTCTGTAACGGGTATAAAATCTTAAACTCGCGTCAGGACACGTGACCTGATCGAAAAAGCGTAAGACGGATACCATTCCAAAATATCAAACATGCTGAACGTTAATAATCAAGTTTTCACTTCTGCCGGCACTCCCGGAGTGCAACCCGTCTTTTTTTTTAAGTTCCTTTTTACCTGTGATTTATTTCCTTAGCGGACGAAAAATTTTGGCGTATTTTTTTTTGTTTTTTATTTTGAGTTCTACGAGTTTTGAGTTGTCTAGAATTTGGATAACAAAGTACAGACAATATTGTTTCAGCTAGAGAAAGTTATATGTGATATTATACAAAATTAAACATCATTTTGAAATTACGTTAGACTTGTTAAAATACGATTGAATCTCATAAAAATGCGTGTTACGTCTTAATAAGTTGTTAAAATATAATTATCATCATTCAGAACTTTTGAAGTTTTAATCACCTTACGACTTTAAAGTCCAAAAGGATGCTATTAATATCATTTTTCAAATTTAAAAATAATCTTACCTTCATCCGCTTCACCTAACGATGGCGAGTTGTTACCAGACCGTAAGGGAGAAGGTGACATCGACATGTCAGACTCCATCATCTGAAAAGAATATTATAATTTAAATAGTTTCTTGACATTATGCAGTTTTTTTACAATATATTATGTTCTTAAATAAAGCAAAATAAAGAACATAAAAATGTTCGAGTATTTTATATTTTATTCATAAAGGCATTCCGCCCGTGTCTTCGCCTACATAATGAACGAATGAATGAAAAATTCTTATCTATTTTAAGGTGTTAAAGGACAATTTAAAACACTTATTAACTTATTTAACAATGCACAGAGGGCGTCCTTATCGCTCGCTCTGCCAGGCAACCTAAACGACTAGGACAAATGTTGAGTATGGTGGACAGTGGTGCATAATAAATTAAAAAGTGAAAGAATTTATCATAATAGTATATACTACAAATATTCCTACTGGCTTATACATTTAAACACTTATATATACTAATAAATACATATATGTATACAGATATTGTGGATAAATAAAATAAATACATAATAATAGATAATACATACATAACTAGGCTACATAGAAATTCCTCATAAATAATATACTCCATTGAAAAAATCGCATCAAACTTGCTGAGTAGTTTTGAACATTTAAGCATACATAGGGCCAGACAGACCGATGGTACTTTGTTTTTTTTACTATGTAGTAATGATATCTATCAAGCTAAGCTATTATTATTGTATTTATGTAATTACTTTGATAGGTACCGTTTGCTTGTGGTTATTCTGTCCAATCTTCATCTCTAGCGTGTAGCCCGCGCCGTATAAATTCTTGAGGTGTTGTGTTGAGCCAACACACCTATTGGAAATAATAATAAGTATAAGATATGCTTTGTTTGCGAGAAAAATTGCTGAATTCTCATTTATTTCTATGGATAATTTTATCGAATTTGTTTTTGCAGTTTTGGTTAACACACCTTAAACATTCGATTTTACAGTATACGGTCAAAGACCTAAGTCATAGCCAATGCATTGTAACGTTGGATAAAATTTTCGATTGCTTCCATTCACTAAGATTAACGAATGCTGATCACGTAACGACTCAATTCTATTTTAATTTTAATTTTACTTTTTGAAGTGAAAAACTTCTTTAGGCGCGTTGAGAATGAAATTTCCAGATCAGGTCATGTTGTAGCGCGACGATTTTGGTATCTTTGAATCTAGCTAAAGAAGTTTCACTTCTGACACGTGTGATCAGCACGCTCGCTCATTTTTTGCTCATACTTTGGTTAATTTAGATAAAATGTTTGCCTCACCGCAGACCTCCCTTGACCATGATCCCAACTCGGGAACACAAAGCATCGGCCTCCTCCATGGAATGTGTTGTCAGTATAGCACCTTTCCTACCCTGAAATAAAACAGATATATATTAAATAAAATTAATGAATGTTTCAATCATTTTTTAAATCTTAATATTTGAAAAGTAAAAATGATTCATTGACTCATTTATCAAAGCTACATTACAGGTGTTATGAAAATGAATAATTTTAAAAGAAAATGGTTTTTTTTTGTTAGCGTTAGTATTAAATTTTAATTAATAAGGCGAACGAATGATGAAATCTCCGTCTAATCTATTGACACATGACCACAATAAAATATACTGAGGAGCGAAAGCTTATTGAAGTGAAACTTCTTTATCGAGGTTGGAAAAAAATTTAGTGTAACATTTTTTCGTTACGCGTGACATTTTTCCGTTACGCGCCATCTTTTTCTTATCCCTACCACGCGTGATTCGACGTATTTCTGTAAAGTTGCATATAGTAAATTATATTTTGAAAAATAAGGTCATAAAAGAAGTTTCACTTCTTACGTGTGTACACTAGTACACGCACACTTTTTTTTTCTTAAGAAACATTTCGGTTATTTGAAAGACATTTTACTATCCTTTTAGCTGGTCAATATAGTGTCTCATGAGAAACGTTTGCTACGCATAACGCAGTCATATCACCATGATCATCCGTATACTTTCTTTCTGGTTACCTTGAAATGGCTGTTCAGATTCAAAAAACAAATATTTTTTTGATTTATTTACCTGGAAGCTAGCCAATATAGTGTCCCACAGGAACCTCTTGCTCCTGGGGTCCATCCCCGTGGAGGGTTCATCCAGCAACACCACCCGGGGGCTGCCCACCATCGCCAGGGCAAAGGACAGCTTCCGTCGAGTGCCTCCAGAACATTCGTCTGCGTTCTTGCTTGCATGCTCCATTATTTGGAGACCGTTTAGGTATGCGTCTACTATCCTGGAAAGCGTAATAATAATAATCACTACATAGTATAAAACAAAGTCGCTTTTTCTGTCCCTATGTCCCTATGTATGCTTAAATCTTTAAAACTAGGCATCGGATTTTGATGCGATTTTTTTTTTAATAGATAGAGTGATTCAAGAGGAAGGTTTTAGTATATAATTTATTAGGTTTTAGACAAAGCGGGCGAAGTCGCGGGCCGAAAGCTAGTAAAATATAAATGCGAAAATCATAAACAGGTGCAACTAGGTGAGATCATCAAGAAACACTATATGCAAGTATATATTATTTATTTATTTATTTAGCATCAAAAATTCGGATATCGCAGATCCATTTGTTAGTAAAAAATAAACCTGAGTATTAATGTTAGTAATTACATCTAAAAACTAAAAACTAAGTCCACCATAGCACACTCTACGCGTAGACAAGTCGCTTTGACGCAACAAGTGTGCGCACAAAGTGTCCCATGATTGGCGCACTTACATCCTCCGCGATGGTCCTTATAATATGTGTATGTGCGAAAACAAAATCTGTATGAAATGCGTTAACTATTAAGTGCTCGAGAATCGAAACTGTTTAGCCACATCATCTCACAAGCATCAACCGACTATTCTTAACAGCATTCCTACTATCGAAATCAATTATATATTAATGAATTGCCTGTGTTCTTTATAAGTTTGATGATGATGATCGCAGTAAGTGTACACATGGTAATAAAAAAAGACGTGTGGCACTCGGGGACTGCCGCGGTAAAGCTATTGCATGCTATGCCTTCAAGCCACACCTCCGCGCCCGTCCCCGTGGAGAGCGTGAGGTTTTTTCGTTACGGAATTTCTCGATTCGGTCCCCGCGTTCAAGGCCCGCGATAGAAGCTATGCAATAGCTTAATACACATGATGTAAGGTCGAACATTACCATCATAATGATTTGTAAGGCCGACAACATTATAAACATTGAATAAGACTCACCGTGGTGTGTCCGCCTTGCTGATCCCACGTATAGCGGCGTAACACTCAATATGCTCTCGGATAGTAACGTTCTTCCACAACGCGTCGTGTTGCGGGCAGTAACCGAGTAATTGGAACGCACTAGACTGTACTTCTTCTATGCTCTTGCCACCGAGCATTACCTGGGAGAAAATTAAAGTAGAATTTGTTAGCACACGTGTCAGAAGAGACTTTCATAGTTCCAAAATCGTCGCCTTACTCCATGACGTGACTGTATTGCCATGAAGCGACCTAGAAAATTTACTCTCAAAGCGCCTAAAGAAGTTTCACTTCAAAATATTCGATAAAGGTCATTGGGCATTTAAATTAAAAGTAGAATTTATTAGTTCTCTAAATACGACATCATATTAACGCATCTAATTCTGCAAGTATCGTTTCAAAACAAAAATTATCGAGAAAGGTCAAAGTAGAATTTGTTCATATTTGGTTCATATATCATATTCCAAAGTTGACTGCTTCATTCTAACTTCCATCTGATTCTGCAAGTATAGCTATAAAGATATTTTAGAGAAAAAACATTCAAGGTAATTTAAATCAAAAGTAGTATTTGTTCATGTTCAAAAGTTTACTTGCAAATATACCATGTTTACTTGCAAATAAACGATTTATTTATTTATTTATATTTATTTATTTGAATGTAAGTACCAGTCTAACGCCTCTCATCTGATTCTATAAGTATCGCCAGAAAATTTTCGACACTTTTTTTGTTCTGACAATTGACCCCATTTTACATTCGTCTTCATCATTCTAATTTCTAACATCACATTTCAATTCCACTGCAAGAATGACCATAAAACAAATTTCACAATGGTTACTTCAGACTTTTTGTTCCTTGAGCCATATTTTACACAACACTTACAGTGCCGTTAGTCAACCGCTCCTCCGCTGTGATAATCTTCATAGTGGTGGTCTTCCCAGCACCATTATGGCCCAATAGGCCAAACACTTCCCCGCCATGCACGGCCAATGACAGCCGCGCTACAGCAGCACGCTTCCCACTATCTTTGTCACCGCACCACGTCACTTCGGAGTTTCTTATTTTGTATTCTTTACGAAGATTCTAGAATGGAAATTTTGATATAGAGCAAGAATTTTTGTCAAAAGCAGTTTTTAGCCATTTTAAATTCTTAATTTAATATATTTGGCATAAATCATCGTTCAGGCAAACATTATTTCTTAATTTTCCACCAATGCAAAGCTTTGTTATTTTCAAGTCACATCTATACTAATATTATAAAGAGGAAAGGTTTGTATGTATGTATGTATGTATGGTTTTCACGCATAAACTACTGGACCGATTTTGATGAAATTTGGCACAGACAATCTTTAGACCCTGAGAAAGAACATAGGCTACCTTTTATTGCGAAATGTGTACCACGGGCGAAGCCGGGGCGGACCACTAGTAGTCTATATATTCAATTATCCTCGTGTCTCAGAATCAAACTTAAACTTAGAACAATTAAAGATCTAATGTTAAAATAATTATAAAAACAGTTAAGTTAACACATAAAAAAACTCTTTTTTCTACACTATTGTTTAGATGACGTCATAATGACGTCGCATTAAAACAATGACGTCATCACACTCACATGTACAAGCAACGCGGGTAGTTGCTGCGCCTGCTTGCTCTGTATCTGCTGCAGTATGTTGGCGACCCGGCGTCGCTCGCGTCGCACATCTTCGTCCTCTCCCACTTCACCGCCGGCTTCTGATTCTGAGTCTAGACACTTGTCTGGTTCGATTTTCTTTCGCTGTTGAATGGTAGTCAATTGTTGAAGTGAAAACTTCTTTAGCGGCGTTGGGTATAAAATCTTAAACTCGCGTCAGGACACGTGGCCTGATCGAAAAAGCGTAAGACGGATACCATTCCAAAATATCAAACATGCTGAACGTTAATAATCAAGTTTTCACTTCTGCCGGCACTCCCGGAGTGCAACCCGTCTTTTTTTTTTTAGGTTTTGTAGTGTTGGATTGAGACATTTTATGTAATATAGGGAAATAATAATAATTATTAGACAGTTGCACTTTTATACTTTTGAATTCATTTGTATTTTGCAAAATTTCTAGTGTCTCATCAAATAATTTTAGCAATATTATCAGACAATCCTTTTTAACAAATAAAAATAATTGCAAAATGAGTGCCCTTAAGACTATAAAAAGATATATTAAAAATCTTCAAATGTATAAATTTTTACTGTTTAATAATTGCGACATAAAATATTCAATTTTTTTTCTTCGTATAACTTAATTTCTCTACCGTTCTGTTTATTACTCAGACCAAGCGTACATTTCCCGACGCCTGACTAAGTAATCAATTTCGACTACTTATTTAAATATTTAATGGCCTGCACTTTTCTTGCTACTATCACACTATATCAACCGGTCAATTTCAATTTCCTACTACTCTTTCTCAAGATTTAATGGTTGCTTGTTTACGAAATCTTTAAGCCAAATTCCGTATCCCACTAACCGGACATATTCTAGCGCCCGACTTGAGCCTGTCGGCCGCCAACAGTGCAGCACCACATAACGGCACGTGCAGCAACATGGCGCCGATCAGCACCCACACCTCCGCCGTGAAGTAGCTGGACAGCGCCGGCACTGTGCACGGCCCGCTGAGGTTGCAGGTTAGGTACACCCTGGATGGTGTGATTATATAGTCGTCATTATAATCTAGGTATACCCTGGATAATAGTATAGTCGTGATAATAAGTATAGTCGTGGTTATTGAAACTGAGGCAGGTTGGGCATACCCTGGATGAGATGGTATGATTGTATAGTCGTGATTATAATGTAGGTATACCCTGGATAATAGTATAGTCGTGATAATAAGTATAGTCGTGGTCGTTATTGAAACTGAGGTTGCAGGTTGGGCACCCCCTGGATGAGATGGTATGATTGTATAGTCGTGATTATAATGTAGGTATACCTTGGATAATAGTATAGTCGTGATAATATGTATAGTCGTGGTCGTTATTGAAACTGAGGTTGCAGGTTGGGCATACCCTGGATGAGATGGTATGATTGTATAGTCGTGATTATAATGTAGGTATACCCTGGATAATAGTATAGTCGTGATAATAAGTATAGTCGTGGTCGTTATTGAAACTGAGGTTGCAGGTTGGGCATACCCTGGATGAGATGGTATGATTATATAGTCGTCATTATAATCTAGGTATACCCTGGATAATAGTATAGTCGTGATAATAAGTATAGTCGTGGTTATTGAAACTGAGGCAGGTTGGGCATACCCTGGATGAGATGGTATGATTGTATAGTCGTGATTATAATGTAGGTATACCCTGGATAATAGTATAGTCGTGATAATAAGTATAGTCGTGGTCGTTATTGAAACTGAGGTTGCAGGTTGGGCACCCCCTGGATGAGATGGTATGATTGTATAGTCGTGATTATAATGTAGGTATACCTTGGATAATAGTATAGTCGTGATAATATGTATAGTCGTGGTCGTTATTGAAACTGAGGTTGCAGGTTGGGCATACCCTGGATGAGATGGTATGATTGTATAGTCGTGATTATAATGTAGGTATACCCTGGATAATAGTATAGTCGTGATAATAAGTATAGTCGTGGTCGTTATTGAAACTGAGGTTGCAGGTTGGGCATACCCTGGATGAGATGGTATGATTATATAGTCGTCATTATAATCTAGGTATACCCTGGATAATAGTATAGTCGTGATAATAAGTATAGTCGTGGTTATTGAAACTGAGGCAGGTTGGGCATACCCTGGATGAGATGGTATGATTGTATAGTCGTGATTATAATGTAGGTATACCCTGGATAATAGTATAGTCGTGATAATAAGTATAGTCATGGTCGTTATTGAAACTGAGGTTGCAGGTTGGGCATACCCTGGATGAGATGGTATGATTGTATAGTCGTGATTATAATGTAGGTATACCCTGGATAATAGTATAGTCGTGATAATAAGTATAGTCGTGGTCGTTATTGAAACTGAGGTTGCAGGTTGGGCATACCCTGGATGAGATGGTATGATTGTATAGTCGTGATTATAATGTAGGTATACCCTGGATAATAGTATAGTCGTGATAATAAGTATAGTCGTAGTCGTTATTGAAACTGAGGTTGCAGGTTGGGCATACCCTGGATGAGATGGTATGATTGTATAGTCGTGATTATAATGTAGGTATACCCTGGGGAGTGTATAGTCGTGATTATAGGTATAGTCGTGGTCATAATTGAAATTGAAACTGAGGTTGCAGGTTAGGTATACCCTGGAGGGTGTATAGTCGTGAGAATAAGTTTAGTCGTGATCGTAATTGAATTGGAAATCGAAATCAAAGTCGTAATTGTAGTCGTATGTTATGTTTTCGTAGTTAAAGTCACAATCATAATAATCATCATTATTATTTCCCAGGAAATTCGTTTTCATGAATGAATAAATGACTACAGTTAGCTTATTTATACTGTTGTAAAATTTTATCAGATACGTAAATTTTATTGTTCTTTATACATTTTTAGATTCAAGTAAATAGGACTTTATCTTAAGTAATACAAGCATGTGTTGAGTTGGTGGGTTCATAATTCATAATCTAATTAAAATAAAATTTTTCTTACCTATCCACATAATAAATAATGGCGTACGGTATGTACATAACGTCTAAGAAACTGAAGAGCGTGTGGAGGTAGAACGCTATTTCATTACCTGAAAATAATAAAATCAGTTAAAGGAGACCATTTTTTTGTTTGGAGAATAGGCCCACCCCAATTTCTTAGCGTATATTAATGAAATGTGTGTTAATTTGTTCCTTGAAGTCCCCAGATTACAGTGGTAACATTACTTTTACATGCTTTAACCGGAATCTTTAGAAATACGTGTGCAAACATTCACCTCATTACTACATAAAAACTAACTGATAATGAGCGATTTGTCATGTGTGACCCATCCGAATCATTGGGTACAATATATTTAAATAAATGAATAAATAAATATTAGAAAACATCATATACATTATCACGATTCCAAGCTCGGAAATCGGACACAACGAAGGTACCACAAACACAGAGAACCGATTTGGTTATAAATAGTATAGAAAATAGATATAAATGGGTGTACCTCAAGTTTCTGGACCTTGATGCGATTTTAGCGATTGGGAAAACTGATTCAATAAGAAATTATTAGTTAAGTAGGTGCGTGATATTTTATGACTAGGAGTAGGTAGGTACATAATATTAGGATAGGTATCCATTTGCACAGCTATTCTATTATTCATGTTCTATTGTAATATAAAATGCTCTTAAGTTGTAGCAATTTCATTTTAAAATAGGTAAAAAAAACATTGTTTACATTCATTGCAAACATTGACGCAGGGGGCTACGACAGAGGAATCTGACATATATTTTCGTCAAAGCAGCCAATAGATATAACGTTTCGTTACACGGATTTTTTTAGCTGAGTAGAAACAAATTGTTTTATTTGATAAATGACAGGATTTAAAATCGCTATCAATCATATTCTTCCATATAAATAAGAATAAAAACAGTTTCTAAAGTGGATTATTGAAGGCAATTTTTTTCGCTTTTTGGTTTTATTTTCATTTTATCGATAAAAACGTTTCGTTCCAGTTTTTTTTAATGTTGGCCATTGTTCTTGGTTTGTAGACAGCACACTACAGCAGGGATGATATTAAAATAAGGCTTTTTAAATCGATTTCATGATTCCGGTTTCGTTTGTAAAACAACGAAGTTACAAAATTCATAATATTATTTTATATTTATACACGTTTTTTTTTATGACTATACGTTACCGAGTCTTGGTGGGCCCACAAAAAATAGTCTCCTTTCCATTCAACATTATGCGAGATAAAAATTAAAGCAAATGCTAAAATATTTCAAATGTTTTATGTTTCATAGGTCTTATCCACACTTTTTATTTCAATAAACGAAAAATACCAGACCATATAACAATCTCTTCAAAAACATAAAAAAAAACTATTTCTTCGTAAGTAAGCAAAAGACAAATATTTACCTATACATGTAAGAATCTTTTCTTGTTCAAAAACTCACCCCACTTAAAAGTATCCAAACATGCGACCATAACGAACGGAATAACTCCAACCCAGGTGGTAATATTAGGCATGATGCTCTGCGCGGAGTCCATCTTGTCGAAGATATAAGAGAGACAGGTGTTAAACAAAATGGCGGAAGGGCTGTACAACATGAGGAGCCCGGTGAGCATAGTAATCGCGGATCCGTTAGTTAAGCTTGGAATGTCGTTTATTATTACCTGGAAATTCATAAAATTATACATATAAGATAGAACAAAAGAAAACAATTGAACCTATACTAATTGATTCATTAATTGCATTATGAATTTCTTAGGATATTGGTTTGTATGATAATACATGTTATGTGTGGTATGTCTGGCTTCAACATTTTATAGAACAATCAATAAAAAGTTACATAAAAATTTGAATTCGTAAATATAATTATAAAGCATAATTTCATCAGTAATAATTACTATGGAATACAACGAATGTACTCACAAGTACCAATACACCGACGCTCGTTAGAATCATGATGAAGATAAGAATGGTGAAGTACGTAAGGAAATACATACTCATGGAGAGACCATTCACTCGCAACTGATTCTTCGCCTTAATCTACGAAATAAGTATAGAATAAATATAGTTGCAAAATAAATGAACAATTTTTTTTCATTACAAAAAATAAAAATGGATGGACCATTTAATCCAGATTATATTTAATAATTATATCGGCATACTTTTAGGTGTTACTTTAATTTAATAACATTGCAATTTCATCACCACCAAAAGATGATTTTTCACTTTTATCATTTACATATAACATAAACAACAGCGGACCAAGAGTAGAACCTTGGAAACCCCCATACAAAAACAACCAAAATTCAAACTTACTTCTCTATCATAAACAATATCAACAGCCAATGTAACAGGAACCAACGCGAATATCATCCCCATAAAGATGGCGCACACAACACTGCCGAGATTAAATTCTTCCGGCTGTTCTGTTTGTTGGAACGGATGCGTCAAGACTTCTATAGGCCTGAAGTTTTCTAATTGCCCTGACGCTGACATTAAAACCCTGGAATTATCAATACACATGTATAAAGTTTCAATACGTAAAAAGTAAAATAGCATTTACGACTCAATTTAACCATACATTTCTGATTTGAATATGAAATAATTTTTGAAGTGAAACTTCTTTAGGCGCGTTGAGAGTAAAATTTCAAGGTCGCGTCATGGCAATACCGTCACGTCATTGAGTAAGGCGACGATTTTCTTTGAATCTTGCCAAAGAAGTTTCACGTCTGACACGTATGCTCGGCACACACGCTCTTTTTATATTTTTAAATATTTAAATAGACAATCTATCTACGTTTATCTTGAAAAAGTCTAATACTGTAAAATCACGATTCCATTTTTCATTTTAAATTTCTTAATTCTTCATTCTTGACGACAATAATAGTCCAAAATCCTTACCTGTAAATACTATTGTCCAAAAGATTAACAATAATAGGCAAACTGTGCGTATAAGTACTATTATAGTAGGCCAATATATTCCCGTATGGAATCTGACTTTCCTTCAAGCTGAACGCGCCAAAATTCTCCATATCTAAAAGACTCGAGAAGTTTCCATCAAACAATCCTATTGGATACGCTCCTAGTGTTTCTAAGGATGTTTTGAAATCGTCCACAACTTGAAAATCGTTTAATTCTGTATGTAAAGCGGTTGGGGTCTTGTTGGCGTACGCATTGGGGTCCAATTTGAGAGGTTGCATTCGAAAAAATACAATCTGACGAGATTTTATGTAGAGTCCAAGGGCGCAGGATACTGTAAAGACAGAATTTATTATAGAGGCAGCAAGTGACTAAAACTATTAAATTTTTAATAATGAAAGCACAAAATATTTGATCTTATGGAAATACAGAAAATATTCTTAAAATGTATCGTAGTAAAATTTAACTTCCTTTTACACCAAAATACGATTTCCATTAATAAGTCCTTTCATCAATCTAATTTTGTTCCGTAGGTATATCAAGAAAAAATATCGAATACCACTTATTATTACCATCATAATTAACATTTTCCAAAAGATTCTATGTCTTTTTCAAATTCTATATCATGTACCACAATATTTAAAGTAATCGATACTTACTGATAGGCATAAAGATCATAACATATAGCTTGTACGGGTCTCTGATCATCCTGACCGTCCGTATGTACACGAGTGCACAGAAAGTCCGCCAACAAGATGGATTCGTCTTAACTATCTCGCCTAGTGCTTCTACGGAGACGGGTACATCTGGTGTCACCTGTTTAATAGTTATAAATGTGGTTGGATTTTACGCCTTTTACACCTACGCATTTGTATGCGGCAGCGAAACAACGAAAAATCTGTAAGTAGTGTGGCAGATTTTCGCATATGATATGTCTCACTCTAGCACATAGATAGATGAAATAGTTGCGTCCTTGTCAGTATTGTTTCGCAAGGACCTGCGAAATGGCCGTTACACAGACGCGTACGTTTCGCTAGTGATGTTTCGCATCGCAATGCGTCAGCTCGCGATCTGTCGGTGAGGACAGATTTTCGCACCATGGATGCCGAAAATACTGAATTATTTTTGCATTCTATTCGAGATTATCCCGTATTATACGCAATTGGACACGCAGATTATAAAAATACGTACAAAAATTACGTCTGCACCTGCAGTCGTCGAAAATTACAATGGCATATCATTGCGAAAAAGTTGCGAAAACATTGCTGTGTACTAACGTTCCGCAGATATTTCGCTACGCAGTAGTTCCGCAGAGACTCGCTGCCGCATACGAATGCGTAGGTGTACTAAAGGCGTTAGTGGTTGATTATCTATACTAATATCATAAAGCTGAAGAGTTTGTTTATTTGAATGCGCTAATCTCAAAAACTACTAGTGCGATTTGAAAAATTCTTTCGGTGTTGGATAGCCCATTTATCGAGGAAGGCTATAATATCATCATGCTAAGACCAAAAGAAGCGGAGCCACGCGGGTGAAACCGCGGAGCGCAGCTAGTATGAAATATTCACTTTTTTTTGTTTCTAGCTAAGCGTATTTATATGTTACTTCATCTGTATAGTATGGTACAAAATTAATTGCTTTTCTACAGGAATTAACTATAGTGTACGAAATCGATATTCGTAATATTCCGTTTTGAAATGATGTGGATATGATAAATGTAGAAACAAAATATTTGTTTAAAGAGGGGCTAAGATGGCAGTAGTCCAATAATATTTGATTTTTATTTTTTCAATGAAGACAATAAATTTAAACAATTAAATGCTAATGTATGTAGATCTAAGTTAGAGTTGACGGTTTATAACTAAAAAAAGACACCAAAACAAAAGAAATCTCAGTTAACTATCATATAATAAAAGTTACAATACGCAATACTATAAATACTAATCTTACCTTAACATGTTCGACTCCATGTGTAGTGGAGTGAAGAGCGTGGGACGCGGGGGGAGTGAGGGACGTCGTTTTTTGTTGCTCTTTATCATTTAGTTCCTGTAAAATTATATAAAAAAAAAATGTGTGCGTGTACTAGTGTACACACGTAAAAAGGGAAACTTCTTTATGACCTTATTTTTCAAAAAATAATTTACTATATGCAACTTTACAGAAGTATGGTATATCACGCGTGGTAGGGATAAAAACAAGATGGCGCGTAACGGAAAAATGTCACGCGTAACGAAAAAATGTTACACTAAATTTTTTTCCAACCCCGATAAAGAAGTTTCACTTCAATAAATTAATTGGAATATCGATAGTATAGGAGGAAATAATAAATATGGACATATTTAGGTACTAAATTGAATACTTTGATAAAGTTGAGGTCAAGACTAGGCTAAGCAAATGTGAGATATAGAGTCGTTTAGAATTATAAGATCTACCAAAAATGATTAATGAAGATAATTTTTTTCCAAAAGCATATAATAAAAACAAGAGATTTAACAAAAAAAAAAATAAATAAAATAAAACAATTATAGTCATATCATAAATTCTAGAATATTTTTCATGTCCATTGTCCATCCAGAAAAATACATCGCGTTGTTTTTTTTTATAATTATGTTGACTTATTGTTTATTAGTTCATAGCTCACCTGATAGCTCAGAGTTTTGCTTTGCAACGACAGACTTCTGGACAACGCTCGAGCTCGCACCAGCTTCACAGAAGATACACCTTCTACCGACTCCATTTCTTCAATATTTTCACCTTCTAAACTTAGGAACACTTCTTCTAATGTTGTCATTGATACGCCGTAACTTGTGATGCCTAGAGATTAAAGGGCATTAGATTTGTATTCAATGATATCCACATAATATGGTAAGAAATAATATGTATTTCTGTTACTTTTGTCCAAAAAAGGTAATCATACAATAAGGCATTTAATTTAATAATGCTAAAAATTGTAAACATAATCATATCAGAAAATACTAGCATTTGCATTATGGCAAAACCTAATGTTATAAAAAAGAGCGTATGTGCCGAGCTCACGTGTCAGATGTGAAACTACTTTGGCAAGATTTAAAGATACTGCACGATTAATCCATGACTGCAGTACCGTCATACCATGACACGACCTTGAAATTTTACTCAAGACGCGCCTAATGAAGTTTCGCTTCAAAAAGATATAAAAATGATATATGTAGATAATTATCTTAAACAAAACGGTATTCTTTGTACTTAATTAAATAGTTACTACACAATACCATTACACTCACCCAACCGATTAGTCTTCTCCCGTATCTCCGTTTCAATCGCATGGAATAACGGCGGGAACAGATGAACCGCGTAATGTGGTAGAATATAGGATAGCTCTCGGCCATGACGTCGCGCTTTTTCTGCACGTCCCACGTGACCGCGGACCAGGCGAGTGATTTGGTTCTCGCGACATGCTCCTGCGCAGTGTTTTGTGATTATAAGAGACATCGATAGAGTAGCGTTTTATGGTAGGAGTTTTGTTAAAGTTGTGCATACATCGATAGATACTTATCAGTAAAATATATTGTAGGAGAATTTACTCATTGTTAGAAGTGTTAGAACTATGTGATGGTCGATAGAGTTGTTACATAGAAGAGTTTACAGATTGATGGAGCTTTGTGAAAGTCGACAGAGTTTTATAGTAACAGTGTTGCGCATTCATTGATACAGTTTTGTGATTGTGTGGGTTTTTCACACGAGTGAAATAAAAGTAAAATAGTGACGATTGTTTTAAACATATCAACAACTTACCATCCAACACCAGTGTTAAATGGTATCCGATACCAAATTTATTTTTTAAAAACAACGATGTGCCAGCACAGCGAACCTGTAATATAAATTATAAGATTCAGCGATCTAAATAAATATTTAATTAAACAAATACAAAATCCCACACAAACGAATCAAAAAGCTGGTAATAAATATAGGCATATAGGCATAAGCACTGTCCCAACTCCCATACCATCTTACTCAATACTTGCCTTCTACTATACGTAAGATAAACAACACTAAAACAGACCTTAAACCCACAACATAAAGTCTAATTTTACTTACCCTGCCCTTGCTAATAACAGCTTTCCTATCCCCAAGTATATCAGCTTCGTTCATAAAGTGCATGATCAGTAAGAGGCTCACGCTTACCCTATCAATAATTCACGCCAAAACAGTTCTTAACCCTAATATGTATAAATACCAATTTTCCTTACCCTGCCCTTGCTAATAACAGCTTTTCTATCCCCAAGTATATCGGCTTCGTCCATAAAGTGCGTGATCAGTAAGAGGCTCACGCTTACCCTATCAATAATTCACGCCAAAACAGTTCTTAACCCTACTATAATGACAATAAATGTGTTTTATTTATTATTTATTTATTTATTTACTATGTATAAAGACCAATTTTTCTTACCCTGCCCTTGCTAATAACAGCTTTCCTATCCCCAAGTATATCAGCTTCGTCCATAAAGTGCGTGGTCAGTAAGAGAACTCGTCCACGCTTCGCTCGCTGTAAGATGCGCCATGTTTTCCGTCTTGATACCGGATCTACACCCGCGGTTGGTTCGTCGAGGATTATTATCTAAAAAGAAAGATAAAAAAAACATTCTATTATTTTAGACGTTTTTTGAATTTTAACTCATTTCGCACGTATTCATATAAATTTTATAGAAACTATAAAAAACACAAGTATATGGTAAAAAAGGCATTGGTAGACATGCGTTCATAGTAATGTTCAAATGTATATTGTTTGCGCGTTTCTGCTGTAATTATAAAAATGTATGTACTTACATGGACGTTTGAAGATATTTGAATTAAATTGTAACTGATATTTAAAATTTACCCAAAACATAAAAGGTTTGTTTTTAAACAAAATCATTATTTTCTTCTCTTTGTTTATTAAAAAAGAGCGTGTGTGCTCAGCACACGTGTCAGAAGTGAAACTTCTTTGGCAAGATTCAAAGATACCAAAATCGTCACTTCACTCCATGGCGTGACGGTATTGCCATGAAATGACTTTGAAATTGTACTCCAATGCGTCTAAAGAAGTTTTTCTTCAAAAGAAAATTCCTAACTAACCTTAGGATCACCAATAAAAGCGATGGCTATACTCAATCTCCGTCTCTGCCCGCCAGAGAGATGCTTCGAGTACACGTCCATTTGGTCCAGAAGACCCACTTCGGATACTGCTTTGTGGACCTCGTCTGGTATTCGCTTGCTTGGTATACCCTGATTGAAAGAAATTAGATTTTAGGTAATAAATAAATTGTTAAAATAAATTGTTATATTGGTTTTCAGGAATATTTTCGTTAAAATATAACTGTAAAAATAGTATTTTTCTTAGTATTTTAATTTTTAGTGTAGCACAGCTAAAGTATCTTCGAAAAAAAACAATAATAATGAATAGTTAATTGTTCGCTTATATTTATTATGTACTTCAATTCTTTCATACAGAAATGTGAAAAACTTCTACTTCTACAAAAGGGTATTCTGGTATACCTGGTAATAATCTTCTTATATATAAAATTCTCGTGTCACAATGTTAGTCTGCATACTCCTCCGAAACGGGTGGACCGATTCTCATGAAATTTTCTGTGCATATCGGGTAAGTCTGAGAATCGGCCAACATCTATTTTTCATATGTACCACGGGCGAAGCCGGGGCGGACCGCTAGTAATTTATATTATTTCATCATGATAATTTATAATACATACCTTTATAGCTGCGAAGAATTTCAAATGTTCCTTCACAGATAACAAATCAAAAAGCACATCTTGTTGAGGACAAACTCCAGTCATTTGGCGGATTTCATGCATGTCGTTGGGATCTCTGCGAAAATTATTTTAATTTTAATAAATTATCAACATTGCTTTTAATATTTAGAATTAATTTCAATAAATATGTGTGTGTATAATATATATTTTTATATGTATGGTACCCTAGACGAAATAACGCGTACAGGTAAATTAGCTTGGAGAAATTTTTGCGTTTGTAGTAGTGTATGGTCAGCAAATAAAATAAAACAACATTTTATTTTTAGTTTTTATTTTATATATATAAGGGATTTTAAATTAAACTTAATATTTGCACATTTAACATACGTATAACTTTTACATTAACAATGTTACTAAAATGAAAAATTTACTAACCTGAAAAAGAAACGACATTTAAAGTTTAATTCTTTAGTTTGAGAAGTCAAAGGCTTGCCTCGACCATGTTTTAACACTGGAGCCATTTTGAATTAACAATTTAAAGTTACAACACTTACACACAAATTAAACACTTCAACAAATATTATAACGATACAAATAATAACAACAATCAACAAATACAAAATTTAACAATTAAACTACTAGACCGGAAGATATTGACACAAAATTTCGAGTCATTTGTAACAGGATGGCGGTTCTACAGGGGTCTTAGTACGCAATGACAAAAAGAAAAACGATGGTGTGAACGCTGGTACTGGCGGCTTAGTCGCGTGGGCGTTAGTCGAACTCGTCGGAAAAATAAATAAATAAATAATAAATAAATATTATAGGACATTATTACACAAATCGACCTAGTCTCACAGTAAGCTCAATTAAGGCTTGTGTTGTGGGTACTAGGCGACGATAAATATAATATTTAATAAATACATATATAGATAATAACACCCAGACCCAAGAACAAATAATTGAGTTCATCACACAAATATTTGCCCTGACCGGGGATCGAACCCGGGACCGTCGGCTCAGTAGGCAGTTATTTTACCACTGCGCCAATCGCGTCGTCAAATAGCGAAGTCAAACAATTTGTAACACAAAAATTTTAGAATTTACCGATAGCCCATAAAAAAGAAGTAGGCGGTAGTGTCATGCCATACTTTTCCGGTGTGACTTACAGCCCGCCATACCGACGCGAATGTGTTGATTTAAAAAAAAAACAATTCAACCATTTGTACCAGGCTAACTTTTGCACAGGTAACCATCGTCGTGCAGCTATTTATGAAAATCGCCATGCCATACTTTTCGGACGATTCCAAATGGTCGCCATACCGCCGAAAATCTGCAAATTTTTTTTTTCGCCGAACCATTTGTACCACCCTAAATTTTTTTTTCAACAACTCCTGAATGATTATAAATAGAAGTGTGATAATGCCATACCTGTGGGAGGTGGCGAATGTGTATAAGATTTTTTTTATTGTAAGATTTTATTCGTATTTTGAACGATTAGTAACAGTATGGCACTAATTTTTCCTGTAAGTTTGAGGTTCAACGAATATAAATACAAAATTTCAAAGATCTATATAAATTAATACTAAATTAATTTTTCAAGTATGGCAGCACTTTTTCCCCCTACTAGAAGTATGGTAAATATAATAATGGTCACATTTTATCAAATACTCTCCAAAAATCCAAATGCAATACTGGTACAAAAAGTTTGGCGAAAAAAA
Source organism: Colias behrii (assembly GCA_029959065.1). Lineage (NCBI taxonomy): Eukaryota > Metazoa > Arthropoda > Insecta > Lepidoptera > Pieridae > Colias > Colias behrii. The sequence goes on along the minus strand of JARWMC010000017.1, from coordinate 1,386,604 downwards.
AATTTTTGCAGATTTTCGGCGGTATGGCGACCATTTGGAATCGTCCGAAAAGTATGGCATGGCGATTTTCATAAATAGCTGCACGACGATGGTTACCTGTGCAAAAGTTAGCCTGGTACAAATGGTTGAATTGTTTTTTTTTTAAATCAACACATTCGCGTCGGTATGGCGGGCTGTAAGTCACACCGGAAAAGTATGGCATGACACTACCGCCTACTTCTTTTTTATGGGCTATCGGTAAATTCTAAAATTTTTGTGTTACAAATCGTTTGACTTTCGCTATTTTTCCGACGAGTTCGACTAACGCCCACGCGACTAAGCCGCCGGTACCAGTGTTCACACCATCGTTTTTCTTTTTGTCATTGCGTACTAAGACCCCTGTAGAACCGCCATCCTGTTACAAATGACTCGAAATTTTGTGTCAATATCTTCCGGTCTATACGTAATAATTATAATTTTTGAATGAAATGTGTGCTTTATGTTCTAACGGTACCAAACGACTGCACGTGGCACCTGCGGACAGCGTAAACTGGTTTATTCTGGTTTTGTGCGTGTTTCCACTTTCCACTATCAAGTGACGATTTATTTATTTGTTTTGTTTCGTAATTATTATGGTCAAATATTAATTATGAAACAAATTATTATGGACACGATATTTTATTGTTTCACGGTAGTCGCCTTGTCGTTTGCTCAAGGACGTGAAATTGAATGATATACATATTTTTTTTTATAAAGTCAAAACCATTTTCTTTCAAATAAAAACTTGTTTTTATTGAAAACAAAAGTGTTGCTAGGAATAAGTATAAAATTAAATAGTAATGTTAGGATATCGAAACATTTTTGTATAGGCCAGAACGATATAGTGGAAACGCGCTCTAAGATCTGAGTAATATACACACCACTACATATGCAAAAATTTCTCCAAGCTAATTTACCTGTAAATAGTTAATAGACCGTGTCATGTCGTATTACCAGATAGTTTTAAGTGACAAACATTTAACAAAAGTTGTTTTGAAAGTATAACTGTTACAGATATACTGTTCAAGATAACAAGATAATTCACTCAATCTTAAAATAATGACACAAATTAAAATTTAAAATACCTATTATCATCACTTGTTTTTTGATATTTTTGTTGAACATCGATGATTTATTTGGAACACTGACTGAAGCAGAAGCATGTTGTGTTATTCAAAATTTCGAGTCTCGTTCCATCTCACTTAAAATCGATTCTTTCTATACCAAAATAATTTGCCTCTATCTGCCTCTTAAAATAAAAAAAAAAATACTTTAAAACATCCTCACCTAACGTCCAAACCATACACATAAGCGGTTCCAGCAGTAGGGGCAGTTAATCCAGTCAATATATTGAACAGAGTAGATTTCCCTGCCCCATTATGCCCCAGAACTGCTGTGATCTGCCCCTCGTAGATGCTAAGGTCTATTCCGTCGATGGCTTTGATCTCTGGTTTGCGGCAATGGCGGAAAGATTTCTGGAGACCGACGATCCTGATCGCTTCTTTGTCTTGTAGTTCTCTAAAATGATATGAAAGTTAAAAATAAAACATAATTCCATGAAAAGTAAGTTGTGTTCAATTTGATATTGCAATTCTTATACTCATATTTCAAGTGACTTGTTTTAAATTCATTTAACACCTATAAATATTACTTGCTTTGAAGCTCTACTCTTCTGCATTTTTTGGAATCTCTCTTCTTTAAGATGAGCTTATAAAACAAATAATCGTGCAAACTTTGTATTTTATTTAGCAAGAGTTTCCTTAGCGCGAAGAAATATTGTGAATTGATTATACATATTATTATCTGATCAACAAAGTATGAATGAATGAATGAATGAAAAATACTTTATTGTACACCTTATAGAATACATTTTACAAACTTAAAAATATAATATAACAATGTACAGTAGGCGGCCTTATCGCTGGCAGCGATCTCTACCAGGCAACCAAGAAAAGACGAGGAAAATAAATGAGTCAATAACATGGTGTTGCAAAATAAAAAAAGTATATTAAATATCAAAGTATCCATCACATAATAAATGAAATGTTCTACAGTCTACATGATCCACATAACAGTTTCTCTATAACACAAAATTCCTTACGATGAACGGGAAGCCGTTAATCATTTTAAAACTTAAAAACATGAACAAATAACTCACTTAGGCACTGGTTCAATATCCTTATTATGCGCATCACCATTAGAATGGAAGTGAACAGCAGAAACCCTTCCTCGTCGGCTTCCAAGCCAGAAGGAAGGGAGCAGACAGAACCAGGGCTTCTGCTTAATGCCGTATTCACCTGGAGTAACGCGATATTAAAATTTTTAACAATAAATACATTAGGATGATTGGCTAGACTCTAGAGACTACGAAAGAAGAATAAAAATAAGATAAGAATATCATCTTATTATGAGCAATGGTATTTTAAATAGTATATTATACACATATTATGGTAACTAAACTTCTTTATGAATTCTGTTCGTGTATAATTTGGGTGCGTAATCGCTAAAACGGTTTAGAAGTAACTTGCCATGTGTTAAATATCTGAAAACGATTATTGGCAATTGGAAATTGGCATTTATTCTTAAATCATCGCTTAAATCTAATAAGGGCATTGGAAAATGATATTATGAGGAACTACTTTTAACGGTGATATGACGTCAGAATATTGTTCATTTTTAATTCCACAGCTGAAAAGTAAGTAATATACAAGCACAACTGCGGGAATAAAGCGATTGAATCATAAACAATCAATAATTTTTTTATTAAAATTAAATAAATTAATTAAAACAAATAGGCACGACAATAATACTTTTTTCATTTTGTCCACTTCATCGTCATTTTAATTTACTTACTAGGTATAACAGCGTCCAACCAATACGCTGTGAAGGCATAGATAACAGTATCTATGGCCATCATGATGAGGCTCCCTCCGAAGGGCACTCCGGGGCCACTCCACAAGTTCTCCCAGGTCACTCCCACTCCCGCCATGTCTAGTACTAAAGCCTGAAATAGATTGGATAATTTTAAAACATAATATAGGAATATAGAAAACAATTAGTGGTTGATACGATATAATCCATACTAATATTATAAATTTAGGGAATTTATTCAAATTCATATACATAAACGAACAGCAAAATAAACTATGTAATTGTCGCGTATGCAATTTAATCCAGATATTCATAGTTATAATATTAAAGCAGTTATTTTCTATCTCAAGAATGGTAACAGTTGTTAACAAACATATCCAGAAATCCAAACGACAATGTATAATTTCCCATACAAACAAAATCTACGCGAAAAACTGACAAAAAATCTATCAGTGATACATGTGGTTAATCAAAATTACCTTGTCCATAGCCAAAGCGTAACAACTCGAGCTGATGAGGGACAGGAACCAGAAGGCAAGAGAATCCGCGTTGGAGACAAACACTTGGATGAAGTATAACCCCGACATCAGGTTGACGGCAAAACTGCCAAGGATACCTGCGGTCTGGAAAAAGTGTGATCTACTAGAAGAATTGTGAATTATTTGTAAGGTATATAATTTGAAAGTAAATTTGGAATTAAAGATAGATAAGTATTGTCTATTATAAATGCCCCTATTTATCGTCTTTCCCTTTCTTCCATTAATTGTACAACCTGGTGACAATCCTACCTATGTCTACCAACCAAATTTCAGTTGAAATAAAATTTTAATCATCAAAAACAAGTAAAAAATATGAAAATACAACTATCAGTAAAATGCCTTCACATTGAAAAGGACGTTATTTTAAAATTACAAGCAATCGCATAAGCTCTGTTTTATTTTATAGATACTTACTCTGGCTTTATCGAAGAAAGGAGTCAACATAAACGCGAAGGTAATAATAGTGAATCCAAACAGCAGCATTAGAAGGAATATCAGGATATAAGACGAATGTTGAAAAACCTGTGAAAACAAAAGAAAACATAACATTTATTAAGTTATTAATTAATTAATCTATAATATAAAAATGATTCGCAAAGTATGTTGGTAAGCGCATAACTCGAGAATGGCTGAACCGATTTCGTTTATTCTTACTTACGGAGATGGTTCTTATGGAGAGAAAACGTAAACATGTACCACGGGCAAAGCCGGGGCGGACGGCTACTTATTACTATGAAAGCACTTTAAATTAATATAACTATAGATTTAATGACAAAATAACTTACCTTTAAAGTAAACAAGAGAACTGTGCTCACAATAGACAATATTGTAACAAAAACTGCGTAGATTAAAAACCAGGAACCCCTGAAAAAAATAAAAATATATTTTACGAACTATTATTATCATCGAAAAATATGAGAAAGACAATACATTGTTTTGCTTATAATAACTTCGTATATTTCAATATTTACGAATGAAGGAACTTAGAAAGTAATGAAAAAAAAAAACCTTAACAATCAATATAAATGGATCTTTACTCTCTGAACTATATTTCAAAATGTCAAATAAATAATATTAGAATTAATAAATGTCCTTTTAATTCAGCTAAAAATCTTCCCTTACTTTCAGAACTTACCAGTAAACCGAATCCTTCAAGCCCATAATCCGCATGCCTTCCCTGATCTTCTTCTCCTTCTCCCCTACCACCAGCATCAGGAGATAGGTGATGAACTGCGACAGCGTCATCACCATGTACATCGGCATGATCACCCGGAAGATCACCAGCCAATCGCCGGTGTGCTGCCGTTTGGGGAATTGGAGTAAATCTACTCTTGGGGGAAGGAATTCTTGGCCAGTGTCCAGCTGGAAATAACAGGTGATTTTATAAAAGTTTCATAATACATTTTGTAACTTGCCGTTATACCTAAATATAATGTAAAAGTAAATGTTTAGGAAAAAGAGATTGTTAAGCTTAGGTATACTTAATCTACTCCACGTCTATATTACGAATTCTATGAATGTGATTATGAAACGACTTTTTTAATTTTGGTTGCTTGATTGAAAAAGTATATTCGATGCAAGTTTGTTAAATAAGACAGATATGTTTAATTTTGCATGTTCTGTACAATTATAAATCGATTTAACCGTAACAAATACGATGCGTTGTTGTGTGCATGATAAAACTTGCTTGCCTATCATTGCATACTTATCATTCGACTTGTTACAACAGATAATAATGTACAAAAACGTTGCAAGTTTTTCACTTATCGTCTGTCCCTGTTCAAAATAAACAATTTAAATGTACATTTCCAGCAAGCGCTCGTAAATTTAGTGGTCCTTCGAGCCGGATCTACCTATACGGTTATACCTTCCTACAAATTTTAACCTTCTTTCTACCTGAAGTCTTACCTTTATTTTAACATAGTCTATCAGAGTCTGCAACGCCAGAAAACCAGTATAGTAATACTGTAGCACAGGACAGGTGTCTTCTCTATGCATTTCTGATAATGGTATCAACTGCCCCCCACGGGACCAGTCCGTGGACCAATCTGTGTTGGTTCGATCTCGACATTTTGCTGGAGAAGTTGTCAATGTTCGAGTTGATGGCGTGCCTCCGTCTTTGGATGGATTGGTTCGAATTGTATACCTGGAAAATGACAATATTGGTAAAGATGTGAGCTTTATTGCCAGATATAACTATAGATTTCATTTTTTTTTTTTGTAATAAAAGTCGAAATAAAAGTGGAACTAGTGTGTTTCTTTAATAAATCTTAACTATAAGAAAAAAAAATATGCCGGTCGAATAGATAACCTCCTCCTTTTTTTGGAATCGGTTTAAAAATGCAGTACCATCAAGAGGTATACAAAGTATAAATTATATTATGTTTTTTGAAGTCATAAGAATGAGGTTTTTTTTTCAGCAAGATTCGACTATTATAAGAAAGAAAACAGCATTAAACTGCAACATCTCAGAAGAATATACAAGAACAAGAAAACATTTTTTATACAAAAACGAAACAAAATCAAAAATGATAACAAAGTATTTGAACTTAGGAGTAAAGGTAAAAGGTTAGGCATTCTTTTCTCTGGAAAGATAAAGTTGGAATGAGAACTTATTACTTCAAACTTCAGTGAATTAAAAACAAAATAAAGAACTCTAACAACCAGTGACTTCAAATCTTGCTTCAAATATTTGTTTCTAAAAGCTGTAGCACAAATTAATTTGAAAATTATCCTATACCTATACTTGCTACTTATAGTCTTAGAAGTATTTTAAAGGACAATTTGAAAATCGTGTACAACGTACTTGCAAGGTAGATGGTAGAATGTATTCGTTACTTGCCAATTATAAAAAGCTTAGCTTTCCGCCTGCGGCTTCGCCCGTGTTTTAAAGAAAAATCCGCATAGTTCCCGTTCCCGTGGTTCAGACTACTATGCGGATAAAACCTATCCTATGTGTTAATCCAAGTTACCCTCTATACGTGTGCTAAATTTCATTGTAATCGGTTCCGTAGTATTTGCGTAAAAGAGTAACAAACATACACATACACATTCATCCTCACAAACTTTCGCATTTATAATATTAGTAGGATCTTACAAGATTTAAACGAAATACATGTTTACCTTAATGGTTCGCCATAAAGACTAGGATCAGTATGAAAGATGACAGCCAGCGGGAACCTCTTAGCGTCACCATGATAGGCATCATCCAGCTCTGTTGTATTGTTGTACCTGATCCAAGTAATTGGATGCTGTCCAGAGTCAGTTAGCATTACGTTCACTTCGTCTAGGAATGCCTGGAAAATGTGTGTTAGATAAGAATTGGAAAATGTATGCAACATATTAAAAGTGTTTAAAATATGTTTTAGACAAAAAATAGGAACGATCTATTTTTTTTTACGAGAAATAAGTGACCAAATATTTTTACTTTGTCTGCACTGGTGATCGCCTATATGCCTATGCTTATACTTTTACTACTATAGAAGGCTATCAAAAATTTACGCATATTTTATCAGTAGAAAGTCGCTTGAAAAATTATGTTTAGAATGAAGACAAGAATGAGTTTGTTTGTATTCAATTATAACCTGGTACAAATACAGCTTCTTCACTCAAGAATAAGTACAAACGTGGAAAACATTTATTTCTTTCGTCACAGCCGGTATGAAACTCGACAGGTTAAAAATTATTACCTATATTACACGTGATTAATAGGAAATTATTTATATATAGAATGTACATACTAATTATAATTTCACAAGGTTTTCACATTGTAAGCAAAAATAGAATAATGTGAGATTATATAATAGCTAAAGATGAGAGATTTGAATTCTGTATTTAGACAACGTGCTTCTAAACGAAGTCAAGACAATACATATGTGTTTGTTATATCGTAGACTAGCGACCCGCCCCGGCTTCGCACGGGTGCAATGGCGCGGCGCGGCGGCCGGCCGGTACCGCCGCAAACGCTACGTCCCGCAATTTTTAAATCTGTAATATCTTCGAAAATATTCACTTAAATCATACGGTGTAAAGGGCCATATAGATCTATATTAAATGAACAATGTATTCAAGGTATTTAATTGGTTAAGAATTAATGCTGTATTGGTTAAAATCGCTTCGAAAATTAGCCATTATTTGTCGTAAAAAGTAAATGTCAAAAAAAAGTTATTGTGGGTTATCCATAAGAGATAGACATATACCATCGCGGACTTTTCTGTAGACCTTTTCAATGTGTACAGTACTTAGTACATTATTTTGATAAAACTCGTAGGGTTCGGCCTGCGTTTGCAATGTAAGCGGAAAAAATGTAATTTTTTACGACATCACATTAGAAACCTCAAAAATAACAGTACTTCTCCACTATTTAATGGATGTTTTTATACATAAAAACCTTCCTCTTATATCATTATTGAATCACTCTATCTAATAAAAAAAACCGCATCAAAATCCGTTGCGTAGTTTCAAAGATTTAAGCGTACAAAGGGACATAGGGACATAGGGACATAGGGAAATAGGGACAGAGAAAGCGACTTTGTTTTATACTATGTAGTGATGATAGTGATTATTATAGTTCTTCTTTAGTTTGTAAGATTATTAGATAGTAACCTATTAGATTAAGTTTTTCCTATGAGGATGATATGTTCAGAACTGTTCAGAACGAGAACGAATCCTCTTTTCTAAAAACAATGTTGAATTATATTTAAGTAATATGTATGTTTAACTATTCTGCCGATTCTTCTCAGAAGTAGCGACATTCCGAATCTGGTAGTTTTGTTAAATGGGCATTTTTCAAAACTCCCAGATTATTCACTTTTAAGTTTAAAGTTTACATGAATCAAAAACTTTTGAATTTGTGTTACTAACTCACCAATGTCCCATTACTATTATACCAGTCTGCCACCACTGCCACCACGTGGTTGTCAGACACTGCATCATGATGGATCCGGAGGAGGCGGCCCGGTTTCTTCACCTCGGGAAAGTTGGGGTTCGGCACCAGCATCTTGAGGAAGATCAGCACCCCCAGGGAATAGAGAGGAACCAGTACTTCCTGAATAAAAATAAGTAGCTCAGTTAGAAAAGTACTTTAATAAATGTTTATAATAATAAAATAGATCAATTTTCAATCATTCATTCATTCATGTTTCAACTAACTCGAAAGAAATATTATGTTAGCACGAATAGCTACCTAAATAAAAGTTTAGTTAAATTAAATGATCTATCCAAATATTAAGCTCAAGAGTTTGTTTGTTTGGTTGAAAGCGTGCGTTAATCTTAGGAACTACGAAACTATTGAAATTTTATTTCAGTGGTAAATAGCCCATTTATCGAAGACGGTAAAAGGCTATATAAGGCTATATCATTACGCTAATTCCAATAGGAGCGAAGCAATGCGAGAAAAACTGCGGGCCAAAAGCCACAGCTAGTAGTCAAATAATATTTAAGGACATAGTTCGTCGAAGAAAAGATTAGTACGAATAGTTAAATGTTATCCTAGTTAAAGAATAGTTCATATTCGTTAACAATAACTAATTCGTTTATTGACATAAAGAAAAGAAGTAAATATTTTGCTAGCACGAAAAGATAAATATCAGATTTTATCTCATCTGTACGAGAGTAAATAGAGTAGCAGAATTTAATCGATTTAAGAGCAGGGTAAAAACCGTTGAAGTACTTTCGTACATTCTCCCTACACGGGTCGCCTAGATCCTAAGCCTACGTATATATAATTAAAAAAAAATGTCTTTTGCTACAGCAAAAGTGTCGTGAGGATTTTTCGTGACACTCGCCGAGCCCAGCGTACCGCAATAAGGAACTTCGTTCCAAAATATATAACTTTTTTAATAAAGATCCTGTAACGTAATTCAAACATATTTTTTAACAAAAATCTACTGCTAAAACTGCTAAAAAATTGTCAGAACTAGAGAAAATTAAATCGGACCACACGTCAGGCAGCAGCTTTCAAATAAAAAAGAATAATCAAAATTGCTTCATCCAGTCGAAAGTTCCTTTTTTTGATGTCGGTTATTAAAACCAGAAGATCCTATAAAATAATATAAAAATATTTGAAAAACCAATATCATAAAAATCAATTTCGTTTAACAGACTCTGATGGAAAATTCAAGACTTTATTGCGAAAAGTCATCCCATATATTTTTATTTACTACAAGGAAGGAGGATATCCGTAGTTTTACTTTGAATTTAACTTTATAAGTAGTTTCCAACTGGAAATCTCTTGAGCTTGAAACACAACGCCGTGAATAGATGAGAACTTATATATACGCGTTTTATTCAAGATCTGCAAAATAAATATACCTATTATGTAAGGACCCAATTAGGGCCGATATAGTTATTTCACGTGTGAAATTATAATTTCATAGTAAACAAAACTAGATTTAAACAAAATGTTATAAAATTGCAAAAAAAAGCTATTGTTATGGTAGAGTTTTCTTGCAAATTAACTCAAATAAATAGCGAAATTCACACGCATTTCACACATTCGACGATAATATCGTTAATTTTTATAAGAAAAGCCAAATACTATTTTCTATTCGTAATATGTTATTTAATTTCTGTGAAAGCTATCAGGATTTCTGAATATGAAAAGCACTTATAAATTTCCAATAACTCCAATAAGTGGTATAAATATAGGATGAAATATTCTCCAATAATTTCCCCAAATCAATGTATAAGCACGAATATTTCAGAACTGAATTCCTATCCTAGCCTACTAATATTATAAATGCGAAAGTTTGTGAGGATGGATGTGTATTGTGTATGTACTGAACCGATTACAATGAAATTTAGCACACATATAGAGGGTAACTTCCACATATGATAGGTTTATCCCGGAAATCCCACGGGAACGGGAACTATGTGGGTTTTTCTTTGAAAACGCGGGCGAAGCCGGGGGCGGAAAGCTAGTAAATTATAACGGACGACCCTTTGGAGTCGATTAAACATTAAATACAGAGCTTTTGGAGCAGGAAATTCGCTTGATCTTGACAAGTCAAGTAATTACTTCTAACATTTCTCGACGAAGGAATAGTTACATACTAGCATGATTAGATTGGCCTGTCATATTATAATAATGTACAAAAGTGGTACAAAACATAATTATTATTGGAATTGGAGTCAGTGACACCATATATTATTATCAACATGAAACTAATTCAATAAGTCAATAACTAATTTAACGTCGGTCAGTTATCTTTATTACATTAATATGTGTGGAAGTCTATCTACTATTAAATAAATTAACTTTGGCATTTCTTTCAAAATATAGATCGTACCGCGTCACAGAAGTCGGTGACACCATAAAAATTATGGGTATGTTACTTACTAACAAACAAAACGTTGTTCTACATGTATTATACGCGTGCCCATCGCGCTATGCACCTATCGCTAAGCAGCCACCTATCGCTACGTAGCAACCTATCGCTAAGCAGTCACCTATCGCTATGAAGATACCTATCGTTAGTCGTTACGCAGCCACCTATCGCTATGCAGCCACCTATCGCTACGAAGATACCTATCGATTCGCAGTCTCTTATCGCTACGCAGCTACCTAGTGCTACACAGCCACCTATTGCTACACAGCTGCCTATCGCTACGCAGTAGATGAGTGAATGTACAACTTACGGCGAGCGTCTTTCTGGTATCTCGCTTCTTGAGCAGCAGGTTCCTGACCACAGTGGCCCATAGCTGCGGCCAGAACGCGGCCGGCGGGCGCGTGCCCATCGCGCCGCGCAGTCTGCTACCTACTGCTATGCAGTCTGGCTCCGTTTGGCATTTTCTGTAAAGAAATATGAACTCAGGTATTGTATAGAAATTAATATATGAATAGGCTATAGAATCGCTACACAGAATGGCTCCGTTTAGCATTTTGTGTAAAAAAGAGCGTACGAGCACACGTTGCGTCAGAAGTGAAACTTCTTTGGCAAGATTTAAAGATATCAAAATCGTCGCCTTACTCCATGACGTGACGGTATTAACATGACGTGACCTTGAAATTTTACTCTCAACGCGCCTCAAGAAGTTTCGTTTCAAAATCAATTTCGTAGAATTTCCGCGTAGCTTATTACGTAGCACAATTCAGTCGGCTACATGTGGCTACGCAGTCTGATTCCCACAATCTATACTATCTATAATATTTGATATTATTATATAATAATATTATAAAGCTGAAGAGTTTGTTTGTTTGTTTGAACGCGCTAATCACAGGAACTACTGGTCCGATTTGAAAAATTCTTTCGGTGTTAGATAGCCTATTTATCGAGGAAGATTATAGGCTATTATATATCATAACGCTAAGACCAACAAGAGCGGAGCAATGCGGCATAGCATATTATTCACGTCCTTCGCCTTAAATCACTTAAGGCCAATACCAATATTTATTTAAGGTCAGCCCACAATTATTATTTACCTCACATAAACATATCGAAAAATAGAACACAAAATTACTACTTAAAGTGATAGTTTCAGAAAAAAGGATGAATAATTTGTAAGCTCTACATTTCCATGATACCTACATTTTGTATTATCCCATGTTAGATCGAGGATGTTTTGAAATAATTGTAATTATTATTGAAATTACCCATGAAAACCTAAATTACGCAACATTCATATAAATTTATCATTTCAAGGACCAGTTTCACGAATTGCTGATAAAGTCACTAATATTTTAGTGACTCACTGATAGCATAATCATAGTTACCTCTATCGACTTATATTTTTCATACCTTAATTACTTGCACGTTTAACTCAAACTCAAACAAAATCAATGATATTCTTATTCAAACAGATTTATTTGAGAGCCACTTTTGAATCATCAAAACAGAACTTAACATTAACCATCGGTTCGGAAATCTCATTAAGGTTTAAGCTAAGTTAAAGCTAAGTAGTTATTAAGTTACATAAAAGAAAATATTTAAGCAGTACCTATTTAAGTAAGCTTTGAGACATTCATAACGTCAAACACTCAATTCAGAAATCGGCCGTGTCAGTCCAGATTTTATGAAACTGACTAATCTATTCTAATATTATAAAGCTCAAGAGTTTGTTTATTTGAACGCGCTAATCTCAGGAACTACTGGTCCGATTTGAAAAATTCTTTCGGTGTTAGATAGCCCATTTATCGAGGAAGGCTTTATATCATCACGCTAAGACCAACAGGAGCGGAGCAACGCGGGTGAAACCGCGGAGCGCGGCTAGTTCAAAAAATAAAATGTATTCCTAGCTAAGTACATAAACTTATTTAATATCCTTATTTTTATTTAATCAACCCATTCTTCTTTATATAACTGTATCGATTAGTTTACCCTACAAACTGACAAGTTCTCAAGTGAAGCCTTACGTTGGCGCCGAGGAGTCTGTACTGGGGTTCATTAAATTGTACCCTCTGAATGGGGTGGATCGCATTTAATGTGATTACGTGTGAATTTAGTTTGTTTGGTTTATTTTTGTCAGTTTAGGTATGGTACCTAAACTGTAAAAAATATTATTACGGTATTTTTGATTTTGGGGACCATCCAAACATCTTGAAAAAGAGTATTAAACATTCATCGAAAGAATAGTAAAGAGTAAAGTTGAATTTCATATTTTAGCGTTTATAGCATCCAAATGCTTTATAAAAGAATAGAAAAAATCGATCACGTGGCGTCCCTTAGACACATAGGTAATACCGAAAGATAAAGAATAAAGTATTGAACTAAGGTATCTAATAATCTATGTAAATAAACATTAGTTCGTACTTTCATTGATTAGGACACAAAACATCGCGGAAAATTGGAATTAAAAAACGTCCATAATAATTTTTTCATACGACAGGACAACGACTGTGCAGTAGTTTCTTTTTTATGATTAGTGCCTTATACATGTTGCTTAATGTAATTGCTTTTCAACCGACTTCAAAAAAAGGGAGGGTCTCGGAGGTTATTTTTGGGTTTTTAACCTCACCTCAGAACTTTTGACTCGGTGAACCGATTATTATGTTTCATTTTTTATTTGTAAGCTTTTGCCTGCTTGTTGCTCCCTTCTAAATTTCGTCTTATTCTGACCGTTAAAGGTGCTTTATACTCTGTCCATTATATTATTTGCTTTTTGACAGCTTCACGCCTATGAAGGATTGTATTGTCTATGTTAAAATGTTATACAAATAATTATTGTACTTCATGGACAGGCCCCGCCCACTTAGTGATGTCTACACAGAATTATTCAATGATGGATCGATAGATTATAATAATCGATAGAAATACTCTGTAAAATATATCCGATACAGAAAAACTCTTCTATTATGTTATATAATTAAAAACATAAAGACAACCAAATTGTAAGATAGAAACCAATAAATAATAAAATATTAGTTTAGTTTAGTTTTAACATAAAATGCATAGATATGTGGTCTTATTATTACATATCTTATGTTAACGTTTACGTTGTAATTATTATTTACGTACCTGATTCGATTTATGATAATATTTTGAATTTATAATTGAAATGGTATCACAATCGATAATCTTTTGGACATCACTTCTGGTATCACCCGTCGAGCTGTCAAAAGGCAATTCTTATAGTGGACAGATTAGAGTTCTTTTTAATAATATTATGTTGCTTTAGGTACCGCCAATTGAAATAAAAAACTTTATAACCAAAATCGCGGCCAACACCTAGTATTATGAATAAAACGTTTAGTCATTTTAATAATATTTCTAGCACAGATTGCTGAATCAACGTATACGTGCCCAGTTTATCAAAGGGCTTATTAAAATTCAATATGCGACACTCATTCCGGAATCGTAATTAAAGCGAGAAACGTGAATATTAATGAAATAAACACACGTAACGAGACCTTAATAGCTATTCTAATTATAAGTAGGTCTAGATATAGGAGCTACATAATCTGTTTGTTTAATTAATATATTTAACTAGCAGCTGCGCCCCGCGGTTTCACCCACCGAAGGCGCGGGTCAAACACAAGCGGCGCGGGCGCGGGCGTGCCATAAGCGCACCTCTAATGATTATACCGGTGTAATTTAGGTTAAGTTTTTCGAATTTTGTGGTAAAATGAGTGTCGCGACAGCAGATTGTGTTGTAAATTGTGATGGTTTGCTTTGTGCTCAGCGGGGGAAAGGTAAAATCATTAAACTTTACTGAAAAACAACAATTAATTTCTTCATCAAAACCAACTCCCGATTTGTGCATTACCCAAACTAGTACATAATCATGAATGAGAATTGCTTAGAAGAAGCCTTTCCCCAGCTGTTAAAAACTTGCACATTTGGTAGTTACGATTCCTGCTAGTAAGTAGGTAGTTCTTCCACGGAGCGTGCTTTCTCATCGTTAAATCGTATTCATAGGTACGTATTTAAGAAATACACAAGGCCAAGAACGCCTTTCTGAATTAGGTATCAATAATTGCCATAGAAAAGGAGCTGTTAGGTAATTGAATTCTAAAACAAACACCTACTTTCTATAATTCCGATGTTATAAAATCTTTCCTTCAGAAAGATCGGCGTTTTAAATTAGAATATAAATGATCTGCACAATTTTATTAATAATATAATGTCATACAGTTTTATATAATTTATCGATTTTAATGATAAACGTTTGACTCAACTGTTTGCGGGCGCGCGTGAAAATTTAAAAGATTTGATTCGGTATGTTCACGTTTTTTTATAAGTTTTATAACGAACATAATTACACAGTATACCTACCTATCTAATTCATGAAAAGGGTACCCAGCAAACACTTTGAAAAATTTGGGCTTGCCCAGTCCTTACACCCTAGGCACGCCACTGCACCTCTTCAACCTGTTTTGCACCACGTCCTTCTTCTACATTTTGTATGAAAGAACTTTGGAAATAGCCAATAGCGCACCCGATGCGCGCCGGCAGTGCGCCCGCGCCGCTTGTGTCTGTCCCGCGCCGTAAATACAGCATGTGCATGTGTAAATTTGTATGATTGGGCGTTTCCTCAAAGGTTTTAATTATTAAAGTTAATTACTAAAAACATATTTAGGTGGCAAACATTAAGCAGTTTCTAACGAAATCCTTCAAAATTAAAATAAGCTATTGTTATTATTATTATTACCACTGAGTGGATATTATCCATTTTGTGCCGTTGTAACTAGTTATAAGTTAATTTTATTTTTTATGTATTAATGTGCATCGGTACAAATAAATGTATTTTCTTTCTTTTCTTTCTTTATTCAAGCGTAAAAATGCTATTGCATTTTGCATTAATTCACTTATAAATGGTAGATTTGGAATACATTTAGACTGCATAATAAATCCATAAATTTAAAATAAAAAATGCATAACAACAGCTAAAGTCTGAATGAATTTTTATGAAGAGATAAATCAAATCTTTAAAAAGGATCTGGATCTATGTCTAGTTTTTATTTAAAGATCTTTTCTTTACACGGAGATTAGTCTTACATCCATATTACTTACGTGAGCAAGAAAGTACCTACATACTAGAACAATTTGACACCCATATTGACTGACTGACCGGTTGGCTTGGTTGGTAGTGGCCCTGCCTTCCAAGCCAGAGGTCGTGGGTTCGATTCCCACCCGGGGCAAATATTTGTGTGATGAACATGGATGTTTACTCTGTGTCTGGGTGTTAATTATCTATATGAGTATTTATTTAAAATTATATATTATGTATGTTTATCAGCCATCTGGTTTCCATAACACAAGCGAAAGATTAGTATGGGATCAGATCGTGCCGTGTGTGAAATTTTCCAGGAAATATTGTCCAGGAAATATACAACCCTATATACTACAGAACTCTCAAAACTATTCAATTATTTTTGCCAGCTATCGGAATATAAAACGAATTGAACGTTGTACTTCTTGCCACTCGAAGATTTGCCATTTCCTCATTGCGACCAAAAAGGACGTCATTTGCTCATAAGCAATATCTCATCCGTTGATCTCGATTAGCCATATTTAACTATTAATATCACACTTGCAGTGTTTACATCTTATTTTAAGAATACGTTATAAAAAGTATAGGACAAGATAGAGACAAATTGATGAGAAAATAAAATCAAAATGTCATTTTAAACTGAAGTTCGTTAGTCCTATGACTTATAGTATCTACCAAACTTTCGCAATTATAATATTAGTATACCTATTATAAATGCGAAAGTTTGGATACACATAGGATAGGTCTTATCCAGGAAATCCCATGGGAACGGGAACTATGCGGGGTTTTCTTTGAAAACGCGGGCGAAGCCGCGGGCGGAATGCTAGTTTTGAATAGAGTTGGAAGTTATGTCTTTATTTGCTTCTTTTATTTAAGTATACCTTGCATTGTTATTGTATAGGTATCTAAAAAAAAGTTCAATATTGTTAATTAATACAGCTCGTTTTATTAATATTGTATTATAATTATTTATTATCGTAGGTAAAGATAAATTAAAATCTGTGTCCATTTCCGAAAATCCAATTTGTATAACCAAACGTAGGTACACAACTAGTTGATTCCAGCAACTCTTCATCGTGAAATGAGATATTATTTTAAATGCTCTTTTACCAATTAATTTTAAAAGCTGTAGTCTAAAATCTGTTTCAATTTAAACATTTTTCGCTGACTATAGAATCAACATGAAACTTAATCGAATCATTTCATTTTAATTATCTTTTTTTATTAAGTTTAAACTATAAATGTATGTGTGTTTTATTTATTGGAGAAGTTATAACTGTAATTATGAGAGCTTAATAATTATTCCAATAATTATAATTTCTTCCTTTGATTGGTACCATTACTTATTCGTATATTATCTTTCTTTCGAATATTATAAACGTACCAGATGTTTGTTCCTCTTTCACCCAAAAACTACTGAACATAACTTGATGATACTTGGCAGTGATATAGCTTATGTGATAGAATAACACATAAGGTCAAAAGCACAGACATAGATCTAGCTCGATATCGTTTAGAAATTAGAAATTTGCTTTTATCCACGGTGATACAGCTATTTAATTACATGTATTAGCGAATAACCGAGGAAACATTTGATAAATTAGCAAGCTTCAAAAAAATTCCATAGATTCTGCATACCGTAGTATCTTGAAGTTCACACCCTAAACCCTTGGGACTGAAACCCGCCCCGTGACCTTTGTATGACCTTACTAGATTGTGACGTCATCTTAACTTGTAGATTAACGACAATTTACACTTTGCGGGTTTTAGGTTGATTCGTTACAATCAAATAGTACTAATATAGAGGCGGATGTTTGTAAAAATGTATGTTTGTTACTCTTTTGCGGAAAAACAGCTGATCGGACCTGTATGAAAATATAATATGGTAGAGATGAAGAGTCTAGAGTACTTTTTACCAACGCGAGTGACGTCGCGGGCAACAGCTAGTATGTAAAGAAGAACATGCAATACATTTTCTTAAAATCAATTCTATATTGTAAATGCGAAATAAATATCAGTATTGTTATTAGGTTTAGTCTTTGGACCATTGTATTCGATCAATTAAGACATGAGATATTTATTTAAACAAAAATTAAGGAGAGTAAAATAGACGATGGAAAATGTATTATAGAAACTTGGATATTATTGGATATACATACAGAACAGACGGTTGAAGGCAGATGCCATTAGTTCCTGACTAACAGAATTTAATTACTTTAAAAGCCTTCGGATATTACTTCACTTGTATGTTTTATTATTAAACTAGCTTTCCGCCCGCGGCTTCGCCCGCTTTGTCTAAAACATAATAAATTATATACTAAAACCTTCCTCTTGAATCACTCTATCTATTAAAAAAAACCGCATCAAAATCCGTTGCGTAGTTCAAAAGATTTAAGCATACATAGGGACATAGGGACAGAGAAAGCGACTTTGTTTTATACTATGTTAGTGATGATGATTATTTTCAGGACCAATTTTTAATATCATAGTAAAACTTTTTTTAAATATACATACATAGTACCTACCTATTTTAATTATTCTGATTATTTTGCCTTCATTGGGAATCTAAAATTTCGATTATAACGAACTTTTAACTGAAGGAAAATAATGTTAGCTATTCTCGATGCGAATATCATCACTTATATGATAAAATCTTAATAAAAATAAAAAATGTTCAGTTCATATAATATATAAGCTAATTTTTCCACACATTCTTTTTATCAGATAATGTTTTTGGTTTTCTTAACCGTAATATTACGATGTTTAGTCTGAAATGTATTTAGTTTAGTGTGTTTTAGGGGTTCCGTACCTAAAGGAAATCGGGACACTATACTACAGTCTAGAATAGTATATTATATTATAGCCTTCCTCGATAAATGGGCTATCTAACACTGAAAGAATTTTTCAAATCGGCCCAGTAGTTCCCGAGATTAGCGCATTCAAACAAACAAACAAACTCTTCAGCTTTATAAATTATACCTTTAAGTATAAGTATAGATAATATGATGAAGATTAAAATATTCATAATAGGTACGGATAGTTCTCAATAAAATTATTACGGATCGACATACGAACTACCAACGCAAAATCAATATTGCTACGATCTGAGGAAAAACCCTAACGAATTTTAACCTTATTCTTTAAAGTCGGTTAAATAAGCCTCGTTAGCTAACCGAACCTTTGTTCGACACTTCTGCGCCGCGCGCCAATGGCCCTTCTCTCTGCGTATAGTATACCTTGTTGCGTTATACATGGAGATAAGATGGTCTATATACCCGACTGTGCCAAAGGGGATTATGTTATTGACGTGACAACGTCTTATAATTCGATGGAGCCGGCTGCACGCACGAAAAAACATGACTCATGCGGCGTTACCTCGCTCTGAGGCGTTCCATGTAAAGCTTGAAGTGCAAGCGAGAGCGCGGAACGAGCGACAAAGAAGCACAATCGGACGTTGTCACGTTCAACTATCGTCAGTAAATCGACTTACAGACAACCAATTTTCGATAATATTAATCTTTGGCACTCTGTGTATTAATAGATACCTAATAACTAATTCACATAAATAACAGGATGCATTTTAATCTTAGCCCGACTTCGGGGAAATAGACTACAAATGTGCCGATTCTAATCATCTATTAAATTGAGAAGTCAAAAATCATGATGCGAAAAATCATCAATTTAAGTTATTCCAAGGGCGGATCCAGCTTTAGTGCCAGGGGGGGGGGGGGTCACATAGACGTGGTCAATTTTCAAAAGCTATATTTTGGTAATTTAATTGATACGTAGATTTAAAAAAATGGTTAAGTGCGAGTCGGATTGGCGAACCAAGAGTTCCGTACAAACATTTTTATATGTTTTAATATTAAATTTATGCTTTTTGCGATTTTTCCTTTATCTGTGCTATAAGACGTAAGTTTCTATTAAATAAAGATTAAATATCAAGATTCTGTGTTCACGGGAAGTACCCTGTAGATTTTGATTCCTGGCAACACTTGCGAATGTTGATATTAAGCATGAAATGTATGTTTTAGCTATTTTTCCTCCATCTGTGCTGACATTGCTTTTAACCAAATTTCAGAACTCTGTGTTCACAGGAAGTAGTACAATACCTATAGATTTTGATTCCCTTGCGATAATGTCGAAATTTGCGATAATTTACGGCATAAATGGCTGTATCTTTTGATTGCGTTGGCTTATAAATTTGATTTTTTCACAGCTATAAGGAACCGTAGATTTGAGTATCCGGTATGAATTTCAGATTGATACCTCCACGCGTTCCTGAGAAAAAGGGTCTTCAAAGGCAGACAAACTTGAAAAATATATATTTTTTGCAATTATTCCTGTATCTGTACTATACGATATTACTTTGTACCGAATTTCAAGATTCTGAGTTTACGGAAAGTACCCTGTAGGTTTTGAGTTTTGATTCCCTTGCGAATGTCGAAATTTACGAAATTTTTCGGCATTTACGGCTGTATCTTCTGATTCGTTGACATAGAAGTTTGATTTTATTATAGCGTAAAGGTATTTTAGACTTGAGTTTTTGGTATGAATATCAAGTAAATACATGTCAGCGTTCATGAGTAACAGGGTTGTAAGTTAAATTTTTTTTTTAAATATTTTTTTATATTATAATCTAAGGAAAAATTCATGCTTTTCGCAATTAGTAAACAAAGTCGTTGTCTCTGTGCCTATGTCCCTATGTATGATTAAATCTTTAAAAGTACGCAACGAATTTCGATGCAGTTTTTTTAAAGATAGAGTGATTCAAGAGGAATAGTATATAATTTATAAGGTTTTAGAGAAAGCGGGCGAAGCCGCGGGCGGTAAGCTAGTCTGCGTTATAAGACGTTTGATTGTACTAAATTTCATGACTCTGTGTACTCGGGAACTACCCTGTAGGTTTTGATTTCTTAGGGAGTGTCGAAAAATTTCAGCAATTACAGCTGCATCTTTTGATTGCGTTGGCTAAAACGTTTGAATTTTTCACAGCATCAAGGGACCGTAGACCGTAGGATTTCGACATTAGCAAGGGAATCAATACCTGCAGGGAGCACCCTGTCCCGTAAACACAGTCTTGAAATTGAGTAAAAAGTATCGTGTTATAGCACAGATGTAGTAATAACTGCGAAAACCCTAATGATTTAATTAAATTAAATAAAAATATATTTTTAAATAATTTTAAACTTACAATCCCTTTACTCATGAACGTCTACATGTATTTAATTGATATTCACATCAGAACTCAGGTCTATAATAACTTAAATCTGTTATTTAATTCAAATTCTATGTCAACGCAATCTGAAGAAAAAGCAATTAGAGCCGCATATTCTGTAATTCGCAACTACTTGCAAGGGAATCATCAATCAAAACCTACAAGGTACTTCCCGTGAACACAGTCTTGAAATTTGGTTAAAAGCAACGACTTACACTTGCAAGCACTTACAAGCACAGATAAAGAAAAAAATCCTTTAAACAAAATTGTAAGATACAACATAATGAAAAAATATGTTTGCTCGGAGTCCTCGGTGCGCGAGTCCGACGCGCACTTGGCCGATTTTGTGTTGTAATTTGACTGTATTTTATAGTGTTCATTTGAAAAAAAAATTTGCTATTTTATGTCTTATCCACGAACTGGGATATTTCGATATTTGAGGTTTTGTGTGAAAAGTGTAACAGCAAAAGTTGTAGAAAAAAAATTAATTACATACAACTTTACCATTAAGTACACTTTATTCCGCAGTTATGTTTTTTTTTTTTAATCGAAAAACCTGTTATTTGTCCTTAAATTACGACCACAGGTCGACCCTAATAAACTTTTTCTATAATTTTTGTTATATTCTCTTCCGTTACCATTTGTAATTGATTTCATTGTTCTATATTACTTTTATGTCTCAAAATTCAATAAAAACATCATATTGAACAGTATTAATTTGTTAATTTAAAAAAGTTAATATTAAATTAGTGGTCCACTTAGGTCGTGGACCTAGCCCAGGGGGCTGGGTCATGACCCCGTGACCCCCCCCCTGGATCCGCGCTTGAGTTATTCATGCTATTTGATAATAATTCCAATGTTTCTGAAAACCTACTAACTACAACAATCAACATAATGCATCACTTTTCAGCATGGTTAATCAATAAATCCTTCTGATATATAAGTCCTTTTGTGTTAGTACGATTTGATAGTACTGGGTTGGTGACTCTATGACAATTTTAATTTAAGTGCATTTCCTCAACAAAATGTAATGAATTGTGTTTTCCTAGTGTCACAATATTATGTATTTTTATCATTTCTTAGTTTACAATAACCTTATTTCAGGATTAGATAACCTTATTTTAATGTGTTTGAATGTCGAAAGCTTACCGTTACATCTTACCCCCAGGGCTTTATTGTTTAATTCAATACTTTCTATACTTTCACCGTTACATAAATGAGTTTATAATGCGAACTTCTAATTTGCAATACAGGTGATAGAAAAACCTTGCAGTGGCATTGACAAATGCTGCTGACGTCACAACTGACCATTAGCTTGCCATGAAATGCAGTATGGCAAATTGTAACAGCATGAATTACTATTCTGGTGGTACAATCATAATTATAAGCCTTAGATTCTAAGGTGCATGTTTTGTGAGATGGTTTGTAGTTTTTTGAGGGTTTCATTGATAAACCTTGGTCATGTATTTTGCTAGTTTTCTGAGAATTAATGCTATCCGATACGTGGAAGTACTACTCTGGACGAATACGAGAAGAAGACCCACTACTTAGATCAGTCAATAAAAATATTTTGCAAGCGGTTATCCTGATACATTATTCATCGAAATCGTTAATAATCATTCTGAAATGTAGTATTTTCTGGGACCTTTAAAATCAGATTACTATAGCGTAATTCATTTATGCTTCTAAATTCTCGCTAACCTAGTACACCAAAACAAAATACTCCTTCGATGTACCATCACATATTATGCTATACAGCAAACAGGATAACTAAAAGTGCAAAACCAATCAATACCACCTCGTCCCTAACACACTTTCAACATTTATGTGTTTATATCCCTTCAAAGTACATGTAGTTACCCCAAGTCTATAGGGTCGTTACCCCAACGCAATGAAAGACAGGTGACGTAATGACTGATAAAATTAGATACTGATTACAGAGAGCTTTAGGTGTGGCCCGAATGATTTGTGGCTTGTTTTCATTACTCAAAGGAGTTTGCATTTTATTTGATTAACACGATTCGTGGAAGTCTGCGTATAAGTAAAGGTATACAGTACCTAAAGATGTTAATCTGGGCTTAGGGCTGTTAGATCTGACCCTAACTAAGCGAGGAAACCTGACTGTTGTGGAAGGAGCGCTCTTTGGGCAATGTATAGTGAAGATATTGACTTGCCATATTTCAAATACGTTAATAAGTGCTATTTTAGAAATAGAAGTATACTTCGGAACAAAAAACAAAACATACAATCATAAATGAAGAATTTTCCCTTTCCTATTTATTCCTTTAGATGCATATTGAAATTTTAAAATTCGACTCAATATGCAAACCAATGATCGTGATCACCAGTTGTATGAATTCTGTGGAAACCTTATAAAAGCCAATGTTATGTAACTTCAACATTGTATCATGTGTAAACAAAAATATTCCTGGAAACTTCCAGAATGATCTAGCATTTCTACTGTTCTTGGCATTCGAGTAATTACGCGTCATTTTAATTCCTTTCTTTATTCAATAATGATATTATCCTTCAGGCGTTAATGCCAGCTTGGTAAATGACAGCTGACCCAATTAGACACTATAATTTAATGGCAGTAAGGATTCTTTCATATAATAACTTAACGTGGCTTTTTTAAAGGATAAAAAATGGAGTTTCTCAATTCGGTTATATTTTTAGGTTTTATTACATCAGGTTCTGTTTTAACTACAATATTCGGCTTAACATTTTTGGCTTTTAATTCTTCAATTTCCATTGGTATACTTTTTGGTCCTATTAGATTACCATAAATCCATTTAGCACTCTCTAAGCAACCGTTTCTTACTCATAACTTTCTTAACTCGGTTAAAACCAAACTATTATTGACTAGTATAGGCTCCGACCTTCCCATACAGACACGGTGGCGTCGGAAGAAGCTTCCAGACTTCCATCACTTGGCATCTGTCCCGATTCTCTGACCCACTGACTGCATCTCTTGAGGCTTGCAATCGTTACATGACATTCGATTTTTAACTCTACACCATGGCAATAGAGCTTAATTTAATGTTATGATTGATTACATGCAACTTTGAACTCTAAGCCAAGGCAACAGGGTTCAGTTTACGTTATTTATTGTATCTTATAGACCTTGTTCAATGAAATACACAATGAGATCTTTATAATGGATTATGTCTTTATCATGATACAATTCGGATATGCAAAATAAATACTATAAATCAAACAATCTCCATACAACTTTTAATGTTTGTTTTTTTAAAGTGAAACTTTTATTACATCGTCTCAAACTTTTTGGTCTGTGTAGCGCATGTCGCGTGACGGTCGGCTGCCGAGTAGGTATAAAGCAGTGTTCGGAAAGTTTCACTTTTACCGTGGTTTCATAAAACCACACAACATTTTTTCTATATCAGAGTGTGTTGCTTTCGTTGACGTCACAGATAATATAAATATATACGTTTACGTATTTCCTCAAGATTTTGACGTGACAACGTCTTATAATTCGATAGCCGGCTGCACGCACGAAAAAACATGACTCATGCGGCGTTACCTCGCTCTGAGGCGTTCCATGTAGGCTTGAAATGCAAGCGAGAGCGCGGAACGAGCGACAAAGAAGCACAATAGGCCATTGTCACGTTCAACTATCGTCAGTAAACCGACTTTACAGACAACCAATTTTTTTTTTGAGTGTTTTATCGAATTATATAGAGTGGAACGCAGGTAGTAGCAAGAATTTCAACCGTCCTAGATAAATATTTTACTAATTCGTTGAAAAACCATAGCACAGGAAAAAGATATCTTTTAAGTTTTTAAAAGTTATTTTTTGCACATTGATGAAAATGATTTTTAAAAATCCATATGCTTAGATCGAAACGTACCTACATAGAGAGTAAATGACAGTTCAAAGATTACTTTCAATTAGTTAAGTCGCTCATTAATAACAACAACACGTCTCTATCGGCTGTCGGCTGAACTTCAGTCACATTGGCTACTATAAATTGTGAATAGCCAACTACACAGATATAATAATAGTGCTCAAACACACATAAGTGAAGTCCCTACTTTTCACTTTCAGAGACTATCATCAACATAACACTAAGAAAACATTATCAACATTGGAGCAACGTATTTCTGGACAATTATTATTAGCGGTACAGAGTGCTTGGCTAAAAATATATCACCCTATTTATAAGACGGAGGGCAAACACGTGCATATAGTTTGCGGTTTTTCCATTACAGTTCATTAATTATTAAAACCCTTCCGGTTTGTTTAAAATGCTATTACTAACCGCCATCTTGAATCTGTTCAGAAGATTCGAATTTCGTTTATAAATTTTAGCGTAAAAATATTTTTAAACTGTGTTGCGGTCTTGAAGAAATATATTTTTTTCGGTTCTTGAAAAAAACATCTATAATTTGACGACTAGCGACGACTAAATATTATTTTTGACGTGACAACGTCTTATAATTCGATAGAGCCGGCTGCACGCACGAAAAAACATGACTCATGCGGCGTTACCTCGCTCTGAGGCGTTCCATGTGACTTGAAGTGCAAGCGAGAGCGCGGAACGAGCGACAAAGAAGCACAATCGGACGTTGTCACGTTCAACTATCATCAGTAAATCGACTTTACATACAACCAATTTTTTTGTTATTTTTATTTCACAAGCTATTTCGAAATGTATTTTAAAAGATTCAGTTATATTAAACCTTAGGTACTCAAACTCACCGCTTGCCGGCTTACGTCCGCTAAGTGATTGTTTTTTTTTTTTTATGAGAGAGGAGGCAACAGAGCAGACGCGACGCCTGATGGTAAGCGTTCAGCGTCGCCCATAAGCACCCACAACGCCAGGGACATTGGAAGTGTGTTGCCGGCCTTTTAGGAAAGAATACGCTCTCTTCTTAAAGGTCCCCAGATTGTAACCATTCGGGAATACCGTACTAGGAAGCTGGTTCCATATGACTGTTGTGCGCGGAAAGAAGCTCCGTTTAAAGCGCACAGTTGTCGACCGCCAGCAGTCAAGGTGGTGAGGGTGGTATTTCTGTTTATGGGGGGCTGTGCGGTAATGGAACTCAGCGGTGGGTAATGTTCCAAACAATTCCTCAGAGCACTCCCCATAGTAAATGCGGTATTAGAGAACGCATAAGGAAGCGATATCTCTTCGCAATGCCAGAGTATCAAGCCGATCGGTGAGACTCGGTTCGCCAACGAGTCGTACAGCTCTCCTTTGGTTTTCCATTTGTGAAAAAACTACGACTCGTAATTGTGGTTTCAGGATTCAAGGGCTTTTGAAAGAAGTCCAGATAAATGAAGTATAGAAGTTTGATTCAATTGTTCACCAGATGAACAACAGTTCTTATATCTATCTGCGTTGTAATATTTTGGAAAAAAAAATATTGTTTATTGGTTACAAGTCCGTTATAATTATTTCAAGGGTCAATCAGTCTTATCAAGAGTAGGACCATTATAATATGAAAAATTATAAACGGCTTCGCCCGTGGTACATATTTACGTTTTCTCTACATAAGAATTAAGAACCATCCTCGTACTTCAAGGAATATAATAAAAAAAGAATTATCGAAATCGGTTCAGCCGTTCACACGTGATGCCGTGACAACGCGGAACGGGTTTCATTTTTATATATATAGATAGTATCTAAATTTTGCGTAGTACCTTAAGTTTCGCACCCGATCTACCAAAAGCCACTATACCTGTAGCTATGAAGCCTGAAAGAATCTATTACTCTACCTCTACACCTACGCTCTATACGACTATCCGTTTAAGTATATCATAATACACATTATTCTTTGTAGGTAAAACATATCACTTACGCGATTCAGATAAATGTGTGACAAAGGGAATCAATAACGAGCGTAACTCTATACGAAGTCACAACCCACAAGCTGTAACTAGTATAAAAAGACTCAAGTATCAAAACTAGGCAGTCTACACACGTTTGTTATCCTACTAATATAAAAATTTTATAAAGAATAGAAAAAATTCGATCACGAGGTGGGACTCGAACCCGCATCCTTTCACGCCAATCCGGGGCGGATGCTTTATAAAATTTATATCTATTTATAATGCATTTGAATGCCATAAAACCAAAAAAAACAAATTCATCCTACTAATATTATAAATGAAAAAGTTTGTAGGAAGTATGGATGTTTGTTACTCTTTCACGCAAATACTATTGAACCGATTACAATGAAATTTGGTAAGTAGCTGAAGACACAGAATAAGACATAAGCTACTTTTTAACCCGGAAATCCCAGAGGAACGGGAACTAAACGCTACGCGGGTTATTCTTTGAAAACGCGGGCGAAGTCGCGGGCGGAAATGTAGTAATAAATATGGTCAACAATATAAGATATGTCGCATATGTAATTGTTTCTTAATCACAACGTTAGCAGATCATAATTAATATTGAACTCAGATTTGTTTTTATGCGTCATTTAGACTTTAGTACCTATGTTAAAGTTTCTAGGAATGTTGTCTGTGATTATATAGTGTATTGAATACGGTTTACAGAAGATGTGTGTTTGTTTCTTATGTGAATATTGTTGAATTAATTCAGTTGAAATTTGGTATGTAGATGATTTAGGGCTGAATCAAATATAAGGCCGTTTTATTATAGTAACAAAAAGCAATAATATGTCAAATGTCTGTGATTATTATGTTGCCAGATATGAGTATCAATACAAACATAGACTTGGATTTAAATCCTCAAATCCTGTACATAATAATTACGTGAATCGTAATGCGGAAACCTTCAAAGTTTCTACTTTATAAAATATTAGCTGCGCTCCGTGGTTTCACCCGCGTGGATCCGCTTCTGTTGGTCTTAGCGTGATGATAAATAGCCTATAGCCTTCCTCGATAAATGGGCTATCCAACAGTGAAAGAATTTTTCAAATCAGACCAGTAGTTCTTGAGATTAGCGCGTTCAAACAAACAAACAAACAAACAAACTCTTCAGCTTTATAATATTAATAATATAAGTATAAGTATAGATTAGAAATATTCTGTAGCGCTTCCGACATCTAATCTAAATTTAGGACACATTCTTTAAATGCTATTTAGAGACACAGAATTGCACTATCTATTATGTCCAGAGATTGCGTAGTAATGTCTAAATCAGTATTATCTTATACAAAAGCTGTAAGAAGAACTAATCGTATAAATGCTTGTAATCCTAAAGTTGAAACCTTATTTATTGATTCAGGTTTTAACCATAAACTTTACTAATTTGTGGAAAAGATTTGAGAAGACTAATTTCCTAAGTAACCTAATACTGAAGTGAGACGCCGAATATCTTTTTAATACTATAACATCGTTATAAATGTACATCCGTTTTCACAAAATTGGTGTTATAAAAGTGATTAAATACTTGATAGTCTGTTATTAGCATCCAATCTTCGTCTACATTGAGAATAATAAAGCAACAATGTATCCAAGTTTCTTGTTTTTAGGAGGGTTTGCGAAGTTTTCTAGTTTTGTTACTTTTTATGGCTCTAAACCTCAAAAGAAAAACGGAACCTTAATTCCTATTAAAATCGAAATTTGCGAAAATTTGCAGCATATGGTCCTCCATATGCTGCAAATTTCGACATTCGCAAGGGAATAGAAATTCAAAACCTTCGGGGTTCTTCCCGTGAATAGAGAAACTTGAAATTTGGTAAGAAGCAACGTCTTTTAGCACAGATAAGAGAAAACTTGTGAAAAGTATAAAAACAGGTTTATACGGAACTCTCTTATTCGCACTTGGCCGGTTTTTCTAGTTTACTTAATACGAATTATATTTTTTAGTGTGGTTAAAAACTATTGTTGATAACACATCTGGACATGAATTGAAAATATGTAGTAGGTAGTTTATCGGTAAAGTGTACTGACAAAAGCAGTAGATTATGAGCTTTTGTGTTGTTGGATGTTTGACCTATTAGTAGGTATGAAGAACAGCGCAAAATTTAAAGAGAATCGGTCCAGCATAACTAACATTGTGATACGAGAATTTTATAGAGATACTAGCTTTCCGCCCGCGGCTTCGCCCGCTTTGTCTAAAACATAATGAATTATATACTAAAACCTTCCTCTTGAATCACTCTACCTATTAAAAAATTGGTTATCTGTAAAGTCGGTTTACTGACGATAGTTGAACGTGACATCGTCTTAAGGCCGATTGTGCTCGTTCTGCGCTCTCGCTTGCACTTCAAGCCTAACATTGAACGCCTCAGAGCGAGGTAACGCCGCATGAGACATGTTTTTTCGTGCGTACAGCTGGCTCTATCGAATTATAAGACGTTGTCACGTCAAAAAACCGCATCAAAATCCGTTGCGTAGTTTAAAAGATTTAAGCATACATAGGGACATAGGGACAGAGAAAGCGACTTTGTTTTATACTATGTAGTGATGATACATTTACATATAGATATATTATGTATTACGTATAACGATTCCCAAATCTCTATACATAACACTGTGACGTAGCGCGTCGCGTCGGTACTTGGCCAGTATCCAGCCGGCAAAATTCGATAATTAGTACTATGTCATAACGTTTTGCTGTACCTACTCTAAACACTTGGCACTTATCTATACTTCTATACTAATATTATAAAGAGGAAAGGTTTGTAATTATGTATGTATGTATGTATGGTTTTCACGCATAAACTACTGGACCGATTTCAAAAATTCTTTCGCCATTAGAAAGCTGCATCTTCACTGAGCAACATAGGCTATATTGCATTTTCAAAAAAATTAGAGATCCTTACCAAAAATGCAATAATGTAACCCAAGGTGTAAAAAATTCCTCAATAAAACTTCTGTCATCGCGTGCACTGCGGAATCTATTGAAGATAGAACAAAAAAATGTTCTACGGTATTATAGAATGGATCAATATCTACAAGAAAGTCCGCGATACCATATGTCCATCTTCAGTAGTTGTGTTACTATAACAACTTTTTTACGTTTTCAAAGTAAATAGAACTGCCGACAGTAATCAAACCAGGTTATCCATACACATATATTAATCCTTATCCCATTAAATGATGTTTTATTATAGACTGTTTCAATACCAGCAAAATACTTTTTAAATGAAAAAAATTGGATTTTCCATTCAAAAGATATAACGAATTTTTAAGTGTCAATCTACAGAAAATAGTAGGTATACTGTTCAATCAATGAGCAGGCCGTAGTGTGGGACGCGGGGGTAAAGGTGATTTTCATGTGATTAAAAATTAAACCTATAGTCCGACCTATAGTAGACTTTTTTCTGTCACGATATCGCTATCTATGCGGGTGAAACCGCAGGGCATTGCTAGTATTTAAATATAAATAAAAGACGTAATGTGCAACGATGCAACTATAGGTAAAATCCTGGTAAAATATATTCGCCAGTTAATCACTTACTATGTATCTAAAAGGTACCTACGTAAAATTGAATTTCAGCTTTTATTTCTTCTAATAATTTAAATTATCAACAAAAAATAACATGCGTCATCTATTGTTATTTATTTGTACAAATAATATTATTTTTTTGTAACACGTCCTTTGCGTAGTTTTGAAAGACGAATTTTTTCTAGACATCTTTCTTATACGTACCTAAACGCTTATGAAAATTATAGATTTAAATGTAGACTATTGTTATAGTCGTATCATTTGGCACGGCTTCTATATTTTTCCTCCATTTTGAAAAATTTCCGCATGAAACCGGCATTTTATATTTGTCTAAAGAAACTTTCAATTTATTTATTACTCAAATAGACTTTCAGTCTAACAACTATAGGAAGTTTTAATAATTTATTTTTATAAATATTTAATCTTTCGCTCAATAGAACCTACATAGAGCGATGAAGACAATGGATAAGTCAGTTGCAAGGTCTACAAGAGTCTTTGTTAAAATGTCATATCCAATGTATGTAGTTTTTCTTAGGGGTGCGGAAACTCCGCAAAACCTTAACCAAGCCCAGTTTTCCATAATAGTCTCATAAGAGGAAAATTCATTGCAAGAAGACGCTATAATATTTTTCTTATAAAAATACGCACTTCTTTTAGTAAAAAATCCATGGATACTTTTTAATAAGTCGTTTAACTGTTTAGAAATTCAAATGTTTTTAATAAATTTGAAAAAAGAACGTAAGAATTTTACTTTAATTTTCTTCTAATCGAACATTACAGAGGCGTTCTGATATTTCCACAACGCAAAAAAATGCAGATAAAATATGCAGAATTGTGTGTACTTAATTTAATAATATTACTAACGTTAGCTGTTCAGTACTGGCCGGTGAATGGCGTCCGTCCCGCGTACCCAGCACCCCATTATGGTCACTCATGCAACACTATATAAGACACCGACTGTATAAATATCAAACAACCCTTAACACTGCAACTGTAACATTTTCTTTACACGAAAAACACATTTAATACGACGGGTATGTGAACGGTGCGTGTATAATTGCGTTTAAACGTACGCGAGCAGCGCACTCCGGACGACCGCCATGATGATTTGTGGGGGCATTTCGCGCGCGCGCCAAACGTAGCACGGTGTTGCTAGATACATTTTTTTTGCCATTTTCTCGGGAATCAAGGATTTGTTACCTTTACTAATGCAGGTAGAGCCCATTTTAAATCATAGAGAATATTAAATTGTAATTTTATTGCGTTGTTTTATAAGTGACAATAAAAGAAAATAAGCTATTGAAAGTAGTGTTTATAAGGAAAACAGCCGTGAGAACGTTTTTATTGATTTTCTAGCAGTAAGTAGCTTTCAATTTCATACGGTAATAAAATACAAAGTTATCATATTATCTAGATACATATTCATGTTATATTAGCAATTTTATTTAATGTTAAAATTTATATTTATACTATGGCAGCATTTTCACGCATGCGCACTACAACCACTGCAATACGACGTCAGATGATAGTTTTAGTCCAATTTGGATCTGTTTTTAGGTTTCCTTTGTCATACATAGCTTTTAAAGACTGAATAACTCAGACAAAACATACGATAGAACATATTTATCACACGTTTAGGAATATATACTTGAGTATTCTAATAGAAAAATTGTTCCTTTACTTTTTAGAGGAAGAAAAACTATTTATCAATCAAGTATCCCTTCCCCCTTCCCACTTCCCCCTCACTTATCTGATTTCCAGGAATTTCCAGACTGAAGAACAAAGTTTTGCGTAGACACGTAATTTCTATCAATTCAGTTGTTTGAAGAAAATCGACATGAATTGAAGAAAATTTTAATTAAAATGCGTAAATAATTCCAATAAGAAATAAGGCACGAAGATGATTTAACTAATGTTGTACTACAATACTTGTTATGATCATCAATAAAGTTAATTTTTAGAAAAAAAACAAAAACCGACTTCAAGACTATACGTACAAATTTAAACTGAAAAGTAGAAAATAATATTAAATAATAATAATGATATTAATTTTTTATTTTAATTACTTTAAACATTCAACGAAAAGGTTTCCTAAGTTATTTTTGAAGTCGGTGCCGCCCAAGAACAGTTTTATTGTTGCAAAGGCAGCAACAAATGGAATGTACGGCGGCGCGACGCGGATGCGCGTGAGGGCCACAGAGCAAGTATGGTGAGGGCAGACTGTAATAAGTATATAGTCTATGGGGCAGACGTCGTTGACGGTTGTGTCTCTATGCATAAAAATTTTGATGCGCTTCTTTGCAATTTATAAGTAAGCTTACGTGCGATTTTCTGTTCTCTAGTAAAAGTTAAGGTAATTAATATAATAAATAGTGTAATTAATTATTAGGTTATTTTTTTATTAAGGATATTTATGCTATTGCATAGCTTCTATCGCGGGCCTTGAGCGCGGGGACCGAATCCAGAAATTCCGTAACGAAAAAACCTCACGCTCCCCCCTCCGACGGGCGTGGAGGTGTGGCATGAAGGCATAGCATGCAATAGCTTTACCGCGGCAGTCCCCGAGTGCCACACGTCTTTTTTTTGTTTTGGTTGGCACCGACTTCAAAAATAACTTAGGAAACCTTTTCGTTGAATGTTTAAAGTAATTAAAATAAAAAATTAATATCATTATTATTATTTAATATTATTTTCTACTTTTCAGTTTAAATTTGTACGTATAGTCTTGAAGTCGGTTTTTGTTTTTTTTCTAAAAATTAACTTTATTTTTAATTTTTAAGTGGAAAGTTAGTGTATTTTGTTTGTATATAATATGGATAGGCCTACTAAACGCGCTTCTCAAATGAGAAAGCGTCGTTTGGAAGAAAGTAGGGACGAGAGGGAAGATCGTCTAAAGAAGAGTAGGGAAAGATTTGCAATAAAAATTGCAAATGAGAGTGATGAGCAGCGGGCGTATAGACTTTCGCATACTCAAACTTATCAAGGCTTAATGAAAGTCCAAAAAGTCATGCTCAACGACTCAGTTTGATTCACGAGCGTTTATCAAACGAAAGCGAAGAGCAACGTTCTCATCGCCTTGGTTTGATTCACGAGCGTTTGTCAAATGAATCTATCGAATCCAGATCGGCTCGATTAGATGCTATGCGACAAGCTAGTCGCAACCGCAGGAATGTTTTCGAACAATCTATATGATCAAACATACAAAAAGAAAACATACTGTCGAATCAAAAACCCTCCTTTTTTGATGTTGGTTAAAAATCGACTAGCATGAAGCTCCTAGTCGAGACGAATCAAATGAGCACAAACACGGCGGAATTGCTTTATTTTATTACAGAGTTCCCATGGCTATTTACCGTCTCCATCATCAGACCCTGAATACCACATAGGATCGGAGTACTTATTAATTAGACTCAAACACATTCAAATTCGATGGTATTACATAATTTTGTTACAGAGATCCCATACTCCTAAACCATTCATCATCAGCTTCATCATCAGCTCAGCAACATCAGATGGTGACCATTAGATGCAAAAATCTACATAGATTAAGATAATTTCTGATAAACAGTGTATATGCCTACAAAATTTGAGGGTTTGCCTCGATTTCCCCAGGATCCCATCATCAGATCCTGACCTGGTGACAATGGGACCACCTCTGACGTATGACCTACCAAATAAAAAAAGAATTATTCAAATCGGTTTATAATTGCCGGAGTAATCGCGTAACAAATATACAAAAAAAAAAAAATACTGTCGAATTGAGAACCTCCTCCTTTTTTTGAAGTCGGTTAACAAAATACGAATTTTCTGGGAAATTTAAAACCAAAATTTAAAACATTCGTATCTTTTTTAATAACTAAATAAGATAAAATTAAACAATCTGGATTAATAAATAATGCTTATATAAAATATAATTTAATCCAATTATTACTTAGTAAGCCCGAATATAATCGATAAAAGTGAATCCTAATGGAAAAATAGACCTAGGCCAGTATGTATGTTTTGAACCGACACGACATTCATAAACACTAAACAGCCTCCGCTTTCGAATAAACCAATTAATATTATAAATCTGAAGAAATTGTTTGTGCGAATGAGTAAATCTCTTGAAATATATAATTTTATTGGTGTAAGCAGTCGGTATAGTACGTCAAATCATTCGTTTATTAACCAACGTTGGTTCAGGTAGCAGGTACAAATAAAACAAGGCGCTAATTATTATTCATTTATTTTAAAAACATATGCAAACAATTAATCTTGTGATTAATTCTATTCATTTACATTCTCAAACCAACAGCTTCTTCTTCTTCTCCGTTTCCATTATCCCCATCTTCATTGTCTCCATCCTCATTATCTCCATCCTCATTATCACCATCTTCATCATCCTCATCCTCATTAGACTCATCCTCATCGGAATCACTTTCACTCGATTCACTTTCACTGGACTCGCTTTCACTGGATTCACTGGATTCACTGTCTTCTTCTTGTCCCGGGACCCAGTCAAAGTTAATTCCAGTCACTTCGTAGAACCAATCGTGGTAGTGTCCGGGACGAATGAAACCTAGAAGAGAAAATAAAAGTTATTAAAGCAAGATAAAGTATTAAAATAATGAGATAAAAATTAAGATGTGAAAGCATAATTAATTTAATTATGTTTATAAATGAATCAGTATTAAACCGACGATGATATTAACATTATATTATTTCGTAATTATTTCTAGTGCTGCCCTCTAGATATTGATAGCTCAATTTCAGTTTAATTGTGAAATAATCAAAGCAGCTTTAATAAGATTAAGATAAATATTTATTGTAATTTGTTTGTTATTTTTTAGTTGGTTAATTTTTCTTATTTTGTATTCTGTACATCTTTTCAACATCTGCCTAATTCAATTTAAATGTACCCTTTACAAAAGTTACAAATGATCAATTTCTCATTAATCTTTAAATTAATATAATTAATAAACCCTCACCAGCAGGGATGGGTGTGTGGCAACCGGAAGAAGACACGAAAGAGGATACACCAACTTGAGAGACGATGCCATCTTCGTCCACCACGGTGAGACCGCCGCCGCTGTCACCCTGGATAATATAAAAACATTTAGAAATTAAAGATTTTAACGGATTTTAAACGCGATTTATTCATGAATATCACTACATAGTATAAAACAAAGTCGCTTTCTCTGTCCCTATGTCCCTATGTATGCTTAAATCTTTAAAACTACGCAACGGATTTTGATACGGTTTTTTTTAATAGATAGAGTGATTCAAGAGTAAGGTTTTAGTATATAATTTATTATGTTTTAGACAAAGCGGGCGAAGCCGCGGGCGGAAAGCTAGTAATTAATAAATGTCGTAACCCAAAAAAATATATAATTATGTATTATATAATATGTACATTAAACTGCATTAATGTCGTTTGTTTTTTTAGGTTTCATTTATAATAAAATATATTAAATCGGCCTTTAGAAATGAAAAATTCATTTCTGTTCACATTTTTTTCATGTTTTCTCTATGATATTTTTTTTTCATTTTTCCAATCATTGGATATTTTTTATATTTTCTCTATTATCTTATATTCACCTGGCAAGTAGACTGACTGGTCACATTGTAAAACCCAGCGCAGATAGTAGACGCAACGATGGTGGAAGAGCCTCCAAACGCGGCGCGGCAGTCCTGGTTCGATACTCCGGTAAGGTACACCCAGTTCATGTTCTCGGGAGATACACCTGGTAATGATAATCTTTATAACTAAAAATGTATCGGCAAAAGAGTTGCTGAGCGTGAAACTCGAGATCTCGACCAATTCGGCATATTTTTTTAACGCATAAGGAAGGTTTTGATGATATTCTGCAATTGACGGGAGGAGACTGGATGAAGGCAGGTGACAACAGGAGGAAATGGGGACAGATGGAAGACGCCTACATCCGATAGGGGCCAGGACATTTATACGAATTGCATTATTAATATTTTCTGAAGTGTTCTATGTATCTTTTGTTGTAATTTGTATTTAAATGTCATGGAATATAAGGGTTAAATAAATAAATAATAGGAAAGTTTTTATGTAGAGAAAAATTGTAAAAGAGGCAATAGTAGCTGAGTAATGTTTGTAATAGTGGCAGTTTCTCTTGCACGATTAATTAACTGTAAAATAGACGAAACACGTGTTAAAGTAATATTAATAATGTTATAGTTTACCATTAGTCCAGTTTCTGCCCCAACCGGTGGCGAGTAAGGTGAGGCCATCGTAGTTCTTGTCCTTGTCGGCAGAAGATTGCAATCTGATTGGTTTGATCACATCTGAAATGATACTTAATTAGTAACCATGTAACTCAGAATCTTCGCATGCTTTAATTTTTAATCTTTTGGTCTACCACTTAATTATTTT
Organism: Colias behrii; assembly: GCA_029959065.1. NCBI lineage: Eukaryota > Metazoa > Arthropoda > Insecta > Lepidoptera > Pieridae > Colias > Colias behrii. Next base: position 1,349,758 of record JARWMC010000017.1, on the reverse strand, counting down.
CTACTAGCTGTGCTCCGCGGTTTCACCCGCATTGCTCCGCTCCTGTTGGTCTTAGCGTGATGATATATAGCCTATAGCCTTCCTCGATAAATGGGCTTTCTAACACCGAAAGAATTTTTCAAATTGGACCAGCAGTTCTTTAGATTAGCGCGTTCAAACAAACACTCCACTCTCGCCGGAACGTCTTACGTGCCACACGTCAAATGTGTTCTCCGTATTAAAAACTTCGACTAAACAATTGCAGAACTCAATAATTTTAATTAAAGTTGTGTTCACTGTTTTTTCCTAATAATCAAGTGATTTTGAATAAAAAAAAAAGCGGATATAGGTACTACGTTTTTGCACGTCGTAAGTGAATAATACTCGCGTTGAGTCTACAGTGTGACGTATTCGTACGTATCTTGAGAAGACAGTATATGTAAAATATCCAGATAAAACATGCAACGTTCGCCAGTGACCGGCCAATCGATGTTTTCTTCACAACCTAACCTAAGTGCAAACTCTGAAATGAATGAAATGAATATAATAAAAAATGTGAACATCAGAAAGCGAAGAAACCCAGATACCGATGCAGTATCAGATCTGAAAGATTCACTACTTCTCGCGTTTAAAGACATGCTTAACGTAGAGGTCACGGAGATGAAGCAACAAAATCTACAAATTTTAGCCTCCAATGCAGAAATTTTGCAATTACTTCAAACGAATTCTGCAGAAATCAAAATTGCGAACGAAAAAATTGAGAGCCTGGAGACTAAGTATGTCACTGCCTTAAAACGTATAGCGGAGCTTGAAGTGCAAGTAAATGAGACTCAGCAACACCGCCTCGAAAACACAGTTGAATTAAGAAACATACCCAAACGTACAAATGAAGATGTACATCAGATATGTGAAACTCTTTTTACAAAAATGAATATTCCGCTGAATGACACTTCTACTATCTACAGGAAGGGTAAACACAATAATTCTCCGATTGTTATTGAATTTTCTAATATAAAATATAAGGATAACCTCCTAAACGCTGTCAAAAAATTCTATAAAAATGATAAGAACAATAAACTGACCGCCGAACAAGTTGGTTTCAAAGGAAACACAGATTTGATTTATATTTCTGAGGCACTCACTCCAACAAACAAAAAAATTCTCGCATCAGCACGTGAATTAGTCAAATCAGGACAGTATAAATACTGCTGGGTTTCTCGGGGTAAAGTCCTCATTCGTAAAGAAGAGGGTGTGTCTGCCATACTATTAAAATCGATTGATCAAATAACTGAGCTGCATACATCCTGACTGGAAGATGGACAGTGCAAACCATTTAAATACATCGTAACTATATTTTTTATTTTTTTGCTAGAATTTAAGTTTACTTTTTGTTTTTTTCAAATCAAGGTCGCCATTAGCATAAAAGTGTACAGGAATAACACGAAACAATATACTATTAACTCATATTACGAGTACTTCCTTTTTATGTTTATAATCCTATATATGTTTATAATCCTATATACTATACTATTCTATTTATCTCATAATATATTGTTCAGTCTCAAAGAAGTCCATGGCGTTCAGGTGATATTTTTTCAATGTCCTTTAATTGATGGGGGAAGGAATCATATAAGACATAACTTCTTAGAATTATTCTTTATTATTTTAAATGATCAATGATATTGAGTTGGTCTCCACTGGCGTGGATCGTGAGATAAGCGCTGGTGATTCTTGTATGATCTCTGACCCTATTCTATTTCATAAATTTTGTCTTGATTTCAAGATTTCTTTAAAGGTAGTATCACAGAACATTCGAAGCATTTACAAAAATATGACTGATTTTGAAGTGTTCTTGTCGCGAAGTACTGAGAAATTTGATTTGATCGTATTAACAGAATGTTGGCTAAAAAACTCTGAGGCGGTACCATCCCTTGAAGGTTATAATTCATATAAAACATTGACATATGTTAACCAAAATAGTGGAATAGTCACATATGTTCGCAACGACATAAGTGAGATAACAGCTTTTGAACCTAATGTTGTTGATGCAGACGTCTTGGTGATAAAAATTGGCATAAACTATGCTTTTGTCTGTATATATCGTTCACCATCATTTAATTCAATCACAAACTTTCTTAATTCCATGGATGACTTGCTAACTACGTTAAAAAATATTCCTAATATATATATTATTGGTGACATCAACATTGACATATCTGAGAATACTACGGATAATAGATCTGATGAATATTTGGACTTACTCTCGATTCATGGTTTCCTACCTAGTCATTTACTACCCACACGAGGTCAATCGTGCTTGGATCATTGCTTTGTTAAATCTAAAATAAAAGTTCGGACTGCTATTTGTGTATCTTCCATTACTGATCATAATTCGCTTTTCATGGCAGTGGTAGCTTCTGAGCAATTTTCACTAATACGTACGAAACTTGCACAAAAAAAAATTAACTATGCGAAAGCGGTAAGACTATTATCCGAGGTAAACTGGTCAAGCTTACTGGAACTGTCTGATCCAGATACAGTCACTATCTTGTTGATAAAGATTGTCACAGAAGTTTTAGAAAAATGTACAAGAATATCATCAAATAGACAACAAATTAAGCAACCGTGGATCACGTCAGGTCTCTTACGTTGTATGAGGTTTCGTGATACTCTTCATCGACGACACAAAAAATATCCTCAGGACTTAAACTTAGCAATAACGTATAAACGCTACAGAAATTGCTGTAATAATTTGTTACATAAGTTAAAGAATGATTATGACCGGAATGAATTACAATTAAATAAATCCAACATCAAAAAGCAATGGAATATTATTAAAAGAGTCTGTGGTATATTGAATAACAACAGTAAAGATGTCCATAATGATCTTTATCGGATTGAAAGTACGCCACAGCAATCTGCCAATGCAGTCAACGACTTTTTTATCAATGTAGGCAGCGAACTTGCGGAGAATATTTTAAATGAAATTAAAATTAGTCAAGATACCTTAGCGCAAAATTACAAGTCCTCCTTATCATTATCTAACTCATTTTCATTATTGCATACTGATGATAATGAAATTAAAAAAATTGTGGCATCCCTAAAAAATTCATCATCATCATCATGGGATGGGATATCTGCTATATTTTTAAAAAAGACTATTAATATTTTATGTACACCAATCTGTCATATGTGCAATCTCTGTTTTTCTCGGGGGATATTTCCAAAATTATTAAAGGAATCAACCGTAATACCTATATACAAAACAGGTGATAAAGGTAGTATTACAAATTATCGCCCGATCTCACTACTGCCAACTTTTGCTAAAATACTAGAGAAACTTATAAATGTTCGGCTTAAAGGGTTTTTAGAGAAATATAACATTCTTTCGAATAACCAGTATGGCTTTAGAGCAAAAAAATCGACTACAGATGCCATTGAGGATGTTGTTACACATATAGCTCAGGCTCTAGATAACAAATCTAAATGCTTAGGCATCTTTTTGGACTTAAGTAAAGCTTTTGATACCGTCTCAATTCCACTCCTTTTGGTAAAGTTGGAGTGTATTGGAATTCGTGGTACTCCATTAGCACTCTTCAAAGACTATCTTTCTGGAAGGTATCAAAGCGTTATACTTGGAAATTATCATAGCAGTAAAGAACTGGTTAAATTCGGCGTTCCTCAGGGTTCTGTTCTTGGCCCCACTCTATTTTTAATATATATTGATTATCTTTGTAGGATTAAACTTTACAATACTAAAATAATAACCTTTGCTGATGATACGGTTTTGTTAGTGACAGGTAATAGTTGGGAAAATGTATACAATACAGCGGAAAAAAGCATGAACGAAATAACTAAACAACTTCAGATGAATTTACTCACACTTAATATCAAAAAAACAAAATATTTACAGTTTTCAATAAGTAATAGTAGTCTACCAAACAGTAATTTTAATTTAAAAGTACATACGTGCAGTAACTACAATAAAAATTGCGAATGTTCTATTCTCTCTTCAACCAATCAAATAAAATACCTTGGATTATTGATAGACAAAAATCTTAATTGGAAGCCACATATTGAACAACTAAAAAATCGTATCCGTTAATTAATTCCGCTCTTTAAAAAAATAAGGCTCCTTAAGGACAAAAAAACTAGTAGGCTTGTATATATATCTCTATGCCAGTCTTTATTGTGCTACGGTATTACTGCTTGGGGTGACGCAAAAAAAACTTCGCTAATTAAATTAGAAAGAACACAACGGTGTATTCTTAAGGTACTCAATTTTAAGCCTATGCGCTATCCAACACGTCAACTTTACTCAGAATGCTCATTACTTACCGTGCGCCAACTATACATTAAAAATATTATACTCAGACAACACAGACAACCAAGCAATAATCTAGACAAAAGAAAACCTAGTCCTTACCATGTACCGTTCTGTAAAACCAATTTTGCACAGGGATTTGCATATTATTTGGCACCCTTACTATATAATAAATTAAATAATAGCTTAAACATAAGAGACAAGACTAGATTTGTGTGTGGAAAAATGTTGGAAGAATATCTACGCAATTTTGACTATGTTGAGACTGAAAACTTTATTTTGGGTAATATTATTTAAATATTAAATTATTTATATTATAAATATGACTATTGTATGTTATATATAAATACCTATCCTTATCTATTTGAATAATATTTAATAATTGGATACATATATACTATATATTTACATATAATATATATTATTACTTCATCTTATTCACAATACATATTTAACTTGATTAATTTATTCACTTATTATTACTAGACCTTTATTTAAATAGGAATTTCGGATATTTTTGGTACATTTAAAATATCATACTTATAAAGTTAGTTTTTAATATTGTGGTGCGTTTAATCTTTTTTTACTGCATATACTGTTCATTATAACGACTTGCTTTGAAAAAACTATCAGCCTAACAAGTGCAATTATGTGCTTTATTTGTGAGGCGGGAGCGTATATTCTGCCGTAACACAGTCTTAGACTAGCACGGAGTGTATAACTGCTATCGTCTACAGTAACGTACTAATAATTATTCTACCCACATTTATGTACACATTTTGTTTCAATCTGGTTAGTGCATGATTTGCAATAAGTTATCGTATGAAATGTTATAAGTCTTATTAAACATGTATTAGTAAAATATTTAATTTGGAGACAAAACAATTTAAATATAGGTACGTAAAGCATACTGAGATAAGTTTGTTTTCAATTCGTATTGTCGTGTAGTAAGTAATCGCCGTGAATTTTTTTTTTTTTTTTTTTTTTAGCTAGTTTTCTTGTAATAAATATGTTAAAGATTACAAAATCAAAATCCACGAAAGAACACTTGTAATGTACGTTTTATTCATGTTATTAATAAAATATTTGGCCTGTAACTACTATAAAATGTAACAATGTTTTAATATGTAATATAATTGAAGGTCATCAAATGTTATCTCAGTGAGAAGTGTTAGAAGTCATCGTAATTACATCTTTTCTTATATTCCGATAATTGTAATAAAAAATAAACTGTTTTAATGTAATCTCCAAAAAAGAAATTCATCCTGTATAAATCATTAAAAAAGATGTTTTATAATATATGTATACTATGTATAAGGCATTAAGAAAGACAAATTGCATTGTTATTTTGTAAGATTTTTATTGTATGTGTACAAAAAAGTTTTTAATAAAGTTTAATAAAAGAAAAAAAAAAAAAAAAAAAAAAAAAAACAAACTCTTCATCTTTATAATATTAGTATATAGATTATGATGGAAGAGCAAAAGAAATGCTAAGATCGTGACTCGTGGATCGATTAGCGGAAGTTACGAATACCGCAATTTTTTTTTAAATTTGCAAATATCGATTGAAGTAATTTTAGTATGTAAAAAGCATAAAGGCCATTCCTGTTTGCGATAATAATACATACCACTGTATTCAACAGGTCTTGGGAACTTAATAACACCAATATCATTTTGCTGCACAAACGGCAACTCCTCGATGTACAACGGATGGTTATAGTACTCCGTGGTTTCGAAGATCAGAGCTGGTCTTGTGGTTTGGGTCACACCAACGCGGACTACGATGGTAATGCGCCTGGTGGACAAATTTGGTATTATATTTCATGAATTTCATAGTGTCTGGTTCGTGAGGAGAATTAATTGAACATCTAATATTTTGTAAATAATTATGATTAGTACAGCTAAGGATGTAGTTGAATTTATGTTTTTCACTATCTTTTATTAGTTACTAGCGGTCCGCCCCGGCTTCGCTCGTGGTACATAGCTTCCCTCAATAAATGTGCTATCTAACACTGAAATAATTTTTCAAATCGGACCAGTAGTTCCTGAGATTTGTGTGTTCAAACAAACAAACTATTCAGCTTTATAAAATTATAAGTAAGTATAGATTTATATCATCCCTGATGAGTTTAAAGTTTAATCCAACACGATACTATAGAGAAGACGACGTACCATCTTACTTTTTTTTAATTATAAGTCATCATTTAGGGTATCTAGTGGTTATTTATTTTTTAAAGGCTCAATGTTAAGCTACCCCTGTTTTCTCTCCAGTTATATGTAGGGATATTATAAACCCCGCTCAATAATGCTAATATTATTCTATGGGTACACCAAAACTGCATTACGATATTATCCTCAAATCTGTTATGGATATGTTAATATAGTCAATAATAACATTACTAAAAATTAGATAGAGCATAAGAGCTGTATGTATATTTTGTAGTTCCTTTCTATATAAATCGGTTCAGAAAAGCTTCTTGATGACGCTTTCTTTCTTCTTTAAAAGCATCCATTAATAACGGAATAACCATAACCTTGCATTCCTGTAGCATACAACAATAAAATATTATTTATTTTTATTTTGATAGATATAGCAAAACTTTTGGTCTACTGCATTTATACTTACTTCTTATAAACAAACGTGGTAAAACCGTTGCCATTATCATATAAAAAAAGAGTGTGTGTGCCGAGCACACGTGTCAGAAGTGAAACTACTTTGACAAGATTTACCTTGAAATTTTACTCTGTACGCGCTTATAGAAGTTTCACTTCAAAACAACTAAGAAGGCAGATCCTATAGCCTATAAAAACCAACTCACATAGCGGTACAATGAGCGGCAGTGAGTGCCCACTCATTATGAATAAGGGTAGCTCCACACGCGAACACTGCAGCCTCGTTGTTCACCATACGGAGAGAGAGCTGGTAGGGGAACTGGCCTTCTTCCGCCTCCCAGCCGGAGACGATCCTGCCTGTGTTCGCTGGGGGGGGGGGGAGATTTTTAGGTTAGACTGTTGTATACAACTTTAATAAATAGTGCTAAACATAAAGTACATTATATATACGGGATCTTCAAAATGGCACGTTACTGGCATACTATCGTAGAGTTATAAAGATGATCCTGCCTCAATGTAAAGCTATCTCTGTTTAAGACGAAATTTTTAGGTCAGCAATGTGCCAAGACTAGGGTCTAGGATTAGCAACTTTTAATAAATAATGTTAAGAGTTAATTATTATTAAGTAAAAGTAGGCAAAAGAATAATATACTTGTAAAAAAATTTAGAAATTACTTGGCGCCAAAAAAACAAGATACTAAATCTCAGAACACTTCTACTGGTACGGGAGCTATTAACGTTTTAAAAAAAGTCATTTTAGTATAGTTGGGTTTTTAATATACTGTTTCTCTTGCTATTTCGGTTAGAGTCCGGGCTGTCTGGCTGGCGGTAGTGGTTGCGTTTATTAGTGCGCACAGGAAATATCCATAATTTAAAGTCATTTATTAACGCGTAATTTTTAATCTTTTGCCTTTAGATAGATCCATCAGACATAATTTTTTATTGCAAGACGTTTTTTTCGTTGTTAAATAGGTGCCATACGCAATTTTTTATTTCAAAATAATTAAAATGTCATCGAAATAAGTGAAATTACATCAACATGAGTCCGCTTAAAAGGTAAGTAATAACTTTATTACTTATATTATATTATCCTTTTTTAATACTTATATTGAATAATTAGTAAACTAATATTTTTAATAGATGGTTTCATATTTATTACACTTTTGGGTATTAATATGAATTTGATGATATTTGGTTTTTATCAAGTTTACATTAACGTCCTATTTGAGGTTCGTTGGGAAAAGGAGGCACCATGGTAGATTGTTGCTAAAAAATTGTAAATAGTAAAATGAATATTATACATAGTATATCCTTCACGGGGACTCATTTTGATGGAATTTCACTTATATCGATGACATTTTAATGATTTTGAAATAAAAAATTGCGTCTGGCACCTATTTAACAACGAAAAAAACGTCTTGCAATAAAAAATTTATGTCTGATGGATCTATCTAAAGGCAAAAGATTAAAAATTACGCGTTAATAAATGACTTTAAATTACGGATATTTTCCTGTGCAGATAAGATGCGCACTAATAAACGCAACCACTGCGGCCAGCCAGACAGCCTGGACTCTAACCGAAATAGGAAGAGAAACAGTATATCAAAGAACCAACTATACTAAAATTCTCTCTTGTCAACGTTGGTAGCTCCTATACGATACTTTGAAGATACAATACTATTTTTGATAAGAGGCCTTACGTAAAAAAACCTTTTTATTTTATTTCATCATTATAACAATAATAATTCACCCTATACAATATACATAATATTAGGTATGTATCTAGGGCCTAGGGGTAAATATTCGTTATCGCGGGGCAAAACCACAAAACCCATTCCCATGTCCACGATAAGATAATGTTATCAAACAAAAATGCGTGTTTCCTAGATAAATTAAATTGTAATCAAAATTAATTAGTTATTATAACATATTGATAATTTATCGATAATAAGATAATGCGTTAGTACCTACAAATCTTTTCATCGAATTAATGAATTAGATTATGATTAGCTTCTCGTTAATTTCAAGGCCATCAATATATTTTACTAAACATCTCTATCCTTGAGCAAACCAATTCATACTATACTATAGGAACCATTTTATATTTAAATACTAGCTTCCGCCCGCGGCTTCGCGGCTCAGGGTCTAAAGATTGTCAGTGCCAAATTTCATCAAAATCGGTTGAGAGGTTTAAGTGGGAAAGCGTAACAGATATAAAGACAGACAGAGTTACTTTCGCATTTATAATATTAGTAGGGACTAGTAGGGAAGTAGGGATTTAATTTCATCTAAAAGAGGTTAACAGTCGTTCATGAATGAGACGAAGAAATTGGATGTTGCTCATTTTTACTTCCACTAAATATCAATCACGTAAAATGTAATTGATCTTCTAGGTGTAGAAGTTGTAGCACTAGCAGGTAGTATTAGTAGAAAGTAGTAGAATCCATAAATACTACATTACGATTAATTTAACATACTCACAATCAGTTTTCAATCACATCAATAATTTTCCTTACGGGCAAATAAATGAACAATCTTTGAGCACTACCGGATAGAGATCTTCTACTTCATTGTGTCTTTTATTTTAATGACAAACTTATTTCTATCTATCCTAATTAATATAGGTCTTAATTTCTACTAAACAACCGCCTTTTATTGAGAAATTGATGTTATAATGGTTCGTTATTGTAGATCATTTTCAATACTGTTAACACTTCAATTGCGTGATTCAGTTAATAAGTTTCAAAAATTTAATTTAATCCAAAAAACAAAACATGTTAGTTATATAGGTATAAGATATGACATATTGTACCTAAGTATTTTTTTGTTTTTGTAATAGTTAACTATAATATATTTATTAGTCCATGCTATAATAGTCTAAATAAACTGTCATCAATTGCTTACCACGAACATCTTCAGGATAAGCCAGTCGGGAGTCGGCAAAAGCCTGAAAAAAATATCGCAATGTAAATTTTTAAGAGAAAACTTGTAACAGTTTCATTAATCGCCTAATTAAATAAATCCCGAGATGCATAAAAATACGTTTGATCCATTATTTAATCGTCATTGTTTCTCTATCTGACAATAAAAATTCCATCAAAATCAGTCCAATTCAGAGCTTGGCCAGGACAAACAGACAACCATGATTTTTATAGCAAGATAAATACTAACAGACAACCATGATTTTGAAGATATTAAATAATATTAAGTTATGATTCTAGAATTAAAAAAAAAAAAAACATGAAACATCTTACCGAAACCCCACACAAAACCAAAAAAATAGCAACGGTCTTGTACATCCTTGGACCTACTACACCAATCTACGTAAAAACTGTTTTTTTCTGTTTAAATCTATCAAGAATTAAATGATAAAAATAAAGGATTAATTGATAATTATGTTAATCAATTTAATCCGTACCCAATGTATTCATTAATTATTTTTTCCTTTTATTAATTATGGCATGAGTTGCTATTTCCGATTTTGTGAATTATATTAATTACTAGCTTACCGCCCGCGGCTTCGCCCGCTTTGTCTTAAACCTAATAAATTATCTATATACTAAAACCTTCCTCTTGAATCACTCTATCTATTTAAAAAAAACGCATCAAAATCCGTTGCGTAGGTTTAAAGATTTAAGCATACAAAGGGACATAGGGACAGAGAAATCGACTTTGTTTTTTAATATGTAGTGATTATACCTAGTTACTATTTAAATATTTTTTTTGTCGCTGTAAATCTGCTCTGAAGTAAAAACCTGTACTAATTTTACTGTAATGCTGAGCAGCAATACTTTTAGCACGTAGGTTCTTAGTTAAATACCTAGCTTTTAAGTACATGAATTGTTAATTTGTAATATTTGTTGCCTACATATTGAGAGTTATATTATTTTAGAATAATTAGTAATAATGCCTATATTATGCTTGGACAATATACGCAAGTAAATGTAATCCCGAGCTAATCTTAAGTTATTTTCTTGAAATTAGACAAGTGTAATAGTAGGTATGGTATAAAAAAAATATCGTACGCTACTGGTAAATAGATGACTTTTCGATGATAATATAATATTAAGTACCTACCTCTTGTATAAAATATTTCACAAATGCCATTGTATTTGTGAAATATTTTTATATTGTGCCTCAGCTCTGCTCAAAAATCCTAATAAAGCAGTTATCAAAATCGATTGAGTAGTTTTGAATTAATGTTATTAATACAAACATACAGCGATAGTGCAATATTCTATGTAGATCTTGTAAATAACATGTGTTTGTGTTCCAATTACCAGGGAAATTTATACTTTTTTCTTGTTATTATGATACTTACTAAAAAAAATGATTTTTAAATGGAGAATAGAAAAGTTTCTGTGTTTATAACAAATATCTATTTATATTATATTATTTGTTATCTGTGAAGTTCAGTCATTTTTGACAGACATGATTGATCTGTAGTTTATTTGTTTTCCGCTCAGAGCAAATAAATGTCAACGGTGAAAAAAGACGTGGTGTAAAGAAAATACGGAGTAAAATTATATTTATTCGCAGTAAGGTTTAATTTTCCTTTTAAAAATACATAATGGCTTCTTGGCCAGAAGTAACCACTGCTAAATCTGAGAATAGGCACGAAATCAAGTTGTCGGGCGCCGCTATCTCCAAACGTATTTCTGAAGATGGTTTAGACAAAAGTTTGTTCCAATTAACTAATATAAACCTGTTAAATATAAGCGATACGTGTCTCACTATTATTCCTGATGATATCAAGCATTTGGTTAATTTACAATCCCTTCTTTTATTCGGAAATAAAATATCTGAATTCAACGAACACATAACCTCTCTGCCGAAGTTGAAAGTGTTGGATTTGTCCCGAAATCAGCTGACTCGTATACCTGAAAGCTTGAATAAGATGAAAGAACTAACAAACATCAATTTGAGTTCAAATCAAATCGCCGAAATGCCAAAAATCGGTGATATGTTGAATCTTATAACATTGGATCTTTCGAATAATAAACTGACGAGTTTCCCGGATATGGAAGAAGCTAATTTCCCGCATTTAACAGATATCAAGATTAAGTGTAACTTAATTGAAACATTACCAGGATATGTTGCAAAAAGCTTGCAGTCTCTCAAAAACTTTGATATTGGCGACAATCAGTTGAAGACAGTTCCAGGAGAGCTAGCATCTATGGCTAAATTAAAAGGTAAGATAAACTATATACACGCAGTACATTTTAACAACATAATTGGATTTTTATTCATTTATACCTTTTATAATCCTATTTGAATCTTGTGTAAGATATCTTTTAATATATTAGTAGTAGTAGATATTATGCATTGCGTATTTTTGTATTAAACTTGAATATTCATAACATGGCCCCATTGCAGAACTAAACCTCAAAGGCAACAAGCTATCAGACAAACGTCTAATGAAGTTAGTCGACCAATGCCGCACCAAACAAGTTATCGATTACATCAGAGAGCACTGCCCCAAATCAGACAGCGCACCACCCGCGGGCAAGGCAAAGGGCAAAAAAGGCAAGAAACAAGAAGAACAAGTGCCAGATGAAAATATCAACGAACTATGTCACTCCTTGAAAATCTTACATGTCGAAGATGACACGATTAAAGTGAAAATTGAAGAAAATGAAGTATGGAACATCAGGCCGTTTATATTGTGCTGCGTTATTAGTGATTTGAAGTTTGACGAGGTGAAATTCAAGAAGTTTATTCAGATGCAAACTAAGTTGCATGACACAGTCTGTGATAAGCGCAACATTGCTACCATTGCTACACATGATATGGCGAAGATACCACCAGGTTTGTTATCATATTTGTGTTTAAATAAAATCTTTTGCTAAATTTTTCCTTAAGATTCATGTTTTCTTCTCTAGCTTCGCGCAGCCGGCATATAACAATTCGCTAATGTGAGCATTTTGTCTATAAAAACATAATCTTAAACGCTATATAACTGACGTGCGGGTGGCAAAGTTGGGCGGGTTGCTTGTTAGGGGTGTACACAAACAGTTTGAGAATTCGTCTATTTGAAAAAAAATTGCATCTGGAATTTTATAAGTATTTTTTACATACTCAGCATATGCAAAACTATAACCTCCATTGAGATTAGAATACCGACGGTGGAACACCCTGTATAGAATTTTGTTTCTTGAATTTGTGTTAAATAACACTCATTTGTGTATAAGTAGATTGTAGCTTATTTTTCCAATAATATGATAATAATGATTGTTCCAATATATACTAAAACTAGCTTTCCGCCCGCAGCTTCGCCCGCAATTTTAAAGAAAAACCCCCATAGTTCCCGTTCCCGTGGGATTTCCGGGATAAAACCTATCCTATGTCTTAATCCAAGTTACCCTCTATATGTGTGCATAATTTCATTGTAATCGGTTCAGTAGTATTTGCGTGAAAGAGTAACAAACATACACACACACACACACATCCTCACAAACTTGCGCATTTATAATATTAGTAGGATTTTGTACCTATTTTAAATATTTTTTGATATCTGAAATATTGTTACTGTAACAAGTTACTTTGGTTAATCATTATAATACTAGTGAACAAAGTGATAGTAGCTATTATTTTCTATGTGTTATAGATAGAGAGATAAATGGACATTCACTAAATCTACATATATATATAAAAATGAAACCCGTTTCGCGTTGTCACGGCATCACGTGTGAACGGCTGAACCGATTTCGATAATTCTTTTTTTATTATATTCTTTGAAGTACGAGGATGGTTCTACTTCTTATGTAGAGAATACGTAAATATGTACCACGGGCGAAGCCGGGGCGGACCGCTAGTATTCAATATTTCATGAAACGGCGGGACTAATTTAAAAAAACTCATCTAATTTTTTTCACAATTTATAGACATATATTTTATAACTTAATATGCATTATTTTATTAATTTTAGTTCTTTTACAATAACCACAGACAAATTGACAGGCTTACATGTATAAAAAATTTATATATTTATAAAATAAAACTTCACACTAAATATATCTCCATTCTCCAGGTGATATTATATACACAGCAAAGCCTCCAAAGCAATTGAAACTAACACCGCTGTCAAGGGCAAAGGCCTTCACCGGTGAACAGCTGTTCCAGCAGCTCACGGCTGAGGCAGAATCATTGCGGAAGGAAAAGAAACGGAATGTGTACTCGGGGATACATAAGTAAGTAATATTTTTAGTATGTACATATTTTTGAAGTATATTTAATATTTTGTTTATATATTAATATGCGTGTATATGTCTATATTTATATTATTTGCAATGTATTGTTATATGTAATTGTAATTATAATCATTTATTTTGCGCTATCATACGACCTTCATACATTTCCTTTACTACCAGGTTGCCTGGTAGAGATTGCTGTTCAGCAATAAGGCCGCCTTTTGTACAAATGATGCCTTTTTGTGATATTGTCCTTTTTTTCTGCTTTGTTCATTCATGTTTGTACAATGAAGTATAATAAATAAGTAAGTCTAATAATAAATAATTTCTGTGATGTTAAATTAGCTTGAGAAGAAAATGTAACAGATTATTTACCTTTTTAACTGAATTATTATCATAAAAATTAATCGGCAAATGTTTTGCTAAGCCTAGAACTCGAGAACAGGTCTACCAATTTGATAATTTATTTTTTTCGTTTTTATCAAGGCACAAAGACAGTTCTTCTACAGCGAAAATATGAAAAAGGGGCAGTAGGGCATTTAATTTCTGTTTGGGCAGCAAGTATATAATATAAAATATTTTATATTTCATAGCTTGTGAAATATCCATTCAATAATTTCTCATTTTTTGTTTAACTATCATATCTATTATTTATTATCATATCTTTTTGTCTTCCTATTTCAGATATCTATATTTACTGGAAGGCAAACCAAAATACCCATGTCTACAAGACTCCCAAGGAAGGGTCATCAGCTTTCCACCAATCACCAATTCTGATGATACAAAGGTATGTGTTTAATTTCTTTTCATTTTGTCTGACCAAATAATAATTTTTTGTTTGTTTGAACGCGCTAATCTTAGAAACTACTGGTCAGATTTGAAAAATTCGGTGTTAGATAGCCCATTTATCGAGGAAGGCTATAGGCTATATCATCATGTTAAGACCAACAGGAGCGGAGCACAGCTAGTAATTAATAAAATCACAGCCTCACTAGGGAATTTAAATTAAAAGTCATACTTTCCTAGATAAATAAACAACCATTGGCAATTAAACATGTGTTTTTTTGTATTTTGAAAGTCTATTTGAATATATTATAGTCTATGAAAAGCAAATAGGAATGTTACAAGTAACAATTTATTTAAAAAAACTCGAAGAATTAATCTTAAGAAATTAAAAATTATAAACATCTATAAAACAGATTATCCATTTTAACATATCTTCCAATTGCAGATGTCCCACGAGAGTAAAACAATGCTCGTGGAAGTGACGTCCCACTCCTCTCTCGGTTCCTGCAAGACTGTGATGGACAAGCTGCTGCACGAGTGCCTGCTGCTCGGTGTGGCTGATGAGGAAGAGGGTCCATATCATACATTGACTGTTCAACAGGTGAGGTGTATACGCCCAGCCGTACACGGACTGCTCGAGCAGTTAACGGCTGAGCGGCGTACACGGACTGCTCGAGCAGTTAACGGCTGAGCGACGTACACGGACTGCTCGAGCAGTTAACGGCTGAGCGACGAACACGGACTGCTCGAGCAGTTAACGGCTGAGCGACGTACACGGACTGCTCGAGCAGTTAACGCCTGAGCGACGTACACGGACTGCTCGAGCAGTTAACGGCTGAGCGACGTACACGGACTGCTCGAGCAGTTAACGCCTGAGCGACGTACACGGACTGCTCGAGCAGTTAACGGCTGAGCGACGTACACGGACTGCTCGAGCGGTTAACGGCTGAGCGACGTACACGGACTGCTCGAGCGGTTAACGGCTGAGCGACGTACACGGACTGCTCGAGCGGTTAACGGCTGAGCGACGTACACGGACTGCTCGAGCGGTCGGTCGTTGACTGCTCGAGCTGTCACTACAAACCGCACAGTTGACACCTTGAAGCGGTCGCGACGGCTCGAGCAGTCCGTGTCCGTGTGAATGAATGTCTATAGTTCACCGCGCGGTCGCGGCTTCAAGCCGTCGGTCTCAACTACTTGAAGCGATCCGTGTACGGGCGCCCTACAGGATGATGTTTTTGGTTGGATAACTTTTATTAACTAGATGTTAGCCTATGTGCCTCATTTGATTTATCTAGTTTGTTTGAGTAATTTATCCTTATTCGCTAACATAATAATTGAGTATTTGAATAATAAAAAAATATTGATTTTTTTATGTATTTTAAAACTTTATTATTAATAATATTGATATTTAATGCAAAAAACTCCAAAAAAAATATTTTTCAATTAATTATAAGCAATTAAAAATTGATGAAATTTAAATTAAAATCACGTGACTATAAACGCGCCATGACTGGTCACCATAGAATATGTGACGTCAAAATGTTATAGTTGTAGAGATAAACTACGATAACATGGCGCGCCCCTCCAAAATTCAAAACGTTTGAAAGTATTTGTGAAAGTATTTACAATGCACCACCAAGATTCACAACACATGTGTGCGTAATGAGACGGCCGTCAAACAAAAACAAATCCACGGATTTGTTGCTCGACTAGTCACGCTCTAATCGCTCATTATTATTAGTAATGGCGCTGCACTGACGTATTCTATGAAAACGACACGTGCGTTGTCTTGGGCGCTCGGCAACTTATGATTAGTTGACCAACAAATCTGGTAATAAGTGAGATATTACGAGTACTGATTGCAAAAGAACTATGAATTAATTTTATTGTGTTCAAATACTGAAATGTAATTTTATTATTTACTCTATATCTTGCATGTTTAATGTTTTCAATAAAATGAAACCTTTATTATGTATTTATAACACATTTATTTTTAGTGACTAGTTAAGACATCAAAATCATTTACAAAAATACGTAATCATCATATTATAAGAAAGTTTATAATATTATGTTACGAGCCAAGTGATAACAAAGGCATTATTCATACTGCCTGGGCATTAATAATAATATCCTCATTAATCACTTGGCCCACAACACTAATAATGAACTAAATTGATATGTTTTTGTATTATTTCAATAGCTGTGTAACTCTTGTATTTTTTATTTTTGCCTAACGGATCTTAGTCGTCCATTAATCTACATAATAATTCAATAAAGGATATTTTATTTATTATTTATTTATTTATTTAATAAAACATAAATCAAACAAACTTAAATCTTATTGATCTCTATTGGCACTGGAACTAAAATTTTCTTCATCACTGTCATAGAAGCTTGATGTGTCATTTTCAGAATCGGATTCTCCTACGTGAATAATAAATTCTTGCTCGTCGTCGTAGTTTTTCCAGTATTTGGATTCAGTCTCCTCCACATGTCTGCAAGTGTTGGTCCACATCGTGCAATCGATCATTTCTAGACGTTCATGAAGTAATTTCATGATGGATGTGTAGTTTTGGTCTACATTTTTGTTTGCGACATAGTTTTTTAACACTCCCCAAATTTTCTCAATCGGGTTTAATTCGGGATGATATGGAGGAAGTCTTAAAATATCTAATCTAATAATATTACTAACTTGTTTTGCAATCAGTACTTTCGTATTACTGAGCGACGTAGAATTAATAACTTGACTGTCTCAGACCGCTGCCGGCCTGCTACTAAAGTACTAAAGACGAATACGTACAACTACATACAAACTCCTTCGTAAGGATGTCACTACACACATTGAAACAGTAATTTGGAGGGGCGCGCCATGTTATCGTAGTTTATCTCTATACGTTTTTCTATCAACTGCAATGAGTGAAAACTAACATTATGACGTCACACGCGTTCGGGTGACGCTTCGGGAGTTGTCGGTGTGTCTTCGGTACTGGATTCAAAGACTAATTTTTATTTTGAAATAACTTTTGAATTATTGCAAAAAAAAATTAAAAAAAATAATTTTGTTATAAAACTAATATATAATCTTTCCATTTAGCACAAAAAAAATTTTTATTCAAATACCCAATTGATGCAGTAAATTTTCAGAGTTAATTTTAATAGATTTTTGTTGGGTTGATTTCTGCGAATTGGCAAGCGAATTTTCGGAAATCATTGAATGCAGTTTTCTTTCTTTTCAAAAAATTCCTAGTCCGGGATACATCGCCCATTTTTGCAAGTGATTACTATCAAGCTAATTTTTCGTGAGTAGCTTTATTTTGATGAGATGCCCAATAATTTCATGTACGAAACTCTCGATTGTGGTAGCTACCAGAGGAAACAAGGATAAAATATTTTGATTTGATGGTTCTCAAATATTAATTACTAACTGAATGTTTTTTTTTTGTTCAATCTCAAGATAATTATCTAAATTATTCGAAAAAATATTTGTCCTACAAAATCTATGGTTTAATCAAAGAGTCCCCCTTTCCAATGTGTATCGATAACGAAGTCATCATAAATGATTACTAACAAGCTGATTTTTTTATTTTCACTTATTTAATACTTATATAATTCAACAGACATATTGTCCTACAAATTGCGTAATAAATATTTGAGAACCGTCAAATCAAAAATTTTTATCCTTGTTACCTCTGTAAGCTACCACAATCGAGAGTTTCGTACATGAAATTATTGGGCATCTCATCAAAATAAAGCTACTCACGAAAAATTAGCTTGATAGTAATCACTTGCAAAAATGGGCGATGTATCCCGGACTATCCACCCTGTTTAAAAATCTATTGGTGTTCACACTCGAGAACGGTTGTACCGATTTTCTTTTGGAATGTTTATCGTTGTTCTGCGAAGGTTTAAACTTTAAAAAGAGCGTGTGTGACGAGCACACGTGTCAGAAGTGAAACTTCTTTGGCAAGATTCAAAGATGCCAAAATCGTAGCCTTACTCCATGACGTGACGGTATTGCCATGACGCGACCTTGAAATTTTACTATCAACGCGCCTAAAGAAGTTTCACTTCATTAATTAAGTGATCTAATATCTTGCTAACAATAGTTTTAATTTACTTTTCCAGGTAAAAGTGGTCGACATGGAGGGTAACTTAAAGAGCGTGTATCCATCAAGAACAGACTGCGTGTTCGAAGGAGCTCCGGTCAAAGTGTACAGATTGCCAAAGAAATAAAAAGTAAAAAATTCACAGATAAAAAATGAAAAATATCATATTCATAGACAAAAATACATTCAATGTTCATAGTATACAAAATGTGTGGAACAAAATTCCTTTCGCTATATTTTTTTTAAGATTTAACTTTTTTTGTAACATAACATTTATATTGTTTACTAGCGGTCCGCCCCAGCTTCGCCTGTGGTACATATTTACGTTTTCTCTCCATAAGAACCATCCTTGTTCTTCAAGGAATATAATAAAAAAAGAATTATCGAAATCGGTTCACACGTGATGCCGTGACAACGCGAAACGGGTTTCATTTTTATATATATGATAGATTACCTCAGTTATTTATTCGTTTAGGTTTCAAGTTTAACATATAAAATTATAAAATATTTTTGATGTATTTTCTTTTGGTTCATAATTATTAAATACGTGTTAACCGGTTTTAAATTTAAACGGTATGACATTTTTTTTGTGTCTCTTATGTCATTGACGAATTTTGTTCCAACATCTTCTTCTTAATAAAATTAAGGCTATTTACACATTATGTAGTTTTATGTGGCTGTCAGTACCTATTTATACTAATTGCATAATAATAAAATGAAAAAAAAACTTTTATTCAATTTAAAGTTATCTTAAATGTTATTCCACATAATCTAGTATCCACGTTGATACATTGAAATAGATACTTAAAATCTTAATTAGATTAACTGACACTTGAAAAATAACAAAAAAAAAATGTGAAAAAAAGATATAGTCATAGAAACTAATGTGTAATCACCCTTACGAGTTCATCTCACTATAACACTATTAAAATGTAAAGGATAGAGGGTACTATTGCATTTGAAATTGTATGAAAAAAATTCACTGCTTGTATTTTTAATCAAAACATGTGCTATATAATTTAGTTCATAAATATCTGCCTAAAATAATCTAAGAAAGAAAAATTGTCTTTTTTATTAGCGTTACAATTTAACTTGTTTTTAAGTGAATAATCTTTCGTATAAAATACGATTAAAATGATTAAATTATATTTTTAAGGAAAATAATTTCGTGTTTGTGCACTAGTCGGTTGACCCGACTTTCACTGTGTTTTTGCTTTTCTTTTTTTATTATATAATGAGATTGCTTTCTTAAGTTTGTTCAAGTTTGAGTGGTTGTTGTTTTTAAAAATAAAACAAATATCTTTTTTATTGTTGTAGTTATATAATTCTACACTTATATTGTATTGTATCAACGAAAAAGACGAAAAAAAAAATGTTTATTTATTTAAAAAAATATATTTCATCTTGGCTGTACGTAGTTATCTTTTTTGACGTCATGCTGTTTAATTGTGTTTTTTTAATTCTAGAATCGGTAAAAAATTGGTCAAGCGTGAGTCGGAATCCCGACAGGGTTTCGTACAAATAATCTAAAGAGCAAATTGCAGAAAAAATCAGTTCAGAAACCCATTTATTTTAAACTTTATTCGGATATATGATAAAAAATATATTTTTTCAGTTATTTTTTTGTCTCTTTCGTTATACGTTCTACAATGCATGTGACAGTGACCAATGTAATAATTATATGATAGTAAAACGATGCTGGTATAAAAAGTATTTTTATAAGAACAAGGAGTGTGGAAAAGGGTATTTTTGTAAATGGTAGGTTTATAACTATATCTTGCTACTGACAGTGGAAGATATGCGCAACTTTTTAAAAAGTGTTAAAAAAATTTCGGTGTGATTTTTAATATTAATATGTCTATAAAATTATCTTATATCGATGTTAGACTTGTGCTATTTGAACTAAAAACTTGAAAAAGATAAAAACTATTTATCCCTTAACTGTTATAAAAAAAAGCTGTTAATTGTGTTTCCATCATATCTAGGTAAGATTAAAAATACATAGAATAATTACAACTGTGGAGAAATGTACTAATAATTAATTAATAATGAATGTAACACAAAAGCTTACTAATCTTGCTTAGAAAATGTAATTCTGTGGTCTAGTAATGAACAAAAAATGCCAATACAATATTAATAATAAAAATTCAGTCAGTCATTAAATTTTCCGATTTTTAAATTAAGTTTAAACTTCCAGACCAGGGAATCTTCGCATATCTATCAAATCATTTAAATAGCGCGTTTTTATTGTTTACGAGATTAATAAGACCCAAAGCACAAATGTGCGCAAATTATACGTAGTTCATGTTGGCGATTTATTAATAATTTTCTATATGTATTTACACACTAATCTAAGGTTAAGTTTCGTTACCTGCTTAAGTTTCTGTTGTATTATCTGTGATTTAATGTTCAGTGTTCATCTCGACACAAAATGTATTTGTTTTTGGCAAATAAAGTTTCTTTACAAATAAGTGTATTTTTATTTAATGTAAAAGGAACACCTATCCCTTCCATAGCATATTAAGGAATACACAAACACATTAATTAATGGTATAGAAATTCCTTCATCGCCAAAATACACAAACATCGAAATCAAGAGCTTTTAGCGTAATCGCCATCATTCATTAGATTTTGTATTTGCCATTTGCTAGTGTATTCTCTGTCTACGGCTAGTGTGTAAGTCTTAGATCATTAAGTAATGGATGGAGCACGCTGGCAAATGTTCTAACTAAACTTTCTGCCGATTTTGGTGCGGGGAGGGTAACTCACACTTTGAAACACAATCACACATTCACAAAAATAATTTGTGTCTTTACAAACTCAAACTATTACAAAATTGACAGACTAGCATGTTTTTGCACACATACATCGATTACACAGAAAAATCTCTGTACATATACGTAATAATACAATCGCTCTAAAGGGATGTAACCATATCGATATTACAAAAATAATAATTTTGTTGAAATTAGAAATAACACAAAGAGTATAATGTATAATAGGGCAAAATAACATTAATATTATATTCATAAAAAATACTACACAGGTCATTTGTAACGTTT
The DNA here is from genome assembly GCA_029959065.1 of Colias behrii. NCBI lineage: Eukaryota > Metazoa > Arthropoda > Insecta > Lepidoptera > Pieridae > Colias > Colias behrii. The sequence goes on along the minus strand of JARWMC010000017.1, from coordinate 1,327,695 downwards.
TCATCATTTTTATATGCATACGAAAAAACAATAAAACGCCATTTTATTTGTATTTGAATATGTATTTATTCAACACATCACATATTATATTCTATAAAATAAATATCGGTACAGAAATTTTTATTATTTCTGTACCGAGGTGTCCATTCTGATTTTCTCCCACAGCATTCAATCCACCTTAGCCTTAAAGCAGGATTTTTTGTAAATCTGAAATATACGCAATATTAATACATACATATAAACAAACTAGCTGCTCAGCGCGGTTTCACCCCCGTGGCTCCACTCCTGTTGGTCGTAGCGTGATGATATCGATCTCGATAAATGGGCTATCTAACACCGAAAGAATTTTTCAAATCGGACCAGTAGTTCCCGAGAATAGCGCGTTCAAACAAACAAACAAACAAACTCTTCAGCTTTATAATATTAGTATAGATTACATAATAGAAAGGTTACAAGATTAACATTACAAAAAACGGCTAAGTGCGAGTCGGACTCGCGCACGAAGGGTTCCGTACCATTAAAATGTTCTGCCAGTTAAAAGTAACCGAGCGTAAATTTTAATAAATACATATATACAAGACTTACAAAATAAACATTATACTCCTTTTTATGCAGTTGTGTAAAATTTTAATATAATAAATATTTTTTTATCGACGTTCAAGTTAAAAGCGTCACTGAGAAAGTCGTAAAAATTTACGACCTTTTAAGCGACGAGTTTTTAAATTCAACTCTATCACTAAGTTCATAAAGATTAAATTTGAATTTCTTTTCAAGATAGTCTCGCTACATCGCTTTATAGTCTCGTGGGGAGTGCGGTTCAATATCGCGTTCTAAATTCAACTTTATCGCTTAGTTCATAAAGATTAAATTTGTATTTCTTTTCAAGATAGTCTCGCTAAATTTGTATTTCTTTAAAATATAGTCTCGTGGGGAATGCGGTTCAATATCGCGTTTTAAATTCAACTTTATCTCTTAGTTCATAAAGATTAAATTTGTAATAGTCTCGTGAGGCCGCATCAATGATCGAGTAAACACATGACTCGATTATTTGTCTTGATCATATCGCTAAACGATACATCGACGATTATTAGAAATTGCATTTAAATTGATATTTACGTAAAAAAAATAAAAAAATACTTACAAATGAAAGGTTATTCCATCTTTTTTAATATTTGATGTGTTTGACTTGCTTCTGCAAGACTTGACAGCACAAAACGGCATTTTTAGCGGAGCACTCGCAGACGTCCTTTCGATGTTTTACGAATACGCACAGTGTTTGTAATCGATTACGCAAGTAGTTTTTATGAATGCATAAGATTTTTCGATTTGAAAAATCTTATACCTCGGCAAAAAGGGAAGCGCCTGTGAGTGTTATCCATTACTTAATGATCTAAGGTGTAAGTAGATCAACACCATAAAATATTTTAACTACAAAAATGAAAACATTAAAATTTAATCTGTGGTTTCAAAAACAGCAATGACATTTGTTAAGTGACAGATAAATGACAGATCCAAAACAAATTACAAAACTTCCCAGTTCTCACACTTGTTTTGACAAGTTTGAATTCAAAAACTTATTACCCTTATTACTTGCTCTGTGTTCAAAAATAGTGTAGGTTGAAAGTATTTTTTTAATCATGAGTTATTAATTATTATTTATTTTAGTGAAATTAAGAAATAGAAATGAGGCGCAGCTTAGCGCCGAGCCAAATTGGCTCCGGCGACAATGTTTTTAAAAGTCCCCTACTAAATGCTACGAAACGTAAGAAGCGGGAATGTACAAAGATTCCTCTCGCTCAAAAATCTCTTTCACAATCAATGTCTTCTTCCGATCATGAGAACTTAATCAAGCAGATATTGAGCAAGCCCTTCAAAGTGCCGATTCCGAACTACGTGTCGTCTTTTTGTGGTAAAAGTTTAGGATTAAAACGCACGCAAGTAAGACGAGCTTTGCATGATCCTGATGAACCCAATGCACTTGTATTATACCGACCGCCGTATATCCCAGAACATGAGAGGATGAAAATGAACCCAAATGATATTAGAGTGGCTGTGGTTGTGGATCCCGTTCTTGGAAATATACTTCGACCGCATCAAAGGGAAGGTGTCAAATTCATGTACGATTGTGTCACAGGACATCAGATAGAAAATGCCTATGGCTGTATCATGGCTGATGAGATGGGTCTGGGAAAAACTCTACAATGTATTACATTACTTTGGACATTATTACGCCAAGGTCCTGAATGTAAGCCCACAATAAGCAAAGCAATCATAGTATGTCCAAGTAGTTTAGTAAAGAATTGGTATAACGAGATAACAAAGTGGCTCGGACAAAGAATCAATTCCCTTTCAATGGACGGAGGTTCGAAAGCTGATATAACATTAAAATTACAACAATTCATGAACACATACAACTCTATGAGAGTTGCAACACCTGTGTTAATCATATCATATGAGACGTTTAGGATTTATTCTAACATTTTACATTCATCTGAAGTAGGGTTAGTATTGTGCGATGAAGGACACAGACTAAAGAATAGTGAAAATCAAACATATCAAGCATTAATGGGATTAAAAGCAAAGAGGCGCATTCTCATATCTGGAACACCAATACAGAATGATTTAACAGAATATTTCAGTTTAGTGCACTTTGTTAACGAAGGAATACTTGGCACTGCCCAAGAATTTAAAAAGAGATATGAAAACCCGATTCTTAAAGGACAAGACGCATTAGCAAGTACACAGGAGAGGGAGCGAGCACAAGAGTGCTTACAGACTCTTACGTCTATTGTAAATAAATGTATGATTCGCCGAACCAGCAGCTTGCTTACAAAATACTTGCCGGTCAAGTTTGAACAAGTAATCTGTGTTAAAATGACACCACTACAAACACAAATTTACAAAAACTTCATCAATTCAGATACAATTAGGAACAAATTTGCAGGCACAGGGGATAAGAACACTCTAAGTGCATTGTCCAGTATTACTATGTTGAAAAAATTATGTAATCATCCAGATTTAGTGTACGACAAAATTATGGAACGATCAGAAGGCTTTGAGAAAGCCAGAGATCTTTTACCAAGTAATTACGATATAAAAGACGTGAGACCCGAATATTCAGGAAAATTAATGATTCTTGACTGTATTTTAGCCAATTTGAAAATGAATACAGACGATAAAATCGTTCTTGTATCAAATTATACACAAACACTCGATTTATTTGAGAAATTATGTCGTAAACGACAATATTTGTATGTGAGGCTAGATGGTTCTATGACAATAAAGAAAAGAGCCAAAGTTGTCGAAAGTTTTAATGATAAGAATTCCAAAGAATGGATATTTATGTTAAGTTCAAAAGCTGGAGGTTGTGGTCTCAATCTTATTGGAGCTAATCGTTTAATCATGTTCGATCCTGACTGGAATCCTGCAAATGACGACCAAGCGATGGCCAGGGTTTGGCGTGATGGGCAAAAGAAAGTCTGCTATATCTACCGCCTTCTTGCCACGGGTACAATCGAGGAGAAAATCTTCCAGCGCCAAGCCCACAAAAAAGCGTTGAGCGACACAGTCGTAGACCAGAATGAGGACTCTTTACGACACTTTACGTCTGACGATTTGAAAGACTTGTTCCGCCTCGAAGAAAACACGCTATCGGATACGCACAGCAAGTTCAAGTGCAAGCGTTGTGTGAATAACATACAAGTAACGTTGCCCCCAGAGAATTCTGACTGTACGTCTGATTTATCGAATTGGTACCATTGCGCGGATAAAAAGAACCTCGCGGATTTAGTATTGAAACAGTGTTGGGATCTCGCAAAGAGCATTTCTTTCGTCTTCCACCACCGATCAGCTCAAACAGAAGCACAGAAGAACATGGAAGAAGACAAAGAAAATGTTCAAGCCAAGAAGAAAAGAAAAATCGAAATCGATGAGGATTATTCCGAGCCTGATGATAGTGCTGATGAAGATTATGAATAGATTTATTTTACAGTGTTTGTTAAATTAAGTGGAGATTTATGTTACGAATTATAATAATGTTCTATTTATTTTACTTGTTTCATTTCAACCACAATACATCCTAAACAACTATAGGTACTCGCATCCCACGGATGTTTAGGAAAAGTAAATTCTTGGTATATTAATTGCAAATTGCAATATATTCGCATTACCTACCTACAATCTAATGAAAGATTTTAAAATGCAAGCTAACATTATGAATCACAATAACTTGTTGTAAGTTTGCAAGCTTGGCAGTTTACCTATAACCTGGCAGTCGATATTTGTTTATACAATTACTAGCTTTCCGCCCGCTTTGTCTAAAACCTAATAAATTATTATATACTAAAACCTTCCTCTTGAATCACTATCTATTACAAATAACTGCATCAAAATCCGTTGCGTAGTTATAAAGATTTAAGTATGCATAGGGACAGAAAAAGCAACTTTGTTTTATACTATGTAGTGATTAAAAATATTAACGTGACAAGTGATAACCCTGCGCCTCGCGAGTTTAGATACCATGCGCTCCTAAACGCCGGGAGACGGCCTACTCGATCTCTGTAGATTATGCACTATGGTAGGTATTATTCTATAAATTTTATCAAAAAAAGTTACGTTTTCAGTGTTGGTCAGGGGTTAGATTAATGTATCTAAAAGTACGTAATAAAAGTGTTAAAATAAAACAACAATTGAATATTCATAACAAGCATATATTTCCGAAAAAATTTACAAAAACAAAATAGAAGTAACAAAAATGTCAGTTCACTCATGTTCAACTCAAAATAATAACTTTAACACAACGTAAATTTAATTTTAATTATATACATAAATCTAAATAACATAAGGAACTATTATACCTAATTCTAAATAAAGTCATATTTAGTGGCTACCTAGTTTTTATTCATATGTTATAATTTAGTCAATAATATATTAATTTACGTGTTGAAACTAAAGAGTATTGAAAAGTGTATCTTAATAAGCAGTGAAGGAATGTTTCAAACTCTTTACCTATCTTTTTTTACGACTTGCTGGTAAAGTAACTGACCTATTTGACACTTGTTCTATTTTAATGCAATATTGTATTCTGGTCATTCTAACTGATAGATAAACTAATCAGAACATATCCAGAAGTTATAACACTGGCTTCTTGTAAATTCCTTTATTACATAACTGTTTAAAAAGATCATGTACTTAAAACTATAATAGACTATAATATTAACCAGATTCTTGTTTATTTCCGTCATAATCATTTTACAACAAACAATCTTCAAAACTTACTATTTAATTAATAATACCTAAAAAAAACTGCAATGACATTTTGAGAATATACATTTTTTTTTTTTCATTTTTAAGTAAATATTTAACAAACTGCAAATTACAAACCTTTGTAACCACAATTCTGGCAAATAAATTTTTCATTTCATTACCTATTTTGAACCTTAAATCTATATTTACTTATTCTATTCCTCTATCGCAGGGGTTCCCAACCTTTTTTTGTCTACTGCCCACTTTAAGAATAAATTATTTTTTAACGCCCCCCTTTTTAAACATACTTAAAAAACGCTAAGTACTTATAACTGATTATTGAAACGCAACTTTATAGTAGAGTATCTTTTATTGAAAATAAAACAAACATAATCAATTCTTATATAAAAACTAATGTGAAGGTTGAATCTGATGCTGTTCAATAAGTTTGTTGATATCAGGTTCCAATTTACTCAAAAACAGCCGCAAGTCGCCACGTTCGGTAACACGCAAACGATTTCTCTTTTTAGTAAGCAGCGTTGCCACAGCACTAAATCCACGTTCACACAAATATGACGATGGGAATGCTATCAAGAATCGTTGAACAATTGACCACAATCCAGGGTACAATTGTGGGATCGGTTTTTGTAGCCAAAATTCTTGATATCCATTTTTAAACTTGATTTTTGTTTCTTCGTTTGTTGTCAATTCTATAAGTTCTTCTTCCAGCTGAGGTGACATTGCTGTGTTGACATTTGAAAACGGATCCAACACCCAGTCTGGTATTTCCAAGTTTAAAATGTCCTGGTATCGTTCGGTGAAGTCAATGTGGAGGTTTTCCAAATGTTGGCAGTAGGCAAACAAGTCGTCGTTACTGCAAAATACTGATAAATTCGGAAAATTGTGAAACTCACGTCTGCCCATATTCTTTTTGTGCAGAAGCAGTTTGGCTGCGAAAGCAGCAACGACATTTTTTGTTTTAATTAAATTTAGTTCATCGCCTTGCAGTTGGAGGTTCATGTCGTTGAACAGTTTATACAGGTCTGTCATGTAAGCTATATCATTCTTTGATGTTATGAGATTGTTGCGCAGTTCTGTATCTTTAGTTTCCAAGAACTCTATCACAGAGTCAAACAGGTTGTAAAATCGAATCAGACAATTGCCTCTTGACAGCCAACGAACTTCAGTATGAAGCAACAAACGGTTGAAATCTTCGTCATTAGTAGCACAAAGCTGATGAAATAATCTATCATTCAAAGAGCTGCTACGGATTTTATTGACTGCTTTGATGACATATTGCAGTGATTGAAATAGTCGTTCACTTAAGTTTCTAGCAACCAAATGTTGTCTATGAATAACGCAATGTATAGCAAGGACATCTGGAATTTTATTCTTTAAGTACGCTATGAAGCCTTTATGGCGCCCTGTCATAGCCGGAGCGCCATCCGTAGCAACTGATATAATATTTTTCAAAGGAATCTCTTTCTCTTCACAAAACTTTTCCAATGTATTGAATATGGTTTCGCCTTTTGTATCTGTCTCCAAATTTCTGGCAAACAATAGTTCTTCACGTATTTTCTCATCTTTAATAAACCTCCCGTAAGATAGCAACAACGCTTCATTAGTTGGTAAAGTGGACTCATCGAGCTGAATTGAGAATTGACTAGTCCTCAGATGATTGCACAATGATTCTTCAATGTTTTCAGCCATTTCATCAATTCGTCTTTGCACAGAATTATTACTCAAAGGAATTTTTCGGATAATATCTGCGGCCGGTTTATGAAGCACAGTAGTTATTACTTCCTTTATTGCTGGCAAAATTAACTCTTCTCCGATGTTGTGTGGTTTGCCTTTTTGAGCAATTAACAAAGAGATATTGTACGAAGCTCGAAGTCCGTCGTCATCTTGCTTAGCAGCCGCCGAAAATAGTTTTGATACACTTGGCTGAGTATTATGCTTCTTCTCTAGGTCTTGAAAATATGCTACATTCTTGTCTTTCTTATCTGGATGCATTTTATTCAAATGATCTTGCAGTCTTGAAGGCTTCATTGCTTCGTTCGAAAATGTTTTTAGACATAGAAGACACAAAGGCGACGACGGGTTTGTGGGATTTTCAATAAATCCGAATTTAATATATTCCGCAGAGTATTGCCGTCTCTTCTTTTTTACTTCCGACATTGTTTTGTTTTGAGAAATACGTAAGTGTTGAAATCAAGTACTGCTTATCTATTATGCGCGAAACCGCAAATGAAAATAAAATAAATTTACGTCGTTTATATAGGATTGCATAAGCAGCACGCACCAACAGGAATAAGACATCAAACGTGCATAAACTCGTTTATCTCATTCGACGCCCAATCGTACTCGACAAGCAAGAACAAGTATTATAGAACCAGCCGATTGATACAGGAATGTACAAATCGGATTATTTAACAAAAACTTGTTAAAACATGATTGCCCGCGGTCTATTATATCGAACCGATTTTGAGCTATATCTTAATTAATATTAGTTGATGTTCACAAGATGTCGACTCTCGAAGTCGAGAGCTCAGTCGGTTTCTAAGAGTCTTCCTAGCTAGGTAGATGAAATTATAAATCGACCCCAAAGCCCTACACAACGCCCCCTTTTTTTTCTGGGTCTCTTACCGCCCCCCTTTAGGCCTGCAGCGCCCACAAGGGGGCGTTATCGCCCACGTTGGGAAAGACTGCTCTATCGAAATACAGCTTATACAAAAAACTATTGATTTGTATATTATGAAATGAAACAATATACTTGAGAACATTTTAAACTCCAGTTAAGTTCTGTATAGACTTGAGAGGAACAAAGTAAGTAATTAAAAAACTTGAGCGATGTCAAGGGACATCCGGATGGAACGAAGTGTTAAGTTAGAGAGAGACAGACAGAGAGCCACTCGCACGCCGCACAACTCTAGCAAAAAGTGTCGTGACAACTTTTCGTAAGAATTTTTTCCGTCTAGCCCTCTTTAACCACGCGCGATAAGGAACTTCGTTCCAATAATTATTGTGAAGATATTTGTTCGTACATAAATAATAGATATAACTTTAACTAGAACAACTTAATTTCAATCCATAAGACCAGCTCGGCGGTTGAGAGGAATAGCCAAGTTTTTCTGCTTCTTCGTTCGCTTCAAAGGGTTTTTTGAACACTTCCAATAGATGGCGCACCTGCGATGAGAAAATTTATTAAAATATCTGCCCTAAGCAATATCAAATACTAGCTTCCGCCCGCGGCTTCGTCCGCGTGGTGTTTTGATAAAAGGTAGCCTATGTTCTTTCTCAGGGTCTAAAGATTGTCTGTGCCAAATTTCATCAAAATCGGTTGAGAGGTTTAAGCGGGAAAGCGTAACAGACAGACAGAGTTACTTTTGCATTTATAATATTAAGTAGGGATAAGCAATCTATACTTATGTTTTAAACGTAAAAATTTGTGAGTTTGTATGCTAGTATCTCTTTAACGTAAAATCAATGAACACAACCTAAAGAAATACTTTCTTTTGCCCTCGGTTTTGGCCACGAAAGAAACAGCTGGTATGGCAATAAATAGGAAAAAATATATTTACAAGAAGGAAATAGGAAATATCTTAAACCCAACTAATAACTTTCTACAGGCATTTTTTTTTTTGTTAAATATGTAAATATTGTTTTGTATATGTATTTATACCTTTTTAAAATCATTTTTCTCAGCGTCAGCAATGGCGTCTTGTAGTATCCAATTCCTCGGCACATACAGGGGGTTCACTTTAAGCATTCGCTCTTTACGTTTCTCGTCACTTACTAAAAGTATAAGGAATACCTAATTAAGAATTCAAAATAAATCTTCTGTAAAATTGAATGTATTTTTACTAAACTGAAAAATTACTGGGACTTTTTTTCTTTATTACTTAATTTATTTAGTTAAATATCAGATAAAAATAATCATTATTAATCAATATGTGTCGGCCAAAATATATTTTTTGTGTATCTGCCAGCTTATTTGGTCTTTTCTTTTTGGTAATAGATTAGTTTTTCTGTAATTTCCGGACTGTGTATTTGTTTATATGTATGTCGGAGATCCCCCCTGATATTACCGAACGCAAGTGCATGACTCACGAAGTGCACTTGGACATGGCCGTGGTAGCGGACGGGCATTCAAGTATTGGAGCTCGTGCCGAGCGGACTTGTCTGTTCGAGTCTATATCAGTCTCTATATTAGTTTGAGTTTAGATTCGCTATACAAAGTATTCATTTCAGTGCATTAGTGATTTCAATTATTATTGTCAGTATTAGATTCCGTTTATGTCTTTTGATGCTCGAAGTTACCCAAGATGCCCAATATAGAGGATATAACCACATAGTTTTAAAATCCAGCCGCCGCCGATATGTATATATTCTTTGAAAATAAGTTTTACAACATAATTACCATTTTCAGTGTCAATCCGTTCTCTGTACCTCTTCACCCACTCGTCCCATCCCTTCCCTTTGCACAATTTAATCAACGACCAGTGATTTTTTAATATTTCTTCATCACACAGGTGATCGAGATTTATCTGTATAAAATATTTTAGTAATTAAATACTATAACAAACTAATAACAACTTGCAAGTGTTTTTTTTTATATCATAACTAGCTGCGCTCCGCGGTTTCACCCGCGTGGCTCCGCTCCTGTTGGTCTTAGCGTGATGATTTATTATAGCCTATAGCCTTCCTCGATAAGTGGGCTATCTAAGACCGAAATAATTTTTCAAATAGGACCAGTAGTTCCTGAGATTAGCGCGTTATAACAAACAAACAAACTCTTCAGCTTTATAATATTACTATAGATAAATAACTTACTTCAGCCAACTGTCGGAAGGTGGCTGTAAAATCCGCCATAGTGCTTTGCATCATACTTAATAAATCTTTTACGAGCTTTTCGTCGCCATCTTCGAAAGTTTCAAGACCAAGTTTTAGGTTGAATGTATTTCTGGAATTATTAAATTGATAATTATACACAATAATTGATGATTAAATAATAGTTTTGACACAGTGACTGTATTATTAAAACTATTCTTAGTCCTATTTTAATGATAATAAATGTTTTAGAGTAAAATCAATTTTTTTTAAGCTATTGCATAGCTTCTATCGCGGGCATTGAGGGCGGGGACCGAATCGAGAAATTCCGTAACGAAAAAAACCTCACGCTACCAACTCCGACGGGCGCGGAGGTGTGGCTTGAAGGCATAGCATGCAATAGCTTTACCGCGGCAGTCCCCGAGTGACACACGTCTTTTTTTTTAATAATATGTACTTAGTTAGAAATAAATAGAGTAACTAAGGCATTTTATGACATTTAGGGCCGATTTTTCAATCCCGAGATAAACAGTCTAATAACTACCCCTCGAATAGATTTATTCAATTATTTATCTAACTCATAACGGCTCGCCTATTTTTCAATCGTGATTTATTTGATGAATAACTATCTGACCAAATATTTCCATATTGGCAGCTCTGCTCTCGGAGTGGCGAAACAAACATATTAAATTAGTCAGGTTAGAGCGGGATAGAGTCAACTCTTGCAATTTGTCAACAACCGTCATTATGACTCACGTCAGGAGTGCATTTTATGCACAGAACAGTAAAGTAGATAGAAGTGTGATGTGGGCGTGGCCCACGTGTCACTGGTAAGGTAAGATCACCTAACTTGCTCTCAGTTGTGCGCAGAAAAATATTCGAGTCGGTTGTCAGCTGTCAAACCTTTTTTCCATATTTATTCATTAATTAGGACGTGTTGTTCAGTATTAGAGTGCAAAAATGATAGCAGACGAAATAATATCAGCAATGGAGGCATTTCATACCATCGGTAAGTCTTATTTTTATTTATTTTAATTATATTTTATGTTACAACTTCGCTTGTCGTAATTTGTCAAAATTGTATACAAATATCTAGTCAAAATGAACCTTAATCCGTAAGAAATTAGTACTATTATAGATTGAACAGCAAACAAGACTTTCTGGAATATTATTGCAATAAACAAACGAATGTCGCTTTAGTGATGCTTGTGGCGCATATCGACAGTATCGATACTTTAGAAAAGACAAACATTATAAATATTATATTTTATTTTATTTTTCCTTAGCTTTCATTTGTCCAATTTATTTATAGATTTCCCAAAGAGGCTAATTTAAAAGAGAAATGGATAAATGCAACGTGACGAGTTAACTGGATGCCGAACAGCACTAAGCGGTCTAACAAAGGCCACCGATACAGCAAACCTACGGCAGTTCCAAGATTTAAAATAATGCATATTTTCTGTTTGTATTTTGTAAATATAGATTAATACTATTCTATTCCGTTTTTTATTTAATAATAATAATATAAAAAGACCTACTTAGTAGTAATAAACATACTCCAAAATGTGACACATTCTATACTCATATAAAAGAAAGAAAAAAAAAATACACAAAAAATATTTATTTGTGAATTATCGATAACAAGGCTGACATCCCTCAGAGCATAGCATCAGATAAATATCAAGTTAATGTCATTAATGTTGAGTGACACAAATTTCAACCTTATCTCTATGTGTTGCGTTTCAAATTTATATCTATCGAAAACTAACGCCCTCTGTTGTGGAGTAGCTGAATGTTTTCGAATTTGGAATTTCTGTGCAATGAGAAACAAAACAGCTAATATACCTAGGGATGTTATACTAAAATAAACCGTAACATGGTGCGTTAGGGTACATATTGAAATGCTGAATTTATAACCTAAGTCAGTTTTTACTCAAATTAAGCTGTCCAATCAAAGGCATAGTTTACTTGTAGTGTACTGTATAACTATCGGTTTAAATGTGTGGGTTTGGCGACACAGGTTTTCATACTAATTATGACATTATCGCACTTCTATATGTTTTTACTGTTCTGTGATTTTATGTTTGTCTTGTATTGCTCTTGTCTTCTATGATTGTTGATTGTTGTTTTGATTCGAGTAAAGAGTTTGGTTAAATTTTTGTTTCAATTTATATATTTTACGATGGAAACGACATACTTAAAGGCATCGTCCGGCAAGTTTTCAATGGCATGGTCATCAGTACTATCAAAAACATCAATTTCAATATGATTTTAATTGATAACAATTATATAGAAAGAGGTTTAATTGTTAATAATTCTACGCTCTATGTTATGACATACGAAAATATCCCAAATTTGACGCGTCAGTTGTCAACTCAAACGCCTAACCGTCGAATAGCGCGCTATCTGGCCGTTGGAGCGGCAAATAGATTTATTCCTATGGATAGATAAGTCCTATTCGTCTATTGAAGAATTGAATATTTTGTTAACTGAAGAATAAAGTCTATCTAGGCTGTTTATCTGGGCTGTATATATGTTTCGTCGAATAATGTATAAAACTACCATTTAAAAACGTTTTCTAATTGCCCGTATTTGACAGTTTACGTGACATTTTAATATTATCGTGTCTTTATTGGAGGGATAAGTTTTATCCAAGCATTGAAAAATCGGCCCTTAGTTACCAAAATAGAGACAAATTCAGACAAATCCACTGACCTATAAGTCACACAAAATTTTGTAAGAAATTTGTTAAAATATAATTTATAAGTAAGTGTACATATTTACCTAATTTTATCTTCCACATATTTATCCAACGTCGCCTGTATTGCCCGTATTTTCGCTATCTGCTCCACTTTTAGTATAAGCACCAACGCTTCGGCGAACTTATCTAAATTCCATAGTAAAATCTGAAATAAAGAATCATTTATTATTAAATTATTATAAAACTTCATTTGTGCAATTACAAAAATATTCTAAAACTACCTTCACCCGTGGTACGTTTACGTTTTCTCTCCATAAGAACCATCCTCAGTACTTTACGGATAATTATGAAATCGGTTCAGCCGTTCTCGAGTTTTGCGCTTAGCAACACATTTGATTCATTTCACCTCTGCATTCAGATTTTATTTATTTTGGCGTACCAGCCTGCTTAAGTCATAAAATGGACCTTAAAGCGAAGGTAATGAGTACGATTTTGCGTTAACATTTGTTACATTTAACTGGAAATTTACAAACTCAATTGAGGATACTTTTAAGTTTAATTTTAAAATTATCTATTGTCCCTCATTGATCGAAGGAATACTTGAAATGAAATTCTAGTTGCTTTTAAAAAAAAAAAACAAATTACCTCAGGCTGCATCTTATAAGCATATCGTCCCATATCATCAGAAGAATTTGGCACATAATGATCATAATAGTGGTCTATGAAACCATACGGTCCGTAGTCTATGGTCAAGCCAAGAAGGCTAATGTTATCTGTATTCAATACACCGTGCGTAAATCCTATACCTGTAATTAAAAATAATTAAATTATTAAACCGTTTTTAATAGTGTAAAAGAGTAGATATTTTTATTATTAAAGTTAAGAACTGATTATTTTATTCAACCGCATTTTCAAAATAAATTTTCTTTGTACATACTGTCATTCCCTTTTTTATTCCTTTGGGAATTTATCAAAATCCTTTCCAATAGGAAAGGATTTTGATCCAATAGGATAGATAACAGAGAGTAAGAAATAATTTTAATAAAATTCAAAAGCTACACATTCTTTACTACAAAACAATAATTTATTCAGGTGTTTTTGTCTATCTAATTAAGCTATAACATTCATTATTATTTGCAATATTTAAAATTAATTATTAACAAGTAATTCATACCTTGCCATGTTGCTACCATGTCCAAATTTCGATGAGCAACTTCTGAATATAATTTGACATATCTATCCTCATCATCAAGGCTTATTTCGGGGAAGTAATGCTGAAAGTTAAAAATATTTTTTTGTACAAAATATTTAAAACCACATAATAAATTATTAAACAGCTTATTATCATAACACGCGATTATAACATAGAATACACTCTACCATAGACAATATAGCCTAACACTATAGACAACACTCCCTAACACCATAGATTAGATAATTTACACCCTAAAACCATAGACTACAGTCTACCTTAATAATAAAATCAGCCAATTTTGCCGCCAATTCAGGCTCGCGTCTCTTATACAGCATCTCGAAGGAGACGATCCTGTACCACGCGGGCGACAGTCGCACGACTATCGCAGCTCTTTCTTGTCTAGCCATGCCGCTGTACGTTATATAACCCATAGACAACACACACTTATACCATAGACACAATCTAACAGCATAGACAACGCACCTTACCATAGATAACAGACCCTAACATAAACAACACATCCTACCATAAACAACACATCGTACCATAGCCTACCTTAATAATAAAATCTGCCAATTTTGCCGCCAATTCAGGCTCGCGTCTCTTATACAATATCTCGAAGGAGCCGATCCTGTACCACGCGGGCGACAGTCGCACGACTATCGCAGCTCGTTCCTGTCTAGCCATGCCGCTGTACGTTTTGTCGCGCCACACTTTGTGGTCGTCGCTCACTGGAAATAATTGTAAATTAAATGTAGATATAGGATAAATATAATTTTTTTTTACAGTAGGCATATTCACTTTACAAACAGTCTCTCTAATAACTCAGGCCCCGGAACCACAGACACAATAGAAAATCTATTGTGTCTGGGACCGATCGGGCCTGGCCGGGATGTATAACAAATACTTAACGTTAAAATAACAAAAAAGCCAACTCAACCTATGTATGTTACATGCAAAATTAAATCTTATTACCAAGCCAACTAAAACGAAATTTTAAATATTACTAAATTACACCTTATTGCGACAACAAAAATTTCAAATTCCAAAACCGCCTTACCTACCAGCGCACCAGCCCTCGTAGTCGGTATCCCCAAGTAGTAACACGCTTCGCTCGCGATCATTTCGCGAATCGACGACCGTAATACCGCTCGTCCATCGCCGAAGCGGGAGTATGGCGTCTCGCCGGAACCTTTGAGCTGGGGTTGCCAGGTTTCACCCTTGCTGTTAAAAAGGTTGCCATGTAGAAAAGTGGAAATTAAAATGCGTGTGGTTTTTATGAAGTGAAAGGTAATATAAACAGTGAAAATCGAATATTTTTCATTTTAACAGAATTAAAAAAAAATTAAATAATTCACATAGATAATATATAATATTATACTAGCTTACTGCCCGCGGCTTCGCCCGCTTTGTCTAAAACCTAATAAAATATATACTAAAACCTTCCTCTTGAATCGCTTTATCTACTAAAAAAAACCGCATCAAAATCCATTGCGTAGTTAAAGATTTAAGCATACAAAGGGACATAGGGACAGAAATGCGACTTTGTTTGATATTATGTAATGATAATGATGATGATACTTACAACATTTAAATCTGTTTATTTAAAAATGAAATTCAATTGATCTGTTACTGACAGTAAATAACATATTATCATCAAAATTGTGTTTAATAATTGATGCATATAAACTGTTAGCTATTTATTTAGTATTTATCAATTATACAGACCTGTTCACATATTCTCCCAAAATATGTGCTCTACCATCACCAAGTTGATCTGCCCAATATCCAAATTGATAACCCCCATACCTTAAATTCAGAAATGAATCAATATAATTAATATACATATTTACAAAATAAATGAAGTCAATGATGAAAATCACAATAATTATAATCGAGAAGAAAATTGTATCCTCACAACAGTATTTTTTTATGAACTATTACTTATATACTTATATATATTTTAGATATATCAATGAATTACATAATAAAGTGTAGAATTTAATATATATAATTTTCAACGCCATGCCCTGTCAGAGCTATAGACGGGCAGGAATCACTTCATACAAAAAGTATACAATAACGTTTGATTGCTCCACCAACGAGGCACGGCCTGGTCGCAACACGGTATAGAGTAAACTATCCTTAAGTATCCGTACTCACCTATGAGACACGCTCAGTCCACCTTCAGGCAGATATTTGCCGCTCACAAAATGTATGAACTCCTCACTTTCAGACACTTTAGGATCCAAATCAAGGACATCTGTAAGTGCATCTTCAGACACACACACTAAATGTAGCTTGCCTGTCAATGGTTCTGTAGGTACCTAGAGTATATAATAATAAATAATAATGATATAAAGGAACCACATGTTAATAAAATTAATGTCTATGTGTAAAAGGATGTATATACCTGCTCTGACTCGAGATATTATTAATAGTAATAAATGGGAATTTAAAAACTACCAAATACAGCTATACTTTCTGTTTATCAGAGAGCAAAATAAAGTAAATAGAACTTTATAATACTAGATAGAACTCAGACGCTTTCTTAGTTTCATTTTTTTTGTCACTTATTTACGTTATAAGAAAGATGAATTACACAAGACAATTTATATCATCGTTATCGTTCAAAAAATCATTAGTCACCGTGCACGAAATATCAAACAAAATATTTGCATAGCTTATTATAGCCTATTGAATTTGAATGGCGCCTTAGTATTGGTTTTTAATTTTAATCGTATCACAAAAAAATCTTACCTTTGAGAAAATGGCATGATTTACGGCCACTGGTACATTATACTCGGGATTATCATTAATTGGAAGTTCAGCGTAGCTTGGAGGACTTTTAAATTTAAAGTCCTTAAAATCGTTTATTAATTTAGTGCCTAACATCATTTCCCTTGGGTTATGTAGTAAGGCATGGAAAGTACTAAAGCCGCGCTTCATATATTTGAATAATCTTGATATGTTATAACTTTTAAATGTCCTGAACACTGAATAATTTTAAATTAATAATATGCAGGTAGATATTTTCTGAATTCTGCACAGTTTAGACAGGTATAGGTAATTCATAAACTTATGTATGACAGTGACAAGTGACAACTGAAATTGACTATAAACTATTTGAAATTGCCATTTTATAAATAAGTTAATAGAGGTTGCGTTCAAAAAATTAATTAAAAAATTGGATAATAGTAAAACCACTATGAATAATTTCAAGGTTTTTATTTATAAAATTAACTGGAGCAACTTATTTTCAAAGCATAAGCCCATTGCGGTGGTTGCGCTGAAAACCCTTGCGTCTCTGCTTCTGGTTGAACTTCATAAGGGTTTTTCAAAACTTCCATAAGAAAACGAACCTTTAAAAAAAAAAAATGGTTGCCTGTAAAGTCGGTTTTACGGGCGAAGATTTTACGTGACAACGTCTTTTTCTCGGTAGAATATTTATGTGCTGCGCGCGCGGCAGACCGCGGGCCTCTCTCTCGTTCGGTGACTCATCGTAACGTTACCGAGCGTTACACTTTTTCATAAGTGACTCCCAGCCGCAACCTAATTTAAGACGTTGTCACGTCAAAAATGGTTGCCTGTAAAGTCGGTTTTACGGGCGAAGATTTTACGTGACAACGTCTTTTTCTCGATCATAGTTGAGTGGGAGAGAGACGCAAGGCATTCGGCGGGCCTCTCTCTCGTTCGGTGACTCATCGTAACGTTACCGAGCGTTACACTTTTTCATAAGTGACTCCCAGTCGCAACCTAATTTAAGACGTTGTCACGTCAATAAAATTTCTATCTAATATTTAGTGAAAGTATTCTTTAAACTAGCCGCAGCCTTAACGATTTAAAAATGAACAATTACCCACATAAAGCCTACAGGACGTTTCTTCAAATATTTTTTAAAATAATATTACGAGAACATTACTTATTAAAAAAATAATTATGTTATACCTTCCCAAAATCATCCCTCTCTGCGTCAAAAATAGCTTCGTGTAACATCCAATTTCTTGGTACGTACACAGGGTTTACGCTAAGCATGCGTCGACGGCGCTCATCTTCGAACATACCTACTGAACTTGCGTCCACTGTAAAAATATGTGAAAGTAACTAACTAATCATGAATTATTGAGACTAGGATTGCTCTATTTTGTAATTAACTAGCTTTTCGCCCACTATGTACAAAACCTTATAAATTATGTACTTAAACCTTCCTCTTGAATAACTCTATCTATTAAAAAAAAGACGTGTGGCACTCGGGGACTGCCGCGGTAAAGCTATTGCATAGCATGCCTTCAAGCCACACCTCCGATCCCGTCGGAGTGGGGAGCGTGAGGTTTTTCGTTACGGAATTTCTCGATTCGGTCCCCGCGCTCAAGGCCCGCGATAGAAACTATACAATAGCTTAAAAAAACCCGCATAAAAATCCGTTGTGTAGTTTGAAGACCTAAGCAATAAGCATACTGTATACATGTTACAGACATTAGGACAGACGCGGAAAGCGAATTTGCTTTATAGTAGTACAGTTTTAAAGTCTGAAAATATTATTTAGCACATTATATTATAATAACCTGCTTCTTTCTCCAATCGTTCTCGATACTGATCCAGCCAACATCCCCAATAAGAGTGCATAGACAAGCGCTTGAGCGACCATTTCTCTTCCAATTTTACTTCGTTTACCATCTCATTGGGCTCCAGCTAAACATTTACATGGAAATTATCTATCTATGTCAAACCAAAGGTATTGCTGGTTCATATATCATCATCATCAGCCCACATACGTTCCCACTGAGACACGGGCCTCCATGAGGGTACAGCTGGCCACAATCCACCACGCTAGCCAAGTGCGGTCTGGCAGATGTCACATGTCGACGAACATAACGACGTGATGTTATTATAAATGAGATTTTAATTTTATTGATTACTAGCTTTCCACCCGCGGCATCGCCCGCGCACTCAAAAAAAAAACCCGCATAGTTCCCGTTCCCGTGGGATTTCCGGGATAAAACCTATCCTATGTCCCGGGGAAAAAAGTAGCCTATGTCCTTTCTCGGGTATCAAAATATCTCTATACCAAATTTCATGCAAATTGGTTCAGTAGTTAAGGCGTGATTGAGTAACAGACAGACAGACAGAGTTATTACTTTCGCATTTATAATATTAGTATGGATTACAGGTGCATCATTCATCCATCATTTATCTGCTATCATAAAAGCTAATTCTGCAGTCAAACACTCTTCAATTTTATGACCCTATGCGAAAACTACTGTAAAGTATTCAACTAACTTCAGCCAATTGTCGGAAGGTTGCTGTGAAGTCAGCTCCAGTCTGCTGCATCATATCCAACAGTTTCTCAATCAGTTGCTCGTCTCCCCACCTCTCTTCACGCAGACCAACTTTCATGAGAAACGTTTCTCTATAAATAATTATAGACTTAGACTGTATTACGATTTTTAAGCTATTGCATAGCTTCTATCGCGGGCCATGAGCGCGGGGACCGAATCGAGAAATTCCGTAACGAAAAAACCTCACGCTCCCCACTCCGACGGACACGGAGGTGTGGCTTGAAGGCATGCTATGCAATAGCTTTACCGCGGCAGTCCCCGAGTGCCACACGTCTTTTTTTTCCCGTAAGAGGTATATTACTGAATCGCAAAACCGCCCGAGTCAAAAAATATTACGTGATACTGTTAGCATGATACTATCTGTGCTAATAATATGTGCAAGAAGCAGCTGGAAAGAAAATATGACTAAGTAACTAGAGAACTGACTGCTCTTTCATTATGTTCAATTCTTTCATAAAAAATAAAAAAAGACGTGTGGCACTCGGGGACTGCCGCGGTAAAGCTATTGCATGCTATGCCTTTAAGCCACACTTCCGTGCCCGTCGGAGTGGGGAGCGTGAGGTTTTTCGTTACGCAATTTCTGGATTCGGTCCCCGCGCTCAAGGCCCGCGATAGAAGCTATGCAATAGCTTAAAAACTTTTCCCAGTTTTAAAAACAGTCGAGGGAAAAAACGGTCAGTGCAGCCGCTTCCGGTTATAATCCGCGGTTAAGCCCAGTTTATTTTCTATACAGATTTAAAATAACCTCTACTAAGGCTTTAAAGAATACCCACAGTATTTTGTTCTTGCAATACGTATCCAAAGTCTTCAATATATGCGTCATGTGAACTTGCTGGGATGGAGACAAGAGAGGTTTGATGGCGTTTGCAAGTTGACCGACATTCCACACCACAACCTGCAACTTGCAAGTAATACATTATTTTCCCGCCAATTTTAACGTTTGATAACTCGGTCTTGTCTAGATTTAGTAATCCTTGCAATGTTTAGTCATTTAAAAGATAGCTAGCTTCTTAAAAAACATTCGTTACATAGGTAACGCAATATAAAATTTCAAAGTTACTTCAAATAATAAGAAATAATATTATGTTCTGTGCAGTCAAGTTTCGCTTACGAACGTGATAGCACGTTAGATTGTCAACGGAATTAATATCTTCACGAACGGATTTTACTATCTACCCTAGTGTGAGTAAATCTTATAATATTATACAGCTATATTATCATTCAATATTGATTTTGAAAAATTGAATTGAATTTTGAATCACTATTATTCAAATACAAGCGAAAGTTTATTTATTTGTGCTACTTTCTCCGATCGACAGGCATTTTTTTATGGACAGTGTACTATGACCAAAGTCTCATAATAATTATAATCACAGATAATAATATATAATTTTTATCTTCTATTAACTGTCCCGGAAAATGTTGATCTACCTTACTCTTATCACTTGGAGGGGATGAAAAATATTATATTTTGTCCGATTCTCAGATCTACTCCATATTATTACTAATTGCTCTGTGATCTACTCGTTAAGCACAAAAAATTTCGTGAGAATCGCCCAAGCCGTTTCGTAGGTTTGATCGTTTGTATTTTCTATCGATCATAAAATTATTGTTTTACGTCAAGAAACGTGACATTACTACGTAAAAGACAATTTTATGTGTTGAATACGTAATTAAATATTTAATTGTGCATATTTTTCTTGAACTGTAGATTGTTTTTTACGATTCCGATAATGATAAAATTATACTGATCTAAGGATAAGGTTGTTTAGCACGCGATATCATTTGCTTAGTTTTTCAACTAACATAAAACAATCGTCAAGAGGATAATTAATGTTAATCGTTCAAGTCCTAGTAGTTTCAAACAACAATAAAACAACTACCTACCTAAACAAAATATTATTCATGACGTAAAGTCACTATTTTAAATTATAATACATAATATTATCCGTTTTTTTTTTCAAACGTAGGTTTGCTAATCGTAATTCGTAACGTAACTCAGAAAAAATTGGTAAGGTCTTAAATTTTACCAATTACCAGCAAAACAGTTTTAATACCAACACGGTCGGTTTATATTTCTATTGCATATCGTATTGTTTCGAATTATGTATTTCGGAGCTACAAATACCACAGACAAATTCAAAGACAATAGACACACCTCTTGGGTTATGCACAGGGTTATGAATTAAAAATAAAACATACATCCGGTTGCTTGGACAGTGAATATCTTGCTTCCCCATCAGAGGAATTGGCAATAAAACCACCATCGTACGAGTCCACGAAGCCAAACGGTCCGTAGTCCATCGTCAGCCCAAGGAGACTCATGTTATCTGTGTTCAACAATCCGTGTGTGAATCCTAAACCTATAATGTAAGGTATATGAAGAAATTATAATTTAATTACAATACAATACAATACAAAATTCTTTATTTAACACACACATAGGTACAGAAGATAAGAAAAAGAAAGTAATCGTAATATAAAGTAAATGTAGGGTTCGATAGGATTCCAAAAGGCCAAGGTATACTTTTTTACAACAGAATTCCTCATAGTATCAAAGAGTTTAGTAGTGCTAAATTTAAAAATTATGTAAAAAACGTATTAGTTCAGAGAGCCTATTACAGCATTAAGGAATATATGGAAGATAAAAACCCACGGAGGGTTATCGCGTAAAAACCACAGGACAGTTCTCTGGCATATTATGATAATATACAGTTACATATTTTGTAAAATTAAATTGTAATACTGATATGATTTAAAAGAGCAACTATGGAGTTTCTTGCCGGTTCTTCTCCATAGATACTGCTTTCCGAATCGGTGGTAAATGTAAAAAATATGTATTGACGTTTCAAAAGTGCTTCTCCAAGAAGTCTAATTGAATAAATAAATGTTTGAGTTTGAGTTTGAGTTTAAAAGCCCCTAAAAACCTCTAGTGGAAGTTCAAAATCAACCATACAATTCAAACATAGTTGAAATAAAATAAAACATGTAAAAAAGAGCGTGTGTACCGTACACACGTGTCAGAAGTGAAACTTCTCTGGCAAGATTCAAATATAGCAAAATGCTACACAAGAGCATTTTGCTATATTATATTTGCATAGACAGCCATGAACGTCACCTTCTCCGACCAATAAAAAAGACGTGTGGCACTCGGGGACTGCCGCGGTAAAGCTATTGCATGCTATGCCTTCAAGCCACACCTCCGCGCCCGTCGGAGTGGGGAGCGTGAGGTTTTATCGTTACGGAATTTCTGGATTCGGTCCCCGCGCTCAAGGCCCGCGATAGAAGCTATGCAATAGCTTAAAAGTACTTCTCATCTTACCTTGCCATTTCGCAACCAAATCAAGTGTCTTGTGTGCAATTTCAGAGAACAATCTTATGAATCTATTTTCATCCGTTAACTGTATGTCGGGGTAATATTCCTAAAAGTATTACAGGATTATCATTTTCATTGTAACTATGTTGATTTAAAATTTATGTTTATTTGAATTTTACCACCAGAAATTTTAAGCTTTCTTGTATTCAATACTTGGTAGCAAATACAAAATTGGCCACATTTTAAGTGGTATCCACACCTACAGTAACACTGACAGTAATTTTAAAATAAAATAGAGCAAGATATACAGTAAGATACCAATCTTGTGCCTAGAATATGTCTAGTCAATAGTCTAGGTAACAATATTTATAGTACTAACTTATGACCATAAACTCTTACCTTGATCACAAAATCGGCCAGCTGTTTCAAGGTGGGCAATTCTCCATTCCTAGATAGAATTTCGAAAGAACCAAAACGGAACCAACTGGGTGACAAACGTAATAATACCGCTGCTTTTTCGCGACGAGGCGTATTCGTGTAAAACACGTCTCGAATAATTGTCTCGTCACTCACTAAAAACAATTATTTTTTTTATCATTTATCTTTCGACTTTTGACCGCCTCTTTAGTGCAGTGGTTAACGCGTGGAGACGAAGAAAAAAAATGTCTCTGTCTGGCAGGACATAGAAGGCTAGTTACATTTTGACCAGTGTATGATCCCTAATTATAACAAATCAAGCAATCATCATCACATGACGTGTTATATGGTAACCACCACTCACACAGTACAAGTTACACTAGTAGTATTATTGTTTCTATTATCTATTACTATAATAGTAGGGCGTAGGGATGTGACGACCCCATCGCCCACGGTTGGAATATCTATTGTCTACGTGACAATAGATATTCCACCCGTGCAATCAGTCAACCCGCAGGACACCTTGTGGCGGGGTGTCGGGGAGTAGCGACCCCGCGGGAACCGAGTGCTCCCGGGAGAGGCCCCTGTCTTCATCTCCGGCTTGCCTTCACCGGCCGGTCGGAGTGAAGCCTGACGAGGACAGGACCCCCACCTCTGGCTTGCCTTAACCGGCCGGCCAGAGTGGAGTCGCGAGAGCTTTTAGCTCGAAGGGTGGATGCGAATCATAAGTGGCGAGTGGGCACGTGATGCTGGACCCTCAGGGAGCGCGTGATCGTAGTTTAAAGTCCAGGGACGCCTCTCCACCCTTAGCTGCTCACAATATTGTCGCACTATTGCAGCGACTTATTTCGGGGGCCCATACAGTGAGAGGGCGAGTCACCACCTGCCAACATATTTTTACTTTCTTTTAGTAGAAAGGCAGGTGCCATAGTTTCCAATAGTCCCCAAATACCGGCCCACTCCATAGCCCAGTTTATTTTGTTTTTCCATATTTCGAAATAGTCCTACACCAGCCGCGGACTGCCTAGGACTGTATCTCTATAGTGCAGTCATGGGCAGGCTGCGGCTGGTGTCCCACAACACAGTAAAGTTCTCTAAAAGGCCTCTGCGTGTTGGATCCGTGTCCCCACGTAAGCCTTCCAAAGGACCGGGTACCTTCCTTATGATGGTACTCGAGTATTATGGAATGAGATACATATAATAGTAAGGCTAGTTAAAAGGATGTATTACCAACTAAAGCAGCTGATCGTACAGTGGGTATACCAAGATGATGGCACGCTTCTGAAGCGATCATTTCTCGTATACACGACCGTAACACAGCTCGGCCGTCATAAACACGAGAATATGGAGTTTGACCAGACCCCTTTAATTGGACCTGCCAACGTTGTCCCGCTCTGTACAGTGAGAAAAATTGAATAAAATATTATCCATAGATTTTGTATTAACTTTTGTATTAACGTAAATCATAAAATGAAGGCATAGGGTATTTTTAACGTATTTTTTTGGTAAGACTTCATAAAATAAGTCAAGTAAGTAAGGTGGATAAACACGCAATTTTAAACTAAAGTATGGCGATTTACGAGTGGGATAAAATATGTAGATTCATTATGGACAGTAAAGAAAGTTTCATATTAGGTACCTATTGACATATTCACCCAAGATATTAGCTCTTCCGTCACCTAACTGGCCAACCCACAATCCATACTGATGGCCACCGTATCTAAAATTATGTTATATAGGTTTTTTTATGTCAAACATAATATTCTACATTTTGTATATCTAAAGGTTTTTTGGATGAATTTTGATGATGCTGATGATGTCAGTAGTTATGGGTACAGGATCAAAAAGGTTCGTGCGAGAAGTAATAATAATCTCTTAAAAATATATACTTAAACCAGGAAGGAAAAAAGACAAATAGAATATTCTTAAACTTTTGAAAATACAGCCATAGGTTACCTATGAGCGACTGGTAAAGCACCATAGGGCAGTTTCTTGCCGGCGACAAATTCAACGAATTCATCACGAGTCGTTATTTCAATGTCCATATCTAGAATATTGTTTAATGCATCTTCAGACACACAAACGAGGCGTACGTTTCGTTCCAATGGTCGTGGGGTCACCTGTAATATATTATGGGGGGCATTTAAATATAAATAAAAGTTTTACAAAAATATTACGCTCTATTTCCGGCTTGCTATAATATTATGTTACAAGCTTTTACAAGTTATTGTATAGGAATACGAGTTACATTGCAGGTTTGTGTAGTAGGTAATAATTATTTATATAACTACCTCGGAATAAACTACGTTTCTGATATTAGCTACAACTTGATCATGGTTCTCATCGATAGGCAATAAAATGTATTTTGGATACTGACTAAATCTCCAGTCGGTTAAATTTTTTAAAAGTTTCGTAGATTCACCCTCCATTTTCATTGTGATTATTCAGATCCACGATGGATTTGTGGTATTGAAAATTAAAATTATTATAATAAATTAAAACTAATGACGTATTCTATCTAAAAATAATGACTTATGATGATGATGTGTTGATGAGATGTTCAGAGATGAATGAATTGCATTGTTTAATAATTTACTTAAGTATGTACATCATAGTTTTTATATGTATATAGAAAATAAATTACGCTGAAACAAAATATTATGCTTAATTTACCATTTATTTATATAAAAACAATAATATACTTAGTATGTAATTATCAAAATAAAAATTATTTAATACATATTTGCAGCTTTACCATATCGCGATCGCACCCCTAAGCGACGGAAATAATCGCGTTTGACATTGCCATTGACAGTGACAGTTGCAAAACAAAAAAAAATTACATAACCTAAATCTTGGCCACATCTTGTTTTCAAGTAAAACTAGGTTAGATATACCGTTATAATTTATGAATTATTATCAACCTACCAGTTTCTCGTTTGAATATGGTGTACACGGAAGAATATATTAAAGAAAAGTTAACAAAGGAGCTGGACGCGGTTCATGTTGTAAGTACGAACTGTCAAAATATCGTATACACGTCTGCATTTAGGTTGTTTTGTCGCTTTAAATAATGTTAAAACCATTGAATATTAAGTTAGAACGATAGAAAAATCGCCATGAGTAAACGCGCAGATCCGGATAAGTTTACAGTAACGAAAGACGCGTTGCTTCCCGGTTTATTTTTCGCACTTTTGATACGATGGTGCGTTGCGGCATATCCGTATTCCGGTTACAAAAAGCCTCCGATGTATGGTGATTACGAGGCGCAGCGTCACTGGCAAGAAATAACAGTGCAAACAGCCGTGATTAATTGGTATAGAAATACGACGCACAATGATCTTCAGTATTGGGGGTTAGACTATCCCCCGTTGACGGCGTATCACAGTTTTATAATGGGATTGATTGCTGACTGGATTGATCCAGAGTCTGTACGACTATTCGCATCGAGAGGCTACGAAAGCGACGGTCATAAAACCTTCATGAGATGGACTGTATTCTTGAGTGATTTATATTTTTATGTCACAGCAGTGTTGTGTCTCTGCATAGACGCGGAGAGAATCAAGCCAAAGGAGGACAAGAATGTGTTTAAAAGAGCTGATATATCCACTATACTATTTCTATTGTACCCCGGCATAATACTCATTGATCACGGACATTTTCAGTACAATTGTATTTCTTTAGGTTTATTTTTGTGGGCGACATTCTTCATTATAGCTATAGAAAATGATACCTTAGCAACAATATTCTTTGTATTAGCCCTCAATTATAAGCAAATGGAATTGTACCATGCTTTTCCGTTTTTCTTTTATTTATTAAGAAAATGTTTTATGGGCGTGCCAAACAGGAGTTGGAAATTGCATATTCTAAGTAGATTTAATAAACTGGCTATAGCTGTTATATCATGCTTCATAATTATATGGTGTCCGTTCATAACATCCTGGGATAACATGCTTCCGGTCATCCAAAGACTGTTTCCATTCAAAAGAGGAGTATTTGAGGACAAAGTATCTAATTTCTGGTGTACAGTTAATGTGTTCATAAAACTAAAGAATGTGTATACCAACGATGAGATGGTTAAAATGTGTTTCTTAACTACTCTAATGGCATCAATGCCGTCGTGTTTAGATCTATTTTTTAGGATAAACCGTAAGAAGTTTGTTTTATCACTTATCAATGTGTCGTTAGCTTTCTTTCTATTTTCCTTTCAAGTACATGAAAAGACAATTCTGCTTGCGGCGATTCCTGTCGCCTTGCATCTACCAAATGATCCGTTTATGTGCTTTTGGTTCCTATTAGTGTCAACTTTTAGTATGCTGCCTTTGTTACTGAAGGATCAACTATTAATACCGTTCATTGCAACAGCCCTTATATACATTTCATTTTACAGTATAGCATTGAAGTTGGCCAAACCAAACTCATGGTTCCTATCATTTGTAAATGCGAGTTGTGTGTATAAAATTGCCAATCCGAACACCAAGTATAACTCCGTTTTACTAAAATTATTTACGACTTTATTATTCTTATCGTTACAAGGCATGTTTTGGCTGTTATTGGGTGCATTATTCGTTAAAGCACCGGAACGATATCCAGATTTATTTCCGTTGCTAATATCGATGTTTTCGTGTTTCCACTTTATATTTTTCTTTGTATACTTCATGCATCAGCAAATCTCGTTGCCAACTGATCTGCCAATCAAATTGAAGCCAAAGAAAAATAATTAGTTATTTAGTGTAGTGTCAAACATTCCAAAATAAACGTTTGTGGAGTAGACATGGTTATTTTATTCTCATTATACCTTTAAATTAAAAACGGGCATAGCTTGTTACTCTGAAACATATTAAGGTATGTATATCTTAGCTATTTCTATTATAAACTGTGTGGTAAGAAAGCGTTAAAACGCTATAATAAGCATAAATGCTTATTAAAGCAGAGTTCGTCCGAAGAATCGGCGAGAGACTTGCACGCTACCCCTCTGGCACACGTGCCTTTTGGTCACTTGCCAAAGCCGTTCAGGGGAACTTCTGCAAGTCATCCTTTCCTCCTCTACGTAGGGATGACGACACTCTGGCCCACACTGCAAACGAGAAAGCCGATACATTGGCCACACTCTTTGCGTCGAATTCGACCCTGAATGATGAAGGAAGAGTTCCACCCTCCATCCCATACTGCAACAGCAAAATGGCTGACGTGAAATTCACACAACGCGCCGTACGTAGAGCTCTTCTTTCACTCGATATCCATAAGTCGAATGGGCCAGACGGAATTCCTGCAATAGTTCTCAAATCTTGTGCTCCCGAATTAGCTCCAATTCTTACGCGTCTGTTTCGATGCTCTTACACTTCTAGCATAGTCCCAAGCACTTGGAAGTCCGCCCTGATTCACCCTGTACCGAAGAAAGGCACCCGCTCCGACCCGAAAAACTACAGGCCGATCGCGGTTACCTCCTTATTCTCAAAAGTGATGGAATCCATCATAAATTCCCAGGTGTTACAGTATCTAGAAGATCATCAGCTTTTAAGCGACCACCAGTACGGTTTCCGTCGAAATCGCTCAGCTGGTGATCTTTTAGTTTATCTGACCCATCGATGGGCATCTGCAATTGAGAGTAAGGGGGAAGCCATGGCAGTTAGTCTAGATGTGGCCAAGGCATTTGATCGGGTGTGGCATAAAGGGCTCCTTTCCAAGCTGCCTTCATACGGACTACCTGAGAGATTATGCAACTGGATAGCCAGCTTTCTCAAGGCACGAAGCATTAAGGTCGTTGTCGACGGAACATGCTCAGAATCCTTGCCTGTGAATGCTGGTGTTCCACAGGGTTGCGTGCTGTCGCCGACGCTATTCCTTTTGCATATTAATGATATGTTGCAAGTACGTGACATACATTGTTATGCTGATGATAGCACGGGCGACGCCGCATATACCGGTCTTGCAAATCTCTCTCAGGACCAAGTGGATGAGCATCGAAAACAACTTGTGTCTAAAATTGAGAAATCTCTGGAAGAAGTCTCAATATGGGGCCAAAACAATCTCGTCCAGTTTAACCCCTCAAAGACGCAAGTTTGCGCATTCTCAGCTAAAAAGAGGTCTTTTGCAGTGTCACCTTCATTCCAGAACACTCCTCTCAAAGCCACGCCATGCATCGGAATTCTCGGTATCGACATTGCGAGTGACGTACAATTCCGCGGTCATCTGGAAGACAAGGCTAAATTAGCCTCTAGGAAACTTGGGGTGCTCGCAAGAGCGAGACAGTACTTCACGCCAGCTCATCGCCTACTACTCTACAAGGCTCAAGTTCGGCCACACATGGAGTACTGTTCTCACCTATGGGCTGGAGCACCCCAGTATCAGTTACTTCCATTTGACCGCCTTCAGCGTCGTGCCTGCCGCATTGTCGACCTACCTGAGCTCACCGATCGGCTGGATCCTCTGGCTTTGAGGCGCGATGTTATGTGACTCTATGCGTATTTTATCGCATATACAACGGGGAGTGTTCTGAGGAACTATTTGCCTTAATACCACCTGCAGAATTCCACCACCGCACTGCCCGACACAAGCAAAAATATCATCCACACCACCTGGATGCATGGCGCTCGTCAACCGTGCGTTTCTCACGGCACTTCCTGCCCCGAGCCACACTCCTGTGGAACAAATTACCACCTTCCGTGTTCCCCAACCAGTACGACATGGGAACCTTCAAACAAAGAGCCTACACCTTCCTGAAAAACCAATATCCTTCTTAAAGCCGGCAATACGATCGCAGTGTTCCTAACGCTGTGATTGTCATGGGCGGCGTCTATCACCTACCACCAAGTGAGTCGCCTGCCCTATTGCCAGGGTTATTATAAAAAAAAAAAAAAAAAAAAAAAAATTAAAATATGAAAGGTTATTGACAGAATTAATTTTAAAGAAGATCTTATACAACCTTGTATATCGCGAGAATGAGATGACTGCTCATCAGTCATCACATAAGTTGCAATAGGTACATATTACCTCAAACCTCAAAAAATAGGAGACAAAATTTTCAATATGCGATTTTTTAATAATGCGACTATAAACTGAGATGTAACCATCTTTCAAATCAAGTTAGATCAAACTGCACACGAGATGCAAATGAAATTTCAAATTGGTTCAGTAGTTTAGGAGACCATCGCGGACAAACAGCGTGACACGTAATTTATAAATAAATATATAAAGATATTTACATTTATGAATAATTACTTACTTCCGAGGGCCGAGTGATAGTTTTTGAAGTGACACCACTTTAGGATTTCAAGGTCGCGTACGTCATGTTATGTGTGTCATGTTATGTATAATACCGTGAGGTCATGTAGTAAGGCGACGATTTTGGTATCTTTGAATCTTGCCAAAGAAGTCACTTATGACACGTGTGCTCTTCACTACATAGTATAAAACAAAGTCGCTTTCTCTGTCCCTATGTCCCTTTGTACGCTTAAATCTTTGAAACTACGCAACGGATTTTGATGCGGTTTTTTTTAATAGATAGAGTGATTCAAGAGGAAGGTTTATATGTATAATAACATCCATTAAATAGTGGAGAAGTACTGTTATTTTTGAGGTTTCTAATGTGATGTCGTAAATAGTTACATTTTTTCCGCTTACATTGCAAACGCAGGCTGAACCCTACGAGTTTTATCAAAATATTGTACTAAGTATTGTACACATTGAAAAGGTCTACAGAAAAGTCCGCGATAGTATATGTCTATCTCTTATGGATAACCCACAATAACTTTTTTTGTCATTTACTTTTTACGACAAATAATGGCTAATTTTCGAAGCGATTTTAACCAATACAGCATTAATCCTTAACCAATTAAATACCTTGAATACATTGTTCATTTAATATAGATATATATGGCCCTTTACCCCGTATGATTTAAGTGAATATTTTCGAAGATATTACAGATTTAAAAATTGCGGGACGTAGCATTTGCGGTGGTACCGGCCGGCCGCCCGGCTATATATTATTTTATACCCGTGCGAAGCCGGAGCGGGCCGCTGTTTTTATATATGTACAACGTTCTCAGTTTTTCTGTAGCGTATTTAGTATCAGCAATGCACCCGTGCGAAGCCGTGAGTTGACTGTGACTCCCAAATGTTAATGTTTGCTAATTTTTGTCAATTATGTAAATCATTTTTTTTAGAAGGGGGTGTATGTAGTGTGTGTTATTATTCGCAGTAATCGAATATCGTAAATTCAGCGGTTTGTGGCGCGGCGAATGGCGACACTCCTGCGAGAGCCAGTCGCCTGCCACTACCCTACCTAAGTCACCTAAGTGTTATAAAGTATAAATTTATAAATGTAATAAAGTAGTTGAGCATATCCGGTATTTAATTTGAAGACCCCAGCCTCTGTACACTAAATATCGATCGATCAATTGATCAATCGATCGATCGATCAATCAATCAATCGATCAATCATTCAATCAATCAATCAATCAATCAATAATCGATCAATCAATAATTGATCAATCGATATATCAATTGATCAATGAATCAATCGATCAATCAATCAATCAATCAATCAATCGATCAATCGATGATTCAATCAATCAATAAATCAATCAATCGATCAATCGATGTATCGATCGATCAATCGATCAATCAATCAATAATGGATCTATCAATAATCGATCAATCAATAATTGATCAATCGATCAATCGATATATCGATCATTCAATCAATCAATCAATCAATCAATCGATCAATCGATGCATCGATCGATCAATCGATGTATCGATCGATCAATCGATCAATCAATCAATAATCGATCTATCAATAATCGATCAATCAATAATTGATCAATCGATCATCGATATATCGATCGATCGATCAAAAAAATCAATCAATAAGATCAATCGATCATTCAATCAATCAATCGATCAATCAATCGATCAATCGATCATTGAATCAATCAATCGATATATCGATCGATCAATCGATCAATCAATCAAGAATCGATCAATCAATAGTTGATCAATCGATCGATTGATCAATCAATCAATCGATCAATCAATCTATCAATCAATAATCAATCAATAAATAATTGATCAATCGATCTATCAATCGATCAGTCGATATATCGATTAATCGATCAATCATTCGATCAATCAATCAATCAATAATCGATCAATCGATCAATCAATAATCGATCAATTCGATAAATCGATCGATCAATCGATCAATCAATCGATCATTCAATCAATCGGCCAATCGATCAAGCGATCAATCGATCGATCGATCGATCAATCAATCAATCAATCGATCATTCAATCAATCAATCAATCTATCAATCAATCGATCAATCAATAATCGATCAATCAATTCTATCAATCAATCAACAATCGATCAATCAATAATCGATTAATCGATCAATCGATATATCGATCTATCAATTGATCAATCGATCAATCGATCATTAAATTGATCAATCGATCTTTCAATC
The DNA here is from genome assembly GCA_029959065.1 of Colias behrii. Taxonomy (NCBI): domain Eukaryota; kingdom Metazoa; phylum Arthropoda; class Insecta; order Lepidoptera; family Pieridae; genus Colias; species Colias behrii. Next base: position 1,295,186 of record JARWMC010000017.1, on the reverse strand, counting down.
AATCAATCGATCTATCAATCGATCAATCGATCATTCAATCAATCAATCAATCAATTCAATCAATAATCGATCAATCGATCAATCAATAATCGATAAATCGATCGATCAATCGATCAATCAATCAATCAATCGATCATTCAATCAATCGACCAATCGATCAAGCGATCAATCGATCGATCGATCAATCAATCAATAATCGATCAATCAATAATTGATCAATTGATATATCGATCGATCAATCGATCATTCAATCAATCGATCAATCAATCTATCAATCGATCAATCATTCGATCAATCAATCAATCAATAATCGATCAATCAATCAATCAATTCTATCAATCAATCAATAATCGATCAATCAATAATCGATCAATCAATAATCGATCAATCAATAATCGATCAATCGATATATCGGTCTATCAATCGATCAATCAATCGATCATTCAATCGATCAATCGATCATTCAATCAATCAATCGATCTATCAATCGATCAATCGATCATTCATTCAATCAATCAATCAATCAATCAATTCAATCAATCAATCAATAATCTATCAATCGATCAATCAATAATTGATCAATCGATATATCGATCAATCGATTTATCAATCGATCAGTTGATCGATCAATCGATTTATCAATCGATCAATCGATCAATCAATCGATCAATCTATCAATCGATCATTCAATCAATCGATTATTCGATAAATCCATCAATCTATCAATCGATCAATCAATCAATCGATCAATCAATCGATCAGTCGATCGATCAATCAATCGATCAGTCGATCAATCAATCAATCAATCGATCAATCAATCAATCAATCGATATATCGATCATTTCTTTGTTTATATTCAAGCTACATTCACAATACTTTAGGGGAAATATTTATAAACAACAATGTTTGATATTTTTGCGATTAATTGTTTTAAATATATTTATTGAATAACTACTACATAAGTAGGTAATAGCTTGGAAAACTCTTTTCAATCAGGACATCCTTTATAACAGTTTACAACCTATTCTATGACCTACGGAATATATGTACCCTTTAAAATTTAATAAAGAAATCGATCCTTATCCGATTATTTCATTATATTATAGAACTTTATAATATTTAAGTAAATATATAGTTTACAATATTTAATAGTGAATGGATATGAATGTGATTGTTGCAATTTCACGCAAAATCTACACAGTCGTTTTGAATAAAATTTGCTATGCAGATTGATTGGAATGAAATAACCATTGACCGTAAATAGATAACACGTTCCGTTCTAAATTTCTGATTCAATGGTTATTTTATAATTATGTAATATTATGCTCATCTATCTATACTTTCTATAATAATATTATAAAGCTGAAGAGTTTGTTTGAACGCGCTAATCTCAGGAACTACTGGTCCGATTTGAAAAAAATAGCCCATTTATCGAGGCTGCTATAGGCTATATATACATATATAGCCTAAAGCGCGATGATATTATCATCGCGCTATAAGACCAACAGGAGCGGAGCCACGCGGGTGAAACCGCGGGGCGCAGCTAGTTTTTTTATAAAAAAAGACGTGTGGCACTCGAGGACTGCCGCGGTAAAGCTATTGCATGCTATGCCTTCAAGCCACACCTCCGCGCCCGTCGGAGTGGGGAGCGTGAGGTTTTTCGTTACTATTTTCTGGATTCGGTCCCCGCGCTCAAGGCCCGCGATAGAAGCTATGCATTAGCTTAAAAATATTTTTTAATTATAACATAATTGGTAATGGAAAACTACCAATTAATAATATGATATCTGTTTGCTTGCAGGAAGTCGTCGATGAAAGTGACGGCTGCGGGGCTAAGTTCTCCGTCGTGATCGTGTCTGATAAGTTCCAGGGGAAACCGCTGTTGGCGCGGCATAGGTGAATACTACTTACTACTAATCTATAAATGCGAAAGTTTGTGAGGATGGATGTTTGTTACTCTTTCACGCAAATATTACAGAACCGATTACAATGAAATTTGGTGTGTAGGAAGCTGAAGACAGAAGACCCAAAATAAGACACAGGCTACTTTTTTTTAAAACGTGGGCGAAGCCACGAGCGAAAATCTAGTCTTATCTATTTTTATCACGCTTAAAATAATACATTAAGTATAGAATAGAAAACACTTCATTGTACAATGAACACAAAAATAACATTTACAGATAGGTAACTTAAATGTACAATTTGGCGGCCTTATCGCTTCAAAGCGATTTCTTCCAGGCAACCTTGCTATATTTCTAACACACTTTTATTAGCTTCATCTGTAAGTTTTTATGTAACTCACTCCTTTTGTATGTAAAACTACGGAGCACAGCTAGTATAAATCGAATAAGTCGTATAAATTAACGCAGACAATGCTCCTGTAGTAGTCACAAGAATAAAATTGCGTGACAACGTAAATACAATATAAAAAACGTTATAGAGCTATAAAATTATGCAAACGCAAATTTTTTAATGTTTTTGTTCAAACCCGTTACCATAGTCGTGCAAAAATTGTAAATATTAAACCGGCTACTCACCTACCTGCCACAGGGGCAATAATGGAACAATCTCGGTTGCACGGCGGTTGGAGCAATTTCAGCTGTTCTCTCAATTGCCCCTGCTTGCCTATACACATCACAATAATTAAGGAACCAATTAAGTCCAATTCCAATTACCAATATTGCCCCTACTGCAGGTATGTGAGTAGCCGCTTTTACAAAATCATTTCATACTATAAGGGCTGATTTTTCAATCCTTGGTTAAAACTTATCCGTCCAATAAAGTATTACACGATGATATTAAAATCTCACCTGTAAACTGACAAATACAGGTAATTAGAATACATTTTTCAAATGGTAGTAATACGTTATTCAACGAATAAGTTTTAACCAAGGATTGAAAAATCAGCCCTTCATAGAACAACATTGCAGAATTTAAAAACGGAATGTAGAATAAAAATTTAAAATTCAAATTTCAGGCTCGTCAATTCAGTTTTAGAAGAGGAGTTGAAGACAATACACGCGTTCAGTCAGAAAACGCTCACAGTGGAACAATGGAAGAAGTGATTTAATATATGTAAATTGTAACGATCTGCTGTTTTATTGTCCCGTAGTTAGATATGGATCGGTATTGTGTTAGATTATCTGCGCCCGGAAAGGTTATATTGCACGGGGAACATTCTGTGGTGTTTGGAAAAACGGCTATCGCTGTAAGTTTGGGGCTGCGTACGTCGATTCGTGTGCAGGTAATGTTTTAATTTAATGGGAGGTAAATGGTGAAGGTTGAACCCAAGAAAAAAACTGTAAATTATTCATAATCATTACATTTTATAAATAGCAAATTATTGCAGAATTTAAATGCATAATTAAGAAAAACATAAAACATTATTTATTTGTTAAATCAAAAGAAACAAAAAAAAGACCGTGCGTGCCGAGCACACGTGTCAGAAGTGAAACTTCTTTTGTAATTCAAATAAACCAAGATCGTCGCCTTATTCCATGACGTGACGGTATTGCCATGACCTTGTAATTTTGTTCTCAACGAAAGAAAGAAGTTTCACTTCACAAAACATGGTAAAAGTCCGATAGGGAAAGGAAAATTGCAGTGTGCGTATCTTTTTTATAATTTGTAGCTATGAAGTTGATATATCAATTAAATATTATCTTTTTTTAGTTTATCTTATCACGTTTCAGTGTATTACCGAAACTAATTGCTCTAATTTCGAGAATTTCAACAATTTTATGCTGTGTACTTGACACAACGCGGTCTATCGAGAGTAGAACACACCCACAAAACTATGTTCTATAATAATTGAATTATCTTTTTGTATTTGGTTTTAAATTTTAATACTAGGTACTTACAAAAAAGTAAAAACATTCAAAGATTTTAATCTTACTCATTGAAGGTTTATTTTTTTGAAGTTAAACTTCTTTATCGGGGTTGGAAAAAAATTGAATGTAACACTTTTTCGTTACGCGTGACATTTTTCCGTTACGCGCCATCTTTTTCTTATCCCTACCACGCGTGATTCGACGTATTTCTGTAAAGTTGCATATAGTAAATTATTTTTTGAAAATTAAGGTCATAAAGAAGTTTCACTTCGTACGTGTGTACACTAATACACGCACACATTTTTTATCTGAGCGTCATCAATTGAAGTACTTGCTGGGTCAGAGTTGAAGCGTAATTAATTTCTAAAAACAGAAGTTAAATTAATATGTTGAGCTGCACAAGATGTATATTATGTAAAAAATTCCTTACAAAATATGTAAAACATGTTTGAACAGTAATAATATCAATAGATTAACGATTACATTTTACGACATGCTTCAACATATAAATAATATTTTTCAATATAAAAAAAATATTTCAGGAAGTATCAGAACCAGTACTTAAAGTTAATCTACCAGCCGTTGGATTAAACAGTACCATTCCACTAGAACTGATTAACAAAGAATTATTAAAACAAACAACATTCCACATCGAAGCCCCAGAGACGCTCGCACACGAAGAGCATCTAGCCAAAACTGAAAAATTCGTCACACACATTTCAAATTTCGAACAGTTGACAAACGTCAAACAGAACGCGTTACGCGGCTTGTTCTATGTTGTCTTTGGTATTTTTGGCGGGATCGAGTTTGAAAATGGAATGGAGATAACTATTGTCTCTGATTTGACGATAGGCGCTGGGACCGGTAGTTCGGCGTCTTATGCAGTATGCTTGACTGGGGCTTTGTTGCAATTGGCTAAACTGAAGAAGGGGATAAAGGTTGACCAATTGAGTTTGGATGATAGGAAACTGATATCTAAATGGGCGTTTAATTGTGAAAGGATTACGCATGGAACTCCTTCAGGTAAGTTTAAAGGTGTTTAAACTAATTCATTAGTTATTCATCTCATAAAACTGCGATAAAGAATAGATAGTAGTATATTATCAACAGAATTGAACAAGTCACTATATGACTATTTGCCTCATCTGATTGACCTTTTCACATAGTCAAAATTATGGAAAAATATTCGAACTTTTATTAAAAAATCCTCATTAACGCTGTTCTCTTGTTTCTGTATCTGTAATTTAATTATACCCACATTTCACAACAAAATGCCAAACCAATACCAAATGGTGAAGGAATCGTGAGGAAACCGACATGTCGAAGAATCAAAAGTTCGACGATATGTGACATCCACCAACCCGCACTTGGCCAGCGTGGTGGATTATGGCCGTACAAGCCAATACCTCATAAGAGGCTCCCCAGCAGTGGGGTCGTATAAGAGATGATAATGACATTTCACAAGTTAAATTTTTTTCTTTTATTCTTATTGTAATCAAATTTTCCAGGCATAGACAACACGACAGCTACCTTCGGCTCCCTAGTGTCGTTCCGTAAAGGCCACGAGCCGGATCTTCTAGATATAAAATTAGATTTACGCATATTACTTGTCTATTCATGCGTCAGTAGAGAAACTAAAGCATTAGCGGCCAATGTAAGGTCGCTGATGCAGAGGAACCAGCAAGCGGTCGACTGTGTTATGGACGCTATTGATCATATTGCGAAACGCGCTTTGGAGGTAAATTCGAAGCAAATATTTGATTTTTTTTTAATATAAAAATTGTTGGTTCAGATCGCCTCAATATAGCGATGCCTTAGACATTGGGACTTCCATGATCTCACTAATGAAATTGTCTCTACTTTTTTATTGGAAAATTTAAATAGTCGTTGTATGAATGCAAAATATATTCAGTGTTTAAATATAAATTAATTGCATTTAAAATTTAGTCAAAAGCAATGACGAAAGGTGGTTAAAAAATCACCTTAAAATTTAAAAAAAGTTCATTAAATTCATGAAATTTACTTTTTTTTTTGCAGATTTTACAAAACCTCTCGTCGAGTGATCACAACGGTGAAATTGATGAACAATACCAACATTTGGCGGTAAGTTTAACTCTATACTTTATAAAAATAAATTATAACGTATTGGTATTTCGATATTTGTCTCTACTTATTTTCAAACAAACAACAATTTGTGTGACAAATTTATCTTAACAGTAAAAAGTCATTGTATTTTTAACATAAAAATATAATGATTGTTCTTCTCTCTCTTTCTTAAATGGCAATTCCCGATCCCAGTGAGGACAGCTTCTGCCATAATGATTGTTTTAAATTCGTCTAATTATGTTAAAACCACTTAAAACTTAGAATCATCACACCATTGCATTGTTATTGCCACTGCATACAATATTCTTTTAGTAAGGAACTGCATTTACAAAAATGTGAAAAACATCCTAATTTGTCTATAGGTTCTCGCATTACGCGGCTAGCAATATTGAAATATTGAAAAATATACCAAAAACTAAATTCCAGGAGCTATGGAACATGAACCACTGTCTGCTCGCTTCGCTCGGCGTGTCGCACCCCGCGCTGGAGAGTATTCGTGCGAGTGCACTGGCGCGCGGACTGGCCTGCAAGCTGACTGGCGCGGGTGGTGGGGGGTATGTGTTTAGTTATTTTAGTAGAGTTCTGATATGTTATTAGCTGTAATAACGTTTATTTATTAGAAAGAATTAAAGTTTAGTCAGTACCACAGTACAAAAGAATTAAAAACAAAAAAATATTCTAATAAGAAATACAATAATTAATTAGTTTACAAAAAGTAAAAAAATAGCCTAGACATTTTTAAACAGACAAACAGACAATAATTCTAAAAACTATATTCTTACTTGTGGTCCCGGGAAGACTGTCTCCGCGTGACCACGCTCGCTGCAAACTGTTCGAAACGTCGGGAAAATAATATAATGAATAAATCACGTTTAAAATCCATTAAAAGAAATCTTTAACTTCTAAATGTATTAATACTCGCGTAAAATCAATCAACTATATTTTTGCTTTGATATCGACTGTAGATCACGGCCAAAGTATTCTTTTAAAAAATATTCAATGTACAGTTTTTTTACTTTCCTACTATTTTATTATAAGTATATCTTGTTACAGATACGTAATAGTTTTAATACCGCCATCGACAAAACAGAGTGTAGTGGAGGAATTAAGTCAAGAATTGTCTTCCAAAGGATTTGTGGTCACAGACACTAAGCTTGGAGGGCCTGGAGTCACTTTGGACTCCTGATAGGTGGAACCTCATAGGTATAGTTCTCATAGTTATATTTTGAATTTATAATAATAAAAGTTTTCCCTTTTTTCATTTTAACTTTTTTATATTAATTTAAATTCTTTAAAAAAAAATCGTCAAATTTTAACGTTTTATTTTGCATAGACAGCACTGCATAGAAAGTTCTTATAAAAAAATATTATTATAACAAGAAAAACGTTGAATTTATGGTGCTTTTTGATACCTATAGTCGTCCCTAGTCGACGTGAACTGTATAAAAATGCATGATTTCATATTTTGAGGCACATGCAACATGACAATTCCAAACATCCATGCTTGCCGTCTCTAATATCTATCACTACATAGTATAAAACAAAGTCGCTTTCTCTGTCCCTATGTCCCTATATCCCTATATCCCTTTGTACGCTTAAGTTTTTGAAACAACGCAACGGATTTTGATGCGGTTTTTTTTAATAGATAGAGTGATTCAAGAGGAAGGTTTATATGTATAATAACATCCATTAAATAGTGGAGAAGTACTGTTATTTTTGAGGTTTCTAATGTGATGTCGTAAATAATTACATTTTTTCCGCTTACATTGCAAACGCAGGCTGAACCCTACGAGTTTTATCAAAATAATGTACTAAGTATTGTACACATTGAAAAGGTCTACGGAAAAGTCCGCGATGGTATATGTCTATCTCTTATGGATAACCCACAATAACTTTTTTTTGTCATTTACTTTTTACGACAAATAATGGTTAATTTTCGAAGCGATTTTAGCCAATACAGCATTAATCCTTAACCAATTAAATACCTTGAATACATTGTTCATTTAATATAGATCTATATGGCCCTTTACACCGTATGATTTAAGTGAATATTTTCGAAGATATTACAGATTTAAAAATTGCGGGACGTAGCGTTTGCGGCGGTACCGGCCGGCCGCCATCGCACCCGTGCAAAGCCGGGGCGGGTCGCTAGTATAAATATAATCAAGAATATTTTTTAGCCTGTTATGTTATTTGTAATTAAATGGACTAATGTATTTTTTTTTTGTTTCAGGGCATATCATGACAAGAGTGGCTTCAATTAAATTATTGAAAATTAGTTAAAATAAGAAGTAGTGAACGGGTTCCAATGAGTATTATATTTCAGTAGTTATAAATTTTATGTAAAATAAATAAAACATTGGATAATTCTATTATGTTTTAATTAGTATTACGTAACTACGCACATTCCCGCTATAAAACAATAATGTAATCAATATGTAATAAATTATTGGATTGGAAAATTTGTTTCATTTATTTAAAATATTTTCCCTTTAATAGGTATTATACCCTACTAGCGACCCGCCCTGGCTTCGCACGGATGAAATGCTGATATAAGCCGCGGCAATAAAGAAACGAATCTAAAATGGCGGCATTAATCATTTCGTCTCTCACACACACTATATCTGTCTTTAGTCACACTTATGAATTCGAACTGTCATATTTTTCAGTATGGACCGCCATTTCAGATTGGTTTCTTTATTGGCGCGGCTTATACTAAATTATATTTGTTTGTTTGAACGCGCTAACCACAGAAACTACTGGTCCGATTTGAAAAATTATTTCGGTGTAAGATAGCCCATTTATCGAGGAAGGCTATAGGCTGTATATCATTACGCTAAGACCAACAGGAGCGGAGCCACACGGGTGAAACCGCGAAGCGCAGCTAGTCTATAATATCTTCGAAATCAAACATTTATTTATATTAGATTTCTTCTAGAAGCACTTTTGAATCGTCATATTTTTAAGATTTACCACCTTCGAAAATATTCGATTAAATCATATGCTGTATAGGTCTATATAGATCTTTATTAAATCAATCATGTATTTAAGGTATTTAATTGAATAAGGATTAATGCTGTATTGGTTAAAATCGCTTCGAAAATTAGCCATAATTTGTATTAAAAAGTAAATGACAAAAAAAGATATTGTGGGATAGACATATACCATCGCGGAGTATTCTGCACACTTACAATACTTAGTATATTATTTTGATAAATCTCGTAGGGTTTGCAATGTAAGCGGAAAAAATGTTTACAACATGAGAAACCTCAAAAGTAACAGTATTTCTCCACTATTTTATGGATGTTATCATACATATAAACCTCCCTCACTCTATCTATTTAAAAAAAACCGCATCTAAATCCGTTGCGTAGTTTTAAAGATTTATGCATATACAGTGTGTCCGGACATGACATACCGATATTTGAAGGGGCTATTCTCCAGGTATTTTTATCGACAATTCAACCCCTCTACAGTCCCCTACCTCACCCCCCTCAAAATGGTTTTCGAATTTTTTAAAGTATGTTTCATCACTCTTATCAATTAAATTTGTTTAGTGGTCCCTAGAATAACTTGTTATTGTTCAAATAAAACCAAATTTAGTATTTTGTGACACTCACTTTCGAAGTTATTACAATTTTCATAAATTCACTATCCGAATTGATAGGTTTGCCATTTTGAGGGGGGTGAGGTAGGGGACTGTAGAGGGGTTGAATTGTCGATAAAAATACCTGGAGAATAGCCCCTTCAAATATCGGTATGTCATGTCCGGACACACTGTATAGGGATACTAGATTTCCGCCCGCGGCTTCGCCCGCGTTTTCAAAGAAAAACTCGCATAGTTCCCGTTCCCGTGGGATTTCCGGGATAAAACCTATCCTATGTGTTATTCCAAGTTACCCTCTATATGTGTGCTAAATTTCATTGTAATCGGTTCAGTAGTTTTTACGTGAAAGAGTAACAAACATCCATACATCCATACAAACTTTCGCATTTATAATATTAGTAGGATATGGACAGAGAAAGCGATCTGTTTCATCATACTCTCTAGTGATAGGTAGGTAGTTAAGGGGCCGTTCATAAAATACGTTCGCATACAAGGGGGGGGAGGGCGAGTGTGACAAGATGTGACAAGGGGGTACAGGGGGTCTACGGCAGCGTGACGTTCGCCGTTCATTAAAAATTTTTACTGAGTATTCGTTCTCTCGACTTTTATCGATATTTAAATGTATATACAGGGTGTAATGGTTAAGTGTGCACAAGCGATTATTCCGTAACTATTGCAGATATCAAAAAACTTTAAACTGATATCGAAAGTACTTAACCTAATGAGTAAAATGGCCATAATAAATTTTTAAAAATACCCTGTATATTTATTACAATAAATTGTAACTTGATATATTTATTTTTTTTCAAATTTTATTACAAAAATAAAAAAAAATATTTTCTAATATCAAAATTTGTGTATTAATCAAAATTTATCATGTTTAGGGGGGGAGGGGTCTTAGTTTTTGTGACGAAATATTTCCAGGCGGGGTCACAGAAAGTGTGACACAGCGTGACAACCGGGGGGGAGGGGGTCAAAAAACGTTAATTTTAGTGACGTATTTTATGAACGGCCCCTAAGTAAAATCAAACACATTTCAATTTCAATTAGTTTATTATTCTTAAAATAAAAATAAATTATTGTAAATAAAACTTCTTACACAAAATTAATACTGGATGTTGAAATGATCACAAAGCAAAATAAATATTACAAAATGTAAATGTTGATTCGCGCCAAAATCTTGCCATTTTACCTTTTTTTATTCAAAACATTTAACGTAAATTTTGGCGCGAAACTTATAATCCATGAATCTTTCACAGATAATAAAAAAATTCATAATATATATCAATATGAATACAAACTGGTTACGGACACAGTAATTATAATAATATTTTTTATGTTCATAAATAATTAATATTTCGTTTTGCTAGAAAATACTACCGATAAATAATTGATCAATGAGAAACGCCAATATTTTTGATGATTTGGCTTAAAATTTTTAAAGGTATAAAAAAAGGAAACATTTTGAATTCAATTCAATTATGAAAGAGTCCTTTTATACGTGTCCTTTTATAATAATTGTTCGCACTTCGAATAATTTTACTATTTACTTTGAGAATGTGAAAGAAGGAATGATTTCATTCAGTAGAATCGAATTGATAGTATATATTGACACTTTAAAAATAATGTTGTATTGAATTTTTCTTGAAAATTTTAATTATTTAATAAAGATTATTTTATAATATTTAGAAAGAATGGATGTTAACTAAGCTTTTGTTTTGAAAAAACGAGAAGAATGTATTATGTAAAAATAAAATTATTTGGCGTTAAAATGGAATTTAATTGGAATGAAACAATGAGTTACTAAAAATATTATACGAATGAGTTAAAAACTGAGTAATCGCTAAAAATACCCTCATGTATTTAAAAACAAAAATCTCTAATTTAAATTTTAATATATATTAAGATCGTTCTTTCTAATACTTATTAGGAAAATTAACGTGATTATCAATGATAAAATTACTAATTTTCTTTACTACCTAATTCCCGCCTCTTGGTTCAACAATATCACTTATATACTAGACCTATGTAGAAGCATACTACATAATAATTAAGCTGCGATGTAAAAACTCAATACAAGGTGCTTCAAGTAGGGTTGCCATGTACTAGGAAAATACTTAGAAAATGGGTGAATAAAATTATTGTGAACAGTGATAAGTAAATGTAAAAAAATAGATAACCACAATAGAAAGTGTATCAAACCCATTTATTTGGGTAGTAAATTCTAAAGAATACCTACACTAAAAGTTATTATTGGCAACCCTATGGGCGGCCGTACACGGACCGCTTCAAGCAGTTAACGGCTGAGCGACGTACACGGACTGCTCGAGCTGTCGCTACAAACCGCGCAGTCGACGGCTTGAAGCGGTCGCGACGGCTCGAGCAGTCCGTGTACGGCAGTGAATGAATGTCTATAGTTCACCGCGCAGTCGCGGCTTCAAGCCGTCGTTCTCAACTGCTTGAAGCGGTCCGTGTACGGCCGCCCTATATGTGATCTAAAAAATAAAACAAATGACTACAAAACAACTTTGTACTATTAATGAAAACGTATTTGTTCTAAGCAAATAATGGAAACCATAAAATAATACCATACGAAATTATTCGTAATTAAAAATCTCAAAAAAATAATCAAATTATCTTTTAAATTAACATAAATAATTTCGAAAGTTAACAACAACTACGCCTTAAATATAACACTTGCATACACACTTCAAAATACATTAATTGCTGTACAGTAATATATGAGTTAAAAAAGGTATGTTTAAGAGATGAAACAAAATAAAGACTGTTTTTAATCGTATTTTCCAACATGTATATATATGCTAATTTGGACTTTATGGACGTAAAAGTAATATTTTTAATCGCTTCTTAACTGCCAGTTATTTACGAAAGCTGCCTGTTTTATCTTTGTTTACATAGAATATCAATCAAAACACACAAGATTGATACAAAATAAAACCATTAAATAAAGCAACTAGCTATTTCTAAATTTAAATAAGTTGCCAATGATACTTTTACTTACTTCTAGTAAAGGCAAATTCCATAATCTACCGTCTAAACACAATATACAGATACAACCAGTAGGGAAACTTCATACAACACGTTCGAAATGGCTCACGCACACAAGCAAGCGTGTTTACGAGAATCATAAGGGTATTCTTATGATTCTCGTAAACAACTTTGCCGTACACGAACTGCTCGAGCCGTCGCGACCGCTTCAAGCCGTCAACTGCGCGGTTTGTAGCGACAGCTCGAGCAGTTAACGACCGACCGCTCGAGTCCGTGTACGTCGCTCAGCCGTTAACTGCTCGAGCTGCCCGTTTACGGCCGCTCTTACGATTCTCGTAAACACGCTTGCTTATATTGTGCGTGAGCCATTTCGAACGTGTTGTATGAAGTTACCCTACTGGTTGTATCTGTATATTGTGGTCTAAATTCAATATGCCTTATGTGTTTTGCCTACAATTTTATATCACAATCTCTTTATTCAATTATTATATTAAATCTACAATCATGGACGTATAAAAAAAGACGGACGCCATTTTACGAACAAACAACGTGAAGCCACCGTAGTAAGCTAGCGATCGTGTAAAGACAATAAACACGCACACACTCACCATAGTAAGCTAGTCGGCCGCCATTACGTCGTGAACTACCGACTGATTAACAGCGTCACTGTTTCACAAAAATATTTAAAATGCCGTCTTGCGTGGTTAAATGGTGTCGCAACAGTACAATTTTAAATAACAAAACACAGAGGATTACATTCCACAGGGAAGGAAGTTATTTCTTTTATGTTTTAATGACAAAATTATTACGACAAAATTTATAGAAAAAAATACAGCCGCCATTGTCATCAGGACAGCTGTTGCCATAGTGTTGCCATTATTTCAAAATTTAATTCACCCAAAAGTCAGGGAGTTGATGTAAAGTTAATTAATTTTAAAATTACGATAAAATAATTTGATACAAAATGCAAATTTGTTTTTGCATTTTCTTCTCACAAAAACATGTATACTATGCTAACCCTTATATAACAACCATATTAAAAAAAATATCACAGACAATTAATACTGTCTACGACATCTGTTATAAGACAGTTAATTTGAAAATTTAAAGTATATGTATACTGAAATCGTATGAAGCATGTTTCCTATTTGTTTGGTTATAAACTGACATTTTATTTTATTTATTTTAATAATATTTAAGGAGATATTACCTCTCCTCCCCCCAATATTGGTTGAACAAGTTTTCATACATTTTCCTTTGGTTTCAAATTGTATTTATGCATAGGTTCTTATAGTTATACACATAAAAAGTATATAAAATTGAAAAATAAAAATACTAAAGTGTGGGGTAATTTTATTGCATCTGGCAATTAACCTGGCACACACACATGGATTTGTCGCCGCCATTACTAGGCTTCACTCAATGTTTAGGCGATACTCCGTCCGTCTTTTTTTATACGTCCATGTCTACAATACTATTTGCATCTAACTATTTATTCATAAGCGATCTTATAGCTTTTAAAATACAAGTGTCGCTACAAATACATATAAATGTAATTTGCATTTTGTAAATTTAACAACAAACTATCTTTTTAAATAAAAATTTTCATTACGAATTGATTGAATATCTAAGTTTACCAGGAAAATGTTATTTAGTATAATATTGTTACTATGATAATCTAGGGTGGACTAGTGTGAACCACCTAAGTTTAAAAAAAATTGCCTGTGTCAATGTAAACGAGATCTGTAGGTATATAACATAAGTGAAAAAACTAAAATCTGACTAAAAAATTGAAAGAAATACAATGCTATTATAGTAAGACTAATATTTTGAAAACAATTTTTTTATTATTTTTATTAATTTTTAATTCGGGTCAGAATAATGCTTGTTAAATCAACTAAATAAGGGTATCTTTATCCTTTTAAAATAATGCCAAAGCGTACATCAGTACTAATAATAATTAATATTATTAATAGTTCTAATTTAAATTTATTGGTATTTTAGAATAATCTAAGAATGTTATTCAACCAAATCGCAAGAACACTTAAGCAATATCTAAGGTCACTTGCAATTTTATACATTTTAATAATAAAAAGCTAATATTTTCATCGAAGTTAATAATATTTGATTAAAAATTTATAGCGTTTGCCAATTTATTCCTACATGTCCGTTACAGCACTTAGTATACTTACAAATAAATTATTATGATCGATATATTTTTAATTTTATCTTACATTTCTCTCTTTGGCCAGAGGATAAGGCAGTGGTGTGTGGACTGGTCATAATTAAATGAAGGATAAAACGGAAGAAAAAATAATTTGACGAGGTTTGATATAGATTCGAATCGTAAATCTAAACTTTATACTACATTTTCGAACGTCAACAAGCCACGGTTATATTATTATTTCACATTTTTACAATTTCATTTCGCAATTAGTCCCCGTTTTCCAATTACAGCACTAGAGCGCATTAGGCGGCATAATGCTTAACGTTGAATGTTCCAACTACAGCAACGCTTCGCACAATCGAGCACTCTTAAAAGTAATGCGCGTGAATTGATGCGTGCAATCGATGCCAACTGTGACAGAAAATTAACAAGTGTTTTCCCCTTTAGGTTGGCATTGATCGAAATGTTTTGTTTATATATTATCGTTAGTAATATTATTAATTGTTGGAAAAATTTTTAAAGCTTTCGTTTCATTGTAGTTTTTTCGAAATAATCAAAGTTAATTCAAATTGTGTTAAAAAAATAAATATAAGTATGGATGAAGGTACAAACATTGACTTTTTTTATATTTCACATTTAAAATGTGAATACAATTTCATTTTAGAATTCGAATCTACAAACAAATTTGTTTACAGGAATATACTTTTGTAAACATTGCAATGGCTTGATCGAATCATTTAATGAAGCAGGCAATCATCAATGTTTTCGTGGAAAAGAATATATTTATCAAGATGAAGAAGATACCTAACTATTTACACATTAATGAGGTTATTGCTAAATGAATATTTTTTTTTTCAACAGTCAACACTGAACTTAGCGCAACCTCTGGTGCATTTGAAAACTAATTCACGTTCCAATTAAGCATCAGCATAATTCGGCATTGTGCGCCACTGAGTCGCATTATTAGGGTTCAGAACCGGGAAATCCCGGAACCGAAATTCCCGGGAATTCCCGGTTCTTTTGTTAGTAAAATGGAACCGGGAAATAAATTTTGATTCCCGGTTCTTTCGGTTCTTTCGGGAATATTATTTAATACTACTAGTTTATCTATTACTCTTTCAAACTTCTATTCCTACTATGTAATTCATTATTTTTCTTCACTGTAAAACTCTTATTCACTGTTATTTTACTTTTCCACACTTTCTACTGTTCAAAAGTTCAAAACTTTTATGTAAATAGCTCCGAGCTTATAGAAAAAACGCGCGAAATACATGGTCGCTCTGTCCCTGCTTCGTGGAAGACTGCCTCTGTACACCCGATCCCTAAAAAAGGCGATCGTTCTGATCCATCCAACTACAGACCTATCGCGATTACCTCTTTACTCTCAAAAGTGATGGAAAGCATCATTAATGGCCAACTCTTGGGTTATTTGGAGGAAAACCAGTTGATCAGTGACCGACAGTATGGCTTTCGCCATGGACGGTCAGCTGGTGATCTCCTACTTCTCTTAACCCATCGTTGGGCTACGGCGATCGAGAGTAAAGGGGAGGCCTTAGCGGTTAGTCTGGACGTTGCAAAAGCCTTCGATCGGGTGTGGCATCGGGCTCTTCTCTCGAAACTTCCAGCCTATGGACTCCCAGAGAAATTATGTAAGTGGATTGCCAGCTTTCTTACATCTCGTAGTATCCGGGTGTTGGTTGACGGTACGAGCTCTGTACTACTGCCCGTGAACGCTGGCGTCCCTCAAGGCTGCGTCCTTTCACCCACACTGTTCTTACTGCATATCAATGACATGTTACAAATCAGTAAAATTCATTGCTATGCAGATGACAGTACTGGAGATGCTATATATACCGGCCGCCCAAATATTTCTCGAGAACACGTCAATACAAACCGAAACATACTTGTGTCCAATATTGAGGCTCTCCTTGGTGAAGTCTCTGAGTGGGGTCGACAAAATCTTGTCCGATTTAACCCTGACAAGACGCAAGTATGTACATTCACAGCCAAGAAAACCCCATTTCTCACAGCTCCCTTATTTGAGAACACTCCCCTAAGCATAAAGCCTAGTATCGGAATTCTTGGTGTCGATATATCTGATGACGTTCAGTTCCGCTATCATTTGAAAGGCAAAGCTACTTTAGCTTCTAAAAAAATAGGCGTCCTTAATAGAGCGAAGCAGTATTTCAGGCCAGGTCATCTCTTGTTACTTTATAAAGCGCAAATACGGCCTCATATGGAATACTGCTCTCATCTCTGGGCCGGCGCCCCACAATATCAACTCCTTCCACTCGATAGCGTGCAACGAAGAGCCGTCACAGTTATCGGCAACCGAGCACTTACCGATCGGCTGGATTCACTAGCTTTACGACGAGACGTGGCATCTTTATGTGTATTTTATCGTCTGTACAATGGGGAGTGTTCTGATGAGTTGTTTGAACTGTTACCTGCCGCAGAATTCCACCATCGTTCTGCTCGACACAAGGCAAAGTTTCATGCTCACCACTTGTTGGATGACATTTATTTTTGCTAGTTATTAATTTATTAGTCTAATAACTTTTATTTGAGGATTGAAAAGTGTGCCCCAAGGATTTTAAGATAAGTAGCTGCCTATTTTTTGCCATTTCATTGATAGTACAGGTAAATTATCTTGGAGAAATTTTTGCGTTTGTAGTAGTGTATGGTCAGCAAATAAAAAAAACAACATTTTATTTTTAGTTATATATATACTATATACTATATCGAAAATCGATCGATGTGATAAAAAATTTTTGACCTAATTTTGTTGTTTAAGTATTTTTTACGTACTCAGCGTATGCAAAACTATAACCTCCTTTGAGCTTAGTATACCAACAGTGGGACACCCTGTATATATATATATATATATATATATATATATATATATATATATATATATATATTTGGGATTTTAAATTAAACTATATGTGTTTCGATATATGTTGCTTGAAACCTGAAGTGCTTCCATCTGACCAAGATTTTGAGAGGGTATGTGATGTATTTATATAAGTTTCGTCGGTGTAAACAATTGGTCGGCGTTGTTCACGATATTCAGCAATTTTCATCAAATAATTAATTCGCAAGTATCTAATTTCGTGTTTTTCCATAAGAAGTTTCCGGTTATCTTCTGTTTGCTTCCAATTAAAACCTAATGACATGACGTGTTTTCGTAACGTGCTGACACAACCTTTATAATCGATATCTTCTTTCAATTTTGCGTGCAAAGTTTTCAAAGTGGGAACTTCTTTATTTGTGATGTGGAAGTCATGAATTGTTCTTCTGATAACTTGCTGATCAAAGTTATCGATTACTATTGTAGGTTTACGATTCGGTTTCTTTTTAGGAGATTTAAATGTTACTTCCTGATCTGAAGGACAACATTTGCTTTCTGATACTACCTTTCTGACGGATGCTATTGAAATTCCTGTTGATTTAGCAACTAATTGAGTGGGGGTCATAATACTGCTCGGGTTGTTATTACACTCATTTTCGAAATATTTGTACAAACAGTACAAAACTTCTTTAGTTTGAGAAGTCAAAGGCTTGCCTCGACCATGTTTTGACACTGGAGCCATTTTGAATTAACAATATAAAGTTACAACACTTACACACAAATTAAACCCTTCAACAAATATTATAACAATAATAACAAATAATAACAACAATCAACAAATACAAAATTTAACCTTCAACTGGTGACGTGCATATGAGTCACAGTATTGGAGAGGTGACGTCATTTTGACATATCAATATAAAGCCATAAATACTGTAAATTATGTATAGCGGCCTGTGATAGCGGCAATGAAATAGGTCATGTTATGTAAAAGTAGGTTAGTTTGTTTCTAAAATAAAACACTTTTTTTACTTATTAAATGTAAAGTTAACTTTAATCATACACATGAGCTTAACATCAAATTTTGTTCTGTGTTTTGGTAGGCATGAGATCAATCAAAGTGAAATTTTAAAAACTTAAAACAGAAAAAAAATCAATCTTATTTTCTTATTAAAACTTAAGTTATTATTAAAAGAATATATTTAACAATTAAACTACGTAATAATTATAACTTTTGAATGAAATTTGTGCTTTATGTTCTAACGGTACCAAGCGACTGACAAAAGACTGCACGTGGCACCTGCGGACAGCGTAAACTGGTTTATTCTGGTTTTGTGCGTGTTTCCACTTTCCACTATGAAGTGACGATTTATTCATTTGTTTTGTTTCGTAATTATTATGGTCAAATATTAATAACGAAACAAATTATTATGGACACGATATTTTATTGTTTCACGGTAGTCGCCTTGTCGTTTGCTCAAGGACGTGAAATTGAATGATATCTATATTTTTTTTTATAAAGTCAAAACCATTTTCTTCCAAATAAAAACTTGTTTTTATTGAAAACAAAAATCAGAGTGTTGCTAGGAATAAGTATAAAATTAAATAGTAATGTTAGGATATCGAAACATTTTTGTATAGGCCAGAACGATATAGTGGAAACGCGCTCTAAGATCTGAGTAATATACACACCACTACATATGCAAAAATTTCTCCAAGCTAATTTACCTGTAGGTACCTAAATACTTATTTACTTACATATAAATGACAAGTAGAAAGGCTGATTGATGGTGATTTTTATTTAATTACTTAATAAGACTGATGATTAAAGTCTGATTAATGCTTATGTTATTTTTTTAGATTTCTTTGAATTTACAATAAAAATACTTGAATATTTGATTGTAGTTTACTTTTGACTTGTTGTTAACACACATAAAACTTGTTTAAAATTTTATAATACAAAAAACTCCCAAGTCCCGAAAATACCGAAAGAACCGGGAAATCCCGGTTCCTTTAAGGAAAAGTACCGAAATTCCCGGTTCTCAAAAAAGAGACCGGTTCCGGAAACCCTACGCATTATGCTCTGTAATTGGAAAACTACCTTTTATAACTTTTTTCTGACATAGAATTAAACGTCATAATTTTGGCGCCGTCAGTGACAGCTTGTCAAACTTTGACATTTAATATTACCACATCATAATCAACGTTTACGAATAAAGTCCGATTCTGTTTGGCGCCTTTCCACAGATAAACACTTTTTTACCAAGTCTGCACATGTATGATTACAGATGTATTTGGCGCCTATCCACATCATTTTTTTTCGGCGCCAACATCATACCACAGAGTCCGTCATATCGTATATGAATTTAGCGGCATTCCACAGATAAACAAATTTTTCGCGCCAATATCACACCACAGAGTCTGTTAAGTTTTTTACAGCGCTCCAAATCACAGATACGCGATCGTGGAGCGCTGTTAGAATTAAATTCTACAATTGGTAGCCGCCTCTTATGTGGTTGTCGCCGTCGGGTTGTTGTATGAGGGGTGGGGAGAGGGGGTCCTCGGAAGATGTCACTGTTGTTGATGGTTGTAAGTCTAAAAAAAATAATAATAAATAATAAATATATTTCTTATACAAATGATGTCTGTCGCAATTTCTTTGTAGGTAGCCGGTAGGTAGTGGATACTGGTTAGATAATAACTTGATTTGAATAATTTAAACATTAAAGTTGACTGCCATTGCCATAAAAAAGACTGCAACCTTAATATGAATCTTTCTTACTTATTTAGATTTAAAACCTTTCTCTCTTTCTCTCATCCTACTACGTCTGATTTTGCGTAATAGTATCAAAGATTTTTTGAAGTGAAACTTCTTTATCGGGGTTGGAAAAAAATTTAGTGTAACATTTTTTCGTTACGCGTGACATTTTTCCGTTACGCGCCATCTTTTTCTTATCCCTACCACGCGTGATTCGACGTATTTCTGTAAAGTTGCATATAGTAAATTATTTTTTGAAAAATAAGGTCATAAAGAAGTTTCACTTCTTACGTGTTTACACTAGTACAAGCACACATTTTTTATTTATTATAAAACGGCAACACTACCTTCATTCTCATCTTCCTCGCTGAGCCATTTCTGAATGTCGGACTGGTACATTCTTCTTTGTAATACTTCTTTTGTTCGCGGCCGTGTGCCTATAAATGTTACTTGCATCTGGAAAATTAATACGAATAAGTATTTACTCTATAGTATAGCTACTAGTTTATTATATTATCTGTGGTACATTTATATTTATACTAATATTATAAAGCTGAAGAGTTTGTTTGTTTATTTGAACGCGCTAATCTCGGGAACTTCTGGTCCGATTTGAAAAATTCTTTCGGTGTTAGATGGTCCATTTATCGAGGAAGGCTATAGGCTATATATCATCACACTAAGACCAACAGGAGCGAAGCACTGCGGGTAAAACCGCGGAGCACAGCTAGTTTAAAAATAATACATTTTATGTTGTTTTATTTACTTTCTTTTTAAGTTTAATTTTTATTTTATTTACGAAATTATTAAAAAAAAACATGCCCATTTGAATACATACAATACTAACTGTGCTCACGACTTCCTCGAGGTTTGACTTCGGAGTCAACAAGACTAAATTTTTCATTCAAAATTGGCAACATTTTTCACTGACTTTCATTGACAGTCGACACAACATATAGTATTATGTTCTATAACTTGAAGCCTTGCTTAATATATTTTATTTCATAAACGAAAGTACTATTTAAAATAGGTTTTTAAACATGCGCTATTCAAGAATAAAATATTTTCCATTCAAACCATTTTCCCAAGATACCCACGACCAAACAAACAAACTTTTCCTACCATAAACTTACCCCAGGAGTCAAGTGTGTTCTGAGCTGGTCTGCAAGATCTCCACTCGCTCCAAGCCTTTGGGCTTCTTCCCAACTCGTGTGTACTTCCTCGTGGAGGAGTTTTTCCTCTGAAATGTAACCATGGCAACGTTAAATTTTTATGGTATTATAACGCGTTTCATTAAAGAAACGAATCTTCAATGGCGGCCAAAGCTGACACTGACATATTGTAGGGTCAGCAAAAAAGAAAATAAAAATAATGTAAATGGATAATTATTTTATTAATTATTTCTAATTGTTTATTAACAAACTTCTTTGTTATGGTTAGACATCGGATTATATGCATTTGCATGTTTGCATATGCAAATGCATATAACTCTCTAATTACGCCGTTAGTGCATATTTTAGCCTTTTTCCCCAATCGTGCATATTTCGTTAAGTAGCGGGAGTTTTGATTGGTTGACAAACCATTATTAGCCAATCAGAACGCTCAGCGAGTAAACAAACCCTATTTTGGCACGGTAAAATGGCAAAAAATTACAAAATGGGCTCCATTTTAAGTAAATTTTGAGCCATCGAAAATAGGGCTAGATTACCCTTTTGGGGCTATAAACTTAAAACACGGGTTGAATTCCAAAAAAGGCCTAGATTTACCCCGAAAAGGTGGCAACACTGGGCTCGTTGGTGACAAACGTCACAAATTTGCGCTCGAAAATTTGCTAGAAAAGCTTATTATTTGTGTATTGCCACAAAAACTATAGGTACTTAATTTTAAGAAAACTTCGCTGTTTTCGTACAAGCTTTGATTAAAATATATAAAAATAATAAAGGTTTTTATATTTTGTATTGTGCATATTTTAGGCATATCAGTCGTTTTTAGTGCATATTTCGGCCTTTTTTAGTGCATATTTGCATGCATATTTTGGCATTTTGTTAGTGCATATAATCCGATGTCTAGTTATGGTACTTGTGTATTTATATGAATTATCATATTTACGTATACAGAATGCAACAAAATCCCCATAATACTTGTAATGAGCCCATAAAACTGAACAACTTTTCCCAAATAACATATTGTGTCAAATTCCAATAAAACATTATTTACTATCGCAAATACATAATTATCATTGTAAATTTATGATAAAAAGTATTATAGGGAAAATCAAATATATTTTAGTGATTTTACTTTTCCCTATTTTTTTTTGCATCCCGTACGGCCGTGTGTAAGCGAGAGGGAATGATAAGCGCCGCCATTTAAGATTCGTTTCTTTAATGAAATGCTCTATACCACAAAACAATTTAAACCCACTCTAACTTTAAACCAGGGATCCTGTCACTTTAATAGTTGTCTATATGAAAAACGACAAAACCAAATTAAAGAGAACCCGCGCTTCAAGTTAAAAGTTGAATTATTTTAATGATTACAATATTGTAACGATGGAACTCGGCCTTTTTGTTGAATTTTATTAAGTCTTAAAGCATTCAAATGTTGTTGAATTTATATTTTTGGTTTTATGGCATTCAAATGCTTTATAAATATAAATTTATAAAGAATAGAAAAAATTCGATCACGAGGCGGGACTCGAACCCGCATCCTTCGCGCCATTCCGGGGCGGATGCCTCACCAACTCAGCCACTCGTGACCCGCCCGAGTGATCGAATTTATTCTATTCTTTCAGTTTTATGTGTCTGAAGGGACACACCGCGCGCCATCTATAGAATCTAAAGAATAGAATAAATTCGATCACTCGGGCGGGTCACGAGTGGCTGAGTTGGTGAGGCATCCGCCCCGGAATGGCGCGAAGGATGCGGGTTCGAGTCCCGCCTCGTGATCGAATTTTTTCTATTCTTTATAAATTTACATTCAAATGTTTATAAATATAAATAAAATAAATAAACATAAAAATCTCATTATAAAAAAATAAATAACATATCAAATTCTTTATAAATATTGGAATAAATTACCATCTCTCTTAGTAGTACTCCTCTTGTACTGTATCCTGAATCTGAACGCCTCCAGCACGCTGGCCACCACTATCGTTAACACCACCATTGTGAATAGATAGAATACCTGTAAATTAAATATTTTCATAAAAATTCTGTTATTATTACTTATCTAGTTTTTATTTTAAGTTGTCTAGTTTAAAATTATTAGATAAATTGGAAATGGCCTTTATTGAAGTAAAAATTGAAAGAAAATTTCTCTGACCTCTCGATTGGTTTCTGATTCGCTTTAAATTTTCTTTATTTATATTCCTCTACGGTTCTATCTTTTTGTTTAAAACCAAAAAAAATTCGCAAGCTCATTATACCATGAGGACAAAACTCATTTACTCACAATTTCTAGATGGGAACTATATTTTCTATCACCAAAATTTATATTTGTCATCAAGTTGTATCACCTAATAAATAGATCTATCACCACGAAATATTTTCGTTCTCAGATAAACAAAAATTGTTCCCAGGTATGAATTATCAAATTAATGTTAATATATGTGTAAAATAAGAGATCGATAACTAATAAAATTATATTGCATTACATGAATATAAACTTCGTTCATATAATAACAGTTTTGTTACTTAAATAATAGCTCTGTGCTCAGAATGGTAGATCTGTCACCAAATAAATCGATTATCGATCCCTGACTGCGACTCCTTTTTATTTGATATTTTGTCACTAATACAGTAGTAACATTTTATTTCGTTCAGATATTAAATTAATAGTATTCGTTACCAATTTAATACATCAATTTATAATTTTAATGAAAAAATGATCAATGGGGTGAAGACAAATTGGCGCGCTTTAAAAATTGACCAATCCGGCCTCAACGATGGGTAGTCAGATTATTCAGTGGTTATTGTTTTTAAGAATAAATATTGATTATTTTAACATTAATTAAGTGTTTTATCTACTATTCTGCTAGCCATAAGCCAGCTATTTTAAACCAGCGCTGATTGTTCAGTGGTAATTATTTTAAACAATAAATATTGATTATTTTGACTTTAATTGTTTTATTTACTACTCTGCTAAAATTTTTATTTAAATATAATTTATACTACCAGTGGAAATTTAGAACCTTGGGAGTCTAGTTAAGTAGCAGAATCTTTTGGTTGAAACGATGATGACAACCCTAATTTTTTATTTGAACTTAATGCAATTTTCTAGTAACATAATATCATTTATTGGTGATCTCTTTAAATTAGTTTGCTTAAATACTTATTAGGACACACCTATTATAATACATACAAAAACATTTATTTGGTACTAGACCTTATATCTCAGGATTTTAGGTGATTTATAGTGGAACTGATTTTTCATTGTTTGGTGACTACATTTTGGTGACAGATCTACTATTTTGAGGACAAACCCTATTATTTAAGAAACACAAAACTAATTAAATTGGTGATAGCTTAAATGATACCCTTTCTAGATTAGAATTTCATTATCCGAATAATTTACCAAAATAGACAGTAAACCCACCCAAAGTACCCCTCAAAAACTTCCCACTTCTGAACATATTTATATATAAAAAAAAAATATTTATAAAAAAAAAAAAATATTTTAAGAATATTTATAATACTATTAGAAATTACACGCGAGGCCGGGTTAAATATTAGTTTGAATGTAATGAGAATGTACCGCGATTCTACACAGCTACCTAATTGATGTAGGTAGTTGATAACAAATCGCAGCAAGTCAACGACTATTAGCAAAGTGAGGGTAGTTGAGTCGAACGTCGTATAAACAACATCCGAGCCCCTAAGCACGATTCTTACGAATGCGCCACGATTCAAAGGAAAGCGGCAATTTATAGTTTTCGACAGCTAAGCATGTTTTGACAGGAAATAGTCACAACTATTCATCCACAAGAATATTAAATCAAAAGTTACCTCTAACAATACAATAATACGTACCATAAAATAGATCCTGCTAAACTGTCCAGCAACCGTAGCAAAAGCGTTCATCAAAATAAACCAATTATTGACAACAGTTAATTCAAACAACGTCACTCCACTCGTTAGAATGTTCTCGAAGTTATTTAGGTAGTAATAGCCGAGGGGGGTCGAACTGTTTTCTGAATACTTGTAGAAGTCTTCCACTGTTGTGTTCCTGTAATTTTATATGAGAATATAATAAATAAGTCGTATAAAAGGTACAATTTAATGCCTGAGTTTGAGAAAATAAAATAATATTATACCGTAAAAAATATTTTTTTCAATAATGTTGTAACCTTGTCGTACGAATTCGTAATTTCCTTAATCTTGTAACTGTATAACTTTCGTTTAAGCTAGACGCACATTTTGTTTTTTAATGTAATAATAATATTTAAATACATAGTAGGAAAAGGATATACACGCGTGCAAGCACATTTTTGTACTAATCTAAACTCACAGCAAAAAATGTCTGAAGCAAAACTCTGCCTACTCGTTTATTAGGCAGAGTTTTATAATGAGTGTACGCAATACACTTTGAACATTATTGCCACAAAATAAGGTGCTCATTTGAATGAATTTTTAAAAGTTATACACGCAACGCCGCTTGGACATTTTGAGAACCTTTTAATAGAGAATTTTGAGTCTGCTTGTTTATGCGTCAATGATTTTGTAACATTTTTTTTGTTTTTGATTAAAATCGGTCGTGTTTTCTATCATTTTTCATGAATACAAAAATAACAATATCCCAATATTTTTAACATTTTCAAAGGTTCTAACTCCGTCAATGTTTAATGGGTTGAGATCGTTTACCATGAGACAAACAACCATCTCGGTTACCCGGTCTAATACAGAAAAAATCAGTACATTTCTTAAATAAATAGCCTTTAACAACAAAAATCAAAAAACTCACACACAGCAGTTCCTCAAGTTATATCCCGCGAACAGTTCCATACCGACAATCGCGAAGAAATAATACATGACCAACATAACACAGCCCGCTGACGACATTAGTGGAGAAAGTAGTACTAATGTACCAAATACGTCACGGTAACGTTTTTTTAACTTGTAGAGACGCATTAACCTGTAAAAATGAAAAAAAAAAATGAGTGTCATGGAAGGATATTTCTATAATAATAAGCACTTTATTGCACACACATTACAAAAAAATCAAACATAAAAAGAGCGTGTGTGCCGAACACACTTGTCAGAAGTGAAACTTCTTTGGCAAGTTTCAAAGATACCAAAATCATCGCCTTACTCCATGACGTGACGGTATTGCCATGACGCGATCTTTAAATTTTACTCCTAACGCGCCTAAAGAAGTTTCACTTCAAAAATCAAACATTAATACACACAAAGTTATATGGAGCAGTACAAATACACAAGATTTTAGACATAATTATGGTTAACAATTAATTATTGTTTTTCGGTCTTACGAATAAAATGTTACCCATTCGTTTTGCAATGGATTAGTTATTGCAATAATCTGTCTTGTTTTAATGATTGACGTTTCATGTGAGCAAGAGCAGGACAAAGCTATGGTAGAAAATGGTAGGAATTTATCCATTGTTTAACTTTTTGTTAGCCACACAAACGGCCTTACGTGTGTGTTTAGCTTCATTGATATTGTGTCACATTAAATTACCAATAACAATAATGTATCGTCATTATTGTGTTAAACCATTTATTACCATTTATTATCAAAATAATATTCCAAAAGACTTTAAAACTCCATATCTCAAAAAATAACAAAAAATTTAGTTCAAACTTAACATATAATAAAAAAAAACATACCTCAACGGCCGGAACATAACAACAATAAACAACTTCGGCGCAATCGTAAGTAAAACGGCTCCCATCAAAGCTAGTAATGTCACACTCAAGTCGAAGACATTCCAACCACTTTCCAAGTATACAGATAAACCACTGGCCATAATGCGTAGACCCGCTTCTAGTAAAAACACTGAAAAATATACAATTTATTCTTAATAAGCTGTTACTCAAATATGTAATGTATGCAAGCTATTTTAGAATTGATGGTAAAGGTAAGAAAATAGGTGATTGACACCTATGATATATAATAAAGCTAGATACGTTACCCGCTCTCTATTTTGGCAAGAAAAAACTCAGCCAAGTGCCCGAGTTTCACTTAGTCACGCACCATTCAGCGTCGTGGCTGGACGTTCTTTTTATATTTTAATCGGCAGTTGTTATTACGAAGTACATGAGTGAGACATGTATTATGTCTCGTGCGTGAGAGTGAAAGAGAGAACAACTGTATTGGTGATAATGCGTTAGTAAGTAGGTATGTATTAATTACGCTGTTTTTTAGTGCAATGATGTTGGCGTATGCCGCGTCTACTAGTATAATAGGTCATTGATTGACACCCATTTCTGGGAAACAATTTTAGAATGTTAAAGGTACTAATAACATACAAACTGAAGTAAGGCAGTTCAAATTACAAGGTGAGAGCAGGTTCAACAATTATTTTTAAACGACAAAATGATAATTAAAAGTCCACATAAAATATTGAAGGGTACATTTTAGGATGCTAAGGAAACCTTTAAATTACTCGAGCAAGAACTTGATTCATCATTCGTCAGACATCATGAAAATCAATTTAGTATTTCCCAATGAATGCCAGTTATATAATATTATAAAGATCTATCAATAAGTCATCTTTTTGTATATTTTATAAGTGCAATAATTAACCTTCCATACTCACGAGTAAGGAACAGCCAAGTATCCCACGACGCGCAGAGCAGTCTAGCGCTGTCCTGCAGATCGCCCGCCGCTTCTAACACGCGGAGTACCATTGACACTCCGTTTCCTACGATTAACGCATCTGGAGAAAAATACGTTACTGTAGAACATTGGGATTATTAAATTAGATGGCTTGATTTCAGAGGAAGATTGGAAGATGTGTGAATTTAAAATTTAGTCCCGATACGAACATCGTTATATGGCGTTTCTATCATTGTCAAAACGTATCGAGTCGATGTGACCACGATGCGTTAGTTTTTGAGTGAGAAATGATTGTTTTCTGTATTTGAGCGTATTGCATAAGATACAAAAATTAAATAATGCGATTATAAATACCTCATCCATTTATACTCAATCCGAATAACGTTAAACACATTCTGCGAACATACCTATAAGATACTATACTACCTACTCAAAATACGGCCAGCGAACCCGCTGCGGGGCAACCCACCCGTGTTCGACATGATACATAGTAAAGGAGCCATTTTCCCACAAAAACACTCACATTTTAAGTAAAATACTCACAAATCAAGTACTCAAAGTACGGCCATCTTACAACAACATGTGCCAATCTCCCCACCGGCTCGAACACAGACCGTGCAAACCACGGCGCTCTTGCCGCCTGCGCCGCCCAGCGGAGCGCGAACACTTCGTACACGTTCGCGAATTCGCTACGTGATAAACCGCCCGTGTTGGACGTGTTTAGTTGTTTGAACATCAGGTATACGTCTAGACCACCTGGGGACACGAAAAAATTAAATAAAGTTGTAAAAAATCTGATTTTTGTAATTTTTTGATGATTTTTTGCGATTTTTTGTAGCTTGGCTTCAAGTGTAGGTATATTAGATGAATAATTATACATTTTTTGAACCTAGGGAACTAAAGAAATAACATATGGCTTATAATAAACTAAAGGCACACAACAAGAGCCCAGCGCAATGCGAACACTTCGTACACGTTCGCGAATTCGCTGCGAGATAACCCGCCCGTGTTGGACGTGTTTAGTTGTTTGAACATGAGGTATACGTCTAGACCACCTGTGGATACGAAAAAAATGAGAGAATGCTGTATGGGGGATGAAAATGTAGAAAAAATGAGATTTTTTTGTGATTTTTTGCGATTTTTTGTTGCTTAGCTTCAAGTGTAGGAATAAAAGCTAAATAATTATACATTTTTTGAACCTAGGGAACTAAATAGCCTATGAGTTATAATAAACTTTAGGCGAATAAATGACTCATGAAGCAATATACGTACTATAGTGTGGTGCGTAGTGTCTCAACAGCCCCGCAAAGTGTCTCAACTTGACCGCATGCGGTGCGCGGCGCGACACTAACAAGCGAAACGCTCGTCTTGCAGCCCCACGTCGATGTAACAATAATGCACGGCATTTTTCACGCTCTATGCGTGTGAATGTCTCGTATACTACGGCTAGCATCTGTTAGAAAGAAAATAAATGTATCCATGAATAAATTATTAAAAAAAAAAGAAAATAAATATTTCAGGACAATTTTCACACACGGCGCGATACTAGCAACACAAGCATATTACTGTTGAAGTTTTGTGTTCCTAATCACAAACAAAATTATCATGTTGATCAAAAATTAAATTAGCCAAATAATAAGTCCATTAATTATAAATTTATAAAGTATTTGAATGCCATAAAACCAAAAATATCAAAATTAAACCATTAATTGTCAAAAAGTTTTAAAAGTTAGAATCTGATATGATTTTGCGGTACATTTGAAAACTCAAGACGAAATATCCCTTAAACTTCCACTTTTTTAATAATTAATAAAATATAACTTACCAAATTCATGAGTACATAAAGTACTGTAATAATGTATAAAATGAAGAACACGGCGTACCACTTGGACTTCGCGTATGACGGCATCATTACATCTGGAAAACTAAAAAAAAAATTTTTTTTTTTTAGGTACTTTATGCATAACTTTCCAGAAGGAAAAAAAATTTTTTATCATATACCTAGGAATAAGGAATCACTGCAAGCTTCGTAAAAATGTATTCAAAGTGATTTTTAGAAACTTAGACACAAAAAAAATCAACACCTTAACTTATTTTTTTATCTGTAACTAAGTTTTTGCTGTCAAAATACAATTTAAAGGTGAGTAAACTCTTATAATCAAAGCAAATATATCCATACTAATATTATAAATGCGAAAGTAACTCTGTCTGTCTGTCTGTTACTCAATCACACCTTAACTACTGAACCAATTTGCATGAAATTTGGTATAGAGATATTTTGATACCCGAGAAAGGACATAGGCTACTTTTTATCCCGGGAAATAGGATAGGTTTTATCCCGGAAATCTCACGGGAACGGGAACTATGCGGGTTTTTCTTTGACTGCGCGGGCGAAGCTGCGGGTGGAAAGCTAGTATCTTATAATCAGAAATCATTGGTCAAATAAAAAAGTAAATACTTACTTGGCTGTAGTCAAAAGTACGAACATACTGACAAACGAGTCACTTAATGTTTTAAAATGTCCATTGTCTATATGTTCAGAGAATAGGTAATATCCCAGTAAGGAATACGTCGCTACGAAGAACATCAGTAATCCTGAAAATAAGATAAAAACCGTTGTTTATAATTTAACAATAAAAAAATCAAACTACCCTCCAAAATTTAAAAAAAGAGCGAGTATGCCGAGCACACATGTGAGAAATGAAACTTCGCCATTCCATGATTATTGGACGGTATTGCCATAACGAGATCTTGAAATTTTACTCTCAACGCGCCTATAGAAGTTTCACTTAAAAAAAATTAAAATTCTGGCCATCTCCCTAAATCTAACTCGCCCTTCGAACTATAACTACTTTTAACAATTTCTAGATACACAATCGATTTTTTTTAGACGGATTTCTTTCTTTAACTAAATGCGAATATTATTTTGGTGTATATGTATGGTGTATATAGCCCAGCTTTTTTAAAGAGATCCTTTTTGTACAATTTGTGAATGTATATGTATAGAAAACTCACCAAATACATTTAATTTTGACAGAAACCACAACTACCCTCAAAAAATCAAAACTCACCCAACATATCCAAAATGGGCGGTAGACTTTGTAATATCTGTCTTATAAACCGTCTCACGCCCCCACAGTGCCTTGTGTCCACTAAAAATATGGGGCGAAGCGCCCGCGTCACACGGAAGTGGGAGGACTGTCTGCAGAGTACCACTACCGCTTCGAGCACCATTATTAAGACTGTAATACCCTGCAAATTTTTATCTATATGTAAAAACGTGGAGTTTGACATTCAATTTTATATAAAAAAAATGTGTGCGTGTACTAGTGTACACACGTAAGAAGTGAAACTTCTTTATGACCTTATTTTTCAAAAAAAATTACTATATGCAACTTTACAGAAATACGTCGAATCACGCGTGGTAGGGATAAGAAAAAGATGGCGCGTAACTGAAAAATGTCACGCGTAACGAAAAAATGTTACACTAAATTTTTTTCCAACCCCGATAAAGAAGTTTCACTTCAACAAGTAGCAGTGGCAAAAGAAAATACATATTTCTATAGCTTGGGTAATTTTGCTAAATGAGCACTTAAAATATCATAAAAATGTCCGATGCAAAACTCTGCCTACACGTTTATTAGTAGTAGAGTTTTCTACTAAGCGATAAAATATAGACATTACTGCCCCGTAATAAGGTTAAAATTTCAATGAATATATTAAGCAATGCCACTCGGACATTTTTTGACGATCGTTACAGTTTAGATTACTATTGAAAATAAACTGACTTTAAAATATATTTTAATAACAACACAAATCGAAAACATACCTTAATCATAGTACGTTTATGTTTAAATATGGTCCCCCATCCGATCCACTTCAACTTGAGATGCAATTCGATTCCTATTACCGATAGCGCCAATAGTTCTATTGTACCGTGGGCCCATACTGGTAACTAAAAATTATACATTTTATTTATATAATTAGAAAGACATGGATATGTTATTGAATTTAACGTTGGCCATAGACAACAAGTTTAAAGTTTTGTATAAAATGAAATACATACTCAATTCAAATATTTTATAAGATAAATACAAGTAGGTAGTTTTAGAGTTTTCTCTAATACTAAGTATAAACTGAAACATAATAATAATTACGTAACGGTGTTATATGAGTGAAATGTCACTTTGACAGCTCCGATAACATAAGTCATAGAGTGACAGAAAATCTACATTTTCTGTGAATCGCTGAAAACTTTTTCTTGATCATAACAACTTTTTACTACAACCATACTTGTAGAAAGCCATCTATATATTTCCAAATTAATACCAACATGATTTATTTTTTTATACATTATAATGGTAGGCTACAATATAACATATTTTATCTTCAAATTCTGTAAACCTCACTTCAAAAGCCGGAACAGCGGGGTCTTCAGTGAACGCCAGTAGGATCAACACCAAAGATGCCAGCAGATCCAAACCATGGTACCAAGGGTTGTGGACTCGGAGGTACGCTGGCAGTTCTTCAGGACTGGAGGGGTGTGAATCGAACTTCTCGTTGTTTAGGCCTTCCTGGAAACGGTTTTGATTTGATAGGATTAGATCTTTACATTTATTAATATTTGATATGGTTCTGCTATCCTTGCTAATGATATAAATGGGATAGTATGTTTGTTTATTAGTCTTTCACGTGACAATAGAGCGATTTTATGACATTTTTTTTGTTTATAGAGATAGTTAGGACTTAGGATTTAGGAAGCTAGAGAGTAGTGAGAGAGAGAGAGTATATGTAGCTAGTACATATTTGTATATAGTTATCCCTATGTGAATTTAATTTACTACCTACACGAGCGAAACCACTAAGGCACTTTGAAAAATACGACTTACTAAAACCTATTTCCATCAACTATGTTATTTTGCCCGACTCTTGATTCAAATAATACAGAACGGCATTAGTTACCTAACTGATATTATTAGTTTGAACTAATAACTTAAATATTACGTCACTATTCTTAGTAGCATAACATACTCAAAGTAACTTAAACAGATTATAAAGATGTGCTAATCTTTTCAATGAAGCTAGTTACACAGCTACTTTACTTTACTTTTTTTACTTTCACGAACAATCATAATACATAACGGTGTTATATGCGTGAAATGTCATTTTGATAGCTCCCATAACAAAAATATTGTAGATTGAAGCTATGTAAGATTCAGAAAATTCTGTCAAATAAAGAAATGTGTTAATAAAATATAGCCTATATTCATAAGGGATGACGTATTATTCTAAAATTGTTTAAAAAGATTTGTCCAGTAGTTTCGGAGCCTATTCAATTCAAACAAAGAAACAATAAAATCTTTCCTCTATAAGATAATTTAGTGTAAACTGTAGATCATATAACTTCTTACTACAGTCTAGAATAATACTTGTACAAAACTACCTCTAAATAAATAGCAGCTTCATGGTAGTTCATCTCCCAATGCTCGTCCTCCGACATCTGCAGGCCGGTGTGGAGGGAGGACCGGCTGCCCATGTCCAGGGTGTTCGCGTCTCCGCCGCCATCTGAGCCCGTGCGAGAGTCTGGAAACATTAGATATATAAATTAGTATTTTATGTCTTAAATATCATCTTTTCTTCCTACTGGTTATACATGAACATTGCAAGTGCAAGTATTTGTCTTTCTGTTACGTCGCAACAAATCGATTTGATGTATGGTTTTTGTATCTGGGGAAAGTTGGGAGCCTAGAAAATGTTATTATATAGGCCACTTTTGACTAGTTTAGAAGATATTCCTATCCTTGACCACGCAAAAGGAGCAGAAGACCACGAGTGAAGCAGCAGCTACTGCTACCTCATATAAATAAGTAGGTACCTATTGACAAATTTATCGAACGATAGATGAATAATTTTGTCGTATAATGAAAAAAATCCTTATAGAAAATAAGGTTCACAGCAGTCGAGGGAAAGTCGCGGGTTTGAAACCCACACAAACAATTTAATATTATATTATCTCAAATAATTGAAATATTTTAAAAGTAAGTAACTACAACAATTTGCAGTAAATATAACTTTCTCGTGATGATCTCTCAAATGAATGGAATCTTTTAATTAATGAAAGAATTCAGAATAGCGGGTGTATAGAATTAAAAATAAGTTTCTTTACCTACCTAATTATTTTATTTCATTTAATTTATTATCTATCTACTACTTAATCAAAGCATTTCAAATAATATCAAATAACAAATCAGTTTGTTTTTTGAAAATTGTTTATGTAGCAAGCTCATGATTTATTAAGATAAAATTTACGGTTATTTTGACATAGTTGCAATTTATACATTACCTATCTATGTATGTTATCTTTGTTAGTAGATATTAAAAATTATTATAATTAAAACATAGTTCACCTTTTAAACATGTAATATATACTAACAAAACAACTGAATGAAGTAAAAATAAACATGAATTAACACTAATCCCATTCCTACGCATAGAACGGATGAGCGTCTAAGTAATAACGTATAATAATATTAATTTAATAAATAATTCAAGTTTATTTAACAATAAGCATTAGTTAACAAGGTTAACATACCAAAATTATTAGGGAATGCTGAATAAACTCTAGCAGTCACTTGATCCTTGATAACATATAAAAACTTATCTAACCTCATTTTTAATTATAAAAACACAGGCGTTACCCGCCAAATCATCGCAAAACTGATTTCGTTTATCAATTATCAGTGATAATGAGTATGGTTGGCAAAACAGTACTATTATTCTATTTTTAACGTAACGTCATGTGATAGTTAATAATAATATTATGTACCTATATAGTGCATCGATGTAAATAATATTTAGTGTGTTGCGTTGAATGTGAGAAATAAAGCAGTTTTCAAAATGACCAGTTTCATTAAATTAACGAAAATTAACTTCATCGAAAGAACTTAATCCTTTTCAATGACATGGACAAGTAGACTAGTTGGTAATTGGTATATTTGAATATAAATCGTATATTCGAGGTACAATGGTAAATAGTAAATATGTACTATTATTTTAAGATAAGTAGGTACTTACCTACGACTACAAAAATACCTAACTAAACAATTATAGGTTTTGCTGACGGTACTTACTGTTACTGTAATCTCGTACAAACAGTAGCCGAGAGTAATTTAGTGTACTTCCGAATAAATCGAGTCAAGGTTTTTGATAAATTGTCATACGAACAATATTTTTTTTTTTCAATATAAATGAGGATGTCCAAACAGAAATGATGAAATGGAAAGTTACGTTTGTATAGTTTGTTTTTTAACACACTATTTTAGCTTCACTATACAGGTAGTAAACATACGTTTGTACGTTTGTACCTATATGTAACCGCCTTCATATTACTTGCTCTGTGCCGCCTTCTTTCGATTTCGACTAGATTTCGACCCACATAACAAACAGGTAAAGGATCGGTGACAAGACAATCATTTTATAAGCGTGTTTTTTTTAGATTTAACTACTAATAGTATTATATTATCTGTGCTTTAAACTATATTATAATAAGCAAAAGCTCAATAACTACAGTGGAAGTATTTGCCTGTAATTCCATTTCTCTTCAATATTGTATAGGTAGGTAGTGAATGTATTGACCACATTCAATTCATTAATAGGTATTTACTGAGTCTAGACTTCACATCCCTCTGTTTTAATAAGATTAACGGTAACTAACTACCTACCAGTCATTGTGGTCCTATTATTACATACTTATATGATTAACTAGCTTTCCGCCCGCGGTTTCGCCTAACAAACCTTCCTCTTGAATCACTCTATCTATTATAAAAAACCCCATCAAAATCCGTTGGTGGTTCTTGAGGAAGGTCTTCATTTTTTCTACAAAGCGGGCAAAACCGCGCGCGGAAAGCTAGCCAACAATAATGCTGGAAACTAAATAATTAGGTACCTAATTATGTTTGTATCTGAGTTTCCCACGCATTGTGAACTCATTATCTGTGTCAATTATTTCAGTGGGTCATTGAACTAAGGCCTGCGCACTATTGTGATTTTATACTCATATTTTAAAGAAAAATAATTAACAAATTATCAGCCTTAAAATAATAATTTGTAGTACTTAAATGTATTATACCAATATATCTTTTATAATATTAGGTCATTTAAATACTTCGGAATATTTAAAAAAATATTTGTGTATTCTGACTGTTTAGTTTAAAATTTATTTGCTGCTAGCTTACAAAAATGTTTAATGATAGCAATAGGGATGACTGAAAACAAAAGCATACATTTTCGTCTACAGAGTGTGTAGTTAAGATTTAATCATCACCATCATCATCATCATCAGCCCATATACATTCCCACTGCTTATAATATTTAGGGTGTATCTTCTTATTTTTTTCACTTTAGGTTAAAAATGATTTTTTTTAATTAAAATAAGTTTATTCAAAGATAACACAAAAATAATCACGAAGAACGATGGAAAAACGATGAAGTACCTACGATTTTTATTGAGAAAATTAATAAAATTATACTTTATTTTTGCCTTGAGAAGTACTTACAATGGTCGGTAGTTATCATTAATATTAAAATCCATTTTAAATTATTAAATCATTACATAACTAGCCATCTCATTAATGTATCCATGTCACTGCGCATTTGCTTCATACAGTTTAGTTTCACGACTACCTATATTGTTTTCATGTTTACAATAACAGATATAAACAATACAATAAGTAGGTACTTACATACATTTAAATTACAATAATCAATACTAATATTTTACATGTGAATTTCTGTCTGTTGCGATTTCACGACACCACAGCATTGATTTAGACAGATTAAATCGGTGAAGGAAAACATCGTGAATTCGTGAGGAAATCGACTTGTCTTAGAATCAAAAGTTCGACGACATGTGACCTCCGCCAACCCGCACTTGGCCAGCCAGCATGGTGAATTATTATAGCCTGTATCCTCATAGGAGGCCCGTGTC
This sequence comes from Colias behrii, assembly GCA_029959065.1. Lineage (NCBI taxonomy): Eukaryota > Metazoa > Arthropoda > Insecta > Lepidoptera > Pieridae > Colias > Colias behrii. Next base: position 1,258,081 of record JARWMC010000017.1, on the reverse strand, counting down.
CCAGCAGTGGGAATGTATATATGGGCTGATGATGATGATGATGATGATGATTATATCTCAACTACACACTCTGTAGACGAAAATGTGGAATGAAAATGGTTAAATTTCAGGGTCAAATGTTTTCAAGTCACCCCTATTTTGTTGAAATAGGGGATGTAAGTTTTGGCACAGCTATTACTTTATAGTTAAAAGAAAACATTTGTACTTAATTTAGTAAAGCGGAAAAATAATTACGAATTCACATTTAGGTAAATAACTCATAGACCTAACTTCTCATTATATTTTGACAGGGCCGGATTTAGGGGAGGGCAAACGGGGCGAAGGCCCGGGGCCTCCACAAGCAGGGGGCCCCCACAATAGAGACTTCGGAAAAAAAATCTTTCAATTTCCAACTAGTGAAACTAGTAAACATCTTTTCCTTTGATATTTTTTTTCACTTTTACCTTTACCTACAGCCTACAGTACATGATTATTTGATTATATTAATCTTAAATATTAACAGAAATCATTGATCTATATTTGTTCACTCTAATCAGGCAATCAGTGAAATATCAAAATCTCAAATGGCCCTGATAAGCACTTCCAATTTACTACCCATCTTGAGGGAGTACCCCAATGGCTCAATGGCTCAGTGGGGTGGTACTTGCCCGCAACCTCGGAGGTTTGGTATTCGATTCCGTGAAAATTTGCACGCTGCAGCAGAGGCATTGGTGAAAGTGTATACGGATGATTTAGAGCCTAGTCTTGGTAATGAGTTGGTTCAATTTGTGTCTTTAATTGATTCATACAAAAAGGACTATGGAAAAGATCAATCGCCGGAACTATTTTACTACAAAATTCTCGAAGATCGAAAGGAGAATGGCGAAACTGGGCCTAACTGTTACAGAAATCATAATATATTTAAAATTCATTATGTTAATTTTAATAATTATTTGTAAAATATTGACTTCTGATTCTATGGGAAAACAAATCTTTGAAAAAAAAAATAATTCGTTCACTACCGGTCTTATCAAGCAGAGATGTCAGTGTTGTCAGAAGTAAAATAGTCAAATATATAGATTAATACCACATACGAATGAATGTTTATTAATTTTCATTTTTAGTTTTATTAAATTCAAATGCTATAAAAATCAGAAGCAAAACTTAACTTTTTTTAACACACATCTTAATTTATTTAGGTCATTCTATAAAATAAAAACATATTTGACTTAATCAATAATAACTATCACCTTTTTATTTAGGTAGCTGGCCATTAATAAATGTCAAATTATTAATCATAATTGTGTCCAAAGAGGATATAATCACTACGTTTTAATTGTGTCAGTGATGAGTGATTTGTTATGTTTGTTGTTTGACTTTTGAGTGAAGTTTTAGTAACGTTATATTCAAAATTGCCTCAATCGTCTATTTTTACTCTAAAGATATTATTTGAATTGATTAGTCTTATTATGAAAGCGAATCCTGATTCATCCATTTATAAAGATATAAGAAATGTACCTACCTAGTGATGGTTGATGTTTTGGTAAGTTAAAATGTGTGTTGAATAATATGTGTTGGATCCAATATTTTATTACCTGACTGTTCTACTGTTACACTACTATTAACTAGACAATGTAGATAGAAAATAAACTTACCTGGACCTAGAAAAAGGCAATGCAATTCATTTAATTCAAGCAAACTAACTTTTATTTTTGTTACTTTACACCCCAATATCTCTGCTATCCCATAGAACAGATCTATAATTATTATATTCATAGAATCTGTATATTTTTATCTATTTAATCCCCTATAAATCATCAGTGTAACGATCAGGCCCAGAGTCCTATGGGAGTTTGCCATTCTCCAAACAGAGCTACATTCCCAAACCTCGAAATTGCATTGAGAATGTATTTGGTCTTGATGGTATCAAATTGCACTGGAGAGCGCTCATTTTCAAAAATGAAAATTATAAAAAATAGGCTTCGAACCACGATGGGACAAAACCGTCTATCAAAGCTTTCTCTCCTGAGCATTGAAAGCGATTTACTCCGAGAACTGGATTTCAGCGAAATCATCAACGATTTTTCGGCAAAAAAAGCTCGAAAGGTTCCGTTCGTTATCACTAAAATGTAGTTCAGATAATTCATGTTTCCGATTATATTTATATGCGTTTGTTAAATACTAAGAGAATCTACTTGGTTTCACAATAAATTATTCATTGAAAAACTCGACTGAGAAAAATTGTTCATTTTATTTGGAAAATAATTTGGGGCCAGGGGGCCTCCACTCCTTTGTTGCCCCGAGGCCTCTGGACCTCTAAATCCGGCCCTGTATTTTGAAGTCGGTTGAAAGTCGGTCAAATCTCAGAGGAATCATGGGTCCGATGAAAAAATTATACACTGTTAGATAGTCCATTTATCGAGGAAAGATATTGGCTTTATATCATCACGCTAAGACCGATAGGAGCGGAACAATGCGGGTACAGCCGCGGGCACATCTAGTGCTAAATAAAACGATCCTTTCTTTTACCTTTACGACCTTAAAACATCACTCTAAGCATTTATCTATCAAGCATTACAATTACCTATAACAATGACCTTCACGAGTTTCTCAAAATGCGGGTTGCATTATTCAGTGAAATGAGTAACAGCATTACACAATCAGTCGCTTTATGACCTAGTAATGGCATTCAATCTCATTTGGTCATAAAAATCACGTCTGTATTTGGGGGTGATTTGTCTATAGAAGGTTAATCCCGAACACCCTTAGTATTGCCATTGTAGGGAAACATTGAATTGTATAGAAAAAACACAGGCTATTAAAAAAAATTAAATCGAAATTGAGATATTTAGCTACAAAATTGATAGACTATTTCCAATAAGAAATCTATACTAATAATATAAAGCTGAAGAGTTTGTTTGTTTGTTTGAACGTGCTAATCTCAGGAACTACTTGGCTTGGCTTCAACAGAAATGTTTTTATAGTGTTAAAGAATACCTAAACTCGTAATTAACATTGTCTACTTGCGTCTTAATATTAATTTTGTAATAATGTATGTAATTTTTGTAATGAATATGAATGAATTGTGAAATATTAATTATAATAATGTGAATGAATAACAAATGAATTGATTTTAATAAAATAAAATTAAGAAGACATAATATAAAATGTAATATCTAATGTAATCTAATCTAATCTAATGTAATGTATCTAATGAAAAATGTATTTGCATGCCGTTGAATAATGGCTAAACATGCTGAAATAATGTATCTTATTCTTAACACCTATGTATACCATGTTTACTTGCAAATAAATGATTTATTTATTTATTTTATTTACTGGTCCGATTTGAAAAATTCTTTCGGTGTTAGATAGCCCATTCATCAAGGAAGGCTATAGGCTGTATATCATCACGCTAAGACCAACAGGAGCGGAGCAATGCGGGTGAAACCGCGGAGCACAGCTTGTTTAAAATAAAAATATTGAAAGTCAGTCATCACTATGGCTAGTGCGGAAGTATTTATTTGCAGGGACGCATCTCTGTAAAACATTTTAATTTAAAAAATTGCTTTCATCACTAGGAAGACCTTCTATCCAATGCAATTCTATGTAGAGTCACATTGAATGTAGTTGATTTATAATCTAATTTATAAACATCTTGCACGGGATAATAATTAATTGCTTGCATGATAAAATTATTAAGTAATAAACATATTAATGTTAAAACATAACAACTAGCTGACCTGACACACATTATTCAAAGACATCTTTATCATTAAGGCATATAAAAAATATCAAAGAATGTAGTCTAAGTTATACTATTTGTAACTTGAGAATGGCTGAACGGATTTTAATAGTTCTGGATTTGCAGGATTAGGATACTATATTACTTGTTCTGTGGATTAGGATAATAAACAAAAAAAAATAAAAACAAATAGATCCAGAGAGCTTGTCAAAAATTATTAACAATGTAATCTCAACCCTACTTACTGAAAAAAATATTTTTACTACTCTTCACAAACAGTGAGACAAGAATATCACTACATAGTATAAAACAAAGTCGCTTTTTCTGACCCTATGTCCCTATGTATGCTTAAATCTTTAAAACTACGCAACGGATTTTGATTGCGGATTTTGATTTGCGGTTTTTTTTTAATAGAACGAGTGATTCAAGAGGAAGGTTTTAGTATATATGTAATTTATTAGGTTTTAGACAAAGCGGGCGAAGCCGCGGGCGGTAAGCTATTTTATATATATTTATAAATGAGAAATAAATTCACTTACATGATTTCAACTTATACCAATGATCTTTAAACGCATCAAGCACTTTTACTGGTAATTTAGACATTTCACATAACCTGTGACTTGTGCGAGTCTGAAGATCTGTTTATCAGCTAGATAAGATTTATATTGGGTTCATTCAAACAGTTGAGATAATATCTATTGTTCAATATATATTTACTTTGACTCACTTTCCAAAGACAATAGAAAGATTGAAGATTTATTTAATATCTGTGTAAAATCATTTTGATCTCAAAATTCAGTTTGAGATTTTTGGGTATTTAATATTTAAAAAAAAATTGTGTACATGAATGGAATTTTGAAAAAAGAATCTATTAGATTTATCAGCTTATTTTACAAAACAGCTTTGAAGAAACTTGGTTTGCTTTTGAGAATATTTTAGATGAATTTTTACGTATTTTTTTAGATATTCAAAAGTAAAATCCTACAATGATTAAAGATGTACATAGTAAAAGTTAATAAAAAATAATTTTTAATGATTAAAAATAGAGTTGGATTTCATGTAAAAAAATTAATAATCATTAAATATCTATATTTTAAACATGTAAACACATTTCTATGAAATAAACTACATTAAATAAAATCTTATCAAGTTATTGAAATAAAATAGATGTGTGTGCATTGATAGAGCAAGAGGGTGAACTAAACAAGAATAAACTGCATCTAACTGGTAGTTGTTAACTGTGGGGGACAGTGTATCAATCCTTAAATACTATACTATAAATAAAGTGTATGATTCCTTAAATACTATCACACTACTAACAAGCAGTAACATGCAGGTTTTTGCGGATTCTATGCGTCAAGCCGACTCACATGAATTAGGTCGATAGCCTAACTGTTCATTTTATTAAGATGTATTTTATGTTAGTATAAACTTGCTTATGACTCACACACTACGTCATAATCCTTTTTTGCCATCGTCTATTGATCTCACTGCAAAATGATTTGATAGGCTTAGACAATGCATAGGTGGAAATTAAAACAAAATATTAAATGAATTAAAATGTATTGTTAACAACAAAAGCGTACACATAAAGATGCGGCTACTGTGCATTGAATAATCATAGCTTCTTGTTTACTTGTGACGTTTGAGCCGTAATTGTTGATGCTGCTGTTTGCGAAATCATCACTAAACCTTTTATATCCGTCGGTCGGCGAAGACGGGCTCCTCAAAGAAGCCATTTCAAAAACTGATTGAAAAATAAAATTTGCAAATTGACTGTGACAATTTAATGTCACCGGCTGAGTTTGACATTGACACAATCGTATTAAAAGTTAAAAATTAAAAATGAAATTAATGAACTTATCGGTTGAGTTGTGGGTTGAGTAGATAAATTCAGGACTTTATATTATTTAATATTTTTTTTTATAAAATGATTTTATTAGAATTGCTTTTGTTATTTAGAAGTTATTTCATGATTATATTTTTTAAGTCCGAAAATTTACCGGTTATATTTTTAAATTCAAAATAAGTGCGTGGTTGCGACTCAGGGTTGCTAAATACACATTTTATTGATTTATTTAATTCTAAATATAGTTAATTAAATATGAAAGAAGTATTTTAGAACTCTAAATAATTACTTAATATTTTTTAAAAAACGATTTTTTATTTTTCCGGTATTTGGGTGCGTCACTAGTGCGTCAAAATTAATGTTATCTGTGACAATCAATGTCAAATTCTTTTTCTTGATCCCGGTTCTAATGTGAGTTGATGTTGTTTTCTTTCAAATAAAATCCGAGAAAATACGTGTAATACCATCATTTTCATTATATTTTATTTAAAAGTATTCGTTTAAATTCTTCAGGCAAGTGATCTTGTGAGATATTTCAGTGAGGATTCCGTGGTAACAGAAAATATCCATTCGAAAACTTAGGTTTACAATATGATTGTGATTGTGAAGTGATTCTTATTGATATAATGAAATGTGGCGAATAATATCTGAATTAAAACACGGGTATATCGCGAGATTGCTTGCCAGAAATAGTGTAAAGTTTACAGAGAAGTGAATTTTGTTAGAAAGTTTTGTTCAGGTGGCATGTTTGTTTTGAGGTTGTAATTTCTGTTTATAGATCATAAATGGCTCCACCACAGCCCAAAGCGGCGGCTAAGGCCCCCGCAGCCCCTAAGAGCCGAGTCAAGAAGGCCAAACTTGGCAAAGCAAGGAACTATGATTTGGGCAATGGAATCGTTCGTTTCTCGAAGTCGAAAATGTTTCACAAAACTGTGAGTATAAATTATCTATTTATTTATTTACTCTAAAATATGTATTCAATGATCTAAGAACAGTACTTTTTTTTTAAAGTAACTAATTTTTATATTTCCTAAAAGTTGTACAATTTTTTGAAACTATCTATGAAGATAAAATGATGTATTTTTTTCTTCTGATAAACAGTAATGAAGTTGTATTTATATTCTTATCCATAAATAAAACGGTATTGAGATTACATTTATAATAAAATTGAAAATTGTCAATGTTGCATTGATAGTGTGACTGTGTGCCCAATTTCAATTTATAAATACAAAAATGGAGAAATATTTCTTTGTGATACATACATGCTACAACCATTCAAACTATATTAAAAGTGAACATTTTGTTAAAAATTAAACTAAGCAAACTAAACTTTTAACATTAAATTTCAGGCCAAATACAAGTTTGTCGGCAAGAAGAACCCCAAAGCGCCCAAGACCAAGAAGGCGACAATCGCCGTAAAGCCCATCGGCGGTGAGAAGAACGGAGGAACCCGTACAGTTCTGCTCCGCCGCAGGAAGGCATTCTACCCCACTCAGGACAAGTATGTATAATGTAGCATTGTACAGTATGATTCAAACTTAATGGCGGTTCAGAACATCATATGATCCGATGCGCAGAAAATAATTTTATGCCGGGTCCAGACTGGTGAAACGTAACATGAAATGTAACATTCTGCCTTTCATTGCATGTTCGCTGCAAGCGTGGACGCATAGCGCGCTCTTAACGCGCATTCACTACGAACGTCCTGCGTTCGTGTTCCTTGCCCCTTTGTGTTCGTTCGAAAAACCGACAAATCACGGATCGCTCCGCGCGCGGCTTGTAATGCTCGTAGCATGCGTGTGTAATGCACAATTCGCGCGCGCAAGACGTCCAAACTATGAGAAATTGTTACAAAGTGTGTTACCTTTCATGATACATTGCAGCAATGTGGACGGTGAATTCTTTCATTGCATGTTACATTTCATGTTACGTTTCACCAGTCTGGACCCGGCATTAGATATCAGCAGCACATTATAGGACATGTGCACACCCGCACTCGCACCTGCACCTAACTTCCGAACCGCCATTAAGTTTGAATCGAACTTTAGCTGGTGAAGTTTCCGAATTGCCAATTATCCGTGGTGTGGTGATGGTGGCATATAGCGTGATGAAAACAATTAAATAGAACAATCTTATTCTGTTTTGTTTTGTTATAACAAGATGGAGTCCAGATATATTCCAACTGCTTATGATTTTTTTTCCTAATATAATTTTTAGTAGTATTGTAGAACTGTATCTGAATTTTCCGAATTGATCTCGGTCCCAATTAATTTGGATAATCTATTTTACTGTACCTCATTTAATGTTAGTTACGGTTTTTGTTTATTGTTTGTGGATATCATACCTGCTACATTTAAATTATATGGAACGCATAATAGTTTACTTTTTTCTATGATACAGTGGTAAATATGAATAATTAAAAACATAACAATAATGTATGACATAGTAGAAGACTTATTTATTTTATTATTTTATTTTAGCTCATCAATGTATATGAGATAGCGATACTATCAACTATTAAGCTTGTCAAATTTCACTACTAACTATTGTCTCTGAGCATGGTTAGAATCTGTTATTATAATGTAAACTCAATTCTATGCAAATTCTTTATTTTGATACTGTATCATGGTGTGTTTATACTAATGTGGATGTGTCTTAAATTATTTTTTATTTTTCCCTAATGTTTAACTTGAATTATTTTAAATTTGGTTAAAATCACAAATGATCAATCACTATTGCTATTGCCAGAAAATCCCATAAACAATGAGTTACTTTGAAAAATATTATGTTTACATATTTCACACTGTAAAAATCATTTTGTAGGGGCAAAATAATGTTATTAACCTTATCACTACATAGCTTAGATCATTAAGTAATGGATGGAGTACGCTGGCAAATGTTCTAACTAAACTTTCTGCTGATTTTGGTGCGGGGAGGGTAACTCACACTATTGAAACACAATCACACATTCACAAAAATAATTTGTGTCACGAAAGTCGTAAAAATTTACGACCTTTTAAGGTGATTGCTACGATCTGTTCCCAGCCAATGTCCCGCTAGATGGCGCTGAATTCTACATTTCTAGTTTATTTGAGTTTTTGCGTAATTGGAAAAGATTAAGGTCGTAGGAATAGTCATGGCGATTACTGAATATTATATTTTATTTAAATATGTCATATCATTGCCTTAAAATCCACCCAATTCGGTAAAACCATGCGTTTTAACATCTGTCATTGCATACAGGGTCGTTTACACACACAGACGTATACAAAAATGATAAAGATTTAACTCTAGATGGCGTGAATCGTGAAACACAGACGTATACAAAAATGATAAAGATTTAACTCTAGATGGCGTGAATCTAAAACAAGTTTTCCATTTTTCTGTATGGGTAGACAAAACTTAAAAACGCCACCTGCTACGGTTTATATTATGAACGATTAGCTTTCCGCCCGCATTTTAAAAAAAACCCGCATAGTTCCCGTTCCCGTGGGATTTCCGGGATAAAACCTATTCAATGTGTCCAAGTTACGTTCTATATGTGTGCTCAATTTCATTGTAATCGGTTCAGTAGTATTTGCGTGAAACACACACATACACATCCTCACAAACTTTCGCATTAGTAGGAAGTAGGATTGTTATAAAAATAAAAGTTATATTTGTTGGTGTAAGTAAACTATTTTATTGTAATTTTGGGAAATAAATAATGTCAAAATTGATTACAATAAAAAGCAGTTTTATTTTATTACATTACACTATTGTTTTTTTTATCAAAACATGTATTTGAAGAAGAATATACCGATCCATGCCTATTCACTGAAAACTAATAACACTAATGATAAGTAAATTATTTCAGTAACATTTTTTTTTTTTTTTTTTAAAAGGCACCCGTCATCACAGGGTGTTCGCGCCACCTCTGGATTATAGTCCAGAGACATTTTTTGCTTTTTATTTATTTTTTTTGTATGGATAATATTAAATTACAATTAAGAAATACAATATAACATACTACTTTAAAACAAGATAAAAAATACTGGATTAAATTACAAATAAGTAACTTTTACTAAAACATAGTAACATAATATGATTTTGCTTTTAGCTAGTAAGCATGTATGCCTAATGAAGTATTTTTCACCTTCTGGTTTTACAGTAAATACAAAATAAAAAGAAATATACAGTGGTTATGTAGATTCTATACAAACTACAACCAAAATACAATTATAACAAAAATCGTTTGACTTGTGATTTCACTCTCTGCCTTGAAACTTCCTGTCTTGAAACCACTGCTACACTGGTGCTGCAAAGAAAACATACTAAATATATTTGTTACTTTTTGACAAATACTGTTTGGCATTCATTTCAAACGGTTGTACCATCAATCTCCAAAACTTGACGGTACCTCCACTGCACTCTCTGCCTTGAAACTTCCTGTCTTGAAACCACTGCTACACTGGTGCTGCAAAGAAAACATACTAAATATATTTGTTACTTTTTGACAAATACTACAACCAAAATACAATTAGAACAAAAATCATTTGACTTGTTGATTTCACTCTCTGCCTTGAAACTTCCTGTCTTGAAACCACTGCTACACTGGTGCTGCAAAGAAAACATACTAAATATATTTGTTACTTTTTGACAAATACTGTTTGGCATTCACTTCAAAATGGTAGTACCATCAATCTCCAAATTTGCTCTAAAATAAAAATCGCCTTCTATTCTTTGCTTGAATTTTCAATTGATGTTGCAGGAGCATTTTTCACTGGAATAATAATATAATTTATTATATCTAAATATAATATTTTTTATTCAGATCTTTTCACGTAAAGGAGGCCTGTGTCCCACCAGTTGGAACATATTGATGGGCTTTATGAAGTAAATAAAACTGTGAGTGTACATACCATTCAAATCTATACATTTCGCATTTTTTTGAACACGTCTCAATATTATTTCAGGCAGAATACAGTTTTTAAAAAATTCAGATAATTTGGGCATCATATTACTGATAAATTCATTATCTCGACAAACTTCTATTACAGTCAAAGGTTTAGTGACTGAAATAAAACATATGAAGTAGCACTTATTCATTTTGCTGACACGCATTTGTCCTTGGATCTGAAATAAAATTTGAATATAGTAAGAAATTTCACATTATACCTATTAGTGTCTTGTTTAGAATTTTAATGTGTCATGTAATAGAATTTTAATTTACTTGATGGTAATAATCATGCTTTTTATTCATGACTAAAACATTATTATCCAGTTTTAGAGGAAAATTCTTCTTTTCTAGTGCAGCTGCTTCTAGGCTTTGATCTCTCCTAGCTAATGATGGAAAGCACTTGATCTCAACAATAGCTCTCTCATTTTCAATTATACCTGTAGCAAATTATCATAAAATATAAAACACTGAGAAAACACTGTTTTTTTTTTCTCGCAATTATAACTACATAGTTATTATCTTTGCTAAACACGAAGATTGATATTATAACTCGATTATCTCGAAAACTATCAACCTTAGAGAAAAAATACAAAGAATAAAAAGGGTTTATTTTAGGCTATTCTTGCCGATAAAACCATAAAAAAATAGATGTTATACTGACTAAAAAAAAAAATTTCAAAATTTCGTCTGTCCAGATCCCTAGCGCCCCCAAGGCTACACTCCGACCCGTCATCAAAATGGCGGACAGGCGCATTAGCAATTTGCGGGGATTATACCTACATGTAGTGTTCCTTTTATGAGCAACAATAAACCATGCATAATTGATACATACATTATAGAGTTATCTATGACGATTTCTTCATTCACTGGCTTCTTCTTCGTTTCTTCAGTACGCCAAACTTTCACACGGCTGTAATACAATATATGAATGAATCTTTTGCATGCCGAAAATGTAGGTAGGTAAATAAATAGATACCTCGTGTCATCGTGAAATAGCGCGAAATCCCTACATCCAAACTTGGCCGTGTTTACGTCTTCGTAACTAATTCTGTTTCTGGCTTCTTAGCCAGAAACAGAATTAGTTGTATTATGCAGGTTCACTTACCTCCCTTCACCATAATATCTCTTCATTGAACTTCGAACTCGTTTCAAAGATTTGCGCGCCCCCGAATATCCGTGTTGCCTGTACGACGCCTTGCTTGTTCGAACAGACATTTTAGGCGTAATCTAAATCTGAAAACAAATGAAAAACAAATGAAAAACGAAAGAATGCTTACTTTTAGACACTCAGTATTTGAATAAAATATAATAATATCGTAAGTCACAACCATATGTATTGAAAGATCGCAATTCGCAAGTGAATTGAAGAAAGATACCTAGGGTACTTACCTAGTCAGAATCCTTTATGATTGAGTTGCGTTCTGAAATAAGATCTAGAAAAATAAAATATTACAGTAAAATTTACTTATCTTTATATTTCAATGTTATCTTTATATACCTGGTATAAATGGCCGACGAATAAAAAAAAATCTTATTAGATTAGCGATTTATTTTAATTACGGAACAAAAAAAAAGGATTGTAAGTAACTGAATTATGTTTGTTTCTGAACGCACCATAAGTTTTCGACGACGCGCGACGTGAACGGAGTACGAGTAGAGTTATAGGTATACCACTGAGCAAGTAAGGTATACCTACCTACTTTGATAAAACAATCTAATAATATTGTGTGTCTGTCTGAAAATTCGGAAAAGCATATTTTGCCAATATTTGCAAGTTTGTGACTACTTTCGTAGTTTAAATATAGTAGGTAAAAAACAATGGTAATATAAATTCTAAACAAACTACTACCAAAATACAATTAGAACAAAAATCATTTGACTTGTTTATTTCACCCAGAGGCCAGAGGTGGCTCGTGACAAAATTGTATAGGTGTTCACTTGAAATAAAACAACGAAAATACAATAGCGTTAGCGGGATGATTTATTACAAAAAAATGAGCACCACATTTTATAAATGTCTATAACACTAAAAATTACAAAGTACAGGCTATTTCAAAACGAATTCAATGATTATCAATAATTAGTAAATCACCGAATTTGCATTCGCGAGCGTAGGTATCCATAGTGTTTGTCACTGACGGTCACTGACCTCTATAACTCAGTGGTGTTTGTGTGGCAACGTCGCGCGCGCAATTGCTACTGTCATGCGATGCGGCAACGTTGAGTGAGAATCAAAACGCTACTTGAGTACGGTTTATTATGAACGATTGTTATAAAAATAAAAGTTATACAATATACATATTTGTTGGCGTAAACTATTTTATTCATCATTAATTTTGGAAAATAAATAATGTCTAAATTGATTACAATAAAACGCAGTTTTATTTTATTACATTACACTATTGTTTTTTTTTTATCAAAACATGTATGTATTTGAGTAGTTAGTAGCATATTATATTCTGAATTTCTGATCCATGCCTATTCACTCAAAACTACCTAATAACACTAATGATTTGTAACAGTAAATTATTTCAATAGGTAGGTATTTGAACATTTCCCAACAAGACGTAAGAATAATTATTCGTAGGTATACAAGATACAATAACAAATCTAATACACTATTTATTATTTTATTATTTACTAGCGGTCCGCCCCGGCTTCGCCCGTGGTACATGTTTACGTTTTCTCTCCATAAGAAGTAAGAACCATCCTCGTACTTCAAGGAATATAATAAAAAAAGAATTATCGAAATCGGTTCAGCCGTTCTCGAGTTATGCGCTTACCAACACATTTTGCGATTCATTTTTATATTAGACTAGCGGTCCGCCCCGGCTTCGCCCGTGGTACATGTTTACGTTTTCTCTACATAAGAACCATCCTCGTACTTCAAGGAATATAATAAAAAAAGAATTATCGAAATCGGTTCAGCCGTTCTCGAGTTATGCGCTTACCAACACATTTTGCGATTCATTTATATATATATAAGATTATGTGAAAATAACCGGGAAGGTGAAAAACATATTTACGAAAACATAGTAACATATGGCTGTCGCTACAATAATTATATTTCAATTTTATCTTTTTATACCTAGTAGAACTGGCCGACGAATAAAAAAAATCGTATTAGAATACAATATATTACGGAACAAAAAAAGGATTGTAACTGAATTAGGTATGTTTGTTTCTGGGCGCACCGTTTTCGACGACGCGACGCGCGACGTAAGCGTATAGGTATAGGTACCTACTTTGCTAAAACAAACTAATAAAATTGTGTGTCTGTCTGAAAATTCGGAAAAGCATATTTTGCAAGTTTGTGATTACTTTGATAGTTTACCGATTTATAATAATTGTAATTGTAATTGTATAATATATAATTTGCAATGTGGTGAAATTTCATAAAAATCACGGGCCAATTTTTTGTTTTGAATCCCACCGAAAATATAATTGCGTTATTAGAATAATTAATTACTATACCTACCCACGATCAATTATTACAATATAGTCTCAAATGCATACTAGAGAAATATTGCAATTTGATTCAATTAAAATGCATAGCATACAAAAATAAATTCACAACACAAGAAATTCCGCGCGCAAATCATAGCGCGTGTCAATGAAATCAAGAATGTTTTATATCAAGCCGACGCGGACGAGCGACGACGCGACGCCGAACAAAAGTACCTACGACGGACGACCACGCTTCGAGTTGCCAAACACACAGCCAAACAACAATAATGAGTAATAAATTGTTTACAAAAAAAACAAGTTTTCCATTTTTCTGTATGAGTAGACAGAACTTCAAAACGCCACCTGCTACGGTTTATATTATGAACGATGGTTATAAAAATAAAAGTTATATTTGTTGGTGTAAACTATTTTATTGATCAATAATTTTGGAATTTAAAACTGTCAACATTGATTACAATAAAACGCAGTTTTATTTTATTACACTATTGTTTTTTTATCAAAACATGTATTTGAAGTACCATATAATATTATGCTGATCCAAGCATTTTCACTCAAAACTAATATCACTAATGATTTGTAAAAGTAAATTATTTCAATATACATTTCATAACCAACAAGTAAGAATAATTATTATTATTCCTACCTACAACAACAAACCTAAAACACTATTTACTATGGGAAAATAACCAGGAAGGTGAAAAACATTATATTACCTATTATTTACGATTTCGACGCACTCGACTTTTAGTAAAATATAGTAGGTAAACATAATATTATGGTTTTGATTTTTGCTACTAGTAGGGTGGAGTCTCCTATTATCGGCCTGCTCCTAATATCGGCCTTTTCGAGAAAATGGAATATAACTATAAATATCGATCTTAAATCATAAAAGTTTTTATGCAAAAAGTGACTCTATATACATAAGCAAAACCTCCCAAATTTCGGTGTGGGTACCTCAACTCTTGAAAATTCAGTAAGCCATAGAGCACGTGCAGGTACAAACGTGCGTAGTTTGGCGGCATTGCGTAGTCAAATCCCTGAGTCGACGCTTTACGTTGATAAGTATTTTAATGGAATTAAACAAACCTATAGTATTGAATTTTATATGTTCTCAAAGAAAAACAGTCAAATTATCGATAAAATAGTGTGTTTTTACATTTATTTGTCTTTTTAATGAAATAATTGCGGGGCCGAGATTGGGGATCTGTATTTGCTGATAAATCTCAATATCGGCCGGGTGGTCGATATTGGGGTAATGCACGAAAACTTCAAATAACATGTTTAGCTATTTTATATGTTAGCAGTGATATTAATAAGGTTAGAAATGAATCAACAGCTCCGTTTGATCACTGGATCCTAAAGTCGGCCGCATAAAAACGATTTTTATTAGCTACGGCCGATATAAAGCGAATTGATATTTGATGCGTAATAACGGCCACCTTAGTAAAACCTTTCCTACTACCGTCGGACTTTACAATAAACAGGGAGGTGATGTATTTTAATTTTTGTTAATTGCTATGCCAAAATCATGCCGGCACAATCTAAACTAGCAAAAGATCAACTAAAAGTAAAATGTTGGCTATTGCAAACGTTTTCCTTTTTGTTGACCTTTTTGTTGACCATAGTAAAATTATAGAGACAGTGAATGCCGTCAAAAATCAAAATATGAGCATCAGAGAAGCATCTCGACAATACGACATCCTGAGGACCACTTTACAAGATAGACTTCATGGAAGAATAAACACAGATTGCACAGTTGGTAGAGATACCGTCTTAAACCGAAATGAAGAAGAATAAATTGTTCAATGGTTGATACCGATCTACGGTTTACCCTTAGTTTACCTATCTGCGGTTTTCCTAGATCACGTGGCAACGTGATAAATAACGTTAAAAATATTATAAAAGAAGATAAGACCCAATCCGTTTAAAAATGGAAAACCAGGGAAAAAGCGGTATTCCTTGTTTTTAAAATGAAAGAAGCTGGCCAGGGCTGTAGTTACAGAAGAAAGTGGTTTAATGACTTACAAGAACATAATATACAATCAATCGGACACGGAAGACATATTACAAGACCCACGGAGAATATTAATGGGGATGAGACGAGCTTTAGTATTTTTCCGAAGACAGGGAAAGTAATAAGGGAAAGTACTAAGAGATGGAAGAACATTTATGAAGTTGCTAAGGGCAGTGAAAAAGTAACAATAAATGTTTTGCTAGTCATATCTGCAGCAGGAGAATCTTTATGGTTGTTTTCCCTACATCCGTTGGTGGTCACCAAAAGTAATCTTTAATACCACACCATCCTCCTGGTTTCTTGGTTTATCAAATAGTGGGTGGATGAGAAGTGAAGTAGTATTCTATGAATATGTTGGTTTAATGATTGGGTGATTTCTTATAACATTTCCAAACCAATTCTTTTTCTAGTTGATTGACACAAGTCTCATTTAACCCCGTATCTTTATTTGTCTTATAAGAATACTGAACTTGGTACATTACTTTAAATTTTTAAGACAATGTAACGAAAAGACCAATCATGATGGGTGAGTTAAAAAAATGTTTTGTATCTCAATTGATAATAAAAAATATTACCAGTTTTAAGTTTTATTGATCTAACTTCTTAGAAAAGGCATGCCGATAATAGGACCAAAGACGGCAGATATTAGGGTGTTAGGTTGGTGTTAGTGGCCGATATTGAGGGAAATCGGCATAACCGAAATAAAAATTCTATATTTAATAAAGTAAAAATAGATTCGTAATTTTGCAAATTTAGTAATGGAGTTTCAATATCTATCTACCCAAAAAAAGCACTGTAAAAAAGAAAAAGCTATTAATGTAAAAATTACATCCAGTCAAAGTTAAAAAAAAGTTGACATGGCCGATAATTGGTGCCACCACCCTATAAGAAAACTGCGTGTTCAAACTACTTGTTTGTCTGTCTGAAAATTCGGAAGTACTTTGGTAGTTTACCGATTTATAATAATATTGTATATATCGTTGTTTAAAAAATATTCAAACACAATAAAATATGATATACTGATTTATCACTGGTTTCAGTGATGAACTGATGAGTCAATGTTAGCCACTATACTTTCGTCATACGTGTGTATGATTGATGTGATTTGCAACGTGGTGATATTTCAGAAAAATCACGGGTCAAATTGTCCCACCGAAAATATAACTGCGTTATAAGAATAACTATACCTACGATAAATTATACATAATACAATATAGTCTCAAATGCATACTAGTGAAATATTTTATTTGAATCAATAAAATAAAAAAAAATAAAAAATAATAATAATACAAAAATAAATTCACAACACAAGAAAATCCGCGCGCAAATCATAGCGCGTGACAATGAAATCAAGAACTTTCGAGCCGACGCGACGCGGACGACGAAGGAGCCTAACAAAAGTACCTACAATCATAGGCGGCTCGTGACAAAATTGTATGGCCGTGTTCACTTGAAATAAAACAACGAAAATAGGTACCTACAATAGCGTTAGCAGTACAAAAAAAATGAGCACCACATTATAAATGTCTATTTATACACTAAAAATTATAGAGTATTTCAAAACGAATTCAATTATTATTTAGCAATAATTAGAAAATCCCCGAATTTGCATTCGTTTTATTCGTTTCAATTTTATTCGTTTACAAAAAAAAACATAGTTTCTAAGGTCATTAGTTTTATTTTATTTTATTGTTATTTTCTTTGAACGATTGGAAATGAAATTACTCAATTTTTACACAGAACTTTGATTTATTAGAATTATGCTCATTATGTATAAGATAACGAACGCGGATGCACGACATCTAGCGCGTCAATGTCTAAACATCGCCTTTCGTTTAGACATTGACGCGCTAGATCTGTAATAAGTATATAGTCTATGCGCTAGATGTCGTGCTTTATGTCGTGTTTCGCTTGGCAAAAGTCACGCACACTACTGTAGAAGTGTCAAATTTTTCCGGTATTTTACTGTTGTTTTTCTAAGTAAATATTGTAAATTATTGATTAAAAAGGTCGAACGCGCACACATTTCATTATAGAGAAGTGATAAAATGATTAGTTTTAAAGAAATAGTGTCTGTGTTAAGTGTTTAGAGGTAATCAAAAATGTATGGAGGGACGGTCGGAACATCAACCTTAAGCGACGAGTTTTTAAATTCAACTCTATCCCTAAGTTCATAAAGATTAAATTTGTATTTCATTCCAAGTTTTCTCGTGGGGAGTGCGGTTCAATATCGCGTTCTAAATTCAACTTTATAACTTAGAACATAAAGATTAAATTTGTATTTCTTTAAAAGATAGTCTCGTAAGGAATGCGGTTCATTATCGCGTTTTAAATTCAACTTTATGTCTTAGTTCATAAAGATTAAATTTGTATATTTTCTTTCCATGATAGTCTCGTGGGGCCGCATCAATGATCGAGTAAACATGACTCGATTATTTGTCTTGATCATATCGCTAAACGATACATCGACGATTATTAGAAATTGCATTTAATTAGAAATGTTCGTTAAAAAAATAAAAAAATATACACAAATGAAAGGTTATTCCATCTTTTTTAATATTCGACATGTTTGAATTGCTTCTGCAAGACTTGACAGTGCAAAACGGCATTTTTAGCGGAGCACTCGCAGACGTCCTTTCGACGTTTTACGAATACGCAGAGTGTTTGTAATCGATTACGCAAGTAGTTTTTATAAAAGCATAAGATTTTTCGATTCGAATAATCTTATACCTCTGCAAAAGGGGAAACGCCTGCGAGTGTTATCCATTACTTAATGATCTAAGCTACATAGTATAAAACAAAGTCGCTTTCTCTGTCCCTATGTCCCTATGTCCCTTTGTACGCTTAAATCTTTGAAAGTACGCAATGGATTTTGATGCGGTTTTTTTTTAATAGATAGAGTGATTCAAGAGGAAGGTATCAATAAATGATTTTTATTTATTTATTTTATTATTATTAATAACATCCATTAAATAGTGGAGAAGTACTGTTATTTTTGAGGTTTCTAATGTGATGTCGTAAAAAATTACATTTTCTCCGCTTACATTGCAAACGCAGGCGGAACCCTACGCGTTTTATCAAAATAATGTACTAAATATTATACACATTGAAAAGGTCTACAGAAAAGTCCGCGGTGGTATATGTCTATCTCTTATGGATTACCCACAAAAACTTTTTTTTGTGATTTACTTTTTACGACAAATAATGGCTAATTTTCGAAGCGATTTTAACCAATACAGCATTAATCCTTAACCAATTAAATACCTTGAATACATTGTTCATTTAATATAGATCTATATAGCCCTTTACACCGTATGATTTAAGTGAATATTTTCGAAGATATTACAGATTTAAAAATTGCGGGACGTAGCGTTTGCGGCGGTACCGGCCGGCCGCCCGGCTATATATTTTATACCCGTGCGAAGCCGGAGCGGGCCGCTATGTTTTTATATATTATGTACAACGTTCACAGTTTTTCTGTAGTGTATTTAGTATCAGCATTGCACCCGTGCGAAGCCGGGGCGGGTCGCTAGTTGAATGATATTTCACTATTTTAATGGAGTGTAAATGTTAAAAATATGTTATGACGATTCAAAAGTGCTTTCAGAAGAAGTCTAATTGAATAAATAAATGTTTGAGTTTTGTGTTAAAATCAACTGACCATTAGACAATCCCTTATTTGTAAAACTAACAAAATTGCCTACACAGAAAACTAATGAGCAAAACTATTTTGAAATAGAAATATATATTTTCTATGTGGAAAATTGAAACATATACAAAAATAATTGACTAATTGCAGGATCAAAACGCACCGCCACCACAAGTGCTTCAGGAAGCACGAGCGCAACATCAGGCCGAACCTCACAGTGGGTACCGTGTGCATCCTCCTCGCTGGCAGACATGCTGGCAAGCGAGTGGTGCTCGTTGGTGTGCTGCCGAGTGGCCTGCTCTTGGTTACTGGACCTTTTGCTGTGAGTTTTGGTTTATTTATGTTATAGAGAAATGTAATTGTTTTGATTCTTATGTGATTTGGATATTGAAACTACAGGTGTTTAGTAAAACTTAACATCATATTGTCAAAAGCTAGTTATTCTCATCCTATTGTTATTCTTTCAGTTAATTTTCATATTGGTATATTATAAAGTTAAATTTCTGTTACCAAGTTTAACATTTAAATCTTTTTGTAGAATTAATTAATGTTGGCCCTTGAATTGGCCCATGAATCATTCATACTAATATTTTTTGTTATTATAAACACAAAAGTCTATGTTTTCAACTCACAACAGAGGTATTTTAAAGTGATATTTTTGTGATTGGAGATAATTAGGTGACTAGATGGTGTGAAACACTATCTATATTTCCCTAGAGACCGCGGGCAAACAGCTATACCCTACTTTGCAACTAACATTTCCAATCTATAACTCTATACTTTTCAATCAATACTATAATTCTATACTTTTCATCTGAATATAATCCTCTTTAACCAAATCAAATAATGCCTTCCAGTTCAACTCGTGCCCGCTCCGTCGCATCCCGCAACGCTACGTGATCGGCACGAGCACTAGAGTGGACCTCAGCGACTTCAAGCTGCCGGCCCACCTCAACGATGCGTACTTCAAGAAGAACAAGAAGAGCGCCAAGCGTAGTGTCAAGCGAAAGGAAGGGGAAGACATCTTCGCTACTAAGAAAGAGGTGAGATATCATATAGTTTTTGATGAAACTTTCAGGGTTGTCCACTTTTTCATTAAAACTGCTCTAAAGCTAAAATTCATGCAGAAGGGTTGTTGAACAAATTGTATAAATACTTTCTTAAATTAATTCATAAAATTATACATAGATAGGATTTTATTCACTATATTTATGATATGTATGTTAACACTAAAAGTGTTAAAGAACTAAACTAAAAGAATTAACATTTAATGTAGTGAAAATAATTAGGAATTGTTTTAATTGCCATAAATTATAGTCTTGTTTCCGAGTTTAAAAGTAGTTAACTGAGATAAAGAGACACAGCTTCTTGATATGATCCATTTGACTTATTAGCAGTTTAAATGTTTTTCAAAGAGTATAAAGCAGATTATCAGGGACACTATCATGAATAAGTGTAAACGGCCATATACAGCAAAATGATATTTATAATGTAGTCTCTTTTCAATTCAAGAAATTACTCTTTTTGTTCTTTCTGATTGTTTCAATTTAATAAACTATTAATTCCACCCACAGAAATACGTTCCATCGGAACAACGCAAGACGGACCAGAAGACAGTGGACGAGGCGGTGATCAAGGCGATCGGCAAACGCGAAGACAAGAAGGCGCTCCGGGGCTACCTCAAGGCGGCCTTCGGGCTCCGGTCCAGCCAGTTCCCGCACAGACTGCGGTTTTAGTTTGGAATAAATGTTTTATGACTAGAGCGTGTTTTATTTTTGTACCTATATAAAAATAATACATCAGTGGTAAATGTTAAAAATACGTAATGATGATTCGAAAGTGCATAAAAGAAGTCTTATTGAATGAATAAATGTTTAAATTTACTAGCTTACCGCCCGCGACTTCGCCCGCTTAGTCTAAAACCAAATGAATTATATACTAAAACCTTCCTCTTGAATCATCACATCAAAATCCGTTGCGTAATTTTAAAGATAAGCATACAAAGGGACACTGACAGAAAAAGCGACTGTTTTATACTATGTAGTGAAGTAGGTACACAAAAAAATTACGTACCTACCGTACAATATGTTTTTATAGTTACGTAGAACGCGTACGAATTAACTTGAGACCCGGTGACGTTATTTTCAATGTAATATGTATTTCCAAAATAAATAAAATAATGGAATGTAATTCAATCCAAGTTGTAGTTTTACTTACTTTGGGTTATATATTTTTAAGAAAAAACTAATATATAGCATATTATGTCGCACTCCAGCCGAGTCAGTTAGCTCGTACGGGTTATACCTACTTACAATATTCTCTATTGAAATTTGAATGATAATACTACATACTGTGATGAAACAGCTATTAAACCTAAGCTTATATATTCCGCTAGATGGCGCTGTTTCATTTCCGTCGTAGCTGCATAAGCTCAATAATTGCTCAATAATAATAATCATAAAACAAGAGCCTGATGCAATCATGCAAATGGTTCAAACTTAGAATAGACTTA
Source organism: Colias behrii (assembly GCA_029959065.1). NCBI lineage: Eukaryota > Metazoa > Arthropoda > Insecta > Lepidoptera > Pieridae > Colias > Colias behrii. The sequence continues at coordinate 1,235,926 of JARWMC010000017.1, read as the reverse complement.
GAAGATGCTTAGAAGCGGTATATGCGAACAAACTAGCAAGCCTTTCCAGTTTAATCTGGTACACCTACCTATTTGAGATAATCTTTAGAATGTCAGATTTTTTTATATAACTAGCGGCCCGCCCCGGCTTCGCCCGTGGTACATATGAAAAATAGATGTTGGCCGATTCTCACCCGATATGCACAGAAAATTTCATGAGAATCGGTCCACCCGTTTCGGAGGAGTATGCAGACTAACATTGTGACACGAGAATTTTATATATAAGATAATATAATATGTATGAATGATAAATAGGTGATCATTTGTGTGACTTGTAAAAATACACATTTACGTTTTGAAAACTACAATTTGTTTTATACAAAGAATGTGTTTCTCGTTTCCAATCCTTTAATTAATAATTCCTTAGGGACCACACAATCTAGCTGGTAGGTATCTAAATATAATATTGCTTTATAAATTTTCATGGAACAAAGGTAAAATAAAACACGAGTTTCTAATAAAGCATTTATTTATACTTTGTAGGCTGTGACCGATTTCTCGCAGACGGTAAACTGCGCGGCTTCTGTCCATGTTTTTCGCGCCAATCCGCTTCCAATTTTGCATATACGCCACCTATAACGTAATTATTTTATTTGGTACAATTTTAAATTAAAACTTCATTAGGTTTGTAAAATTGTAAGTTTGATTTATATCAATTCATGAAATACCTACTAATCTACAAAATGGTAAAATACGTCTCCTAAGATATTAATAATCATTTTTTCTCTTTATACTATGTAGGTAGGTACGTCTTATTACGTAGTATTCAAAATTAGCTTTGCAAGTGAATTGCCTTAAGGCTTAAGCTTTCAATCATAACAAAAATGCAGCCACGTTTCTTAAAAAAAACAGCAAACGAAAAATCTTTCAACCCAATAGTGACGTGTCACCAAACTAACGATATCGATATCCGAAATTCATAAACATCTAGGTATTAATAATAAAAATAATTCACGTGCGGTTTTTTTACTTAACTACAAATAAATAAATAAATATATTTTCTATTCCGCTAATTAGTGATTTAGTTAATACAAAACTATCGATATCGGAATTTTATGAATATATATTAATTACAACAAAAATTCAAAATGTTCCTCATATCACATATGTAACTAAAACAAAACAAAATAATAAATAGTCAACAAAATAGTGCTGTAACAAATCAATACCCGCATGCGGCTTCGGTTTGACCGGATAGTGGTGTCTCTTAGCGAGTGTAGCGCGCATGTGAGCGGCCGCTCGTTCTTCATACCGCCGCTGGCCGTCTTGGTTACTACGGGCGGAGAGTGTGGGGGCCCATATACGACCGCCGCCTGTTGTACCCCAGCGGCGAGATCTTGTTAGGATTTTAAATATTACTTATTAAATATCCTGGATCCTACTAAAATATTATAAAAGTAAGTTTAAAAGATTTTACATCTGCACACGTTTGTAAACTTTGTTAAGGAGAGCGGCGTCCTCTTGGTTTTTGTAAACTTACTAGGAGGACCCATCAATTTTCTGTTATTGAAAAATTGTGTGTATGAAATAAATATACTTTTAATTTTCATTTTCATATAATTAAAAGAATGTATGAATGTACATTCGAATGTACACACAATGAGTATCCTTTTGTATTGTTAATTATATTTTGAAATTGTAAGTATGTGCTAAAAAATAAGGACTCGTACTATGTTACATAAGAGTTGACAAAGCTTAATTTACATTATTGGTGATGTAACAAATGTCGTATTAGGAATTATCGCTGCAAGAAATCGTTATCTACTTTTAAAAAAAAATGTAGGTTTTAAAGCAATTTTATAAGTTTTACACAAAACATTTATCTTTAATATCCTTACATCCAAAATAAACTCACTTATTCCTATTACACGGTGGTGGAGGCATGCGTGTACGAGCGCGTGGTCTTCGTGGAGGAGTATCTTCATCGCTCCTTCCACTATCAGAGCTCTGTTCACTCTCATCAGAGTCTGTCGCTTCGTCAGCCACTTCTAGCGCATCTCCAGTACCACTGGTGCCTTGCTTCGGAAATACATGTTTATTAAAAACTGTTCTAATTTCTTTGGTTAAATGGAGGAAGTATTTAAACATTTTTATCTAGACTATAAGGAGGCGATATTTTAATAAGTGATATTTTTTTATTTACAGTTTTATCTCTGAATCGAAACTAGTTCTCATTAATGGAAAAACATTTTTATTGAGGTGACGGAAATAGGGAAATCGCATGACTGTTAGGTTTTATAATTGGGATTTCTATCGCCACGAAAAGATTTAAATAAATTTATACACATCGTTTAAAAGTTATTGTTAAATATACAAAAATCAATATAACAGACACTCACAACTATGCAAGACGTACACAGGATAAAAAGGAGGCTCGTCTTATAGGCCTTTATAAATCAAAAGAACAACACATTTCTCAATATCGTAATACAGTTTTATTAGAAATTTTATAAGCCAAAATACACAAGTTACAAGCAATACACTAACATTTATTAGCAGAAAATAAAAACAATATACAAAAAACTATTACACAACAACACATATCTACAACAAAATCTAGCTAGTCACAATAAATAAAAAATAAATTCGTACTCCATTTCAATACTTCATTATCATACATACGAAAATATTTTTCAATAATCCAAAAACCAAACTCAAACTGCTTGAAATCAACAAATATACACACAAACAACGACTTACCGTGTAGTATATCTAGCTTACCTTATTCCTCGGACTTATAAGTTTCGATTTAATTTCCGTCCGTTCTGGAGAAGCGTTGGAACAAGTGCCGGATATAGAGGGCGCTGGCGGCTGTATCGTGGCCAATACTGGTGAACCGGGGCGTACATTCGCTGTGTATGTATAACCTTAATAGCCGTGTTTCGAAGTCATAGATACGATTCCTCGATAGATTAATTTAAACTTCAGATAGATATTTTGTTAGACTTCCTATTTCTAGAAATTTTAGTAAATTATCCTTATTACTGACTCTTGTTTTAACCGTATGTAAAAGGCATGATAAGAAATACACAAGCATAAAAAATATTTTTATCGATAACTTGCACGTACTTCACTAAAATACTTACAATAGTCTCTCCATAGTCGTAAATTTTTGAAAGCCAATAAGGGGTTAATTTTGATGACATCACAAATTCGAATTAAAATATGTATATACATCAATTCAATTTAAGCGCAATTTTATCTACTTTTGCCAATGTGGAGAGCGTATTTACAGCATTTTTATATTGGCTATTATTTTATATATTTTTTTTACAATAAAATATAATGACGTACAACTTAATAATAATCTTATGAACTATAATTGCATCATTAAATACAAACACCAGTTAGCACTTTAAAACAAAAATTAACTTAAATGTCAAAGTATAGTGTTGTACCTAGTGTACCTTATCTTATCGATATAATGCATTTTTTTCTATGTGTAAGTACACCTATTTATGCTATTTCACTGACCCAAATAAGTATTTGCTTCTGCTTCTAACATTTAATCGTTATAGAAAGAAAATTTAAACAGAATGTCATCAGAAATTAGCATAAGAAACGTCTGAAACATTGTACGTCATTATATTTCAAACTGTACATAACAGTTAAACATTCTCACGGATAAACTTATTATTGCTCGTATAGAGTTTCCCCAGGAGTCCGAGCGGTTGCCGCGGCGGGACCAACTGTATCCCCTCCCACCAGAACACTTCCTTGCATTGGAGACGACCGGCTGCTTCTTCGCCCGGTTCTGGTAAATATCGATAAAATACATGTCGATATTTTTAATCGACTACAAGATAACAAGGTGTTGTTCGATATTGATAGTTGGTAATGATGCTATTTTAAACACATGTTTTTGGTATGTGGATTATATTATGTATTAACTGTAGTATAATCAAAATGTTTCAGAAAATTTTTGAATTGTTGTATTAAAACCTCTCGTTTCGAGCCTTTATATGGATCATGGAAGAGCTAAATTGTTCAGCTCTAATATATGTAATCTGCAACAGCTTGACTCAGCATGAACAGCTTTCCATGACTCAGAAGCAATACTCTTAAAAACACGTAGATACAAGTGGATGACCCATTTAATAATAAACAGTTTCTACTTTCTACCCTTCATTTGCATTTCAAAACTCACCCCTCGTCACCAATCTGGTCAGTCGCTCAGGGAACATCAGCTGCGGCGGACGCATCGCGATAATGTCTCTGAATTTGTTGTATATCTCCATCACTGCCGCGTCTGTTGCTAAACTCTCGTCGGGCACGTGCTCTCGGAATTGACAACCCTATTTTGTTTATTTAACAGCTTTTTTATCATTTTGTATGTTTAAAATTAGTCATTTGTGATAGGCAAATAGATAAAAAACATATCAGGTAGCCATAAAGTTAGGTTTCTCTTTAAGTTAATGCATAAAAGAAAACATATTAAAATCTCAAATAAAAGCGACATTTTTCAGCCCGTTTGGAAGCTTAAAGAATGTTAGTGTAAAACATGAAATTTGACAGCCATTTGTATGTACCTAAACTTAAAGTGACCTGACCATGACCGCCTCCTTGGTACAGTGGTTGACGCGTGAGCGTAGAACCGAGGGGTCCTGGGTTTTTGGATACGAAGAAAAAACAAATGTCTCGGTCTGGTAGGACACAGAAGGCTGATCACCTACTTGTCCCTAAAGAAAATCGATCAGTGAAACAGATGTATAATGCATCTGCCCCTTACCCCACTAGGGGACATGGGACTTCACTTTTTAATCTAAAATTAGGTCGGGTATGTGATAAGTATATCAGAAACTTCAGTACTAATGTGGAGGAAGGAAGGTGGAATTCCTCCATCGAAAAAGGAAGGATCCTCGACCAGTCTACTCGACTGGCCGGCCGTTAAGGCCCCGATGAATGATGTTGGAAACTTGTATTTATGCTCTGTAGCGAAAACATTTCGCTTGCGCGATTCAGAGCGAGGTGTCGCTACACTAAAGCTTCAACACGTAAACCATAAATACCGTGTTCCGTGTAACAGTCTCGAAGCGATACGCCCGCTCCCCGCAGCACGGGTAGCGGCCGGCCGCCAGCGCGCCCAGCGCGTGCGCGCTCTGCGCGTGGTGGGAGCACCACTCCATCTGTACCACCATTGGTATGAATGAATGAATGAATGAATGAAAACGCTTTATTGTACACCATTACAAACAGGAAAAAGACATACATATACAGAATACATACATACATATATGTCTCTCATGCACAAATGGCGGCCTTATGGCTTTAGTAGCCATCTCATCTAGGCAACCAAACACAAGATAAAAAAAAAACATAAAATCATGACAGAGGGTGGTGGTAAAGCTGTATTAGATTAATAATTAAAAAACAAAAATTCAAAAAACAACATATAAAAAACAATAAATGGAATATAAATTTATTTAGTAAGAAAATACATTTATTTGTACCGTTCATAAATACAGATTTTAAGCTATTGCATAGCTTCTATCGCGGGCCTTGAGCGCGGGGACCGAATCCAGAAATTGCGTAACGAAAAACCTCACGCTCCCCACTCCGACGGGCACGGAGGTGTGGCTTGAAGGCATAGCATGCAATAGCTTTATCGCGGCAGTCCCCGAGTGCCACACGTCTTTTTTTATAACAATGAAATTAACAGGTAAACAGTACAAAATGGATATATCCACTCAGTGCTTTGAGAATCTAAGGACATTTACGCAACTTAAATTCTCCACTGATTTTCAGTGGACACCACATCGACACCCTGACAATGGCAGTGTAATATTATAAAGCTGAAGAGTTTGTTTGTTTGAACGCGCTAATCTCGGAAACTACTGGTCCGATTTAATTATTTCGGTGTTAGATAGCCCATTTATCGAGGAAGGGGACACAGCTAATCTATACTATCTATACTAATATTATAAAGCTGAAGAGTTTGTTTGTTTGTTTGAACGCGCTAATCTCAGGAACTACTGGTCCGATTTGAAAAATTCTTTCGGTGTGACCCGCCACTCGTGATCGAATTTTTTCTATACTTTATAAATTTAATTAATGTGTATTATTACCTGATAAGCTGGAAAGTAGCTATCGCACAGTTGACATCTCAAGAAGTGACAATCAGCCCAGAGCCGCCAGTACACGCGGCGCCAGGAACGGAGCTCGCCGAACAACCAGGTTATATACTCGTTTAGACTCCATGATGGATCTCTGTAACATTTCTAGTGATATTTTCTGGTATTTTATGGTAATCTTAATATATATAAATCTCGTGTCACAATGTTTGTACTCAATGGACTCCTAAACCACTTAACCGATTATAATAAAATTCGCACACCATGTGCAGTTCGATCCAACTTGAGAGATAGAATAATTTAAACATGCAGGTACCACGGGCAAAGCCGGGGCGGACCGCTAGTTATCTAATATAGGGTTTTATATCGATCTACAAAAATATTCGAGATAGTTATTTTACAAACCGAGAAGAAATATAAGCACTGTTTGAGTAATTGTATGTAAGTTTGTTTATTTCTTTCATAATTTACTGTAGTCTAGCTAATAATATATTCTTTTATGTAGTGACACAATTATTCAATCGTGCATTTGAAATTTCATCGACAAAACTAACAACTAAATATTTACAATATCCCGAGTCACTTATACTAATTGAAAATCCCTTCCATATTTTTATCTTTGTCTATCTATTCATAAAGGAACTTGCAATTGCATTTTTTTTTTTTATTAAAAACCAAAAAATATACTTAGAATGTGACGAAACAACATTCCCACGTCGATCTATTCGCATGGAGGCGGGCTGGCACGGCACCTGTTCAGCGATATGCCTTCCTAGGAGCTTGTTACACCTGTCACAAAACAAAATTTGTTTTAAGTTGTAACCATTTTTATGCAAAGTCAATTAATTTTGTTTTAAGCTGGTACATTGTAGGTGGTTATAACTTGTACCTAAGTTATATCTTTGCGACAAAACTAGCCCAAACACTGCCCAGATCATTATCATCAAAATTTTCCAAATGTATTCAACCAACAAAAAAGGAAGAAGGTTCCTTCGCGTCATAAGTGAACCTTCTTTGATAAGATTCAAAGATACCAAAATCGTCGCCTTACTCCATGACGTGACGGTATTGCCATGACGAGACCTTGAAATTTTACTCTCAATGCGCCTTTAAAGAAGTTTCACTTCAATGATATTATTTTTTTAAACAAATAAACTACATACTTGCTACACTTAAAGAGCGTCGCTAGCGAAGCGTAGTGCCCGCGAAGCGTCTCCGGCACCGGTTCAGCGAGGGACAGTATCATCTTGCAGTACAGCCGGGATTGAACCTTGTCCTTGCGGTCGCGGATGCTCTCTAGCTCCGCGTTTGTGTACATTGCTGCTAATCTATATGATTTTAAAACAAACAAGACCATCTATAGTAAAGACCGATAATAATTTATTTATATGTATTTTGACGATTCAAAAGCGCTTGTATTCGTATTGTAGTAGAATAAATAAATTTTGAGTATCATTTATATTTTATACTAAGGTCTAGACGAATGACCCGAAAACTTAGCTATGATACTGGTTAAAATACTGACTAAATATAGCTAAGAACAATTACAAAGAGAAGTTTGTTTTAAAAAAAATTACACTCGAATCGACTCACCAGTTAGTGGTACGTACCATAGTAGGTACGCCATAGCGTATATATAACAGATCAAACATAACATAGTACCCCTCCTTTTGATTAAAAACCTTACTTTTAATTTATTCTTGATGTAATTTTAAAATCATCGATAACAGATATCCGAATTCCGAACGTAGCACATCACTATTGCTGTTGTTAAGTAAGCAGGTAATTTAGAAATTTAATCATAGAATATTGTATTATAACAAACTCCTCATCAGAATGTGTCTGTCTGTCTGTTCTCGATAAACTTATAACTGCAACGAATTACATCGTATTGTAATATGCAATTTATTCCGGCCTAGAGAAGGTCGGCGAAGCAGCGGTCGCTAGTATTTAATAATTAATATTTAATACTTATATGTATTTGAAAATATTTTAAATATCAATAAACACCTGGTAAGCAAAGCGTCACTGAGGCATGCCAAGTTAGTTGTTGTTTTCACGATATCGTTCATGTGTGCGTGACAGTAGATGAGACAGTCGTGTAGGAGTGGTTCCATCTGAAAATATTACATTTTTGTATTATTTTGTTATAATGGCCCGTTCGTACAGAGCCAAAATAAATAGCTGCTAAAATAATAATAATAGATTTGACTTTTTCAATTTTTTTTTCTGTAAAGGTTAAGAGTAGTTACCTATAGATAATAAGTTTTATTCGGCCAAATAACTTTAAAATTTAAATAAAGCAAATTTTCTAGTTTTTAGCTCAATAAACTTTTGAATTTGATCTTATTTATTCATTCATTTAATAATGTTCATTTCAACATGTTCGTTTAATTGTTAAATTGTAGTTAATTTTTCATTCATATCCTGTTTGAGTAAAACAAATTAAAAACATACATCCTCCACGTATTATAATACCAACCAAAACGCCACAGAGTAGCTAACATTACAGTACACCAAGTACAAATAAAACGCACCTGCAAAAAAGACGCGGACACCAGTATGGGAACAACGTTGTGCGGGTCGAGAAGCGGCCAATCAGCGACGAGGATGGAATCCCGCTTCACCCAGCGCATCAGCCAATCGAATATCTGTTTATTTTAAATTTTTCAAATTTGGTGTTATTTTTTCAAAATTGATACTACTATACCTACTATACTAATATCCTATCATACTCCTGTCTCCTACTAATATAATAAATGCGAAAGTTTGCGAGGATGGATATGTATGTGTATGTTTGTTACTCTTTCACGCAAATACTACTGAACCGATTACAATGAAATTTAGCACACATATACAGGGTAACTTGGATTAACACATAGGATAGGTTTTATCTCGGAAATCCCACGGGAACGGGAACTATGCGGGTTTTTCTTTGAAAACGCGGGCGAAGCCGCGGGTCGAAAGCTAGTTGGGTAATATTCTTGGTATGTGTGTAAAAAAAATAATAATCTTGATACAAAAAAAAATCCCTATTTCCTTCAGTTATGGCATCACGCGTGAGTAGCTTTTTTTTAATTAGTTTCGGTCATGAGAATTGCGACATGTTATGTTTTTCGAGTCAGCTAGTATTCAAAATATATTTTATGTTACATATACATATACATAGTTAGATACCTATTTAATCTAAATTAATACATATTATAAAGCTCTTCTCAGAACCATCTAGTTTCTCAATTCTCATCGAATTATCAAGTACAAATGTTTGTTTGTTGATTACGTTCAATAAAATCTTTCTAACTTCAGAATACATATATTCAAAAGTCTCATCAAAATTGGTTCAGCACATTTATAATGGTTCTTTCTTAGATGCCCAAATAAGAGAGAGATTATACAAATCAGTTATTTTGACATAACAAACAAGTAACAACAAATCAACGAAGCCGCATGTAGCAACTAGCTAGGTTCTCTAATAATAATTTTTATCGTATTTAATAAATTAAAATAAACCTGAATATCACAATGCACAGATATATCCATATCTTCCAAGCGCTGCCCCGCGGTGACGTCAGCAAAATATCCCATTTTAGATACCAAAAGTTTCTGCGGACACCTAAAGTCCTTTTTTAATCCTTTCACTTCGTCACAAACATGAATTTCAACATCGCCACTGAAAAAAAAAAATAATTAACAAAAAGGGATTTCCGATACCGGGAATCGAACCCGAGCCTCCTGGGTGAGAGCCAGGTATCCTAGCCACTAGACCATATCGGATGTTACTAAATGTTCGAAATAATAATATATATTTGTAAAACATTCGTAATAGCATTGAAATGAATGCTAAGAAAGAAACATCAAAACTTGGTACCTACCTAACAAATATTGTAGTTTTATAAACTACCAAATTGACATATTATGTACCAAACTTAATAAAATATTACTCACAATATCTGACTTTAAATATAAAAAATATGGACATTCACCATTGCACATTATATTTATACGACTATTTCAGTTTATTTAAAGAAATAGCCTTTTTGAAGAAAGATTAAAAAAAATAAAACGCATTTTTAAAATGTCGAAGATGAAATCATCTCAATTAATTTGATTATAGCGCCATCTATTACTTATAACTTACTCTTGTTTCTGATTTGCTCGTTCATGCGCTGCGATAACAGAAGATTTCCTTCGCCCTAAACGATCGCGGGATTCTTTTTCACTTACAAATCCTGGAAATATTATTATATATTTCAATTTGAATATTATTTACTAATTACCATAGAATAAAAAAATGTTTTTGTGCTGTACTTTTTTTTTAATTTTCACAATAGTGACGCACCTTCAAAGCTTGCCGGTTTTTTTACTTCCGTCGTTGATATATTTGAAGATGTCTTTTTTATGATTGGAGCATATACGCTCGTTGTTTTTAATGGTTTCTTGTAGCCCACTAAATATGGTAGGATGGAATCTAAAATTCCTTCGTTTATGACCTGAAATTTGATTTGTATTAGCGCCATCTATAAACTGCATGCAAAATTAATGTACAGTCTCTAATTTAAATAAAACTCACGTCGTTTAATTTACAATTCAAGTTCGCTTCCGTCCAAACACCTAACATTTCAACTCTTGGTTCAGGACAGGGTCTTCGATTCTTACCTAAAAGCAATAATTTGAGCGTAAATTAATAGAAAAATTATAAAATCCTGTTGAAATTTTATTCAAATTAAACGATCGTTGTCTATGGTCGTTTTTAAAATCTACCTACCTTCAATTTCACTGCAACTATACCGTTTTTCAACTCTATCAATCACATTAATCTTTCTTTCAATTTGTGTGTCGCTTTTGCTAACAATCGGTTTTTGCATGCTAAATGCAGTCTGATACAAAAGATCCCTCTCTTGCTGTTCAATAACATGATTCAGCACAGTCAATTTCGAAAGTTCTTCCCAATTTATTTTCGATCCTTCATCCTCATCCCCTTCCAAATGTTCATAAACTTGATATGCTGTTTTCATAAAATCGAAAAAATCCTTTACCGTTATTACTTCAGCATTAATTGCTTTTACTACTGAATTTCGTCTTGGAGACGTTTCTGATCTAGTAGGACTTCGTCTTTTTCCATCTCCTTTATCCATAAACATTGATGATGGATCATTATCTGGATTAGGACTTGCCATTTCACATTTATGAATCCCTTCTCAGTTTTCTAAACCATCTAAAATATCTGATTTATCGATCAAACGAGTTTCATAGAAACTGAATTACTTTGTAAAATCTAAAATATCTGATTTATCGATCAAACGAGTTTCGTAGAAACTGAATTACTTTGTAAATGTTATAACCAATTGATTTTATTTCAGGAACATATTAATTCAGGTAAAATATGTAATTTATTTTAATTTTAACAATTCCACAATAATAACAAAATAAAATAACATGTAAACAATAATATTGAAAGCCTGTTGAAAACCGGTATTATGTCAAAAAAATGGTTGCCTGTAAAGTCGGTTTTACGGGCGAAGATTTTACGTGATAACGTCTTTTTCTCGGTAGAATATTTATGTGCTGCGCGCGCGGCAGACCGCGGGCCTCTCTCTCGTTCGGTGACTCATCGTAACGTTACCGAGCGTTACACTTTTTCATAAGTGAGGGCGTATTCAGAAAGAAAGCTTGAAACTTATAAGCGCTTATAAGCGCTTATCGGCGCTTATAAGCGCTGGTAACCCGCGCAGGAAAATATATTAATATGAACATGCGCTTATAAGCGCTGATCGGCGCCGACAAGTTTGTTGAAACTTGTTGGAACTTGTCGGCGCCTATCAGCGCTTATAAGCGCATGTTCATATATTTTCCTGCGCGGGTAACCAGCGCTTATAAGCGCCGATAAGCGCTTATAAGCGCTTATAAGTTTCAATCTTTCTTTCTGAATACGCCCTATCTCCCAGCCGCAACCTAATTTAAGACGTTGTCACGTCAAAAACTTTTTCATAAAAATGTTGTAAGTACAGTGCATACTGCATTGTGCAGTGCATGCATTAGCACTTCAATCTAAAAATAAGTATTTTATATTGGAATGTCCTACTTAAATTAATTAAAATTAATTGTGTTTGTAAGATTATTTAAGAACCATTTATACGAAGTTTCCTGTCTCTGTGTTGCCTGCAAACGATAGTGCACCGTTCAAGCACCGTTCAAGTGATATGTCATATTGTCATTTGTCATTATTGTCATACAAAAGTTTTCGTGTTATTTTGTTGTCCGGAAAGTTAATTAGAATGTCTCTTGCTGTATTTTATTATGGAAAGTTACCAAGCCGAATATGACAAGAACGGATTGTTGCCTGATACGTTTTGGAAGACTCCACAGCGAGCAGTGCCAGGCAGGCCCTTCCAGAAGATTGAAAATAACGAGGTTATGTCGGGGTCATCATATCAACAGTTCCAGGCGTCAGTGAACGATGCCTGGGATCTGGGCGATGACGACATTATCTCCGGCATCGCGGAGACTAAGATATCAAAAGCCATATCGCAGACTGTAGCTTTAAATGTAATTAATTCGCACCGTAATAGTACTAAAAACGTAAACAAGAATGACGTCAAAATTGTCAGTGAGAGTGTTAAACCGCAGGAAGAAGCGGTTGCGGTGAAGAAAAATGAGATAAAGAGACCAAGCGTGGGGCCGGGAGGTAGTTCTGGGCTTCTACGTCACTACCCTGGGCGGCCGCGGCCCGTGCGGCCATCGGCTTTGATACCTCGCGAAGAAAGTAGCGAATCGAAATTAGAACGATTCCAACAGCTCCTAGATAGTTCAGTTTTAGATCTAGATGAGTTGAAACAACTCAGCTGGTCTGGAATACCAATTAAGGTCAGTTATTTATGGTTAATTTATTCATTGATTATTATGCCAATGACTCATGAAGTTTTTATATTTAATTAAGGTTTTAAGCCTCATATAGTAGGGTCATTGCGCTGGTTTTCGTCCAGTTATGGGAGTTGCCAACTTTGTGATGCGAAATAAATATTTTGGAGCACCCTTCCTTAAACATATAATATTTTTATTTAGTCCTTATATAGTCTTCTTTAAGATAATATTAAGTGAAAATAAATCATTTTGACGTATCTTTTTATTTAAATTATTTTCTGCAAAAGTAGGGTATATGCTAGTTTTCGTCCAAAAAAACTGGTTTTCGTCCTAGTGTAAGCTAGTTTTCGACCACCGTGTATAAAAAGGAGGGTAGGTCAACTATTAAGTTAAAAACCAATTACAGGTAAATATATACTTTTATTTAATCAACATCACAATTTCTAACTACCTTACAGGTTTAGTTTTACTAATAATAATCAATATAACTAGTCAACACTGAGATCTATGTAGCACTTGGCAGTCTTTATATGCGTTAGTGATGACTGTTTAATCATTCGTAATAAAGAAAGGAATGCGTTACTTACAATGTAAATGAATAAAGTAATAATTATAGGACTGAGAAATTACATCAAAAAACAGAAATATTCATTCTTATACTTTGTTTATCAAATGAAACGTACTATATTAAACACAGCCATAATAATACGTTTTAGCTACTAAAATAAACTATACTATACCTTACTGAACTATGCATTATTGTCTTACTGATGCCTTTATTAAAGATTCTTCAGTGTACGTAGCGTTTTTTTTTTCTAGCTTTCTTAGACTCCTTCGAGGCCATCTAAAAACAATAAGATCTTTCTTAGGATACGTTGAGTAAGTAGAATAAAAAAATATTGCATTGGCAAAACAGACCTAGAATAAAAGATGATACTCAAGTGAATGATAATCAAGAAAAATACAGTGTATTATGTCTGACCTACCCCCATTTATGCTACGAATAATTGACTCTACTTCACATAAGGAGAATGATACATGACTGAATGAATGACAATATTAGGTACCTACAGCACTCTGGCCCTCACCAATTATTTATAAGGAAGATACTGAATAGAAAACTTTTCAATACGTAAAAAAGACGAAAAGTAATGCAAAAGAATAGCTATTTTTAATTTTTGTCCACTCCAATACTCATTCATGGACGAAAACTAAAACGTTTAAAGCTAAATTTAGTTTTCGTCCACTTCTTTAAATATTTTTTTATTTTGGCAGCACTGACAAAGCAGTGGACGGAAACCAAAAAATCTAAACTAATAGCAATAAAGATCACTTCTGGAGAAACTATTCAGTATTTTAAAGGTCCGATAGAGTAAAAAGAACCTAACAAATATTCACGTAGCTGTTTGAGTTTTCGTCCACTTGGACGAAAACCAAATATTTTGAGAATTTGGTAACCTAGTATCCGTCCACTTAATTTTTCGAAGAGTATTATAAAAAAAGTATAATAAACACTTCTAATTGCGTTTAATAGGCTTATAACTAAACATACGTACCAAAAACATTACGTAAACTAGCTAAAACAGTGATTTAACTTACCATGAACTTTTCTCGCCGGCAAATTTTTCTCTCGCGCGATGACATCTGCAAGGCACGGATGGGAAGCGGCCACTTTTACGTTAATTTTTTGAACTCTCTTCTTGTCAAATCAAATTTTCATGTTGATAGTACTGTTGCTTACACATTATGGAACGTAAAAAGTGCAAACTTGCGCGGAAAGGTAGGTTTGTATTCAAGTTTTACGCACGTGATTGTAGCAGGTCAGTCAAATGGACGAAAACCGAAACTGGACGGCAAACCGGCGCAATTACCCTATGTACTTAGTGCTGATTACAGAGAGATTACATTATTCTGTGTCATTATTGAATAAAAGAGTTCAATAATGAAATGGAATAATATATTAAAGTATTAAAGTATGAAAGAAAAAAAAAACATTTACCCATATAGAGTATAGACAAAAAAGGAATAAGAGAAACATCAAACATGATTTCACATGAAACTCAGAGCAGTATGGTGTTGAGAAACATGCAATAGGGATCCATCCTATTTAGGCCTGTGTGTGTAAATAAGATAATATAATTCTAATTTCTAAATTGAATACCAACCAAATTGTTTACATAAGAACCAAAAATACTTCTTCAAACTCATGCACACTGTTTTGTAACAATAAAATATGATCACTTTAAACTAGCCTTTGTACTGTCATCTTGTTCAACCAACTGCATGAAAAGTCTTGCTTTTTTTCTACTTGTAATTGAGAGATTTGAGGCTGATTTCTATTGGGTATTAAATTTTAATTATCGAGTGAAATTGTTAAACACTATTAAAAAAAAGTGTGCGCGTACTAGTGTACACACGTAAGAAGTGAAACTTCTTTATGACCTTATTTTTCAAAAAATAATTTACTTTATGCAACTTTACAGAAATACGTTGAATCAAAGATGGCGCGTAACGGAAAAATGTCACGCGTAACGAAAAAATGTTACACTACATTTTTTTCCAACCCCGATAAAGAAGTTTCACTTCAAAAAATGTAACAGTGGATATTATATGTCATATTATGTTGTCTAAATTTTTTTATCCTGTAGAACCATAAAACCCCTTCCAGACGACACAATTTTTCGTCCAATTTGACTAGATTGGCAATCAAATTGGGTCGTCTAGACGGAAATATGAAATTCAAGGTCATTGGGTGGTCGGGATCGGCCGATTTGCGATTGCCTTGGGATTGCCCGATCAAATTGGGTGGTGTGGACGCTAATTGGCCAATATTTACTTGTAATCTCTTCCTGATGCTAGATATTTAAGAGTTACTATTAATCTCTCCTCAGGACTAACGGCTTCTCTCATAACAGTGTCTTGTTTAGTAATGTATGGGCTTACTAGAGATAATAATTCATTAAAAGTGTCATGGTCCATCCGCATAAAATTTGTGAAATCGACACTGTCCAGTTCTCTAACAATATTTATATGACTTAGGCGATTTCTTTTAAGCAACCATTCTTTGCTCCATATCCTTTTTCTTTTTCTTTCTTCTAAATTTGTAGTTACAGCCGAAATCAGCCCCAATTTTTGTTTTTTACTAAGAGGCATGTTGCAAAATAAAAGTCCAGTCAGTAACGGCAACGGAGCAGAACTAAAATTGGCGATTTAATTGTGTACGTGTGGATAGACGATCAAATTGGGCCCGATACAATCGGCAATCAAATCGGCTGATTAAATTGTGTCGTCTGGAAGGGGTTTAAATTACTTAACTGTGGTAAAAAATGTAGGTATTTAGTTAAATGTTTATGGGAGGGTATTTAAGAAAATAATTCACCTTCTTGAATTTTATTTTATTTAATAATTTAAACAGATATCACAAGTTTTTGTTCATAATTTCTTCTTTATAACTTGCTGCTTGCCCCAGCATTGCCTAGGAAAACATTACTCTATGATTTTAGGAGTCCAATCTAATCCAAGTGGACAGATCCAATGAATCAAAAATCATCTCCCTCCAGGGCCCATCGAAAATTTCCACACTGTATAATAGAAAATCGTGTTACACTATTAATAATGCAAGAGCTGCTGAATGGAAAGTAATTATTTTTGATTCATCAGATGTATCCATCAAAATTTCCATACTGTATAGTTAAAATGTTTATAGAAATGCAATTGATCCATGCTAGAGTGATAGCATTGACCGCCTCCTTGGTACAGTGGTTGACGCGTGAGCGTAACACCGAGGGGGTCCTGGGTGGAGACGAAGAAAAAAAAATGTCTCGGTCTGGTAGGACACAGAAAGCTGTCTCTGTCCTGTTGTCCCTAAAGAAAATCGATCAGTGAAACAGATGTATAATGCATCTGCCCCTTACCCCACTAGGGGACATGGGACTTCACTTTTAGAGTGATAGCATGACACCTCTTATCACAAAAACTTTTTATTTATTTATCTTAAACCAATTCCTACCAGGCAAGTGTGATCGGCACTTTACAAAATTTATTTAACCCAAACCTATCCCTTCCAGGCTAGAGCGGTAGCATGGCGCCTGCTAGCTGGCTATTTACCAGCGAACACGGAACGGCGTACAGAAACACTGGACCGTAAACGCGCGGACTACAAGCACTTGGTGCGGCAATACTATGACTCTGAGAGGGAGGAGGATACGTATCGGCAGATACATATTGATATACCGAGGATGAGTCCGTTGGTTGCGCTGTTTCAGCAGATCACAGTACAAGTGAGTTGTGTATTATTTTACTAGCTTTTTGCTAGTATAGTCATGGGAATAAGATGTTTTGTGGTAGTTAGTATTTGGTATGTTCTTTCATGTATGAAATACTAGCTGCGCTCCGCGGTTTTACCCGCGTTGCTCCGCTCCTGTTGGTCTTAGCGCGATGAGCCTTCCTCGATAAATGGGCTATCTAACACCGAAAGAATTTTTCAAATCGGACCAGTAGTTCCTGAGATTAGCGCGTTCAAACAAACAAATTCTTCAGCTTTATTATATTAGTATAGATGGAGTTTTGTCATGTGTGTAGCTTGTGTGTAGCATTTTAACATTATAAGACTGTTACATATAGACAGAAAAGGTTTATTTATATGAAAAACTAGCAGAATGCCAATACTACTTCTATCATATGTTGTATGTATAGTATCTGTGTATATTAGTTACATATATTCTGAATGAAGTATTTCAAATCAGTTCAGCATGTTTCTTATGACATACAAAGCAATCCTACTTCCTACTAATATTATAAATGCGAAAGTTTGTAAGGATGTGTGTGTGTTTGTTACTCTTTCACGCAAATACTATTGAACTGATTACAATGAAATTTAGCACACATATAGGGGGTAACTTAGATTAACACATAGGATAGGTTTTATCCCGGAATTCCCACGGGAACGGGAACTATGCGGGTTTTTCTTTGAAAACGCGGGCGAAGCCGCGGGAGGAAAGCTAGTTTTATATAAAGTAAATATTCATGCTATCTAGAGATGTAAATAACTTAATATATACTCATACTCGTGGTCCGCCCCGGCTTCGCCCGTGGTACCTACACGTTTAAACTATCCTATCTCTCAAGTTGGATCGAACTACACATGGTGTGCGAATTTTATTATAATCGGTTAAGTGGTTTAGGAGTCCATTGAGGACAAACATTGTGACACGAGATTTATATATATTAAGATTACATGATTACTTATTATTTGTATAAGTATAATAAGAAGAAGAAGCTGAAATACATAATCTTTCTCTCTTCATTACAATAAGTATGAACTACTAATGTATCCTTTAGAAGACAAAGAGCCAAACATTGTCGTGATAATACATTATATTATAGTCACGTTAGTTCGCGATAAACATATCAATGTCACAAAGTCAATGAATGAATGTAAACCAGTTTGAGAATGCAATAATGACCTTGTCTCGTATTCCTTATGATGTGTATCTTACGAATAGTATCACATTTCTCTTGTTGTTTAGAATAACCTGAGATTCTTATATTAGACAGGATTATATAGCCTTGCTATGAATGCTTCAGTTTTATCTTGTCCTGCTATAGAGAAATAACATAAAATACATATCAATATGTCAAAAGTTAATTTGTCTAGTTTCTTTCCTTAAGAGCAAACAAAAGAGCCGTTTTTCCATACAAACGTAGTCCCCTGTTTCCTTCCTGGATTGTGCCACTAGAGCAATATATTTTTTACTATTAATCTTTTTTTTTTTTTTTTTTTTTTTAATTCGGATAGGTAGACATTTGACCACAGTCCCACCTGATGGAAAGCGGTGACGCGGTCTATGGTGGTAAATCATGTCTACCTAGAAAATGCCTATTTATTCGCCTCTTGAAGGAACCCATATTGTAGTTCTCCGGAAAGACAGACGCTGGCAGGGAGTTCCACTCTTTGGCGGTTCGCACTAAGAATGACGACGCAAAGCGTGAAGTGCGAGCAGTCGGCATTTCCACCAAGTAAGGATGGTAACCTGCAGTGCGCCTGGATGTCCGTTGAAAAAAAGGGGAAGCAGGGATGATGCTGTGCAATTCAGTGGCGCATTCGCCGAAGTGTAAGCGATAGAAAACCGAAAGACTAGCAACTCTTCGGCGATGTGTAAGACTCTGAAGGCGGTTTTTAGTTAAGTTATCGTCGCCTATAATTCTTTTGGCACGTCTTTCCATCGCTTCCAAAACATCTAGGTGGGATTTGGCAGTGCCTGCCAACAGGTGGCAGCAGTATTCCACACAAGATCTAACTTGCGCTTGGTAAAGATTTAAAAGCTGTTGAGATGTGAAATACTGCCGCGCCTTAGATAGTATGCCAAGTTTTTTGGCTGCAATCTATGGTAACTTTAGCCATGTTCCTACGTTTTTCTTATTGTCATATCTTAATTATTAAAAAAGATATAAATCTTTCAAAACGTAAGAAATAGGACAGATTTTCCGTTATGTTCCGTCTTCCATAAAACAAATTTTTGAACATTATATAAAAAAAGCAAAACGTAGGAACATAGCCTATACTTTTCTCTACTAAATTATGAAAATAATAATTAAATCGGTCCAGTATTGGAGGAGGAAACAGGAGACTTTTTCCTAGGTATTTTCGGCCCGAGCTGCAGTTGTCCCTGTCGCGCTCTACGGGGGAGGCTTGAGGCATAGTGCGACAGCAATAGATAATAGGAAAACCTAATTTTGAATTCTCTCACTTGTTTTGTTGGCTCTTAAGTAATATGTTATTGATTCAAACATAAATCTTCTCCCAAAGTTCTTTTGGATCATCAATTATTTTTCATACTTAGTTACCATCAATAGTTTGTTACGGAGCCGAAATTCGAGTATGAAACACGGTCGTTATAAAAATTAGTTCTTTGTACAAGGATAGTTAATTGTTCATATAACCCTAATCTCCAGCCTTTTGCTACACATTCTAACAATTTACGACAAAAAACAATTTCAGGTGATGTTCGAGCGAATCCTATACATCTGGGCAATCCGGCACCCGGCATCGGGTTACGTGCAAGGCATTAACGACCTCGTCACTCCCTTCTTCATGGTGTTCCTCCAAGAGGCAGCACCAAATAAGGAACTGGATAATTTCCCTTTAGACTCGCTTACGGAAGAGCAGCGGGATATTATAGAAGCCGATTCCTTTTGGTGCCTTTCGAAGTTCTTGGATAGTATCCAGGATAATTATATATTCGCGCAGCTCGGTATACAGTATAAGGTGAGGCTTAAATTAAAGATGACATGTGGAAAAAGGACTTTCATACATGTACACATTCTAAATAATATTTTCATTTTACATGTACATAGATGTTTATTTCTCATCAACCAATTTCAATTATGAAAATATAATATGTAGTCATTTATAAAGCATTTGAATGCCATAAAGCCAAATAAAATAATAAATTCAATTATAATTTTGTGCTAATTGAAACACTGCAATGGTATACTTTTTATATAAATTATAAAACACTATAGTCCTTTTCACCTAAGATGATTCCTGTGACATATCGATTGTTGACACGTGTAGAGATTGCCTTTACTGAAATCGTATCAATTGTTTCCGATAATCGATAATATTTTATATGGAAATGAAATCGATTTGAATAAAGGACCAAAATTAGTTATTTCGGCATTTCGCCAACAATTAACTAAGGAATCTTAGCAAACAACAGCGACAAAAAGTGAACAATAACAATTAGTAATATAATAACAGAATACCACGTAAAGAATCAATATAAAAATGCAAATTGTATACAAGGCTGACGGACTCGTACAGACGATTGACGCGATTGACAAACGATCACAAGATGGGCGTCGATTATATGATTTTCCAACTCTATAATTTTTCAACGTCCCATTTCATGTACACGAATTGCGTAGGTATTATTTTTTTGTGTTATTTTATTTTATTTTTCGTTATATTAAACTAAACAATACTGTTTTTGTTTTAGTAGCTTAAGATGTTTCATTTTTATATTTTTGGTAATAATGCCGCCTTAAAATAAAAATATTATGCATTAAAATTATTTTTGCTTTTAAAACATAAAATACGTAATTCGGAACACAATGAAGTGTCACAGGAATCATCATAGGTGAAAAGGACTATAGCTGAGCAGTGCAGTTTCACCCGGGGACGAATCCGCAGCATAAGCGAATATTAGCTTATGTTTTATTCTGATCTAAAAACTACATCACTGCTAACTACCATGAAAATCGGTTCAGTGGTTTTCGCGTGAAAGAGGAACAAACATACATCGATCTTCACAAACTTACATATTTATCATATTACTTATAAAAGATATAGATTCTTCATACAATATTTAATTCTAATTTTCTTATCATGCACTTAAGTAGCTTACAGTATTATAACACACTATAATGAACATTATGTTGTGATTTGATAAGATTTATTGTCACAACTTCTATGAAGTAGTCTTATTGATAAAATGATAAGGAATTCGCTTTAATGTTTGAGAATATAATTATTATGTAAGAGATCGAAAATAGGGTAACTTGACAGTTGTTTGTAATTACCAATTTTTATTTTTAAAGTGAAACTTTTTTAGGCGCGTTGACAGTAAAATGGCAATACCGTCACGCTATTTAGTAAGGCGAACAATTTTGGTAGCTTTGAATCTTGCCAATTAAGTTTCACTTCTGACACGTGTGCTCGGCACACACGCTCTTTTATTTTACTTTATATTACTTTTAATCAAACATTTTATTACATCACCTCACTTTCATCACTCCTACTTAGCACTTACCAATAAATATTAGTTAAGGATTTAAAATAAACTCTGATTCAGACAAGCATATTATATAGCTATTAATTAATTATCAGAATGTTTAAAATAATATGAGGGAAATTAATCAATTATATATAGATTTACAGCATTTATATTTTGTTAAATTTAACAGTTTGAATCCTCAACAAATTGTCACAAATAACTTTACCACAAAATACCGCCTACCACATATTATAATATTTGACCGCCTCCTCGGTACAGTGGTTGACGAGTGAGCGTAACACCGAGGGGTCCTGGGTTCGATTCCCGGTGGAGACGAAGAAAAAAAAATGTCTTGGTCTGGTAGGACACAGAAGGCTGATCACCTACTTGTCCCTAATGAAAATCGATCAGTGAAACAGATGT
Source organism: Colias behrii (assembly GCA_029959065.1). Taxonomy (NCBI): domain Eukaryota; kingdom Metazoa; phylum Arthropoda; class Insecta; order Lepidoptera; family Pieridae; genus Colias; species Colias behrii. The sequence continues at coordinate 1,213,755 of JARWMC010000017.1, read as the reverse complement.
ATAATGCATCTGCCCCTTACCCCACTAGGGGACATGGGACTTCACTTTTAATAATTTCGCATAAAGAACTTTATTTTCTCCCCTATGACACTAGTACTCTACCTAAATATAACAATATTATTTTTGCAGGTGAATCAGCTAAAAGAATTAATCCGTCGCATCGATCTGCCCCTCCACGAGCACCTCCAAACCCACGGCGTCGACTACCTGCAATTCTCATTTCGCTGGATGAACAATCTCCTAACTAGAGAAATACCTCTCCCTTGCACTATAAGGCTATGGGACACGTATCTTGCCGAATCTGACGGCTTTGCAACTTTCCAACTATACGTTTGCGCGGCATTCCTCCTACATTGGCGCGAAAGACTCATGCAAGAAAGGGACTTTCAAGGTCTCATGATCCTTCTACAGAACGTGCCCACTCAAAACTGGACCGATTCAAACATCAGCATGCTCGTCGCTGAAGCTTACAGGTTAAAGTTCGCGTTCGCGGATGCTCCGAACCATTTGCACAACGCGGGAAAATCTGACAGATGACGGGAGTGACGCGTGTCTATGGTCAACCTTTTGCGCCACGTTTACACTTTCGATACAACGCCATTTGTCTATGCTAAAGCTTTATATGTTAGGAAAAGTGTAAATTTGGTAAACGAAATTTTAAATTTGCAACGGCATGGCGACACGACTGTTGAGGGACCGAACGAAATTGCGTACAGCAGGGTAATATGACCTTGAATGGTAAGCTTTAAGTTTTTTTTTCGGTGGTTGTTTAAGGCCTAAAAATGTTTTCGCAAGGGCGTTCGCTCATGTATTTTTTGTACCTTTTAATTTAATTTTTTTTTGTCTATCATTTATGTATTTTATTAGTATGTTATTTTAGTTAGATTTTATTTTAGCACTGTATGTTTATGAAGTGTTTAATTGACGCCTTAATAAAATATCAAAGAAACGATTACTGCATTTTCATTAACCTCTTAAGCTGACTGTATAATGAACAAGCAATACGCAAAGGAAAGGTTTGATTAGTGATAAGTGATTAAGTATAAAACGTATCTATGAGCTATCTTACACACACTGGTTGACCCCGCACGGGTATTCCTAGTGGGTTAACCAGGGATTTACATTTTATGTGAAAGTTTGTGAAAAATAAATAAATTTTGACTTTTAATTTGATTTTAAGCAGATGAGTAATCTTGTATTAAATAGAGCTAGGTATCTTGTATTAAAAATACCGACCAAACCGGCATCTTGAATCTCTGGTTTTACACACACCTTAATGATGATATGTTATTACAGAATCTTTATTATAAAGCTGAAGAGTTTGTTTAATTGCTTGCTTAAACGCGCTAATCTCGGGAACCATGGGTCCGATTTGAAAAATTCTTTCTCTGTTAGCCCATTTATCGAGGAAGTTTATAGGCTATATTATATCATCACGCTAAGAAGCGGAGCAATGCAGTTAAAAAATAAAAACTTAAAACCGTGGGGCACAGCTAGTATATTTTCAATCGAAATAATATTTACTTAATTTCTAATTAAAAAATGTCAACAGTAAACAATTATCACAAGTTACTAGGAATAAAGTATCAAACGTATATATTTCGCAAACATTTCAAAACAATAAAACGCCCTATTTTTTTAAAATACATTTATTCACTAAAATAATATTGTTGCTACACATTACACAAAATTAAAATCATAATACGTACAGTACTCCCAAACTGATAATGCGCATAGAAATATTCGTCACTGTTCGGCAACTGTCATATTCCCCGAGCCTCCGAAGACGATATGTATATAGAGTGGTTAAATGTATTTTCTTCGTGCATAGTTTATTAGAATTATGAGTTAGTTTTATTGTGATTTTATGGTAAAAGAGATAAGTAACGAAATTTGTTTCGATAATTTAATGTCAGTTAATAGCGAGGATAAGCCACACGATTGCGAATATATATTTGTTGTATTGATTTACTTGGAAAATTCTATACTTAGAACTATTAAAGTGTCTTACTGAAGCTGGCGTAATGATGGATGTATGGAAGGTTAAAATAAGACAAAGTTTATATTAAAAAAAATGATTTTCAAACACTAGTTTACATTTAAATTGTGAATTCTAATCATTAAAATCTCAGTCCAAAGGATTTACAGAATCAGGGATTATCTCTATTTCTGATATCGTAGAATGATCAGAACTTTCATTATGCTCCTATTAATTTTCACTTTCCTCTACTATCTGCTACCTGTGTAAATAATCATTTTACTGGAAAATTCAACTTTGAAACAAAACTAAGAAGGGTATGTAACAGCAGTTCTATATAATTCCATACAGAGATAATCCGTGCGGTGACCACCAATATATAAAGACGACTGACGGATTTTTGAATTTTTTGACTGACAGGCTACCGTCACCTATCGCCCGAATTGTTTTCGATTGTGTATGACTCTGAATTGACTCCTATTTCTTTCGAACAAGGTGCAAGATGCAAGTGCATTGTTTAGGGCACTTACGATTCAATGATTCGGGGTGATTCGGGTGTTTCTGGAAATACGATAATTAGCGAAGATCTGCATGCGCATTATTAATTTTGGAGTACTGTACAGCGTCTTTGCTAATATTTCGCTCAGGCGTTGGACTTGAACTTGGCAACATTGACCTATTGCACTTGCGCAGATGACCTTGACCTGCGCTCAAATTGACAGGTGACCGACTTATGTAAACAAACTTTTATCCTTGCCAATCTGATTGCCGATAAAAAAAATGACGACGTCGTTCTAAATTCAAATTTAAGAATACAGATTAATTAAATGGAATATTTTTCGTAATTCGTGATTATGTACAAATTTAAATAAATGAAAACACGAAAAACAGTGGACGACCTTGAGAAGGTAAGAGAAGGATTATGCTGCATTATTTATGTTAGTGCATTGTAGTTCATTCTTCTGATTAATTAATAGTTAAACAAACTTGATATTATATCGGTGAAATCGACCCTTAAACTTTATTATTAGTGGATATAACATGTGAAATTATTTTTGTTCTATTTGCAAATATTCTATAAGTCACAGTAAAAATATACACCCAGTTACACAAATATTTTTCGTTATCAAAAAATCACATTCTTGATCATCATCAGTATGGTCACAGTATAACTTACGACCTTTTAATGCTCTAAGCTTACGACAGTATGGTGCCTGCAGCTGCAAGCAATTTTCCTATTAGTCTATTGACTACAAATTGGGGTACGTGCAGTAGGGACCACTGAAATGTTTAATTTAGTTATTGCTTATTAGATCTAGTGAAAGAGGCCACGTCATTTCAATATTTCTAAATTTATTTTAAGTAGGTAAACACAAATATGGCTAACAATGATATAGGATGGATATAGGTATAAATAATTTGAGGAAACCTAAATAATCACGCCTGCGGTTTTCCTGCTCAAGTTGTCAACAGGATACATAGTTTTAAAATTATATTCTCCCGACAGGAATGAAATTGAATGTTAATGTTGGAAATATTTCGTTTAAATTTTGATGAAGGCTTAAGCTTTACTGGGTCAAGTTTTTAAACTGCATCATAATCGGTTCGGTGATTGAGACGTATAAAGTATAAAGATAAAAAACAGATAGACTTTTGCAACTTGTTATTATTTTACCTCGAATATATTTTGTAAAAAAAAATTTTTTTGGTTAACCGTCTGATTCATCGTAATTCGTAACGTCCGCGTCATGTCATAGTAAAGTTTAAAATTTCCAATTTCATGATGTATATCGCCCGAGTTGACCCGGGGTACGAACAAAATAAATGTACTATTGGTCGCTCAGGAATAATGTAATTTTCTCCTGATGAAAGAACTTTCAAAATCGGTCCAGTAGTTACTTAGTTTTTGTGTGAAAACATACATACAAAAACACCAATGTTTCCTCTTCATAATGTTAACTTCAGAATTAGAAGTGGCCAAAAAAATATATATTATTACAAAGTATTTAACTTACAAAACTTGACACCATCAAGCAAATTAAAATATTTAGTGCAAGCTACTCGTATTCGTATTAAAATTCATCCAAACTGGGGCTCTTTAATCGATATTCTTTTCTGTGAACTCTGATCAAGCTATGCTAAAAGTATCTTTGTTCCAATGTTAATTTCTGTTACATTTTCTATATTTGGTCTAAAGCATTTCATCATAATACGTAAGGTGTATATCTAAATGTGCCCGTGGTTTTGCCCGCAAAGTTCTGCTCATATTAGATTTAGCGTGATGATCGCTTATAGCCATCCTCGATAAATCGACTATCTAACAATTAATAACTTTTCAAATTGAATGCGTAGTTCCTGAGATTAACAAACACTCATTCAAAATATTATGGCTAAAACGATGATATATCGATTATCGATATCAAATTTACTGTGAAACGTCACTATAAATCTCAGTTCCCACCACTGAGCTACAGGTCACTATTGAAATGTTAAACGTTATCATGGTGTGGTATCGAGGACCGCGGGGAGCTTTCCGGCTGCGTTTCCTCTCGATAACAGTCCTAGCGCTAGGGATGGACGCTTATCGATATTTTGGGTAAGCCGTATGATGAGTGTGTTTGTCGATATTTTCTTAGTTTTTTGATGCACATTAAAAACTTAAGACAAGCTTGAAAACAGTGCAGGAATTCCGTCCAAGTTTCAGGTTCATTCGTAAAATAATTTCGCTATCAATGGTTTTTATTATGGACCTCTACTGATCTAAAACTGAGAAACAATAAAACGAATAAGTTCCTGAACGTCAGACATCTTTTCCTATAATTGCATTGGGACTTCATATACATGACGAGGATTTCAAAGAATTATGATTCAATAAAATGTAGGCAGGTACCATGTGGTATTATGACGTAAAAAGCGTATCAACGCACATTTGAGGTTTACGCACAGTTTATTTTGAGTGTTGTGAATTCAAAAACATTTTCTAAAACTACGATAGGTATTTTAGCTCCTTTAAAAATCTGTACGACACAAGCCTTTCGGCTTATTACTTTTTAAGCTACAGTTTCTTTAAACCAAGGTCCCTGGGGTACCTGTTTCTTTGTTTTATAAACCTTGCCACTGCGTTGGTTATAATGGGTCTACCACATGCTCTGCTTTTCACCAAAAAATTGCGTATCTATCATACACATCCTCCAAAAAGAATGCTATATTTAAAAAAAAATGTGTGCGTGTACTATAGTACACGCACACATTTTTTTTACACACACTATAGTGTACACACATAAGAAGTGAAACTTCTTTATGACCTTATTTTTCAAAAAAAAAAATTACTATATGCAACTTTACAGAAATACGTCGAATCACGCGTGGTAGGGATAGTAAAAAGTTGGCGCGTAACGGAAAAATGTCACGCGTAACGAAAAAATGTTACACTAAATTTTTTTTTAACCCCGATAAAGAAGTTTCACTTCAATTACTATTTACTGAAAAACTATCGATACTTCCAGCACATCCCTAAGCGCAGTGGTCAAATATTTTCAGTTCACATTGTCCGTATGGCAGCTGTGCTCTTTAATTAGTTGTTTTTAACGCGTGGCTTTCCTTGTAGATATCAAATGGTTTATATGAGCTAGTGCTAAACATTGCTGACATTTGTACCCGGTCATTGTTAGTGATTTGTTCTCTATGGTTTTGCTACATTTTTAAATTAACGGCTTTTCACGTGATCTTCGTGGGGTAAGATTAGATTTATTTTGTAGGTAGATGTTTTGTATTGAATTTGTGTGCTTGTCTATGTTTATTATATTATTTAATACTAATTGTGCATCCTGGTTTTCATTGTTAATGTTGACTGTTAGTAAAATTATGATTTTTATATGCGTAGGACGCAAAACGGTGGTAACGCAATACATAATATATAATATTATATTATAAAGTGCATATATTGAGCTATTATATTGTTTGCACCTCAACATTTCAGACATATGTAATTGATAAATTAGTTTGATATAACTATTCAGCAATTCATAACATAATTAAAATTAAGTTTTTCTTCTCTCTAAATACCTAACTAGCTACAATAATGACTCCGCAAATGTAACAATAATTATTAATCCGTACATTATCTATACTAATATTATAAAGAGGAAAAGTTTGTAAGTATGTATGTATGTATGTATGGTTTTCACGCAAAAACTACTGGACCGATTTCAAAAATTCTTTCACCATTAGAAAGCTGCATCTTTACTGAGCAACATAGGCTATATTGCATTTTCAAAAAAATTAGAGATCCTTACCAAAAATGCAATAATGTAACCCAAGGTGTAAAAAAATCCTCAATAAAACTTCTGTCATCGCGTGCGCTGCGGAATCTATTGAAGATAGAACAAAAAAATGTTCTACGGTATTATAGAATGGATCAATATCTACAAGAAAGTCCGCGATACCATATGTCCATCTTCAGTAGTTATGTTACTACAACAACTTTTTTACGTTTTCAAAGTAAATAGAAGTGCCGACAGTAATCAAACCATGTTATCCATACACATATATTAATCCTTATCCCATTAAATGATGTTTTATTATAGACTGTTTCAATACCAGCAAAATACTTTTTAAATGAAAAGAATTGGATATTCCATTCAAAAGATATAACGAATTTTTAAAAGTGTCAATCTACAGAAAATAGTAGGTATACTGTTCGAGCAGGCCGTAGTGCGGGGGTCACGGAGGAATTCTACCAATATGCGTCTTGACGGAACACAGTGGGGTTTTGGTCGGTAGGATTCCGACATATCACATAACCCACGGCCCCTCCCCCGGAGGCCGTGGGTATCTATGAAAGATTTCCCCACTAAAACAAAAAAAAAAAAAAAAGCCGTAGTGCGGGACGGGGTAAAGGTGATTTTCATGTGATTAAAAATTAAACCTATAGTCCGACCTATAGTAGACTTTTCACTGTAACGATATCGCTATCTATGCGGGTGAAACCGCAGGGCATTGCTAGTTTAATTATAATTTAGAATACAAAAACAGCTAGACAAAAACTGGACAGGTTTCGCTACCAGTTGTACGTAACCTAAACGTGTTTACTTCAACTAACTTAAATAAAATGGAGTGAAGAGAAGATAAAATAAGAGAAAGAGAAGAGAGAAGATACCAACTCGAGTTAGTTGCGGCTCATCGTATGGCAGTTTGCTTGTGATAATCGCCAGCTGCCTAGCGAAGGGCAACAAATGACTGAGTTGTACCTACATCATACGAGGATGGAACAACGCCTACCAAAAAGTACCTAGTAAATTAAAGTACTGAGTTATGTCTAACTACGAATTTATATTCAACCAAAATTCGCCCTTTTGAAGGATCAGAAAAATCATGCACACTCTGACATCAATTTCGTACTTCCCCAATTATATATGTATTGTAAAAATGTCTAGATAGGTTTTAGCGATCCATGCGTGGCACGTCAAAAAGTGGTTAACTAGTTAGCCACATCTTTCTGAAGTTTTCTTAAATTGTTTTGTTCACGATAATTTTGAGCTCCGTTTTTTTTTCAGATAGAATGTATTACTATTACACTTTTGGTAATCCATCCCCACTTTTTAATTATAATATCTACCTACTTATCAGTGTACTTCGTATAAACATATTTTACTAACTTACAAATAAGCAAACATTGCCTCTGCTATCATAAGAAAGAAGAATTGTGTACTTACATAAAGTTTTGCAAAAAAGTTCTGATAATAATGGGGGCGCCACTATCGCGCATGTGACCACCCTATATACGACGACAATAACGGTTTTGATACTTTGTAGAAGCTCTGTAGTTAGATAGCCTTTGCGCTCTAGTCTGAATTCAGAAACTACAAGGAGAACAAAATTGTCATCGTCATCACCTTATGATGATGTATTTTGTGCAAATTATGCATCTAAGTAGATTTTTTAAACGGAATTTTCGCTTTCATATTAAAACAGGATTTGAGAAAATGGAAATAAATTAAATTAAATTAATTATGTTTAAATTTAATAATTATTAATTTTATGTATTTAAATTGTGTGTAATCTTTTCATGTACATGTCGCAATATGAAAAAATTCAATGTATATAATATACTGGCTTATGTATAATATTATAATATTCTTAGATCATAATAAGCTTATAATTATTGTAATCAACATGGCTATGTAATTACTAATTAATGTACCTACATAATTACGATATGTGAGGCTTTAGAATTTCTTTATGATTTTATTGTCTTTTATTTGTAAATTATTATAATAAGTAAAAAAAATGGATCTAAGTACATAAAAATGTATAAGTAACGATATAAATTTAATATTTAAATCACTTTACAGCTGTAGGCATGTACTTAGTCGCATTTTAGTTAGAGGAGGCTATTCTACTGTTTATGATAAGCCAGCTTTGATAACAAAAAATATTGTGTTAAATATAAAACTAAAACTGTTCGTATGCAATTGTTTATGTTGGTATTATTAATACAACCTCTTTCACTTCTTTCTTGGATTTTTTTTTATTTTTTTTATAAGCAAGGAGTTTTTTCATGACGTCCAGTAAAAACAGATAGACAAGGTGCAATGTGTCGGCATTGAGGATCATCTTTCATAGTGACCTCTCACGGTCATGCACTTGGTAGCGGCCATGTTGGAGCGATGCATTTTGGCGCGAAAAGTTCCGTAGGTTAAGTTTTTTATTTTTAAAAACACATTTGAATATTAATATATTCATGTGATTGTACAATTTTATGTGAGTTTAAACGTAACTAAGGACTTCACAATAAATACAAAAATATTTTTTTTCCTAAAAAAAGAAATGTTAAAATAGTAAGTACTTAGATAGGCATATTCTCATTCCAGAAAAGAATGCAGTAGGAAAATGTAATTAGTTATGCTATATATTTTCATCACAAAGTTTCATTTAAAAAATAACAATTGAAAAAGCAAATATCTTAAAATTTATACAGGTAAATTAGCTTGGAGAAATTTTTGCATATGTAGTGGTGTGTATATTACTCAGATCTTAGAGCGCGTTTCCACTATATCGTTCTGGCCTATACAAAAATGTTTCGATATCCTAACATTACTATTTAATTTTATACTTATTCCTAGCAACACTTTTGTTTTCAATAAAAACAAGTTTTTATTTGAAAGAAAATGGTTTTGACTTTATAAAAAAAAATATATCATTCAATTTCACGTACTTGAGCAAACGACAAGGCGACTACCGTGAAACAATAAAATATCGTGTCCATAATAATTTGTTTTATAGTTAATATTTGACCATAATAATTACGAAACAAAACAAATAAATAAATCGTCACTTGATAGTGGAAAGTGGAAACACGCACAAAACCAGAATAAACCAGTTTACGCTGTCCGCAGGTGCCACGTGCAGTCGTTTGGTACCGTTAGAACATAAAGCACACATTTAATTCAAAAATTATAATTATTACGTAGTTTAATTGTTAAATTTTGTATTTGTTGATTGTTGTTATTATTTGTTATTATTGTTATAATATTTGTTGAAGGGTTTAATTTGTGTGTAAGTGTTGTAACTTTATATTGTTTATGGGAGACATGCATAGAGTATATATATATTATCATATTGTGTACAAGCCGGCGCATTCTAAATTTCAATTTCAAAATTAGAATTCTGATTGGTTTTGTTTTTGGTCGATTTGGTCTAAATTTAAAACTTATATAAAAAATTAGTTCAGAGAGCCTATTACAGTATTAAGGAATATATGGACGATACAAACCCATGGAGGGTTGTCGCGTAAAAACCACAGGACAGTTCTTTGGCATATTACTATAATATAATATGATGTTACATATATGTTTTGTAAAATTAAAACTGACATGATTAAAAAGAGCAACTATGGAGTTTCTTGCCGGTTCTTCTCCGTAGATACTGCTTTCCGAATCGGTGGTAAATGTTAAAAATATGTACCTAATGACGTTTCAAAAGTGCTTCTAGAAGAAGTCTAATTGAATAAATAAATGTTTGATTTTTGAGTTTTGAATTAAAATTAAAAAGAGAATCTTGGAACTGTTTAAATTGTGTACTAAAGTTAGTAAATTAAACTTTAAATGTCGTTTCTTTTTCAGGTTAGTAAATTTTTCATTTTAGTAACATTGTTAATGTAAAAGTTATACGTATGTTAAATGTGCAAATATTAAAATAAAGTCTCATCTTTTTCAGAGGAGAAACACATATACTTTAATTTAAAATCCCAAATATATATATATATATATATATATATATATATATATATAATATATATATATATATATAATAAAAACTAAAAATAAAATGTTGTTTTTTTTTATTTGCTGACCATACACTACTACAAACGCAAAAATTTCTCCAAGATAATTTACCTGTATTTCAAAATAAACCCTTTCACAGATTTTCACAGAAACATTCCACAGATTATATCATAAAGCGAACTGAGTATAAAATACAGATAGAAAAGTAACAAATGACACACGCTATAAAAACAAAGAACGGACGCTGTAGTTTGTAGCACAATCTTCAATGCATTAATTTTATTTATCTGCCAAGGAACCCTAATAGCTACGTTTATGGGGACTCGTTCAAGTAAATAGTATTTTATTTGTGAATTCAAGGATGGTACCTACATTTTCAGGGTCATCGGGATGGGAGGCAGACATGTTTTTAGGAAGAAAGTTTTTTTCTTCTATTATATTGTTGTTGTCGTTAAGTTGAATTGTTGCTGGTAAAAACAAACCATGCTGCTTTATCATTAAAATAATAAAAAAAAAATGTCAAAAAGTCCTATAAACAATTAGTCGTTAACAAACCCACTGTATGAAAACATATTATACACATAAATAGGTAATAATAAAAATATATGTAACTTTTATCAAAGGGATAAGTGTACAATCATAGAGGAAACGTGCCAGAAAACATGTCAAATCGGTTCAAATTTTTACAGATTTTAAAGCACATTGACTTTTTTTGTGTAGTGTCGCTGTCCTAGAAGGGCTTCTACAGCCTAACCGAACTTTTTCGAACATGTGTTGTGGCCTAAGGTTGCGGCTAAGGTTGCGGCGGGCCTAATGCCTCCTGTGTACAAGTACAATTATAGAGAGACAAACATACATAAATAACGATTCTTTGCTATTTTTGTTAATTTTCGTATGCATTTAATAAAAATATTCATGGTTAGGTTCATGAATATAGTATTATGTGATTATACCTACTTAATATATACTAATTATTATTAAATAATAATCATAAATTAAAATATCGCAGAACTAACCCTAGCAATCTTGAAGTGAATCCATTTGTTTCCCAGACCAAGCTTAGTAAAAGCTAAAATTAGATCTAAAGCTTGCATTCCATTACCTATTACATATTTAAATTACAGGCCTTTACTCGAAAACCCACTTGGAAATAATCTTTTTGAGCATGTGTGAGTAAAGTATTATATGTGTGTTGCTAAATGTTTATATTGTGTAAAATTTCATGTGTATTTGTGTTATGTTGACAATAAACGTTTATTTATTATTTATTATTAAAGCGCGTCACACACGGTGAAGATACTATAATATTTTATGTTAAGATTCTCTAATATAAAATATTACAGTATCTTAAGGTATCCGGTATCAGCGTTCTGACCATCATTTTTCTTTTTGTCATTGCGTACTAAGACCCCTGTAGAACCGCCATCCTGTTACAATAATGACCCGAAATTTTGTGTCAGTGTTTTTTTGACAAAGTCGCTTTCTCTGTCCCTATGTCCCTTTGTATGCTTAAATCTTTGAAATTACGCAACTGATTTGGATGCGGTTTTTTTAATAGATAGAGTGATTCAATAGGAAGGTTTTAGTATATAATTTATTAGGTTTTGGACAAAGCGGGCGAAGCCGCGGGCGGAAAGCTAGTTAATTATAAAGCGCAATACACACTGAGCCCGCCGGGCCGCCGACAAAGCCCGGCGACACAACCCGGCGGCCTGTATGAAAAGAATCATGTCGGCAACATGCGCCCGCGCGTGTTGCCCGCCGACATGTTGGCGGCTTGGGTACACCTGCGCTCAGTTGCCCGACGACGCTCGACCTGTAGTTGACTGTCAAATAAATTTCTCATCTCAAGCCGCCGACATGCCACCGACCAAATTTTCCGGCTTGTAATAAGTGAAGCCGCCAACTAGACCGCCGACAAAAAGTTGCCGACATATGTCGGCGGCCCGGCGGGCTCAATGTGTATTGCGCTTAAAGACTAGATTTGTGAGTGTAGAGATTTTATGAGTAACACAAATTATTGGACAAGACAGGTTTTTTCTATTATTTATCTACCCAATTAACAAAATTTTACATCTTGTATTTCTGTACTACACATGATGAGTTCAACATTCTTAAATACATAACTACACCTTTGTACTTATATTGTGTGAATTTATTTCACTTAATCTATACTTAATATTATAAAGCTGAAGAGTTTGTTTGTTTTTTTGAACGCGCTAATCTCAGGAACTACTGGTCCGATTTAAAAAAATTCTTTCGGTGTTAGATAGCCCATTTATCGAGAAAGGCTAGATATAGGCTTTATATAAGCACGCTAAGACCAACAGAAGCGGAACCATGCGGGTGAAACCGCGGAGCGCAGCTAGTATTTAATATACTTACCTAACTAATAACCAGGATATTCTGTGTGTGGTGTTTGTATAGACTTTGGAATTGTAGTAGGAAATGAAAACATTAGTAAATGCGGTCTATTTTTTGTGAATAAATAAACGGAACTTTTTCAATCCTGTTTTGACCTACCTACACGAATAATTTACAAAACTACATGAAAAACTATAAATTAGAATATGTAGGTATTGTTTATTACCACCTACCAACATGATTAATTTACAAAAATACATGAAAAACTATAAATTAGAATATGTATTGTTTATTACCAACATCCTCACGTGTCTAGTAAAAAAGCATGTATTGATAACATTTTATTAACATACTTAAAAAAAATTACTTGATCCTGTACTAATAAGTACAAATACGTTAAAAAAAGGAGTTCATTAAAACGACTTAGCTTTCGCAAAGCTTGTGCAAAAAGCATGACTCTATTTCTGTGTGTCTAATGTCATGTTTTGTTTCGCTACTAATTGATTTAAATTACTTTAAATTCAAAGTTACCAATTAATCAGTACCCACATAGTAGATTCTTAACAGATAAAAAATAATTAATAACAACATCAGTAGAAATACTAAAAACATTTTAAATTTTTAATCAACGTCGCACCTGCGGTCATTGACCAATTTTCTCCCTGGCCTTGTAACGATTACAAATTTATTGGTCAGGATGCCAACAACTGGTATATATGTATGTGTATGTTTTTCGTTTTATAAGTAGCATAATTTATTTTAAAACAAGTTGCTTTTATTTGCTGGTGGCTTGTCAAAGGAGCTTACTAATTAAGCTTAGCTTGTCAGTTATAGGATTATATTTTTAAATCAAGGAGTGTTTAAAATAAGATGTAGGTTCAATGAATTAAAGATCTCCATAATACATATGGGTACCACTAGAAGAGGGATATCTGGTCCTTTGGAAGGCTTACGTGGGGATACAGGATACAGGTCCAACACGCAGAGGCTCTTTCTAAAATTTTAATGTGTTGTGTTGGCAACCTTTTACTATCTGTGCAGGTCTGTGGTAGTCTTACATGTTACCTTAAAATATGCGTGTACCAAATAAAGAAAGCCTGAGGGCAGAGCAAGTGTGCCATAAATCTCTTAATAAATATATAATAGTTACTATAAATCTGAAATCCGTTAAAACTGACGCGAAAATTACAGAATACATTTGGTATTCAGATAATTTATGGTCTGGAATAACAAATAGGTTTTTTTTTCTTGTGTGAGCATAGCCGCAGGTTGAAAGTAATTTAAGATAATTAACGAAGAACTGTATCTATGCATTTATCTATGTATGTACGTATTACGAACATTAAATACTGGCCAATCACCCCGGTTTGACCTGGAATAAAAAAATAGACAATCTAACAATTTTTTTCTCCAGCTTCATCTTTTTAATCCAGCTTTCATACAAATTTATTATTCAATCACACATAATGCAACTCTATGAGTAAAATAATTTTCGAAATAATTTTTTTTCGAGTTCGACTTTCCAAAACTATGATAAAATATCCAACTCACCAAACTATACTTTAATTCTACTCATCTGTGTGTACGTAAGGATCTAAGAAACGCATAGAAATACGGAGAGAGAGAATTAAAATTATAAAGACCTCAAATTCAATAAAAAATATGGCTCTACTAGTTATATTGTTAGGAATAATTATGTTTTCAAATCATTTGTCTATACTAATATTATAAAGAGGAAAGGTTTGTAATTATGTATGTATGTTTGTATGGTTTTCACGCATAAACTACTTTACGTTATAATTATTCTCTAGTTCATAAGTAACACAATAAAAATTCTTAAAGATGCACTCAACTGTTAACGAAGTCAAGGATATTTATATAATTTTATAAGATTATACTAAATTTTCATTTTTCGAGATAAGAAAATAATTATTTCAGTAATTATTAAACTATTGTTTCATTCTTTTGTCCATATAATTTATTGGAGCGCCAAATAAAAAAGCAGTCAACGTCTAAAAGCGGTAAATGGTAAATTGAATTAGTTTTTGGAGAAGAAGTCTTATTGAATATATAAAGTTTTGATTTGGTATGTTTATAATCTATGAAAAAGCATTATTTGCCACCAATGATTCCGCGGCCCACAGCCCATTGAATTTCTTTGAGTCTTTCTCTGGTGAATAAGGAGATCCCCACGCCATCTATTGAGATGATTAACAACCATTTCAACTAAGTTTCAATTATTATGAACAAATATGAAACACTATTTCAATTTATCTGTATGGTGAGGAGTCGCAGGCACAGAATAATAACTTATAGTTAGTACCTAACTAGTGTCACAGGTCCGAATCCAGCGTCATGATTAATTTTTTTGTGTTTATAATTATTATTTTTAAATTGATGTCAATACGTTGAGCTATATATTTTAATCACGATTCGTAAAACATATTTATATGTATTAGCACAGTATTAGCATTCCGTTATTCTTCGATGAACTATCCCGTTTTACTTGGATTGAGCCCAAAATAACTGTTACAGCTTATAAATGTAGAATTGTTTGTAATGAGAAAGTTCATATTGAATTTGTGATAATAGTTATAATACTGTAAGAATATAAAAAAGGAAATGAATTATAAAAGTCGTGCCAAATTACTGTTTTAGGTGAATAAAATTAGTAAAAATACTTCAATTTCGGACATAGATTAAGGGTGCTTTTCCACAAATAATGTGCGAGGATGTATATTGTGTAGCTTCATTTAGTTTGAAGTTTGAAGCGATATTATTGTTTATTTACAAACACATTCCTCGCACATTACTGGTGGAAAATCACCCTTAAGTTAGAAATCTACTCTCTTTTTCTGTCACAAGTTACCTACCCTTTACGATTATACTTATTAGAAGAGACGGGAAATTTATGAACCATATTTTCTTAGTATTTATATAGCGATAGAGTTAGTTAGATTGCATATTCAGAATATCTCGAGTCGATGGGAAGTCCTTATATAGAAGATAATAATAATTAATAATTATATTATTATTTATCACTAATTATTATAATTCTTTAAATCTTCACCTATCGCTTATGAGAATGTGAGAAATGCTCATCCTAGAGCAGAAACACATCTTATTTATTAGATTACTACATATTATAATACCTACTAACTATAGAATTAGGTATATTATCTGTGAATAATACCTACTTAATCTTTTTCCTTGACGGAGGTAATAGCAGTAGGTATGTAAAAGGTTTTATGCATGACGGAGACTAGATTTTTTAATACTTAACTGATATGTATAGATATTACAGATTATTTTAATTCCATCAAAAAATTAAAAATAAAGATGCCTTATTTGTAATAATATATGAAATTCAATTAAAATTAGGATTGAGGCACGCAAAAGTTCGTCATATTGTTGTTTACTTCGTACCTAGCCATACTGTTGTGCATGAGCACACAATTCACGTATGGTAAATAAACCATGTTAGTCAAATAAGTGCTAGTTAAATATGAAAGTTGGATGTTATGAGTTCTGCACAACACTAGACTAAATGAAGAACTCATGTCAGTTTCAACTTACATGCGTATTAAAATATATACTAGCTGCGCTTCGTGGTTTCACCCGCGTGGCTCCGCTCCTGTTGGTCTTAGCGTAACGATACAGCCTATAGGGTCAACCGGGGCAAATGCAACTATGGGGCTATGGCAACTAGTTATCATAACTAATTTATTAGAGTTGTTGTAATAAATCGCCACCTATGATTCAATAACTCAACGACTAATAAATCTTACAAGTAATAGATGGTGCCCCTACGATGAAAACTATTTGATTGATAGGCCATTGTGTCAAACCGCTATTTTGAAGTTGGTGTGCGTAAAAACAGGTGTCGAGTTTTGCAGACAAAAAAATTGTTTAGGAGTGATTTTTTGCAGGTGTTTTTGATTGAACACGATTATCACAAGCCGTTAAGCTTATTTCATTTATATTTTTAGTGCGTTAGTTGACTCTATTTTATGTTATTGATGCAGTTACATTTGCCTCATGAAAATTTCACTGTGGGGTTATTGCAACTGTGAGGTTAGTTACAATAGCCCCTTATATTTTTGTATGAAACTAAAAACACTAGTGATGTGACAGTGTCGATATTTTTATTATGTATCCTTCTTGGTAGTCAAAATATACTTTCTTTATGATTAATTAAAGAAGAACCATCGATTATTTCTTCGATATTATACCCAGAGACGGGTTCATAAGTAAAATTCAAATTAGATAAAAAAAGCGTGGTTAAAGAATATAAGTAACTAAAAACGATAGGTAGGATAGTTCTGTGATTGTTCAAGTAATTTTTAGTAAACGGTTGATTAGTTAACTAATAAACGTATTTTGTTTGGTTTACGTTTTTAACAATATTTAACACAAAGAATATTATTTGTTCTGACCAAAAACTAAAATTGACTTAGTAGGTAGGGGCACTGTAATTTTTTTTTGTTGCGATTTAAAGTGGTAAATCAAAGTACATGAGTTTTTCCTCTAAATAATGCGGCGCCATCTACGATCGCAACGTTATTGTAGCAATAGTTCCCTAATACCACAGACTAATAATAATATACTACGTATCTAATACACAATAGTACGATACAAATCACACGCAGAATAATAAAAAAATATCGATGAATAAGTTTTTTGCATTCCCCACACTAATTCTCTAACAAATAGTTACATTTACCCCACAATCAGAAAAATAAGTTTTTTTCTGAAAACTAGTCCTTGCTACGCGGTAATACAGTTCAAAATCCTATGAATAACATGAAATCTCATAAATATATTCTATATTCGTTGTTTTATATGAAATAGAAGAAGAGCTATGGCAGTTAGTTGCATTTACCCCCGACTAGGGGTTAATGTAACTTTTTCTACCAATTTTAGGAAATATTCTCACTACCAGTTATTTATAAGACTACTGTATTGCTTGATTGGTTTAAAATAATCTTGAATAAATACAAAAAACAATAAATGGGTCAAATAAATGACCAAATATAAAAGGAGATAACTGCAACCGATCAAACTTGAAACTTGTTATTTTTTAGTTGCATTTGCCCCGGTTGACCCTACTCTATAGTTTTCCTCGATAAATAGGCTATCTAACACCGAAACAATTTTTCAAATCGGACCAGTAGATAGTTCCTGAGATTAGCGCGTTCAAACAAACAACACTTCAGTTCTATAATATTAAATACCTAAGTAGTAGGTATATAGATTTAATGACAAAGTTGTTAGTGAAATATAATACGATAATGTAAGGTGTTATTATTGACATTGGTGTGTTTCCTACAGTAACATGATCCTGGCAACCCTGCGACGAGTAAGGACGTGTAACATAATTATAATACAAGCTTCATGCCCTGGCTACGCCTGGGTTGACGTGGAATTAAAGCTCTATACCAGTAGGTATCACTTACGATTATGGAATAATCTAGATAGTTCTTTAGGAATACACGTATGTATATAAGGAGAGATTTTTTATTGAATAAAAACTTATAGGTATATAAAGAAGTCTTAAGTATGAAAAATGAAAAACTCTCGTGTTCCTAGTATAGTAGAGTCAATAAATCCCAGATCATATGGCGAGATTTTTAATAATAAATGTCCTCGAACATAGTGAATATTTTTCGTTTTACTAAAATATACATCTATAATGTATTCCTTTCGTAAACAAATAACTAAGCAGCTTAGCAGCCAACCAATAGCTGTTTACGCAATTTTTTTAACGTACGCGTTCAAACGCTGCGTCTAGACAACACATAGTATACTCAGTCGTTGTAGTTCGTGTGGACTCGTCGTTTTCTTATTCGTCTAGGTTTATAAAAGCTGGATTGGCACCCCCGCAAGTTTATTTACGTTTGCGCGCGAAGATAACCAAGTCGCCATGTACCGGTTAGTGTTTTTTTTTTCAAGTTCATGACCAAGGAACCGGGTTGTGAATATTTAGTGTTTCCTGTGTAAAAATTTAAATTCATTGCGGATTTATTCATTATCTTTTCGTAATTAGAAGTGATAAACGGCTAAATAGAATTTGTTACAGATATTTTAATAATTAATTAGGTGAAGAGTGTAAGATATGTGTTCAAGTTATATAAAAAATAAGGATATTTTTAATCATGAGTAGAATTTTTTACTTTTTAATATTTTTATTACATAGGTCAGGTTTTATGACCTTTGATCTTATTTTTTTTTAAACTACTACTGGACATGGGCAAACATTTTATTTAAATGATATGTAAATGCAAATTATGAAAAATAAATATTTCGTCTTTATTGTTTTATGATTTTAAGGCGTAGAGCATACTTTTAGTCACTAAGCCTTCAAATAATAATAACGTGCTTTAAAATTTTTAGGTACCTACCTAAGTAGATTAATATTAAGAAATTTACAATCTAAATACCTAAGTCCTAACAAATCTTATTAAAAACTCAGGGTACTAGAGTGCCGTTCTGTGCTTCATGTAATAAAACAGTAATTAAATTGTACAAAGTAGTTAAAAGTTATAACCTACATTAACAAATTAATTATTACATCAATTTTGTAATTATTATAGCCTGGAAATAAACTTTTCTTAGTAGAAAAGTTTCTTTCCAGGTTTTATTTTAAACTTACGCTATCTCGGAAAGTTCTCCATATCACACTTTACAAGTTTTTTTTAATACAAGTTTACAATTTCCAAAACATAATATTTAATTATAATTAATGTGAAATTAACTGCGAAACGTGTATAATTAGTAGCGTATGCGTTAAATTAGAATAAGACTCAGTTCCCGTGGCGGCGCGCTTTGTTAACAAAACAATGACAATTTTTTCCCAATCTTGTGTTTATCTTACCGGTAGAAGCTAAATATCGTAAAATTATTTAATTATCCTATATATATAACATACAATAATTTTGGAATGGCAACTCGTTACCAATGTCAAGGCCGACCAGATAGAAAGCGCGCGAAATATCGCCAAAATATTTACGCGGAATAACGTAAACAATATTTAAATTATTAGTTCATATTATACACATATGCTAATAAGTCATTATATTTTAATTAAATATCTATCAGATTAAACGAATAACACAATCGTAGCTTCGAAATAATAATAATTCTAATAATTATTGTTTTAAGTGAACATAATCTTAGAAAATAATTTTATAACGCAAGGATGGAACAAACATAATGAATGTCAAACATACTTTTATATCACACGGAAGATCTGTAAATATACAAAAGTTATAATCGTTTACTGAATTGCGTGAATTGTTTAATTAAAAAGAAACAAGGCGTAAGAACGCTATTGTTATTGTGTACAATACTATCTAGCGTCTACCATGACATTAAAAATTAATGATTACCTACATAAGAATTAATATCCTCTTTAAAACACCAAATAGTAGGAAAAGTTAGAGCTGCTATTTTTTTGTAATCGATTCGAAACTTTAATTTATAGCAGATCTTACCAATAAATAATAAAAAAAAAATTTATCAACTCCATTTTGACCATTTTGAATTTAATGAGTTTTCGCTATACGTCGTCGATATTGAAATAATAATTAATAAATGTAGAGTTTTAATTGTAATTTATGTAAATCTAGGTATTCATACGATGGGTATCGTCTTTCTTTTCCAAATTTGATATTTAGATGGATGTAGGTCGTAGGTGGGTCATTTGGCTGGTGGAAATTTTTTGGATTTAATATACCTATCTAATTTGATGATCTAGAAATTAGTATGCATTTCGTCTACCCAAAGAGACAGTAACCAAAAGCTCGAGATAAAAAATAAATTGAAAGCTTCCAAAAATGCAAATAATAAAGAAGACAAAAAAATGCATATAAAACCGGCTCTACAATATTTTAAACTAGCTGCGCTTCGCGGTTTCAGCCGCGTGGGCGTGGCTCCGCTCCTGTTGATCTTATCGTAATTATATATTATAGCCTGGCCAGTAGCCTTCCTTGATAAATGGCCTATCTAACACTGAAATAATTTTTCAAATCGGACCAGTAGTTCCTGAGATTAGCGCGTTCAAACAAACAAACAAACTCTTCAGCTTTATAATATTAGTATAGTTATATACTCCGATGTCCAGGAATAATACTTTAATCCAGTGTTGCGTGTTAAAAAAAATCGTTTAAAAATTCGACGTGTAGAAATTTATTGGGTGCACGTACACGCATGATTTCATTCGATTTGTTCATTTCCTTGAGGAAATAACTCTTAACATATTATGCTGAGGTGTTATGTTGTAACGAATTTTTGAATAACTAACCGTAATGCAGTTTTATTACGAATTTAGGAGTAATTATCAATTATACGGATTAATAAAGAGTGATGCAACTTCTTACAGCGACTGGCGTTAGCTCAATTAATAACTAAATTATAAATTAATACATAATGCTGTCGGGTAAAAATACATACAGACATCCGTGATTTTTGTCATGATATAAAATGTTAGCCATGAAATCCTAAGTATAATAATAGAGCATACATATTCGTCAATTATGCAAATTTTCTTCTAATTATGCAAAGATACGCAGACTAAACGTGATAAATTATTATTATTTGCAATAGACTACTAATAATTTTAATTTATGACCATATTTTACAAAAACATTTGGTCATGGCCAATCTAGTACGACATAATATTATGTACCTAACTACATTTCCCAATGGAAAATGATGGTAGGTATAGGTAGGTATAGTCAGAGCCTCAAAGAACGAAATTAACGAATCTTTCAACGCAGTATTTAGGTATCTGGTTTCGAAAATAATCTGCTGTATTCAAGTTCTTGCGATGAAATGTCTATAGTTTGTGTCTACAGTATTGGGTTGTCTAATTTCTCTATACTACTCTATATAAATCGCTAAATATCATTTATCTTCAATAATAAGTAATCCTTTTATCATTTCAGGTTATTACTCCCGGTGTTTCTGACATTGAACGCTGTGTCGTCAGCGCCTCAGGATGTTACAGAAAAATCCAACGTTACGTATGTGCAAATACAACCACTAGTCACAAACAACACGCAAGACTCGCCCACACAAGAATCCAGAATCGAAAAAATACCGCTTACAATTCCGGGAGCCGTTGCAGTTGCAATCGAAAATAACGTTTCCCGCCAAAGCAACATTATCACAACAGAGATCGACCAATCAGAACCGACGACGATTACACCGGAAACAACTACGCGATTTATTCCGGTCAGACGAACAACTACTGAAAAAATTACAAGTCCAACAGAAGTTCCAACTACATTATTGCCTATAAAACCATCTTTTATCAAACCGAAACCGAAATTTGTGTCCAAATTAAGTTATTACAACAAAGCGAGTTCATTTGATGTTATTGCGGCTAAAAATTTAGTTGAACGCGTCGGTAAAAGGAAGTACAAAACTACATGTAGATGTGAGAAAATTTGGAACTGTCCGAAATTACAAATAACTATACCGAGATGTCCAGATGAATATTTTCTATGTTGCTTATAAATAAGAAGTAATTAGATAGAATATACATTTAGGATTTTCCTACAATATAGGTGACATGATTATAAAATAAATTAATAGTCTCGTCCAACCACTCATAATTAATTAATTTAACGTTTAACGCCAAGCAACTTACTAAAAAAAGCTTATAAGGAAAAAGTACTAAGTTCACAGGGTCATCTAAAGAATATAGCAATATTTTTAATTACAATTTTTAGTTAATTTGAATATATAAAATCAATTTGTAGCCTATAAAAAATTGCCTAATTCTTTTATTTTTACAAATTAACATTTTTAAAGCATTTTTATTTACCAATGTTAGCTTTTAAGTCGGTCAATACTGTATACTGTAGAGTGTAGAACCATAGTCAGACTTTTGTTTACATTTCATTGAATAAATAAGGTTTTCTACAATTCTAGATTTTTTTTCAATATTTTATCGCTTCGTAGAGTAAGTATGTCATTGGTTTGAACAAGCGACATATTAATTAATTAGATATTATTTTATTAAAATTTACATTTAACTTATAAGGCACATTATTAATGTAAGTAAATCTTTGTGTACTTTTTATTAGGAATACTATTAAGTATTGAGTAGGTACTCTATTTATTTACGGCAGCTATATGTAATCACTTTATTATGTTATAAAATCTCAATCAAAAGAATTGAGCGATGTTAAACGTTATAGTTATTTAATAATTATTTTCTCGTAACGTATCGCTCGTTTCTGCAAGTGTTAATAAAAATTTAATAAGTGGGCGCAGTATATTATTTCCACAATTACTTGTATCTACAATATTCGCAATTAATTATTGTAAAAACAAAATCCGATAGTTAGAATAAAGTAAATAATTTGTAAAATTGCGTAATTTTCGTCATAAACAACTTTTTTATCTGTAATTGTAACTGTACATGATTGATATAATTTAAAGTATTTATTTTAATAGTTTATCCTCCTGAACGAATTTATAATCAGCAAAAACCAACGAGGGCTAGTGTACTGCGAATTTATATTATAGTACACTCCCTAGTCTATACTCTATGGTCCAACAGATTTTCAAATGAATGGAAGATCGCTTCTTGTTTTCAAAAATTTATTGTCTATGTAGGTATATAAACGCTCATTTTAACTTAATATTGGATGTTTTGATACTTAACCAGGCGAAGCAATATGAGATATGATACAGTTATATAAACATTGCATGATATTGTATAACTTTTGTAAAAACTGTTCCCACCGTGAGTGTCTTTAGTGTTACATTAATTATGTAAGAATTTATTGGAAGACAACAAACTGTATATAATTATAGCTTGAATTAATTATAGATTGATGTTTAAAATTGTTGTTTTATTTGATGCATTTTTTCGTAGCAGTGTTGATCCTATGGGGAGGGAGGATGATGATTGCGAATTCAGGGAAGTAAAAAAGACTGAATTAGAATTCATTATTTTCATATTATATTCACTTGATTGATTATATTCACACTTATGGCTGGTTTACACGTATTAATTTGTTAAGTAGATAAAAAAATTTTTAGTGATTAATTCCCCTCTTTAACCTCTTCTAAAACCTCACTAATAAAAAATTTAAGGACAGATTTTACGACTTCCTCGCGTTGTTGATCGTCCATCCTTAGTTAACTAACGAACTTAATTACTAAATACGTTTGGACAGCTACTTCAATATAAGTCACTTATAATTTAGTTACCTACTTATCACCTTAAGAGGAGGCTCCCTAACATAATTTCTGGCACTGAGAGACCGGTTACGGTATTAGACGCTAACACAGCCGTAATAAAGTTGAATATCGCGTGCGCTCTTTAATCGCGTTCGAGCTCGAAAAGTAAGTCTCAATTCTTATTTCGTTTATAACTAAAGTAATAATTGATCTAGAGGAAAAATATCTTGGGATTCGATAGTAAACTCTATTTTCTTACTGTTAACATTTATTTTAAACATAAAGTCCAAGTAAATCTTTAAAAAAATGTAATAATCCTTAAAAAAGGCATAATTTTTGAATAAAAAATGAATCGAGCGAAAATGTTACAATTACGTAACTGTCTTGTACATCGAAAGAAAAAGACCCAATAAATCATATATGTACCTACTAAAGTTCCATTTTGATTGAATGTGTGCCTGTTTCAGAATATTAATGCAAATTCACATAAAATTTAGGGAGCCTCCCCTTAATAGGTGTAACCATTAATGTGTGTGATGACAAGTGAATACAATATATTATATGTTTATTGTTTAATCGATAGACGATTAAAACATAGTTGTAGAGTATGCTATTATACCCATATTCAATGTATCTCATATTCCATGGTAGCTTCAATAAATTAAATTTTAATTACAATAAAACAACTTGAAAAAACTTAATTCCTTTATTGGCTCATAACATAGACATTTAAACAATTCCATTACACATTTATAAACAAAAAATAGGCATTTAACATTTCTATTTACATAACTAAACAAGCAAAATAAATTCTTATAGCTCAGTGATGCATTAAATTGCATTAACATTAGATTTTAGAACGAGAGTAAATATTTAGTATCTGTATTTTTAGTCTGTACACAGTATGATATGTTACAATTAATGGCGCGAATGTCAATAATATAGTATACATAGTTTCACACCGATAAATATAATTTAGAAATAGTAGAATACGGTAGTAGAACATTTTTTTTTCCTTGGCACGTAAACATCTATATTCTTAAATTATTTTTACACAAATAATAACATCTATTTTCTTGTATACAAGGAAGAAAATATATATGTACGCATTTACAAGTAAATAGGAAGATACATTTTTGAAAAAAAAAGAGTAGTTCTTAAGAAAATGTAAGGGTATTTAAATTAATTTGTATATAGGAAGAATATATAGATTCGAAAACTAGACATTTAAGATAGAAATTAGTTTTGAGCGTGTTTCCGTCAATATTCTAGTGTAAATTTTTAGTAAACACGTATTCGTCTACATATTTGCATAGAAAAAATATAACAGTCTTTAGAAGAGAGGAATCCTAATGTTATTGTCGTAATATTATCAACAAAAAATAAATAAAAATTATTTACTCATATGTGCATTTTGCCCCTTTTGTCATTAATAAAAACGATCAAATCGAATTAATAATTTATTGTTTTATTTCTATCAATCGCTTTTTTAACGAAATTGTTTTTAATAAGTTGAAATAAAAGAAAAATAATACACAAAGAAGAACACACCAATACAGGTAAATTAGCTTGGAGAAATTTTTGCGTTTGTAGTAGTGTATGGTCAGCAAATAAAATAAAACAACATTTTATTTTTAGTTTTTATTTTATACAGGGTTACTTGTAAAACACCAGCAACCTCGCAGGACAAGATAGCTAACATCATAAGTAACAACATTTGTTCTACGACTTTTGGCATAACGCAATAAATTATTTTTAAATGATTTTTTAAACTTTTATTGTACTCTCCTTACATTTGTAAGTCTATGTTCTATTAATTATCGGATGGACGACGCGACGCCCCCTTCCCCCTCTCGTTCGCTTTTTGTTTACGTAATTTTTGGGAGGCGTAGAGTTTATAATATTCAGACGGAAAATTAAATGAATATTTATTTTTGTATGAAAATAAAATCTAACAAATTATCAAAAGTCGTTGAACAAATGTTGTTACTTATGATGTTAGCTATCTTGTCCTGCGAGGTTGCCGGTGTTTTACAAGTAACCCTGTATATATAAGGGATTTTAAATTAAACTATATGTGTTTCTCCTCTGAAAAAGATGAGACTTTATTTTAATATTTGCACATTTAACATACATATAACTTTTACATTAACAATGTTACTAAAATGAAAAATTTACTAACCTGAAAAAGAAACGACATTTAAAGTTTAATTCTTTAGTTTGAGAAGTCAAAGGCTTGCCTCGACCATGTTTTAACACTGGAGCCATATTGAATTAACAATATAAAGTTACAACACTTACACACAAATTAAACACTAGTTATGGCCCTGCCTTCATACAAAACTGCTGAATACGCCGTTCGCACGGGAATAGAATGTGGATGCGATTTCCCTTAGTTAGCATCCAAGCTTACGTCTTTATAATTATTAAACTGTATAAATTCATTCTTTAACTCCGGTCTGCATCGTGCAGACATGGGTGTAAAAGTCTCATTTTAGCTATTAAATGTAGTTTTTATAGTAGGGGAGCCCAAGAGGGGATTTTGGGATTTACTCGAGCGCGTCAGATTACTATAAGGGACGGTACCTTAGCTATTCATTAGTACCTCTAGTCAATATGAGCCGTTATGGTTGGTGGGTGCGCTCAGGGGCCCCGCTGGAAAATTTGAATAATCCATAATTCCCTAAGGTTGAGCTCGAATCGTCAGATTAGCGAAATGGGGACTTCTTATATTGTAATTAACCCCCCCATATATTAATCTGACGCGCTCGTATAATATTACTTTAATTTTTTACCCTTTCTTCATAGCGATTAAATCGCCACTTAAATCGTCAGATTAACTTATACTTTTTTTCAGTGACGTCCTGGAGCATGCAAAATATCAATATCTAACGCGCTTGAGTATTTCCAAGCCAATTGTTTTCTTTTTTAAATTAAAAAAAAATCAAAAAACCCTTCCCCACCGCTAAAAGTGAAAACATTATAGGACCTTTTTTTCTCGCTATGGTCTAATCTACCAATTCTAATAGGTTCCCGTGACGCTCGAGTAAATCCACATTTAGCATCCTGGGCTCCCCTACTATTAAGTACATCTGAGTTTTCATTTGGGGCCTCCGGCTGCGGGACATGTAATTCACTTCAACAAATATAACAATAATAACAAATAATAACAACAATCAACAAATACAAAATTTATCAATTAAACTACGTACATAATAATTATAATTTTTGAATGAAATGTGCTTTATGTTCTAACGGTACCAAACGACTGCACGTGGCACCTGCGGACAGCGTAAACTGGTTTATTCTGGTTTTGTGCGTGTTTCCACTTTCCACTATCAAGTGACGATGTATTTATTTGTTTTGTTTCGTAATTATTATGGTCAAATATTAATTATGAAACAAATTATTATGGACACGATATTTTATTGTTTCACGGTAGTCGCCTTGTCGTTTGCTCAAGGACGTAAAATTGAATGATATATTTTTTTTTATAAAGTCAAAACCATTTTCTTTCAAATAAAAACTTGTTTTTATTGAAAACAAAAGTGTTGCTAGGAATAAGTATAAAATTAAATAGTAATATTAGGATATCGAAACATTTTTGTATAGGCCAGAACGATATAGTGGAAACGCGCTCTAAGATCTGAGTAATATACACACCACTACATATGCAAAAATTTCTCCAAGCTAATTTACCTGTAGTTTCACTATATAGCAATTCGAGATTTCTTCTCTAATACATATAAAAGTTTTTACTGGAACTTTTCAAGAGATTTTTTATTGGTCTTAAAATTGTGATGATTATAATATAAGATTTATTTACAAATAAGCTAACATCTTTATTGATGTAAAAACATCCTGCCATCTTTATATTACCTATTTCTCTAGTAGTTGAGTATTTAATTCCTCTTATCCACCATGACTACTTAGAAGGTATACTACATTAAAATATCCTCTGTTGAAATCTCGTCTTAAATGGATCCCACCAAAAATACGGGAAACAGCTTTAGTCAATACACACAGATGGAATATATATTTAAATTTTGAGAAATAGTATATAGGTACATGTTTTGATATGGGCTTCAATTTAATAGTCCCTTAAAATCTAAGTTATATGTATATAGACACAAATTTAATTACATCTCTTGACTTGATTTTGTCAAATACTACCGCTAGAAAGCTGAAACATAGGTTTTTTTAGCTTTTTGTTAATGAAGAGCCAAGATAATATTGTCATTAGTTGAGTCTTGAGAAATATAACGACAAAGTCGTGTGTAAGAACTAGTATAACAAATAATTTTACACAAAATACACCAAATAAATTACCCTAAAACCGGCCAATTTCGTACCAGCGAAACATTGAGATTTTTTTTATTTAAATATACAGACTAATAATTCGAACACGTGCATTTATAAGTTAAAATAGCTTCAGATTCTGATATGAGGTTTTTAATCAGCGAATAGCAGATTCGATTCTCGGCCACAGCGTTCCTGCAAGAAAAGTTTTAACGAATTATAAAAATTATTAAATTGAACTTGACTTTGATGATCAGGCTGAACGACCTGAATTATGAATGATTTGGGTACGTTTCTAGCGTCTCATTCCTTCGTCGACTTCAAACAGTTTATGGGGCTTGACATGTGAGTTTATATACGAACGAGTGACTGAGTATCAACGAAGAAGTAATGAACGAATGAGTGAATTATTTGTATTGTACATTGTACTATAAATTGTGTCTATGACTGAATGAATTGAAGTACAACTGCGTTAATGGCCTGTAATGTGGACGATCGACAGATTGGACTGGTAAATTTCATACCTGATGCTCACTAATCAAGTAAACTGGTAGCAAACTCGCACAGATTTCGCACGGTGTGACTGTTTCGACGACTGAGTTTATAAGTGAATGAGTAATTAGAGTAAATGAGTTAAAGATCAGTAGCATGAATGAATGAAAGAGCTGAATGAGTGATTGATCAGTATTGTTAATGAGGGAATGAGTGGTAATATTCAGCTGTAGTGTGTATGTGTGTACGCTAGAAGCGTCCCATTTCGTCGTACATACCTGATGCTCACTAATCAAGTAAACAGACAGGGATCTCGCGCAGAACTTGCACGGTATAAGGGATTTGTCAACTGAGTTTATAAACAAATAAATGAATGAGTAATGAACGAATGAGTGCAAGACGAAGTAGTGTGAATGATGAAGAGTGAATGATAAATTGTGTGAATAACTGAATGAATTGAAGTATAAGTATAGTGTAAATCACTGCAATACAATATTATATGTATAAGTTCCATACCTGATGCTCGCTAATCAAGTACACAGGCAGGGATCTCGCGCAGAACTCGCACGGTATGACCGTTTCGGCTGGCGGGCTCGCACTGCGGGGTGCAGCTTGTGCGATGTTACCGCCATATTGGTCGGGGGGGGGACTGGCGCTGTTGGACCGGGGGGGGACACGGACCAGGTCGGGGCGACAACCCGTCTGGAATTATTATTTATCATCTAAAACAGTATCGACCGCCTCCTTGGTACAGTGGTTGACGCGTGAGCGTAGAACCGAGGGGTCCTGGGTTTGATTCCCGGTGGAGACGAAGAAAAAAAAATGTCTCGGTCTGGCAGGACACAGGAGGCTGATCACCTACTTGTCCCTAAAGAAAATCGATCAGTGAAACAGATGTATGAATAATGCATCTGTCCCTTACCCCACTACGGGGACACGGGACTTCACTTTTTCTAAAACAGTGCTAGAAGCTATCCAAAAAATCGTTGAATTAGCGATATAAATATATAGCGCCGATTCGTAGATATTGAAAGTAACAAATACAATAACATTTTATAAAAAAGTGTCAAGTGGTCACTGGCCACCATTGGCTGTTTGCTCCGACGAATATACACAAAATTACATATTATCAAAAAATATTCACAAAAGCGAATATATTTGTGATAATAAACGTTAGGTTTTGATTTTGCTTATTGTGAACGCGTACGGGAAAAAAATATAACTCCATATTTATTTAATTTATCTGTTAACTTGTCAATTTAGATGAGAGAAGAAGTAAATAAATTTTCTAAGTCTCAAATTTACAATAAAACTCGGTATTACCTCATGCTGCACCAGATCATCTAGAGGCACAGCCTCTCCACAGAACTCGCACGGCAGCCTTACTTCCTCTGGGGACCTGCAGTTGCGGCTGAAATTTTATTAAATTAATAAGTTTTTCATTAATTGATAATTGTAATAAGTCTAATAAGAAAATCAATTTTGGTAACAAGAAAGTTAACTTTTAACAGAGAAAGTGGCGTGTGTATTTGCACGTATATGTGTGCGTGTATAACCTGATTTTCAATAAAATAAGAAAAAAATATTCACTCACTTTTGATTCACATCAGCACTGGCATTATTCGCATTATATGGAGCTGTTACCTGAAATATTATTGACATATAGTAATTAGTTTACACAGTTGACACGTATTTTTATTCATCTGTATAGAACTTGACATCAATTCACCAAGTTGAAAGCTTTGAAGTAACAAACCCGAAATTGGTATATTTACCTCATTCAAGCCCCGTCTTAGTTCCCTCAGTGACGATTTAATCTGACTGAACCGGTCGCCGTTCTTCCTCTCCTTTGGCTCCTTCAGTTGCAGTTCATTGAATCTCTCCATAAACTCCTCTGGCGTCATTGGCTTGAGATTCTTGAATTCCTTCTTCCTTCTCTCAACTTCAAGATCTATTTGCGCTTGTTCTGTATTTCTAGAAGTTCCGCCAGAACCGAGCACGTGGCCGGACGGTATGTCTGGCGCCATCCAGATGCGACCGTTGAGACGATTCTTGTAGCTTTGGTCGTCTATTTCGCGGTTGTGTAGCGCGTCCATCTTTCTAAGTTTCTCTAGTTTCTCGAGCGGAGTCAGGACTGGTGGAAGACCTAAGAGATATCATGGTATATTTTAAAATTTTAAAAACGAAGGAAGGGAATGAATATATAATTTCCTTCCGTACTCCGGTTGTCTGGAAGAAATCGCTATTTAGCGATAAGACCGTCATTTGTTTTAATTTATAATTAGATTAAGTTCATATTTAAGTTATCTAAGAGCAATAAAGGATAAATAAATAAATAAATAAAATAAATATATGTTTAATTTGTTCACTACTTATTTGATCAACACAATATTAATGAAAATAACATAAATAGCAGCAATAGCATAGCATCCTTTGACTTACTCTAGTCTTTAACCAAATATAACTTAATAGAAGTGATCTTAAATTTGCACTATCTCGCCACTTAGCCATGATAAGTTCTGCACATTCAACTCCAATATGCTTCGCTACTCCCTATAATTAACTTCAAGCAGTGGCTTGTGTTCTGCCACATTTTTTTTTTTTTTTTATTAAAGATAGCCAGGCATTTGACTGCATCCTACCTGATGGTAAGTAGTGATGCAGTCTATGAATGAGCATGCCTGCCTAGAAAGAGCCTATTCACTTTTACCCTGAACAGATCCGGATTATAGGTTTCTGGAAAGACAGATGCATTAGCCACATGCATTGAACCACTTTCTGTAACCGACTCACCCTTGGCCAAGTTCTCAGCATTCTTCTCCCGCATGGCACGCTGCTCCTCCTGCTGGCGTTGCAGCGCGCGGCGGTAGGGCAGCTCGCGGAGCGGGTCCGCGGGGGGCTTTGGGGCCGGACGCTTCTTTATAGCGCCGCGGGACATTGGCCTAAAATGAATTAATTTTACTAAAGAAACGCAAATTATAGTGAGAAGAGAATGAATGAAAGACTAATTTAACTTTGCAAGAGATTAAAAAAGACGTGTGGCACTCGGGGACTGCCGCGGTAAAGCTATTGGATAGCATGCCTTCAAGCCACACCTCCGCGCCCGTCCCCGTGGGGAGCGTGAGGTTTTTTTTCGTTATGGAATTTCTGGATTCGGTCCCCGCGCTCAAGGCCCGCGATGGAAGCTATGCAAAAGCTTAAAAAAAGTCTTAACTATAATACTGACAGATAATTGTTTCAATTCAAATAATAAGATGATTACGATAACATAAAGAAGCATTTTATGTATTATTATGATGGTGTCATAACAATTTTATTTATTGGACACACAATAGAACCAGAAAAGCGAGCGAACATAGAAGCGAGTTTATGCCTAAATTACAAACAAATAATGCTACCAAAACAACTAAGAAGGTACTCAATATCTATAGTGAATAAAGAAAAAACTCACATATTCTTATTAACTTTGTTCGTAGGCGCCACATTGGTATTGATCTGTGGCTGATCATTCGTTCTCTTCGGTCTTGGTACAGCACCGTTAGAACTAGACGCTCTCGGCTCTACATTCGTTTCTTTTATTTGATTCACTGTTCTTTGTTTAACTTCATTCACAGGTCTATAATTCATTTCATTCACTGGTCTATTTTTATTTCCATTCACAGTTCTTTGAATCATTTCATTCACTTGTCTTTGTTTATTTTCGTTCACAGGTCTTTGAATCATTTCATTCACTGGTCTCTGATTCTTGGTCCCATTGGAAGAAGTACTGGGTTGGAAATAACGTATCTCGGTTGGTCTC
The DNA here is from genome assembly GCA_029959065.1 of Colias behrii. NCBI lineage: Eukaryota > Metazoa > Arthropoda > Insecta > Lepidoptera > Pieridae > Colias > Colias behrii. The sequence continues at coordinate 1,181,342 of JARWMC010000017.1, read as the reverse complement.
GGCACATTAATATCTTTAATAATGTCCGGCTTCTTGATCCCGTTCGCTGGTTTCGCCCAGTCGTTGAAAATCTTGTTGGGCTTGTCCTTTCTGAAGGGTGGCGGATCTGGAATTCGAAGATTAAATGTTTTGTTTAAATAAAATTTAGTATTTTGTGATGGATTCATTTAGATAGTGATGAACATCAATTCAAATTCCAAATTACATTTTTTTTTAATTCAAAATTTGTTTATTTATCATATTCATCGTCATAAATCGACATCGGTTTGTAAAGAGCCGAAATTTTTTTTACCCATATCCAGAGTTAAAATGCCATTTAGACTTAAAAGAATATTGTGTCAGTACGGTTCAGAGCAGTATATATTCAGCTCGAGTTGGCATGACACTTAACCTACTTTTTACCCAGATATCTAACTATTATTATACCATACCACCTTTCATCCTATTTCTCCTGTGGAAGTTCCACCTGCAAGGATCACTTACCATCATCCAGCTTCAAGAAGCCATGGTTGGAATCCAGATGCAGTTGTCGGTATCTCATCATGACCCATTCACCACACTGCTCGCACTGTTCTGTGCGCGCGCCGCAGTAGCGCTCGTGTGCGGGGAGTTCGCCCCGACGGAGGTCCAGGGTACAATACCTATACAAAATAAAAACTATGTATACCACATATATATTTTTTTAATGATCTAAAGGTAGCCAATTGCACAGTACAAATGCATAAGTAAAATTGAAATTCACATAAAAAATTTAGGATAATTTTCTGATGAATACACAATTTGAAACTAAGGTTGCAACAATTTATTACATTTTTTAAATTCATAAACTCATAACTATGTGTGTGCATAGCTCTTACTTGCAAGTCTGCATGGTGTGTGCGCACGAGTCCCTAATGTGGTCCTCCAAGTCCGTCCCGCAGACGCTCTCGCCGCATTGCTTGCACGGCACTAGAGGCATAATAAATGAATGATAATTTAAAATATTTTTTTATCTTTATTTAATAATTTAAATTATAAAATTTCTTGGAAATTGCCTAGATCGAAAATAAGCTTAGTTATGTCACAGTAGAAAATATTTTTTGTTATCAATATACTGTACTAGCTGCGCCCCGTGGTTTCACCCGCGTGGCTCAGCACCTGTGGATCTTAGTGTGATGATATATAGCCTTCCTCGATAAATCAGCTATCTAACACCAAAAGAATTTTTCAAATTGGACCAGTAGTTCCTGAGATTAGCGCTTTAAAACAAACAAACTCTTCAGTTTTATAATATTAAGTATAGATACATTTCCCAGGAATGCCGAATGTGTTATGTTTTGTAATAAATACATATTCCAAAAGACAGGATTAAACACATTCCAGCCATGCAATGAATAATAACAAAATATTAACAAACTTTCAAAAAATAGAATCTAAAAAAATAATAGGCAGCTAAAATGAACAAAAAAAATCCTATTCTTGAAAATTTTCAATCATGTATCTATAAATAAGTTGATTTATATGTGAGAAAAAATAGTCAATAACTCGCCTGAACACAAACACTGTTTACCATCTATATTTTTATTATATTTGTGGCAGTGTATTATCATAAAGAATATTCCCTATATAATAAACTAGCTTACCGCTCACGGCTTCGCCCGCTTAGTCTAAAACCTTATAAATTATATATTAAAACCTTCCTCTTGAATCACTCTATCTATCAAAAAAACCGCATCAAAATCTGTTCCGTAGTTTTAAAGATTTAAGCATACATAGGGACAGAGAAAGCAACTTTGTTTTATACTATGTAGTGATAGTATCAATAAAAAAATCCCTGAATACATACATAATTTGTGCATCTTCTCATGATGTTCCTGCAGCTCCGCGTGAGGGAAGGGCTCCTTGCACACGGGACACATCCGGATGTTTCTAGCACAGTGGATGCTGTGGATCGTGAAGTTGTCTGCCGGGATGTCTCGCTTGCTGTGCGTGAAATTAATAATAGTAAATTTATGGAACTAACTGTTTACCCTGACTGTCTGGCTGTTTTTTGTTAATTTACGGACACAAATACAACAAATAAAAAAATCATAAAAATTAATTTTTATGAGATATTACTTGTTGAGTTATACATTGAGGAAAATTTCCTCATGTTAAAAAAAATATATATTGTGGAAAGAACACAACTTTTTATATTGTTAAGTATAAAGTTAATCAACTAAAGAAAGTGTGACATAGTAAAAATTCAATGTATGTTGTATTGTTGCATGTGAACTATGTCCCTTGCTAATAACACTAGTGTTGGTCTGAAGTATTCATCTATCAGAAAGTTTTATGGCATGACACTGTTATGCTGATAATCCCTACTATTATTATAAATGCGAAAGTAACTCTGTCTGTCTGTTACGCTTTCCCGCTTAAACCTCTCAACCGATTTTGATGAAATTTGGCACAGACAATCTTTAGACCCTGAGAAAGAACATAGGCTACCTTTTATTGCGAAATATGTACCACGGGCAAAGCCAGGGCGGACCGCTAGTTTTTTATAAATTCAGATTTTGATGTTCATTTGTATAAATCACCCATTTATCACAATTACTAGGTTCCATTTAGTTAACTTCTTATGAGAGAAACTGAACAACAAAGTAGTCCCCATTTCAAAAAGCAAAATCAATAGACCTCTTTACTATTATCTATTGAGAATGGCAAAACATTGTTCTTATTGGTTTAATTTGTTATGAATGTGTTAATAAAACATTATTTCAGGCTGTATAAATAAGTTTATTGATTAAAATATTTATATAATTCAACAGTACAAAGGTATCTTGCCTTGGAATTACAGATTTGGCAACAGATCTTAATCCCAAATGTATGCAATTATCAAATTGTTGCATAAATACCAACTTTTCCTGTAAAACTGTAGATATTTCTAGTCTATTATATTTACCGTTACAGTTCGAAGCAGGGCTTATAATGGAATGACGGTAGTTAGAAAAATCGAACGAACAATTTACGGGAAATCATTTCACAATAAAAAACAACGCAAGAAATCACCGGTTATTACTTCAAATTCGGTTAAAAGGTAAACAACCGAGTAAACGTCCAACACATGTAAGATTTGCTCCAATTGTCCAAAAATAAACTAACAACGTAGGATTACCAAAATAGAAATTATATTGACACAACATCAGCCACCTTTGTGACCAAACTTACCAGTTCTCGCACGTCTTCGTCTCGACCTCGTCCATTTTCCCAGAGGATTTACGATAAATTAAATAATATTACGGGATATGAACTTCCACCGTATTTAAAAAGGAAGCCAGTTTATATGTGGGTAGTAACTAGTATAACGACAAAGCATTCATTATCTGACTGTTTAACTTATCACTTCATGGAACACTATGTATGGTTGTAATTGTTTATGAAAATTATTACTTTTGTTTATAATTCAGTAAATCCCCGTTTATAATAAATAGAGCAATTGTTTTGTGTACCTAGCTAGATGACATTCACAGATTAAGTATTAGCGAGTATTAGTTACTACGTAAATGACATTAGAAGAAATCGGCTGAAGTATTGAGCTGTCAAACGTCAGTCCAGCGTTGCAAAACCTACCGATTTTTCGGTAGATCTCCCGATATTAGCCCTCGTTTACCGAAATACCGATTACGAAGGCATGTCTACCGATTTTTTAGTTTGCAGCTGGTTTTTACGACAAAGAAACTAAATACTTTATTATTTGTAGCAACACTACACTATTTTACTCTATGAACATGCTATGAACCCTGCCCATAGTCCATCTCAATCACACTTATTAACGACATTATTAAGCTATCCTTTTCTCGCGCATATTTTAATCTTATCGTCTCGCTCGATGCCAAGGGGAAGAACCTTGTTTGGCCGTATGCTTCTAATACTATAAATAAAAATGGACTCTATAGACTACGTCTTAGATAGATAGATAGAGATTCATAATACTAGAAGGGTTTGATAGGATACAGTAAGGGAAATCCCCTGTAAATATGAAATGACTTCGTTTTTGAAAACATTTCATATTCGATTCATAATTCATTCTTTCTCGTAGAGTTCGTACGTATTCATTTTGTAAGTGCGAAGTTAATTTTAGAATGTCTGAGAAATTTCAGAGACTACCAGGACATAGATACACAGTGGCGCCTGCTTAGGAACACTCAAGAAATTAATATGTTTATAGATGATGCCGAAGATTTCTGGGCAAATGTAGCTCAAATGAAAGGCGGTGACGGAACACCTTTATTCGGATTAGTGACTACATTCGTTTTTCATATTTTATCTTTACCGCACTCATCTGCAAACGTGGAAAGGATTTTTTCTGCAGTAAATTTAATAAAAACTAAAAACCGCAACCGCCTGTCAACCGATGCCTTAGTTGGGCTTTTGCATGCGAAGAGACACATAGGCGATAAAAACTGCTATGATTTTAATATAACTAAAGCCATGTTCAGTAAAATTTCGTCTCAAGGATGGTATAAATAATAATTTGTCAAAATTAATACAAATAAAAATCTACCGAAAACTACCGATTTTTTACTGGCATCCCTACCGAATTTATAATTGACAACATTTCAAAATTTTAACCTACTTATTTTTTTATTTTAATCAAAACTAGATCAAAAATTATTATACAATACACGTATTTTTTGCTTTTTCAAAATATTAAAGTTTTCATTCATCTTTTTGAGTTTGAAAATCATCTCATTCTAAAATGTCGTAAACGCCAAATGACGTCATACATACGGAGGAATAGATTTTTTCCTTTGCGACGTAATTTAGATTAAAAAAAAAAAACTCGACAGTTGACATTTAACATTTTATCACTCTTGACGTGCTCTTGACAGTTGACACTAAAATAAACCGCCATTCGCCAAGCTTTGTAATTAACCAAAGAGAATACAAATACTACGTAAGAAATTAACTACACACCGTTATTTGCAAGTCTTTTCGAGTATCTTAAATTTTGATAGCTAACATAGATTGTTGTACCTAATTTTATACTACACAATGAAAGTTTCCGAAGGATTTCAGTCTGCTGATAATAGAAACCTACCTTCAGTTAGTTATCTGATGATAATGGAATATATGTATGAAAACGATTGCTACAATGCTGCGGAAACTCGTAGTGCTAAAGCATTACTTGCATCTCGAGAATCTTACGTCGAAACAGCAGTAGGATACGTCGAAGTTAAGCGGGAAGGAAATTTGTGTATAATTAAATGCCGTGTAACACCAGAACACAAAGTTAAAGGGAAACTATACGTCGTGTCTGCTACAATAGATGAGACTGCAGAAAAAATCATAAAAGTTGAATGTAACGACTGCGCAGCAGCAGCAGGAGGGTGCAAACACGCCATTTGTTTTGTAATTTGGCTTGTTAAACGATCAGATGAGCCATCGGTTACATCAACTGTTTGCTATTGGACTAAACCCAGACTTGCCGCAGCTGTTACAGATAAGCAGTTTGTTTTGGCTAAAAATTTGGGAAGAAAAAGGAAAGTTCCTGAAGATATAAATGTGAATGTAACATTATCCACATTTACTAATGAGTGTAATCTGCGCAATATATCTGAAGGAATGATTTTAAAATATTGCCAAGAACAGCAGCCTGCACTGATTGATTTAACCGTTTTTAATTTAATGCTCCAGTTTATTCAAGATGTCCAATATGATCACAGTTACATGGCATTTAAATCATGGTATGCAAACATCATTACAGACAACCTCAAAAACCAAATAGCTGAAAAAACTAAAAAACAGGCTGACTCTAAATTGTGGCATGCAATGCGTCAAGGTAGAGTGACTGGCTCCAAAATTTATGAGGCAGTGAAATGCAAAACTACAGATGGTGCATTAGTCAACAGTATTTTAGGGGGATATAAAGTGCCAGAGACTCAAGCTATTAAAAGAGGCAAAACATTAGAAAATCTAGTTATACAGGAGCTTGAAATACAACTAAATATCCACATTGAAAAACAAGGCTTAATTTTACTATCCCCTATAATTGGAGTATCCCCAGATGGCATTTGCAAGGACTTTGTCATTGAAGTGAAAAGTCCAATGAGTCAAAAAGCAATGAAAAGGTACATAAACGAAAATGAAATAAAAGAAAAATTTAAAGCACAAATTATGCTTCAGATGTTTGCTGCTAAAAAGAAAAAAGGATTATTTTGTGTAGCTGATCCACATTTTGAACAAAACAAAATCATCCACAAATACTGGATCCTTTATGATGATGATTATATGCAACATTTGTTAAGGGGTGCTGAAAATTTCTGGGAAACATATATTTTCCCAAAAATGTTGGAAAGTGTTAAATAAATAGAACTTTATAAAAAACAGTCTTTTATTTATAGGAAATTATGAAAATCATAGGCATATTAAGATTAAATAAAATAAGTATTTTACAAAACTACATACATATACATAAGTATAAGTTTGAACTTAATAATTTCTTAGTAAATTTAACCTAAATGTCCTTACATACAGAAATGACACTGTTTAAAATTATTTTTACAGAATAGGTATTCATTATTTATATTTACTATAGAACTTTATAAATTAATCAAACCACATACTATGGTCACCACTTCATCTATCTGTTGAATTAACTTATTATTAATAATAGAATGTGGTTTTAACAATTTTTCACTATGGAACTTTGTAAATTAATCAAACCACATGCTATTGTTACCACTTCATCGATGTATTGAATTAACTTATTATTAATAACAGAATGTGGTTTTAACAATTTAAATAATCTTATTCTCCTAATAACCCTCTCTATATGAATGCGTAGACTGGCAATAACTTTACTTTGAATGGCTTCTTTTTTTGTTAATTTTACATTTTTTGCAACACTTGGTGGACGAAGAAGCTTTATGCCTTTTTTAGTCAATAAAGTATCAATATGTTTGAATCCCCGATCTGCTAATATTGAGCAGTTAGGTGGTAACACATCTAAAAATCTAGATACTTCCACTATGTTTGTATCAGATATCCTACCACCATGGCCAGCTGATACAAAAACAATGAAACCATCAGGTGTTGAAGCCAATAAATATTTTAGTGTGTTAGCATTTTTATACTGAGACCAGGTCAGTGATTGCTCTATGGGTTTGGATGGTTTTTCTATTTCTATTTCAAAACAATCTTTTATGCAATATATATTTGAGTATTCTTTATTTGTTTTAAAAGAAGATGGTAAGTTTCGTTTTACAGTCAAAATAGGGGGACAAAAAATCAATTGTTTAAAAAAATTAGATAGTACATAAAGAGCTTTATAAAATATACGCCATAAAGTGCTTAGAGATATACAAAACATGTCTGATATTTGCCTGAATGATAAATTATTTTTAATTTTGTAAAATGTTATTATAATATGTATAGATTTTAATTTTAAATGAGACACAAAAAAGTTTATTAACCAATAATAATTTTGTGGTAATCCTATGTAATCTAATGGCCTTTTTTCAATTATTTCTAGCATGAAGGATTTTTGTATGTTTTCGTTTGTAATGTCAGAAACATCTACAGAAGTTGTAGTAGTAGTGCTACCCTGTGTTGATGGTATGGCATCATCAATATCAATTTGTTCACTATTAAAGTCATCATCATCTTGACAAAAAGATAATGGAGCTGTCTTAATTTTACTCAAAGAACAGTTAGTGGTGCGATCTGCCATTTTTGGTTTCACTTGCACACCTTTATTACAAAATAAAATCATCTTATTTTCTGTGACACTATCTATCTCCATTGGAATTGCTGCTGATGATGTGCTAGGCTGAGGTTCCTTTAATGGAGATATATTAGGTAGGAGGGACTGCGGTAAAGAAGCTTTGAGTTTGGGTCGTCCTCTCATAGTTGACCAATACATGTAGTTAGTTATATCTTCTTTTAACTGCAACAAATATTGATGTAAATAATGGATTGAAGGAAATCTAAGTTTGTAAATATATTGCCAGAAAAATATTCAAGTATACTATAATAGATTTAATTAGTTTAATGAGAACACAAATATTGATTTGAGAATCAAAATCTATGTAAACAAATTTATTCAAAAAAACAATTCTGCTATTCTAAAATCTGAATAATGTTACATTGAGATGATCTTCACATATGTAAAGGCTACGCTTAGGGCAATCAACACCCACTGCTTTACACCAGTCTTGCTTAGACGCACTGGGCACCACAAAAATCATTTTTTCTTTATGTTTAATAGAATTGTTCTTGCAGGAAGGAACAAAACAATATTTGGCCTCTTTAAAAGGTGTATATTTTTCATTTAGATTCATCGTGAGATTAAAATCCAAAACAAAAACAAAATAACACGTTCTAACAATACTTCGTTAGCTTGAATAATCACAAACAGTAAACAGTAAACACTACAACTATTGACATTAGAAATATGACACAGGTGACAGGACATGCCATTGCCATGTAAACGTCAAATTGATAGTTTTTTTTTTTTTTAACATAGAAAATTAGGCTAGGGCGCGTTTTTATTCCTCCGTATGTATGACGTCATCATAACATTTTTCGTTTTTATTTAATTTCTCCTAAAATATGCGATAAAAAAATTAAATAATTTTTTTTCTGTAATCGCAATAGCAAAATAAAGAAACGGTTTTTTTCTTTCATGGCCTTATAAAAAATGAAATGTTGTCATCACATTTCGATTGATATTATTGTATCGAATTTAATATTGGACGCGTTCTATAAATGTATACAAAGGTACCTTATAAAACTACCTAAATAAATGCAAGTAATGCGGTCTAGTATTTACATTAATTTAAACATAACAACTATATTTTTAGCCTTCTAGCGGTTCGCCCGTGGTGCATGTTTACGTTTTCTCTCCAAGAGAACCATCCTCGTACTTCAAGGAATATTATAAAAAAGAATGAACGAAATCGGTTCAGCCGTCCTCGAGATTTTAGCAACACATTTAGCGTTTCATTTTTATATTATAGAGGACACTGAATGTAGCTTTCTCTTGGTAAAAGATTTTTTTTAATTGTCTCAGTAGATCCAAATATTACTCCTTACGTCACAAACTTTAACTCTATGCCGCTTAGCGCTTGTCATTTATGATTCATGCTATAAATTTTCATCAATTATGCTAAAATGTACCTACTATTAGTCAATTAAAATCATTATAGTGTAGCTTTAATTATTTTATAATCGAAAAAAGGCAAAAGTAAATTGAATACCTATTCTATTCGTCGTATAATGGAAACAGTTCCCATTTTTTTTAATAATATTATTTCGGTATAAATAAAAAACAACCATCGCTTGGCAATAATAACTTTATTCAGATAAAAAAAAGTAGTAATCACTGCATACAATTACAAAATACAACTTAATCTAACTTAACCTACGTTAATTATTAATAAACACAATGCTTACTACTTTTTAATTTGATAATTATCACACAGCCCCTATAGCTTCATTAGAGTTCATATAGGTAAAAAAAAATCATAACATTACACCAAAACTCAAATGTTCACTGCAAATTCCAAATAATAGTTAAAAGTTAGTTTATTTTTCACATTTCATAAATACCAAAGAAACATTCCAATAATTACTGTTATAATTCTTCCACTTGTGCCTTCTGTGATACTGGTAATTACCTAGTTCAGGGGCCGTATCGCACTGACTGGAAAATTCATATTATGATCGCAATAACCAGCCATGGTTAATCATGGTATTATATGAATTTGCCAGTCAGTTCAATTCACGGCGTAAACTGTCTGGAAATAAGAGGTCGTAATACGGCCCCAGAAGGCAGAGCAATATTGTAATCTTATATTTGAAGTTGCTGATACCTTTTTTATTTTTATGTTACACATTTTATTGTATGCTTGTTTTACAATAATTCTTTTAAAACTAAGGATTGTTAAAAGCATTTTAATTCTTTAAAAATAAATATTTACAAGATAATTCATTACCAATAACTTTATTTTTTATTTTTGAATCCCTTTAGTTGATGTTTGCAACAAATTTTTTTCGATTTGAGAGAAAATAATACACATACATGCAATATGTATACATACTTAAATATGAGAAATCCCTTCACTACACACAATTATTCATGTTATTTATATTATAATCAACACTAAACACTGCACAGTCCATAGTATATTAAATTATTTCAAAGCAAACGCCTATCTTAATAAAAATGGAAGTGCAATTGACTAAATTACTCGACTTCATCATAGGAAAATTCTAATTTTTTAGTCATATTCTTAAAACTTCATTACCAGACAAAGGCCGGAATTTTTAATATACAATAGGTATTCTTCTTATTATTTGCCTCTTTTTTCTGAGACAGCTGTACATCTTACTAAGATAGCAAGTATTCTAGCCCTCCATTATAAAGAATATAAAGCAGTATTTCAAAGGACATATTTTCTTCTTTCACACTCTTGTTAGCTTAGTGTTTCATAAATAAGACCTCTTCAGCTTCCTTCAGTTCACTCCTTATTTTCTCATAATATAGACTTCAGTATATTATCTATTTTGCAATACAATCCTGCCCTTTTTATTCCCCCAACAAGCCTCAGCAGACCTTGTTTCCCGGTATTAATTGTGATGTAGTGGCGACAAGGTGTCCTCACTCCCCAGTGTATAGAACTGTAGCCAACTCAAACCTGCCCCCACTAGCTCCCCCCACTGCCAACAGTCTTCGCTATGATGGCTAGCTCAGCGAAACCAAGGCCCACAATACACACTTTAAGTCTTCCACACTGTCCTCCTTGAAAACCAAGGCTCACACAGCACTTTAATGTCTTCAGAACTGTCCCCGCTGAAATCCAAGCCCCACACCACGCATGGTGTGCGTAGTGGCTCTCGCCACTTCGTACTGCGCTTGCATCGCTTTGAACAATTCCTCTTGCTTCTGGTTCGGATCTGCACCTTCTGCCGCTGGGCTCTTTACCGCATCTGTGGAAGAGTATAAATGTTATTTATTATATGTCTGCGGAAATTAGTTTATTTTATTGCTCAATGTTTGTAGATTCAATAAAGAAGTGATTTTAATCTAGATTATTTGAAGACAATTTTGAATTGTCTTTATTCAAAACAATCAAAGTTATTAATCATAATCAACACAAATATATTCATTTTAGATGGATAAAACTGAACAGTAATATAGATTATGCATCAATTTTGTCTTTGCCCACTGGTTTGTCCTCTGGTGAAACATGCATAACAAGTATAATATAATAATCTATACTAATATTATAAAGCTGAAGAGTTTGTTTGTTTGAACGCGCTAATCTCAGGAACTACTGGTCTGATTTGAAAAATTATTTCGGTATTAGATATTATCAGCCCATTTATCGAGGAATGTTATAGGCTATAATCATCACGCTAAGACCAACAGGAGCGGAGCACTGCGGGTAAAACCGCGGAGCACAAGCTAGTATTACAAGAAATCATATAAATAAACAACTAACCGGGGTCCCGTATGCCCATGAGTCGCATGAACTTGGACACCTGTCGGCCGTCATTGTCCTGCGCGAACCGCGCGCCGCTCCACTTGGCCGCCTCCTCCTCCGCCGGCTTGCCCTTGTTCGCCCACAGGAGTTTGCGCTTCTGCACCTGTATACAATATATAACAATTGTTATATTCACTACATATTTTTCACAATAAATTAAATTACTAGACAGCGAAATAATCCATAAATAGTATCGGCGGATAGAAAGAAACTGATGCAATGCCAGCGGCAACGACACTGCCGCCGGTCACTGAAGAATTCCAACCCGCGACTCCGTCATTAAAGCGGCTCGACAACACACGCTTAGTTGGTAAGAATCCGAAATAATCGACGGCTCCTTCCCTGGGGGCTGTAAGTACCATGGAATATTTCCCCAAAAAAGGTCAACATCAACCAACCGTCATTGGATTGGTTAATAGAAGTGTAGATCGATTAAAGCTAGCAGACCAGTCGATCAACACCTTGATGCTTTAGTAACACTTGATAATCATGTTACCAGTTTCAAAGGTTCAATCAATTATGTAGTTTTCAAGTTGAATGATTATAAACAAATAATATCATCTATCGTCAGTGTAAGTACATTTATAAAATTTAACATTTAATATATTATTAAAGTTTTACCTGATCAAGTATCTTAGAAGCATGTAGCGAGCCTGAACAGTAATTTGGCAAGCCGGACGGATTCTCGCCGGCCGCCGCTCGTAACTGTTGCGCAGTGGCCATAGACCCATCTGGAGTTTTTATTTGGAGACCTGCAAAAGTATATTTTAAATATTTATAATATTTAGTAATTCAATTGATATACATCGACTTTGTTAAATTTGAAATTTTGTCGTTTCTTTAAATATGAAAATTAGTTTTTATTCAAGTTACATTTTTTTTGATAAGATTATTTTACAATATTAAAGTTTAAGTTTTTGTAGTAAATTTTTATTTTGAACCCCTAAAAACTGACTATACATTAAGGATAGATATAAAGGTTGTGAAACTTACCCATCTTTTCCATAACTTCCAATTTCTTGTTAACCTTGTATGAGGACGGTCTGTACTCTCCCGATGTTGGCGATCTCTTTTCTCTCTCATTTGTCCTATAAATAAAAACATTTGTTATAAGTTGTTGGTATCAATATGTCCATACAAGTAAATATATCTCGGCTATTAAAAGTTACTTGTTCAACAATTACTGTACATGATATTAATATGCATATTTTATTAGACTAGCCGGTTACTGCACGGCTTCGCTCGCATTGACTCATGATAAACATAGCTGAAAAGCTTATTTTACTCCATAAGAAGCAGTTCTTTAGAGAACTTAGCAAATGAATTTTTAAAATCGATCGAGTAGTTAATGAGCAGATAAAATCTTTTCATTCTTATTTATAAGTAAACTAGCGGTCCGCCCCGGCTTCGCCCGTGGTACATATTTAGTATCCTATGTCCTTCTCCTGGCTCTAAACTACCTCCCTGCCAATTTTCAGTTAAATCGGTTCAGCCATTCTTGAGTTATAAGTGGAGTAACTAACGCGACTTTCTTTTAATATATATATATATATAGATATAAGTAACTCACATTGTGTGTGGTGGTGGATAGGCGTGACCACGAGATCTGGATCTTTCATTACCTCGCTCGCGACCAGACGACCTGTTAAGATAAAAAATAACCTATAAAAGCTTTGAATACAATAATTAATACGCTTCAATTAACATCTTATACTTAATATAGCTATTTTTATAAAAACAAGTTTCTATAGTTATATTAGATATGAGTGAATAAGATATTTTGTAAACATTCACAGACTAGAACAACAGATTTCTACAAGTAATTTAAAATGTTTAATAATTTATATTGTATAGCATAACAAACCTCCTATCTTCAGATCGCCTGTTGGGTCGGTTGTCGCGATCTCTCTCGCGATCACGGTCATTATCGCGACCACGATCACGGTCATTGTCACGGCCACGGTCGCGATCATTATCACGGCCACGGTCCTGGTCGCGATCGCGGTCTCGGTCACGGTCGCGACGGTCCCGGTCTACAAATCTGAAAATAATATACATAAGTTATGATATTAAATAAAAATAATTTTATTCAATAAAATGAAGAAATATAACAAACATTTTTAATTAAATTTATTATGATCAACAAGCCAATCCCCGCGGATTTACACGCATTGCTCCGCTCTTATTGCTCTAAGCTCTATAGCCTTCCTCAATAATCCTCAATAAGTATAAAAAAAAATTGTTACACTTTATTTCAAGCATATTATAAATGTAAAATAACATACCTAGGTGACACAGCGTCTCTTGCATCTTGTGACTTCAGTGGCAACGGCGGGACATCTCCGCCGAATGGTTTCAAATCCATAAGCGCAGGCATCTGAAATTAGTTTAAGTTTTTAGAAAAGAAAATTACATTAATATTTATTATATTAATCATTCTGTAATATCTTTATCTAAACAGGGCAATTTGAATGAATTTTAAAAATAAAAAAATTCTTGTTATTGTGGTAAATAATTTCCATTGATTACAACAACAAAAAACTCTAAGGAGCTTTATTTAAAGTTAATAAATGTTGGAGTTTCGTGTACCTTGCTATCAGTGGAGGGTCGTCTATCATCAGGCCTATCTCCGAGCAGGCCCCGACGCGGCGGTTCGCGGTGACGATCGCTACGTTCTGGCCTGTAAATAATTACAATATACATATTAATATCCAATTAGACGGTTATACTTGCAACACGATGAATTGCTTTTGGAATTATAAATGCTATGTTAGAAAAAAGCCTGCAAAATTCAGATAGTGTAAATTATTTAAAGAACATTGAATATTTGTGAACTAAAGTTTTTGAATAAAATTACAATAATTATTAATAGACATACTCGCCAATTTACTCACTTATACCTTGTATGTTTGTCACTAAACTACTTTTAAAAGGCTGTACCGATTTTGGTTGAGGTGGATTCAAGAATTATTTAGACTTAAACATTTACAATTCAAACACAAGTGAAGCGAAATTTTCACATTTATATGTTTTGCCATAAATATTTGTTCATCTATGTAACAAGACCTACAAAAGTGATTGAATTTCAACACCATTGCAAGCTGGCAAGTTAATCCCATAAAAACCAGTAACATACCTGTGTCTTTCATCCCTCCGTGGTGATCGACGGTCCCTGTCCCTGCGCGGTGAGTAACGCCGTTTGTCCCGCTTGTCATCACGGTCACGGTCGCGATCACGTTGGCAGTCACGATCACGATCGCGGTCACGGTCGCGATCTTTGCCGCTGTCACGGGCGCGCTCGTGTTCACGGCTGTCATCTAAAAATATTTAGGAAGTATTAAATTAGTGAAGCAAGTAACAATGTATGAAAAATGTATTAGTTAGGCAAAAACAGTTCACAAAATATAGCTTGAAGCTAAACCAGCCCCCTTTAGCACTTAAATGTTTCTAACATACCCACTTTTAACCACTATAATATGGAAAATATTAATTATGTGACAGATTTCAGATATTACTTATTAGTTATTACAGTGTATGATCAATTATTTTTTAATAGTTGTATGGAATAGTCACGAAATTAACCTTTTGGTTTGTGTCACTAATATTAATATTATTTTTTATTTTTTCTGTTTCTGTGTGGCTTGTATACTTTTTCGTTTGTTATCAATAAATGTTTTATTTATTTATTTATTTAATCTAAATCACAAAAACTACATACTTGAGCTTCGCCGATCCTCCTTAGACGTGTGTCGCGAACTGTGGGTCTCCGCCTGCGGCAGCTCCGGCTCCGACTCGCCGCCTTGAGATTCCTGCGACAAACATTCACTCGTCAATTATTATATGTATTGTATCAGCTTCAGAAGCGTTGCTTAGATGTTTGGATTTAATAGATATTTGCAAAATGAACCATATTTATAATACAGTTTCCTCAACCAACTACTTGTTACGAATTATGATGTCATTGAAAATACCACATCATACCAGTAATATTTAAAATGTTTCTTTCTTTCTTTATTATTATGAAACTGGCTTTTTTTATTCAACCCTATACATTAATCTATATAATTATGAAGTGGTATGAATCATAATTTCACAAAATTACATTGCAAATTACCCTAATTAGTACTATAAATTTGTTCACAAAAACCTACATTTTCAATAACATCATTTCATATACATTAGACAATATTCAGTGTATATTACCTTTCACCACTGTTAAAAGTAAATGCAAAGATGGGCTTATCTCTTATATCTATGTACTTACATGTTACAGTTGTAAGGGGAAAGCCAAACTGGGAGTCATCTTGAGGCCACGCAGATCGTTTTTGACTTTTTTGGTCAATTTACAAATGGGTAACATATAAAATAATAAAAGTGTTAATATCATCGCTGACAAGATTTCAATAGATGACATACTAACAATGAGTTTGGAAAAACTATCATGATTGTGTATTTTTAATTTTATGTATAATGCTTTGAGGAAATAGTAAGAATACTCTATCTATGTGTAGATAAAAGATGCTATTTGATCTGTTTTAAATAATTTTTGACCAATACAATTACTTTATTTTGTTTAAGAAATAATTTGCAGGAAAAGATTTAGTATGATTCTTATTGTTTTTTTAATAGTACTATTTTTATAGGTATGACACTAGCAATATTTTATAATGTTTTACATAGACTAAATTAGAGTCAGATTAAAAAAGTTGATACCAACCTCGCTCAAGTCCATGTTGACCTGGTCGTAGTTTGTGTCATCTTCTTTCTTGCGGCTCCCACTCGCCACCACCTATAATATCAGTCTATTGTCAAGCAGAGAAATAAATTAATATCAAATTCTTTCAAATGTAACATAATATGTAAGGGATTTATTTTTAATTGTACACAATTAAGATGAGCAGAAGTAGGCTCGTGACTGTTAGGAACAGTCGATTAATTTAATAATTTTCATCATATACTATGTAACATAGGCCTACACATATTTTACTTGTATGATATTTACATGTTAAAAATTATCCCGATTGTGAAAAAATCCAAGGCAAGCACTAATGATTAGTTACTACCGTTAAACTTCATCAGTGAGATTAAATATAAAAATAAACACATTGTTATTTTTAGAAGAAACAGTACCTATGTATGTACCTATGTGCTAATTTTTCCCATTTATTGATTTAAAATCAAAATGGACATTACCCAAGGACACTTACCAATGGCTGTTGTCCGTATCGTTCAGATTCATTATCGTCATCACTTTCATAACCAACGAGGGAATCCATTATGAATATTTGATTTTCACAATCCTAATTCTTTGTAGAATTAATTTAATCTAAATTTAAATCAAATATCTGTGTCTGTGGTAAGAAGAAATTTCGATGCTTGACTTTTAAAACAATATGGCCGCCGGCATGAAAACGATAACGAAAAAGCTATTAAAAATCGAATCAATCGAGTCTTGATCGACTTTTAAAAAGTTTTGATGAGACCATAGACAATTAAAATTATATTTTTTATTTTTATTTATATTTTATTAAATATTACATTAGATACTAAGATTAAATACTTTCTTGGAAAAGTTCAATAGTAAATAAATCGTTCGGTCTTAAATTGGAATTTAGTTAATGCAAACCAGGACACTTATAAACACACATTAATTGTACATTGATCTACTATTACTACGTAGTATTATTATTTAGCTCAATGCATTTGTAAGTTTAAGTTAATCATGACTTTAAAAGATATGTAATGTAAGATATGTATTTCGCATTTATATTAATTAGAAATTATTGCGATGACTAATTAATTTCTAAAAAATCTGTTTATCGATTATAAAAAATGTATATCGATTTTACGTACGGATACGTAAAGGGGCAAGTAGTAAGCGTTTCTGTTACATTTAAGAATAAAAGTGAACATAGTTTCTATTTCCAAGAAAAATTGCTTTTTAATAAATATTGAATATTTTCAAATATTTACGTGAATAGTAGAAAATTATAATGATTGAAAGTTTTTCAATGATGACACTGCAATCTTCGCTGTATCCGAACGTCCAACTGTACAAAATTCTTTTATCTTTGACAAATTTTTAATATGGCGGAAGCATTGACCGCCGTCGGGTCGTCTGGTTTTTAAAACGTGTGATTGACGAATTTTTACGTGTTTATTTCGCGCGAGTGATTTAATAAAAAAGTTTATATTTTGTATACGATCTGTTATCAGAAAAAAATCTTATTAGACGAGCTACATCCAATTAAATCCAAAATAAAAATGGTAATGATAGTTTTTTGTTTTGATACTTTTTTACGAACTTTACTTTGTTCCCTAAACATGACTTTTGTATAATTTTGGTGTTTTGAAAGTGATTTATAGATAAAAATATAGTTAGAATATTTAACGACTTCGTGAAGAATTCAAAAGTAGCATTTTTTAATAATTTTTTCCTTGTTTTTAAGGTTTATAACCAAAAAAATGTGTCATGAGGTAATGGATGTTTCTCATGTGTTAAAATTTCAAGTGATGCCTCTTAAATTTTAGTGAATCTAAGTACGCGACGCATTAATTATGCAAGTTGGGTGTGGCTGTATTGATTTTCTTGGAAGGTTCTAGGTCTAGCATTAGAATACATCCTAATAACTGCACTCAAGACTTGTGCAAAGTACAATAGTGCAATGCGGTATAGACTCACTGAAGCGATGTTTTCTTTGATTTAGCACATTCGGTTTTACTATTCGACGAAGAAAGATTAAAATGCTATTCGAGAATTGCATAAAAATGTATGAATGCAAATATTTTTGACATTGTTTCTTGAGACATGTGCATTAAGGTGCAATTTCATAGTTTTGATTAAAAGTTCATTTTTCGATAAGTAGTAGATTGAAATGGTAGTTAAATTGAGTCTTAAACCTTCGTTATCAGTTATATAAGTGTTCACGAGAATTGTTCTCATGCCAGATTCAGAAATGTTGAAATTACATGTGTGCCAAGATAGTTTTTTGTTGTTACGATTTTATGAATCATAAAAAATATATCAAATGGAAATGTTTTTACTAAAAGTAAAAACATTATATTGTATGAATGTTCGCATTTGTCTTGTATAGTTTTTTAAGGCTTGGAACAATATGTTTAAATTATAACATACACACATAACACATTTAATAATGAATGATAGTAAATCAATATGAGAATTTCAAAGTTACACATTCAAACATTGCTATGAACACTGAAATTCTGCTAGATTGTTTTGATGTTAATTTTAATGTAAGAGAAGAAGTGATATCAGTATGATAAAATGAACAGATGGAATGTACAAAAAGTACCCAGTAATATGATGGTGCAACAATGAAACCTTGTTATGCAAAAATATTATCATTATTATCAATTTAAAACAAAATATGGTGTCCTATGGATTTCATGAATAAACAAACAAATTCTAACTACCACATGGTCCTATCACATGTCCATGCGGAAACAATATTAGAAAAATAGGATGAATAATTCTTTTTAGTAATAAATGATAATAGAAATTACTTATAAGAAAAATAAATGATAAAATTGTTTATGACTACTTTTGACTATTTTTGACTTGGTTAGTCATTTATAACTGTAATATGTTTGAAAGGTATATTGAAAGATATTTTCTATGTGTTCATAATTATTGTTGTTTATCTAAATAGATAGAGAATTGTAAAAATAAATATTTTACATAGATTATAATTTTGTCATTGTTAATAAAATTGCTAGGAATGAAGAAAAGCCCTTGTAAATAACAAATATTACATTTTTATAATATGTGAATAATTCAAGTAATTTTTATAGTTAATTATAATTTAAAATACTATGTTAAATTGTTTTTCCAACTTTGCAGTCAAAACGTAATGGTGATAATCCACCCTCAGATGATGATTCCGATTTCGATGATGATGAGGATCCAGACAATTTGGAAGTGCCAGGTATGATTAACTACTTGTAATATAAGTGTACATAATAGAAAAGCTATATCAATGAAAGAAAATTAAAATATATTACTACATAATATTGTCATTTTGTTTGTAATCTGATTATTGGAGGTATATTGTGCAAAAGTGAGATCCACTTTTCCAATATCTCATTTAAATGTGATAGATTACATAAAGCATCTTTTATCACTGAAAACAAAAGACTAAACAATCAGTGTTTACATCAAAACAATGATAAAAAAATAGATAAAATATTTAGTGCCTCAATAGTTTCTAAATGTGGTGACTTTCAGTTAAATTGAAATTAATTCTTAGTGTTATTGAAAGGAGGTTTTCACTATTTATTTAGAACTAGCTGTGCCCCGCGATTTTACCCGCAATGCTACGCTTCTGTTGGTCTTAGCGTGATGTTATATAGCCTTCTTTCCTCGATAATTGGGGTATCTAACACCAATAATTTTTCAAATAGGACCAGTAGTTTCTAAGATTAGGTTGTTAAATCAAACAAACTTTTCCGTTTTATAATATTCATATTATAGATAAAATTAAAAATTAATAGAAAAATTGTTTTTTTGATTGATTGATGGTTAGTATATGTAGTTGCCAATTTAAATAAATACTGTTTTTGAGATCTAGTCAATTGATTATTACGCTCACTAATAGCGTTATTTGAATATTTGTATATGAGGAAATAATATTTTTAGGCGGCGGAAAGACGTTGGCTGCAGCGGCGCGTCTGGGCGACAAGAAACCCACCCCACCCCCTGCTACTGTTAAACCTACCACTAATCCTTTTGCAGGTAATATTATGTTACAAAATTTATTTATGACTTTGGTGTAGCAAAGAATAGAATAGACGAAAATTGAATTAAAAGATGATCTTTTTACCATAGCAATAAAGTAAAATATTACCACTATAGTAAGATTTTTTGTAAATAAACTTACATAAAATCGATTTCAAAATATCCTTTGTATTAAGATTTAGTTTAGAAAGTAAGGATTGAAAAAAATGAACACTTTTTACTTGCATTTTAAGTTAGGTAATTTGTAGGTAGTCCTCTTAAATCTTTAAAACTACGCAACGGATTTTGATGCGGTTTTTTTTAATAGATAGAGTGATTCAAGAGGAAGGTTTTAGTATATAATTTATTAGGTTTTAGACAAAGCGGGCGAAGCCGCGGGCGGTAAGCTAGTATTTATATATGCTTTAATCCCTCAGCCCCCGGAATCACAGACACAATAGAAAATCTATTGTGTCGCGGTCTCATTGGGCCGCTCGGTGGTCAAGGGGTTAAAGTCCATTAGCATACTACCATTATTTATAAATTTATAAAGAATAGAAAAAAAAATATATTTATAAAGCATTTGAATGCCATAAAACATAAAATATCAATTTCAACATTATTTATCTTTATTACAGCACCACTAGGTGTCGCTTTCGGTCACGCGTCAAATGTGAAACCCATTCGAATACCCGCCAGCTCGCTAACAAAACCAGTCAGCCTTGGGCTGGGCAGAGGAGGTATGATATCTATATTAGTTGTATAAAATAGGAAAAACTATCTTTAGATTGTGAAAAAAACATGAATATATTGCAAATTTCAAGATAATTGTAATAAATTTTAAGTAGTTGTGATCCATTAAAAGGAAACTGGATCATTTTAAAAATTATACAGCAAGCCTACTTTTTACTTAATCACAAACAAAAAAATAATATTAATGTAATGTACGATCCAATTAATAATAAGAATTTCAATGATCACTATGTGAAGTATAATTTAGTTTGAATGAACTTGTCACAATATGGCGCAGAATCTATCTTATTCTTAGTTGGATCGTAAAATACACCCACACATAATATTATCCACAAGTAATAAAAATTAGAAGAATAGTATAATTTTTTAGTTTTTAATATCATTAAAATCAACTTTAAAATACTTGTAAAATATATGAGAATGGTATTAAAACATAATGTTGTTAGCGGCCGGGATGCCCGGCACCTCCGCGCTCAACACCGCCTCGCTTCTCGCGCAGAGTGAGTAGCCTGTACCCTATGTGTAGATACATTTATACCTTATATCGTTGTAGATACTAATTTTAAGGTTGAATTCTAAAAAAAATTGTTCAAAAACGATCCCTGTGTAGATGGAATGTTTTATATGTTATAGCGATGTAGATACTAATTTTAAGGTAGAATTCCAAAATTTGTTCAAATTGGTCGCTATTGTTTGGTAGAAAAGGAGTAGAATTGCATTCATTTACAGATTATTAGACTTTACGGGTTTAGAATCTTGTTTTATTAAATTTTTATTTATACATTGATCCTTTGGACTTAGACTTTCAGATCCTTGAAAACGGTATGTTCAAAAAATAAGGGAATCTGTTGCTATTTTACCAGTGTGGAAAAATAAACACACAAGTATCAGATTCTAATGAGAATTATTAAAAAAAAAAACAATCTTCGTGGCATGTGCGTACGTGCATGCGTGCGTACACGCAATAGTGTAACGTGCAAATGAATATAAGTTTGTGTTTTGAGAAATTCTATTAAATTAAATATTGTAGATTTATAATAATAAAAAATTGGGGTTATAATATTGGATTTATATAAAATTGTAAAATTTATGACAAAAGGCATTTTAAATATTTTTTTTTTGGTATGTTTTAGGGCAATTATTTTTTTAAAAGAATGATCAAAATGTTAGAATGTATGTATGTAATGTTGAATTGTCGCTTGTAGCTCACAATTAAAGAAAGTAATTTACTAGATAGTATTATAAACGCATGCGTGCATCCTCCAATGTACACAGCCTTAAAGACCCCTTTTATATTGATTAATGTACTTATTAAAAAAAAACAAAGCAAAAAACATTAATTATACAACCATTAACAGTGGAAATGGTGGGCATCCAAGGCATGAACTCGTACCTGCTGCAGAACCTGAATCAAATACTAGCGTCTGGTATGGGCGGGCCCTTAGCCGGTATGCTCGGACAGTTTGCGCAACTACCGGCGTGGCAGAATAAGGCCATGTGGCAGCAAGAGAAGGTGAGATGTTAATATTATATATGGTTTGTGGAAAATGATAGTGTAGTATTTTTTTGGCTCGGTGGACCTAAATTCACGGCTATTAAAGATAAATGTAAGAAAAATTTCATATATCCTAAATCTGAGAGTTATACATTTTTTTAGTAAGATTATGAAATAGCATTGTCAAAAATTTTCCATCACGAGAGACTAAAATCCATGAAAGGTTATTTAAAAAATAGACATATTTCGTAAGTTGTGATATTTCACTTTCGAGTATTTGTTTTTGATAAATAAATTAATTATAATCCATACTATAATATTATAAATGCGAAAGTAACTCTGTCTGTCTGTCTGTTACTCAATCACGCCTAAACTACTGAAACAATTTTCATGAAATTTGGTATGGAGATATTTTGATACCCGAGAAAGGACATAGCCTTCTTTTTTTCCCGGGAAAATGACGCAATCCCAGAAATCCCACGGGAACGGGAACTATGCGGGTTTTTCTTTGACTGCGCGGGCGAAGCCGCGGGCGGAAATCTAGTATGTAATAAATAATATTATTGCAGGGACCTGGTGATGAAGAAGAAGTGGATGACGAGGAAATGGGTGTAGCTGAGACATACGCAGATTACATGCCTACTAAATGTAAGTGACAATAGTTTAATACACAATCTTATCATTTTGAAAAAAATATCTGACGTTATAAAATCTGATGCTCTTGTTCAAAATGCATTATGCACTTGTTAAAAATATTAAATTGTACATGAGTCACATTTTCATCCGTCTCGAAGGACCACAGTAGAAATGCAGTAAAACTATAGCTAAGGTTATGTTACACCAGATTAATTTAGTTCCACTACTTCATATTGACCATTACTTATTAGCACAAATCCGCCTCGACGGACCAAATAACTAATTTCTAAACATATATAAACATAAAAAACAGAATAGATTGCCTATCTCATCTATCCTGATACTTGTAAATAAGCCATCAATAAGCCATATTGTTACTAACAAGTGGACCAATGATGATGTTACAATAAATAAATGAATTATAATTATTATAAAACCATATTCACCTAACCCTCTACTTGCAGTGAAACTCGGCCGCAAGCACCCGGACCCAGTGGTGGAAACAGCCTCTCTATCCTCCGTGGAACCGGTCGATGTGTCATATCAGATCGCACTACCTGATGAGACTGTGCGAGGAGGTCTACTATCAGCTTTGCAGCTAGAGGCAGTCGTGTATGCGTCGCAGGCGCATGGCCATATGCTGCCTGATGGCACTAGAGCTGGATTTTTAATTGGTGAGTGCGTGTAGTAAAAAAAAAAAAAAAAAAACAAATAACTGTGCGCAGTTACACACGTTTATTGAATATGTCTGTAGAATAATTCCAGTGAGCAATGTCTTATTGATGAGTCGATTCATTCTGTAAATTACCGCATTGAAAACTTTACTTTAGGTATTGCAATACCTTATAAGTTCAACAGGGGGTAGTTATAAGTTCAACAAAATTTATAACTACCCCCATCATCCTTCGATTGATTCGTTGGAAAATATCAGCTGTATAATTTTTTAACTAAGCAATTTATAGTGTAAAATTTGAAATATACAATCCAGAAGAACAGAGCTAAGAATGTCTACAATTGCTCAGCTAATTTTGTAACTACCCTAAAAAACTAAACAATGTGCAATTTTGTACATAGTTAACAACTATTTCTTAACTACCTCCTGAATTAAATACAAACTAAAAAGATTACCTCCCTGCGCATCCTCTTAATACAGATAATGAACACTCATAATTCAAATTTCCATACATAAAGCTTAATTTTGATTATACTGGTAATTCCATAAATAAATTTTAAAACTATATTATTTCGCAGGTGACGGTGCCGGTGTAGGCAAAGGCCGAACAATAGCGGGTATAATATTCGAGAACTTTCTGCGCGGCCGCAAGCGAGCCATCTGGGTGTCTGTGTCCAACGACCTCAAGTATGACGCGGAACGGGATCTGAGGGATATTGGAGCGTCGTATATAGAAGTGCACTCTTTGAGTAAGGTGTGTATTTTGTATGTTTTGTTGTATATGCTATCAATTGATAGGAATATATGGAAGATAAAAACCCATGGAGGGTTGTCGCGTAAAAACCACAGGACAGTTCTTTGGCATATTATGATAATATACAGTTACATATTTTGTAAAATTAAATTGTAATACTGAAATGATTTAAAAGAGCAACTATGGAGTTTCTTGCCGGTTCTTCTCCATAGATACTGCTTTCCGAATCGGTGGTAAATGTTAAAATATGTATTGACGTTTCAAAAGTGCTTCTCGAAGAAGTCTAATTGAATAAATAAATGTTTGAGTTTCAGTTTGGGTTTAACTTTGTGAAATTATTTCACAAAAAATCCTATCTAGACCAGAAATCAGAAATAAACATATTACGGTATTGGGTAATGGTGTAGTATTTTAATAAAAATTTTAAAAGCGTTCGAGAAGTTTGTTTAAGTTAAATCGTAACAATAAAAGAAAAATCAAACAAGTCTAAAATTCGTATCCTTTTTAATTATCCTTATTAATATTATAAAATATACAAAAGTGTCTTTGTGTGTTTATAACAAGTGTTTTTGTTTATTTGTTTTGCGTTACCTCATAACAGACCAATTTTATCAGCTTTGAACTTTGACTAGTTAAACGATTTTTGCTATTTATTTAATCACTCTTTTAACACTTTTAACCCAAGATAGTAAAATAACCTTATTTCCAGTTCAAATATGCGAAAATCTCCTCCGCAATCAACGGCAACGTCAAAAAGGGCGTGGTCTTCTGCACGTACTCGGCGCTGATCGGCGAAACGCACGCTAATACCAAGTACCGGACAAGACTGAAGCAACTGCTGCAGTGGTGCGGCGAGGACTTTGACGGACTTGTATCCTTTTTTGTGTAAAAATATAGGTCGGAGTATACGGAGTTGAAAAAATACGTGTGTGGAAAGTGTATGTGGAAAAGCTATGTGTGCGTGCGTGTATACGTGCGTATGTGCGTGCCTTAATATATGATACCCGTCAAGAGCGCTAAAACGTCCAAATAGCGTAAAAAATTATGACAACCTACTAATATTATAAATGCGAAAGTTTGTATGTTTGTTGGATTAAAACATAGGGTATTTTTTTATCCCAAGAACTATACAGGTTTTTATTTGACTACGCGGGTGAAGCTGCAGGCAAATGATTTTACTAAATTATCAAATATTTTCGCATTTATTAGGAGTATATTAAAAATATAGAAATACACACAATCCACGAGACCACAATTAAAATTAGAAATATGAGTACTCTAAAGGAACACGTAATTTTTACCCATTTCGGCATTTATTTCAACCCACACCAGCACGATTCCCCTAACTCGCCACCCAGATCGTGTTCGACGAGTGTCACAAAGCGAAGAACCTTTGCCCGGTCGGTTCGGGCAAAGCAACGAAAACTGGACTCACTGCGTTGGAGTTACAGAACAAATTGCCTAAAGCTCGTGTTGTGTACGCATCAGCTACCGGGGCCTCGGAACCGAGGAATATGGCGTATATGGTGCGCTTGGGGATCTGGGGGGAGGGCACACCGTTCCCGACGTTCATGGATTTCATCAATGCTGTGGAGAAACGGTGAGAAAATATAATCTTAATATATATAAATCTCGTGTCACAATGTTTGTCCTCAATGGACTCCTAAACCACTTAACCGATTATAATAAAATTCGCACACCATGTGCAGTTCGATCCAACTTGAGAGATAGGATAGTTTAAACATGTAGGTATCACGGGCGAAGCCGGAGCGGACCGCTAGTTTAATATATAACTTATTACAAAGTTTGCTCGATAGGTATTTTTAATTTAGTAAAAAGATGAGCAAGCTTTGCTTGGAAGGCATTTTTTTAATGAATTCTAACTAGATCGATTTATAACATTTAAAATTACAAGAGTACAGGTAAATTAGCTTGGAGAAATTTTTGCGTTTGTAGTAGTGTATGGTCAGCAAATAAAATAAAACAACATTTTATTTTTAGTTTTTATTTTATATATAATATGTCGTGGCCATATCGTAGATTTGCTCATTTCATGATATGATTGATCATTTCACGAAATGGTCGCATTTCAGGAAATGGCCAACATACTTTGATCAGATCGTTAAATCGTCAACGTTTCACGATTTGATCATCCACATTTGGCCAGATCGTATAAAATATAGAGAGTCCATAAAATATTAAAAAAATTCAGAATATTCTAAGAACTTGTTTAGTGTCATTTAAGTTAGTGCCGCGGCAGCGGCCGGCGAATGCCAGAAGCGAATGGTTTTTGCAATAGAAAACAGTTAGGTTAGGTTAGGTTAGACTTTGATAAACAACGCACGAGCCGAGCGAGCAAAGCGAGCGTGCCGCGGTAGCGGCCGGCGAGTGCCAGAAGCGGATCGCTTTTTAAAAAACAAACAATCATAATAATATAGTAGGATATATAAATATATATCCTAAAAGAAAAAATGCGTCTTAAATCCTTTTATTTAAGACGCATTTTTTCTTCAATACATATAAGATATCCACATTTTCCATAGTACTCGAACCTCTTCGTCGTAAATTCTTTGCTATGACTTTCTTCATATTGTTATTAAACGAATTATGAAGTTTTTAACTGCGAATAATTAAATTTTCGCCAGCGGCCGCCATATTATCAGTTATCACATAAACACAGAGCTTGCAGCGCCTCTACCAATAATTAATGTAACTATTTTACGATATGATCAAATAATTTTGATCATTTCATGAAAAAACCGCGCGTTTAGTTGGCCATATCGAGAAACGATTTCTTATCATTGATCTGCCCAAACCACATCATGATGTGGCCAATAGACATTCGATCATTTCATGCAATGCGATCATTTCACGAAATGATCGATCATATCATGAAATGAGCAAATCTACGATATGGCCACGACATATATAAGGGATTAAATTAAATTTAATTAAATTTAATTAAACTATATGTGTTTCTCCTCTGAAAAAGATGAGACTTTATTTTAATATTTGCACATTTAACATACGTATAACTTTTACATTAACAATGTTACTAAAATGAAAAATTTACTTACCTGAAAAAGAAACGACATGTAAAGTTTAATTCTTTAGTTTGAGAAGTCAAAGGCTTGCCTCGACCATGTTTTAACACTGGAGCCATTTTGAATTAACAATATAAAGTTACAACACTTACACACAAATTAAATACTTCAACAAATATTATAACAATAATAACAAATAATAACAACAATCAACAAATACAAAATTTAACAATTAAACTACGTAATAATTATAATTTTTGAATTAAATGTGTGCTTTATGTTCTAACGGTACCAAACGACTGCATGTGGCACCTGCGGACAGCGTAAACTGGTTTATTCTGGTTTTGTGCGTGTTTCCACAGTCCACTTTCCACTATCAAGTGACGATTTATTTATTTGTTTTGTTTCGTAATTATTATGGTCAAATATTAATTATGAAACAAATTATTATGGACACGATATTTTATTGTTTCACGGTAGTCGCCTTGTCGTTTGCTCAAGGACGTGAAATTGAATGATATATTTTTTTTATAAAGTCAAAACCATTTTCTTTCAAATAAAAACTTGTTTTTATTGAAAACAAAAGTGTTGCTAGGAATAAGTATAAAATTAAATAGTAATGTTAGGATATCGAAACATTTTTGTATAGGCCAGAACGATATAGTGGAAACGCGCTCTAAGATCTGAGTAATATACACACCACTACATATGCAAAAATTTCTCCAAGCTAATTTACCTGTATGATACTAAAAGACCACCATGTTCTCTTTTTTTTTTAAGATATAATTTTTATACAGGGTTACTGGTAATAAGACCGGATCCTTTTAACAGGTGGTAGGGGAGGTTATTTGCAACAATTAGACTGTATATTGTTATATCCGGAAATGGCTCATTTTTGAGATATTATTTTTTTAATATTTTTTAAGAAAATCCAGTTTCACTACTTTAAAATTAAATTAAAAAAAAAATTATGAATCGATTTTAATTTTCTTTACAGTTTTAGAGAAACCTTGTTATAGCTCTTAATAATAAATAATAATAGCGTACTAATGTGGATCCATCTAGAAACTAGAGGCGTTGCATTATTTCTGCAACTGTGCAACAAAGTGCCAATTTTTTTACGTCATTGGATAGCTGAAGAATTGTAGATGTTTTTTAAGTAAAACGCAGACTAAATTTGTCAGCGTTTTTTTGGAGAAAATAAATGTTTTTGTAAACCAAGCTCCGAAAATTTAAAAAAAAAAAAATATGAAACCGCCTCTAGTTTCTAGATGGATCCACATTGCAAATAACCTCCCCTACCACCTCTTAAAAGGATCCGGTCTAATTACCAGTAGCCCTGTATAATAAATATTAAATTTGACGACATTTCTAGAAACTATTCAGCTTCATTCCGTATTATATCCATAAACAGTAATATTATATTTCTGCCCCAATTTGACGTTGAATAAACTATATAGTTTCATTGTACTATACAATTATATTAATCTAATTCTAATATATATTATAAAGGCGAAAGTTTGTAAGGATGTATGGATGTATGGATGTTTGTTACTCTTTCACGTAAAAACTACTGAACCTATTACAATGAAATTTAGCACACATATAGAGGGTAACTTGGATTAACACATAGGATAGTTTTTATCCCGGAAATCCCACGGGAACGGGAACTATGCGGGTTTTCCTTTGCAAACGCGGGCGAAGCCGCGGGCGGAAATCTAGTTATACATATTATGGTATACTATAAGTAAAAAAGTGTGGTACACAAGTGGCACGGCAAAATGTGGCTAATTAGCCACATTTTACAATTGTTTTCTCTTCACGCTATCTCACTTTCATGTGTACCGTTTTTGGAGACCGAACGGCTGAACACGCTGGTAAAATGAATAATTAACATCTCTGTATACCGTGTTTTTTGGCAAATAAATGAATTTGAATTTGAATTCGAATGTAGTGTTACTAAACCTATCTACATCGTTATACTTTATCATTGGTTAATGATATGTCCTGCTCTAGTGGTGTGGGAGCGATGGAAATAGTGGCGATGGACATGAAACTCCGCGGCATGTACATAGCGCGCCAGCTGTCGTTCCACGGCGTCAGTTTCAAGATCGAGGAGGTGCCGCTCAGCGACGCGTTCCGGGATACGTATGATAAGGCTGTTGCGCTGGTGGGTATTTTTTGCAAGCTTATATTAAATTCTAGGTAATAAAGTAATATTTTTATGTCAAAAAAAAGTTTTTAAACACAACAGAAGTTTTACAACAGCTGGGTCCACTAGGCACAGCTTGTCTCGCAGGGTAACAATTATGTAAGCAACTAAGATTTTTTTCTCATAGGTGTAAAGAGAATATAGATATAGGAACAATTTTGTAATTTAAATTTTATTTTTTATTTTTATTTATTAAAAAGGTTCATCACCAGTTGTTACATATGTATCATTCACGTAAAACAGTAACATAGGATTTACACATTATTATGCACAACTATTACAGATGAACACTACATTCACAAAGATTAATAATAAATTAGGCGATATCTTCTTCTATACACAATATATCTATACAATTAAACAAAAAAGAAATGTGTGTGCTCTTATCATTAAAGAGTTTTGATTAATTACAATAGGTAATATAAAAGTTATTAGGTACATTAAATATTTCATCTATATATTACGGAAATAAAGACAATTATATTTGAATTTGAAAAAGAATTAAGTCTTAATGTTAAGCATTGCTTTCCGAAACTTATAGAGGGAGTCTGAGAAAATATCCACTGAGTTGCTATATTTATTGTGTAAGGTGCATAGTCTAGGAATGGGGGAGTTGCGACCCAGAACAGTTCTGTTTTGACGTGCAAATAGCAAGTTCGTAATTTGTTTCCTTGGATAATGCTTAGGGATATTGAATTTAAATTGACTAAGTACCTTCTCACAGTCAATTGCATTATGAAAGACTTTGTACAGAAAAACCATATCCAACAGATCTCTGCGTTGTTCCAACGATGTCATATTAAACTTTTTCAGTCGGCTTTCATACGATTTCAGATTTTTTGATTCGCCTGCGTAGAACACTAAATGGTTTGTGAACCTGCGTTGAATACGCTCTAATCTGAGGATATGTGTTGCATAGTGTGGGCGCCAGACAACAGAACCGTATTCTATTATACTTCTTACTATAGAGTTGTATAAGATAATTTTTGTTTGGGCATTTTTAAACATTTTTGTATTGCGAGTAACAAACCCTAAAGTTTTTGAAGCTCTTTTTACTATGTCATCTATCTGCGGTAAAAAAGTTAACTTTTTGTCCACCAATATACCCAAATCTCTTATAATGTCGACTTCATTAATAGCGGTGTTGTTAATAACATACTCGTGCGAGATAAGACCACTTACCCTTCGGCAAAAATTCATATGAAAACATTTTTTAGTGTTCAGTATCATGTTGTGATTTTTGCACCAGGTAACGATTCTATCCACGTCGTTTTGTAGGGTAACACAATCTGATGGTGATTCAATAACCTTCAGTAACTTCAGATCGTCTGCGTACATGAAGGGAGTCGAGCTATGTATGCATTGAGTAATATCGTTTACAAATATGTTAAAGAGAATAGGGCCTAAATTTGACCCTTGGGGAACTCCAGAGGTAATATTATATTTCATTGATTCAAATCCATTAAGAACTACGTAGAATGATCTTCCCTGTATGTATGATTTGAGCCAATGCAAAAGTGAACCTGCTAAACCATATTCCTCACATTTTGAAGCAAGTACGTGATGCGGTACCTTGTCAAAGGCTTTGCTAAGGTCTGTGTAAATAACATGTACTTGTTTTCCCATATCTAATGCCTGTGCAATGCTATCAAGATAGGTGACAAGATTTGTAGTGGTTGATCTCATTTTAATGAATCCGTGCTGGTGACTGGAGATATAGGGTTTGAAATATTCCTGCAACTTACGACTAACGAATGATTCTAGTATTTTACCAAATGCACAAAGTAACGAAATAGGCCTGTAATTTTCTATATTAGAGTTATCATCACTTTTATAAATAGGTACAACCTTAGCCACTTTCCAAGTCGCAGGGAATGTGCCCGTACTCAATGAACGGTTATAGATGGTAAGTAAGGGCAACTAATGTATTTGCACATTTCCTGATGAAAATATTTGGTACGCCATCGTAGCCAGATCCCTTGTCAATCTGTAGGTTAATTAGGTCTTGGAGTAGTTCTTTCCGCGATATTTTAATACATGCAAATGAGTCTGATGTGCGAGTAAAGTTTTTGGTGGATGAGGTACTTGGGTTTGTCGTTACACTACTATGGACAGATGAGAAATATGCCCCAAACATATTGCAAATTCTTATACCGTTACTGGAACTCTCATTATTGTAAGTCATCAATGATGGAAAGTTCTGGTTATTATTTTTGCGTGAGTGAATGTAAGCCCAAAATTTTTTGGGATTCTGTCTCAATTGAGCCTCTGTTTTGATCATATACGCGTTATAGCATTGCATAAGTAATTTATCACAGCGTTTCTTTAGTAATTTGTATTCTAAGTTATCTAGTGGATTTTTATACTTTTTATAACGCTTTCTTAACTTCTCTTTTTCTCTCAGTCTTTTTATAAGATTATGTGAAAACCAAGGTGGATATTTTTTACTCTTAACAGGAAAGTAAGGGACGTTTGTTCTAATAATATCATCAATATAGGCATAAAATGCTTCGACCATCTCATTCACATCTTTACAATTATTCAAAACACTCTTCCAATCTGTATCATGTAGAGTTTTATTAATTTCGGCGTAATTTGCTTTAATAAAATTATATTTTAACTTAGTGGGATTCGAGGCAAGGCAGTTTGTAATTTTCAATGACGTATCAACTTTAATCAATATTGGAGGATGTTGTAAATCTATTTTACTAAGAACCGAGGATGTACTTTCTACCTTGCAACTACCTATATCTGTGAGTACTAAATCTAAAACTTTGTTACCAATGTTTACATTAAAATTTAATTGTTTAAGATTGTTTAAGTAATGGAAATCTACTAAAGTTTGTGCTATACTTGGTAAAGTGTAGTTGGGATCGTCAACCAATTTCCAATCTATACATCCAATGTTAAAATCGCCTATTATAAGCTTCGGAAATGTGCAATGCTCAATAACTGTACTACAATTATCCAAGAAATTTTCAAGTGATACCCTGGTCACAGGAGGAGGTAGATAAACCACACATAAGGCACATTTGTAAGAACGGTTACCGCGTTTAACTTCAATTATGACCCACAAATCTTCAGTTAGAGGACTTTGCCATGTTTTTATATATTTAGAACTAAAACAGTTATTAACTGCTATTAGAACTCCTCCACCGTCTTTCTTTTGAGACGCTAGGCTATCATGTCTATCCCTCCTGTAAACAGAATATCTACCATCAAACAATTCCGAGTTGAATATTCCATCGTTCAACCAAGTTTCAGTCAAAATTATAATATCAAAATTGTTCTCACAAACATTTTTATAAAAATCTAATGTTTTAGTTCGAAGTCCGCGTACATTTTGATAGTACATATTTAAATAACTGAATTTTGACACATTTATACAACATTGCATGCTCAAAGTACACAAAAAAAAAATACAGAGTTTACTTTATTTTATCCAAAGAGTTCATGTCCTTAATGTAAACAAAGTCAGTATTTTCTGCTTTTCGAACAAAAATCTTACCGCCTCTAACCCAGACAAATTTATAATTATGCTGTTTTGCTTTTTGTCGTGCGGCTGCGTGTAAAGCTTTATTGGTGAGCGATAAATGTTCCATCACAAAAATAGGCTTTTTCTCTCCAGCGAGACCAATGTCTCCCGTATTGAGTTTGTCGCTCATTTCTTTTTGTGCCCTATTGTGTAAATGTAATCTTTATTATATAAGTGTAAAGTATGAATACAATTTTTGTTATTCAGAATTCGTTTTGTCAGAATTCGATTTTGTATCTGAACATTTTCGAGTTTAATAGTATCAAATAAATGATTTTACATAAAAAATTTATTTTTCTTTATTTTGTATCATAAATTGTACTCTTCCTTTGGTGTGTTCAATAAATAATTGTCATTTGGAAGCGAAGGCTAAATTAGCCTCAAAAAAACTTGGTGTGCTCAGTAGATCGAGACAGTACTTCAAGCCGGCCCACCGACTTCAGCTGTACAAGGCTCAGGTGCGACCGCATATGGAGTACTGTTCTCATCTCTGGGCCGGAGCCCCACAGTATCAACTCCTTCCTCTTGACCGCATCCAACGTCGAGCAGCTCGAATTGTCGATGACCGTAGGCTTTCCGATAGGCTCGATCCACTGTCAGTGCGAAGAGACGTTGCGTCTCTCTGTATACTGTACAGAATCTACTATGGGGAGTGCTCTGAGGAATTGTTCCACCTTTTACCAGCCGCACAGTTCCACCACCGGACCACACGCCGTAAAAACCAGTTCCATCCGCACCATCTGGATGGTTGGCGCTCCACCACTGTCCGCTTCACCCGCAACTTCCTTCCGCGTACGGTGAAACTGTGGAACGATTTGCCACCTGCGGTGTTCCCGAACAACTACGACATTGGGGCCTTCAAGAAGAGAGCTTATTTGTCCATAAAAGGCCGGCAAAGCACCTGTAACACTTCTAGTGTTACAAGTGTTTATGGGCGGTGGTGACCACTTAACATCAGGTGGCCCACCTGCTCCTTTGCTTGCTCTGACATAAAAAAAAAAAAAAAAAATAAATAATTCGTTCATTCATTCAAAGTTATATTGTCCGTAGTGGGTGGAAGCCATGCAGCGTTTCACGGAAGCCGCAGAGCTGATCGACGCGGAGGCTCGCATGCGCAAGACCATGTGGGGGCAGTTCTGGTCCGCGCACCAGAGGTTCTTCAAGTACCTGTGTATTGCTTCCAAGGTGAGGATGAATTTTTGGTGGTACTTGGTGGTTGGTGACTAGCCTAGGTCTAGTCTAGTCACAATAGAAACGAATCAATTAAATTAAAAAAAAAAATGGTAATTTTTTCTTGCATGGTATGAAAGAAAGAAAAGAAATTTATTGCCAAAATCACATTACATCCAAAATTTGTAATAAAAAAAAAAGTAAAATCTTCATTTGTAACCACTTATATGTATTGTCAATTAGTAGAAAAGTTTCATTATTTTTGTATTCGATATAAGCCAAGCGTCGTACAAGTGTCAAGTTTATCGTAGCCAAGTGGCACGTTAGTGAATCTATTTTTTCATAGGCCAGTCAATGATGCTATAAAAATTCTCAATTACCATGTCCATTTTAGTTTAGCCAAGTTGCATTTTTATGGGTCTATTTGTTCATAGGCCAGTCAATGATGCTATAAAAATCACTATTGCCATGTCTATTTTAGCTTAGCCAAGTGGCATTTTTGTGAGTCTATTTTTTCATAGACCAGTCATTGATGGTATAAAAATTCGCTATTGTCATGTCTATTTTAGTTTAGCCAAGTGGCACTTTTGTGAGTCTATTTTTTCATAGACCAATCATTGATGGTATAAAAATTCACTATTGTCATGTCTATTTTAGTTTAGCCATGTGGCATTTTTGTGAGTCTCCAGTCAATGATGCTATAAATATTCTCTATTGCCATGTCTATTTTAGTTTTTGTGAGTCTACTTGTTCATAGGCCAGTCAATGATGATATACTTTATGTTCTCTATCGCCATGTGTATTGTCGCGTAGGTGAATCACGCGGTGGTGACGGCCCGCGAGGCTGTGAAGTGCGGCAAGTGCGTGGTGATCGGGCTGCAGTCCACGGGCGAGGCGCGCACGCTGGAGCAGCTCGAGCGGGACGACGGCGAGCTCAGCGACTTCGTGTCCACCGCCAAGTGAGTGCCACGCTACACACTGCAGTATACCACACTGCTCTACACTGCACTGCACCACATCTATATCAATAACCACAATTGATAAATATCTTACACATTTACACGTCATCACACGCTGCCATACGCCACCACACGCTACCACACGCTACCACACGCCGCCACACGCTGCCACACGCCACCACACTCCATCACACGCTACCACACGCCACCTCACGCCGCCACACACCATCACACGTCATCACACGCCATAACACGCCATCACACGCCATCACACGCCACCACACGCCACCACACGCCATCACACGCCATCACACGCCACCACACGCAACCACACTACACTTCAGATCCATAAACACTGCGATTCTCTGCACAACTACACCAGGCTTCTTACAAATCCACCAGTCAGACACTCGCACTTCCGGAAGAACACTTCCGTATTCTGTCAAGTGCTACATCGCACACAAACACACATAGTGCATTTGAACCAAACATTGCATTACAACAAGCATTGGTGTTGGGTCTCCGCGATCCTCTTCACAAAAAAAAAAAAAACAATGTACAAACTACAAACCCGTCAATAATTAACCATATTTTTATCATGCACACGCATACGCACAATAATACAGACGTACCTCATACGCACACACGTACACGAACATCAAAAACATGATAAAATAAAATTTACGAAAACTTCAGACATTATTATGCTTTAATCGGTTTTGTCGTGCAGCTAATCAACATCACCGACGATAAAAATGTTGGGTGTTCACCTCAGGTAAGTTTCTTAAGTGAAATTCTGCAAAAAATTCAATTGCTTGGAGAACAAGGCATGCTGGTTATACTTTAATCATACTGACTACAAAATCTGTTCAGAATATAGATAAATAGTGGTGAGTAAATACTTAACAAGTCTAATTGTTTTGTATTTACTGTCAACCCTGGATGCAGTGTAAAACAAAGATTGAAGGCGTCTGGGTAACTATTTGTTTCTATCCATCTTAAAAGTAAACTGACGGACCTTAACGGGTGAAACTTAGCGAACATTTGATATAAGATTTTTACCAAGCTGACGAATTGATTACACAATTCAATTTATGATTGGCTGTGTCATTTATGTGCGTATAAAAATCAGAATTAAAATGTCATATTTAAGATAGCTTCTGTGTTCGTTCGTCGTAGTAAAGGTAAGTAACATATTGTGTATATTATAAGCTCTTCTTGTTACAAAAATTTCATTGTTAGACGTGGTAAATTCGAAGGATGATAAAAATAACTGCGTTAAAAACAACCGACTTCAACCTGCCAAACACTTAGTATTCAGGGGCGTGCACAGAGTTTTTCGACAGGGTAGGCAGAAATATTGTAATGATATTAAGTCATAATAACGAATACCTAATGCAATGTTTATATTTTCACATTGCTGTACTCATATATGAGATTATAATACGTAGTAGGTACCTATTCCCCAAAATAATGGAAAATATATTAGGTACGATTTACACACATATCTATAAAATAATTTGATAATAACAGTGTTCTATATTATGAAATCAACGATTAACTTCTACAAATTCCGGTATAGATCGGCCCTTGTTCTATCACTAAGTCTCTGTTTGATAAATGTTTATTCATAAAACAAAAATAAGAATTTTTCGTTAAATTATACCTAATTATCTTACAAATTAATACACTCACGATACATAGACATAATCTATTTAGTTACTCCCAAAACACTTCACTTGTAATTTGTCGTAGTTAACATTATTAATTTTCTCAAAAACAAATTTAACCTCAAAGCTTAGCCTCAAAGTAAAATATTAAATAACGTTTGTTATTTCCAAAACAAAACAAACGAATAATGATACTATTTGCAGATGGTCTTTACCGCTACAAAAATGTATAAATTATCACACTTCTTAAATTGGTCGCATAGTCAACTTCAGTTTCGACTTTCGATGTGGTTCCGAATTCGGTTCGTACCTAATTCGTATATCTTCGTAAAAAGACACTGCCTACCTTGTGTGTTTGTGTGCGTGGTTTTATAACATCAGTGTGCCGTGTTTACAGGCACGCACACATATAAAATATGCGTAGACACGCAGAGCACACATATGAAAACTTAGACACGGATAGTTTGTGTCTTTGCCGTCCCGTGACGTACTGAGTCCTGTGGCGGCGCTAGTGCAGCGCATGCATAATGACTTGAGCTGTGAGAAATTAGATAATAATGCCACCAAAATACCAATAGATGGATCTGAAATATATTTGAAATATTTTGATTTTTTTTATACTACATGGCGTAATTAATAAAATATAATGACGCTGTGAATTTCATTTATGGATATTAAAATATATTGATCAGAGTTTGGTAAATGCTAGGGTAGGCAGTGTCTTTATGTCTTTATGGAATGCACGCCACTGTTAGTATTAAGCCCGTGCACCGACATCAAACCTATTTAATAAAAAGCTCATCTAAATAATATGTAGTAATTAATGATATCAAATCTTTTTTATTTTGTACTTTTCCGTTTTTGAAGTCGGTTGTTTTTAACGCAGTTATTTTTATTTAATGCTTTTTAGTGTATTTTTCAACACGAATCAAACAAGCCCAATCTTGATAAAGTTGAGTCAATATATTACTAAGTTCCTATGGCCACCTTCCGATTCCATCATCAAATCAGCTCTATGTCATGATAATGTTTCATAGCTATCCAATTTACATATGTATACAAAATTTCAGCTCAATCTGTTACCGGGAAGTGAATCAAAGTTACTTGCTACATTTCAATTAAGTCATCGAGTACAGACAAAAATGCTCATAAAATAAAAACTACTGGGCCTATCCGAAAAAATTTTTATGGGACCAATTCGACACCATCCTGCATCGAACAAAAAAAGAATCACGTAAATCAGTTAAGAAACCTCGGAGTAATCGGTGTACATACATAAAAAAAAATATATATATATACCGGCCGAATTGATAACCTCCTCCTTTTTTTTTGAAGTCGGTTAAAAATTAAACGTTATAAGCAGTGCCTCATTTTATATTCAAGGCTTAAAAATGGTATATTTTACGTAAATATGTACTTTTAAACATAATATTAATGTTATTATATGTATTTAAAAAAAATCTTTACCCTTTAACGACAATAACTATGATGTTCCTTTGTTCTCTTATCATGGTGGAACTCGAACCCATTTTGTATGAAATGGTTAAGAGAGGTAACGATCCCTAAGAAAACATTGTGTATTGGCATTTCCCAATAATCAAGGTTCTAACATGAGGTATCGTTTATTTCTGGCACAAAATGTTTATATCAAGAACAATTTTTCTGACTTGGATTAAAATATGAACACAACCAAAAGAAAAATAACTTAAAAACAAATTGTGCATGTACAACAAGCATGCAAAAGTAAGTGTTTATAACCATTCCACATGACAATAATTACGTATATCGTTTTATCAACTTTAATAATTAGGATTACATTTAAGGCAGGAATTATTAAAATTGCTTTGCGAATGTTAAATATTTAAATCGATATTCTCTTGCGAATGTGTTTTATAAAACTTTTCAATGCGCCTGTCATTTATACTGCGTATTACTATTAAATTGGGCATGATCTAAATGTAGGTCAATCAATATGCTCCTTTAAAATTTTGTTCATCTAAGGCTAGAACACATTATCTTTGGAAAGTTTTAGTAGGAAATCCTTATTATTCAGTATAATAGATCTATTTTTATACTTCTATTTCTTGATATTATGTCAAACAACCTTCACTAGGTCAGTGAATTTTCTATAAACTTTTAATTACATTCCCTATACAATCAATAGCTTGTCGAAGTGAACTTTACTGTTCTGGGGATATAATTAAAGCAGTATTATTTCTAGTGTGGGATAGTGATGGCGCTAGACGACCTGTATAGCGCTGTCCTTTTTCCACACTGGACATAATACTGCTTTAAGACATCGTGGTACAGGGGCAGAATTAGCCTCGAGACCCCGTTTATTATTCGATTGGATGATTGAGTTACTTTCTCTGTTTAACGTCAGAGTACAACGTTTTTATAATGTCTTGAGCATTAAACATGTTTGAAAGAAATAGGTAAAAAGCCTTGATAGTTATTGGTTATGCCGACAATGGTTAATTTGAGAAATAACTCATATTATTTCTCAAATTTAGCAATCTTTCTTTTTTTTAGACCTAACATAGTATTTATATACATTTATATTTCATTACCTACTGGTATATTGTAAAAAAAATATTAAATAAAAAAATCGCATTGCAAATTTGTTTGTTAAATTATTAAAATCAAATTGCATCAAATCGCTTTGCACATAATCTAATCAAAAATATTTATTTATATGCCACGTGAAATATCTTTTTTTACATTTGCGGTAACCTTTATCTTTATATTTAAATTATCCAATTCCTAAGAGCAATAGGGATTTAATAAGAATTAAATAGGGATATTAAATAAAACACGGATGCCACATTTATAATATTTATTTCCATTCAAAATTCGTAATACAACATTTAACACCGATATTTTTAAGACTTACGTACAAATGTCCTTTGGAGGACGGTTCACAACACTTAGTGAGAAAAATAGTTACAAAATATTAGAGAAGCGATCACACAAATAAGTTACAGTCACATGTATACAATAACAAGAATATACTTAGTTTTTCATTATTTTATATTATCTACGGAGTTGGAAAATACATCTGGAAAAAATACAATAAAACATCAATTATCATTATCTATCCAGTACTAACAATGGTAACTCATTTTTTGTTCTTTTTCTTTAATTCTTCGGTTTTCTTGTGTGGGGTCATGAAGGACGAATACATTTTCTTGAAATTATTAGCCAGTTCCTTTATAAGAACCAAGTTGGTACTGTTCGGATTCATGAGGAAGCTTGTGTGCAGTTTTTGGAAGCGAGTGCTCATTGTAAGGAATTTTTTCTTCACCTCCTTAGAGAGCATGCGTTCTGCGCCAGTACTACGCACCGATGCGCCGCAAGTGCCTGGAGCTGTTTTGCGCAAAACGCTTATAATGATCCCAGGGTTTTCGTCCTCGCCCAATAATTCACATTTATCTTTATACTCATGCATACGTCCAGATACCTTCATCAAAAGTTCTATTTCCGGCTTGTTCAAAAGAGGCACGACGAGCACCTTTGTCAAGTTCTTGCTAAACATAAGGCCGAGATGGTCGCACAGTATTCCCTCTTTTGCCGAAGTACAGCCGCAGTAAACGGTATCGGTCTGTAGGTAGTACAAATTGGGCGTATTATTGCATTGCACCACGTACGCGTTCACTTTTATTCGGAACGAGTTGTCGTCGAGGCGATTCGTGTCAGATTTGTGAAATATATTCGTATAGCTGGATATTATTGGCATTCCATCGATATATTTTGAAATCAAATTCTTCTGGTAGTCTTCCAACAATTTAGTTACAACGTCAATCATCATGGTGACATCGAAGTTGCTGCATTTACGCATAAAGAACTCCTTGAGGAGGCAAATCCAAGGTTCGGTTAGATCGTGTATTGTGATATCCCTATTCACGTGCCACTCGTGCGATCTGCGCCACAGAACATCGAGATAATTGCGCAATTCTGGCTTGGAGACGAACGCTTGGCTTTCACTCAATTTCTCATAGAACGCCCGCAGGTTGTCCGGACGCTTGTACACGAATGTCTTGAATACATACATCAGGCGGTAACGGCGCTGGCTCTCCAGACCGAGCTCGTCACTGCAGAGCCAAGACCATATGTCGCAGCAAATGGACCAGCGAGATATATTTATCTTCGAATACGGAAAGTTTACGGATATAGCTTTCTTCTGGTTCGGTAGGTCATTGATGATCAACGTTTTTGGATTGAAATTGGAGAGTACGGTTTCAATTATGGACTTCAATTCTCGAAAGACAATTTTTAAATTAGTTTTGGTGTCTTCGGTATGAACAGCGCAAGCGACTGGCAGCACTCCTATTTTGTTTGACACATACAAGTATGTTATCACCAGGCCCATCCTTATTACGGTGGTATCTACGAACACGCATTCCATGTTATTGTGAGTTATGACATTTTTCATTAGTGGAGAAATAATCACTATAATTTCGGGACAGCTGTAATATGTCAGAACTCCTCCGCAGGTTCTTATGTAGGCCTTCTTAGCTTCCATAATATCAGTAAAACTGCGTTGGATATCCTTGCTTTGCATTTGATCCCGTAGAAATGTAATGTGTTCTATTGTCGGATTAATAGTAGGATCCTCGAGGCAATGACTTCCATATTTTCCTTGTAATGTTAGTTCGTGGAAAATCTTAGCTGTTTTTATGTCGAATCCGTTATCAAAATACTCAAAAAACAAATTGTCGACATCGGAGTAAGACATAACAGAAGACGGTGCGGGGGAAGAGACGTTGTGAGAATGTTGAGACGTTATAGCAATAAATAAATTAAGATCAGAATTGTCGTTAATAAGTTTAACTTTAAATTCGATTTGGGCCTTACATTTCAACTGTCCGCGGTCCGCGACCCCTTTGCCGGCGAATTGGCAAACGAAAACTTTCTGCAGAAGCAATGTTTTGATTTTCACGCAGCGACATTGCGCGATCCACGCGGTGGCGGTAAACTGGGAGAAGTTCATGATCCAATTGTCTATATAGGTGCTGTAAAACTCCAAGGGCTTGTCTTGTTCGATGTCGTATCTTATCTGGGCGATAAAGTTTTCGGCGGATGAAAATTCGAATTTGAGAAACTCGCCGTTGCCGGTGATGTTCATTAGGTAGGTTTTGATTTGCTCTTCGGTAAACATGT
The DNA here is from genome assembly GCA_029959065.1 of Colias behrii. NCBI lineage: Eukaryota > Metazoa > Arthropoda > Insecta > Lepidoptera > Pieridae > Colias > Colias behrii. Next base: position 1,139,034 of record JARWMC010000017.1, on the reverse strand, counting down.
TGGGCGATAATAAGTTGTCTTTTTGTCAAAAAAACTGAGCACTGATGCGTTGTAATACGGACGGGGTTCGCGTGCGTTTCGCGGCGCGTCTGCTCACGGAGTGCAGCTGTAATGTAACATCGATGCAAACAAAGCAACTGCAATCGATCATAACATGATGCCTTGCATAGCGCATGTCCTGTGCCTAAACACCTCAGCCCGGGAAAACGTATCTGTGAACTATATAACCTATCAGCCCCGCCTCCCAACAGGAACCTACGGAAGCTGCGTACGAAAATTTAAACTGATGAATTATAAAATGTTGCACATAAACTTTTGTTTTTATAAGTAGGCGTTTTAGTTATGTTATTATGGGAATTAAATCAATCGTATAGTTTATAAACCAATAAATTATGAATAGAATGATTCATGACGACTTACTAAATATTTATTTACAGCTTCTTAGATATACATATTTTTTTGAGTGTTTAGATATTTTTTAAGACTTACTTCTTACTGATAATTAATTGAATTGTAACATTTCATTGTATTATAACTTACAAGGATATTTTCTTTCGTTAGCTAAGCATAAATATTAAAAATAATTTTGGAAAGTTAATGGAAACATTTTTTTTTCTTTTCTTGCGCGATCTTGTTTTTTTAAGAAAATAAGAAAGGTTTCCACGAAGCGAATAATCTTTACGACAATATTTCACAATGAAGACCGAAGTTCGAGAAAAATTTGTTAATTAACAAAGTTGAAAGATTTACTTTATGATAAATTTCCAAGATTTCCTTTACGATAAGTTTCGAAAACAAAATAATTTTTCAATTTTTTTCAATTAGTACTTAACATGTTAAATAAAATTTGGACTGCGTTAAACTTAATTTAAATAATAAATAATAGAGATAGTACCCCGACAGGTTGTTTTGTTCTCTAGAATTTTTGTAGGCATAATTCCGGACAGAATGAGCTTTCGTGAATATTTTTTTACCATTTTTAACTTGTTGCTTATACTATAGAATCTATGAAACATGTGGTTCTATTTTTAAGACTGGTTAACGGGATAAAAAATATTTTCTAAATATATTTTTGCCGTAAAGAAGTATACAATGAATGAATGAAATGAATGAATGAAAAATACTTTATTGCATCGAAAATACATAAATACATATAACAAAAACAAGATACAGAAACTGCAAAGGGCGGCCTTATCGCTAGGTAGCGATCTCTACCAATGAACATACCGCGTTTAAAATATTTTATATCTTAATGTTATAATTATACTCGTCTAAATAAACAGCAAAATACTTTGTATATATCACTAGCTGTGCCCCGCGACTTTACCCGCATTGTTCCACTCCTGTTGGTCTAAGCGTGATGATGTATAAGTCTATAAGCCTTCCTCGATAAATGGGCTATCAAACACCTAAAGAATTTTTCAAATCGGACTAGTAGTTCCTGAGATTAGCGCGGTCAAACAAACAAACTCTTCAGCTTTATAATATTAGTATAGATTGTACTTGCTTTTGGCGGTTCGCATAGTTATAACACACAGACATAATTACATAGTTTAATAAAACAAAGTCGCGCTCGCTATCTGTCGGTCCCTACCTATGTAATGCACGCTTCAATCTTTAAAATTACCCAATGGATTTTTGATGCGGTATTATTTTAATAGATAGAGTGATCCTCGAAGAAGGTTTAAGTGTATAACTTATTAGGCAGCGGTCGAAGTCGCGGGCTGAAAGCTGATTATAAAAAAATGCACTTACCAGACCAGTTCCATTATTTTTTTAATTAATATGTATAATAAATTCGCTTTCGGTACATCATCGTCAGGTGATGAATGATAATTAAATGTGAATGAATAGGTGATGAATGATAATTAAATGTGAATGTAGATTTTGACGTTTCTTCGTAGGTATAGTGATAAAAAGCAGTTCACTTTTCTTTATTTTTCGCGCAAATTTCTTAATTATTTCCCTATTCTCTGAAAACAAACAACCATGAAAAATTTGTGAAATTAGTTCCAATCAGTATGATGTCACGAACAAGAGAAAAGGGAATGAATTTGTAATTTTTAGAGATATTTTTTTAATTGCAGTTCACCAAGAAAAAGTACAAAAAATTTATTTTCCTTACGTCCTTTCTATTTTATAAGCGAAGGTGTTAAACTCAAACTCAAACTCAAACATTCATTTATTCAATTAGACTACTATTTAGTAGCACTTTCGAATCGTCATTACATAAGTATTTTTAACATTTACCACCGATTCGGAAAGCAGTATCTATGGAGAAGAATCGGCAAGAAACTCCATAGTTGCTCTTTTAAAATCATGACAATAGACAATATTACATAATATGTAACTTATATCTAAATACATAATATATTATCATAATATGCCAAAGAACTGTCCTGTGGTTTTTACGCGACAACCCTCCATGGGTCTTTATCGTCCATATATTCCTGAATACTGTAGTACGCTCTCTGAACTAGTACATTTTTTATATAAGTTTTAAATTTAGAACTACTAAACTCTTTAATATTGTGAGGAATTCTGTTGTATAAGCGTATACCTTGACCCATAAATGAATTTTTAACTTTAGCTAATCGGAAAAATGGCATTTCAATTCTATTCCTTTTCCTTGTGCCATAATCGTGTCTATCTCCTACTCTTGTGTGTAAGTCGGAGCTTTTGTGTACATGCAAAATATTATTAAATATATACTGTGATGGTACAGTAAGGATACCAGTATTCTTAAAATGATCTCTTAGTGAGTCCCGAGCACGTATATTATATATAGAGCGAATGGCTCTTTTCTGTAAGATAAATATAGTTTCTATATCTGCAGCCCTGCCCCACAGTAGAATTCCATAGGACATAATGCTATGAAAGTAGCTGAAATAAACCAATCTAGCCGTATCTTCATCGGTGAGATGCCTTATTTTTCGGACTGCATATGCAGCTGAACTGAGCTTACCTGCAGCGGTGTTGACATGGGCTCCCCACTGTAGTTTCTCGTCCAATGTTAACCCTAGAAATACAGTAGACTCAGTAGGATGCAATACCTCCCCGTTCAAGGTAATATCTCTGTTCAACTTTTTTACATTAGGAAGTAAAAATTCAACACAAGTGGTTTTTTTGGCATTTAATAATAAATTATTGGCAGTAAACCATTCAGATATGTGTAAAAGAGCACTGTTCACTTCGTCAACATTTGGGTCATGCCTATCCACATTAAAAATTAATGAGGTATCATCTGCAAACAGAACTATTTCACACCTATCCTGCAAATAATAGGGAAGATCATCGATATATACCAAGAACAAGAAGGGACCTAAAATTGACCCCTGTGGAACACCAATGTTAATTGACGCACCGCTAGAACGTTCTCCATTAACAACTACAGTCTGTATCCTATCATGCAGGTATGACGCTATGAGGTTCTGGGCTTTTCCTTTAATTCCATAGTGATTAAGTTTACGTAACAAAGTACAATGTTCAACGCAGTCAAATGCCTTGGAGAGGTCACAAAATATCCCCAGAGCATTTTTTGAGTTTTCCCATGCTTTATATATATGTGTTAGAAGTGCAACTCCAGCATCTGTGGTTGAGCGCCCCTTTGTGAAACCAAACTGTTTGGTGTGCAGTAAATTATTAGATGCAAAATGACTACTCAATTGGTTTAATATTAACTTCTCGAATACCTTACTTAATGTTGGTAAAATAGAGATAGGTCTATAATTGTTACAGTCTTCTTGATCGCCCTTCTTAAATAGAGGTATAACTTTACTAAGCTTTAGTAAATTAGGAAATGTACCAAAGTCACAACACTTATTAAATATGAAAGCTAAATTTTTCGCAATATTTTCTATTATATTATTAACTAAATTTACGGACATTCCCCAAAGATCACAAGTATTTTTTAGATTAAGCGTCTTAAAGGCAGTAACAATATCACTAGCAGTTACGTGTCGTAATTCAAACAATGTACTGCACCCCGCAACATGGTCCCTCAAAAAGGTTTCTGCAAGTGCTGAAGACGAATTTAAACTATTAGTAATAGTAGCAGGGACACTACTGAAGAATTCTTCAAAAGCAAGCGCAACCTCAGCACTTTTGTCAATAACCCTGTCATTATTTACAAGTTTTATGGTATTACTTGATTTGCTTTTACCCATTTCACCATTAATAATTGACCAAACTGTTTTAACTTTATTATCAGAGTCGCGTATTTTTTCTTTGATATACAAACGCTTTGCAGTAAAACAAACTTTTTTAAAAATTTTTGAGTAATTTCTAACATAACTAAGAAAAGATGGGTCTTTATTATATTGCTTCATACCATATAATTCATAAAGAATGTTCCTGCACCTATTTGTTATGTGAATTTCCTTTGTCACGCGAAGCTGTGTGTATCAGCTAGTTACTATTTTACTATTACAATTATTTGCTATCTTCCACCAGGGGCGTGTTCCAAACGCTAGTAGAGAAGCACTTCCCAGCACCGGACAGGGAGCGAATCAATCGGCTGCTCGGTTTGGAGCCGAAGAGCAAACCGCTGTCCATATTACCGTCTATAGTGAATGGAAAGAACGGCACGGATGATGATGCGAACACTTCTAAGAGGAAATGTGAGTGTTTTTATGTATTATGTGTGTGTGTTTGATGTATTTATAGTAGTAATTTTTAATAGGCAACATTTGACAGTTCAATAAAATTCAACAACGTAACCTAGTAACGACGGCATAAAATATTTAATATGTTATTTCGTTTTGTCGAAGCTGCACATTTGCTTACCTTTTTAATAATAATGACCGATACGAGTAATTTTAGGATTTGATTTAAATAATAAACCATTCTAAACATAATAAACAATTTCTGATTTAAAGAACTGACTGAATTTAATGTTGCGTCAGTTAACCTTTTTTCTTTTTAAATACTAGACACTAAAAATTTGATTGACTATCTTCCTGACATTTGGAATCGGTTAAGATGTTTAGGCATGGATACCGTCCTTACTCAATACATATATAGTATTTATATACAGGATGTAATCGTTAAGTGTGCACAGGCGATTATTCCGTAATTATTGCAGATATCAAAAAACTTTAAACTGATATCGAAAGCCCTTTACCTAATGAGTAAAATGACAATAATAACTTTTTAAAAATAGAACGGGAAATATTCAAAAATTTTACATCAAACACGCCCATACATTTAGTATGAAATATGACTAAGTACTGTATAGTAACATCACTTCAACTACCTATAGTTTTTTGTATCACGCAACATATATTATATCTTTATTATTCAAAATTGTATGTGCAGTGACATCACGGCAACAAGCCAACATAGCGGCGAAGCGCTTACGCGGCGGCTCGTCCAGCGACGAGTTCGTGCGCGGCTCCGACGACGAGCTCGACGCGGAGATAGACTCGGAGGAGGAGAGACGGAGTGACTCTGATATGAGCGACTCGAATCCCTTCCGCAGTGGCAGTGATTGTGATGATGGTGAGAATTATACCACAGATATAAACAACACTAACACTATCAAGTGTAGTATTGGCACCAACAACACTAGCACTAAAACTAACAACACTAACATTGACACTAACAACATTACTACTGAATATACCGACGATACTAAAACTGACATAAACAACACTAACATTGACACCAACAAACCTAGCACTGACTAATAGTTAATACGGATATGAGCGACTCAAATCCGTTTCGCAGTGGCAGTGATTGTGATGATGGTGAGAGAATCTTGACACACTAACACTAGCATTGACACTAACAACACTAACATTGACACTAACAACATCATTAACACTAAAACCTATTCTTTACTATGAAAATTAACAAAAACATAACACCGACACTGTCACTACCACTATTACCCAATACTAACATGGGCACCACCGGTTACACCATAATTACCATGACCCAAAAAAATGTACCAATTATGACAATTTGCGTAATTTTGAAGTTTTTTTTTTTATTATTTCATAATTAATCAGTCAACTAAAATAGCTGACCATGTCAGTAATTGAATATACCAACGAAGCATACATGTATTTCATCCAATGCTAAAATGTAATCATGCCGGTAACATAATATCCTCTTTCAATGGAAATCTAATTTCGCATAACAAATTGAAAATATCACTGACTAGCTGTATCCCGCGGTTTTACTAGCTCACAAAATTACAACAAAAACTTTCCCTTATTCAAATCTTAAGGTTGATTTTTAACTAAAAATTTGTCTATTCTGTGATTTTCACCTACTTTCTTTAAACATTTCATGCAAAACGTTCGTTTGTTTTAACCGCGAAAGCTTGACAGACAGACAGACAGATTTGCATATAACATTAAAAGCATAACGAACAGACGGACATCAATAATATTAATATGTTGATATACTTATGAAATGCTCGCTAAATAAGCCCCGGGGCCGTGGGTGGTGCGTAGGGGCCGTCCGGGGGCCGATATCAGATCGATACGGGCTGGAGCTTGTAAATTCAATGCCTGTAACTACGATATTAAATCGAGGTCTCATTCTATGATAATATAATGATTTGTAGAACAGATTGGTTTCTTTTGAAATGTGATATACGGTTTTTATTTGGTTGGGAATAGGTTTTCTTGGTATATTAAATGTTAATATGCTGTTGAAAAGTAGTTTTCGGTCGGTTTCGTAATTTATTTTGAAGATTTGATTTAAACTGTTTTTCTTTGTATAAAAACTGTTTATTTATAAGGATATTTCATTTTTACCTCGTTTTTAATATTTTTCTTTCATGCTCTAGCGATTTCTTAAATATGAATTTCCTTCTGAACGTGCTATGTATAAATATCATATCATGTCATATGCTACTGTATAAATATAAGTATTGTTTTTAGACAATTCCGAATCTTGTTCTTGTTCTCTCTAATTCTACCGCTAAACTTTCCTAATCTTTCTTGTCTTTCATTTTACCACTTAACTACCATTATATTAATCTTCCCTTCCATCCACAGAACCATGGGTGAACCGCAAGAAGAAGCAGGCGAAAAAGAAGAAGGTGGCCAAGAAGAAAGCCGCAACTACACAGGACAAGATCGAGACGATGTTCGAGAAGAAGAACAGCAGTGTGCCGGCCACGCCCACCGTCACAGTGACCACGCCCACGGGCCGAGCGCTCACGGGCACACCGGTGGGCACTAATGGACTGTATCTAGGTAAGAAACACTTAACAAACATTAAATCTCAATATGTCACATTATCACACGCTTACGCACAACATCACATACCGCCACGCTGTTACTTTCTGTCCTAGGCATCATACGCAATCATACAGTATCACACACCTTCACACGCAGCCACACGCGACCACACGCTTCCACACGCTTCCACACGCGACCACACGCATCCACACGCACTCACACGCACCCACACGCCACCACACGCCATCACACGCCATCACACGCCATCACATGCCATCACACGCCCTCACACGCCATCACACGCCATCTCACGCCATCACACGTCATAACACGCGATCACACGCTACCGCACGCCACCACATACCACTACATACACTACACGGCGCTTCATGCTCGTACACATTCATTCAACACAACATTCAAATAATTATGATTGTTTAATTTATACAGTCACTAAAGAGTAAAGACTAACACAAGTTGGACAATCTGCATACATTTTTTGTTTATAGCTAAATAATAAAACGATTACCCCACTTTATCTACACGCTTTTCAATATAATCTCGTATTATACAAACTACAGTGGCGAGACGAATAATAATAATCTCCCGCCCCTCGTTCGCTACTTATGCAGTAGCTAGCAACAGGTGTCTCGGCTGTGTTGACAAAACAACCGCTCTTTATGTGCTTTTATGCGAAATAATATATTCATTCCAAGTGTATTTTAATAAGCTTCCTTTTATCTTTTAAGTTCTTATTATTGTATTAACTTTAATTTGTAACTCTTCCTGTCCATAACTCCAATCCACACTATGGAGCGCAACTCAGGGTTCCAACATACAAGTTTTTCGCTTAGTTTGGGATTCACAGTCGTACTTTAATTAAAATCATGTTTCTGGACAAATACATTTTTGTTCCATTTCATTTCTTCTATAAGCTAATAAAGTACATGCAAATATATGATGGTTCATGTAAATACGATATTCGCAGAAATCCTTTGTGAACGCTTCAAAGGGAAATTCAATTTTCCCTCTATATTAACAAGTATTTCGAGCTCTGGCGAATACCTAGAATCTGTATAGCGACTGCACGAATCAATAAGGATGTACCGGGAGGCAAATTGTGCCACGTGCAGGGTTGCTAGGGCTGCCACCGTGTTGCTATGGGGATGCTGGCTCGCTTTACTTTGAGTCCTTTGTATGGTTCTTTATTGTGTTGCGAATTGAGGATTACTAGCGGTAATATAAAATGGTGATGATGTGTTCGTACATTTAGAATATACGTGTCAAAGAAATAATACAAACGACGAATAATTTAAATACAAACGATGATGTTATATAAAACTAACCTCTCCTACATAGAATAATGTAAGATAACAAACATAACTTTGAAAATTAAAATGGCAAAAATACCAATTGGTTACTTTAATTTACAATGAAATTAAGATGAAATAAAAGAGCATGTGTGCCGAGCACACGTGTCAGAAGTGAAACTTCTTTGGCAAGATCAAAATCGTTGCCTTACTCCATAACGTGACGGTATTACCAATATTGAAATTTTACTCTCAAAGAACCTAAAGAAGTTTCATTTTAAAAATGTCGGTTAACAGTTAATATATTTTGTCAACACAAACGACAACAAAGACATAATAAAATATATAGTGACCCTAAAGTGGTGATTACATAACATTAAACAAGCGGGTGGCAACCCTACCGCTGGATCGATGCAGCTCGCCCGGGATCTCACCTGTCTGCTCCGATAGCGGACAGTACATTAATTAGTTTTCACTGGACGCCGAATTGATGCGAATTCAATATATATATATTAATTATAGGCTTTATGAGATTTTAGTTTGGTTTTGATTATGGATTTCTGTTTGTGTAGAGAAATGTAGGTAGGGAGATTGGTAGGGATATGATTTTCAATTTAAAATTGATATAATAGTCCAGGATCCTTCGCCCATTTTTGCACGTGATTACTATCAAGCTAATTTTCCGTGAGTAGCTTTATTTTGATGAGACGCCCAATAATTTCCTGTACGAAACTCTCGATTGTGGTAGCTAACAGAGGTAACAAGGATGAAATGTGTTGATTTGATGGTTCTCAAATATTTATTACGCAATTTGTAGGACAATATGTCTGTTGAATTATATGTTAAAAGCTACCACAATCGAGAGTTTCGTACAGGAAATTATTGGGCGTCTCATCAAAATAAAGCTACTCACGGAAAATTAGCTTGATAGTAATCAAGTGCAAAAATGGGCGATGGATCCTGAACTATAAATACTATTGTTTGATGCTTATACGTTTACATATAAATTTTTAGTTTATACGTTTTTACATTTGTTTGACCCACCCGGCCTATATTAATTACTTTGGGGGATGATTTAGCTTTCTTATGTTGAAATATTTTTTCAAATTGACCCAGTAGTTTAGGATTTAAACAATGCAAAAATCATACCTTTTTTTCTTTATAATATCGGTATTGACAAAACATTCCTTCCTTTCTTTAGATTGTGTTCGTTCAGTAAACAAGACATTTATTACGGTCTCAAATAAGAACAAATTGTTTATTTTCCCGTTGGCGCTACCTGTACAATAGGAAGGATTACGCCTCCGCTCGACCCCGAGATGTTTACAAAACAACCTACATGCGCCCTCAATAGATTATTTTTCATTTTAATTATCAGTTCATTAGTGATATCGTTAAAAATACAAAAATAATCCGAAGAGGGTGTAATTGATTTCTCCGTAGCGTCGTCGTGTTGGCGTTTTTATGGAGTTGTTTTTAAAATGAAATGTTCAATCTCAATTATTTATTTACGCAATTAGATTTCGGTAAAAGCGGCATTTCAATTTTTATTTCGGTTTTTTTAGACATGAGCCTTTTTAGTAACATAATATTCCATCCACGCAAGCTCGTTTTCGTGATGATCAGATTGACAACATTGGTATATCATTTTTGCGTTGAATAGTTACTTGGTCAGTTCAATCAATAAGTTTAACTGATTTATGTATTGACCTTTTTTATATATTTATGCAGTATTTCAATAATTTTAAGGATTCAGTGTAAAGTTTTGGGTCTGGAAGAAATTGCTTCCAAGCGATTAAAAACTGGCAGTAGTTAAGGAGATGTTTTTTGTGTATTTTTATTTATTTTAATTAAAAATATGTAATGACGTTGCGGCAGCTCCACGGGTTTTTAACTTGATCTATTCTAAATATATAAAAGTCCAAAGGTTATTGACTGACTGAATGACATAGTCATCTATCAACGCACAGCCCAAACCACTGAACGGACCGGGCTGAAATTTGGCATGCAGGTAGATGTGAGGACGTAGGCATCTGCTTAGAAAGGATTTTGATTAATTCTATCCCCAAGGGGATAAAATAGAGGATGAAAGTATTTACGATGAAAATTTATCTTTTCCACGTTGTACATTGAATATTTTTTTAAATAATACTTGGGGCGTGATCTACAATAGATACCGAAGCAAAAAATACAGTTTTTAGAATTTTTCTCTGTCTGTTTGTCTGTATGTATGTCCGGGCTAATCTCAAAAAGTACTGCAAGGATTTACTTCGAATTTTGAACATAGATAGCTTGAGACCTGAGGAAGGACATAGGGAAGGTTTTATCCCGGAAATGTCATGAGAACGGGAACCATGTAGGTTTTTCTTTGACTGCGCGGGCGGAAAGCTGGTTAAAGTAATAAAATTATTTTTTTTTTATTCAGGATTAGGCAAGCATTTGACCATCGCTTCGCCTGATGGAAAGCAATAAGCGTGGTCTAGGATGGAGCATGCTGACCTAAAAGATGCCTAACACTTTAATAAAATATTGATGTGTTAACCAGGGCCGACCCGCAAGCAAGCCCCGCCGCGCTCGGCGATAGAGCGCGCGTGCAGCATGAAGGAGCAGCTGCTGGCGAGCATCGAGCGGCTCGGCCGCCGCCTGCCGCCCAACACGCTCGACCAGCTCGTGGACGAGCTCGGCGGGACGGATAACGTCGCTGAGGTGAGTTAGTTACTGACCAGCGATAGACAATAGCGACAATTCACTAGTCTTCACTAGTTAAAGAATTAATTTCACTAATTATACACTATTATATGTTTCACTAATTATACATCGATACACTTCACAACCGTTCATTATCCCTTCACTATTCTTCGACGCATTTCACACTCGCTAACCAGCAGACCAAAAAACTCACAAATATCACTAAAAATAAAATATCAGTTATCACTAAGTAATAACAAATATCACCTTCTGAAACATCACTCAAACTACCTGCTACTAAAATTATAGCATCAAACTTCAATGTCCTTATTATTTTTTAGTTCACTGACTATTTCGTATTTAACAACTACCCCTAATTTGATGATTAATTTCGAAGATTAGGAATCTTGCATCGCCTTTAATTGCAACGATGAAAATTTGATGTGATACAACTAGAAAGTAGTAACACAATAATGTATATGTCGTGGCCATATCGTAGATTTGCTCATTTCATGATATGATCGATCATTTCACGAAATGGCCGCATTTCATGAAATGGCCAACATAGTTTGATCAGATCGTTAAATCGTCAACGTTTCACGATTTGGTCATCCACATTTGGCCAGATCGTATAAAATATAAAGAGTCATCATCAAAATATTAAAAAAATACAGAATATTCTAAAAACTTGTTTAATGTCATTTAAGTTAGTGCCGCGGCAGCGGCCGGCGAATGCCAGAAGCGAATCGTTTTTACACGCTTTTTGATGACAATACACTAATTTGATAAAATTATTCCATTTTTCAATTTGCAAAAAGCGTGTTTTTTAGTTTTTACACGCTTTTTATTAGCTTCACCTGTATGTTTGTAACCGACTTCTTTGGGCGCGATTTTGACCCACTTTAAACGGCCAGATTTCGTTCAAACTTTGTAGATTTATTAAGGACCGATGACAATACACTAATTTGATAAAATTATTCCATTTTTATGTTTGTATGTTTGTTTGTAACCGACTTCTTTGGGCGCAATTTTGACCCACTTTAAACGGCCAGATTTCGTTCAAACTTTGTAGATTTATTGAGGACCGATGACAATACACTAATTTGATAAAATTATTCCATTTTTCAATTTGCAAAATATGATTTTTGTTAATTTATATAATTTTCATCTATAGTCGATAAGGTAAGAAAATAATTAAAATTTTCAATAATTTTTCTCTACAGTCGATAAGGCAGGACTCGATGTTAATTTTTATTTCCAATAATTATCTTTAGCCGTTTTCTCTAATATTGACAAATTTTTGTATACTAAAGAGAATTTTAATTCTACAAAACAAATAAGTTTAAAAAAAAAAAATAAAAATCATATGTTCACTCAACAAAATTATTTCGTTATTGTAACCGAATCTTTCAATTATTTTAAAAAAATAGTTTTGTTGAAGTAATAAATCGATTCGTTAAAGCAACGGAATAGCTTGTTCAAGTAACAAATTTTATTGATAAGAAAACTATTTTGTTATTGCAACAAAAAAATTTATTACAATAACAAAGCGATTTTGTTAAAACAACAAAATTAACTTCAGAGCAGTGAAAACTCATTTGTTATTGCAACTTAGTTCATCTTGTTAAATAAACTAGTTGATTTGTTATTGTAAGTAAATTCATTTTTTATCACAGCATATTTATATCTTGATTCCTTTAACTAACAAGGCTATAATACTAAAAATAGTTTCCAAAATAAGGCGAAAAAAATTTTTCGATCGTAAAGCACTCTCTGATGCTTCGCATCATGAGTCGTGCAATAGTTTAAAATTAAAAAAAACAAGCTATTATAAATAATCCAAACTAAAAAGTAGAAAATAAATAATAGTTTAAAAAAACTAAAAAACACGCTTTTTATAGAAAACCGAACTAAAAAATAGAAAATAAATTTAAATGAATTTAAATTAAGAAAATAGTGTTAAAAATTTCAATGAATATAAATTAATAATAGTGTGAGTAAAAAAAATTATTTTATTTAAAAAAAAGCGTGGGGTGCTTCATAAGATATTATCGAAATGATAATCACTCTACTCATATCTGTCAATAAAATATCTATAACCATTGACACCATGCACCCCACGCTTTTTTAAAATAAAATATTTTTTTTACTCACACTATTATTAATTTATATTCATTGAAATTTTTAACACTATTTTCTTAATTTAAATTCATTTAAATTTATTTTCTATTTTTTAGTTCGGTTTTCTATAAAAAGCGTGTTTTTTAGTTTTTTTAAACTATTATTTATTTTTGCAATAAAAAACAGTTAGGTTAGGTTAGGTTAGACTTTGATAAACAGCGCACGAGCCGAGCGAGCAAAGCGAGCGTGCCGCGGCAGCGGCCGGCGAGTGCCAGAAGCGGGTCGCTTTTTAAAAAACAAACAATTATAATACTATAGTAGGATATATAAATATATATCCTAAAAGAAAAAATGCGTCTTAAATTATTTTATTTAAGACGCATTTTTTCTTCAATACATATAAGATATCCACATTTTCCATAGTACTCGAACCGTCGTAAATTCTTTGCTATGACTTTCTTCATATTGTTATTAAACGAATTATGAAGTTTTTAACTGCGAATAATTAAATTTTCGCCAGCGGCCGCCATCTTATCACATAACACAGAGCTTGCAGCGCCTCTACCAATGATTAATGTAACTATTTTACGATATGATCAAATAATTTTGACCATTGCTGAAAAAACCGCGCGTTTAGTTGGCCATATCGTGAAACGATTTCTTATCATTGATCTGCTCAAACCACATCATGATGTGGCCAAATTAAATTGGCCATTTCACGAAATGCGACCATTTCGTGAAATGGCCAATCATTTCATGAAATGAGCAAATGTACGATATGGCCACGACGTATATACGAGTGTTACCTATTTGTAAACTAATAAAATACTCTTGCATCAAATAAATATGCATGGCAACTCAGTATTCCAACATTAGCAATATCATGAAAAATATAAAAGTATAATTTTCTACAAATTCTTGGAATAAAAATTGATGATATTACTCGTTAATACAGGGATGGAAGGACGATGTCGATCGATACTTACAATCGGCAACGTCGCATATTGGTGATTGAATATAGACGTATTATTGGCGACGTCGCATCGAACGAAATAGTGAAATAATAACGAATAAAAATTATCTATTGCTAATTTGTATGTATGTACTTATTACATGTGCGTCGCGTTTAAAGTCGTGTAAAAAATGATTGAAACAACATGTAGATTTATATCAATTTATTCAATAGTAAAAAATATCCACAACAACATTTTCAATCCTAACAAGATGACCAATTTTATATTTTGTCAAAGAACTTTCGCAATAATACACATTATAGTCGAGCCAATTTAATAGGCATCAATTTTATCTTCGAAGAGAGGTAACCTGCTTAAAAACATCGATTAAAGTGAACTAATCGATACGGACTTGAAACATTTGTCAATCGAACTTGAAACACATGCCAATTTTAAAATTCATCAGGCGAATCCCTGTCCCAGTAATATACTTTCTTTCGTAAATTTAAGGAGCAAAATAAGACAAGTATAATACATAATTAAAAAAACACAATGCATATTTTAATAATATATTATGATGATTTTTATTCACAAGTAATCAATGCATTCGATTCTAGATGTCAGATTTAGATTTTTAGAGTCGTCTCTGGTATTTAAAAAGAAAAAAGGTTTATTGACACAAAATTGTAGCGACGTCAGTTCTTTAAATCATAAATTGTTTATTATGTTTAGAATTTTTTATCAGTTAAATCAAATCTTAAAATTACTTGTATCGGTCATTATTATTATAAATATTTAATCGTAATTGAAAAGAGTTAAGCAAATGTGCAATTCTAACAAAACGAAATATCATGTTATTCTATGTCGTCGTTACTAGGTTACGTTGTTGAATTTTGTTGAACTGTCAAATGTTGCCTATTAAAATGGCTCTACTATAATATTGATTACTTACTTTTGTCGAAATAGATTTCCATACGGTACAATTCTCAATAAGAAAGCGCTTTATCGTAGACCAAAGCGGTCTCTACAAAATGTAATTGTAAATCAACATTTAAACTTTAAAGCAATCAGACTCATACCATGCACATTCCCTACAGATGACAGGCAGAAAAGGTCGCGTAGTGCAAACGGAGGACGGTCAAATTGTCTACGAGAGTCGAGCGGAAGCAGATATTCCGTTGGAAACATTGAACCTAGCTGAGAAACGACGCTTCATGGACGGAGAGAAGGATGTGGCTATTATATCTGAAGCGGCTTCAAGCGGTATCTCGCTGCAGAGTGATAGAAGGTAGGATTTAGATAATAAAAATATTTAATTTCTAAATGTATACTCGCGTAAAATCAAACTAGAAAATACTAAGAAGGTAGGATTTTTTTAGGTCGTAAGATTTGTTTAGGGATCTGGGAATCTGCTTAAGGATTGGTCAACTAGGGTGACATGTACATTGTACAATTTTAACTTAGAATTTTTATCTTTTTTATTTACAAGAAACAGTTATCCTCAATTGAAATAATGAATAACAAGTTTGTATTTTTTTAAGTAATAAAAATAAAAATGGGAACGTTTGCTGGATAGTAATAATAAATGTATGTTTTCAGAGCGAGAAATCAAAGGCGAAGAGTGCATATAACGTTAGAATTACCGTGGTCAGCGGACAGGGCGATACAGCAGTTTGGTGAGTATATTACTTTGGTGAGAAATAATTATCGTGCTATTCTATATTTTTTTCGGTTCTAACTCGACGTTACTACTGGTTAGTAGAATGGTGAAAAAATAAGGATGTGCGATGCTTAGATGAATGGCTTTCTAGGACAAAATACAACATACAGAAAAATATATACCTACACTTGTAGCTACTTAATGGAATATCACAAGATCACAAATATTTTGTTCCTTCGTGTCTGTAATTTTTTATTTATTACATTTTTACAATTTTGTATATAGGTTTCTTAATAGCTGCTAAGGCCAAATGTACAGTTTTTTTTATAATAATAATAATGCATTTCTTTAATAATAATAATGTTTCCCGGCAGGTCGCACGCACCGCTCGAACCAAGTGAACGCGCCCGAGTACATATTCCTGATCTCGGACCTGGCGGGCGAGCGGCGCTTCGCCTCCACCGTGGCGAAGCGCCTCGAGTCACTCGGAGCCCTAACGCACGGGGACCGGAGGGCTACGGAGACGCGCGACCTGAGCCAGTTCAATATTGATAATAAGTATGGTGAGTGCCCGCGTACACACAAATAAACACGCACATGTACGCCCACGTACGCAAATATACACACATAAGCATTTATGCTTACATCATAGTACAAATCCTCCAACCATCAGGGTAACACACCTGTCAAAAACTGTGCCATAGGTATTAAGTAGAGTAAAGTTTAAGGTATACCAAAAGTCTGTCCATCGTGTTATGGTAAAAAAATTAATGCTAAAAGTCGCCGTGATCGTTTTCAGTAGTGCCGTAACACGAATTTCGCATTGTAATCTTTCTCTTGTGACCACAACGCGATGGGATATTTTTCTTTTTTGCGCAACGAGTGATTTAGCTTCTTGAACGTTACCTATCCAAGATTTTAAACACTATTTTCACTGGCTACAGGTCGAACAGCCCTAGAAGCGGTGATGAAAGCCATAATGAAGTACGAAACACCGCTAGTGGCGCCGCCCAGCGACTACCGTGGGGACTTCTTCCAGGACCTCGCTTCAGCGCTCGTGGGTGTGGGGCTCATTGTGAACAGTGAGCACCAGCCTGGTGTGCTGGCTTTGGATAAGGTGGGTATGGGGAAAATCGAGGGGGGGGGAACCCGCATAGTTCCCGTTCCCGTGGGATTTCCGGGATAAAAGCTATCCTATGTTCTTCCTCAGGTCTCAAGCTATCTTTGTATCAAATTTGAAGTAAATCCATGCAGTACTTTTTGAGTTTAGCCCGCACATACATACAGACAAACAGATGAAAATTCTAAAATCTATGTATATTTTTGGCTTCGGTATCTATTGTAGATCACGCTCCAATTATTCTTTGAAAAAAATATTCAATGTGCAGTTTTGAATTTCCTAAGATTTTATTATATATTGTATAGATTAGACTTCTTCTAGAAGCAAAGTGATTTGCTTGGGTTCGACAATTTTGACATAAGAGAATAATATACAAAATAACCTTCGATATGTTGTTAAATTAATTAGCTAATGGTACAGGTCGTGTACAACAAATGTTGTTATATCATAATATGTGGGAAAATATATTTAGTCCGTCACAAAAGTAGTTAAAAATTAAGTTAAGATGGCTTAATTGAAGTATTAACATGTCTGTCTTTTCTTTTAGGACTACAACAATATGTCAAAGTTCCTAAACAGGATACTCGGAATGCCGGTGGATCTGCAGAACAGGCTATTCAAGTATTTCACGGATACCCTCGCTGCTGTTATGGAGCAAGGTATAATATCGTATGAAAATAACTAATACATTGTATTGATCGAAAATAAATTAAACATATTTCTTCATTTATAGTAGAAGCTAGTTTGTTAAAATCCGGCTTGAAGGATCATGGTCCATCGAGCCGGATTTGAACCATAGTTACGTTTAAATTAAATAAACGACAACAGTTTTATCGTTTTTTAAATATGTAGAGTTTATTTTTAATTTCAATCGACTTAAAGGATTTTCTCAATACGACAATTTTTTTGGGGTTTATTCAATACCTCAGACTGCGTGAACCGATTTTGATGATTCTTTTTTTGTTTGTAATCTTGTGCCTTCCGGTTCGTCCATTTAAATTTTGTATAGTTTTGAAAATTTAGAGGTTGTAAAAAAAAATATTTTTTGCTAATTTTTTTTTTTTTATTGAATTTTACAGCGAAACGCAGCGGCCGCTTCGACCTCGGTATTCTCGACTTGGGTAGTGCGGGCGAGTGCGTGCGGCGCGTGCGTTGTGTGCGCTTTTTACGTCGGCACGCCACCGGCACCGCGCCCGTCGAGCTGCACACCGTGCTGTGCGAGGTGAGCTGGCCCAGCTGACGATACGATATGCAAACAAAATTTTACGAAAATCGGTCAAGCCTTTCGGTGGCGTATGGGAACGAACATTGTGTTACGAATTTTATGTATTGTATAGTTGTGTTTTGTATTTATTATTTTTTTTTGTTATTAATCTATATGTACTTAATATTATAAAGCTGAAGTGTTTGTTGGTTTGAACGCACTAATCTCGGGAGCAACTGGTCCGATTTGAAAAATGCTTTCGGTGTTAGATAGCCCATTTATCGAGGAAGGTAGGCTATATATCATCACGCTAAGACCAACAGGAGAGTCGCCAGGCCACAGCTAGTTTTAAATATTGTTTTGTATTTATCATTTTTTTTTTTGGTGTTTAATCTATGTATTTGTTTTGCAGCGCGGCATGGAGTGGCAGGAGGCGGTGGAGCTGAGCGAGCAGTGCCGCGGCGCGGAGGGGTTCTACCTGTCGCTGGCGCCGCGCAACGGCAAGCACACGGCCGTGCTGTGCCGCGCCGCGCACGCCGCACGGGACCGCGCGCTGCCCGACCGCGACCGCGCCCACCAGCTCTACAGGTACACCTGTCCGTTTACAGTGTGTGCGTAGTCACGACAAAGATAAATCACGATACGCAGTCATTCATAATTATTAAGCTATTGCATAGCTTCTATCGCGGGCCTTGAGCGCGGGGACCGAATCGAGAAATTCCGTAACGAAAATACCTCACGCTCCTCACTCCGACGGGCTCGGAGGTGTGGCTTGAAGGCATAGCATGCAATAGCTTTACCGCGGCAATCCCCGAGTGCCACACGTCTTTTTTTATAATGTTGTGTACATTATAATTAACTACCCTGCCCTACAATATGTCCAAATTTCATATTTCGTACCTCACCTTATCATATTTATTTAAAGTGTAATTTGTGTATGTGTTTTCAATGTGTCGCACTATACACTAAACATGCTGAATTACACTTGCAAACATTTTGTTTTCCATCGACAGACGAAATTTCCTAAATCGACAGAAAACTTACTATACCTATTTAACTTACCTAATTTATAACAATGTATTTTGTCCAATTCCAGGCCGAACACAGGTCTGCAGCTCAAAGTGGAGACACTAGGCGAGATCCAGAAGAAATACAAGCGTGTTAGTGCAGAAGAAGCGGAAAGTGCGTGGCGCGCACAGCACGCGGCCTCGCTGCGTGTGTGCTCGCACGCGTACTGGAAGGCTGTGTGTAGGAACGCGGGGGATTGTGAGGTGAGGACGCAAAGAATTGGTATTTGTCATGCTTGGATGGTGGAGTGGGGGTAGGTGGTGGGAAAGTGAATAAATAAATAAATAAATCTTTATTTGCTCAAAAGTGGTTCACAAGTTATTATTTTATGGAAAGTACAGCACATTCGCCAGTTATACTGGCATGCAAACATAATTTCACAGCTCCGCATAATCAGAAAAAAAAAGAAAACAATTTTATTACATAAACATTATTATAGTTAAGTTCAAATACTTATGTATTATTATACATGTCAATATTTATGTTTATAATCCAAAAGGTCCCTTACATTATAAAAATTTTTGCTTAATAGCCACATATAAAGTTTTGTCTTAAACTGTTTTGCGTCCAATTTCTTTAAATCGTCTGGAATATTATTATATATTTTAACACACGGTGAGGGGGATGGATGGTGTCTTTGAAGCGGTCGATTAACTTGTTTAACCACTGTGACATTAAAAATACTTGTATCGGTAATGAATTGACTTCTTAAAGGAAGGAATGAATCGCAAATTTTCCGCACTTCGACGTACCACTGACAAAAAAAAAAGACGGGTTGCACTCCGGGAGTGCCGGCAGAAGTGAAAACGCGCGTAGTAGAGAGGGGATAGCTGTCTACTCTCCATCCGTCTTACGCTTTTTCGATCAGGTCACGTGTCCTGACTAGAGTTTAAGATTTTATACCCATTACAGAAAAAGTGCTCAACGCCGCTAAAGAAGTTTTCACTTCAAAAACATTGTGTGTAACATTTTTTCGCATTTTATTAGCATGCAATTTTTTGTTGCCACAACTAATATTTTGTGTCGTGGTGTAGGGAGGTAATGGGGATTTAAATAATGATCAGAACGGTATTTTCATATTTCATTTACATACTACTGTTTTGTTTGTGGGGTGTTTTTGTGTTTATTTCAAATTTTAACTGTATAAACCCTGTTTGCAGGTGGTCAGTAACAGGGTGTTTTGTGTTTATTTCAAATGGTAACCGTATAACCGGTGTTTGCAGGTGGGTCTGCGCGTGCGCACGTACCACGTGCTGGCGGGCTCGGTGCTGGCGGTGTGGGCGCGCGTGGAGGCGGCGCTGGCGGCGCGCTCGCACCACAACAAGATGCAGGTCGTGCGCCTCAAGACGGACGCCGGCCTCAAGATCGTGGGTGAGTGTGTGCGTGCCGCGTGGAGGGAGGGGGGAGGGGGAGGTTAAACAGCAGCAATAGGGAATATGAATAAAATTTGAAATGGCCTAAAATATTTTTTTTTCGTAATATTATAATAAAAAGGATTTTTTTTATTTACTTATTATTTAAACCCCTAAAATAATATTCAAAAAGTGCAAAATACGGGAGCGAAATTCAAACGCGCCACCATAGGTCGAACGAAATGTGACGTCATCTGACATGACATTGTATTCATCACTCCACAGTAAACACTAAGGTAAACACCCACTGGACGTGTCATGTGACGTCACGCAAAGCGCGCGCAAAATGGCGGCGTTTGAACTGCTTAAATTTTTTAAAAGTTTTAAATTTCATTTTTAAAAATATCTAGAGTATTTTGAAGCCCATTAATATTTTTTTCTACGTTATAAAATAGTAAACTATTAATTTAAGACAAAAAAGAAAAACATGAATATTCCCCATTGGCCTGTTTTCATCCCAAGTGTAATACAAATAGCTAATGCGGTTCATGGACTATCTCCATCCCAAATATCTTACAAATACCTGCTGTGGTTCAGGTTTAAAAGCGACACAGACAGATTCTCATTATTCACTTTCGCATAGCAATTATTGTCGAAGTACGCAAATAGCGCAGTTTTTTTTTTTTAGTATCTACTGTTTACACAGACCTCAATTATTCTGAGGGCTATACGTGATCACGTTTTAGTAATAAATTATTTTATTTCCCCCCGCAGGTACGCTGATCCCAAAGAATTGCGTGGAGCACCTGAAAGAGACTCTCTCGTCGGACGCGGTCTCTGTGACCGAGCAAAAGTTCGACACGGACGACCTGAAGTGAGCCCGGGACCCTCAGTTCCTTGCGGTACGGGACCACGGCGTGTCTATGGCCATAGATAACCATAGACAACACAACACTACCCTCTATGGGCCATAGTTCCTTGTGGTACGGGATCACGGCGCGTCTTTGGCCATAAACAACACTGACACACCCGCTCTACTCTCTATGGGCCATAGTTCCTTGTGGTACGGGACCACGGCGCGTCTTTGGCCATAGACAAAACTGACACACCCGCTCTACTCTCTATGGGCCATAGTTCCTTGTGGTACGGGACCACGGCGCGTCTTTGGCCATAGACAACACTGACACACCCGCTCTACTCTCTATGGGCCATAGTTCCTTGTGGTACGGGACCACGGCGCGTCTTTGGCCATAAACAACACTGACACACCACTCTACCCTCTATGGGCTATACACGCCGAGCTGTCTATGCGCTGTAGACGTCTAATGTAATGTATAGTAATTTATAATTGTTTTCCTACGGTCGATAGTGATGAATTAGCCAAAGGTCTGGCGTAGACTTTGTCTACACCCAGCTCTATGTTGTCGTTGGTAGACTATAGAGTTGTGTGAACTGTGTTTATGATTTACCTGTTGGAGTATTGTGATAAATAATGTAAATTGACCGACAGTACTATGCTCGAGCATAGAGTATAGAACGGATTGTCTATGCCCCGCATAGATATTTACGACCTAGTTTCTGTAGATTATAGAGTACTATAATCGCATTTATTTAAGAGTTGTGTATGATGAATCATAGACAATTTTTGCACTATAGTGATACGTTAAAACCACCTGTGTTGTCGTTGAGACAATCGACTATTAATACAAATTTTTGTTACGATATTAGTATAATCAATATTATATTATTTTAATCTATTATGATTATAACAGACTGTCTATGGTTCGGTCTATAAGACCATAGATTAAACCAGACAGCATGCATAGCCAATGCATGGTTTTATGATACCAAATTTTGTCTTTGGATATCATAGACTGATAGAATGTACTGAGCATTTTCTTTGTTATAATTGAGATGTGTGAGAGATACAATAAACATCTTTTAGGTATATGTTTCTCGCTTTTTGATGTGCGGATGAGTACAAGCTCTATAATTTATGTACATAAAATAAAATTACAATATGTTTAAGAGAGACACATAAATACTTTTAAGGAGACATTACAATACATTTAAAAGAGTATAAACATCTTTATTTCACTCAACCATTGCTCAGTCCATTTTGTATGTCTATGGTAAATCTATTAAGATCTATGGTATATTAGAAATAGTATCTCTATGACCATAAACGTTGGCTTAAGTCCTTTTAACGAATAATATTTTATCTAAATATCATTTCACTCTACATATAAACTTCACACATAAATAAATGTAATGTTTTTATCACATTCTTTCTTACGACGATTTCTTAAGAGTGAACGAGACAAAACACTTGTTAGAGAAATAAAATGTATGAAAAGCTTTCATCTTTTGCGAGATTTGGAAATTAAATGTTTCTTAATGTATGCTATAAAGAAGGAATGGTTTCTATGAGTTGTAGGAACATATATACCAAGAATGTACGAAACATAAAAAAAAAATAGTGTATTTTTAAATTTATTTTTTAATAAAACATATTATCGTCTCTCGCCAAATGGATATGGAATCTTCAGGCAAGATCTAAAAAATATTTATTTTTATATTATGACAAAAACTATATCCCTGGTACATATGTTTCATACAATAATAAGAGTAAAGTATGGAGGCCTTAGTCCAAGCACGGACAGAGCCGGGTCCAGACGTAGTGTTACGGACAAGACGCGGCGTTGACTGACATTCGATGTAAGTACTAAGTAGTACCATGTAACACGTATTTTTGTATATCTGAGCAGTTTTGGCGCTATATTTTGACATTCGAATGACATTTTGGATTTTTTTTTCTCAAGAAGGCATTGATTCATGACTCGATTTATATTCTGTTGATTGTCTATGGACGATATGACGTTTCTTTGACAGATGTTATTGCCAAAATTGTATGGATAAAAAACGTATTTGATGCTATGTGATTACAACAGGCCAAAAAGAAATTGTAGAATCGTAAAATTGGTAAGTTTTAAATTTTAAGTTGTAGTCGCAAATGAATAAATGTAAAAACAGAATACCAAATTGGGTACTTGCCACATTTAAAAAGTGTTACGAATTTATATGTAATTATTTTCACGAATTAGTGCGTTTTAGTTTTAGTGTAGTCGAACTATGAGTTTTAAAATTTGAAAATATTCAAGCGTACTGTGTAACAAGAAATTTGCACCGTGTATATATTTTTAGTAGATTTTTTTAAAGTGCAGTGTTTCTATGAACTCGATAGATTCAATGTCAATTTAAACTTGAAGTATACGATGTAAACATTGATATAGTATTAAGTAACTGCTGGACCTTAATGTTAATGCACTAAGGTATAATTTGCTATGATTTATTTTTATTCAGTTACTGTCTAATGTAAATATTTATTTTACGAATGTTTTTTTAAAACATGTTCTATGGCCAGTTTTAGAACTTCTGTATGTGTTGTGTTTAGCTTATCTGTCAGTCAAATGGCTAATAATGTGTGAAAGTATGAGACAACAAAATGTCAGATAGGCTATCAGCGACTTGATAATTAGGGTGCTTTTCCACCAATAATGTGCGAGGATGAGTAGCGAGGAATGTGTTTGTAAATAACCAATAGTATCGCTTCAAACGCTAAACGCTTCAAACTTCAAACTAAATGAAGTGATATGATTGGTCCTTTACAAACACATTCCTCGTTACACATCCTCGCACATTATTAGTGGAAAAACACCTTTAAGTCGTGAAACTGGCCCTAAATGATTTTACTTATACTATATCGATGGGTGTAAGTGAACGGTTATTTTGTACAAAGTTATGTTTAGATGCTGATTTTAATTTTAATTAAATAAATAACAAATGCTTTAGAGTTTAGTGTTGCCACTATAAATGTTCGATGTTTTAAATGGAAAATAGTTTTAATATGTGCAATGGCGTAATTGATAGCGTTTTTAATTTAGTGTACAGAGGGGTTACCATGATGTCTTAAAGCAGTTTTAATTCCAGTATGGGATAGTGATGGCGCTAGACAACCTACATAGCTCTGTCTCTTTCCACACTGGAATTAATATTGCTATAAGACGTCACGGTAACGCTTCTGATTTGAAAAATTAGATGAACTAGTCTGTTCTGTGAATTCTTGTTTCATTGTTTCGTATTTCTTAAGCGACAACATAAGATGATCTCTGATTTAATGTAAAGCAATCGTTCGAAATATAAACATTAAAAACTTTCACTACTATCCTGTGAATTTCTATATGTATGTTTATAAAGACAAATAAATGTATATAATTATACTGGATTTTTTATTTATACCCTGTACACCTCTGGCACCTCCATGGCTATTTGTTTTGTATTAGAAGCGAAAGCAATATTTTGCTTCTGAGTAAATATTCTTCTAGAGTATTTGAGAAAGTAACCTATGTGATAATTAAGGCATTCTATTTCTAGCAAATTTTATACAGATCCTGTCAACGGTTGTGTAAAATAGAAACATCCATAAAAATTCTTAAAATTTCATATTTATTAGGACCACAAGTAGGACAGTATACAGAGAATAAAATTAAATCGCTTAAAATATATCGTCTTGGGTTTTTAATTCCATCCTTAATCAATTGATGATGAAAGCATTTTAATCGAACTGCTCGAATCTTATCAAAATCGAATCATGCTCGAACAATGATTCTGACAGTTCTTTTGTTTTCTCAAATTATAATCTGTCGCCTTCCTTGTGATAAGCTTGTGACATTTGTTGAATTTATATTTTTGGTTTTATGGCATTCAAATGCTTTATAAATATAAATTTATAAAGAATAGAAAACATTCGATCACGAGGCGGGACTCGAACCCGCATCCTTCGCGCCATTCCGGGGCGGATGCCTCACCAACTCAGCCACTCGTGACCCGCCCGAGTGATCGAATTTATTCTATTCTTTCAGTTTTATGTGTCTGAAGGGACACACCGCGCGCCATCTATTGAGATGATTAACAACCATTTCAACCAATATGAAGCACTTTTCAGTGAATACAATATTGTAACGATGGAACACGACCTTTTTTGTTGAATTTATATTTTTGGTTTTATGGCATTCAAATGCTTTATAAATATAAATTTATAAAGAATAGAAAACATTCGATCACGAGGCGGGACTCGAACCCGCATCCTTCGCGCCATTCCGGGGCGGATGCCTCACCAACTCAGCCACTCGTGACCCGCCCGAGTGATCGAATTTATTCTATTCTTTCAGTTTTATGTGTCTGAAGGGACACACCGCGCGCCATCTATTGAGATGATTAACAACCATTTCAACCAATATGAAGCACTTTTCAGTGAATACAATATTGTAACGATGGAACACGACCTTTTTTGTTGAATTTATATTTTTGGTTTTATGGCATTCAAATGCTTTATAAATATAAATTTATAAAGAATAGAAAACATTCGATCACGAGGCGGGACTCGAACCCGCATCCTTCGCGCCATTCCGGGGCGGATGCCTCACCAGCTCAGCCACTCGTGACCCGCCCGAGTGATCGAATTTATTCTATTCTTTCAGTTTTATGTGTCTGAAGGGACACACCGCGCGCCATCTATTGAGATGATTAACAACCATTTCAACCAATATGAAGCACTTTTCAGTGAATACAATATTGTAACGATGGAACACGACCTTTTTTGTTGAATTTATATTTTTGGTTTTATGGCATTCAAATGCTTTATAAATATAAATTTATAAAGAATAGAAAACATTCGATCACGAGGCGGGACTCGAACCCGCATCCTTCGCGCCATTCCGGGGCGGATGCCTCACCAACTCAGCCACTCGTGACCCGCCCGAGTGATCGAATTTATTCTATTCTTTCAGTTTTATGTGTCTGAAGGGACACACCGCGCGCCATCTATTGAGATGATTAACAACCATTTCAACCAATATGAAGCACTTTTCAGTGAATACAATATTGTAACGATGGAACACGACCTTTTTTGTTGAATTTATATTTTTGGTTTTATGGCATTCAAATGCTTTATAAATATAAATTTATAAAGAATAGAAAACATTCGATCACGAGGCGGGACTCGAACCCGCATCCTTCGCGCCATTCCGGGGCGGATGCCTCACCAACTCAGCCACTCGTGACCCGCCCGAGTGATCGAATTTATTCTATTCTTTCAGTTTTATGTGTCTGAAGGGACACACCGCGCGCCATCTATTGAGATGATTAACAACCATTTCAACCAATATGAAGCACTTTTCAGTGAATACAATATTGTAACGATGGAACACGACCTTTTTTGTTGAATTTATATTTTTGGTTTTATGGCATTCAAATGCTTTATAAATATAAATTTATAAAGAATAGAAAACATTCGATCACGAGGCGGGACTCGAACCCGCATCCTTCGCGCCATTCCGGGGCGGATGCCTCACC
This sequence comes from Colias behrii, assembly GCA_029959065.1. NCBI lineage: Eukaryota > Metazoa > Arthropoda > Insecta > Lepidoptera > Pieridae > Colias > Colias behrii. The sequence goes on along the minus strand of JARWMC010000017.1, from coordinate 1,111,948 downwards.
AGCTCAGCCACTCGTGACCCGCCCGAGTGATCGAATTTATTCTATTCTTTCAGTTTTATGTGTCTGAAGGGACACACCGCGCGCCATCTATTGAGATGATTAACAACCATTTCAACCAATATGAAGCACTTTTCAGTGAATACAATATTGTAACGATGGAACACGACCTTTTTTGTTGAATTTATATTTTTGGTTTTATGGCATTCAAATGCTTTATAAATATAAATTTATAAAGAATAGAAAACATTCGATCACGAGGCGGGACTCGAACCCGCATCCTTCGCGCCATTCCGGGGCGGATGCCTCACCAACTCAGCCACTCGTGACCCGCCCGAGTGATCGAATTTATTCTATTCTTTCAGTTTTATGTGTCTGAAGGGACACACCGCGCGCCATCTATTGAGATGATTAACAACCATTTCAACCAATATGAAGCACTTTTCAGTGAATACAATATTGTAACGATGGAACACGACCTTTTTTGTTGAATTTATATTTTTGGTTTTATGGCATTCAAATGCTTTATAAATATAAATTTATAAAGAATAGAAAACATTCGATCACGAGGCGGGACTCGAACCCGCATCCTTCGCGCCATTCCGGGGCGGATGCCTCACCAACTCAGCCACTCGTGACCCGCCCGAGTGATCGAATTTATTCTATTCTTTCAGTTTTATGTGTCTGAAGGGACACACCGCGCGCCATCTATTGAGATGATTAACAACCATTTCAACCAATATGAAGCACTTTTCAGTGAATACAATATTGTAACGATGGAACACGACCTTTTTTGTTGAATTTATATTTTTGGTTTTATGGCATTCAAATGCTTTATAAATATAAATTTATAAAGAATAGAAAACATTCGATCACGAGGCGGGACTCGAACCCGCATCCTTCGCGCCATTCCGGGGCGGATGCCTCACCAACTCAGCCACTCGTGACCCGCCCGAGTGATCGAATTTATTCTATTCTTTCAGTTTTATGTGTCTGAAGGGACACACCGCGCGCCATCTATTGAGATGATTAACAACCATTTCAACCAATATGAAGCACTTTTCAGTGAATACAATATTGTAACGATGGAACACGACCTTTTTTGTTGAATTTATATTTTTGGTTTTATGGCATTCAAATGCTTTATAAATATAAATTTATAAAGAATAGAAAACATTCGATCACGAGGCGGGACTCGAACCCGCATCCTTCGCGCCATTCCGGGGCGGATGCCTCACCAACTCAGCCACTCGTGACCCGCCCGAGTGATCGAATTTATTCTATTCTTTCAGTTTTATGTGTCTGAAGGGACACACCGCGCGCCATCTATTGAGATGATTAACAACCATTTCAACCAATATGAAGCACTTTTCAGTGAATACAATATTGTAACGATGGAACACGACCTTTTTTGTTGAATTTATATTTTTGGTTTTATGGCATTCAAATGCTTTATAAATATAAATTTATAAAGAATAGAAAACATTCGATCACGAGGCGGGACTCGAACCCGCATCCTTCGCGCCATTCCGGGGCGGATGCCTCACCAACTCAGCCACTCGTGACCCGCCCGAGTGATCGAATTTATTCTATTCTTTCAGTTTTATGTGTCTGAAGGGACACACCGCGCGCCATCTATTGAGATGATTAACAACCATTTCAACCAATATGAAGCACTTTTCAGTGAATACAATATTGTAACGATGGAACACGACCTTTTTTGTTGAATTTATATTTTTGGTTTTATGGCATTCAAATGCTTTATAAATATAAATTTATAAAGAATAGAAAACATTCGATCACGAGGCGGGACTCGAACCCGCATCCTTCGCGCCATTCCGGGGCGGATGCCTCACCAACTCAGCCACTCGTGACCCGCCCGAGTGATCGAATTTATTCTATTCTTTCAGTTTTATGTGTCTGAAGGGACACACCGCGCGCCATCTATTGAGATGATTAACAACCATTTCAACCAATATGAAGCACTTTTCAGTGAATACAATATTGTAACGATGGAACACGACCTTTTTTGTTGAATTTATATTTTTGGTTTTATGGCATTCAAATGCTTTATAAATATAAATTTATAAAGAATAGAAAACATTCGATCACGAGGCGGGACTCGAACCCGCATCCTTCGCGCCATTCCGGGGCGGATGCCTCACCAACTCAGCCACTCGTGACCCGCCCGAGTGATCGAATTTATTCTATTCTTTCAGTTTTATGTGTCTGAAGGGACACACCGCGCGCCATCTATTGAGATGATTAACAACCATTTCAACCAATATGAAGCACTTTTCAGTGAATACAATATTGTAACGATGGAACACGACCTTTTTTGTTGAATTTATATTTTTGGTTTTATGGCATTCAAATGCTTTATAAATATAAATTTATAAAGAATAGAAAACATTCGATCACGAGGCGGGACTCGAACCCGCATCCTTCGCGCCATTCCGGGGCGGATGCCTCACCAACTCAGCCACTCGTGACCCGCCCGAGTGATCGAATTTATTCTATTCTTTCAGTTTTATGTGTCTGAAGGGACACACCGCGCGCCATCTATTGAGATGATTAACAACCATTTCAACCAATATGAAGCACTTTTCAGTGAATACAATATTGTAACGATGGAACACGACCTTTTTTGTTGAATTTATATTTTTGGTTTTATGGCATTCAAATGCTTTATAAATATAAATTTATAAAGAATAGAAAACATTCGATCACGAGGCGGGACTCGAACCCGCATCCTTCGCGCCATTCCGGGGCGGATGCCTCACCAGCTCAGCCACTCGTGACCCGCCCGAGTGATCGAATTTATTCTATTCTTTCAGTTTTATGTGTCTGAAGGGACACACCGCGCGCCATCTATTGAGATGATTAACAACCATTTCAACCAATATGAAGCACTTTTCAGTGAATACAATATTGTAACGATGGAACACGACCTTTTTTGTTGAATTTATATTTTTGGTTTTATGGCATTCAAATGCTTTATAAATATAAATTTATAAAGAATAGAAAACATTCGATCACGAGGCGGGACTCGAACCCGCATCCTTCGCGCCATTCCGGGGCGGATGCCTCACCAACTCAGCCACTCGTGACCCGCCCGAGTGATCGAATTTATTCTATTCTTTCAGTTTTATGTGTCTGAAGGGACACACCGCGCGCCATCTATTGAGATGATTAACAACCATTTCAACCAATATGAAGCACTTTTCAGTGAATACAATATTGTAACGATGGAACACGACCTTTTTTGTTGAATTTATATTTTTGGTTTTATGGCATTCAAATGCTTTATAAATATAAATTTATAAAGAATAGAAAACATTCGATCACGAGGCGGGACTCGAACCCGCATCCTTCGCGCCATTCCGGGGCGGATGCCTCACCAACTCAGCCACTCGTGACCCGCCCGAGTGATCGAATTTATTCTATTCTTTCAGTTTTATGTGTCTGAAGGGACACACCGCGCGCCATCTATTGAGATGATTAACAACCATTTCAACCAATATGAAGCACTTTTCAGTGAATACAATATTGTAACGATGGAACACGACCTTTTTTGTTGAATTTATATTTTTGGTTTTATGGCATTCAAATGCTTTATAAATATAAATTTATAAAGAATAGAAAACATTCGATCACGAGGCGGGACTCGAACCCGCATCCTTCGCGCCATTCCGGGGCGGATGCCTCACCAGCTCAGCCACTCGTGACCCGCCCGAGTGATCGAATTTATTCTATTCTTTCAGTTTTATGTGTCTGAAGGGACACACCGCGCGCCATCTATTGAGATGATTAACAACCATTTCAACCAATATGAAGCACTTTTCAGTGAATACAATATTGTAACGATGGAACACGACCTTTTTTGTTGAATTTATATTTTTGGTTTTATGGCATTCAAATGCTTTATAAATATAAATTTTATAAAGAATAGAAAACATTCGATCACGAGGCGGGACTCGAACCCGCATCCTTCGCGCCATTCCGGGGCGGATGCCTCACCAACTCAGCCACTCGTGACCCGCCCGAGTGATCGAATTTATTCTATTCTTTCAGTTTTATGTGTCTGAAGGGACACACCGCGCGCCATCTATTGAGATGATTAACAACCATTTCAACCAATATGAAGCACTTTTCAGTGAATACAATATTGTAACGATGGAACACGACCTTTTTTGTTGAATTTATATTTTTGGTTTTATGGCATTCAAATGCTTTATAAATATAAATTTATAAAGAATAGAAAACATTCGATCACGAGGCGGGACTCGAACCCGCATCCTTCGCGCCATTCCGGGGCGGATGCCTCACCAACTCAGCCACTCGTGACCCGCCCGAGTGATCGAATTTATTCTATTCTTTCAGTTTTATGTGTCTGAAGGGACACACCGCGCGCCATCTATTGAGATGATTAACAACCATTTCAACCAATATGAAGCACTTTTCAGTGAATACAATATTGTAACGATGGAACACGACCTTTTTTGTTGAATTTATATTTTTGGTTTTATGGCATTCAAATGCTTTATAAATATAAATTTATAAAGAATAGAAAACATTCGATCACGAGGCGGGACTCGAACCCGCATCCTTCGCGCCATTCCGGGGCGGATGCCTCACCAACTCAGCCACTCGTGACCCGCCCGAGTGATCGAATTTATTCTATTCTTTCAGTTTTATGTGTCTGAAGGGACACACCGCGCGCCATCTATTGAGATGATTAACAACCATTTCAACCAATATGAAGCACTTTTCAGTGAATACAATATTGTAACGATGGAACACGACCTTTTTTGTTGAATTTATATTTTTGGTTTTATGGCATTCAAATGCTTTATAAATATAAATTTATAAAGAATAGAAAACATTCGATCACGAGGCGGGACTCGAACCCGCATCCTTCGCGCCATTCCGGGGCGGATGCCTCACCAACTCAGCCACTCGTGACCCGCCCGAGTGATCGAATTTATTCTATTCTTTCAGTTTTATGTGTCTGAAGGGACACACCGCGCGCCATCTATTGAGATGATTAACAACCATTTCAACCAATATGAAGCACTTTTCAGTGAATACAATATTGTAACGATGGAACACGACCTTTTTTGTTGAATTTATATTTTTGGTTTTATGGCATTCAAATGCTTTATAAATATAAATTTATAAAGAATAGAAAACATTCGATCACGAGGCGGGACTCGAACCCGCATCCTTCGCGCCATTCCGGGGCGGATGCCTCACCAACTCAGCCACTCGTGACCCGCCCGAGTGATCGAATTTATTCTATTCTTTCAGTTTTATGTGTCTGAAGGGACACACCGCGCGCCATCTATTGAGATGATTAACAACCATTTCAACCAATATGAAGCACTTTTCAGTGAATACAATATTGTAACGATGGAACACGACCTTTTTTGTTGAATTTATATTTTTGGTTTTATGGCATTCAAATGCTTTATAAATATAAATTTATAAAGAATAGAAAACATTCGATCACGAGGCGGGACTCGAACCCGCATCCTTCGCGCCATTCCGGGGCGGATGCCTCACCAACTCAGCCACTCGTGACCCGCCCGAGTGATCGAATTTATTCTATTCTTTCAGTTTTATGTGTCTGAAGGGACACACCGCGCGCCATCTATTGAGATGATTAACAACCATTTCAACCAATATGAAGCACTTTTCAGTGAATACAATATTGTAACGATGGAACACGACCTTTTTTGTTGAATTTATATTTTTGGTTTTATGGCATTCAAATGCTTTATAAATATAAATTTATAAAGAATAGAAAACATTCGATCACGAGGCGGGACTCGAACCCGCATCCTTCGCGCCATTCCGGGGCGGATGCCTCACCAACTCAGCCACTCGTGACCCGCCCGAGTGATCGAATTTATTCTATTCTTTCAGTTTTATGTGTCTGAAGGGACACACCGCGCGCCATCTATTGAGATGATTAACAACCATTTCAACCAATATGAAGCACTTTTCAGTGAATACAATATTGTAACGATGGAACACGACCTTTTTTGTTGAATTTATATTTTTGGTTTTATGGCATTCAAATGCTTTATAAATATAAATTTATAAAGAATAGAAAACATTCGATCACGAGGCGGGACTCGAACCCGCATCCTTCGCGCCATTCCGGGGCGGATGCCTCACCAACTCAGCCACTCGTGACCCGCCCGAGTGATCGAATTTATTCTATTCTTTCAGTTTTATGTGTCTGAAGGGACACACCGCGCGCCATCTATTGAGATGATTAACAACCATTTCAACCAATATGAAGCACTTTTCAGTGAATACAATATTGTAACGATGGAACACGACCTTTTTTGTTGAATTTATATTTTTGGTTTTATGGCATTCAAATGCTTTATAAATATAAATTTATAAAGAATAGAAAACATTCGATCACGAGGCGGGACTCGAACCCGCATCCTTCGCGCCATTCCGGGGCGGATGCCTCACCAACTCAGCCACTCGTGACCCGCCCGAGTGATCGAATTTATTCTATTCTTTCAGTTTTATGTGTCTGAAGGGACACACCGCGCGCCATCTATTGAGATGATTAACAACCATTTCAACCAATATGAAGCACTTTTCAGTTTCAGGTTCGAGTCCCGCCTCGTGATCGAATGTTTTCTATTCTTTATAAATTTATACTTGTGACATTTGTCAAATCGGTCCAATGACATTTCACATTTGACAAATTGACATTTGACATTCAATTTTATTATTCCTCATTATTTGTTCAAGGAAAATGGTCGCTTTGTGGTTTCGCCTTTTAGTGAATTCTAGTGAATTATAACTTAAAATTTTAATATTAACTGTGAAAATGACAGAAAAAGAGATCACAATGGAGGAATTAGACGATTCGGTGAGTTAACTGGACATAAATAATTAAATCTTTGTTTAATTGCTATGGTTTTATTTAGGTCAGTGCGCCGCTTCCCTATATAAATAATTATTGAAATACTACTTTACTCGCTCTAATTCCCCTTGTAACTTTGAACTTGAGTATGCATTAGTGTTCTACGAATTTGGTATGAAACAAAACGTGCATTTTAATTGCGTTTTTATTTACATAACGGGTGTGCCGCATTTCGTATGTAGGTATGTTCAGTGGAGATGAGTAATACTTGTTATTAAAAATACAGTAATGTTCAGAGCTGTTTATGGCCTCATATAAGACTGTATGGACTAAAAACAGCACTAAAATTGAAGAATGAGTTTACTTTGTATTTAGATTTTCTGTTGTATTTTTTGACTCTGCTGATAACAAATTCTTAACAAAGACATGTCATTGATAAGATTTGCATACAACTGTAAAATCAACATCATTTCCTTGCAATTCCTATTTACTTCTCATTAACTTCCTGTATGTACAAATGGGCATGTATTTTCTATAAAAAATACATGCACTTGTCTTAATAATTTTAATTTCGTTTTAATTTTGGTTTACAAATTATTTCATATTAGTTATATACTGACAAAGCCAGAACAAATTACAATATTTTACATTATCTACCTCATTATAAAATGAATCTTCTTAAAATAAACAGATAAAACAAACCAATGAGCAACTAGACCTGATGGAGTGGAAACTGGATGGAGGTGGAAAGGAGCTGGTGGCTCCGGTAGACCATCAGGATGTCTGCCTCGTTAACTTAATTAAATCTGTCTCGGAGGTGAGATACACTTATTGCTCAACAGTTAATAGTGTAAGGTATTATAGCATATTCTTATAGGAACCTGTTTAAAATGTAATAATGATGTAAGTGAAATCTATGACAAACAATTTGTAATAGTGAATACCTATATTTCAAATGTTAAGGATATTTTGTGACATTTTTAATGAACACAGAAATAATAATGAAATGATACTGCTATAGTAATTTTGTGCATGGGGTGCACTCTTTCTTGATATTCAGATGAAAATACTAACAAATATATGATATAAAAGTTTTTTTATATCAATTAACATTACTTAGCACAAGCTTAACTAAACCCTGCTACTAATGTATAGCTAGCTGCAAAGATATTATGTAATAATAATATTCTCAAAAGATTCTTTAAATGCAAGGAATCACTGAAACTTATGTACATAATATATGTTTTTAGTTAAATCTTATTAGATTTATTAATTGAAGTTACACAGTAAATTACAGTTAGGGATAAGAATATAAATAGGTTCTTATAAACATACAAACAAATTAAGTCAATATATAAATATACATAATTGTTATCAGCCCTATTATGTAGTTTCTTAAAGACCACATAAGGAGGCCCTTTATCTTATCTGTCTTCAAACATATGCATGTAATGACTCATTGGAATATTTAAAGGAAGTGCATTTGGCTTTGGTTTTTTATCACTATATCTTGTATGAGGAGTCATTATACATAAAGGCCATTGTGAGCAAACTATACTCTGGATTTGAAGTAAGGTAATTTTAATTTTATTTTAAAGTACTTATACAACAACACATAAAAACATCTATAGCATCCAAATTTAAAATATGTAATGTAACGAATATATACGAGTTTTATGCGACATTCCAAAAACGACAAAATGTTTTGAATTCGTAAAAAAATTTAGATTTTTCTCAAATAGTAGCATTTTTGTACATTAATTTGGCATGTACTCGCTTAAATATACGCGTACTTTCGATTAATTAAAATAAGCCAATTACGCTATGTAATAACTAATAAATATATTTTTAATAGATTAACATAAGTTTATTATGTTTGTAAAATATGAATTTAAATAAATTTTTACGATATTTTTTACGACGTAAAATTGTAAACAACTAGGTACTTATTTATAAATAAAGTCCATTCAAAAAGCGTCAATTAATTACGCTCTTCTAAACTTAATTACGTGACATTCATGATCCACTGAACATGGCCTTATGTATTAGTCGAAAATAGAAAAGCAATCAGCAGAGCTATTTAAAGAAACATGTTATACCTATACAGCTTGTACTAATATGTTACTTGGCTTGAATCTCAGTTTTATTAGAAACTAGTTGTGCCTCGCGGTTATATCCGCATTGATTTGAGGAAAATAACTATTTGTCCTAACCTCAACTATAATAATTTATAATATGTCCATTGGTAATTTTTCTATTTTAATTTTTAATTTAACTTTAGTTACGATTAATTCTTTCTCATTTCATGTTCACGCTCATTGTTTATCTTATAGATGTGATTGTTAATGCTTTGGGGGCCTGGTGACCCGTAACACAAGTATTTTATACTTATCGCGGGCACCAGTCTCTCACAAATGTTAGTGTTAAGATATTATATAGATTAACAATGTATATATTATATTGTGCATTTGTGATGAGAAAAATAAATAAATTTAAATAAATTTAATTAATTAATTTGTATGTAACCGTGTACGTCGTTTATTTATATGGTTATATCATCGGAAGCTGTAAAAATCGGATCGGAAAAAATAAGTATTTTTTCCCGCTTTTCCAACATTTCTCGTGGCTGCTCAGCTCCTTATTGGTCGTAGCCTTCCTCCATTGATGGACTGGCCAGCAGATACCTAATAATTCTTCTATTCGAACCAAAAGTTCTTGATATTATTATAGCGTATTCAATAAACAATAGCTCTTCTTTATAATAAAAAAGTAAATAATAAAAACAAATTGCATTTAGTTTTAGATTAGTTACAATCATATCTATTCTAAAAAGCTCCACAAAAACCAAAAATATGTTTATTTTTAGGTACCACTTTCTAGTCGAGTTGAGAGCTTGTGCCTATAAACAAAGTTTAGAATTTTTCGGCACTAGTGTCAGAACTAGGTCAATATTTTAGACCCAGATCTATAGTAGTTGCATTGGGAGTTGAATATTTCAGTGAACTATTTCTATTCCCACACAACCTAGAAACGAACCGTTTTACGAGATTTCTAAAAACACCAACTAAAGATTTACAGATACATACATAGATATTAGATACAACATTATAATTTGCAAATATTTTATATCGAGATATTGTACGCGTGTATTAATTAAAGTTTGAAAACGAAATAGCCTCCGTTACACCGAATATAATACCTTTTCAGCAGCACTTCAACAAAGAAATCTCGTTGAAGTTGGTTCAGACGGTTATAGGTTTAAATATGGACAAACAGACAAATGTGCCGTGTGTCATATACATTTAAAAAACACGCAGAATTATATTTTATAATATTTATTGATGAAATAGCATAATAAAATAGCTCCTATTTGCTACCATACACTGTAATGATAAACATTTAATTAGCATGTATCTGATAACATTGACGCTACATACGCAAACGAGTATAGCTATTGAGTCAATATTGCCTTTGTAGTGCTAAATATTATGAGCTGCATAATGCATTTTTTGTCTGGAATTTATGATAACATAAGACATCTTTGAACATTTTATAGGTGTTAATAAAAAGGAAGAATAGAAAAATATAGTATTAGGCTGATAACAATTATTTATATTTAATACAAGCTGCGCTCCGCGGTTTCACCCGCGTGGCTCCACTTCTGTTTGTCTTAGCGTGATGATATATAGCCTATAGACTTCCTCGATAAATGGGCTATCCAACACCGAAATAATTTTTCAAATCGGACCATTAGTTCCTGAGATTAGCGCGTTCAAACAAACAAACAAACAAACTCTTCAGCTACATAATATTAGTATAGATTTGGTTTTATATAATTCAAATTTTTTTAAAGAATAGAACAAATTCGGTCACGAGGCGGGAGTCAAACCCGCGTCTTTCGCCATACCGGGGTGACCGAGAGGCTAGGCGTTGCCCCGGCATGGCGAAAGACGCGGGTTCGAATCCCGCCTCATAATATTTTTTTCTATTATTAAAAAAAAATAATAATCATTAAGTTAAATACTACGCATCTCTTTTTCTTCAACTGTCTTTTGCGAAAATCGTAACTGTAAGAAGATTGTTTAAAACGTAAAATATTTATTTTTCAGCCCCTTGCGTTATAATTGAGGACAGGTCAGAATTTATTCAGTGTTCCATTGTGTATGCTTATAGCTTGCCATTTTATTTAAATTTAAACATTTATTTATTAAATAAGAATTATTCTTAAAGCACTGTTGAATCGTCATAACAGTTTTAATATTTATCACCGATTCGGAAAGTATCTATAGTTGCTCTTGTAAAATCATGTCAATATTACATTTTAATTTTACATACTTAATATTACAAACTAGCTGTGCTCCGCGGTTTTACCCGCAGTGCTCCGCTCCTGTTCGAGATGATATTATATAGATATATAGCCTATAGCCTTCCTCGATAATTTGGCTATCTAACACCGAAAGAATTTTTCAAATCGGACTAGTAGTTCCCGAGATTAGGGCGTTCAAACAAACAAACAAACTCTTCAGCTTTATAATATTAAGTATAGATATCACAATAATCGTTCTTTATTCCGATATCTTTGTCTATGAACAATGAAGCGAGATTACAATGTGAATGGAGAATGGAGTATCATAATAGCTGACGTTGAAAGCTTCGGACATTGATAACAATACATTGTAGTTAACCGACATAACAAAACAATGGATGGTTTTTGTCGTGAATTTTTTAATTGAAGATTCATAAAATATAAAGTAGAGCTTTCATATTATAAAGTACCTAGACGTTGAATATTGAAAAATATGAAATAAATAAATTAAACTATTAACGTTAAATAAATTAATTAATATAACTATCGAAAGGGTAACGTATCTAAATATTCTGTAAAACAGGAAAATAAAATAATAATGTTGAAATATTTATGATAGATTTTTTTTTTCAAGTACCTTCGTAGTTTTAAAATCTACATCATAGACATTTTGTTTCCGATAAATTGATAAAAATATGTAAAATTTACAAAATGGCAGACTATAAGCGTTTCGCTTTGATATTAGTTGACGGGCTTAAATTCGATACGAGGTTTAAACCAGGCCCGAAAGTGTATAATATAGTACTCTAGTACTATAGTATTCTTTGCGAAAGCCTGATCAACAGGAGGCAGTGTTGTCGCTTAATATAGGGCTTCTCATTTTTTTGCAGGAGTTGCCATGTCGATAAATAATTGTGGATACGATGTCGTTAAAAAGTGGCTGGGTAATTTTTATTTAGTCTTATAATTTTGAAATTTGTATTTTATTGGTAGAAGTGACATTGCAAAAGTGGTAGTTTCATAATAAAATTTATTACCTAATTGTCTTTATCAGTACTCGAAAAGCAAATGAAAAAGTTGCGAGAATTAGTTTTAAAAAATAAACATTATAAGCTAATGATTTGTCAATATTATAGATAATAAAAATAAGTATCAACTCTTATTTTTGTGTTTTATCGTTCCTTAATTTATCCAGCCATTTTTAAGCTTAAATTTAATTTTCAACTTCGCAACACTTTCACAAGTTACTTCCCATGGGAGACCATGTCCATGTCATTATTTCTACAAATCTATTTGTATTTACGACGATATCTTAGCTCTCTTTCTGATCGCTTATGTGTGAAGAGCATTAGAATATTCGTTTCAGAGATGACTACAAACATTTGTGTGCAATGTTGTTATGTATTGCCAGATGTTAAATATATTCATATTTAAATATTGATAGAATATTTTAATAAAGTAAATCTCATTTAATTATGCAAGAAAGACCAAAAAGTTATATTAAATAATTGCAATATGTTCTATAATTTAACATCTGGCGCACGTATTGCCAAACAACAACATTGCCAACACAACCAAGGGTCGTTCCACACTACTTTTTCATCATAAAACCGCAACGTGTGGAGCGACTCTAACGCATAGATCGTGTAAACAATGTTCGTACACAGGTGCGTTCCGACTATCAGCAGTTGCGTCGCGAGCTGATCGAAGTGCAGGCTCTACAGCGCGAACTGTCGACGCGACTGCGTACTCAGCTGCGACTTGTTCACGGCAAGTTCGCGCGACTGCGACAAAGAATCGCAGCCGCGTCGCCGCCACGTTAAACAAACATAACCCACTGCCGATACTAGTCATCGTCTTTTGGAGATCTTTAACTATAAATTTACAGCGGCTTCCGTTACTAGTGAAGTGTAGTAACGTTGTTACGAAAACGCTGCGTGTCAAACGCTCGTACGCCCGTGAAATAGCTGTCAATTATTCCCTTCTCTTCCGATTCCTATTAATTTACTTACATTTTACTAGATTACATTGTAAAGTTAGTGCCAACGTAATTAAATAAATGATAATATTCAATGCACTATTAGCAATAATAATTAATCACTAGAATAATTATAGTGTTATTGATCTCAGTAACTGAGAATTAACTACTTGAATTAATTACAATAGAATATGTATAAGAGGGGATAACTACAGTATGGTATGCGGTGTGGAAATATTTTTGTATAACATATGAATTGTTTGATTTGTTTATGGCTAGTCTTTTTTGGGATTAGTGCACACGATTATAAATTTACGTGAACTGTTTCGTATGTACTGACCCTAATGTTTATTTAAGAATATTATGCGAGGTATGTCAATGTCTAAATTAATGAAAGAATGTCGGTGCTATGTATTTGAGTGAAGCAAGGTACAGAAATCTTAGGTCTGAAAGTCCCATTCTAATCGATAAAAACATTGTTGATTTTTCTAAAATTATGTAGATTTATGCGAAATTAAAATGTTAAAAGACATCGAATGTAAAAGTGGGAATGGTAGATATGGATCGAATTTAAAACAATGTTCAATTTACTTTGAATGAATAGACCGTAGCGCTTCGTCTGTACCTTACACGTCTATCGTGGCTAGTACTCTAAGGTTTAGAACAAATTTACATTAAACAGAAGTCCTAGAATTTAAATGTTGCATTTATTTTTTCGCATTTTACATTTAGGGAAATTGTAATGTGTCATTACATTGTAGTTATTACATATCGAATATTTGCATGCTTCTACTATTTATATTATCTGTGCACCGGGCGAGCGGGCATTTCAGATTTTATGGCGTAAAAATGCTACATAGCTTTGACATTTATAAATTCATTTTTCACATATTTTAAACAGGTTTATTTACGAACGTTGCTACTTTTATTAGTGTTGTGATAGGTACTAATGTTGTAAATTAAATTATATGTATCTGCAAAAATTCTTAAATAATATGCCGCCATGTTTTGTCGTCTTCCATGTCATAATTATATTTTCCATTCTGTATATTTTTATATTACATCTGCATGAACATAACTATGTTTTAATTTATTGAAAATAACCGCTCGCCCATTTAAATCTCACTGTAGTTGTAAGAGAAATACATGTCTGATACTATGTATAAGTCTTAAATTATTGTATACCTTTAGAATAGATTGTAATGTTTAGCTTTAGATGTTTTTAAATTACATACTTTGTACAATGTGTTACTTATCGTTTCGTTGTTATATTGTAAAATTTTTATAAATTAAAGATTTTTGGGAAAGACCACACAAGAAAAATCTAAAATTGATGAATAACCTATGAAAACTTAATATGAATAACCTATGAACAGGAAGGATTGATTTATCGTATTATTATTATAATTTCTCTAGTCTGGTCTTACCCCAATATGTTCAAAATTGTTTTAATTTTGGTCATGAATATGTCTTCTATTCACATCTATAAGCGGAAAAATCATTGTCATTGTATACAATATTCACTGATAATTACCTGATTTAGTAAACATCACAAATCACATTTGTGCACGTTATCTACTTAATAATAATTTAGGCAAATCAATTGAAGAATTAATATCACATCGTCCACATTGCAGCATTGCAGCATTTATATAGTTAACTATAGAAAAGATTAGAAAGTTGATTGATATCACTATCAATAAATAAAGTGCCAAATATGAACAACACACCAATTATTTTTTCTCGAATAACGAAAACTTAGTCTTCACGATGTATATTAACTATAAATATAATCATAAATTTTTTTTCAAAGTGCTTTACTGTTGTGCTTTAATATTTTATTTTTAACTGTAATTTTTAACAGCATCTTAAATGATAATGATCATTTAATCTTATTATGTAAGGCGGCCAACTTCCTGGAACTGAATGTGGGACGTTAATTTGAACTGGTGTACTTTGAAAGCCCTTGTTATTTAATTCTGGTAGTGTATCCGAACTCCGAATGAAAATTAGTCAATTTTGTGCTTACAGACCTACCAACTTTACTGTGAACTGAAAGGTGTCGTTACTGTCGTTTCTGTGTTGCCAATTAACTGTGAGATGTATGAAAATTGGGAAAATATAATGTAATCAGTAAAAACCATTTTAAAATAGCTTAAACATATTCATAATTGCTGGATTGTACCTGAAACATTACTGTAGTCAAGCAATGTGTCTACTTACGGGATAGCATTTGGATTTAAACTCATTTGTCTAAAGACCCACCTAGACATTGTGGTAGTGCATAATGGATGTAAGTAACAGAAAAATAAAAATTCAAGTATATTTCTACAATTTATTGAAAACCAGGTTTACAATAATTATGGTCAATCACGGTTTTCGACGAATGTCCATACGCAACATCATCATGTTCGAGAGGCCGCATTTCTTCCATTTCCATGCCAAAATCATCACTTTCGGTTTCACTATCACTTGTCACATTTATTATAAAAGGTTCATCTAAATATGCGTCAAGTTTCAAAAACTCCTCTTCTAATCTACGAACATGTTTACAGTGTTGTCTCCACTCATGAACTGAAATAGCTTCGAATGCTTCTTTGACTAGGCGGGGGATCTCAACATTTTTATGATCGATATTTACATTAGCCACATTTCTTTTCATTGTGCTCCATATTAATTCAATCGGATTGAGGTCACAGTGATAGGGTGGTAAATACAAGCACCTATGTCCATTTTCTTTCAAAATATTTTCGATTTCATATGCAGGCTCAGGCTTATTTCTTTTAATTATTTCTAACAGCTGAGGTTTAGTCAAATCCTCTTCATACTCAATGTTATTTTGTGTAAGCCATAACTGCATATCTCTTTTTGATGTGTTTGTGTTTGGGACTTTATTCACGCAAACACGGTGATAAGGAGCATTATCCATTATGATAATGGATGGCGCTTGTAGATTAGGCATAAGTTTTTCAATAATCCACTTTTTAAAATTAGTACTGTTCATGTCGTCATGATAGTCTCCACTTTTTGTATTTGACTTAAATACTAAGAGTGCATTATTAACAAATCCCGTATCCCCGCCAGCATGAACAATGATATATCTTTGCCCTTTGGATACAGGTTCTAATACTCCATCTACGCCCTCCCCTTGCCAACATTTGCCAGATGTATGTGAAGAGTGAATATAGGTCTCATCTAAATAAATGAGAGGGCGAGGGTTGGGAGACTTGTTATTTTTATCTATTTCTTGCAAGTATCTTGCTCTCAAAGCTGATATTTCATTACGCTCCATCAGAACTTTACGATTAGACTGAGTTTTTTTAAAACGAAACCCCAACTTGTTCAGCAGCTTTCGAAGAGTTTCTCGTTGACCTGTATAATTTATTTCTGCCCTTAAAATTTCTAGAAGCTTTTTGATAGTAGGCACCTCCTTCTTGGCAGAATAAAATTCGTGGACTTTACGCCTGATAACTCCCATGTCAAAATCATCGACATGAACAAATCCACTTTTTCGTTTTCTTTCCTTGCCTGGTGAGCGAATTCTGGTACCAGCTTCTTCTGCTTGTCGTCCTTCCTTGACAATTTTCGAAATTAGTCCTTGACTTACACCTGAAATGAAAATTGTACAATATATTATGTGTGGTAGACAAAAATACATTTAGCAACTTATTAGTAATCCAGCAGGTTAAGTGGATCACTCCGTAAGTAAGCGGATAGGTTAATATTATGGTAGTTTTTTTTTTTTTTCAACAGCAAAGCATCACATAAAAAAATAAAACAAGAAACAAGAAATCTTATCGCCATAAGAATGGAGACAAAAATGTAAACCAGTAAAACAAAGAAGTGAATTAAATCATTAATTATTGTTGGGTATTTTAGTTATGATAACTGACAACACTAACCTGTAGCGGCCGAAACCCTTTTGTATATTTGATTAAATGGAATGATTGGAGCCTGCTGCCGAGCTTCTTCTTCAAAAAATGATTTCACTTTTAGAATAATATTCCGGGCGTCACTTTTTATAGCTTTTGGCATATTTAAAGTTTAAAATAATGAAATATCGCAATAAAATTCACAGAGCACTCGAAAGTAGTAGACACTGACAATCGAATGACTTATCAACATGGCGGCCGTAGTTCCTATTTTCGCCGTTTCACAGTAAAGTTGGTGGGTCTGTATGTTACGAAATTCATTTATTTTACTTACGTTAACATATCAATGTGAAAAAGACTCATCTGAAATCGTTATTATTTCACACATTAAAACTCTTTTTGTATTTATCACCTGTCTTGTATGTATTGAGAAAAAGGTGATGATTTTTGTTACTGTTCAAAAATTCAAACAGGCTACATTGGTAGGTATTATTTGCCTACTGACTTGGCCGCCTCATTTATAATTATTATGTCTCTCTCCATAATACACGGGTACCACCAGAAGGAAGATACCCGGTCCTTTGGAAGGCTTACGTGGGGACACAGGTCCAACACGCAGAGGCCCTTTCGAGAATTTAATGTGTTGTGGGACACCAGCCGCAGCCTGCCCATGACTGCACTATAGAGATACAGCCCTGGGCAGTCCGCGGCCAATGTAGGACTATTGCAGAAAAATGGAAATGAATAAAACTGGGTTATGGAAGGGGGTGTTAGATGGGCTGGTATATTGGTTCTATGGGGACTATGGACGTCTGCCTTTTCAATATTAAAAATTGAAAATAATGGCAGACGGTGACTCGCCAGTTCGGTCGATGGGCTCCCAAAAAGGTTACCGAGAATGGCAACAAGGGGGCAACATCAGCTGAACGGCTAGGGGTGTAGAGAGGTGCGGCACCGGTTTTACCATCGCGGGCCCGCGGGCCCGGAGCGGGTTTCCCCGCTATTACGCCATTAGACACTTCCACCCCCGAGCATATAGCTCTAGCGGCTCCACTCTGGACGGCCAACAAAGGCAAGCCAGAGGTGGGGGATCCTGAACCTCGTCATTGTTCACTCCGAACTGCCACCAGGGCAGTCCAGAGGTGAGGACAGGGGCCTTCCCCGGGAGCGCTCGGTTCCCGCGGGGTCGCTACTCCCCGACACCTCGCCACAAGGTGCCCTGCGGGGTGACTGACTGCACGGCTGGAATATCTATTATAGATATGCCATCCGGGGGCGATGGGGTCGTCACATCCCTACGCCTCATTATAATTATTATTATTATAAAATAAACAACAACTTTGATGTCCAATTTCGACAATATTTTATTATTCATATTTTTATTAATTAGTTTATTTTCTAAAAACTAGGGGTTCCGTTTAACTATAACTATTATATTGTGTCCGAGACATTTACAACCCATGTTTAGATCAATTTTTTTAATAAATAATATTTTATGGTTGAAATGTGTATTATTTTATCCTTTTTTAATACCTACTATGCTTAAACAATTTTGGTGAAAACTGAACACAAAAGATTAAAGATTCTTTGGGATAATTGAATAAAATGATGGGACAAGTCCAATAGTGAGAAATTAACACGTACCTAACTTGTGATTGTTTTCGTAAATATGTTATGTCAGCCATATAATATTTTCATACTATACCTACTGTCTGTACGATAGGTACCTACATAAAAGTGAACTAACTAACCTCCGAAGTGGTATTCACAAATTTCTCCGCTTTTTTTTTATCAAATGGCTCAAAAGTTAAAAATACATAATCGATACTGATATACAAAAACTACTGGACCCTGTTGATTAGCTGGAACCTGCCCGGGTCAAAAGTAGCCTATGTGTTAATCCAGGCTATAATTATTTCTGTACCAAAATGCATACATACATTTGAAAAAATGTTAAATCATGAAAGATGAAAATAAATTACCTATGTATCAATTTTTTTTTTGTTACATTGATTGGTTTTAATTGAAAATTTTTTAATTGATAAGTTTATTAATAATTTATTTATTAGATTAATTATTTTTTTGTTCCATTGATTGTTCTTAATTGATAAGTAATAGGCAAATTATTTACAAAGTTTCGCCTCTATAGCGGTGAGTCGATGACATCGCTTAATCTATGACTCACAAGCCGCCCCGCGCCGGCCGCCGCGGCCGCGCTTGCAGCACAGATTTTGTTCATGGTGTCTCCTCTATACGTAGTAATATTAGCTCAATGACTTTGTATTGTTACTTTGTATTATTCGAAATGACGATGATGTTTCGAAATCGGTTTTAGTTTATTGTAATAAAAATCTTAATAAAGTGGAATTAGTCAATTGTGTGTTGTTTACTATTTATTGATCTGATAAATTTTTCCCTACCTAATTTTGATTCGAACCGAGTACGAGTAGGTACGATGTACGAATAAAGCATCAAATAAGCAGTTATTGAAATGAAAAGAGTATTTCTTCTTCTTCTCTTTAATAAAACACATAACGGCTATTGGCATTCCCATTCAATAACGGCAACGAACGATGAGCTAGTATGTTTATTAGTTAAATATCATTTTTTTCCTATATTTTACGGTATGCCATATTACGTATGATGAGATGTTTAGAGTAATCACATAGGTAAAGTATAGCAATAAAATACGCTATTATAATAATAAAGAACATAGAAATGCATCAAATAAAAACACAAGTTATTGAATATATCCCTTTATTTTTGTACTTACAAACAGTATAAAGAGTCGGAATGCAAGAAGACGGAACCCTCGTTAAAGGTTAATATATTGTTAATTTTGTAAAAATACGAAATAAAGTGTTAATCAATTATTACTATCAAGATCTACATATAATACTCGTTATTGCAACATTTTACAAACAAAATGTATCACAGACATTATAAAAACTATGAGCACGCTAACATGAGATTACAAATTTAATTCACAAATGCAACGAAATGGGAATATCATAAGCCATAATAATTAAAACTGCTTTCAAAACCTCGACCCATCGTTGCATTTAAAAAAAACATTAAAATAAAACATGGCACCCTGTCACTATATTCCTTAAAATTAAATAAAACTAAATGCGATTAAAAAGTTAATAAATTAATCATGTTAATATTTTTATTAGAACTTAAAGTAAACGTAAGCCTAATCTTGTCAATTAAGTAAAATAATAATAATAACAAGCAGGCGGGTTTGTGGAATTATTTTTAAAAAAATATAAAAATAATATCAATAACCAGACATATTTGGAGGTTTTATACAAAATTTATGCAAATTAATATATCGTCAATATATTTTTTGGACAAATTAAATTGTTTGAAAAATGTTAATGCTTTTTGAATATCATTTACGTAATATAATAAGGTATTTACTATTTACTATAAGTATTGGCACTAGTGGGCATTAAAATGTATTAATTTGCAGCATAAATAATTTTTCTAGAAGACGGAAGGAATTCGATAGTGCAAAATTATTTATTAAATAATTGTTACAATGGCAGTTGTTTTACTTTGCGAATTATTGAGCAAAATATAAAATACTTCGTTAATACTTAGTATTTTTCCAATTCTTTTACTTTCTGTATTGGAAAAATACAGACAATTTAGATTGCTTGTATTACAAATCTTATATATAAAAATGAATCGCAAAATGTGTTGGTAAGCGCATAACTCGAGAACGGCTGAACCGATTTCGATAATTCTTTTTTTATTATATTCCTTGAAGTACGAGGATGGTTCTTAAAAAATGAATCGCAAAATGTGTTGGTAAGCGCATAACTCGAGAACGGCTGAACCGATTTCGATAATTCTTTTTTTATTATATTCCTTGAAGTACGAGGATGGTTCTTATGTAGAGAAAACGTAAATATTATGTACCACGGGCGAAGCCGGGGCGGACCGCTAGTTGTAAATCTTATATATAAAATTCTCGTGTCACAATGTTAGTCTGCATACTCCTCCGAAACGGGTGGACCGATTCTCATGAAATTTTCTGTGCATATCGGGTAAGTCTGAGAATCGGCCAACATCTATTTTTCATATGTACCACGGGCGAAGCCGGGGCGGACCGCCAGTATATTTGTATATTTTAAATAGTTCGATTATTTTAGGGGTTAAATTTTAATTGCTCTGCCAATTACAAAAGAAAATATATTTTCAATCGCACGCAAAAAATATATAAAGCACAACACCTTTGCTTAAAGTTATCAGCAAAATAATCTAAATACCGTGTGCCTAAAGTACCACAGAACTTTTTGATTAAAAATACATAAAAAGCCATACTTCAGGCGCAGGGATTTTCCTAATAGTAGCCATACGCGAAAATTATTATTAATTTTTAAAGAAAATCTATAGATTAACTTAGAATTGCAGAAAAAACGATATAATATCGATATAATGTATTATTTTTTTAGCAATGAAATTTACTCTTGATCAAACTTGTTCAAACTACTTGTCATGCCTTCAAAACATCGTGTAGGGCTACCATTATATTCGATGACAAATTGCAGACAACACAGTCTTGACCAAGAAGCTTATATCTAATACACTGGAGATTTCAGTATGAACATTAACTTGTAACAAGAAAATATGACCTTGAATGACGCCTGTATGTTTTTTTATCCCTTTCACACCTAACTTGCCAAGTTAGGTGTGAAAGGGATAAAAAAACACACAGGCGTCATTCAAGGTCTTCAACTTGCCAAGTTAGGTGTGAAAGGGATAAAAAAAACATACAGGCATCATTCAAGGTCATATTTTCTTGTTACAAGTTAAAGTTCATACTGAAATCTCCAGTGTATTAGATATAAGCTTCTTGGTCTTGACAAAGGCACACGCAAATGTAAAAGCACCTAACAACTATTTGTGCTAAAACAACGCGTACGAAATCTATGGAATATTGTATATTTGTATAAATTTGAAACGTTTAATAACTGTATCAAAATTTTAAGCTATTTATTATATTACTGTACTTTATTTCGTGGTCGCCATAAAATATGTATATACTATACAGACATTATTTAGAATTAACTAGTATATTTTTTAATTAATTAATTATCATCATCAGTTCATAAATGAAATACATCCCTATCTCCCATATATTACGCTAAAAATCAATATTTTCAGAATTGCAAATTTAAATAAATAAACGGCCAATTTAACACTTATTTTTACTACTTCAAAAATCACTAAAAATGTAAACTTAACTACATATTTCATAGCGACCAAATAGTATAACATATAGTATTAAAGATTCTAAAAGTACAATATTTTGTTGGCAAGTAAACAATAGAACATTATTCCGTTCCAAGCGTTTTACAATAAGTACTTAACAACTCAACAACTGTATATCTAACTTGGCAAGAGACGACTGTACACCAACTTTATTTCATTATATCCCTACTAATATTATAAATGCGAAAGTAACTCTGTCTGTCTGTTACGCTTTCCCGCTTAAACCTCTCAACCGATTTTGATGAAAGGAGACAATTTTTTGTGGGCCCACCAAGACTCGGTAACGTATAGTAATAAAAAAAAACGTGTAAAAATATAAAATTATATTATGAATTTTGATGCTTCGTTGTTTTACAAACGAAACCGGAATCATGAAATCGAATTAAAAAGCTTTATTTTGATATCATCCCTGCTGTAGTGCTGTCTAGAAACCAAGAACAATGGTCAACATTAAAAAAAACTGGAACGAAACGTTTTTATCGATAGAATGAAAATAAAACCAAAAAGCGAAAAAAATGGTTGCCTGTAAAGTCGGTTTTACGGGCGAAGATTTTACGTGACAACGTCTTTTTCTCGGTAGAATATTTATGTGCTGCGCGCGCGGCAGACCGCGGGCCTCTCTCTCGTTCGGTGACTCATCGTAACGTTACCGAGCGTTACACTTTTTCATAAGTGACTCACAGTCGCAACCTAATTTAAGACGTTGTCACGTCAAAACTGCCTTAAACAAATCACTTTAGAAACTGTTTTTATTCCTATTTATATGGAAGAATGTGATTGATAGCGATTTTAAATCCTGTAATTAATAAAATAAAACAATTTTTTTCTACTAAGCTAAAAAAAATCCGTGTAACGAAACGTTACATCTATTGGCTGCTTTGACAAACGTCAGATTCTTCCTGTCGAAGTTGTAATGTTTTTAACATAAACAATGTTTTTATTTCCTATTTTAAAATGTAATTGCTACAACTTAAGAGCGTTTAATATTACAATAGAACATGAATAATAGCATAGCTGTGCAAATGGATACCTATCCTAATATTATGTACCAACTCCTAGTCATAAATCACGTACCTACCTACCTACTTAACTAATAATTTCTTATTTAATCAGTTTTCCCAATCGCTAAAATCGCATAAGGTCCAGAAACTTGAGATACACACACTTTTATTTATTTTCTATACTATTTATAACCAAATCGGGTCTATGTGTTTGTGGTACCTTCGCTGTTTCTGATTTCCGAGCTTGGAATCGTGACAATGTATGTGCGATGTTTTCTAATATTTATTTATTCATTTATTTAAATATATTGTACTCAATGATTCGGGTAGGTCACACAAGACAAATCGCTCATTATCAGTTAGTTTTTATGTAGTAATGAGGTGAATGTTTGCACGTCGTGTTTCTAAAGATTCCGGTTAAAACATGTAAAAGTAATGTCACCACTGTAATCTGGGGACTTCAAGGAACAAATTAACACACATTTCATTAATATACGCTAAGAAATTGAGGTGGGCCTATCCTCCAAACAAAAAAAATGGTCTCCTTTGGCACAGACAATCTTTAGACCCTGAGAAAGAACATAGGCTACCTTTTATTGCGAAAAAACACCACGCGGGCGAAGCTCCGCGGGCGGAAGCTAGTTTAAAATATATTCTTGAAAAGTGTATGAAGGTAGAATATAAAGACAATATATAATATTTTTTATAACAATTCCTAAAGTTCATTTATTCAGGGTAATATTTTTTGGGATAAATTACCAAATTTCATCGAAATCGGCCCAACAGTTTTTGAGTTTAGAGAGTAACGAACATATAAAAACTTTCACAATATTTTCTATATGAAGTAGAATGAATAAAGTCGGTGTACATACACCGGCAGTCGACATAACAACAATATACTTGTAAATAACATTTAAGCAGAAAATGACATAAATTCTAAAACGCTAACATGGAAGGAACAATATAACAATCTGAAGCTTGATACCGACCACCGGTGTAGTGTCTTGTAATTGTTTTAGTCTCGAGGAAAACCGCGTTTTCAGCAAAATTCAAAATTTTTATGACGTGCCAAGAAATTCCTTATAAAATGTCCGAAAAATCTATCGGACCAGCCGTTTTTTTATCGGAATATTTGCCAAAATTTTTTTTGTTGTAATAAAATTAGTAAAAACTAATTTTGTCATTTAAGTAGACGCATTTTTTTTTGATTCAATTTTGTGTGTCAACGTCCACATCGATATGTCATCCTCTGGAATTAAAATAGTGCCTAAAACGTCAAACATATCAAAAAAAAAAAAAAAATCATGAGATATCCAGAAAGATTTCTACATCACAACCATTTTACGCGTTTTTTCCTACGAAACTAAAAACCATCACACATTAACCTATATAACCCTTTCTACTGGAGATTCTTTAACTTCACTGTCTGGTTTCAGCTCTTTGCTAATTTTGAGATTCGCTAGTCTGACGTAATTGCTCCTTGTGATTCCTTCCCTCCTTTTGGGCTTATCATCTTTCTTTTCTAAAACCGGCGTTAAATTCTTAACATTTCGTATCGGTAACTCTATTTTGCGTCTATCCAGTTTATCTTGGGTTTTATCTCGGTAACTGTATCGTCCGTCGAAGTCTTGTCGGTTTTCTAAATGTCGTCTAAATATAGGCGTCATTGGTTTGCCTAAACTGGCCAATTTTAAGTCACTTTTGAGCACATCTCTGTTAATTTTCGGCTCATCGTCACTTGGACGTACTCTGTACGTAGATCGTATAGGAGAAGCAGGTCGCTGAACGAAAAACTTGCTTCTAGACTTTTCCTTATCTTCCTCCCTTTGCCTCACAACTTCTGTCGTATTTGGCTTGAAAAGTCGACTCAGTTTTGGTGACAACAACTTCTTAGCTAACGAGTTCTTTTCACACTTATCCACTGTTTTAGGAATTTCTTGCTTTTCAGGGATAAATTCTTCGAGACTATCCGGCGAGTCTGTGATGTCGTAACTTGCTTTTTTGGCTAGTAAATTCCCTTTTTTGACAATGTCTGTTAATATTTTGGGGTTGCAGTCAATTTGTATTTCTAGTTCATCGTCGGAGGAGTCTGTTTCGTTTTCAGTCTGTATTTCGCAGTGGTCTGGAATGCTTTGGTGTCTGCAAAAGGGCAGATGTTGGTCGTGATCTTTCTCATCAGTTTCTAGCCCTTCTACTGATTGATTTCTTAGAAAAGCGGGTAAATTGGGATCCTCTATTTTCCTTGTTTTTGTATCGTTTAGCAAGTTGTTAAGATGCGAGTCAGGGCTTGTTCGTTTGAGCGGTGGAGGGTCCAGCCATTCGGATATATCGTCAACCTGTAAATAAATAATGGTTGGATTATTAAGGCAGTGTTATGATGTGATACTAAAAGGAAATTGTAGGAGTGATTTTGCTCTTGTATAAGATGTAGCAGGTAATTTTACTTATGTAAAAGGTGAAGCAGGTGAATTTTCTGCTGAAGAAGAGGTAACAGATGAATTTGCTACTGTAGGAGGTGTAACAGGTAATTTGGTTGCATAAGAAGGTGTAGCGGGTATATTTGCTGCTGTGGAAGGTATAACAGGTAATTTTACCGATGTAGAAGGTATAGCAGATAAATTTACTGCTGTAAAAGGTGTAGCAGGTAAATTTGCTGCTGTAGAAGATGTAACAGGTAAATTTGCAGCTGTGGAAGGTGTAGCAGGTAAATTTGCAGCTGTGGAAGGTGTAGCAGATAAATTTACTGCTGTAGAAGGTGTAGCAGATAAATTTACTGCTGTAGAAGGTGTAGCAGGTAAATTTGCTGCTGTAGAAGGTGTAGCAGGTAAATTTGCTGCTGTAGAAGGTGCAGCAGGTAAATTTACTACTGAAGAAGGTGTAGCAGGTAAATTTGCTGCTGTAGAAGGTGCAGCAGGTAAATTTACTACTGAAGAAGGTGTAGCAGGTAAATTTGCTGCTGTAGAAGGTGTAGCAGATACATTTACTGCTGTAGAAGGTGTAGCAGGTAAATTTGCTGCTGTAGAAGATGTAACAGGTAAATTTGCAGCTGTGGAAGGTGTAGCAGGTAAATTTACTGCTGTAGAAGGTGTAGCAGGTAAATTTACTGCTGTAGAAGGTGTAGCAGGTAAATTTGCTGCTGTAGAAGGTGTAGCAGGTAAATTTGCTGCTGTAGAAGGTGTAGCAGGTAAATTTGCTGCTGTAGAAGGTGCAGCAGGTAAATTTACTACTGAAGAAGGTGTAGCAGGTAAATTTGCTGCTGTAGAAGGTGCAGCAGGTAAATTTACTACTGAAGAAGGTGTAGCAGGTAAATTTGCTGCTGTAGAAGGTGTAGCAGATACATTTACTGCTGTAGAAGGTGTAGCAGGTAAATTTGCTGCTGTAGAAGATGTAACAGGTAAATTTGCAGCTGTAGAAGGTGTAGCAGATAAATTTACTGCTGTAGAAGGTGAAGCAGATAAATTTGCAGCTGTAGAAGGTGTAGCAGGTAAATTTGCTGCTGTAGAAGGTGCAGCAGGTAAATTTACTACTGAAGAAGGTGTAGCAGGTAAATTTGCTGCTGTAGAAGGTGTAGCAGGTAAATTTGCTGCTGTAGAAGATGTAACAGGTAAATTTGCAGCTGTGGAAGGTGTAGCAGGTAAATTTGCAGCTGTAGAAGGTGTAGCAGATAAATTTACTGCTGTAGAAGGTGAAGCAGATAAATTTGCAGCTGTAGAAGGTGTAACATGTAAATTTGCAGCTGTGGAAGGTGTAGCAGGTAAATTTACAGCTGTAGAAGGTGTAGCAGGTAAATTTACTGCTGTAGAAGGTGAAGCAGATAAATTTGCAGCTGTAGAAGGTGTAGCAGGTAAATTTGCTGCTGTAGAAGGTGCAGCAGGTAAATTTACTACTGAAGAAGGTGCAGCAGGTAAATTTACTACTGAAGAAGGTGTAGCAGGTAAATTTGCTGCTGTAGAAGGTGTAGCAGATAATTTTACCAATGTAAAAGGTATAGAACTTATTGTGAGTAATGTTAGTGTTGTTGACAGTGTTGATTTGACTTAACCCATTATACAAACACCAAATAACCTTAGTGATGTCTATATTCTTGCCGTCCGCCCGCAGTATGTACCCCGGCGCCAGCGCGTGGTGTGACCGGGAGCGGGCGGCCGGGCGCGGCTCGGAGTGTGTGACCCGACGTGCTGTGAGTTGGCTGGCGGAAACGCACTTGCCTAGCGCGCTCCAACGGACACATTCGGGGGGCTGGAAGGGGGGAAATATTTTGTTAAATATTGTAGGTTTTGGCTTGGGAAAGTGGATCGTAATAACATTTTGTAATTTTAAGGATAATTCATATTTATTACGCGAATGTTTAGGGAAAAAATGACAAAAGTTTGAGATGAAACAGCAAAAAAAAAAAATATATTTCTGACCATTTTGCACCGATTTTCATCTGGACCTGACATCACCACATATTATCTATCATTTAAACGAACATGAAAACTAAGGCCTTTTCCATAATAATATTGGAAGATTTTTCTAAGAGAACAAGGTACAATTAAATTCCATAGTAATATGGGAACTTCTATGTAAGAGAACAAGTGGCATATTTAAATCAACAGATTTCCCCACCTCCCGCAGCTCCTCGCGGCTGCGCGTGTTGGCGCAGAAGATGCCGTTGTCAGTGTGCGCGCGGCGCTCGGGCGTGGCGGTCGTGCGCGCGCTGCTGCGGCGCGCGTACTGCTCCACGTCCGCGAGCAGCGTGGCGGGTAGCGGCAACGGTTGCGACAGGTGCAGCACGAGGGACTCCAGCCAGATCTCCATCACTTCGAATGGCGGTCTGGAATTCAGATTATTGCGTGTCAGCTTGTCGTTACAGTAATTCATTGCGTGTAGATGCATGCCTATGTAGAGATATGAGAAATTACTAAATTAACCAATCAAAAAACAGCAATGCATTAAATAAAAAAAGGTATAATTGCACAAGGCGTACAATACATAGCTTAGATATGTCGTGGCCATATCGTAGATTTGCTCATTTCATGAAATGGCCAATTTAGTTTGGCCAGATCGTTAAATCGTCAACGTTTCACGATTTGGTCATCCACATTTGGCCATATCGTCGATCTGGCCAAACGTGGATGGCCATTTCACGAAATGCGACCATTTTTGTTTCTTTTTTAAAAAGCGATTCGCTTCTGGCACTCGCCGGCCGCTGCCGCGGCACGCTCGCTTTGCTCGCTCGGCTCGTGCGTTGTTTATTAAAGTCTAACTTAACCTAACCTAACTGTTTTCTATTGAAAAAACCATTCGCTTCTGGTATTCGCCGGCGCTACCGCGGCACTAACTTAAATGACAATAAACAAGTTCTTAAAATATTCTGAATTTTTTAATGTTTTATGGACTCTCTAAGATATTTTATACGATCTGGCCAAATGTCGATGACTAAATCGTGAAACGTTGACGATTTAGCGATCTGATCAAACTATGTTGGCCATTTCATGAAATGAGCAAATCTACGATATGGCCACGACAGATACACAGCAAGAATTTCAAAGTAACGATAAGCTATATGAATTTTACTAAGGCATTCGACAAAGTGAATCACTTGCTGACACCTAAAAGTTTGTAGAGTTTAATATTCGTACACTTTTACATTGGTCTGCAAAATATTAAGAAAGAAGAAATTTAAAAGTTACAGATAAATGTTTCGACTCGAAGTAAACTCATCCCAACGTCCCTTTGTAACAACTTCGGGTGTTCCGCAAGGCTCATACCTGGGACCTATTTTGTTTTGTATCTAACTAAAATATATCATTAAAACTTTTGAAATGAAGAAAAACTACTATTTTCAACTGATTCCAAATTAAAATAAAAAATTTAAAATTATAACTCAAACATAAGTCCAAATCGAACGTTGTATGTGCTTGTAATTGTAACTATAAAAAATTACACTACTCACTTTTGCAATAATAAAATATCTTCTAGCACTTAATCACTAGCTAGTTAACTGACACTTTCTACAAACCATACCTATCGTCTGGCTCCAGATTGCACGCCAGGAAGGCTATCCGGTAGAACGGTTCTGGGCACGTGCGACAGAACTTATCCAGGAACTGCGCCTCGTTCAGACCGAAGTCAGACCGCCGCGGCAGAAAGTCTGGGTCTGCTGATACACGACCTATAATCTGCGGAAGATTTTGGGTTAAGATAGGCCATATTGGGTATTTTGTTTTGTTTTTTTTTTCATTTTACACAATTCGTTAACAAAGATTAATATCCTGAACATTATAACGTATAGGAATCTAGTAGATCTTGAAAGCCTGGGTCTGCTGACATTTGACCTATTATTTGTGGAAATGTATTTAGGTTCAGATAAAGTCATCTACGGATGACCTAAGGTTCAAAAATTAGTCTATTTTGTCATGGGTAAATGAAATATGTTTTGTTATTTCTTAAAAATATTGATTATTTGTATTGATTTATACATTTTAAACTTATTTTAAAGAACTCATTGACTTGCCAACGAATTGACGGAGAGTCACACAAAAAATATTGTTGTCTTCTTATAATATGTGCTTATAAAAAGATAACAATATTTTTTTTAGTGAGAAGTTTCTTTCGATCACATGGTGATTGAGGATACTTGTATAACAACTTATATACAACTCTATTCATTCCTGTAATCGAGTACAAAATCCAAAGATTCTTCTAGAACCTTCTAGAACATTCTGGAAAATTCGAGAACACGGTGCTTGTCCCAGCCCGACCTGTTGTTACACTGGACCAGGTAGGTATAGCACTAATTGGACGAGTGAAACAGCAGAACGGACTGGGCGTGACTTGGTTGATGATGATGATCATGGTGATAATGATGTTCATGATTCTACATATGCTTTCAGCAGTATTTCGAATAAAGTATTGTTTTTTCTTAAGACTTCATTTATGACTCATCCAAAAGTAATAATGTGAACCGTACCCCTAGTGTGAGTTTGATCGAGTACGAAACGTTACTATCGCGTCTGCGTCACAGCCAAATTAGTATGGGAAATCGAACAGCGCCCCTAGCGGACGTATGGGGAAGCTAGGCGGCGCTGTTTCAATTTCATAGAAATCCGAGTTAACTTTATCGCGATCGAGTGCGAGCAAAAACTCACACTTAGCACACAGAAGTAAATAAGAACGGTAGAAATTGCATTAGTAAGCCATTCATATAGGTTTTTTGACAATGTAATTAGACATCATTTAAAAAAAAAACATTTGATAAGTTCCAATTTGCCTATTGATTTAGGGCGTCGTTACGGTAAAACGAAAGGTGTGTGTTCAAATCCTGCAAATATTTTTACAATGCGGATAAAATACTGTCACACAATAAAAATTTTAACTCTACATATTATTTACCAACAAAACCAAATCCGTTATCATCAGACAAACGAACAGATGATAAACTCATACAGAAATAAACTCACCTCGCACAACATAATGCCAAATGAGAACACATCCACCTTCTCATCATACAGGTTGCCGTTCATCATTTCTGGCGCCATCCAGTAAGGGTTCCCCACCACCTGGAATGGGAAACATCCAATCCTTTTAATACTTTTCCCTTTTTTATTATTAGAACCCATGTTTTCTTTTATTCAGTTCTTCCGGCACATTGAGACAGTTTTAAGTGAAGGCGACTTCATATGATCGTAGTCCGTACGAACTTCGCTTCCTTATTTTACCTATTTAAGATTTATTTCAATAATCCTGAAATATATATTCACCATTTTTTGACTAATTATATCTCTTTGTCAAATTATCTTCATAACTGACGTGACAACGCTCGCTGTAAAGTGCACGAAACTTGTAAATCCCTTAAATACTAGTTTAAACTTTTCTGAATCACCTAGATATATTGGAGTTTTGGGAATCCACCCATAAAAAAAATCTTAACAATTTTGATTTTCTCACAGGCAGATGGCACTGAAATAATTATTTAAAAAGTAATAATACTTTACACATAGGCCAGAGGAATACCGAAAAAAAAAACACAAAATAAATATTGCACCCAACAAATCTCTTTTCAAAGTCAGTTAAAAACTTACCGTATACCGTTTCCGTCGTAACGATGAGTGTGTGTGCGCGCTGCTAGCTGTGCGCTGCACTATACGGGCCAAGCCGAAGTCTGCCACTATCACTGTCATTTCCTGCAATTATTATTTACATTATATAATGTAACCCACAAACCTGTTTTTGAAGAGAAACTTCTTTAGGCCCGTTGAGAGTAAAATTACAAGTCGCGTCATGGCCAGAGAAGTTTCACTTCTGACACGTGTGCTCGGCACACACGCTCTTTTTTTATTTTGCGTTGTAACTTTCATTTATTTCTTGTGATGTCTACAAGATGTTTCTTACGTTCGTGTTCACGGGAAGTGTCCCTGAAGATTTTGATTTGCTATCGAATGTCGAATATTTTCAGCATAAACTTGTAAGTTTAGATTGCGTTGGCTCTGAAGTTAGAGGTTAGTTAAAAGTTTTTCACAGCTTCAATCATATGTGTGTGTGTGTGGGGGGGGGGGGAGTGTAAACCTACATATTTCAATATATTTATTGTATTTTAAGGTTTAAAATTTTTAATGTGTATTAAGTATACTTAAAAGTGTTATAAGTGATTAATTGTAAAAGTATTTATGATTAAACGTATTTTCTTTCTTCTTTTCTTTCTAATTACTCTATTTTGCATACCTGATCAGCTCGCACAAGACAGTTGTGCGAATTAAGATCTCGATGTATAACATTCATGCGATGCAAGTATCCCACCCCGGCGGCCACGTCACGGGCGAGCTTAGCACGTGCGCACCAACTTAGCGGACGGCTTGTGTTCTGTGGAAAAAATTATACATGGCATCAGATCGTGCCGTGTGTGAACAATAGTCCTGAAATATTTATTTATTTATCTTATAATTTATCTCAACTCCGAACAGCCACACTGGTACAGATGAGCCAACATTTTCCGTCAGTGTCTCCCGGGCTACGCACCTGCAGCAGGTCGTGCAGCGTGCCGCCGGCCACGTACTCGGTGACGAGGTGCAGCCGCCGGTCGCGGTACAGCACGCCGATGGACCGCAGTACAGTGTCTCCCGGGCTACGCACCTGCAGCAGGTCGTGCAGCGTGCCGCCGGCCACGTACTCGGTGACGAGGTGCAGCCGCCGGTCGCGGTACAGCACGCCGATGGACCGCAGTACAGTGTCTCCCGGGCTACGCACCTGCAGCAGGTCGTGCAGCGTGCCGCCGGCCACGTACTCGGTGACGAGGTGCAGCCGCCGGTCGCGGTACAGCACGCCGATGGACCGCAGTACAGTGTCTCCCGGGCTACGCACCTGCAGCAGGTCGTGCAGCGTGCCGCCGGCCACGTACTCGGTGACGAGGTGCAGCCGCCGGTCGCGGTACAGCACGCCGATGAAGCGCAGCACGTTGCGGTGCCGCAGCGAACGGAGCACTGCTACCTCCTGCGAGATAGATAACGATTGTTATCTCATATTACGCATTTATACTTGCTGCGTCACGTAAAGAGTGCACTAGCTTCCCAATGTAAAGCAAGATATAGCATATATATAGATAGCACACGCTACTAACTGTCACGTAACATAAATTACACTTTGTACCCACTACCCGTAACATAAATTGCAATTTGTACCTAATGTCAGATAACGTTAATTACAAATTGTACCTACTGCTTAAAGTATAATATATTAGCAAGCTAAAGAGCGCTTGTCACTATTATGTTCATATAAGCGTATATTTGATCATGCACCGCTCTTCCTTAACGTACACAATCAGTAAAAATAATACGCGTCACATTAAATCGACGATTGGTGACATGTGCGATGCCATGTTGTAAAAATTATTTCCATAATCAAAGTAAAAGAAAAAATAACATTTCTTTTCTACGGTAAATAGTAATTAATTAAAAATTTAATTGCTTCTGAAAATTATGAAGGGTCTGAAAGGAGGTTGCGAGAGAGAGTTTACGAGAATGAGAGTTGGTGCAAAAATTTTTAGAGATAAAAATGAAGAATCTTAAACACAAATGCAATAATATGACAACGAAACCACAGGTTTTAAATAAAATAACCCTTTTTATCGGAATGGGACACCAACAATCTCATAACTAAAAACTTTTATAAGTTTAAGCTAGGTACTATCTTTCAATGGTTTTTTTTTTTATAATTCTATGTTATTATAATTATTAAGTTCTAGAACAATCCATACGTTACACATTTTTCATAATCCCAACTGCCAATATTTTCCTATATGAAGCATGGAACGTCACTATCAGTATTTAAGACAGATAAATGTTCAGATGTAACATCCGCGCTCGGCGCTCTATAGCTTGCTAATATATACTCTAAGACCTACTGTAACATAACATAAATTACACTTTGTACCTACTGTAACGTAATATAAATTACAATTTGTACCTACTGTAACGTAACATAAATTACAATTTGTACCTACTGTAACGTAACATAAATTACAATTTATACCTACTGTCAAGTAACATAAATTAAAATTTGTACCTAATGTCACCTAACATAAATTACACTTTGTACATACTGTCATGTAACATAGACTACTACTTTCTGTCACAAAAGATAGATTCCAGATGTTACATCCCGTGCGTATAAAAAAATCGACCAAAGAAGTTCTTATATTCTTTAAATCCTATCCTAATAACTATAAACGCGCAAGCTTGTAAGAATCTATGGATTTATGTTTGTGACTCTTTCACACGAAAACCACAGAACTGATTTTTATGATACTTGGCAGGTAGCTTATTTACTAGAATTACACATAATCTAAAGAAATGTTTACTTTTGTCTGCGGGTTAATTGCTATTAATTCATTAATTAAAATATACATTTAAAGATATAAATAAACAATACCTTCAAGAAGTTCCTCTGAGCCTCTTCATCTACTCGGTACAGTTGTTTCAGCACCATCACCTCGTTAGTGGCTCGATGTGTCACTTTGTACACGTGCCCGAAAAAACCTGTGCCTAATAGTTCACCCTGAAAAAATAAAACGTTTTAAGCATTTTTTTTAATATTACCAAAAGAAAACATGCCATGACATAATACTTCCTTAATTGCAACATATTTTTGCCACCGACCTTTGTTTTTTATTTGCTTGTTTTTAGTGACCATATAGACATTTAATAAGTCATTTGTTTTTCATAAGTGCGAACAATTTATAGGCATATGTTGAGGTTAAAGTTATCAGTCAAGTTTTTTAGCCTATGAATTTATACCCCAAAAATCAACAGTATAAAAATGTCAAAATTATGACAAATAACATAAAACTCGGAAAAGTTATGCTATTACGAATTAGACCAAATTATTAGTTACCTGTAACAAATCAGAAGCTCTGAACACCTTCTGTCCGGGCGCCGGCTCAGCCCGAAACGATCTCGCTCGGCTCAGATCACATAACACACCACTCGATTCTTCTCCATCCACACTAGAATATAGAAGAAATAAGAAAATAACAATTTATATATTAAAGGAGATTTTAATTTTATTCGATATGTTCATAACTGCATAGCTAGCGCGTTATTGGTGTCGCCAATAAAAATAATAATAAATAAATCATTTTCACATAATAATTTTACACATCAAAGTGACCCAGGCTCCTAAGATAGTAAGAACTGTTTTTCAGGAGTCTGTGTCTTCCATTTATGATTACACGGACACGAAGATATCAGTGAATGGCTCTCGAAACTCAATGACTGATAACTTTTCAGAACTAATCAAGATCGAAATAGAGCTTATGAAATGTATTTTTTTTTTTAGTTTTATTGGCTTATTCCACAAGATATAAATTGGTCAATTAATTCTGATTCAGTGGCCATAAATTTTAGTCAAGTAAAAGTTAAATAATATTTTTGTTCAAGCAGTTTCTAGTTCAGATTTAACTCCCCTAACTTAATTTGATATTTTTAGCAGCGAAAGTCAACCTGTGCCCATTAACTCCAAGAAAAAACGAAACATGATACTTACACATCAAGAAGTTTCGACATACTGCTACTCCTTTCCTTATCCCCGAGTAGTGGCGAAGCGGGTGTCTGCCTCCTCTTTATAACCCGCACCTTACCCCCCTCCTCCCCTTTCCTTTTAAACAATCTCTCCTTTTTAACTCCCTCCTCTTCTGCCTTTTTGGGCACTTTAGTATCTTCCTTTATTTTCCTTTCTACTGGTGATTTGTCGTGTTTATGTTTGTCGTCGTTTGATGTACTGATGGCGCGTTTTGCGTTTATTGTGTCCGGATTGTGTTCTATTGTAAGCTATAAAAGATATACGCAAATGTTTTATTTCGTTTTTGTAGAATTTGAATACTAATCGATTGAATATTACATTGCTATTATATGAGTGAATAAATATGTTCATAAAATATTATAGTGCACAGTATCAAAAAAACTATTTATCGATAAAATAGTGCCTAAATTATTTTTGCATTTTTCTTTTGTTTTAAGAAAATTTACAATGGATACAGAGTGATATATAAATAACAAGATATTTTTTCACAAGTCCCAAAGGGAGAGAGATTTATTATATCAGGAATTAACCTTATATCACTGTAATAAATAACATTTACTATATGTACTGATTATATCTTTGAAAACCATATATTAATAACCCATTTACCTGTATAACATCAGGCCTAGCCAGCACCCGCTCTATTTCAGCCAAAGGCCGGTTCCTCACCGGTGACCCATTTACTTCTAGCACACGGTCACCAATATGCAATGTGAGCATACCACAGCTTGAGTCTATCCTGTACGTGGAAGAAGAATATTTTTTTGGGTGGCTGTTTAAAAAAATGTAAAATGGCCGGTTTCACAGCTTCTGTTAAGTTAATGTGGCAGGTAGAGTACAAAAAATTATATAAAAATTGTAAATATATGTACGTCATAGTTTTAGATAGACAAAAAGTAAAATACCTTGAAGAGATTTTCAGAGATATTGTCAAGCAGTGAAACCAACCTTTGATGATCAAAATACAAGTAATGATTCGTTTTGAACTAATACTTTTGAGATTCGAATTTTATTTCGGTGTTTTACTCAATTTCGAGGTCGTGTCTAGTAGACCATAAGGATTTTGGTATTTATAAATCATTTAAGTTAATACAGGCCTTAAAATTAAAAGTCCTTAGGAAAACGAATCATTTCTTGCCAATGGTAATTGGTAACATACTAAGAATAAAAAAAAAAACTAAACAAACATGCGAAGTGCAATAAGTATTGATTTCAACACACTACATAAAAAAAACAAAGCACAAACATATACGTTGTTCAAATAAAAATAACACAAGTAAAACAGAATACAACAGGTACTAACATGAAAGAAGTAATTTTTACATATAGTATAGTCCAGGAGACACACTACACCGAAACGACATACTACCAATAAAACCATATAGCATCGTGTTACGCAAAAGCATGCGTCAAACTACACAGTCCAATCTCACGTACTAATGACACTGTGTTAACTTTGTACCCTACATCACGTGACGAAAGGTACCCTATATGACTCATGCATTAAATTATACATACACCTCAGGTACTGTGCTTATGTAGTACCCTATACACAGTCCAGTCTCACGTACCTGTGGCACTGTGTTAACTTTGTACCCTACATCACGTGACGAAAGGTACCCTATATGACTCATGCATTAAATTATACATACACCTCAGGTACTGTGCTTATGTAGTACCCTATACACAGTCCAGTCTCACGTACCTGTGGCACTGTGTTAACTTTGTACCCTACATGACGTGACGAAAGGTACCCTATATGACTCATGCATTAAATTATACATACACCTCAGGTACTGTGCTTATGTAGTACCCTATACACAGTCCAGTCTCACGTACCTGTGGCACTGTGTTAACTTTGTACCCTACATGACGTCACGAAAGGTACCCTATATGACTCATGCATTAAATTATACATACACCTCAAGTACTATGCTTAGGCTGTACCCTATAATATCATATCAACCAAGCGTCAAACTACCCAGATCAAGCACATACAGGGTTAGTTTTCAATGACCAGCCAAAATTTAAAATTAAGATCTAGATATTAAACCAAAGGTACATTTGAAATATTATTGTCGAATAAAAAAAAAATAATAGCATTCATTTGAAAATGTCTTAAAAATTTCCTAAATCGTAAACACGCGATAAGCTTATTGAGAATCAATGCACTTGTGTGCGTGCGCGCATCGCCAAATTTATGTGTGTGCTAACTTCTACCTATCTAGGTTGTTGAACTGAATTGTGCTTTTGTAATGTTCACACGTTCGCTTTTTAGTGGCGGACAGGAATGAAATCTAATTAAAAAAAAAAAAAGTTTTTTTTTTCATTAGATCGAAAATGTTATCGATTCTGAACCATTTCTGAAAATTTGGCCGGTCATTGAAAACTAGCCCTGTATACCATCACACTACGCACCCCAAGCACATATACCCTCAAACCACACATATACCTATGGCACGTGAGATGCACGCACGCTTGCAGCGCGGCGCGGAGTAAAGAACGCACGAGCGCGGACAGCTTGCCCGCGCAACGCTCGCTGCGAACGTTGTTGTTAATGTTTTATGTTATATCGGTAGTTTTAATGTTTTTTGCGTGGGGAATTTATTATTTTAATATGGATTTTAAAGTGTAAATTACTTAAAAAGTTTTAAGGACATTTTTACAACTTCTTTATTATGAAAAGCAAGAGAAAATCCAGATGTAAGTCAAATATTAAATAGGAATTCATTGAGTTTTCAATAAGTCGTAAAAACTGTTCCCAGGGCTTTTCACTCCTAAGAAATTTTTAATTCGTATTATTGTATTTTCTTATAGTCTGAAAATTTAAAATTTCGCACTGGATTGAATACGCTATTTGTTTAAGGATTTTAATTTTACCGATGTAACATAAAGTGGTTAAAACATAAAAGTGTCATAACTTAAAGATATGTTCTTGTTAACTTATCTGACTGTTAAAATAACAATAATGTGTTAAAGTATGCGAAAAGTGTTAGGCTAGGCTATGTGTTACCTTATTAGCAAGTGGTGAATCGGCCCTTAAATAAACTTTAACTATAGTTTTAGTGACACTAAGCAATTTAAAAAATCATTAAATGAAATGTTATTCAATTTGATATAAAACCATTTGTAAACACAAATTCACACTCTTACATAATTGTTGATTTCTTCATAACACAAGCTGTAGAGAAAATAATTTCAAGTGAACACAACTATAAACACTGATATATGACGTAAAACTGTATTTTTATATCATTAGAAGCCTCTATTAAGGTTATACTAATGACTGTTACATTAATTAATATTGTGGAATGTGTGTCTAATTATTTCTTGTAACGAAAATAAATAAAAAATCTTTTTTTTTTTACTTTTTTAAGAAATGTATGAAACAACTGCCGTCTGCTTGTGCCTTTATTATGGTAACCCGGTAAAAATAACACATAAGAAATAGTGTACAATACAAAAGTGTAAAATGTGTGTATATACATTACGTAGGGTAGTGTGATAATATCTACATGTGTACACGTGTGTAAAAATGTGTAAGTACGTATACTCACTGCGCGAACGAGCGCGCTGTTGAGTACACAAACAAGTTGTACGTACTTATTGTGTGCGTGTATCTAATCTCTTGTGTAATATAATCGTGTAAATTGTAGTGTGTTCGTGTAATTGTAAAAATTGAATTGTGTGTACATTTAAATAATTAGACCAATTTGCTTTCTATTTTAATATTTGCGCACCCAATCGATGGGTAGAATGTATTAGCCACATAATATTGTAATTAAAACATCTGTAATTTGTAACTACATTTATGCAAATATAAATATACTTTGAATTTGAATTTGTACGCACACGAGTGCGTGTATAGCGAGCCGCCATGTATAAATTGTAGTAAATGTTAAAAATATGTTATGACGATTTAAAAGTGCTTCTAGAAGTCTAATTGAATAATTAAATGTTTGAGTTTGAGTTTTTGTCTACGTGCGTATGTTGCGTGTGTCGTGCGTATGTTGTGTGTATCTACATGTGTATACATATGTTTATATGTATTTTGTACACTTGGCGTGTGTATATAGCGAGCCGACATGTATATAATGTGTCTGTGTGCATGTATGTACATGTATACACGTATGTATGTATATTGTATACTCACTGCGCAATAGAAAGCGCGCCGCGTGTAGAAGCAAGCCGTAGTGCTCGCGCCGGGAGTCGAACCACGCGGATCGCGTGTCTCTCGGTACCCACACAGCAAGTGTAGCAAGCACCACTATGTAAAAAATGTTTGTTTTAACAAAAGCATAGTATAAATATGGATAACAGTATGGAAAGTGACATGTCTTTGAATGTAATTTTTAATTTTATACAATTCCAATAATTATAAATGGAATTTGTAAAGAATTCTAGATTTAAGTGCAATAAAGTATTAATAAATAATAAATAAAGAGCGTGTATGCCAAGCACACATGTCAGAAGTGAAACTTCTTTGGCAAGATTCAAAGATACCAAAATCGTTGCCTAACTCCATGACGCGACCTTGAAATAAAGTAGTTTCACAGGTTGACCCCGCACAGGATTTCCTAGTGGGTTAACAAGGGATTTACAATTTATGTGAAAATTTGTAAAAAAAAAATTGTGAAAAATAAATAAATTTTTTAATTTGAATTTTGAATTTTCACTTCAATAAATGTCAGACTCACCAGTACAAGTGCGATCTATCAAGTAACGCGTAAGTCGCGGTGTCGTCAATGTGCGCGCCGCACGCCTCGCACGCGAAGCACTCCGGGTGGAAGCGGTGCTCGCCCGCCGCCATCACCGGGCCAGTTATTATCTAAAAGTAATCAAATTACCACTTTAATGCCTGGCAGTAGTGTTCAAAGTCTATTGCGCTCATTAGAAAACACTGCTGTTCCCTCTGAAGTCAGCTAATTAGCCGGGTTGCATTTAGACGGTTATGTGCGGTTACGTTGCTACGTTCTACGTTCGGCCAATGGTTTAAATGTATATTCTATCTTTGTCTCACTACGGAGTACGTGAATGTGTATGTTACTATGTTTGTGTGTGTAGAATGTAGATAACGCGGAATGTCTGTAAATGCTAGTTTGTTAGCATAGACCGCTTCTACGTCGGTGTGTGTGTCTCTCTGTGTGTGTGTGTGTGTGTGTGTGTGTGTGTGTAGAATTACTGTTTTTAACATATGCATTATTTAATTTAATTAATAAATAATCTTAACCT
Organism: Colias behrii; assembly: GCA_029959065.1. Lineage (NCBI taxonomy): Eukaryota > Metazoa > Arthropoda > Insecta > Lepidoptera > Pieridae > Colias > Colias behrii. The sequence goes on along the minus strand of JARWMC010000017.1, from coordinate 1,071,327 downwards.
TTCAATACATTTGTATGTGCATATTTTACCAAGATACACCTTTGATTTGAAACCTTGTCTGATACGTTAGCATAGCACAATAAACTATTTTTTTTTATAGTTTTATGTTTAAGTTTTCTCTACAATATCTATTTTAACAACTCATGGAACATCAACCATAATATTTATCTTTCTATTTTCGAAGTAAATTATAAAGTGTATTTAGTCATTCTACGTGCATAACCAACCTCTGAACATTGCTGACAAATATCCCCAAATCGCGCCCAGTAATCCGCCTGGCAAAACAAAAGCCCGCCCTTCTCGAAGTACCACGTCGTCAGCTGAGCATCGCATACTGAGCACCTGGAAGATATAATGAAAAATTATATATTTTTCCAATTAATAGTTTGTCACAAAACGCGGTAAAACTTTATGAGAGTACCAAGAGTACATACAGAACTTCTGATAACCCAGATAACTATCTCATGAGGTAAACTACCCAGCCCAGCCTAGTACAGGATGCTCCCAACGCTTCTAATCGACAGAAATGTACCTAGGATTCATTGTTAGATAAGAAACATTTGTTACATAAGAAACATAGAAAAAAGAGACGAATGCATACAACAAGATTTAACGAAAATCACGACCACTTATTTCCAACAGTGTATGAAGAAGTAACTGACCTAAAACAGTCTTTGTGCCAATCCTGCCCCAGCGCGGACACGTAGTCTTCATCTCCCAAATCATTTAAGCACCCGGCACAGCTGTGGCTTTCTGTAACAATAACATTTTAATATTTTTTTTATATCATCGTCGGCAAAAGTTTGTGGGGCGCTTGATGGTAAACGCTACCACCGCCTATGAAGAGACACGACAAATGGATTTCCGTTTTTAAAGGGGGATATCCCTAATAAAGAAAGGATTAATGAAAGGAACAAAGGTTGGTAACAGTAAGAAGGGAACTGAATGATACACAGGATCATTCCCATACTACCATTTCACTTAAAACCTTTCATATGCTAGAGCTGGCAAAACGAGCTGGTGGAAGTCTGAACAGCGTATACCAGCGCCCGCCAGAGGCATTATCTCTGCAAATGGATTGCCACTGGCCAGCTTATGGCAGAAAATATGAGAGGAAAAACTTAACTCTTATTCGGTAAATCCGAAACAAAAATAGCATACCTATACATATAGTATAGTATAATGTTGATGAAACCAAGCCCAAATCCGACTCGCACTTGGTCTGTTTTTATTTATTAGACACCTTCTGGGGAAAACCTCTACAGATATTATTATAGAAGTCACATGCTAATTATTTCGTTTTAAATGATAAAAATGCTTTGATTTAATCGGAGATTACCACTAATGATAAGTTCGGAAATCAAAGTAAATTATGTTTTATCTTTTAAAACATAATTAAGACGATTATATTGTTGATTAAACAATACAGTGAAGGAAGTATACGTATACATTTTTTCTTGAGGATGTAATTAATTAATTTAATATACAATATAAAATAATTAAAGATAATTTTATTACTGTTTTACATTTAAAATTATTTCCGAAGCAAGAATGATATACCTACTATTGCATGTTTGCTAATTGAATAGGTACTCCGCATCTTACGGTGCATGTACATCAAACGAACATAGCTAGAGCAAGTGCATTCTTTCGTGATTGTTTAGTGTAAACGAAAACTCGTATTCAGTGATGTTGGATATTAGAGCATTGCATAGAACCTTTTCGAACGTACTAAGAACAACGAAAGAATGCTCTACGCCTGTTTAAACTAAAAGAATTTGACATAGTGGGGTTGAATAAAATGGGACATAGAATGAACATTCGCTCGATTGATGCAAAAGCACTGATATATAATATTTTCAAATATTAGATTTTGTTTGTACAATGTTCAAAACGAAAGACGTTATTTTTAATATTCTTTTATAAAGTCGATCGTTGTTTTTTCCTCAAGAAGATTAAAGTCGCAGCAAAATAAAAAAATATTCATACGACATAAATATAAATCCAGATACAAACAATAATACCAAGTATATATAAGATCAAGGCCATCGCTATTACACATATTCAAGAAACGCGCGTCGTACGTGTTGTATCTTCAAACGTTTTCCTAGAAACAAGTGGAAGAAACATGTTGACTGTAACGAATATGATGATGTTTTGTTAAATTGCGAACGATAACATCTACTGATATTACTGATTGCCCGTATACTGATAATAAGGGGCGCCGACAAAAAACCCAGTTTGATGATTCATTTTAATATAGAAACTATTTAGTGTTTCTAACATACCTAAAATAACATCCATCTTATAGAAGATTCGCACAATATATAATTTCACTTGTAAGTGGACTATTAAAAATATTTTATTACTATATAAATATTTATAATTTCTTCTTTAAATATAAGAGCGGAGCAATAACTTATCTAAGGGCTGATTAGGAAATAATATTGTAATACTGTGGGCTGATTTTTCAATCCTTGGTTAAAACTTATTCATCGAATAACGTATTAAACTACCATTCCAAAAATATATTCTAATTGTCCGTATATGACAGTTTACAGGTGACATTTTAAAGTATTCGTGTAATACTTTATTGGACGGATAAATTTTAACCAAGGATTGAAAAATCGCCCCTAAATTCCATATAGAAACAGTTTACAATACGTACAGTGCCAAAATTTTAAATCGAATGTCGGATTTAAGATTAAGCTCTTTTGCTATAAATCATACTGTAGCCAAGTCAGACAAGTTATAAATGCCATATTTTATGTACTAAAATTTGTACCAAAGTAACCACCCTTTATTCCACACTACATCCATATATCAAACCTAATTAAGTCAATTATCGGATACACAACAAACATTATAAGATACACGTAAACACGATTGTCTTACAAATTATCAGACCTGGTACAATTTAAAGTCCACATACACAACAAAAAGAAACATCCTGTAGCAAACAACCGTGAATTAACATACCTTTTCCACAATATCAATGTAACATTAAAACAATCACTAGTTGCACATGTGCCAGGAAAATAACGTATTCTACTCATGTTCAGTTTGAGACTAAATCCCGGTAATTGATAGGTGCAAAGTGCAAAGCGCATGTGCAGAGCCCGGGATAAAATTCGCCCGTAGGGCGATCCTATCTATATATACTAACTAACGGTCCGCCCCGGCTTCGCCCGTGGTACATATTTCGCAATAAAAGGTAGCCTATGTTCTTTCTCAGGGTCTAAAGATTATCTGTGCCAAATTTCATCAAAATCGGTCCAGTAGTTTATGCGTGAAAACCATACATACATACACACATACAAACCTTTCCTCTTTATAATATTAGTATAGATATAGATTTTACTAAAGTTTATAAAAGTAATAATTATTTTTGAATAAATGTACTATGCAATTCTTGATACAAAAACAATAACATTTCTATAGCGATATTATTTACAATTTAAAATATTAACAACATCAGAAAGCTTCTTGTTCGGAAAGTCATTAGTGAATATTGTGGCCACTGGAATAATAATCAATTTTTTAGTAGTTAGTTTAGTTGATTTTCGAAATAGGGAGGAAGTTCTTCCGTTATTTTTTTTTCATGTTCACCGATATATTTTTTTTAGTATTTTTTGAACACCCTGTATTATGTATACCGAGATAAGTTATTTTTATCATTTCCGCGTTACTAAGCATAACATCGCATATCATTGTGATTTCCAGAATCTATAGATTGTTGGAAATAATTCAATTTGCATAGTAACTTTGTCGTCTATAAAGCTGTATTGCTGTGGTAAGAGGTGTTTAGTTTTTGGAATTCCCAATAAAAAAAAGGAAAAACTTTGTTTAAGACTATACTTACCTACATAATAATTTTTTGAGAGACTCGTGAAAATTATTTATTTCTTGGTTTAATAATATCGGAGAAAATTTTAGATACAACTCTTCCTAAAAAAATATTAATATTCATTCAAATGTTTCAAAATAAGTAAATCGCATGTAACCCTAAAACAATAACATTAATTCGACGATATAGTCTCACATCTTGCAGTACAGTCACGTACGAAAATTAAAAAAAAAAAAACACATTGTAAATATGGCGGGAAAATCCTGCGTGAACCCATTCATGTACACACGGCAGAAAAGCCTCGTCATGTTAAAGGATGTGCGTCATTTATTACGCAAATAAAATTGTTTGCTACATATTCAATGTCCTTTCTATCACAGAACATGTTTAGAAAAATATGCAACAAATAAATGTTTAAAATTTTTTTCTTATTAATACGCTGTTTTAGGCGTAATTTGTATGTAACCGACTCCTTTATACTCGATTTTGACCCACTTTAAACAGACAGATTTCATTCAAACTTTATACACCATCACGAGTTTAAGCGTGTTTTTTTTTTTGTATTAATTGTTATTGAAGTGAAACTTCTTTATCGGGGTTGGAAAAAAAATTAAAAAATTTAGTGTAACATTTTTTCGTTACGCGTGACATTTTTCCGTTACGCGCCATCTTTTTCTTATCCCTACCACGCGTGATTCGACGTATTTCTGTAAAGTTGCATATAGTAAATTTTTTTTTTTAAAAATAAGGCCATAAAGAAGTTTCATTTCTTACGTGTGTACACTAGTACACGCACACATTTTTTTTTTGTTTTATGAACGGCCAGCTTTAATAATAAGTCACTCATTTTAGATTTTTTTCACTAGCAATATGTAGTTTTATTTCGGCAGAAATGCTATCGTTGAAACTTGAAGAACCACAGAATAAAAAAGAAGAATAGAGTTATAAATTTGGAATCTTGATAAAGAAACTAGGCTACATGTACTCATTGTAGAAGAGGATGAGATAATAGGAACCCTGGCGCCGATTTTCTGTAAGGGTGACCTTATTTTACAGGACCTTTTTTGCATAATAGGTATATTATCATCTTTTATCAGAGACATAACTTTTTGCTCATATTCCATGTAATTTTTTTACTATTTTCTCCCTTATAAGCTTATAATTTTTAATATTTCATTTAGGAATTAATAGTGATTGTGCATAAGTCAAAATCCATCTTACTAATATTATAAATGCGAAAGTTTGTGAGGATGGATGGATGGATATTTGTTATTCTTTCACGCAAATACTACTGAACCAATTACAATGAAATTTGGTATGTAGGTAGATGAAGACGAATAAGACATAGGCTACAGTTTATCCAGGAAATCCGACAGGAACGGGAACTATGCGGGTTTTTCTTTGAAAACGCGGGCAAAACCTCGGGTGGAAATCTAGTTACGCAATAAGAAAAAAAAAATTATATGGTAAGGATTGAGAAACTTGCATAATTTTGTCAAGTTTTAAAAAACATATATAAAAAACTAGCGATCCGCCCTGGCTTTGCTCAAGGTATATGATTATGTTTTATCTCCATAAGAACCATCCTCGTACTACAAGGAATATTGTAAAATAAGAATTATCGAAATTGATTCAGTTGTTCTCCAGTTTTACGCTTACCAACACATTTAGCGATTTATTTTTATAATAAAGAAGATTATTATTAGTTTACATTCATTGCGATAAGGAATATAAATATAAAACATACCAAACAAAGATATTATTTATATTACCATTAATTATTATTGTCTCATAAGTAACTATGTGATTAATCTAATATAGCCATAAATTGCATTCATCCCATTATATATGGAATCTATAGTTATTGTGTAATACAAACCACATATTTTTATTAACATTTTCTTTAGGAATTACTGTCGATTGTATATTAATAGATCAATCAAGAAAAATGTAATATTTGTGATGTATGACACCTTAAATAAATTGGAAGAAAGTTTATTTAACCACAGGTATAATAAAAAATAGAATTAGAAAAAAATATACTATATTAAAAATGAATGCAGTAGTAGAAGAACAAAGTGCATGCAGCGGAACATAGAAACTCTCTTTTATTATTTAAAACTAGCGGTCCGCCCCGGCTTCACCCGTGGTACATATTTACGTTTTCTATACATAAGAACCATCCTCGTACTTCAAGGAATATAATAAAAAAATAATTATCGAAATCGGTTCAGCCGTTCACACGTGATGCCGTGACAACGCGAAACGGGTTTCATTTTTATATGTATAAATAGATAATAACTTAATTTGCAGAATAATAGCAACAATTTCAGTGACAACTCAATAAACATTTTTTTCAAATATCCACAAGAAGACTGTTGCAAGCTGATGGAGCCCTGCTACGTGGGGATCTTTTTCTGTGTAATTAAAAAAAACAACAAACCTAACCCACCCCCTTATCCCAACTAACGACTATGCTAAATGACGTTCAGTCAAGTTGTTGACCATTACATTCATCAACTTGAAGAGGTGTCATTATCGTCGTTCAACAATATTGTATTCACTGAAAAGTGTTTCATATTGGTTGAGATGATTGTTAATCATTTCAATAGATGGCGCGCGGTGTGTCCCTTAGACACATAAAACTGAAAGAATAGAATAAATTTGATCGCTCTGGCGGGTCACGAGTGACTGAATTGGTCAGGCATCTGCCCTGGTTTGGCGCGAAAGGATGCGGGTTCCAGTCCCGCCTCGTGATCGAATTTTTTCTATTCTTTATAAATTTATAGGTGTCATTCAATCAATTAGCAGATTTAAAGAGATTACATTATTTGACTTCATATGGAGATAATACTTGATAGACTTGATATAGAGATAATACAAATTTTTAAATATCTGCAAAGTTAAATAGACATTTTCAGATATTATAAGTATTAAATTTTTGAAATATAGATCATACTTATAATATGCATAATGAAGAAACACAAGCAAAACATTATGAATGAATTTAAAAACAGTAATTATCTTGTTTTGCAATATTACAGTATATACATATTATCAACCTTGATCTTAACATTTTCCTGATCAAATCAATCAATAATTATATAATATGAGAATTATCATTATTGCCAACTATATTATCTAAATCTGATATTTATGAATATTGCAAAAAAATAACGAAAAACCTTCAAGTAAGAACAAATTTTAAAAATCAAGCTTTTTAAATAAAGGAACATTTTTAATTTTAACACTATTCTAATAAGAATCTACGTAAAGTTTTTCGATAGAATTGAATCATTTGCAGATTTACTTGTGCGAAGGCATGGAAATATATCTCATTTAAATTCAATAAATTTTATATCCTTTTGATTACTAAGCCACAACAAAAGATAATTTAAACGCAAAACAAGAATCGCCCACACAAGCCCAATGTCACGATACAAAACATTTGATTATTTCCAAACGGAGTTGTTTAAGGCCAAAAATAGTTCATGGATATTTTGAAAACACTTACCTTTTGTATCAGAACCCTCCATGGCATTGCTGGAATATATTTTTCATAAAAAAATAAATGGAAAAGCACTTAAATCGCACATTACAGGTCCATAATTCCTACGATTGACGTGAATGACTAATAAGCATAGACAATAATACAGTAGTGAGATATTGACATCTGTCAAATGTTTGTCAGATAACTTTTTTCAATATCCGGATACAAGGTTCTCGCTTAGCTTTACTTTAAGTTAACTTTTAATATCATTGTTAAAATCTGTGGTTAAAATGTGGTTAAAATATTTGAAATTTGAATTTTATTACTTGATATTATGCATCATGCAGAAATACTCATACTTGCAAATATGATTTCAGTAGTTTTTTCGAAAACTTTAAGTTTAAAAATTGTAATGAGTTAAAAAGACAATCATTTTTTGGATAAGGTGGCAATGAAAAATATTGATAAAATTTTGCCAGCTAAAAATTATCTTGATCAACAATAAATCTTATCAACCAAAATAAAATGCGATAATATCGATCTAATCAAGTTATCATTCCAATGAATAGCATTACTAATATAATAACAAAAATTTCTAACTAACTATACAAAAGCTTATTCGTTTGTCACTTTTTTTACTGAAATAGATTAGGTTTTGTCGAGTAATATGCACAAAAGCTCATATCTCTATTAGATCTCATCTCTATTAGAGTCCGACTCGGACTAAAAATATTGGCACTACGAGTTACGACACTGCACTGTGCACACTGCACAGCAAAAACACGATCTAGTTAGATCTATTATTTTCTTAGGGCGTATTCAGAAAGAGAACTGGAAACTTATAAGCGCTTCCCGGACTAAAATAAGCTTTGTAAATTCGCACCCCGTGGTTGTACCCGCATTGCTCGTCTTAGTGATGATATTAATATATCATCTAGGAAAACTATAGGCGATAATTCGCCTATAGTTTTTCTCGATAAATGGCCTATCTAACAGTTCTAACACTGAAATATATTTTCAAATCGGACAAGTAGTTCCCGAGATTAGCGCGTTCAAGCAAACAAACAAGTTCTTGAGCTTTATAGTATTAGTAGGATAGACGCCAAGACCTCTTTATATTATCAGACTCTTTCTTTTCATCTAGTTCTCAAGAAAACATATTCGGTATTTAGGTACATGTAGGTACCCAAAGAAAATATATTTATGTTTATGCAGTCTTTCGCGGAATTAATTTTTCTGTTTTCAATGTTTACTGATTTAAATCGTTTTAATTTGTATGATCTTAGATAGACGATAAACTTTATTATCTTAATATCTTAATATCGGGGTTAATTTAGTAAACATTGTTAATACTCATTTACGTGAAAACTTGTATATTATAAAGGCGAAAGTTTGTAAGTATGGATGTATGGATGTATGGATGTTTGTTACTCTTTCACGTAAAAACTACTGAATGGATTTGAATGAAACTTTACTACAATATAGCTTATACATCAGAATAACACATAGGATAGGTTTTATCCCGGAAATCCCACGGGAACGGGAACTATGCGGGTTTTCCTTTGAAAACGCGGGCGAAGCCGCGGGCGGAAATATAGTTATCTATAATCTGTTATCACAACTCTCGCATTGTTTTCCACGAAAAACGTACCTACAATATTTAAAATTTCCGCACAAAACAAACAAATGCTGGGCTTATTTTTAGAAATTATTTAAATTTGGGGGATGTGATATCATAAAACAGTACCTATGGTAAAATTACAGATCACAAAGTAACGACAGAGTTATATTAATTAAGTAATATAGATTGTCACTTTCCCATATTGGCATTAATTATTTTCTTCTAATAATACATCTTCAATTATTTTTATGGTTGTGTTGTCGATGCCACCAGCACATGAGCAATCGTTTAAGATTATGTTTTCATAGAGAAAATGCTCACATTAGAGAAGCGGTTTATGCCGGCTGCGCGAAGCTAGAGAAGAAAACATGGATTTAGCAAAAAGTTTTTGACGTAATTTTGTTGTTTAAGTATTTTTTACGTGATCAGTGTATGTGTTACCGGAAATGTATGAAATCAAGGAATTGTATACAAATCCTAGGAAATGTGTACAATTCCGATACCATTTAGGAAATGTATAAAATATTGTTTAATAAACTATTTAATGCATAGATATCTTAGGAAATGTATAATCTTCCTCGGAATTGTATATGTATAATTCCAATATCGTATTAGGAAATGTATAAAGTAAATGATTTCGGTAATAAAACACGTTGTTATTTTTTTTATTATAGCACTTATTGAGACAATCGGGTAACAGACTTACCGTAAAATAATAATAATATGTTCATATTATCTTATTAATTAACATTTCTTAAATCAACTTATATTCAATCAAATCAAATTTTCATTTGGTAAGTAATCAGTCCCCTCGTCCCGCTGCGTCTTTCCAAACTATACAAGGCCAGTACGCAACGGTGTGAAACTAATCACGTATAGTTTGGAAATAACTTTTTTACAAAGTTCTTCCAATCTATACAACAGCAGTACGCAAATACTCGCGTATACTTTGTAGTGAAGTAAGTAAGAATAGCGCTCCAAAATATACAGCGCCAGTACGCATGCGGACTAATCGTGTATGTTTCGGAGTAAGCGCGGCGTCTTTCCATTGCTCGCGCTTATATTATTGTATTGCTGTTTTGAAATCTATTATTAAAATGCATGTGTATTGTGTATGTTATGTTACGTACTGATCGTATATTTTTTGTATCGAGGATGCTTGTGTCTTCGTTCCCGACTATACTGCACGACTTACAATTGACAATAGTGCTAAAATGTAAGAATCTAATAAGTCCAGAAGAAGACGGTTGCGAGTTATTCCATATTTTACTGAATCAATCAAGAAGAATAAAAGTAGATAGATATAGCCAGATATAGCTGTACAAGTCTTTGATTGCCTATATATTTATTATTTCGCTCAAGCGTAAGTGGTGTAGTAGGTATATTTAGTTATATTTTGCGTACTGATCGTGTATAGTTTGGAACGAAGAAGCAAGCATCCGCGTTACAAAGTCTACACGATCAGTACGCAAAATTCGTGTATATTTTGTAATAACAAACTTAAAAACAGCATTACAAAGTATACACGAGCAGTTTCCTATGGTTGCGTTCTGGCTATGTATAGTTTGGAAATACGCCGTCCCGCTGTCCCCGTGTACATGTCGCAGTCGGATTGTATAATCCGCCTTATTACAAACGGCCGGCATTTTGTAATATGCCGAAATTCGTATTTTTCCAAAATTCTACAAAAAGACGGTCGCGAGCCGACGGAGCCCCACTTCGTGGGGCTCCTATTTCTGTGTAGTTTTAAAAAACACGAACCTAACCTAACCCACCCCCTTATCCAAACCAAAAATTTCTGATTACGAATTTTCGGCATATTACAAAATGCCGGCCGTTTGTAATACGGCGGATTATACAATCCGACTGCGACATACACACCCCTCGCGTCGTCCCGCGTACCTTCCAATATCTTAGATGTTTTACATTTCCGATTGCTATTTAAATGTGTATAAAATAATTTATTTCACACATTTCCGTGCGATTTTAGGAATTACATACATTTCCTAGGAATTTTATACAATGACGGATTACATACATTTCCGTTAACATATTATGCATAACTACAAGTCCCTTCGCGCTTAGTATACCAATAGTGGGAGCTGTGGGACACCCTGTATAAACATTCTACACACACACAAACATAGTAACGTATACATTCACGTATTCCGTAGTGAGACAAAGTTAGAATATACATTTAAACCATTAGCCGAAAAGAGAGCTAAATTAGCTGAGTTCAAAAGGAACGTGTTTTTACGCGTATGCCGCAGTTCAGTTTATATAAGTATGTATTCTAAGGGTGAAGGTAGTTGACGAAAATATGTCGTATAGATTATATACGTACTGCACGCGGTTTGTAAAATGATGGTAAAATGATCTTATCCTACTACTATTATAAAGGCGAAAGTTTGTAAGTATGGATGTATGGATGTTTGTTACTCTTTCACGCAAATACTACTGAACCGATTACAATGAAATTTAGCACACATATAGAGGGTAACTTGGATTAACACATAGGATAGGTTTTATCCCGGAAATCCCACGGGAACGGGAACTATGCGAGTTTTTCTTTGTAAACGCGGGCGAAGCCGCGGGCGGAAATCTAGTTGTACAATATTTTGAGCTTGGAAGTATATTTTTGTTTTTATGTATATAGATTGCAGGATTACTCATGTCAATATAAGTAGCAAGATTTAAAATAGTTAGTAGAGTTTTGTCTAATGGATTAGATTTGATAAATAGAGATATATTTTGTTAGAAACATGTAGGATTGTAAATAGTTCGAATGTTTGTCTGTGAAAATATAAAAATAAAAATAATCTTTTTTCGACTATAGCATTGGGTGCAGGGGATAAGGTCTTATGAATGTGATGTCAATTATTTTCATTAATTAGCTTCTTTAGTCCATTTTGTCACTTGTTATGCTTGGAACCTAAACCCTTAAAAGGGGATTGTGTCTCTGAATTGGAAAAAAAATAATATTTGTTGTATGACTATACTAACGATTCATTCGCAGTAACTCCATCCGATTTGACACTTCAAAGTGTACATTCAAATGTACACATCATGATAATTAATTTATTGCATCAAATGCATCTGACATTAACGTGAAAATCTATTAGACAAGCTCTAATTGAAAATGTTTGATCTGTTGCCGTTTTAGTCAGAACACGATTCTTCCGTTTTTAACCGACTTCCAAAAAAGGAGGAGCTATGTTTCACTGTATTTTTTTCTCGAATGCATTTTCTTTTTTGATATCTACTTTTATCTGTTTACGCATTCCGTTCTGTATTTTTATTTAATATTGTTTCAAAATATTGCAGCTTTTTTGCCTGAACGAGGTGATTTGTATTGATTATCGGGAATATAGTTTAAAATTTAAATATTCACATTAAAATAATATTTTGTTGTAAATGTTACTTCTTTCAGGCAAGATTAATTCGTGTAAATTAAAAATGTTAAAAAAACTCATAAAAATGTTTTATTTTTCCTACATTCGTTGTAATTTAAATTGGCCTAATCTATGATAAGCTACGCATCTGCAATTCGTGGAATTGTAAAAAGAAGTTTTGTTTTCTTTTAATCTGTTAATATTTACCTCTTTCATGTTATTAATATAGATAAATGCAATGCTTTATTATTATTTATTTTTGTGGATGTTTTAATAAATACTATTATAATAATACTGGAGTTTTATTTTTTGTTCATATCCCGAAACCCTGAAACTGTTGGATTTTTTATTTGTCACAAATTATATGAATGTTAATGGTGTGCCCCAAGGTAACACATTAGGTCCAAATATTTACCTATTATATGTTAATGGCTTTGTCAGATAAAACGAGTTCTTAGCGCGTTTTGTTTACATTTCTTGGTCTTAATAATGTGCGAAGTAACAGAGGTTAATATAAATTTATATCTAGTCTAAAATGGTTATACTAATATGGAAAACAATTCATTCTTTTAAAGACAATGTCAAGGCACGTGTCTTTTAGATAACATGTTATCGTAATGAATTCAAATTAATTCATAAATAAACTACACATTCTTGGAAAGTTTCAGTCTTTTTTTCACAAATAACAATAATATTTTTATTCATTAATTTTCGCTCGAAGTTTGACCTCAAAATATATTCTATTGATGGTAAACATTAAAATAAAAAAAGAGCGTGTGTGCCGAGCCCACGTGTCAGAAGTGAAACTTCTTTGGCAAGAATCAAAGATACCAAAATCGTCGCCGTACTTCATGACGTGACGGTATTGCCATGACACGAACTTGAAATTTTACTCTCAACGTGCCTAAATAAATTTCACTTCAAAATACTGAAAAGGAGAATAATTTTTTGACAATGGATCTTCAAATTTCATCCCATGTCAGAGATGTTTAGCAGTGAAAGCTTTACATATAGACAGACAGACTTTTATTTTTATGTCAGAGCAAGCAAAGGAGCAGGTGGGCCACCTGATGTTAAGTGGTCACCACCGCCCATAAACGTTACAAGTGTAACTTCTAGTGTTACAAGTGCTTTGCCGGCCTTTTATGGACAAATAATCTCTTTTCTTGAAGGCCCCAATGTCGTAGTTGTTCGGGAACACCGCAGGTGGCAAATCGTTCCACAGTTTCACCGTACGCGGAAGGAAGTTGCGGTTGAAGCGGACAGTGGTGGAGCGCCAACCATCCAGATGGTGTGGATGGAACTGGTTTTTACGGCGTGTGGTCCGGTGGTGGAACTGTGCGGCTGGTAAAAGGTGGAACAATTCCTCAGAGCACTCCCCATAGTAGATTCTGTACAGTATACAGAGAGACGCAACGTCTCTTCGCACTGACAGTGGAGCGAGCCTATCGGAAAGCCTACGGTCATCGACAATTCGAGCTGCTCGACGTTGGATGCGGTCAAGAGGAAGGAGTTGATACTGTGGGGCTCCGGCCCAGAGATGAGAACAGTACTCCATATGCGGTCGCACCTGAGCCTTGTACAGCTGAAGTCGGTGGGCCGGCTTGAAGTACTGTCTCGATCTACTGAGCACACCAAGTTTTTTTTTTTTTTATTAGACTTGCATTTATAATGTTAGTATTAGTATTAAAAATATTGCTGTCATCCGGTAAGCCGTAGGTATATATAGCCATAAAGGTATATATTTTATTCATTTGTAATCCTGTGTTATTACATATCATTTTTGTTAATCCACTAAATAATAAAACGTCATAGGAATGGTTATTGAAGCCTATCCGATTAATCCTTATCTCTATGAAATAAATTACATGTGATGGGATTAGATGATAATATATTGACGTAAATTAATTGAAATCGATGTTTCCAGCGATTATCGTTTATCGTTTATTTTTAATTCAAGTAGCATTACAAATGTAAGTAGTTTTTCTTTTAAATTTGATAGTAAGATACAAACAATTTTTTTCAATCAGAGCTGGTTTTGTGCAGCATTTTTCTGAGGCTGTGTCCATTCGCCTCAATTACATTTAAGATAAATTTTGTATTACATATCTAGTTAGTTACATATTTTTAATTAAATTATTTATGTTTTTAAAATTTATTTTCTTTCTTACTTACTTTCTTTTCTAAACATGCCACTGTAGCCTGTAGTAACCACTGAATAGTTCGCTTCGTTGAAATGAAATTGAAATGAATTTATTCTCAAGAAAAGTGGTTAAACGTTGGTGTTATGAGAAAACATGATCTTCACTTCATAATTCGCCAGTCACAGCTGGCAAGTGGCATGCGAATGGTCGTTCTAGTAAATAGGCGAAGAAACAGCAACTCCATTATTGAATATTACTTACTGCAGTTTCATAACGTTACATAGTTATAAAATAAATGAATAACATGAAACTCATTTAAAATTATCACCAATAGATTTAAGATTTGATGTATAGCCGATAATTTTTGAAACAAAAAAAAATCGCAGTAGGATGAAACCCATTAGAAAAGTAGGAAAATATGATAAAAATGTAAGGAAAAATAAATTACGGTCAATCCGAGTTCGGGAAGTGGGAGGGGGGGAGCTTTTAAGAGAAAAAAGAGGTCTCTCGATTTCCGACATCATTTATCATATTTTCCTCCTTTTCTAAAGGGTTTCATCCTACTGCGATTTTTTTTCACTTTTTATTATTTTTAAAGGCTTCTACCCTGGTCTAGTAGTCCAATCCGTAGAAACACATACTTCGGGAAAAGCAATCATACCAATGGAATGTTTTGGTTACTCCAGATTGTCATGTTCTTTATATCATATATGTAATCATATATATATACAATTATAATAAATCACCAAATGTGTTGCTAACCGTAAAACTCGAAAACTGCTCGACTAATTTTTTATAGTTTTTGTTTAGGCACAAGGAAGATTATTATGAATATGATATTTAAGTGTTTTATGGTATTCAAATGCTTTATAAATATAAATTTTTAAAGAATAGAAAAAATTCGATCACCAGGTGGGATTCGAAATCGAATAGATGTTTGGCTTGGTGGTCGAGAGGCAGAGGAATCGTGATCGCATTTTTTCTATATTTTTTTATTTATAAAGTTATTATGGAGAGAAAACACAAAAGGAGGCACTAGGGCAGAACAACGTCGGGCGGAGCAGCAGAAATAATCAAGCTGACATTGCATGACAGTCAGTTATTAGCTGAAGATGTTTGAATAAGTTTTTAATGTTCTTTCTTCCGTGGAAGGCATAGTTCTGAGCAGTTCTGAGCCTAGCTAGCTTAGAGGTTAATTATCTTTTAATTTGGGCTTATATACTAGAGTATTCTGATTTGAGCGGAGATAAGTTTGGGTAATCTTACTAATGGTTCTTGATAACTGACTCATCACCGAAACAGTCGGTAATATGCGTAAGTTGTAGTATACTGTATACAGTAACTGCCGACTTATTTGCCGAAGGTATTATTATTTTGAAAGTAACTACCTATCAACATATTTGTTAAAATTGATATCTTAACACGTTCACTGCGGCATGTCCAGTATTGGGCCATCAGCGACTACACCACAGTGCGGCGCCCAAAATCGCAGTTTTCACCGTGGTGCGGCGAGTATTTTTATATGTTAATCAATGACTAGAAAAGAGACAAATATATTTTTGTGATCACAGTTTGAAGTAGGACTCAATTTCGTTTAAAAATCGTATGGCAAAATATTGGACACAACGCATAGAAAAGAAACCGTTTCTTTTGTGTGCGGCATGTCAAATATTTTGCCATGGACAAGCACCTCATGCCGCACTGTACTGCGAGCGCGCCGCGTGTCAGTCTCGCATAGTGATGCACCAGGACCGAAGCACTTTTCTTTTGAGTTTTTTTAAATGACAATGATACCTTAGAGGCTTTAGTTTTTTTTACTTTCTTTTATTTCGTAGCATAAATGCAAAAATGTGATGACAGTTGTGAAAATAATATAAAACATTAAAACAAAAGTTACTGAACAAATTAAGACAAAAGTTACTGAACAATTTCCTGATATTACTCTATCAAGTGCCTTGTTTTATGTGTTTTTTTTTTGTATCGACGATCTCGTTATCTGTTAACAAACAGACTGAAATATACAAAATTGATTTATATCGATATCGATGTTTTATTTTACTGTGTTTCCCATCGCTATCACTGTAAACATGCCGTATTAACGCAGTGCGGGATGGCAAATAATTTTTCACAAAATCAGGGGTTTACATTTTCCCTCATATCTTTTAAACTATTGGGTCAAACTAAAAGCTATTTATGCGGTATATACTAGACTATATAAACTATTATCTGAAAAAAATTTTTTTGAAATATCTTGAAATTTCATGAAATTATTAACCTTCAAAGTCAGAAGGTGCGATGTGATAAAAATGGCTCATGACGCACAGTGGTGAACTTGCCGATGTGAAGTATGGAAGACATGCCGCAACAACGGTTAGTTTGGCATTTTAGGTGCCGCAGTGAACGTGTTAATATTATATCAATTCAATTAGAAATGACCGTCATCTGTAACGATTAGATTGTATAGAACAAATAGGTTTCTAATTGGATCAAGTAAAAAGGTCAAATTCAGTTTTTTAAGTTTTTATTAAAAATACATTTCTTTGGTCAAATAAGAATTTGTACTTAAAATTATTCCTCTTCTTCGGGATTCTCGGGCTCTTCGGGATTCTCGGGCTCTTCGGGCTCTTCAGGGTTCTCTGGTTCTTCAGGCTCTTCAGGGTTTTCAGGCTCTTCGGGGCTCTCAGGCTCTTCTGGGTTCTCGGGTTCTTCAGGGCTTTCTTCTTCAGAATCTTCTTCATCTGACTCGCTGGACTCTTCGCTGGATTCTTCACTGGATTCCTCGCTGGACTCCTCGCTGGATTCCTCGCTGGACTCCTCGCTGGATTCCTCGCTCTCTTCCTCTTCGCTTTCTGGCTCTGGTGTCACCTCAGGCACTTCATCAGCTGAATCGAATTCGATGCCTGTGACTTCAGTGAACCAGGCGTGGAAAGCTGCCACACGGATGAAACCTAAAGGAATAATGTGAATTACATTATATATAAGATAATAAGACTTGATTTGTTGTTGGAATGAATTCGTTATAACTTTTCTTATAGACTTTATTTTTAAAAATCATTAAATTGCAATTACTGTTGTTTCAAATATGTATCATAATAAAGATTTGTATGACATAGCAAGCAAAGGTGCAGTTAGACCACGTGGTGGTAAGTGGTCACCACTGCAAGAAACAACTTTATCCTGATTACACATAAACAGACAACAAGACGTATTGAGTTTCATTTCTGATGAATTTCCTTGTCCTATTTCAAGTAAAGTATCCGTACGCAGCTGATAGAAATTTAAGTGTAAGCATATGTTTATGTAGTTTCTAGAACTTACCAGTGGGCAAGCCGTTGTGGCAACCAGCAGCAGCAACGAATGAACCAATACCAGCAAGAACTTCATCATCTTCGTTCTTTTCAACGAGAGGACCACCGGTGTCACCCTGTATATAAACACGTTAAACATTACGATAAATCATGTAAATCTATACTAATATTATAAAGCTGAAGAGTTTGTTTGTATGTTTGTTTGTTTGAACGCGCTAATCTCAGGAACTACTGGTCCGCTTTAAAAAATTCTTTCGGTGTTAGATAGCCCATTCATCGAGGAAGGCTATAGGCTATATATCATCTCGCTAATACCAACAGCAGCGTAGCACTGCGGGTAAAACCTTGGAGCACAGCTAGTAAAAAAATAAAACTTTATTACTTTAAGATACACATGAAACATACATTTTAAAGGTTTAATTTTACCTAGTACATATCACAGGTACTCAAAGCTAGACGTTAAAATACAATTATACAATTCATTGGTTGCCGTAGCCGGACTAGGCGATATGTATTGTAATTGAGCATTTTATTAGAGACCGGCTGGTTGTTGAACTGAGAATTGATTTGATTAAGGTTTGAGGAAGCTTGTCATATACGATAAAAATATTTAAGTATAATTTGAGATGTTCTTCACGTCAAATCCTCCAAATTTAGAAACCGGACGTTAGTCATTTTTAGAAGATCAGTCTTTAAATTTTTAGTAACTTTGTCTAAGAAGTACCAAGATTTCGTGCATTTTCGTAAATAGCTCTATTACTTCATAAAAGTAATCGAAACTTACCTGGCAGATGGATTGAGTTACTTCGTCGTAGTATTGCGCGCAGAGGGTGGCGTCAGTGACAATCCATGAGTACAATCTACGGCACTCTTGGTTGCTGATACCGCGGAGGTTCACCCATTTAAGTGTGTCAGACATAGAGCCTACGGGAAGGGGAAAGCCTATTAGTAATCTTATACTGTTATCTTAAGGCGATCATATTATTACGAAGCTTACCTACTCAATCTGAATTTGTTACGTAATTTAACTATGTGGAGCATCATCATCATCATCATCATCAGCGTAATTACTATGTTTTATATCGTTTAAAGATTTAAACAAAAAGCATATTTTATTACTAGCTGTGCCCGCGACTTCGTCCGCGTGGAATAGTGACTGCATAGTAGTTACTACTTAACTTTTATTGAATAAACACGTACTACCATAAATAATTAAAAGAACAGTTAGTAAAATTTATTACTAAACTGAGCTAAAAAATAAAAAAATAAGTGCCTAATTAATTTTCTACGTAAAATTTATTTTAAATTATGGCATATTATTTTTTAGGCACCAGGAGGGAGAGGAGCAAATTTATTTACCTTCCTTCCTTGTATGGATGTTTTTGACAATATATTGTGCAGCAACTGAGTGCCGAGGCAAACGTCAAAACGTAAAGGAATAGAATCCGCTATCGATACTAATTGACATAAGCGTATGATGTTTTGCTAAGGATTTGTTCACCCTACCAACGACGACGACGACCACGAACAAAATTTTCATCCAGTCGCAATTTAATAAAATTGTGCAAAACACAATTAAAAATCAATTATTAAAATTTCCTGTCGTTCTGGTGATTGGAATTTTTATTTTTGAGATCAACGATGAATGAAAAAATAGATTTTTCGTAGAAACAGTGGCTCCTAGAAAAAAATGTATGTGAAGTTTTTTAAAGATAATTTTATAATCTACAATTTTGGTAAAAGTTAAGGATACCATACCATACCATCATTATCATAATAATATATCTTATATATATATTTTTTTATAATGGTACTTAATTTTAAAGATCGTCGGGAAGTTTGTAAAATTATATATATTCCTTTTCCTTCGTTGCGTTGGGGTTTTTTTTTTTTTAATTTTTAAACTTCGGTTTCTTATTTTCATTTAATATTTTCAAGTGAGCGAGACCTACCTCTACCTCCATAATACATTCCTACATCTGACATCTTTTAAGTTGGGCCGTAACCGTGCATAAATTGTAATGGACCACAGTGGCAAAAGAAGTGGTATATTTAAGAAAAAAAAATTGCCAAGGGCCAGGCCTATGTGGCTTTGAGAAGAGTTCAAAATTTCCAGGGTGTGGCTATCCTCTCGCTCCCATGTCCCCCTCTTCTTTCACAGACTTTCAACCCTTCCCTTTCCATCCCTAGTAAATGGCAGAACCGATTTTGATGTAAATAATATTATCTAATTGTACCTATATGTACACGTCATATCCTATCGTTTGATGCTCCATTTGGTTTATTTATCTAACCACTGTCACCCCTAAAGTGCCCTATATGTAAAAAACGGATGAACCGATTTCGATAAAACATTACTAATTGTAATTCACCCGTTATGCACATTCATTTGATATATCACTTAGGTAGGTACTATTACAATATTTGACAACATTCGTTTCTTTCATTCCCACTTATACCTATACAGGGTGTAATCGTTAAGTGTGCACAGGCGATTTTTCCGTAAGTATTACAGATAACAAAAAACTTTAAACTGATATCGAAAGTACTTAACCTAATGAGTAAAATGGCGGTAATAAATTTTTAAAAATAAATCGAGAAATATCAAAAAAATTATCTTTAAACCCTCCCATTCATTAAGTATGAAATATGAATATCCCATATACCTACATTTAATATGAAAGATTTTAGCTTTTTTTTTCTTTTTTTGGTTTTCTGCTTTAATTACTTCGCAAATTTGAAGTGACATTTTCCACATTTTTCCGGACATTTTCACGCATTTTCCGGATATTTTCCGGGAATTTTCCAGGCATTTTCCGGACATTTCCCTGACATAGCCTGTAAATGTCTGGAAATCCCCGGGAAATGCTCGGAATATCCCCGGAAAATGTCTGGAAAATACCCGGAAAATGCCAGGGAAATGTCCGGAAAATGTCTGGAAAACATCGGGAAAATCCCCGGGATATGCTCGGAAATCCCCGGAAAAAGCCTGGGAAATTCCCGGAAAATAACCGGAAAATGCCTGGGAAATGCTCGGAAAATGCGTGGAAATTTCCGGAAAAACCGTGGAAAATCCCTGGAAAATGCCTGGTAGATATCCGGAAAATGCGTGAAAATGTCCGGAAAATATCCGGTAAATGCCACGGAAATGTCCGGAAAATGTCTGGGAAACATCCGGAAAATCCCCGGGAAATGCTCGGAAAATGCCTGGGAAATTCCCGGAAAATGTCTGGAAAATATCCGGAAAATGCGTGGAAATTTCCGGAAAAAGCGTGGAAAATGCCTGAAAATGCCCGGAAAATGCTCGAAAAATGCGTGGAAATTTCCGGAAAAACCGTGGAAAATCCCTGGAAAATGCCTGAAAAATATCCGGAAAATGCGTGAAAATGTCCGGAAAATATCCGGTAAATGCGTGAAAATGTCCGGAAAATATCCGGAAAATGCCTGGAAAATCGCCGGAAAATGCCTGAGAAATGTCCGGAAAATGTCTGGGAAATGCGTGGAAAATCCCCGGAAAATGCCAGGGAAATGTCCGGAAAATGTCTGGAAAACATCCGGAAAATCCCCGGGAAATGCTCCGAAAATCCCCGGAAAAAGCCTGGGAAATTCCCGGAAAATAACCGGAAAATGCCTGGGAAATGCTCGGAAAATGCGTGGAAATTTCCGGAAAAACCGTGGAAAATGCCTGGAAAATATCCGGAAAATGCGTGAAAATGTCCGGAAAATATCCGGTAAATGCGTGAAAATGTCCGGAAAATATCCGGAAAATGCCTGGAAAATCCCCGGAAAATGCCTGAAAAATGTCCGGAAAATGTCTGAGAAATGCGTGGAAAATCCCCGGAAAATGCCAGGGAAATGTCCGGAAAATGTCTGGGAAACATCCGGAAAATCCCCGGGAAATGCTCGGAAAATGCCTGGGAAATTCCCGGAAAATGTCTGGAATATCCCGGAAAATAACCGGAAAATGCCAGGGAAATGTCTGGAAAATATCCGGAAAATGCGTGGATATGTCCGGAAAAAGCGTGGAAAATGCCTGGAAAATGCCCGGAAAATGCTCGGAAAATCCCCGGAAAATATCCGGAAAATGCGTGGAAATGTCCGGAAAAAGCGTGGAAAATGCCACTTCAAATTTGCGAAGTAATTAAAGCAGAAAACCAAAAAAGAAAAAGAAAGCTAAAATCTTTCATATTAAATGTATATGGGATATTCATATTTCATACAGGTAAATTAGCTTGGAGAAATTTTTGCGTTTGTAGTAGTGTATGGTCAGCAAATAAAATAAAACAACATTTTATTTTTAGTTTTTATTTTATACAGGGTTACTTGTAAAACACCAGCAACCTCGCAGGACAAGATAGCTAACATCATAAGTAACAACATTTGTTCTACGACTTTTGGCATAACGCAATAAATTATTTTTAAATGATTTTTTAAACTTTTATTGTACTCTCCTTACATTTGTAAGTCTATGTTCTATTAATTATCGGATGGACGACGCGACGCCCCCTTCCCCCTCTCGTTCGCTTTTTGTTTACGTAATTTTTGGGAGGCGTAGAGTTTATAATATTCAGACGGAAAATTAAATGAATATTTATTTTTGTATGAAAAAAAAATCCAACAAATTATCAAAAGTCGAAATGTTGTTACTTATGATGTTAGCTATCTTGTCCTGCGAGGTTGCCGGTGTTTTACAAGTAACCCTGTATATATAAGGGATTTTAAATTAAACTATATGTGTTTCTCCTCTGAAAAAGATGAGACTTTATTTTAATACTAGCTTCCGCCCGCGACTCCGTCCGCGCGGATGTCGGTCTTCGCCTGGATGGTTTATTTCTCCATTTTGAGTAACTCTGACAGTAACATCTTATAAATATCTATTGGACTCAAATACGGCTAGGCCTATAATAATACCCAACTTGTGTTCGCTGTTCTACAGAACAACGTCTATGGATAAAACTGAAAAATTTAGAATATTTTTTTTCTTCGTATTTTTTCAGGATAAAAAGTATCCTATTTTACGCCCAGGATAATAAGGTATAATTATACCAAGTTTCATCGAAATCGAACCGTTAGTTTTCACGTGATGTCTTCACATACAGACAGACAGACAGACAGACAGACAGACAAAAATTTTTTTAATCACATATTTGGGTTTGGTATCGATCCAGTAACACTCCCTGCTATTTATTTTTTCAATATTTTCAATGTACAGAATTGACCCTTCTACAGATTTATTATATAGAGCAGGCTCCAAGGAGATGTTCGTTTGCAAAATTAGCGGACCTAAATCTGACTTCTGATATATATTGTATAGGTCCCAGACATCCTATAGACAGATGTTGCCAACCAGTTTTGTGGTCCCCCTGCCCGCACCCCGGTAATTAAATATGGCATACAAAGAAAAAAATAAAAATTTCCAAAACATGCCGTGTGGGGTATCAAATGAAAGAGCTTATTGAGTAGATCACGAATATATAGCATACTATATACATTTCTTACACTTTCTCTAAGATTTTTTAGAAAATTTACGAAAATGGTCCATTTTTGAGTTAACTTTAAACCACTATAGATTGAAAACTCATGAATATATTTTTTAAATTATTATTTTAAATAATTAACAATAGTCCATTGTTTATAATTCAATAGTTCGTAATATAATATAAGTGAGCTATGTGGTGGATTTGATGAAAATAACTATATACTATATGAACTTGAAAATATACTCGCCATCTTTGAATGCTCCCCCCACTCCCCCATGCAACTATTTCACTGTACGAAATATTGAATCGTAAACAATGGACTATTGTTAATTATTTAAAATAATAATTTAAAAAATATATTCATGAGTTTTCAATCTATAGTGGTTTAAAGTTAACTCAAAAATGGACCATTTTCGTAAATTTTCTAAAAAATCTTAGAGAAAGTGTAAGAAATGTATATAGTATGCTATATATTCGTGATCTACTCAATAAGCTCTTTCATTTGATATCCCACACGGCATGTTTTGGAAATTTTTATTTTTTTCTTTGTATGCCATATTTAATTACCGGGGTGCGGGCAGGGGGACCACAAAACTGGTTGGCAACATCTGTCTATAGGATGTCTGGGATCTATACAATATATATCAGAAGTCAGATTTAGGTCCGCGATTTTTGCAAACGAAACTCCACTGAGAGTCCGGTCTAATATGTATAGATTTGCACATTTAACATACATATAACTTTTACATTAACAATGTTACTAAAATGAAAAATTTACTAACCTGAAAAAGAAACGACATTTAAAGTTTAATTCTTTAGTTTGAGAAGTCAAAGGCTTGCCTCGATCATGTTTTAACACTGGAGCCATATTGAATTAACAATATAAAGTTACAACACTTACACACAAATTAAACACTAGTTATGGCCCTGCCTTCATACACACTGCTGAATACGCCGTTCACACGGGAATAGAATGTGGATGCGATTTCCCTTAGTTAGCATCCAAGCTTACGTCTTTATAATTATTAAACTGTATAAATTCATTCTTTAACTCCGGTCTGCATCGTGCAGACATGGGTGTAAAAGTCTCATTTTAGCTATTAAATGTAGTTTTTAAGTACATCTGAGTTTTCATTTGGGGCCTCCGGCTGCGGGACATGTAATTCACTTCAACAAATATTATAACAATAATAACAAATAATAACAACAATCAACAAATACAAAATTTATCAATTAAACTACGTACATAATAATTATAATTTTTGAATGAAATGTGCTTTATGTTCTAACGGTACCAAACGACTGCACGTGGCACCTGCGGACAGCGTAAACTGGTTTATTCTGGTTTTGTGCGTGTTTCCACTTTCCACTATCAAGTGACGATTTATTTATTTGTTTTGTTTCGTAATTACTATGGTCAAATATTAATTATGAAACAAATTATTATGGACACGATATTTTATTGTTTCACGGTAGTCGCCTTGTCGTTTGCTCAAGGACGTAAAATTGAATGATATATTTTTTTTTATAAAGTCAAAACCATTTTCTTTCAAATAAAAACTTGTTTTTATTGAAAACAAAAGTGTTGCTAGGAATAAGTATAAAATTAAATAGTAATGTTAGGATATCGAAACATTTTTGTATAGGCCAGAACGATATAGTGGAAACGCGCTCTAAGATCTGAGTAATATACACACCACTACATTGTATGCAAAAATTTCTCCAAGCTAATTTACCTGTACTTAATGTATGGGAGGGTTTAAAGATAATTTTTTTGATATTTCTCGATTTATTTTTAAAAATTTATTACCGCCATTTTACTCATTAGGTTAAGTACTTTCGATATCAGTTTAAAGTTTTTTGTTATCTGTAATACTTACGGAAAAATCGCCTGTGCACACTTAACGATTACACCCTGTATATAGGTATAGTAAATGGATGAACCGATTTTGATTAAATATGTCTAATTATACTTTACACGTCATGCCCTTTCATTTCATATGTCACTTGAGTCAAAATTCACTTTTTTTATTATCTACCACTTTTATACCTATATCAAATAAATGGATGAACCGATTTTGATAAAATTTGACTTATTTTTACTGATAGGTCGTTCACTTTCATTTAATATATCACTAAAGTATATTCGACAACTTAAGTTATTTTCATTCCCACTTTTACACAATAAATGGATGAACCGATTTTGATACAGCGTCGGAAAATATGCTGCCTAACAAAAAAACATCATCTAATTCGGATTACCTGCTAGCGAGCTACGGTGGCACAAACACACACACACACACAGCGGTCAAACACTTATCACCCATATTTTTGCATCGGGGGTTAAAAATATAATATTATAAATACGACATAATTTAAAGGACATTTTATGTATAAAATTTACCTAGAAATAAGTATAATTTTAATTTGACCCCTCCCCCCTACTACCTCAGCTTACCCCCCCACCCTTGGGGACTTTCCATATGATCACTTGGACATAACTGTAGCGTATAACAGATAACTTACGTTTTATGTATGTGTACCATGTATGTACCACTGTATGTGTACCATAGAATGCCTTAGCAAATGTTCGCCGTGAGTACTTAAATGGTCATAACTTTTTTATTTATGAACCGATTGACATGAAATAAACACTAAATGTTAAATGAAGATTACCACAATATATTAGTGAAAACCGCATCGAAATCGGATAAGCCGTTTCTGAGATTAGCGTGTTCAAACATACAGACAAACAGACAAACAGACAAAAAATTTTTTAACTACAGTTTTGGGTTTGGGATCGATTTAATAATAACCCCTGCTAATTTTTTTTTACATATTTTCATTGTACAGACACCACTTTTCTAGAATTTTATTATATGTATTGATTTCTTTATACTTTGACGATTCAATAGCGCTTCTGAATGAATTCTAGTTGAATAATATTTGAGTTTGAATATGCCGTCAGAATGGTCTGATATTTCAAATTAATTTACCATCAGTCCAAAGTCTTCCGAAGCCGCTGGCGTACAGTTTGACACCATCGTAGTTCTTTTCGGCGTTAGCAGATGATTCCAGTTGGATCTTGTTCACGTTGTCTGCAACATATTGATAATAATTATGATTAGTTTCATAAGGTTTCGTGGTCAAGTTATCTTTTTTATTTCAAATCACTGACAACTATGGCTAATCTAACAAGACAAGTAACTAGAAGAAGTTGTAGTTGTTTTTTTTAAATCTATTTTCTTGAATATGTGTATGAAATTAAATATCAATTCAGTACGTTCCTGTAGACGAAAGCTTCTGTTTGAACGAAAAAGACCTAGTTATAAGAACCATTTGTTACTGCATAAGATACTGCTAATATAATGTTTATGTTGATGAACCAATAAAAACTAAATAATATAATATATAATACATTTCGTTGTGATATTTCTTCATATATCTTACCTGAAAAAGTGAGGGGTGACGGCAACTTGATCAAAGCGATGTCGTTGACCTGTGGCGCGTTGGGTGCCTCAGGGTTGTAGCTTGGGTGGTTGTACCACTCGCTGCTCTCGACGGCAACCTCTGGGTCGTTAATGTTGACACCAGCAATCACCACCACGGAAGCGTAGCTGAAAATTTTTATAAATACCGATTAGTTTGCTCTAATATCTATACTAGTATTATAAAGCTGAAGAGTTTGTTTGTTTGAACGCGCTAATCTCAGGAACTACTGGTTCGATTTGAAAAATTATTTCGGTCATAGATAGCCCATTTATCGAGGAAGGCTATAAGGCTATATGTCATCACACTAAGACCAACAGGAGCGGAGCAACGCGGGTGAAACCGCGGGGCGCAGCTAGTTATATCGTGTATTGATATTTATGCAAATGAGCTTCTATCTACTTTAATCAAAAAGACGATATATGAGACCTTAATATTTATTTAAATCAAATAATTTTATCTTACATAACATCATTATACGAAGTTTAGGCATATGGTAGACGCGATTATATGGATTATACTATATTCCAATAAAAATATTCCAGAGCTTATCAGTATATTATTTATATTAAAGAACGTCACAATAAAGCGCGTCACACACGATACGATAAAAATTCAATACTAATAAGTAATAACACATAGGTATACACAATCTGATAACGCTTTTCTAAAAATAAAGCATTTAATTTCGGATTAAAACCACATGAATAAGCGCGTCACACACGGTGAAGATACTATAATATTTTATCTTAAGATACTGTAATATTTTATATTACAGTATCTTAAGGTATCCGGTATCAGTGTTCTGACCATCATTTTTCTTTTTGTCATTGCGTACTAAGACCCCTGTAGAACCGCCATCCTGTTACAAATGACCCACAAAATTTCGGGTCATTCGGATCATTCGGTCATTAGGATATTACAGTATCTTAAGATAAAATATTATAGTATCTTCACCGTGTGTGACGCGCTTATTCATGTGGTTTTAATCCGAAATTAAATGCTTTATTTTTAGAAAAGCGTTATCAGATTGTGTATACCTATGTGTTATTACTTATTAGTATTGAATTTTTATCGTATGTTCTGGAATATCATTATCAGTATCATTATTCAATAAGAAGTTTATCTTGGAGGGAAGAGTATTAAAATATATTGTGTCATCACCAAAGCTTTTTACCAAATAGAAAATGTACTGTTTGTTGATTCTTACGGTGCATTTACATCAAATGAACATAGAGCTAGAGCAAGAGCATTCTTTCATAATCTTTTAGTGTTAACAAAAATCGTATTCAGTGTTGTTTAGAATCTTAGAATCTTTTCGAACGCACTAAGAACAACGAAAGAATGCTCTACACACTAAAAGAATTTGACATAGTGGGGTTAAAATGAGCATTCACTCGTTTGATGTAAATGCCCGTTACAAGTCACAACGAAACAATTATATGATTTTCACTTTTTGTCCGATTCCTTTGATTGATGTAACCTGCATAATTAATATTAAGGTATATACTCACGCAGCAGTGCAGTGGGCAGCTGTCACCACCCATTCCGCATCAATGATCACACCTCCGCAAGCTAGCAACCTGCCTTGTTGGTCGATCGCTCTTACAGCTACTTGGTAAGGGAACTGGCCAGGGTTGGCTTCGGCTCCCGATACAATACGGCCTTGAGGCCCTGTTACACAAATTAGAGCAGGCTCCAAGGAGATGTTCGTTTGCAAAAATAGCGGACCTAAATCTGACTTCTGATATATATTGTATAGGTCCCAGACATCCTATAGACAGATGTTGCCAACCAGTTTTGTGGTCCCCCTGCCCGCACCCCGGTAATTAAATATGGCATACAAAGAAAAAAATAAAAATTTCCAAAACATGCCGTGTGGGGTATCAAATGAAAGAGCTTATTGAGTAGATCACGAATATATAGCATACTATATACATTTCTTACACTTTCTCTAAGATTTTTTAGAAAATTTACGAAAATGGTCCATTTTTGAGTTAACTTTAAACCACTATAGATTGAAAACTCATGAATATATTTTTTAAATTATTATTTTAAATAATTAACAATAGTCCATTGTTTATGATTCAATAGTTCGTAATATAATATAAGTGAGCTATGTGGTGGATTTGATGAAAATAACTATATACTATATGAACTTGAAAATATACTCGCCATCTTTGAATGCTCCCCCCACTCCCCCATGCAACTATTTCACTGTACGAAATATTGAATCGTAAACAATGGACTATTGTTAATTATTTAAAATAATAATTTAAAAAATATATTTATGAGTTTTCAATCTATAGTGGTTTAAAGTTAACTCAAAAATGGACCATTTTCGTAAATTTTCTAAAAAATCTTAGAGAAAGTGTAAGAAATGTATATAGTATGCTATATATTCGTGATCTACTCAATAAGCTCTTTCATTTGATACCCCACACGGCATGTTTTGGAAATTTTTATTTTTTTCTTTGTATGCCATATTTAATTACCGGGGTGCGGGCAGGGGGACCACAAAACTGGTTGGCAACATCTGTCTATAGGATGTCTGGGATCTATACAATATATATCAGAAGTCAGATTTAGGTCCGCGATTTTTGCAAACGAAACTCCACTGAGAGTCCGGTCTAAATAATGGGTTTATTTTATTTAAATACTAGCTGCTCCGCGCGGTTTCACCCCCGTGGCTCCACTCCTGTTGGTCGTAGCGTGATGATATATAGCCTATAACCTTCCTCGATAAATTGACTATCTAACACCGAAAGAATTTTTCAAATCGGACCAGTAGTTCCCGAGATTAGCGCGTTCAAACAAACAAACAAACAAACTCTTCAGCTTTATAATATTAGTATAGATAATAAAAAAAAAAAAAATATATATGGGTTTAGAAGTTAAAGACTTCAACGGACTGTTCACGGAGAGTCTACCGTGACCACGCTCCGCTGCAGTGTGTGTAAACGTCGGGATAGTAATATGTATAATGAATCGCGTTTAAAATCCGTTAAATTCTTAATTTCTAAAGGTATAATATAGTAAAATCAAACAATAGAAGGTATACTAGGTATTATCGACACCACGGACACTTGGAACTTTCGAAAAGTTTGTATATTATTGGAGTTCCACAAGGTTCATATTTAGAGCCGTTGCAATAAATAATCTTTGAAATTAGCAATCCTACAATGATCTATCTATGTGTAAGATTACATTTTTGTTTTAGATTCTTCATAAAATAAAAAAAGACGTGTGGCACTCGGGGACTGCCGCGGTAAAGCTATTGCATAGCATGCCTTCAAGCCACACCTCCGAGCCCATCGGAGTGGGGAGCGTGAGGTTTTTTCGTTACGGAATTTCTCGATTCGGTCCCCGCGCTCAAGGCCCGCGATAGAAGCTATGCAATAGTTTAAAAATAGTTATTTTATTAATAAATTTTGAATTAACTTACCTTGTTTGATGTTTTCCACATAATCAACGGGAATGGTTTTACCGAAAGCCTGAAATCAATTTCAAATTAAGTAAAGTCATATTTTAATTTTATTGGCTTTACTAAATTTCATGTTTGAATGCAGTTACAAATATAAGTGACCTACTAAGAAATAATTTTGCAAACAAAATGCATTTTCTTAATAACTTTTTGTTAAATTATAACCGTTAAAAATAGATTAGAGAAGTAGAAGAATCAGTAAAATTCCAAAAGTTGAAACTGTAAAAGTGTAAAATATCATCAAGTTGAAAACCAAAACTTCTTTCTTAATTAAAGAAAAGTAAGGTCATTCATAGAAAGTTCAGAAAGAACTAAGCATATAAAATATGAAGGGGACACATTCAGTGAAAACTGAAAATCCCTTACCTGTTGGCTGACGAGAGCTACAAGACACAGTAGTTTGAACATGTTTGCCTGGTTATCACTGCCGATAGAAGCCTGCAAGTGTCTTAAATAGTCGTTTTCACAACCAAATCTGTTAATGCAAATGATAATGGTAATCCCCTGATAATCATTGATGTATTGATTGTAAATTATGTCTACAATTCGTTTGCGGTTGCTGTAACGGAAGTCCCGAATTATATATAGATAATTGTTTTAAATCTTGTCTTCCTTTACCGGATTATAAAAAAATTAGACTATTGGTTGTTTTTATGAAAAAAAAAAGTTCCTGGAAAATCATTTTCTATTTAACTAATAACTGATTGATAAGAAATAACTGGTTATTATTTCAACAGACATGCATTCTACTTATGCTCTTATTCTAAAAGTTCTATTCTGAACCTTGAGCCATGTGTGCATGTACTTTGTACTTTTTTGTCTTTTGTTTCTCTTCACTATAATCATGCCAAAAATTAATATTTATAAAGAATAACATGGAATTAATACCATTATAACATAAGTAAGTTCGAAGTGGTTGGTAAAATGATCTCACTCATCTCCGTTCTAGTAATTCGTGTCATTTTCATTTTCACAAAATTGTCTTATATCGGACGCCCTAAATCGAACCTTCATAATCAGATTCCAGGGCATGAACGCTCTTAATACTGGTAACTGTTTCAATTAACTTCGCCTACGGAGACAGTAGACATCACTTTTTTATGAATACTTCTATTTATAAAGTGAATATATTTTCTTGAATGTAATTTTCAGCTTATACAGTAGCTTGAATTTATATTTTTGGTTTTATGGCATTCAAATGCTTTATAAATATAAATTTATAAAGAATAGAAAAAAATTCGATCACGAGGCGGGACTCGAACCCGCATCCTTCGCGCCATTCCGGGGCGGATGCCTCACCAACTCAGCCACTCGTGACCCGCCCGAGTGATCGAATTTATTCTATTCTTTCAGTTTTATGTGTCTGAAGGGACACAGACAGTGAGTGGCTGAGTTGGTGAGGCATCCGCCCCGGAATGGCGCGAAGGATGCGGGTTCGAGTCCCGCCTCGTGATCGAATTTTTTTCTATTCTTTATAAATTTATATATACAGTAGCTTTTTCTTAGTTATAAATTCTGTTTTTTCTAAATCCCAGGGTTCATCGATAGAAAAACACTTCTTAGTTTCTATGACCCTTGCCCTTGATAATTTTAATGAAATGAACATCTTAATTTACGTATGTTGCTTCAAATTTTCTCAAGTTGAAAACTTGCAATTGATGATGCCACATAAAGGAAACATGGTAACGAAACCGATTTTTTACAATGTTTCCTTCATGTGGCAGGTTTTCTTTAAGGACAAGTAGGAGATCGTCTATTTTGATATATTGATTGTGTTAATAATCCCCATTGGAAATCGAACCCTGTATCCGTTTGTGCCACAGGTTTGTGCTCACGTGTTAATCACTGTGCCAACGAGGTGGTCAAAGAATTTGACATTTTTGTGTATTTATGCGATTGTTTTGAAACTTAACTATTTCCTTGTAGTTTCAAAGTGATACATTTTTCTGGAAAATTTTAAATTTTGACTAAATTGTGTTATGTTGTGGGCTTATCTTTGTAATTCATTTGTAACACATTTCTATCGTTAATTAATCCAAATGTTGGCATGCGTCTATCTATGCCAAATATGTTATCCTTTATAGACAAAACTTTTATCAATTTTTATTAATTAAAACGTGCAAATAATCAATAATTCTATTTTAATCTAATTGTTTTAAATTTCTAGATTAAGAACAATTATTTTTTATTCGTAGTTTGTTTTCTCCACAGATTTTCTCAGGTCGACGACATGAAGACGACATGTGACATCTGCCAACCCGCACTTGACCAGCATGGTGGATAATGGCCAACCCTCATAGGCGGCCCGTGTCCCAGCAGTGGGAACATAATATAGTGGCTGGTGATGATGATGATGATGATCATGTTTTTTTAAGTACTCTATTTTCGACCGCCGCTTCGTGTGCGTTTTCAAAGAAAAACTCGCATAGCTCCCGCTGCTGTGAAATTTCCGAGATAAAGATTAGCCTATGTCGTATTCATTCATTGGGTCTTCAGCTATCTACATACCTAATTTCATTGTAAACGACTCAGTAGTTCCTATTTGCGTGGAAGAGTAACAAACATCCATCTTCACGAACTTTCGCATCAATACATATAATAAAATTCTAGAAAAGTGGTGTCTGTACAATGAAAATATGTAAAAAAAAATTAGCAGGGGTTATTATTAAATCGATCCCAAACCCAAAACTGTAGTTAAAAATTTTTTTGTCTGTTTGTCAGTTTGTCTGTTTGTCTGTTTGTCTGTATGTTTGAACACGCTAATCTCAGAAACGGCTTATCCGATTTCGATGCGGTTTTCACTAATATATTGTGGTAATCTTCATTTAACATTTAGTGTTTATTTCATGTCAATCGGTTCATAAATAAAAAAGTTATGACCATTTAAGTACTCACGGCGAACATTTGGTAAGGCATTCTATGGTACACATACAGTGGTACATACATGGTACACATACATAAAACGTAAGTTATCTGTTATACGCTACAGTTATGTCCAAGTGATCATATGGAAAGTCCCCAAGGGTGGGGGGGTAAGCTGAGGTAGTAGGGGGGAGGGGTCAAATTAAAATTATACTTATTTCTAGGTAAATTTTATACATAAAATGTCCTTTAAATTATGTCGTATTTATAATATTATATTTTTAACCCCCGATGCAAAAATATGGGTGATAAGTGTTTGACCGCTGTGTGTGTGTGTGTGTTTGTGCCACCGTAGCTCGCTAGCAGGTAATCCGAATTAGATGATGTTTTTTTGTTAGGCAGCATATTTTCCGACGCTGGTTCTTAAATAAACTGTATCAAAATCGGTTCATCCATTTATTGTGTAAAAGTGGGAATGAAAATAACTTAAGTTGTCGAATATACTTTAGTGATATATTAAATGAAAGTGAACGACCTATCAGTAAAAATAAGTCAAATTTTATCAAAATCGGTTCATCCATTTATTTGATATAGGTATAAAAGTGGTAGATAATAAAAAAAGTGAATTTTGACTCAAGTGACATATGAAATGAAAGGGCATGACGTGTAAAGTATAATTAGACATATTTAATCAAAATCGGTTCATCCATTTACTATACCTATATACAGGGTGTAATCGTTAAGTGTGCACAGGCGATTTTTCCGTAAGTATTACAGATAACAAAAAACTTTAAACTGATATCGAAAGTACTTAACCTAATGAGTAAAATATATGATTATCGGGACAAAGGGGCAGGTTCATAAAGCAAAAAATCTGAATTTGTCAATATCCATTGATGGCTTCCCGATTCAAGAAGTGGAAGAGGCTCGTAATTTGGGAGTGATCTTTGACAGTAATCTCAAATTCGAAAGCCATATTCTTGAGATTGTTAAAGGGTGCTTCTATCGTCTAAAAGTAATGTATAAGTTGCGTCCCTTTATTAATACGGATCTCCGAATTGTGTTGTGCGAGTCCCTTGTCCTTTCTAGACTCAATTACTGCATTAACGTATTCGGGTCTTGTCTACTGGAACGGTCACGGAGGCTTTTGCAAAGAGTTCAGAACGCCTGTGCCAGATTCTGCTTTAATATTCCTGCCAGGTCCCACATAACACCTTTTCTTAACTCTTCAAAGATGCTTAACATGAGGAATAGACACAAGCTCTTCATGGCATGCTTCCTGTTTGATCTTGTGAAAACTAAACGCCCATTGTATCTATTTGAGAAGCTTGTCTGGCGTAAGGACACAAGCCGGAATCCTTTAAGATCTAATGTTGATGTACTCTCAGTACCGAAGCATCATAGCATGGCTTTTCGTGGTTGCTTTAAATACTGTGCCACAAAATGCTGGAATAATATACCGCCGCCTCTGCGTCAACTTCGATCCAAAATCACTTTTAAACAAAAGTTAAAACATCTACTTCTGGCAGAACAGTAGTTACTGCATAGTATTTAAAGCACCAATCAACCAATCAACACCGCATCTCTTATCATTTAAATTCATATTCATATTTATTTATTTATTAATATCTATTATTTGTATTAGTTAACTATCTATTTATTATTTATATTATTATTTTTCTGTAGCAAATCAGTGGAAAGTCGAAAGCACACCCTCCATCGGTCTTGACAGAATACCAGCGCTGTAGTCGCAGCTTGCTGCGATTATGGCAGAAAGCTGAGTCAAGACCCTTTTCTGGAAATGCAGTGCACACACAGTACCAGATTCTCAACAAACATGGCGCCTAATTTATGTCTAATTTTATTATGTATCGTACTTTCTTTCTTCTTCTATTTTGTGTTTTCTTCTTGTGTGTGTACCTTTATCTAGAAATAAATGTTTTTTTCTTTCTTTCTTTCTTTCTAAAATGGCGGTAATAAATTTTTAAAAATAAATCGAGAAATATCAAAAAAATTATCTTTAAACCCTCCCATACATTAAGTATGAAATATGAATATCCCATATACATTTAATATGAAAGATTTTAGCTTTCTTTTTCTTTTTTGGTTTTCTGCTTTAATTACTTCGCAAATTTGAAGTGGCATTTTCCACGCTTTTTCCGGACATTTTCACGCATTTTCCGGATATTTTCCGGGGATTTTCCGAGCATTTTCCGGGCATTTTCCAGGCATTTTCCACGCTTTTTCCGGACATATCCACGCATTTTCCGGATATTTTCCAGACATTTCCCTGGCATTTTCCGGTTATTTTCCGGGATATTCCAGACATTTTCCGGGAATTTCCCAGGCATTTTCCGAGCATTTCCCGGGGATTTTCCGGATGTTTCCCAGACATTTTCCGGACATTTCCCTGGCATTTTCCGGGGATTTTCCACGCATTTCTCAGACATTTTCCGGACATTTTTCAGGCATTTTCCGGGGATTTTCCAGGCATTTTCCGGATATTTTCCGGACATTTTCACGCATTTACCGGATATTTTCCGGACATTTTCACGCATTTTCCGGATATTTTCCAGGCATTTTCCACGGTTTTTCCGGAAATTTCCACGCATTTTCCGAGCATTTCCCAGGCATTTTCCGGTTATTTTCCGGGAATTTCCCAGGCTTTTTCCGGGGATTTTCCGAGCATTTCCCGGGGATTTTCCGGATGTTTTCCAGACATTTTCCGGACATTTCCCTGGCATTTTCCGGGGATTTTCCACGCATTTCCCAGACATTTTCCGGACATTTCTCAGGCATTTTCCGGCGATTTTCCAGGCATTTGCCGGATATTTTCCGGACATTTTCACGCATTTACCGGATATTTTCCGGACATTTTCACGCATTTTCCGGGCATTTTCAGGCATTTTCCACGCTTTTTCCGGAAATTTCCACGCATTTTCCGGATATTTTCCAGACATTTCCCTGGCATTTTCAGGCATTTTCCACGCTTTTTCCGGAAATTTCCACGCATTTTCCGGATATTTTCCAGACATTTCCCTGGCATTTTCCGGTTATTTTCCGGGATTTTCCAGACATTTTCCGGGAATTTCCCAGGCATTTTCCGAGCATTTCCCGGGGATTTTCCGGATGTTTCCCAGACATTTTCCGGACATTTCCCTGGCATTTTCCGGGGATTTTCCACGCATTTACCGGATATTTTCCGGACATTTTCACGCATTTTCCGGATATCTACCAGGCATTTTCCAGGGATTTTCCACGGTTTTTCCGGAAATTTCCACGCATTTTCCGAGCATTTCCCAGGCATTTTCCGGTTATTTTCCGGGAATTTCCCAGGCTTTTTCCGGGGATTTCCGAGCATATCCCGGGGATTTTCCCGATGTTTTCCAGACATTTTCCGGACATTTCTCTGGCATTTTCCGGGGATTTTCCAGACATTTTCCGGGGATTTTCCGAGCATTTCCCGGGGATTTTCCAGACATTTACAGGCTATGTCAGGGAAATGTCTGGAAAATGCCTGGAAAATTCCCGGAAAATATCCGGAAAATGCGTGAAAATGTCCGGAAAAATGTGGAAAATGTCACTTCAAATTTGCGAAGTAATTAAAGCAGAAAACCAAAAAAAGAAAAAAAAAGCTAAAATCTTTCATATTAAATGTAGGTATATGGGATATTCATATTTCATACTTAATGAATGGGAGGGTTTAAAGATAATTTTTTTGATATTTCTCGATTTATTTTTAAAAATTTATTACCGCCATTTTACTCATTAGGTTAAGTACTTTCGATATCAGTTTAAAGTTTTTTGTTATCTGTAATACTTACGGAAAAATCGCCTGTGCACACTTAACGATTACACCCTGTATAGGTATAAGTGGGAATGAAAGAAACGAATGTTGTCAAATATTGTAATAGTACCTACCTAAGTGATATATCAAATGAATGTGCATAACGGGTGAATTACAATTAGTAATGTTTTATCGAAATCGGTTCATCCGTTTTTTACATATAGGGCACTTTAGTGGTGACAGTGGTTAGATAAATAAACCAAATGGAGCATCAAACGATAGGATATGACGTGTACATATAGGTACAATTAGATAATATTATTTACATAAAAATCGGTTCTGCCATTTACTAGGGATGGAAAGGGAAGGGTTGAAAGTCTGTGAAAGAAGAGGGGGACATGGGAGCGAGAGGATAGCCACACCCTGGAAATTTTGAACTCTTCTCAAAGCCACATAGGCCTGGCCCTTGGCAATTTTTTTTCTTAAATATACCACTTCTTTTGCCACTGTGGTCCATTACAATTTATGCACGGTTACGGCCCAACTTAAAAGATGTCAGATGTAGGAATGTATTATGGAGGTAGAGGTAGGTCTCGCTCACTTGAAAATATTAAATGAAAATAAGAAACCGAAGTTTAAAAATTAAAAAAAAAACCCAACGCAACGAAGGAAAAGGAATATATATAATTTTACAAACTTCCCGACGATCTTTAAAATTAAGTACCATTATAAAAAAATATATATATAAGATATATTATTATGATAATGATGGTATGGTATGGTATCCTTAACTTTTACCAAAATTGTAGATTATAAAATTATCTTTAAAAAACTTCACATACATTTTTTTCTAGGAGCCACTGTTTCTACGAAAAATCTATTTTTTCATTCATCGTTGATCTCAAAAATAAAAATTCCAATCACCAGAACGACAGGAAATTTTAATAATTGATTTTTAATTGTGTTTTGCACAATTTTATTAAATTGCGACTGGATGAAAATTTTGTTCGTGGTCGTCGTCGTCGTTGGTAGGGTGAACAAATCCTTAGCAAAACATCATACGCTTATGTCAATTAGTATCGATAGCGGATTCTATTCCTTTACGTTTTGACGTTTGCCTCGGCACTCAGTTGCTGCACAATATATTGTCAAAAACATCCATACAAGGAAGGAAGGTAAATAAATTTGCTCCTCTCCCTCCTGGTGCCTAAAAAATAATATGCCATAATTTAAAATAAATTTTACGTAGAAAATTAATTAGGCACTTATTTTTTTATTTTTTAGCTCAGTTTAGTCATAAATTTTACTAACTGTTCTTTTAATTATTTATGGTAGTACGTGTTTATTCAATAAAAGTTAAGTAGTAACTACTATGCAGTCACTATTCCACGCGGACGAAGTCGCGGGCACAGCTAGTAATGTACTAAGTATTGTACACATTGAAAAGGTCTACAGAAAAGTCCGTGATGGTATATGTCTATCTCTTATGGATAACCCACAATAACTTTTTTTGTCATTTACTTTTTACGACAAATAATGGCTAATTTTCGAAGCGATTTTAACCAATACAGCATTAATCCTTAACCAATTAAATACCTTGAATACATTGTTCATTTAATATAGATCTACAATATGGCCCTTTACACCGTAATATGATTTAAGTGAATATTTTCGAAGATATTATAGATTTAAAAATTGCGGGACGTAGCGTTTGCGGTGGTACCAGCCGGCCGCCATTGCACCCGTGCGAAGCCGGGGCGGGTCGCTAGTTATAGATAAAAAAACAACGAATACATTGTTTTGACACTTGTCTTACGATAGCTATTAATCATGTTCAAAACGTAATATTAGCAAACAAACATAAAAGGAAAATCTAAGGGAAAAATAATCCTAGTTATATTATGAACTAGCTGTGCCCGCGACTTCGTCCGCGTGGAATAGTGACTGCATAGTAGTTACTACTTAACTTTTATTGAATAAACACGTACTACCATAAATAATTAAAAGAACAGTTAGTAAAATTTATGAC
The DNA here is from genome assembly GCA_029959065.1 of Colias behrii. Classification (NCBI taxonomy): domain Eukaryota; kingdom Metazoa; phylum Arthropoda; class Insecta; order Lepidoptera; family Pieridae; genus Colias; species Colias behrii. The sequence continues at coordinate 1,032,394 of JARWMC010000017.1, read as the reverse complement.
TAAACTGAGCTAAAAAATAAAAAAATAAGTGCCTAATTAATTTTCTACGTAAAATTTATTTTAAATTATGGCATATTATTTTTTAGGCACCAGGAGGGAGAGGAGCAAATTTATTTACCTTCCTTCCTTGTATGGATGTTTTTGACAATATATTGTGCAGCAACTGAGTGCCGAGGCAAACGTCAAAACGTAAAGGAATAGAATCCGCTATCGATACTAATTGACATAAGCGTATGATGTTTTGCTAAGGATTTGTTCACCCTACCAACGACGACGACGACCACGAACAAAATTTTCATCCAGTCGCAATTTAATAAAATTGTGCAAAACACAATTAAAAATCAATTATTAAAATTTCCTGTCGTTCTGGTGATTGGAATTTTTATTTTTGAGATCAACGATGAATGAAAAAATAGATTTTTCGTAGAAACAGTGGCTCCTAGAAAAAAATGTATGTGAAGTTTTTTAAAGATAATTTTATAATCTACAATTTTGGTAAAAGTTAAGGATACCATACCATACCATCATTATCATAATAATATATCTTATATATATATTTTTTTATAATGGTACTTAATTTTAAAGATCGTCGGGAAGTTTGTAAAATTATATATATTCCTTTTCCTTCGTTGCGTTGGGGTTTTTTTTTTTTTTAATTTTTAAACTTCGGTTTCTTATTTTCATTTAATATTTTCAAGTGAGCGAGACCTACCTCTACCTCCATAATACATTCCTACATCTGACATCTTTTAAGTTGGGCCGTAACCGTGCATAAATTGTAATGGACCACAGTGGCAAAAGAAGTGGTATATTTAAGAAAAAAAAATTGCCAAGGGCCAGGCCTATGTGGCTTTGAGAAGAGTTCAAAATTTCCAGGGTGTGGCTATCCTCTCGCTCCCATGTCCCCCTCTTCTTTCACAGACTTTCAACCCTTCCCTTTCCATCCCTAGTAAATGGCAGAACCGATTTTGATGTAAATAATATTATCTAATTGTACCTATATGTACACGTCATATCCTATCGTTTGATGCTCCATTTGGTTTATTTATCTAACCACTGTCACCCCTAAAGTGCCCTATATGTAAAAAACGGATGAACCGATTTCGATAAAACATTACTAATTGTAATTCACCCGTTATGCACATTCATTTGATATATCACTTAGGTAGGTACTATCACAATATTTGACAACATTCGTTTCTTTCATTCCCACTTATACCTATACAGGGTGTAATCGTTAAGTGTGCACAGGCGATTTTTCCGTAAGTATTACAGATAACAAAAAACTTTAAACTGATATCGAAAGTACTTAACCTAATGAGTAAAATGGCGGTAATAAATTTTTAAAAATAAATCGAGAAATATCAAAAAAATTATCTTTAAACCCTCCCATTCATTAAGTATGAAATATGAATATCCCATATACCTACATTTAATATGAAAGATTTTAGCTTTTTTTTTCTTTTTTTGGTTTTCTGCTTTAATTACTTCGCAAATTTGAAGTGACATTTTAAAGAAGAAAGAAAGAAAGAATGTTTATTTAGCACCACACAATACAAACGGAAAAAAAAAATAACAAAAATAAACAGAAAAAAAAAAGAAAATTCATTAAAAAGGTAGGTATGTAGCGACGACAAGCCAATTTATGAGTTATCGAATTTCAAGTGTAGCGCTAAGAAAGTTCACACGGTAACTCATATATAAACAGTTCGTGCGCTATGCACAGACAGTCACGGGCTTGTCGGGATGCGGGTGGGTCGCATTAGGTCGAATATTAATTACATACGAATATATTTATGTAGTTAACGAAATATAACCTTTGCGTAGTTATTTCATCTTTTATTACACCCGCATATAACAAGCCCCTACATTGGTGACTCAACATTGGTGACCCCGACGTGAGATCAGTGTGGTGCCAAAAAGGGTAGCTACTCAGCATGTGCTACACGTTATGTTGTGAAGCGCTGATTTTCAGTAGTCCCTTGTTGGAGTGCCAGTCAAAAGATGTGAATCAATAATACTTAAATATAATATAATACGGAATACTATAATTTTTGTGTACTTAAATATATATTGTATAATATATAAATATATCTACTAATTAATAGAATACATAGGAATTAATAATAATAATAATTTAAATGCAATATTATAATAACACGATTATACATAAGATAAAAAAAACAAAAAATACCATATAGAATAACAGGGAGTAAACAATAAATACAACAATCACGGTACGACTGTAATAACAATGCGACTAAGGCTGGTTACGAAACTCGGTAAGTAGCTGTTTTTTGAGACCATATTTAAAACTTGATAAGGTCCTCGAGTTTCGCAATGGAGGTGGTAAATTATTCCAGCACTTAGTCGCATTATATTTAAAACTACCTTTAAAAATGGATGTATGGTGTTTTGGTACTGCCAGCTTGACGAGGGTCGCCCTAGTAGTCATACCCTTCGCACTTCCCATCCATGTCCATTTTCCATCCATTCTCCACATTCCATTTTCCACATTTTTCCGGACATTTTCACGCATTTTCCGGATATTTTCCGGGAATTTTCCAGGCATTTTCCGGACATTTCCCTGACATAGCCTGTAAATGTCTGGAAAATCCCCGGGAAATGCTCGGAAAATCCCCGGAAAATGTCTGGAAAATCCCCGGAAAATGCCAGGGAAATGTCCGGAAAATGTCTGGAAAACATCGGGAAAATCCCCGGGATATGCTCGGAAATCCCCGGAAAAAGCCTGGGAAATGCTCGGAAAATGCGTGGAAATTTCCGGAAAAACCGTGGAAAATCCCTGGAAAATGCCTGGAAGATATCCGGAAAATGCGTGAAAATGTCCGGAAAATATCCGGTAAATGCGTGGAAAATCCCCGGAAAATGCCAGGGAAATGTCCGGAAAATGTCTGGGAAACATCCGGAAAATCCCCGGGAAATGCTCGGAAAATCCCTGGGAAATTCCCGGAAAATGTCTGGAAAATCCCGGAAAATAACCGGAAAATGCCAGGGAAATGTCTGGAAAATATCCGGATTATGCGTGGAAATTTCCGGAAAAAGCGTGGAAAATGCCTGAAAATGCCCGGAAAATGCTCGAAAAATGCGTGGAAATTTCCGGAAAAACCGTGGAAAATCCCTGGAAAATGCCTGGAAAATATCCGGAAAATGCGTGAAAATGTCCGGAAAATATCCGGTAAATGCGTGAAATTGTCCGGAAAATATCCGGAAAATGCCTGGAAAATCGCCGGAAAATGCCTGAGAAATGTCCGGAAAATGTCTGGGAAATGCGTGGAAAATGCCAGGGAAATGTCCGGAAAATGTCTGGAAAACATCCGGAAAATCGCCGGGAAATGCTCGGAAAATCCCCGGAAAAAGCCTGGAAAATAACCGGAAAATGCCTGGGAAATGCTCGGAAAATGCGTGGAAATTTCCGGAAAAACCGTGGAAAATGCCTGGAAAATATCCGGAAAATGAATAGAATAGAATAGAATAGAATAGAATAGAAACACATTTATTCCCAAAAAATGATACAGTACATTAAATTACAGACAACACTTATAACTAAAAAAAAAAAAGTATAACATTACATGTAGACGTAATAATATTATATTATATCTGTATCACCTCAGGGAAAGGGATTACTGACTCAGCATAAATGTTACAGCTGAGGCTGTAACGCTGTTATTCTGTCAGCACCTTATTAAATAAAGAGTCGAGTGACTGTAAAGAGTATTCTAATTTTAATATAGCGATTACGGACTAAATTATGATATAAATTTATATATTATAAAGTATGAAAGTTTTGATGTCAAAAGTAAGTATGTACATAGTTTGCCAGTCAGAGAGGAAAATCGGCTGAGTGAGTTGAGAGGAAAACGAGATCAGCAATTAAAATGTGTAGAATTAAAATGAATGAGTGTAGAATTTATGAATTAATACCTACTGCTAGCACCAAGTAGAAGAAGTTAAAGATATCTATTTAAACACAACAGAAAAAATTATATATAGAAAATAGTTAAATTAGGGATAAGTGTTTATTAAATGGCCAATAGATTATAGCATTAACTAAATAATTATTAAGAACAGAAAAAAAAATGATAATAATGACAAAAGGTAGATACTTATGTAGACTGTTTCTGGATAATAAGAAAATAAGCTTTCAATTTCTTTTTAAAAGTGTCCCTTGATTGAGAATTTCGAATGGGAGGCGGGATATCGTTCCAGCATTTCGTAGCAAGAAATCTAAAACTTCCTCTAAAGGCAGCCGTTTTGTATTTAGGAACAGAAAAGATATTTGTGCATGACCTACATTCACTTGAAGCTTTGGAGGTCCGCCATATAAGTTTATCATACAAGTAAGAAGGTTGTTTAAATTTTAATACGTCAAAAAGGAGACTAGCAAAGTAAAGCTGTTGCCGGTTTTTCATGTTAAGTAGGTTATGCATGTTTAAGTATGGTGAAATATGTGTTCTTGGAGGGATCTGAAAGCAATATCTTGCACAAGCATTTTGCACTCTCTGTAGAAGACGTTGTGTTCTTTGAAGCAAACAAGGACCGTAAACTGCCAGAGCATAGTTTAATTTGGACAAGACCAGAGACTCACATAGACGAATGCGCATATCTTCACTTAAGAAATTACGAATTTTATATAAAACTTTAATACGATAAAAGCAATTTCGAGTAACGTTTAAGACATGGGCTTCAAATTTCAAATTATTATCCATTTCAATACCGAGGTTGCGCACCTGATTGACACATTCGAGAGGTAAGTTATCGATACAAACTTTAGGTTTTAACTGTGATAAACAATTGACCTGTTTTTTGGAACCAACGATCATGAATTTAGATTTTATCGGATTTAACACTAAAGAGTTATTATTAGACCAACATGAAATATTATTTAAATCCGAATTAAGTTTCGTGATAGTCTCATCAAAATTGTCCCTGCTGATAGGAATGAGAAGTTGTAGGTCATCGGCATATAAGTGAAATTGACAATGTTTAATTGAGTGTGTAATGTCTGCTGTGTACAATATAAACAGGATAGGCCCTAAATTACTACCTTGAGGTACTCCTCTGGTAACTTTCATAGATTTTGAAAGTATATTGTTGCCATTAGGATTACGTAAAAGAACTTGTTGAGTACGATTTTCCAAATAGCTTTTAAACCAGTCAATAGTATTCGAGTCAAATGCGTGAAAATGTCCGGAAAATATCCGGTAAATGCGTGAAAATGTCCGGAAAATATCCGGAAAATGCCTGGAAAATCCCCGGAAAATGCCTGAAAAATGTCCGGAAAATGTCTGAGAAATGCGTGGAAAATCCCCGGAAAATGCCAGGGAAATGGCCGGAAAATGTCTGGGAAACATCCGGAAAATCCCCGGGAAATGCTCGGAAAATGCCTGGGAAATTCCCGGAAAATGTCTGGAATATCCCGGAAAATAACCGGAAAATGCCAGGGAAATGTCTGGAAAATATCCGGAAAATGCGTGGATATGTCCGGAAAAAGCGTGGAAAATGCCTGGAAAATGCCCGGAAAATGCTCGGAAAATCCCCGGAAAATATCCGGAAAATGCGTGAAAATGTCCGGAAAAAGCGTGGAAAATGCCACTTCAAATTTGCGAAGTAATTAAAGCAGAAAACCAAAAAAGAAAAAGAAAGCTAAAATCTTTCATATTAAATGTATATGGGATATTCATATTTCATACTTAATGTATGGGAGGGTTTAAAGATAATTTTTTTGATATTTCTCGATTTATTTTTAAAAATTTATTACCGCCATTTTACTCATTAGGTTAAGTACTTTCGATATCAGTTTAAAGTTTTTTGTTATCTGTAATACTTACGGAAAAATCGCCTGTGCACACTTAACGATTACACCCTGTATATAGGTATAGTAAATGGATGAACCGATTTTGATTAAATATGTCTAATCGTCTTTACACGTCATGCCCTTTCATTTCATATGTCACTTGAGTCAAAATTCACTTTTTTTATTATCTACCACTTTTATACCTATATCAAATAAATGGATGAACCGATTTTGATAAAATTTGACTTATTTTTACTGATAGGTCGTTCACTTTCATTTAATATATCACTAAAGTATATTCGACAACTTTAGTTATTTTCATTCCCACTTTTACACAATAAATGGATGAACCGATTTTGATACAGTTTATTTAAGAACCAGCGTCGGAAAATATGCTGCCTAACAAAAAAACATCATCTAATTCGGATTACCTGCTAGCGAGCTACGGTGGCACAAACACACACACACACAGCGGTCAAACACTTATCACCCATATTTTTGCATCGGGGGTTAAAAATATAATATTATAAATACGACATAATTTAAAGGACATTTTATGTATAAAATTTACCTAGAAATAAGTATAATTTTAATTTGACCCCTCCCCCCTACTACCTCAGCTTACCCCCCCACCCTTGGGGACTTTCGATATGATCACTTGGACATAACTGTAGCGTATAACAGATAACTTACGTTTTATGTATGTGTACCATGTATGTACCACTGTATGTGTACCATAGAATACCTTAGCAAATGTTCGCCGTGAGTACTTAAATGGTCATAACTTTTTTATTTATGAACCGATTGACATGAAATAAACACTAAATGTTAAATGAAGATTACCACAATATATTAGTGAAAACCGCATCGAAATCGGATAAGCCGTTTCTGGGATTAGCGTGTTCAAACATACAGACAAACAGACAAACAGACAAAAAATGTTTTAACTACAGTTTTGGGTTTGGGATCGATTTAATAATAACCCCTGCTAATTTTTTTTACATATTTTCATTGTACAGACACCACTTTTCTAGAATTTTATTATATGTATTGATGATGATGATTGATTTTGATAAAACTCGTAGGGTTCAGCCTGCGTTTGCAATGTAAGCGGAAAAAATGTAATTATTTACGACATCACATTAGAAACTTCAAAAATAACAGTATTTCTCCACTATTTAATGGATATTATTATTATACATATATAAACCTTCCTCTTGAATCACTATATCTATTAAAAAAAACCGCATCAAAATCCGTTGCGTAGTTTCAAAGATTTAAGCGTACAAAGGGACATAGGGACATAGGGACAGAGAAAGCGACTTGTTTTATACTATGTTGTAGTGATTAACAATCACTGATATGATGTATTGTAGGAAATTACTGGGTAAATTCCTAATTACTTTCCAAATGTTCTACGCCACTACTCCAATTTTATTAACAAAAATGATTAGTACCAGTTTGCTAAATCGTCTTATGAGGCCTGTGTTTAATATAAGGAATCATAAACGTAATAATAAATTAGACTTAATTGGTTACAGCAAACTATGTATGTAGAAATATATTATTTAACAACTAATAAACTCATTCTTTTTGCTCTGCTGGAAAATATTCTGCTCATTCATAGATACCAATCTAGACATCGAGAGGTTGATAAATTTATAAATATTCACAATTATAGATATTCCTATTTATAAAGTTAATCATTGGAATTTAAAATAGAACAAACATGATATATAAATTATTATCAGCCTTACGCACACTTATTATCATAATCTGGTATTAGGTTTTGAGCGATTGGAACTTTACAACATCCTTCTTAAAACTAAAAATAAACAAACTTTTTATATTTGTGATGAATTTTATTGTTGTTAATCTTACAGCAGGTGTTGCCTCAAATAAATGATTATTACTGTCCACAGATAATATAATACTATACTAGTACTGTCACGTTTCTTCTTTTGTTTAATTTACGCGAGTATTTCTTCTTTTGTGAGTATTAAGACATTTAGAAATGAGACACAGGCGGGGAGACTGTCTCCCCGTGACCACGCTCGCTGCTAAGTGTGCGAAAATAATAATATAATGAATAAAATCCGTTAAAATCTTCAATTTCTAATAGTAACGTTTCAACAAGCCGATGTTATAAAAGTCACTTAAAATTTATATCTACTAACTTCATATCTATATGACAATAACGATGAAAGATATTTATGCTATAGAGTATAGACGGATTAAAAAATTTCTCCCTAGTCTAATTATGCTCATTTTGATAATAATAATGTGCGCAGTTTTGAATATTACTAGATATTATTAAACGTAGAACCTAGATATAGAAGAGTATGTAAACATATTCAGACTGAAATAAAAAAGACGTGTGGCACTCGGGGACTGCCGCGGTAAAGCTATTACATAGCATGCCTTCAAGCCACGCCTCCGTGCAGGTCGGAGTGGGGAGCGTGAGGTTTTTTTCGTTACGGAATTTCTGGATTCGCTATGCAATAGCTTATAAGAAGTAACACTTTTATTTTTTTCGAGAATCATCCTGATTTAGCAACCAACAGCAAACAACATAATACAGGGTTACTTGTAAAACACCGGCAACCTCGCAGGACAAGATAGCTAACATCATAAGTAACAACATTTTTTCTACGACTTTTGATAATTTGTTAGATTTTATTTTCATACAAAAATAAATATTCATTTAATTTTCCGTCTGAATATTATAAACTCTACGCCTCCCAAAAATTACGTAAACAAAAAGCGAACGAGAGGGGGAAGGGGGCGTCGCGTCGTCCATCCGATAATTAATAGAACATAGACTTACAAATGTAAGGAGAGTACAATAAAAGTTTAAAAAATCATTTAAAAATAATTTATTGCGTTATGCCAAAAGTCGTAGAACAAATGTTGTTACTTATGATGTTAGCTATCTTGTCCTGCGAGGTTGCTGGTGTTTTACAAGTAACCCTGTATATTAAGAAATCACAGGCATAGCAACACCGATTTAAAAAAAAACTTTCTTGCTGTTGATATTAGAGCGATCGAATAATCCAAATTATCGTAAATTTTATTTCGTTTTAATTAGGTAATTTAGGGGCTTGATAATGCATTATTGCAGTTCAATAAAATGTTGTAAAAGTCTTATCAAAGAGACAAAGTTAATGAAAATGTAGGTAATGTTATGAAATTGCCTAAAATAATTTTCAATTTCATAATTTAAATTTAATTCCCCTAACATGACTGAAAAAGTGTTCAATTAGTAAAACTGGTTTGAATTTTTTTTTTTGTTTTTTTTTTCATTTCAGAACCAAAGACACATATACATAATATCATAATACTCTGCCAAACTGTAAAACAGTTTGTTGGCAGATGTAGCTCCATTTTACAAATGTACTTCCATTTTACTTATAAATACAAGAAATTTACACTACACTTTAATTTATTTTATTTATTTATTTTTTATTTATTTTCATTTCAGAACCAAAGACACCTATACATATTATCACAATACTCTGCCAAACTGTAAAACAGTTTGTTGGCAGATGTAGCTCCATTTTACAAATGTACTTCCATTTTACTTATAAATACAAGAAATTTACACTACAATTTAATTTAACACTTTGATATTCTAACTAACAATGTTACATTTCAACGGCCACAGATCATCAACACATCAACTCACTCTCAAATGCATTTAAAAAATATCTTCTTAGTTCCTTCCTAATAATTCCATCCTTCGTACCACTCTCCTTAATTTTCATTGGGATTCTATTAAACAGTTTTGGCACTATATACTTTCTATGTCTCTGTCCATAGTAGTTACAATAATGTGGCACTTCTAATACATTTTTAGTTCTTAAGTTATAAGACATTGTTTTATTAATACAGATTTTAAATTCATCATTATGAAATTGTTCCATTGCTATTAACATATTTACCTTCTCATGAACAGGCAGCATCTTGCACTCTACAAACAAATAGTTATAATCATTATTTTTTTTACTGCGGATTTTTACTTTTTCATGTGCTAATATTTTAATAAATTTTAATTTAACACTTTGATATTCTAACTAACAATGTAACATTTCAACGGCCACAGATCATCAACACATCAACTCACTCTCAAATGCATTTAAAAAATATCTTCTTAATTCCTTCCTAATAATTCCATGATATGTCCATTTTTCAAATTGGACCAGTAGTTCCAGAGATTAGCGCGTTCAAACAAACAAACTCTTCAGCTTTATAATATTAGTATAGATATATAAAAATTTATAAATATTTTGGGAAGGTTAGGTAACAATTTGACTGACTTACCAGCAGGATGACCGGAATGGCATCCTCCGCTCGCAGAACCAGCTACAAAGGGGACTACGGGAACTCCATCATAGTCCTTGTATACTAGAGGACCACCACTGTCTCCCTGGAATTATAGAAATAAATAAATAAATCATCATCATCGTTCATTCATTCATCATCATCATCGTTCATTAATTAATTAATTAATTCATCATCATCATCATCGTTCATTCATTCATTCATTCATCATCATCATCATCATCGTTCATTCATTCATTCATAGATCATCATCATTGAATTATTTTCTTTACAGCTTAAGGGTGCTTTTCCACCAATAATGTGCGAGGATGTGTAGCGATGAATGTGTTTGTAAATAACCAATAGTATCGCTTCAAACGCTAAACGCTTCAAACCAAATGAAGCGATATGATTGGTTTTTCGAACACATTCCTCGCACATTATTGGTGGAAAAGCAGCCTAATATGAAAATAGACAGGGAAGAAAAGAGGGAAGAATAGCGATCATAAAACTAGATATTTATAATGGGAGGGCAATTTAAATTATGATATTGTTCGTCATAAATCATGATAACATAGTAAATGCTCCTTGTATTTTAACGTAGCAAATATGTATAATCGGTTTTATGATTGTTTTTTTTTTTTCTAAGAGGAGAATAGATAATGCAAACAAAAACAAGAAAAAAAACCGTGAATCTAGAACTTCGTAAAGGATAAAAGTAAAAATAAATATTAACTAATACAAATTCAAAATCTTCACTCGTTTTTGGGAAGGTTAGTTAAAAAGTCATATGCAGTCAATCAAACTTTCCAAATTCGACTTATTAATTCGTTTTAGTTTTTTTACTGTATTTACCCTATTAATGTGTGTTTTTTAACTGTATTTAGAAACAAACCTGGCAGATAGATTGTGACGTCACGTTGTAATGGCGGGCGCAAATTGAGTTCTCATTCACAACACTACCGAATGTCCTGGTACAGGTCAACTGGGCCACACCCACTAGGTATACCCATTGGAGCGTGTCGGTTGTGAAACCTGATGGAAATAATAATGCAACACTTTAAAATGCAAATTATAATGCAACACTTTAAAAATGCAAATTATAATGCAACACTTTGAAAATGCAAATTATAATGCAACACTTTAAGAATGTAAATTATAATGCAACACATTTTTGAAGTGAAACTTCTTTATCGGGGTTGGAAAAAAATTTTGTGTAACATTTTTTCGTTACGCGTGACATTTTTCCGTTACACGCCATCTTTTTCTTATCCCTACCACCGCCACCACGCGTGATTCGACGTATTTCTGTAAAGTTGCATAAAGTAAATTATTTTTTGAAAAATAAGGTCATAAAGAAGTTTCACTTCTTACGTGTGTACACTAGTACACGCACACATTTTTTATTTCTAGGTTTCTGAACCTCAAAAGGAAAAAATGGAACCCTTACCTATAGGAATTACATGCTGTTAATTTTCTAACCAATACAAAACCTAATTCCTAAATCTTTTAACTAATAAGCTACAGTACGATTCAAACTTAATGGCGGCTTGGAAAATCGAACGATCTGATGCGCAGAAAACAATTTTAGACATTACTGGAACGTTTAGGGTCGGATACCTGCGCGCTCGTATACCTACATTCGCAGCTTACTTCCGAACCGCCATTAAGTTTGAATCGAACTGTACAAGAAGTCATATGGAAACCGTCGCGCCTTAAGGCCGCGCCAGAATCAAGAAACAAAATGTTTGACAACATGACGTAAATTAATATACCTACCAAATACCTACCTATCAATTACCAACTCAACGAGCAGAACGTAATTATTGCTAATTACGAATATACTAAATTGTTTAATAAGTAATAAGATATCAATAATACCCAATAATTGCTTAATAATTAATATTATTTCTTACACCGGAAATTAATTATGGATGCTATCCAGGATTAGATTTGATTATTCTACAATTTTCTGACGATCTCTTAGCTGTTGCCAAAACAATCAATTTGCAATCAATCCATTAATTTCTTATTGACAAGCTAGTAACCAATTTAAAAAAAGAGGTTCTCTATTCGGCAACAGATTTTGATGATTCTGTTTTTTTAATTGAAAGGTGGCGGGACTACCCCGCTTAAATTTGTTCTAGTCCAATTTTGAGAGGGGTTTTAGTTTTTAATTAAAAATAATTAGTTCAGAAAATAGATTGCTAAATTAATATCATACTTAGTTATGAGGTATAGGTATTTTATCGCTAATAATAATTTATTGTAAGAGACACCGCAACAAGGTTTAGTAAAACCAAAATTGTTGCGGTTCCATGCATTCATCTGTGAAAACAATTTATTTCCTATAATAATAAAATTTAAATCTATTATTTAACATCGAGTACCTACGAAATATTGTAAAAAGCGTAATTTTTTTAAGTTTACGGAACACAATTTACTACCCTCATGATTTTTACCCCCTTAAGATACTTACAACAATCTAATGAAAGTTACTAAATTCAGTATATAGTTTTTTTCTACTATTTTTTACCAACTGTACTGCAATTTGCAAATTCCGTTGCCAACTTCACGCTGGTCATAATGAGCTTCTAAGCAAATGTAGCTAACTTCACTGCCTAAAATCTTATCAATAAATCCAAACTAATCCGTCGGTTAATAACTTTATCTGCTAATTACTGCGAAAAATGTGTATTTATTTTAAATTTGCCAGTCGGGAATACCGGATTATTGGCAGTCAAGATGTGGAGTAAATTAGTTTTCATAGCTATATTATGCCATTTTGAAGTTTGGTAACGAAAAATACTTAAGATCAATGTAGGTATTTTTCGTTAATTTCAATTGTATGCCTTAATTTTCAATATCCTGAATTCCTAAATTAGGAAAATGAGGATTTGTCTGTCTCGCAGGTTGTAATTATATTTAGTACTTAATACCTATAAGGTACCTATTGTTAGTTATAAAAGGATTTTCTTTTTTTCGAATTTCGAAAAAAACACAGACAACAGAGTGCTGATAATTAAAAAATAACATATAGGTTTAATGTTGCTACTACATAAAATAAACAAGAGCGGGTAACTTTTTAAAAATAGGCGGTAATTTTATTTTAGTAAACATTTTTTATATAACACGTCAATCTGCACGCGTAAATTGAACCCGCCAAAATGTGTTTCAATACGTTGACAAAGTTTTTAAGTTGTTCGAGTAGTTGGCCATTTCAACATTATTTATTTTTGGTTTAATTTAGAAAATCAAACAAATGATCAGGAATAAATATTGAGTTGAAATATTTTACGACAATGAAGTGATAGCTACAATAATTATTGTTAAAACGTTAAAGATATACTTAGGTACCTAATATTCGTATTTGTGGATAAAAAAAACACATTTTAAATGAAACCAACATTAGATACAGTTTTAAAAGTTTCTATTCGTAAAATAAAATATCAACGCGTTATTAAGTACCGTGTAGACCAAGAAGCTTATATCTAATACACTGGAGATTGCACTATGAACGTTTACTTGTCACGGGAAGGTATGACCTTGAATGACGGCTGGTTGTTTTTTGTCCCTTTCACACCAACTTGCCAAGTTAGGTGTGAAAGGGACATAAAACAACCAGGCGTCATTCAAGGTCATACCTTCCCGTGACAAGTAAACGTTCATAGTGCAATCTCCAGTGTATTAGATATAAGCTTCTTGGTGTAGACGCAAAGGTTTATAAGAATGTAAGCATGCAAATACACAAAAACAACACTTGATGAAATTGACTACAAAGATGGATGAAAGCTGCACACTGCATAATTTTTGCGTATTTTTCGCGATGGATGAAATTACAAAAGTTTTAATTGAATGTTTTGTTTGTTTTAGGCATCAGCAAAGCAGATTATATCTGCAGACTACATTGAAAACTTGAAACCAGTAGGTAAGTCACATTATTAATAATAAATATTTTCTTTATTTGTTAAAGTTTTTCAATTCAAAATATCAATTATCATTTTCAGTCGAATCCTACTTCCTATATCGATGTATGTATGTGTATGTGTATTGTGTAGGTGTGTATTTTTGTTACTCTTTCACGTAAAAGCTATTGAACCGACTATAATGAAATTTAGCACACATATAGAGGGTAACTTGGATTATAGGATAGGTAGGATGGGTTTTATCCCGGAAATCCCACGGGAACGGGAACTATGCGGGTTTTTCTTTATAAAAAGCGGGCGAAGCCGCGGGTGGAAAGCTAGTTTAAGAAAGGGGGAGGTTCTCAATTCGATTGAATTTTTTTTTAGTTTACCTAACAGAACTTTCGACTACGTTAGGTACTAGTTATTATTCTGTGACTACGTGAACCGATTTTAATGAAACTTTTTTAAGATGGTGCATCTTAAGTTTAATTTCTGACAATGGAGGCGGTATAAGTTATTTTTTAAATTGATATTTTTAACCGACCTCCGCCGAATAGTAATTCAAACAATTAATTTTGTTTCGTTTACCGCGTAGTGACGATTTAAATCAAAACATCAGGTACCAGGAAAGCAGACGTTCCAAAGAGATTGCAATTCTCTCTAAATGTGTGCAATTGTATACACGCACACAAATGCAATATAAGTTCATTTATGGAGGCTTTCCACGCGGCTTTTTATATTGAATTTGTTTCTTGACGATGGATATTATGCTGAAGGTATTTTTTGTAAATTCGTGGATAGATCTATGATACAGGTGACGCTGGCTGAAGGGAGACATCTATGATAAATGATAATTAATTAATGTAAAACATAATAATGTATAGTTAACTATTTTCCAAATTAATTATTAATATCGCAGAATGCCATTTAAAATAAAAATTATTTACTTACATTGAAGATATTTCTTTATGGACTAGGGAAAAACTCACGAATTACATGAATTTCAAAAATATAAATTTATTAAATATTAAGTATATTTAAACTCAGACATTACAAATTATTTCGATGTAGATAAAAATGACTGAGATAGCATACATAAGCCACGCCCCTTGTTTACAAAACTGTCCCGTAACTCAAAAAATTGTACCAGGCTGCTAGGAATGGGAAGAGCTTTAGCGAAACTTGATCAATATAATATGTACTGTTTTGAAATTCACGTCAATGTACCAAGACCCTATAACTTTCAGGAGATGTAGATAATGGTATAATGATAATGGTATAGCGTTAGCTACTATTAAGTATTCTGTAGCTGAAGTTAAAGAAAATTATTTAAAGTCAGTAAATTAAATGTAATTAAGATCAATATAGTTTCTAAAAACTTAAAAAAAAACGCTTAAATTCATGAAATTATTGTATTCTGATCCTCGACTTGATAAGTGTACAAAGTTTGAATTAAACATTTCCTTTTTAAAGTGGGTAAAAATCGATTCTATAAAATTGAATATTTTAGTAAAAAATTTAAAGTTTTCTAACAAGAAAAGTTGTCTGGCAGAAATCGCTTACAGCGATAAGATCGCCCTCTGTACATATTTTAACTTGTTTCGCTATTTTTTTGTTATCCTGTATTTTTGTGTGCAATTAAGAATTTTTCATTCATTCATTCAAGAAATGAAGATCCTTATCACTCAAGTTTCCACCATAGAGAGAAAAATTAACAGTATCAATGAAAATAAAAGAAAATCATGAAATGTATTTATTTTGTATTGAAGACCTTAAAATTGTCTATGTTCTTCCATTTACAATATGACAAAATTCTACATAGATTCGTATGAATATCTAAAATATATTCGTACAATACATAATATCCCTAGACTTTTTTGATGTGTGTATTTTGGGTGTTTCGGCAAAAAGTTCCTACAATTGAATTGTTCTCAGGTTTCATTCGTCCAGGACCGTTCCATTCCTGGTACAAGGAAGTCACTAGCACTGATTTCGAGGAATTGGACGATGAACAAACAACAGTTGCTCAAACAACAACAACTCCCGCTCTAACTACACCAGAAGCACCTCCAGCAACAACAGTGCCTTCAACAACACTGCCTTCAATAACAGTGCCTTCGACAACAATTGTACCAGAATTGACCACTCGAACACCAGAATTGACCACTCGAACACCAGAATTGACCACTCGAACACCAGAATTGACCACTCCAACACCAGAAGTCACCACTCTATCACCAGAAGATGATGAAAGTGATGAAAGTGAAGAAAGTGACGAAAGTGATGAAGATGAAACTGTCAACAAAATTCTGAAGAAACTCAAAATACGCGTCAAAGTTACGGTCGATATGAAGAAGTATAAGAGCAAGAATGGAAAAATCAAAGAGATCGTTGAACGAATTGAGTAGACAAAGTTCATTGTTGAAGTTGAAATAACCCCTTGACCACCGAGCGGCCCGATCGGGCCACGACACAATAGATTTTCTATTGTGTCTGTGATTCCGGGGGCTGAGGCAATAATTAAAGTTTTCTCAATTAAACGCATGGGATTAATTTGTTGTGTTGTTAAACGAACTTTTTCCTTTTCTTTCTGCCTTTCCTGTATCGAAAAACCCTAATTTAAAAACTACTAGACGTGGGTCGGTGGCGCGAGTTACGGGACAACTGGGGGTGACGCTATGTGAATGTGCGACGCTACCGAAAATCCTGCGTCAGGACAGCACCTACACATTCTTTTGCAGTAGGTGTTTTAATTATCATAGTCTTTATCTTTGTCTCCTGGAATATTTTCATGTCAATAAACTACAATATCTTTTGTACATTTAACAGCTTCTAAGAAATGTAGTGTACCTTGAAATCTCACTGCCAAGTGCTACCCAATATCTAATCAATAAAATCAAACCTAATCAGTCAATTAATAATTTTATCTGCTAATTGCTGCGATCCTTTGTATTTAAGTTTGCCAGTCGGGAAGGAAGAAGTAGTAGTCAAGATGTGGAGTAAAGTAGTGTTTGTAGCTCTATTATGCCATTTGGTAAGTTTGTATATTAATTTGAGTACTATTTATTAGAATAATCGTGACTTGTTTATTAATTTACTGTAAGGAATATCCCCACTTGAAAATTTATGTTTGCTTTAAGACTATCGTCAAAAGTTTATTTGTTTGCGAAAGTCTCAATATCAGATTAATAAAATATTGGTTTTAATTTCAATTGGTTTCCAAAAAAAAAACTATTACGGTCAGTGTATTTAGCAAAGTGTAGATTTACGATTAAACTAATTAATATTAACCTATTTTTGCACTTCAACGTCCACCCGACCTTCAACTCCGACCCCAAAAGTCTGTGAGAATAAAAGAATATCTATTAGTTTGTCACGCAAAAAGTGCTGATCGTCTCTGAATGAAAATCAGCTGAAATAGATTCTGTTGAATTCTGAATTTAGTCTTGTATTGGCGCGTATTCCGATCCTTATATTAGACAGTAGCGTTTGTTATATTTTAATATCTATTTGAAATGAATGCAATTTTTCCATATTTTTAAAGTTCTGAGGCAAAGGCTTAATGAAGGTTCTAATTTAATGTTATTCATTTCAGGCATCATCAAAGCAGATTATATCAACAACTTATGTTGAAAATTTGAGATCTGCAGGTAAGCCCTATAAAATAATTACATTTATTTCATCTGTTATGAACGCTTGTTTTTGCGGATATCTTCATTACATAACTTAAGAAAGGCAAAAGATGAAATAGGTACATAATATAAATACCGCTCAGTCATTCTGCCCTCTTTTATTTTGTAAAACAGCAATTTCATAAGTCCACTAATAAATCTCCATTGAATAATAAGATAATGATTAATGATGATAATGATCCTCCTGACCAAACTTCAAACATGGCGGCAAATCGCGATTGAGGCTAGCCAACTGCGTGGGCTAATTTTTCAATCCTTGGTTAAAACTTATTCGTCGAATAATGTATAAAACTACCATTTTAAAAACGTATTCTAATTGCCCGTATTTGAAAGTTTACGTGACATTTTAATAGTATCATGTAATACTTTATTGGACGGATAAGTTTTATCCAAGCATTGAAAAATCGGCCCTAAGAGATATAAAATCACCAATAATAAAAGGGCGTCAGCGAACTTCAAAAGCAAAAACCAATTTATCGATCCAATCAATTATATTTAATACCTATTTATCATGGAATCAATTTCCTTAATCGCCAAAGCAAATTTAATCACAGAAAAGCAATCAGAACTATTCCTAGGATAAAGTGTTATCAACACTGATTTATTTAGATAGTAAACCAGTCGCACGTTATTACTCTTTATAAGATAAAAGATTAAATTGTGATTATTCATTATCTGTTGTCGTCATTTGATTTTGCGCAAAATGGATATGTCGTTGTAAATAAATATTTTGTCTCTTTCAAGAAGAGAGTGAACAGGTACATTCTAGGGAAGCGCGTTCCATCTTAGGCCACATCTCAGCTTACCATCAGGCGAGATCGTAGCCAAGCGCTCCCCTATTGTACAGTAAAAATAACACAATGACAAATATGTCTCAAAGACGTATCAAAAGGATAGTCCACTAACAAGCCCAACAACATTTTAATATAGCAGTGGTAAAATTATTTTACACACTCCATGTCATCCTTAAAGATAAAGACGATATGATTTTTCAAGAAAATACGTACAATTAGAAATTGAGTAGTGGAGCCATAGTGTTGACCATCAACTTTCACGAAAATTCAGGCCTTCGATGTACAGAAGTTAAAAACCTCATCGAATTTAAGCCACTGCCAAAACCCTTGTTCCTGCTTAGACTTGCCAGAAATGGCGATGAACTCAGAATAAAGATAAATAAACATGATACTGAAATGATGACAAATTCAAAACGAAACTATGGTGCTAAATAAATTTTCTCTCTTTCATTCTTTCTAAACAAAATACACAATCAATTCCAGACGGGCCAAACAGCCGTATCGTATCAGGATGGGATGCCCTTCCCGGCCAGATCCCCTACCAGGTTGCTTTGAGGATCCTTGACCAGCAGTTCAGGATCCTCGGCTGTGGTGGTTCCGCTATCCACGAGCAATGGGTGATCACTGCTGCTCATTGTACTGCCAAGTAAGAACTATTTAGCTAACCTTTACCCAAAGATATTATAAACAAAGAGGTAGTCTATAGGTATATGATAATACGTTAATTAATGATTTATGATTAACTAGGTTTACGCCCGCGGCTTCGCCCGCGCAGTTAAAAAAAACCCGCATAGTTCCCGTCCCGTGGGATTTCCGGGATTGCGTCATTTTCCCGGGATAAAAAGTAGCCTATGTCCTTTCTCGGATATCAAAATATCTCCATACCAAATTTCATGAAAATTGGTTCAGTAGTTTAGGCGTGATTGAGTAACAGACAGACAGACAGAGTTACTTTCGCATTTATAATATTAGTATGGATATAAAATTAACTAATGAATCACACGTTACTTTAAGTATCGCTCTTTTATCTAATTCGCCAGGAGGAACGCGTATTCAAAGGAAAACCCGCATAATTCCCCTTCCTGTCAGATTTTGGGTATAAAAACTATACTATGTGCTAATCCAAGTTACCCCCCATGCGTGTGTCAATTGTCATGAAAATCGTTTCGGCAGTTTTTGCGTGAAACAAAAACAAACAAACGTACAAACTCTCGCATTTATAATATTGGTAGGATCATTTAATTATCAAAAACAGACACAGACATTTATTAATATCCACCTTTCAATATTACAGCTACAGATCAGTTACCATCCTCGGTGGACTTGTCCACATGCAGAACGCTGAATACGTGTCCGAATCATTCGAATGGTACAACTACCCGACTTTCAATTCCAACTCCCCTGGTGCTGTTCAGCTCAATGACGTAGCCTTGGTGAAACTACAGCATCCTATGGTGTTCTCTGGTTAGTAAAATTTATTACTTTAACAGTTACTAACTTTCCGCCAGCAGCTTCGCCTGCGTAGTCAAAGAAATACCCGCATAGTTAAAGCATTATAAAAAAAAATATTCATCATTCATTTTGACTTTCCTACGATTTTATTATTACCTACCTATATGTTAAGATTTACGAAACTTTTCTTGCCCTCAGCAGGATTATTGACAAAAAACTTTAGAGAAGGAAAAAAAATAGCTATTCCAATAATGTTGGCTAAATAAAATCAATTAATCCAACGTTTAGACTTCTATAACCGGGTTACCAGTTAACCGGTTAAAAAATTATTTGAAATTATTATTATTGTCGCGCTTTCCGCGCGTTAACTATTACGGGTTTTGAACATTTTAATATTTTCTAATATAAAATATTAAAATGAGACACATTATGATATAGAAATTCAACGAAATAATTTTCTGCATTGGTAAAATTTAAATTAGAGAATCAGAATGCACCTTTTGTAATTTAAGTGTAGGTTTTAATACAAATTATAACCTTATTATAAATTATAAATTATAACCTTAATTCGCAGCAAATCTGCAAAGAGTCAAACTGCAGTCATCAGCCGATGCTCACAGGGAATACACCGATGACTTACTGATTGCCAGTGGATGGGGAAGGACATGGACTGATGGTAAGGATAGATAAATAAAAGAATGAAAAAATATAGAAAATACATTTATTTCCAAAACACAGAACTATAAAAAGTACAAAATTAGGGCGAAGATGTCACACACCCTGTAGTTTTTGATTCCCTTGCAAAATTTGCAAAATCTTTTGATTGCGTTGGCTTACAAGTTAGATTCCTTCAAAGGATCGTAGACTTGAGTATTCAATATAAATTTCAGCTTGATACTCCACGCGTTCCTGAGAAAAAGGGTCTTGACAGACTAACAGACAGACGGACAAAAAAGTTATCCTATAAGAGTTCCATTTTTTCCTTTTGAGGTTCAGAAACCTATAAATAAAATGTGTTGCATTATAATTTGCATTTTTAAAGTGTTGCATTATAATTTGCATTTTTAAAGTGTTGCATTATAATTTGCATTTTAAAGTGTTGCATTATAATTTACATTTTTAAAGTTTTGCATATAATTTACATTTTTAAAGTGTTGCATTATAATTTGCATTTTAAAGTGTTGCATTATAATTTACATTTTTAAAGTGTTGCATTATAATTTGCATTTTTAAAATGTTGCATTATAATTTACATTTTTAAAGTGTTGCATTATAATTTGCATTTTTAAAGTGTTACATTATTATTTCCATCAGGTTTCACAACGGACACGCTCCAATGGGTATACCTAGTGGGTGTGGCCCAGTTCACATGTACCAGGACATTCGGTAGTGTTGTGAATGAGAACTCCATTTGCGCCCGCCATTACAACGTGACGTCACAATCTATCTGCCAGGTTTGTTTTTAAGTAAATACAGTTTAAAAAACACGCAATACAGTAAAAAAACTAAAACAAATTAATAAGTCGATTTTGGAATGTTTGAATTGACTGCATAGGACTTTTTAACTAACCTTCCCAAAAACGAGTGAAGATGTTGAATTTGTATTAATATTTATTTTTACTTTTATCCTAATTGCCAAGTTCTAGATTCACATTTTTTTCTTGTTTTTTTATGTTCGCAAATTCTATTCTCCTTCTAGAAAAAAAGCAAATTATAAAACCGTTTATACATGTTTGCTTCGTTCAAATACAAGGCGCATTTGCTTTTTAAGGCCTTATCATAATTTATGACAATCGATATCATAATTTACATTGTCCTCCTATTTGAAATATATTTTATGATCGCTATTCTTCCTTCTTTTCTACCCTGCCTATTTCCATATTAGGGTGCTTATCCAGTAATATTGTGCGAGGAATGTGTTTGAAAAACCAATCATATCGCTTCATTTAGTTTGAAGTTTGAAACGATACTATTGGTTATTTACAAGCACATTCCTCGATGGTGATGATCTATGAATGAATGAATGAATGAACGATAATGATGACGAATGAATGAATGAATAAATGAACGATGATGATGATGATGACTGAATGAATGAATGAATGAACGATGATGATGACGAATGAATGAATGAACGATGATGATGATGATGATTACTGAATGAATGAATGAATGAACGATGATGATGATAATGAATGAATGAACGATGATGATGACGAATGAATGAATGAATGAATGAACGATGATGATGATGATGATGACTGAATGACTGAATGAATGAACGATGATGATGACGAATGAATGAATAAATGAACGATGATGATGATGATGATGACTGAATGAATGAATGAATAAACGATGATGATGATTTATATATTTATATCTATAATTTTAGGGAGACAGCGGTGGCCCTCTAGTGTACAAGGACTATGATGGAGTTCCCGTACTCATTGGTATCAGCAGCTTCGTAGCTGGTTCTGCGAGCGGAGGATGCCATTCCGGTCATCCTGCTGGTAAGTCAGTCAAATTGTTACCTAACCTACCCAAAATATTTATAAATTTTTATATATCTATACTAATATTATAAAGCTGAAGAGTTTGTTTGTTTGAACGCGCTAATCTCTGGAGCTACTGGTCCAATTTGAAAAATTATTTCGGTGTTGCATAGCCCATTTATCGAGGAAGGCTTATAGATATATCATTACGCTAGACCAACAGGAGCGGAGCCACGCGGGTGAAACCGCGGAGCACAGCTAGTTATAATATATTTAAATAATAATAATAAGTTAAATTACCAGAAACCATAAACTGCATGTGTAGTGAAGAACAGGAATCTCGCCGTCTTTCCTATTATTTTTTTGTAATTTTCACACTTGTGATTATCGATGTAATCGATATTATAAAAAACAAGCTTTACTGTGAAAACACAGTATCCATAAGGTCACAGAACCTCATAATATGAGGTCTTGGCATAATAAAATAGATTGGTCATTGGACTAATTCTATTCAAGTCATTTACTTTACCCTCATAACCTCTAGCTAAATGCCTAATTCTCAGGCAGATTGCAAGAAAAATCAGATATTTAAAAAAATAAGTAAAATAAGACACAATATAAGTATCTAATGGACCATAAGCTTAACAATAAATATTGTCCAGGTTTCATCCGCCCGGGACCTTTCCACAACTGGTACCAACAAGTCACTGGCATCAACTTCGAGAGATTGGACGATGAACCAATAACAACAACATCCCCGCCAGCAAATACAACAACTCCCATTCCAACAACAACCTCCCTGCCAGAAAATATTACAACAACCTCCCGTCCAGAAAATATTACAACAACCTCCCGTCCAGAAAATACAACAACTCCCTTCCCGACAACAGCATTCCCTCCAACAAATGCAACAACTCCCTTCCCGACAACAGCATTCCCTCCAACAAATACAACAACACCGATTCAGACAACAACAGCATCCCCAGATGTGACTGGCCAACCTGATGAAAGTGAGGAAAGTGAGGAAAGTGAAGAAAGTGACGAAAGTGATGAAGATGAAACTGTCAACAAAATACTGAAGAAACTGAAAATCCGCGTCAAAGTTATGGTCGATATGAAGAAGTATAAGAGCAAGAATGGTCAAATCAGAGAGGTCGTGGACCAAATTGAGTAATTTTACAGTAAATTTTCATTGAAAAATGTTATTTATTTTTTAAATTAAACGCATAAGATCAGTTTGTGTTTTATTTATTGAACTTATAAGTCCTATCATAGAATTTGAACGAATTAGTTTTATTTTTAATTATATTTTTTTTTCATTATGATATCATTTAGTGCTTATTCAATATTCATGTCAAAAATGAAACAAATTAATGAAACCACCAATAAAAACAGTCAGTTTCTGAACACAGGAAAATATTCATAATTCATAAGTTTTAATTAGCTAAATAACTTTATTTCGCTCTTATTTAAAAACTATACGTAAAGAAAAGACAAAGTTACTTTCGTATTTTTATTACAACGGCCTCGCCAGCAAATACAACAACATTAGCCCCGCCGACAATTATAACAACAACTTCCCCGCCAGAAAATATAACAACAACACCCCCTGCAGCAAATACAACAACTCCCATTCCGACAACAACCTCCCCGCCAGAATATACAACAACTCCCATTCCGACAACAGCATTCCCTCCAACAAATACAACAACACCCATTCAGACAACAACAGCATCCCCAGATGTGACTGGCCAACCTGAAGATGAAAGTGATGAAAGTGAAGAAAGTGACGAAAATGATGAGGATGAAACTCAACAAAATTCTAAAGAAACTCAAAATCCGCGTCCAAGTTATGATCGATATGAAGAAGTATAAGAGCAAGAATGGTCAAATCAGAGAGGTCGTGGACCAAATTGAGTAATTTTTCAATGAATATTTACTGTAAAATTACTCAATTTGGTCAAATTTTTTAATTAAAAAAAAAAAAAAATTTTTTTTAATTAAACGCTTAAGGGGCTGTTAAGAGTAAATTTAACAGTGATTGCGCTCTCCTTTACTCCCATACAATTGGACAGTGTGCGCAAACGAGAGCGCAATATCACTGTTATATGAATAAATATCTTTTCCTAAAAAACTGCTCAAATAACTTCAATTTGGTGTTGTCAGCCCCTTAAGATCAGTTTGTTTTATTTCTTGAGTAACATAATTCCTATCATACAATGGAAATATCTATGTACGACATTGACGTGACTCAATAACGAATGTTGTTAGTTTCATTTAACGTAACTATATTGTTTTTTTTTTTAAATAATCATCTAGTGCTTATTTGTGTCTAAAATGAACAAATTAATGAAACCACCAATAACCAAAGTCGGTTTCTGAACACAGGAAAATAATTCACAAGTTTTTAGCACTCTTGTTTAACTTTATTTCGCTCTTATTTAAAAACTGGACATAAAGTAAAGAGTACATATCTGATTAAAAAATGTTTTTTTTGTTTTCTTAATTCAGTCGGTATAAAAAATGTGTGATGTGCGTATGTGCGTATGTGCGTGCATCACACATCACTTTATGATAGTGTTGTTCGTTGTTGGTTGCTAAATCAGGATGATTTTCGAAAAAAATAAAAGTGTTACTTATTTTTATTTCAGTCTGAATATTATGTTTATACACTCTTCTATATCTAGGTTCTAAGTTTAATAATATCTAGTAATATTCAAAACTGCGCACATTATTATTATCAAAATAATAATTATTATTATCAAAATGAGTAATACCTACTAGGGAGAAATTTGTTAATCCGTCTATACTACCCGTTCGCTTCGAGTTGGCCGTCGATGACCGTTACAAAATGACGTCACAGGCACATCTACTTGTACCGTCGACAAAAAAAATGACAACTGTATTTCTACTGCAATGTTTTTTTATGATTGCATTTGAATTGGCCTTTCGCGATTTCCTAGCTTTTAAAAATATATAAAACTTAACAATAATAATCAAACGTAACAAAACGATCAAATAACTTATCCAAAAACAACGGGAACGATATTTGTGACGGACGAGCGCACGTGATAGCGTTGCTGACGGTACTAACAGGGTCTGTCTAGGAGTGCGGTGCGGTGAAGCGGGAAGGGTGGGAGCGGCCAACTCGAAGCGAACGGGTAGTAGCATAAAATATATCTTACATCATTTTTGTCATATAGATATTGAAGTTAGTAGATATCAATTTTAGGTGACTTTTATAACATCTGCATCGGCTTGTTGAAACGTTTCAGTTGTAAAATTACAGGATTTAACGGATTTTAAACGCGATTTATTCATTATATTATTATCCCGACGTTTCGCACACTTTACCACGAGCGTGGTCACGGGGAGACAGTCTCTTCCTCTGTGTCTCATTTATACTCACGTAAAATCAAACACAAGAAGAAACGTGACAGTACTAGTATAGTAATATATTATCTGTGGTTACAGTAATAATCATTTATTTGAGGGAAAACCTGCTGCAAGATTAGCAACAAAAAAAATCCATCACAAATATAAAAAGATTATTTATTTTTAATTTCTAAGAAGAATGTAAAGTTCCAATCGCTTAAAACATAATACCAGATTATGATAAAGTGTCAATTTGACTTGATTGAGAATCAGGCTGATAATCCATACTTATAATATTATAAATGCGAAAGTAACTCTGTCTGTCTGTCTGTTACTCAATCACGCCTAAACTACTGAACCAATTTGCATGAAATTTGGTATGGAGATATTTTGATACCCGAGAAAGGACATAGGCTACTTTTTATTGGGAAATATGTACCACGGGCGAAGCCGGGGCGGACCGCTAGTAATTTATATATCATGTTTAGTTTGTTCTATTTTAAATTCCAATGATTAACTTTGTAAATAGGAATATCTATAATTGTGAATATTTATAAATTTATCAGCCTCTCGATGTCTAGATTGGTATCTATGAATAGCAGAATATTTTACAGCAGAGGAAAAAATGAGTAAATTAGTAGTTATATAATATAGTTCTACATATGTAGTTCGTTAGTAGTTAACTATAATGTGCTATAACTGTAATATATTACTTTTATGTTTCCTTACACAGGCCTCAAAAGACGATTAAGCAAGCAGCTGGTACTAATCATTTTTGTTTATAAAATTGGCGTAGAAGATTTGGAAAGTAATTGGGAATTTTCCAGAAATTTCCTATAATATATCATTTATTTATTTATTTATTTATTATTTAGAATTTCCAACAGAGGATACAGATTACATTTGTTACATCTAATTTAAGTACATGATCTTCTGCACCAATTATAGGAAATTACAGCGTTCAAAATATTTATTACAATTACAATTCGTCAATTTATTAAAAAATATTAGTTAAAAAAAATTAAAGAAATAAATAACTCGTATCTCGATGACACAATAAATAAAAAGTCATCGAGATACGTGGAATTCCATCAACATAAGTCCCCGTAAAAGATAAGTAATAACTTTATTACTTATATTATACTATTATTTTTTAATAATTAATTATAGTAAACTAATGTTTTTAGTGGGTTATTTCATATTTGATACATTTTTAGGTAGTTATGTGAATTTGATGATATGATAGTTATTTTTAAATGTGTCTGGCAAGATGTAAGAACCATGAAAACTGTCCGGCTCCTTAGGTACCATCTTTTTATAGGTCCCCAAGTAACATATATAAAATTTAGCTTTTAAACTATAATGAAAGTTAGGTACTATTTTTTACACCTTTACTACCTGTTTCCTGCCAAAGTAACCACAACCCAAACTTGATAGTCGCTGGTCGTTCTTATCTGTATAGGAGACATATACAGAGAAACTTTCAACTTTCCTAAAATAAGGAAAGTCTGGCCGTCGTGGGCTCTAAGAATCTTGTGACTAGGATTCACAATTTAATGTGTGGAAATAATAAAGCAGTGATGTTATAGGTAACCAGTATTTTTTTATAGGCCCTATTAAAATTTTGACTTGTAATTAATATCTTTTATTGAAATTCATTGAGATGTGATATAATTTCTAGTATTCTGTTTACTAGTAGGTAATTAGTAACGTAACTATACTTACACCGCTAAATTTAAATACTTAAAAAACTTTTGGAGGAGAATCTACACATGAATATTCGAACAAGTTTTACTATGGAACCGACTCCAAAAAGCGCGAAAAACAATCATATGTTTTTTACTAAAGATTTGTGCGGTCGGTCGGTCGGTCGGTCGGTCCTATAATAAAAGTTGTTCATATTCATGTGCAGACTCTCCTCCAAAAGTTTTTTGGGTATTTAAATTTAGCGGTATAAGTATAGTAACGTCACTAATTACTATTACATATTGATGATTTCGATCAACTTTCTTCTTATTATACGAAGCTCTAATAAGTAATAACTAATTTAATTGAAAACTTTATTGTTTTTTTTAAATTGTTCAGATACCTAAGTAATAGTGAAAAATTGTTCGAAATCTTAATTTGCAGATAGGTGGACATAATAAATAAAATTTGATAGTTTCCTGAAATAAATTTATTCTAATTAACCAAAAAATAATCATTGACCACATAATTTTAAGTAATAAACTAAAACTTTTTCTATAAAAGGTGACTGGTAATTAGTGAACGAAAAAATCCTGAGGATAGTATTCATGATAACAAACAACTTGCCCAACCGATGCTGAATTTTTAGTTTTTTAGTTTTTAGGCAACAACACTGCCACCAGCCAAGTAGTTTGTATTCAGTCTCAATGCCGCTGTGGCCACCCACTTCTCTTCCACTAGGTGCTACGGCTCTAAGGAATTCCGCAGCCATGCGACTTTCTCAATTAATTCTTCGTCGGATTCTGAAAGGAATCATTTATCATTTAAATTGAAAACAACAATACCCGTAAAAGTAAACAAACTCGCTTTTCATTAAAATATACATTACCTGCTGATGCTGCTGGCAATCGTATTAATGGAGCTACATCAGAATTCCATGATGAAGATGATGTCAAGGAATGTGAACGGGCCCTCTCGATAATTCCAAGACTACGCAACTGCTCTACCATCAATCGACGACTTCAAAGTTTTCAGAACCTAAAATAATAACACTGATTTGAATGATGACTAAAAGAAGACCATAAGTGTATATCATATCTACAGGGTGTAATCGTTAAGTGTGCACAGGCGATTGCATCAAAAATCTTTAAATTGATATCGAAAGTACTTAACCTAATACACAATTTTTCAAACGACCTGAAATGTTTTTATCGACATCATTTTGCTTTTGAATATGCTGTAAAATATTAGTTGTATCGTAACTTACAACAGATGATTTTTTTTCTTTTGAAATATTACCGAAAAGCCGATACAAGAGAAAATATAGAGTTCGAGAAGTGTGCCTGATTTAGTAAAAGCTCATTATCACACTGTTTGTATGCGTTTCCTGAGAACATTTACTATGGTAATGTTTATTTTTTTTACACCATATGAAAGTAGAGATTTCAATGAACAAAAGGCTCCCCAAGTTTTTGAAAAAAGCTGATATTTTGACGGGTGACTTTTCGATTGAAAATTAGGTTGTTTTTTTGGTATTAACACGTTCAAGACGGGGCCCGATTTTGGCTACTTATCGTTGGGCCGGCATAGGGCTTACAAGACCTGTTGGTGAACTTCATTTACGGCCGGCATCAGGTGGAAAGGACCTGTTACACCTTTTGACATTAAAATCAAATGTGTCATCCAGTTGAAGACTTTTTTGAATATTCTTTCTTGAAATGTATTGTTATTGAATCACTGCATAACAACATTAGACCCGTTTTTGAAAAAAATATCATTAAAGGAGGTTAAATTAGTAGTAAAATTATAGGATCTTATACACCTGATCCCGGCACTAGTGAATATGATTGCTAGTGATGTCAAATGAATCGACTATATAATTAAAAAAAATCAATTTATTTTTACCTCAAAAACAGTATGCGCTTCATTATAACAGTTATGACAATACGAGGGTGAATCAAAAAGTTCTTGGAATCACTATAAAAATGTAAAATCTATTTTCCAAAATTTGTTTTTCTCTTTGAAAAAAATGTTTTTTCTAACTATCAAAAATCTCAACCACGGCATCCATTGCCGCGTCATAATCGTAAAATTTTGTTAGATATATAATAATAGATATCAATACAATATCGCAACGTCTAATTATTATGCACATCACTAATTAACTGACCTGTCACCAAGGGCCGGCTATCGGGTTATCAGGCATCGGGTCTTTTAGATCCGATATCCGTCCTGCAAGGACAAAATTTCTTTGCAGGCCGTATCAGGTCTTTAAGATCCGATACAATATTTTTCCTTTTATGGGTACTATTTAGCGGCAGAATACCAGTCAGTATATCTGTCACACTCTCACTACAAAAAATCCTAAAGTAAACTACCCCGGCCCATGCGATAGCAATAGAAATCTCTCTCCGGCCCGCGCGAATAGTTCACTTCAGGTGTTTTCGACCCGATGCCGTACTGAACGTGTTAATTCAAAATATGGCGAAAAAATAAATATTTTCAATCAAATAAATTACAGTGTATTTGGGACATAATAAAGTAAGTTTCTACCAAATTTCGTAGAAAAAAAAATTATGAAGTAGATAAAAATAAAAGACCAAAAACTTGGTTTTTTGAATTTTTCACCTAAATTTTGAGGTTATGTGAATAAATTGTGAATACAAAAGTTGTAGAACTTTTTATTACCTACAACTTTGCCATTGAACTTTTTTCCGTAGGACTTGTAGTTTTGTCGGAAATCGAGAGAAACCATTTTTTTCTCTTAAAAGCTCCCCCCCTCCCACTTCCCGAACTCGGATTGACCGTAATTTATTTTTCCTTTTATTTTTATCATATTCCCCTCCTTTTCTAATGGGTTTCATCCTACTGCGATTTTTTTTTGTTTCAAAAATTATCTACTCTAGTCTATAATGGCATTAATATTTAATAATAACTTTTTTAAAAATAGAACGTGAAATATCCGAAAATTTTACATTAAACACTCTCCTACATTTAGTATGAAATAGTATAACGGTTTTAGTTTACTGATCAACTGACTTATTTCATCGTTGGCTAAAATTCTGAGTGTTCCAGAATCCACTCTTCCATCTAGACAACGCAATATACCAAATGACTTTAAGTATGAATAAGGTAATATTATGAACGTTAATACATCGACTGTTCTGACAAATAATAGTTTGGTACTGTGTTCTGGGGTGCAAAGAATAAATAAAACTATCTAGCTTCTAACTATCTACTTATGGAGTTTGATTAGGTACTTACCACGAAATTGGGTTACATACTCCTGCAACCCCCACCTCTTAAGGAGATCACTGGTTAATTGATCCATGAGTATTCTTTTATTCGAGTCATTCAATTGTTTTTGCACTGCACAAATTATTTTCACTTGTGTGTTAAACGCGCGCGCGCTCACTGACGCTAAGCAAATGAGCAATTGAGCAGCAACGTCCCGGCCGCTCCGGCCGCCGGCAGATCAAAGTAAGCATGTATCTTGTTACTAGTAAACTTTACTAATTCCAAGAAAAGGTATATATAAACACTAATAGCCATAACTGTAATAACAAATAATAGTTTACTTCTTGAGGGAAAAATAAAACACGTTCTAATTACAAGTTCACGAATTATTGAAATAAGAAATGCCATATTAGATATTATAGTTTATTGTAATTGGTCACTTTAGTAAAACTCTTTTATAATCATAAATAATCTGTACCTCTTGATATTAGTACATTACCTACAAATTCAAGGAATATTTATTAATACATGTAAAATCCTGCAATCCCAAGTAAAGAATATTAATTTCGACATTTAATAAAACCCGTTTATTGGTATTATATTACTAAATTAATAAACTGTACTTGAAATTAAATTATTTTGTAGTTTTCATTAAAAATACATAGGAATTGATAAAATTTGATAATAACGCCATTTAATAACATTGTTATTAATTACGCCGGAATTTTTTCTCTCAGTGTTATCAGGGAATTACAATTACTCAGATTTGTTTGTGAAAACGACTATTTAAGAGACTTGCAGGCTTCTATCGGCAGTGATAACCAGGCAAACATGTTCAAACTACTGTGTCTTGTAGCTCTCGTCAGCCAACAGGTAAGGGATTTACTACTTCCAGCTTTCAGTTCAGTGAAAGTATCCCGTATATATACGTACAAATATATTTTAATATACTTTCAGTTTTTTGGGTTCAGTGAATGTGTCCAAATTAAATATTTAATTAGTACTTTGTAAAGTGTCTATGAATTACCTTACTTTCTTTATTTCTTTTGGTCTTCAACTTGATGATATTTTATACTATCTACTTTTTACAGTTTCGACTTTTGAAATTTCTCCTACTTCTCTAATCTATTTTTAACGGATATAATTAAACAAAAGTTATATAACTGCATTCAAACATCAAATTTAATAAAGCCAATAAAATTAAAATATGACTTTTTACTTAATTTGAAATTAATTTCAGGCTTTCGGTAAAACCATTCCCATTGATTATGTGGAAAACATCAAACAAGGTAAGTCTTTTGATTTTATCGGTCTTTCAAAATTTATAGATAAAATAACGATTTTTTATTTTATAAAGAATCTAAAACAAAAAATGTTGTGTGGTTTTATGAAACCACGGTAAAAGTGAAACTTTATCGTACGGTTCCGAACACTGCTTTATACCTACTCGGCAGCCGACCGTCACGCGACATGCGCTACACAGACCAAAAAGTTTGAGACGATGTAATAAAAGTTTCACTTTAAAATGTAATCTTACACATAGATCATTGTAGCATTGCTAATTTCAAAGATTATTTATTGCAACGGCGCTAAATATGAACCTTGTGGAACTCCAATATGTAAAAACAAACTTTTCGAAAGTTGTCCGTGGTGTCGATAATACCTAGTATCTTCTGATTTTACGCGATTATACCTTTAGAAATTAAGAATTTAACGGATTTTAAACGCGATTCATTATACATATTACTATCCCGACGTTTAAACACACTGCTGCGGAGCGTGGTCACGGTAGACTCTCCGTGAACAGTCCGTTGAAGTCTTTAACTTCTAAACCCATAATTTTTTTTTTAATTTATTATATGTAAATAAAATAAACCCATTATTTATGTAACAGGGCCTCAAGGCCGTATCGTGTCGGGAGCCGATGCAAGCCCTGGCCAGTTCCCTTACCAAGTCGCTGTGAGAGCCATCGACCAACAAGGCAGGTTGCTAGCTTGCGGAGGTGTGATCATTGATGCGGAATGGGTGGTGACAGCTGCCCACTGCACTGCTGCGTGAGTATATACTTTAATATTAACTATGCAGGATACACCAATCAAAGGAATCGGAATGGCGCGAAAGGATGCGGGTTCGTGTCCCGCCTCGTGATTGAATTTTTTCTATTCTTTATAAATTGATAGGAAACGGAAAGTGAAAATCATACCATATAATTGTTCCGTTACGACTTGTAACAGTGAATTTACACCAAACGAGCGAATGTTGATCTTAACCCCACTATGTCAAATTCTTTTAGAGTAAACAGGCGTAAAGCATTCTTTCGTTGTTCTTAGTGCGTTCGAAAAGATTCTAAGATTCTAAACAACACTGAATACGATTTTTGTTAACACTAAAAGATCACGAAAGAATGCTCTTGCTCTAGCTCTATGTTCATTTGATGTAAATGCACCGTAAGAATCAACAAACAGTACATTTTCTATTTTGTAAAAAGCTTTAGTGATGACACAATATATTTCAATTCTCTTCCCTCCAAGAGAAACTTTTTATTTAATAATGATACTGATAATGATATTATATAAAAAAAAATGACATACGATAAAAATTCAATACTATTAACACATATATAGTGCATTGGGGGAATTTCGGATGAGGGGTAATTTCAGAAAATTGTGAATACCACTTTAGAGCATCGCTTTATCATAAGTATCGTGAAGGAAGGGCATGAAGATATATAGGTTTGATATTATTAGCATACATATTTGCTTAATCTATCGATAGTTACGTATTAATTTAACATATACGTATTTACCCCGTGGCCGGAATGACCCCAATGCACCTTACACAATCTGATAAGGAATTTCTAAAAATAAAGCAAATTCGGAAAACCACATGATTATTGTGACGCAGTGGCGGGGCAAGACCTAAATTTGATGTGGGCAAGACAGATTTCGCGAGGCCCTGTTCTATGGCGACCTGAAGACGGATTTTATAAAATAATAAAAACAATTAACACTGCCAAGTTTTTATTGCACACTTTGATTTGATTGGTTGTCTTCCTAGTCAAGAAAGTAAACAAATAAAACCAGGGATTCCCGGCACTCTGGTTGTTTTTTTTTTTAATTTATTAAGGCATTGGAACTCTGGTCGGTCGGCGGCAAATGTTGCCAGACTAAGAAACCATGTTTCACAACAAAATTGATTTATATCTTTTTTAACCGACTTCAAAAAAAAGGAGGAGGTTATCAATTCGGCCGGTATATTTTCTTTTTATGTATGTACTACTCCGAGGGTTCTGAACCGATTCTTTTTTTGTTTGATACGGAATGTTGTCGATTTGGTCCTATAAAAATTTTATTCAGATAGGCCCAACTTTGATTCACTTCCCGATAACCGATTGAGCTGAAATTTTGTATACCTACGTGTATAAATTGGATAGCGATTAAACATTATCATGACATAGAGCTGATTTGATGATGGAATCGGAGGGTGGCCATTTTATCGAGTTTGGGCTCGTTTGATTCGTGTTGAAAAATACACTAAAAAGTATTAAATAAAGTTTGGAAAATCCAAAAGTGCACGACTCATAATGCTCATTTAATTATGAAATATAAAAAATAAAAAATAAAATATATATAGATATACAGTCTTGTAGTTTTCGTTTTTTATTAATTGCAATTAAACGACACTGAATTAATTAATCATTCGCATTCAGTGACCTACAATCGTCGATTAGAATATTTAAAAAAAAAATTAACTCAAATGA
Organism: Colias behrii; assembly: GCA_029959065.1. Lineage (NCBI taxonomy): Eukaryota > Metazoa > Arthropoda > Insecta > Lepidoptera > Pieridae > Colias > Colias behrii. The sequence continues at coordinate 997,860 of JARWMC010000017.1, read as the reverse complement.
TGGATTTTTTACAAGTTATAGTGTTTTCAGGTTTCACACATGACGGACAGGAAAATTTTTTGACCTATTTCGGTGTTTTTTTCCAATTCTATTGAAGTAAATCAATTTTTAAAAAGTATGGGATTAATCTCCATTAAATTATCTCGACAATAGTATGCAAAATATCTTGATTCCGTGAACTAACAAGGCTATAATAATAAGAATAGCTGCAAAAATGAGGCGAAAAAAATTTTTCGATCGTAAAGCACTCTCTGATGCTTCGCATCATGAGTCGTGCAATAAAAATAACTACGTTAATAACAACCGACTTCAAAAACGAAAAAACAAAAAATTAAAAGATTTGATATTATTAATTACTACATATTATTCAGATGTGCTATTTATTAAATAGGTTTGAAGTCGGTGCCAAGCACTAAGCACTTAGTATTAAGCCCGTGTACCGACATCAAACCTTTTTAGTTTTTAGTAAATAGCACATCTAAAATAGTTTGGAAAATCCAAAAGTGCACGCCTCATAATTTTTTTTTAATAATTATTTATTAATTATTATTTTTGTTTATTTAATAACAATTAAACCACATCGAATCAGACCCTGAAAAATGAAAGGGTTCTATTCCTGAGCATACTCAAGCGTAAGAGAAAAAAAAAGACTCGATTAGTAAAGTATTTCGGTCGCTATCGTGTTAACAAGAAAATCCTCCGCACATACAGACACACGGACGTCCAAGACAGAACTTTTTTAAACTGTTTTTTAACTAGTTTAAATAACAAAAATGACATCAAAAATATCATGAATGTTAAAAATAGTGTTTTTTCTTAATATGTGTGTGTATGTATTATCTTACAAGTGCAATGTATGATACATAAAGACATTTTAAGTTTGAAAAATCAGATAGAGCAGGCTCCAAGGAGATGTTCGTTTGCAAAAATCGCGGACCTAAATCTGACTTCTGATATATATTGTATAGATCCCAGACATCCTATAGACAGATGTTGCCAACCAGTTTTGTGGTCCCCCTGCCCGCACCCCGGTAATTAAATATGGCATACAAAGAAAAAAAAAAAAATTTCCAAAACATGCCGTGTGGGGTATCAAATGAAAGAGCTTATTGAGTAGATCACGAATATATAGCATACTATATACATTTCTTACACTTTCTCTAAGATTTTTTAGAAAATTTACGAAAATGGTCCATTTTTGAGTTAACTTTAAACCACTATAGATTGAAAACTCATGAATATATTTTTTAAATTATTATTTTAAATAATTAACAATAGTCCATTGTTTACGATTCAATATTTCGTACAGTGAAATAGTTGCATGGGGGAGTGGGGGGAGCATTCAAAGATGGCGAGTATATTTTCAAGTTCATATAGTATATAGTTATTTTCATCAAATCCACCACATAGCTCACTTATATTATATTACGAACTATTGAATCATAAACAATGGACTATTGTTAATTATTTAAAATAATAATTTAAAAAATATATTCATGAGTTTTCAATCTATAGTGGTTTAAAGTTAACTCAAAAATGGACCATTTTCGTAAATTTTCTAAAAAATCTTAGAGAAAGTGTAAGAAATGTATATAGTATGCTATATATTCGTGATCTACTCAATAAGCTCTTTCATTTGATACCCCACACGGCATGTTTTGGAAATTTTTATTTTTTTCTTTGTATGCCATATTTAATTACCGGGGTGCGGGCAGGGGGACCACAAAACTGGTTGGCAACATCTGTCTATAGGATGTCTGGGATCTATACAATATATATCAGAAGTCAGATTTAGGTCCGCGATTTTTGCAAACGAACATCTCCTTGGAGCCTGCTCTATACCCACCTCAACGCTTCGCTTATGAGGCGTGCAATAATAATATGTAGTAATTAATAATATCAAATCTTTTTTATTTTTTGCTTTTCCGTTTTTGAAGTCGGTTGTTTTTAACGTAGTTATTTTTATTTTATTCTCGCTTTAAAAAATTTTGAGGCGCGAGGCCCCTTGTACCGCGAGGCCGTAGGCGGTGGCCCACGTCGCCCACGCCTTACGCCGCCTCTGTTGTGACGTTCTTTAATATAAATAATATACTGATATGTAAGCTCTGGAAACTTTTTATTGGAATATAATATAATCCATATAATCGCGACTACCATATGCCTAAAGTTCTTATGATGTTATGTAAGATAAAATTATTTGATTCAAATAAATATTAATGTCTCATATTATATCGTCTTTAAGTAGATAGAAGCTCATTTGCATAAATATCAATACACGATATAACTAGCTGTGCCCCGCGGTTTCACCCGCGTTGCTTCGCTCTTGTTGGTCTTAGTGTGATGACATAATATAGACTATTTAGCCTTCCTCGATAAATGGGCTATCTAACACCGAAATAGTTTTTCAAATCGAACCAGTAGTTCCTGAGATTAGCGCTCTTCAGCTTTATAATACTAGTATAGATATTAGAGCAAACTAATCGGTATTTATAAAAATTTTCAGCTACGCTTCCGTGGTGGTGATTGCTAGTGTCAACATTAACGACCCAGAGGTTGCCGTCGAGAGCAGCGAGTGGTACAACCACCCAAGCTACAACCCTGAGGCATCCAACGCGCCACGGGTCAACGACATCGCTTTGATCAAGTTGCCGTCACCCCTCACTTTTTCAGGTAAGCAAGATCTGAAAAAATGTTACAACAGAATGTTTTCATTGCGATAAATGTTTTAATCTAGTTCCTTCAAATAGAAGGTTTCATCTACTCAGAAACGTATTGAATTAGTGTTTTATTTCATAAACAGATTCAAGAACATAGATGTAAAATAAAAAATTTCAACTTCTTCTAGTTATACTTGTCTTGTTTTATTAGTCATAGTTTTCTGTAATGCTTTGAAATAAAAAAGATAACTTGTTACTACCAGGAAACCTTACGAAACTAATCATAATTATTATCAATATGTTGCAGACAACGTGAACAAGATCCAACTGGAATCATCTGCTAACGCCGAAAAGAACTACGATGGTGTCAAACTGTACGCCAGCGGCTTCGGAAGACTTTGTACTGATGGTAAATTAATTTGAAATATCAGACCATCCTGATGGCATTATTCAAACTAAAACATTTATTTATTCAAATAGAATTCGTTCAGAAGCGATATTGAATCGTCAAAGTATACAAAATTAACAATTTACCACCTCCGGTTCTTCTCTTTCTACAGAGAAGAACCGGCAAGATTTTAACATTACTATTCAAGTTTGAACTTTAAAACTAGTGGAAATTGACCTGTAGCTGTCTAAGTTACAATAAATTCTTTTTTGTAGATATTCGGAACGGTATTATCGGTATTAAACAACTAAGCTTCAAATAGTAAATTCCGTAACAAATTGATTTAGATTGTGTTGGTACTAAGATTCGTGATGATCGCCTTAACATAACAGAAGACGATTTCTAATAGGAGCTTTAACTTTTTCCTTCCCATAGGATCTATGTATGACACACTTAAATGGGTGAACCTCCGCGGTATCAGCAACCAGGAATGCCGTAGGTTGTACTCATGGATTGTCACTGACGCCACCCTCTGCGCGCAATACTACGACGAAGTCACTCAGTCCATCTGCCAGGTAAGTTTCGATAACGTTTATGCATTGTTCTATTACTAAAATGCAAGATATTTTGGTACTTCTTAGACAAAGTTTAAAAATTTAAAGACTGATCTTCTTAAAATTACTAACGTCCGGTTTCTATATTTGTAAATCTGGAGGATTTGACGTGAAGAACATCTCAAACCATATTTAAATATTTTTATCGTATATGACAAGCTTCCTCAAACCTTAATCAAATCAATTCTGAGTTCAGCAACCAGCTGGTCTCTAATAAAATGCTCAATTACACACATCACATCGCCTAGTGCGGCAACCAATGAATTTTATAATTATACTAGCGGTCCGCCCCGGCTTCGCCCGTGGTACCTACATATTTAAACTATCCTATCTCTCAAGTTGGATCGAACTGCACATGGTGTGCGAATTTTATTATAATCGGTTAAGTGGTTTAGGAGTCCATTGAGGACAAACATTGTGACACGAGATTTATATAATATACTAGCGGTCCGCCCCGGCTTCGCCCGTGGTACCTACATGTTTAAACTATCCTATCTCTCAAGTTGGATCGAACTGCACATGGTGTGCGAATTTTATTATAATCGGTTAAGTGGTTTAGGAGTCCATTGAGGACAAACATTGTGACATGAGATTTATATATATTAAGATTAAGATTAAGATTGTAACGTCTAACTTTACGAACCTGTGATATGTACTAGGGAAAAACCTTTAAAATGTATGTTTCATGTGTATCTTACAGTAATTTGTCTATGGGCGACGCACTATGCCATTAACATCGGCCATTGCGTCTGCTCGTTTGCCTTCCAATATTATAAAAAAAGTAATAATGTTACTTATTTATTTTTTTATTTACATGGTGTTTAGTAATATTTAACATGTTTATAAACAGGGTGACACCGGTGGTCCTCTCGTTGAAAAGAACGAAGATGAAGAAGTTCTTGCTGGTATTGGTTCTTTCGTTGCTGCTGCTGGTTGCCACAACGGTTTGCCCACTGGTAAGTTCAAGAAACACATACATATACCTACATTTAAATTTCTATCAGCTACATACGGATACTTTACTTGAAATAGAACAAGGAAATTCATCAGAAATGAAACTCATTATGTTTGTCTTGTTGTATTTTTATTTGTGATCAGGATAAAATTGTATCCTTGCAGTGGTGGTTATCCACGTGGTCTACTTGCACCTTTGCTTGCTGTGCCATAAAAAATCCTTATTTTTTAAAAGCCTATATTTAAATAAAGTCTTTAAGAAAAGATAATCATTCTAACAACATATCAAATCTTATTATCTTATATTTAATGTAATTCACATTATTCCTTCAGGTTTCATCCGTGTGGCTGCTTTTCACGCCTGGTTCACTGAAGTCACAGGCATCGAATTCGATTCAGCTGCAGAAGTGCCTGAGGTGACACCAGAGCCAGAATACGAAGAGGAAGAGAGCGAGGAATCCAGCGAGGAGTCCAGCGAGGAATCCAGCGAGGAGTCCAGCGAGGAGTCCAGCGAGGAATCCAGTGAGGAATCCAGCGAGGAATCCAGCGGGGAATCCAGCGAGGAATCCAGCGAGGAATCCAGCGAGTCAGATGAAGAAGATTCTGAAGAAGAAAGCCCTGAAGAACCCGAGAACCCAGAAGAGCCTGAGAGCCCCGAAGAGCCTGAAAACCCTGAAGAGCCTGAAGAACCAGAGAACCCTGAAGAGCCCGAAGAGCCCGAGAATCCCGAAGAGCCCGAGAATCCCGAAGAAGAGGAATAATTTTAAGTACAAATTCTTATTTGACCAAAGAAATGTATTTTTAATAAAAACTTAAAAAACTGAATTTGACCTTTTTACTTGATCCAATTAGAAACCTATTTGTTCTATACAATCTAATCGTTACAGATGACGGTCATTTCTAATTGAATTGATATAATATTAACACGTTCACTGCGGCACCTAAAATGCCAAACTAACCGTTGTTGCGGCATGTCTTCCATACTTCACATCGGCAAGTTCACCACTGTGCGTCATGAGCCATTTTTATCACATCGCACCTTCTGACTTTGAAGGTTAATAATTTCATGAAATTTCAAGATATTTCAAAAAAATTTTTTTCAGATAATAGTTTATATAGTCTAGTATATACCGCATAAATAGCTTTTAGTTTGACCCAATAGTTTAAAAGATATGAGGGAAAATGTAAACCCCTGATTTTGTGAAAAATTATTTGCCATCCCGCACTGCGTTAATACGGCATGTTTACAGTGATAGCGATGGGAAACACAGTAAAATAAAACATCGATATCGATATAAATCAATTTTGTATATTTCAGTCTGTTTGTTAACAGATAACGAGATCGTCGATACAAAAAAAAAACACATAAAACAAGGCACTTGATAGAGTAATATCAGGAAATTGTTCAGTAACTTTTGTCTTAATTTGTTCAGTAACTTTTGTTTTAATGTTTTATATTATTTTCACAACTGTCATCACATTTTTGCATTTATGCTACGAAATAAAAGAAAGTAAAAAAAACTAAAGCCTCTAAGGTATCATTGTCATTTAAAAAAACTCAAAAGAAAAGTGCTTCGGTCCTGGTGCATCACTATGCGAGACTGACACGCGGCGCGCTCGCAGTACAGTGCGGCATGAGGTGCTTGTCCATGGCAAAATATTTGACATGCCGCACACAAAAGAAACGGTTTCTTTTCTATGCGTTGTGTCCAATATTTTGCCATACGATTTTTAAACGAAATTGAGTCCTACTTCAAACTGTGATCACAAAAATATATTTGTCTCTTTTCTAGTCATTGATTAACATATAAAAATACTCGCCGCACCACGGTGAAAACTGCGATTTTGGGCGCCGCACTGTGGTGTAGTCGCTGATGGCCCAATACTGGACATGCCGCAGTGAACGTGTTAAGATATCAATTTTAACAAATATGTTGATAGGTAGTTACTTTCAAAATAATAATACCTTCGGCAAATAAGTCGGCAGTTACTGTATACAGTATACTACAACTTACGCATATTACCGACTGTTTCGGTGATGAGTCAGTTATCAAGAACCATTAGTAAGATTACCCAAACTTATCTCCGCTCAAATCAGAATACTCTAGTATATAAGCCCAAATTAAAAGATAATTAACCTCTAAGCTAGCTAGGCTCAGAACTGCTCAGAACTATGCCTTCCACGGAAGAAAGAACATTAAAAACTTATTCAAACATCTTCAGCTAATAACTGACTGTCATGCAATGTCAGCTTGATTATTTCTGCTGCTCCGCCCGACGTTGTTCTGCCCTAGTGCCTCCTTTTGTGTTTTCTCTCCATAATAACTTTATAAATAAAAAAATATAGAAAAAATGCGATCACGATTCCTCTGCCTCTCGACCACCAAGCCAAACATCTATTCGATTTCGAATCCCACCTGGTGATCGAATTTTTTCTATTCTTTAAAAATTTATATTTATAAAGCATTTGAATACCATAAAACACTTAAATATCATATTCATAATAATCTTCCTTGTGCCTAAACAAAAACTATAAAAAATTAGTCGAGCAGTTTTCGAGTTTTACGGTTAGCAACACATTTGGTGATTTATTATAATTGTATATATATATGATTACATATATGATATAAAGAACATGACAATCTGGAGTAACCAAAACATTCCATTGGTATGATTGCTTTTCCCGAAGTATGTGTTTCTACGGATTGGACTACTAGACCAGGGTAGAAGCCTTTAAAAATAATAAAAAGTGAAAAAAAATCGCAGTAGGATGAAACCCTTTAGAAAAGGAGGAAAATATGATAAATGATGTCGGAAATCGAGAGACCTCTTTTTTCTCTTAAAAGCTCCCCCCCTCCCACTTCCCGAACTCGGATTGACCGTAATTTATTTTTCCTTACATTTTTATCATATTTTCCTACTTTTCTAATGGGTTTCATCCTACTGCGATTTTTTTTTGTTTCAAAAATTATCGGCTATACATCAAATCTTAAATCTATTGGTGATAATTTTAAATGAGTTTCATGTTATTCATTTATTTTATAACTATGTAACGTTATGAAACTGCAGTAAGTAATATTCAATAATGGAGTTGCTGTTTCTTCGCCTATTTACTAGAACGACCATTCGCATGCCACTTGCCAGCTGTGACTGGCGAATTATGAAGTGAAGATCATGTTTTCTCAAAACACCAATGTTTAACCACTTATCTTGAGAATAAATTCATTTCAATTTCATTTCAACGAAGCGAACTATTCAGTGGTTACCTACAGGCTACAGTGGCATGTTTAGAAAAGAAAGTAAGTAAGAAAGAAAATAAATTTTTAAAACATTAAAAATTTAATTAAAAAAATTTAATCATTTTATTTAGTAACTAACTATGTAGTTACACAACTATGTAGTACAAAATTTATCTTAAAATTAATTGAGGCGAATGGACACTGCCTCAGCAAAATCACATACAGTTAGGGCGTATTCAGAAAGAAAGCTTGAAACTTAAAAGCGCTTATAAGCGCTTATCGGCGCTTATAAGCGCTGGTTACCCGCGCAGGAAAATATATGAACATGCGCTTATAAGCGCTGATAGGCGCCGACAAGTTCCAACAAGTTTCAACAAACTTGTCGGCGCCGATCAGCGCTTATAAGCGCATGTTCATATATTTTCCTGCGCGGGTAACCAGCGCTTATAAGCGCCGATAAGCGCTTATAAGCGCTTATAAGTTTCAAGCTTTCTTTCTGAATACGCCCTAAGGAAACTTCATACAAAACGTCCGAAATACAATATACCTATACCTTTATGGCTATTACGGCTTACCGGATGACAAGGATGACAGCAATATTTTTGTTATCAAATATAATTTCTGAACATCCAAGTGCTAATACTAATATTATAAAATATGCAAGTCTGTCTGTCTGAATTGGCTTTGACTGCTTATTAGAGCTCTAATTTGAATGAAATTTGAAGAGCCATTGTTAAAAAACGCTTCTCCGTTTCAGTATTTTAAAGTGAAATTTATTTAGGCGCGTTGAGAGTAAAATTTCAAGGTCGCGTCATGGCAATACCATCATGTCATGAAGTATGTCGACGATTTTGGTATCTTTGATTCTTGCCAAAGAAGTTTCACTTCTGACACGTGTGCTCGGCACACACGCCCTTTTTTTATTTTCATCGATTGAATATTTTAGGTCCTTGAGAAAAACGAATAAATACAAATATTTTTGTAATTTTTGAAAAAAAGTCTGAAACTTTCCAAGAATGTCTAGTTTATTTATCAATTAATTTGAATTCATTACGATAACATGTTATCTCAAAAGACACGTGCCTTGACATTGTCTTTAAAAGAATGAATTGTTTTCCATATTAGCACAGACTAATAATAATATACTACGTATATTAGTATAACCATTTTAGACTAGCATTCATCTGTGAGACGCGATACAAGACACACGTCAGTGTAGTTGCCCCGTTCTATCAGGTGTGCAAAACCTTTTCTCTAATCCAAGTATTAACAATGGAGTGTGCGTTATGCAATTCAACATTTAACGATGGAGTGCAATGTTGCATATGCAACAAACACTTCGATTTTGGCTGTGCGCAAATAACGGAACAAGGTTGGAGAAAACTGGGTGCAGAGAGACGAGCTGCCTGGAGGTGTACCAATTGCAAGAATTCATCAAATATAAACCAACCCTCAGCATCAGACACTATATCCCTCGAGTCTATAATGAAAGAATTGCGAGATGTGAAAAACAAACTCACCGGAATGCCGAGTCTACTAAATGGGTTGAAAGAAATGAAAAAAGAGCTATGTGAGATCAAATCAAGCTGCGAATTTTTAGGTGGCAAAATTGACGATTTTGCAAACAAAATATCAACTATGGACGCTAGATTGGTTGAACTCGAAAGCCTTGATCACAAAATCTCCAGTCTTGACCAGGAGGTATCCTGTCTAAAGGCTCAGTTGGCAGCTAATGACACAAGATCAAGATTAAATAATGTTGAGATCAAGGGCGTTCCTATTAAGAAAAATGAAAACCTATATTCTGTTGTGAACAGTATCTGTCAGAAAGTCAGCTTCAGTATTAAAAAGGAACACATCAACTACCTATATCGTGTTCCGTCTCAGATAGCAAAAGATAAACCCATCATAATTAGTTTCCTGAACAGATACGTTAAGGAGGATTTTGTTGCTGCGGCCCGAGCATCGAAGGAATTGTTAGCTCGTGACATCGGATATGGAGACTCTAACAATCGCATCTTTGTGAATGACCATTTAAGCCCTGAAATGAAGAACCTACTGAATAGCTGCAAATTAACTGCCAAGGATAAGCACTACGATTACGTCTGGGTCAAATTCGGTAAAATTCATGTACGTAAAAATAATTCATCTCCTGTTATAATAATTACCAAAAAGTCAGATTTAAACAAATTGTCATAATATGTATCCATTCCGTATCACTCTTTCTTGTAAAACAACTAAATTGTGAACGATTCAAATGCTTATTTTATAAAATCAAAGTTGAACAATTAATATTATCACGCTTAAATTTGTCTATATTATGTTTTCAAATTATGTTAAAATGTTATAATTCTCGTTCAAAATACCAAGTGTTTTGTAGCCATGCCTCAACCGTAGTCGAACCGGTTTATTCTCTACTAATGCGGGTGGATGTATTTTTCTTTTGTGTCGCTTGTTGCAAAGTTGCTCTGATTACTTATTCTTTACCGATTATTGCTATTCCGTACAAACTCGTGCAATTTAGTATTTGCACTTTTCTCTGTCGCACTTATATGATTAGAATTAATGTCGTTAACGTTCTAATGGTTTTAATACGCACTCAAGCTCTCGTGAATATTATTAATAAACTTATGGAATCGCTATATTTTATTAAATACTATTTTGATTTAATCTCGGTTAAAATGTTATTAACAATATTTTATAAAAATGATATATATTATAAGTACTTATTTAATAGTGGTTTGAATGTGATAATGCAGCGTTTGGAACATCGTGTTATATTTGACACAAGTCTAACAATTATCTTATTTTTATACGTTCTAGTAACTATCATTCTAATAATTATTATAACTTGCAAATATACGTACGTACGTAAGGTTAAATCGTTAATGGTTTTATTCGATTATAACGTGACATCTAAACGTTTATTGACTGTATCAAAACGAAATGGCTAATGAAAATACAAAATTATCAATTTACTATCAAAACGTTAGAGGATTAAGGACAAAGTCCTTATTATTTTTTCGTAATTTATGTTTAACCTCGTATGATATTATATTGTTAACGGAGACATGGCTTGTGGATGGTATATCGGACTCGGAATTTTTTGATGATCGTTATGTAGTGTGGCGTAGGGATCGGAATTATGAGGCGACAGGACAATCTCGGGGAGGGGGCGTGCTTGTCGCAACCCGAAAGGAATTAATCGTGACGTCACAGGAGCAATTTCAATCATCTGCCGAGGACCTCTGGTTGACGTTACGTGTTAAATATCATAACGAACTTATTAATATTCACATATGTGTATTATATCTTTGTAAACAAAACTTAGGCAGATCATTTTCTCAACAATTGCATAACTTTCTAGAAGCACTTAATAATATAATTCTCAATCACCCCTCGGATAAAATAATTATTGCGGGCGACTTTAACATGAGTAATATATCCTGGAATTTAAATTCTGAAGGTCTACTTCTTCCTTCAAACTATTCGAATGGTGATGAATGTTTGTTTATTGACGAATTATACACTCACGGTTTGCAGCAGTACAACTTCATACATAACGCTAGCAACCGAATACTCGACTTAGTGTTATCGAACGATTCTATTGTTGTGTATGAACTATGAATGTGTTCGTCCGCTTTTACCGATCGACCCTTACCATAAAGCGCTCATAATTGATGTAGAATTTGTTCACATATCGTATTTAAAATCGAATACTAGGAAGAAAATATTATATAACAAAGGGGATTACGAGGCAATAAATGCAGAATTGTTCAAAATTAATTGGTCACAAGAGTTTGACAGGACTCATTCCATTGAAGAATGTGTGAATTATTTTTATTCGATTGTTAATAATCTAATACACACTTACATCCCAAGCAAAACCGTGGTCGACAATAAATTTCCTATTTGGTATTCACCAGCTTTAAAAAAGATTATTAAAGAAAAATTTAAACATTTTCGCAAATACAAGATTTACAATAACCTAAGTAGCTTAGAATCATACAAACTGTTAAGGGATAGAGTTAAGAATGTAGAAAATGATTGTTACCAAAAATATATAAATTCTGTTGAAAATTCCATTGAACAGAATCCTAAATACTTCTGGTCCTTTTTCAAATGTAGATCGAAATCTAAAGGCTTACCTAGCAATATTAAATATAATAACAATTTACTCACATCCGGAAACAATATTTGTAATGCATTCTCAGAATATTTTTATACTACATTCCTAGACAAAACTGACACAAACTTATCAAATTATGTATCTGAACTGGAATTAAGTAATTTTGAATCAAATTTTGACCTTTGTTCGATAGACATTGACTTGAAAACGATAAAAAAGGCATTATCCCAACTAGATCCTTCAAAATCTGCAGGTCCTGATGAAATCAGTCCACTGCTTCTTATAAAATGTGCCGACTCAATAGCCATTCCACTAGCCTATTTATTTAAGAAATCACTTACTGTTATGGAATTCCCCTCAATGTGGAAGAGGGCATTTGTTACACCTATCCACAAAAAAGGTTCTAAGTTAGAAGTTGTCAATTATAGACCTATATCCATAGAAATCTAAATAACAAGGCAATAGAAGTCGTAAGCGCGCGTGACATTGTCGCCGCTCAGGTGGTTACCATGCCACAAGTCTGTTCGTCGCTTGGTGGTCGCTTGTTCAGTTGTTCCTGACACGTGCGTGAGTAAACATGGTGTGTTACAGAATTTCCCAGTGCGGAAATTCTTCCATAAATTGTAATTATACTAATAAAGGAATAAAATTTCACCGGTAAGTATTTTTGTTTATAAATATTGCCGTTTTTCCTTAAAATTATAGAATATTTACAAGTATTACGAGTGTCACCATAGTAATCGAAATAACAATGAATGACACAGTCGACCATTCTTATTATCACGTTTAACACAAATTTCAACCTTATTTCTATGAGTTTATGTTCAAAGTTATATCTATTGAAAATTGACAAGCTCTGTTGTAGAAAAGCCGAATTTTTGCGTATTGGAGCAAAAATAAACAAAACGTCTCATATACTTAGGGATGTTTTTCTAAAATAAACCGTAAATTGGTGCGTTAGGATACATATTAAAAAGCTTAATTTAATATTTAAGTTAGTTTTCACTAAAATCAAGCTGTCCAATAAAAGGCATAGTTTACTTGTGTGTACTGTTTAGCTATCGGTTTAAATGTGTTGATTTTGGCGACAGCGGTTTTCATACGAATTATGACATTATAGCACTTCTATGTGTCTTGTTATTTAGATTTCTATGCCTATATCTAAATTGTGTATCATAGCCAAAGTCTTCGAAAGAATAGTATACGACCAGGTTTATGCAGTATTTAAAAACACATTCATGAGTTGTCAGCATGGATTTCTGAAAGGTCGATCAACCGTGACTAACCTGGTGCTTCTGAATGATTACATTACTGATGCTATGGAGACAGGCCATCAGGTCGATGTAATCTACACGGATTACAGCAAATGTTTTGACCGCATAGATCACAAGATTCTCTTGCATAAATTATACATAATGGGCATTAGAGGTAACTTACTCAGATGGTTTTCTTCGTATATCAACAATAGATCTCAAGCAGTTGTAATAAGTAACTACATATCAAGTTGGGTGGTAATACCAAGTGGAGTACCTCAGGGCTCCCTTTTGGGTCCTCTTATGTTTTGCGTATTCATAAATGATATTCCAAATTGCTTCACATACTCAAATCTTCTTTGCTTTGCTGATGACATGAAGATATTTAGGACTATTAAATCTTCTGCTGATGCTGCTATGCTTCAAGATGACCTTAATAAATTAGACTACTGTTGTACTCAAAATAAATTAGATCTCAATCCTAGTAAATGCACAGTCGTCTCATTTAGTCGTAAAAAACAAACACTGCGTTTCAACTATCGAATAAAAAATCAAGATCTTGGAACTAGCCCTGACATAAGAGATCTAGGAGTGATACATGACCCAAAACTCATGTTTGATAAACATATCGATTATATTCTAGCTAAAGCTTCTAAAGCTTTAGGCTTTATAATGAGAATTTCGTCTGATTTTAAAAAGGCGAAAACGTTTAAAATTCTATTTTGTGCTTACGTACGTAGCATTCTAGAATATGCGTCGCCAATATGGAATCCGCGATACGATAAATATATAGAATTGAACGAATACAGATGAAATTTTTGAAATTCCTATGTTACCGATTACACGTCCCGTACAAATCAGAGGATTATTACGAGGTCTGCAGCAAATTTCACTTCCTACCCCTAATATATCGCCGGGAGATTTCTGATATTTTATTACTTTTAGGCATTACATCCAATAAAATAGACTGCCCAGATCTACTAGCCAAATTTTCTTTATACACACCCTCAATTTTATCTCGTAAATATAATCCTATCTTTACTTCCGCAGTCAGCACTAACTATCGTCAAAACTCGTTTATTCTACGCGTAAGCAATAACTTTAACAAGCTATCAAAACAGTTTGATTTTGACTTATTCTGCAGCAGTTCTTACTCCATTAAGCGTCAGTTAGCTAATGAGTTCTTTCGTCAGTTTGGTGGTCGAGGTGATATGTAATTTAATTAGTGTTACAATAGCATTGGTTTTAAGCATTTGATTCGTGTACGTAATCGCTCATATTAATATTATTCTAGCCGTGAGAATCTGTAAATGGCTTATTGTGATTATTATATTATGTGACTATCTTTAAGAATACAGCTGTAGATTCTCCTAAAAATATAAATAAATAAATAAATAAATATAAATTTATATTAACCTCTGTTGCTTCGCACATTATTAAGACCAAGAAATGTAAACAAAACGCGCTAAGAACGCTTTTTATCTGACAAAGCCATTAACGTATAATAGGTAAATACCTGGACCTAAAGTGTTACCTTGGGGCACACCATTATCGTTCATAGAAATTGTGACAAATAAAAAATCCAACAGTTTCAGGGTTTCGGGATATCAACAAAAAATAAAATTCCAGTATTATTATAATAGTATTTATTAAAACATCCACAAAAATAAATAATAATAAAGCATTGCATTTATCTATATTAATAACATGAAAGAGGTAAATATTAACAGATTAAAAGAAAACAAAACTTCTTTTTAATACAATTCCACGAATTGCAGATGCGTAGCGTATCAGACCACAGATTAGGCCAATTTAAATTACAACGAATATATGAAAATAAAACATTTTTATCAAATTTTTAACATTTTTATAATTTAGACGAATAATTAATATTGCCTGAAAGAAGTAACCTTAATAACAAAACATACGTTACATTTGAAAGTTCAAACTAATATTTACGATAATCAATACCATGGACCTTGTTCAGGCAAAAAAGCTGCAATATTGGAAACAATAATAAATAAAAATACAGAACGGAATGCGTAAACAGATAAAAAGTATCAAAAAAGAAAATACAAGAAAAATACAGTGTAACTCCTTTTTTGGAAGTCGGTTAAAAAAGGAAGATACGTATTCTGACTAAAACGGCAACAGATCAAACCACAGAACAGTAAAGTAGATAGAAGTGTGATGTGGGCGTGGCCCACGTGTCACTTGTAAGGTAAGATCACCTAACTTGCTCTCAGTTGTGCGCAGAAAAATATTGGAGTCGGTTGTCAGCTGTCAAACCTTTTTTCCATATTTATTCATTAATTAGGACGTGTTGTTCGGTATTAGAGTGCAAAAATGATAGCAGACGAAATAATATCAGCAATGGAGGCATTTCATACCATCGGTAAGTCTTATTTTTATTTATTTTACATATAATATTTTATGTTATAACTTCGCTTGTAATTTGTCAAAATTGTATACAAATATCTAGACAAAATGAACCTTAATATGTAAGAAATTAGTACTATTATAGATTGAACAGCAAACAAGACTTTCTGGAATATTATTGCAATAAACAAACGAATGTCGCTTTAGTGATGTTTGTGGCGCATATCGACAGTATCGATACTTTAGAAAAGACAAACATTATAAATATTAAATTTTATTTTATTTTTCCTTAGCTTTCATTTGTCCAATTTATTTATAGATTTCCCAAAGAGGCAAATTTAAAAGAGAAATGGATAAATGCAACGTGACGAGTTAACTGGATGCCGAACAGCACTAAGCGGTCTAACAAAGCCACCGATACAGCAAACCTACGGCAGTCCCAAGATTTAAAATAATGCATATTTTCTTTTTGTATTTTGTAAATATAGATTAATACTATTCTATTCCGTTTTTTATTTAATAATAATAATATAAAAAGACGTACTTAGTAGTAATAAACATACTCCAAAATGTGACACATTATACTATACTCATATAATAGAAAGAAAAAAAAATACACAAAAAATATTTATTTGTGAATTATCGATAACAAGGCTGACATCCCTCAGGGCATAGCATCAGATAAATATCAAGTTAATGTCATTAATGTTGAGTGACACAAATTTCAACCTTATCTCTATGAGTTGAGGTTCAAAGTTATATCTATCGAAAACTAACGCCCTCTGTTGTGGAGTAGCTGAATGTTTTCGAATTTGGAATTTCTGTGGAATGAGAAACAAAACAGCTAATATACCTAGGGATGTTATACTAAAATAAACCGTAACCCCTACCCTAACGCATGGTGCGTTAGGGTACATATTGAAATGCTGAATTTATAACCTAAGTCAGTTTTTACTCAAATTAAGCTGTCCAATCAAAGGCATAGTTTACTTGTAGTGTACTGTATAACTATCGGTTTAAATGTGTGGGTTTGGCGACACTGGTTTTCATAGTAATTATGACATTATAGCACTTCTATTTGTTTTTAATGTTCTGTGGATCAAACATTTTCAAATAGAGCTTGTCTAATAGATTTTCACGTTAATGCATTTGATGCAATAAATTAATAAATGGCATGTACATTTGAATGTACACTTTGAAGTGTCAAATCGGATAGAGTAACCACGAATGAATCGTAAGTATCGTCATACAATAAATATTATTTTTTCCCAATTCAAAATGGACTAAATAAGCTAATTAATGAAAATAATTGACATCACATTCATAAGACCTTATCCCCTGCACCCAATGCTATAGTCGAAAAAAGATTATTTTCATATCTTCACAGAGAAATATTCGAACTATTTACATTCCCACATTTTTTTTTCTTTCTAAAAATATATTCCTTATTATGAAATCTATTAGACAAAACTCTATTTTAAATCTTGCTACTTATGAGTAATCCTACAATCTTCATTGCTATATATAAAAAAAATAATACTTCCAAGCTCAAAATATAATAAGATCATTTTTAAACCACGTGCAGTACAGGTAAATTAGTTTGGAGAAATTTTTGCATATGTAGTGGTGTGTATATTACTCAGATCTTAGAGCGCGTTTCCACTATATCGTTCTGGCCTATACAAAAATGTTTCGATATCCTAACATTACTATTTAATTTTATACTTATTCCTAGCAACACTTTTGTTTTCAATAAAAACAAGTTTTTATTTGAAAGAATATGGTTTTGACTTTATAAAAAAAAATATATCATTCAATTTCACGTCCTAGAGCAAACGACAAGACGACTACCGTGAAACAATAAAATATCGTGTCCATAATAATTTGTTTCATAATTAATATTTGACCATAATAATTACGAAACAAAACAAATAAATAAATCGTCACTTGATAGTGGAAAGTGGAAACACGCACAAAAACAGAATAAACCAGTTTACGCTGTCCGCAGGTGCCACGTGCAGTCGTTTGGTACCGTTAGAACATAAAGCACACATTTCATTCAAAAATTATAATTATTACGTATAGACCGGGAGATATTGACACAAAATTTCGAGTCATTTGTAACAGGATGGCGGTTCTACAGGGGTCTTAGTACGCAATGACAAAAAGAAAAACGATGGTGTGAACACTGGTACCGGCGGCTTAGTCGCGTGGGCGTTAGTCGAACTCGTCGGAAAAATAGCGAAGTCAAACAATTTGTAACACAAAAATTTTAGAATTTACCGATAGCCCATAAAAAAGAAGTAGGCGGTAGTGTCATGCCATACTTTTCCGGTGTGACTTACAGCCCGCCATACCGACGCGAATGTGTTGATTTAAAAAAAACAATTCAACCATTTGTACCAGGCTAACTTTTGCACAGGTAACCATCGTCGTGCAGCCATTTACGAAAATCGCCATGCCATACTTTTCGGACGATTCCAAATGGTCGCCATACCGCCGACCCCTGTAGAACCGCCATCCTGTTACAAATGACTCGAAATTTTGTGTCAATATCTCCCGGTCTAGTAGTTTAATTGTTAAATTTTGTATTTGTTGATTGTTGTTATTATTTGTATTGTTATAATATTTGTTGAAGTGTTTAATATGTGTGTAAGTGTTGTAACTTTATATTGTTAATTCAAAATGGCTCCAGTGTTAAAACATGGTCGAGGCAAGCCTTTGACTTCTCAAACTAAAGAATTAAACTTTAAATGTCGTTTCTTTTTCAGGTTAGTAAATTTTTCATTTTAGTAACATTGTTAATGTAAAAGTTATACGTATGTTAAATGTGCAAATATTAAAATAAAGTCTCATCTTTTTCAGAGGAGAAACACATATAGTTTAATTTAAAATCCCTTATATATATAAAATAAAAACTAAAAATAAAATGTTGTTTTATTTTATTTGCTGACCATACACTACTACAAACGCAAAAATTTCTCCAAGCTAATTTACCTGTACGTATATTATAATGTACGACACATTTTCGTCAACTACCTTCACCCTTAGAATACATATATAAACTGAACTGCGGTATACGCGTAAAAACATGTTCCGTCTGAAGTCAGCCAATTTAGCTTGGTTGCGTTTAGTTACGTTGCTCTCTTTTCGGCTAATGGTTTAAATGTATATTCTATCTTTGTCTCACTACAAAGTACGTGCATGTACGTGACTTTTGTGTTTTGTAGATAACACGGAACGGAGTTAACTGATAGTATGTTCGCATAGACCGCTTCTACGTCATTCTAATATTATAAATGCGAAAGTTTGTGAGGATTGATGTATGTGTATGTGTGTACGTTTATTACTCTTTCACGCAAATACTACTGAACCGATTATAATGAAATTTAGCACACATATAGAGGATAACTTGGATTAACACATAGGATAGGTTTTATCCCGGAAATCCCACGGGAACGGGAACTATGAGGGTTTTTCTTTGAAAACGCGGGCGAAGCCGCGGGTGGAAAGCTAGTCAGTTTATATATGTATTCTGAGCCTTCAATGTCAATATTCAATCCAACATTACAACTACAACACCGAAAAAGCACCATTCTAGACATCCACTAAATTCACTATCAGCCCACACCTTTTGAAATAAAATTAAATTGGTGATGCGAAAGTCAATAGAAAAAAAATGTTGTGTGGTTTTATGAAACCACGGTAAAAGTGAAACTTTCCGAACACTGCTTTATACCTACTCGGCAGCCGACCGTCACGCGACATGCGCTACACAGACCAAAAAGTTTGAGACGATGTAATAAAAGTTTCACTTTAAAAGAAAATAGTTACTTATGGGAAATTATATAATTTAATAATAAAGAATATTTAGATAACACATAAAGTATGTTAATAATGTCAAACGTATTCGGTGTGTATCACAAAATATATGGTTCAAAAATACAAAAAAAAAAGTAATATTTTGGTGCCGGTCCTTAAGCGGATTACACACTATCGCCTAAGAATTTAAAATACAACAAGAATCAGTGAAATTTTAAAGCAATTTGGTTACTCAGAAAAGTGCATTTTATTCGATAGTGTGTAATCGCCTTTACATTCATTAAAATCCAAACTTAAACGCTATACGTTTCTAATAAATTTTGACCCACGGCCTATAATAACAATTTGAAATATGACATCTATAGAATTTGGTGGTCGGAAGGGTTACTAAATAATTATGAAGACATATTTATTAATTACAATACTGAATCTATAATATACATACAATTTACTTTAAAATGGTTGTGCGTTGGAAGCATTCATTAAAATAATATCACATTATATGGTAAATAATTGAGATTTCTATACATTCAAGATAATATTTAGATCAGTACAGAGAAAACTAAGAAAATAATACTTAAAGAATGTTTACAAACGGAAGCTTGCATACGTCTTGTCTCTCTGACGTCTGGAGCAAGACTGAACATATTACATTAAAAATTCGAAAGTCAATACAGCAACCATTGCTTACGTCACTTATTTTAACACCAAACATACCGTGAACCATATATTAATGAATAATATAAAGGCTTATTCAAACTAGAGCGGTATCCGCTACCGCCGTGGGTAGCGGTATCTCGATAGATACGCGATTAAATCCCTTACGTATTATATTATAGAGACTCTAATCGCGTACCGATCCGAGTACGGTAGCGAACAGGCGTACGGTACGCGATAAGAGTCTCTATAATATATTACATAAGAGATTTAATCGCGTACCCATCAGGATACCGCCGTGGGTAGCGGATACCGCTCTTGTTTGAAAAGGCCTTAAGGTAAATAACATTATCGTGGTCAAATCAGCAACCGTATCGAACTACCCTCATCCAAAAACCTTTCCCTCAACCTTAATGTTTTTTATTCGATTTTACTTCAATATACAGCATGTTCCTTTTTTCCATTAAAATTAAAAACATACAAATGCGTGATAGAAATTAAATAATAAAGAGGTAAAATTTTCAGTCATTCAGTAATAAAATACCACAAGAAATGCAACAGTTAATATGAGGTTCGACAAATAACATAAAGCTGCTAATTTAATATAAGCCTTATTATTGATACATAATAAGGTTCAATTTTCCATGTTACTCGCGTATAACTCACAATTTAAATGAAAAAAGTTGAAATACTATTGCTATCTCTGTCTCTATTACTATAAACGAGAAGGACAAAAGATATTATACGTCCAAATTAAATCAAATACTTTTTTTAAAAGTGTAAAAGAAAAGTGGGATGAAATAGCGAAATGAATGAAAGACGATTTTAATACTATTAATAATTATAACATCAAAGCATAAATATGGCATTCTATATTGTTTATCTATAATATGAAATATATTATAATATTCGATATATTTATATAATACTTGATAATATAATACGAGATTCGAACACTAGCCAAATTTATATAGAAAGCACCATTATTTTGTATCTACCCTCAAAAAATCGCAAAATAACAGAAACAACATTTTTGTTTTCTTCATATATCTTTCATGACAGAAACTTCTTTGATTTCTAACGTTGGTTCCAAAAGTAGTTAACAAAATAAAGCTAAGGACACAGGTTCGATTAATATTTAACTTTCAACTACCAAATACCTTTAAAAATCCTTACCTATTAACCCAAAACTTTAAGGTCATTTATATATTTATTCATATTAAATTTTAAAAATCCCCTTTTACCTTTTAAAAATCATAATTAGATCGAAAAAAACAGGGTTTTTCTATAACATTTGACTAGTGTACGCGATTCCCACAATATGACACAAATTTCAACTTTGTACTACTTATAATAAGAGCGTTGTAAATATAGGCCTTTTATAAGACTGGTAAATTCAATAATATTCGTCAATGAGATAAGCATTCCTATTGGTTTATTCATCTATGACGTCAAAATCTGATCATCCTATTGGTTAATTCTTTGACGTCAAAATCCGATCATCCTATTGGTTAATTCATCTTTGACGTCAAAATCCGATCATCCTATTGGTTAATTTCGGTAAGTTTTGCACTATATACATATAATAATAATGCATGTTAGACACACAAATACTTTTTGCTGGGATTTTAAATTCACTCTGTATAACAATTCCACTGGATATCGATATCGGTTTTAGTAGTGTGATTCGTCTATGTAGGTAGTTAAGGTTCAATTTTCTTTGATAATATTATGTCAGAGCTCGAATATTATTTATCTCTTTCTGCCAAGGTGAAATAGCCATTTACTAGAGCGAGAGGGATAACTTTCGTATGTTATTATATTCCTTATTCTAAATTATGGCTATCCCAACGCAACAGAAAAGGATAAACCTATAATACGAAGCGACGTATATATATATATATATATATATATATATATATATATATATATATATATATATATATATATATATATATATATACAGTGTGTTAGGGATCGGACTTCCGATACTTTACCTACGTATTTTTCATTATATTTTATCGACAAAATACCATATATTGGGGGGTCGCACCCCTCACCCCTCTGAATGGCAGCAATTTTTAGTTTTAGTGTCTCTTATTCTATGGAGTTAATTGAAAACCGTTTCATTTATTAATTTTATTATGTCCACACACATAAATGTGACTTTATTTTAAAGGTAATGAAATTCACTAGTATCTGAAACCAAATTTGATAAGAAAGCAACAATAATTTTTAACAAAAACCTTTGACTTAGACAAAAAACTTAGCAAAATTTTAAGTTATTTTTTAGTTTTTGTGCTGTACCTTGAAAACTAGGTCCTCAACATATCGTTTTTTTTCTTTTAATTTGTTTAGAAGCAAATTTTAATTTCAAACGTCATCAAACGAAACTGAACCTTAAGGCTATTATAGAAGGATCAGATTCTTAACAACTTTACTATCAGGACAACAAAGATATTAACTGTACCATAGACAGACTAATAAAAATATCATAATAATCCAAAAATCCTACTTTTTCGGCAGTATATTCAATAATTTATTTTACTTCTTTTCGTTATATTTTTATTTGGTTATTATTCAAACTTTTTTGTATTTGTCTATTTACCTCTTTACTGTTATAATATATCCCTCTCCCTCCCTCATCAATAGTTTCAATCAATTTTTAGTATATAGAAAATCTCACTATGTTGTGTTGGCTTGTCTCTTTCCCTCTTTACTGTTATAATATATCCCTCTCACTCCCCCACACCTACTGTTTCTATTATTTATTAGTCTATGGTACATTGATATCTATGGTAGATAGCTAGTTTCAATCCATCTTTAGTCTATGGTACATTGATATCTATATTAGATAGCTAGTTTCAATCCATCTTTAGTCTATGGTACATTGATATCTATGTTACATAGCTAGTTTCAATCCATCTTTAGTCTGTGGTACATTGAATAGCTACCCTAAACTCCATTGTTCTATGAACTTAAAATACTAGGATAATTTAATGACTCCGCATAAGCTCAGACGAGTGGTACGTAAGCTCATCATGTAATAACAATAAATATTAAACACTAAAATTAAACTATGCTAGGTGGCTCTAAAAATGTGCGAGAGAGATAGCAGACCTTATAACAGTTAAAAAATTTGAGAAAATTCGAAAATCGTGAGTTTCAGAAGTTTTTAAACAATTTTTTTCCTAAATTCCCTAGATTATGGAAATGAGCCCAAATAGCAAATAAAAAAGGTGGTAAATTTTCGATATAATTATTTTCCTTTAAGTATTTATTTAGACACTGGAATATATTATATATTGATTAATAACATCTATCGTCTCTCTCATATATTTTAAGGCCGTTAACATTCGAACATAGGTTATGTAGCTCCGTTTCGAATTACGCTTTTTTACATTGCCAATTTAAATAATAGTGGTCAAAGTAGGAACTATTAGTAAAGAAAATATAATGAAATTAACTTTGTTAATAAATCTCTTGATTCAAATAGTAAAGCAATAGAAATATTCGGAAATTGTCTGAATTTTCGGTGTAGAAGTTAAAAATTATTATTTTATAGATACAATGTGTTATTGCTTATTTTTATTTGTTAACTGCAATGGCTCTTTTTTCCTTCCAAAATTTAAACAAGCAATATAATGAAAAAACGCTTTTAAACGGAGCCTTAACATAATATTTAATAGATCTATAACAAGTGATGTGTCCTAAATATATGTCCACTATAGACCTGTTCAAACTCGGTACGCGATTATAGTCTCTATAATATACTATCTAAGAGATTTAATCGCGTGCTATCGGGATATCGCTGTAGTTGGAACAGACCTTAAATTAAACACTAAAATAACCAACTGATATATAACTTTCAGATGTATCTATTTTAATTATATAAATTTGTGCTTTTAAATAAACAAAAACACATAAATATCATAATGTGGACGATGGTAAATCGTTGGTGAAAAAAAATTTTTTTTTACGTTATGTTTTTCTCTTTAAGATCACAAAAACTGATTACTCTGTTGTCTATACATATTAATGAGGATAATCTTAGGTCATGAATAGAGAAAATATGTTATAAGTTTGAAAACCTTAACAGAAGAATATTTCCAAATATCTTGGATATCAATTCGACAATGTTATTCTTTGTTAAGAACAATTCGATAAATAAAATGTCTCAATAAAATTAAAAAAAAAAATATGTCAAAATAAACAGTTCTTTTTTCTTAAAAAAATGCAAAGAAATTAAACATTTTAATAGTCTCTAAATTATACAAGAAAACCGCACAAATTTTAAAGATAGTCACAAGATCATTAGCCATAAGTTTTCAAGAAAAAAAAACACAATATAGATAACAGATAAAAAATAATTATTATATATGTTAACGGAAATGTATGTAATCCGTCATTGTATAAAATTCCTAGGAAATGTATGTAATTCCTAAAATCGCACGGAAATGTGTGAAATAAATTATCTTATACACATTTCCTAGGAAATCTATACATTTCCTAAATAGCAATCGGAAATGTAAAACATCTAAGATATTGGAAGGTACGCGGGACGAGGGGTATGTATGTCGCAGTCGGATTGTATAATCCGCCGTATTACAAACGGCCGGCATTTTGTAATATGCCGAAAATTTTGGTTTGGATAAGGGGGTGGGTTAGGTTAGGTTCGTGTTTTTTAAAACTACACAGGAATAGGAGCCCCACGAAGTGGGGCTCCGTCGGCTCGCGACCGTCTTTTTGTAGAATTTTGGAAAAAGACGAATTTCGGCATATTACAAAATGCCGGCCGTTTGTAATACGGCGGATTATACAATCTGACTGCGACGTGTACATGGGGACAGCGGGACGCGGGGACTGATTACTTACCAAATGAAAATTTGATTTGATTGAATATAAGTTGATTTAAGAAATGTTAATTAGTAAGATAATATGAACATAATATTATCACAGTATTACAATATTATTTCCTACAGTAAGGAAACGCCTTTGATGTCGCGCGATGCCGCCGCCAGCGTAGGTACTTACGCTGCCACACGAAAATATGCTAGGGTTGCAACAAATGGGAAATAAAACAATTGTGATTATTAATATTATGATGAAATCATTTATTCATATGTACATTCAAAATAATTGCGATTATTAAATCTGATGTAATTATTTGTTCATAAATATATAATTACATATTATATTGTACTGCTAAATATTTACATGGACACTTTTTTTGTATGTTCTTAATTGTATATTATAACATTTAACTAAGTAATGCATTCGCGTTGGGATGTACAATCTGATAAGACAAGAATGAGAACAACATATACACAGCTTTGATTAAAATTCTATAGATACAAATACAATCTATCTAAAATATCTAAATAACTTCTGTGATTTTGATGTAGATTTACATCAATACACAGAACAGTTTGTGCGCGCCATTAGAGAATATGTAAGTATAATAAAATTATTACACAAAAAATACGAATGCGTCGTCCTTTCGCTCTAGTTAATGCAAACTAAGCGTGATTGCATTACGCGGCCCGCGTCGCCCGACCCCCCGCCAGTTCCCCTCCGTTTCTCTGTGCAAGTACATTCGTCGCCATACTGTAGGAAATATTGTAATACTGTGATATTATTATTATTTTATGGTAAGACTGTTACCCGATTGTCTCAATAAGTGCTATAATAAAAAAAAATAACAAAGTGTTTTATTACAGAAATCATTTACTTTATACATTTCCTAATACGATATTGGAATTACATACAATTCCGAGGAAGATTATACATTTCCTAGGATATCTATGCATTAAATAGTTTATTAAACAATATTTTATACATTTCCTAAATGGTATCGGAATTGTACACATTTCCTAGGATTTGTATACAATTCCTTGATTTCATACATTTCCGGTAACATATACACCAATACAGCTGTCAAAAACCTTTACATTGACGTACAATAAGCAACTAAACTCAATAGCGATACAATATATACTTTGAACATTACTGCAACGAAATAAGGTGTAAATTACAATAATAGTTCGCGACGGTCTGTACAATATAATTTGAACTTTATTTCATAGGAAATAAGGTGTTAATTACAATAACTTTTATACAACGCGATGGGCGATACATTAAAGAAAGAAAAGAAAAAATGTTGTGTGGTTTTATGAAACCACGGTAAAAGTGAAACTGTTCGAACGGTTCCGAACACTGCTTTGTGTAGCGCATGTCGCGTGTCGGTCGGCTGCCGAGTAGGTATACCTACTCGGCAGCCGCGATACACGCGACATGCGCTACACAGACCAAAAAGTTTGAGACGATGTAATAAAAGTTTCACTTTAAAAATAAACTTTGAACTTTACTCCCACGAAATAAGGTGTAAATTACTATTAATGTTTACAAAGTACAGAACTTTGAACTTTACTGCCAAGAAATACGGTATCAATTACAATGAATGTTTCATAAAAAACCGCGACTAATAGAGTAGAATTTGAACATAACTGCCACGGCATAAGGTTTCAATTACATTAACTGTATATAATTTACACCTTATTTACGATAACATAGAAAAAAAAGAAAAATAAATAGACTTTGAACGAAGTTAGTTGTAAAATACAATTATAATGTTTTATACAACGCCACGTGCTGTGCGACTTTTAACTTTACTACCTTGACATAAAGTACCAAATACAATGAAATAAAGTCGATCGAACATTATTCGACCTTTAAATTGAAGGATTGAAGAGTGAATTATGTTTCACGTGCTGTGCTACTTTTAACTTTACTGCAACGAAATAAAGTATAAATCACTCTGAAATAAAGCCCATCTCAAATTAACCTTCAGTCATTTTAGTACGTCAATGTAAGAAAATCATAGCCACACACAAGACTCGAAGGACCACACATACAAACATACATCCATCAACTCTGCTTAGCTTTGCCGGTGAACAGTTTCAATGCGCCCGCCGCCATGAGGCAGAACCAGTATAGTTGTGGTAGGAGCAGGATGCATATGGATATTTTGCAACCTGTTGGTAGGGAGCTTATTGCCTGTGGAAAGATAGTTATTTATTTTATTTTTTATTTATTTATAACACTTTACTATGCTAGTTAATAATACAAATTACTTAAAACTAAAACTTATAGGTAAACTAGCACAGAGGGCGGCTTATCACTAAAGAGTGATCTCTTCCAGGCAATAGAGAGTTATTATTTGTGTTTTTTGAAGTGAAAACTTCTTTAGCGGCGTTGGGTATAAAATCTTAAACTCGCGTCAGGACACGTGGCCTGATCGAAAAAGCGTAAGACGGATTTTTTTTTTTTTTTTTTAGCCCTTATATTCCATGCGTAAGACGGATACCATTCCAAAATATCAAACATGCTGAACGTTAATAATCAAGTTTTCACTTCTGCCGGCACTCCCGGAGTGCAACCCGTCTTTTTTTTTTTTATATACAAGATGTCCCATCATCGCTGTAGTTAGCTTAAAGGGACTTAGAGATTTGCATACAGTATACACTAATTATGTAGAACTAGTTGTCGCCCGCGGCTTCGCTTGCAAGAAGAAAGGCAATCAACAGTTGTTATACATATCGTATTACAAAAAATGTGGAATGATTCCGATTCAGATTTGCCTATCGTTCATGTCAAAATGGAGCTTAGATACTTTTGTATGGTATATTTAAATAAATACACTATATTACTGAATACTTTATTTAGTTTCTGGTTCTTAATCGGCTTGTTTTGCTAAACCAATTTTTTATTACTTTATCTGTCTGGTAGACATTGCTACGTAACGACAAGATCTTTTTGCAAATAAATATTTTAAAGTGAAACTTTTTTCCATCGACTCAAACTTTTTCGTCTATGTTGCATGTCGCGTGACGGTCGACCGCGGAGTAGAGATAACAGTTATTTTTATACCCTTAATGGCATATAATTACGAAAATCTTTAGGTTAAATGTCTGTGACGTGAAAAAAAGTTTCACGTGTTGTTTTTTCCTGCAATAGACACAATTTTACCTCCAAATACGTGACACCCTTCGCGCGGCTATACAACAGGAACACGTAGGGAAGACTCAGAACTCTGCACAGTAAGAACGACGCAAGCATCGCCAGGCCGTTGAACACGTATAGCCTTGTTTTCTTCAGTCGAAGTCGGGACAAAATGCCCCGGAGAGACACGAACGGGGTCGATAGCTCCATGAGGTATACGAAACCGAATATGCAGTCGCCTAGACCGCCGCGGAAGTACTGATAAAGGGAAATAAATAAAAGTTAATTTTGTGAAGTATCACTACATAGTATAAAATAAAGTCGCTTTCTCTGTCCCTATTTCCCTATGTCCCTTTGTACGCTTAAATCTTTGAAACTACGGAACGGATTTTGATGCGATTTTTTTTAATAGATAGAGTGATTCAAGAGGAAGGTTTATATGTATAATAACATCCATCAAATAATGGAGAAGTACTGTTATTTTTGAGGTTTCCAATGAGATGTCGTAAAAAATTACATTTTTTCCGCTTACATTGCAAACGCAGGCTGAACCCTACGAGTTTTATCAAAATAATGTTCTAAGTATTATACACATTGAAAAGGTCTACAGAAAAGTCCGCGGTGGTATATTTCTATCTCTTATGGATAACCCACAATAACTTTTTTTTGTCATTTACTTTTTACGACAAATAATGGCTAATTTTCGAAGCGATTTTAACCAATACAGCATTAATCCTTAACCAATTAAATACCTTGAATACACTGTTCAATTAATATAGATCTATATGGCCCTTTACACCGTATGATTTAAGTGAATATTTTCGAAGATATTACAGATTTAAAAATTGCGGGACGTAGCGTTTGCGGCGGTACCGGCCGGCCGCCCGGCTATATATTTTATACCCGTGCGAAGCCGGAGCGGGCCGCTAGTATTAAATCAATTTAACTATAAATCTGCCTACCTAGATAAGTAGATGAATAGGTAGTTACCTAAATAGGTTAGACAGATAGGTACCTATCTATTTATTTTTTTTCATCTATTTATACAATTTTGTAAGTTTGTAATGTTGTAGGGGTCAATCTCTGGATCTACTGATTCAATTCACAAAAACCCAGTCCTATGATGATTCCTATCTACCTCCCTAGATAGGTAAATACCTAGTTAGGTTATATAGATAGGCACCTTACTATCTACCTATTAACCTATACCAATATCTATACGAATTCGTGAGATTGTAACGTTGTAGGAGATAATCTCTGAATCTAGTGAATAAAAGATTATTTTTAGTCATAAGCGGGAGCAGAAGAAGCCGCATTCGTGTTTTTTTCAAACACAAACTCAACCTTAACATTTATTTATTCCATTAGAATTCTGCTAGCACTTTTGTTTCATGAACATAGTTTTACCATTTATTTCATAAGCATTTATATCACACTTTCGTAGTCGGATAAAAATGGCATTTCAAGAATTCGAAGAAAATAATAAATAAAAAAGAGCGTGTGTACCAAGCACACGTGTCAGAAGTGAAACTTCTTTGGCTAGATTAAAAGAAACCAAAACCATCGCCTTACTTCATGACGTGACGGTATTACCACGACGCGACATTGAAATTATTCTCTCAACGCGCCTAAAGAAGTTTCACTTTAAAATTGTCTTGAGGTAATTATTTCTTCTATCTCTGCACTTGATAAATTGAAAATTTTATACATGTTTTGAGCCAAACTTATTCTTCTATCCATCTATCAAGCCAAATATGTGTAAAACGTGCAACATAAATCCAAAAATGTAACTGCGTACAAACATATGGTTTATAAATTTAAAAAAAATCTTTACTCACCACGATAACCAAAAAGCCGAAGCTGCCAATAAACAGATGGTGCATCAATATAACGGGTTCGTGTTTGCAGTACGTGAGGAAGGAGGGCTTGGAGGGCGAGTCGCCCGCTGCAAGGGACCGGTCCTTGGTCAGACGCCAGTGGTAGCCTATGTTGGTCGTCATGTGTACGTGTACCTGCAAAAATAAGGGTGTAGATAATTTTTTTTTTTTATTTTTTTTTATAGGACATTATTACACAAATCGACCTAGTCCCACAGTAAGCTCAATTAAGGCTTGTGTTGTGGGTACTAGGCGACGATAAATATAATATTTAATAAATACATATATAGATCCACACCCAGACCCAAGAACAAATAATTGAGTTCATCACACAAATATTTGCCCTGACCGGGGATCGAACCCGGGACCGTCGGCTCAGTAGGCAGTTACTTTACCACTGCGCCAACCGCGTCGTGTCGTCGTGTCGTGTGTTATAAAAGTACCTAATCTAAATAAACTCAAAGGTGACTGGCTGTCTGACATAGTGATCTATCAACGCACAACCCAAACCACTGGACGGATCGGGCTGAAATTTGGCATGCAGTAGCGTAGACGTAGACGTAGACGTAGACATCCGCTAAGAAAGGATTTTGATTAATTCTACCCCCTAGGGTATAAAATAGGGGTTGAAAGTTTGTACCATGAAAATTTATCTTTTTCACGCAGGCGAAGTTGCGGGCAACAGCTAGTCTTTATATATAAAAAGTACGTGTCACTTTGTCTACGATGGACTCCAAAACTATTGAACCGATTTAAAATTTAATTTGCACGGATATAAATTAAACTTGAGTTACAGATGGAGTAGTGCAAAGCTCATGATGAAGTAGCAAGGTGAAATTTACATCGAAAAAAAAAAACAAAATTTGCTGCTTCTTAGTGACAAATTAAATCATAATATTGTGACTTGGAACTGATCTAACCCAAAAAAAAAAAATTCAACCACAACCAAGCCTCCTCAAACATCCATCCAAAACTCTCCAACTCACCATATACATAGACCATATGTCATAAAAGAAGTAAGCTGCCCCGAACCAGGCGTACGCCTCGGATATATAGTGCGAGGTTCGAACCAGGTCCCGTGTACACGACCAGAGACACACCACTGCACCCGCAGCGCAACAGAATGCTGCTTGCACTGCTGAGACTAGCCTGGAATGAGAAAATTGCCCATTTATTCCATGACCGGTTGTCTGAAAGAAATCGCTATTTAGCGATAAGACCGCCGTTTGTTACAATGTATCCTAGGATAAGTCTCAAATTGTAATTTATCTAGAGCAATAAGGCATGAATAAATAAATAAAAATAAAAATAAATTAAGCATAATCTTTTGGAAATGTTACTAGAACATCAATTACTGTTTATTATTATGAAGACACATAACAAACAACACTTCTAGAAAACATAATATTACCTATGTTATATTATATTGTACATTTGGAAAGCTCTCGTTTACCTAATCATCCCTTAAACTAAGCCAATACAATCCAGTTAAATTTGTTGTATTAAAAATTTGGTCTTGGACGTTAAAACAATATTTATATTAAGTATATGCAGTAATATAGAAATAATCTTAAGTTGAATTCATCACAAACTAAAGATGATAAAAAAAATACGGAGAATCAGAAACAAATTCTACTCATCCTGCCCACTAGTACCCACACGTAATAACCCAACCCAGTCCACAGCACAGAAAAGCTTACTCACTTATTAGTAATATCCAGTACATCTCCCGAGCTCAATCTATACTTGTTCCGGAACCTTTCCCCTAGTCCCGTGAACAGAGCCGCCACGTTGAACAGCTCGAAGAGCGTCATAAAGTACACGAAGCCCAGGAGGGTAAGTGCACCACCGCGCGTCTTTGATATACTGTAAAGAAAATGTAGCAATGATTAAAGGTTTAAAAAATAATTAAACAGTATGATATTCTGGGGACCAAGACATTGATCTTTGAAAAATAATGTGAATTAAATCCATCCGTTTAAAGTGGGTCAAGATCGAAAGGAGTCGGTTACTTTCAGACATACATGTGAGGCTAATAAAAACGTGTTAATAATTAGAAAGATGGAGTCAAAATTTAATAAAAAAACAAATAAATTAAATTTCAATTAATTAAATTAAATTAAAAATTTGATTAAAATTAAATTTATTTTTGTTTTCTAATTCAAGATTATCCTAACGCGCATTTGTTTTGCTTTGATTGACGTAGGTCGTAGGGATATTTATTTAAATTATTTTCCTCGTCAATTTTTACGTTTTTCCCTAATAGGCCGGAAGATACTACATAAAATTTTGGGTCATTTGTAACAGGATGGCGGTTCTACAGGGGTCTTAGTACGCAATGACAAAAAGAAAAATGATGGTCAGAACGCTGGTACCGGGGGACTAGTCGCGTGGTCGTTAGTCGAACTCGTCGGATAAATTACGGAAGTCAAACGATTTGTAACACAAACCCCTGTAGAACCGCCATCCTGTTACAAATGACCAAAAATTTTGTGTCAGTATCTCCCGGCCTATAATGAGTCTTCCTTGTGACTAAACAAAGCAAGCTTGAGCTTTGCGTTTAGCACATTAGAAAGTTCATTTTTTATAAAAAAAATAGGCAAAATTGTACCTACAATCCATTTATATAAAAATACAATCATAACTGTACTAGCATTCCTTCAATACTATTTCTTTACCCTAAAGATCTGCATTATTTCCCATACTGCATTGAAAGATGCAAATATGGCTATAGAGTACATTTTCTTTTATCTGCTCTTGGTCAAACCATTGTAAGAAGTCCGCAGTACGTCTATTATTACGTAAATTTAGCTTTTTCTTGCGAATCGTCGCACAAAACGACTTGGCAGGAGAAACTATATTTAAATGAAGGAAATATGTTAATCTCAAACTATAAATCTTATATAAGGTTTCCTCTTGATTCTTAGAAGAGTTTTATGCTTTGTATCGAACGGTCTATCAACAAATTATATATCTATGCTCAGTGCCGTCTTTAGGATCAACGAGGCTATGGGCCAAGGTACTGGCTGGGGCCTATGTAAGGGATGGAAAATCCTTAAATTTTAACTTTATCATTTTTCAGTTTACAATAACGCAATAGGCTAAATCGTAACCCCGTCTCTTAACACCCCACATATGAGAGTTCAATAAATAAATTTTTTGAATCTAAAAAACTAATACCCCACCAATTCTAATTTAAATAAAATTGAATGAAAACCATATATTATAATCTATACAAAGAACAATACTTATATTTATTCATATACAAATATATGAAAGTGACGTCATCCGTGACATCATAGCCTATAACAGCATTGGTTAGCGAGCCACTGCATACCAAGTCTATAACTACAGCGCGATGCTGCGCCGAATCTTGTTTAATAAACAACAACATTTTCAGAATTGTGGGGCCCCTGCCTACCTCGGGGCCTCGGGCCAGGGCCCTGCGGGCCCTGCCTTAAAGACGGCACTGTCTATGCTGAGCTAAGAAGCCATATTTTGAAGTGAAACTTCTTTAGGCGCGTTGAGAGGAAAATTTTAAGGTCACATTATGGCAATACCGTCACGACATGGAGTAAGGCGACGATTTTGGTATCTTTGAATCTTGGCAAAGAAGTATCACTTCCGACACGTATTCTCGGCACACACGCTCTTTTTTTAAATATCTAATTGATATTGTTGGTGTATTCTAGATCTGGCTAACCCACGCAAGTCGTTTGCTCTATTTTTCATGGATGCTCCGCTCCTATTGGTCATAGCATGATGTCTTATTATAGCCTAAAATCTTCCGCGCTAAATGGAATATTTTTTCTATTCGAACCAGTAGTTGATTGAGATAAGCGTTTTTTTTAGTGTTCCAACACACAAAACCCGCCAAATGATAGTGGGAAAAAAACAGGATTTTTTATTTTGTTTCCTATAAAATTTATGGATAAAAGATTCCTATTTTAATAAATTTATTCTGTAGATTAAGGAATATAAAGTTACGTCAACCACCACTACTCTCCTCTTAAAAAGGACTCACAGCACCTCGCAAAAACGGAGTCTGCCAAAAACACAAACCCTGATCTATATATCTCAAGCTTCAACACAGCAACTTATCAGACGCTTATCACTGTAAACATCGTAAACTATTTGCAGATTAACGCCAGATGCCACGTCAGGGTCAATGATAATGTCTTATTTTTACCTTTTCTAAACATCAAAGTCTTCATACATCGCTATTTTATTTGGCAATCGAAACGCTTGAGAAAATATCTTGAAAATTGAGGAATTGTAGTGGATAGTTACTGTTGCACATTGTCTATCAAGTTTATTATAAGCCCCCGGAAATAAAATTACTAAACCAAAATAGGTAATTTAGATTATATATCCAAAATCCCAATAGAATACCTCAAAACATAACTTAACCGGCTCTTCTCTGTAGAAACTGATTTCCAAACCGGTGACAACCAGTACCTAAATCTATGTTATGACGATTCAAAAGTATATCTAGAAGGTCTATAAATAAATATTTAAGTTGGAAATTTTAAATGTCTACTACTTCTAGATTCCATTTTTTTAATTCTATCCATAGAACGTTCCATCATCTCTTAAATAAGCCTTAAAGGTAACAATTTAAAGCTACCATTTACGCCAAAATAACCCAGAATTTTAACAGAGATATTGTAACAAACTCCGTGTAATAACCTATCACGGTAACGTCATCTAGAGGACACTTGAAGCTTGAAAAAGTCGAGCGTGCTCATCTTAATGAAGCCAGCTTCAAACTTGTTAATTCTATAATAAATTCACGGATTCTAAGTGAAACTGTTTTTCTGTATTGCACAATGTTATTATGTTATTTAAATAAACGTATGATTATCTGACACTTGTACTTTTATCTGTAATCTGCAATATGAGGTATTATGAAACTGGAAGTAACAATATTATTTTAAAAGGAAACATCTATCTCTAACTACCTATTTGACACTTCAAGGCAAAAATCAATGGAGCAATTGAAAAGTCCCCCAGTACCAGGGTTCTGACCATCATTTTTCTTTTTGTTATTGCGTACTAAGACCCCTGTAGAACCGCCATCCTGTTACAAATGACCCGAAATTTTGTGTCAGTATCTCCCGGCCTATGTTTTTAAATTTAAATATCACAGTATTACAATATTATTTCCTACAGTAAGGAAACGCCTTTGATGTCGCGCGATGCCGCCACCAGCGTAGGTACTTACGCTGCCACACGAAAATATGCTAGGGTTGCAACAAATGGAAAAAAAAAAAGGCGATTATTAATATTATGATGAAATCATTTATTCATATGTACATTCAAAATAATTGCGATTATTAAATCTGATGTAATTATTTGTTCATAAATATATAATTACATATATTGCACTGCTAAATATTGACGTGGACACTATTTTTGTATGTTCTTAATTGTATATTATAACATTTAACTAAGTAATGCATTCGCATTGGGATGTACAATCTGATAAGACAAGAATGAGAACAACATATACACAGCTTTGATTAAAATTCTATAGATACAAATACAATCTATCTAAAATATCTAAATAACTTCTGTGATTTCGATGTAGATTTACATCAATACACAGAACAGTTTGTGCGCGCCATTAGAGAATATGTAAGTATAATAAAATTATTACACAAAAAATACGAATGCGTCGTCCTTTCGCTCTAGTTAATGCAAACTAAGCGTGATTGCATTACGCGGCCCGCGTCGCCCGACCCCCCGCCAGTTCCCCTCCGTTTCTCTGTGCAAGTACATTCGTCGCCATACTGTAGGAAATATTGTAATACTGTGATAATATCTTAGTCCATTAATAACATGATGGCGTAGCTATTTCTTTATCCTTATTCTGAAATTTGCTACTTATTGGTTAAAGTATTATATTTAAATCAGTTTTAAAGGTATAAGAGGAAAACCATATTATTACTTCTTGATTTTCTGTGTTTGTTTTCCTGTGATTGAATTCACATAAGTATACTAGTTATGCATCGCGGTTTCACGGTTCACCCGCATTAATTTGAGGAAAAGATTATGAATATAATTGTTCTACGCAGTGCACACAAAGGAAGATATATATATTTTCACGTTTATAAAGTTTTTGCACAGATCGATTGTCTTTAAATAATTCTTAAATTATATGTTTATTCAAAATTTGATGCACGCTGTTGATTTTCTATTTAAATACAGTCCGATGAAATGCATTTTCGCAGCTTGTCAGCGATACCATCTCTACTTCATCATTTTGTTTACAAATATCAATTTGCATACCGAATGAAACATATTCAATTACTAGCTGAGGTCCGCGGTTTTACCCGCAGTGTACCGCTCCTGTTGGTTTTATCGTGATGATATATAGCCTGTAGGCTGTAGCCTTCCTCGATAAATGGGCTATCTAACAACGAAAGAATTTTTCAAATCGGACCAGTATTTCCCGAGATTAGCGCGTTCAAACAAACAAACTCTTCAGCTTTATAATATTAGTAAAGATGTATGTACGATGTATATTATGAAGAATCCGATTTATTTCATAAATAATCATAATTATCCATGGCTGGTTATTACGTTCATATTTCATAACTAGCGGTCCGCCCCGGCTTCGCCCGTGGTACATATTTACGTTTTCTCTACATAAGAACCATCCTCGTACTTCAAGGAATATAATAGAAAAGAATTATCGAAATCGGTTCAGCCGTTCACACGTGATGCCGTGACAACGCGAAACGGGTGCGGACCCGCCGCCTTTTTATAGCTCCCGCCGCGAAGCGCGTCGAACGCGGCAACTGGTACACAAAAATAATCCTTATGGCATGATTCTGTAATTCACGCGCGATGACTTATAGCGTATTTCATGTATAACTTTGGTGTTTCTACACCGATTTACATGATTCTTTTACTATAACCTGCCCAGGAGTATGAAGAATAATTGTGCCAAATTTCGTTAAAATCCGTCGTGTAGTTTTTGTTTCTATAACGAATATACAGACAGACAGACAGACAGACAGACAGACAGACAGACAGACAGACAAAAATTTTACTGATTGCATTTTTGGCATCAGTAGCGATCCCTTATCACCCCTTCATAGTTTTTTTTTAATATATTTCATGTACAGAATTGGCCTCTCTACAGATTTATTATAAGTATAGATATGAATTTACCAGTCAGTTCAATTCACGGCGTAAACTGTCTGGAAATAAGAGGTCCTAATACGGTCCCTGAATGTTTAAATGAATGCCACTTGCACTTTTGAAGTGAAACTCCTTAGGCGCGGGACAGACACAAGCGGCGCGGCGCGCATCGGGCGCACTGCCGGCGCACATCGGGTGCGCTATTGGCTATTTCCAAAGTTCTTTCATACAAAATGTAGAAGAAGGACGTGGTGCAAAACAGGTTGAAGAGGTGCGCTTATGGCACGCCCGCGCCCGCGCCGCTTGTGTTTGACCCGCGCCTTAGGCGAGTTGAGAGTAAAATTTCAAGATCGCGTCATGACAATACCGTCACGTCATGGAGTACGGTGACGATTTTGGTATCTTTGAATCTCGCCAAAGAAATTTCACTTAGACACATGTGCTCGGCAGATACGATCTTTTTTATCATTGTAATTAAAATATTATCTCGCTTTTGTTTACTTTTCGGCCTATCATTTTAATTTTATTTCGGTAACCTTTTGCTCTGGTTGCATGAAAGATATTAAATAGGTATCACTATAGTAGTAGTAGTGAGTGATAAGGTAGACTAATAATCCCACCAAAAACATAAATGTAAAAATTGGAGCCGAGTTCAATCGTTGACTTAATTTGCCAAAAAAAGAAATGAGGTCTAAATGTGTGCCAAGTTCTGTAGACAGTCCAGAAATTTATTTACAAAGATGTATTAAGTTCTTAGGTGAACTGAAAACTCAATTGTTTAATTTTCCCTTAGAGAACAACGTTTATTCTAAAATATGATTTTTTTTTATTTAAATTATATAATTATTTTAACAAAGCAAACAACTAATGACCTATTGAACCTCATAATTTGACTTGGCTAGTTTTTAGAACCTCACAAAATATAAACAGTATGTAAAACTAGCCTCAGGCAAATTAAGTCAACGATTGAACTCGGCTCCAATTTTTACATTTATGTTTTTGGTACTTTTTGTACAGAAAATTACTCTGCAAATTTGATTTACTTTATGAATATAATACTTTTTAAATACGATTTTTAAGCTATTACATAGCTTCTATCGTGGGCCTTGAGCGCGGGGACCGAATCCAGAAATTCCGTAACGAAAAAACCTCACGCTCCCCACTCCGACGGGCACGGAGGTGTGGCTTGAAGGCATAGCATGCAATAGCTTTACCGCGGCAGTCCCCGAGTGCCACACGTCTTTTTTATTAAGCTATTGCATAGCTTCTATCGCGGGCCTTGAGCGCGGGGACCGAATCGAGAAATTCCGTAACGAAAAAACCTCACGCTCCCCACTCCGACGGGCACGGAGGTGTGGCTTGAAGGCATAGCATGCAATAGCTTTACCGCGGCAGTCCCCGAGTGCCACACGTCTTTTTTTTTTCTTGCGGTTTCTCTGTATGGTTTGTTTAGTATTATTTTCTATATTTTCTTGTATGTTATGAATGTCAGCGCACATTGCCCTGTCATTATCTGCAATTTTTTAAACTCGTTTTCTGTTTAAAAAATTACATGATTTTCTAAACATCCAACGTGAATTTGTACACACACTATTACCAAGATGCAAAGATCGTTGTAGAAGAATCGTCGCCTTACTCCATGACGTGACGGTATTGCCATGACGCGATCTTGAAATTTTACTCTCAACGCGCCTAAAGATGTTTCACTTATATTAATATTAAATCATTTCGACCTTCAACGAAGCCTTCTTCCATTACACTGAAATTAAAACTAAACTAAACACTCACAAATAAAGAATAAATAAATGTGAATATGTAAAATTATACATTATTTTTAACTGTATGAGCAATATTTTTATTACAATTTTATTTTATTTTACATTTAATAACAGTTTTGAATAAAGAAATCATGCAATCGAAGTAATCTGCCCTAGCGATACTAGCTTGAGTGAGGATGCCAGAGGAGCATCGAATCCACAGATGTTTCGTGCTAAAATATGTAAACTTCAATAATCTATATCTCAGTCATTTATTGATGGATTTCAAAATTTTTTTCGGCCACTAGTTAGTTTTGATCTATATTTTAACACTATTATGGTGAATATAATATTTTCTATTTTTATAAACTTTTCCATTTTTCCATACTAACAAAATTAATGTCATTGAAAAAAAAATTAAATACAGATAAATTCACTGTTTTCTGATTTTTTCCTTTGTAGACACACTATTACCTAGTTGATTACAAAATTTGAACATTCTAGGTCATCTGGAAGTGGGTTAGGTTTTGTATATATATATATATATCTATGAGTCAGTCAGTCTTAAAAATTGCGATTTTTGGATATTAATATCTACGCAACTGCTTAATCTGTATTTATGAAATTTAAGGTTCTTGTTTATCTTGGGGTCCTCTTTATATGTACCAAATTTGGTTTGTTTAAGTTAAATAGTTTTCGAGTTATAAGGGGGTGAAAAGTGGCTCCAAATGGTTCGTGTAATAATACACACGGCTGCTGCTCGCCAGTTCTCTTCGCTTGAACTCGGCTTGACAGTTGACACGCTGCCGCGTGTCTAGATATATTATAATTTTTATTTCTCCCCCAAAATTTGATTTGCCTGAGATGAACTTAACTAACATATTATTACACGCTTTTACGTGGGTTTATTTAAAAGTATTCATATAATATTTCTTATATGCCAATCTCATACAATAAATGTGCAACAACATAAGCAGAATAAATATAAAGAAACTCATAAAATCCTATACCACAAGCTAAATTTTAAAATGTTATTATACTATAAGTGTAAGGCAAACATACAGCTACATAAAATAAAATTACAACCAACAGTACTAAAGCTCTGAAAAACATGAAATTCTAAACTATATTGTTTTTCAATATCACAGTGGCTATCAGAACTCTTGATGGCTATTTAATAACCCAAAATGATACTGAATTTTTATTTTATACTATCTACATTTATTTCTAATTGAGGACATGAGTTCAGCCGCCTACGAGCTACGCATACTAGACATCCACCCTGGCTTCGCTCGGGAATTAATACTGTAGTAGATAAAACCCTAAATTACAAACGTAAATATTTTTTACGACTCTTTATTATACAATACCAGAAATAAGAATAGATAAAATAACACAAAAGTCAAGTGGTCAGCGGCCTTATTGCTTTAGCAATCTCTTCCAGGCGACTATTAAATTATGGGACAGTGTTTAAATTACAAGACACAATTAAAAAAGATAAATAAAATTAAAAATCCACTGCTAATACAGATTTATCTATCTCTGCGCAAAACTGCACGCAGTTCTGATCAACCGTTTCCATCCATCCACATTCCTCATTAAAACTCTTTCTTATTATAATATGAGTACGAGTAATTCTGACCTAAATTCATTTCACAAAATATACTACGCAATTACCTACTTTCTATTTATACCTACGTTTGTTTTAATTCCGTGGGCTAAAATGCAATTAAAATTTTAATTATCCCTACTAAACCCTACTAATATTATAAATGCGAAAGTAACTCTGTCTGTCTGTCTGTCTGTTACCCTTTCCCGCTTAAACCTCTCAACCGATTTTGATGAAATTTGACACAGACAGTATTTTTACCCTGAGAAAGAACATAGGCTACCTCTTATTGCGAAAAAACACCACGCGGGCGAAGCCGCGGGCGGAAGCTAGTACATAGATAAGTTACAATTTTTGTTTACATTTAAATAAAACTACCAATCTGTTTAAATAACTACAAAGTAAACAAGATTATAAAAATGTTTTCATATATTCAACATGAGGTTCTTTATATGTACATAAATTTGTTTTTATTGAAGTGAAACTTTTTTATCGGGATTAGACAAAAATTTAGTGTAACGTTTTTGCGTTACGCGCCATCTTTTTTTTATTTTACAACCTTTACAACTTGATCATTAGGAATTTATTACCTCTATTGTTCGAACAAAAATAAGTTACCGACTTAAAGAACGTGCCGACAATGTAAGTACACTATTGTTTCTTAGAAAACATTTTAGGAGTATACGATAATAAATCTATGACTCACGTAAACACGTGTTTGCTTAATTAGTGTCAGGTGTTCAAAATCCTCCATAAGTTGAAAACTCTATAACTCGAATTTTTTGGCGTCTCCCTTGGTATTCGACTTATAGAGGTTCTACTGTATGTGTATGGCGATTGTCAACTATAATACAGTAGCACCTCGTTAAGTCGAACCTCGATAAGTCAAAAACCTCCAAATCTCGAAAAAATGTTTTGTTCCCTTCCCTTCAAACCCGAAAACCTCCGTTACTTGAAATCTTGACCCTCTTTTAGTCGAAATTATCACCGAGTCCCTCCAAGCCATTTTGATACATATTTTCACTCTATTACTCGAAAAATTAAATTTGACCTCTGTATATCGAACATAGCAACGTTTCATTTTACAACCTTTATAACTTGATCATTTGGAATTTATTACCTCTATTGTTCGAACAAAAATAAGTTACCGACTTTAACAACTTGCCGACAGTACAAGTACACTATTGTTTCTTAGAAAACATTTTAGGAGTATAGGTACGATAATACATTTATGACTCACGTAAACACGTGTTTGCATTAAGTATCTGATGACGAAATTATCGATTCAGTAACTCAGAAAACCGATACTAATGATTAAGATGACATAGAAGACGTGAATAGTATATATAGTGAATATAGAAACCAATATAGTTTCCATCAAAGAGGCAAGAACCGCATTGAATACCTTACGAAATTTTATAGAGCAAACCAGTATCTCTGAAGAAGAAGAATTTTCTGCTCTTTATAGATTAGACAATGCTAGAGAACAACCAAATACTGACTTTTTAATGCCATATTATTTATTTTAAAATGATTTGAAATAATTTTGATTTATAATAAATAAAAACATGTTTGTCACCTCTGCAAGTTGAATTTTAATGTACTTTACCTCTCTAACTCAAAATTTATAAGAATAAACCTCAAACTCTTTATGTCGAATCAAAATCCGCCTAAGTCGAAATCCTCCATAAGTTGAAAACTCTATAACTCGAATTTTTTGACGTCTCCCTTGATGTTCGACTTATAGAGGTGCTACTGTAGATATATGTATCTATCTATATTTATAAAACTCAAAGGTGACTGATATAGTGATCTATCAACGCACAGCCCAAACCACTGGACGTATCGGGCTGAAATTTGGCATGCAGGTAGATGTCATAACGTAGGCGTCCCCTAAGAAAGGATTTTAGAAAATTCATCCCCTAAAGGGGTACCTAAAATAGGGGATGAAAACTTTTACCATGAAAATTTATCTATTCCACGCGAGCGAAGCTGCGGGCAAC
Organism: Colias behrii; assembly: GCA_029959065.1. NCBI lineage: Eukaryota > Metazoa > Arthropoda > Insecta > Lepidoptera > Pieridae > Colias > Colias behrii. The sequence continues at coordinate 955,372 of JARWMC010000017.1, read as the reverse complement.
AGCTAGTATACATATATTATTTTTTTGTAAATTGATAAATTATTGAAGTGAAACTTTTTTATCGGCGTTGGAAAAAAATTTAGTTTAACATTTTTTCGTTACGCGTGACATTTTTCCGTTACGCGCCATCTTTTTCTTATACCTATAGCGACGAGCGTTTTAGGTTAACTTTTGAACTACCGCACGAGCCGAGCGAGCGAAGCGAGCGAGTTTCAGCAGCGGCCGGTGGTAGCGAGGAGCGAAGCGACGAGCGTGTTAGACTAACGTATTTCTGTAATATTTTATTTCATTTAATTTAATTATTTATTGCACACACAAAAGAAACAGAGACACATAAAGTACAGATAATAGGAAAATAATGTGTACAAACGGTGGCCTTATCGCTAGGTAGCGATCTCTTCCAGGTCACCGTATGTAATATGTAAAGAGAGACCTTAAAACACAGAACATTAAAAACAAATAGAAGTGCTATAATGTCATAATTACTATGAAAACCAGTGTCGCCAAACCCACACATTTAAACCGATAGTTATACAGTACACTACAAGTAAACTATGCCTTTGATTGGACAGCTTAATTTGAGTAAAAACTGACTTAGGTTATAAATTCAGCATTTCAATATGTACCCTAACGCACAATGTTACGGTTTATTTTAGTATAACATCCCTAGGTATATTAGCTGTTTTGTTTCTCATTGCACAGAAATTCCAAATTCGAAAACATTCAGCTACTCCACAACAGAGGGCGTTAGTTTTCGATAGATATAACTTTGAACCTCAACACATAGAGATAAGGTTGAAATTTGTGTCACTCAACATTAATGACATTAACTTGATATTTATCTGATGCTATGCCCTGAGGGATGTCAGCCTTGTTATCGATAATTCACAAATAAATATTTTTTTGTGTATTTTTTTTTCTTTCTATTATATGAGTATAGTATAATGTGTCACATTTTGGAGTATGTTTATTACTACTAAGTACGTCTTTTTATACTATTATTATTAAATAAAAAACGGAATAGAATAGTATTAATCTATATTTACAAAATACAAACAGAAAATATGCATTATTTTAAATCTTCGAACTACCGTAGGTTTGCTGTATCGGTCGGCCTTTGTTAGACCGCTTAGTGCTCTTCGGCATCCAGTTAACTCGTCACGTTGCATTTATCCATTTCTCTTTTAAATTAGCCTCTTTGGGAAATCTATAAATAAATTGGACAAATGAAAGCTAAGGAAAAATAAAATAAAATTTAATATTTATAATTTTTGTCTTTTCTAAAGTATCGATACTGTCGATATGCGCCACAAGCATCACTAAAGCGACATTCGTTTGTTTATTGCAATAATATTCCAGAAAGTCTTGTTTGCTGTTCAATCTATAATAGTACTAATTTATTACGATATTAAGGTTCATTTTGACTAGATATTTGTATACAATTTTGACAAATTACAAGCGAAGTTATAACATAAAATATTATATGTAAAATAAATAAAAATAAGACTTACCGATAGTATGAAATGCCTCCATTGCTGATATTATTTCGTCTGCTATCATTTTTGCACTCTAATACCGAACAACACGTCCTAATTATTGAATAAATATGGAAAAAAGGTTTGACAGCTGACACCCGACTCGAATATTTTTCTGCGCACAACTGAGAGCAAGTTAGGTGATCTTACCTTACCAGTGACACGTGGGCCACGCCCACATCACACTTCTATCTACTTTACTGTTCTGTGCCTTAAAAGGAGGTGGGTGAGCAAAAAATAAGGCTTTAGGAAAAAAGAAAATATAATTATAAATTATATTATAATATTGTATATAGTAAATTATTTTTTGAAAAATAAGGTCATGAAGAAGTTTCACTTCTTACGTGTGTACTCTAGTACACGCACACATTTTTTCTTTATATTATACCTATTGACTTGACCTATCCAATAATTATCTGTGTTTTGTTTTATGGCGCAAATAAATGTATTTTTTATAATTGTTATTTTTTTTTTCATTTAGTTAACGACTAACTTGAAAAATATTTTTTCAGAAATATGTAAGTACATAAGATACAGATTATATGAACACCTAAATCCAAAAAAAAATCCTTCTACTTAGGCCATAATCTTATATATAAAAATGAATCGCAAAATGTGTTGGTAAGCGCATAACTCGAGAACGGCTGAACCGATTCCGATAATTCTTTTTTTATTATATTCCTTGAAGTACGAGGATAATTCTTACGTAGAGAAAACGTAAATATGTACCACGGGCGAAGCCGGGGCGGACTGCTAGTAACGAATAAATGTATTATAAACTTTTCCATTCTTAATACTAGGCTACCAATACTAGATGTGCATAGCTAGCCCGGGAGATACTGACACAAAATTTTGGGTCATTTGTAACAGGATGGCGGTTCTACAGGTGTCTGACCATCATTTTTCTATTAGTCATTGCGTACTAAGGACCCTGTAGAACTGCCATCCTGTTACAAATGACCCAAAATTTTGTGTCTGTATCTCCTGGCCTAAGCCGTTTTACCCTAAAAAAATATAACACTATAAAAACAAATGAGTTTACAAATATCGATTAATTAAAAAAAAAACGTAACAGTGTCAATTTTTATCACCAACCTTGAGAGTGGCGCATCATTCACTGTTATTTGCAAGATTAGAGTTAAAAATATCGTATTTATTTGTTGTTTTTTATATTATTTGTATAGGGCGAACGTTTTCACACATCAGTAAATATATAGATAGCTAAAGATATATGTAAAAAGGGATTTTTTTTTAAAGATTGTGGAAATTTGTATGATTTTTGTTTCTCTCCTACGACAACTTCGAGGTTGGTTTTACTTTTATATTGATAAAAACGAAAAAAGGCCACGTTATACTTAAGAGGCTCTTTTTTATTTCTTTTTCAATCCAGACGGAACCGAGAAGATGGTCGAGTATATAAATATAAAGAAAAAAAATCCAAAGGATCTTCGCTATGTAAACAAAAAATCTTATTAACAACTTGACTTTTACATAAAATTTGGTACTTTGTAGGGCTAAAGCTTATACGCTAACGTCAGCAGAAGATTTTGAAGCGGGCCGCAATAAGAGGGTTTGAAAAACTCATAAGATGAGATGAAAATCTTAGAATTTTTAATCGAGACTTAAAAATTGGTAAGAAGGTAGTCTAAATAAGAATATTCAAGCTAAAAATGATTTTTGCAGAGCAGAATATATTAAAAGCTACGGAGTACGTACGCCCACTCGGAAATTTTTATGAAGTATATTTTTAATGGACACCTGAAATTTGTCTGCTGTAGATTCCTAGTACGAAAAATTAGCTAATGGAGGAAAAAAAACCAAATGGATTTTTTGATAGGGTTGGTTGAGCAGAATAATGGCAATAAAATATTTTATGTCAATAACCGCTTGAAGTGTCACAGTCACAGACAATATATTACAAAGAGAATACAAATACTACGTATATATTATTATAGGCTCATAAACTAATCAATCCGAATATTATTTTTCTTATATTTGCAACATTTTTCATTAATGCTCCATTCCTACTGGTCGTAACTCGTAACACAACATTATTTTATGCAATCGCTAGTAGTTCTTGATATTAACTCATTCATATTGATATAGACATACAAAATCTCCAGCTTTACAAAATATAACGATTAGTTTCCTCAACTAATGACTGTATTGTTCAAACTCATACGTTATGTGTCCCTAAAAACATTACATAATATGTAGTTCCAAAATAACGATGTAACAGCAGATTTTATCTTCTACATATACATATAAAATGACTAGCTTTCCGCCCGTTGCTTCGCCTGCGTATTCAAAGAAAAATCCGCATAGTACCCGTTCCTGTGGGATTTCCGTGATAAAACCTGTGTGTGTTAATCCAAGCTACTCTCCACGTGTGTGCCGAAAGAGTAACAAACATCCATACATACATGCTCACAAAATTTAGCATTTATTATAGTACTAGAGCATTCCACCCGCGGCTTCGCCCGCTTTGCCTAAAACCTAATAAATTATTTACTAAAACCTTTTTCTTGAATCACTCTATCTATTAAAAAAACGCATTTTAAAGATTTAATCATACATAGGGACATAGGGACAGAGAAAGCGACATTGTTTTACACTATGTAGTGATGATTTGCCAAATTTCTCCAAAGTTAACGGCATTTTAATTTCCCTAATACGGCACAAGGCCGTGAGCTCACAGCGCATTAATTATAACAGTTTGTTATTTACTTTACACAATACTTATGTAACGTATTACGTTAAAATATGAAACATATGGCAATGAGCGTAGTCGCATATATCCATAATCTTATTGTTATTGTTTAACTCAACACATTTATTTATTCAATTACTAGCTTTCCGCCCGCGGCTTCGCCCGCTTTGTCTAAAACATAATAAATTATATACTAAAACCTTCCTCTTGAATCACTCTATCTATTAAAAAAACCGCATCAAAATCCGTTGCGTAGTTTTAAAGATTTAAGCATACATAGGGACAGAGAAAGCGACTTTGTTTTATACTATGTAGTGATACTTCTTCTTGTAGCACTTTTGAATCGTCATACATTGAATTCCTTGCCGGAATTTCTTGCCGGTTCTATTCTGTAGAAATTCCGTAGTCCTCCGTTTTCAAACTCAAACATTTATAAATTCAACTATATGTATTTCTTCAACTATTGTTAAGTTAAACTTTAATGGGGAATTGAAAAAAAAATTAGACTTAACTCAAGAAAAAACACCTATGTAATATGTATACGAAACTCGGTTTTTTTCACCGCTATATACCTAATTTAAAATTAATCATAATTTATAATTAATTGAAAATTAATCTAAATAGAAGGTTAACTTGTACAGAAGATATTGAAAAAATTACGACGATGATAACTTCGACTACAAAATATAATTTAAAACGCAACATTATTGTAGACATTCAGATAAATTATGTAAGCATCGAGAAGAATACTTAAAAATAAAATGTTTAGCAAAGGCAAATAATAAACAAAAGTAATACCTATTAAAAAGAAATAAATTATTTAAATAGTTAATCACAAAAAATAACATTAGCATAAAGTATTATTAATAGACATTATTCATACAAATTCAAATGTTTACCTTAAATATTTTTTTGTTTGATTTACAATATTATATGACTGGAAAAATATTATTATAATATGATTTACTGGTGCCAAAAGGGGAAAATATATAGGCAACTAGCTTTCTGCCCATGACTTTGTCTACATTGTCAAAGGTTCACTCAATTGCAATGTGAAAATCGGACAGACAATTAGACCCGTACATCAGATTAATACGTCCAATCAAACAGATAAACAAACTCTTCCATTTTATAGTATTAGTATAGATATAATAATCTTATATATCTAACAGATAATAATCACTACTAATCTATCATACCTGTCTTCTGGATTAAGATGGCAGACAAGATGCAGAGCTGCAAATAGAGAAGCTGCGTTGCAAGCACCAAGGAATCCCAACACCACACCATGGTGTTGAGCCTGCAACAAATGTAATGTCAATAAATGTATAACTAGCTGCCCACCTCAGTTTCACCTGCGTGGCTCAACTCCTGTTGGTCATAGCGTGATGATATACTATATAGCCTTTAGCCTTCCTCGATAAATGGGCTGTCTAACACCGAAAGAATTTTTCAAATCGGACCAGTAGTTCCTGAGATTAGCGCATTAAAACAAACAAACACTTCAGCTTTATAATATTAGTATAGATTGGGGAAGAAAAATGTTGATAATCATGTTTTCTTTACAATTGGAAATGGACTCGTATTATTTCAATTTTTCAGATATTTATTAAATATGGACCTAATAGGGGGCCAAAATAAATATGGAGCCTGTATAAAGTACACTATGGTACTAGTATAAATTTTAATTATCAAAAAGTAGGAGGAAATGATATGGGCATTGTAAGTACCTTGAGAATCCCGTTAGTGTGTCACAAGAAACATAGCCTTCTAATAATATAAGCAAAGTCAAAGCATAAGTATTAGATAATCACCCAATAAAATAATTAAAATCAGTCCATAGATTAAGGTATAAATAAATGTATTTTGCCTCAATCCATAGCAATTAACAATAATTACAGACAATACTTGTCTGTAACTAGTTTCTGGTACATAATATTATGACATCTTAGTGATGATGTCACAGTGTAAAATACTATTTTTCATTATACAGCAAACACATACTTATCTTTATTATGCTTCAAATCATACACAAAGGATTTGTTTTTTTACTCATTATTTTATGTACACAAACATTTTACTTTATTCATATTTATCTTTTTTAAACTTTCGCAAAAAAAATTATTGCATTTAAAATATTGCGCAAAAACTTCACCCACTTTTTTAAATAGGTAATAAACAAAATATAAACAACCATAAATGAATAATTTCATCATACAAATAATTTATAATTATATTTCTAGGGAATAGCTTAACCTAAATATTTAAACGTTTTCAATAGAAGAAGAAATAGTATTGTTAATAATTAAGGCCCCTTCTCAATTAATTGAAAACAAATTAAGTTTTAATAATTACTAAAATAAATGTACTTTTTACCTTAGACGTTGCAACTTCCATTATTATATCTATTTATAAAGCTTTAGCCACTACTACTAAATTAGATACAATCAAAACATTTTTAAATGCATTTGTAAAAAAATATTTAGTAATTTTTCGGCAATAGAAAATCCGCAGTACAGCCAATGGATAATGTCAATTTGAAACTGTCAAGTATCAAATGTCAATTGTCAAACAGCATTTAACTGTCAACTAACAACTATAAATTGCCAGTGATGAAAAGAGCGTCGTAAAACGGACTTCCTGTGGGACTTTCTGATTTTTGTTCCTGATTATTGTGTTCTGAACTGGGAGTAATAAATATATAAAAACCGTTATTGTAAAAACCGCTACAATAATATGTAGTATGATAAGTAGATGAGAGTCGTCTTCACAAAATAAAATGTAATATATATTGTGTACATTATGTAAAGATAGAATGTACACAGATAGAATAGTTCCATTTTTCCTGTGCATTTTTCCATATTATCTACCATTTATTGAATATTGCATTTTTTTTTTTTTTATTTATCACGATTTATAATGAATGTTACATATTATAGCTTTCTATCGGTATTTGATAATCATAAATTTTGAATTGTTTCTCTATTAATATAATTTCGCCCTACCCTCACAATTCATTATTCATCCAAGAACTACGCGAAAGAATTAAAAAACCTGTGCAACTTAATAATAATTCTGATTCATTTCAGTATCAATAGCTAACATCATTTTTAAATTATCGAGAAAAAACAAGAATGTCCATGGATATAGATGTTGAAGTAAAGGTATGTAAGATTCAAAACAAGTTTTTAGAAACAAGCTTCACCAAGCAAAAGTTATGCTTTCAGATCTTATTCTTTGAAATTGTTATTTGTTAATATTAAACGAAGTTTAGTCTTACGCTTGTTAATTTTTGTTTAATTTACTTTCTCCAATAGGAATTAAAGAGGCATAATAGTTTATCAAATCGAAATTCAAGACGAGCTCAACTACTCAAAAAAGTTGGAAGGGAACGTTGTCATAGTTTTCACGCTGAGAGCTCTGAAAGTAATAAAGTATTACCTACTCCTATTGATCCACCAAAAGTAAGTATATCTTTAGATATGTACCTACCATTTTCCAGAACTTAAAAATAGAAATGAAAAAGAAACTACAAAATACCAGCACTCAAAATCGATTCATTATGAACGCAGGCCTAAGAAAAATTTAAAGATGTACATTTGACATCTACAGTATACGTTCAGAAATCAACATATACTTCAAACTAATTTGAAATTCAAAATACTATATTTATATTATAATAATTGTGTTTAAGTAACAATATTAATAATAAGTCTATTTCTTTAATCAGATTGTTAATTAAGCCTCTACGTTTTGTTTATTTCCATTTTAAAAACATTATTTGTAGTGGCTGTAAGCATTACCAAATATGGAGTTCGCTCGTTTTCCCAACCGTCCTCCCTTCGAACCTTAGCAGCTCTCAATTTTAATTTCTATAAAACATTCAGGAATAATTCAAATGAATTCATAGTGTTATTTAGTGTATAAAATAAAATTTCTTCTTCTATTTAAACGTGAGTGTGATTCAATATTAAAAATAAGTAATGTCAAAATAGGTCATAGCAGTGGCATATAGGTTATGTTTTACGTGAAATTATTGAAATAATATAATTATTGTGTGAATCTTGTGGTAAGGTGCGTATTTTGGTTTGCAGATGTCGTTTAGGGTGGTACGTAGTTCAAAATTCCGCCACGTTTATGGCCAGGCACTAAAAAGGGAACAGTGTTATGATAACATAAGAGTTTCGAAGAGTTCATGGGACTCTACGTTTTGTGCTGTGAACCCAAAGTTTCTGGCTATCATCGTAGAATCTGCCGGCGGCGGTGCTTTCATAGTCCTGCCTCACAATAAGGTAAGATTAATGCAGTTAATATACGGAAAACAACTTCCCGCGATAATGAGCACAGTTTATCACTGCGATTTTTTGTGATTGTTATTCAATATTTTCCACTAATTAGTATAATGCATGCCTCTTGCAATACTTATTAATAATCCGATATAAATTTTATACTTAAGTCTATCCTCTTATATATTCTTCTATCAGAAGATATTATCTTATGGACTAGACTTATTTTAAAACTCAGCATAGTGATTCATAAAACTGGTCATAAACATCTAGAATTTGATTAATTATTTAAAAAAAACAGTCTAACAAGTAATAGTCTATGATTTGCTTTGCTTAAAACATTTCTACCATTTCTACAAAGCTTTTGTATACATTATCTCCTCTTTCTCTTTTTAGAGATTCTACCAATTACTAATTAGGTTAATTTGAATAGATTTTTCAATTCTTTGTCACTACTATATTCATTCATATTTCGCAGATTATATGACATAAATTAAAAAAAAACAACAATTGTACCAAACTTCGTTAATAGCTTGTTTAAATACTTCAAGTTATGTTTACAATTTATATTTACATAGTTGATATAGCTATAATCTTATCAATACATATAATAAAATTCTAGAAAAGTGGTGTCTGTACAATGAAAATATGTAAAAAAAAATTTAGCAGGGGTTATTACTAAATCGATCCCAAACCCAAAACTGTCGTTAAAATTTTTTTTGTCCGTTTGTCTGTTTGTCTGTATGTTTGAACACGCTAATCTCAGAAACGGCTTATCCGATTTAAATGCGGTTTTCACTAATATATTGTGGTAATCTTCATTTAACATTTAGTGTTTATTTCATGTCAATCGGTTTATAAATAAAAAAGTTATGACCATTTAAGTATTCACTGCGAACATTTGCTAAGGCATTCTATGGTACACTATTATACAGTGTACGATAAAACGTAAGTTATCGGTTATACGCTACAGTTATTTCTATGAAATGTCCAGGTGATCATGTCGAAAGTCCCCAAGGGTGGGGTGGGGGTGGGGGGGTAAGCTGAGGTAGTAGGGGGGAGGGGCAAATTAAAATTATGCTTATTTTTAGGTAAATTTTATACATAAAATGTCCTTTAAATTATGTCGTATTACATATATTTTTAAGCCCCGACGCAAAAAGATGAGTGATAAGTGTTTGACCGCTATGTGTGTCTGTGTGTGTGTATCTGTTTGTTCCACCGTAGCTCGCTAACAGGTAATCCGAATTAGATGCGGTTTTTTGTTAGGCAGCATATTTTCCGACGCTGGTTCTTAGATAAAGTGTATCAAAATCGGTTCATCCATTTATTATACCTACCTATAGGGGTAAAAGTGGGAATGAAAAAAATTAAAGTTGTCGAATCTAAGTGATATATATTAAATGAAAGTGAACGTTTTATCAAAATCGGTTCATCCATGTATTTGATATAAAGCGGTAGCGATATAAAAGCGGTAATAAAAAAATGAATTTTGTCAATTATACTCAAGTGACATATGAAATGAAAGGGCATGACGTGTAAAGTTTAATTAGACGTATTTAATCAAAATCGGTTCATCCATTTACTATACCTATATATAGATAAAAGGGGTAATGAAAAAAACGAATGTTGTCAAATATACCTAAGAGACATATATCAAATGAAAGTGCATAACGGGTGAAGTACAGTTAGTTATATTTTTATCCAATTCGGTTTATCCATTTGTTAGACTACAGAGGTAAAAGTGGGAATGAACAATAATCGAATGTGGTCAAATAATATACTCAAGCGGCATATCAAAATATGAAAGGGCAACGTGTGAATTACAATTAGTTAGTAATGTTTTATAGAAATCGGTTCATCCGTTTATTACATACTAGCTTTCCGCCCGCGGCTTCGCCCGCGTTTTCGAAGAAAAACCCGTTCCCGTAGGATTTCCGGGATAAAACCTATCCTATGTCCTTTCTCGGGAATCAAAATATCTCTATACCAAATTTCATGCAAATTGGTTCAGTAGTTAAGGCGTGATTGAGTAACAGACAGACAGACAGAGTTACTTTCGCATTTATAATATTATATATATATATATATATATATATATATATATATATATATATATATAGTATGGATAGGGCACTTTAGGGTAGGACTGTTGATAAAATATCTATATATCGAAATATCGATATTTATTACTAATATTTTTTGGACGATATATCGATAGTTCGGTATTGAAATATCGATATCGATGGTCGATATTTTTTTTAATAATTTTTTTTCCGTAATTTATTTAATCTAAAAAATCGTCGTAAACTTAATGTTAGCAGTCGCTTGACAATTTTTTATCATCTGAACGAGTTGCTTCTTCAATCAATCTTTCAGTGCCTAACAATCTTAGTAGCCAAACAGCTGAACATATTTAAAACAAAGAGTATTTTTAAAAACTCTTACAGAAAAATATTGGTATTGGTATACATAATTGTCTTATTTAAATTTAAAAAGTAATTACCAAGAACTATAACCTACTACGTATGTACATTCATAATTTAATTTGTTTAATAAATCTACTAGACTATAAATTGTGTAATCATTTTTGAGCTGACTTACGATTTTTTTTAAATAAAGCCGATATATCGAAATATCGATATTTTTTTCGATATATCGAACTCCGATACTGATATATTTGAAAATATCGATACATCGAAAATCCGATATTTTAAAAAATATCAACAGTCCTACTTTAGGGGTGACAGTTGTTGGATAAATAAACCAAATGGAGCATCAAACGACAGGATATGACGTGTACATATAGATACAATTAGATATGGTTTACATCAAAATCGGTTCTGCCATTTACTAGGGTTGGAAAGGGAAGTCTGTGAAAGAAGAGGGGACATGGGAGCGAGAGGATAGCCACACCCTGGAAATTTTGAACTCTACTCATAGCCACATAGGCCTGGCCCTTGGCAATTTTTTTTCCTAAATATACCTTCTTCCTACTTCTTTTGCCACTGTGGTCCATTGCAATTTGTGCACGGTTACGGCCCAACTTAAAAGATTTCAAGGAGCAAAAAGCTTATAGATATCAATATGATGTAGGAATGTAATATGGAGGTAGAATTGATAGCTCGGCCTCGCTCACTTGAAAATATTACATGAAAATAAGAAAATTAAATTATAAAAGAAAATTTAATAAAAAAAAATGTTGTGTGGTTTTATGAAACCACGGTAAAAGTGAAACTTTTCGAACGGTTCCGAACACTGCTTTGTGTAGCGCATGTCGCGTGTCGGTCGGCTGCCGAGTAGGTATACCTACTCGGCAGCCGCGATACACGCGACATGCGCTACACTGACCAAAAAGTTTGAGACGATGTAATAAAAGTTTCACTTTAAAAACCCAACGCAATGAAGAAAAAATTTTAGGAATAAATAATTTTACAAACTTTCCGACGATCTTTAAAATTAAGTACCATTATAAAAGAAAAAATATGATATACATATTATGATAATGATGGCATGGCAGCCCCGACGACTTTGTTTTTTATTTTTATAAATATTTAAAACTAGCTTTCCGCCTGCGGCCGTTTCCGGGATAAAACCTAGCCTATTTTGCTCAGTGAAGATGCAGCTTTCTGATGGTGAAAGAATTTTTGAAATCGTTCCAGTAGTTTATGCGTGAAAACCATACATACATACATAATTACAAACATTTCCTCTTTATAATATCAGTATAGATGGTATTTATTTTTAAAGATCGTAGGGAAGTTTGTGAAATTATTTATTCCTTTTTCTATGCACTTTTATTCGTTGCGTTGGGTGTTTTTTAATTTAATTTTTATTGCATGGTCTAAACGGTAATTAATTACTACATGCGTGAGACAGGAAAGATCTGATTTGGATTTGGTGCTGGATTTGATAAAAACTGAGTATCGATTAAGCTGATCAGCAGGCCAAGACTAATGTCAGAGAATAGAATAACGCTAAAGAATAGAAACTACTATCGCTAATTTTTTACATAAACTCATGATATTTTAGTAATGGTTCGGTCACACTACCAACGGCGACGACGACTACGACCAAAATTGTCCTCCAGACAAAATTGGTTTAAAAAAAAATATTAAAATTTCCCGTCATACTGGTACTCGAAAAGAAAAAAAAATTCGAGGATAATTAATATAAAAATAGACGGTAAGTTAATCATATAATCATCTTTTACCAAAATTGTAGATCATAAAATTATCTATAAAAAACTTCAAATACATTTTTTTCTAGGAGCCACCGTTTCTACGAAAAATATATTTTTTCATTCATTGATCTCAAAAAAAATTCCAGGCACCAGAACGACAGGAAATTTTAATATTTTATTTTTAATTGTGTTTTGCACAATTTTGTTAAATTGCGACTGAATGAAAATTTTGTTCGTGGTCGTCGTCGTCGTTGGTAGGGTGAACAAATCCTTAGCAAAACATCATACGCTTATGTCAATTAGTATCGATAGCGGATTCTATTCCTTTGCGTTTTGACGTTTGTCTCGGCGCTCAGTTGCTGCACGATACATTGTTAAAAACACACATACAAGAAAGGAAGGTAAATAAATTTGCTCCCCTCGACCCTGGTGCCTAAAAAATAATATGACATAATTTAAAATAAATTTTACGTAAAAAATTAATTAGGCATTTCTTTTTTATTTTGTAGCTCAGTTTAGTCATAAATTTTACTAACAGTTCTTTTAATTATTTATGGTAGTACGTGTTTACTCAATAAAAGTTAAGTAGTAACTACTATACAGTCACTATTCCACGCGGACGAAGTCGCGGGCACAGCTAGTCAATAATATTCTTACACTCTATTTATCTAAACACCATAGGATACATTGTCTTATCTTATTTCGGGTTGATGTCATTCATTTTGAAAGACAGAATAGTTTTGGAGTGTATTTGCCATTTAACACACAATTACCAATCTTAATATATATAAATCTCGTGTCACAATGTTTGTCCTCAATGGACTGCTAAACCACTTAACCGATTATAATAAAATTCGCACACCATGTGCAGTTCGATCCAACTTGAGATATAGGATAGTTTAAACATGTAGGTACCACGGGCGAAGCCGGGGCGGACCGCTAGTAGTATTTTATGTGACAGATATAGGGCTTGTTTGTGCATTTCAACCTCTTACTAAATTATCTCATGTTTTTAATTTTTCACCAATTTTATTGATGTCTTTAATTTAAAAACAGAAACTTTCAATCGGATAACTAATTCTTTATTGCACACACACAAAACTATCATAAAACACACATAGAAAACAACATTCATTATTTTCAGGACCTTACAAGAACTTGTATATAATTTATATTACAATACACAGGTACAAAATTAAAATAATTCGTACAATACAAAGTAACAACCAAGGGAAAATTTGTTTAAGACAGTTATTGTATTCTAAGTGGAATTTTTTAGTTGTTTTAATTTGTAGGATACATTAATAATAGCAATATGATGATGTAGATCCTTAACAATGTCATCACATTTCCTTTTCTGATTTTGCTCTAATTATTAATTAATTAATATTTTTATAAATATATTTCTAATTGGACTAGTATAATATTTTTGAGAATGTATTCATCTAAAATAAACATACTCATATTTTAGTAATCCATTTTTACAGTAAGTATGTTAATTTATTTAGACCGCCTCCTTGGTACAGTGGTTGACGTGTGAGCGTAAAACCGAGGGGTCCTGGGTTCGATTCCCGGTGGAGACGAAGAGAAAAAAAAATGTCTCATTCTGGCAGGACACAGAAGGCTGATCACCTACTTGTCCCTAAAGAAATTCGATCAGTGAAACAGATGTATAATGCATCTGCCCCTTACCCCACTAGGGGACACGGGACTTCACTTATGTTACTTTATAGACAAAAAAAGTCTATGGAAAATTACCAAATCAGATAGAGAGATATTATCGTAATCAAGTATATAGCTACTGTGTTACGTGGAATATTCACAATTGTGATATAATCCTTATTTATTTGTATATAACAAAGATATGAAAAAATTGTTAGTGATAAATGTTATCTGGGTGCATATATTGATTAATTATGCGTCATATTAGCAGTCCTACATGTTAGCTTACAGGTTTTCATTTTAAGTCACTTATATTAGACTAGCTGCGCCTACTGACGCGCTCCTGTTGGTCTTTCCATGATGATATATAGCCTATAGCCTCCTCGATAAATGGGCTATCTAACACCGGAAGAATTTTTCAAATCGGACCTGTAGTTCCTGAGATTAGCACATTCAAACAAACAAACTCTTCAGCTTTATAATATTAGCATTTATTTACCTGTATGTTTGTATGTTACTGAATCTTTTAGACTCAATTTTGAGCCACTTTAAACAGACAAATACTTTTTATATAGACAGGTTTAATTCAAACTTTTTTCACTTATCAAGAATTTATATTCTATTATAATAATTATATTTAATAATAATAAATTAATTCTATAATATTTATATTCTATACAAAGTACAGAGGTCAGTCCCATATCTACATAAGAAGGACCTACATGTCTTATCATGGCAATATAAATAAAAACAAATATGATCTATCATCCTTTGGAATAAAGGTCAAATTCCCGTGCACCTTTCACATAACTAAAGGAATTTTTGAATGCTCATTGTTCCTGTATTGTGCAACTGTTATGGGACAATAGATGACACAATGCTTGTAAATGTGAGAGAATTATACGTTTTTTTAATGATTAACAGAGTATATGCTGTTTGTGTGGGATTTGTGTCAAATTTTATTTATGCATAATCTGTTACTTGCACAGATTATTTTTGAGATTATATTTGCCATAATTAATAATTATTATAAGCTTATTATTTTTTCAATGTAAGGATTTTTATAATAGTTTAGGTCTTAGGATATCGCTTTTATTAACACAAGCATAAACTAAACATTTTTTTTTATGTACATCATTTTTATGAATAAATTGTTAGGAAAAGTATACGTATTATTATAATAACAAAACCTATAATGTTACTTAGTTACAAAGATATTCTAATATTTCATCTATGATATTAGTTTAGACATCAACAAAGTGAAACGCTGTTTATTTAAATAAAAAATGTTTTATTTACATGTTCCTTAAGTGGAATTGTTTGAAATTCAGCAGTTTTTTGGATCAAGTTTCAACCGGATATCAATATGCAAATATTAAACACATTTAATGATGTGAACATATTAAATTATTTCAATAATACATCTTTAAGTAACAGAGTATGTCTCCTTAATATCTACTTTAAGCTACAGTCTTTCCCCATTACAAACTATATAGAAAGTGAAATTGAAAGTAAAAGTTTAAAAAGGTTATTATTATAATAATCACAATATTCTTAACAATTCAGCTATCACCTATTGTCATTAAAACATCTTGCATATTCTGCCATCTTACATTTCACTCAATTCTTACCAAAACATTGCTCCTCGGGAATTAAATTGTTGTAATTTGATTTTAAGTATTATTTTAATGAGGGTCACAATGTCCTTAATAGTTTTACAATGAAAAATTCAATGCGCTGCGCGCTGTCATATCTGCGCCGGCCCTAAAGATGGTATACTTATCAAACTACATACAAAAATGTTACATGTATGATGTATCCCTCCAGCGTAATCCGAGACGACCTTGAGTCGCAGAGGAAGCTATATCAAGTGTGTCAAGTTCATTCGCAGTTCAATATATCATAATAACCGCGAACGGCTCGCCTACGAATGTGTTTAGAGTTTAGATAATGTATCATGGTACAGAAATAATTATTTGAAACGTATTTACAGTGATGGGTATTTTAAGAACTCATAAAATAATTATAGAAGGTGCGTAAATGAAAAAACTAGACGTTTATTGGGATAAATTATGAAGGAAATGATGGCTCGTTTTAAATGCTAAATCCTACTATCCTATTTAATGCGAAAGTTTGTGAGGAACGTGCCTATGAGATGATATTTTCCTTTTTTCCGCGTTAAGGGGAGGCTCCCTAAATTTTATGTGAATTTGCATTAATATTCTGAAACAGGCACACATACAGTCAAAATGGAACTTTAGTATATGATTTATTGGGTCTTTTTCTTTCCATGTACAAGACAGTTACGTAATTGTAACATTTTCGCTCGATTCATTTTTTATTCAAAAATTATGCCTTTTTTAAGGAATATTACATTTTTTTAAAGATTTACTTGGACTTTATGTCTAAAATAAATGTTAACAGTAAGAAAATAGAGTTTACTATCGAATCCCAAGATATTTTTCCTCTAGATCAATTATTACTTTAGTTATAAACGAAATAAGAATTGAGACTTACTTTTCGAGCTCGAACGCGATTAAAGAGCGCACGCGATATTCAACTTTATTACGGCTGTGTTAGCGTCTAGTACCGTAACCGGTCTCTCAGTGCCAGAAATTGTGTTAGGGAGCCTCCTCTTAAACTAGTAAATTATAATCTATCTCGCGAGATTGTAATCTCTCGTAAAAAAACTGCTACCGATGCGATGTACGCATTATTTTTGGTTGATTATAATTTATCGAAGACTAGCTTACCGCCCGCGGCTTCGCCTGCTTTTTCTAAAACCTAATAAATTATATACTAAAACCTTCCTCTTGAATCACTCTATCTATTAAAAAAACCGCATCAAAATCCGTTGCGTAGTTTTAAAGATTTAAGCATACAAAGGGAAATAGGGACAGAGAAAGCGACTTTGTTTTATATAATATGTAGTGATTACATTGTCAATCGAAAAATAGAAGCTTAATACTATCATAGATTATAATATTATGTAGTCTCGTATTATACGCATATTGTAGGTACAAATACCGCGTGTACATAACACGCTTATGTTTGTTTATCATTCATTCATACAACACGGATTCTGTTGCGCGATAATGGATTCGCTTGAGATACCTTACGCTTTGTTTCTTGTTCAATGATATCAATCGCTATCTAATACTAGCTTTCCGCCAGCGTCTTCGCCCGCGTAGTCAAAGAAAACAAAATAAAAAAAATTGTCTATATCAAACCACCTCTTGAAATGTGTAAACGTTGAAGACTACATACATACGTACAAAACACAAATGTTTCCCATTTATAATATTAGTTTACTAGCTGTGCTTCGCGGTTTCACCCGCGTGGCTTCGCTCCTGTTGGTCTTAGCGTAATTATATAATATAGCCTATGCCCTATAGCCTTCCTCGATAAATGGGATATCTAACACCGAAAGAGATTAGCGCGTTCAAACAAACAAACTCTTCAGCTTTATAATATTAGTATAGTAGGTATAGATATAAAGAACCCCGACCCTGTATTTTTAATTTCTCGATACGCAAATCGTATCTCAAAAACAAAAATCGCCCAGTCTTATTTTAATGCTATTAGGCAATACGCACACGGTCCGCCCACGCGCGGGGCGTGTGCACTAACTCTAAATTATGGATTCCGCTATTTGGCCGGTGTGAAAACTGTAAACGGGTCAGGTGGAATTCCTGAAAATGTCACGGCATTATTAATGCTCGGATACGGATTGTTGCAGATTATAGTGTTGCGTATGCTTGACTATGCTACACACATAGTCAAGCATACTGAACTCGTCTTTAGTTTTTACATGTGGTTAATATTTAATTTTATTTAATTAAAAAAATTGTAATTTTTGTGATAAAATACATACAAACTGGAATTGCAACAGAAGAATGGGAATTATTATTAACATCACATCCATTTCGAAAATAACATTAGTCTTAGCGTGATGATATATATAGGTATAGCCTATAGCCTTCCTCGATAAATGGGCTATCTAACACCGAAATAATTTTTCAAATCGGACCATTAGTTCCTGAGATTAGCGCGTTCAAACAAACACACTCTTCAGCTTTATAATATTAGTATAGATTGTAAGAAACTGAAAGTAAGTCATTAGCAGTTATTTATAGCTAATACTATTACCTACTGTTATGATTCCATCACCTAGATAATCGTCTAATGCTCTGTCTACACGAGTGGAAGGCAAACCACGATTTATTCAAGCAATAAAAAGTTTTTAATAGAAAAATGAAATACTTTGATCCAGCGTTTCTTCTGTTTGTACATGATGGGCCCAATCCACAATGGGAAGTGTTGGGCCAACAAATGATCGTCGATGATTGCCGCCAATATGGCGATTATGAATAAACATCTACAATGACAGCCGATAATTGACATTTAGGCCCTCTAACGTGATTGCCTCTACTCGCCCAACGCTGCCCATTGTGAAGAGAGCCCATCAAATAGCGTGAATGTGAAAGATACTAAAAATACATGTTAGGTCTAATCGTTATATTTATTTTGAACAGTATCACTACATAGTATAAAAAAGTCGCTTTCTCTGTCCCTATGTCCCTATGTATACTTAAATCTTAACTACGCAACAGATTTTGATGCGAATTTTTTTTGATAGATAGAGTGATTCTAAAGAACGGTTTTAGACAAAGCGGGTGAAGCCGCGGGCAGAGCTAGTAAAGCATGAACAACAAAGTCCAAAACATTGGTCACCAATTTGTCACAAACACTATTAGTTATTTAAATACAGTTATCATGCGCAGGAGTTGCAAGTAGAGTCACGCACGGCAAGTACGTGTCATTACGCCAAAACCGAATGTGATTCATACATTATCGCCTGCCAATATAGCATGGTTTATGTTATTTTATTTGTAATGTCTATAAATTTAATTAAATATGTGTCGATATCTATACTAATATTATAAAGCTGAAGAGTTTGTTTGTTTGTTTGAACGCGCTAATCTCGGGAACTACTGGTCCGATTTGAAAAATTATTTCGGTGTTAGATAGCCCATTTATCGAGGAAGGTTATAGGCTAATATATCATCACGCTACGACCAACAGGGGTGGAGCCACGGGGGTGAAACCGCGTGGAGCAGCTAGTAAATAATAAAAATCCGCCGGGTTAACCCGGCCCAAACTACTACACTTATGGGTTGCCTGGTAGAGATCGCTACCTAGCGATGAGGCCGCCTTTTACCGGTTTTATATGTGTTGTGTGCTTTTGTATTTGTAATTTGTATTTTTTAAGCAATAAAGAACTTTCATTCATTCACTTTTTGAGATGAATCGTTACAAACAAACGAACATGAAATTTAATGTTTAATATTCACTTAAAATTTAGTTTTTAGAGTCTGTCTAAAAAGTCAGTTTACATGGGTAATTTAAGTAGAAATTTAAAAACTTATACTGGTAACCCTGCAGGTGCTGTCAAAATTGTAAATTATAACCTAGCTTTTCTCTATTTTATTTAGATTTTTCTGTTTAATATTCGTATAAAATGCCAAAACCTTTGAGCAGTAGTGCGAGGGAGATAATTTACAAGGTTATTAAGTTTTGTCAGCGTGAAAAAGCAGAACAAAGAGATTTGGTGAACAAAAACAAAGTTACAGAAAGAGTATCCGCCATGACCGGTATGTAACACTAGTTGATACTTGTATTTATTTAATTTTTTTTCGTGTAATTTATATGTAATTAAGTACTAAAATGTGCAAAGGTGTGATCGTTTGTTTATATTTGTTTCCTTACACAGAATATGATTTTTCAGGTGTTTCAAGAGTGACTTCGGCTCGTATTATAAAAGAAGCTAGCGTAAATAACGGAGTATGGCGCACGCCTGGAAAAGGTCGTGGTTCAAAAAATGGACGCCCTTTGAAAATCAATTTGGATGACTTTGATAAATTCAATTCAATTTCTAATTGCATTGACTCTGCTTTGTTTTGTTTATTCAAGTCAAAGTTAATAAATGTATGTACATTATGCTCTGAAGTGTTTTTTTATTTGTTGACTTTTCCTGTAATCCTGTACCTACCTCAAATATTTTTAAATCACTTATCATATTTTAATATTTTTATCAAATTTTAATATAAATATTTTTATTCTAATGTATCTAGATTGTACGTATAAACTATACATTATTTGCAGTGTTGCTAGGTTGCGTTTTAAAATTACCCTTTAAATTACCCATGTAAACTGACTTTTTAGACAGACTCTAATATCATTCGAATGAGTCTCCAAATTATATCCACGTGGAGGAATATCTGGCAACAGTTATAACATTGAATGAACCCTCGAAATATTTAAATAAAAAACACGAAGAAAATTGTTTAACGGTCATGTCTTTCGTTTGACCGTAGTGGCGTCACGAATTTTACAAATAAAAAAGTATAAAATATTTTTACTACCGGCAACTCTGAATATTTGAATTTCGAATACAACATTATTTAAGACATTGTACCTCGTTAAATTTAATAACGGTGCATCAAACGAGCGAATGCTTACTAACTCTATAGGCCCATTAAGAAGAGCTGGAACGTCAACACATTTACACATTGCACATGTTAGGCCGGGAGATACTGACACAAAATTTCGGGTCATTTGTAACAGGATGGCGGTCTAGAGGGGTCTTAGTACGCAATGACAAAAAGAAAAATGATGGTCAGAACGCTGGTACCGGCGGACTAGTCGCGTGGGCGTTAGTCACACTCGTCGGATAAATAGCGAAAGTCCAACGATTTGTAACACAAAAATTTTAGAATTTACCGATAGCCCTTAAAAAAGATGTAGGCGGTAGTGTCATGCCATACTTTTACGATGTGACTTACAGTCCGCCATACCGACGTGAATGCGTTGATTTAAAAAAAACAATTCAACCATTTGTACCGGGCTAACTTTTGCACAGGTAACCATCGTCGTGCAGCCATTTACTAAAATCGCCATGCCATACTTTTCGGACGATTCCAAACCGCTTCCAAATTCCAATTCCGATTCCGATTCCAAACCGCACTACCGCCTACATCTTTTTTATGGGCTATCGGTAAATTCTAAAATTTTTGTGTTACAAATCGTTTGACTTTCGCTATTTATCCGACGAGTTCGACTAACGCCCACGCGACTAGTCCGCGGGTACCAGCGTTCTGACCATCATTTTTCTTTTAGTCATTGCGTAATAAGACCTCTGTAGAACCGCCATTCTGTTACAAATGACCCGCAATTTTGTGTCAGTATCTCCCGGCCTATATATGTGTCATATTTTGCAATTGTTTATAAATACAGGGTGATGTAATTGGTGTAGTACGAATATCTAAAAATCTATGAAGAATTTTGTGATACAGTAAATGGAAGAATTATAGACTATTTTACAGTATTTAATAAAATCATTTAATTTTTTTTTGTTCATTTTCATTAGAAATGTCAATTTTTCTCACCAAGGTGGAAATTTGGATGATAAGGATCTTGTTATAAAAATATAAATTTTGACTAAAATCGGCATTTTTTTTTTCAAAAATCAAATTACTAATTAATAATCAGAGTTATCACATTATTAAAAAAAATAAGCCAAACTATACTCAATTTTTACTTGATGCAATCCTCAAAGATCATGGACATAGTGTATTGCGCCTTCCACCATACCATCCAGAACTCAACCCAATAGAGTTACTATGGGGCATAATTAAAGGGAAAGTAGCATCACAAAATGTGAACTTTAACTTGAAAACTGTGGAAGAATTATTTAGAAAGGAAGCAAATGCTATTAGTCTGGATATGTTTAGTGACGTTTGGAGAAAGACGCGAGAACATGAGGAAAAATATATTCAATTAGAACCAAAAGTAGATAATTACACTGACTCATTTATAATAACATTAAGAAATTCCGACGGCGAGTTCTTCGAGCGATGAAAGTTTCAGTGAAGTAGAAGATTACGATTATGATTAAATAGATTCTTCTTCTTCTCTATAGATACTGCTTTCTGAATTGGTGGTAAATGTTAAAACTGTTAAACTGTTATGACGATTCAAAAGTGCTTCTAGAAGAAGTCTAATTGTATAAATGTTTGAGTTTGAGTTTAAAACCAATAATGTGAAAATTATACAATAAACATGTAACACATATTTGTTAGCGCGTATTGGTAGGTATTACGTACTTACTACAAATATAATATTTCTTAGGTATCTTTACTCGACCAAAGTCAGGACAAGACTGCTCCGCAACTGCAGAAGACGTCCGTTATTTAAATCATTATCAAAACAACCATCCGTGTGTTGGGAGTGAGCGCACGTGTTATTTGTATTGTTTTTATGACCTGAAATTTAATTATTATTTGATAATTGAATGATTATTAATACTTTTATCCAATTGATTATTATTAGAATAAATAATTAACTTCATCAATTGATTTACTTTTAAATTATAATTTTACAGGTAAATTATGAGAGCTTTCATAATTATATTTGCATATATTTATCTACAACGCACCCATTTTACAATTCAAGTCTAAAATGAAACTAGAGTCGCATTTATTTTTGAACATACTGTAAGTGAAATTGCATAAGTGTGAGTACTGTGAACATGCCAGCTTTCCTTAATTGACCGATACTATGTCAAATTCTATTAGTGTAAACAGGCGTAGAGCATTCTTTCGTTACGTTCTTAGTGCGCTCGAAAAGATGATATGCAATCTTCTAATACTGAACAACACTGAATACGAGTTTTCGTTCACTAAAAGTTCCCAAAGAGTGCTCTTGATCTAGCAGCTATAGCTCAATGCTCGTTTGATGCACCGTAAGAATTGTGGTAGGTATATAACGGCATGAAGATTTTATTAAAATCGGATTTATGAAATAAGATACGCAATTAAACACACATGTTTCTTTGATATTAATTTATTGCCTAGCTAAAAGAGGCTAATGCCTGATTTTACCTCAAAAAGACAGACAAAAATTCTATATTATACATGTCTTAAATAATACTTTTCATCAGCTAATTACATACCTATTTAAGTTATACAATCATCTAGAACTTATACTTCGTACCTATAACCATGACCGCGACCGCGGTTGCGGTTACGGACATGTATGCAAACATCACGGTTAGATGATCTGACAGTTGATACGTGTAATGGACCGTCAAGGTGTCTGTTTAAACGTATTGCTTGTGATTGATTCCATATATTGTTGGTATCAATATAATGGGTTGCCTTAGAATATTCTCTCCACGTTTTGTTATTTGCATTTTTAATTACAATATGTTGAATTTATGTTTTGGGCCACGTGGATGAAGACGCAGTTACCTAAACTACGTTAAAGGTTCGAATAAAAAGGTAGAAAGACTTCTACTTTAGCTTATTGAAGTAGATCCATATTTGTTTTTTATCTATAACTAGCTTTCCGCCCGCGGCTTCGCCCGCGTTTCAAAGGAAAACCCGCATAGTTCCCGTTCCCGTGAGATTTCCGGGATAAAACCTATCCTATGTGTTAATCCAAGTTACCTTCTATATGTGTGCTAAATTTCACTGTAATCGGTTCAGTATAATTTGCGTGAAAGAGTAACAAACACACACACATCATCACAAACTTTCACATTTATAATATTATATTAGTAGGATTCTTATCGCTTTATCTAATTGGACAATACTTTATTAGAGGTCATGTTAATGAACCCTAGCATAGTGGATATCATTTAATCGATGAAGGACATTTCATAAGGGCTAAAAAACCTGTCCTTGCAGTGGTAATATAAAAATATATCGATGATAGTAAGGATGACAAAAAAAAAATGCATTCGCAATTTTCAATAACTAAACCAAGATTATCTGATATCTCGACACATGCTCATAACGAAATAAAAATCGCCAAACAAAGCGAATCAGAATCGCATCATCCACTTATCTGGACCAGTATGATCAAACCGCTCGAGTGCTTTATTTATGCCGGCCCAGTTTGTATTTAGCTGTGTCATTTCATAACGCCGTGGGCGGGGGTACCAAGGCATCATTCGATACTGCAGTGGTATGATCAGACAGCAGACTGCCTGGCGACCGCTGGTTAAGCCTTGTATTCATGTGTTTGTTACCTTTTGTAAACATCTGTTTTGTAACTGCCAATTAGTTTTAAAGAAAGAAAGAATTAATATAGGTATTGCCAAAATAATTTAGAGACATGAAACTTAAAATCTACTTAACATAAAAATTAGAATAAAAAAACAAGGAATGTTGTGGTAAAAGGTCCTTTGACTAATTCCATCCATAGAATGTAAATTCGCAAATAATTGCATTTGAATTTGAGTTGCTGATCAAATTCAAATGCACTTATTTGCGAAGGCAACAGTTGATCAATAATTTTGCTGGAAACTTAAATGTTGGCGTTATCTTCTTTATATATAAAAATGAATCGCAAAATGTGTTGGTAAGCGCATAACTCGAGAACGGCTGAACCGATTTCTATAATTCTTTTTTTATTATATTCCTTGAAGTACGAGGATGGTTATTATGTAGAGAAAACGTAAATATGTACCACGGGCGAAGCCGGGGCGGACTGCTAGTCTATAATATAAAAATGAATCCCAAAATGTGTTGGTAAGCGCATAACTTGAGAACGGCTGAATCGATTTCGTTAATTATTTTTTTATTATATTCCTTGAAGTACGAGGATGGTTCTTACGTAGAGAAAACGTAAATATGTACCACGGGCGAAGCCGGGGCGGACTGCTAGTATTCAAATAAAATTATCAACGCCTCCGCCTTATTCGTACAGTGGTAGCGCGAGCGTAGAATCTAAGGGGTCCTAGGATCGATATCTGTGAAGACAAAAAAAATGTCTCGGCCTGGCAGGACACAGATGATCACTTATTTGTCCGTAAAGAAAATCGATCAGAGAAACAGATATCTGCATCTGCCCCTTACTCCACAAGGGGACAAGGGACTTCTATCAACTCTGCAACACGTAGCAACATTTTGACAACAACTCTTACAACATGTTGTCAATATTGTTGCTAATCAAATACCATGCATACGAAGCTTTAACTTTAGCATTGTGGGTAGGAACATTGTCTATTGTTCGTCTGTGTTCGCTAATGAAAAAATGTACTGAATGGTACGTTTGTCTGTTTAATTGTTTGGTTTTTTGTTCGTTTTAATTTGCACGTTTTTGTGAAGCGGTTTGCTACGATCATCGACATTGGGATATGAGTAGATCTTTATCGAATTCATTCAGTATATTGTACCGCAATATAAGATAGTATAGAATAAGCCTTGTTATTATAACTGTGAGCTTCAACGTAACATCTCGCACTTCATGGATATAATACCTGAATGAAATTTAGGGAAAGAACAGCAAGAGAATTTAAAATAGGTCATATAGAATCTGTAAATAGTCTAAAACAAAGTCGTGTGTGTCGTCGTGAATCGTCGTCGTTTCTCTGCTAACTTCTTAACTGCGCAATTTTAATACAGTTTGCACAGATATTTTTTTTTCGAAAGATTTATTTATGAATAGTACCTATAGATGAACTTTGAATAGAGATGAATTGGTTCCGCAGACCGCACCTGCTTCAGATAATGTTCCTACCCTACTGGAACTAAGGCTACTTCTACTTATTATTTACTTATATTACTTCTTTAGTTCGTACTAGACAATATTCACGTGCAAGCGTCAATCAAATCCTGTCAATTTCTATTGCCATGATGTCTTATAGCAGTCTTGATTCCAGTATGGGAAAGTGATGGCGCTAGATGACCTATATAGCTCTATCCTTTTTCCACACTGGAATTAATACTACTTTAATGGTACGATCAGACAGGCAAGCAGCCTGGCAAGCAGCCCGGCAAGTAGCCCGGCAAGCAGCCCGTGCGCTTACGGTACAAACAAACAGACACGGGCGCATGTACAAACAACATGTTTACTTGCTTGTGCCCGTGCTTGTGCTCGTTGAATGTCCCTTTGAACGCAAGCGTCTGAACTCACCATAAGACATCATGGTTACTCACCTGTCACTCAAAACGAAATCGATACGCGATTCGTAGATGCTGTCATATCGTTATTATTAACATACGATTACGAGAGATAATTTTAGCCACCCTTGATAATTTTAGCCTCTAATCTCAGCGAGATGCCGTGTACGTTTCGTGTGCTATTTCTGGAACAATAATAATCGGAATTAACACCTTAATTTGTAACAACGATAATCGTAATCCTACTAATTCCTACTAATATTATAAATGCGAAAGTTTGTGAGGATGTGTATGTGTGTGTTTGTTACTCTTTCACGCAAATACTACTGAACCGATTACAATGAAATTTTGCACGCATATAGAGGGTAACTTGGATTAACACATCCGGAAATCCCACGGGAATGGGAACTATGCGGGTATTTCTTTGAAAACGCGGGCGAAGCCGCGGGCGGAAAGCTAGTTTACATCTAAATTAATCGCGTAGCGGTAAATTCAGTTACCTATTTTGATTCTGAATAGCTCGCTCATTGCATTCGTTGCAATTTGGTTATTTTTTAGGACTTTTTTACGACGCCACTTTTTTATGCTGTGTTTATTGAACTCTGCAAAAATAGTTTTTAAATTCTGTTTGTTTTCATGTATTGCACGAGCGTTGTGTGCGAAAGTTTATAAATATACAAAGTATTTTCGTTGTGACTTTTCTCTATCGCAAAGATAGAAACCACAAACATTCATCTCATTTACAATGCTCCCTTTTATTTGTAGTTCATTGAAAAGCTACATTTGGGGTTGCATTTTTTAGAGGACGCAATTTTATTTTTTTGATGTGTAGGGGGGGTCAGTGTGAAGCTATCACCAAGTTTGTGGGGTCGCCACCCTTGTCCCACGGCCGCCATCTTGAAAATAGCGGTTGAAATTGTTTTTAAGATATATCTCTTAAACTATTTATCTGATAATAAAACAATGTTAACATTATTCGTTGCAAATTAAATTCTCTACAACTTAGGTTCAGTAACTTTTTGTCGTAGAACTATAAACAAAAAAGTTATAAGCGAAAATGTTCAGAAATTAGAGATGTTTATATTTTTCAATAAAACTTTTTTTTATAAGTTTACGAAGAAATTATATCAGACCATTTTTGTAGATTGTTTTTCGAAGAACAACTTTTATTTACAACATTTTTTCATTAAGTAAATAGCTAAGGTTTTACAGCCCTCCGAAGTGAGTACCCTACCCCCTACACATCAAAAAAATAAAATTGCGTCCTCTAAAAAACGCAAGGTCAGGCCTAAAAAATGTAACATTTCAATGGACTATTGAATTATTGGAATTCTTTTGTACCGTCTGTCACTTTTATTTAACACGTAAAATAATGATTTTGGTATTAATAATTATAATTATGTATTAAAATTGCAAAAGTATGAAATGAAATGGCATATAGCAGTGAAGACTAGTGATACTATTGTACTACCGTACAGCTGTACCTAGTTCATGACTCATGAGCAAGCCCTGTCACATAGATCAATCTTGTGATTCTTTCACGCTTTACATATTTCTCTGAGTGACAATATATTTAGTAAAGTGCAGGTGCAAAACTGGGTTGTGACAAATGAAGATTACGCAAAAGTAAACATCTTATTAAATACATTAGGCATATTACACTAGGCATAATATCTCCGTCAATTTTTTGAGTTTTGGCTATCAATTAAGTGCATAGAATTCGCGTTTTTATCGAATGCAGTCTGTTTTTGAAGTGAAACTTCTTAAGTCGCGTTGAGAGTAAAATTTCAGGGTCGCGTCATGGCAATACCGTCACTCCATGGAGTAAGGCGACGATTTTGGTATATTTGAATCTTGCCAAAGAATTTTCATTTCTGACATGTGTATTCGGCTCTTTTTTTAATATCTATAGTCTACACCATCACAATCATTTAACTCATCAGTTGGTTTCGTTACTCACTCTTTTCAGTTATACCTCATAAAATATCCAGGAAATTGATGTAAGTTGTCAATTTGCAGGTGGGCAGAATCCCGGCCGATCACCCGCTGGTCGGCGGCCACAAGGGGCCGGTGCTCGACATCGCGTGGTGTCCGCATAATGACAATGTGATTGCGAGTGGCTCGGAAGACTGTGTTGTTAAGGTAATATAAATGACTGACAAATGTTTTTCTGTTTTGCACAAAAAAATATACGGATAGGTACTAATTAAATTTCTTGAAATACATCTTCTGGATATTACGTTTGAATATCACTACATAGTATAAAACAAAGTCGCTTTCTCTGTCCCTATGTCCCTTTGTATGCTTAAATCTTTAAAACTACGCAACGGATTTTGATGCGGTTTTTTTTAATAGATAGAGTGATTCAAGAGGAAGGTTTTAGTATATAATTTATTAGGTTTTAGACAATGCGGGCGAAGCCGCGGGCGGTAAGCTAGTATACTATATTTAGAAAGGTTTACCCCTGGATAATAAATTTAGAAGTTGGATGGATAGATCAGAATTAGGTGAAAACTTAATACATTTAGAATACTAACTTAATCATCAATAGTCAATTCTAATAAGTAAAAATATTAAAATCATATCCAATGTGATATTTTGTCTTTTAAAACTGGAAAAATAGTTTCAGGGTCCAATAATTTTTCCTGTTATGAAATCATCCTTACATACGTAACCAATTTTTATTCCCACACAACAGGTCTGGCAGATACCAGACGGCGGTCTGTCCCGCACGCTGACCGAGCCCGTAGTGGACCTCGTGTACCACCAGCGCCGTGTCGGTCTGGTGCTCTGGCACCCGACCGCCCAGAACGTTCTGCTGACCGCCGGGTCTGACAACCAGATCGCGATATGGAACGTGGGCACGGGAGAAGTGTTGATCAGTCTAGACTGTCACCCGGATCTGATATATTCGGCGTGTTGGAACTGGACAGGCTCGAAATTGTTGACCACGTGCCGGGATAAGAAGATCAGGTGGGTTGTAGCAGTTATTAGTATGGCTAATTATTTAGTTTAAATTATAATTGTTTTTTTCTGCTTTGTAATTTACCTACCTACCGTCCCTTGAAGCTGTCAAAAAATTCATACTACTAACCAACTGAAAGATACAGCCGTTTTTGCTGAAAATTTTCGACATTCGCAAGGGTCGCAAGGAATCAAAACCTACAGTATACTTGCCTTGAACACAGAATCTTGAAATTTTGCAAAAAGAAAATATTGTGAAAAGCATAAATTTACAGATATGTTATAAAATATGTATGATAAACAACAGGTTTGTGTGTGTGTTCGAAATGCATTTGGCCAGTTTTATTTTTCATTTAATTAAAGGCAATTTTGTTAAATAATAATTATTTTTTAAAATTTTTTCGTTTCCAGAATAATAGACCCGCGCAAGGGCGAGGTGGAGTCAGAAGCGATCGCGCACGAGGGCAGCAAGGCGTCCAGGGCTATATTCTTGAAACATGGACTCGTATTTACTACTGGGTAAGTGTTGAATATCTATTTTATGAGTGTTATAATTTACTAGCGATCCGCCCCGGCTTCGCCCGTGGTACATATTTCGCAATAAAAGGTAGCCTATGTTCTTTCTCAGGGTCTAAAGATTGTCTGTGCCAAATTTCATCAAAATCGGTCCAGTAGTTTATGCGTGAAAACCATACATACATACATACATACATACATACAAACCTTTCCTCTTTATAATATTAGTATAGATTGAATACTGGCAGTGCTCCGCAATATTATGAAACAAATTATTTAAAAATTTTAGAGAAAGTGTGCAAATTTGTGACAGCGACATCTATTATCGAATTTACATTCAAATTAATATGAAAATACAATAAAGGGCAGCTATCACCAATATAAAGAAGAGTGTCCAAGCGGCAGTTCACGCTGCGCTATCTATCTCGTTCTAACTTACACTGAACCGTATCTTCTGTCGCAAATTCAGCCGTATGTCCGAGCGGCAGTACTCTTTCTTTTTGTCATTGTCACAAAAATAACTATTAACACACATATCAATCTCAATCCAATGTAACAAATTAATGTATGAATTCAAATAAAGATATTTATTTCTATTTTTTTTATTTACATATTGTGTGCTACAGTTTCAGCCGAATGTCCGAGCGGCAATACTCGCTCCGTACCCCGGACGCGCTCGGAGAACCGATAGTCACAGTGGAGATAGACACGAGCAACGGCGTCATGTTCCCGCTGTACGACCCGGACACGAACCTGATATACCTGTGCGGCAAGGGCGACTCGGTGATACGATACTTCGAGGTGAGTTGGAATGACAGAAGTGATTTAGAATGACAGAGGTGATTTGGCATAGCACCAGTTACTATTGACATGATGCTATAGTCTAGGATCCCACAGCAAGAATAGTGCGTTCATAGTTTTTTTGCTAAAACCAAAATTTTATGTATATTTATAATTAGGAGAATAAATATCGACTAGGTTGCCAGTAAAAATTTGGACGCAAGCATTTTTAATAAAAAATTTTTCTAATCGATTTTGCGGAAAACATTTCCTTCACTTGTTATTTAAAAGTTTTTGTTAGTAAAAACTATGAACGCACTAATCCTGCTGTGGGATCTCGTACTACTAGTGGCGAGAGGCAGTTGACATGTCACTTGAAAGCTTTAATATAATTCATATCACACAGGTGATTATAATTCGCATCTCTCCAAGTAATTCAATGAACATAAGAAAAATTCATTGATACTTTACTGACTGAATATTCCTCTTACAACACCTAAATAAGAATCGTAAAATATTGTAAAATAATTATCTTCCAGGTGACCCCAGAGCCACCGTTCGTGCACTACATAAACACCTTCCAGACGCCCGATCCACAGAGAGGTAACAATATTTTTATGAAAGCATTTTTTTTTGTTCCTCTCTCGTTCAAAACAGGCTCATAATGACAAGACAAGATAATAATGTACCCATAACAATTTGAAAATGATAAGGAAAAATAAATTTGTATGCCTAAGTTACACCAGACCCAGTTTTAACAAAATTTACATACAATATGGCCTGTACCCTCATAGAAGGCCCGTGTCCCAGCAGTGGGAACGTATGTGGGCTGATGATGATAATGATGATGATTGATGATGAGTGATGACATACAATATAGTTTTTCCATTTTGACAACAGGTATCGGTATGATGCCGAAGCGCGGTTGCGACGTGGCCACATGTGAAATTGCCAAATTCTATCGACTCAACAACTCTGGATTGTGTCAGGTAAGTTCTTATTTCGTGCTAAGGATAGTCATATGATGCAATAAAAAATTATATTTTTTTTTTTGATATGCCTTAAAATTTAAGATTTACACTTATGATCAATTTTTTTTATGATTAATTCATGAGTGTATTAATAAGAAATTCATTTCGATTTTCAACACGTACTTACACACAACATTTTTCGTGCATTCTTCTAATTGCAAAAACAGAATTTAGGTGAAACAAAGATTTACTTTTTTTTTATTTTTTCAGATTTCCAAAAAAACGATCGTATTCCTCCCACGCGAATCTAACACTTGATTTCTTTATTTTTTTTACTAAAAATGACCAGAAAAACCATTTTTGACGATTTATTCGAATCTTACACTTAATTTCTCCAGGTGGTATCAATGACGGTACCCCGGAAATCGGAGCTGTTCCAAGAGGACCTGTACCCGGACACGCTATCTGATGAAGCGAGCCTCACCGCGGACGAGTGGCTCGCGGGCGAAGACGCGGAGCCTTGCACTATGTCGCTGAAGGTTAGTGACGGGGATGACTGGGGATGTGACGGGGATGACTGGGAATGTAAGGGGGGTGACTGGGGATGTGACGTGGATGACTGGGACTGTAACGGGGATGACTGGGGATGTGACGGGGATGACTGGGAATGTGACGGGGATGACTGGGGACGTAACGGAGATGACTAGGGATGTGCACGACGTGACGGGGTTGACTAGTTTGACAGTAGTGACAAAAGATGTAAAATTATTTATATTGAAATTGACCATTAATTCAGTTTGAAGTTTATTATCTAGTATAGTTATTTGTTTGTTTTTAAACCCTGTAGAATACTAATGCAGATATTATTTTTATTAGAATTTGATCGTGTAACAACCCTCTTTAATAAGAGAGCATTTGATAAAGGTGCTTATCCAGCCATGCCATCTGGACCACCATTGAATCACGTCAAAAGGACGTACCATGTGAAAATGTCTGAAAAAGTCTAGAAAATGTCTGTCTTGACTGTAAAGAGATCTTTTGTATATTGCATTGATTTCTGAGGTTTTAAACTTCTGACTGTAATATACCAGTGACCGAAAAAATCGGGTACATTATACTTGCTTGTTTAAAGTTATCAATTACACCAATAAAATAAAGAATCTATATAAAGTTTTTTTTTTTTGGAATAATTTCAAACAGATTTTCTTTTTTGATAAAATTGATATCTCATTGGTGTTATTGAGAACTTTTTTTTTTACTGATTGATTTATTTGTGTATTAAGTTTTATGAATAATATAATATAATAATAATTGTTGTGTTTTTCTATCGCAATTATTTTCTTAACTTTTACGGTGACCATTTTATGAATTAAAACATTTTTTTTTTTTTTTATATAAAAGCAATACATTACTAAAATATATTAACTCATTTAAACATTATCAAATTAATATCATTATTTCTGCTTCTAAATTCTAAATTAAACTATTTATTTTTTGGGAATTTTTTGGCAAAAGAAAAATATTACATGCTAAAACTGATTTTAAACAGATGTCTGAGTTAACCTTGTTTAAATCGATTTTTTAATGTCTGTCAGAAATCATAAAATAGATTAGGTTATTTGGCATTTATAAAAGATGGTTTTTGTTTTTAATAAATAACAAAACATAACCTAAAATGGTCACCATTCAAACGTCCTGCATTTGGTTGACTGAGCGTGTGGCGACTATCCTCTCGGCTTGTAACCGTCAAGTGTGTTGTGTGGACTAATTATATGTTGTGTTACTAACTAATGGGCTTTACAATAACTATACTGTTTTGAATAATGCTTTGTCGTGAATTAAAATTATCCATCTTTTTGCCTTTTTTGATGCACAATATTTGGTATTCTTTTCATTAAAAATGCAAGCAATCTCATTTCTCATAGACTTTTTTTGGTCTTGAACAGATTTTCAATTATTAAACAGATGTTTTAGATTGTCAAATAGTTCACTTTTTATCAAATTGCTTATTGATACATCTATTTAGCGTTCTTAATTTTATATTTGAATGCTATTGAAATAAAAATCAAGGTTTTATATTTAAATTCAATCAAAAAATAACCCTGTATACTGTAGATATCATAGCCCAATTAAAAGTTCACCTAATCCACCAAAACATACATAAGCGTATTTTGAGCGCAAAACTACCCTCAGAAGTTGAAAAATTCAATCGAAAGTTAAAAACTACCCTCGAAAAGTCGATAAAAGCCGATAGGACACTAAAGCACACGCCACACACAACCAAATGCAGGAGCGCGCGCTCGTGGTGCAGGGCGGCTACGTGAGCGGCCGCGCGCAGACACTCACCGTCACCAAGCGAACTAACGCCCTTGCCACGGGCAAGGAGAGGAAGAGGGATGACGAGGAGAAGCCGGAGAGATCTCCCACGCCGAGGGATAGTCAGGCTGGGACTCCCGCGTCCGCTACTCCGCCGCCTGCTGTCAGTGCTTTGTTGGTAAGTAGGGGAGGGGGGATATGTGACGTCACGCCATGTGACGTCACGCCATATGACGTCACGCCATGTGGCGTGTGACATCATGCTTAGTGCGTCAAGTAGATATAGTAAGGCTGGTTCGCTAGCATCGTTATTGATGTGTAACTTGAGTAATGAATGGGGAGAAGAGGTGTGACGTCATTTTTAATAGCTGCTAGCGGGTACACCACTATCATATGTTTATGGGATTTATAGTTAGTGTGATCCAGTGTTTACCTGCTTTTACAATGCTACAAGTCATTATTATAAAAACTTCCAATTAGCATTACCAGGTGGCACATATTCAATTTTTTTTTTTTTGCTCTCGTCTCCCTATTTATCAAGAAATTTATAAATACAACGTTTGTTAACCCAAACTCTTTAAAATAAATCGTAAACTTCACATTTTGTAAATATATAAAACCATAACTAATTTCTAAGAAAACCCCACTAAAATTACAGGAGAAACAACTGTCCGATCTCGTGGACGAGATACGCAAACTGAAGTCCGTCATTGTGAAGCAAGAGAACCGCATACGCGCGCTAGAAGCGACCGTGAAAGCGGTTCTCCCACCGCCCACGCCCACGCCCGTGACGCCCGTGACCACGGCCGCGACCACGCCCGCGCCCACACCTGACAATGACCACGACCACGACGATGATTCTATGGCCCCCGATGAAGTTTGAACGCGCAAGTGAGTCTTGTATAGATAGGAATGACGGCTGCGAAATTGGAATTGAAAAAAAAAACCTTTTTTTTAAATGTAATAATGTGTTTTTGTAATGTCAGTGTCAATTTTGAATTATACAGTTGATGAATCGAAAAAAAAAAGTAAGATTTGTAACGATCTAAGCAGGGTACTAGATTAAAAAGTGCCTAAAAATATATGTAAAATAATAATTGTGTGTGCCTTTTTTACAATGGGATTCTTTATAAATACAAAAATCTATACAAGACGACTATATCGACCTGATTTTATTAAATAGTGTAAGGAACTCGTATAGCTTCGATATTTTAATTGTTTTCTATATTATCTATATTCTGTACTGATGGAACTGACAGATAAAAAAAACCTTTTTTAATGTTTTTCACTTGTGAAATTTTTATTGAATATTTTTCTTTTCTATACTATAAAATACAAGTAAAAATACTGAAAGTGTTTCTTTTCATTGCATGTTAAAGATTTGATGTAAAGTTTCTGAATCTTAAATAAAACTTTTTTTTTTTATTTCTTACTATTTTTGACAGTTCCATTGGTCTTTATCTCATATAGTAACTCTGAAATTATCCGACTCTATAGTTCGGATTTAGAGGGGGTGGTACAATATATTTTATTTTGTAAAAATAAAACTTCGCATTTGACTATCCCCCCTCGATTAGTAGTTGTTCTGACAGCGATAGTACTACAATATAATTATTATTATTTATATAGGATGGAATTTTTAATGTGCTCTAAGAAACATAAACAATATTTTTATATGGACATTGGAAAATTCATCCTCAATACTGCTATTATAGAAATATAAACGGCTTTATATTCAATAAAATGTATGTATTTATTTATATTCTAGATAATAAGCTTAAATACAGATTGAGAAATGTGCCTTCAATTGTCATTAGTCACAAAAATTTCAATAAATACAATTATTGGTGATTAATATCATTGCATTTAGTGTACGTTTGAAAATGTCAAACTTCAAATGGGCCAATGAGATTTTTTATTGAAAAATACTATTTTTAAATATAAAACTCAGTGTTGCCAATGTCTTAGCAAATTTAATCTAAACATGGTATACTTTAGAACCATAGAAAATTGTATTAATAAAATCGATACGATCATCAATTAATATATTTTATCTAGTATTAAAATTATTGAATTGGCGACGTCACTGTATAGCAAGCAATACTAATTTAAAGCCCGATTAATATAGTGTTAGTGTTGCCAAGAAATTGTATGAAGTCTCAATTATTAACATAAGTAATTTATTTCGATTTTGTATCTCAGCTAAGTGCTATTGTAACAGACGCGGCACGGTAGCGTGTGTATTGACTATATTTTGGCCATTTGACCGTAACACGGTGGTTTGACAGCTAGTCATGTCATTTTGACATCTGACAGATAAGGGGTGACATTTTGCCACTTTTTTTTTACTTTTTTTATATTGCTGGCAAAGGAAACTTGACATATGAATATTCACATTACAATGTCAATTTAATGGACTGTTCGTATAAGTTTGACTTTCTCGATTTCGGTAAAATCTATTTCAAATACAATTTTTTATGAAGTCTTGAGCAAATTTTAATTCAATGTTATTTTATTATTTTTATCAATAAAAGAAAGTGGTATAATGTCGCCCTGGCATGTGTTGTCACTATTTGACAGCATAGTATTATAGTCTAAATTAAATAGTATTATTACGATGATTATTATTATTTTTTTTGTAATTTTAAGATGGCGTAATTTTAGATGTTTTTTAAGATCATGACAAGGCAATGTATGGTGTAGATTGTATGAAATGCTTGTATAATTTTAAGGATATTTGTGTAAATTATTTGTCGTACATCGTATGTGAAGCTTCAGTTATTATTATTGTTTTATTTTTTTTGTATTATTTTGTTTTGGTAGCTAACATTTATCGTGTAAACGCAGGAAATATCGAGCTATTTGTACTTATTGTAAAGTTTATATTTGCGGTATTAGTTGCAAGTTGAATGTATAGATTTCTTTTTAATGCTATATATTACCGCACGCGTGTGGATGCGGGACAGAAACACTCACACATAGCTGTTATCCTTGCGTTAGAGCGAGACGGATATATTTTGAAGCTTCCTTTTAATATTCACGCGCGTTTTTTTACTCTATAATTTTAATTACAGAATATTCCGTATAATTGAATCGTGCCAAATGATTAAATGCTTATTATAAATATTAACGGGGCTTGCTGCTTTCTCTTTATAAATATAAATTATTTGACTGTCTGTTTGTGCTGACGGAAAAAGTGTATATAGCGCTCCAATTTTTAGAAAATAATAAGTTTTAAAATGAAAATAGTAAAATACAACGCACAATAAGTATATTCTGTATGTTATATCCTGTAAGGTGCCAATATGGTTCTAATGTTGCAATTATTAAAAATACCCTGTTTGTAATGACGTCTTTCCCCTCGTGATTTCTTATTGAATTTTAATGTATATAAACCCTATGCTCATTTTGATTCTTTTTATACTAAATGTTATTTATGATTAAGATGCAATAGTTTTTTTTTTTATATTTCCTCGTAATAATATAAGTAGATGAAATGTCAAACAAATAGGTATAACCTAGGGATTCTCAATAAATATTTTTTTCTTTTTAGTATTTGTTATGTATTGTGCTAAAATGTGGACCACTAACCGTTATATTTCGCTTTAAACATTGTTAACATTCGCTTAATCAAGATAAGTGTGTGTTTGTAAAGCTTATTATGCGTAAAGTTAGATATTTTATTACTATGAAGGAAGAAAGGTGGAATTCCTCGAAAATGGAGTAACCACTATCAAGTTTCACTTCAAAATAAATTAACGATTGTAAAAAAAATAATGTTCCTCTGACACATTTTGGCGGTAAAAACGTTGACAGTTAAAAATTGTACAGACTAAATAATGTTAAGTTTGTTAAATGGCAACACATTGGTGCTAATTGACAAGCCAGTATTTTTTAATGTCATTGGTTTCCCTGTTTTTAATTAATTATTCCATTTCTGAGATTTTCTTTCGTAATTTTAACAGTCGATAATGTTGGCAGTATATAAATGTGATTTGCCAATGACGTTAAAAATAAATTTACAAATGTTGGAAATTATCAAGAGTAGTTGGAATTAAGTGCCTTGTTGTGTTAGATAAATACTCAAAATGTTGCAATTATGAAAGTTGAGCTGAAATAAATGTCTATTTTACTATTTTCACTGGTGGTATTATTTTCTAACCCTCCTGTTTCCTTATAACCTAATAAAACCTTTTTTATATTTAGTTTTATTGCATTCAAATGTAGTAAATGAGAAATCAAGAAAAAAAAAGCGGCAGGTTCGAATCCCGCCTGATGATCGATTTTTTTTTATTTAAAAAGATCTCAACAAACCATTCATACAACTGCAATTTATACCTATTGAGCATATTTTATCACAATCTTGCTATAAAATTATGTATTAAGTAAACTACACAAACTTTACAACCAACGTTATCCTAAAAAAATCATAATAGAAAAGAATCACAAAGATTCCTCTTACTATTTCTGACTGTGGCTGTGGTAATCAATTCGAGCTGAATTTGCTTCAAAATCTCATACTATACTACCTCTAAATAATTTTTCACCATAGCCTATTAGTTAGAAAAACGCAGTAAAAATATAATGGTGTATTTTATGAATTGCAACATACCTTATCAGATTGTAGTTGGTTACTTGAAAATTTCATTCCTAGTTTTTGCTGCCATACACTGTAGTTACCTAGGCTGGGTTGCACCATGTTACTTAAGTTAATAACCAAAGAGTGTATTATGTATGCACCAACAAACATGTTAAAGTCGGTTAGAGAAAATATGAGTTGCATCATTTGAAATTTTTATAGAGATAATTTTAAGACTAACTATAACCGCTCGTATTTGACCGGTTAAAGTTATTGTTAACGTTAAATAACTGACAGAAGCGTCAAATACAAAATGTGATGTGATTTGACTTGAAACTTTAATAATTTTAACTATGCTAAAAATACGTTGGTGCAATCCATTTTGCAGTCCCTGATAAAGCCACCGTTACTGTTACTGTTAAATTTGACATTAATCGTAACAATAGTGGCAAGCCTTAGGGAGGAGGTGATGCAAAACATAATTTGTTTAGTTTTTGCAGCATTTATGCTTGAACATCTACAGGTCGTTTAAAAGGAGTTAAGAAATTTTTCGAAATACGTTCATCAAAACTAAATTAAAATGGTAGTGCATCGACTTAATCTGCGCATTTAAAAACTACAGTATGATTTTTACCTTAATAATATAGTGAAGTCACCCTATGATTGTTTTCAGTAGTATGAGTTCTTACTTCTTACGACTATGAAGATATGGTAAAGAATGAATAAAACAAAATATAACATAATAAACTATTTATTTCTCAACTTCAAACGCTTTATCAAACTGGTCATTAGATATTTTCCGTTTTTTAAGCTTCTTTATTAACGCCACGTCAGCTGCTAATTCGTCCAACTCTTCTTGAGTCACTGTTTTTCTCTTTTTAGTCTTCTTTCCTTCTGCGATCATCTTCTGTTTGGTTTCTTTTCTCTTTTTGCGCTTTTCTTTCTTCTCTTCTTTATTCTGTTTTGCTTGCTCCCATGGCTGAGTTTTAGTCTGTGAAATAATACATATTTTTAGATATAATCTAGGCGTTAAAGAGTCCTAAACAGTTAAACAAAATGAAAATATCATAATATGATATTGTAAGGATAGGTTGCACCATATTTTAGTTATAGCACAGAATACATAATAGTAGCTAAACGCTACAGAACGGACACTCTCCGCCTCCCGCCAAAATTAAACTTACCTCACCCCGCGCGATCGTGATTAAAATGGTCCGCATTTTTCTGCAAGGACGATACGCAACGAAGATTGACAACATTAATCAAATTGACTTAAAGTAATTTTATTATTTTGGATTTGTGATTGTCGTTTTTCGTAGAAAATGGTTAGATATTGTGCTGTTTACGGATGTATTTCATCAGAAAAACGCGAATTTTTTTTTACGCTAGTCACAAATGTGCCAACCATAAAGCGTTAACACACACATTTGCAGTCTCTACAGTGTGAATGTCAAAACGATAATTTTGTATGGAGTGTCCGGGGTGTGGTTATAGTTACGATTAATAACAAAAAAAGTAACGGTGACTTTCACAGTGACAGCGAAATGGGTTGCACCCACAGAACAGTAAAAACATATAGAAGTGCGATAATGTCATAATTAGTATGAAAACCAGTGTCGCCAAACCCACACATTTAAACCGATAGTTATACAGTACACTACAAGTAAACTATGCCTTTGATTGGACAGCTTAATTTGAGTAAAAACTGACTTAGGTTATAAATTCAGCATTTCAATATGTACCCTAACGCACCATGTTACGGTTTATTTTAGTATAACATCCCTAGGTATATTAGCTGTTTTGTTTCTCATTGCACAGAAATTCCAAATTCGAAAACATTCAGCTACTCCACAACAGAGGGCGTTAGTTTTCGATAAATATAACTTTGAACCTCAACACATAGAGATAAGGTTGAAATTTGTGTCACTCAACATTAATTACATTAATTATACCTATATTAAGAAGAGCTGGAACGTCAACACATTTACACATTGCACATGTTAGGCCGGGAGATACTGACACAAAATTTCGGGTCATTTGTAACAGGATGGCGGTCTAGAGGGGTCTTAGTACACAATGACAAAAAGAAAAATGATGGTCAGAACGCTGGTACCGGTGGACTAGTCGCGTGGGCGTTAGTCACACTCGTCGGATAAATAGCGAAAGTCCAACGATTTGTAACACAAAAATTTTAGAATTTACCGATAGCCTAAAAAAAGATGTAGGCGGTAGTGTCATGCCATACTTTTACGATGTGACTTACAGTCCGCCTTACCGACGTGAATGCGTTGATTTAAAAAAACAATTCAACCATTTGTACCGGGCTAACTTTTGCACAGGTAACCATCGTCGTGCAGCCATTTACTAAAATCGCCATGCCATACTTTTCGGACGATTCCAAATAGTCGCCATACCGCGGAAAATCTGCAAATTTTTGAATTTTTTTTTCTCGCCAAACGATTTGTACCACCCTACATTTTTTTTTCAACAACTCCTGAATGATTATAAATAGAAGTGTGATAATGCCATACCTGTGGGAGGTGGCGAATGTGTATAAGATTTTTTTCTTATTGTAAGATTTTATTCGTAGTTACACCGGAAAAGTATGGCATGACACTACCGCCTACATCTTTTTTATGGGCTATCGGTAAATTCTAAAATTTTTGTGTTACAAATCGTTTGACTTTCGCTATTTATCCGACGAGTTCGACTAACGCCCACGCGACTAGTCCGCCGGTACCAGCGTTCTGACCAACATTTTTCTTTTTGTCATTGCGTAATAAGACCCCTGTAGAACCGCCATTCTGTTACAAATGACCCGAAATTTTGTGTCAGTATCTCCCGGCCTATGTGTAGCTTTTATTTTGCAATTGTTTATAAATACAGGGTGATGTAATTGGTGTAGTACGAATATCTAAAAATCTATGAAGAATTTTGTGATACAGTAAATGGAAGAATTATAGACTATTTTACAGTATTTAATAAAATCATTTAATTTTTTGTTCATTTTCATTAGAAATGTCAATTTTTCTCACCAATGTGGAAATTTGGATGATAAGGATCTTGTTAGAAAAATATAAATTTTGACTAAAATCGGCATTTTTTTTTCAAAAATCAAATTACTAATTAATAATCAGAGTTATCACCATTTACATTAATTTACAAACGATATCGGTTGTTCTTACTTAAAATTGACTTACCAATGTCTTATTGCGGTATGTGTTCTTTGGAAGTGTTCGTAAAGTTGTTGATCCGTAATTAAATTTTGCGGAAAATCTTTTAGAGCGCTTAGTTGTGACATATCCTAAGCATATTCAATAGAATTAAAAGACGAGCGAATATGCAAGCCAGTCTAAAACTTGAATATTTTGGTCTCGAAGAGCGGCCGTTCCCTGTCATGTCGTATGCGAAGGGATGTCCCTTCGCATACGACATGACAGGGAACATATCATTCATGAGTAAGAATTTCTGGTCCATTTTTACTTTTTATGAGACAATACTTTTTAATTTACTACTTTAATTTACTACCTCCTCGTGTTTTTATACTACCTTTGTAAGCAACAAACGCGCTGGGTTCATGCGCCAAAGTAGACTCCTGATCCGGACCCACATTATGATATTCCCGTGAAGATATAGATGTACCTCCTGAGGATGCCACAGATGGCTAACTATCCCAAGCGTTTCTCCGGCTCGTGTTCTTCGTGGATCCGGATGAAAACCTAACCGGAATCATTGGTAAATAACAGCAAAGGCGTCAACTTGCACCACATATGCTAAACGCTCTCATCAATTACTGAAAACTAGCTTCATCGGTCACATAAACACAGTACATAAGCTAAGATAGTAAAATCAGTGGTTGGGGTGGCTATTCGCCTAAAAAATAGAACTCCATCCTATTGAAACTGTCCTGGCTTGTCAACTAGATAACTAGTTTTCTAGCTTAGAAACGAATCTAGTTTTGTCTACACGAAGCCAGAAGCTTGCTAGCTGACTGACACTAGCTTGCTATCATAGCATAAAAAACTAGCTTTTTGGATCTCGGGCATAAGGGAAAAGCATTCCTAAGCATATATAGATAATATTTTATTTCATAGAAAAACTTCTTCCAAATTTACCACCTCAGTCAGTTTTAGTACTCGATAATGCATCATACCACAACGTCGTATCGGATCCAGTGCCCACATCGAATTCAAGAAAAAGTGACATGTTAGCTTGGTTGGACAAACATAATATACCATATCCAGAAAGAAACACAATACCTATTCTTTATGACATTATTAAAAAAAATAAGCCAAACTATACACAATTTTTACTTGATGCAATCTTCAAAGATCATGGACATAGTGTATTGCGCCTTCCACCATCCAGAACTCAACCCAATAGAGTTACTATGGGGCATAATTAAAGGGAAAGTAGCATCAAAAAATGTGAACTTTAACTTGAAAACTGTGGGAGAATTATTTAGAAAGGAAGCAAATGCTATTAGTCTGGATATGTTTAGTGACGTTTGGAGAAAGACGCGAGAACATGAGGAAAAATATATTCAATTAGAACCAAAAGTAGATAATTACACTGACTCATTTATAATAACATTAAGAAATTCCGACAACGAAACATCGAGTTCTTCGAGCGATGAAAGTTTCAGTGAAGTAGAAGATTACGATTATGATTAAATAGATTCTTCTTCTTCTCTATAGATACTGCTTTCTGAATTGGTGGTAAATGTTAAAACTGTTAAACTGTTATGACGATTCAAAAGTGCTTCTAGAAGAAGTCTAATTGTATAAATGTTTGAGTTTGAGAAAACCAATAGTGTGAAAATTATACAATAAACATGTAACACATATTTGTTAGCGCGTATTGGTAGGTATTACGTACTTACTACAAATATAATGTTTCTTCATTGAGATACATATATGGAGCAGACACCACGAACAAAATCTGTGCGCCAAGCGCGGCGGCGCGGGGCGCGCGAATGACGGCTAGACAGTCATAGATTATGCGATGTCACTGACTCACCGCTATAGAGGCGACACTTTGTTTCATTCTGTCTATTTTATTGGGTACCACTCCTTACATGCACGTTGACTTGAAATTTTCTTTGTACTTACTTAATATTTATTTTAGGTATAAACTGACTTTACTACGCGGGGCTAACAATATCTGGCATATAATATAGGATGATGTAAATAGTGACGTCATATGGAATAATTTAATTTTTTTCGGGTTTTAGGTTCAGTCAGGGCTATGGGAAGTTTCATTCCTTACAAATTGAGCCTTTTTTAGAAAAAAAATAAAAGCCGTGTAAAAATTGTGTTTATTTAGTTCATCATCCTCAGAACATGTTCCCGGCTCAGAAATTGCTTGTATTGTTCCAGTACTATTGTAGCACACCTTCGGCTAAAATAAATATAATAATAATAATGTTAGTGATGGCTAAAATAATATTTTATTTGTTATACAAATCCGTAAAATTTTATTATTATTACTAACATCAATACAAGGAACAGCAGACTTCTTTAGAAAACGCCTTCCCGCTTTTGTGGTATATTTATCCTCATCGCGAAAATGCAATGAACAGACGCAAGTTCTATCGGATGGTAACCAGGTTTCTTCACTGCGGTTATTTTGGACAAATTTTACCCATTTTTCCCTTTCTTCACGGCCCAGACATGGAAACCTTGAATAGAAAAAATATTAATTACTTATCTCTGTACTAGCGGTCCGCCCCGGCTTCGCCCGTGGTACATATTTCGCAATAAAAAGTAGCCTATGTTCTTTCTCAGGGTCTAAAGATTGTCTGTGCCAAATTTCATCAAAATCGGTCCAGTAGTTTATGAGCCTATTCATTACAATCAAACAAACAAACAAAGTTTTCTTCTTTATAATATTAGTGCAGATAAATAAATAATAATTCAATTATACGTTCAAGTCAGTAGCTTATACAATATCAGTTAAAAACTTGATTAAAATCAATTAACAAAAAAAAATTGGTGATTAAGTAATTGATTTTCATATTTCATGATTTCACCTTTTTTCAATTTACAACCAGTCTATGCTTTTCTAAATATGTAAAATTATTATTTTATACTACAAAAATATACGCCAGCAAATATTACTAACAACACTTATTTCATGCCCAATGTCATATCTTAAATTTTTAATCTATGACTAATGACGCAAAATGTCGCCCGCCAAAAATTTTGCTCTAACTAAGTTTTAAAAATTATTATCTAGTTACTTACTGATGAAAAGTTATTCCTTTGCACTTTTCCGTATTATTTGTATTATTTGTGCAATATCGTAACACACACGTAGGCATATTTGATGCGTTTCACTTTAAAACAAATAAAAAATGAGCGTGACGTTCGCGCC
Source organism: Colias behrii (assembly GCA_029959065.1). Lineage (NCBI taxonomy): Eukaryota > Metazoa > Arthropoda > Insecta > Lepidoptera > Pieridae > Colias > Colias behrii. Next base: position 910,526 of record JARWMC010000017.1, on the reverse strand, counting down.
AATGAGCGAGCAAGCGACTGAGTGCAGTTACGCCAGATGGCGTATGTTGAGCGGAACATAAGTGATGTAGGCGGTATCGTCTCCATATTAATATTATCTCAATGTGTTTCTTAGATATCTTTACTCGACCAAAGTCAGGACAAGACTGCTCCGCAACTGCAGAAGACGTCCGTTATTTAAATCATTATCAAAACAACCATCCGTGTGTTGGGAGTGAGCGTACACGTGTTATTTGTATTGTTTTTATGACCTGAAATTTAATTATTATTTGATTATTAACCCTCAACTACCTGACCGGAGTCTCTCAGACTCCAGCAGTCTTATTTTTGTCTATATCTTTACAAGCAAGTGTCTTTGAACGGTGTGCGTCCGTGTACCTTCGCCCCTCTACCCGCAGAACCGCACCTGCACTCGTCGAGGTCATACGCGCGCGCGCTGTGTTTTGGTGAGTAAAAAACTATGTCGTGGAGTCTGAGAGACTCCAGGTAGGTAGTTACGTGACTTTTTCATGAAACTTTTTTTTTTGTTTTAGTTCAAAATGACGCCGAATGATAAAAATATTGAGCGTTGGTTGGAGGAGGACCTTTCCTCGAATGAAGAAGAATGTTTTGATGAACAGTGCAGTGAACACGAGAAAGATATTGAAGAAAATTGTGTTCTTCCCTGTGATTCTGCATCGGATACAGAGATGCAGATGCAGGATGTAGTTGTGAAGCACTTGAAAAGTTGGCAATACGCAAGTATTGCCTCACATGTGACCCGAAAAAAAAAACGTAAGACGCAGTACTTGTGTTTCATATGTGAAGCCTACATGCCTGCAGTGCTCCTACACGGCGTGCTCAATATGCCGGGAAAAATTGTAAAGTTTGAGCCTTGCAATTTTATAAAAAAAAATATTTTTTGCCAAAAATTTCTATCACATTATGTTAATTATTTACTGAACTTTAAACAATTTATGAAGAGAGTTCCTAATTTTTGTTAGTTTTTTTAACCCTTAACTAGAGTCGTGGGTCCAATGGACCCAGGTTGAGTTTTTAAAGTTTCGTTTACTCCACTGCACTTACCGCAGAACCTCCCACTGCTCAGTACCTTCCTTTAGTATGCCGGAGCGTATTCTGTGAGACAGACGTGTTCGGATCGGTACTCCTTAGGTAGGTACTGACCTTTACAGGGGTCCACTGGACCCACGACTATAGATACGTAACTTTTTTATTTTCGTTATTAAATTTATTATTGTATTTTTTTTGGCTTATCGCTATGTCGAATCCCAGAAGTGTACGTGTTGATAACGAAGAGATGTTAGAACAATGGTTAAATGAAGAATTGTTAAGAAATGATGAAGACTCCGATGAAAACTCAACACCTACCCGTATTGCAGAAACTAGATCAGATAATGAGTTTTCCGATGATGATGTAGATTTAGTAGATGATGTGATGATGTAGATGATGTAGATTTAGTTGTAGAGCAAAAACTGTACATTTGTGCACTAAATGCAGGGAGCCCATATGCATGACTTGTGCAAATATAATTTGTAAATCTTGCACGTAATTAGGGATTGCTATTTTTTTATATAAGAGTTTTTAATTTGTTTTTGTTTTTTCTAGGAAGCAACATACTTTTTTTAGTTAGATAAAAAAAAATTGATTTAAAAAAAATAAAAATTTTGTTGAGATTTATAATTTTTGTAAGACGCCTTTTTGTTGTATAAGAAAACAACGACTGATTTTATAAGTGAAATTATGTTAAGTAAATAAAAGTTCTAATTGTTGATTTTTATAATATATATTCTTTATAAACTAAAATATCATATTTTATTTAAATTTAGCTAAAAAAATGCATAAATAAGTAATTATGACCATTTCAAAATACATGGGTCCAATGGACCCACGACTATACATACGTAACAATTGTTCACGACTCTAGTTAAGGGTTAAAGATCTCATTTAATAAAAGTGTAAAACTTTTGAAAAAATTTTGCTTACTTTAAAAAAAAGTGTAGTTTTTAAGTATAAGCCATAAGGTTATATATTTTTTTTTACTTTTAAGAAATAAAGAAGTGTTCAAGCTATAACATGTTTCTTTTAATTTATTTTCATTTATAATAGTTTTTGTTTATTAAGAGTTCAAAGTATGGGAGTCTGAGAGACTCCAAGTAGGTAGTTACGTATAAGAAATTAGGGTCAGGTAGTAGAGGGTTAATACTTTTATCCAATTGATTATTATTAGAATAAATAATTAAGTTCATCAATTGATTTACTTTTAAATTATAATTTTACAGGTAAATTATGAGAGCTTTCATAATTATATTTGCATATATTTATCTACAACGCACCATTTTACAATTCAAGTCTAAAATGAAACTAGAGTCGCATTTATTTTTGAACATACTGTAAGTGAAATTGCATAAGTGTGAGTACTGTGAACATGCCAGCTTTCCTTAATTGACCGATACATTAACTTGATATTTATCTGATGCTATGCCCTGAGGGATGTCAGCCTTGTTATCGATAATTCACAAATAAATATTTTTTGTGTATTTTTTTTTCTTTCTTTTATATGAGTATAGTATAATGTGTCACATTTTGGAGTATGTTTATTACTACTAAGTACGTCTTTTCATATTATTATTATTAAATAAAAAACGGAATAGAATAGTATTAATCTATATTTACAAAATACAAACAGAAAATATGCATTATTTTAAATCTTGGAACTGCCGTAGGTTTGCTGTATCGGTGGCCTTTGTTAGACCGCTTAGTGCTGTTCGGCATCCAGTTAACTCGTCACGTTGCATTTATCCATTTCTCTTTTAAATTAGCCTCTTTGGGAAATCTATAAATAAATTGGACAAATGAAAGCTAAGGAAAAATAAAATAAAATTTAATATTTATAATGTTTGTCTTTTCTAAAGTATCGATACTGTCAATATGCGCCACAAGCATCACTAAAGCGACATTCGTTTGTTTATTGCAATAATATTCCAGAAAGTCTTGTTTGCTGTTCAATCTATAATAGTACTAATTTCTTACGGATTAAGGTTCATTTTGACTAGATATTTGTATACAATTTTGACAAATTACGACAAGCGAAGTTATAACATAAAATATAATTAAAATAAATAAAAATAAGTCTTACCGCGATGGTATGAAATGCCTCCATTGCTGATATTATTTCGTCTGCTATCATTTTTGCACTCTAATACCGAACAACACGTCCTAATTAATGAATAAATATGGAAAAAAGGTTTGACAGCTGACAACCGACTCGAATATTTTTCTGCGCACAACTGAGAGCAAGTTAGGTGATCTTACCTTACCAGTGACACGTGGGCCACGCCCACATCACACTTCTATCTACTTTACTGTTCTGTGGTTGCACCAGAGTATTTTTTAGCATAGTTGAATTTATTAAAGTCTCAATAGTCTTTTATATTTGACGCTTCTGACAGTTATTTAACGTTAACCATGGCTTTAACGGGAGAAACACGAACGGAATTCTAGTTAGTGTTAAAATTATGACGTCGGTGGTCTATAAAATTGTCAAATGGTGCAACTCATGTATTGCTAAAGTAACATGGTACAACTCAGTCTTAATAATAATATTTACTGTTTGGGATAGGGCTTTAGAAAACAACACATATTTGTGTAGCTGATTGATTTACTTTGCGAGAACATGAATATTAATTTGAGTTGTCGATAAAATAGCTACACTTTTATAACAAAGTCACTACCTACAACAAATTGAACTTAAGATTTCGCAAATCGAAGTTTTAACCATTGCACCTAAAGGTATAGGATCTAGGTTTAGAAATATTTATTTATTGTCTTAGTCTGGGTCTTCAGCTACCTACATACCAAATTTCATTGTTATCGGTTCAGTAGTATTTGCGTGAAAGAATAACAAACATCCATCCTCACAAACTTTCGCATTTATAATATTAGTAGGATGGTCAATAGTTATCTATTTTTATTAAAGAAAAACAAATAACATACAAAATGGATGCAAAAAAAATACCAAAATTCTTACCATCTTCTTTTTCTTCTTCGACGGCCAAATCCCGGTCTTTTTATATTCTTCTAACTTCTGCAGCCTGCTGGTTTCCTTCTGTTTATCTTTATATGGGATGCTATTAAAATCTATCTTCTCTCTGGGGCCTACAAACTGTTTCTTGTGTTCTTCCTTTATTTCAGGCATTAGGGGCAGTTTTAGAAGACCATAGCTAGTTGCTATGTGCCCTAGGGGCAGTTCTTTTAGTTGTAATAATATATTGCACTCGTGTTTTGAATACGCTCTTATATGAGAGACGAAAGCTCTCTGCCCCTTGTCTAAAATGGCGCGATCTTTCTTTTGCTGTTCGTGAAGAATTGTGAGCACCTGAAATTTGTAATTACAAATTTTTATAAGTTTAAAGTTGCATGAAATCTGGTGACTGATTTCAGTTATGAATTTTTTTTTACGAATATTTAGTAATAGTTTTCAAATAAATTTTTACATTGTGACATATTACGACTATTAAAAATTACTCGTAAAAACTTACGTATATTCTACGTAATAACTCAGGCCCCGGAATCACAGACACAATAGAAAATCTATTGTGTCGTGGACCGATCGGGCCGTTCGGGGCTCAATGGGTTAAAATTACATAAATTAAAGATTAACGAAATATATTTTTAAAAAACTTGATAGATAATTGTACAAAGTTTAAACTAATATCTATCTGTTTAAAGTGGACCAAAATCTACTCTAACAGTTACCTACAAACATACAGGTGAAGCTACTATAAGCATGTTAAAAAATTCTACCATAAACACTTACCTTTTCCCGTAACTTGTCACCGATCTTGATTTCATCGCCCGACTGTCTCCAATCTTTCATCTCCACTTTCTGGTTAGCCTTTATAAAGCCTACATATGCGTCTTCCGTAGCCAATAAAGGTAATAGGGAGCACCCGGAGGCCCCTCCTCTAGCAGCCCTACCGGCCCTGTGGACGATGGCCGCTGGGTGTGTGGGAGGCTCCCATTGTAGCACCCATTCTACCTCGGGAATGTCTAACCCCCTAGAATTGGAGATTTATAACTTATTATTTTACCACTTGGCTTGGATAAGTGGAAGAACATTGTAAGCCAAATGAATCAACACGACCAACGTAAACATAATATGTTATCCCATATCTAAAAATATCTGAAGAATTTTCTGATGTAGATATAATAGAACTGAGTTTTAGATTATTTCAGATGATTAATATTTGTCCAGTAATTTAGAAGCCTATTCAATATAAATAAACAAACTACCAAAAAAATCTTTCTACTGTATAATATGACTAGCATAGAATACTGCAACTTGCAAGTTGCAAGCAACCAGTTACTTACCTAGCCATTAAATCCGTGCACAGCAAAATTGTGCTCTCAGCCTGTCGAAACTTATCCAGAATTTTAGCCCTCTTCAGTTTCATTTTGCCGTGTATAGCAAATACCTTTAAATCAGGCAAAAAAACTGGCAACACACTCGCCCAATAGTCCACACATGCACACGTCGGCAAAAAGAATAATCCTTTCATTAACTTCCTATTCCTAATAAAGTTTAACAAGAACAGAAATTTATCCTGCGGTTCAACTATAACATAGTAATTTTCTAACAAAATAGGTGTGCTGATAGTCGATTTTTCTTTGACACTTATAAGCACTGGGTTTCTGAGCCCAGCTCTAACTAAATCCTGCAATTCTTTTGTCTGCGTCGCAGAGAATAAACCTGTACGACGTTGCCGTGGCATATATTGCAGTATTGTGGTAAGGGTTGCATGGAAACCAAGGTCTAAAAGACGATCTGCCTCATCCAATACTAGTAACTCCTGAAATGAAAATATAGTTTAAGAACAATAGAAAAAAACATTCTGGCTGCTGAGTAAGGAACAAAAATTCAGAAAAATGCAGTTCACAAATTTTTAGGAAAAATACTGTTCATATTTTTTTTAAACATTTATTGTATGGCTAAATATAACTAGGCTATTAATTAAACTTCTGACAAAGCCATACATACCAAAAACATGATCATAACATACCAAATCCCTAACTCTTCCTGGCAGATTAAGGTTCTTTCTCTCCGCCAATAAATCCTGCAACCTTCCCGGAGTGCACACTACTATCTGCGCCCCCTTTTGTACACTATCTATGTCTGTTTCTACCGGCCTGCCGCCGACTAGACAACATGGAATTATATGCGATAGTTCAGGCTCTTGGAGAAATTGTTTTATTACCTGTAATCATTTTTTTATTAAGGAATTTAATAAATCGTTAACCAAATATTGAGGAATTTCGCTTTCGAATTTATAAACAAATCTTGTCGAAGCTTCAAGCGTGGCCATGGAGCATCAAGAAGCTTAAAATTAATAGTAATGACATTTACTTAAATAGTTTGTATTTTACACAATTGTATTTCATCAACATAACCTTACCTCGAAGATTTGAGTTGCTAATTCTCGCGTCGGAGATATTATAATAGAATAAACGAAATCTTTTCTAAGCGGACTTTCTTTCTCTTTCTTTATCAACATTTCCAACATAGGAACCACAAACGCTAAAGTTTTTCCTGATCCAGTGACTGCCTCCGCGACTACATCTTTGCAAGACAAAAGTAAAGGAATTACAGCGGCTTGTATCGGAGTCATACATTTGAAGCCCTGCTTTTTAATACAGTTTAAAACAGGCACCGACAATGGCGGTGAAACCTTTTCCCAATCTTTATTGACCATTTTGTACTATTACTTTTTCGTAAACAATACACCATCTCTTCATTTGACACTGACAAGTTTATCACATATGACATACCCCATGTGCTTTTGACATATGTCATGATTACAAAATACAAATGATCGGATACCTATTGTAATCGTGTAAGAATATTATCTGTGACAAATCGAACTCACGAATAATTCAATGGTAACGACTGTCTTGAATATGTAATAGTATTATTTATCTCCATGTGAACATTTGGACCTATTTATGCAAAAAGGGACCAACCCACATTTTTTGTGAAATTGAGTTAAGTACACAGATAGTGTTAAAAAAACGTTTTCTACCTTCTCAAAAAATTTGGTAGAGCTTTGATTACTGTAAGTACAGTTTTTTACATGTCAGTTGCGGAACCAACCCAATTTCGCCAACTTTCATTATGCAAGATGGAACCAAAGTTGGTTGATTCTATTTTATCACAAAAAGCTTCATTAGTTTTCAAGGTAACCAGAACCAACTGATTTTGGTTCTTGTTTGCATAATGAAATTTCTCGGCCTTTAAGTTAGCAAATGGCTAGTTCTATGTTGAATTTGATTTATATGTTCCATTTATTTAACTTTAATCATATTTTTATTATAAGAAGCACTAAATAAGAATTCTCAAATTGATATACTACAATTTTACAAAAAAAAAAGTATCTACTTAAAAGTAAACAACTATTACTTCAAAATCGGGAGTCCCGGAAAAGCCATTGATATCATCTTCTACAATATCTTTGGTCTTTATTTTTATTTAATTTTTTTGTAAAAATTTTGAGCGTTGCTCGGAATGAGATGCATAATACTTATATATATACGAGCAAGCAGAGCCCCGTAGGAGTTATTTCAGAGTATTAAACGCTCAACACCATTTTTTAGTCTTTCCGTGATCCAATTCAAACTAACGAGGGTGCTTAAAGCATTCATGATTGACCATCCAACAGTAAAACTAATCAGTCATAATTTTTTTTTGTGTCTGGTCACAGTTTTTTATCCAAAGCTACCGATTTTGGCCAATTGAGTACTGAGTACTGAGCTCAATAAAACAAAGACTGTTTATATCCTGGAAAACTACATATAAATCATTAAATATGTAAAAAGACTTAAACAAAAGACTCTGTCTTCACAAATCTCTTCAAAATAAAAAAAAAAACATAATGAAAGTCACTATCATGAAGACAGATGAAAGCAGAAGATGGGTCTACTGTATCTTAGTTAGATACAAAATTAGTGTCATTAAAGTGAAACAAATATATGTATTTTGCTTAGATCATTAAGTAATGGATGGAGTACGCTGGCAAATGTTCTAACTAAACTTTCTGCTGATTTTGGTGCGGGGAGGGTAACTCACACTATTGAAATACAATCACACATTCACAAAAATAATTTGTGTCACGAAAGTCGTAAAAATTTACGACCTTTTAAGCGACGAGTTTTTAAATTCAACTCTATCACTAAGTTCATAAAGATTAAATTTGTATTTCATTCCAAGATAGTCTCGTGGGGAGTGCGGTTCAATATCGCGTTCTAAATTCAACTTTATCACTTAGTTCATAAAGATTAGATTTGTATTTCTTTACAAGATAGTCTCGTAAGGAATGCGGTTTATTATCGCGTTTTAAATTCAACTTTATCTCTTAGTTCATAAAGATTAAATTTGTATATTTTCTTTCCATGATAGTCTCGTGGGGCCGCATCAATGATCGAGTAAACATGACTCGATTATTTGTCTTGATCATATCGCTAAACGATACATCGACGATTATTAGAAATTGCATTTAATTAGAAATGTACGTTAAAAAAATAAAAAAATTTGGAAAATCCAAAAGTGCACGCCTCATAATTTTTTTTTAATAATTATTTATTAATTATTATTTTTGTTTATTTAATAACAATTAAACCACATCGAATCAAACCCTGAAAAATGAAAGGGTTCTATTCCTGAGCATACTCAAGCGTAAGAGAAAAAAAAAGACTCGATTAGTAAAGTATTTCGGTCGCTATCGTGTTAACAAGAAAATCCTCCGCACATACAGACACACGGACGTCCAAGACAGAACTTTTTTAAACTGTTTTTTAACTAGTTTAAATAACAAAAATGACATCAAAAATATCATGAATGTTAAAAATAGTGTTTTTTCTTAATATGTGTGTGTATGTATTATCTTACAAGTGCAATGTATGATACATAAAGACATTTTAAGTTTGAAAAATCAGATGTTTTGCGCGAAGTGACAGTAGTACCCACCTCAACGCTTCGCTTATGAGGCGTGCAAAAATATACACAAATGAAAGGTTATTCCATCTTTTTTAATATTCGACATGTTTGAATTGCTTCTGCAAGTCTTGACAGTGCAAACCGGAATTTTTAGCGGAGCACTCGCAGACGTCCTTTCGATGTTTTACGAATACGCAGAGTGTTTGTAATCGATTACGCAAGTAGTTTTTATGAAAGCATAAGATTTTTCGATTCGAATAATCTTATACCTCGGCAAAAGGGGAAACGCCTGCGAGAGTTATCCATTACTTAATGATCTAAGATATTTTGATATTATTACAATATTATCATGACCTTCTTGTCCTTAATCCATGTTATTTGGAGTCGGTATAACACGGTTTATTTTTCTATTCTCCTGACAAACATCAGGGCATATTTTACTCATTTTTCTTTTTTAATATAACTTTGCACACTTACACCTCTTTCCCTTGGCCTTCCTCTTGTTCTGCATCCATCAACATTCATATCCATCACTTTCTAAGTCATATGCGTGTCATCTATCCTCACCACATGTCCATACCAAGACAGACAATTCCCTTTCAATCTTTCTGTAATAAGACCAGTTTAAATCTTCTTTTTATATATTCATTCCTTACTTCATGCATTCTTGTCACCCCACACATCCATATCAACATTCTCATCTTCGCTAAATGCAATCGTTTTTCTTCCATCTTCTTCACTGCCCAGCTTTCCAATCCATACAGTACGACAAGTCTAATCAAGGATTTTTATATATTCCCTGTTAACTTTAAAGGCATACGTAAGTTGCAATTAGTTCCAGCGAACTGTCGCTGCTTTATTTAGCCTGTTTTGATCGGATGCTTAACGTTTTTCTTTAATTATGGCAACAATAAAAACCAAAATAATTTTGTAATAAAGAACCAACCCACAAAAGTGTTTTTTTGCAAGACAGAACCGGGCAGTTTTTCAAGGATTATTTTGTTAAAATTTAATAAATATCCATGTATCTGGTATCCCTAGATAGGATTCAATATGATACATACGCCCAACAACTTTTTTTCTCCAAATTTTACAACGCATACTTTTTGCAAACTCTTTTCACAAAAACCTCATTTTCTCGAAATTGATCCGGTGTGGGTTGGTCCCTGTTTGCATAAATAGGTCCATTTAGCCATTATGTATCTAAAATATTAAAGCATTTGATCAAGTAGTTGTAATTCCTGGTAGTTTTCCAACTACAGAGCATAATGCGACTCAGTGGCGCACAATGCCGAATTATGCTGATGCTTAATTTCAACGTGAATTAGTTTTCAAATGCACCAAGTATATAATAAAATGCAAGTATATTCCTGTAAACAAATTTGTTTGTAGATTCGAATTCTAAAATGAAATTGTATTCACATTTTAAATGTGAAATATAAAAAAAAGTCAATGTTTGTACCTTCATCCATACTTATATTTATTTTTTTAACACAATTTGAATTAACTTTGATTATTTCGAAAAAACTACAATGAAACAAAAGCTTTAAAATTTTTTCCAACAATTAATAATATTACCAACGATAATATATAAACAAAACATTTCGATCAATGGCATCGATTGCACGCATCAATTCACGCGCATTACTTCTATCCCCATTTTCCAATTACAGCACTAGAGCGCATTATGCGGCATAATGCTTAACGTTGAATGTTTCAACTACAGCAACGCTTCGCACAATCGAGCACTCCTAAAAGTAATGCGCGTGAATTGATGCGTGCAATCGATGCCATTGATCGAAATGTTTTGTTTATATATTATCGTTAGTAATATTATTAATTGTTGGAAAAAATTTTAAAGCTTTCGTTTCATTGTAGTTTTTTCGAAATAATCAAAGTTAATTCAAATTGTGTTAAAAAAATAAATATAAGTATGGATGAAGGTACAAACATTGACTTTTTTTTTATATTTCACAATTAAGCATCAGTATAATTCGGCATTGTGCGCCACTGAGTCGCATTATGCTCTGTTATTGGAAAACTACCTTTGAGTGCTCGATTGTGCGAAGCGTTGCTGTAGTTGAAACATTCAACGTTAAGCATTATGCCGCATAATGCGCTCTAGTGCTGTAATTGGAAAACGGGGCCTATTACGTCCATCGGAATGTGCATCGATATTAATCACCTCATCACTATTCACTAATCAATATGGCGCATGTTGATATGACAATCTGACAGCTGTGTTTTCGTTTTGTCTGAAGCGAAACGTAACGCAAAATTGTATGATGTTTATTTTACATCTCCAATAAATTAGAAATAAGCAAACATGACGAGACCATTCGGTAACAGTGAAAAGCGATTTTCAATCGACGACGCGTTCGAAGAAGAGACTGATGAAGCCATTAAAGTGTACGGTTCGACGGTTGATAGATCTCCCATACAAAACAAATTTAAGAATGGAGGCGATTCAGGCATATCCAGGTAACGTTAATCCTATAAAATTAATTTTTCTCGCATCATTAAAACAATTTTAATACATAAAAGTGGACGTCAACTTGTATTTTTCATTTTGAATCTTTGTGATCATGACCTTTTGTGAGTCATTTTCCTATAGTGGGGCAAAGGCGTATGAACTAGAATACATTAGCCGTTATTCGAGTTCCGTTTAACTAATTTACACGTCAATATTGCTCTAATTACGTTCAGGATTTGCTAATGACTATGAGGTTGTAAACCTATAACTGTACAGTTTACAGGACAATAATTAGCCTGGTATCTTATCAGTGAATGTAAATAAACATTAACCTTGAAGCCCAAAAATTTTAATTGATATTGCAACACCTTTAAAAATAATCATTATATTATTTAATTATTTAACACAAGTTAAACATTTTAAAAAGTTATGATTTAAAGTAACATCACTACACAGTATAAAACAAAGTCGCTTTCTCTGTCCCTATGTCCCTTTGTATGCTTAAATCTTTAAAACTACGAAACGGATTTTGATGCAGTTTTTATAATAGATAGAGTGATTCAAGAGGAAGGTTTTAGTATATAATTTATTAGGTTTTAGACAGAGCGGGCGAAGCCGCGGGCGGTAAGCTAGTGTAGTATAAAATACAGTCTATAATATTTACTACTTCCTTTATAACATTCATTCAATTAAAATGTATGGTGATGAATAATAAACATGGTTCTTTATATGGAATGCATGATTGAGCTTGTTTAAAATATACAACTGATTCAAACATGGCATGCTTAGTGCTAACATCATGTTGCAATTTTGTCTGTTGAAAATCACTTATCAAAGTAAGATATAGAGCTAATATTGATTTAAAGATTATAAAACGATTATCATAGTCAACACTATAATAGTTTAAAAACCTTTTTCATACCAAACCGGCCACATTGTTAATTTCTATTTGCTGAGAAGAAGTATTGTATAGGTTACAATTTTATCTTTGCTCTGTGGAAAATGATATATCAAAAGCTTACTAGTTTTGTATCATATTTAAGGTAAATTTAAGTTAATCTGATAGTGTTTGTTTTACAAGTACAGTAGAACGTCGATTATCCAAATTAATTGGGACCGGGGTCAATTTGAATAATCAAAAATTCGGATAAGCGGAAATACTAAGAAAGAAAAATGAAGTGTCACACATAGAATAAACTATAAAAATCGCAACTTAAAGTTTCTTGGCTCTTGCTTTCAGCAATAACAGTTGAAATATATCTAACATTTATACCTAAATTCAAGTGATTTTCAACTTGTAACAACAATAGAGCAGGCTCCAAGGAGATGTTCGTTTGCAAAAATAGCGGACCTAAATCTGACTTCTGATATATATTGTATAGGTCCCAGACATCCTATAGACAGATGTTGCCAACCAGTTTTGTGGTCCCCCTGCCCGCACCCCGGTAATTAAATATGGCATACAAAGAAAAAAATAAAAATTTCCAAAACATGCCGTGTGGGGTATCAAATGAAAGAGCTTATTGAGTAGATCACGAATATATAGCATACTATATACATTTCTTACACTTTCTCTAAGATTTTTTAGAAAATTTACGAAAATGGTCCATTTTTGAGTTAACTTTAAACCACTATAGATTGAAAACTCATGAATATATTTTTTAAATTATTATTTTAAATAATTAACAATAGTCCATTGTTTATGATTCAATAGTTCGTAATATAATATAAGTGAGCTATGTGGTGGATTTGATGAAAATAACTATATACTATATGAACTTGAAAATATACTCGCCATCTTTGAATGCTCCCCCCACTCCCCCATGCAACTATTTCACTGTACGAAATATTGAATCGTAAACAATGGACTATTGTTAATTATTTAAAATAATAATTTAAAAAATATATTCATGAGTTTTCAATCTATAGTGGTTTAAAGTTAACTCAAAAATGGACCATTTTCGTAAATTTTCTAAAAAATCTTAGAGAAAGTGTAAGAAATGTATATAGTATGCTATATATTCGTGATCTACTCAATAAGCTCTTTCATTTGATACCCCACACGGCATGTTTTGGAAATTTTTATTTTTTTCTTTGTATGCCATATTTAATTACCGGGGTGCGGGCAGGGGGACCACAAAACTGGTTGGCAACATCTGTCTATAGGATGTCTGGGATCTATACAATATATATCAGAAGTCAGATTTAGGTCCGCGATTTTTGCAAACGAAACTCCACTGAGAGTCCGGTCTACAAAGCTAAACAAAAAATACTTGGTTTTAATTTTTTATTGATGCTTAGGACCTAATATTATTATTTTTCGGCTAATTGGCGATTCGGTTAATCGGCATTCTACTGTACAACCTTTATTGGCAATAGTGTGAAAAAAGTTAAACATTGACGTACTTCTTAATCTTAATATATATAAATCTCGTGTCACAATGTTTGTCCTCAATGGACTCTTAAACCACTTAACCGATTATAATAAAATTCGCACACCATGTGCAGTTCGATCCAACTTGAGAGATAGGATAGTTTAAACATGTAGGTACCACGGGCGAAGCCGGGGCGGACCGCTAGTTATTATATAATATCCTGATTTACTAAGTTGAATATAAACATACATGTTTGATTGTTGTATATATTATATAATTTGACCTTTATTCCAAATGACTGTATTCATGATTATTCCACAGCAGAACCTACAAATGTGCGGACGACACCACATCCCGTGACTCAGACTCACTCATACACGAATATGTGGAAGCTTCTCAGTCTGTCTATTGCTGGAACCACCCCAAAGTCAGAGAGAACTGGAAAACAGTATTCGCTGCTGTCATACTCCTTGTAGTGGGAGTAGGCCTTCTCGGCATGGGTGCATTTGCCGTAGCAGAACCCGAAAATGGTCTCCAAGGTGCGGTATTCTTCGTAGCCGGAATGATTTGCTTCGTACCTGGTGCGTATCACGTAGTCTACATATGGCTGGCCGCTCGAGGACAAAGGGGCTATGATTTCTACCACTTACCATTATTTACTTGAATAAAATTTTATGAAGATGAAAATCTTAAATTTCGAATGAGAAGAATGACTGATGTATGTGATTTGCTCTCTACTCTTTGCCTATAGCATGACTAGCATGTTTCTTTTAATGGAATATACAGGTTTTCTATTGCGAAAATATGAAAAAAAAGGAATTAAGATGTATATTGCATTTATTGAAAATACGACACCTAAAGAGCATGATTAATTGAATAAAAATTTCTATATTTGTGTAAAAAAGGGAATATTTTACATTTACTAAAAGTGCCTAGTTAGTGTTATAATTTATTGTAAATAGCTGTACTGCTTTTCATCTAAATGTGTTGTGATTTTTTTGTACCCTTTCTTTCGTATTTAATATAAGAGACATCTCAAAAATATTGCAATTGCATTATTGTAGTCCTAAATTAATTGATCTCTAATATTTAATACATTATCTATGTTTCAATGGTTTTTTTATGTATCTAATAAGTATGATTTATCAATTTGGCCATATTCTTTATCATTTGTGTGATTCTGATTATATTTTAAAAGATTTCTGTAGTTTGAAGTAACTTGAAAGTTGTATTCACAAGAAAAATCGCTTTGATATTTACTTTTTACCTTTTTTACCTTTATATATTTACTTGTATTTTTTTGTTATTATAATAACAGATGAGATGATAAAGAATACATAATGCAAAAAGTTGTATTTTTTCACATGTAGTTTATGATGAAATTTTCGATTATATTATAAGGACATGTAAACTTATTGTAACA
The DNA here is from genome assembly GCA_029959065.1 of Colias behrii. Lineage (NCBI taxonomy): Eukaryota > Metazoa > Arthropoda > Insecta > Lepidoptera > Pieridae > Colias > Colias behrii. Next base: position 895,269 of record JARWMC010000017.1, on the reverse strand, counting down.
TTATTGACGTCAGCATTGTATATAAAAGAAGCCTTGTAGTGTAGCTAATATTGTTAGACGCAGTTCGTAATGTAATTGTAGTATTTTAACATAAAATTTTGTTTTTATACTTACAGAAATCAGATTTAATTTAATGAATTTATTGGATAATGTTTTGTTGAATACATTATTAAATATTTTGAACTTATATAAGACATTATATCAGACTTATTGGAAATTGTATATGAATGGCAGCAATAATAATTAAGTTATTATAATGTTGAAAATATGGCATGATTATTATTTATTAAAGTATTAAACAGTATAATCATAAAAATATTGTTTTTTCATTACATATTGTGAATAATTTCATTAAAATGAATGTAGGTAGATAGTTTAAGACTTGTTTGTAGCTGTTATTAGTTTTTCTAAACAATATTGAATCATCTGACATATTAATAATAAGAGATTTGACCCATAATTGCAGGAGGGAAGGATTTTTTGTACTGTATCTCAAAAATTAATTACCAAGATTCTACTTACTTTCATTTGTTACTTAAGTACTTATAGAAGATACTGTTATGAAGTTTTTTTCTACAAATAATTTAGATCAAATTAAAACTAGAATTTATCATACAAAAAAAATGTGTGACTTAGTGTATTATAAATAAATGGTTTCTCCCATTTTGATTATACTATCTACATTTTTATTTCGTTCATAATTATCATAAAAATATTGTTTTATGCAATAATAACAATATCAATGTAGTATCCCAGTTACCTGTGTGAATATTTTGTGATATTGACTGATGAAATTCTTAATTATTGTAACATATCCTAAATTGAGTGTAAACCACAATATTTTCAAATGTATAGTTGATTTTATGCTCGGTTTTTCATGTAATTCTTTGTATTGATCTAGGTTAAATTGTAAATATATATAAATATGTTCAAATTATTGTGTTTTATTAATAAATATCCTTTGAAAATAATTTGGGCTAGAAAAAGTAGACTAATTTATTTATCTAGCTTGAATTTAAATATTGCTTTTTCCCATAAATATAATTAACTATTCTAACAGTATATTATTTAATGTAGATAATATGCTAATGAATAATTATTTAGAAATTTTACTTTACAAATTTTGCATAAACTAGCAGCTACATTATTTATCTGAAATATTATATATGTGCCTTGATATGCCATATAATATATTTAAATTTTAATATTGCTTTGCTATAGGGTGTTATAAAATTTATGTTGCGATTTGTATTATATCATCCAACTATTAGTATAATTTTAACTTGGTATATGAAAGATTATATCAAACTAGTTTTACTAGAGGAGAAAGTTTACAAAAAAATATTGGTTATATACAATATTTATATTACATGTTAAAATCTATGTCAAGTGCTTCCTTGCTATTCTTTTTAACTTGAAATGCTGCAAAAACCTCAGCTCTCCATTCCAATTACGTAAAACTTCCATCTGATTCGCATCCATTAGATCCGGCATTTCCAGACCACAGGTCTCGAATTCATCTTTTTCCCGCTTTTTTGTTATATTTATAACGTCTTCTCTACTCGCATGTTGACGGTTTTTTCGTTGACCCACCGAATTTTTTAAAGCTATTTGCTCCAATTCTTCGTCGAACCGCGCTAAATAAGTTTCGATCAGTTCTAGCGTTTGCTCCTTGCTCAATATTACACAGTCTTCTGGAATTCTCTCTTTAAACCATAGGATCTTTTCTCCGATCAAGTTCTGTTTGATATGAGTTCCAAGTTTGTTGTTGTTTTTCTTCTCCTCTTTACTCATTTTCTTTGCTAGAGTCATCATTTTTCTACTGTTAGGATGCTTGAGCTTCTCCAAATTCTTTACTTTCGGCATTTTTGAATATATTTTCTTTTGCTTTTGACTATTTAAAATTTATCAATAAATAAAATAGCAAAACACGTGTTATTGACGTTATTTACTTGCTCTGTGGACGTTATCAAAAATCAAAAATGACAACTGACTTTGAAGTTTGACGGCATTTTGACGGCTGACCTATGCTAAGCTTGACATTGACAAAACAAACTATGAAAATCGCCACAATGCAAATGAATAATTAAACGTTATAAATTAGAATATATTAGATTTATCTGATGATAAATAACTAACTTGAATTTGGGCAACATTTATTTATACTATTATAATGGTGAATGATGGTATTTTTATTGAGTTTTATTCTTGATCGATCGTACCCAAGATTAGAAGAATACAAGAAGCTTATATCTAATACACTGGAGATTGCACTATGACCATTAACTTGTAACAAGAAAATATGACGTTGAATGACGCCTGTATGTTTTTTTTTATCTCTTTCACACCAACTTGCCAAGTTAGGAGTGAAAGGGATAAAGGAACATACAGGCGTCATTCAACGTCATATTTTCTTGTTACAAGTTAATGGTCATAGTGCAATCTCCAGTGTATTAGATATAAGCTTCTTGGAAGAATATAAGCTTCTTGCAAGTGCCAAGTTACCAAATAAAATTATTCTTTTGTCAAAGCCGCATTCAGCATTTGTCATCACTCATCCGTCAAACTGTGCGTCAAACCTCAAAAACCAAAACATTGTGCTTTCCTTATATTCTGGTAATTTTGTTCCGATAAGTAATAAGTTATATATAAATTTCGAAGATGATACGGCGACCCAAACGAGGTGACGACGAAGAAGACATTCTCCGAATGCAGGAGGAATTTCTAAAGGAGAAAAGTAAGAATCAAAGCCTTCAACCTTCAGCACAGTTTGTTAATTTGCGTCGTACTGAACACCAGACCACAAAACGGAGTAATGCAGGTCCATCTGGGGTTAGGAAGCCGTCGAAATACGCACAATCGAAAGGCCTTACGAATAATGCAGAAAAACGTCCACGCATCGAAGATACCGGTGCAAGTGTGCTTGGTGATATTCTAGAAAAGAATGTAACTGATGCAACAGCTAATAAAGAGTCAGAATATGACGATGATAAAGTTTACTATCCCAAATTAATCCCTTCAGTGTTAGGTGATATTCTAGAGAAAAATATTGATGTGCCAGTTGATTTAGATTTCAAACCCATGCCATCACAAGGTTTTCCTGTCGTTACTAAACGCGATCCTTCTATTAAACCTAATAAAAAGAGCATACACACACTCAGTATTGAAAAAAGTAAACAGAATAAAATTGAAGAAATGGAAACAGATTTGAGTTGTTCTTCAAGTGCACTTAGTAATCAAGTATTAAACCTTCCAAATCAAAGCTTCATACTAAATAATCAAGATGCAGATAGTATTCATAGTGAGAATGTAAATATTCTAAACAAAATGTCTGAAAAGGAAATTTTAGAAGAAAGGGAGAAATTAATGGCCAGTTTGGATCCCAAAATTATTGAATTTATAAAGAACAAAAGAAATATAAAAGCTTTAAATTACAATAAAATGTCTAACAAACCTGATACAGAAGTCAAAAAAGAAGAGACAATGGAATGTGTGGAAATGACAGAATCCAAAGTTGACAATGATAGTTTATGGGAAAATGATGTACTCTCTCACCCAAATGTAGAAAGCTGGTTACACTTTGATAGCTTGGAAAAAGACAAATTAGAATGGATTAAAGGCATAGAAGAAAGTAAGTTAAAAACAGATGAACCATATGAAGCTAGGTTTGATTTCAGAGGATATTTGTTGCCCTACACAATAGAATATACTGAGAAAACAAAAACATTATTTCATCATGGGGAAGAGCCACATAGACCAGGATATTCTCTGACTGAACTGCTTGAGCTATCACGGTCTAGTATAACACAACAAAGAGTGGTAGCCCTCAATACTATAGCTGGTATTCTGGAATATTATAATGCAGGAATCTATAAAAATGTCATCGAATTACCTCTGAGCAAATTGTTCTTTGTGATAAGAATAGCCATGGATGAAAACAAAGTTATCATCTTGGAGCCAGCTTTAAAAGCAATGAGGAATTTACTTTTCAACAGAATAGATGAGGCATCCTTGGATGCTTTGATTGGATTCAGAGAAGGAACCTACCAACCATGTCTAGAACATGATCGGTCAGAAATAGAAGAAATTGAATCAAAAGAATCAGAATTAAAAGATTTTCATCTGGCTGAAATAGATATAATTGCTGCTGTGTTAAGAACAGAAATTCTGCAGAGAGTTTACTACATATTGGAGCATATAAAACCATCATTTAATTGTGTACAATATTCATTGCAAATTTTAACAAGATTAGCCAGAGATTCTGTGGACACAGCAAGAAAAATTGTAAATATGGATCATTTAATGGATGCAATATTTAAATATTTTGTGCCAAAAACAAGTATAAACTTTATGTTTGATCCATCAATAGTGTATAATGGAAAACCTATACTTGCTGCATTGAAATTGTTAAGGGTTATTTCTTTAACATCAAGATATGTTGGAGACAGACTTGTATCAAAGTATGATATATGTTCATTTATGTCTGAATATGTGAGTTCTGGAGTAGATGGGACATATGGACTCAAAGTTCAAATACAAGCTTACTGTATACTGTCCAATTTACTTAAGTTTAAACTGGGCATGGAAAATGCTAGATCATTATTTCCAGTTATAATCACAACATTGTACAAACATGTCCAAGGTACTAGTATCTATATGAATTCTTCAGTTTTATCAGCTTCACATGCTGCTGTAGTTTTACAGTTTATTGATGGCTTAATAAGCTGTGGTGTAAATTTGGATTATAAGGCACAGATATATCCCCTACTAAAAGAAGGAATGCAGAAATGGCTCTCCCAAATGTCACATTTTGATAACTATACTTGTGGCCATTTGAGATTAGTATGCTCCATTTTGAACTGTTTTGAGACTGTTATTGTTCATGAAAATATTCCTATTCAAATATTAAATGATACACTTTTAAAATTAAGCAAATCTGAAGGATTTAAGATTGTGATAAACAATTTGATCACAAGTTCTAACTTATTATCTGGAATTGAAGATAAAGATTTACATCTGACTAAGAATTTAACATCTTTGGGCACATCAGTGATTGATTCGCAACTAAAAGTACTTCCTATATTGAATGTGGCATCTCCAATACCTTGTTTATCATCATTATTTAAATTATTAGTTGTGTTAAATGATAAGCAAGTATCTATATCATTTTTGGAGCATACTCTACCTTATTTAAGAAAATTGTCAGAAGAAGCACCAAGTTTAATAAACAATTGGTTCACAGGGATGGAGACACATTTTGTATTTAATTTGGTTACTCTTGCAATACAGTCAGACATTCCTGAATCTCTTAAGGACTTGGTCTATTCTGTAGCTAGCAAATTGTGCTACATATTAAGAATAGATAAGAGATATGAATTAGAATTTTTGTTTAACAATATTATTTTTAATGAGAAATGGTTTACTGCTGAGCGCTTATTTAATCTTGTATCATTGTCTGAAGCAGATGGATTTTCAAAAGCATTAACAAATATAGAGGATATCAAATCTTGTTATAGTAAAGTGTGTAATGTAAACTATGTAGACACAGGTCCGTTTGTAGTGTTGAGAAAGTGGCAAGAACCTATACTCCCACGTGATTGGATATATCTACCCATACTTTCTCTGTATAGTAAGAGTCAAGAAAAGCCTGAGCCTACAGTGGTTGGTGAACATGCGAAGAAGGTTGCACAAAAACTTGCCACAGAAAAAGAGATAATCATCAGAAGCAGCCTAGAATGGATACTGTTTAATGAACTATGCTTCCCTGATCTATTAAATGACATAGATCTGACCGACAGATTCTGCCGTCTAATGTGTGTATTTTTATGCGATAATTCATTATTTTTAGATGCGAAAATCAAATTATTGCTAACAAAATGTACACAGATACTATTCAAAAAGGGTACAAAGTTTAATTTTGACAAGGAACTGATGGGATTGAACAATTTTCAAGATTTTTATACTCAATTCTTAGAACAGTTTCAGTCTGTGAGCTACGGTGATCAAACATTTGCTGCTTGTGTGTTAGTGCCACTAGCACAGCGGCATAATGTGAAATGGAGAAAACTTTTATGGTCAGAATATGCTGGTTGTTTGAGGGCACTTGACTGCCCCGACAAAATGCTTTGTTATGGCATAGATGCCTATCTTTACCCTGAAGAAACTGATGAATCAGTGATTAAGTCGTATTTTAGAGCTCTATCTAGCAGCCTGTTACGACCCGGTACGATCGCGTATAAAATTGCACATCATCATGGTGAATGTTATAAGAAAAGAATAGTGATGAATAAATGATTTTTTACATACCTGTTTGTTTTATTTTCTCATTCATTTGGTATCGTTCTTATTAAATTGAAGTTCTTATTAGGTCTCTTATCTCTAGCAAGTGCGTTGCCTATAAGTATGCTTTACGCCTGGCACATAACTTTGCAGTATGTAAAACAAGGCTTGAACTGTTCTCTAACACTGACAAGATAAATTAATTGCTTTTTATGTGACGCTTTTCATGATATGTAATGAATTTTTCACTAACAAAACTGATAAATGATGCAAAGTCCATTTTAACCGTTGATAAAAACTTTTCATACTTTCACGGGTCTTCGATTTTCAAATTTGCCGCTTTAACTCTATATCCGGAGCTGTCCATGGGGACAGAGTCACTAGAAATATATTTTATTACGTCATTTCTTCCTACCTTCAAAAATGTATTATATAAAAACCTCGAAAATAAAACACGCTGAATATTCCATTTAATTTTTACAAATAACTTTTCATATACATATCATGTAGTAGCACTTGTAATATCTATTATAGTCAAATTATTATAAATCACTTATTGAACTTTTAAACTTAACCCTTTTTTATTCTATATTTTACAAGGAATGTTTGTAAATAGAATAATAATGGCTTAGATCATTAAGTAATGGATGGAGTACGCTGGCAAATGTTCTAACTAAACTTTCTGCTGATTTTGGTGCGGGGAGGGTAACTCACACTGATGAAACACAATGAAACACAATCACACATTCACAAAAATAATTTGTGTCACGAAAGTCGTAAAAAGTTACGACCTTTTAAGCGACGAGTTTTTAAATTCAACTCTATCACTAAGTTCATAAAGATTAAATTTGTATTTCATTCCAAGATAGTCTCGTGGGGAGTGCGGTTCAATATCGCGTTCTAAATTCAACTTTATCACTTAGTTCATAAAGATTAGATTTGTATTTCTTTACAAGATAGTCTCGTAAGGAATGCGGTTTAAATTCAACTTTATCTCTTAGTTCATAAAGATTAAATTTGTATATTTTCTTTCCATGATAGTCTCGTGGGGCCGCATCAATGATCGAGTAAACATGACTCGATTATTTGTCTTGATCATATCGCTAAACGATACATCGACGATTATTAAAAATTGCATTTAATTAGAAATGTACGTTAAAAAAATAAAAAAACATACACAAATGAAAGGTTATTCCATCTTTTTTAATATTCGACATGTTTGAATTGCTTCTGCAAGACTTGACAGTACAAAACGGCATTTTTAGCGGAGCACTCGCAGACGTCCTTTCGATGTTTTACGAATACGCCGAGTGTTTGTAATCGATTACGCAAGTAGTTTTTATGAAAGCATAAGATTTTTCGATTCGAATAATCTTATACCTCGGCAAAAGGGGAAGCGCCTGCGTGTGTCATCCATTAAAGAATAATGGTGAAGAAAGTATACAAAGTAACTTTTTTTAGTGGACTAGAATTAGATAAGGCTAATTAGGCATTACCCTCAAATTACACGGCAATGTATTGTTTATCATATTAACATAAAAATACAGAACGTAGTTATTATTAACTGTTAAAAAAATTAAAATCCCTTCAGATTTTATCTAGTTATTTAATCACATATTCAGATGTTCCGTTAAACGGTGCATCTGGGTAACAAGTTCGTTTTGGCGCGAAAAGTTTCATTCAATGTCATTGTCCCTTTGTCAGTTGCATTTGTCAATTGTTCACAAAAATCAGCAGGTGTTTCGAAGTTTTTCTAAGTGCACGTTAGGATGAAAAATGGTTTCATGATATTTCGCAGCATCCACATTTGAGGAGGATAGAAAATGTTCGTGGAGGACATTAAAAATGATTTCTACAACGTTCTTCTAGGCAATGTTAGTGTTGCAACGAGTTGTTTACATTCTATTCCCTATCATGTGTTAAAGTAAATGCTTTGAATTTATTACAGAGGGTCCTCTTGATCGTTCATTATGATGTGGATGCAGTGTGTGCGTGTAAAATACTTCAGGATTTGTTTAAATGCGACAACATATCGTATACGTTGGTGCCTGTGGGGGGTATATCCGAATTGAAAACAGCTTACGAAGAGAATAATGAAGAGATAAAATACGTTGTGCTTGTGAACTGTGGCGGGACCATAGATCTAGTCGATATATTGCAGCCTGAGGAGGATGTAGTTTTCTTTGTTTTGGATTCACATAAGCCTACAGACATTTGCAATGTGTATAGTGATGGGCAGGTTGGTAATCTATAGCGTAAAATTTGGATTATTATTTTGGTAAGGTAATGATATATGTTCTATGAAAATTTCAGGTTCGCTTAGTGTATAAGGATGACGAGGAGAACATTCCAAACTTTGATGATATATTTAGAGATGATGAAGAAGAAGAGGTAAGCTTTTGTTTGGTTTTGTAAATAATATATAGCTTTAACTATAAAGACATTTTGTAGATTTTAGTAGACTTTAAAAATCTTTTTCTAACACTACTATATTAGAATCGTCATGAATTTATAACTGATAGTAATTATAATCACTTATTTGAGAATAAAAAGGAATCAAATTTAATATCTATATATAAAACAAGGTCCTTATAATATTCATAGATCAGATTCCGTTTTGTATGATCTGAGATTATTATAATCCCTGTTATTCTAAATTCCATCTTTTAACTAGGAACTTATTAATTTTCAAACCAAACTACACAAAGCATAAAAGGCAGCTCCTTTCTTATATATATTTTGTAAATAGTTGTGCAGATACATAGACTTATGTACCATTCATTATAATATTCCAGGAGAATGACGATGAATTACAAGGCGCAGACAGGCTGGAGGCTGTGGTGGAACGTCGCAGGGCTCGGAAGGCATGGGAGGAGCGACGGCACACACTCATGTTTAATTATACACAGTTCTCCTATTATGGGAAGCCAGTAAGTATTACTAAAATTTGAGAATGGATTCACTATATATAGACATAATAGTATTTGGTGAATTTTAATTCCACAATTTGTTAAATATTTTTTTCTATACTTTTGATTTTTTTTTATTTTTTTGTTAATAAATTGCATTAAATGCTGTAAATATGCAAATGTTAACATTTAATGTAATTGGTAATTCTAATTAAAGTGCCTAAGATGACAGACTTGAAAACAATTTGGGTTGTTACACAAAAATTACAGCAATAGTAAATTATAACTAACTAGCGGTCCGCCGCGGCATTTGCCTATGGTAAATGTTTATGTTTTCTCTCTATAAGAATCATCGTACTTCACTAAGGAATATTATAAGCCATTCAGCCGTTCTCAAATTTTGCACTTACCAACACATTTAGTGATTCATTTATATTATATTAGTTAATTATTTATTATTTATATTTAATATATTTTTGTGGATTATATTTAATTATATTAATTATATTACATATATTATATTTATATTAATTATATATATATTTAATTCATTTATATATAATTAGCTAATTATATAAACTTTATTTATAATGAATTTATAAATATATAACTAACACATGTTCAATTGGGCGCCCTACAACAAATACTATCACTTTCAGAGTGCATGTGTAGCGTTAGAGCTAGCAGTGCGAGTGTCCCGCTGCAGTGCTGCAGTGCTATGGTGCGGGGCTGTGGGCTGTACAGCACATGCAGCGCTTTATTTGCGGCCACCAGCTCGCTGCCTGCTGGACGCGGAACCGCTGCAGCGCTGCCTTGCGCACAGTACAGTGAGTGTCTATTCGTCTGTCACCAGGCTGTATCTTATGAACTGAGTGATAGATACTTGCAGTGCTGCAGTGCTATGGTGTGGGGCTGTCGGCTGTACAGCACATGCAGCGCTTTACCTGCGGCCACAAGCTCGCTGCCTGCTGGACGCGGAACCGCTGCAGCGCTGCCTTGCGCACAGTACAGTGAGTGTCTATTCGTCTGTCACCAGGCTGTATCTTATGAACTGAGTGATAGATACTTGCAGTGCTGCAGTGCTATGGTGTGGGGCTGTCGGCTGTACAGCACATGCAGCGCTTTATTTGCGGCCACCAGCTCGCTGCCTGCTGGACGCGGAACCGCTGCAGCGCTGCCTTGCGCATAGTACAGTGAGTGTACCCCCAGTAGCGCTGCATTAGCGTTTGTTTGTCTGTCTGTCCGTCTGTCACCGTCTATCTTATAATATACTAGCTTCCGCCCACGACTTTGTACGTGCATCCCCGTTTTTCCCCGTTCCCGCAAGAATTTCGGGAAATCCTTTTTTAGCGGATGCCTACGTCCTAACATCTACCTGCATGTCAAATTTCAGCCCGATACGTCCAGTGGTTTGGGCTGTGCGTTAATAGATAACTATATCAGTCACCTTTAAGTTTCATATATATAGATGAACCGTGATAGATAGACAGTTGAAATTATTAGAGATTAGCCTACCGGCCGCGGCTTCGCCCGCTTTGTCTAAAACCTTATAAATTAAATACTAAAACCTTCCTCTTGAATCACTCTATCTATTAAAAAAAACCGCATCAAAATCCGTTGCGTAGTTTTAAAGATTTAAGCATACAAAGGCACATAGGGACAGAGAAAGCGATTTTGTTTTATACTATGTAGTGATGATGAGATTCTGTTACTGCTATAACAACATATTATATCGCGATTCTTACTCACACTTGATTGCTTATTTTTTTATATGTTGTAAATTTTTTTATCAAATCTTAATAAGAATATTCTATCTATATACAAATTAACAATTTCCCAGTCAGCCCACGTGATAGTAGCGAAAGATGCATGGCTGCCTCTGTACCGATGGTGGTCTGTAGAAGGTGCGTTACGTCACGCAGCAGGCCTTGCCCCGCGGCTTCGCTTGCACAATAGTTCTGGGGCTACGAGATTGAGGCAGTTGCTTGCTGATATGGGGTAAGTGGAAATATATTTTTTCATCAAGTAATAAAAAATGTATAAAAAAATTAAAATTTAGTAAAAAATATAATGTACCTGTGTGTCTAAAAAATAATGCCATTAAGTTGGTGTGACGATTGTGGTATATTTTTTTTTAATAGTAAATTTTTGAAGAATACAAAAATCTTTAATTTAAAATCTAGTCTTTGTTATGTCTATGTTCTTTTAATTAATTTCTTTAATTCTAGGGAGATTTTTTGTTTCAGTTTGTGTTAAAACATGTGCCTATACCCTACATAATATATATAAACTCCTTCATAGGCACATTTAGGTATATGCAGCTGTGATGCAGCTATATGCCTATACATACCTATATTTCCCAAATATAATGTATTTATATGTGTATATACAATTTTCCACAGATTTCCCCTGCAACAAGCTCGTCAGTCCTACCGCTCCATGGACGTAGAACTCCGTAGAAGCCTCCTCACAGCGCTAGAGACAGCGGCTCCAAAACACAAGTTAACTGCTCCTACTAGAGCCGCGTTTCTGTTACAAAGGCCACATTCACACCCGTTGGCTGCGTTGGACACAGTTTATGCGGTTATGGCGCTTATTGAACATGTAAGTAGCTTTGACTATGCCTAATAAAAAAATGGATTTCCCTTTAAAAATTGCCCTTATTGGACAAGACAAATCACGACAAAAAATATCAGTCCTCTGGCACGAGTCATAGATAATGTTTTGTTCAACGTATGCGTAGGATATAACCAACTACAAACTGGGTAAGTATATTGAGACAGCGGCACCAAAACACAAGTTAACTGCGCCTACTAGAGCCGCGTTTTTGTTACAAAGGCCACATTCACATCCTTTGGCTGCGTTGGACACAGTTTATGCGGTTATGGCGATTATTGAACATGTGAGTATGCTTAAATTGTAAAATAAGTGTGTTTTCCTTAATAAAATGACGACTATAAGACAAATTTCGACAAAAAAATGTCAGTCCCCTGGCAGTAGTCAAAGATAGTATTTATAGTACGATACAATCTGTTGTAACCAGCTATAAACAGGTATGGTACTTGTAAAACTATAGGCGTAAGTACATAGAAGCAGCGACTCCAAAACACAAGTTAACTGCGCCTACTAGAGCCGCGGTTTTGTTACAAAGACCACATTCACACCCGTTGGCTGCTTTAGATACAGTTTACGCGGTTATGGCGCTTATTGAACATGTAAGTATGTCTAACCATGCTTAAATTGTAAAAAAAGTGTGGTTTTCCCTGCAAGAATTACCGTCATAAGACATGACATGGCATGAGTCATAATTGGCACTTTTTCAACGTTTGCGTAGGATATAACTAACTACAAACATATACATATAAGTTATTAAATTCTGATTAGTGTTTAGTTGTATAAATTGTCAGTTTACCTAAATTATATATGACCTATGATAGATTTTATTTGTAAAACCCATATAAGAAATAAATAAACATATATTCTAGGACACAATACCAAAAGCGGAAGGGTTCCAAAAGGCCCTTGCAGCGTTAGAAGTGTGCGGAGAGAACGAAGCCCTGAAACTTGGAGTCACATCAGCTCGCAGAAGTTTGGAAGCCGTGGCACGATTGGCCCAGGGAATATTGGCTTCCAGGGGACTGTTGCTGGCTGGACCGTTTAATTATTTTATAGTTCAAGAGGTAAATAAGTATTTGATTGTTTTTCTGTTTGTTACGATATAAATTTTAAACTACTAAACTATTCTGAAAATTGTTATCAAAATGTTTTTGAAGTTCTTATCCAAATTTTGCTACTTTTACAAGCTCACAGGAATTTCATGAATGAGGTAAATAACACATAGACATACACAAGGAATTTGTTCATTAAATTATTTATAAGTGCATGTATACACAAAATACAGTTTAGTTAATAACAATTAATCGTTTCGATTTTAAAGAAACACACAATTCACTAGTTCGACTCTTATTTAGTTTGTTTCGATTTTTGTTTTTTATACTGAAACAATTCAGTATAAAAAAGAAAAATCGAAACACACAAGTGTTTCTTTAAAAAATGTAAACTATTAATATATATTAACCTATTTACCAAGCAATCATCATACTTATAATAATTGCAGGGCACAACGGAATCCACATCAGTGCGAGGTCCCCTGTGGCTCGCAGAAGCAGCCCGCTGGGTGGCCTCCGCTACGGGGGGCTCCAGGCCGCTGCTGGCCAGCTCCCCGCTGCCCAACGGACAGTGCTTGCTGCTCGGAGTACCACCTAGATATGATCAGGAGCCGCGCAAGTATGTTTTTTATCTATACTTCTATACAGTTAATACTTAATATACTTCATAATATTATAAAGATGAAGAGTTTGTTTGTTTGGACGCGCAAATCTCAGGAACTTGAAGTTGAATAATTTTCTCAGTGTTGGATAGCCCATTTATGGAGGAAGGCTATCCCTACTATCACTACATAGTATAAAACAAAGTCGCTTTCTCTGTCCCTATGTCCCTATGTCCCTATGTCCCTTTGTACGCTTAAATCTTTGAAACTACGCAACGGATTTTGATACGGTTTTTTTTTAATAGATAGAGTGATTCAAGAGGAAGGTTTATAATTTATATGTATAATAACATCCATTAAATAGTGGAGAAGTACTGTTATTTTTGAGGTTTCTAATGTGATGTCGTAAATAATTACATTTTTTCCGCTTACATTGCAAACGCAGGCTGAACCATACGAGTTTTATCAAAATAATGTACTAAGTATTGTACACATTGAAAAGGTCTACAGAAAAGTCCGCGATGGTATATGTCTATCTCTTATGGATAACCCACAATAACTTTTTTTTGTCATTTACTTTTTACGACAAATAATGGCTAATTTTCGAAGCGATTTTAACCAATACAATCCTTAACCAATTAAATACCTTGAATACATTGTTCATTTAATATAGATCTATATGGCCCTTTACACCGTATGATTTAAGTGAATATTTTCGAAGATATTACAGATTTAAAAATTGCGGGACGTAGCGTTTGCGGCGGTACCGGCCGGCCGCCCGGCTATATATTTTATACCCGTGCGAAGCCGGAGCGGGCCGCTATGTTATTATATGTATACAACGTTCACAGTTTTTCTGTAGTGTATTTAGTATCAGCATTGCACCCGTACGAAGTCGGGGCGGGTCGCTAGTATAATATTATAAATGCGAAAGTAACTCTGTCTGTCTGTCTGTCTGTTACACTTTCCCGCTTAAACCTCTCAACCGATTTTGATGAAATTTGGCACAGACAATCTTTAGACCCTGAGAAAGAACATAGGCTACCTTTTATTACGAAATATGTACCACGGGCGAAGCCGGGGCGGACCGCTAGTAGGCTATATATCATTACGCTAAGACTAACAGAGCGGAGCACTGCGGGTAAAACCGCGGGCACAGCTAGTTAGGTATAATACTTTCGATATCAATTTCAAGATTTTTGTTATGTTACGAAATTACACTGTATCATAAGTTTGAATGAAATCTGTTCATTTAAAGTGGGAAGAAATCCAGTCTAAACTAATTGGTTACAAGAAAATCTTTTATAGGCGTGTTAAAAACAATAAAAAAATTGATATTTTGGTTTGATGGCATTCAAATTCTTTTATAAATAGGTATAAATTTCTAAATAGAAAAAAAATCGATGTCAAAGCGGGATTCGAACCCGCGTCTCCGTAATTTCGCTGTGTCCCGGACGCATAAAACTGAAAGAGTAGATTAATTTCGATTGCTCACGGGTGGCCGAATTGGTCAGGCGTCCGCCTCGGATTGGTAAAAAGACGCGGGTTCGAATCCCGCCTCGTGATCGAATTTTTTATTTTCTTAAATAAATAAATCTCTTTATTTGCATAATGTGTGTACAAAGATAACAAAATTACATTTTCGAGGTCGAATCAACACAGTAGCCATAAATGGCGTGCAAATTATATCAGCTCCGCAACATTATTTTATATAAAAAGTACATTATTTCATTGTCACAAAAAATTATATTAACAAATAACAATCTAAAATATTTATTTTGCAGTTTATTCGGAGCAGCCTTCGAGCAAGCCGCACAGAAAAGTGGAGCGAGCGTGATACTAGACCATGTGGATACTTCGGTTATAGTTCTACCGACTTCACAGAGAACGCAATTTCTTGATGCATTAACAGCTCTATTGGCTTAAACCCACCTTTTATGTAAAATAAGTACATATATAAAATGAGTACATATCAAATGAAAGGAAAAAGTATAGGAATAGCCGGAAAATTTTAATTTGTGTTAGATTTTGTGTATAGCTTCAGGTAAAATCGGTTCAAATAAAAATACAGGTTTTTTTAAATTAATTTTTTTATTTTTTGAAATGGTGAAAAATGAAAATTTACAGACTAAATAGTGAAAATATGACGAAAATGCTTGTAAAAAAATAAAAATTCGAATCGAAAATGATTTTTTTTCGTAATTACACTAAACTATTACTGTTTGATATGTACTATTTTTGCTAGAAACTTTATGAAATAGACAAATAACATCACATTCTTCTATAAACAATAATTATTAATTTCTTAACCAATTTGTTGACAATAAAATTTAAGCTCATCTATAGAAATTAGTTAGATCTTCATTTTATGTAATTGATTGATGATTTTTGATCTTAAATTCAATTTTATAATTTTAATTGTTAGAATTTAATGTAATTCCAGTGACTTGTAAATATGTGTGCGATCTTAATGTCTGAATGTTTGTTGATTAAATATAAGCGAGTACAATTAAATGTTATTTATTTTTAAATGATTATGATTTAAGTGAAATAAAGGAATTTACTGATTTTGTGTATTTTATTTCTTAGGGAAGAAACTATAATAGATAAACAAATCGCTTATTAAAGGTTTTATTTCCCGCAACCCAAAAATAATAACAGAAATAAAAAAATAATTTCAGAATATTGATCAATCAGTTACATAAGTAAATATCAACAAAATATTTTACAGTTTATTCAATATAAATCTGTGAATGAGATCAAAAGCCCACTTAGGCTGATCATGTGGTACCATGTGGCCAGCATTCCGAACCAAAACCTCAGTTAAATTGCCAGATTTCTTATAATATCCTGCAATATTATCACCGAGCCTCCATATTTTACGTTGTGCAACTTTATATTCTTCAGAAGACGAAAAATTTAGGTTGCGGAGAAAGTTCTCTGTTAAAGGATATGCTACGATAATATCTAACTGTCCGTTATAAAACATTAATGTATAATGAGATAACAATTCTGACACGTAAGGAGCCACTGACTGTAGTATATCAGCACTTAAGTTTATTTGAACGTCTCTACCATCATTAAATGGTAACCCGCCAACATGCACACTGTTCCTTATCTTATCATTATTCAAAAGTTTTATAAACACAGATGTATCCGTCAGATCTTTGTCCTCCAAGAAATTGTAATAATTACTAAAACCTGTGTAGTTTTTAAAATATGAGAAGTTTGTGAGATCACCATCCATAAGTCTGTCCATAAGTACACCAGCTTCTACCCAATTTTGTTGTTTCAATTCATTTGTGATCTCTGCTTGCATTTTCAAAAACAATTTCTGTTGGTTGAAATCTATTAAACCATGCTGGTATAAGTAATTTCCATAATCCAGTTGATTTATTGGATCACAATAAGCATTACCTAACGCCATGCCTTTTAAATTTATTTTGATTTTAGAAATCATATTTTGTTTGTGAATTTGCATTCCCAAGGCTGGTATATACTTTCCAGCGTATGATTCGCCGGTGATGTAAAAATTATTGTTTCGCAAGTTAGGAAACAATGTGAAAAATTGCTGCAAACATGAGTACAGTCCTTTCCCAATGCATGTTTCATCTTTGCAGTATCCATCCTTATCTTTTGTGAAACTAAATCCAGTCCCCACTGGATTATCAATAAAGATGAGATTGTTTTCGATAGCCCAATGATATTTTCTTACTGCAAAACCATTTTTCTTTGCTATCAATGGTCCATTTTCAGTGAATAAACCGAACAGCGAGCTCCCACCTGGTCCTCCTTGGAGCCACAAAACAACAGGAGCAGCCTTATTCTTATTGAATGCAGGAAAATACCAAAAATATAGGTTTGAATCATATTTTTTATCTACTGTGAAGAAACCGGCATAACTAGAAAACCCAATTTTCTCAGTAAAACTGACACGAGAGAGATTCCGAGCTAAATTTATTTCGCGTTTCTCTAGGTATGGTGTAAGTATTAATGGATCACCTGAAATTTCATTATATTTTGCTTCAAGATTGATACGTGGATAAACAAAAGGAAACAATGAACCTTTTACAGCAGAAAGTTGATATAAAACAGATAAACAAGTCACAAGGATTGTCGTTAACATTTTCAATACATTTTCTTTAGAATTATTTATATGAGAAAACTTCAATGCATTTTTTCAAGAAAGAGCAAATAAACTGTGTTTACAAAATATGTTCGATTACGAAGTAAAGTGTAAACGTCAAAACATCAAGAAACAGCTGTAAAAGACAAGACTATTGTCCAATCAGCGCCTATTTCAGCAATCATACGGAAAAATTGGAAAATAGAATAATAATAGGAAGTTCAATGACCTTACGTCTGAGTGAATTTATGAAATCGATAAAATATTATGTTTTAAATATTTCTTCCTAAATATTAACATTTATATTATGATTTAAATTGCAGGCGATAACACCTGCAATTTCCAAGAAATTTAATGTGGCGCGCGCAATTCTCGCTTCTACCTAGGTATTCACTGTTTTTTAGAATGCATGAATTGTGAATTAATTAATTAATTATATACCTACGGCTACATGGATACAATATTTTTTTTTTATACAATGTGGACGATGCAAAATATTTTTTATGTCTAAATTTTTAAAGTCCAATATGGTTATGTACGTATTGATTTTTGTATTCACTATTCACACATTGTACCTATAGTACCTACCTATTCACATCTAACATTGTTTACATTAATTCCTAACCTTTGCTATGCGGTCGCGGAATGTAGGTGATAATATTGATTAGGTACTGAAGCCGGCTATTTAAATGTGCTGCCGTTAAAATGATAATTATTGTGGGCAGTTGTTTTTAATGAGTTAAGTACGGTGCGTGCCACATCACGCACGGATATCATGTCTTCTTTGTGGATTTTATTTCTTTTGCAAATATTAGTAACAGTTCAGTGTTTTATTCATCGATATCCTAAACTAAATATTGGTGAACCAGATGGCGGAGATGCAGGAACTCCTTTATTTTTAACGCCATACGTAGAGAGCGGTAATATTACTGAAGGCCGGCGACTTGCTAGAGTATCTTTTACTGAAACATTAGGTGTGAAAAGTTATTCTGGATTTTTTACGGTCAATAAAGAATATGGATCAAATCAATTTTTCTGGTACTTCCCAGCAATGGTACCAAAGAATCAAGACGCACCTGTTATTGTGTGGTTACAAGGTGGTCCCGGGGCAACGTCCCTTTTCGGTCTCTTCACAGAAAATGGCCCTATTAGAGTGAGAGACGGTAAATTCGAAAAGCGTAAATATAACTGGGCGCTGGGCCACCATGTTATTTATATCGATAATCCTGTCGGCACAGGTTTTAGTTTCGTGAAGAATCCCAAAGGCTACTGCACGAATCAAACACAAGTCGGTGAAGATTTATATTCGACGCTTATTCAATTTTTCCAACTATTTCCTGAACTCCAGAAGAATAAGTTCTTCATAACCGGCGAGTCTTATGCTGGAAAATATGTACCAGCATTGGCTTACACTATCCATAAGAAAAATCCTTCAGCTAAAATAAAGATTAATTTAAAAGCTTTAGCTATTGGTAATGGCTTGAGTGACCCTGAACATCAGGTTCTGTATAGTCAATATTTGTATCAAATTGGATTGATAGATTGGAATCAGGTAAAGGTGTTTGAAGAATATGAAAATAAAGTTACTGATTTAATTAAGCAGAAACAATGGATTCCTGCTTTTGAGGCCTTTGACACATTATTAAATGGTGATCTAATTGAAGGGAAAAGCATATTTTACAACATGACAGGATTTGAATTTTATTTCAACTTCTTGCACACAAAAGATTACTTTGTGAAGGAAGATTTTGGCCCTATGATTCAGAAATCTGCAGTCAGAAAGGCAATACATGTTGGTAATCTTAAATTCAATGATGGTAAAGAAGTTGAGAATCATTTAAAACAAGATGTGATGCAATCTGTGGCTCCATGGATATCTGAGCTGCTGGATCACTATTATGTTCTTGTTTATAATGGACAGATTGATATTATCGTTGCCTATCCTTTAACCCTTAATTACTTGAGAAATCTCAATTTTACCGGAGCAGATGAATATAGGTCTGCTAAAAGATATCACTGGTTAGTAGACAATGAATTGGCTGGTTATGTAAAGCAAGGAGGCAAGTTGGTAGAAATTATGGTTCGAGATGCAGGACACATGGTGCCTGGAGACCAGCCTAAGTGGGCTCTTGATATGATCACTAGACTTACACATGAAAAAACTTTTACTCATAAGAAATATAGGAGATTTTAAGTAATAAGCATTTCGTATGTTTTTGTTTAATAAAGGAGGATATTTTAAACGTGTTTTTAATTTATGTTCTTTTCTACTTTGCTTTTTTAAAAAGCTTTGAAATTAAAATATGAATATGAACTTTTCCATAGGATATATTCTACAGAGAATGGAAAACTAGTTACAGTATTATCTTAATCCTTATCATTTTAAATTGTTTAATCATTCATTTTTATTGAAATTAAATAAAACTAAATTAAGTAATCATGTTCTGATACTCTTGTTTACATATTATTGATAATTAAAGATTTTTTTTTTCAATTTTTGATACTATGTAAATTTTTCATAGTAGATTTTAATATTTATAAATACTTCAAGAGGGCTGATAAAGAAAACTATGAAATACAATACCAAATGTCACTTTAATCATTACTTAATTCTAATTTACTTTCAATCGGACTGGGCCTTTCATACGGTTATACATTAAATTACACAATTTAATGTTTTTATAAACTAATCTTACAATTACTTAGTAACAAAATTAATTGAACAGCTTAGTAAGTAACCAGGTCAAACGGAATGGATATCTATCGCCCTTCAATGTAAGTAGACAACTCTACAACCTCTGGTAACTCAGTTATGTTGACGTCGAAACGATCTTGGACTTCGTTGAGGATCTTGGCGTCACCTTCATCAGATACCATGGTGATGGCTAACCCTTTGGTACCAAAACGACCTGCGCGGGCCACTCTGTGCAGGTAGGTGTCGGAATCTTCTGGCATATCATAATTGAAGACAATGTTGACTCGTTCAATATCCATTCCTCTTCCAAACAAGTTTGTAGCGACTAATATTCTCTTCTGGAAATCTTTGAACTGCTGGTAGCGGGACAGACGTTCATCTTGAGACATGTTGCGGTGAATTCCAATGGCAGGGAAGTTCTGGTCCGTGAGCAATTGAGCTAATGCAATGCATCTTTGTACTGACTTCACAAATATTACAACTTGATTAAACTCTAGTATGTCAAGTAATTCAAACAGTTTCTTATTCTTCTCGTTTTCCTTCAACTTAAGATAATGTTGTTGCAATCCATGCAATGTCAGCTTGGCTTCATCGTCTACATACACTTCCATTGGGTCTTGCATGAATTTCTTGCATACTGGTCGAATTTCCTTGCTCAGTGTGGCCGAGAACATCATTACTTGCTTTCCATGGGGTGTATTTCTAAATATTTCCTGTACATCTCGTCTCATGTCCAGAGATTCCAACATTTTATCACATTCATCAAGAATGAAATGTTTCAAATGCTTCAGATTCAGCTTCTTGCTATTAACTAGAGCTAGAATACGTCCAGGAGTACCGACGACGATGTGTGGACACGCAGTCTTGAGAACCTCTTCATCCTTTTGAATCGGCATACCTCCAAAGAATACTGACACTTTAACTCCGGCCATGTACTTCGAGAACCGCTCGTACTCCTTGCTGATTTGGAAGGCCAATTCTCTGGTGTGACACATGACTAGAACGTAGACGTGGTTCTCAGAAGGCTCGAGCTGTTGCAACGTTGCTAATACAAACACAGCTGTTTTTCCCATACCCGACTTAGCTTGGCACAAGATATCCATACCCAGTACCGCTTGTGGTATACATTCGTGTTGTACTTCAGACGGATGCTCGAAACCACAATCGACTATAGCTCGTAAAATCTCGGGTTTGAGCAGAAAATCTCTGAAGCCGGAACTGTGAATAGATACATAGGATCCCTTAACCTCTTTTTTTGGCGCCGCTTCGGTTGCTCCATCAGCGGTCTGCTGATCTGCCTGCTCTTCGTCTTCGTAGTCGAGAAGATCGTCGTTGTCTGCCATGTTTGTTGTTTTTATGATGTAAATCAAAATCAACAGAAATCAGTACTAACTTTTAGCACGTGAAATAGGTAACGAATAAAAATTTTGTTTCACAATAATGGCGTCGGTTGAGTCAAGAAAGCCAAAAGCGGTATTCAACAGATTAAAAATAATTAAAAACAAAGATTATTGAAGCGTCTTCCACAGAGTATATATTGCCATTAGGTTTTGCACACACAATCAAATTGAAATGAATAATATAAAATGCTTATTTTTTGATTTAAAACATTAATTAAATAAATTGTCAGATTTTTACTTAGATCATTAAGTAATTGTTACTTAATGATCTAAGGATTTTTAAAAAGTGTTTCTCATGCACGATTTGCGATCTAAAAAAATGGAATGATAATTTTTTGCAACTGCACAACTAAAGCATGTTTTTTTATTAAGAAATACGCACGTGTATTTACCTTAGAGTATATATACTATCTATAGAGTGCGAATAATCAAGTGGGAACAGTAGGCACAGGTGGGAACAACACGACGTTCCCGCCGCGAGCGCTCGTAGTCGTGGTTGAGTGCTGTCAAAGAGCGTTTTCATATTTACGAATAAACATGGTGAAATGTGCAGTTCTATCTTGCAAAAACGATACTAGAAAATACACAAAATTGAAATCCAGTATCACATTTCATCAGTAAGTCGATTGTTATACTTATTTTTATGAAAATAAATTTAGCATCGCGGGGGTGAAGGGGAGGTGGGAGGCGGACACGCGCAGGCTCGCTCGCGCGCCTCACTGCCGCCACGTGATCGTAGTGATGTGACCTGACCAACGCTGTACTCGATATAAAGTTTACTAGAAGAACTATATTTTAACAAATTATTTATTTAAAATTAAAACTGTATTTAAATAAATTTGTGGTGTGTTTTGTATGATACACTTTCTAATTAGTAAAGTGCCTGGGGGTCTTCACCTCGGATTAGAGTTATAGTGAATGAATTAATATGATCGATGTGGGATATTGTTTTTTAAACTATAAATTGCAATGTTTACCCAATTTTTTTTTGTGCACTCCATTGTTGAATTTATATTTTTGGTTTTATGGCATTCAAATGCTTTATAAATATAAATTTATAAAGAATAGAAAAAATTCGATCACGAGGCGGGACTCGAACCCGCATCCTTTCGCGCCATTCCGGGGCGGATGCCTGACCAACTCAGCCACTCGTGACCCGCCAGAGCAATCGAATTTATTCTATTCTTTCAGTTTTATGTGTCTGGAGGGACACACCGCGCGCCATCTATTGAGATGATTAACAACCATTTCAACCAATATGAAGCACTTTTCAGTGAATACAATATTGTAACGATGGAACACGACCTTTTTTGTTGAATTTATATTTTTGGTTTTATGGCATTCAAATGCTTTATAAATATAAATTTATAAAGAATAGAAAAAATTCGATCACGAGGCGGGACTCGAACCCGCATCCTTTCGCGCCATTCCGGGGCGGATGCCTGACCAACTCAGCCACTCGTGACCCGCCAGAGCAATCGAATTTATTCTATTCTTTCAGTTTTATGTGTCTGGAGGGACACACCGCGCGCCATCTATTGAGATGATTAACAACCATTTCAACCAATATGAAGCACTTTTCAGTGAATACAATATTGTAACGATGGAACACGACCTTTTTTGTTGAATTTATATTTTTGGTTTTATGGCATTCAAATGCTTTATAAATATAAATTTATAAAGAATAGAAAAAATTCGATCACGAGGCGGGACTCGAACCCGCATCCTTTCGCGCCATTCCGGGGCGGATGCCTGACCAACTCAGCCACTCGTGACCCGCCAGAGCAATCGAATTTATTCTATTCTTTCAGTTTTATGTGTCTGGAGGGACACACCGCGCGCCATCTATTGAGATGATTAACAACCATTTCAACCAATATGAAGCACTTTTCAGTGAATACAATATTGTAACGATGGAACACGACCTTTTTTGTTGAATTTATATTTTTGGTGGCTGAGTTGGTCAGGCATCCGCCCCGGAATGGCGCGAAAGGATGCGGGTTCGAGTCCCGCCTCGTGATCGAATTTTTTCTATTCTTTATAAATTTATATTTATAAAGCATTTGAATGCCATAAAACCAAAAATATAAATTCAACAAAAAAGGTCGTGTTCCATCGTTACAATATTGTATTCACTGAAAAGTGCTTCATATTGGTTGAAATGGTTGTTAATCATCTCAATAGATGGCGCGCGGTGTGTCCCTCCAGACACATAAAACTGAAAGAATAGAATAAATTCGATTGCTCTGGCGGGTCACGAGTGGCTGAGTTGGTCAGGCATCCGCCCCGGAATGGCGCGAAAGGATGCGGGTTCGAGTCCCGCCTCGTGATCGAATTTTTTCTATTCTTTATAAATTTATATTTATAAAGCATTTGAATGCCATAAAACCAAAAATATAAATTCAACAAAAAAGGTCGTGTTCCATCGTTACAATATTGTATTCACTGAAAAGTGCTTCATATTGGTTGAAATGGTTGTTAATCATCTCAATAGATGGCGCGCGGTGTGTCCCTCCAGACACATAAAACTGAAAGAATAGAATAAATTCGATTGCTCTGGCGGGTCACGAGTGGCTGAGTTGGTCAGGCATCCGCCCCGGAATGGCGCGAAAGGATGCGGGTTCGAGTCCCGCCTCGTGATCGAATTTTTTCTATTCTTTATAAATTTATATTTACACTCCATTGTTTCATTGTTTAAACAAATTATTGTGAAAAATTCATGTTTGACCATAGAGGGTGTCCCAAGAAGTAGTGATATACTGAAGCTGGGAGGTAGAGGACATAGAGGGCTATCCGAATCATCCCCATGTATGTTATGCGATTTTTCGTATTTTCGGAGTTATGACGTTTTTTTCAAATTTTCACCTATCGCCGAGTACGTAGAGATTTTGATTTATGGTGACGTGAATTATGGCGGTAAATGCTTGATTTTTTTTGTGTGCTAAGCTGAAAGATAGGCCAATTCAGTATACTAACATTTACTATCGTTAGATCTTCGAATGGAATAAAAAAAAGAATTTAATGCCAAGAAAGATAAAATTACCCAGTATGTTCATAACTTCAAGGGCCCGTAAAAAATAAAATCACATAAAAAATATCCGTTTGGCTTTTTAAAAACTTACTCTATCTATGAGGTAGCTACCCTGAAAATTTCATTTTATTATTCATAAGGCTTCAATCGAAAAATTGAAATCTAAAAGTGGTAAGTGCAAAATTTTAATGCAAACAAAATAAAACCAATTACAAGGTGTTTAATTACAATAAATTTTCAAAATGACCCTCCCTGTTGCTCACTGCAAGTGCAACATCACCGGAAAAAGTTGTCTTTTAAACGTCTGAATACCCTTTTATTATTTTAATGGTTTCTTCTGCTACTCTCAATTTCCGGGTTAATTCGTCCAAATTGCGGCATTCTCTTGAGTAGACGAGGTCTTTGTAGTATCTCCATACAAAAAAATGCCGGCGTAGTCAGATTTCATACATCAACACTTCAACTTTGAATGAATCCATCACGAATTTTATAGCCGTCCAGAAAACCGATTATTATCGAGATATCCAGAAAAGGATTTCTGGTATAACCGACTTAGAGACACTTGCAGCAAAATATCATTCGGATTATTATAATTTACTGAAAAATTCAATTCACCTCAGTAATGTTGAAAAGAAAATTAATCTAAGTAGATGCAGCAATGGAGCAAATATACAAGTACCTACATAGAAGAGAATGATGATTGCCAATTTACCATGCAAAAGTTGAAAAACGCATCACTACAGAGCATATCCCGGTAGAAAAAACTATTAAAAAACGACTAATAGAACGCTTTCACGATGATATTATCATTTCAACTAAATATTTGATGTAGGCAACAATGTAGGTAATTGTAATATATTTAAATAAACAGATTTGGTACTAATAATTTTTTTTTCTTTTCATTAGTCGTAATTAATTACCTTATTTTTTTAAATGTACTCAATAGAGTACGTTTAATTTATAATTAAACCGGCCGAGAAATTCCATTGTACATAGTAGTTGTGGCTCCGCTCTCCCCTCCACGTTTTTCTATCTGTTCGAGATCCCTACTGCTATCTTTATACACAGGTATCTTTGAAAAATATTCCTATATGTCTACTCGAATAAAAAATAAAGAAATACTGTTTAAAGTGAAAATATATGGTCAAACATTAATTTTTCATAACATTTTTTTTAAACAACGAAACAATGGAGTGCACAAAAAAAATTTGGGTAAACATTGCAATTTATAGTTTAAAAAACAATATCCCACATCGATCATATTAATTCATTCACTATAACTCTAATCCGAGGTTATACGGTTTTGAATGCTCCAGGCACTCCACTAAATATTATGAATGCGAATGTATTACTTATTAGGCTTGTTGAAAAAATATCGATACATCGATATATCGATATTATTTTTTCAATATATCGATATTTTTGAGCGATATTTAATAGTTCGATATATCGATGTATCGATATAAAATTCTAAGTATCGAAAAGGTATAAAAACGGATATTTTTTTCAAACCAATAAACATTTAGGTATAAGTTTTAAGATTAAAAAATCCCAAAAAGAAAATACTTTTTTTATACTAACATCTTTTAACAAATTATATTTTATGTACTTTTTGTTTTTGGTCGACTTGATTTGCTGTTTTATAGTTTGGTTTTTAAGTTGGCAACTCTGTTAGTCAATTTCAATTTCAACTGCCCGTCCGTATTATTACCACGACTGACTTATTATTATAACCTCAAAACGCGCGTATTTCTGTACTTGAGTACCCGTAGAAATGTAAGATGATTGAATTAGATTAGACCAAAAAATTAATTTTTAGAGCACGAATGTTCTCTGTCAAATCATACCGATATATCGATATTTTTTAATAAAAATATCAATATCGATATTGATATTTTCAAAAAACATCGATACAATATATATCGATACTTTATTGCATTTCCGACATCCCTATTACTTATAAAAATGTAAAGTATGTAATGTTACCATATATTTTCTGAACCGCTAAATTGATTTTAATAGTAGTAGCAGTAGTAGAATGGATAAAATTAAATAAAAAAATTATTAATATTATTTATTATATTATCATTTTAAATTATTCATTATTTCTTATTTTTATTTAACATTTTTAAAACATTATTATTATTTTTTGATTTATTATTAAAGAAATAGCACTTAACCCGATCTTTTATTTTATTAACTTTATTATTTAAAAAGTACTCACGTTTTTCTGATATTCCAATTAAACATATTTTTTTAAAGTACTTATAATTAATGCAAGAAATATTCAAATGGAATAAACAAACTTTATTCAGTTGGTAAACAAATTTAAAATTACATATTTATACTTTATTCATATATTTTTCCTTTAATAACTTATTGAACATAAAATTTACCTAAGATACATATTTATTTACATAACTTATCGATAGTTCAACACACAATTGATACCTACCCATCCCTATTTGTCACACACACATCTATATAGTATCTATAGCTCATCTGCCTACGATGCGCACTAAGCAATTTGTGCAATACACGCGCTCTTTAGTATTGTAATAATATATACTCTAAGGTATTTACCTATTTATCTAATAGTATAGAACGCTGAACATAAAAATTTCAGTTAATATTAGCGGTATAATGCTATATTTGAATTTGATAATTAAAAAAAAGTTTAATGGCATTCAAAATATGCCTAAATATAAATTTATAGAGCGCATTGGTCAAGCATCCGCCCCAAATTGGCGTGAAAGGATGTGGGTTCGAGTCCCGCCTCGTGATCGAATTTTTTCTATTCTTTATACATTTATAAATTTATAATGCTATTTATAATGCGATTTATAATTTAAAATGTTATAAAAATTATATTGAATTACAGTTGTTCGAATAAATGAACGTATAAATTTATTTTATAGCTAGTTTATAGAATACAGCAAGTCTGTGCGTGCTTTAGCACAGATTATACTACGTTGTAAATTTTGTGTTTTAAACTTATGCTGAATTAAAAGTTAAATTTATCGAAAAATTTGAAGAAAACAGTTAGGTATTACTTCTTATTTTTCTAATTTCTCTTTAATTTCTACAAAATGTTTAAAAATACTTCTATATTCATTACATGCATATTCCCTTTTAAACCTAATATATTTAGGTCTATAACAAGACTAAAATTTTAGTTTTAACTAGCTGTGCCCGCGACTTCGTCCGCGTGGAATAGTGACTGCATAGTAGTTACTACTTAACTTTTATTGAATAAACACGTACTACCATAAATAATTAAAAGAACAGTTAGTAAAATTTATTACTAAACTGAGCTAAAAAATAAAAAAATAAGTGCCTAATTAATTTTCTACGTAAAATTTATTTTAAATTATGGCATATTATTTTTTAGGCACCAGGAGGGAGAGGAGCAAATTTATTTACCTTCCTTCCTTGTATGGATGTTTTTGACAATATATTGTGCAGCAACTGAGTGCCGAGGCAAACGTCAAAACGTAAAGGAATAGAATCTGAGGGCCTAGTCAAGTGGCTTAGAGCCAGCGCGCACGAGCAACTTTGTCTCCGCAACTATTTTGTCTCTCCCATCAATTTGTATGGGGAGTTGCGTCGCTACGTGCGCGCACTTTCTTACTAGCCCATGGGTGGAGAGACAAAATAGTTGCGGAGACAAAATAGTTGCGGAGACAAAGTTGCTCGTGCGCGCTAGCTCTTACGCTTCATAGCGTTTCTCTTTCTACAAACGTTGACGTCTTATCGAATACGCTATACGACAGCTAGCCAAGTGGATTACAACTTTGCGAACGCTCATTCTATTGGATCGTACGCTAATGTCTATGGCTTCGAATTCTAACGTCAGTCAGGGTACGTCAAACTATGAACTGTCATTCAGTTTGACATTAGTAATGTTGAAAAATATTCAATAATTCAATAATTAAACTGCCGAAAAAGTAGAAAGTCAATAAATTTACTTAATTGAAGTGAACTAAAAAATTCAGGTTTTGCTTTAGATTATAAAAATACATATAGAGGTAAGTTCATTTTGCATTTGCAATGATGCATAAAAATATATTATGTCTTCAAGGTTTAAATTTAATTTATTAAAATGTGTACTTATTTTTCAGCGCCAGCCCGGAGCAATTTTCTGCTCTAATAGAATTCATGGAAAGGTACTATAAAAAAAATACAGTTTTGTTTCCAAACTTACTTCAATATTCTTATAATAAACAATGAAATCATATCAATACCAAGTGCTTCGTTGGTGTGTGTTACCTATAGGTATGGTGACCTCAGCGGGGACTTCAGAGTCGAGTAAAAGCCGACGAAATATGGGCAAGGCTGACAGTCTTACTAAATTCAATTGGTGGTGGGGTACATAAATCACAAGATAAGTGGAAGAAAGTAAGTTTGAACTTGCACCTTGTTAACCTAGCTGTATATTTCAGACTCTCAATTGTTTGTTAACCCAGCTGTATATTTCAGAATTTGTGGCAGTTGAACAGAGACTCCTTGCACTGGAGGAGACGCAAGAGAAGCTCTTCCATGAGCGAGAAAGGGAAAGGGAAAAGCTCCTCCATGAATGTGAGAGGGAGCGTGAGGAACTACTCCATAAAAGAGAAATGGAGCGACTGCGACTGGATTTGCGACCATTTTATTTTTTTTATAGAGCTGATGTAAAATATTTACTGTGTTAAATGTTAAAATGTTTTTGAGCGTTTATTTTAGATTAATATCTTTAAATTTTATAGGATTTATAATTATGTACTTAATTTATTTTAAGAGTTTGTTTTAGTTTTAAGAATATTGAATTTGTTTTTGATTTTAATATTATTTTAATTTAATAGTTTAAGTACAGTATTTTCTGTCCTCTGTCTTTAGTTGTTTTACTTTTTAATCTTTAAATTTTATAGGATTTATATGTTCTAATTTATTTTAAGTGTTTGTTTTAGTTTTAAGAATATTGAATTTGTTTTTGATTTTAATATTATTTAATTTAATAGTTTAAGTACAGTATTTTCTGTCCTCTTTCTTTAGTTGTTTTACATTTTAATCTTTAAATTGTATAGTAGATCAAGAGCCCACGACAGCCAGACATTCCTTTCTTTAATAAACTTGAAAGTTTCTCTGTATATGTCTCCGATACAGATAAGAACGACTAGCGATTATCAAGTCTGGGTTGTGGTTACTTTGGCAGGAAACATGTAGTAAGGGTGTATAAAATTGTACCTAACTTTCATTATAGTTTCAAAGCTAAATTTTATATATGTTAGTTGGGGACCTATTAAAAGATGTTACCTTAAGAGCCAGACAGTTTTCATGGTTCTTACATCTAGCCAGACACATTTAAAAATTAACTAACATATCATCAAATTCACATAACTACCTAAAAGCGTAACAAATATGAAATAACCCACTAAAAACATTAGTTAACTGTAATTATTAAAAAAATAAAAGTATAATATATGAGTAATAAAGTTATTACTTATCTTTTACGAGGACTTATGATGATGGAATTTCACATATCCCGATGACTTTTTTATTGTGTCATCGAGAAATTGTTTTTGATTTTAATATTATTTGAATTTAATAGTTTAAGTACAGTATTTTCTGTCCTCTGTCTTTAGTTGTTTTACTTTTTAATCTTTAAATTTTATAGGATTTATATGTACTTAATTTATTTTAAGTGTTTGTTTTAGTTTTAAGAAGATTGAATAAAACATGTATACATAATAATAGTATATTTTATTCCTTAATTAGTTAAGTAGTTTATACCACCATTAATTCAGTACACACTTTTATAAATACTAACAAAAAATACAATTAAAATTACAAACTTAAAAATATAAAAAAATAGGTTGAGGCTGTAACGATGATCAATTTTTTCACCTATGACCTGCACTAAAATATGAGCAGTTATCAGAAACTTTAAAAGGATTAATATATACTGTAACTAATGCAGTTGCATTATTTAAATCTGTGAAGTAAACAAAATAATGTTTTAGGAGCGAAAAAATATTATACAAAACTACTTGGTCAGGCACACTGCATTAGGTTTAAAAGTAATACACTTTAAAACTACACACAACACACTTTAAAAAATACACTGTAGGTTTAAAAGTAATACCTACTGCACTTATGTACTTAATTTTAATTTGTCTTTATTTAGTAAGTAATTCACTCTTCTAGCTTTTATAATAATATACTTAATTCAACAATTAACTAAATGACTACTTCAGTCTTTATAACCAAAATTACATACTTTTGTTTTAAAAAATTAAACAATGGTTAATTATCAAACTTATTTGTAAAAAAAATAATGCTCCCGTGAATCAGGAGTGTGCAGTGCTGCCAGTGCCAGGTGCTGTTCCAGTTAGTTGGACCAGGGAACCACTAGTTCACGCTACATACTACACGCCATTACCATAGAGAGACAAAAATAACCTATTAAATTAACCTATTAACTAAATTATTAAGCATTATTCTGCCACTCATCAGCTCTTCTTGGTTGCTGGAAATGGGTCCAACCACAACACTCGGTTCATCACCATCCTCTTGTTGCTCAGCCATATTATTAGGGAGAGGTAATTGAGCATCCTGTGCAATATTGTGCAGAACACAACATGCAATAGTTACCTTACTGGCAACACGAGGATGGTAATGGAGTGTACGATGCTTCAGCAAGCATCTCCAACGAGCCTTCAGTATACCAAAACATCGTTCAATACAATTGCGTGCCTGTAAATGGCGTGTAGTGTACACCGCTGCCCGAGAACCTGGTTCGGCATTTAAAATTGGTATCATCAGCCACGCTCTCTGCGGGTATCCAGAATCACCTTAAACAAATAATGTAGTTAAAGAGCTTTATAACTCCAATATTTTTATGATAAATATATAGAAGTAGGTAGGAATTATTTGATTTACCTAATAGCCACGTCAATTCACCATTTTCGTGAAGTCCACGCATGTATGGTTCCACTTCACTGGATGACCATATGAAGGAATCATGCGTGGCTCCACCATATTTTGCATTGACATTGGTAATCTTTAAATTATCATCACATATCTGAAAAAAAAATTTAAGTTATAAAAAATATTCTATTTGCAGTTGCTTTGTTATTTTGTTTTAATGTAACATGTTAAAAACAATGCTTACTAACTAATTATACATATGCAAAGAAATATAGCTTACCATTTGCACATTCAAGGAATGGTATCCTTTTCTGTTAAAATAATTCTGTTCATCAATGTGAGGTTTTATAATAGATATGTGAGTGCAATCTATGCATCCTATTACCCCTGGTAATTGAAATTTCCTTTGAAATCTGTAATTAGGTATATTTACATTTTATAATTAAAGACAATAATTACCTACATATATTATAAAATATAATACAATTATTAAAAAGACTTTCAAATGGATTTGTCATAATATTTTGTAAACCTTTAAAACATTTAGAATTGAACAGAAACAAACATTTTGTGGTATAATAGACAATCAATATGTGGAATAATAGAATTGTTTGTGACTACAATAGCAGCGACCTTCTTCAATGTAAAGGATTAAGTTATTTATTAAAATTGTACAAAACATTGAAAGTTATAAATAAATTAATAAAAACACTTACTCTTGTCGAATTCTTGCTCTTTCTTGGCTTGTTTGAGGGAAAACTATCCATTTTTTAACTATCAGAGGACTGTTGAGTGCCTCCACAACTTGCCTAATGCATCTACTTGTAGTGCATTGTGGCAAATGTTGGGTGACACCCACAATTCTCTGATACGATCCCGTTGCCAAGAAACTCAGAGCGCAAAGAACCTACGATAATAAGTAAAATTAGGATATGTAATATAGATATGCACAACACATGCCTTTCATTGGGCATTTAAAATATCGGACATCACTTATAAACAATCGCAGTGAAGAAACTGTGGATTACCTTTACTTCCAAAGGAATTTCTTTAGTACCCCGTATTTTTGTTTGGGTACGTAGGCTGCAGCAAAGCTCGCTAAAAGTTTTTTTACTTAACCTAAAACGCTCTTGAAACAATTGTTCGGGCATTTCTTCGATTGTCTCCAAACTCCGTCTGGACGCATTTCTTTTTTGGCGCCTGAGCCAAACTTCTTCATCGTGCGCAGCTTTTAAAAGTCTCAAAGCGTGCATTTTATTAAAAATTTTATAATCACTAAGAAACACAACACGGAACTTCAACAGCTGATTATAAAATCGCCATTTTGTTTCGATTTCTACAAGATGTTAGCGTACGCTAGATGCCGAACGCCCACAAAGCGTTTCTCCTGTCAAAAGTGCCACTTGGCTAGCCATTTGTATGGCGACTGTCGTATGACTTTACGTTCCGTTTAATGGAATAGAAAAACAATGCCACTTGTCTACCAATTTTCGTTTCGTTACGCTCGGTCACGTGACGTATCTCCAGCTTATGTCAATCTCATACATTCGTTTATCGATTCTATTGAACTTTACGCTAATAGAAAGCCACTTGCATAGGGGGGCTGAGCCGCTATCGATACTAATTGACATAAGCGTATGATGTTTTGCTAAGGATTTGTTCACCCTACCAACGACGACGACGACCACGAACAAAATTTTCATCCAGTCGCAATTTAATAAAATTGTGCAAAACACAATTAAAAATCAATTATTAAAATTTCCTGTCGTTCTGGTGATTGGAATTTTTATTTTTGAGATCAACGATGAATGAAAAAATAGATTTTTCGTAGAAACAGTGGCTCCTAGAAAAAAATGTATGTGAAGTTTTTTAAAGATAATTTTATAATCTACAATTTTGGTAAAAGTTAAGGATACCATACCATACCATCATTATCATAATAATATATCTTATATATATATTTTTTTATAATGGTACTTAATTTTAAAGATCGTCGGGAAGTTTGTAAAATTATATATATTCCTTTTTCTTCGTTGCGTTGGGTTTTTTTTTTAATTTTTAAACTTCGGTTTCTTATTTTCATTTAATATTTTCAAGTGAGCGAGACCTACCTCTACCTCCATAATACATTCCTACATCTGACATCTTTTAAGTTGGGCCGTAACCGTGCA
Organism: Colias behrii; assembly: GCA_029959065.1. Taxonomy (NCBI): domain Eukaryota; kingdom Metazoa; phylum Arthropoda; class Insecta; order Lepidoptera; family Pieridae; genus Colias; species Colias behrii. The sequence continues at coordinate 861,482 of JARWMC010000017.1, read as the reverse complement.
TAAATTGTAATGGACCACAGTGGCAAAAGAAGTGGTATATTTAAGAAAAAAAATTGCCAAGGGCCAGGCCTATGTGGCTTTGAGAAGAGTTCAAAATTTCCAGGGTGTGGCTATCCTCTCGCTCCCATGTCCCCCTCTTCTTTCACAGACTTTCAACCCTTCCCTTTCCATCCCTAGTAAATGGCAGAACCGATTTTTATGTAAATAATATTATCTAATTGTACCTATACGTACACGTCATATCCTATCGTTTGATGCTCCATTTGGTTTATTTATCTAACCACTGTCACCCCTAAAGTGCCCTATATGTAAAAAACGGATGAACCGATTTCGATAAAACATTACTAATTGTAATTCACCCGTTATGCACATTCATTTGATATATCACTTAGGTAGGTACTATCACAATATTTGACAACATTCGTTTCTTTCATTCCCTATACCTATACAGGGTGTAATCGTTAAGTGTGCACAGGCGATTTTTCCGTAAGTATTACAGATAACAAAAAACTTTAAACTGATATCGAAAGTACGTAACCTAATGAGTAAAATGGCGGTAATAAATTTTTAAAAATAAATCGAGAAATATCAAAAAAATTATCTTTAAACTCTCCCATTCATTAAGTATGAAATATGAATATCCCATATACCTACATTTAATATGAAAGATTTTAGCTTTTTTTTTCTTTTTTTGGTTTTCTGCTTTAATTACTTCGCAAATTTGAAGTGACATTTTCCACATTTTTCCGGACATTTTCACGCATTTTCCGGATATTTTCCGGGAATTTTCCAGGCATTTTCCGGACATTTCCCTGACATAGCCTGTAAATGTCTGGAAAATCCCCGGGAAATGCTCGGAAAATCCCCGGAAAATGTCTGGAAAATCCCCGGAAAATGCCAGGGAAATGTCCGGAAAATGTCTGGAAAACATCGGGAAAATCCCCGGGATATGCTCGGAAAATCCCCGGAAAAAGCCTGGGAAATTCCCGGAAAATAACCGGAAAATGCCTGGGAAATGCTCGGAAAATGCGTGGAAATTTCCGGAAAAACCGTGGAAAATCCCTGGAAAATGCCTGGAAGATATCCGGTAAATGCGTGAAAATGTCCGGAAAATATCCGGAAAATGCCTGGAAAATCCCCGGAAAATGCCTGAAAATGTCCGGAAAATGTCTGAGAAATGCGTGGAAAATCCCCGGAAAATGCCAGGGAAATGTCCGGAAAATGTCTGGGAAACATCCGGAAAATCCCCGGGAAATGCTCGGAAAATGCCTGGGAAATTCCCGGAAAATGTCTGGAATATCCCGGAAAATAACCGGAAAATGCCAGGGAAATGTCTGGAAAATATCCGGAAAATGCGTGGATATGTCCGGAAAAAGCGTGGAAAATGCCTGGAAAATGCCCGGAAAATGCTCGGAAAATCCCCGGAAAATATCCGGAAAATGCGTGAAAATGTCCGGAAAAAGCGTGGAAAATGCCACTTCAAATTTGCGAAGTAATTAAAGCAGAAAACCAAAAAAGAAAAAGAAAGCTAAAATCTTTCATATTAAATGTATATGGGATATTCATATTTCATACTTAATGTATGGGAGGGTTTAAAGATAATTTTTTTGATATTTCTCGATTTATTTTTAAAAATTTATTACCGCCATTTTACTCATTAGGTTAAGTACTTTCGATATCAGTTTAAAGTTTTTTGTTATCTGTAATACTTACGGAAAAATCGCCTGTGCACACTTAACGATTACACCCTGTATATAGGTATAGTAAATGGATGAACCGATTTTGATTAAATATGTCTAATTATACTTTACACGTCATGCCCTTTCATTTCATATGTCACTTGAGTCAAAATTCACTTTTTTTATTATCTACCACTTTTATACCTATATCAAATAAATGGATGAACCGATGTTGATAAAATTTGACTTATTTTTACTGATAGGTCGTTCACTTTCATTTAATATATCACTAAAGTATATTCGACAACTTTAGTTATTTTCATTCCCACTTTTACACAATAAATGGATGAACCGATTTTGATACAGTTTATTTAAGAACCAGCGTCGGAAAATATGCTGCCTAACAAAAAAACATCATCTAATTCGGATTACCTGCTAGCGAGCTACGGTGGCACAAACACACACACACACACAGCGGTCAAACACTTATCACCCATATTTTTGCATCGGGGGTTAAAAATATAATATTATAAATACGACATAATTTAAAGGACATTTTATGTATAAAATTTACCTAGAAATAAGTATAATTTTAATTTGACCCCTCCCCCCTACTACCTCAGCTTACCCCCCCACCCTTGGGGACTTTCCATATGATCACTTGGACATAACTGTAGCGTATAACAGATAACTTACGTTTTATGTATGTGTACCATGTATGTACCACTGTATGTGTACCATAGAATGCCTTAGCAAATGTTCGCCGTGAGTACTTAAATGTTCATAACTTTTTTATTTATGAACCGATTGACATGAAATAAACACTAAATGTTAAATGAAGATTACCACAATATATTAGTGAAAACCGCATCGAAATCGGATAAGCCGTTTCTGAGATTAGCGTGTTCAAACATACAGACAAACAGACAAACAGACAAACAGACAAAAAATTTTTTAACTACAGTTTTGGGTTTGGGATCGATTTAATAATAACCCCTGCTAATTTTTTTTTACATATTTTCATTGTACAGACACCACTTTTCTAGAATTTTATTATATGTATTGATGATGATGATATGATAGTGGTAATAGATGGTAGATTATCCAATTACCAATTAGAAAGGTATAATTTCTATTTTCCCACTCTGTAAGGGTTATTATCTTAACAGCTTTCTTGGATAAAAAATGTTTCAAATATTTTTTTAAGCTATTGCATAGCTTCTATCGCGGGCCTTGAGCGCGGGGACCGAATCGAGAAATTCCGTAACGAAAAACCTCACGCTCCCCACTCCGACGGGCTCGGAGGTGTGGCTTGAAGGCATAGCATGCAATAGCTTTACCGCGGCAGTCCCCGAGTGCCACACGTCGTTTTTTTATAATATTTTGTCTGCGGTACTTGATGTATAAAATAATTATATATATTTGAAGAGGTTGTGGGGATAATTATTGGAAGTGTAAAATAAAACAACGTTTTAGTATTTAACTCATAAAAACACTATTTGATTATTTTTAATTATTAATACATGAACTGATCACAGATACAAAATTATAAATCTAAATCTCTACACAGACTACCAACTCTAAACTGTAAAAAACACTACATGTCCATTGTTCGTACATAGAAAAAATTCAAACATTAAAAACTTGAAATAAGTCGGGTCTGTCGCTTTTGTAACAGAATATTTATTGATTTTTAACATTAATAAAACAAGATATTTAAACATAAATAATATAAATTTGTAAATAAAAAAGAGCCTTTATGCCGAGCACACGTGTCAGAAGTGAAATTTCTAAATGATGTGATTGAAATTTTACTCTCAACGCGCTTAAAGAAGTTTCACTTCAAAAATAACACTTAAAAACCGTTAATTATTTATTTAATGATAAATACTTATATACCTAATAAAAAAAGCAACAGACCTGACTTATTTGAAAATACTTATTGAATATAGAATCTAGGCAGAAGCCAGAAATGCTACACTTATGAATAAATTACTGTAATAAATTGACAAAATTATATTAATAAAAGGCATCATTATTGTACCATAATAGAAAACCTTAAAAGTTAATCCTTATCGTACATTTTCAGTTTATTTTCATTTATCGCCTTAAAAGGTGACTAATGACTAGTACAAAATAGAATATGAAAAAGGTCATATTATTATGAACATGAGTTTTTCCGTTATTACAAACACGGTTTTTATTGATTTCGTCTTTAATTTAAAAATAAGATATTGCGTTTATTAAATACTTCTGATTTAATAAACGCAATATCTTATTTTGTGGTTCACGAAAGTGTGTTCCATGTCCCCTAGTGGGGGTTGAAGCAGATGCATTTACTGATCGATTTTCTTTAGGGAGAAGTAAAACTACTGTGTTCTGTAAGGCAGAGACATTTTTTTCTTCGTCTCCACCGGGAATCGAACCCAGGACTCGGACTCGGTTCCATTATACCAAGGAGGCGGTTAGTTTTAAAACTGTTGCAAAAAGTATCAAAATCTTTCTGTCTATATTATGTTACGCTTTTACAACTATCTAACGTTGATTTTAATGAAATTAGTTGAAACAATTCAACTTATGTTAAAAAATGGTATTACCACAAAACAATTTAAACACAGTCTAACTTTAAATCAGGGATCTGTCAATTTAATAGTTGTCTATGTGAAATACGACAAAACCAGATTAAAGAGAATTATAACTACGTGCCTGGTAAATTATACATTTACACATACACATATTGAATGGCGCGCTTTATAAAGCCGGCCACTAACATTTGTCACTATACGGCTTCAACGGTTTGAAGTCAGCGTTTCCGCTCAAGAACGCATCCACAAAATTCTGCACAGAGTCTGTGGTAATTTCGTCGCCATATTTCATTGTTACTAATTTTTGTTTTGGAAAATCAATGGCGGTTAATAATGGTACTGCGTCATCTAAACCAATATGTTCACGAATCATATCAGCGCTATCCGTTCCGTCTATTCCAATGAAAAACATGACGTGTTTGAATTTCTTTTTTATTCGCGAAGTTTTTGTTGTGGAGTAATCAAAGTCCATAGTTTCGTCGTCTGATGAGTTTTGGTAGGGGCAAAAACCGGGGTATTGTATACTGCATTCCTCGTAGTAAGATTCCGCGGAAGGTGTTAGGACTGATTCCGCGAATTCCATTTCCGCGTCTTCATCATCTGGAAATAATGTGTAAATTCTAAATGAGTGTTTTATTTGTTAGTCGCTTATTTAGTTTGTTTGTTAGATGCTTTTATTTTTAGTTTCGAAGGATTTTAAATCGATTTAGTAATGCTTGAAATTGCTATGTGATTCAATTAAGAACAGGATTGATTGACCGCCATTTTGTGACGTCCGAGATGTTAATCAAAACTTTCAAAAGAGAAGAGATCGCTGTATTAGCGATAAGGCCGCCTTTTTGTACGTTTTTCTATTGTCTGTGTTTTTTGTTATTATTTTTTTTCTGGTGCAAATAAAGTATTCATTCATTCAAAAGAATTAATAATCTATGTTATGAATCTCAATCAGTCTTAGTTGAATCGCATAGTTCCTCCTGCAATCTCTAATTCTTTATTGCTTAGTAAAAATCGCTTTAGTTTATTCAATGTAGTGCTATAGTTAATATAGACAATCGCTTAAGCCATCAATGTATAATTGCTTTATAATACAATGTATATTTAAATATTATTTATTTTAATCTGTACTATTAGTTCTTACCAATAAACAGTACAATAGCGGGATGACGGGCCATCTTCAAGAGAGCTTGTTCAGTCAACACAGACACGGGCCGCTGACCCCACGGGAAGTTCTGCGAATAACAAATATTTTATTTTTATAAGGCAACATGCTGTCTATTGCTGTTGTTTTTTATCTTGATAAATAAAGATACAATTTTTAATATACATACGGGTATATATACGGGTTTTTAACGTCGGGATTTTAAACATTGTTTTGGATTGTATAGATGCTTTTAAACTCAAATTAAAATTCAAAAGCTTTGTAACTAACACAAATAACCACGTTGGAACATAATGAAAGGCTAACAGTTTCGTATTGTGTTATTATCATCATTCATCAAACCAATAGAAAGAAATAAAGAAAAACCGTTTATTTGACACTAGCTGTGCCCTGCGATTTTACCCGCGTTGCTCCGCTCCTGTTGGTCTTATAGCGTGATGATATATAGCCTGTAGCCTCGATAAATGGGCTAAAGAAAAGAAGGGCTAAGAATTTTTCAAATCGTACCAGTAGTTCCTGAAATTAGCCAACCAACAAACCAATTAGCAGACCAACCTCATTTATAGATTTGAGAAAAGTAGACGATGTTGTTTATCCCAGTTATCATGCAGCTTGCCAAGCGCGTCATTTGCTTGAAAATGATCAGCATTGGGATGACGCTTTAGCAGAATCCTGTGTTAGTGATAATCCAAGACGGTTACGTCATTTATTTGTAACATTACTTACATTTTGTAATTTGTCAGATGCTGTACAATTATGGGAAAAATATAAAGACAAATTTTCAGAAGACTTTCTTAGAAATATATCTAACAATGATGAAGGCACAACTAATGATAATTTCCGTGATCTTGCCATAAATCAGTGCTTATTAGCTCTTCAGGATGAGTTAACAGCAGTTGGCGGTAAATCACTATGTGAATATGGTTTGCCAACACCAACCTCAGTCGGAGAGGTAACTAATAGGGAATATTCCGCAGAGATTGGTTACAACTTAATGGAACTGCTGACAACATTAGAAAACGGTGTCCCAATGATGACTGCAGAACAACGTTCAGTTTATGACCGCGTGTGCGGAAGTGTTCAAAATAATTTGGGAACAATATGGTTTTTAGATGCACCTGGAGGAACTGGGAAAACCTTTTTGACTAAATTAATATTGGCTTATGTTCGAAATCAGCGTAAAATAGCTCTTGCCGTAGCTTCATCTGGGATAGCTGCAACATTGCTACCAGGAGGTAAAACGGCTCACACTATGTTCAAAATACCAATTGATTTAGATCGCACGGAAAGTCCAACCTGTAGTATTTCAAGAAATAGCGACAAAGCAAAGGTATTACGCGAGTGTAATTTAATCATATGGGATGAATGTACGATGGCCCATCGAAAAGCAGTAGAAGCGGTAGATAGAACTTTAAGGGATATAAGACAAAATGATCGACCAATGGGCGGTATCACGGTTTTATTTTGTGGTGATTTCCGACAAACCTTACCGGTAATACCACGGGGAACCCGAGCTGATGAGGTTAGGGCTTGCCTGAAAAGCTCTTATTTGTGGCGTGATATACAATCGGTGCATTTGACTATAAACATGCGAGTGAGAACTGGAGATAACCCGGATGATAGTCAATTTTCTGATTCATTATTAAAGATTGGTGAAGGTACCTATCCACAACTACACCAAGGAAAACTTATTCTGACGCCTGAATTATGTTGTATAGTGCAATCTCAACCACATCTTATATCGTCGGTTTACGGTGACGTAACAAATATATTAAATAGGGACAATTCCTGGCTATGCGAAAGATCTATTTTAACTCCTCGCAATGACCAGGCATCTGAGATTAATAACAAAATACTGTCGAATATACAGGGGGAAAGCAAAGTTTATAGATCAATAAATAGAATGGTCGATGAACAAGAAGCAACTAATTACCCGATAGAATTTTTAAATTCTTTAAATATGCCCGGACTTCCTTCTCACGAAATTTGTTTAAAAATTGGCATTCCGATTATTCTACTCCGAAATTTAAGACCACCACAACTTTGCAATGGAACTCGACTAAAAGTAACCCAGTTGCAACAAAATATAATCGAGGCTCAAATTTTAACAGGTTGCGGTGCAGGAGAAACCGTCTTTATCCCCAGAATACCCTTAATACCAAATAATTTTCCATTCCAATTTAAAAGGACGCAATTCCCAGTATCGGTGTGTTATGCAATGACAATAAATAAGGCTCAAGGGCAGACTTTTCATGTTGCCGGAGTAGATCTCGGTGTCAGTTGTTTCTCGCATGGTCAGTTATACGTTGCTCTTTCCCGTGTTAGCAGTTCTAGAAATCTTTATGTTCACGTGCCGGACGGGTCAACTTTCAATATAGTTTACCCGGAAGCTTTGCGCTAAAGTATTTTGGTTCTATAGGTCCTTAAGCCTCATGTGAACCTGATGTAAATAATATTACCAATACATTTTAAATTAATAATACACAAGGAGTTACACGCTGACGTAGTCGCGGGCACAGCTATCTATACTTTTCTGCCGGAAGTCACTATTCCACGCGGACGAAGTCGCGGGCAAAAGCTAGTTAAGTAATAAGTATAGATTGAATCTTGTAGACAGACAACATTTATTTTTTGAACAGTTTCATAAACACTCACCAAGCCAACAGGATCAGCAGCGAGATGTTGTCGTCCATTCGAAGTCAGCACCTTTCCCTCCCCATTGGTGATCACAAGAGCCGGTATACCCGCGACTCCCAACGCAGTGGGTAATGCTGTACGGACCTCACTCGCTGACCAGGGGACTGATAGCGCGCCAGCGGGAGTTACGGAGGCGACTGTTCGTTTGTAGGATTGTTCTGATCTGGGTGCAAATAAAATTATAGTTGAAAATGATAATAGGAACCATGTTATGTATGATGTAGTTTGTATAGAGGTCAGTCAGTGCAGTGGGCTGACCAGGGGTCTGTAATTAATATAAGTAATAGAGAATAATATAGACAGCCTTAAATGGAAGTCGGTTCTAGTGAGGGTTCTAACATGTGGTTGAAAATGGTCATTCCAAAGCACAGTAAGTGCACTTGCTGACCACTTACAGTACTGATAATGCTGTAGCAATGTTATGGAATTAATATGTACGAAAGGTGTATAAAAGTTATAATTTTTGCAAATTAAACCTATCATACGTAACACAGATTTCTGCAATAAAACCAAAGTTGCTACTTTCACAACACCAAACAAAAATTGAATATTTCGTAAGTAAGGAACGAAAAATCTGTTTATGACCACACTGATGTGTTCGAAAGTTTAATTAAAAAGATAGTTTATTCAATGGGTTCCTGCTCAATTATAAAAACGCATTACAGGAAAGTAGGAAACAAGTCTAATTGTTTATAATTCGTCCCCTCTCTGTCTGCTTAGTTTGTGAACTAAAGCATTGAGATGATAGGACGTAATGGGAAAAGTTGAGTAAAAACTATTTTTCCATTCATTTGAGTAGACGCCAGTATCTGAATACAACTTGTGTAGACATGATGTCGGATGAAGAACTGATTTCATGTTTTAAATAAGTATAATAGAATGTAAAGTAGAGCTTGATATTTGTATTCTTGTCAAAGTAAGTCTTGCTTGATTTAGATATTTCAGCCCAATTTTATTTTGTTTTTTTTATTCAGTTTTTTTTTCAGGTTTCAGTTTTTATTTAGGTTTTCCTTTTTATGGAGTTTTATTTTATCGACTCTATTAGCCGATTCTTATTACTAAGACAATTTCTAGAAATTTGCAAAATACAAATACCGCTCAAAATAATTAATTTGGATAATTACATTAAAATTGTTGTTTTTCTCTTTAAGTTGTTTACGAAACTCTATCAACATAAATAACTCTGCAAACTCAAAAACTAATACAACTCGACGAAAATATAGCCAATGCTTTTATACTCATTTTATGCGTAAGCAAGTAAATTGCAGTTTAATTTCTTTTATCGTAGAAAACGTCAAGGCTCTTGAACATAATTCTTCTATTCAAGTTATAATGGCTAAAGTTTGGCTCGTTAGTGATTTGTAATGAAAACTTTATAATCGCTATATGTAGGTAGTTTGTTTCGGGCCTACGTAATTAGTTTGCGAGATTGAGAGCAGTTTGTTGAGGTTTGACAGTCGATGTAAATAAAGCGAATTGTTTTTATGCTTTTGGAGTGAATTATCGAAGTATCGTAAAATATGGAGTAAATAGGTACAAATGTACAATAATATTTTGTGTGAAATGCTGCGAGGAGTGCTCACTTTATCTACAGGTAAAGCTCAGTTTACAGTTGTAGTTAACAACTTATTGGATTAATAAAATATTAACAGTGTAATTTTTCTGTCATCTAATACTAAGTAGATAAGTACATATTAATAATTTAAATAAGGTATTAAGAATTCATACGAGAATTCACAGCGGTATATACCTATAAGTATCGTATTAATAAAAAAAATACTCAGCCTTTTTTCTCAAATAAAGAGAACAAAAGATTCAGCATTTCATAGCATCTTAATATAATTTACGCGGCAAATCTTCGGTATTGTCATGGCGGACACGTTTCCCGCCATAACTCCCGCGCCATTACACTCTGAAGCGAGGGTGCTGTGAACGACTGATAAGCTTATAACAAGAAAATCATAAAGATACAAGTTTTGTTAGGAAACTTTTTCAATATATTTTTCTGCGACAAAAAATGAAATTGGATATATTCGATTTTCTTTTCGGTTTCTAGTTTCTACCCTTTTACTTTTTATATCAAAATAGATGTATATGGGTTTTTACTTTTTAGTTTTTACTCATCCTACCTACTGCATGTTATTCTTATGATCGTGGTATATTTCTTTATAAACTACTATACCTAACTAGGCAATGAGTTCATATACGACATAAAATAATGCAGCAAACTATCTGAAGAGATTTCTTCTCAGTTCTCTTAAACTTTGAGTAATTCCAACATATAGTGCACGATAAATCAAGTTAAATCTTGATCGTAGGGTTCGTGTTTCCAAGGAAAGTGGCTCAATCCGGCACAATCGAGCTATCGAGTAAAAAAGGGTAAGTATAAAGAAGATAATGCCGGGGTTAAAGGGACCTTGCCCTGGTAATGTACGACCCCTTTTATGAAAGGCTGAAACTTTGCAAATTGTAAAGAATTGCCGAGTGTAAGAATTTCTACGCTATTTTTCCTTCTTAATCCATTAAGGGTTGGTGTAATTTGATTCGATAAAAATGCTTTTATTCGTTTCGTAAACGACAGATGATTAAGTATCTAGAAGGAAAAATATATATTAATGTTAGCTATTTAGGTCAGTAAGATATTGTGTACGTGAGCTTATGGACTTCTGAAAGCATTCTGTATTTCTGTCTGTTGTTTCTGAATATAAAGTTACTAGATGTTATGAAGAATACAGGAGCTTTTGTTGTTATTTTCTTGTAGGTACGGTTTATTATAAAACTTACCTTCAGCAAAGATTCCTAGATTGTTCCTTCCTTCTTTTTCTCATAATTGCTAATTCGTTTTTTTTATTAAATAGCTTTTATGACTTAATAATATGTGAGTGTGAAATTGCAGGAATCTTTCTAATAATCTTTCATATCTATAATGGCTAGCAAACCATTAAAATATTTCAAGCAACGAAAGTTTTATGTGGATACTTCAGGATAATTTTACGGTCAAAGTTATAGCACTCTAGACTGCTTTAACGATGCAAGATTATTGTCTTTTTTATGTGTTCATTACTTCTATCTTTTTTTGTATTATTTATTATCATTGTGTGAAGAAATGGGTATTGAAAGTAAGGCCGGTTGCAGAGCTTCACCGACCATCAGTGCGTAGTGCGTACGTCAATCGCGTTTGTCATATGTATGGAAATACACGTGCGTATGGTCGGTCTAGCTATGAACGGTTTTATGAATTTCCATACATATGACAAGTAGTCTACTCATTTCGTCCGAAAAAAAGGCAAATAAAAAAAAGTGAATTTGCGCATCTAATTTTTTTATATGTTGTACCAGGTTGATACCTAGAAAAGCTTAACTTGAGTTTTTCGACCAAGATTTCCTATGAAGCGTAAGGTCGTAAACTGATAAGAGAGCATAGCATTACTTTTTTAAAAGCAATAAATTGAGTAGGTAATGTTTGAAGCAAAAATACGAAATCCAGGGATTCAGTTCGTAAAACCTTTTTTGGGTAAAGGTACTGCAATCAACGGGTTTAATCAGACGCTTGACAGTTCAGAGGCCTACAGTCGTTAATCAGTGCTTAACTTTATCTCAAAAAAGTAAGTTCGCATCGTAGAATTGGATTTAATTTAAAAATTTGCGGGTAGAAATGTAGGGATGGGTAGAGAAACCTTCTTTATGAATTGAGGTTAACCTAAATTTTTGTTGAGTATACTCAAGTATACTCAACAAAAATTTAAAATTATCGTCTGTTTTTTATTTGAATTTTAAATTGTCTGTTTACATTATCTACCTTACCCATTTATTGTAGTTAAACGTGCTATTTTCGTTAAAAATAATGATTTAAACATAAACTTTTAAAGATAATTTGGAATTCATAAGGAATCTTGATGCAGATCTATCGTCTGCACGTATGATGTCCATTATTGCATCTAAAATATTAAATTAAAATGAAATATTCGACTGTACAATGTACAGCCATGAAATATAATTTCTAGCTATCTTTATGTGCGTACTGTCCAGACGTGCTCACATAATATCACATGATAAGCGACAAACGTCCAAATACGGGTACGTGGCTAACCCCAAACGGGATAGAATGGAGAAAGGGGAATAATGATGTGAACATGATATCATTCTCATATAATTTATACATAAACTGTCACAATTTGAAAGTTAGCCATCTGAAAACTTTACGACATGGTGACATTTTTTTATCACTACATCGTATAAAACAAAGTCGCTTTCTCTGTCCCTATCTTTAAACTACGCATCGGTAGTAGGATAGAGTGATTCAAGAGCAATGTTTTAGTATATAATTTATTAGGTTTAGACAAAACGAGCGAAGCCGCCGGCGGAAAGCTAGTAAATAATAAACCTACAAGATGCTTCTTTAGATCTCTTCAGAAATTTACAAAACCACATGAAATGTTATTAAGAAATCATACAATAGGAAAATAAATAGCAAAAGAGAGAAAATATTAAATTGTTTTAACAAGGAAAACACACAGGATAATTTAGACTTTGCAATACTGCTGAAGTTTTCACATTCGTAAAACGTATAAAACATCGCACGAAGTTAACGTCTTTACACAAATTGTTTCGGCTTGGAGTATTTCAATCAGAATAGCACAATGGTTTTAATCTCAGACGTATGAATGGCTACGACTAGGCTATCAGCCAGGTAAATTGTACGGCGTACAAAGAAAACAGTTTCTGAATTCTGATGTGGTGGTGTATAGCGCGGGATGCGAAATTTTGTCTTTTATTTCTGTTTTCATTAAATTTATTAAAGTAAAAACAATTAATGACAAAATTTTCGAATACCATATAGGATTGGTTTCTCAATTTTATAAAACAAAATTGATTTTCGTGATAGAAACTAACACAGAAATTAAATTTTGTAAAGCAAAGTTATCTTTTTCATAGAATTAATATTGCTGTTGGCAGCATAACTAAATCATTCCTCCTGCCAACAAACAAAGAAGAAAAATCTCATACATACATAGTTGCTTTAGCTTAGTCATATAAGAGAATCTTTTTCTATTACCATTGTTTTAAAAGTTAATATAATAAAACAAACGCGGTAACTAAAGCCACAAACGCAAACATAGACCTGTGACGTCACTGTCGCGACGCCCGACAGCCGACAGGTAGGGTTAATGGAAAGGGGCAAATTGCGCTGATGCACACAAAAATACTTTTGATAGCTTCGATTCCAGCTAGTTGTGATTTATTCAAAACTAGATTTCTGCCAGCGTTTTCTAGGAACAACCTAGATAGTTCCCGTTCCTGTGAGATTTCCGGGATGAAAAGTACCTAGTCTATCTCATCTTCAGCTAAGCTTATCTAAATACCAAATTTCATTGTAGGTAATTGGTTAGGTAATATTTGCGTGAAAGAGTAACAAACATCGACCCATCCTCACAAACTTTCGCATTTATAATATTAGTAGGATCTGATTGCGCCTTCTTCAGGAGTATATGTCCTGAAATATACAGGCTACTTTATAGGGAATATAGGAAATGACAAACATCGACGGACAGATCGACTATCTGTCTAGAGTCGAGCAGTTTATATTGTTGCAAAAGACTTTTTCTATAGTACTCCTTGTTTATAGATTGTTAGAGACACAATAGGAAGGAAACACTCAAGAGGAACAATAGGAAATAATAAATGAGAAATAGGGAAGGTCCTACGAAGCTCCACTTAGAACAGAAACCGCCCTATAAAGTAGAAAAACTAGACATTTTATATAAAAATGACTTTGAGAATACAGAGGAAGATTACCATCCAACCATTTCAATAGCCTTTATTATCTAAAGCAGAAACTAACTTCCATTCCGACTTTCATTATTATAATACTGAAAGCTCATACAGTGCATTGTTTGCGACCACAATTTATTCGCGGAAAAAGGTTTTAATTTAAAAAATAAGCTCTATAGGCCAAGGATTGTTTTGTTGATATACAAGATAGGAGCTACGCTTGAAAACATCCTGTGATTAATGTGACGTTTGAAATGCTAGTGACTTTATAATATCCCTTGGTGGATTTCGTGATGGAAACGGAGTTTTAAGTTATTGTGGTCTTCTGTCTTAAGCCACGATTGTGCTCTTCTTAATACCTACATTTTGAGATCGTCATTAACAACTAGGTACCTACGAAGAATGAAAGCAGATAGTTCTTTTTGCACTAATTCATTTATAGGATGTTATTGGATAACTAATAGTTATGATACTATAGTTTAAGTAAATTGATGTAGAAATAATTAAAACGGTGAAAACCAATATTTTAATTTGGATATATCTGTATACATTTTCCGCAGCCTTTTGAAAAAATAAAACTAGATACTACTTACTTTAGATAAGTTTCTGCAAATGTAAAAACTATAAACTCCAATTAACTATTAAATATAATCAATACCAAACATTACAAGTGACATACAACAGTTACCTCAAGCAGGAAAAGCATGGAGCTATGAATAGTGCTCACGATTAAAATATTTTATATCAACGTCAAATTAATTATGCTTCAGACATTTTAAGTATTACTCGTTTGTCATTTTAACGATGCACTTATTTTTATTTGCGTATTTTATGCGCTTGGAAATTTTCTATTTAGATTAATTTGAAATAATTAATTTTGCTATGAAAAGATGTAGGCATGCAATTCTTTTTAATATGTTATGCTTTGGTTGTTATGAAAAGGTAGGTACGGTAGGTTATAGGTAGGTAGGTAATTTTTATAAGTTAAAATATTTTAAGGTATTATTCTTATATGTGACTAGCTGCTCCGCGCGGTTTCACCCCCGTGGCTCCACTCCTGTTGGTCGTAGCGTGATGATATATAGCCTATAACCTTCCTCGATAAATGGGCTATCTAACACCGAAAGAATTTTTCAAATCGGACCAGTAGTTCCCGAGATTAGCGCGTTCAAACAAACAAACAAACTCTTCAGCTTTATAATATGAGTATAGATTATTCTTGTTCTCACTATACTTTTGAAAATATTTACTTCGAATAATGTCGAAGGTACTTTATATTCTGACAACGATCATGTCTAATTCAAGAGCGTGATTCTAATCCTAAATATCTGTTAAATTTTTTTGTACGATTATCCAGCACCTGTACCAGCACCTTTGTACATCATACTCGGAATAAACAATGACATAATATTATCTCTTGAGAGTACTTGATTCATGTTTATTTTGCCACAAAAAAATCTACCAATTGCAATAATCTAGACAAATGTAATATTCATTATGGCTTTGCGAACACAATATGTGCTTAGTTTAAATTCAGCAGACAATCGATCCGTATTTACCGCTGTATTTGAATGTACTGTGTATGTTTTTATTATACTAGCATATTATCTGTGGATTTTCACGTGGTCAAAAGGAAATTCTCATGGGTATAAGATGTTTCCTAGCCTCCTATCGCCAGACAGAAAAATTGTAACCATCCTTTATTATAGGCGACTGCTAAAGTATTATAAGTTTTGAGATACATTATGTTTATGGGATGATTCATGATTTCCCACAAGCGCTGGATTTTGACAAAGAGAAGATGGAATTAAAGGAAGAGATATTCTGTTATTAGTTTTATTATTAATTAAAGTATTATAAAAAACTTAAAGACTACTATTTGAAATATGCTATCCCGGATGTTTATAGACCATCATATTTATTTTGGCCGGACGAAAACAGAGTCTATAAAAAAGGATAGTTCACCATACGAAATTTATTTGTTCACAAAATACATTTTTTTGACTTTTATGCCGGTTTCATTCATTTTTGGGCTGCCTTTTTGTATATCAGTCTGATAGGTTTATACTCTCTCGTATTGCGAATTCTTATTTATTAGAAAATAGTAGAGCAAAATTTTATTAAGATTATAGAAAATTATAGCTACATTATTTGTAGTTGGCACGACCTCTCTGCTAAATACCGAAGGCTAATACTTTTACGGTTCGTAGACTTTTGATTTCTTTTTCACGTTAATCGAAGGAAGAAATACACAAGCTAACTATTAATCATTTAATTATCTAATGGTATTTTTTTATGATACTGATAAATTTTAATATAATGTGTTGTAATTTTAATTATAGGTATGCATATGTACTAGGTAACTACTAATATCATTTTGCGATACACGCGTACATAGAGCAAGGTTAGTGACCAGTAATATGCATGTCTGAGCATTACTAAAGAACTCTTAATCCAATCAGGGATCGTGATTGTTATGCTATGTACGTGGGTACAATGGCCGATTACACATTACATAATATTGTTAGTGATATCGGCTTAATTAGTCAATCGACTTTGTATAGGTTATAGATGGCGTTCTATATGTATCAACATAATAAAATACACTTTATTTAATACGCGCATACATACAGAATAGAAAATAAAAGGGAAATAAACTTTTACCATGTTAGGCGACCTTATCGCTTAGCAGCCATCTTTGCCAGGCAACTTTTCCACAAATATTGCAAGTAGGAAAGATTTGATGATTTGTATTTGCAAAAACAAGTGGCTAATTAATTTATTACAATAAATGGCAGCGGGTTTGATCATAGAGCTCTGCCTCATTAAGACGCCATGGCGACGTCGCCGGCTACGTATCCAAACAGCTAATATTGAAATGTATGGTACCTAACTCACTTGGCGACGGTTTGGCAACGTCGCCAAATTGGAAGCGTGGCCACGAGCTACAGTTCTCTACGTGGCTTCTGGATACTCTGGCGGCTTGGCGACGTTGCCACTATAATGTACACGGTTAAACTGCACCTCGCTCACTCAGTCGCCAGTCAGCCGCCATTTTGGACGCTCACTCGAAATATAGTACCTAGTTGATGTTGTAAATAATGAGTTTCGATACTGAAAAATTTATAATAGAAATTCAAAACCGTCCTTGTATATGGGATAGTTCATCTAATGAGTATTCTGACCGTAACTTAAAAATTAAATGTTGGGACGAAATAGTAAACATATTTAAAGAAAAAGACGAAATGACAAACCAAGAAAAAAAAGAACTAGGTAAGTAAGTGTACATTTATTAACTTTTATTTATACATATTTGTCTTGCCATGGTAATATATTTTCAGTTACAAAATAATCTGCTAGTTTGTCTCGGACTGTGAGTGCCGTTCTTCCTCCTCTATCGCGATTTCGACTTGTACCTGGTTCAAATCCTGTCACCGTCAGAGTATCTTCGTAAGAATAGCCATCTCTGGAACGTATAAAATTGTGCAATATGCAACATGTCCTGACAATCGCTTTTGCCAAATCTATATGTACATTCATTGGCCTGTGAAAAATCCTCCACTTGTTAGATAAAATCCCAAATGTACATTAGATATATCGGCGTGCTCTTGATAATCGGTAGTTGAATATTTTTTGCTTGTTACAAAGATTATGTCCTCCGTATGGTCTCACGAGGTTTTCATGTAACGCAAAAGCTTCATCTCCCACTATTACGTATGGAATATTGTCACCGTTTTCTGTCAATGGGCTTGCCGCAGGAACATGTAGAGATTGGTTAGTGAGATTAGTGTATAAAGCACTATCTTTATAAATTGCTGAATCGCTGCTTTTTCCATACGCTCCAACGTCTATATATAGGAAATTATAATTAGCATCACACAGAGCAAGTAATACAATAGAAAAATAATGCTTGTAATTAAAGTATAGTGATCCAGTATGCATCGGTTTAATAACTCTCATGTGTTTCCCGTCAATGGCGCCAATGCAATGGGGGAAGTTTGCGATTGTTTCAAATCCTCTTGCAACTTTTTCCCAATTATTTTCTGTCTTTGGAAGACCTATAAACTTTTCTTGATATTGACATATAACGCTACACACTTCTCTGATTATTGTGCAAATTGTTGTATGACCGAGTCTGTAGCTGTAGTAAAGGTCCATGAGTGAACACCCTGACGCAAAATACCTAAAAGAAAAGATAACATAATTATTGGACTGCAATAAGCTGTTTGATTGATTGATGAATGGTTATACTAAACTTCTTTATTTTTTTCAGCTGATACTTTACAAAAAAGGTGGAAAAGTATCCGTGGTTGCTTCACACGAGAACTGAACCTGCAAAAATCTTTGAAGTCCGGATCGGGTCGTGGACCACGTAAAAGCGAATATATTTTTTTTAAACAACTTCTGTTTCTACAGAAGGTTGTCGCATTAAGAAAGCCTGAAGTTGTGGCATCAAAAGAGTCTGAAGCTACAGATCCTGATGTTGAAGCTACAGATCCAGACTTGCAACAACATCATTGTCCTAAAAGAATGAAAAAGAAACAGAAGACTGCACCTGAAGATGACAAATTTTTAGAAGTCCTTAACAAATCCATCAAAAGTAGAGAACAATATAAAGTTGGAAATCAAGATGAAGACAGGTTATTCATGTTGTCTTTAGTTGGCACTTTAAAAAATGTGCCTCCTCAAAAAAAAAATGGCCACCAAAATTAAAATAATGACAATTCTTGAAGAAGCAACCCGCTCTGTGCCCAACATTGATGATAGTGCATTATACCGTCAAAGCTACTGGTCACAAACAGAACCGCCGCCATCACGAAGTTTTCACCCTGGATATTCTACTGTTCGCGGAGAAACCCCAAAAACCCTACCCATGATGAACTACAACAATTTATAGTGCACCGTTTAGCCCACCACCGTCAAATATGACAAATGCTTCAGAAGATTCATCTATTTTAGATTTATATGATTAACTTAGTTTCATTTTCATAAATTTGATTAAAATTCTACTTACCTGAATGACACAAATAGTTTTTCTTCCGGACTTATCGATTTTCTAAATATTGTATCCTGTTTAGTTAAATCATTTCTACATAAGTTCAATAATTCGTCAAAAGATGCTATCGACATTCTCGTGTAATTGAAAAACTTTTCAGGATATTTTCGTAAATCTCCATACAGTCTAAAAAAAATACCACTTCGGCTTCGATCTGATATAAAAGGATGAACCCATAGTTTCTTTTTTTTTCTATTTTTCTACGACGTAGATAACAAATAGGTGCGATTTCTTCTACATCCATTCCTGACGACATCAAAGAACTGACTGTCGAGACGCCATGGCCACTTGACTTGGCGACCTTCGGATGCCAGAAGTAGCCAGGCCTGCGCCGCTGGTGACGTCGCCATGGCGTCTTAATGAGGCAGAGCTCATAAAGTATCTTTAATTTTGCCATGGATATACTTAGTGCTAATTATTTTCATCCACATGGGGTAGAGATAGACCTATTACTATTCTGGGTACCTACCGTGAAAACACATTTTGAAACATGTCTACCTTTTTTTCTATTCTTTATAAATTTATACATGTCTACCTATAAAACTACATGAACGTGGTGTCAGTGGCGGGGCAAGACCTAAATTTGATGTGGGCAAGACAGATTTCGCGAGGCCCTGTTCTATGGCGACCTGAAGACGGATTTTATAAAATAATAAAAACAATTAACACTGCCAAGTTTTTATTGCATACTTTGATTTGATTGGTTGTCTTCCTAGTCAAGAAAGTAAACAAATAAAACCAGGGATTCCCGGCACTCTGGTTGTTTTTTTTTTAATTTATTAAGGCATTGGAACTCTGGTCGGTCGGCGGCAAATGTTGCCAGACTAAGAAACCATGTTTCACAACAAAATTGATTTATATCTTTTTTAACCGACTTCAAAAAAAAGGAGGAGGTTATCAATTCGGCCGGTATATTTTCTTTTTATGTATGTACTACTCCGAGGGTTCTGAACCGATTCTTTTTTTGTTTGATACGGAATGTTGTCGATTTGGTCCTATAAAAATTTTATTCAGATAGGCCCAACTTTGATTCACTTCCCGATAACCGATTGAGCTGAAATTTTGTATACCTACGTGTATAAATTGGATAGCGATTAAACATTATCATGACATAGAGCTGATTTGATGATGGAATCGGAGGGTGGCCATTTTATCGAGTTTGGGCTCGTTTGATTCGTGTTGAAAAATACACTAAAAAGTATTAAATAAAGTTTGGAAAATCCAAAAGTGCACGACTCATAATGCTCATTTAATTATGAAATATAAAAAATAAAAATAAAAAATATATAGATATACAGTCTTGTAGTTTTCGTTTTTTATTAATTGCAATTAAAAGACACTGAATTAATTAATCATTCGCATTCAGTGACCTACAATCGTCGATTAGAATATTAAAAAAAAAAAATTAACTCCAATGATGGATTTTTTCACAAGTTATAGTGTTTTCAGGTTTCACACATGACGGACAGGAAAATTTTTTGACCTATTTCGGTGTTCTTTTCCAATTCTATTGAAGTAAATCAATTTTTAAAAAGTATGGGATTAATCTCCATTAAATTATCTCGACAATAGTATGCAAAATATCTTGATTCCGTGAACTAACAAGGCTATAATAATAAGAATAGCTGCAAAAATGAGGCGAAAAAAATTTTTCGATCGTAAAGCACTCTCTGATGCTTCGCATCATGAATCGTGCAATAAAAATAACTACGTTAATAACAACCGACTTCAAAAACGAAAAAACAAAAAATTAAAAGATTTGATATTATTAATTACTACATATTATTCAGATGTGCTATTTATTAAATAGGTTTGAAGTCGGTGCCAAGCACTAAGCACTTAGTATTAAGCCCGTGTACCGACATCAAACCTTTTTAGTTTTTAGTAAATAGCACATCTAAAATAGTTTGGAAAATCCAAAAGTGCACGCCTCATAATTTTTTTTTAATAATTATTTATTAATTATTATTTTTGTTTATTTAATAACAATTAAACCACATCGAATCAGACCCTGAAAAATGAAAGGGTTCTATTCCTGAGCATACTCAAGCGTAAGAGAAAAAAAAAGACTCGATTAGTAAAGTATTTCGGTCGCTATCGTGTTAACAAGAAAATCCTCCGCACATACAGACACACGGACGTCCAAGACAGAACTTTTTTAAACTGTTTTTTAACTAGTTTAAATAACAAAAATGACATCAAAAATATCATGAATGTTAAAAATAGTGTTTTTTCTTAATATGTGTGTGTACCTATGTATTATCTTACAAGTGCAATGTATGATACATAAAGACATTTTAAGTTTGAAAAATCAGATGTTTTGCGCGAAGTGACAGTAGTACCCACCTCAACGCTTCGCTTATGAGGCGTGCAATAATAATATGTAGTAATTAATAATATCAAATCTTTTTTATTTTTTGCTTTTCCGTTTTTGAAGTCGGTTGTTTTTAACGTAGTTATTTTTATTTTATTTTATTCTCGCTTTAAAAAATTTTGAGGCGCGAGGCCCCTTGTACCGCGAGGCCGTAGGCGGTGGCCCACGTCGCCCACGCCTTACGCCGCCTCTGCGTGGTGTGTACATTTAGTACCTACCTGCATTCGTTGTTTTGAAATGCCGAGAGCTCATACTGCTTTGAGTTAGCGAAACTTGATATATGTCTAGAATCTAGATAAAGGTGTCGCTTTTCTATGGAATACTGCAGTCAGCAGTTTTGTTTGTGATACCCGGATAAATTGCCTATGTTTCAAGCTACTATACTTTGTTTAAATTTAAGAAAATTTAGTAAAACTTGTGGACTGTGGTAAAGTACAATATCATCGTAGCAATACATAATTATGTATCAAGCTATAAGAATCATTAAAAACTTTCTAGAATATTTTAATTTGAGTCATTTTAAACAATTCAAACATTTATATTCAAGCACTAGATGCGCCCCGCGGTTTCACACGCGTGGCTCCGCTCTTGTTGGTCTTAGCATGATGATATATTGCCTATAGCCTTCCTTGCTAGATGGGCTATCTAACACCGAAAGATTTTTTCAAATCGGACCAGTAGTTCCTGAGATTAACGCGTTCAAACAAACAAACAAAACTCTTCAGCTTTATAATATTAGCATGTCTGGTTCACTACATACAAAAGACGATTAATGCCATCCGTCTACCAATAGATGCCGCTAAGTGTATCATTTTAACCAGCAAGAAACAAAATTAGATTTAATTGCAATTTCATTGCTTTTTATAATTTTTTACATACTTTTGTAAATGGAACCTACCTATTTAATTTAATTTTCACTCGATTTTAACTAATTTTACAGAAAAGTTTATATTCAAAACAACGCCATCTCATGAAACTACTATAAACAAGTTATTCTCCTCCGATTTGGCGATGCTAAACGAATACTAGATGGCACTAAGACGTTTTTACGTTACTTTTCACGTTTTTAACACAGACTAATAATAATATCACAGACCACAGACTAATAATAATATATGTGTACTACGTTTTTAATACATAACCTCATTGCCTTTGCAGTACCTATAAAAAATATTGTAAATGGGTTAAAGCCGTTATTAATTATTACTAACTGCGTTCCTGTAGCGGCTTATATTAGGTAGGTACCTATAGTCTGTCCACTATAAGAATTGCTTTTTGACAGCTCGACGGGTGATACCAGAAGTGATGTTCAAAAGATTATCGATTGTGATACCATTTCAATTATAAATTTAAAATATTATCATAAATCGAATCAGGTACGTAAATAATAATTACAACGTAAACGTACTAATAAGATATGTAATAATAAGACCACATATCTATGCATTGTATGTTAAAACTAAACTAACCACATATTTTATTATTTATTGGTTTCTATCTTACAATTCGGTTGTCTTTACGTTTAAATTATATAACATAATAGAAGAGTTTTTCTGTATCGGATATATTTTACAGAGTATTTGTATCGATTATTCTAATCTATCGACCCATTATTGAATAATTCTGTGTAGGCATCACTAAGTGGGCGGAACCTGTCCATGAAGTACGATAATTATTTGTATGACATTTTAACATAGACAATACAATCCTACATAGGCGTGAAGCTGTCAAAAAGCAAATAATAATATAATGGACAGAGTATAGTGTATTGATCGTTTTCATACGAAAAATGAATTGTCGGAAAACTTGCGAGATTGTGTGAATATTTGATTGCAAGATCTCATTACAAAATAATAATAATAATACAACCTATAGGTACTTAAACCGTAGTAAGTATATTATTTCTAGTCACATTTAATTATAAGTATATAAATTATAAATAAATATTAAAGGACAATATTACACAAATCGACCTAGTCCCACAGTAATCTCAATTAAGGCTTATGTTGTGGGTACTAGACGATGATAAATATAATTTAATATTTTATAAATACATATATAGATAACACCCAGACCCAAAAACAAATAATCAAGTTCATCACACAAATATTTGCCCTGACCGGGGATCGAACCCGGGACCGTCAGCTCAGTAGGCAGTTACTTTACCTCTGCGCCAACCGCGTCGTTAAGAATATCAAGAAATCATCATAATGATAATAAATCGAAACTAAAGTTAAATACCTACCTACGTCATCTTGTTTTATTTTCTAAATAATCCTATCAGATTACCTTTATATGAAGTATGAACCAAAAAGTTTTGAGATTTAAACCGTAGAAAAGGTTTTGAATGATCCTTTGCGTTTTTTTTCTTTATGCGCCTAAAATTAAATATTTCGACATCGATTCCCATAAGAATGAAGTATTTTTCCGTTATAAAAAGTAGCCTATGTTCATCAGGTAGGTATAATTTTTGCTTCGAATGGTGAAATAATTTTTCAAATCAATCCAGTAGTTTCGGATCCTATCCAATACAAACAAACAAACAATCAAATCATTTCTGTTTTGTAGATAAATACGAAAGTTACTCCGTCATAGTAGGACAAAATAGAAAATAGTGGGACCACGAGAAAATAGGTATTCCCGCACGCGTCTGAACCGATTTTGACGGAAATTTCGATATACATACATACACGGTACATACCTACGTTGAAAAAGGACATCTCAATTTTGTTGCATAAATAGGATTCAAGGTGTAAGAACAGGGATTGAATAAGGCACACGGTTGAAGCCGTAGAATGAAAGTTGGTAATTTATAAGATTAATTTATTGTAAAATAAACTACTTACTTCATTTTACTTAAACATATTCTATTTATCATTCATTGACTTATCATAAACTTTTGAGTCTAGTTAGGTACTAGTACCTATTATGTGAAAATTTTGAAAAAAATGTTTTCTTTAGGAAATGTCATTAATTTATTTACCTACTTGGTAATAATCGGTCGAACACTTGTTTAAAGTTTATTTTCCTTGTCTTTTCCAGGTAATCTAAATTATTTAATTTTTGCAGTAGGTAATTAATTCATTTCGGCTTGAACAAACAAGGCCATTAGGTGAAGCGAGATTGCCAAATATGGGTGATCTGTAGATTGCCGTCCTGCTGTCGAGCGTTCGCGGTACGGACGCCGCGCTGTTGCCGCACCGTGCATTTTGTATGAAAACAAACGACCGGCCGTGCGCCGTACGACAAACGCACAGCTTCGGCACTGTAGCGACTAGCGGTCCGATACGAAACGCATAAATTGAAAGAGCCATAAGTGTTGGAACAACATTCCACCACCATTTAACCAGTTTGACAAATATTAATAATTTTCGTTTCCAATACCGGAGACATATTTTAAAATCCTGTTCTAACCCTGCATTTGTATCGAATTACAGTTTACACATAAACTTTAATTAAATATTTATTTTATTTACTGGTTATAATATAACATAACATTATATAGACCGTTATTTTCTGCCTATTTATCATTATAATTATAAACATTGTAAGTATATGTTAACGGAAATGTATGTAATCCGTCATTGTATGAAATTCCCAGGAAATGTATGTAATTCCTAAAATCGCATGGAAATGTGTGAAATAAATTATTTTATAGTACACATTTCCTAGGAAATCCATACATTTCCTAACTAACAGTCGGAAATGTAAAACATCTAAGATATTGGAAGGTACGCGGGACGAGGGGTATGTATGTCGCAATCGGATTGTATAATCCGCCGAATTACAAACGGCCGGCATTTTGTAATATGCCGAAAATTCGTAATCAGAATTTTTTGGTTTGGATAAGGGGGTGGGTTAGGTTAGGTTCGTGTTTTTTAGAACTATACAGAAATAGGAGCCCCACGAAGTGGGGCTCCGTCGGCTCGCGACCGTCTTTTTGTAGAATGTTTGAAAAAGACGAATTTCGGCATATTACAAAATGCCGGCCGTTTGTAATACGGCGGATTATACAATCCAACTGCGACATGTACACGGGGACAGCAGGACGAGGGGACTGATTACCTTAAGGACGCTGTCACAAATCTGCGTTACTCAAATTTAGGTATATTTAACGTCGCAACGTGGTTCGCGGGACATCACGCTCACGTAAACATAGCGCAATCCATTTTATAGACCATCTTCATACTTGATATTTTTTTATATATTTTTATTGAAATTGATTCCAGAAGATTACTGGGAACTTTAAAAAATTCATTTTGTTACTTTTATTAGTAGGTACGATCCTTATAAGTATTTTAGTGTATTCAACCAACTTAAAAAAGTGGGACTATTTTACAACAATTTGAATATGAATTGTATTATTGTATACAATATCGAAGCTTTTTAAGAAATGTATAAAATACTTTTTTAAGAATTATTATCATACATAATATTATGTTACCGGCAATATATTAAACCCGGCATTGTATGCAATTCTTAGTAAATGTAGGTATGTTATTCCGAGAAACAGTCGGAATTAAATAAATTAAATTCGTCACATTATCTATATCTTTAAATCTGAACTTTTCCTAAGTAGCAAACACATTTGCAAATGTGGGTGGTTTTTGGGGTAGCTATTAACCAATATGAGGTCAAAACTAAAATCCAAGATGGCGCCGACGAAAATTTGAAATCTTTTCGTCATGGGTGCCATTTTCAAGGAGTTGGAGTAGCTATTAAACAATATGAGGTCAAATCCAAAATGGCGCCGACGAAAATTTGACATCATTTCGTCATGGGTGTCATTTTCATGGTTTTTGGGGTAGCTATTAACCAATATGAGGTCAAAACTAAAATCCAAGATGGCGCGGACGAAAATTTTACATATTTTCGTCATGGGTGTCATTTTCATGGTTATTGGGGTATCTATTAACCAATATGAGGTCAAAACTAAAATCCAAGATTGCGCCGACGAAAATTTTACATCTTTTCGACACGGGTGTCATTTTCATGGTTTTTGGGGTAGCTATTAACCAATATGAGGTCAAAACTAAAATCCAAGATGGCGCGGACGAAAATTTTACATATTTTCGTCATGGGTGTCATTTTCATGGTTATTGGGGTATCTATTAACCACTATGAGGTCAAAACTAAAATCCAAGATGGCGCGGACGAAAATTTTACATATTTTCTTCATGGGTGTCATTTTCATGGTAATTGGGGTATCTATTAACCAATATGAGGTCAAAACTAAAATCCAAGATGGCGCCGACGAAAATTTTACATCTTTTCGACACGGGTGTCATTTTCATGGTTTTTGGGGTAGCTATTAATCAATATGAGGTCAAAACTAAAATCGAAGATGGCGCTGACGAAAATTTTACATCTTTTCATCACGGGTGTCATTTTCATGGTTTTTGTGGTAGCTATTTACCAATATGTGGTCAAAGCTAAAATCCAAGATGGTGTCGACGAAACTCTTACATCTTTTCGGCATGGGTGTCATTATCAAGGTTTTTGAGACAGCTATGTAGGTATTACCAAATCCCCAATGTAACCGTCGATAATTAGGTATATTTTTCTTACTCCTTTAAAGTAAACTTAAATAAAATAACTAAAACGTTAACAACTACAGTTTTGTAGAAAGTCTTTAAAATTGTGTGTTGTGTTTTATATTACATTTCTAAATTCTAAATATTAGAATTTAGAAATGTAATATAAAACGCATCTCTGTGGCAATCATCATCTGTGTTTATATTCTGACAGATATTATTAACTTTAAATATATTCGCTAAACTTTTTTTAAAATAAAGTTTATCTAAAACATTTAAACGAAGATAATAAAAAAAAGAACGTGTGTGCCGAGAAAACGTGTCAGATTCATAGATACCAAAATCGCCGCCTTGCTCCATAACGCGACAGTATTACCATGACACGATCTTGAAATTCGACGACCATCGTGGATTTTAGTTTTGACCTCATATTCATTAATAGCTATCCCAAAAACCATGAAAATGACACCCATCACGAAAAAAGTCAAATTTTCGTCAGCGCCATCTTGGATTATAGTTTTGACCTCATATTCGTTAATAGCTACCCCAAAAACCATGAAAATGACACCCATGATGAAAAGATGTAAAATTTTTCGTCAACGCCATCTTGGATTATAGTTTTGACCTCATATTCGTTAATAGCTACCCCAAAAACCATGAAAATGACACCCATGATGAAAAGATGTAAAAGTTTTGTCGGCGCCATCTTGGATTAGAGTTTTGACCTCATATTCGTTAATAGCTACCCCAAAAACCATGAAAATGACACCCATCACGAAAAAAAGTCAAATTTTTCGTCGGCGCCATCTTGGATTTTAGTTTTGACCTCATATTGGTTAATAGCTACCCCAAAAACAATGAAAATGACACCCATGACGAAAAGATGTACAATTTTCGTCGGCGCCATCTTGGATTTCAGTTTTGACCTCATATTCGTTAAAGCTACCCCAAAAACTATGAAAATGACACCCATGACGAAAATATGTCAAATTTTTCGTCGGCGCCATCTTGGATTTTAGTTTTGACCTCATATTGGTCAATAGCTACCCCAAAAACCATGAAAATGACACCCATGACGAAAAGATGTACAATTTTCGTCGGCGCCATCTTGGATTTCAGTTTTGACCTCATATTCGTTAATAGCTACCCCAAAAACTATGAAAATGACACCCATCACGAAAAAAAGTCAAATTTTCGTCGACGCCATCTTGAATTGTTTTACCCCACCAATCTATTCAACAACCCATAAAAAAGAGCATCTGAAAAGTATCAAATATTTCAAATCACGAAAACGACAGTGCACGCACAATAATCTTTTTCTAATTCGTTTTATTTTTGGGACAAGGAGCGATACACCCGTCCTTCCAAGAGCGCTTCTGAGCGCGGTCTGACGACCCGCGAGAGCAAAATGTATGAAGAAATCAACAAGTATTTTTAATTTAGCTAATAATTGAAATAAAATTTTGATTTAGATACAAAAAAATTATCAGAATCTATAAAGGACTTCCCTCCCTCCCTCATCCTCCTCATCCCTCAATAATTTATAGGTAAGAAGATAGATTAGGCTTTTAATTTTCTTAAAATTGTACCGTTTTAGACCCCATTTTTTTGCATTTTATGCGATCATTGTGCTGGGAAAATCGTATTTCAGCGACAATTTTGTATGACGTCGTACAATTTTTATAAGATGATCGTAGATCTGAATATATTATCTTTAAATTAAGATATTACTTTGTTCTCACGTGTAATTGCTTTGAGTTAAAATGGTACCGTAAAATAGCGTTTTTTGTTAAAAATCGGTAATAGCACCCTTAAATAAATGAAAATTTGATTTGATTGAATATAAGTTGATTTAAGAAATGTTAATTAGTAAGATAATATGAACATATTATTATTATTTTACGGTAAGACTGTTACCCGATTGTCTCAATAAGTGCTATAATAAAAAAAAATAACAACGTGTTTTATTACAGAAATCATTTACTTTATTTACATTTCCTAATACGATATTGGAATTATATATAATTCCAAGGAAGATTATACATTTACTAGGATACTAGCGGTCCGCCCCGGCTTCGCCCGTGGTACATGTTTACGTTTTCTCTACATAAGAACCATCCTCGTATTTCAAGGAATATAATAAAAAAAGAATCATCGAAATCGGTTCAGCCGTTCTCGAGTTATGCGCTTACCAACACATTTTGCGATTCATTTTTATATTTACTAGGATATGTATGCATTAAATAGTTTATTAAACAATATTTTATACATTTCCTAAGTGGCATCGGCATTGTACACATTTCCTATTAGTTTGAGACCCATTCGTTAAAAAGTCTTCAAATAACGTTTGTTTTATTATCTCGAAACTGCAATTAATAAAAAATGAAAATAATTTTTTTTAATAATTAATAAAAAATATCCTGTCCAGGATTTTTCCAGTCAAACCATTTTTAATACACTTAATTTATTATAAAATTGGTCTCATTCTATTATCACGCCGTTGCATTTCGACTTATATTCGGATCTTAGACCACTAGGATTTGTATACAATTCCTTGATTTCATACATTTCCGGTAACATATACATAATTTCATTTTATTTATTTACATTAAGTATATACATAATTACATACTGATATTATATCTACCTATACATATATATATGTATATATATGTATATCATGTTTTAACTGATGTATTTATTTATTAGTATTTATCATATTAATAGAAATATATCTTTCACATAATAATATGATAATTTAACATGAGTATATTATACTCATGTTAAATTATCATTATATACAATTCTAGACTGAAACTCCAATAGTCACTTGGGGTCACTGAAAATCAGTGGTGGTGAGGTATTAATCACCTTGCCATCATATACTGAGTTGGCTCCATTTGTCAGGTCACTCACTGCCACATTACAGTTCTTAGGAATAAGATTATTTTTATTTAATTATTTTTCTTTTTATTTCTTTTTGTTTTTCTTTCGTTTATAAATGTATCTCGTGTTGTGATCTTGACAATAAATGTGTTTTATTTATTTATTTATTTAATGTCCCTTACTGCATGCTTTTCATGCAGTTGTCCGCACCATATGTATTGTGGTCTTTGTCCATACACACTTTCTCCAAAGCCCTGCTTTGGTCTTGTTTGATGTATATAAGCTCCTGTATATTAGTAAAAGTTAATCAAATATTTAATTCTTATTTCTTGAAATTTGGTATAGTATTCTTTGTGTGATACAAATCAAAACCAACAGTCAGGTTAGGTAGACTACAATTTACAAAACTGGCAGGGTTGCCATGCAATGGTTGGTTGACTCGACTATAAGCTTGTATTGAACTGCTTAAACTGTAGAACAACAGGACTATATATTCTAGACGCACACATACAATAGATTACACACTACACTGTAAACTGTAGAATTAATATTAAAGACATAGTTCACTATATATTTTGTAGTCTTTGATTATTTATACAACAGACTAGAAATAAATACTATGTATGCGATTATACCTATTCTAGCCATCCATTTTAGTGTTCCTTAAAATTAAGTACATCTTAGTCAAAGGACAACTTATTGTGTGTTTGCCCGTAATGCACTCATAATATTTTAAGTTGAATGTTTGTCATTCTTTATGTACCAAACACAGTCACGGCCACGGCGCTCATTCCATTTTACTGGTATTAAAACAGATGAAATCCTTCATGATCCCATATCCTTCTTAGTAGCAAATGTAGAAATCCCTTTCTTGTGTCTACAATGTTTTTGTGGAGAATCGTATTTACATTTGGGATGGATTAATTCTTCTCCTCTCTTGAACAAATTTGTTATTGCGAACGTAAGCAATAAGTCTGTAATAAAACAATCTTATATTGGGTTACAAATCCATAAACCAATCATTAAAAATCATGTTTGTAAAAATTTATGTTCAGAGAAAATATCAGTTTACCATATAAAGCTTATTTTCTGCCGTTTTTCTGCCTGTAGATTCTACATAACCTCACAGTCCATCAATCATATTTAGCACTTATTTTTCAACAATTAAAAACGAAAACAAACAAAGCTTCTCGTTTTGGTTTTGACAGAATCTCGTAAATAAACTGAACTAAATACCAGTCATAATAATGTAGGTACTCTGTGAGTCAGTCCGAGTAGGTACAAAATATTATGTTGACAGTTGACAGTTGACACTTGACGCCAAAGACTTGAAAATAAAAGGTACGTGTACATATATTTACATTAGTGCCATCTAGTGGCTCTGGAAGGAAAAGAACATCAAGTCAGTGTTTAACGTGCCATCTAGTGTGTTAAAAGCAAAAGACTAAGAGATATAATCGAACATGTAGTACGTTATTTCCCCACTGGCGCTTTAATTGCGTAAATTCATAGTGCAACTTTTTTTGTATGGAGTGCACCGTCTGTTGTATACGTAGTATATTATTATTAGTCTGTGATATTAGTATAGACTATAGAATATAGAATAGATAGTATAGATTTCAAGTCTTTACGAATAATATATCCTGAAAATCAGCAGTTCGAAATCTGCTTCACTTTTCCGGATTCAATAGAACAAAATTAACCGTAAAATCGTAATGTGCTTACAAATTACCAAAGAAAAGCGTCAGAGATGCATTTATATCGCGGAGGGGTAGGGCGATAACGATGTAGCAATGAAAAGGCTCTGAGTAGGGTTACGAGGAGTTTTAATTGAGATGGACATGTGATAGACTTGGCTGTATTATATGGTCGATCTGTGTGGTCGATAGTAAAACAGTATAGTATTTTGGTGTTAAAACGTTGGTAAGGGTAAACGTGGTCATGGCTAGTCGTTGTGATATAATTTCTGGTGTGGCAAAATAGGCTGAAATGATGTGTGTTAACTATACTTATAAGTCCATTGCACAAGATTTTCATAAGAGTTTCGACCTCTTATGGCTGGTAAATATTACCTACCACAATGGTTAAGTGCAGGTTCGTAGATATCGCATATTATTTTTTCTTAGTTAATTTTATCACGATGATCATTAATTGATCACTTATGTGAACCTACCTTAATAGAAAATTCATCAAGTTCATCTTGTCTTGATATTTGGTTTTGTTTTAAGCTTTCGCAGATTTATGTACCAAGTTACACACATAAAACGTCTTGGTATATTTTCTTGTTGCACTGCATTAAAATATGTCAATTTATTTAATTCATTAATATTCTTCTCAGTGATCAAGGCGGATGAGTCGTTTTCAAAATAATTGTACATTACTACAAAATGTTTGTCCCCCTAAAAAATCTTCGAAAAAAATATGGTTACGACTGAAATAAATCATTGTTAACGTTTTACAGACTAAACTTAAGCATACTGCATATCATTTCTGATAAAAAGCAATGAATTGCGATTCAAATTCTTACATAATTTTAATGTGAAAATAAAGTAACAAAAAAAACTCCATACATTTTTTATTGTCCCCTATGTGGACGACAATGAAAACCAATATTTTTATCAGAATTTTTGTATGAAACTTCCTATTTTTTTGTATCATAATTAAAAAGCAATGTTTGAAGTGTTATATCTGATAGATTAAACTATTTAAATTACCTTAAATAAACGAAGAATGACATATTATAAAAATGTCCCTATCAATCGTTACAAATTCGTGACACTGATTTATTGACATAATTAACCAACTTCTTGTATCACAAAGAGGTGGAATCTAACTCTAATCATTGGTAACACTGGTCATGTCACGAAAAGTAAGGTCACATTAACGCGCCGCCATTTTGTTCGTCGTCCAGACACGGAAGAAGTCCTGTAGTGTGCTGTGCAAAAAATTTAGTTACATTTTCCTAACGACGTATTCTCAACAAAAGTAAGTACATTTTGAAGAATTCACCTACCGCAATTGTAATATACTTAAATTAT
This sequence comes from Colias behrii, assembly GCA_029959065.1. Classification (NCBI taxonomy): domain Eukaryota; kingdom Metazoa; phylum Arthropoda; class Insecta; order Lepidoptera; family Pieridae; genus Colias; species Colias behrii. Next base: position 828,702 of record JARWMC010000017.1, on the reverse strand, counting down.
GACTAGAGTAATAGATTACACTTTCAATCTAATGGTAAATGTGATTATGTTTTGTGTAAAAGTATTTCTTAGGTTATTTTTTTACATGTTACTGACGAACAATTTCTTGACATTTACTGACGTCAGTAAATTGTAGACGGTAAAGCTGTGGTCTCATGTGTAAAGTATGAAAATAAGATATTAAAATGTGTGTTAAATTAATGTAACGAATAAAAATAAAGGAGAAAAACAATAAATCTCTCAAGATTATTTTTTTGTAACTACAGGCCATACTTTTTTAAACCATGATGTAGGGTTAGTAAAGTCGGGCTTAGGGACTTGACTTTTCCTGGGATCTGATAACTTTTTTATAGTGAAAGCGGATCAGTGAGTCTTGGCCTCCAATTTTACAAGTGGTTTCTGATGGGATAACGCTTGCCTTATTGCATTTAGTGTTGATCGCTTTTCCACCCACACGAGTGATGCTTACTTTTGTTTTTATTTTTATTCAAAATACATATATCCAACAGCTTTTTTAGTTTCAGAATGCCGCTAGCCGGTGCCGAACGGCAAAAAAGTACATTGAAAAACTAAAAAAGCGCAAAACCCTGAAAAATATGAAAAGAAAAGGAAAAAACACCTCGAGAAAGTGAAACAAAGACAAAGAAAAATATCAGATCTTAATGACAGTGAAAAAGAAGCTCGAAGACAAAAATGGAAAGAAGCTAATGATAGAAGAAAAGAAAAGGAAAAGCAAACAGAGAATTATAAAAATTGCTTGTTTGTTGATTATTTTGTAAATAAAAATATATTTTTTTTTAACTAGTGACTTCTTACTTTTTTATATGTAATATTACCTCATTCTGAATACAGCCTTACTTTTACAACTTCCTGACATTTCCTAACGAAACAGTTTACTGACAATTTCGTGACGTACAAATATTTTGAAAATGACCCGGATACAAAAATATATTTAGAACTTTGTTGTTATCGTGTCGTCGTATTATTAATGTGTATAAAAACTCGAAGATAATAGTAACAAAATACAATTGTGAATTTTATTCCTAAAACTTACTTCATATATATTTTGTTCCCAGACCGGTCAAGATCCGATACGGCGATCGGAATTCGGAAAATACAATATTCATTCGAATTTTATCTTGTACCTATAAAAAATACGCACATGGCTCTCAGGGGTATTAAAATTTCCAGTCTTATCACGATGTTCACATAAGTACGATGGTAACCCTACCCGTGACCGCCAAGCATCCATGTTTTTCCGACGGTGTTTCGCGCGCATTTCACCCGCCATTTCTTAATGGGTGCGTTCTGTAGTACGTTTTAAACGTTGCATAATTTCGTGTTTTATGCTTTGCGATTATACTGCCGTCTCAAATAAAATCACATGCATGTGCTTTGCAATTTAAACTGTTTTTTAATGGGGTTATAATTTTCTTGAGGATTTCTTCAGGATTATTATTTATATCTGGTCCGTGACCTGGGTATTCTCATGGATAGCAAACTAACATACATACAACACATAGATAATATTATTGCTCGCGCTTCAAAAATGCTAGGCTTTATTATGAGAAACTCCAAAGGATTTAAAAACTATAAAACTAAAGTTACATTATATAACAGCCTCGTGCGCAGTATACTAGAATATTGCTCTACTGTCTGGAGACCACACTACGCCACACATATTTTACGTCTCGAACGCATTCAAAAGAGGTTTTTATGGCATTTGTCATACAATTGTGGATCACCAAAGAAAAAACTACACTCTTACAAAGACCGACTCTCTAACTTCAATATGGTTTCACTAGAAAATCGAAGAGACACTATTGATCTAATTTTCGTATCTAAACTTTTTAACAATAAAATTGACTGCCCCCAATTGCTAACAAGGCTCAACATTCGTGTCCCGGCTAGATATCCCCGCATCAAAATAACTCCATTAGCTCCTCCTCTCCGTAAAACCGTCTCCGGAGCCAACTCCCCAGTACCTAGACTTTCAAAAATTGTAAATAAATACAGCGACAAAATAGATATATTCTTCCATACACCCAACAAGCTCCATTCTATAGTAAAAGAAATTCATAAATTAAAAACGTAAATTATTGTTATCAGCCTAAATTTATTAAATTATTTATCAGCCTAAATTAATTAAATTATTCCATCTATTTAGTAATAATTATAACATGTCTGTATTGTACTTTTAAGAAATAGCTCTGTTTAATTGGTGCATGCTGTGTTAACCTTTAATTATTTGTTACTTTCGGCAAGAACATATGTTGATGCATGTAATATTTATATTGTAAGAATCACTGTAAACAAATGTTGGTTGACCATTAAAAAAAAAAAAAAAAAATATGTAACTAAGTTGAAAGGTCGTAAAAAACCTATTATTTTTGAACAAGCTGGCAACATTAATTCTAATTTTAAAAATATGAATGATACTGTTAATAAAAGCGCCCCTTTTATACAAATTAGCTTATTAACTTTATTATATGAAAGCATAACATCAAGTTTGTTTTAAAAGCTTTTACATAAAATGTCAAAACTTTACAAATTTAATTAATTAAATAAGTTGTTGACATCCAGGACTTTGTAAGGATCTTTGAATGGATCTTTTTGAGTTAGTCAAGTTTAAAAACATGAATAGCCTGCAGTTTTAATGGAGATTAAAAATATGTTAGACGTGGATTCACAACAGCATGTGCTTGTGTGAGGTACCTATTTATATTTTAGAAATTCATTATAACAGAATTAATAATTAAGTTACAACCAAAGAGTTCACTATCTTATTATGTAATTCATATTCCATACAATTGAAAGGATTGTAAAGCTTAATTAAAGCAATGGAAGCATTAAGAGAATTTATTACAATAATGAGTTTCTACAACGTTTATCATCAGCTATATTTTACGGTCTAAATTAAATTAATTCACATAAGATATTATAATTATTAAAGGTGCTTTTTATGCTTTTGTTTAAATGAGCTTAACAATACAAATTTAATTTATCCAAATGTATGGTGGACATTACAAAACCTTAAAGTCGCCCTAGTTGCATTCGTTTATTCTATCAAAAAATGTCATATCCAACTTTAGAAATATTCGAATGCACAAAAATATGAACGCTTTCAAAACTGAAAGACATATTCGACAGGTTATCTTTTCCAGCCATTCGAGGCAATCCTTGAGTGGTTCCTATCACTTGACACCACCTCTTGAAACATTCAGGGGATAATATATCTTGTTCAATGGGAATAGGGGTGCGTTTCAAGTGGGCACCGTCCCCCAAGTTTTAGATTACATCTACGAGGGTAGCTTGTAATTATTTTTGAAATGGACGCGCTTGCTGAATGATATGAAGTGGGTAGGTAGGTTGTTTATATTCATGTGCTTACAGGTCTTGTCGTGATAATAGTTTGGGGGTAGATATGATTTTTTACTTAGCATCTAGTTATTGTCTCTAGCAGGTATATTCCTAGTTGAGGCGATTGTCGTATCTAAATTGTTTTCAATTTATGTATTGTTTCTACTTAAATAAACGATGTTCTCGAATATTCTCGAATCTCGATAAATGTTCTATTATTTTGTTTTATTTAGACGATATATTGTTGTTCAAAGTGCTTTGATTTTTCTTAACCTGATTTGACAGAATAAATGGAAATACTAAAAATTGACGCGTTGTTATTTTACCTTTTGAATTAAGATTTTAATTTCCAAGTAATCAACACAAGTATGAGGCGTTTAATTCAGTAGTAAAACAATTATAAGCATTTTTCAATAATTCGCAATAAACTTGGCTTCTACGAAAATTCGTATAAAATTATATAATCAAAGAAATTTCGAAACGTAATAACTTAACTTTCCTACGTTTATTTGTCCATATTTTCATAACAAGTAAACGAACGTTAAAAGCAAATTACCTAGAAGTTTCCGAGTGAAGAATTTAATTAATTTGGCTTTCAACGCTGAATTGAGTCTGTTAATATTGTTTGAGCCACTCCCGCAGATACTGTAAGGTACCTAATTTAATTGTATTCAGTGCTGTAACTCAGTGCGTACTGCGGCTTTGTTTACATTTATTTTGATTTTTAACACAATAATTGAAATAAATGCAATGTTTTTCTGCATATTTTTTAATATTGGTTATTTTAATCGGTTTTATTTGGTAAAAGTAGTAATTTTTCGCTAAAGATATACATATATGTTTTATTCAAGTTTATTGTAAAAAAAAACATATTAGAAACACTGCAAGTTCTTTTTTATTCTTAAGATGACAATTACCTGTGTTTTTTTTTGATATAATTACCTAAATTTGTTCAAGATAAACCAATAGTTTCTTAAGTATCTAAACAACACTTACCTATCACTAGAGACGAGTATAAGCTGCGTGTTCGCGTACTTGGCTCTGCGTTTGCGCACCGCGTTGAGTGTTGTGCAGAGACTTGGCGCGAAGGAACGACATGGCGGACACTAGAATATGAACTTATGTCAAATTTTACTGAAATTACTGAAATAAATGAGCTATCTAACACCGAAAGAATTTTTCAAATCGGACCAGTATAGTTCCCGAGATTAAATGTAAATCGTCCTCGTCCAAAATGTAAAGCTGTCTTAAATAAAATTATAGTAAATGATTTTTGTATGGAGGTAAGTACCATAAAAAATCACGTAAAAATTTTTTTTTAAAGTATATTTTCATTTTCAATCAAATCATTTTATACGTGTAAGAATTTGATATAAGACAAGCTCTAATCATTTTCTACTTCAAAAGTTTTTAATAAAAAAAGAGCGTGTATGGTGAGCACACGTCGTGTCAGAAGTGAAACTTCTTTACCAACATTCTAGATACCAAAATCGTCGCCTTACTCCATGACATGACAGTATTGCCGACCTTGAAATTTTACTCTCAACGCGCTTATGAGGATTCAATTCTAAATTTATATCGAAACAAATGCACATACCCAATGGGCAGCAAAATAAAACACCCTCACAGCATCAGCAGGCAGATCTTCGTAGCGCTTATTCTCATCCCCTATCAGTTCCACACCTCGCAGCACTTCGTTCAGCGGAGGAGCTGGCCAGGGGAACCGTTCCCCTTTCGGGTCACTGAGGAGGGCATCCCGGACTGCTCTTCCGCGGATGACTAGGGTTGGTATGCCCACTGCGATACTGTATTTTTGGGTGAGACGACGCTGTAAAGAGAGGTTATGGAATTGTTAAATTACATAATGTATAGAAATAAAAGAAATAAATATTTTTTTTAACGGGTTTAGCAAAGATAATTTTCATCGGATTAACGAAACGCGATTTATTTATTATATGCCGACGTTTTGAATATTTTACAGCAAACGTGGGAACTGAGATGTTACATGTGCGAACGGTGATACAAAAATTACTAGAATAGAAATAAAGAAAACGTAAAAGTTCGGATACGATACTTTACATTGTGTTATTTATTTGAAGAAAATGCTGTTTTGTGAACGAGACATGGCTCAGCAGATAATAGGAGTCACGGTAGGATACATTTCGTTTATTCGGGTAGCTTGACCACAAACCGTGACCGTGTGACCATTTCAATTGCATGGATACTGGATGAGTTCGATCGTTAGTTTTGATAATGTCTCTATAATTTTCTTTAGTTATCACTGAAGCGTAAACTTATGGGAAATATGCCATGTCATTGTTTAGTTCGGTGGGAAAAGCATTATAACATCCACCTTACTACAGTCAGGTTGTGGTCGTTACAGAAGTCTTTATTCCTGAATTAGGTAGGATTAACAGTCTCAGCATGGTTGTGAAAGAAGGAATGATATTCTTCTAGTGCTAACTATTTGACTAGTAGCACAGAATAATAACTAGTAGCTAGCTAGTAGTTACTTGTCCATCGAATGTTTATGGGTAGGTACGTGCAATATGTGTACATTGAACACGAATGTTGGATGTTGTTAAAAAATGTAAAAAGAGATTGATTCCCTAATTTATGTACAAAATATTAATCATTTTAAAATGTCATATTAATTCCATCATCCATGCAACGCCAATTAGGTACCTCAGGAAAGCAATCAAAGCCAATGCAGGTAATCCGCCTGTCGATGGCAGTCCGGCAGACGTGAGACCATCTCACGTGAAATGAAATGGTTTAGCCATGTCCCTTTGTATGTCATTCAGTACAAATTGGTGTGTTTACGTTATGTGAAGCAAGAATAGTCATAGATGTGTTTGTTTTTGTGAAGTTATGATATACTCGGATATTATATAGCGAAGTGTCTAGTCGTCCGCTAAACGGATGAATAAAATAAATTAGTCGTCCGATTACCGGATGAATAAAATAATTTAATCGTCCGATTACCGGATGAATAAAATAATTTAATCGTCCGATTATTCGGATTACCAGATAACCTTTTAACACTAAAGCTAGTTGGGTTGGACTAAAGCAAAGGGGGCGCAGGACTTAGAAAATTTTTGATGGAGTTGGTGTCATTATAACACCTATTTATTATTGTTTTATCGTAAAGATTACGCTAATATAAGCATGTTTTATAGGAACAATATTACATATTCGCCCTCAATTCGTTAGGTTAGGTTTAGGTTAGGTTAGCCTTTAGGTTAGGTTAGGTTAGGTTTCTTAAAAAAAAAACTACACAGAAATAGGAGCCCCGCGAAGCGGGGCTCCGTCGACGCGCAAAAAAAAAATCAAGTTTAGGTTAGGTTAGCCGTTAGGTTAGGTTAGGTTAGGTTTCTTAAAAAAAAAACTACACAGAAATAGGAGCCCCGCGAAGCGGGGCTCCGTCGACACGCAAAAAAAAATCAAGTTTAGGTTAGGTTAGGTTTCTTAAAAAAAAACTACACAGAAATAGGAGCCCCGCGAAGCGGGGCTCCGTCGACGCGCAAATTAAATCAAGTTTAGGTTAGGTTAGCCGTTAGGTTAGGTTAGGTTAGGTTTCAAAAAAAAAAAACTACATAGAAATAGGAGCCCCGCAAAGCGGGGCTCCGTCGACGCGCAAAAAAAAATCAAGTTTAGGTTAGGTTAGCCGTTAGGTTAGGTTAGGTTAGGTTTCTTAAAAAAAAACTACACAGAAATAGGAGCCCCGCGAAGCGGGGCTCCGTCGACGCGCAAAAAAAAAAAAATCAAATACCTACGTGTGCCCTCCTCCCCCCACAAAAAACCTATAATACGTGCGGCAGTTCTCTAAAGAAACCCCGATAACCTAACTATATAGATAAATAGATGTTATCGGACGATTAAATTATTTTATTCATCCGGTAATCGGACGACTAATTTATTTTATTCATCCGTTTAGCGGACGACTAGCACTGTCCATTATATAGAGTCCAAATACCATTTTATTCTTTAAAATTAAATTAAATAACATTTATTTAACTTCCTTTGGTATGTGGATTTTACAATGTTATAGGCATATAAAATGAGCATTTCGTTATGATTCGAATACGAGCTTTACATTTTCACATTTAATGAATCAAATATTTACATTAGATAGAACATCGTGTTTTAAGATATTGTGTGAGCCGATATTATTTAACTTTCTAATTTCCAATCTTAAAATTAAGATTATCAGCAATGTATACTACAATTGATAATATAGCGTTTGTTAATGTTAACAATACCCACAGGATATAAAAAGTAATAGTAATAACAGATAACATAGAATATAATGTTTTACATTACAAACAATGCAGATACCGTGTTTGCACGATAGCAATTTCGTTGTCCAGTAAATAATAACACTGTTAATGAACATGCAACGGGTTCTTTATTCGATTAAGTTCTGAATCTATTAATTTTGTGAAAACATAATAATTGAACATGAACGTAATTAAACACGCAGAAGAAGCAAAATTAAAATGGCTCTTTGTTTCATTTCCTACTCGCAAATAAAAACCAATATCTGGGATTAAAAATCGCGATCCATCACGGGGTTTCAGCGAAAAAGATCACTATTATTTGCATTATTCGTTCATTATTCGTGGATTTTTTCCCGTGATGTAATCAACTAAAAGCCGACGCTCTCAAGGGTAGAACAAGGCTTCAAGAGTGCGTTTCAGTCGATTGGAAATGTTTTGTTTCACGAGCCTATTCCAAATGCAACTCAAAAGACGAGGCTGAAATCTGTATGATGCAAGTTTTTAATTCCTTTTCGTGACGTAAATTAGACGATTCTTTGCGGGTGTTTATTTTTATATGTTCGGTGTACGTGTGATGTGCAAATGCGATGTTACATGAATTATATTTATTACTGATTTGTTTGGTCAGACAATGTGTGAGGTATCTTCGTGGATTGTTTGCGAAGTATCCGGTAAGTTATGAAAACTTTTTGGATGACTAATTTAAGTGTGAATAACAAATACTTAGGTACCTATACAAAAAAATTGTGAAATAAGATTGAAAATAACATGTGATTAAATAGGTACTTGATATCAGCGAACATTTACCTATATTCTATAACAATGCCAGAAATCAGTCTCTTTATTGACCTTTTTACCACTATTCTTTAAGTCCATATTAAACAAAGTGTTATGTTGATTTAACAAATTGTAAAATTCAACTCCTAATGAAGACATAAAAGAAATTACAAATACAGACGAGCGTGGTGTTTGTTCATCATTACCGTGTATAAATAGGGAGCCACCGGAAACCGCATTTATTTGAACTCCAAATATAACTGCTAACGGACAGGATTATATTGGAATACATTTTATTTGAACTCGTAATTGAAATATAAATAATGTATGAGTCTCTAATGCGGTCCGATTTTGTATAATGGATGAAAATTCGATTTATGTTAGCTGAAAGTTGAAACATCTATTGATGGTATATAAAGTTATAATTATTATATGTCTTACTCTTGTTATAGTAATTAAGTAATTTTTTACTGTACATAGTTATAAAATATACAAAGAGCCTAAAATGCCAATTTTGAAATTTAGTATTTCTACCCGATAATAAGTGTGAATCAAGTAAAAAATAACATTTTTAATTACGGGTATCTGCAAATTTCTCTAACTATCCTGAACATTTTTCGCCTTCCTTCATCATGTACGAAACAGAAATGAGCAACTACCGACCAATTACTCTTATTCCCATTTTATCAAAAGTCTTTGAGAAAGTTATGTTTCAGAAAATTGAGAATTTCTTTACATCTTGCAATATTCTTAAAAAAGAACAATTCGGATTTAAAAAAGATAGCTCCACCACCGTAGCATGCTTTTCGTTAATAAAACAAATTACAGAATGGCTTAATAATAAAAAACTCATTAGTTGTGTATTCCTGGACATGACAAAAGCTTTTGATTTTGTCTGTCACAAAACACTGCTGTCTAAATTGTCATGCTATGGAATAAGAGGTAACGCCTATAATTGGATTAAAAGCTATCTAGAAAATAGACAACAGTGCGTGGAAATCACTAAAACCATTAAATCCCACCAAAAATCATACAGGTCTACATATACATGCAACAATTATGGTACACCACAAGGCAGCATATTAGCCCCCCTCCTATTTTTGGTATACATTAACGACCTACCAGACGCAATAAACGTAGACAGTATACTTTTCGCAGACGACACTACGCTTATAATAAAAAGTAAAAATAAGGAAGACTTAGAAAGGGATACAATTAAAGCTCTAGACGACGCTATAAAATGGTTAAAACTAAATAATCTCCAAATTAATATGACTAAAACAAATATAATTAATTTCCAATCATACAATACAAACTCACAACTTGACATAAATTACAAAAATAATTAAATGACTACTGTTAATGAATGTGTATTTTTGGGTATAACACTAGACAAATTCTGTAACTGGAAACCACACATTGCAAAAATTATAAATAAGTTAGATCGTTTTGTGTATGTGTTAAGAAAGTTGAAACAGACAATTAATTTAGATGTCGCCAAGATCGCTTATCACGCATACGTATCATCGGCACTTAGATACGGTATAATAATATGGGGTAACTCTGTAGCAATACAATCAATATTTAAAATACAAAAAAAATGTATTAGAGCAATGTGTGGAGGAGTTTATGGATAGCTGTAAGCCACTATTTAAAAAATTAAAAATCTTGCCTTTGCCATGTCTGTACATTTTAGAAATATGTTTATTCGTTTAAAAAAATATTAGCTTCTTTGATAAATATGACAAAACAAATAGCACACGACATAGAGAAAGATTGCGCTTACCTAAAATCCGCCTTGCGCTATACAGAAACAATCCTACCAATAAGAATTAGGGAATTGACATCGAATATTTTTAAAAATAAAGTATATAGACTGCTACAAGCTAAAAATTATTATAGTGTTAAGGAATACTTGAATGATAATGACATTAATGTATGAGTTTTAATATAATTTAATTGTAATTTTGTATGTATTTTGTAATTTATTGTCTTTTTTTGTTGATTGAATGTATTAATGTGTAAAGATATCATTGATAATTTAATTTGTACTTTAAAAAAATTTTTGCACGCCATTTACAATGGCAGTATATGTGTATAAATATTGTATATTAACACCTTTGTATGACCATATGCATGCAAATAAACTGATTTGATTTGATTTGATTTGATTTGATTTACGACTTGTATGAGTTTTGCTATGTATAATTTTATAAGCATTGCAACAACAATAAACCAAGCCACAACCAGGAACCTCTCATCATTTTAATCTCCAGAGTGATCTGAAAGCTTGCAGGAGCAAGAGGTCGTGTGACGACCTACATTCCTTAGTACTAGAGCATACTTACTGTAGCATAGTTACTCATCAAGGGGATTGACGATTGTTATTGTGGTATTTCCTGCAAAGGCCTTTGTTACGTCGCTATGAAGGCAAGGCTCAAATAGATCATGTTTCAGTGCTCTTCTTGAAATGTATATGGCTTTGTGAGGTTGAAATGGATACTGTTTATTGCATGTGCTTTAGTATTGTTATTTTTACCACACTGTTATACGTAGTTCCTAAAATTAAACTCATTTTCATAGGCTAGTATTCCTTTTTTTGTTGAGTGAGTATCAAATTAACGTACAGTCACGAGCAATAATATATGCCTAGGGGGCGATGTGCAAAAATATCTGTCACTAGAACAAATTCAATAATATCTGTCTGCCCGTATACAGCAAAAATATCTGACATTAGTAGGCAGCATAATAAAGTGGCATCAAAATTATGTGACGAAAATGTACAGCAAATAATTGTGACAACCTCTCACGGCATAAATATGTGACATCAACTAGGTGGCAATAATATCTGACACAATTTCATATTTCTGTATTTTGCATCGATTCCTCACAAAAACCATAATAAGTGACATCAAGTAGGAAGCAATAATATCTGACACAATTTCATATTTCTGTATTTTGCATCGATTCCTCACACAAAGCATAAATATGTGACACCAACTAGGTGGCAATAATATCTGACACAATTTTATATTTCTGTATTTTGCGTTGATTCCACACAAAAAGCATAAATATGTGACATCAACTAGGAAGCAATAATGTCTGACACAATTTCATATTTCTGTATTTTGCATCGATTCCTCACACAAAGCATAAATATGTGACACCAACTAGGTGGCAGTAATATCTGACACAATTTTATATTTCTGTATTTTGCGTTGATTCCACACAAAAAGCATAAATATGTGACATCAACTAGGAAGCAATAATATCTGACACAATTTTATTTTCAATTTAATATTGAATTAATACAAAATAAATAAATTTTATTTTAACTACGTTGTCTACGTTGTTTTAAAATATTATTACCATATTAATTAATATGTGCCGTCGTTGTATACTACATATTGTATGTCTAGATATTATATCCTACTAGCTTAACACCCGCGGCTTCGCCCGCGTTTTCAAAGAAAAACCCGCATAGTTTCCGTTCCTGTGGGATTTCCAGGATAAAAGCTCTCATAAGCGTTAATCCAAGTTACCTTCTATGTGTGTGCCAAATTCCATTGTTTTGTCTTTTATTTGTGTGAAAGAGTAACAAACATCCTTACATGATACTCACGAACTTTCGCATTTATAATATTAGAAGGATATCATATCATGACAAAATTAAAGTATTCATATACTTATATGAATACCAACTTGGGTAGATCTATTTTATTTGAAGGTTCAGTGTAACCTTTGTGTATTATTTAGAAATTGTTTTGTTATATTTGACGTTAGCGGCGTTTGACACGATTGCTCCGTTATTCATTTTCATTTACCTATAATATTGCTATTACTTTATTGAGTATCGAAAATTATGGCAAGTTATCATATTATCGTAATTTCATTTAAATAAAAAAAATTTACAAAATATAGTGTGTCTTTTGTTCATATTCTTACCCCAGCAAAATACAAAACACTAATTCAATAAAAAACGTTTGGCCTTTTTAAAATCCTATCCTATCTTATCCTACTAGTCCTACTATAATCCTACTTCCTATCCTACTAATCTAGTATTATAAATGCGAAAGTTTGTGAGGATGTGTATGTGTGTGTTTATTACTCTTTCACGCAAATACTACTGAACCGATTACAATGAAATTTAGCAGACATATAAAGGGTAACTTGGGCACATAGGATAGGTTTTATCCCAAAATTCCCACGGGAACGGGAACTATGCGGTATTTCTGTGAAAACGCAGGCGAAGCCGCGGGCGGAAAACTAGTGTCACATATTTATGCTTTTTGTGAGGAATCAATTATATTTTACAATACAGAAATATAAAATTGTGTCAGATATTATTGCCTCCTAGGTGACGTCACATATTTATGCTTCGAAAGGTTATCACAATTATTTGCTGTAACATTTTCATCACATAATTTTGATGCCACTTTATTATGCTGCCTACTAATGTCAGATATTTTTGCTGTATACGGGCAGACAGATATTATTGAACCCGTTCTTATGACAGATATTTTTGCTAATCTGCAAATGGTAATATATTTATGCTTCTGACTGTACCTACATATAAAAGTAGATCGATAATAGTATTGCTATGTTTGGATATTGTCCAAAGTTTAAATTGAAATTGCAGACATAGAGTCGAAGTACATTAAACAAATCTCCAAACAGCCTGCATTCGAGAACTTTCTAATCAATATTATATACAGCTTAAAGTTTCCCAAATTAGCTAAACTACCCAGTATATACCCAATATTTTGTATTGTATTACGGTGCCCCATCTGTGCGAAGCTAGCCAGGCTCATTATGAGGGAAATGAGCCTCAGACGAGAGGGGTTCACCCTCTCATGGGCATGAAAAATTGCCGAGCGTATGTAACTTGAATTTAAAGAGAAAATTAACTGGTATCGATTGGGAATATAGGGTAATGATAATATAGATTTTTCGGAAACGTTTATAGCTATTTGACTAAGTTATTAAAGAAATACATAAAGCAATCGATTGTGGAACGACATTGTTTACTTCAGTAATTAAATTCGACCGATACCTATCAGTAATAGGGCATAGAAATATGTTTAAATAGATGTAAATTATAATTAAAATAATCTCTGAAAAATTCTGTGACCAAAAATTTAATTGTAAATTACAATACTTGACGAATAAAACAATTGTGGATAAACTGGGAATTGTGTCTGGTATTCTTTTAAAACTATGAAAACTTTGAATGGCAAAGAATTCATCTTACAATTTTACACACATAAAGCATCTCTAGGCATTCAGCCAGTTAACAATAGGACTCCAGGAAATCAATTGGGAGCACAATAGAGAATTAGAACAAAACGAGCAAGATTAAGAGTCCCCGAGCCGGTAGTTAGCACGGCTGAGTGCCCATTTGTGTAGTACCTTTAGGGTAGGAGGGAACGTCATTGAATTTAGGATGTTATACACACGTGTAGTATAGCTATGTAGGTTGTAAATTTTAATTGAATTTAATGGTCGTTCGTTGCTATTTGTGGTATTCTTTAAATATAAGCAATTATTATGGCAATTTTTGGTATTCTTCGTATGTGATAAAGTTGCATATTTCTGATTGTTTTTTTTTTAAGATAGTTACCACGGCTGAGTGGCTACCCATTTGTGTAGTACCTTTAGGGTAGAGGCACAGATTAGAGAATAGTTACTTCGTAAGTAGAGGGAACGTCATTCAATTTAGAAGGCTATACACACGTGTAATATAGCTATGTAGGTTGTAAAGTGGTTGTTAATTTTAATTGAATTTAGTGATGATAAAAATATATTCATTTCTGTGATAAAGACGCGTATTTAAAATTGTTTTGTTATCATCGCATTTTTGGATAGAATGGAATGTTATTGGAATTTTCATATTCACTTGGACATATTATCAGGCGCGGTCCCAGCCTGACTTTTTGGGGGGGGTCACGCGGCTAGAAAGGTTTGCACCCCCCCCCCCCCCGGGTACTCGTCAAAATAGTATTCAATAGAAGTTATAAGCAAGCAAAAACTTTAGAAAATATGTAGTTATACATTTTTTTACTATTTCATATAATTAAAAAAAAAAAACGACCAAGCACGAGTCGGTTTCGCGTACCGAGGGCTCCGAACAAACCTACTTTTTATTATGTCCTAACTCTAAAATGTATGTTTTAGCAATTTTTCCTTTATCTGGGCTATAATACATTGCTTTAAAAAATTTCAAGACTGTATGAACGGGAAGTACAATGTAGGTTTTGATTCCCATGTGAATGTCGAAATTTGCGATACTTTGCAGCATAACCGGCTGTATATTTGGATTGCGTTGGCTTATAATTTTGATTTTTTCAGAGCTTGAATCTCTTCGCTACGGTCTACGGTTCTACGGTCTCCCGTAGATTTAAGTATTCGATATAAATTTCAGCTTGATACCTCCATGCGTTCCTGAGAAAAAGGGTCTTGACAGACAGACAAACATTAAAATTATTAAGGATATTTTTTATACACCTAATGTAATCAATTTCTTTTTTTGGAATTATTTCTCTATCTGTGCTATAAGATGTTGCTTCGTACCGAATTTCAAGATTCTGAGTTCACGGGAAGAGAAATTTTGCGAAAATTTTCTGCATTTACGGCTGTATCTCCTGCCTCCTGATTGAGTTGACACAAAAGTTTGGTTTTATTACAGCTTAAAGTTATTATAAACCTGAGTTTTTGATGGGAAAATAAATTTAATACATGTAAGCGTTCATTTGTAAGGGTTGGTAAGTTTAAAATTATTAAAAATATTTTTTTTATACAATGTAATTAAAAATTCATATTTTTGATAATTATTCCTATATCTGTGTTATAAGACGTTACTTTGTACCAAATTTCAAGATTCTGTGTTCATGGGAAGCACCCTGTAGGTTTTAATACTCTTGCGAATGTCGAAATTTGCGAAAATTTTCAGAATTTACGGCTGTATCTATTGATTGCGTTGGCTTATAAGGTTGATTTTTGACGTGACAACGTCTTAAATTAGGTTGCGACTGGGAGTCACTTATGAAAAAGTGTAACGCTCGGTAACGTTACGATGAGTCACCGAACGAGAGAGAGGCCCGCGGTCTGCCGCGCGCGCAGCACATAAATATTCTACCGAGAAAAAGACGTTGTCACGTAAAATCTTCGCCCGTAAAACCGACTTTACAGGCAACCATTTTTTTCACAGCATCAAGGGACCGGATACTTGAGTATTCGATATAAATTTCAACTTCATACCGCCACGCGTCTGTCTGTCAACACCTTTTTTCTCAGAAACGCGTCAGAAAATCTATGATCTCGTGATAGACAGCCGTAAATGCTGAAAATTTTCGCAAATTTCGACATTCGCAAGGGAATTAAAATCTACAGGGTGCTTCCCATGAACACAGAGAGTTGAACTCCGGTACGAAGCAACATCTAATAGTACAGATACAGGAATAATTGCAAGAAATATATTTTTTTAATTGCATCACATAAAAAAAAATATCTAATAATTTTTAAGTTTTCTGTCTATCAAAACCCTTTTTCTCAGGAAAGCGTGAAGGTATGAAGCTGAAATTCATATCGAATACTTAAGTCTACGGTCCCTTGAAGCTGTGAAAAAATCAAACCACATTTTTTTTTTTTTTTTATGTCAGAGCAAGCAAAGGAGCAGATGGGCCACCTGATGTTAAGTGGTCACCACCGCCCATAAACACTTGTAACACTAGAAGTGTTACAGGTGCTTTGCCGGCCTTTTATGGACAAATAAGCTCTTTTCTTGAAGGCCCCAATGTCGTAGTTGTTCGGGAACACCGCAGGTGGCAAATCGTTCCACAGTTTCACCGTACGCGGAAGGAAGTTGCGGGTGAAGCGGACAGTGGTGGAGCGCCAACCATCCAGATGGTGCGGATGGAACTGGTTTTTACGGCGTGTGGTCCGGTGGTGGAACTGTGCGGCTGGTAAAAGGTGGAACAATTCCTATACAGCCGTTTATGCTGCAAATTATCGCAAATTTCGACATTCACATGGGAATCAAAACCTACATTGTACTTCGCGTTGATACAGTCTTGAAATTTTTAAAAGCAATGTATTATAGCCCAGATAAAGTAAAAATTTTAAAACATACATTTTAGAGTTACAACATAATAAAAAGTAGGTTTGTTCGGATCCCTCGGTGCGCGAGTCCGACTCGCACTTAGCCGGTTTTATTTAAAGAACGCGTGGATTTATCAGACTGTTATTTTTATTGATTACTTAAATCGACACTTGAAGCTGTGAAAAAATCAAACTTATAAGCCAACGAATCTAAAGTTTTACAGCTGTACGTAGGTATATGCTGCAAATTTTCGCAAATTACGACATTCGCAAGGGGTTAAAAACAGATTTAACGGAACTTTATGTGTACAAGTGACTCCGATTCGCACTTGGCCAGTTTTTATTTTATATTTTGTACAGTATTAGGATTTTTTCTATTTTTTAAGTACGATTTTGGGGGGGGTCATGTCCCCCGTGACCCCCCCCCTGGGACCGCGCCTGCATATTATCATGCTCAGATTTTTAACATTTCTAAGATTTGGATAACAACGTGAAACAGGAAAATTGCTTTGTATGCATACATTATTGAAATTTACGAGTAGATATAGGTAATTATTCTCTATTGAAATTATCTTTTAAATATAAGTTTTAAATAAAAGTAGTAACGACATTGATTTACAATCAGATAAAAAGATACTTCGGGAAATCAGGAAGAATAAGGGCAATTTTTTTAAAAGATTAGATTTTATCTACCCATCAATTATAAGGCCTAATATCCCCATGTTATATAACATCACTAGCAATATAATTATTACGGGTCCCTGCTCACCCCACTACATGACTGTGATTACTTCAACCCTATCTATAGACCTGTATTTGATTGTATTTCATTGAGTCAATTGTTTGTAAACTGTTGTCTGTTTGGGGTCCTTATAGCCAAGGAGAGAGTATAAGATGGGACATGCTAGGAGAATAGCAGTAGATACCCGTTATTGTCCTATGATGCTGTTTATTTCAAGCTATCTTTTATTTTTTATTTATTTTTTTATTTTTATTGTACAATAGGGGAGCGCTTGGCCACAATCTCGCCTGATGGTAAGCTGAGATGTGGACTAAGATGGAGTGCGCTTCCCTAAAATGTACCTGTTCACTCTCCTCTTTTATATTTTGACTTTATGAATTTCAAACTCAATCTCAAACCTTTTTTATTCATGTTAATTTTTACTAGTATTTTTGAATTGTATTTTTAAGCTACCAGCAAGCACTGATTTCCAAGAAAGCATACATAAACGTTAAATAAGTTGTTTTATTTCATTATGAAGGTATAAAAAGTATGAATATAAAAAAAATGACTACTACACATGTTAAAAATCCGCATTGGATATCTCAAGTTACACGATATTGATTAAAATATTCTTAGAAGGATGTCTTGTGCATAATTATTAAGAATTTTATATTGTCAAGCTCCAAGCTGAAAAGGTATTATAGGACTTATAGAGACAGTTGAAATTATATAGCCTGTTAAATAACGTACCTAACCTTTTTTAATGTAGTCTTTTATAAGTGACTAGCTTCCGCCCACGACTTTGTACGTGCATCCCCGTTTTTCCCCGTTCCCGCAAGAAATTCGGGAAATCCTTTCTTAGCGGATGCCTACGTCCTAACATCTACATGCATGCCCAATTTCAGCCCGATACGTCCAGTGGTTTGGGCTGTGCGTTGATAGATCACTATATCAGTCACTTTTGAGTTTTATATATATAGATTTTTGCATCTGTAGTACCTATACCAATTTAACGAGCCTCCTCTTTAGGTCAGAAAATGATCACTTTTAAACTTAGTTGGTTTTTTAAATATAAATATAAGCAAGTACCTATATAAATATATGGTGTGAAAGTTTAAAAAAATATTAATTCGCATCCTGTAACTTTACTTCCTATCCTACAAATTATGCACCTTTAAATGAGATATTTCAACGTCTTAATTACAGCATATATTTCTTACCATACGGCATACCTCAAGTATGAAAGTGTCGCTAGTGCTGAACTTAAAGGCTGTATGAAAGACGAGGGCTCTTGTCAAGACGTCAACCCTTGGTGCGCCACAAAAGGAGCTTGCTGGGTAATTTTATGAATGACTCGTGCCCGCGGGTTTTCTTGTATAGACGTTAGTTAGAGCCTATTTATTTTGTATAGCTTGGTTTTAAGTGACACTAGCTGTATGTGCTGTAGTTTAGTGTTGGTGAAAAAGAAATGCCTTAGGTCACAGGTGTGTTCAAAAATACTTGATGGTATGATTTATCTTTTAGTTTTGGTACATTTAATAGATAGGTACAGTATCCTTGAGCCATTATTCTAAGGTACAAATATCCTTGCTTTGCATACAAGGAATAAATAAGCAATGATATATAAGTACAGAATTTCAGAATGATTTTAAGTTTATAATAAATCTTCTTCTTCTTTTCAAATGGCAACTCCCGATCCCAGTGAGGACGGATTCTGCCAATGTCAAGTTTTGAACAGTTGATCAGTTTAAGTTAATGCTCATGTTAAGCGTACTCTGTGCTGAGGAAAAATCACGGTTGAGATGATTCACTTTTTATTTACCTACTCATAGACTTCTTACATGGAGCTGTATAATCTGACAAAGAACAAATCAATATTTCTTTCAGTTTATACCATATTGTGACATGATTGTGACCATCACAGACCATAAATTAAACCCAGAAACATTCAATCTACCCATTCAAAGGATCATAAATTCGCTGTATCATTCTGAATTCTGGTAAAACAGACAGATACCTACTTAATCACTTTACCTCGTGTACTCTCAAGTTCCAAGCCAAAAATAGCAAGTAAGTACTTGTGACGTAAGCTTTAACAAAAATAAGGTGACCTATACAATGGTATGACGTCACAACTCGCAGGACTAAGGAATGCTGATCTGACTAAGTTTGAGATATACATAAGTCCAGTTTGGTTGCATAATTCTGGGAAGAATTTTGTCGTTGTATTTTGTTTGTGGTTATTGATTTATATATTACATACAAGTAACCCCATGTGATGGACTTCGCAAATGGCAGTGGGTATAACGTGGATTTGTAAATCGAAAAACAAACTGTTTTTTTTTCACATAATATCACATTGCTATGATTATAGCCCATAGCTTAATTAGAGCATAATTTTCTGCCAAGGTGTTACTTAAAAAGCGTAAATAATAGTTAAAATTGTTAGTAAAGTGGTGCTTCACAGACTTAGTTCACAGACCACAATGTAACTCGTAAGCACAGAATACATAATAGTAGCTAAACGCTATCGTAAGATATAATCGGCTCAGAATAACAAAGAATCGCAGTTAAATCATAATTGTCATCACTACAATCACTACATAGTATAAAACAAAGTCGCTTTCTCTGTCCCTATGTCCCTATGTATGCTTAAATCTTTAAAACTACGCAACGGATTTTGATGCGGTTTTTTTTAATAGATAGAGTGATTCAAGAGGAAGGTTTTAGTATATAATTTATTATGTTTGAGACAAAGCGGGCGAAGCAGCGGGCGGAAAGCTAGTTACATATAAAAATTAATGATAAATCGTGTAAATAAAACAACGTCAAACCCGAGAGATTTTGTCTGACAATTATTATGTTTATTTATAGAGGACGAAATCAAATTCAATGAGATAATAAAATGCTGAGGGTAAGGTCGTCTCGAAGTGACAATATCTACGTTTATTTTCGGATAAAATTTACTACCCTCAATATAATGTTAGGAAAAGTAATTTTAAATATGAGCTTCAAGCTTCGTGTTTAATCGCCTTCTTGTTTATTTATTAGAGTGCTTCAAAGAAACCATGCCTATTAATAATGTGCTTATTGAATTGAAAGATTAATATATAAATGTATTCGTATACAACAATATACTTTATCAATTCCAATGGTTTCGTGAAATACATAACGTGTGTCCCCTCTAGCATTAAGGAGACAGACAGTAAAATCGTGACCGCTGAGGAAAATATTTTTAACGAGAGCAAAAGTAATATTATTTTCCCGTCTCTATTACTTGAAGAAATATTTCGTTTACAAAGAAAAACCGTTGCCTTCAGCCTTCATTGGACATTCCGTTTAGTGTGCAGCTAAGTTTAATAAGAATGTGTACAGTACTTTACTTTTTATTAAATTTTATACAGAATCTTTATTTATACCGAATTAATATAGAAAGATCTAGAATTTAAGCCTGTTAAATACATTATAATGACGATTAAAATTTGCCTACAAGATAAACTAAATCATATTCAATGTAAATTTATGTAAAAAAACCCGACACCGTAAAAAAGAGAAACGTCCGTAGTTCCGTTCAAAATTTACAGTTTACAAAATTCTACCCCAGGCAAAATCCATGTACACGAATACAATATATCCTATCACATACGCAAGCATGGACACCCAACCATGTGACTGTGTGCATGCGTATGTGTATGTGTGTAAAAAAGCGTACACAGAACAGCACAGGAAGTTATTGTTCCGCAGTATGCTTCTGTGGTATGCTTCTATCCGCATCGCTCAACGGTGTACTATTGTTGGTATGTGTACACGTTATTACTTATTTTCTTATTTTTGTCTATATGGTCCTTTCCGATTCTAATAAAGATCTATTATGGTCTAAGATCCGAATATAGGTCGACCTGCACCGGCGTGATAATAGAATGAGACCAATTTTATAATAAATGTAGTAGACTACAAAAATCTATTAAAGATGGGTTGACTGAAAAAATCCTGGACAGGACATTTTTATTAATTTTTAAAAAATATTTTTTTTTAATTAATTGCAGTACTTATCAAGATAATAAAAAAAATTATAATAGACTTGAAGTATGAAACCTACAGAATGTGCAGTCATAGGGTTTTCTAATATTTACCTGGACAAACTGCTAGGTTGGCAGGTTTATACAGGCATGTCCGTACCAGTTACTTTCACTTGATGGGATGATAGAAAAAAAAAAATATATCAGCATGAGCGCTGTTTTATAACAAAATTGTTTATTGTCTCAACACTGCATAAAAAAAAATAAAAAGATTTTTTTAATAATTAACTAAAAATATCCTGTCCAGGATTTTTTCAGTCAACCCATCTTTAATAGATTTTTTAATAGACTACATTTATTATAAAATTGGTCTCATTCTATTATCACGTCGGTGCAGGTCGACCTATATTCGGATCTTAGACCATTACGATACATATAGATAGTGGACACGTTTGAATTTAAACTGCTATCGATTATTTACGATGTGATAATTTTTGAACATCTAAATAAGTTAGTTCCTGTATTTCGAAGTTCGATACTAGCTCAAGTTATCCAGATTAAAGTTGTGACAACTACACTTAGCATATTTTCTTAAAGCAGAATGCTTATTATACTAGTAAAAGACAAATTGCAATGCATATTATACTCATCAATTTACATAATATATATTAGCCATTATCACTACATATTATGTAGTATAAAACAAAGTCGCTGTGCCTGTAGGTCCGTCCCTTTGTATGCTTTAATCTTTAAAACTACGCATCGCATTAAGAAACGGTTTTTTTATTAGATAGAGTGATACAAGAGGAAGGTTTCATTTAATAATTTGTTAAGTTTTCTACAAATCGGGTGAACCTAGCCATAGCTACTATTATGTATTCTGCGGTATTACACATATTAATAAAGGCCAAAAAATTGGTTGTTTGTAAAGTAGGTTTACGATCGAGATGTTTACGTGATAACGTCTTATTGGTGGCAGCGCTCGAGATGAGACGGGAGATCGGTCCGTCTCTCTCTCGTTATACCTGCGATCGCGCTCGTAAGGTTTTGGTGTGACACAAGTTTCTGAACATGTCACCCGACTAAAACGATTTTAAAAACGTTATCACGTTAAAAACGTCTAACACTTGGTCACCCGATCGGATGTAGGATGCACAAACGTTTAAACCGTGACCGACTGCGCCACACCGCTAATGAGTTCGCTTATAGCATAGCTTCTAGTGTCGCTACAGCCAAAGGAACTGCATGAATATTATGCTAGTTACACCTTGCTACTGCATGGCTTGTACTCTGTGGCGTGTTTTCAATAGGCTAGTAACTACGGCAAATATACCTGCTACGGTCTATAACATGGTGTTGCAAATTAAGCTTTTTTTCTGACTACGATTAACATTATAAAAGTTGGTGTTGGTAGAGTTTCATTTTACCTGGGTATTATATTAAAAAGTTAACGATTGTGATCAGAGTGCATGCATGTACATGCATGATAGCATGTAGATACATAACATGATAGGCATATGAACATAATATAATATGAACATTATATTAAAACTGTAAACAATTTAGGTACTTGTTAAACTATGTTCTGATAATTTCTATTTGCTTTTTTTAATCCAAGTTCTTGAAAAAAGGCCATGGGAAAGAAACAATTAAGTGTTTAAAAATAGTAAAAAAGATGATCTTTTAGCGCATATTGTTGCATTGCAATACGAGATCCATGCTTGCGTGTCTACCAATCTGCGTTCTATTTTGAGCAGTTAGCGCTCGGCTGGTTAAATCGATACCTACCCTAATATAATTACAGTCTGTCTGAAATCTGTACATTTTATCATTTTTGCTTAACATTTTTGCCTCAATAGAGATGTTTTTGAAGTGAAAACTTCTTTAGCGGCGTTGAGCACTTTTTCTTTAATGGGTATAAAATCTTAAACTCGCGTCAGGACACGTGACCTGATCGAAAAAGCGTAAGACGGATGGATATCAAACATGCTCAACGTTAATAATCAAGTTTTCACTTCTGCCGGCACTCCCGGAGTGCAACCCGTCTTTTTTTTTGGCTAGGTTTGTATGATTAATTTTATTTTTAAATGCTTATGTTCTATCGATCGCATTTTTTTTCTGATTTTGAATGAAGATTGAGAACAGTTTGAAATGTATGTATCTTTAAACACCAATTTTTGCTTTAATAATTATTATTTTGGAACATAGAGCTATTATATGATAACGGAACTAAAGAAAAAATAAGAATTTGAATATAAAACAACCATAATATGAAGGTTTGTTACAGTCGGGCTTATTATCAACTAGGTTTCCACCCGCGGCTTCGCTCGCGCAGTCAAAGAAAAACCCGCATAATTCCCGTTCCCGTGGGATTTCCGGGATTGCGTCATTTTCCCGGGATAAAAAGTAGCCTATGTCCTTTCTCGGGTATCAAAATATCTCCATACCAAATTTCATGAAAATTGGTTCAGTAGTTTAGGCGTGATTGAGTAACAGACAGACAGACAGAGTTACTTTCGCATTTATAATATTAGTATGGATTAAAAACGTATAATATATATCATAATTTACGTTAAAAAATATTCCGTTTAAAGTCAAGTATTTGTCGAGTAGAGTCAGGTAGGATGCAATGTATAAGCGCTTTGTTTGAATTAGATCCCGTGTATTTAGAACGTATTGATATTAAAGCTAATAGCATGAAATCATTTGTATATTTTTCATATATTTTAACCGAGTAGGTACAAAAAGAAGAAAATTTCAAGTTTTGAAACCATATTTCGCAAATTGTGAATTACATATTAATTTGTGTATGTTATCAATTCAAACTTAAACTCAAACTTAATTGACTAGGGTCATAACTTAGTTTAATATGAAAAACAACAGTCATGAATCATGATACTGTAAGCTTTTTAAAAACATTCGTTAGAAAAAAAAGAGCGTGTGTGCCGAGCACGCGCGTCAGAAGTGAAACTCCTTTGGTAAGATTGAAAGATACCAAAATCGTCGCGTTACTCCATGACGTGACGGTAATGCCATGACGTGACCTTGAAATTTTACTCTCAACGCGCCTTAAGAAGTTTCACTAGGTACAAAAATGCATTGAATCATAATCATAGCACCATCTCCTTTTTTGTAGTTCGTTAAAAAAATGTGTTTAATATTTATATACCTAGCTATATTTAAATTAGAATCGTAGCTTTCATAAAACAAAATATTTAAAATTCTGTGCCCATTTTAAAATGTAATGTAAACACTGCTTTGTGTACAAACTAACAAACAATTGAGAGGAACATTAATATTTTATTGCATTGCAATTTAGTATAGTTTCGATATTTGCCAAGTCTAGCAGATGCCTTAGATTTATTAGAATTGTAGCAATCAGCAAATAGTACTTGTTTACTGTAGTAGGTATTTTTATAATTTATAACGAGAAATAATTAAGACTCATTCTCATAGTTTTAACATTCAATACAATGAAATATGAATAAAATAAAACCGTTTTTTATGAAGTTTACTATTGCTGGCTTAGATGATAAGATTACTAAGATTACTGGTATCAATTCAATTCAATTTTAACTTATAGAGCATTATTACTGGAATCAACACACAGCCTATAGAATGCAAGTTTTTTTTTTGACAATATTTGAGATTGGTCAGGATAAAGTATTTGATATCGATTTTGATATCAATTTAATCGCAATAAGTACCTCGTACAGATAGTCATGGTAGTAAATGTTGACCACATTATTGTTACAAATTTAATTTTAATCAAATCCATCTAAAACATGCACGTAATATCCGCAAATAACAAAATAACAAGGCTAAAAAGGGTAAGATTACCCAATATTTGTTACACCAGCCAGAATAAACATCCAATATTTACCGGCTTTCCCGGGAATAATTCCAAGTGGCTCGTCCATGTATTTCCAAGTAGCCGGGTAAAACATCCCTCGAGGAACAACGCGTCACATTTTATGAATTTCCCCGGGTATTTTAATATTGCCTTTTAAATTAGCGCGATATTTTTAGATTTTGTACGAAGAGGACTTAGCGCGATGCCTTTTTGAATAGAGATGTGTTCGCGATGTTTAGAATTGAAAATTTTGACATGTCATATTTTATAGTTTCGTTTATATTAGTCTAACATTAACGATTGAATTCGGTAGTAAAGTTGTAAGATATTGGCGGGTACTTAATACTTTAAACTAAGATTTAAAGTTCTTTTATTATCGTTTTTTATCGTGTATTTTCAGATAAAAACCCTAGGTAAAGAAACACGTATCGTTGTTTACTCGTTTTACAGTGTTGCGTTGATTGTGGCTCTAAGGAGGGTGCACACCCTCCTCGCCTACCTCTTAGGAATAATTATAGAGGGGAAAAGGTGCTTTATATTGCGTGGATAATAATTCTTAGGTTTATGTACGCCATTTCATTCCGTTTCTGTTGAAAGCGTGTGTTCCTATAATTAAATTGAGTGTGTTTTTACGTGAAAATTGTGTTTGGTATTTTTTTTTTCTTCAATTTATTATACGTTTGTAGTGTGAGTTATAAGTGGGGCTAATATTTGGAAGGTAGATAATATAATACTAACATAGTCGTAAATAAGATAAAAAATAAAATGTAATTATGACAAATTAACTACTTTCTTTCAATGTACACAGCTCTACGCAGCTTTAAAAATTATTACGGTTCATTAAACGGAAACAAAGTGATTTTACGCAGGTGGCATAAGCTTTGCGTAATAGAATTGAAAACCTCCCCAAAACTTCCCCCATTGGCCATTTGGCAAACAATTGTATTGTTCCGAAAGAATGAACCACAGGAATGAACCAATTTAAATTCCAAACTTCTTTATTATACGTGAAAGCGCGTGACAGCTTTCATTAAATTCAATTTAAATACGGTTGTCGTAGTTTAACTGTTATAACTTTTATAGTTGAAATTCTTACCTTGGTATCGACATCGTGAAATGGTACTGCAAACCACGGTTTCCCCGTCAAAGTGCGTCGGAATCCAGCTTCTCTCTCTACTGGACCTTCAGGTGTACCGACGTGAGCCCACAAGACTACTTCAACAACTTTCAATTTGGGAAAAACCACTTTGTAGACCTCTTCCAAACGCACACCGAAGTCGTCACTTGCATCACTTATGTTCGCAAATGAAAAATATATCCCACAAACAGCACCCTGCCCGTCCTCAACGCAGTCGGATAAAGCTTCCAAAGTTGGTATGTTTTCGAATTTACCGTTCTGAGTGCCCGGCGAATCGCATTTCACAAGCACGCGCCCGAAAAGTTTTTCGCGCCAATCCATAGTTCTGTTTACTTTTTTAATTTTTTGGACGAAGGCAACTTTTATTGCATGCGCTCATTTTGTTTATGTTCGGATATTGTTTAACTATTTACTTTTTTTTATTGAGATAACTCTTTGCTAACTTTAATTATAAATACACCTACAAATATAAATATTTTAACAAGTCGTAAAGAATCGAGCGCATCAAATAAGTTTTATTTATAAACGAAAATGTGTGTGACCAGTGTACGGAGCAACGGCCGAACGCCCTCGCAAACACAGACAGACTGGAGGAGGAGGGAAAATGAGCGACCCTCCGGCATAGAATAATTTCGTAGATGTGATAAAAAGTTTTTGGTTTTTCATATAATATGTAAGTTCTTTTATTCACTTTTAAAGAAAGTGTTCTTTTATACCTTATTTAGTTTGAAGTGCTTATATAGTGAAATAGCCGTTTATTATTTTATTGAAACAATTATACTTTTACCAACATTCAATTTTTTATACTTCATTCGAATTTGAGTGATAAAATGAGATACATCCCTTTTTAAATAAGATCCTGGTTTCTATATAGGCCAATTCAAATTACATCTACTCATCTATTTACTTTTAACTACGATATACGAATATAATTATTTAATAAAACATATCAAAAATTGTTTATTTTCAAAATAAGTAATTGAGTAATTCTATCGTAGAGATTCTGCATTGTGAATAATCTTTGCCGCCTTCTCATATCACACGTATAGAGTTCAACTTGCAAATGTTTCAATGAATTCAGCAAGCTTCGAAACAATCGCTTAGTGCGGGCAACACAAGGGCAAATTTTGTTTTTTTTTTCTCACCTTCGGCACGCGCTTACTAGCGATACAGCCTGATATAAAGCCCTTTGTGTAATGAATAGGTTAATTATGAGCTTTTAATTTGTCTTGTAGACGTTTATGTGGGCAATAAACTTGCATATAATATCATTTGAACTGCGTGGGTAGATTGATAGAGATCGCAAGGATTTTTTCTGACAATTTTTTATATTTTTATATTTTAGGTAGGTTACATTTATGTTACTTTCCGCCCGCGGTTTCACCTACTTTGTCTAAAACCTAATAAATTATAATATACCAAAACCTTCTTCTTGAATCACTATAGTATCTATAAAAAAACTGCTTCAATATCCTATTTTTAGGATCTAAGCATACAGACAGACGCGGGAAGCGACTTTGCTTTACTATGTAGTGATTTAATAATTAAAAATATAGCGTTTTTCACTCAATCCGGTTGAAAGTAGTTAAGTTTGATTATTTAATAATTTAATCAGGGAAAACTGATTAGAATGACAATATATTTTTACTTCATTCTGCAAAAAAAATATCTACTATTGTGAATGTGTTTAACTTATTGCTAAAATAACAGTATTTGCGTGGCTATATTATGAATGGAATAATAAATAATAAAAAGCATATTATAATATTGGAGTATATACCTACAGTACTCCAAAATTAATAATGCGCATGCAAATCTTCGCTAATTGTCGTATTTCCGAAAACACTCGAATCATTGAATCGTAAATGCACTAAAAATGCACTTGCATTTTACACCTTGTTCAAAAGAAATAGAAGTCAATTCACGGTCGCACATAATCAAAAACAAATCGGGCGGTAGGTGACGGTAGCCTGTCAGTCAAAAAACTCAAAAATCCGTCAGTCGTCTTTAAATATTGGTGGTGACTGCACGTGTTCTCTCTGTGTGGAATTATATAGAGCTGCTAATACCCTGTGGTATGTGGTTTTGTTTTTAAAGGTGAATTGAATTAATCGATGAAATGATTTACACAGGTGATGGCAGTAGGGAAAGTGAACATGAAGAAGAGCATAATGAAAGTTCCGATGTATCTAAAATGTCAGAAATAAAGATAATCCCTGATTTTGATTGTTTTTATTTTTATTTTTTTGTAATTGTCATAATATTGAAGAATGATCAGTTCTGTAAATACTTTTGAACTAAGATTTTAATGATTAGATTTATATGGTTTAAATGTAAACCTGTGTTTGAAAACCATATTTTATACAATATAAATTGTGTTATTTTAACCTTCTTTTCTTCCATCATTACACCAGCTTCAGTAAGACACTTTAAAAGTACTATAAAATTTTCCAAGTAAAGCAATCCAACAAAGATATATTCGCAATCGTGGGGTTATCCTCGCTATTTACTTACAAGGAATTATCGAAACAAAATCGTTACTTACAAATAAATATTAATCTCTTTTAGCACAAAACACATAATTTGACTAAATTATGCATGGGGAAAATGCATTTAACCACTCTATATACATATCATCTTCGGACGCTCCGGGAATATGACAGTTGCTGAACAGTGACGAAGATTTCTATGCGCATTATTTACTATACTTTTGGAGTACTGTACGTGATTGAAAGCTCAGAATTCACAGAGGAAGCTAACGTCATACTAGCATAGGTCCCATGGGTAAATCCTAAACGGTTGGAATCAATCGTGTTTGTTCAGTTTGAAGCTGGTGAAAGACCTTTTCTATTCATTTATTTATTTTAGTATATAGTCAGAGAGGTAAAGTAATGACGAGTGATTGGCAAAGTCCATCCGGTTTCAGTAACGGTTTCAATTCCTATGGTGTGATGAAATAAACAAGCATTTTTTTATATCTGTAAGGTACAAATAAACCACATCCAAATCCGTTGCGTGTAAAGGTTTAAATATACTAATAAAGGAAAAGCGGATTTTTTTCATACCTGGGTATTTGGTGACAAAGGTAGGTACTTATTTTGAGACTCGAAAGATGTGCGAAAAGTAAACATAGTGTCCTCGACCTTCTCGATAGGAAAAAATTTCAGTAAATGGATTGATTTCCGTGTTGTGGTTTTTAATAAAAGGTAAAAAGAAGGTAAATAATATTTTAGCTTCTCTTTTGGTTTAAATCTGAGATAAAAAATTATAATACTAGACTAGTAGTAAGTAGTAACAAAAAAGAATATTGCGTTAATGGAATCATCTTATTCTAAAAATATGTCGTAAGTGGTAACAGATTAATAGCATTGTTTAATTTTAACCCATTGAGCCCCGAACGGCCCGATCGGTCCACGACACAATAGATTTTCTATTGTGTCTGTGATTCCGGGGCCTGAGTTATTAAGGCTTATTCAAACTAGAGCGGTATCCACTACCACCGTGGGTAGCAGTATCAGTAGCGATGATAGCACGATTAAATCTCTTACATAGTATTTTAGAGAGACTATAATCGGATCGGTGCCGTAGCGGATACCCTAGACCTCTAGAGTCTAGTCTGAATATGCCTTTATATGGGCGCTCATAGATTATTGCTCTTTATTATTATTTTAATGCCTCAGCCCCCGGAATCACAGACACAATAGAAAATCTATTGTGTCGTGGCCCGATCCGGCCGCTCGGTGGTCAAGGGGGCCTCGCCCACACTACGTTTTATTCAATGTTTTGCAAGGTTTTTGCACTGAAAATGCAAGTTTTTTTTTTATAACAGTTGTTATTGTAAAATTTTTTTATTTCATTGCAGTGTGAACGCTGTTTAGCAATAAAGTTGACATGATAAACATTGAGATACACATATAAAGACGACACCGCCTACATCACTTATGTTCCGCTCAACATACGTCAATGTCATATGGCGTAACTGCACTCAGTCGCTTGCTCGCTCATTGGCGCGAACGTCACGCTCATTTTTTATTTGTTTTAAAGTGAAACACATCAAATATGCCTTCGTGTGTGTTACGATATTGCACAAATAATACAAATAATACGGAAAAGTGCAAAGGAATAACTTTTCATCAGTAAGTAACTAGATAATAATTTTTAAAACTTAGAGCAAAATTTTTGGCGGGCGACATTTTGCGTCATTTGTCATAGATTGAAAATTTAAGATATGACATTGGGCATGAAATAAGTGTTGTTAGTAATATTTGCTGGCGTATATTTTTATAGTATAAAATAATAATTTTACATATTTAGAGAAGCATAGACTGGTTGTTAATTGAAAAAAGGTGAAATCATGAAATATGAAAATCAATTACTTAATCACCAATTTTTTCTTTGTTAATTGATTTTAATCAAGTTTTTAATTGATATTGTATAAGCTACTGACTTGAACGTATAATTGAATTATTATTTATCTGCACTAATATTATAAAGAGGAAAACTTTGTTTGTTTGTTTGATTGTAATGAATAGGCTCATAAACTACTGGACCGATTTTGATGAAATTTTGCACAGACAATCTTTAGACCCTGAGAAAGACTTTTTATTGCGAAATATGTACCACGGGCGAAGCCGGGGCGGACCGCTAGTTCAGAGATAAGTAATTAATATTTTTTCTATTCAAGGTTTCCATGTCTGGGCCGTGAAGAGAGGGAAAAATGGGTAAAATTTGTCCAAAACAACCGCAGTGAAGAAACCTGGTTACCATCCGATAGAACTTACGTCTGTTCATTGCATTTTCGTGATGAGGATAAATATACCACAAAAGCGGGAAGGCGTTTTCTAAAGAAGTCTGCTGTTCCTTGTATTGATGTTAGTAATGATAATAAAATTTTACGGATTTGTATAACAAATAAAATATTATTTTAGCCATCACTAAAGGTAAAAGCATCAGTAGATGACCACTTAAGGAGACAGAATATTCTTTTTAAATGTTTGACTTTAATTATCATATGAATTCAGTAAGTTTCTTTTTTTTGGAAACCCTGTGAAATGTGTTTTAACATATGAACAAGCATTTCACCACGTACAATGGTCGAATAAACTTAAAAAAAATTAAAAATGTTCTTATATTAGAAATTTAGTAGTTGACCATCTAAAAACTAGAAGATGACCATATTTTGCATCAGTAGGTGACCACTCAGATGCTACAATTTTAATTGGGTTATTTGTTAAATAAGAAGCAATAAGATGAAAAGATAACGTTTTATTTGAAATATAATAATAATTAGGCCTTTTTAAGCCTATAATTTAAATAAAAACAAGATTCTAAAAGATCCGATAGATGGTTATAAAACAAAATCACACTGTCAAACACAAAGCGTAAACGTCAAACTTTTTGCCAAATTTATCATATCAAGGAATGTATCTCTGGAGCATCATATACATTTCTCGTAGAACTGGTCTTCTTGGGAGCCTCTATATGAGCAACTACTGCATCCCAGGGATAGTCGAGCACATCTTTATGCCATTTTTTTCAATTTTTTGCCATTTTTTGCACCCAGTCGCATATTTTATGCTCCTCTTCTGGTGTAAGGATGGATGTCGGACCCATTTTTCGTTCCATCTGCATCGGTGACTTCCCTTTTACTTTATTTGTAAGCGTTATTCTTGGTACACCGAACTTTTTTGCAGCCGTTCGTATTGGTGTTTTATGAAGACGAACATCGTTCACTGCTACAAGCATTGCAGCTTCAGTATAATTTAGGAATGCGCCCCTTTTCCCAGGCATCTACAAGATAAAAATTGGTTTTAGTAATAGACCATAGCCATAAATTCGTACCATAAAGTTAGTCAACTACTAAAGAAAATCAATCTATTGTTAACCCGCCAGCACTCGCGCCTCAAGAAATTACATCAGCACTCGCGTGTAGAGCATTTTGCTCACGTTTATGAATGTCAATAAATGCATGTTTTACCAAAAAATATGAATAAAAAAACATTTTATTCAATAAAATACACATTATTTATTCTACAAAATATATATTCAAAGAGTTAACAATATTAATCTTTTTTATTTTAATTAAAAATCATAGAAACTAATTTGCCAGTCTTGTAAGGTAGTCTTACGGAAAAAATTAGACAAAAAAAACTTTTCAAAAAAAAGAACTTAACTAAATATAAATAACTAATCTTCGTCGTATGACGTTCGTAGCTGAGTCAGCTACCAAATGAACGATGTACGTATGAATAATTTTGACAAAATGGCGGGTGTTTTAAATTTACTGTGAGCAAAATGCTCATAGCGCGAGTGCTCGCGGGTTAAAGTAAATAAAATAGTTTATTTTAATTAATTATTATATGCAGTATATTTAAAAGATACAGAACATAATCAAAAGTTGACCACCATAGTCAATTACTAGAAAATCATAGTCAAACGGTAATTCGGTAATGGACCACCATGGTCAATTACTAGAAAATCACAGTCAAACGGAATCAGTATTGGACCACCCCCACATCTCAATTTTGTCAACAAATCTTTAAATTTTAATTACCCTGTCATTTAAATAAACCATAAACGAATACAAAACGAAAAACACTTACCGTCAACAAGGTGACAAAGTTCCTAGTATTCAGCTTCAAACTTTTTCAATCTCTACGAATATTATTACAAAAAACGAATTTATTGATTTTATGGTCCGTCACTCAACAAACAACTGACAACCATTTACTATATTTGACAGATATGGATGCGCAATTTTCGCGCCTATTTGACCAGATAGCAGCTGCACTAACTACTTATTAACGAATAAGTTTTTAAAATTGCCGCGAATTCTTATTATAACGGTTTATGTGCATTAGCGGTCAACTACAGGTACATGGTCAACTACTAGTGACTTTACCCAACATGTTATATTTATTTTAGCCGAAGGTGTGCTACAATAGTACTGGAACAATACAAGCAATTTCTGAGCCGGGAACATGTTCTGAGGATGATGAACTAAATAAACACAATTTTTACACGGCTTTTATTTTTTTTCTAAAAAAGGCTCAATTTGTAAGGAATGAAACTTCCCATAGCCCTGACTGAACCTAAAACCCGAAAAAAATTAAATTATTCCATATGACGTCACTATTTACATCATCCTATATTATATGCCAGATATTGTTAGCCCCGCGTAGTAAAGTCAGTTTATACCTAAAATAAATATTAAGTAAGTACAAAGAAAATTTCAAGTCAACGTGCATGTAAGGAGTGGCACCCAATAAAATAGACAGAATGAAACAAAGTGTCGCCTCTATAGCGGTGAGTCAGTGACATCGCATAATCTATGACTCATGACTGTCTAGCCGTCATTCGCGCGCCCCGCGCCGCCGCGCTTGGCGCACAGATTTTGTTCGTGGTGTCTGCAGTCTGCTCCATACGAAGTAATATTATTTCAATGATGATAATTAATGATAAATATGTCGTGCGTTTTGAGTCTTTTGACACATGTTTGACACTTGACATTTCATGCCGGCCGCGGCAGCCGGTTTGGTTTATAAATAATTTGAATTTTGGTGATTTAATTGAATAGTCAAGTTTGATACGTAAAAAAAATTTTTCATGTATTTCTAAACCTTTTATGACAATATGAGTGCTGTTACGATAGACTTGTCCTATGAAAGCGATGATTTAGACGAATTACCAGAATTAAATCTTGTTACGAAAAGTATGATTATAATTTCATTTAAAACATAAAAGAAAGAAATACACATTGAAGATGATCTTAAATTAGCAAGTACAGGAAATAGTAGTGAAAATGACTAAGTTTAGTTAGTAAAGTGGTTGTTTACTTCATTCCTACACTTCTTTTTTGTTTTAGGTCAGAGTCAATCAGGACCATCTCAATGTACTACATCTGCATCACAGAGCTCAACAAAATCAGGTATTTAATGCATTTATTACAATTATAAAATCAAATACATACTACATACCTAGATTTCTTTCAAGAGAAACATTTAATAAAATAAATGTGAAACAAATTCTTAAAGAATGTGACTTGATTTTGATTATTATTTTATAATGTAATGAATATGATTATACATACATATACTGAAGAATAATTAATACAAGATTTTGTTGATGTTACAATCAACCTACTTATCCTATACTTACAATATATTTTTTTTTAATTCTTCTAAAATTATATTTGCTATAGATAAACCAACAACACAAAAAAGGAAAGGCGTTAAAAGAAAAGCTACAGAAGATCAACCAGCAAAACAAGCTCAGAAAATATACAGGCCTGGAGAATGTATGAAGGTACAGAATATATATTTATAAATTAAAAAAGATGTGTGGTACTCGGGGACTGCCGCGGTAAAGCTATTGCATGCTATGCCTTCAAGCCACACCTCCGTGTCCGTTGGAGTGGGGAGCGTGAGGTTTTTTCGTTACGGAATTTCTGGATTCGGTCCCCGCGCTCAAGGCCCGCGATAGAAGCTATGCAAAATCTTAAAATCAAAATAAAATAGTACATGTTAATGATTTGTGTAATTTGATGCATTAATAAAACAGTAGAAATGGCATGCATAAATAAAGTCAATAAATATAATAACTCAATGATTATTTGATATTTCTAAAAATTCAGAGATATCTTAGTCTTTGAAACTAGTTTTTATTACAACATTATTTTATAATTCATATTGAGCATTAGCTAATACTTTCAAAAATTGTTATTTATTCATCTTACCTGACAAGATAAAGATTTAATAGGAATATTGCAAAGAAAGCAAACATTTTTTTTTTTTTTTTATACGATAGGCAGGCGTTTGACCACTATCCAGCCTGATGTAAAGCGGTGATGTGATCTATAAAGGAGCACGTCTGCCTAGAAGAAGCCTATTCACTCTAGACTTGAAGAGCTGCAGATTATAATGGTCCGGGAATACCGACGATGGAAGAGAATTCCACACCTTCGCAGTTCGAATGAAAAATGAATTCGCATAACGCTGAGTGCGTGTGTGCGGTATATCGACTGTGAAGGGATGGAGCTCCATTCCACGCCTAGATGTCCGATAAAGAAATGGAGAAGGTGGAATAAGGTGGTGGAGTTCATACGCACATTCACCGAAATGTATTCTATAGAAGACCGACAGACATGCAACTTGTCGGCGGTGATCTAAACTTTGGAGATTACGACGAATCAACGACGGATCGGCAATAATTCTGCAAGCTCGCCTCTCGATGGAGTCCAAAGCTCCCAGGTGAGTTTTGGCGGAACCCGCCCAAAGATGACTACAATACTCCACACACGACCGAACTTCGGCTTGATAAAGTTGTAGAAGCTGTTCCGGTGTGAAGTATTGTCTCACTTTAGCAAGTATTCCAAGTTTTTTGGCTGCTATATGGGCTTTGGACTCGATGAATTGTCCGAAATTGAGATTTGCAGAAATCGATACACCAAGTAGATCAAGGCTGTCAGTTAATGAGATCGGTACATCACAGAAAGATGGAGTTAGATGGAGAGAAGTCCGTTTGGCAGTGAAAAAACACGCTTGTGTTTTTTTCGCGTTAAACTCCACCAGATTAGCGTCACCCCAACTAGCGACATCCTGTAAGGCTGAGTTCATACGCGTAACCATGGCCTGCCGCTCGGATTTGGTGATGATTTGGGATGCTTGGGCATTGGACAGATAACATTTAACAGATTTGATGTCATTGTTTCCTAATATTTAGATTACTATTGTACGCGGCACGTAAGTCTAGCGGCGACCAATGTTTTACGGCAAGTTCGCCTTTATTTCGTTCAAATAGATCCCCTCCACTTCAAGGTGAGCGCTAAACTTACGTGCCGTGAGTTTTACAATCATAAACATTTAATTTCAGCACATGCTCCTAGAAATGCACCCGAACCTTCTAGAAGCTTGGTACTGCGCAGATGTATCACGCGAAATATCAGCCACAGGGGCCAAAGTTCGTACCAATTCTGCGCTGTGTGATGTTAGACTTGTGTTGTGGAGTAGAGTCGGGGAGGCTAAGCTAGCTAGTACGGAGGGAGTGGTAAGAACATACTAACCTATACTAATATTATGAAGCTGAAGAGTTTGTTTGTTTGTTTGAACTAGAGATGAAACGGATAGCAGTTTGGCCGGATACCGGATACCGGATATTCGGCCGACCAAGTGGCCGGATAGCCGAATATCCGGCCGCCGAATATCCGGCGAAACTTAGCCGTTTGCGTAGGCGTCGCGCGAACGATAGGATGGACTCGGTTCGATTCGGATCTATTCGTGATGAGTGAAGTTAACAATTGTACAATTTTATTATTGTGTCGATTGCATGCAGGGCAGACACGTGCGTGATCGTTTTTAGGTTATAATTTTATTCGTGCTCTTATTATTTTAAGTACATACATATATACATAGGTCTAAAAGATTTAGCAACGAGAAATGGCATCGGTGAAGAGAAGATCGTCTGTATGAGAATACTTTGACATAAGCAGTGAAAATAAAAAGTTAGCTCTTTGTTTATTATGCAATGTTAATATTTCCCGTGGCGGCGAAGCGAAAGAAGCAGGTAATGTATCTAATAATAAATAATCTAATTGCAATAATTTTAATACCTATCAAGTAAAATAATATCTTGCAAGTTTCGTAGGTAACATATTCAATAATTATTGATTTCGGGGAAATGTGATTCTTGCTAAATAAAGCAAATAATTACTCAAAAATATGTTTCTTTTATCCAGCTATTTTTTTTAATCGGCCGGATGTACATCCGGCCGAATAGTAGCTATCCGGTATTCGGCCGGATAGTATTATGGCGGCCGGATAGGCCGGATACCGGATAGTTACCGGATATCCGTTTCATCTCTAGTTTGAACACACAAAAGAACAACTAATCTTAGGAACTATTGGTCCGATTTTTTAAATTCTTTCAGTGTTAGATAGCCCATTCATAGAGGAAGGCTACAGGCTATATATCATCACGCTAAGACCAACAGCAGCGAAGCCACGCAGGTGAAACCGCGGAGCACAAATATGGATTTGTTACTAAAAACAAAGCTTGTACATATGTTAATATGTCAACGTCACATAATTTTACAGCATAGCACATTAGCCTACTTATATTATAAACGTTAAAATTTTTTTATTTATGTATGGATCAGATTTTGATGATATTCAGCAGTGATATGATAGATAGATTATGTACCAGAATATGTTGTAAGTTCACAGCTATAGGGGCAAAAACTTTTTTCTTTACAAAATTATTAGTGGTATAGATAGTAGATATAGTTTTAATCAGAAAGTTAAAACACACAAAAGTACACAAAAGCTTTCACAAAAGAAGAAAAACTACACATCACTACATAGTATAAAACAAAGTCGCTTTCTCTGTCCCTATGTCATACGCAACGGATTTTGATGCGGTTTTTTTTAATAGATAGAGTGATTCAAGAGGAAGGTTTATATGTATAATAACATCCATTAAATAGTGGAGAAGTACTGTTATTTTTGAGGTTTCTAATGTGATGTCGTAAATAATTACATTTTTTTCCGCTTACATTGCAAACGCAGGCTGAACCCTACGAGTTTTATCAAAATAATATACTAAGTATTGTACACATTGAAAAGGTCTACAGAAAAGTCCGCGATGGTATATGTCTATCTCTTATGGATAACCCACAATAACTTTTTTTTGTCATTTACTTTTTACGACAAATAATGGCTAATTTTCGAAGCGATTTTAACCAATACAGCATTAATCCTTAACCAATTAAATACCTTGAATACATTGTTCATTTAATATAGATCTATATGACCCTTTACACCATATGATTTAAGTGAATATTTTCGAAGATATTACAGATTTAAAAATTGCGGGACGTAGCGTTTGCGACCCGTACCGGCCGGCCGGGCCGCTATGTTTTTATATACAACGTTCACAGTTTTTCTGTAGTGTATTTAGTATCAGCATTGTACCCGTGCGAAGCCGGGGCGGGTCGCTAGTTTTAGATAAACTTTATTTTAATTTTAATATCTATTTTCCAGGTGAGTCTAACAACAATAAAGGAGCCTTGTAACCATGGTCTCTACGTAACTCCACTACAAGAAATAGAAGACCATATAATAGGAAAAACGCTATCTCAGCATATGCTGTCCGCCGCTGGGTTAGCTGGCTGCAAGCTGACTCTTGTGCTGTTCAATGTTAAGGATTATTTCAAGTAAGTTTTCTATATTATGTACATTGAACTTATATAAAAGCAGGAAATAGAAGATCATATAATAGGAAAACGCTATCTCAGCATATGCTGTCCGCTGCTGGGTTCGCTGGCTGCAAGCTGACTCTTGTGCTGTTCAATGTTAAGGATTATTTTAAGTAAGTTTTATGTATATTGTATAGCCATATAATAACAAGAAATAGAATAACATATAATAGGAAAAACGCTATCTCAGCATATGCTGTCCGCTGCTTGGTTCGCTGGCTGCAAGCTGACTCTTGTGCTGTTCAATGTTAAGGATTATTTTAAGTAAGTTTTATGTATATTGTATAGCCATATAATAACAAGAAATAGAATAACATATAATAGGAAAAACGCTATCTCAGCATATGCTGTCCGCTGCTTGGTTCGCTGGCTGCAAGCTGACTCTTGTGCTGTTTGCTGTTAAGGATTATTTTAAGTAAGTTTTATGTATATTGTATAGCCATATAATAACAAGAAATAGAATAACATATAATAGGAAAAACGCTATCTCAGCATATGCTGTCCGCTGCTTGGTTTGCTGGCTGCAAGCTGACTGTTGACGCCTTGTGTGCAAAATTATTAATTACACACACACGCAGGCTCGCGAGTGCTCATCGGCCGATCGCCCCCCCCCCCGCCCCGCGCGCCTGATCCCGCGACCCGCACTCTCAGCTCCGCGGCTCGTGCGAACAGTCGAACACACGCATTCATTATTATAATAATTGTTTGTACTTATAAATACTTGTCTGTACTATGTAAATTGCCGAGCACAAATATAAACCTTGAACTACCATTACGACTTATTATTTCATTATTTCACCGGCGACGAAGCCCCAAAGCCGCAACCAGCCTCTTCACTGACTCTTGTGTTGTTCGCTGTTAAGGATTATTTCAAGTAGGTTTTTAATATCTATGGCATTTACTTTTGATTTGTAGATGTTAATAAGTCTTATGGCTGTCAGAGCAATTATAAATTTATTAGAAAAAAATATCAAGATCTCATAAGTTTGTGTTTACAATTAATCTTATCAAAAGACACGCCATCATTCTAATGCTATATTTATTTAGCTACTAGCGGTCCGCCCCGGCTTCGGCCCGTGGTACATATTTACGTTTTCTCTACATAAGAACCATCCTCGTACTTCAAGGAATATAATAAAAAAAGAATAATCGAAATCGGTCCACCCGTTCACGCGTGTGGCCGTGACTGGGTTTCATTTTTATAATATACTAGCTTTCCGCCCGCGGCTTCGCCCGCGTTTTCAGAGAAAACCCCGCATAGTTCCCTAGTTCCATAGTTTCCTTGAGAGATAGGATAGGTTTTTTCCCGTGGGATTTCCGGGATAAAACCTATCCTATCTCTCAAGTTGGATCGAACTGCACATGGTGTGCGAATTTTATTATAATCGGTCAAGTAGTTTAGGAGTCCATTGAGGACAAACATTGTGACACGAGATTTAAATATATTAAGATATAGATGTATTAAATTTTGTAGTTTACTGAATGCAAAAGTACCTCAATGTAATGAAACAATTCCATTTTCAGAAACAAAGGACGTAAAACGAACAACAGTAACAAGAAAATTATAGAACCTATTCATTTAGAAATGGCTCTCACGGGTAAGTGTAAGATGAAATATAGTTTGTTTGTTTGTTTGAACGCGCTAATCTCAGGAACTCGGACTACTGGTCCGATTTGAAAAATTCTTTCGGTGTTATATAGCCCATTTATCGAGGGAGGAGAACCAACAAGAGCGGAGGAAACCGCGCTGCACAGCTAGTAAGGTATAAATTGTATAGCTAAATGTAGACTTATAAATTACTAGCTGTGCCCCACGGTTTAGCCTTCCTAGATAAATGGACTATCTAACACCGAAATAATTTTTCAATTCCGACCAGTAATTCCTGAGATTAGCGCATTCAAACAAACAAACTCTTCAGCTTTATAATATTACTATAGGTACATTATATTTAACAATATTATAATTACACACAAAAATAAGTCTTTCTTTGATACTGTTGCAAAAAAGTTACTTTTGTTGCTATGTAGTTTGAAAAATGGGAGAAATAAAACACTTATTAAATATTAAATATTATAGGACATTATTACACAAATCGACCTAGTCCCACAGTAAGCTCAATTAAGGCTTGTATTGTGGGTACTAGGCGACGATAAATATAATATTTAATTTAATAAATACATATATTATATAGATAACACCCAGACCCAAGAACAAATAATTGAGTTCATCACACAAATATTTGCCCTGACCGGGGATCGAACCCGGGACCGTCGGCTCAGTAGGCAGTTACTTTACCACTGCGCCAACCGCGTCGTCAACTTATTCTTTTCGAAATAGTCATTTATTTTCTTTTCACATACATTTCATAAAACAAAATAGGTACATAGATAAAAAAATATGTGATATATTAAATTGTAAAATTATTAATTAATTATTAACTATTTTACAGATCTACTAGTAACAGCTAACTGTGACACAATAACTGTGAACACTCCAAATGAACTTGCTCTAACGTTGGTACAATTCACTAAGGCTATAGCTGAAGCACCTTATAAGTAAGTATTTTTGATGTTTCTTATTGTAAGTATGTGACTTTTGTTAACCAATTACCAAAACCATAATTGAAGTGAAACTTCTTTATCGGGGTTGGAAAAAAAAAATTTAGTGTAACATTTTTTTGTTACGCGTGACATTTTTCCGTTACGCGCCATCTTTTTCCTATCCCTACCACCCGCGATTCGACGTATTTCTGTAAAGTTGCATATAGTAAATTAGTAAATTATTTTTTGAAAAATAAGGTCATAAAGAAGTTTCACTTCTTACGTGTGTACACTAGTACACGCACACATT
Organism: Colias behrii; assembly: GCA_029959065.1. Taxonomy (NCBI): domain Eukaryota; kingdom Metazoa; phylum Arthropoda; class Insecta; order Lepidoptera; family Pieridae; genus Colias; species Colias behrii. The sequence continues at coordinate 787,353 of JARWMC010000017.1, read as the reverse complement.
TTTTTTCAACACTATTTCAGTTTAAATTAAATTTAATTTAGACAATCACAACCACAGACTAATAATAATATACTAGATCACAACATCTTGCAGTAAATATAAAATTAAAATTAAGTTATATCAATATTACGTTAAGTATTTTACAAATATTTATATTTATTTGGCAGGAAAGCAAAACGGGCATATGATGAACAAGCAGATTTCTACATGAGAGGAGATAATAAGAAATGCGTGGCTGTTTCTAAACAAGGTAAATTTCCAACCAACATACAACATTTGAAACATATTGCTAAAGTAGAATCTGATTTAGAAGGAATTAATTTTATTGTGAACTAGTTCCTCCTGTTGGTCTTAGTATAGCGTGATGATATAGCCTATAGCCTACCTCGATATATGGGCTATCTAACACCGAAAGAATTTTTCAAATCGGACCAGTAGTTCCTGAGATTAGCGCGTTCAAACAAACAAACAATAAACAAACTCGTCAGCTCTATAATATTAGTATAGATTTAAGCTGCATGTTATATTTGAAATAATGTTTACTCAGTAAGTATGTGTTTATTTTTTGAGATACTCGTGTTTATTATATTATCGTGAAATTATATGTTTATTCAAAATCTCAATTACGTTAAATGATGATCTAGTTAAAGTATGTTTAAAATAATAATTATTGAATAAATATCAAATTCAGTTTTGTCAATATATTATTATTTATTTCCAGGCGACGGTGTAGGTGCGTTATGGCAACAAATGTTAGCAGTGTTGCCAATGTCAAGTCTGGAAACTGCGAGAGCGATATGCGGGAAATACAAAACGCCAAAGGCTTTGTATGAGGTCAGTTTATTTATCTTTACCTAAATATCTTTACCTAGATAATATTTATTTGATAAAAAGCAGACAATAAAAAGTTCTTAAATATGCCTTGTTGTGAATAAAGTGTATTTAATTTTTTAATCGACACTAGCTTTCCAATCGCGGCTTCGCCCATGTTGATTAAAACTTAATAAATTATATACTGAACCATCTTGAACTAAAAAAAAAAATCGAGATCTGTTGTGTAGTTTTAAAGATCTAAGCATACATAGCGACAGACCGTGGGAAGTTACTATTTGTCTATATTAAATTTTATATCGATACTGCTTCCATATTGACACTATGTTCAATATTTTATCTATTAGTTCTATAATAACATAATAAATTTATTTCCAGGCTCAAAAACAAGCAAACAGTATAAATACCCTCGCAGATTTGGGTGTATCTAGATCAGCTGTCCCCGGTTCCAAAGCAAGACGAGTGGGCAATGAATTTGCGAGGAAATTGCACATTTTGTTCACTGCTGACGACGGAAATGTGTTGGTTGAGTGATGGCAACACTATAGATTAAAATGTTTTTAAAGTTAGCTCTAAAATGGTAGTAAGAAAGGCAGGTAATTGCCCGAATTTCTTATTACCATTTGGAGCGTGCTATGAAGCCATAAAATGGTAATAATAGTATTGATATAGAATTTCTAAGACTGATATTAATTTTTATGATTATTATGTAAGATATAGACTAAAAAAGCATATCGCATAATGTACTTAAATTATAATAAATGTTTTTTTTTTTTTTTATCAGGAGTTTTATTTCGACGTTATACTATTTTTTGTAATTAAAAAAAATAATGTATTGGAAGGTCTATGGATGTGAAGTCTAAGATCTTAGATTACAAAATAAAAGACAGATGGAGCGTTGCCGAACTAAACCGAATAATTTATCGTCATTTCCATAAAGCTATGTGTGCTGAAGGTGTGCTGTCATTTCGCCGCTGCACTGTACGTACACGGTGCTTCTGTGTGGGTGTTATGTTACCAGATATTGAAAATTTTCCCAAAAATTTTCCCGACAACGGAAGAAAGAGGGTTATGTTTTTCGAGTGTATCTATGTATAATATTTCTTTGGCACGCCCTGCAGTATAAACCGCTGAACCGATTTTGATTTATGAGGTGACATTGCAATCATCTGAATTATTATGGTAGTGGTGTTAGTGACGTAGGCTACATAAAAGTTTTAATTTTAATATAAATTCTTGTTTATGATAATTTTTTATAATATTGTAAAAATTTTTTTGTTACATAGTTAAATGATAAATTTTTAATTAAATAAATTACATAAAAAAAAAGGTTTCAAAATTATAATGATTACCTAAATTATTTTTTATTTTCAAAATATATGAATGCGGATAGCGGCAGTTTTTAGTCGAGAACACGGGACATTTTATTTTTAGAAAGAAAGAAGGAAGAAACCATTTATTCCAATACACACAAACACACAACAATAGCATTGTAAATTATGAATAATAGGTAATAGAAAACATAAATTTATGTATGGTTGCTTGCTCTAAAAAGGAAGCCAGTAGCCACTCAGGATACCTGAGGCATAATACCGTAACACTGATTTTCAGTGACACCTTACGACATCCACATTGTCAGCTGCTTTACTGGATAATAAATAAATATAATTCCTGAATAATAATAATTTTGTCCTATCCATCACGGAGTTCAATTGAATTAAATCGCGGGCGTAACTGGCGTTTTTAAGCTATATAAAAGTAAAAAAAAAGACGGGTTGCACTCCGGGAGTGCCGGCAGAAGTGAAAACTTGTTTATTAACGTTGAGCATGTTTGATATTTTGGAATGGTATCCGTCTTACGCTTTTTCGATCAGGTCACGTGTCCTGACGCGAGTTTAAGATTTTATACCCATTACAGAAAAAGTGCTCAACGCCGCTAAAGAAGTTTTCACTTCAAAAAGAATTATGCTTATTAAAATTATCTTATAATGATCATGAACCTTTATTGCACTATACAAATAATCACATTCGCGATCGAAAAATCCACCAGCACTACCCCGAAAATCTTCTAACCATTTTACCGTTTTACCCATAAAAATGGCAAATTCATTTTCAAAATACTGGCATCATACGTTGAAGTTTTGTATTCCTTCGTATATGTTAAACTAGTACTTGTATACAAAATTAAATAAGCCAAATAATCTACAGAAAACCTGTAAAACGATGTTTTATCTTTTTGTTTGTTTTCGGGAACAAATTTTACAGCGTTTTAATATCACAAGACAGCATTTTTTTACTAAAATAGCAAACCCCTTTTGACGTATTGCATGACACTAGAATCGCTATAGCACTGGCGGAGGTTCGTATTCGTTTTTGATTTCGTATTTTCTTTGACAAGGGCGATGGATGATTGTCATGCTCCATCTGCCTTTTATTTTGTAATCTAAGTCTAAGATATACGAAAGTAAATACTCTCTCGCCGTAGCTGAAGTATATAAAACTAAAAAAAATAAAACCGGCCAAGTGCGAGTCGGGCTCGCGCACAAAGGGTTCCGTAGCAGCAAATATAATAAATTACAGTTAAATCAACCTATCTCAAAAACTATAAGAGATACTTTGATCAAACCAAAAATCGTTGAAAGAGTTAATTAGCATGCATCACCTCTATTTTTTTTAGAATTTTATACCCCGTAGTTATAAAAATAGAGGGGGGGGGACATACTTTTTACGACTTTGAGAGCTGATATCTCAAAAACCGTTCACTTTAAGAAAAATGTTTTTTAGAAAACTTTATATCATTTTAAAAGACCTTTCCATTGATACCCCACACGGGTATGTACATCGAAAAAAAAAATTTCATCCCTCAGTTACATGTATGGGGGGCCCCACCCCCAATTCTTTTTTTTACTATTTAGTGTCATATTTTTGTAGCGGTTCATACAACACATATTCCCATCAAATTTCATCACTGTAGTACTTATAGTTTCCGAGTAAATCGGCTGTGACAGACGGACAGACGGACAGACGGACAGACGGACATGACGAAACTATAAGGGTTCCGTTTTTGCCATTTTGGCTACGGAACCCTAAAAAAATATACCGGCCGAATTGAAAACCTCCTTTTTTTGAAGTCGGTTAATAATGTCAATAAGACTCGTATCATAGCAAAAATTTTTGATTGTCAAGTCAATGTCGTTGAATGTCAATGTCAAATCCACTTACGCAAAATAACCTCAAATGTTTTGGTCCGGTAAAACTGAAATAACTTTTTGATTTTTACATAACATTACTGTTGTAAATATAAATAATGACTTCGTTTTTATCAAGAATTGCTATAAACGTAATGCGGAGTACTGCGCATAAAAGTTATATGTGTAGTTCGGTGCCGGAAGTTTTGCCAACTATAAATAAGTTATTTTCTAAGAATAATGATTTATTTCGTACGTTACCAAGAATTACTGCTAGAAACTATTCAGTGGATGCGATACAACCGCCTTTAGCGCTAGATAATGCGAGTATACCGTTAAAAAAGAAGACAGTTTACAAGAAAGCTGTGCTTGAAGAAGTGAGTCAAAAAGAGGGGCATTTCTTGACTTTAGCCTACGCGACCGCTGATTCCTATGATTTAAAGGGTCTTAAAGAGGCCCTCATACAACAGAAGCTGTACGAACCTGGAACGTAAGGTTTTCATTATTTTGTTTATTATCAGTATTAAAATGATGATGTAATAATCTGCAATTTCTAACTGGTACTCTTGGACTAAATATCAAGAATTTTGAGAATTTTTGTTGTAATTGAATTTATAGATTCAGTTTAATTTATTCTTTTAAACTGTATTACATACATAATCTTAGACCACATCTCAGCTTAACATCAGGCGAGATTGTGGTCAAGCGCTTCCCTATCGACAATAAAAAAAAGTAGATAGTTTAGTAAAATGTATATAATAATGTAATGTCTGTCTATGGGTTCCAGAAAACTTTAAATTGGTAGGTATTACAATAATTTAGTAAAGACTATCTTTATAACAGAAGTAAGTTGGCTTATAAAAAACTCATATAAAATAAACAAAATATCATACCTACATCAATTATACTTTTACTTATAAAATAATGTCTGTTTTCAGGTTAAAAACAGAAGTAGGAGATGTGATGGTAGCAAATGCGGTATACACAATAGGAGATGAACCGAGACAAATTATATTCTTCAAAGAGGGAGCCGTTGTATTCTGGAACTGTACTGAACTTGAGGCCAAAAATGTCTTGGATTTTATTAGGCCGTAAGACATGTTGTTAATAAATATGATATTTTGTACACTGCATCTTGCTTGCACACTAAATAGCTTTTTTGAGTATATTTTTATTTAGATTTAAAAAACAAATGCTATCATATTTAATGAAAGTATTATTATCAAGAAATTCAAGAGCAGCTTAGACATTCTTTAATCCATCAGGCCCCGGAATCACAGACACAATAGAAAATCTATTGTGTCGCGGTCGGATCTGGCCGTTTGGGGCTCAATGGGTTAATTTCCCTTAGATATAAAAATAACTGCAATTATTAAAGCTCAAAGTGTTGATATTAAATTTATTTAATAATTTATTTCTTTTCATTATGTTTATAGGTTTGAAATAGAAAGTTATCCCAGAGAGGTGGTGAATAAGGAAAGGGAAGTCATGACATATTTCTATCAGCCAAATTTGTAAGTTGTTGTTTTTTCTTAATTATCAGGATTGTTAATAAATAAAAATAATGATAACAAATATTGATAAAATCATCAATATTTCGGGTTTTCTGGCAGAAATCGCTTATAGCAATAAGACCAACCTCTGAACATGTTATTACTTGTCATTTGACCCTTAATTCAAATTTATTTCAGAAAGAAGTGTTACCTGCAGGAATCATGTTTTGCTTTAGTGCCAAATGGGGAGAATTCATTGGAAAAATACACATTCAGGTAATAAAATAATCTAAACATACTATATAACCATATAAATAATAATAAAAATAAATAAATATTTCGGGACAATTTTCACACACGGCACAATCTGATCCCATACTAAGCTTTCGCTTGTGTTATGGAAACCAGATGGCTGATAAACATACATATATAATTTTAAATAAATACTTATATAGATAATTAACACCCAGACACAGAGCAAAAATCTATGTTCATCACACAAATATTAGAGTTAATATATTCTAATATTATAAATCTGAAGTGTTTGTTTGTTTGTTTGAATGCGCTAATCTCAGGAACTACTGGTCTGATTTGAAAAATTCTTTCGGTGTTAGATAGCCCATTTATCGAAGAAGGCTATAGGCTATATATCATTATGCTAAGACTAACAGGAGCGGATCCAGTGAAACCGCAAAGCGCAGCTAGTAAATAAATAAATTTAGCATGTATCAAAGTGCATATCTGTAATATAAATCTATATTAACTTATTTATATTAACATCTAACCGCCTCCTTGGTACAGTGGTTAACGCGTGAGCGTAGAACCGAGGGGTCCTGGGTTTGACGAAAAAAAAAAATGTCTCGGTCTGGCAGGACACAGAAGGCTGATCACCTACTTGTCCCTAAAGAAAATCGATCAGTGAAACAGATGTATAATGCATCTGCCCCTTACCCTACTTGGGGACATGGGACTTCACTTTATATTAACATCTTATTTCCCAGTCACGCAATGGCGCAATCAGCTCGTCTAGGAGCTTGGGAAGCCCGGCTTGAAACACTAGCAGCTTCTATCCGATCGCACACCGTGCTCATGGAGACAGAGGGCGCAGCCCGAGTTGACAAGAAGGAGGTGGGTGCTTCGCCCTTTTCATGAAAACTTATTTATTTATTTAAATACTTTATTGTAATGCCAACAAAAAAATACATAAAGAAAACTTATGCTAAAAGAAGTCACAGCACAGATGGCGGCCTTATCACTTATAAGTGATTTCAACCAGGCTACTTATGATAGTTAACACTAATTTTTCTGCGTGCAACTTCGCCCGCGATGACAAATTTTATACTTAATCCTTTATCAGTAACCCTGGATAGTTCTCTCTCTATTTATTAGTGAAAACAGAATGTAAATAGGTTCAGTATTTTTTGAGTACATGACAGACGGATGCGACGGCCTTTCTTTTATAATATGTAATGATTACCTATATTCAGAATCTTATTCCTTATTTGATATTTAGTTTTATAGCATTGAAATGCTGTATAAATTAGAAAGACGTGGGCTCAAATTCCACCTCGTGAACAATTATTTCTTTATTAAAAAAATAATTCTGATTGCTTATTAAGCTATTGCATAGCTTCTATCGCGGGTCTTGAGCGCGGGGACCGAATCGAGAAATTCCGTAACGAAAAAACCTCACGCTCCCCACTCCGACGGGCACGGAGGTGTGGCTTGAAGGCATAGCATGCAATAGCTTTACCGCGGCAGTCCCCGAGTGCCACACGTCTTTTTTAAGATTTTTTGTTTCACTTTTGCAGGTAGTCCGTAAACTAGGCGAGTTATTTTCTCTCAGGCATCGTCTCACTGTAGAATCAGATCTACTCGACACTCCGGACTTCTACTGGGAAGAAGAAACGTTGGAACGGCTGTATTCCAACACAGTGGCGTATTTCACTATTCCCAGACGGACTAGGGTATGTTATAACTTTGGTTTTATTTTCTAGTCGTTTTGGAGACTTTCAATAAAAGAGTATTACACACAGCCATTTTTGTTAACATCTAGTCAAATAGCTCAGCAGTTAATTGCAATTAATACTAACTGTATTTTTTTTTAATTGAAGTACTCACGAAGTAAACAACTCCATTGATTGATCCCTTGATTGATTGATTGTTTAATTTATCAATCGCTTATTTATTGAACCGTTCACCTTTCCAGGTCCTAAACGACCGTCTATCCCATTGTGTCGAATTTCTAAACTCCTTTCCTCTTGGAAAACGATAGCATCAATCAGTTTGCTAAACTGATTGATGCTTTCGTCATTCGATTGTTTGATTGATCGATTGTTTATTTATTCGATTGCACGATTGTTTGATGGATTTATCGATTGTTTTATTTCTCCATCTTTTAATTTATTAAACATAATTCATCTTTCCAGGTATTAAACGATCGTCTCTCCCACTGTGTGGAACTACTAGAGCTCCTATCCTCGTGGGCGGCTGACAGACACCATGTACGTCTAGAGTGGATGGTCATAGCGCTGATCCTGGCTGAAGTGTGCTTCGAGCTGCTGCACTGCTTCGAGCGGTATGTTGTTAGGGAACGGGAGGTTTTGGAGGGGTAGGGTAAACGGTCAAGGGTGAGCCGGCCTCCCGTCCCGTCAGACAGACAGATAGACAGACGGACAGACAAAGACGGAACCATAGAAAGAACGAAAGACAGCGAAAAAACATGCAATTACCGATACAATTAAAAAAATATTCAGGTATTGAAGAGGGGGTATAAATGGGGGTGGTTAGGATTTGATTTGATAGATAGACAATATAGCGGTGCCATTTTAATGGTTCAAGTGTTGTATAGCATTTAGATTTTATAATTATATGATTTGATAAGTAACTTGTGAAGGTGGTTAGTATGAGTCAATTTTGAATGACTATAAATAAGAAGAGTTTTGTAAACATGCCTAATAGTGAATACAGGATGGAATTTTGTAAAGGAAAAATACTCATAAGGGGAGGCTCCCTAAATTTTATGTGAATTTGCATTAATATTTTGAAACAGTCACACATACAATCAAAATGGAACTTTAGTATATGATTTATTGGGTCTTTTTCTTTCCATGTACAAGACAGTTACGTAATTGTAACATTTTCGCTCGATTCATTTTTTATTCAAAAATTATGCCTTTTTTAACGATTATTACATTTTTTTAAGATTTACTTGGACTTTATGTCTAAAATAAATATTAACAGTAAGAAAATATAATTTACTATCCAATCCATTATCCAATATTTTTTCTCTAGATCGATTATTACTTAAGTTATAAACGAAATAAGAATTGAGACTTACGAGATTTAGTTTCGAGCTCGAACGCGATCAAAGAGCGCACGCGATATTCAACTTTATTACGGCTGTGTTAGCGTCTAGCACCGCGTAGCGGTCTAACCGGTCTCTCAGTGACAGAAATTATGTTAGGGAGCCTCCTCTTAATACTGTAGCTATAAAATTTATTTATTTCGAATTATAATTTTTCTACCTACAGTATTAAAAGAACTGAAGATGGCATTACAAAATCCCACCTTGTATACATTATGATTATATATATTTTTCAGTTTTTGTCTTTTTTAGCTATATATTTTGGACTATACTTTAAGAGGCCGTATCGATTTTAGAGTGATTTTGACTTGTTTCTGTAATTCTTTAGGAGCTCATTTAAAAAAATTAAATTAGTAACAATGTGTTATATATATAATATAATATAATTAAAGATATAATTAAAGATTTATTCAATATCTAAAAAGTGTCCGAGACAATTTATTGATTTTCATTGTCCAGTTTGTTTAATAGCCAATAACCTGAGGCGTGTTTCAATTTTTTCGATGCGGGACGTTCGTGTCTTTGTAGTTTACACGGAATTTAAAAGAAGAAGTTTTCTTATAAAATATACAACAATAAAGACACTGAGACATCCTAAAAAGTGTTCGAGGAATTTTAAGTACTTTTATTCAAAAATTCAAAGAAAATCTAAGTTAAAATAGCCTTACTTTGATGAAACTTTATGCGTATATGGCGTCGAATTTCTAGTACAAACAACAGAGTTAAAAAAATAAAAAAAATACACATTAAATGATAGATTTATGCTTAAAAATTTGCAATTAAAAAAATACATATTATATGTTTTATGGAAGTAATGGAATAATTTAAAGTTCTCTAGAATTTTCGATTATATAGCGCAAACGCTGTTACGGCAGACCGCGCTCCGCGCTTTAGGGAGTAGGACGTGTTGCGGTGCTCCGTAAGACGCAAAATTACTAAAGTACGTTTATCGCGCGCGTAGTGGGCGGGAAGCCCACGATTCTAAATTAGAATTGGTAGAGTAGACGATTACGAGATAATAAGGTCCCATAATGTTTCCACTTCAAGCGCTGCAGCCTTCGCTACTCGACTACACGATGATCGCGTTCAAACGTTAAAATACTAACTTTCGTCCAGCGCAATTTTGTATACGGACTCTTAAGGTTGGGCACAATAGAACACAATATTTTATTTATCATAAGTGCGAGTGAGATGAAACAGTGTGTGAGGGAGAACGCATCATTGTACCTATTTGTTAATTAGATTAGTTTTTAGTATGTAGATTTAATTTTGTATTTTGTAGTTCATTTTAGTGTTATTTACTGAAAGACTTATCGACCAAAGGTGATTGATTATTGTAAATAATTGGCGAATTTGATTTGTTATAAGTTATGACACAAATATTAAAGATATCAAGATGAGAGTGGTTGTGTACATAAATGTCTAAATCAAGCCTTGTTGTAATGATATTAGAAAATGTATAAGTCGTAAGTTTGTTAATATTGGTTATATATGTTAAAAAACTTGGACTTTTATCACAAAATATAAAATAGTCTATTTTTCTGTATGACATGTCATTGATTTGATCGAAACAAAACCTAGTTTTTAGTTTTCGATTAAAACTTGTATTTTCTTAGCTTTAGATTGATCAAGTAGGTAGTATTTTTGGAACGAAGTTCCTTATCGCGCGTTGTGAAAGGGGGCTAGACGGAAAAAATTCTTACGAAAAGTTGTCACGACACTTTTTGCTAGAGTTGTGCGGCGTGCGAGTGGGAACTGTCTGTCTCTCTCTAACTTAACACTTCGTTCCATCCGGATGTCCCTTGACATCGCTCAAGTTTTTTTTGTAATATTATTTGGTCTTATTCTTTGTTTAGTTTTTTGATCAATAATTTGTATCGAATGTCAATCAGATTCTTTATGTATTTATCCATGAGTTAAGTATACACTGTTTTTTTCCATATACATATTGAAATCATGTTACAAAAATATATTTATTAAATATATTTACTTGTATATATTTATTTTATTCAGCATTTAATAACGGATTTATAACTCGATTTATTTCCATAAAATATATTTTTCTATTTCGTATAGTAAAGAATAAATCATGTTTAAAATCCGTTAAATTGTAAATACAAATATATATTAATGAAGTTTATATTATTATGTATGCAGATGATTAGTTAATAAATAGTTTATGGTAATACATAGTTGTTTTATTTATTTATTCCTTATATTGTAGTAGTAACTTGTAAATGTAGAATTTATTTCATAGTTTAGTGGTATGTATTCTGCTGGCTTGTTTGATAGAGATTGCTAGAGAGTGATAAGTTTTTATAAGTTTTTAAGATAAGCTCTTCTAAGTTTTTTTTTCTATTTTAACTCAGAATTCTGTATGATATTTTGCAATATAAAATTTCAAGTGTTTCATTCATTAAATTATGTACAGTTAAATAATTTGTGCAGACTCAATTATTATAATTAAGATCGTTAAGAAAAAACGCCAAAGTTATAGAAATGATTGAAAATTTGTTTTGTAATACTATCTACAGGGTTACTTGTAAAACACCAGCAACCTCGCAAGACAAGATAGCTAACATCATAAGTAACAACATTTGTTCTACGACTATTGGCATAACGCAATAAATTATTTTTAAATGATTTTTTAAGCTTTTATTGTACTCTCCTAACATTTGTAAGTCTATGTTCTATTCATTATAGAAAGGACGACGCGACGCCCCCTTACCCCTCTCGTTCGCTTCTTGTTTACGTAATTTTTGGGATGCGCGTAGAGTTTATAATATTCAAACGGAAAATTAAATGAATATTTATTTTTGTACAAATGTTATTACTTATGATGTTAGCTATCTTGTCCTGCGAGGTTGCTGGTGGTTTACACGTAACCCTGTAAGTATACCAATAATTTGATAGTATGTACAGAGAAAGCATTTCCACATGTTCTGAATGTTTTCCAAACTTTTCTATAGCGCATGAAACAAGCCGTATGAAATTCTGTATAATTATGTTTGATTTATACATTTACAATTTTATTAAAGATATTTTTAATTCACAGCAGTCTCCGAAGCGGTTGGAACCGATCCTTCGATTGGAACATTCAGACTGAAGTCCATGAAAATGCGCAAGCCATGTTTATTACATAATTAAAATAATAAATTGTTTATGGTTTATTTTATTTCCTTTATTATGTAGTATTAGAAAATTTAGCTTACTTTCAACTCTAAACGTGAAAGTTGGTTATTTTGTTTTATTTTTGTTACTGAAAACCACTGAACGGATTTTGATGATACCTTGCAGTTGTGTAGCTTATGGACCAGACTAACATAAGCTGTACCTATCTATATACTTGCTTTTTTCAAGGGTACATTTTTATTTATTTTTGATTATTAGATATTATATACATATAAAATGTTTTTTAAACTTGATCACGTAATAGTACAGCGTGTAACCACTTTCCATAAATAAAATAATCATCTTACACATGTAATATGCTAATTAAATAAGCAACTTTCCATAATCCAACATACACAAAGAATCCATGATATTTTTAAACACGCACTTTAATTGCATAAACGCCCTCATTATTTCAATTAACTGTTAAAAAGCCACGCCTAAAATATAAACAATACATCCATCACCATTATTTGTAAGTGATTTAATAATTAAATTCTCCATATAAATATTCACGAGATTTTTTGAGCTGTAAACACTGCTATTTATGCGCGTTGGTGATAGCATCGTTGCGTGAAATGAAATTGGTTATGGTATGGCCACACTGTATGTAATTACATTGAGGTTTTTAATTATTCACAATATTTAAAACCTACGGAAGGTATTTTGCATTGATGTTCCTTATCAAAACTATGGGGTTGTATCTAGCTCATATAAAAAATAATGGTTGTAGGCTGGAATAAAATCCTACTAATATTATAAATGCGAAAGTTTGTGAGGATGGATGGTGTTTGTTTCTCTTTCATGTAAATACTACTGAACCGATTACAATGACATTTGGTACGTAGGTAGCTGAAGACCCAGAATAAGACATAGGTTTTTATCCTGGAAATCCCACAGGAACGGGTACGGTAAATTAGTTTTAATTGCAGTCAATACCAGTTGCAAAATCGTAGTATATATTATTTTTTTAATTCTACAAAATGATTCATTGTAGTGTCTTTAAAGTACAAGTTCTTTGAAAAGCTTTACCGCGGATATTAAATTTTAGTTCTCTTTCCTAAGCATAAATTTGCGAACATAACAAATCCGCAAGTGTGGCCACACGTTAAATTTCGCGGCATTCTTACAGATATCGATCGCGATGGACAATCGTTCATTACGGGTCATAACTTTTAATTAATTCGCGCACTTTCCGTTAATGAGTCAACAATGGTCGCTCAGGGCTAAGAGGGTTTCGTAAAAAACTTTATTGAGACAATTTAGCGCAGATGATGTGCCGACCTTAACGGGAATGGAGGTGTCATTGCAAGTTCTGAAAGTGAAATGTCAAATGAAAATGCAAGTTAATTTGCTTTTGAATGTAAAGTATGTTCGATTTATGAGGGTAAGGCTGCAGTCTAGCAAAATTGCGTTTTCAACAAGTTATTTGACAATTTTTTCCCGGCTAATGAAATGATAAACTGAATTTTTTTTTCTTGTTTATCAATAAGTGTTATATACGCAATGCGCGTGAATTTTTTCACATTTATAAAGTTACTTTATGTTACCTTAATCAGGCCTTCAAGATAAGTCTTTTTCCCCCAAAGACATTTCGAGCCAAGTTTGTGCACTCACTACGTTGCAACCGATTACAATTTACACAATTTGATCAGCACATAAATATCCTTATATAGTCGTAATTCAAATCTGCTGAATACAATTGCCGAAAAACTTATGATTTTCCTAATTAGATCGTTATAAATTCATTAAATTTCCCATTTTTTGCCTTACAAAAAACTATTGATAAATACTGCTAAAAGTTATTTTTTCCATTAATTTATTCGAGTTGGTTGAAGACCAATGAGTATTAATCCTTTAAAAAAATTTGTTTTGAATTTTGATAATTCTTTAAATATTAAAAAAATATTTAAAATAATTAGGAAAAATCCTAGCGAATTTCTTCAGTCGCGCTCCTTGGGCCGGAGCGTTCTGACGTGTGCTCTACGCTCGATTTTCCTTCATACCGAAGTGAAAGTTGCTCTACTTCATTAAATTTAATATTTTTGTTAATTGATTATTTTTATCTTAGTTTTGTGCAAATATTCATATTTTTAAACATTTGATTTCGATATGGAAAATAAACGAAAAAAATATGCGTGTAACTACTAGAAAAAAAATTATCTTCGAACATAAAGTTAATGAAACCAAATAGATTACAAAGGTGATTGGCAACAATTTCTTTAGTAAAGGGATGTATGTTTCTTTAAAACTAAAGTAAGCTCATAAATTTTCTTATAATATAATTGTTTTTTGAAGTTCCAAAAATGTTTATTTTTCGTTTGAGAAATACGAAATATAATATAAACTTGTATTGAGAACTTGAACTTGGGACATACGGGGAAAATGATTTGTTTACTCCAAAATTCCAAATATGTCGAGGTGTTTTAATTTTTTCTTCTAGTCATTTTAAACGTAGCGGCATATTGTTTGATTATTAATTTTGTAACTTAAATACAGGATGTTGGTTTTATATTCTGATCTTACAGACGCGCTGACAAATTTAGTCCACCATTTCTAGTTTAGTCCACCAACTCTAAGTACCAATATTAAAACGAATGGATTATCATCACATCATCAAAACTCAGATGTAATGGAAGATCACAATAACATAGAAAATTCAATGGGTGTTGAGAACTAAACAAACACAAGTAACAGAGACGCACAGAATAAAAAAAGAGGACGAAAACGATAATTCGTTGATGCTTTCCCTTTTCGACGTATTGTTAGGGTACATCACCAATCTGCAAAAAACAAAACTGATGATTCCCAATTGCTGATTAAAAATGAAAAACAAATAATCGACAACAGTGGTGAAAATTTGCTGATCACAATGAAACATCCTTCAGTGGTAGCAGATTTACTCATTTAAAATGTAACGGTGAACAGCGTAAAGGAGAGGAGGACAGGCAAACATTATGAATGTGGATGGTGGATTGTATACAGGGTGTAATCGATAAGTATGTGCAGGCGATTATGACGTTATTATTGCAGGTATCAAAAAACTTAAAACTGATATCGAAATTACTTTACCTAATGAGCAAAATGACAATAATAACTTTTTAAAAGTATAACGAGAAATCTAAAAAATTTACTTTATACACTCCCATATCAAGAAGGGAAAATGGGACTAGTAGAAGTTAAATGTCTAATTCCGGCAAAAGACATGAATGCGGAAGATGCGGTTAAAAATAAAAAATTTAATATTTGAAATACAATGCAAAAAAATAACACTTTTGTCATAGATAAGAATCATGACTATTTTTTCCAAATTCAGGGACAACTAAACGTTGCAGAAGCAGAAGTCTGCTTATTTGCTGTTTGGACTGGAGTGAATCATGATCGTCTAATATTAATTTAGTGAGAAACGTCTTACCAGTTCAAAATGGAGAAATAAACCATCCACGCGAAGACCGACATCCGCGCGGACGGAGTCGCGGGCGGAAGCTAGTCAGAAATAAATATCTTTTGTTTTCATTTGCGCATTTTTCTATTTTATAATTTTTTACACAAACATTACATTTTTTTTATTATATACAAAATTTGTTTATCCGTTTTATTAGTGAAACTGAACAACTTTCACTAAGAAACTTAGGTCGAAAAAAATGTATAGAGTTATGCATTTTGTATGGAAAGCTTATTTTTTTTTATATTTCGTCCAAATTTCTTTGTAAAAGTTGATCAGTTATATAAACATGAAGTTGAAGATATCAATAGAACGTATTCGCAAATTTTGTGTACTGATAAAAAGAATAACCCGGTGTAATTTTCACGAAAATTGTTTCAAATTGTCATTTTAGGTACTTATTACGAATATTAAATTATGCATACGAATGATTTAATTTTTAAAAATTAAGTGGAGCAACTTTCCCTTAGTATATTAGTATTATTTACAAATAGGATGACAGGATGCATTTGTTTGCACTACTAGACCAAGCCCTTAAGTTTGTAAGGATTTGTTGTTTCATAAATACAATTTTCAGTTCATACATATTTTGGTTTCTAAATAGATGCATAGAAAAACAAAAAATACAATTTTTATGCGTAAGTACCTATTATTTTTTATTGTAAGTAGTCCGATGCTTTTTTTATTAAAAATAGCATCGAGTGCCTAAATGATTGCCATATGGAAAGGGTTAAATTAAAAACACACGTTTCACATTATGGAAATATAAAAAGCGGTTTCTTTTATACATGTAAGAATTAAAATTATAATGGTTGGTTGTGGATGTGGATGTGATGTGGTGGATGGTTAATAAACAAAAAATATAATATTATTAGAAAACATTTTATTATGCATTATGAAGTAAGTAAGTAGTAAGCTAAAAAACATTTTAAAATAAAAGTAAACAAAGCCGCTTCAACTATAATTTAACTACAGTTTTTAAAACCACACTTCGTAATCACTACAAAGTTGCTTTGAAAGTCCCAACAAAGTTTTTCCCAGTTTAAATGGGTCAAAGAGACGTCACAAAATGTCGGCTGAGCTTTTCATTGGCTGAATGGAAAATGCAAACACTGGTAAAAGAGTATAAAGGTTTAAGAATGATTTATGAAACGAAATAGAAAAAGGCCGTTGTCACGGATGCTACGGTTATTCGTAGCATAGAATACTCGAATCACGTATCTAAAGGTGACATTATTTTTCCAGTATATCTAATCGGTCCCGTAGTTGATATTAGCGCGTTCAAACAAATAAAACTCAAATTCTTTTTTTATTAGATATATTGTCCTAATCCTATTGGAGACTAATCCAATTAGCCAAAAATCATTTAAATCCGTTCAGCCAATAAGCAGCTAAAATAGTTTTTTTTTTTTTTTATTGGTAATAGGGAAGCGCTTGACCACAATCTCGCCTGATGTTAAGCTGAGATGTGGTCTAAGATGGAGCGCGCTTCCCTAGAAGGTACCTGTTCACTCTACGCTTGAAGACCCCCATATTGTACTCGTCGGGGAACACAGACTCAGGAAGCATGTTCCAGTCCCTCGCGGTTCGGATAAAGAAAGTGGAACCGAACCGCTTAGTCCGGCCCGGACTGTCCGGGTACATGGAACGTCCACCATATGGCGATGCCTAGAATCTGTGCGCCTCGACGATCGATGGAAGAACGGGGATGGCGGAACGAGATCGTGCAGTTCACTCTCCAAAGTGTATCCGATAGAAAACCGATAAGCTGGCCACTCTGCGGCGGTGACCGAGGCTCTGGAGCTTTTTGCCTACTAGGTCATCGTCGTTTAACTTTATCATAGTGTAACTAACAGTCAATATAACTTTCTTTTATACACATAAATGTTATAATTACGAAGGATTTTTTATAATATAAAAATATTACGTTGTGTTAGATGTACACATATTTTCATATTATACATATATCTCTACACTTCTTTGCCGAGCAATGATCTTGAACTTAATTTACTTACCTATCTATAAATATCCGACTGTGATCTCCGACGTTTAAAATCGTATTACTAGTATATCTGTGGTATTATATCGATTGCATCTTTAACAATATGCACTGACGACTGAAGAATGTTTGCGCTATTACTTATCAATACTTACGCGTGCTAATATTACAAATGCTAGATTTTTTTAACATACTTAAAGATTTAGAAGACAAAGAAGAAAATGTTCAATAATACCAAAAAACATCATTTGTAAGCAGGCGGTCGTATTGCTGTACAGTAATCTCTACCAGGCAACCTGGTATGTATGAAGTACGTTTGAAGTTTTTGAGGATCTCTATAAGGCACAATAAAAAGTTCTGGACGGATTTTGATGAAACTTTACAGTAATAGAGGTTCACATGAATACATGAGCTATAGAAATACTTGGATTAACCCAATTATTCATCCGCAGGTGAAACCGCGCGGCACAGCTAGTAAACAAATACCTACACTAAATGCAAAATATTTTTTCAGTCTGCCTGAACAAATCTTTGCAATTAATTACAATCGAACAATGAATATTACATAGATGAAGATCGTAGAGGATATATTAAAGACTACACTTATATTCCTGACTAGCTGCTCCGCGCGGTTTCACCCCCGTGGCTCCACACCTGTTGGCCGTGGCGTGATGATATATAGCCTATAACCTTCCTCGATAAATGGGCTATCTAACACAGAATTTTTCAAATCGAACCAGTAGTTCCCGAGATTAGCGCGTTCAAACAAACAAACAAACAAACAAACTCTTCAGCTTTATAATATTAGTATAGATTTAATGTGTCATTGGAATTCACGCGGGAAAAACACGTTTCAGCTATATCCACGATTGGTCGTAGGCATACGTTACAAATAAAAAATGTAGAGCTACGAAGTATTTTGTTTTGGTTATTAAAAATTAAAATATACTTGTATCGATGACGATGATTATTTTTGTTTGTTGCCTCGAAGAGATCGCTTCCATTTGCCTTACGTGTACATGGCCAGTGGCGACATCTTAAGGGCCCTTAGTACCTAGGTGAAAACGGCAAAATGGACTGTTATATTTTATGAGCTATAATTGAAAATATTGAAGTTTTTTCGCACTGAATTTACAGAACGTATGTGTGATGGGATGACTGTTTCCAAAACACGATTGGAAAAATTTTGCTCGATAAAAAAAATCCTGAAGTTACCTCTAAAATATCATATAAATGCTCATTACAACCGTATTTTACGATAATAATTCGTATAGAATCACAAATACATAGGTATTTACCTTTTCAATTTCGTGACTGTTTTAGATTTAGAAAATACTAAATATTTTCATTCACTTTTGTCGCTTACGATTTTTAGTTTCGAGCACGTTGATTCCATACTAAACGCGGACCCCCTCACCCCTTACCTCGGGCGCGAATCGCTGAATTTTCGCTGACCGCCTAAAATTAGTGTTATAAATTTAATATAGCAATATAGAACTTAGTTCTTAGAGTTCATATACCTCTACGTAGCCACTACAATGCAATGCTATTGACCAAAAAGGCTAAGAAAATGATGCCAGGTTCAAAAGCTAACCTATGCTATATTTAGCACACGCCTGTGCCCACATCGTGACGTCACGACACCATGACGTCATCTCACGAACTGTGACACAATGTATTGTTGTTGTTTAGTGTCCTTTTTGGTAAGTTTCCTTGTGGATAGAACGATAAGTTTTTTAGTTACAAGCATTCACAAGTTTTCAGTGTTCAAAGGTCAAACGTCAAACCGTCAAAGGCGTCAATTAAACTGAAGAGGCTCAGTTTATCTTTGTCGACACAAAAACCTATGTTCTATACTTATCTATGTAATTAGGTTTCAGTTATATAGCAATACGAATGGTAATCGGAATGTTTCTTACGCACTTTACCTGGGCAAAGCATATCATTTTACTTCATCGTTACTATCCTACTTAAATTATCTATTAACTAGATATATAAATATATATCTAAGAAAATAACGTTATGTGGTTAATTCCTTTGCATATGAAAATTAAAAAAAAAACTGGCGGGTCCACACGATCTTTTACTGACAGTGACAGCGCGCTATTGTCAGTGCAGGGACCGGAAACGTATCGTGTCGTCAGTCGTGTGTGTTCCTATGAAAGTCCCATTGTATGCTAACTCAACACGCCATTGCTTCACTTGTACTCATTTGTAAATTAATTCATGCATGGAAATGTATTGAAGCTTAGTTAAGGATATGAAAATATTGGGCCAAGTTTTGATTTGATTTTTTTCGGATTTGTGGGAACGTAAGATTTGAAGTGAAACCTATAGAGAACAGTTTAAATGTCTTCTTACCTAGACATAAAAAGGTCTTTTGCTAATGTGTTAAAAAGCTTATGCTAATTGTAAGCCTATTTCTTATGCCTAGGCTTAGTTATAAATAATTATATTACATGTATGTAAGTTTATACTTAAGGTTTATATTTTAAGGGCTTGTGGCTTGTGGAATATATTATCTAAAAAATAATTTTGGAGTTGGAATTTATATGATATTAATACCAGATTCGCGAAACAATGCGAATATAATGTAGGTACTATATTATTATCACATTTTTCAAAGCAATCTTATTACGAGCAATCTTATTATAATATGAATAAAATGTTTCCAAGCAACATTGTGTAAAGTATTCAAAATGTGAAGTATTTTTTTTTAAAACATTAATGTCTTCTTTACTTCAATATGTAAGCTTCATTAAATAATTATATAATTTAGTCTTCGAAGAATCAAGAAACAAGAATATAAGCTATTAATTCAGTTATTGCCTTAATTCCCTCCAAGGCTGAGAAGCCATTGTCAAGCCGATTTTCAGTCCTAAGTAAATCTGACATTTATTACCTAGATGATATTGCGATGTTATACCAATGTGATTTTAATTAAAAATAATAAAATATTTTGCTTAATAGTAGCTAATGACAATGGCTTATTATCTTTTATTTTACTTAGTTTCGGACCCACTGTTTTTCATAAGTTGGAATCCTTCATAGCGTGCGTAAGCGCTATCTCAACTTATTGGACAAATAATGAATATATTTATTTCATTTAATTTAAATTCATCTTTGCTCTATATTTGTTCACAGTACAGGGACATAAGCCTACTTAATGATTTTAGGCATCCACATAAGTAAAAAAGTATAGATAGGTTATCAAAACAACATTATATCTTCAAAAACGGTACACTTTCGCACAACACGATTACACGTCAAATAAGATGCTATGATTCAACTATCGTGAGCGAAAAAGAGATAAGAAGTAAATTCTGGCAAATTAGCCACTTTTTGACGAGCCACTGCCGGCGCGATAATAACCTATCTACACCTTTTTACTTATAATATAACCTATGATACTTCGAAGATTTATGCATACACAATATCCAAGTATTGATCTGATCTCGTCACGATGTTTTCCATCACCAATTAAAGCAGGAAATATTGTACAAATAAATATTTTTTTGCTATTCACGCGTGACTATATTACATATAATTGAATGTCAAGTTTTAACCTCAGTTACTTAACCTAATACATAACAATATTTTAAGTGGCTTATAACAGAACTAGATTTCCACCTGCGGCTTCGCCCGCGTTTTCAAAGAAAAACCCGCATAGTTCCCGTTCCTGTGGGATTTCCGGGACAAAAAGTAGCCTATGTTTTATTCTGGGTCTTCCGCTACTTATTTCAGTAGTGTTTGCGTGAAACAGTAACATATGTCCATCCATCCTCACAAACTTTCGCATTTATAATATTAGTAGGATTATAAAACATTTTCTAACGTCAGATTATTACATAAAGCGGCAGACTACTTGACCGTAATAAAGAACCTCAAAACTCGATGATTTTATTTTACAAACGCCTCGATTTTTAAGATTTATTTTACGTTGAAGAGCGTTTGAGCTTAACTTTATTTACAAGCATCATTGAACCTTTTTTATCAATTTACGTGATAGGTACGTGTCTGAAAATGGACTCCGTTTTCACAGTGAAATTTTAAAAGCAACAGTTTTTACTTTTTACGTATACATTGAGTGTAGTGTTTTTTAAATGGTGTCGTTTTATGGTTTCATTTTCTTTAATTTAAATTATAACATGTAATATGTAATTAAATAAAAAAATATTGAAGCAATTAACTATGTTTCTCATGTGATTTTTATGTGAATAAGAACAATGTGCTTCTACAGCCATTGTATTATTGTAAAAAAAAATCTTAAATTTTTGTTTTTTTTTTTTATATATTTTGTGCTTTAATAGCTTGAATAAAGTATTATAAAGTTATTTTTGCTCTAAATGACATAATATGATAAATGTTAAAAATACTTATGTAATGACGATTCGAAAGTGCTACTAAATAGTAGTCTAATTGAATAAATGAATGTTTGAGTTTGAGTTTGAGTTTGAATAGATCGTTAAAACGTGAATTTCTAAGTATTCACATAAGAGCAGTTAATGTAATTATTAAAATGCTAGGCCAATAAGTAAATCACAGTTTATTTTAAGATGACTTATATTTATATACGTCTTTAAGTATGTATGTAATATATTTAATACTTAGGTAAGTACTAGCCACAGGCTCTCATTCCTTTTATTGTTATAATACTAGCGGTCCACCCCGGATTCGCCCGTGGTACATGTTTACGTTTTCTCTTTTTATGAACCATCCTCGTACTTCAAGGAATATTATAAAAAATAATTATCGATATCGGTTCAGCCTTTCTCGAGTTTTACGCTTACCAACACATTCATTTTTATTATGATGATTAATTAAATTGGGCTAATTCAGGCAGAGACAATAATTGTAATGATATTTGCTTATTAGAATTAATCTAATAAGCAAATATCATTACAATCAGTTCAGCCGTTCTCGAGTAATAAAGGGTGTCTACACTCTACTATATCTCATTTATTATAAATGATTGTAGATTTTTCATTATTTCTATTGTCTTAGTATAAAGTATCTGTCGCCGCTTCGAAAGTCTTGAAATATCTTGAAAATCTTCTCTTTTTAAAATGTAGAGTAGGTACTTATTAATACCCTTGAAGACGAATAAAAATAACAACTCGGTTAAGCTCTAAGAGCCGGTTGATCATTCATTTGTAAGAAAAAGGCCACGAAAAAGGTTTTGCTTTGAATAAATAAAAACATTTGAGTGCTACTTATTATGTGAGTTTTATGTAAGTAGGTTGAGGTGGTAAATGTTAAAAATAATATGTAATGATTCAAAAGTGCTTCTAGAAGAAGTCTAATCACTACATAGTATAAAACAAAGTCGCTTTTTCTGTCCCTATGTCCCTATGTATGCTTAAATCTTTAAAACTACGCAACGGATTTTGATGCGGTTTTTTGTAATAGATAGAGTGATTCAAGAGGAAGGTTTTAGTATATAATTTATTAGGTTTTAGACAAAGCGGGCGAAGCCGCGGGCGGAAAGCTAGTTTTGAATAAATAAATGTTTGAGTTTTTAAGCTTATTTCAACATCATTGTAAAACAACGTTATAATAAGATTTTTATTGGAAAAATTATTAAAATGGTATGTTATTAATCTATAAAACTTATACTGAATTCAACACTACCGCATTGCGGTTAAATCGGTGCAAATGAACATTTTTAATTTGTGAGGATTCGTTATTCACTATCGGGCAAAGAATTTTTATGAAAAAAATATTTTTCCTAACGACAACTTTTGATATGAGAGTGCTCTAGCAAGAAAAAAATATTTAAATAAATGTGTATTTTATTTAAAGAATGTGTTCAGGGAATAATTTTAATTAAAATGAAATTTTAAATGGGTTTTTGGTTCATTCAGAAAATATAAGAATTCTTGAAATATTTGGTGGAAGATAATAAATAGTATCAATAAATTTTTTAATCGGATAATATCTAAGCATTTAAGACCATTAATAATATCTGTTTTAGGGTTGTCGGAAGATATTAGTTTATTTAAAGATTTAATCCTAAAGTTATGTATATTTTATAGCAAATGTTTGGAAAGAGTAAAAATTTAAGTTTAAGTTTCAGAATTGGTAGGTATAGGTATGTAGAGTTGTTTAAAACTGGAAGAGAAAGAATAACTTAGATTTTTTTTATAACTATATCTAGGATATGATTTTTCAACTTTCTTCATCTTCATCTAACTTCTTCATCGCCATTAAATTATAACTTTCTCAACTCATAATTAAGTTTTTAAATTAAAATTGGACCCATGACAGCATGTAGCAATTCCCAACCGCTAGACAATACAATAAATTCCAACCAAATTCGGAGGGTTGTCATCCCTATACCAAAGGCTTTGTCCGCATGCGCCAATCCCTCCTAGACTCGCCTCCTGCCAGTCAGCTGTCCGACATAGACGGCATTTCGCGTTTCATTTTAAAAAATATTCGTAACATTTATTAAAGATATAGATAAAAAAATGCCATAGATTATCAACAATTTTAGATTAATAATACAGATTATATTATAGTGTTAGTTTTAAGTGTAAGTGAGTGAAGTGTCTGATCACGTTGTGTAGACTGTTGTGATTTATAAGTTCCTTCAAGGTAGGTTTAGCGGATCCATAACGTTTGATGCTTATTGTACCTACGAGAATAGCTTCTTAGCTTTCATGGTATTTGATTTGCTACAATAAAGTTTTGAGGAATTAAAAGTATGGAATAGATAGTACCTATTGTTTTTTTTTTGCTTTTTATTTATCGTCTCTATAGTAGAGTTAAAATGTAATATTTGTATTATAATTATACCTACTGTAAATGAGATATTTTAAAAGAGCTTTTTTCGTCATTAATAGTTATAAGTTAAAATATTATTTTTTAAAAATGTTTGTTTACATAATATTGATACGTAAGTCTAATTCGACGCGATTAACATTCCATAATAGGTAGGTATTATAGCTATTAGCACAGATAAATGATAATATAAAACTCTAACTTAATCTCTACGTAATAGATAAGAGCTAACTAACATTATCAAATGTTTATAATATTTTGATAATTAGTCTTTCTTGCTGAATCGGCAAACGTTGGTTCGTCAGGACACCTTTATCGCATTAATAAAAACAGTTCACGACCGTTTCGGACCTACCGAATATTCACAAGATTACATAAAAATCGGTAGAGCCGTTTCAGACGACCTTGGTTATAAACAGGCACAGTCAGGTCTTAGGTTCGATTCCTAGTACCTAAATGTAAAAGGGTTATAATACCTTTATCATAAACTAGCTGCTCCGCGCGGTTTCACCCCCGTGGCTCCAATCCTGTTAGTCGTAGTGTGATGATATATAGCCTTCCTCGATAAATGAGCTATTTAACACCGAAAAAATTTTTGAAATCGGACCAGTAGTTCCCGAGATTAGCGCGTTCCAACTAACAAATAAACAAACTCTTCAGTTTTATAATATTAGTATAGATTCATAAATGGGTATACCTAAATAAATGTAAATGAATATTTCGTAATTTAAATCAATCGTATCGAATAAAGATGCTTTGATAGAAGCAGGATACAAAAATCTTTAATTTATAAAAGGATCGTTTAAAGGTTTTTTTTTATTACATTTTAAGCTGAATCTTTGCCACAAAGGCACGTTTATAAATAAAAAATCCGGTCAAGTGCGAGTTTTCGCTCAGTCTGGGTTCCGTATTAAAAATAATACAGAAATAAAAGTTCTTCGAATTTATGAAGAAGCTAATTTCAACTGAATCTAAGTACTGTAGATATAAAATATATAATAAATAAATTTATAATTATAGTCCTTTCCACCTAAGATGATTTCTGTGACACATCGATTTTTGACACGTGTAGAGATGTCTTTACTGAAATCATATCAATTGTTTCCGATAATCGATAATATTTTATATGGAAATCAAATCGATTTGAATAAAGTACCAAAATTAGTTTTTTCGGCATTTCGCCAACAATTAACTAAGGAAACTTAGCAAACAACAGCAACAAAAAGTCAACATTAACAATTAGTAACAATAACAGAATACCACGTAAAGTATCAATATAAAAATGCAACTTGTATACAAGGCTGACGCACTCGTACAGACGATTGACTCGATTGACAAACGATCACAAGATAGGCGCCGATTATATGATTTTCCAACTCTATGATTTTTCAACGATCCATTTCATGTACACGAATTGCGTAGGTATTATATTTTTGTGTTATTTTATTTTATTTTTCATTATATTAAACAAAACAATACTGTTTTTGATTTATAAGCTTAAGATGTTTCATTTTTATATTTTTGGTAATAATGCCGCCATAAAATAAAAATATTATGCACTAAAATTATTTTGGCGTTTTAAATATAAAATACGTAATTCGGAACACGATGAAGTGTCACAGGAATCATCATAGGTGAAAAGGACTATAATAATAAATTATGTGCTGCATGCACAAGAGTTTTTCCTCCGTAGAGTTCTCCTGTATAGCAATGGTAATATGAATAAAGTGCAGTTGTAGGTTGCTATTGTCAACTTCAAATTATTTTTTGAGGTCTGGACCATCTTCCAACCTCTGACTTCAATTGCAGTCGGATGCTTTGAGTCACCTTTGCTCATGACTGTGTATGAAAATAAAAAAAATATTATACTGAACCCTAAGACATTTAAACGCCATTTAACATCACCAGGTAGTCACCCCACATCGCGTGAAAAACGTCTTTGTGTGAAAACAATGGGTTTTGTAGCGTTCGATAGATCGGGTTAAACTGTGATAAGGTATTTTATAGCTAATAGTTTCATTTTTTTAAAGAATATCTTTACTTTTAATTATACTAGCCACTTTACTAGGCTTTCCATCTGTCTGTCATCTAGGTACCTATTATGTAGCATTTCTACTGAATAAATTTTAGAGTCCGTTCGGTTTATTTCTACAAAACATAAATTGTAATTGATAATTGCAAAATGATTCGATTTATTTTTATGTAGACAAAACATTTTTTGGAATGTGTATCGACCAAAATATATGATGGTAAGGTGTTCGTAAAATACAGGGTGTCCCACTATTGGTATACTAAGCGCGAAGGAACTTGTAGTTTTGCATACACTGATCACGTAAATATTACTTAAACAACAAAATTACGTAAAAAATGTTTTGCTACATTTTTTCTGAAAATCCATGTTTTCTTCTCTAGCTTCGCGCAGCCGGCATATACCGCTTCTCTAATGTGAGCATCATGGACGTATAAAAAAAGACGGACGCCGTATTACGAACAAACAACGTGAAGCCACCATAGTAAGCTAGCGATCGTGTAAAGACAATAAACACGCACACACTCTCACCATAGTAAGCTAGTCGGCCGCCATTACGTCGTGAACTACCGACTGATTAACTGCGTCACTGTTTCACAAAAAATATTTAAAATGCCATCTTGCGTGGTTAAATGGTGTCGCAACAGTACAATTTTAAATAACAAAAAACAAGGGATTACATTCCACAGGGAAGCAAGTTATTTCTTTTATGTTTTAATGACAAAATTATTACGGCAAAATTTATAGAAAAAAATACAGCCGCCATTGTCATCAGGACAGCTGTTGCCATGGCAACATGGCACACACACATGGATGTTTCGCCGCCATTACTAGGCTTCACTCAATGTTTAGGCGATATACCGTCCGTCTTTTTTTATACGTCCATGGTGAGCATTTTGTCTATGAAAACAATCTTAAACGATAGCTCACGTGCTGTTGGCAAAGTTTGGCGGGTTACTTGTTATGGGTGTTCACATAGATTTGAAAAAAAAAATAAAAAATTCATCTATTTGAAAAAAAAATGCGTCTGGAATTTTATAAGTATTATTAACGTACTCAGCCTTTGCAAATCTATGACCTCCTTTGAGCTTAGTATGGGACACCCTGTATAATACTCTGCTTGATAAAATTTCATCTATATTCTAATAAGAATCTAATATTACCTATCTGATAGTTTAACCTATTTTTATTAATACAAATACCTAAAAGCTATTTCTAAGCGCTCTACATTTTCTGTAAGCTATCTCGGCACAAGTCGTGTGAAGCCAGGGCATTAGCTAGTATAAATCATTGAGTATTTAATACACGAGAGAAATAGGGGCAATAGTTAATGCTATAAGTTTAATGTCCGCAAACCGGCCATAAAGCAGAATTAAGGGTTAATCCTTTACGCTCTATTTAACTTTGATTAAGCAGGGTTTAAGCACGCAGCAGCACGACAAACCTCGCATGCTTATTTTATGTAATACTAGCTGCGCCTGCGGCCTCGCCCGCGTTTTCAAAGAAAAACCCGCATAGTTCCCGTTCCCGTGGGATTTCCGGGATAAAACCTAGCCTATGTTGCTCAGTGAAGATGCAGCTAATGGTGAAAGAATTTTTGAAATCTGTCCAGTAGTTTATGCGTGAAAATCATACATACATACATACATAATTACAAGCCTTTCCTCTTTATAATATTAGTATAGATATACGTATATATTATTCCATTTAAATTACTTTGATTAATATGTGGTACTTATGGGGTTATATATTCATTTATTATATAAAAATAGGTACCACATTACCTAATACCTTTTGATATTTCTTTAAATAACTACTTATTCAGTTTGTTTTGATAAAATCTATTTGTAGAGCTAGGCTGAAACCAAGGTTCGTGTTTATTAGCCTAGATAGAAAGATCGATTTTCTATTTATATTGTTGGATATTATTGTGTACAGTGGGGAGCCCATGTCAACACCGCTGCAGGTAAGCTCAGTTCAGCTGCATATGCAGTCCGAAAAATAAGGCATCTCACCGATGAAGATACAGCTAGATTGGTTTATTTCAGCTACTTTCATAGCATTATGTCCTATGGAATTCTACTGTGGGGCAAGGCTGCAGATATAGAAACTATATTTATCTTACAGAAAAGAGCCATTCGCTCTATATATAATTTACGTGCTCGGGACTCACTAAGAGATCATTTTAAGAATACTGGTATCCTTACTGTACCATCACAGTATATATTTAATAATATTTTGCATGTACACAAAAGCTCCGACTTACACACAAGAGTAGGAGATAGACACGATTATGGCACAAGGAACAGGAATAGAATTGAAATGCCATTTTTCCGATTAGCTAAAGTTAAAAATTCATTTATGGGTCAAGGTATACGCTTATATAATAGAATTCCTCACAATATTAAAGAGTTTAGTAGTTCTAAATTTAAAACTTATATAAAAAATGTACTAGTTAGTTAGAGAGCGTACTACAGTATTCAGGAATATATAGACGATAAAGACCCATGGAGGGTTATCGCGTAAAAACCACAGGACAGTTCTTTGGCATATTATGATATATTATGTAGTTAGATTAAGTGACATGATTTAAAAGAGCAACTATGGAGTTTCTTGCCGATTCTTCTCCATAGATACTGCTTTCCGAATCGGTGGTAAAATAATGTTAAAAATACTTATGTAATGACGATTCGAAAGTGCTACTAAACAGTAGTCTAATTGAATAAATGAATGTTTGAGTTTGAGTTTTGAGTTTAATATTTATACAGTGTGTCCGGACATGACATACCGATTTTTGTCGAATTTTAATAAAATGGTTTTCGAATTTTTTAAAGTATGTTTCATCACTCTTATCAATTAAATTTGTTTAGTGGTCCCTAGAATAACTTGTTATTGTTCAAATAAAACCAAATTTAGTATTTTGTGACACTCACTTTCGAAGTTATTACAATTTTCATAAATTCACTATCCGAATTGATAGGTTTGCCATTTTGAGGGGGGTGAGGTAGGGGACTGTAGAGGGGTTGAATTGTCGATAAAAATACCTGGAGAATAGCCCCTTCAAATATCGGTATGTCATGTCCGGACACACTGTATAATATTATAATATAATATGTAATAATGATTTAGTGACACAAATGTTTTGTATTCCTTTTAATTCCAGTGTTTATTAATTACTAGATTTCCGTCCGTGGCTTCACCCGTGGTTTCAAAGAAAAACCGGCATAGTTCCCGTCCCTGTAAGATTTCCGGGATAAAAACTAGCCTCTGTCTTATTCTGGGTTTTCAGCTACATACATACCAAATTTCATTGTAATCAGTTCAATAGTATTTGCGTGAAAGAGTAACAAACAAACATCCATCGATCCATCCTCATAAATTTTCGCATTTATATTTATATTAGTATCTACGACTATTGAAATTGAGATATAACTGATTAATTGATTTTTTTGTTATCAGTGTTATCAGCGACATCTAGTGTAGAATAAAAGCTTATCTTATTGGAAACTTGCAGATTGTGACTAACCAGTGTTTATGGACCTCTCTGCTCTATGGTAATGTGTATGTAATAGGGATCAAGATGTATTTGTTGTAAATATGAAATTTAATGCAAGCAGGTAATATGAAAAAATGTTGTGTGGTTTTATGAAACCACGGTAAAAGTGAAACTGTTCGAACGGTTCCGAACACTGCTTTGTGTAGCGCATGTCGCGTGTCGGTCGGCTGCCGAGTAGGTATACCTACTCGGCAGCCGCGATACACGCGACATGCGCTACACAGACCAAAAAGTTTGAGACGATGTAATAAAAGTTTCACTTTAATAAAATAACACAATAACATTAACAAACTTTAATGCTACAAGACTCTTATAGCTACTAATTTAAAAATTTACACATTCACACAATTTTACAGTAAACAACCAAAAAAATAAATTATATTATTTTTTGTATTTAGTTTTTTTTAAAAAGTATCAAATAATAAAGATTTTCTTAAAAAAACAACTTAAAAAAATAAAAAGAGGTTTTCACGACCCTGCCAGGATTCGAACCTGGAATCTTCTGATCCGTAGTCAGACGCGTTATCCGTTGCGCCACAGGGCCGATGTGAGTAAGTTTGAATTTAACGGTAGTATTCTAAAATACAATATTTGGTTGAATAGTTTTTTCTTCTCATTATATTCTTTATTTTTTATTTATAGATTAGTTCTTTTTACTTTTTGACATTCATCCAACTTTGTGCTTTACAAGTATACAGGTAAATTAGCTTGGAGAAATTTTTGCATATGTAGTGGTGTGTATATTACTCAGATCTTAGAGCGCGTTTCCACTATATCGTTCTGGCCTATACAAAAATGTTTCGATATCCTAACATTACTATTTAATTTTATACTTATTCCTAGCAACACTTTTGTTTTCAATAAAAACAAGTTTTTATTTGAAAGAAAATGGTTTTGACTTTATAAAAAAAAATATATCATTCAATTTTACGTCCTTGAGCAAACGACAAGGCGACTACCGTGAAACAATAAAATATCGTGTCCATAATAATTTGTTTCATAATTAATATTTGACCATAATAATTACGAAACAAAACAAATAAATAAATCGTCACTTGATAGTGGAAAGTGGAAACACGCACAAAACCAGAATAAACCAGTTTACGCTGTCCGCAGGTGCCACGTGCAGTCGTTTGGTACCGTTAGAACATAAAGCACATTTCATTCAAAAATTATAATTATTATGTACGTAGTTTAATTGATAAATTTTGTATTTGTTGATTGTTGTTATTATTTGTTATTATTGTTATAATATTTGTTGAAGTGAATTACATGTCCCGCAGCCGGAGGCCCCAAATGAAAACTCAGATGTACTTAAAAACTACATTTAATAGCTAAAATGAGACTTTTACACCCATGTCTGCACGATGCAGACTGGAGTTAAAGAATGAATTTATACAGTTTAATAATTATAAAGACGTAAGCTTGGATGCTAACTAAGGGAAATCGCATCCACATTCTATTCCCGTGCGAACGGCGTATTCAGCAGTTTTGTATGAAGGCAGGGCCATAACTAGTGTTTAATTTGTGTGTAAGTGTTGTAACTTTATATTGTTAATTCAATATGGCTCCAGTGTTAAAACATGGTCGAGGCAAGCCTTTGACTTCTCAAACTAAAGAATTAAACTTTAAATGTCGTTTCTTTTTCAGGTTAGTAAATTTTTCATTTTAGTAACATTGTTAATGTAAAAGTTATATGTATGTTAAATGTGCAAATATTAAAATAAAGTCTCATCTTTTTCAGAGGAGAAACACATATAGTTTAATTTAAAATCCCTTATATATACAGGGTTACTTGTAAAACACCGGCAACCTCGCAGGACAAGATAGCTAACATCATAAGTAACAACATTTCGACTTTTGATAATTTGTTAGATTTTATTTTCATACAAAAATAAATATTCATTTAATTTTCCGTCTGAATATTATAAACTCTACGCCTCCCAAAAATTACGTAAACAAAAAGCGAACGAGAGGGGGAAGGGGGCGTCGCGTCGTCCATCCGATAATTAATAGAACATAGACTTACAAATGTAAGGAGAGTACAATAAAAGTTTAAAAAATCATTTAAAAATAATTTATTGCGTTATGCCAAAAGTCGTAGAACAAATGTTGTTACTTATGATGTTAGCTATCTTGTCCTGCGAGGTTGCTGGTGTTTTACAAGTAACCCTGTATAAAATAAAAACTAAAAATAAAATGTTGTTTTATTTTATTTGCTGACCATACACTACTACAAACGCAAAAATTTCTCCAAGCTAATTTACCTGTATTTACCTTGAATGCGGGGCTGTATACACTATACACATTGAATATTATTTTGATTAAAGCAATAAAATTATAATTTCAAACTTGTAGTCAATTTTGTTAAATAAAAGGTTTATATGTTACGTGACCTATTTGCCAGTGAATTATTTGAAAACCAGTAGATAGCCTTTTTGAAATTGAAACGGAACATAAGGATAGAGATAGATTAGACACAAAAAAAATTTCTAGTCTTTTATCAATATTCAAATATGATTTAGGTACATAGTGAATACGTTGTAGATTATTGTTTTTTTTCAATTCATAAATAACTCTATAATCAAATTCCATATAATGTAGGTATATAAGAATTTAAACGAGTTGGTTACAGGGTGGTTATATGCAGACAGGGGTTTTCCCATAGGGGTGGGGGTGGGGGTCACGCAAGCTTTTCTAGCAAATTGCTTTAGCTACGTATGACGCATGGCTACTTGTCATTTTAATAGCACGCAGATTATTAATCGTCTAGACGGTGTAGGTAAAGCACAAAATGAAAATGAATCGATCGTGTGGACATAACATTATTTTTGTCAAAATGTGTGCAAAGTTTGTAATAATTATTATATTTTATACTAGGTTTCCGCCCGCGGCTTCGCCCGCGCAGTCAAAGAAAAACCCGCATAGTTCCCGTTCCCGTGGGATTTCCGGGATTGCGTCAATTTCCCGGGATAAAAAGTAGCCTATGTCCTTTCTCGGGTATCAAAATATCTCTATACCAAATTTCATGCAAATCGGTTCAGTAGTTAAGGCGTGATTGAGTAACAGACAGACAGACAGAGTTACTTTCGCATTTATAATATTAGTATGGATTACTTCAAAACTTAATGTAACTACATTGAATTGTTTTAGTTCCTGTCATAAAAAATACCAGTCTATCATGTATGAAAATAGCGTTATTTTTTATATTTTGATAGTTACAGAAGTATTAAAAAAACGCATCAAGTTTGTTATAAGTATATTATGTAAATTAAAACCAGTAGGTAGGTATTTAATATTTATTATGACATAATATTTTCTTCATTTAGAGATGGAATGGATAATGTTTTTAATTGAATTTTTTATATTATGTAATATTATTTATTATAACACTTTTAGTTTTTACGATTACAGGTTTCGTAAAATTTATTGTTATAGTCGGTTCGAATTTTTTAGGAACAACAAAAAACTAAATTTCACATCACTATTTTCGCAGTCGGTTAAAACAAACATACGACATTTTAAACTTGCGTGAATAACATCCGTGACTGCGAGACGCCCTGCACTCGTAAATGCGTTTCCGCTGCGCCTTGCTATAGTGATTAGTGATGTACCAGAGTCGATAAGAATTGTATAAGTTTTAATAACAATAAGTATGTCACCATCACAACCATGATCATAATTCCACTGCAGACTAAAAAATTTGTAATATATCCTAAGGACGATAATATATCCTATATTGTCAATACGATAAAGAATATTTAAACACATTAAATTTATTTTTTCAAATCCGAAATCGATTTAATTATCTGTGTTATATGGCATTATTTTTTCACAATATTATTTTTATTATTATACAATATTTTATTATTATTCATTATTTTTTTCAAAATAGGAAATTATGCATCGTAAAATTCTGAGTCTAGATGAAGGATCTAATTATGTTTAGCCGTTTCCGACCTTGGCATTGTCGTGACGCAAAAGCTCAATAGGTAATGAGATTATTTAGTTTCGCACTAGCTCCTTCCGCCTGCTTCAATTTACATCAATTTGTATATTTAACGGAAAATAACGTTTATTTACGTTGCATTTAATGTTTGATGCATTGTAAATAGATGCTCAGGTTTTTATGTTTACGTAGTCAATCATGCATATTTTATTTTTGATTACTTATCTATGTTTGTATGCAACGCATTGGTCATTAAATCCGAGTTTACCGTAACTGTTTGTTTTATAACCAAAGGAGGAAATTATTTAATAAGCATGGTTGTGGTGACTTAATTAATAATTATATATCTCTTTGTAACTTAATAAATAAAATGTCTATAATTATTCTACATAGCCGTGAACCGTCTATGAACTATATAAATATTTACAAATATATAACTGAAATGTCATTTTCGCAATAATTGAGCAAACGGAGATCCATAGAAGATCAATCATAAGTTATCGATAATTGCGATCGATTTGCAGCACATCACTATCGGAAACAGGCCATTGAGCACCAGAATTAGTGCTGGGGTCAGCTGTCATTGTCGGGATATCGACGATTTAACCAATAACTTTTCAATAAACAACCCATTGAGTCAAGCGTACTTGCTTTCAAGTGGTTTTATTGGTTAGGGCTACAACAATTAGGGTTCCTTACAATTGGTAGAGAAGAATAATATGAACGAATATTTACGCTTCGATTTTTCTGAAGCAGAAATTTTCGCCTAAAAGCTGATATGTACTCGAAAAGAAAGGTTACCTACAGTATTTTGAAAGCCTGGGTGATACTATGACTATATGTATTCTAAATTTAAGTTAGTTTATTTTCTTTATAATATTAAGAGCAAAGATTTGTATGTTTGAAATGACTCGGCTCAAAAAGTACTGAACTGAAACCTTATCACCACATAGTATAAATAAAGTCGCTTACACTGTCCCTATGTCCCTTTGTATGCTTAAATCTTTAAAACTACGCAACCGATTTAGATGCGGTTTTTTTAGATAGAGTGATTGAAGAGGAAGGTTTTAGTATATAATATAATTTATTAGGTTTTAAACAAAGCGGGCGAAGCTGCGGGCGGAAAGCTAGCAATAATATAAGTTATACATCAGAATAAAGAATTAGAAACGGAACCAGATTGTACATTCTTTAATTAAAGTTTAATTGTTGTTGGCACATAAAATATAATTTACGACAATACACCGGCTTCGGGGAAACACAATTGTACTAAATGTAAGAGTATTGCATTGTATGCTATTTTGTATAGAAACTCACTCTTTTTATTTTCGGAAGGGTGAAAATGAATGAAACTTTTATTGACTACTAGCGGTCCGCCCCGGCTTCGCCCGTGGTACATATTTATGCTTTCTCTACATAAGAACCATCCTCGTACTTCAAGGAATATAATAAAAAAAGAATTATCGAAATCGGTTCAGCCGTTCTCGAGTTATGCGCTTACCAACACATTTTGCGATTCATTTTTAAATATAAGAAGATGGTTCGTTATTTTGTGAATTTGTTTACCAGTAAAAAATATATTTTATGTTTTAGTGTCACAGTAAAATAAAAAAAAAATACTTTAACAATTTATTGTGAAATAGTAATAAATAATATATACAATTATTTGTGAAACAATACAAACGACGAAGACACACGCAAATACAATTGTAAAAAATAAAAATAATAATCAATAATCACACAAAGGCGGGAAAATTCACATCAGTGACAGTTCACACGCGTTGAAAAATAATTGAAGTCTATCGTCTATGGCAACGCAGAACAAACAGAATTTCCCAGTTGTAACTAACACTTTCGTTATATCTTCTTTAATCAGTCTTTAATAGATTCGTAGAAAAATATAATCTGCCTTTATTTGCTATATATGGCGATAGAGTAATTAAATGTTTTGCTGTCATAGTATTTTATTATCTTGTTTTGTAACATGTGAAATTGTAAAACCCATTTATTGGCTAAAAGAGCTTGATCATATCTATATCTATAAGAAATTAATATAAGATTTAGATTATTTCCCTGTAGGTTCAAATATATAGTAAACAGCACATTAAATTCCAAATAATAAATTTTAATAATTACCAAAAATTTAATAAGGAATTGGATGTTGTTCTGAACCTAAAATATAATAAATAAATCTCTTTTGAAATGTCAAATGAACAACAACACAGAAGCACGGAAGTTTAATCGATCATTATTGACTAATTAATGTTCTGTGTGACTAATCTAGTATTACCACAGAGTATTACCAATTGACAATTCCATTGAAAAAAAGCTAAACATTTTGGCGCCAAAACCGCCATATAAAGTAATCTTATCTGCTAATCTATAGTTCCTGTCGCGAAATATTTGCTCTTATCGGTCGTTGATAACAATAATTATGTGTAATTGATATTTTTACGATTTTTTTATCATTTTGGTCTACGTGCTTATTGTCACATAGCATTATGGTTTGCTATGCGGTTTATACCAACGATATAGTTACACTACAGCCTACAGAGTATAATTTTTTATGATGGTGCCAATGTTACTTACCATACCTACTCCTGCGGAACTGCTGGACCGATTCTCATGAAATTTCAAATTTTGTATGCTTATTGGCAAGATCTGAGAATCGGTCAACATCTATAATTCTCACCCATAAGTACGGTAGAACAACATTTACCGGAACAGCTAATTTGAAGATGATTGTATTATATTATTACATTTATGACGTTGTAGGTATCATATATTTTTACGTTTAAGTCTAAAAATAGAAAGACTATTTCGGGTAAAGATAGCGATAATCCTAAAGATAATTATCATCATATTATAATCAAATATTGTGTTACTCATATTTAGCACTTACATTTAACAAAACATTTAAATCGCACCCTATTTTTGAAGTCGGTTCAATACTTTCACTGCAAAGTTATTTATAGCAAATGTTAATCAATTCAACTAGTATTAATTCATCACGAATTACCCAATGAGCCGTGGGTAGCAGGTTCGAATACAATTAGGCAACAAGAGTAATGTATGACACCTCTAAACGTAGAATTTCGTTGCGCCATGCGCGAGCGCAGCTTTTTGACGGGTAAAATTGATGGAACGGTTTTGATGGGGTTTGATAGATATAGATACAAGTCAAATGTTTCAAACATAATATAGTAAAATATTTTCTGAATCAAGCAAAGGGTTCCTTTCAACAGATAATAAGATTTTTTCCTCTCTCCCCAAATAATTTTTTCAAGTTTAAATATAATATAATAGATATCAGTATATTTTTTTCATTCAGTTAAATATAATAAAGCTTACGCAACTAAAAGAGTTTCTTTCAGATTCTGTAGAGTTGTACAGTTGTGTAGAGTAGAGTCACTTCGCTGGGATTAAGAAAAATACTATAATGTACCTTTACTTCTGTCTGGTATACAGTGTGGAAATTTTCGATGGGCCCTGGAGGGATAGTACTCGAAATACTCGAGATAGCTTTTGCTGATAGGAAAGATTCCTTTATTTTTAAAGCGAAATAAAACTGCATTCAAAAATTTTCGAAAATTCACTTGCTTCGACCGGGAACTTGGAACTAACTAAACAATAAAAAAAAAAAACGTGTGGCACTCGGGGACTGCCGCGGTAAAGCTATTGCATGCTATGCCATCAAGCCACACCTCCGTGTCCGTCGGAGTGGGGAGCGTGAGGTTTTTTCGTTACGGAATTTCTGGATTCGGTCCCCGCGCTCAAGGCCCGCGATAAAAGCTATGCAATAGCTTAAAATGTTATTTCATTCTTCAAATCGACACAAGCAAGTGAATTTTCGAAAATCTTTGAATGCAGTTTTATTTCGCTTTAAAAATTAAAAGGAATGTTTCCTTTCAGCAAAGTTTGCTATCTCGAGTGCTCTTTTTTCAATGAATTCTTATACCCTAGTTACTCTCTAACCACTGTACCAAAGAGACAAACCAGCTAATCCAAGGTGACATTCATGTAGCATTCCTTATTGGATAATAAACAAATGTTAAAATATGTTACTGTCTGTTTGTAACGCAATTTTGCAACTCGAAACGCAGGTATTTCTATTGTAAGTAAGGGTTGTTGTCCAGTGTGAAAGCTAAGATATTTCTAATAAGTATTAAACTAACAATTGATTTAAAAAACATAAGTTGTAAATAATTCAAAGACAATACAAAACATTCAAGTTACTAAATAGATTCATTAAAGTTCATATTTTGAAAAATATTAAAGAAAACGGAATTTTAGTGTATACGTACAGCGTTTCTTTGAACGAATATGACAGTGAAATATGCAATTTGGCAAAGAATAGACGAAGTAGGTAAACGTCGATGAATATAATTCATCTAATGAAATCAGAGTTCTTCTAGTTTAAGAGTCAGTGTACATATTTTTGTAAGGTATAATGTTTTGGGCAAAATAAAGATTTTTATTTATAAAAAAATGAAATCTTTTCTTCTTTGTAGCACGCAACAGACGACCTCTAACGCAAACTTTAAAAGAAGAAATTCGCAATATCTCTTTAGCTTAGCTTCCACTGGAGACCGTCTCAACTAATTAATGCAGCCTCCCAACACGGCTGAAACCGGACGAATTCTTGCGGATCTGTCGCAAGCAATACTATAATTGCTATTATTCGGTTGCTATTTATAACACGCTTTTATTAGCTTCACCTGTTATTGTATTGGACTCCTTTTTATTTTGACCTACTTTAAACGGTGAGATTTATAGATCAAGGATCTATACAATAATTTCAAAAATTTAAAGCACGTTATTTTTTAGTTTATAAGATTTTTTTGCAATTTCAAATGTTTAAAAAATGCTAGTGTGTAGCTAATTGCCATATTGAGATAATTAAAGTTATTTACATAATATAAAAGATATAAATAGGTACCAACGTATTATTTCTTCCTGAAATATTTTAGAACGTAGGCAGTCAAGTAATGCTACATATTGTACCTAATTAATAACAAACATTATTAATTTTAACCAGACAATAATTAAAGAACATTAAAAAATGTGACTAATGAAGAAATAAAATTGTTGTGGCGGAAATAAAGGGCAACACCATACTTGGCGGTGGTATTTAGACGCAAAAAATAATGTTACTTCTTTATTACTTGGGAAAGACCTTCAGAAATATATTTTTAATATTCTAGTCTAGAGGGCAAATATTATTATCCGACTGCATCGGGGAGGGTTATGATTTAAACACCTATAATAGTTTACGTCAAGCTAAATTTAAAATGGCGAGGGCGGCCTGTAGTTATTTTTTGTGAGCAAAAATGGCTCAAAATATCGGTTAAGTGAAAATTGTCAGGAAAACATTAATAAATTAATACTTTTAAAAATTAAATAGACAATAACTATTAGTTTTCTATATCTATACTAATATTATAAAGCTGAAGAGTTTGTTTGTTTGAACGCGCTAATATCAGGAACTACTACTGGTCCGATTTAAAAAAATCTTTAGCCCATAGCCCACGCTAAGACTACGATAGTATTTTAAAATGGTTGTTTATACAGTTGTTTATAGGACATACGTCCTAATTAAATAAATCTAAAACTTTGAAGCAACTATGCTTAGCAGTTACATTGTAAATTTTGTAATCTATTTAATTTTAGAAAAAATCTTATTTAAAAAAAAAATTAACTACCCGTTATAGCAATCGAGTGACACATAGTTCAATGCACCGGTATGCATATGATAACTTACGGCCTTTAAGGTCGTCCGGAAATCGGAAGTCGACACATAGTCGGCTTTAATCAACTTTAATTGATGTAAATTATATTCTGTTTGACTCAAGTGTCGACATATTTTAAGAAGGTTAAGTAATTTTATATATATGGTAAATAAAGAATGTTTTGATTGATTTGCAAGGGATAAATAAAATGAAGTGTGGTCAGTTCTTAGTTATTTTACAGAACATTATCTTGAAGTTATTTTACTAAAAACTTAAGCGTATTTTTTCCTATTGCAGGGATTATTCCTATGAAGATTCAGGTCATCC
The DNA here is from genome assembly GCA_029959065.1 of Colias behrii. Taxonomy (NCBI): domain Eukaryota; kingdom Metazoa; phylum Arthropoda; class Insecta; order Lepidoptera; family Pieridae; genus Colias; species Colias behrii. The sequence continues at coordinate 747,486 of JARWMC010000017.1, read as the reverse complement.
ACCATTAGTGCGAATTGGTAGCCGTATATTTAGCACAAATTGTTATTTTTATGACATGCTGGTTGTCCTTCATATATCGGGACAGAAGATAAAGATATCGCAGAAGTTGAAAACATTAATTTTATTTTATTGCCTCCTCGTCTAAACCTTGAACAGGCGATATCTTTTTGAATGTCTTATTTAAACTAAAATGAGGATCTCAGCCAATATCGTAGCCATTAATTGCAAGTTTCAGAACAATATTATGACAATTTCAGCAAACTTTTTACGATTGAACAATCGTCTAGTTTACTTTCAGTCTACTTCCTTGCTACACTTGTTACATAACATGGATTTCCTTCACACCTCAAGTCGATATTTCCCACAATACATCACCCATATGTTAATGTAATGTCTTCATGATAAACAGTACATAAGATAATTGAAGTGCCGTGTTAAATAATGTGAGAAACACGGAAACGCGTGGGAACAGTTGACACCATTTTAGGCACATGACGTATCGCAGCGGAGTTCCTAGTTCGTGGTTTTTTACAAATTGTGAAGCGGGATGTGTTTCTGGGGAAATATAAACGTGAAAGTGTTGGAAGTTAATTATTATTTTAATAATTATTCATTTTATGTACTTATGGTTTTAAATGAGTAAATACGAGGGTTCTTCCCAAATCTCAGTATGTTTAAAAAATAATCTTAATATTTACTAGCTGCGCTTCGCGGTTTCACCCGTGTGGCTCCGCTCCTGTTAGTCTTAGCGTAGGTAATGATTTATAGCCTTTAAACAAACTCTTCAGCTTTATAATATTATTATCTTAATAATATTTATTATTATCTTAATAAATCTCGTGTCACAATGTTTGTCCTCAATGGACTCATATACCACTTAACCGATTATAATAAAATTCGCACACCACGTGCAGTTCGATCCAACTTGAGAGATAGGATAGTTTAAACATGTAGGTACCACGGGCGAAGCCGGGGCGGACCACTAGTATTAGTATAGATTATCTGAATTTATGAAGTACTTTTAATGTTTTTGCTGCTGTATGCTTTTATTTTAAGCTGAAAAATACTCCTAAATAACTTAAATGTATCAGTCGTTCACATAATTCTTATTCACCTATGTCACGTCACACTAAATACAAAATAGCAACCTCTACACAATTTCTTATTTTTACTTTTATGCGTGACCTATTCAGAATATATAGTGTTTATCTTACGATTTCTTAAAGTCAACACAATTACACACAATTGAAATGCTTGTTATTGAATGAATGTCAATGAGGGAAGAGAGCACTCCACTCGTTACCTCTGACAATATTGCGAATGTTTCTTGCACAAATATGATGTATACAGATGATTTAATAGCTTGTACTCTAAGCCTGTGAAATGAACATTTTTGTAACGAACCTAAATGTTTAAGTACTTTTTAACATGCTTTATTAGCGTCACCTGTATGTTTGCATGTTTGTCTGTAACCGACTTCTTTAGACTCGATTTTGACCCACTCTAGGGTGCTTATCCACCAATAATGTGCAAAGTTGTATAGCGAGGAATGTTTGTAAAAACCAATCATATCGCTTCATTTCGTTTGAAGTTCGAAGCGTTTAGGCGTTTGAAGCGATACTATTGGTTATTTACAAACACATTCCTCACTATACTTATCCTCGCACATAATTGGTGGAAAAGCGTACACGAAAAAGCGTACAAGAAAAGTGTACACTGATCAAGGATCGATATTCAGGTTAACAAATTACGAATCAATAAGGATACTTAGTAATAATGTATTATGCATACGAATAATTTGAATGCTTGTGTCATCCCAAAGACTAGCCAATAGGTACCTAGATCTTAGCCTGATGATTTTGAATTAGCTGTAGATTGCGTGAATAGTATCTTTGATATTCCACTTTCTATCCCAATTATACACTAGTTTTCCCGCGACTTTACTTACATTTTAAAGAAATTTGAAATAATTGTAGATTAAAACGTCATTTTTGTATTGCTCTATAAACTAAGAATTAAATCCAAACATTTTGATTAGGCAGATAAAACAATAACTTAATTCACGGGGTTTACATGCCCATGACATGCCCACTCCTATCAATTATTATTAATGAAAGTAATATGTACAAAACTTTTTTTATTTTATTTTGTTTTTATCAATAGGAAGGAAATTATAAAGCTGAAGAATTTGTTTGTTTTGTTTGAACGCGCTAATCTCAGGAACTACTGAGCCGATTTGAAAAAAACTTTCGGTGTTAGATAGCCCATTTATCGAGGAAGGCTATATATCATCACGCTAAGACCAACAGGAGCAGAGCACTGCGGGTAAAATCGCGGGGCACCGCTAGTTTGAGATAAAAACTAAAGAGATGTGTCCGTATTACGTAGAAAGAGAAACTATTAACGTCTGCATGTAGCAACCAAACTACGATAAAATTTTAACGTCCGTAACCCATTTCCTATATAATCCCCTTTTGGGCTTAACTTCCTTGTTTGTGTGTGTTTAAAAGGCATAAAATGTGACGGAACTTTTTTGGTGTACGCCTCGTTCCCGGAGATTTATATAGGGGATATAAAACGCATGTACAAGAATATCCTACTAATATTATAAATGCGAAAGTTTGTATGTTTGTTTGTTACTCCTTCACGCAAAAACTGCTGAACCGATTTTCATGAAATTTGGCACACACCTAGAGGGTAACTTGGATTAAAACAAAGGGTTGGGTTTTATTCCGAAATTCCACGGGAACGGAAATGAAGCAAAAATTTTATGTCTTTCTCTTCTTTACGTTTCAGCCACTGAATTAATTTGCATGAAAGGCATAGATAGGTATAGTTTGAGACCTGAGAAAGGATAAAGTTTTATCCTGAAGATCCCACGGGAACTATGCGGGTATTACATTGATTAAACAAACCGCCGGCGGAAAGCTAGTATACTATAAAGATGGCAGATAATAATCCGTAAATGAAATCGATCAGTGAAATATGTATAACAAATTTGTTCCAAAATCGGATGCTTCCCGGAAATTTATTTCAGAAATTAAACTTATTCTGTGTTTGCCTATATTTGGTACAACTATTTATCCATATATATAAGATAATTGTTTGTTAATATATATAAGATAATTGTTTGTTAATTAAAGAAAAATGAAGTTGTGAATAAATTTCAAACGCTTTTTTAAACCAGTTTTAATTCTGGGACAATGCAGCAGTCTCAATGCGAAGATAAAAAATAACTATAAACATTATTTGAGCCATTTTTGGCATCTCAGTTCCGACAGTTGTGGGTACGCCGTGTACGGTACGTGGGTTGTCACATAATATTATTGAGGATGAGGAATAAACATCAAATATTCAAACTCAAACATTTATTTATTCAATTAGACTTCTTTTAGAAGCATTTTTGAATCGTCATTACATATTTTAATATTTACTACCTTTTAATAACTCATTTTGTTGTCATAATTTTATTACTTTTATTCACAATTTTTTTTTGCGTTACATAGAGATTTTTCTATGTCTTTCCTTATCACTATTCATCTAGTAGAGCCGCTTACTTCCTAATTGTCTCTCAAAGTCAAATACAAAATTATTTATTGTAACTATATACTCTCTTGTCTGAAGTTGAGTTTTATTATATTTGGTAATAAATGTGTCTTTCAATTGTCAACAAATTTATACGTTTTGCAACCATCTACTCATATTTTCTGAACACACCTTACTCTACATGTTATGTCAAAAAAAACATGGTACAGGAATAACGATCACATTGTAATATCATAAAATCGATAAAAATTCTAGGATTCTCTTATTTATTTTTATTTTTTATTTCATATCGATGTTTTAACAGATATTTTCTCTTCCCATTATAAAAAGTGACAACCCTATCCATATATCAAATTACGCTATATACGCAACAGATGTACACCAATATAGACGGAACCGGGAGGCAAGCTTGTGATAATCATATGGCCAATGAACTTATACAATGGACCCCTTATTGTAATCTTTATAGTGTTTACTCTAAGGGTCGCTTTGCGTTTGTCGCTTTTTATTAATATTTTGTAATAAAATGACTAGGGTTGTGTACCTACTGTATATAATTATAAAGATTTATGTATCTAGATAAGTACAAATAATATAATACTAAGTAGTAGGTTAGCAATTAGCATTGCTTTAATACCTATTTAGAATTACTAGCCGGGCTGCCCGGTTTCACCTGTGACCTGTGAATGAACTACAATAGAAGTACTTGCTTGGGCAAAAACAAGGATTTCTATAGTCCATGTGTAATCTTGTAGATAAGTTACATCACTGCTAAGTATAATCAAAATCCGTTCAGTGGTTTTCGCATGAAAGAAAAGCAAATAAACATATATACTTACTTACATCTATCTACACAAAGTATAATAATAAGATAAAGACCTGATATTACCCTCCTAGATAAACGAAACAAAGTTGTATATCTAATAGATATCGCTATCCCTAATACACACAATCTAACATCCACATTCTCCAACAAAATTGCTAAGTATACTGATCTCTCCATTGAAATAAAAACTCAATGGCGAGTCAGTACAGTCAAAACGGTCCCAATACTCAATAGTTATCTCCTCTACAGGAATCATACCAAAATCACTTCACTTAAGCCTCAAAACATTAAGCATTCATAGTAACACGCATATTCTTTTACAAAAAGCCGTTATTTTAAACACGTGCCGTATAGTTCGCAAATTTTTATCTTTAGATTAATTAAGTTTGTCTGTTTGTCCCACCCATTAAATATAAGCTTGTATAGGCATCTTTGTTTGGCCAAAAGCCCGCAAAAATGTTCGAGTCCTCGACTATGAGAGAACTTATAAAATAAGTAAGATAAAACTAGCAGGATTTATGTTTCCTGTTTTTTCATATGTACATGAATTTGAAATTCATCATCATCAGCCAATATACATTCCCACTGCTGGGACACGGGCCTCCAATGAGGGTACAGACCATAATCACAGTATCACAATATTAAGATATTGTAATACTGTGCCATAATCCAGCACGCTGGCCCAGTGCGGGTTGGCACATGTCACATGTCGTCTAACTATTTGATTCTTCGATATGTCGGTTTCCTCACGATGTTTCCTTCACCGTTTAGAGCAGTGGTGGATATGTTATAAAACGCGTAGATAAATGTAAAAATGAATTTATTTTAAATACCATAATACGACATAATGTAATGGTCTAATTGTTTTTTACATGAGTATTGAGTAAGATTCCAATTTTTTTAAGAAATAATATTTATCCTTTTGAACGGATTGAAAAAAGTGTTTATTTATTTTTAATACGTAACATTATTATCAATTGGCATTGGTATATTATTTGTAATTAACATTTAACCTTACGTTCAAAGTAATTGATAGAGATAATATTAAGTGCAATTTTAATTGTAACACGATTGATAATCGACTAATAAATAAGTTCTCCATGAATCATAAATATTCTTATAAATGGTAAACTCCCACTATGTTATCATAAGAGCTTAAGTATAAGAGACGAAATAGTAGAGCTCTAATCAAAATTTAAAAACTACCAAATTTCATCCAAATCGGTTCTGTGGTTGAGGCGTGAAGAAAAAACAGACAGACTTTCGCATTAAAAAAAGGTTATCCAATTATATTATGATGACATAATATGTCTCTAAAACTGTATTATTTTATCTACATTGTTGAAATCGAGAGCCACCAAGATTTATATGAAAAATACTAATTCTTTAAATTTTACAACACAATGAATAAATAAGTAAAATAGCTTTTATTGTGAAAAATAGGAAAAATATAGCAAGCATAATGTAAGCAAGCTAATTTCAGCATACATTACCGTGTTATACGATTTTTAACCAAAGCAATTGCTATAAAATACGTAGAAGTTTGCTATCAAAACAACAAAATAACATTTTGTTTATTATTTACTACTTATTCGTCTCATTAATGCTTGTGTCCTATTTAACATTGCTTAACCAAGGTGTTTGTCTAGATAAATTAGATTATGCTATCTTTAGGGTCACTGGACAGGTCTGATAAGGTACATAAACAAGATATGATAAGGCATTAGCATTCCTAGACCTTAAGAGTAAAGTCTAAACAGTAAAGTACAAGATTTATTAACTCATGGAAATTTAAACGTAGATTTATTTAAATAAATGCGTTCTTCAATTCAAATTTTTCCTAGAAAAATTACGCAAATTCGAGGTTCCGTAGTCCCCTGTTTCCTCCTCCAATACTGAACCAATTTAATTACTTTTTTTATAATTTAGTAGAGAAAAGTATAGGCTTTGTTCCTACGTTTTGCTCTTCTTATATAATGTTCAAAAATAAGTTTTATGGGAGACGGAACATAACGGAAAATCTGTCCTTTTTCTTACGTTTTGAAAGATTCATATCTTTTTTAATAATTAAGATATGACAAAAAGGAAAACGTAGGAACATGGCTAAAGTTACAATAGATTAATAGTAAAAAATATATTGCTCTAGTGTCACAAACCAGGGAGGAAACAGGAGACTACGTTTGTATGGAACAACGTTTTTCCGTGAAAGAGTAAAATATACCTAACCATGCAGACATACAAACTTTCACGTGTGTTAGTAGTAAGTAAAATAACATTGTGTGTATGTTTGTGTGTGTGCTCTTTGTTAAGTACTAAATCACACTATATTTTTTCATAATAGGTACATAATAATCAGAAGTGCGGTCACCTGAGATAACAGTTATCTCGCCACGCCCCTAAATACTTGGTGCATTATCGAATTAGATTAAAAAAAGTTTGGAAAATCCAAAAGTGCACGACTCATAATGCTCATTTAATTATGAAATATATAAAAAAAAAAAAAAACTTATTGTAGTTTTCGTTTTTTATTAATTGCAATTAAACGACACTGAATTAATTAATCATTCGCATTCAGTGACCTACAATCGTCGATTAGAATATTTAAAAAAAAAATTTAACTCAAATTATGGATTTTTTCACAAGTTATAGTGTTTTCAGGTTTCACACATGACGGACAGGAAAATTTTTTGACCTATTTCGGTGTTTTTTTCCAATTCTATTGAAGTAAATCAATTTTTAAAAAGTATGGGATTAATCTCCATTAAATTATCTCGACAATAGTATGCAAAATATCTTGATTCCGTGAACTAACAAGGCTATAATAATAAGAATAGCTGCAAAAATGAGGCGAAAAAAATTTTTCGATCGTAAAGCACTCTCTGATGCTTCGCATCATGAGTCGTGCAATATAATAATGCACAGATTAAAATTATTGCATCCAAGTAAGTATGGTGCAATTGAGTTTATACTAAATACCTGGTAAATAGAAAATGCTACTGATCGAAAAAAAATTCCTTCAATTTCGTAACCTTTTGATCAGAAATTTTTAAAGTCGAAAGGCGAAAGCCAAAGGACTTGAATCCCTCCTCGTAATTAAATTTCTTCTATTCTTTAAAAATTTCTCCCAATGTTCTCAATTCGACTGTATTTTTTGGCTTTGTTACTTCAAACACTGTTGAATGGGTGAATCGATTTTGATAATATTTTTTTATTTAAAAGCTGGTGCTAGAATGTGGACCAATTTATATCTGGTTTAATTCCGTCAATTTGATGGCGGTTTTTTTTTAATATGACAGTCATTGCTATGTTGTTAATATAGTAATGTAAAGGATTTAATATATTATATCCGTTATTCTTATTAATATTACGGCATTTCATTAAAATGTTTCTCTTTTAAAACATAAAACGTAACCAAAGCATTATTATGAAACGCTAGAATGCAAATATTTAAATAACAATCGAGAGAGTGAGAAAACAATAGCAATGTTGACAAACATACATACATATTTAAGCCGGCTACTCACGTACCTGCCGCAGGGGCAATATTGGAACAATCTCGATTGCACGGCGGTCGGAGCAATTTCAGCTGTTCTCTAAATTGACCCTGCTTGCCTATACACATCACAATTAAGGAGCCAATTAAGGGTGCAATTCCAATATTTCCCCTGCTGCAGGTACGTGAGTAACCGGCTTAAACATACATAGTATAACCAAGATGCATTATTATACCGCATATTTAGAGAAATGTAGAGCGCAGATAAGAAATTATCATTCCCGCTTTCGTTTATTCAACTTTAAAGTTTTATCAAGAATTGCTCAATATTTTTGAAGTGAAACTTCTTTAGGCGCGTTGAGAGAAAAATGTCAAGATTGCGTCATGGCAATACCGTCACGACATGGAGTAAGGCGACGATTTTGGTATCTTTGAATCTTGCCAAAGAAGTTTCACTTCTGACACGTGTGCTCGGCACACATGCTTATTTTTTGAGATATACGACTATCGACGTGGATGGGATGGTTTAGCAATCTGTTCAAACGATTTAATGAATATTATTTTTAACGCATATTTTCATAACAATTACAAGTATGGATATGAGTTATGACTGCATGGATATATTTAGAAATTAAAGACTTTTTAACGGATTTTAAACGCGATTTATTCATTATATTATTAGTGTTCACAGGTCTCCCCGTGACAACGCTCGCTGTAAAGTGTTCGAAACGTCGCGACGGGAAAATAATACAATAATGAATAAATCGCGTTTAAAATCCGTTAAAAAGTCTTTAATTTCTAAATGTATAATACTCGCGTAAAATCAAACACTAGAAAATACTATGCATGGAATATGGATATAATATGCATAATCAGGGATAATTGAATGTCAAATTTTCAATAGATTTTAGATTTCCCATTATATATCTATTAAATTGTATGGAAATATCCATTTAATGTTTATTTGTAAGCAGATGCCAACATGGAATAACTATAACATGAATCTGGGACACATATGGTATACCAAAACGTTTATGGGTCGTACAGTTTTGTCCTTTTTCATCTCTGTCAGTAAATGTTTTTGATCTTTTGTTTAAAGCCAACTTTATTTGTATGTTGCTTTTTTATAAAAGCTACTAGTTTAATCATCTCCAATTATATCAAGACAATACTTTGAAATGTTGTTGAAAAATCTAGAATAGGTAAATATTTTATAGTCTCTATCTTCCCATATATCTTCTTAGTTCATATGTACATAATATAATTTTTTGTTTGTTAGGTACATGTTTACTGAAAAACTACTCTATCGATTTTAAACATTCTTTACAATTTGAAAGTTACATCTACCGAGTAAATAAAATAAATAAGTAAATACAGTAAATAGGCAATTTTAATTCCAACGAGTGAAGCAGGGGTAAGCGGCTAGTTCTTACTTAATATTATAAATCCGAAAGTTTGTAATTTGTATGTTTCTTCGTTACCTACTAGCTCACGGAGAAACTGCTGAACCGATTTTCATTAAAATTCACCACACACATAGATGGCAACTTGGACAAATAGGATAGTTTTATCCCGAAAATTCAACGGTAACGGGAACTATGCGGATTTTTCTTTGACTACACAGTCGAAGCTGCGGGTGAAAAGCTAGTAAGAAATAAATGCGGAGAACGTTCCAGAATTCGTTGATCTGTATCATCGCAGTGTTGGATTGCATTCGACTGGTTGCAATTAGGATTTATACGCATATGATTGTTCCCAATTAATGTGTCAACTGACCCTAAATTGTTGCCAATTTACCTGAATACGAAATCATTCAATTTATATTGGCTTGGTATCTTGATACTGCTCGTGTTAAGAATATTGTTGAACATATTGTTGTGTTTGTTATAAATTATAAACGTGTCAGAAGTGAAACTTCTTTGGCAAGATTCAAAGATAACAAAATCGTTGCCTTACTCCATGCCGAGACGGTATTGTCATGACGCGACCTTTAAAATTTTACTCTCAATGCACTTATAGAAGTTTTACTTCAAAAAACTTAGTGCAAAAGCTTACTAAAAATATATAAAATAAATATATCGTTTATCCAAGCTAATATGTCACACTGATACATATTTATCTCGGATATTAAAATGACGGACAAATTGCAAGTTTATTAACTTTTAACGAATGAATATCAACGAAGGTGAATTATTGAGAGAATAAATTCATTTACTTTTATTGAGCGGGCTTTTAATCGAGAGGAAGTTTCCATGGACTTGATTAAATTGTAATTAAATGCAGAATTGTATAAAGTGAATAAAATGTTTAGAAAAAGTGTGAAAATATTTAAAAAACTAACTCATGAGAATTATTTTGTAATTATATGCACTTATATTAGATATAATTTGGCGCTTAATCTTGGCCAAAAAATTAATTTTATTGTTTTGGTATAGCCTAAAAACAAGTTTTACTACACAGTTCAAGCTATCTTTCTTTGATTTTATAAGTAGATATCCTCTGATGTAACAAATACATTTTTTTATATTTTGCATAAGAAATAAATAAAATATTCGTTATTGTAATCTAAATTTAGTTAAATCTAATTATTTTAATGGTCGTCAATATAACATACTCACGACTAAACGGTTGCTGTAATGATGTCAATTTTACTGGATGTGGCCACAGCTATAATTGATTCGCTGTAGTATAAAATATAGGTAATAATACGTTAGTAAAAGTAGTTATTTCCTGGATTAAATTTATAAAAGTAAAGAAAAGTAATCAAGAGTACAAAAGTACGTACGTAATTTTTAAAAATTTATATTTATATTCTCATTTTCTGGCCATGTGTATGGTGTTGTGTTTTTTTCTTTAGCATGCCAATTGACAATGAAGAGGTAGATTGAAAATTATGTATTGATTAGATTATTTTGTCACGCATGATTCATATAACCATATCTAGTGTACTATATCCATCTTACTAGGTACTATATTATCCAGAGACGCAAAAAACAACAACAGACCGATTTAGCGTGACGCGTAGGTGGTAATAAATTGCTTGTATATCTTCCTGATGTAATTAAGTTGTTTAGTTGAACGTTTTACAATTATCTTAGCAAAAATGGAAAACTAAACACATGTTATGGAACCACAGTATGGAACTTAAAGAGTTTGATGACATGTGCCATCTTACAAACTGCACTTGGCCATCGTGGATTATGGAGCTTTCCACGTAATCAAAGGAAATTCTCATATAATTGGGGTAACAAGTAGCCTATAACACTCTCTAGCTTGCTAATAATCTCCGGAGACGAAAATCATATCCTTAAATCGCTGCATGCCCATGAAAGAAGAAAAACAAATACACTTACGCATAACTAACATTAGTAAGCATAAAGATTCATCGTCATCATCAAGTTAATAAATACCTACTAAGGCATAGAGCCAGACATAGAGCACATTAAACTCTAAAAAATTCCGACTAAAAATCTGTCTTAACTCTAAAAGGATGCAATAGTTGAGGGTGCCTCACCCCAAATTTAAGGGTTCCGTAAATTCAGCTTCAAACGTTTATCCATCAAGTTAAGCTGCTCTCAAGTTAAGAGCCACACTTGAGTGCGGATTAAAATGCGAGCCCTATATGTTTTACGAATTTTCACCCCGTCTTCTCTTGAGATGCGATGCTGTGCAAAAGGCATAGCATATTTAGGATGGAAGGTCATACATACATCTATGACACAGTCATAAAGACCTTTCATCAAAATATAGGTATTCGATATTTTTGCGTGGTTTTAAAAAAACAGATTTCAAGTAAACACACATTTATTGTTAATGTTAAAATTAAAACTTTTTAATTTTTGTAACACATATGCTATCTGTACAATAAATTCAGTTTTGACAGTTTGAAAATCATTTTCTTATGAAACGAGAGAGAGTTATAGTTACTTATACTTAGGTACTCCTATTTTTACATTATTGGAGATTTTACTGTAGTTTGCAAAAGACTTTTCATCTTATTTAATTAAAAGCAAGCAACGCCACACGATACAGCTTGTATCAATACAATCATTAAAATTTACATACATGTACTCGTTTCATAGGACAAGATTTGCGAAGTTTTGCAATACATTTAGCAACATTTGCCATTCATAGTTTTGGAGTGTAGAGCAAAACAAACAGACAATGTTACAGAATTGTAGATTATATACATAAGACTATAACGGTTGTTTTCCTTTGATGTTACGGTTCATTATTTTTACTCAATTGTTAGACAGTAGACACATTTTGACAGTTAGGGTGATGGTGTATGGTGGAAACTATGCTATGGAAACGAAAATGTATAAAATATGTTAACATAAGCTTTACTATAGTATTAAATAGGTATTAAGTAAGGACATTAACATATTACCTACTTTAAATTCAGAGGTAATTCTTTTATTGAAAAACTGTAAGCATATAATTATTTGTAAGGTATCTTGATTTTGGGAAAGAAAAATACGCGAAAATTAAAAAATAAATAAGCAAAAGAGTCTGAACCATAAATGTATAAGTAAAGCGATCCTTCAATTATTTAACCCCAAAAGATATGATTAATTTAAATCTCTATAGTATGAATTATGATACAGTATAGCTTTATAACTAGTTGACTATCCTAAAACTTGCCTAATAAGCAAACAGTAAGATGGGTGCTCGATAAGTCCTGACGTACGCACGAACAAACAGACACCTACGTTTCCACTACACAAATTTGGTATTCGTATAAAGGATACACGTACTTAATTATTATGGCTTTATGTTACTTAAATAAGCATTCAAGTAATACTTAAAATCCTTTTGGAAAACTTGATGTCGACTATAATATTATTTTTTTTAATTTTATAGAGTTTTGCATTAAAGTTAAACTAGTAAGACGTTATAATTCTTTTGGCCATTAAAAAATGTGATATAAGCATATTATTTGATATTTTGGTTTTATGGCATAATTTTTTTTTAACATTTATAAATTATAAGTATTAAAATTCATAGAAATAAAACGTAGTTTAAATAAATGTTTATTTCTTTATAAAATATAAATGGATATGAAATAGAGACGCATACATGCGAAGCTGCAGGTGGAAAGTTCTTCCCCCCAACGGTCCAGGCCTTGTCGCGGCGGAGGGGCTCAGTACCTCAGAGTTATGGCCCTCTGAGTGAAGCGAAATTGGACCAGCGAGGGGCTGAACGGCTGGTTTAGAGTCGGGGAGATTCGACCGGCCCGACGGCCAGGGCTAGGTGTGGCCCAGCGGCCGCTGTGTGCGGCGTGGGATGGCGGCCAGAGGTCGTGGCTTGGCGGACCCCGTGTCCACTAGGCAAAGGTGGCGCTGAACGGCAGTTGGGGTTGGAAAGCCTCGACTGACCCGACGGCAGAGGTCCTGTTTGTGGGCCAGAGAGGAGCCGGCTTTTATGCGGCGGTGGATGGCGGCCAGAGGTCGCGGCGCGGCGGGCTCGCTAGTTTAGCTAGCCACGCCGTGCAGCGGAGGGCGGGATCCCGACGCGTCATTGTGATGACGCGCGGAGACTCCTGCAGAGAGGTGTGGGGCGGCGGCCGCTGTAAAACGGCCGTCTGCCAACTCGTAATCTGGTCCGTGGGGACGGACCGAGGGCCGCCAGCTCTGGTGAGGTGGGGGCTGCGAGGTAATCTCTATAAAAGTGCGCCGGAGGGTCCCCCGATGTGTATTTCACGGTTACCTATCTTAATCTCGAATTTTAATATTCCGAATATCATAATCCAGAAAACGTTTGGACATTTTTTCATAACCCCGAATTTTAAAATTTCGAAGTTTTGTTTGCCATATAATCGCAACTCCGAATTTCATTTGCCCATTTCTTTATTTGTACGACGTTTTACAATCCAGACGAATGAGTTCCAGACATACGAAATCTAAATGCACAAAATCCAGATGACCCTAATCCATATGCACGAAAGCCAGATTTTTAAAACACAAATTTTTGAAATACAGTTAATTGATATACAGACAAACAATGTCCAGATTTTTGAAATTCAAATAAACGATATCCAGCAAAACGAAATCCTTCCAGGGGGTCGCAGCACCGGGGGTATAAGGCCTGGCTGTTAACCCCCGTCGCTCAGGGTGATAGACGGCCACCGTTGGGTTTTAGTGGGTATGGCTTCGCAGCGAGTCCCACATACCCCCTTGGACAGTAAAACTGCCGAGGGGGATGCGTAAAGGCATTTCCCAACGTAAAAAAAAAAAAAAAGGGGGTCGCAGCACGAACCTTACCTAAACTACTGAATAGATTTTAACACTTTAACCTTTCTGTAATGGGCAAGTAAAACAATAGCGAGTCGGTTCTGGCACTCGCCGGCCACTGCCGCGGCACGCTCGCTTCGCTCGCTCGGCTCGTGCATGGGGGGTCACACTTCGAACCTAACCTAACCTACTGAGTCGAATTTGAAACTTAAACCTTTCTGTAATGGGCAAGTAAAACAATAGCGAGTCGGTTCTGGCACTCGCCGGCCGCTGCCGCGGCACGCTCGCTTCGCTCGCTCGGCTCGTGCATGGGGGGTCACACTTCAAACCTAACCTAACCTACTGAGTCGAATTTGACACTTAAACCTTTCTGTGATGGGCAAGTAAAACAATAGCGAGTCAGTTCTAGCGTGGGGGTCGTAGTTCAAACCTAACCTACTGAGTCGACTTTGACACTAAAACCGGTCTGTAATGGACAAGTAAAACAATAAATTTACTTACTGACAATGTTTATTTTCAGTCGATAGCATAGAAATCTAAATAACAAGACACATAGAAGTGCTATAATGTCATAATTCGTATGAAAACCGCTGTCGCCAAAATCAACACATTCAAACCGAAAGCTAAACAGTACACACAAGTAAACTATGCCTTTTATTGGACAGCTTGATTTTAGTGAAAACTAACTTAACTATTAAATTAAGCTTTTGAATATGTATCCTAACGCACGAATTTACGGTTTATTTTAGAATAACATCCCTAAGTATATGAGACTTTTTGCTCCAATACGAACAAACGTGATAATAAGAATGGTTGACTGTGTCATTCATTGTTATTTCGATTACTATGGTGACACTCGTAATACTTGTAAATATTCTATAATTTTAAGGAAAAACGGCATTATTTCTAAAAAAAAATATTTTCCGATGAAATATTATTCCTTTATAAGTATAATTACAACTTGTGGAAGAATTTCCGCAATGGGAATTGCTGAAACACACCATGTCTCCAGAGCAACTGAACAGTGACGAATGCACTGGTGATGTGAAAATCACCTGAGTGGCGACAATGTCACGCACGCTTACGACTTCTAGTGTCTTGTTATTTAGATTTCTATGGTCGATAGTAAAGGTATAATCACGATTGTATGGAAATCAAATAAAAAGATTATGAAAATCTGGCAATAGTTTATCTGTTATACGATTATATGGGAACCAAATAAAAAGATTATGAAAATTTGGCAATAGTTTATTTGGAAAATGGTACGATGGGAAACAAAAAAAAGTATTCTGAGAATCTGGTATAATGAGATCTGTATTATGAGAATACGGGAAACAAAAAAATACTTTTTAAAAATCTGGTTTTGGTGCATCTGGAAATGATTCATCTGGGAAATTAAAAAAGGAATTTTAAAAATTTGTCATTCATTACATCTGTCTTTTAAAAGTTCTAACAACCGTTTTCGGGATTTTAAGATTCGGGTAGTAGAAATTCGAGTTTTTAATAGGTTACCGTATTTCACACATCGGAGGACCTTCCGGCGTGCACCCTCCGGCCGGACGGTGATGGGGTCGGGGGTTCGGGGGAACGCGGATGATGGAGCGGGGAAAGATCCATTGTCTGCGCGTTGGTGGCGTAAGCCTTCGTTCCAGCAGCCACCAGCGAGGGGGGTTCTAGTGGTGGGCCTGGAAACGGGCATCTGCTGGGCGGGACACGCGGTAGAGTCGTAACCGTTCCCGCAGTTCCGTCCAAAGCAGCGCGATGGAACAGAGTGGGGTTTTAGTCGGTAGAAATCCGACATAACCACGGCTCCATCCCCGGGAGCCGGGGGTATCTAAGAAGATTTCCCCACTATAAAAAAAAAAAAAGGTGGAAAGTTCTTATAAAAGCTTGTTTCATTTCTGCAATTCTTAGAAAAAGCTCTTAAGCTACTATGGATGAAAAGAAAGTCTTTTCTTTGGAATTAAATGAAGAATGAAGCCGAAGAGCATAGTAGAGTAATTTTAATATAGTTTTGTTACGTGTTAAAATATTGATTCTTCTGTTTTAAAAATATACTGGACTTTAATAAGCAAGCTTTGGCTTTCCTCTATAGAAACTAGACTATAGAGAAAGAAACTGTTTACTTCGGTCCATTGAATTTCCCAAAGCAAAGAAATAAGACTTGCATAGTAAACTGTGAGCACATCTTATTACTTACTACAAAGAATGAAAACAAACTTAATCTATACAAATATTATAAAGTTGAAAAGTTAGTTTGTCTCAATGTTTTATCAAATCGCGGGAATCGAATTGAAAAATTATTTTCTTTAAAATCGAGGAAAGCTTTTCTACGCGTGTGAAACCACCGGGCAGAGCTAGTCTTCATATTTTTTAGACTGAAGGTCAAAACAGCGGTCAGCCATGACTCAATATTTTACAACATTATATTCTCAAGTCTTTAGCTGCTATCTAAGGATCTACCTTTCCTAATACAGATTGAAAGGTCATATCAAAATCAAATTATCATGTCATTCATATATTTGTTAATTAAAATAATATTCTTTCACAATGAATAAAAGTCATGTACGATAATTTATCGTGACGACGACGGGGAGCTGTCGTGACTTCTTATCTTTGATTAAAATTGTATTTTAATTTTGTAAACTACTTTTATAGCTATTAGTATAATATTATCGCCTAGAACCTTTATTCTTTACGAGATTTATAAGAACATCTTGATCTGGCATCATCACATCAGCCTATTCCCGTCCACTGCTGAACGTAGGCCTCTCCCAGATCTCGCCACTTTTCCCGTTCTTCTGCATATCGCATCCACCCAATGCCGGCCACCTTCTTTAGGTCGTCAGTCCAACGCGCCGCAGGGCGTCCTACACTACGCTTGCCTGTACGTGGTCTCCATTCGAGCACATGCCGACTCCATCGACCGTCTGTTCTTCTACACACATGGCCAGCCCACCGCCACTTCAACGTGCTTATTTTGCGAGCTATGTCGGTTACTTTGGTTCTTTGTCGAATAACCTCGTGTCTGGCATCTGGCATCAAGCTTCACTTAATATTGATTTAACCAAAAAAAAAAAAAACTTCTGCTAATGAATATAAGTAATTGCTCCATGACGTGCAGGAAAACTCAATTTGTGTTTTAAATATGTAGTAGGAAAGAACAAATTTTTAGGGTCTAGAAAAAATCTAGAAAAAAATGTTCATATTCGACCCTGTATTTCACATCATACACCACAATATATTATCTATCTTAATATCACATCTAATAAAAACAAAAAAACAACAAACATACGTAGGACACTTGCATTTCACTTCCTTAAAACAATAGACATCAGCACAGAAAAACATAATAACTGGATAATGGTCTATGGTGTATGCCCATACTAAGATGGCGGAACCACCTGAGGTCAAATGATTACATTTGCGAGATATTCAGACATGGCCCCGTTAAATTGTTGATGACAACGCTAAATATGTTATTTTATGAGCTGAGATTTTTACCTTTTATCAGGACATGCGCATTTGTTTAAAGCATTTTTGTTGTTGTTATTTAGTTTAAATTTCCCTTACTAAGTAAATGTGTATCATTAAAATGTAACGACGAGAGTCTTATGGTGCATTTACATCATACAAGCGAATTCTAACCCCATCTATGTCAAATTATTTTAGTGTAAACAGGCGTAGAGCATTCTTTCGTTGTTCTTAGTACGTTCGAAAAGATTCTATGAATGTTCTAATACTGAACAACACTGAATACGAGTTTTCGTTTGCACTAAAAGATCACGAAAGAATGCTCTTGCTCTAGCTCTATGTTCGTTTGATGTAAATGCACCAATAAATAAATAAATAAATAAATAAATAAATTGAGGGATAACCTAAACAGTGCACTAAATCTACTACTTTTTTACTAACGTTTTATTGGCGAAAAATTCTATTTTACGTCAGTTTTTTTACTTTTTCACACCTCATTTTTCTAACCTTATTATCTTTAGATCCAATAGAAACATATTCTGATTTTGAAAAACTTCAATGAAACTAAACCAGGATATAATAGTAAGATTATCTAGAAATTTGGACACGTACAGTATATCAAAGAGATCTGGACATATTGCATTTTACCTCAAAGTTCGAAGTAGGTGCTGCTGTAGGCGGTTATAGCTGCCTTATATGAAAATATCTTTTAATTTAAGAGACTCGACCTTCATGATAAGGCACATTAAATGAATTAAAGAGTTTATTTTGTTGTTGAATGTTTCCTTTTAATATAGTCTTGAGGCGAATGCACCTCGAATATATTATTACAGCCTTTTGAAGTTTAGGTCTACAGATTTAAGGGACAATAATACATTTTAAGTTTTACTGTCAAGTAATTATTTTTACTCTTACTACTAAATGTGTCATTGTTTCTTACTTTTTGTTTCTTGCTTCTTTCACGTAGCAATGGAGTGATTTTATAACATGATTTTTGTGTCTGGTTAAAAGCTAAGAGAAGGATTCAGGCTACTACATCTCATTACACATTAGAATTTCCTTGAGTATGCAAGCAAAAATACATGATTAGGCTAGAGACTGATAGGAATAGGTTATTTTTACCGCGGTGAAATACATCATTCCCATGGGAATTTCCTGTGACTATGCGGGCAAAGCCACGGATAACAGTCAATTATCTATCTACGCGAATATGATAAAACTGTAGTTTGTTTGTTTGGTTGAACGCGCTAATCTCAGGAACTACGGGTCCGATTTGAATAATTATTTCAGTGTTAGATAGCCCATATATCTAGGAAGGCTATAGGCTCTATCTATATCGCGCGCTATGATCAATAGGAGAGGAGCAATGTAGGTAAAACCGCGGAACACAGCTAGTCTACAATAAAGACGAGATGCTACATACTGTGAGCTTATCAAAAAGCCACAATAAATGAGTCACCGGTCAACGTTCGGTCTCTGGTTTGATTCCCGGAAACAACTGTTACGTTATCTCGATACGCGTTAGTTTTTTCTAAGAAACTCTGGTCTCTGTGACCCTGATACGGTATACGGAGGTCATTTATTTTGCGCGTAGAGTTTTGCACGCTTGTACTCTACCACGTATACCACGTATACTCTACCACATATACCACGTATACTGTACCACGTATACCACGTATACTCTACCACGTATACCACGTCTACCTCTACCACGTAAAATGTCATACACGGATCGTGTTATGACATTTTACGGGCTGGTGAACGTTTATTATTCGATGTATTACGTCTATGTACCCTTCCTTGTTTGCAAATGCTCTAAGGTAATATGCCATTTTATCGACTGATCTACTTCTTCGTTTATAGGACTACAGATAAATAATAAAACTTTTATTATACATTCCACTGGTAAAAAGATAATCAGGGCAATTCTTGGGACATTAACTACACAGGATTTTAGGCTAAGGGATTTTAAACGTCGGGATAATAATATAAATAAAAAAACGCGTTTAAAATTCATTAAAGTCTTTAATTTGTAAACATTAACTAAACAGATTATTACTATCTCTTATCCACCGTATCTTGGTACAATTATAAACTTCTGTAGTTAAAAGGTCACCAGGATACAGTAAAAATACTTTGATTTACGTACAGGATAAATGCAAAAAATGTTTCTCCTTGCATTCCATGCAGTAACCTTCCGATGGGGTCAGGACGGCGCCAAGACACACAACCATCGTTGTTCGAACACTGGCCAATTGTCTCCGTTTGTGAATGAATGTTTTAAAATAGATTATTCAATGATGAGTTGTGTAAATATGATGATAAATTGAATTCCGTCTTTGTTGACCTGGTGTAATGAATATTGTATGAATATGTCTGTATTGGTTGGATAAGGAATGCTATTTTTAGAAGCTGCATGATGTCTCCAGTTAACAATTTTTGATTCCTGTAAAAAGAAGAAAGAAAGAAAAATCATTTATTTGACTCCACTATATCTACTCATACAATAAACACAATTAACACACAATACAATATAATGCATATGCAACAAAAATATAATGGTCAGCTATTTCGATAAATTGTTGAAAGTGACATGAATGTTCTTTGGATTTTTGCTTATGAAGGTATTCTCTAATCCATCTGCGCTTTAAATTCTATTAAAATCGGGTCAGTAATTTATCCGTAAAACCGCAATAGATATGAAGTTACTTCATCCTGAATTTTCTATAATATAAAAATTAAGGGCTAAATTTGTTGCTAATAAGCGCAAATTTCGAGAACAGCTGAACAGATTGCGTTAATTCTTTTTTATAAAATTCTTGAAGTATAAGTATGGTTCTTTTGGAGAAGTAAATAAAAATAATACCTATAAAGTACGTAAAACTTCAAAAAGCATATGGTATTAGTTATTTCATAAACTTTCGACGATTTTATCAACATCCCTCAATATAAATAAGTACAAAGATGAATACATAGTGTTATGCTCGTAATCCCGTGTGGCCCGTCAAACCGATTGGGGAGAGCAGTAAAACTTTATTTCAACCAAACACGACCCATGCGGTCCGGTCCAAATTTAGTCAATAAACAAATAATGCATTGTGCTCTGGAAATATATTTGAAAATGATATGAATGTGTTATGAATAATATATGAAATGCATGAAGTTATAATTTATTTGAATGTTGTTTGAAAGTGCTTTTTAAGTGAAAATTCACGCGTTGTAGAGTTTATAACTTATTTTTGACGCCTTATTATATGTGTATTAGATATAAGCTTCTTGATTTTACCTATTTGGATGACATATCGGATGGTCGTAGACAAGTCGTAGCATTTTACCGTTGTAAAATTGTAAGTTGTCCTGTGTATATAAAATTGTTAAAATTCTAAGTTATAAATGAAGCTTATGAAAAGTAGACTAACTTGGGTGCATACAGCAGTATGTTATAAGTTTTCATTTGAATAGTCAGTGATTCTATAATTTATTGTATTGACATAAATTAATGTCTTAATTATATTTTCTACTAGCGGTCCGCCCCGGCTTCGCCCGTGGTACATATTTACGTTTTCTCTACATAAAAACCATCCTCGTACTTCAAGGAATATATTAAAAAAAGAATTATCGAAATCGGTTCAGCCGTTCTCGAGTTATGCGCTTACCAACACATTTTGCGATTCATTTTTATATACATATATAAGATTTATATGAATGTTCAGAAATATTTTATCTTATAAGATTGAAATAAACTGATGGATGAAGGTCGTTCGTTTTCTTTATCTATAATAATATATAATAAGCCTGCAGCGGCACATCTAACTTGAATCTTCAATTCAAATAAATCTAATTACCTAATATTTATTTCTGAATATAGGACTTCACATATTGTAGCACAACTTACTAACGACTACACAAACGAGAAAGCCATAATAAGAATATTATTCTTGTACTAAATGCACAGCATATGGATACTTGCTTACTCTGTAACTAAGCTTCCCTTTGTACTAGTAAAATGTGATTAAAACTTAACTACCCTCATCTTGCTTATGGAAATTATACTTTAGTTAGATGTACTAGGGTCCATTTTTGAGATGCAAGTGAACAATTGATGTTTAAGTTACAAACACGTGTGCAGTCTCCCCCAGTGTTTGTCACTAATTTTATTTGTAGTACAGGAGCTGGTTGAAAGTGTTTCTAAAATTGTAATTTGATCGGAATGTACTAATAAGCAAAAAAATTATATTTGATATTTTTTAGAGCAGAATGTTTTAATTTCAATCCTTTCTTTATGATTCCCTATGTTTTTTTTGCTGGTCATTACTTTTGAAAATGATGGGCGGTGGGCGGCGGTGGGTGGTGATGATCGCTTACTATCAGGCGTCCCACCAGGCTTTTTTTGTCCGCTCTGATATAAAAAAAAATGTAATTAAACGAACTGTATAGAGCTATTATTATTGACAATTCATATTACCATATTATCGCTTATAAAACGTGATTCACATAACCTGAAATATATATAATGTACTCTACTTTTTATAATTTCTTGTTAATCGTAAATAAATATGTTTCTTTTTGTTTCAGGTAAACTTCGACGGCATAATGTTTTATAGATTATAGGTAATCAGGTAATAGTTGGATTTTGATAAGATACTTAGAATAACAATACAATTTCTTTCAGCTTTATCAATTTCTAATACTTCTCTTATCATTCATACATTTCTAAGTAACATAATGAACGTAGTATTTTTTTAATGACGGTATTAAAACGTGTAATATTTACAGTAATAATCATATTATAGAAACTTATTTCAAACATTTTCATTCACATTAAGTAGTAAAGTAAATAAAGTAAATACAAAGATTTCATAAGTTAAAATCATAAACGATAATTACATAATACATATACATAAAGATGATATAGTTTAAAACCACAACTTTACAATATCAAATGTGCCACACAATTCGGCAGCTAGCTCCCTGCCTATTTAGTTAGGCGCAGTTTAGTGACCGGAGCCGTCTGCGACTCTCGTTAACCGATCTAATGATAAAGCTTTTTGTTTTCACATGTGAACATTACTGTGCTTATTTTTAAGTTATTTTTACTAGTATATTCTCTTGGTATGGGATATTCAAGTTTCAAGGAAGTTTGATCTATAAACTAATGCTGAAAGGAAAGGTAGAAACTATTAACTAAAGCTGTTTAATTTGACGCAGATATCCTTCTAATATTATAAACGCGAAAATTTGCAAGAATATATGGATCGAAAATTGTTCAACGTATTTTGATGGTACTCGACAGTGATAACTGATAAAGCTAATGTACCATAGAACGGTAGAATGAGTATTATAGTTTTAAAGTTACTTACATATTTTTTCATAATATTATAAACAGAAATATCATTACTTCTTATTTAACTATTTTATTAAATAGGTCATCTAACATCCGTTGATTCGCTGCACATGTTCTTTTTATTTAGTTCATAGTGGTTGTTTAAAAGCATAATTTTATCCTTTTCAAAAATGTGTTACTTTTAATAAATTGTATTGTTTGCTTTCGCACCCTTTCTCCGATAATAATTATTTTATTAGTTTGACTGTAGTCTGTAACGCATAATACATTACCTTAGGTATAATTCTACTAATATTATAAATGCGACAGTTGGATGGATGTTTGAAACTCTTTCACGCAAATACTACTGAACCGATTTCAATGAAATTTGGTATGTAGGTACCTGAAGATCCAGAATAAGACATAGGTATTGAAAACGCGGGCGAAGCCGCGGGCAGAAATCTAGTAATTAATAAAGCAACGTTTCAACTATCGAGTAAAAAAAATCTATAAGAATTAGATCAACGAAACTCAAAAATAGTTCCCTTGTAATTGCTAAGTGGGCACAGTTCACCAATTACTGACGTAGTTATTTATAATTGAAACTGAATGAGTATCGACATCCTCATACAGATCCCGTTTCGTTCAATCTGGATGACATCCGGCGTGAATTGTGTACAGGGTGTTCCAAATTTTGCTATATTTTTTTATTTGAGTCAAAAGGGCATAATGGAGGCAGAAAAAGTAAAGAATAAAGATGTATAAAAGAGGCATAGGATAATGAAGTTATTTGAAATTGTGGAAACATAACTTATATACCTAGTTGTTACTTTTAATACAAAATTTAAGTTCAATTTTAAGTTTTACAATATATGTACATTGCTTTTTGGTATCGCTGTGGTATTACTAAATATAACTTACGCTATATTTATTACTAGCTGTGCTCCGCGGTTTTACCCGCAGCGCTCCGCTCCTGTTGGTCTTAGCGAGATGATATATAGCCTATGGCCTTCCTCGATGAATGGGCTATCTAACACCGAAAGAAATTGTCAAATCGGACCAGTAGTTCCCGAGATTAGCGCGTTCAACCAAACTCTTCAGCTTTATAATATAAGTATAGATTATGCTGGTCTAATATTACTATCTTGTTATTCGTGGACTGTTATGTGCTACAAATTATATATCATTGTTTCCTAAACATATAAAAAACAAGCACCCCTTATACTTTATCACAAATAGGTTACAGGGACAACCTCAACAGATAAGAGTCAACGACCACCAAATTTGAACAACACAGTCTTTGTGGGGTGATCCCCTCTGTTATAAAGAGATACATCAGCGATATTTGATAGCACTTTAAATATTTAGGACTAGGTTTTTGTAGACTCAGATCATGTATACTTTGAGCCTTGTAATATAAAGATTAATAATCTGTTTGAAAAGATTCAAGTGTTGTTTCGACAAAAAAATAACCTATATTTCTCGTCATAGTAAATACTTAGGTAATATGTACCTAGTAGCTAAGTCTATAATCTATATTTATCTTTTGTTTTATGAAAATTCAAAATTCATAGAAATTGGTTAAGTAGGTATAAATGGTAGTTAATCTTATGGACGGACAGACAGTGATACTTTGGTTTTCACTTGAAAAATCTTTATTTCAACAAAACAGTGAATTCATTATTATTTCGCAAATTTATTAGTTTATGTACTTTTATTAAATTCGTGGCTTCAGTGTCGGCCGAAACCGAAACCGAAACCGAAACTCACGTGGTCAAGTATGAAATTTCTAAAAATACTGAACTTTTGGTGCATTTTACCTATTATTTTGCCTTAATTAGGGCATGAAATGAAAACACAGTATATTAAATTTGTTGTAATCATTTATCACTACATAGTATAAAACAAAGTCGCTTTCCCTGTCCCTATGTCCCTATGTCCCTATGTCCCTTTGTACGCTTAAATCTTTGAAACTACGCAACGGATTTTGATGCGGTTTTTTTTAATAGATAGAGTGATTCAAGAGGAAGGTTTATATGTATAACAACATCCATTAAATAGTGGAGACGTACTGTTATTTTTGAGGTTTCCAATGTGATGTCGTAAAAAATTACATTTTTTCCGCTTACATTGCAAACGCAGGCTGAACCCTATGAGTTTTATCAAAATAATGTACTAAGTATTATACACATTGAAAAGGTCTACAGAAAAGTCCGCGATGGCATATGTCTATCTCTTATGGATAACCCACAATAACTTTTTTTTGTCATTTACTTTTTACGACAAATAATGGCTAATTTTCGAAGCGATTTTCACCAATACAGCATTAATCCTTAACCAATTAAATACCTTGAATACATTGTTCATTTAATATAGATCTATATGGCCCTTTACACCGTATGATTTAAGTGAATATTTTCGAAGATATTACAGATTTAAAAATTGCGGGACGTAGTGTTTGCGGCGGTACCGGCCGGCCGCGCTATATATTTTATACCCGTGCGAAGCCGGAGCGGGCCGCTATGTTTTTACATATACACAACGTTCACAGTTTTTCTGTAGTGTATTTAGTATCAGCATTGCACCCGTGCGAAGCCGGGGCGGGTCGCTAGTTTAATATAAAATAAAAAAATAATTTAAAAATAATAAAAAAATAATAACAGTTCTTTGGCATATCACTATAAATTATGATGTTACATATGTAATTTGTAAAATTAAATTGTAAAACTGACATGATTAAAAAGAGCAACTATGGAGTTTCTTGCCGATTCTTCTCCGTAGATACTGCTTTCCGAATCGGTGGTAAATGTTAAAAATATGTACCTATGACGTTTCAAAAGTGCTTCTAGAAGAAGTCTAATTGAATAAATAAATGTTTGAGTTTGAGTTTGAGTTTAATATTTTTAAAATATTAATAATAACAATTTTAATTTTTATTATTTTTTCAAATTAAGTTCTCAGTAAAATCAGTCATCTAAATCAAATCAGTAATTGTTACTGTTACTTTAAATACTAAGTATTGGTATTTTGAGATCTTTCTCTTTAATACTTTGGATTGGTATTTGTACTTAGAAGAACAATCAGTCTCTTTTAGGTACCTCTTATATAAAAATAATAATTACTATTACACCCAGTTCCAATCTCAACATTGATAATCAAAAATTGTTTCCACCAGCGTGGGTCGATCAGCGCTTTGACAGCGTCCGTCGTTGCGTTGCCGAGGAAAACGAAGTTAGGCGAGCGTGAACGTGTGTGAACTAAGTTCACTGAACTTGCGAAATAAGTTTCGGTTTCGGCAAAAGTTTCGGCCGATTCTGGCCGAAACCGAAACTGCGGCCGAAACTTGATTTTTGGCCGAAACTCAGCCGAAACCGAAACCGAAACCGAACTTTCGGTCGGACACTAACAGTATTACAATTAGGAAATATTGTAATACTGTGCAATAATATTATGGTATCATATGGTATATTAATTTTAACTAAATCTTCCATGACAAAGGTCAATATCAATTTGGGTTGTTGAGGAAGTGATTATGAGGAAGAGGAGGAGGAAGAGGAATTTTCACACGCAAATTTAGGGGATGCGGATGAGGATGAGGATATTTTTTTGAGGAAGAGGATGAGGATGAGGAAGCGGAAGAGGAAGCGGATGAGGATGAGGATGATAGGAAATTATAATCAAGTCGAGTCACTTTTTTATTTAGATAGATTAGGTTTTGTCGAGTTATATGCATAAACAAAAGCTCATCTATTAGAGTCCGACTCGTGGCTCAAAAAGTATACATAGGTATAGGCTTTGTAAATTCGCCGCCCGATCGAATCGGCCTGGCATAGCGCTGCGCGTAGCGAGTGCGTTGCCATAGATACGGCATCCTCATGAATTTCCGCAAAATTTTGAGGAAGCGATAGCGGAAGAGGAATTTTTTATTTTTATTTTTGAGGATGCGGTAACGGTTGAGGAACCCAAAATATTGCGGAACTTCCGCATTATGAGGAAGCGGAAGAGGAATCCTCAACAACCCTAATATCAATCAACATCAAACTAAGTTGAATACAGTTTTTATTACACGTTTTTTATGTTATTTTTTATCACCTTTTTACTGACATCATTGAATTGGTCACACTAATTTAACAATATGACCTAATCAAATGTATAAGTTATGGTGTTAAATTGATTTTTCTGTGAAGATGATGTAATTGCATGGGATATTTCAAGGTCACACGTGACTATGAAAACAATTCGTTAGTTAAATCTATCAAAACTTATAACATACTTAAACATGGCAGAATAAATAAACTTGAATCGATGTAGATTATGCGTAAAAAAGTATCAAGATTAAAAAAAGTCGAGTATCTATATAAAAAACAATATTTACAAAACAATATGCGTAGTCACTACATAGTATAAAACAAAGTCGCTTTCCCTGTCCCTATGTCCCTTTGTACGCTTAAATCTTTGAAACTACGCAACGGATTTTGATGCGGTTTTTTTTAATAGATAGAGTGATTCAAGAGGAAGGTTTATATGTATAATAACACCCATTAAATAGTGGAGAAGTACTGTTATTTTTGAGGTTTCTAATGTGATGTCGTAAAAAATTACATTTTTTCCGCTTACATTGCAAACGCAGGCTGAACCCTACGAGTTTTATCAAAATAATGTACTAAGTATTATACACATTGAAAGGGTCTACAGAAAAGTCCGCGATGGTATATGTCTATCTCTTATGGATAACCCACAATAACTTTTTTTTGTCATTTACTTTTTACGACAAATAATGGCTAATTTTCGAAGCGATTTTAACCAATACAGCATTAATCCTTAACCAATTAAATACCTTGAATACATTGTTCATTTAATATAGATCTATATGGCCCTTTACACCGTATGATTTAAGTGAATATTTTCAAAGATATTACAGATTTAAAAATTGCGGGACGTAGCGTTTGCGGCGGTACCGGCCGGCCGCCCGGCTATCGGAGCGGGCCGCTATGTTTTTATAAACAACGTTCACAGTTTTTCTGTAGTGTATTTGGTATCAGCATTGCACCCGTGCGAAGCCGGGGCGGGTCGCTAGTGTGAATATAAATGCAGCAAGTATAAACATAAAAATTTTGTTTTTTTTGTCTCCCTGCTTGCTTTGTCTAATAGACTACGAAACGCCTGTATTTTAACTGATTATCACTTTTACTTACCTTTCTTTAATAGCTCTAGACATTGTTCAGGTCCTACTATCCTACTTCCTACTATCCTATCCTAGCCTATCCTATCCTACTATCTTCCTACTAATATTATAAATGCGAAAGTTTGTGAGGATGTGTGTTTGTTACTCTTTCACGCAAATACCACTGAACCGATTACAATGAAATTTAGCACACATATAGAGGTTAACTTGGATTAACACATTGGATAGGTTTTATCCCGGAAATCCCACGGGAGCGGGAACTATGCGAGTTTTCCTTTAAAACGCGGACGAAGCCGCGGCCGGAAAGCTAGTACCTATATCATATAACACTTCTTTTTGTCGAAACAATTGGGGTCACTTATTTAATATATTAATTTAAGTCTTTTATATGTGTAGAACGTATGCCTTTAAGTAATAGAATAAGCACTATGCATAGATTAACAATATATGTGGTATAAATTAACGAGTCATGACACGGCCATTATATAAATGTCACCGGTCACTTGGAAAATAGCAACTAGAATACAGATTCTAGCTTAAATAATATAGTACTTATGTACTTTTATTTATTTACTCATGTATAGATCAATTAGCTTTACAAGATTAACCAAAAGCGGGACTGAATAACACTATAAATTTTTATGCAAATACTAATACATACCATAGACAAATATACTCTAGATTCTATTTGTCCATGTACATACTAACAACTTAAACTATAAAATTTACAATCTACGAAATATACATACAATTACTACAATTCATCATCATCATCATCAGCCCATATACACTCCCACTGCTGGGACACGGGTCCTCCTATGACAGTTCTGGCCATAGTCCACCACGCTGGCCAAGTGCGGCTTGACAGATGTCACATGTCGTCGAACCTTTTGATTCTTCGACATATCGGTTTGCTCGTGATATTTTTCTTCAGCGTTCGACAGTATAGTGTGTTATAAAATATGTATAAAATGTAGATAAATTGAAAAGTCAGTTTGTTGCCTGCTCGCTCGCCTGGTCTCGAAACCCCGACTTATAATTTTCCATCCTAGAATCCGAGAAACCGTGGTCCTCACCACTGAACCACCGCTGCATAGCTACAATAATAAAAATACAATTAACAACTAATAATATAAAGAAGAACCCTTTGCTAATGCTTAACTTATAGTACAACATATTATATTGTGTAGTAATACTATAGTAATAGGCACAGATAATACAATACCATAATACTATACTAGTACTATACCTATATAGGTTACCGTTTCGCTTCGCTCGCCTGCACTTCACGCTATCGCATAACCGATAACTTTACCAGTCTCGATACATTGTACCCTTTTACATTTTACCTGCAAGAGAATTAAACACACTTTCAATAATATATATAGGAATGAGAGAAAGTAAAAATAATATAATCAACATTTAGAGTTTTTTTTAATATCAATAAAGGTTTTTACAAAAATAAAAAATAAACAAAAACCAATGTAAGTACCTATAAATATTTAAATTTAAACCTTACATCATTTTGCGTCAAAACCACAGTCCACACTAGGGCGCACTTCAAAAGATAGTAGAGTCCATATTTAATAAGTAAAAGTAAATACGTAATTTATTTGAAAAATCTATAAAAAATGTCCTAGACCCGAATGCAGTGGCGTGGGTTGCCCTAATTTAATTTCATTGCCAGCGGAAATTAAAGTTTTGATAATATTTATGATTCATCGATAATACAACAATTGGAGAGAAATGTCTTTGTATAGCTATGCCCTGTTTTACTGCATTACTCTGTTCCTGTTGGTCTAAGCGTGATGATATATACTACCCCATAGCCTTCCGGGATAAATGGGCTATCTAACAGTGAAACAATTTTTTTAATCTGAACAGTGGTTACTGAGATTAGCGCGTTCAAGTAAACTCTTCAATTTGTATATTTTAAACCTTTCTGTCTGTTTTTGAGTAATTTTTTTATTGGGCAATAGGGAAGCGCTTGACCATGGTCTCGCGGCGAGACTCGCCTGCTGGGATGTGGCCTAAGATGGAGCGCGTTTCCCTAGAAGGTACCCGTACTTAACTGATTAAAATAAGTATTTTTAACACAAGAAAATACCTCCAATCTAACGATACATTGTTTATAAATAAGGCCCTAATCCACCACGATGGCCATGTGCGGGTTGTCATATCTTTTCATATTGGGACATTTCACCATTAAAACATAGGACTAGAGAATGCGTAAGTGCGAAAGAACAACAGTAAAATCACAAGTCCTTTTAACGGTAGATGTTTAAATAATTAGCGGTAAAAAGTTAAATATTGTTTTAAACAATTAATACCTATAGGTACAGTATTAGGCGATTAACACACGGTACCGCGTACCGCCGCGGTTGGCAGTGAAGTCCTACGAGGTACGGACCGTTCGACCGCGCGGTCGGGCGGTGTATGTGTGTTTGGTATCAACGGATTTAATAGAAGCCAATGCAACTTGAGAACCGCTTCACTGCCAACCGCGGCGGTACGCGGTACCATGTGTTAATCACCTTATTGTCCTCGATAATTTTAATAGGTACATTTTTTATTGACTAACCCGAATATTACAAATATACGCATGTTTTAGTGATATTTGCTCAATCATTTAGAAACATAGGTAAAAAACAAACGAAAATTCTAACTGTTTATTATCCTTATTTTATTAATAGAGTCAATTTTATTAAAAACAATTTTTACATAATAGTTTAATTCATTATTTTTGTTGGGTTCTATAGAAATGGGGATAAAAGAAAATATATTGATAGTACTTACTAAGCATTGCATAAAAGTGTATTCACGATACTATGTATAATATGTGTCTATTAATTAGGTATGTATTTTATTTAATTTAGTTTAAAGCTTGATAAATTAATGAATATTATTATAATCAGTATTCTTTTTATCCTGTGGATATGGAAAAAAACTCGATTATGTTAGCAAAGTCGTAATAGAATGAAATAGGCGTCTTAGGAAAAGAGATTATAGGCGTAATATTATAAGTGAGTGTATTTTTCTACGTTATACACCGGGCCAAGATGAAAAGAAAATGATAGAATTTTCCAGTTTTTAATCTCTTTTACGAAAATTCCAAAAACAACGTACCTAAGGCGTAATTCCTTACGGATTTATGAATATCTATTGAAACAAATGTTATATTTATAACTAATAGTTAACTATATCAAGTACTGTATATTATTATAAAATGTGACATATGTTACTCCCCATGGCTTGTACGTTTTGAGTTCGCCTTGACGCAAGGCCGGCCGGAAGGAATTACTAGTCTGTAGCTTACATCAGTTACATCCTATCCGTACTTGCTGTGAAATTGTAAATGGCGATCTAATTATGATTTGAGAGTCAAGTAGTGTATAGTTAGAACATGAATTCGGTTACTTTGTAGAAGAAAAAGACGTGTGGCACTCGGGGACTGCCGCGGTAAAGCTATTGCATAGCATGCCTTCAAGCCACACCTCCGAGCCCGTCGGAGTGGGGAGCGTGAGGTTTTTTCGTTACGGAATTTCTCGATTCGGTCCCCGCGCTCAAGGCCCGCGATAGAAGCTATGCAATAGCTTAAAAAGTTTTGAGTAAAAGTCATATGTACTTACATACATTTAAATAAATAGTGTGTGATGTTTTTAATATAATAAGGAATTAAACTCATATAATATGTAAACTAATCCATACTAATATTATAAATGCGAAAGTAACTCTGTCTGTCTGTCTGTTACTCAATCACGCCTTAACTACTGAACCAATTTGCATGAAATTTGGTATAGAGATATTTTGATATCCGAGAAAGGACATAGGCTACTTTTTATCCCGGGAAATAGGATAGGTTTTATCCCGGAAATCCCACGGGAACGGGAACTATGCGGGTTTTTCTTTGACTGCGCGGGCGAAGCTGCGGGTGGAAACTGGAAAGCTAGTAATAAATAAAACATTTATCACAAAGATTTTAGATATTAATTCCTGTATAAATCATAAACATATAATTTTCATGATGTAAGTTGGCATTAGATAATTGCATGTAATTGAATTATAATAATTTATTCCATTCATATAACTCACTGGAGAAATATGCAATTATTGCGTTTAACATATAAATGTGCTTCATGTTGTTTAATACTACTGTATTACATGTTACTAGCTGTGCCCCACGGTTTTACACGCATTGCTCCGCTCCTATTTTAGCCTATAGCCTTCATCAACTTACCGTTTTTACCGTAGTTCCTGAGATTACCGCGTTAAGCAACCAAGCAAACAAATTCTTCAGCTTTATATAATACTAGCGGTCCGCCCTGGCTTCGCCCGTGGTACATATTTCGCAATAAAAGGTAGCCTATGTTCTTTCTCAGGGTCTAAAGATTGTCTGTGCCAAATTTCATCAAAATCGGTCCAGTAGTTTATGCGTGAAAACCATACATACATACATACAAACCTTTCCTCTTTATAATATTAGTATAGATTAGTTTAGATAATAACTTATAATACTATCTACTATGTATATTATATGTAGTACCTATGAGCATTTTCTTTATAACTAACCACTTTCATTAATAATATTTTTTTATTGTAGTACCTATTATTGTTATGTTGACAGCACAATAAAGAGTCGAAAAAAATATATACTTAATTAATCAGGGCTGATTTTATTGATAAAACAAGCGATTTTAAATCTATTCAGTTATTATTTAAAGAATTGTTTTATCCACAGTTTTATCAATTTATTAATTATTTTTAAATGAATATATTTCCTACCATAAATTAACAACATTATAATGTAAGATCGGAGCATTTGTTTATTGCTATAATGTCATAAAAATAATTGGAATACGTAAACATTTCCTTGTACAATAAATTTAAATATTTAAGATAGCATGTGGTTGGCACGTGGATAATAATTATTGTATTTATCTTTGATATTAATTTAAAACTGAGGTCCCTTGTTATGTTAAAAAAAATATTTTATTATCCATCCTGAAAAATAGAATGAAAAGAGACTGCAAGCCGAATTTTTTTTTTTTAATAATTAATTTTCTATAAAGCTTTGCTCAAACGTATGTAAAAGATTTCAGTTTGAGTTTGAAAGCTTATCACCCAAAAATGGTTTAACAGATTTAAATGAAATATGATACACGGATAGTTTATTACCTGGATTATTGTCACGACGCTTTAATCCTAGTAAGTACAAAGCTCAAGCTGGGAGAGCTTGTATATATATTTGATAAAAAAAATATATATATTTATGCTTTTTTTAGATTTGAGGTTAAATTAAAACGCGTATTTTCCTTCTTAAAATTTATAAACAATGCGGCAAAATGACTAACTTAATGAACTAAAATGAAATTACAACTATCAAGGTAGCAAAATACAATACATTACAATGTACGAGCAGAGAGCGCAATAAATCTGCGAAATCACATTAAAATATAATAACTTGTATTAATATGGCATCATCAATGCAATCGACAAGGTCGAGGTTACCGTTTTCCGAAAATTCCCTTTATAGACCGAAATAATTTTTAAATATCAGGCAAGTGTAGTCATTCCGGCAATCGGGCATCGACCTTACATAAAGTATTTCCCTATATAGTTTGGCGCCACGACTGCGTCGCGTAAGATATGCAGCGGGGTGCCACCGGGGACTGGACTTGCGCCAAAACTGTATTTCAGCTATGCGTTTGAATGTTTCGCTATTTCTGATGGTAATTAAATTAAGTGAGTGTTCATATTAAAGCCAATGTGTGTCGCTCGATCGTTTTATCGACTTCCATGCAAACGATTTAAACTATGCTTTTTGCTTTATGAAACGATAAAAATATAAAATTGAAAATGACAATTTTGTTTCAATCCTCTTTTTCGAACTTCGGGTCTTTCATTCTGAAATAATTTGAGATTTCTATTAAATTATTTTTCTAAGTACGGTTATATTATATCTCCTTATTCCTTATTTATATACCTATTACTTTTGAAATGTGGATAATTTTGATGCGTAATGATAAAGATTTATGTTTTAGGAATGCTGATGCGGATTATTATCTATGTAAAGCTAATGCTATAACTTGTAAGAGATAAAGAGATAAAATTTACGTAATGTCGAGTTTTTGTAAAAGCGGTATGGAAAACCTAGGTAATTTTATATCTATATTCTATACACTTAATATTATAAAGCTGAAGAGTTTGTTTGTTTGAACGCGCTAATCTCAGGAACTATTTGTTCGATTTGAAATTTTTTTCGGTTTTAGATAGCCCATTTATCGAGGAAGACTATAGGCTATATATTATCATCACGCTAAGACCAACAGGAGCGGAGCAGTTCGGGTAAAACCGCGGGACACAGCTAGATATTTATATATGTAAGCTTTTTATACGGTGCTAACCAACTATTAATGTGACCATATTATTCAGATATCAATTAAAATTAATATACATATGTTACCTACGTATTACACTATACACACTCCAATTTAAGGTTAGGTTAGAATTAAATAATCAAATTATTTTTTGACTAAATAAAAATGGCGAAAACGGTCTAAAGTCGTAGAACAATAAAAAAATTCACAAGTTTCCTTGTTTAATATTTATACAAAATAATTGAAGATAGTTGCAGATTTTTGCGACGTTATTTAGTTGCAAAGGTCTGTATAGGCATAGCATTATTTATGAACATAAATAAAAAAAAGAACATCAGGAATGTACAACATGTGGACAGGTGCAAAATGTTTTACTAAATATACATTTTAGCTGCTCGGAATTTGATAAAGGTTGACATTATACGCCAGTTAATTGATCTTTTTTATCTGTATTTAAATTTTAAGACCAATTTACAGACTAAAAATGTAACCGTTAATTAATTGAACTTGACTTCTTTCTTAAGTATTTTTAAGGTAAGGTACCTGAGTAATTTCTACAAAAAAAAGATAGACTTACAAATTTAGGCTCCGTAGTCCGTAGGCATAGGTATAGGTATTATTTATTATACATGTATTTATATATTATGTTAATTGAGTCGGTTCTTTTATTCTTAAGCCACTAAATTTATATTGATGTATTTTAGACCCTACGTTAAACTTCTGCAACGATGTAGATGTAGTTATGTAGATACTTAGATGCAAAACTGGAGGAAAAGCTAGTAAACTAATATTAGAGTGGATATAATTAATCTACCTGAGTTCGTCACCTAACCAACTTCCGCAGTCTTCATAATTAGTCACAACCCGACTTGTCAACACTTCTGTAATACGATGCTGCTTGCTTTCGTAAGATGCAACAAATTAGACCCAAAATAACTTTAATGGCTTGTAAATTGTATTTGAGCTGAGGATTTCTTAATTCAGTGAAATTGCGAGTTGATTTTTGCTTTGAAAAAGAAGTTTTTACAGGTATCTGTAATCTGGCCCTTGCTAAACATCCCTACTTAACTCTGTCTATCTGTCTGTCTGTCTGTCTGTTACGCTTTCCCGCTTAAAACTCTCAACCGATTTTGATGAAAATTTGGCATGAAATTTGGCACAGACAATCTTTAGACCCTGAGAAAGAACATAGGCTACCTTTTATCAAAACACCACGCTGGCGAAGCCGCGGGCGGAAGCTAGTATTTTATAGTTTCACTGTGCCCCGCGGTGTGGCCCTTGGACAAAAAAGTTTATATTAAATTTTTCTATAGCCTGTTTATTATTATTGTATCCGTGAACATACATAACCTATATACAGTGGAAAATTGAAGCTATTTAAAAATTTTGAGCGTGCTAAAACTATAGGTAATAGAAATATATAGATCTGCTAAACTCAACAAACATAGTTGCGTTCTGGTAAATTTCATTAACTAACGATTACCTTAATCTCTCTATCAAGTCCTAGATATTCGGAAATTTAATACATTCAACGACCACTTGCGGTCAGCTGGCGCCAAGCATAATTCAAACGCGCCTGGGTCAGCCATCTTTTAAAGGACAATGCTATTTCGAAGAACCCTAATATATGTCAATGGAGATCTAGATTCTCGAATAAGTTGTAATCTTAAAACATTATGTACTTACAACTAGTTGTAATCCTAATAAAAATAAAAAATTCTGATTGAAATCTGTCGAACCGAAAGGAATTGGGACATCGACCACAATTGGGAGTACATATTTGAAAAAAATAACATTATAATATATTCTAATAAGATTTTATAATTTCTAAACTTCATAAATTACAACTTTTTTGTAAAATTTATTCCATTTATTAAACTGACCTTACAGCGATTTTTAAAAACAGCGTTCAAATTCAAATGGGCGTGTAATGACTTACGTAAAAGTTTTAGAAAATTGATAAAAATCTCAATTCGTTACTGTATTCTGGGGAAAGGCAAAATCATTTAAACGTAATAAATAATAACAGCCAATTAATTTCATAATCAACCATTACGTATAACAGAAAGCTTGTGAAATAATAAAACAGTGATAATACAAAAAATTATATTTTCCCACATTCACTAGTTTTCTAATTGAACAATGGCGACTTTTAATTGTTCAGTGAGAGCACTGTGACAGCTTTAATAAAGGTTTTGAGAAGTTCTGATGTTGTGAAAAAGGTTTATTAAAACTTTTGTTCTATGTTAGGTCCATCTAATAAATAAAGTTTAATAATTGGCAATTGAAATGAAATGTATTAAATTAGAACCATCTAAAACATATTTTGAAAAGTAACTTAATTCTACACATTTATGTCCGTCAGGCAAAACTTATTTGGT
The DNA here is from genome assembly GCA_029959065.1 of Colias behrii. Lineage (NCBI taxonomy): Eukaryota > Metazoa > Arthropoda > Insecta > Lepidoptera > Pieridae > Colias > Colias behrii. The sequence goes on along the minus strand of JARWMC010000017.1, from coordinate 710,648 downwards.
ATTTTGTGTTGAAATAATCTTACTTCTTATTACTTTTTACCACGCTTAGTAGGTACCTACCTGACTGATTTAATTCAAACCTTGTAAATTTATTCGGAATCTGTGACAATACAATAATACATAATTTCTTGACCTACCCAATGAAGATTGTGTTATAGTTTTTTAAAAACTATTTTTTTTTTCACTAGGTAGGTATAATGCATTTAAATCAACAAAAATAAACATAACGAATTAAGTTATTTCAGCAACGTTGGTTAAAAATGCTCACTTCAAAATTTACTCAGAAAAATGTGTTCTCTCAGAGCCTTATAAAGGTTCAAAAAACCTCCCGATCGTCTGCGGCACTCGGCACCCGCTGCCACATTGTTTTGCAGATGTTCAGGTAGCTGCCCAAAACGAGAAAGGCACAAGGCCAAGTCTAAACCATATTTGATCAAAAAACACCACTGAGATAAATCTCGAAATTGCATTCTTCAAGGCCACCTGCTTGTTGACTGCGCGCACGCATCCCGACGCACGCGCCAGCTCATTCAAGCCAGTCTAGTCTGCCATCAGTGCTCGTACCAAGCGCACGTGCCGTCGCAAATAAACCGCTCGAGTCGATAAAAAACTGCGATAATTCAAGTGCTGTGTACCTAACTTAAAAACGGATTTTATTTGTGCCGTGGACCGGCCAGTTTCTTTAAATTCTAAGGTAATTATAATCTATGTTAAATTTCAATATTTATTTGTTTTAATATGATTCAATATCGAAAAGAGTCATTGTATCGAAGTATTGTGTCGCATAAGGATCGTTATCGCGTCCTGTACTTGTTCGGATAGTAATAAATTTTATCATTTACGTCACAGCTTAAAATTATTGATTAAATTTTAATGTTTGATAATTTAGGACACTCGTTATCTATAGGGGTACTATGATATTTGCTTAATCATACATAAATAACAATCATCGTAATTCTCAGATAATAATGTACCTACCTATGATCTAAGAAAATTTATGTGATATTTTTTATTGCTTCTTAATCGACATAATAATTGTAAAAACTAAATGTTTTATAGCTACTTACTTGAGAAATATTGTCTATTAGACCGTAGACGCGTAGCAAGTATCTTTAGTGAGTAATAGTTCAATTTAACGGTTCTTATCCATCGAGATAGTATGTACTACGTACTAGAGAGGCGATCGCTACTACACTCTCTTTAACACGAGCTAGAGGCAAGAATCACAAGTCTCTTTAGTCTGTGCCGGACTGTGCCCCCCGCTTGCCGCGTCAACACGTGTTATTGCTCTGTTCAAAATGCCTTCGTGTGTGCTAAGATATTGTTTTAACAGTTCCTATAATACAAACAAAGCCCGAGGAGTGACTTTTCACCAGTAAGTTTCCTTATTATGAGTAAGTCATGCATTTTACTAATATTGTTATCATTTTGCGAAAAATCACCACGCGTTCTGCGTTTCGCGCCATTTTTTATAGACTAACAGCACAGACGTGACATTATCGATGAGTCTGTTAAAAAAATGTAACTGGATTTTTTAACTATGAATATACAATATATACTAGGAAAGATTACCGAGGTGTAGTACCTAAATATTTATACTTTTACCCGACTACGCAAAGTAAAACGGTAGGTTATATTAAGTAATATTTATTTATTTACCTATTTTTATTTATTAAAAAAAGGTTCATCAACAGTTGTTCCAATAGGATTTATAAATTATTATGCACAACAATTACAAACAAACACAACATTCACAGAAACTAATACAGTAAAAGTTCCTTAATCGCGCTTCCTTTATTCGCGTTTTCACTATTCGCGGATTAAAAAAATGCGACCCAATTTCTATATTCGCGACTAAAAATTTTTTTTATTCGCGGATTTAATAAGTACATACATAATAATAAAATTATTCCAATAGGTATCTTACCCAATATCCTTGTCAAATGGACTAATAAGAAAGTAAAATAGATCTTATTACAAGTTTGCCTAAAGTACATAATATTATGTTCTTAAATGATATCGCCGAGGCCTTTGACACAAGCCGCCTTTGTCGCAAGCCGCCTCTGCAGCGATTGATGTTTTTGAGAATGTAAATAAACAGAATGGAAGCAACCTTATAACTCAATAAATAAAGTATATTTTTAAATGTAGTTCCGTTTATAGTAAAAGCCGCTTTGCGTATTTATTGTTTCGTCTTTCACATTCGTTACAAAAATTGTGATCGAGTAAGGGGGCATCCATAAATTACGTGAGGTGTTTTTTTAAATTTTCTGCAACTCCCTCCCCCCCTGGTGAGATGTCGTGAGATTTTATTCAACCCCCTCCCCCATCCCCGAATCTCACGTGAGATTTTTCAAAAGGTGAGTTTCTTATACGGGTGTTTCTCTGCTATTTGGAAACTCTTCATAACAAGACTGTCCTAACCAAAATTTATCAAATGTTGAGAATGTTTGTCAATACAAAGCAAGGTAATAGTATATCAAAAATATATATTAAAGAAACACACACATTGCAAAATCGTGACAGGGTAATGTTGTGACTAACCAGGGGAATGTTTTTATGAACTAATACTAATATTTTTGTATGTTTAAATAATCAAATCTTTATTTTTATTAGCTCTTACAATGTGTAATTATTACTTAAATAATCAACGAGATCAAAACTAAATTCACTTACAAAATAGAGACATTTTAATAACATTTGTTATAAACTGAACAAAATCAACTTCTTACTTTAACAGTCTTTCTAAAATACTGATTGTTTGACATAAGTCAGCTCTTAGAATGTTAAATAAAATAAAAACAAAAATATTACCTCTGTTATCGAATTATCACAATAAACTTTTTTTGGCTTACAATTAAGAAACATTTATACTTTTCAGGTAACTTGAAATAATTATCATTGCTGGCACAGTATATCACTAAAAATCAATTTTATCTTTCAGGGAAACATCTCTTATTTCTCAAAGACATGTACCGATTTTGGAAAACTATAAAATAATCTACTTCCTTTAACAGTCACGTTCGGATCAGGAACTTTTCCAATATTTGGTCAAAACCGACATCAGACATATCATTCTCATCTATTCTAAACTTGTAGCCCTTGTTATCACAAATTTTCAGAAAAGTCACTGTTAGTTCGCCGTCCTCATCATCTACTTTATTAACAACCGCAGCATAGCGATATTCCCTGTTCCTGACAATAAACTTAACTAAAACGTAATCACCACTGTTATAATAAGTTTGCTGAAGGACGCTTGTACTAGGCTCCGCAGTATTCTCAAGATCAGTCTTAGTATTTTCAATCGGTCTTAAAAGGACAGTCTCTGTAATGCAGTCATTATTCCGTGAGATTTGAGATAGCGGGATTTCGTCTTCGGAATCGGAGTCTGTGGAGATACAGGCCTATCATTTTGGAGGTTCTAGACTTCAGCTGAGCCTTCATACTGTGGTAGTTTACACTAAAAATGCCTTAAAATCCTATTTTAGAACTTAACCATCGCATATTACCGGCATTAATTTTGTGAGCGACGGACCCGTTACACAGTATCGAAATAAAATGATGTTCCATATTGTGACTTCGAGGCTACATGTGGAGGTTCCAAATGTAGAAAAGTTCTCCTGGAATTTTTCAGAGAGTGGCCATGGCAAGAGTGCCACAGATGGTATGGGCGCAACGTGCACAAGATCTGCTGATGCTGTCGTTGCTGCAGGAGGAGATATCGATAGTATGGAATCTTTTATAGACTCTGTACGTCAAAGGTGTCCTTCAATCACTCTATTTACAGTTGACGATGATGCAATTAAAAAAATGACTATGGATATTCTGAAAGACGCCTTTCTTCTTGGTTTTGAGGGTCATTTTTAAGTCGTTGATATCTCAATCGTTCAGCTATTCGTTTTTGTTCTAATATTTCTTCTCTTGTTTTGGGTGGCTTCATTTTAGGTGGCATTTTGAGCTATAACCTACGAAAAAGAACGATAATTATATTATTTATTTATTTATTTGGTACATATTATAAACGCTGAGGAAAATTGATGCGCTATCCAGCAATGAAGTCTTTACAAAACTTAAAAAACATTCCCCTGAGGTAAGGAACACTCCCCTGTGCATATAAATGACAGGGGGATGTTGACCAGGGGAATGTTTTTTTTAACTTGAAAACCAAATAACTCAAAATCATTAAAACATATCACATTTATAACACAGATGTGCAGACATGATTGCTAGTAAAGTAATTTAAACAAATTATCTTAATTAAAACTCTTAAAATATGAAGACAAATGCTCACCAGTGGAGTGTTCGTACTAACGGCCGCGACGCGTGGTTCACATCCAAACACAGTGGTGCTACTGACAAAATGGCGGCTGTCTATTTATATTGACAACCGAACGAAATTTACACCGTTTGCGTTCCATTTCACGGTTGAAATGTTTTGGACTAATAACCTAAGTGATTTTCGCGCCGTTTTCAAATGTTACCAGGGTAGTGTTTTAAAAATTTGAGGACAAACTTCGTAAACAATTTTTTCAATATTTTTTTTATTATAGACATGTAATTTGTAATTTAAAATATGCCACAGTCTTCTGCAATTACATATTATTATTATTTAGTAACGAATTGACAAGTATTAAATAAATATAGGTATCAATACGTCTAATTCTGGAAAAGGGACATACCAGGGGAGTGGTTTTTGAGATGTATAACATTTTTTTTCTCGAAAATTATTATATTAAATTACATAATGAGCAATTGTGAACCAAGAATACCACATTTATGTTCATATTAATCCTAAAAAAATAGAAATGATAGAACTTATTCTAATAAAATTTGCTTGGGACAGTGATTTTCCATTTAGCAGAGAAATGCCCATACGTAAACGCCATCAACATTGAATCATCGTATCCATTTAATTAGGGCTATTATAAACCAATACTCCAAAATTCGATTACATCATGAAGCAAAATCTGATAAAACTATTGATTACTACACAAAACGAGAAAAGTTTACTAAATTGATATTATTTAAAGGAAATTAAAATACATAGTTTAATATAAAATCCTCTTTTTATTAATTCCCTAGTATCAGTACCACCAGATAGTACCGAGTAAACAGATTGCACAATGTGTCGCATCTGCACGCATTGCTTAATCTTTGAACTTGAAGCCACGCCCCGCTCGTTGCACACGTACCCCACCACATCGGCCGCGCGCAATGTTTTTGTTTGGAATAACCCCTCTAGTACGTAGTACATATATCTCGATGTTCTTATCATTAATTCTAATTTCTAAATGAATTTATATCATCAAAGATTCATTTTATCATGAAAATATTGGGTAAAAACTTGGCTAAATATCCTTATTTTTACAGTTTTTTAAAGCGTTTTTATGAGACGTTGGTAGGTACCATACATTAAATTAGAATTAAAATCGCGATAACAAAATAAATTAGTATATTATGTTGCAGTATTTTACAAAGTTTTCGGTATTATTACTTAATCAAAGTTTATGTAGTATAAATATAGAAGTTTTATTACTCAGTATGCTAATATGGCAGATGATAATTGACCATAAATTTTAGGCAGCATATTAGATTCAGACATTTTTATAAGTTTATGTTTCGGTTCGAGTAAATAATAAACATTTTGAATTAGTAAATGCTGAGCAGTGTTTATAATAATATTATTATAAAACTATAGGAAACACTGCAGGCTACTGGTTTTCCTATCTATACTATGCTAATATTGTAAAGCTGAAGAGTTTGTTTGTTTGAACGCGCTAATCTTAGGAACTACTGAACCGATTTGAAAAATTCTTTCGATGTAGATACCTATAGCCCATTTATCGAGTATGGCTATATTATATCACGCTAAGACCAACAAAAGCGGAGCAATGCGGGTGAAACCGCGGGGCACAGCTAGTTGATAATATACCTACCTACCCTTACTTAGTATACCTATTTTGTCTAATAAATATATTATTATGAAGAATAGGAATGCTGTTTGAATCCAAATTCAAAACGCTTAAATAATTCAATTAGTTCTTACTGTGTTTCACCTAAATTATTACTTTATTCCAGAAAATATTTATGTGTAATACCTACCTACCTACCTAAATAATTATGTATTTATTGTTACACAAAATAGGAAATACCTAAATAGATACCTACCTTTTTCCTACAAATTCGATTAAAACAAACGTCCTACCTACCTACCTACATCAAAAACGAAAAACCTTATTGAAATGATAGAAATTATTAAAAGCTAATGCGCTGTCAAATACCATTTCCAGCTGCTGGAACATTCTTAAAATATTTTCACTTAAAATATAAATATAAATAAACGTTTCTGTGAAGCTGAACCGTCGGGGACCGCCATGTTGGTCCATGATTAAAATTAGACTGGATAAAATTGTCTTTGAAAGGAATTCGAATTTCAAATATTTTTTTTAAACAGCCAGTAATAAAAATATAACTGCAAAGAGGTTATGATAATTATTTAAAAAGTCAATTGACAAAAAAGGTTATGTTCAATGAGTTTTTATATCATAAAATAGTTTTTGTTGTTACACATGAAAAAGACGTGAAATGTATTTACTTTCGAACTATTTATGACATTTAATTTGTTAATCGCAGGGTTATAAATGTATGTAATTGTAAATTTTGTTTGATATTTCCCTATCAATTTATCATCGTAAAGATATACAATCGTTGTGCGGAATAAATCGATTAATTGTTTGTGTGTAAATATAATTTCCTAGTATGTTGTACCTTCAACTGTTTACTTTCTACGACTCTATCCTGTTATTTATCGAAATAATCAACGGTCTATATTTAACTAGTTTAAGCCCGCGCGCGGTTCCACGCGTGTTCCATAAAATCTAAATACTTAGTCACAGAATAATAACTAGTAACTTGATTTAGTAGTTACCTATTAAATTACGTGAAATCGTTTGTTTAGGAGAGAGAGTAACAAACATCTATCCATATTTTCTTATAATATTTGTTTATAGTAATGGAATAGGATATTTATGTTTATTTTGCGTTTTGATCTTTATTTGAAAGTCCAACACATGTGTCAAGTATCTACTATCAAATAAAGGTCTTATCAGTTTATCATTTTATCGAATATCAATTGAAAACAACGTTGTATATCATTTCCTATTATTTGTTTTGTATTCTTATGCAAAATATCTACTGAATATAAAATAACTCGTAATAATATGTTATAATATGTGTATTATTTATCATTACATGTATTTTTAATAATTAGCTCGAGTCTGGAATTTGAAATTAATTAAAAATGGATTGAAATTAATTCTTATGTCTATCAACTTTTTAAATTACAAAGTATTTATATTATTATCTTATCCAGAATGTTATGAGTATGAGTAGCTATATCCTTATACTAGCTGTGCCGCGCGGTTACACCCGCATTTCTCCGCTCCTGTTGGTCTTAGCGTGATGACATAAAGCCTACAGCCTTCCTCGATAAATGGGCTATCTAACACCAAAAGAATTTTTCAAATCGGACCAGTAGTTCCTCAGATTTGCGCGCTCAAACAAACTCTTCAGCTTTATAATATATGTATTGATTGAAATTTTTATACAAGTATTATATGTACTGACTGACGATTGACTAAATCGCATCTTAATGGCGGAAATTAATAATTATATTTAATTACAGTATAAATTAATGATAATATTTCCTTATTTACGTGTGACAAGAGCCAGCTGTATGTAATTACTTTAAATGCATATGACCTTATGCATTGTAAGAACTAGACATACATACATCCATTTTATTGGAAATTTTTACATAATTATGTCATACATCCTTCCATCGGTTTGTGTAGCGATTGATTTTAAACGCTTCGTAAATTGAAATAAAACTAAATTTTAAAATATTATTTTTTGAGTTCATTATGTTCCTTTTTAAACTATCTTTGGAAACACTGTATCCTCTTCTTGTAAATAAGAATGAATAATTTTTTCTATAACCGTATGTTGAATGAAAATTATTTAGTTCGAAAGTGGTTCTTCTCTTATTTGGGCAGTTTCTTTAACCTGAAACTCAACACGTATGTTATACATATTTAATAAAATAGCATCCAAATCGATTTAGCCGTTCCAGACACACCCGTTTCAAATTAAACTTTAAAGCAGGTATTCCTTTTCACATAATATGTATATCGGTCCCGGTCGTGATGTTGCCGCTTGTTAAAATAGAAATACGCCAATGAAATGAGTGACAGGAAGAAACGGCGAAACCAAAATATAATGATAGGGTTACCAATTCATTTTTAATACAAAAAAAAAAAACATTTCTATGCTTAATTTTATAATGAGTTAATTATTTTGATGTTTTTGCATAAAAGGTAGGTACATATACCTAGTTGATTCCTTTTTAAAACATTTCGATTTACAATTCATACTGTATGATAAGTGACAATAGATAGATTGAAAATTCGTTCTTCAATATAATCTCACTTGGTTTAATACCCACGAATAATTTGTTACATATTTATTTCATTCAATTATAGTATTTAAGACAAATATATTAGAAATTAAAGACTTAAACGTATTTTAAACGTGATTTAATCATTATATTATTAACCCTGTGCGGACGTTTTCACGGGGAGACAGACTTTCTGTAAATAATAAGTCTTTAATTTTTAAATATATAATACGTAAAAAAAAACACGTATAAATCAACCACGAGAAAAATATTAACATAATATTATGCAAATATTCTAAAGGCAATAGAGTGCAGCTGTAGCGTTGGCAACCCTGTGTGTGCGACAGCGGTCTCTATAGTGATTGAACTGGCCTACTCACCGGTACCGTTCGCAAAGACATTTTTATTAAATCGAATGAAAATCATTTTATGAATGTGAAAATCTTTATGTGATGTATATTTTATGTTTTACGGATTAAACAGTTCTAATATTATAGTAATTTTACTTTGAAATCTGTAACGTCAGCTGAAATAATTTACTATACCTAACTTTAAGTATGTAGCTGGAGGACGATAGTTGAGTACTGCATATAATAGTTAATAGCTATTTACGAGATACTACCTTTTAACGAGATTAATATTTCGTCATCAATCAATTGTTTTTTTTACCATAGCTTAGACTCGAAAACTTTCAAATAAGACGTTCTAATTATATTATCCCCATTGATCGACAAATATAATTTTTCCGATAAAAAAATATAAAAAATAAACTTTATTTGCCGACCGTACGCTTTGACGGAAGTCAACGTTACGCAAGCGACGGATTCCGCGGCTTTGTTTCTGCAACTGTTGTTGCTTCCTCTGCACCTAAAGAGTTCAACTGTTACGGATACACAGAGCTAATTATAATTCCTGGGCTATACAGAACCAAAGCCTTTAGAAATACAAATTTAATATGTAAAATTGAAATTATTTTATAAGAGCAACTACGGAGTTTCTTGCCCGCTCTTCATCGCTTTCCGAATCGACGGTAATTGGTAAAACTATGTTATGACAATTTAAAAGTCTGAAAATAAACTTAATAATATCCTACTATACTAATATGCGGAAGTTTGTGAGTATGGATGGATGTTTGTTACTCTTTCATGTGAAAACTACTGAACGGATTTTGATGATACTTGGCAGTGATGTTGCTTATATATAGATACGAGAATTACACATAGGCTTAAGAAAATATACTTATGTCATTCGAAATAGTAAGAAGTTTTCGTGAAAGATCGTTCGACAGAATTCTAGTTGATTGAATGAATAAGTATTACCACAGATAATATACTTATTACTTTAGTATTGCAGTCTGAATTTATATAAAATACAATAACATTTCCATATAAAGCTCCTCAAAACCCTGAAAATCATATTATTCAATTGTTAACTTAATAGAATTCGTCACACTTATTCAGAATCTCAATACAAATTTCTTTAAACAATGAGGTAATATTTTAATACAATTGCTTCTGAGTAGCCCTTGCTAAACCCTATATTTGGCTTGCTATATGACGTCACACATTACGTATTCATTTACAAAAATAACAATGAATAAATATTATGTACTTTAAATATAAATAAGCGGGATTTATGAGGGTTTAAATAGTTTTGACATTGCTTGTGATAACTTCACACTTGTGTTTTTAAAAAGTTATTTTATTATTTTGAGTGACTTTGTTGATATACGAATAGGAATAGCTTCTCCTTTAGCGCAGTGGTACTTGTTTGTTTTTTTTTTATGTCAGAGCAAGCAAAGGAGCAGGTGGGCCACCTGATGTTAAGTGGTCACCACCGCCCATAAACACTTGTAACACTAGAAGTGTTACAGGTGCTTTGCCGGCCTTTTATGGACAAATAAGCTCTTTTCTTGAAGGCCCCAATGTCGTAGTTGTTCCGGAACACCGCAGGTGGCAAATCGTTCCACAGTTTCACCGTACGCGGAAGGAAGTTGCGGGTGAAGCGGACAGTGGTGGAGCGCCAACCATCCAGATGGTGCGGATGGAACTGGTTTTTACGGCGCGTGGTCCGGTGGTGGAACTGTGCGGCTGGTAAAAGGTGGAACAATTCCTCAGAGCACTCCCCATAGTAGATTCTGTACAGTATACAGAGAGACGCAATGTCTCTTCGCACTGACAGTGGATCGAGCCTATCGGAAAGCCTACGGTCATCGACAATTCGAGCTGCTCGACGTTGGATGCGGTCAAGAGGAAGGACTGTGGGGCTCCGGCCCAGAGATGAGAACAGTACTCCATATGCGGTCGCACCTGAGCCTTGTACAGCTGAAGTCGGTGGGCCGGCTTGAAGTACTGTCTCGATCTACTGAGCACACCAAGTTTTTTCGAGGCTAATTTAGCCTTCGCTTCCAAATGACTGCGGAATTGAACGTCACTCGAGATTTCAACTCCGAGGATTCCGATTTTCGGCGATATACTAAGGGGAGTACTCTTAAACCGAGGTTCTACGACAAATGGGGTCTTTTTAGCGTTTGAGATGTAAGTAAATGTGTGTTATACATAGTTTGAGATGTAAGTAAAATATTAAAAAATATATGCTCAAGAATCAATCAATAACAGAATACATGACTAAATAATTTATTTAGGTATTTTATTTAATGAAAACGAATTAGAAACGAAAGAGAGATTAGTTTAAAAATCTCTTGGGCTAGGCATAGAAAACCTCGTCGTGTACCTACATTATTTTGTAAAAATGTTATGATTTAACTTTTATTATAATCTTTGTAACAAGTCTCTTAACAAACATTTAAAATTTAAATATTACATACATATTTTTAAACATTAATTAAAATGTTTTACTCTTATCTATTTCTGACCTTGTCTTGTTAATCTGCATTCAAATTACCAAAATTAAAAGTTCATTTAATTTAGAAATTTATTCGGACTTGAACTATTGATCAACTGTATTTCGTAATAAATCCAAGACCATGATTTATCTTCTGCGAATTATTCTAAATTGTATGGAAGGTTGTGGCTAATTGATGTTTTAAATCGCGGTTTAATTGATGTTTTTTCCTTTAAATAATTGACAGACCAAATAAAATAACGAATTAAACGATTGGCGGGAAGGTATTTAACAAATAAAATAAAACATTTGGCGGATAGTCTGTGCACAATGATTAGTAACGTATTATCTGCTAATTATGCCCGTATTTGTACGTATTTTCATGACTCATTTATAAATTTTGTATTATTTAAGGAAAATATCAGATTAGAATTGTTATTTATAAAACTATTTACACATAAATAGAAGCATTTGGTGGCTATGTACATATCAAGCGGAAGTTTGCGTCCGCCATGTTGTGACGTCATAGCTGTCATTTCTAACAAGCTGAGCTCAACAGCTTATGAATTAGGGTTTCCCGCCAAAAAATTCCAAATTAACGCGGGAAAAGTGGCCATAATTATATGAAGGTGATTCACAAACGACTTTCCGATTGGAAAAGTAATTTCATGATGGATTTCTGAAATATCAATGACCATTATCAAATCCATGATTTGAAATGCCTTTTACATTAAGACACTAGTTGAAATCACTACATAGTATAAAACAAAGTCGCTTTCTCTGTCCCTATGTCCCTTTGTATGCTTAAATCTTTAAAACTACGCAACGGATCTTGATGCGGTTTTTTTTAATAGATAGAGAGTGATTCAAGAGGAAGGTTTTAGTATATAACTAGCGACCCGCTCCGGCTTCGCACGGGTGCAATGCTGATACTAAATACACTACAGAAAAACTGTGAACGTTGTATATAAAAACATAGCGGCCCGCTCCGACTTCGCACGGGTATAAAATATATAGCCGGGCGGTACCGCCGCAAACGCTACGTCCCGCAATTTTTTAATCTGTAATATCTTCGAAAATATTCACTTAAATCATACTGTTTAAAGGGCCATATAGATCTATATTAAATGAACAATGTATTCAAGGTATTTAATTGGTTAAGGAATAAGGATTAATGCTGTATTGGTTAAAATCGCTTCGAAAATTAGCCATTATTTGTCGTAAAAAGTAAATGACAAAAAAAAGTTATTGTGGGTTATCCATAAGAGATAAACATATACCATCGCGGATGGATAGGATGGACAATAGTATAGGATAGTAGGAAGTAGGATAGTAGGACCTGAACAATGTCTAGAGCTATTAAAGAAAGGTAAGTAAAAGTGATAATCAGTTAAAATACAGGCGTTTCGTAGTCTATTAGACAAAGCAAGCAGGGAGACAAAAAAAACAAAATTTTTATGTTTATACTTGCTGCATTTATATTCACACTAGCGACCCGCCCCGGCTTCGCACGGGTGCAATGCTGATACCAAATACACTACAGAAAAACTGTGAACGTTGTATATAAAAACATAGCGGCCCGCTCCGATAGCCGGGCGGCCGGCCGGTACCGCCGCAAACGCTACGTCCCGCAATTTTTAAATCTGTAATATCTTCGAAAATATTCACTTAAATCATACGGTGTAAAGGGCCATATAGATCTATATTAAATGAACAATGTATTCAAGGTATTTAATTGGTTAAGGATTAATGCTGTATTGGTTAAAATCGCTTCGAAAATTAGCCATTATTTGTCGTAAAAAGTAAATGACAAAAAAAAGTTATTGTGGGTTATCCATAAGAGATAGACATATACCATCGCGGACTTTTCTGTAGACCTTTTTAATGTGTATAATACTTAGTAAGTACATTATTTTGATAAAACTCGTAGGGTTCAGCCTGCGTTTGCAATGTAAGCGGAAAAAATGTAATTTTTTATGACATCACATTAGAAACCTCAAAAATAACAGTACTTCTCCACTATTTAATGGATGTTATTATACATATAAACCTTCCTCTTGAATCACTCTATCTATTAAAAAAAAAACCGCATCAAAATCCGTTGCGTAGTTTCAAAGATTTAAGCGTACAAAGGGACATAGGGACATAGGGACATAGGGACAGAGAAAGCGACTTTGTTTTATACTATGTAGTGATTTATTAGGTTTTATAGACAAAGCGGGCGCAGCCGCGGGCGGTAAGCTAGTTTTACATAAAAATCTATCAAAGGTACCTTTTTAGTTATCATTTCATTTATAATTTAATCCCAGGATCTCAGTTCTCTTCAATAAACAATAGATATTCTTGTTGTGAAATATTATAATTCGTTATGCTTGAATTGAAGCGGTAATCAAGCGTGATCGTCATATAATCGACTTTCATTGATCCAATTTTTCTACCATGAATTATAATGAAGCCAATATTTCCTTGTATGTAATAGGTTTAGTGCGTGTTGGAGAACATTTACTGATTATCTACCGGTTATGTGATTAATTTCGATTACATATATACTAATTAGATGGAGCATCACACGTAAACTGAAATAACAGATTTTGTTCATTAGGGGAAGGACAAAGTACGCCTAAATGGCAGTACCTACTCGTACTTAGTTACTCGTGCTGTACTACCTATAGAAAATAATCATCGTAAGTAATTAAAAAAAATATATCACCCAAACTCGTCGGCCATTTTGTCTATTGTTGATGTCAAATAGGATAATGAATTGTTTTTAAAATCTTAATGTTTGCATCTTTAATTAAACAGTAATATCTATTATAAAGACGAATTGTATTTTTGTTTGTAAAAACTACTACAACGATTTCAGAATTATTTTGCCATTTGAAAGCTATAACTAAATATACTTTTTTCTAAGGATTCGCTCGCGTTAATCCCGAAAGATTTAGTTCATTATATCTGCTATAGTCAAACCCCGAAGTTCCTAAGTTGAACTAGTCAAACCTCAGGTCTGGCATAAAGCCCAAATAAATGTAATATTTCGGCCTTTTATACTAAACAATTTTCGTCAGTCGTTGTCTAGCTGAGGCGTCTTATCCGCGTGCGTTGTCTATGCTGCGTTCGCCTGCACCCGAGACTGCTGCTGACTTCAGTCAAAGGGTGAAATTCAAATGTATTTCGAGGCCATGGCTTTTGCCAAACCTAGGATTAACCCTTACTTCCGCGAAGAGATTGTGTTTCGAGATTTGACTATAACATATCCGCGAATCAAAGTGGTGTTTTTTAATAATAAAAACTAGACTCCAAAAACCCATTACGTAGTTCCTATAAGCCGGAACCAAATGTAACATGGATATAATTGTTCGGCCACAGTTTTACGGTCATTTATGGGAATCGCGATCGCTAGTTATTGGTCACGCGGCTCCGTCCGCGCGTGACGGCCGACGACCTGGCGTTTGTTTTGATGTTTTTTTTTATATTTATAAACATTTATAGGTATGGTTTCTATCTGTTAATAACATGTTTTCTGATAATTGTTGAATTGTTTATGGTAACTTCAATTTTTTTGTATGTTTTTATTTGTGCCGTGACAGATTATTTGAATAAATAAAGCTTGTGAGTCCAGTATAGTGCAAACTGGTATCTATAGATACTGAATTTTGAATTTCAAGTGAAATTTTGCTATTCATCTTAAACAACGTCTCAAAACAGCCTAAAAACTAGAAAACTACCGATTTTGACGCGAAAATATGCCGATTACATTTTATGTAAAAAAAGTGTAATCATCACTATCACTACATAGTATAAAACAAAGTCGCTTTCTCTGTCCCTATGTCCCTATGTATGCTTAAATCTTTAAAACTACGCAACGGATTTTGATGCGGTTTTTTTGTAATAGATAGAGTGATTCAACGAGGAAGGTTTTAGTATATAATTTATTATGTTTTAGACAAAGCGGGCGAAGCCGCGGGCGGAAAGCTAGTTTTACATAAAAAGAGGATGACCGCACACCAATTACATTAAATAAAGTCAATTTCATACAAATACCACATTTTTAACCTTTATCTTGATTATTTAATTACATAACGAGTCCAAGGTCCATCAACATCTCAATTGAACTAAGTAAATAGTTAATGTTTTGACAGATTTTACGCTTCAATCATTATAATTGGCTGTTCTCGCATTTTAATAACGTAATGTATGATAATTTTTTTATTACAACTCTGTAACGTATTTAGTTTTATGTATTTTAAACTGATGAACTTTTAAAATAATCTATACTAATATTATAAAGCTGATTAGTTTGTTTGTTTAATCGCTTGCACGCGTTAATCTTAGGAACCACAGGTCCGATTTGAAAAATTATTACACTGTTAGGTAGTGCATTTATCGAGGAAGGCTATAAAATGTATGTACCAATAGGAGCGGAGCAATGGAGTTAAAACGCGAAGAAATATTGATTGTTAAAAAAATGATTATTAAGTAGGATTTTCTGTTTTTTGACTAGGTATCTTTCTAAAATTTAGTATCAAATACGTGTTCATTATTTGTTTTATAGCTTCATAATTATATTGCAAGACTAAGAAGTGTGAACATAAGGAAGCGTAGACGAACAAACAACAAGTTTACGATGTTCGCTTCTCATTACTTAAACAAAAAAATTATTATAGTTAGCTACGTTACATGACTCAATATTATCTGTTATTAAAAAAATGCACATAAAAATATACAACAATAATGAAAACAAATTCCTGGTTAAAAAAAATATTTGTGTTATTTTTTTTTATCCGTATTGCTGCAAATATGTACATACCTATCTTATACAAATGTAATGTTTTAAATCGTTTAATACCTAATGACAAAAAGTATGATTTATACAAAGCTATAAAACAAGATAAGTATTATGTACTGTTAATTGTTAGAACTTTTAATTCGGATATAAAAATAACTATTTAAACATCGCAAAAGCTTATCTTTCTTGTCGGTCACGAAACTAGTTTTAAATACTGTAAAAAAAATTCTCTGGATATCTTTAAAAGTAGGTAACAAACGAGCATGACACAACAAAATCCTTGGCGAATCATTAATCTAGGGATACCAGGAACGTCTCAGTCTAGACTCGCAAAAAGCTGAGATTCCCGCGCTAATTGCCAAATCGTCCATTAGACGTGGTTTCGATAAACTTTTTTAGTAAGAATTCATCCGCGCTAAATTGCCATTTTTGGCGGACAAACCAAAGGTTTTACATTTTTTATTATCACTTCATTAATTAATTAATATGAAAGTTTCAATAATAATAAAACACGAGCTGTAGAATATTTTCAATTGCTAATCAATCATTACTTATTCCCGCTGTTTTTTGCCACAAGATGGCGTCAAACGTAAAACTATATGTCAAATCACTTTTTTTGACGTGATAACGTTTTTAAAATCGTTTTAGTCGGGTGACATGTTCAGAAACTTGTGTCACACCAAAACCTCACGAGCGAGATCGCAGGTATAACGAGAGAGAGACGGACCGATCTCCCGTCTCATCTCGAGCGCTGCCACCAATAAGACGTTATCACGTAAACATCTCGATCGTAAACCTACTTTACAAACAACCAATTTTTTTCTCTTTGGCAATAAGTGTGAATTATATGCCGGTGTCAATTAAAAAAAAAACCTTCCAAATGTAATCAATGAACAACCTTCTTTGTTCCAGAGCCAATAATGTCCAAGCAGTGAACAAAAAATCAAAATGGCGAGCGTCGGCGCGGTCCTTCTGGAGACCAGGCCTTTCAGGCCCTTTAAGTCCTCCGAGGAGTACTTATATGCTATGAAAGAGGATCTGGCTGAATGGCTGACAGTCCTTTACCCTGAATTACGGATAAATGCTGATAATTTTCTTGATAGATTGGACACTGGCGTCGCTTTGTGCAGGGTAAGTTTTTTTTATATAAATATTTGCTTAGTGTAAGAATGTAATATTATGTTTTCCTAATTTTATTATTATTTAGTTCAGCACAATATTTCTGTTATTTTATAAGTCTTAATAGACGATTTCAGGAGCGACGATGGCTCGTTCCTTTTTTTTACTTCCCATATTCTTTTAATACCAATATTTAAAAAAATACGTTGCACTTTGCAAATTCATATACCTATAGAAATTACTTCATATTATTACGATATGATGTCATCAATAAATGTATGCCAATGATGAGGGACATATTAGTATAATTTCTCAATAAATTTTTTTCTCCTTATTCTCAATGAAACAACCTCCAAAATATCTCTTCTTAGAATATTATAAAGACCTTTATTATCTCCTATAATAAATATACCAAGTACGTAACAATAACGCGTCAATTTTAAGGAAAATAAATGCATTGTAATGTGTAATATCCAGACACGTAATTAACAGGATTGTAAAATTATTAATAGTCATGCTTTGACGTTAAAATAACTAGATACTAATTAACTTGAAAAACTATCACACCCAATTTATTTCTGTATTATTACTGCTACTTAGATTTTAGTTGAAATATGACTATGAAGACTTTCTGGTTCACCTTTGAAACAGCTGGTCTGATTTTAACGAAATTTTCACTGGCATACGGCAAAATATAAATAGTACAAAGCAATCAGCATTACTTTAGGTACCTACATTTTTTCCGTATTTTCCAATAACTAAGATAATTGATAAAAAAAACACAATTTGTCGCGGTTCTATCTCATTACCTAATTAAAAACAAAACTCGACTTACAAATACACATATAAACAGGTTTTATAATAATGCATTTAAATATTCACTGATAAAGTGAAATGGTTCCGGAGTGAGCTGTCAAGTGGTTGGCTTATCACAAATTATTATCAGCTTATCACAAATATATCGATTTTTATTGCCCTCGATTCACTTACTCTTGATAAACAGGTAAATTATTTCGTCAGACTATTGTTATTATTATACACGTTTCTATGTTATAAACGAATAAAGTGATAGGGTTTTTGTGCGTAAATTAAAATGTATTATATTTGTATTGTGTTGTTGCAATGCATGTGCTATAAGTAAGAAGCTGTTATTAATGCCTAGGTATGACTATAAGTGTATGACTATCAAATATACAAATGTTAACCTGTTTACAAATTAGTATGTTTACAATTCTGGGCTTTATTCTCTCATTATTTAAATCGGCTATTGTAGTTCTACATAGTTACAAACATTATCACATACTAGCTGCGCTCCGCGGTTTCACCCGCGTGGCTCCGCTCCTGTTGGTCTTAGCGTGACGATATATAGCCTATAGCCTTCCTCGATAAATGGGCTATCTAAAACAGAAAGAATTTTCCAAATCGGACCAGTAGTTCCTGAGATTTGCGCTTTCAAACAAACAAACTCTTCAGCTAGTATAGATTTACGTGTATGAAGCAGGTTACATTATACAGTTATATTCAATACATCCCACGACAAATCATACTATTTAGTGTTTACATTCTAACGTATACTGACCTTTGATAAAGTGTTGACTGATATCACCAATGTGTGAGAAATGTCACGAAGTACCGATCTAATTGTATTTATTAATTGTCAATGCCGAGTTTCGTAATGCTAATCGGTTGATTAGGGTAACCTTGGTATAGTTAACTTTTAACAATAGAAACGAAATAACGATAGGAACGAAATATTTTTCTATTTGAAAGAAGAAGAAAAACAATATTCGTTCTTTCTTTTCAATCATTTTACTACTATAATACACTCACCGGCACGGAATCTTGGCCACTGCAAATTTTTGGGTAAAATAACACAATTTCTTTTCTACTACAAAATACTACTTTAATGTTTTTACTAACTTTTAGTAATAATTGGAAGTTTATAAGAAGTACTACCGCGTAGATATGAATTAAACAAGAATTTACGCTTTTCCTGTGAAATTTAAATGATTTCTTAAAAAATGCACAAAAATTAGAAAGAACGTTTCCATAAAAAAAAATTGAACCTTTGAATATAGGATGTTTCCTTCTCTTTCCTTAAACACTGTTTGCATCCAGTCTGGCATACTCTAGAAGACATTTTTGATGTCCACTTGAGCTATAGTGTACCAAACGGCCCCAGCTGTATTTCTAAGCTCATCTAACATTGGTGCTGGGTTGGAATCGAACTTTATGTTTCTTTTAAGCATGTTCCAGATGTGTTCTATTGGATTAAGATTCGGGCTACGAGCTGGCCACTCCAATTTTTCAATAATAACCTCTTGAAGGTACTCTTATACGCATCGTACGACACGCGGACGTGCGTTATAGTGTATTAGTAGCAAATTTTCTTCACTGATAAACCTGTAATAGGGCTGAACATGTTCCTGGAGAATTTCCTCAATGTACCTGATCAAATTTAAGGCATTATCTACGATAACTAACTCCGTGCGAGCATCGGAACTTATACCTCCCCATACCATTATTGATCCTCCATGAAAAATCGCAGTTTGAGTGTGGTGATGGGTAAAAACCTCTCTTCTCATCTCCTCTATACTGACTCTTGGCTATCAGAAGCTCGTAAAGTGCCTTAGCAGTCATCTGTGAACACCTCACGAGCGCACTGGCTGTGGGTCCAGTTTTCATGTTCTCGTGCAAAACGAAGACGTGCTTCTCTGTGATGTCTGAGGAGTTCTGGACGGCGTGCTGGTCTGCAAACCTTCAAATTAACTTCCTTCATTAGTCTTCTCACCGATTGCTCACTCACATTTCTTATCCTGGTGTTTTAGAGCCGGTGGCGTATCTCAAAAACTGTCAGAAAGCCATTTCTGAGTATCTCTTGAACAATAAACGGGTCTTCTCGAGCTGATGTGCACCTCACGCCTTCATTTTCTGGTCTGCACGTGTAGCTACCAGTCTCCTGGTATCTTTTCCATGCATAGTGCACCGCTGAACGTGGTACGTACTGTACATTAGGTACTTTACGTTGCGGCAGTCATTGGTCTGACATTGTGATGGCCTGAGCAGGTTGTTCAGATGTTAACGGCATTTTTTATTGTTTGTTATGATCATTGACTACAGTACAACAATAGCAATATCTTAAAACGTCATAAACGATATCGAAAAAAGTTTAAAACGAACAATTCGTAACTTCGGCTTAACCGCACAAATCACAAATTTCGAGTAACTCTTAAAAAGTGGTAAAAGATTATTCTCAAACTTAATGATTTCTTACCATAAAATTAAACAAATAATATGTTAACATATCTGCATACAAAATAATCGTGAAAAACACTTCAAACTTTTTTTATCGGCAAATTTGTAAGTGGCCAAGATTCCGTGCCGTTGAGGTAGGAAGAAGTTTGAGAGAATGATTGTCTATTTCACGTTATAACGGCTGAATGCAAGCGGATGATATGTAGTTAATATTATGTAGACAGATCATAGTCTGGATTCCCATAATATTATGACTTACCTACCGATATAGTAATTGTAAGTTTGTGAGTAATGACGTGGGCAAAAACGCCTCATTGGAAAAGTCAAAATTTTCACACAAAGATAGCGTAAAATCTTTTTTTAAATAATAGGATTAGCACATAGAATATTCATCCAATTAAATACGCTTCATCAAAAACGGCTGATCGGATCTTTATGGTGTTTAACCCGAAAATAAAATAGAAAATGGGTTGACAAATGTAGTGTTTATTGAGTTACCAGTATTTTAAATCTATTACTCTTTTAAACCAGTGATTATTATTCAAAATTTAAATTGATATTTCTACCAATATATGGACATATTGTATACATATATTCATAGTTTTCTTGCTTCAATTACGCTTTCTTCCGCTCATTTATCAATGTGTGTGTATGTTTGACTCACACACGTAACTAGATACAGAAATAAGGAATTTCCTCAGTAGATAGCTGCGTATGAGTAAAAGTGTAACTGAGTCAGATTCTTAAACGTATACTGATTCATGTTTAGTGGTTGTTAGTAATGTTTTATGAATGAACAAATATGAGTGAACTGAAATAATATTTATTTAGAACTAGCTTTCCGCCCGCGGCTTCGCCCGCTTTGTCTAAAAGATAATAAATTATATACTAAAACCTTCCTCTTGATTCACTCTATCTTTTAAAAAAAAAATTGGTTGTTTGTAAAGTAGGTTTACGATCGAGATGTTTACGTGATAACATAATGCAGTGGCAGCGCTCGAAATGAAACGGGAGATCGGTCCGTCTCTCTCTCGTTATACCTGCGATCGCGCTCGTGAGGTTTTGGTGTGACACAAGTTTCTGAACATGTCACCCGACTAAAACGATTTTAAAAACGTTATCACGTTAATAAACCGCATCAAAATTCGTTGCGTAGTTTTAAAGATGTAAGCATACATAGGGACAGAGAAAGCGACTTTGCCCCAACCAACAAATTACAAATCGTTGCTCTATAGAAGGGATAAGAGTAGTTGTGATTCGCCGGACCAGAACCCGCGAATCACGTGTTGGCGAACCCGCAAATCAGTGGTACCCCATCCTAAAAAAAAAAAAAAAAAAAAGTTTGGACTCTTTTCCCACTAAAGCGGCCACGCTGAGTCGATAGCACTCACTCCCGAAGCGATAGGATGCATGGTTTCGGAGATGTGCAGATCGATTAACTCTTATCTAATTGATATCCGGTGGCCTTATCTATCAACACCGTCCCAACTCGGCGTTCTTATCTATTACTCATTGTGCACCTCGCTTATCACTGCTTTTGTATTAAACTTCTTTGCTATGACCTACCTCGCTATTCTAACCAAACGATGTATTATTATATTCAAGAAAAAATACGTCTAAAATACTATAACAATATTTATATATTATCGTACTATATTATTATAATTGTTGCTTTTTTAAAAAGCGATTCGCTTCTGGCGTTGTTTATCAAAATCTAACCTAACCTAACCTAACCTAATTATTTTTCCAGGTAATCTGATGTATCGAACTTTGTTACGAGCTACCTCGCTATTTTGAATCATCAATAAAACACATTCATTTTACTGCCATTTTTATTTCCAAAATGTTGTTGCTTATTATCTACTGGTTTGTGTATTTGGCCACCATTTGTCCATTTTGCTATATAAAAATAATTATTGATGAACATTTGAATTGTAGCCTAATCTACTTATAAAATAGGAGCGAAACATCTCATCCACTAAAATATCGTTGTACAGTGTGTTCCCTGTAAATATGCTCGTAAAACTATGCATTGAATATCCCTGAAACTTATATAGCAAATACATTAAGCAATATTCACCACAAACTGAAGTCCAATCATTCTGAATCCTATCAACATTCCAGTCCCATCTCTTACAATTCCTTTTCAAAAACTGGAGATGATATCGCTCAGGTGTTCGTCCATATGAATCAAAATATTGACCGATGCCATTCGTATCGATATGTACAGCTACCCAGTGTGAACCTGGTTTATCATCCGCATCCAAATTGCATATTATATACGTTGGTACATGGGTATACATAGGCAGTCTATTAGCAGCATAAACATTATTTTCTAGACTGGGATGAATCTTTTTCATATGTTTTTGTAATTCTAGTGTATCCATGATAGTACTGTTATTAGCAGATTATTACAGTACCAATCTATTCAATGGTTGTCATAGGAATGTTCAATTATAGTGTTTTGTATAAGATTAAATAGGAAGTTTGTAATGAAATAAAAAAATAGTAAATTGCATACAATTTGTTTTATTTAATTTTATAATGTTTCCTTTAGTTACATATACACAAAATGCATTAAGCATAACACATAAATCTAAAATATAACACACATTATAACCTTAACTACTATAGTCTACAGTAACATTTCTATTTTTATCTATTTCAATAATATTATCAAACTCAGCATAAACAATACAGTTAATTGTTTGTGTTAGTGAGGATTCAAATCGTACTTCTAATCTTACACTACCATGCTTTATGAGATTCCAATGAGCTGATGAGTTAGCTGATAAATCAGGAGTTAAATCAAATGCTAAAAGACATTTGCCTTTGGCATACTGTTCACGAGAGATTGCATTTCCTTCATTAAGAAAGTGAATACCAGTCCCCGAGAATAGAGTATGATATGCCGATGTGAATATATTATTATTAAAAGATGGTTGCAAAGCTTTTGAAGGTATTTGTTGACCATCAATATATAAGCTGAAAGAGTTAATACCATAGTTTTCAAAGTTAAATGGATTTTTAGTAAGTGAACCATTAAATGCGGAATTGTTCACAAATCCAATAATACATCTTTTGGGTACCTGTCCCAAGAATATATTATCAAGAGTTTTTCCTTGAACACCTGATGGAATTGTTAAAACTTTAACCTCAGCACGAGTAATAGGATATTTAGCAGTTGTAGAAGCTAAAACTTTCTGGTGTGCGAGTAATACACTTGGATTAATTCGTGCTCTTCGAACAATAAGAGTTGCATCCGTAATGCAAACTTTAAACTTTTCATCATTTGACCCAGCAATTAAATTAAAACTCTCTCTTGACCGAACTAATTTTACACTCATTTCAACACCATTAATTAAAAATTTATCTTGATTGAAAATGTCACCATGAAGATGACCAATCATTTCTATTTCCCGGCTTTCATTAACTAATTCCTGTCTTTTAGCAAATCCTGTGTTTTTACCATCTGTGGAATCCATTTTGCCTGCTGTATCATCATACCAAAGACTACAAGTAAGATGAGATTGTTTAGCAGCAGGAGCATAGTTTAAAAGGGTTTCCATGTATGCTCGATAGGCATAGGTATTATTAGGTGGTGATACAAGTTTTTGGTTTAAATAAACATCGAGTTGACTAAAAAGTGAATGCAGCCAATTATTTACAGGTGCTACTACTGTAGCTGATAACAAGTTTGTTGAATCTTGATTTAATACTTTTGCCTTTATGTGGAGTAATGTATGAGACAAATCTATGTAGTCATCGCCTGTTCCAGGAACTTGAAACTCGATAGGTCCATCATCAGCAAGAGATGAAATTGGTTTATAGTGAATCCACAATCCATTTTCAATGCTTGTTTGTGTGGACGGTAATGCAAACAAATCTAATTCTGACTTAACGCACTCACAAGAATGATTATGAAGGAAAGACATACTTAATTTGAAAATATATCTTTGATGTTTTTTGGTTTTAGACCAAGTTTTTTCGTAGCTTTCACTTTAGCTGTTAGTGGTGGAATGAACGAGGCCAATCGTTTTCTTTTAGTTATATACCCAGATCCTGTCATGTTTAATCGATCAATTTTGTTATCAGCCTTTCGTTTTAAGTTCGTACTAACTTGCTTTAGACGATCTTTTATTGAGGCTTCCATAGGACGGGCTTGAATCATATCCGATAAAAGTCCTACTCCAGCGTTTAATGCCTCCTTACCAACCACTCGAGCACCACTTGAAAGTAAAGGTAAAACTGATCTAAATAACCCTCCTAAGAAGCTCCCAATACCATGACCGCGTTGGTATGGTGAACCCTTATAAATTACTCCAACTCCTGATCCAGCTTGATGTGAATAATAATTTTCATATGGACATTTATGATGATCATGAGGAGAATACATTATTATAATTTGCGGAAATGTAGTTTAATACACACGGTTCCAAACTGGAATGGTATTTTTTGTCCTGCGCTCGATCTTATATCCATTTCCAGCGTATCGAACTCTCTTCGCATAACAGGTAAGTAGTGAGGTGGAGAGAAAACGTGCATTTTATACGCACCATAAATGTATTTTGAAGGATCTAATGAAATGACTCTTAATAGCGGAGTCATAACATCACCCACAATCTGAGGATCGATAATGTCGCAATATAGAAATAGTTGAGATGGTAACCCTAAATGTAAATTAGCAGGACACTTCCCAAAATTTCTGTCTAGGAGATTTGTATTTGGTTCATAACCTAGTTGTAAACTTCATTTGGGTGATAATGTTACGGATGTTATATTTTTATCCAAAACAGAAACAGACACAAATTTTGTTATTTCATCATAACGAAATTTCAAGTTCTCTCCGATACCATTTAACGCTCTCAAAATATGTTCAACGTTATCGTAGTTGGTAGCGGGAATATGTTTTTTGTAGTACACTGTTGATGGTTTATCTTCATTAGGAATTAACATGGTTTTTGTGATGTATACAACATTTTCATGATCTTGAACAGTAAACATTGTGCATGGATATTGAAACTCGACAACTCCAACCAACCATTCACCTTCTAATTTCATAGCTTTTGGTAATTTTGTTGAAAAATTTGTGGTCTTGTTATCAGGAAAGTATTCCATTGAACTATTGCTGAGCAAAGTTAAATAAAAACTTTCTTTATTCATATTTCTTTTAAACTAGAAGCTAAAATCCAACTGTTAAATTTATCTGGATAACCTTTCCACTTCACTAATACTTCTTTTCTGTTGCCTGAATAACGAGTACCAATTATTTTATCTATTTTATATTGTGAGGTGGGGTTGTAAGTGACCTTCTGTAATTCTCTTTCATAAAAAGTACCAACTATTGGTTCATTTTGTAAATCTGTAATTGTATAAACAACCCATGGAGATCTATCAATTATTGAAGATATAATAAATATTTCATCACTCCAATTTGATTCATATCCTTTTTGGAAAACATGTTTATATTTAGTTATTCGAACATAATCACCCACGTTGAAATTTGGTTTTGAATTTTCTAAAGAAAGTTTGTTTGACCCTCTATCATAAAGATTAGTCCAAACTGTCATAATATTGTTGGAACTTACATCACATGGGCACATCTTAATACTCGAGTGAATGCTGTGATTATAAGAGTATATTAAATCTTGTAAAACATCTATATATCTATAGGTATTATTATGAGTGAAATAACGCCACATTTTCATTTTTAGAGTTCTTTGAAATCGTTCAACAATACTAGCCTTAATATCAGGATTGTTAGTGGTATAGTAATTTATCTTTTTGGATTTAAAGTATTTTTGTACATCTTTTGAAACAAATTCTGTACCTTTATCAGATTGTATGTGAGTAGGGGTTGAATTACTTTCAGTAAATATACTTTCAAAACATTCTTTAGTTGTTTCTGAGTTTTTCTTTTTCATTGGTCTTGCAAAAGCATATTTACTAAATACATCAATAACACAAAGTATGTAGTTGAAACCATCATTATATTGAGAATAAGTTCGCATATCACTTAAATCAGCTTGCCACAGCTCATTAATATTTGATAGAATGTACCTATTACGCGGGAATTTTTTCCGAATGGGTTTATGTAATGTATATGTTTCTTGTGATTGTAACCATTCCTTTACTTGCTTTTTATCCATTTTACCCTTCATAGCTTTTGATAATTTATCAATACTGCCAAAACCAGCGAGGTTAGATGGATCATAATAAATCCTGTTAATTTCTTCTAGTACGGGGTCCATTTTCCCCAATCGATCTATTAATGAGCTGTGGCAAGCTGATTTAAGTGATATGCGAACTTATTCTCAATATAATGATGGTTTCAACTACATACTTTGTGTTATTGATGTATTTAGTAAATATGCTTTTGCAAGACCAATGAAAAAGAAAAACTCAGAAACAACTAAAGAATGTTTTGAAAGTATATTTACTGAAAGTAATTCAACCCCTACTCACATACAATCTGATAAAGGTACAGAATTTGTTTCAAAAGATGTACAAAAATACTTTAAATCCAAAAAGATAAATTACTATACCACTAACAATCCTGATATTAAGGCTAGTATTGTTGAACGATTTCAAAGAACTCTAAAAATGAAAATGTGGCGTTATTTCACTCATAATAATACCTATAGATATATAGATGTTTTACAAGATTTAATATACTCTTATAATCACAGCATTCACTCGAGTATTAAGATGTGCCCATGTGATGTAAGTTCCAACAATATTATGACAGTTTGGACTAATCTTTATGATAGAGGGTCAAACAAACTTTCTTTAGAAAATTCAAAACCAAATTTCAACGTGGGTGATTATGTTCGAATAACTAAATATAAACATGTTTTCCAAAAAGGATATGAATCAAATTGGAGTGATGAAATATTTATTATATCTTCAATAATTGATAGATCTCCATGGGTTGTTTATACAATTACAGATTTACAAAATGAACCAATAGTTGGTACTTTTTATGAAAGAGAATTACAGAAGGTCACTTACAACCCCACCTCGCAATATAAAATAGATAAAATAATTGGTACTCGTTATTCAGGCAACAGAAAAGAAGTATTAGTGAAGTGGAAAGGTTATCCAGATAAATTTAACAGTTGGATTTTAGCTTCTAGTTTAAAAGAAATATGAATAAAGAAAGTTTTTATTTAACTTTGCTCAGCAATAGTTCAATGGAATACTTTCCTGATAACAAGACCACAAATTTTTCAACAAAATTACCAAAAGCTATGAAATTAGAAGGTGAATGGTTGGTTGGAGTTGTCGAGTTTCAATATCCATGCACAATGTTTACTGTTCAAGATCATGAAAATGTTGTATACATCACAAAAACCATGTTAATTCCTAATGAAGATAAACCATCAACAGTGTACTACAAAAAACATATTCCCGCTACCAACTACGATAACGTTGAACATATTTTGAGAGCGTTAAATGGTATCGGAGAGAACTTGAAATTTCGTTATGATGAAATAACAAAATTTGTGTCTGTTTCTGTTTTGGATAAAAATATAACATCCGTAACATTATCACCCAAATTAAGTTTACAACTAGGTTATGAACCAAATACAAATCTCCTAGACAGAAATTTTGGGAAGTGTCCTGCTAATTTACATTTAGGGTTACCATCTCAACTATTTCTATATTGCGACATTATCGATCCTCAGATTGTGGGTGATGTTATGACTCCGCTATTAAGAGTCATTTCATTAGATCCTTCAAAATACATTTATGGTGCGTATAAAATGCACGTTTTCTCTCCACCTCACTACTTACCTGTTATGCGAAGAGAGTTCGATACGCTGGAAATGGATATAAGATCGAGCGCAGGACAAAAAATACCATTCCAGTTTGGAACCGTGTGTATTAAACTACATTTCCGCAAATTATAATAATGTATTCTCCTCATGATCATCATAAATGTCCATATGAAAATTATTATTCACATCAAGCTGGATCAGGAGTTGGAGTAATTTATAAGGGTTCACCATACCAACGCGGTCATGGTATTGGGAGCTTCTTAGGAGGGTTATTTAGATCAGTTTTACCTTTACTTTCAAGTGGTGCTCGAGTGGTTGGTAAGGAGGCATTAAACGCTGGAGTAGGACTTTTATCGGATATGATTCAAGCCCGTCCTATGGAAGCCTCAATAAAAGATCGTCTAAAGCAAGTTAGTACGAACTTAAAACGAAAGGCTGATAACAAAATTGATCGATTAAACATGACAGGATCTGGGTATATAACTAAAAGAAAACGATTGGCCTCGTTCATTCCACCACTAACAGCTAAAGTGAAAGCTACGAAAAAACTTGGTCTAAAACCAAAAAACATCAAAGATATATTTTCAAATTAAGTATGTCTTTCCTTCATAATCATTCTTGTGAGTGCGTTAAGTCAGAATTAGATTTGTTTGCATTACCGTCCACACAAACAAGCATTGAAAATGGATTGTGGATTCACTATAAACCAATTTCATCTCTTGCTGATGATGGACCTATCGAGTTTCAAGTTCCTGGAACAGGCGATGACTACATAGATTTGTCTCATACATTACTCCACATAAAGGCAAAAGTATTAAATCAAGATTCAACAAACTTGTTATCAGCTACAGTTGTAGCACCTGTAAATAATTGGCTGCATTCACTTTTTAGTCAACTCGATGTTTATTTAAACCAAAAACTTGTATCACCACCTAATAATACCTATGCCTATCGAGCATACATGGAAACCCTTTTAAACTATGCTCCTGCTGCTAAACAATCTCATCTTACTTGTAGTCTTTGGTATGATGATACAGCAGGCAAAATGGATTCCACAGATGGTAAAAACACAGGATTTGCTAAAAGACAGGAATTAGTTAATGAAAGCCGGGAAATAGAAATGATTGGTCATCTTCATGGTGACATTTTCAATCAAGATAAATTTTTAATTAATGGTGTTGAAATGAGTGTAAAATTAGTTCGGTCAAGAGAGAGTTTTAATTTAATTGCTGGGTCAAATGATGAAAAGTTTAAAGTTTGCATTACGGATGCAACTCTTATTGTTCGAAGAGCACGAATTAATCCAAGTGTATTACTCGCACATCAGAAAGTTTTAGCTTCTACAACTGCTAAATATCCTATTACTCGTGCTGAGGTTAAAGTTTTAACAATTCCATCAGGTGTTCAAGGAAAAACTCTTGATAATATATTCTTGGGACAGGTACCCAAAAGATGTATTATTGGATTTGTGAACAATTCCGCATTTAATGGTTCACTTACTAAAAATCCATTTAACTTTGAAAACTATGGTATTAACTCTTTCAGCTTATATATTGATGGTCAACAAATACCTTCAAAAGCTTTGCAACCATCTTTTAATAATAATATATTCACATCGGCATATCATACTCTATTCTCGGGGACTGGTATTCACTTTCTTAATGAAGGAAATGCAATCTCTCGTGAACAGTATGCCAAAGGCAAATGTCTTTTAGCATTTGATTTAACTCCTGATTTATCAGCTAACTCATCAGCTCATTGGAATCTCATAAAGCATGGTAGTGTAAGATTAGAAGTACGATTTGAATCCTCACTAACACAAACAATTAACTGTATTGTTTATGCTGAGTTTGATAATATTATTGAAATAGATAAAAATAGAAATGTTACTGTAGACTATAGTAGTTAAGGTTATAATGTGTGTTATATTTTAGATTTATGTGTTATGCTTAATGCATTTTGTGTATATGTAACTAAAGGAAACATTATAAAATTAAATAAAACAAATTGTATGCAATTTACTATTTTTTTATTTCATTACAAACTTCCTATTTAATCTTATACAAAACACTATAATTGAACATTCCTATGACAACCATTGAATAGATTGGTACTGTAATAATCTGCTAATAACAGTACTATCATGGATACACTAGAATTACAAAAACATATGAAAAAGATTCATCCCAGTCTAGAAAATAATGTTTATGCTGCTAATAGACTGCCTATGTATACCCATGTACCAACGTATATAATATGCAATTTGGATGCGGATGATAAACCAGGTTCACACTGGGTAGCTGTACATATCGATACGAATGGCATCGGTCAATATTTTGATTCATATGGACGAACACCTGAGCGATATCATCTCCAGTTTTTGAAAAGGAATTGTAAGAGATGGGACTGGAATGTTGATAGGATTCAGAATGATTGGACTTCAGTTTGTGGTGAATATTGCTTAATGTATTTGCTATATAAGTTTCAGGGATATTCAATGCATAGTTTTACGAGCATATTTACAGGGAACACACTGTACAACGATATTTTAGTGGATGAGATGTTTCGCTCCTATTTTATAAGTAGATTAGGCTACAATTCAAATGTTCATCAATAATTATTTTTATATAGCAAAATGGACAAATGGTGGCCAAATACACAAACCAGTAGATAATAAGCAACAACATTTTGGAAATAAAAATGGCAGTAAAATGAATGTGTTTTATTGATGATTCAAAATAGCGAGGTAGCTCGTAACAAAGTTCGATACATCAGATTACCTGGAAAAATAATTAGGTTAGGTTAGGTTAGGTTAGATTTTGATAAACAACGCCAGAAGCGAATCGCTTTTTAAAAAAGCAACAATTATAATAATATAGTACGATCATAGAAATCTAAATAACAAGACACTAGAAGTCGTAAGCGTGCGTGACCTTGTCGCCACTCAGGTGATTTGCACATCACCAGTGCATTCGTCACTGTTCAGTTGCTCTGGAGACGTATGAGTGTATACATGGTGTGTTTCAGCAATTCCCATTGCGGAAATTCTTCCACAAGTTGTAATTATACTTATAAAGGAATAATATTTCATCGGAAAATATTTTTTTTTAGAAATAATGCCGTTTTTCCTTAAAATTATAGAATATTTACAAGTATTACGAGTGTCACCATAGTAATCGAAATAACAATGAATGACACAGTCGACCATTCTTATTATCACGTTTGTTCGTATTGGAGCAAAAAGTCTCATATACTTAGGGATGTTATTCTAAAATAAACCGTAAATTCGTGCGTTAGGATACATATTCAAAAGCTTAATTTAATAGATAAGTTAGTTTTCACTAAAATCAAGCTGTCCAATAAAAGGCATAGTTTACTTGTGTGTACTGTTTAGCTTTCGGTTTGAATGTGTTGATTTTGGCGACAGCGGTTTTCATACGAATTATGACATTATAGCACTTCTATGTGTCTTGTTATTTAGATTTCTATGAGTACGATAATATATAAATATTGTTATAGTATTTTAGACGTATTTTTTCTTGAATATAATAATACATCGTTTGGTTAGAATAGCGAGGTAGGTCATAGCAAAGAAGTTTAATACAAAAGCAGTGATAAGCGAGGTGCACAATGAGTAATAGATAAGAACGCCGAGTTGGGACGGTGTTGATAGATAAGGCCACCGGATATCAATTAGATAAGAGTTAATCGATCTGCACATCTCCGAAACCATGCATCCTATCGCTTCGGGAGTGAGTGCTATCGACTCAGCGTGGCCGCTTTAGTGGGAAAAGAGTCCAAACTTTTTTTTTTTTTTTTTTTTTTTAGGATGGGGTACCACTGATTTGCGGGTTCGCCAACACGTGATTCGCGGGTTCGGAGATCGAACCGGCGAATCACAACTACTGATAAGAACGTTTCAGAGGTGCTAGTTGGTAGTCCTATAAGGGTGATAAGAACGTTGTATAAACCCCAAAGTGGCGCATTTATAAAGCCATTTGATGGTATTGTGTTGCTGTAGCAGCAACTCAGATGCCAATTGGACCTACTGGAGTACACTTATAGAATCGCGATGCTGTTATAGAGCGAAGTAGTGATATAAAACGAACCGCGATGCTGTTACAGCGCGAAGTTGTGTTTTAAGAGTAACCGCAAATCTTTTGTAGCACGAAGTTGCGATGTACGAGCCACCGCGACGCTATAATTATAGTACAAAATGGTAAATCGTTTTAAAGTGAAAGAAACTCTCTTATAGGCCGTATATCTCTCGTAAGTGTCGCATTTTACTACATTAATACGCCGTTTTTGTTACATAACAGGGTTATTAACTCTTTTATACAGTAAATCAGTCCTATAACTCTGACCACTCAGCTATTAAACCACTGCGTTATAATGGGCAGAAAAACACTAATATAATTCAATTAGGTTACAAAGAAGTGATATAAAACTCGGATATATCACCTAATTGCTCTATTATGGAGTTTCAGCAACCATGAAGATTCACAGTGCTATAATAGTAATAAGGAAAACCATTACAACACTAAATTGTCCTATTGTAGTTTTTTTACGCCTCTATAGGCATGGGACTATAAAGGTTACCCTAGAATCGTTTATTGCACTAATTTGCTGTAAAAAAGAGACCACCAGCGCTGTTATGTGATAATATCGCCCTGTTTTTGGTGTATCAAAATCTGGATAAGAGCTGCTCTATAAACGCCGTATAAAATAGTGATATAAACGTTTACATCACCTTGTTATGAGACAAATTTGCTGTGTATGATTATAGAGCAAAATCATCTCATTATACGCTATTATACAACAAGCTTGTCACCGCGACACTGTTATACGTCATTTAAAAAGCTTTTTAGTGATGTAGGTTATTGTTATAGGACATCTTTGCTGGTTGGGATGTTTTATACTATGTAGTGATTACACATGACTAGACAATTTTACCTATAGAAATACTTCTGAAACTAAATCTTAATATCTTATGAGATCTTAGGTACCTAATATTAGAGACAAAAAATTATATTTCTACCATAAAATAGCTTAGATCTTTCAAAATTATTTAATTTGTACATTATTAACTATATACCTAAAATAATTCGAGGCATGATTTGAACCCGTGTCCTTCGCCTTACCATGGTGACAGTAAAAGACCTTAATAGAAACAGAATTTTCATACGTGCTTTGCCGACTAATTGAGATACTAAATAAAAGGGTTATGTGAATTTTTACCCAAAATCACAGTGTTGCAAGCCAACCTTGTGTCACAACCGATCATTAGTTAGTTTGTGTAAACGTCGTCAAATCGTCACAATTACTATTTTTATTGACAGTCTAAAAGAGGTCAAACAGTAGTTAAGAAAGAGGGTTTTCATCTTTTAAACAAGCTTTTATTAGCATCACCTACGTTTACGTGTACGTTTGTATGTAACCGACGCCTGTAGCGCCATTTTGACTTAATCGGACAGATTTAATTCAAACTTTGTACACTTATCAAGGATCGATGACAATACAATAATTTTAGGAGATTAAGCGTGTATTAACTGAATGACCGGGCTCAATGGCGTGCCGTGACTGAGGCCTATGTCCAGCAGTGGACAAACATGGGCTGAATGATGATGATGATGATGATGAAGCGTGTTTTTGTAGTTTTTGTTTTAACTAAAACGTGAAAAATATTGCCTATGTTCGGAATAGAATAGAATAGGAATAGAAATATGTATTTAGAAATTGGTTAAGCTCTTCTCTTGTTGATTTTATCAATTTCAAACATAATATTACTCACTAGCTGTGCTCCGCGGATTTACCCGCAGTGCTCCGCTTCTGTTGATCTCAGCGCGATGATATATAGCCTATAGCCTTCCTCGATAAATGGGCTATCTAGCACCGAAATTATTTTTCAAATCGGACCTGTAGTTCCCGAGATTAGCGCGTTCAAACAAACTCTTCAGCTTTATAATACATATTAGTATAGATATAGATTAGTTTACAAGTAGGTACTATAAGTCTAGAATTATACTTGAAAGTTACTATTTAAGTACATAAACGTTAATAAACCTATATATTTCGGAACAAGCGTGGGTATTACGTTTCAACTCACGCTAGGCACCTGCGCCGGCGCCTCCGCCCTCACGAATCGCCAAGGACGATCGATCATAGTAATATATTGATTTTTGTAATTTATAGATCTAATTTAAATGTTTATTATGGTAAAAAATAGCCAGCACACGTGTCAGAAGTGAAACTTCTTTGGCAAGATTCAAAGATACCAAAATCGTCGCCTTACTCCACGACGTGACGGTATTGCCATGACGGGACCTTAAAATTTTACCGAAATTTTCTTTAAATATTTATACTCTCATCAGTATTTTTTACAACAAAAAAATTGCGAAATCGGCCCATCCCTTCATGTGATGCTATTCAAGTTAAAAACGATAATTTTATTTACACATTGATAATCCCTCTTATCTTTTAAATTATGACCTTAACGAATACAAACAAAGCCTATTTCTTTGTATTCCAGGAAAGTATTCATTGAGGCGTGTTTTGTGCCAAATAACTATAAAATTACGATGCAAGCCGCGTGCCGAAGCGAGTTAAACGTAGCGTCACGTTTTAGAGGTGGATTTCGCGATATCTTGCTTGACTTATCGATCACTAGTGATGTGCTGTGTGGACTAGTGATTGGTGAATGTCGATAGTTCGGTTTAGCGTATGTGGAGTAAAAGTATATTCAATTTTGGATCGTAATTCGTATAAATCTATACTTAGGTTTAGTTCAATATTACATAACTAAATATAACATTAATAAATACTGAATTAAAATACTAAAAATAGGTACTTACGTACAAAACGAATTTACTATTAATATTTTAAGTAGGTATTACAAACTCAAATTCAAACATTTATTTATTCAATTAGACTTCTTCTAGAAGCACTTTTGAAACGTCATTACATATTTTTAACATTTACCACAGATTCGGAAAGCAGTAACACTTTGATGGATATAATATGAATCGATGAGATAGGAATAAAATCATTAAAAAATTTATAAAATTAACAAAAATATTTTATTAAATAGTCTACTTGGGCGAATACGGAGGGAAAACTGTTTTATTAAAGCATTATTCTACTAAACGAAATTATAAATGAAAATAGGAAGCACAAATGTTAGCTAAAACACTAACATCACATCACTACTCTCGGCTATTCCCACGGATTGAGTGGAATTTTAAACAGAAAAAATGTAAGGAAACAAAGGTGACTGAAAAAATATTACAATCAATATATTGCCCATTGTCCTGCGCTTTATTTCGCACTTCTTAAAACCTCAAATATAATATTAAGTATTTTAGTCAACCATAACCATGAATTATGACGTTGTTATTGTACCTGGCTATTTAAAAAATGTAAAAAGATTTTTTAAGATTAAAAATCATTGTTAAGAATTAAAAATTATTTAAATGAAAATATGTAGTTGCAGAATCAGACAAGAAAAAATATATAAACATTTTTATTTTTTAAATAACACATAGTAAAAAAATAGTAAACATATTATGTCTTATCTAACTCCATTTTTACTATCTATGATTTATAAATTACTATTTAATCCTACGAAAGCAAGTCATAACGAAAGATTTGTAAATATACTTATACTTACAGAATAGTTAATCGAAGTATAATGTTTCTTCTTTTTAGCTCGGATATAGCTGTTTTTTTTCCAAAACTAATAGAATATAAATCTAATAAAAACGTTATTTGATTTATTCCTTTATCAAATGCTTTTTTTAATTAACATGAGGGTACTTGGCTCAGTGCCAAGGGGAAAAATTAAGCGAACTTCAATTAAAACAATTTAACTGAATCACTTTCGGAAGTTATGCTTAAATAAGAATGCTTCATTACGTCTTGGACTCAAGTTGTACTTAATTTAGAAGCATAACTGCATAAGTCGATTACTTAGTGGCTAGTGGTTTCAAACTTTATAATAGAGATATTTTAAATTAAAAAAAGTCACGATCTAGACAGCAGTTAACTATTTTAACCGACGTTTTAAAACGATGTAAGACTTTTAATTCTTACTTATATTTCTTTGGCCTAATCGGTGATTGACTTTAAAAATTTTCCTCTAGCACCAGGCTATCCATTGGTGACAACAGAATGAAAATCGGTGCATCGTTTTTTGAGTTTATCACAAACAAACAGACTTTGCTTCATATAGTGATATAGATTACCTTGATAGTATAGTACACGCATACGGATGCACTATTCTGGTTATGGAATGTCAACTCGATCACCTTTGTAGGTCGTCGATCGCATCAATTATGTGCAAATAAACATTTTCGGAAGGTTGCCTGTGTTTTTATTCGAGGAAGGATATGTCACATTCTGTAGATTATATAGCAGTATTTCTATCATAGACTGATTTGCACTTACATACTTTGGATTCAATATAAATTGGGCCAAGTTCGCACCCTATTTAGAAAACGTTCTATACTTCTACACGTACTAAACGATAACTGATGATGTAGTTAAATTCGTGAGTGAATAGACTATATTTCTATCCTTAATCAATCTATCCTTGCATAGTCAACGAATAAGAAAGCAGAGAGAAAATCATGCATCCACTATAATGCAAGATAAAGATAAATTTGGGGTTAAAAACATCAGTGACATTTAACACGAACGCATAAGCTATTTCAGCACGTCCGCGTTAATTAAAGAACAGAAATAAATTCACATTTAAGGTAATAAATCTCGTTGCTTCCATGATTACTGCCTTGATCTTCATAAATAAAGATATCCCATTATGCCAATAATTGACATTTCAAGCGTATCTCGGAAACGAAATTATCTGTTTCCCTTAACGCCCTTAACCGATGACACGTGAATAATGACAATGTGGAGTCTTTGAACTTTACTTTTTAGCCTGTGGCTGGGCGGATGTCAGCTGTCAATGTCACTAGTGTCAATGTCATAACAATACAGAATATAAATTGGTAATGTCAGTGCGGAATTGTTGCTTTTTTTACGATGTTTTGGGTGGAGATTATCTGTCATTTTTAAATGTTATTTTGATGTGGAGTTATGTCATTTAACTGTCGTAGATTTATGTAACGAGTGATTGACAAGAGCTGTCATGTATGGAGCAATGTTGAGCCGCTGCTTGAATTAATCAATTATTGTCGCTGTTGCGTTGAATTCTAGCACAGATCTAGTACAACTAGATTCCGAACATGCGTGGCCACCTCAGTGCATTTCGCTCTATCTTCGAGTGTTGCCATTTTATAAACTTTCCTGCATTTTAGGGAAAATTTTCATTAAAAATACGTCCTCAAATTCACTCTTACTCGTAATAAATAAATAATGTTAGGTGAATTTGAGGACGTCTTTTTAATGAAAATATACCTTTGTATTTTTTTAAAATTCCGAATTGATAGTTTCCTTAAAAATGTCCTGAAAATCACCTGCAAAATATGCAAAAAATGTTTAATGTGACTCATAAGTAGAGAATATTTTTTTCTCATTCAGTAATAGTGTGACAAGTTGGGGGTGTGACTGGGAATAACCACAATAACCGCTTTTTAACCCGCTGCTTTCATTTTTTTACTTATATGTTCGAAAGAAGACCGGTATATAGGAAGTTAGGTATATCTTTTTCCTTGCAAATCATCGAGTTAAAAGTTTTGTTCTGACAAAAAAGCTGTAGATAACGATGTGCACTAGATATACATAATATACATTCGAGAAGGGAAGACCACAAATAAAGGAATATTAAATTCAGATACAATTTCAATGTGTTTTATTATCATAGGTTATTTTATACATGTATAAATTTCTGTGCTAAGGGCCGATTACAAATATTTAGTTTTCGATGCTGCGGAGAACTTCTATTTCTTCCATATTTATAAGCATTTAACAAGCAATTTCTTAAGACGATTAGCTGATATCTGTTTTTGCTTCTGCAACTGAAAAAATAAATTTTAGAATATAAAATATATATTAGATGAAATTCATTGCTTAGGTTCTATTTTTTGTGTCAAGGCCATTATATTTATTATTTTAATACCAATATATTGGTATCAAAGTATAACATTAATATACATATATAGCAAATAATTAGAAATAAAAATACTTCAATATATTAAATTTGAAACTATGGCATCAAAACAACTCTGCTTTTAGAAATAAAAACATTTTTTAAAGAGAAATGCTAACAATTAATGGCAAATAAAATGGAATTAATGCTTAATTTACTCCGGTTATAAATTTTTATCCATTATTAAGTATGTATTACCAAATAACTTGTTATTTTTATTAATTAAGATGTATTTTTTAGTACAAACCAGTTTCCGAGTTTTAGCACCTGGGGACACAATCATTTGATTTCTGCAGTCTATTCCTTTTAACTCCTCTATAGCTCGTTGATGGTATTGGAATTTGGATCATCATTTTGTGTTGCTGATACTGACTGCACAGATTCGAACTAAAAAATATAAATTCATAGATCTATATTTTACTTTTATTTTACTAGAGAGTGAATATAAAAAGCAATTTAATATGTAACAAAGTTTAATAAACGCATATGAAAATAATCTATCTTAGGGTTATAGGGAAATCTAACAATGGAATTTGATTGTGATTTAAAATAAACTTCTTAAAACTTCTTATCTACATAAGTAATTACATTCATGCTTATTGTTGGCGTAGCATTTGACTCAAGGAGAGATAATTTAGGTTTGCAAACAAAAAAATTGCGTTAAAATTCTTTGAACATATTCTCGCTTTTTAGATGGTACCCAATTTTACCGACTAGCATCAATCCATATTTTACGAATGCCAGAATACGTTGGAAAACTATTGGACAAACATTTTTTTGCAATTTTGTGGACTTTTTTTCCCATTTGCAGGCAACATTGTGATTGAGGTTATCTTACACTTAAAACCTAAAATTACCACGAAATATTAACAATAAGAATGAATAGTTGATAGGAAACAGTCAATTATAATGATTCTGATATTATGTATCTATATTTAATTGTTTACTTACGAATGAAATGTAATTCCATCGGCGTTTGTTTCCGTGCGGCTGTTATAGCCTAATACGCTGCAACCACCCATAATTATAAACACTCAGTACACGTAGTACATTCAGAACACTTTTATAATTAACTTCCAAATGTATTTATCACCAAAAAGAACAGTAGACACAAGAAAACAAATTAAATATCAGATCTGCTTTGTTTGTTTGGCCCAGTTTTGACAGTAGGCCATCAAAAAAGTGGCCACGCAGATAAGGACAAAAAAATGTATCTACATCCCCTTCACTCACATAATGAAAGCGTAGCTATCTATCTCGTTTCACCATAGCCTTGCAAATCTACTAGTACTAGATCTGTGAATTCTAGTGATTGTTGTTTATTGTGATGGATTTTCGGCCATTGTCTTGTGTAATCCAATTGTTATATACTAATTTAGTTATTCTAAAATGTATATTTGTTTGTGTATAACAGATAAGGGAGTAGCAGTAATTATTACTTGTTTACTGTGAACAAAAATAAGGAAATCAATCAATAACGACTTTTTATCATTAACGAACGGTACACACAAGAAAATAGCAGTTAAACAATAAAAATAAATTATTCCATTAAAGAATCTTCAAGTAATTGTACTCAGGGCACATTATGTCAGTCACTTGCCCTTTTAAGTGGCATCTGACAGTGACGTAGACAAATTAAATTCCGATAAAGGGTCGTCGGTACCGTCCAAAGTATTTTGTTCGCACTTGACGCCTTTTCGACAATGCTGCTGCTTTTGGAGATTGATTTACGGCATTTCAATTATCTTTAATGGGGTATGATAATAATTAAACGAGATATTGAAGCCCCTGAAAGCTGATCTGTAGGGTGTTTATGTTTGTGCTTGAAGTGGTATACAATTTAAATCAAAACGAAAGCTATCCACTTATTTCTTTGGAAATTAGCATCAACAAGTAGATTAGTTTTTTTGCAAAATACGCTCGATTCTCAAGATAGTACCTAGTTACTTAAAAAAGCTTCGAACGGCTTGTTTCAAAGAGACAATAAAAATTGGTTATTGATACAAATGTAAAATGAAACTACCTATACGACACAAAAGAAATGTGTCGTCTTATATAATTAGAGAGACTTCAGCCTCCTAATATATTTATAGCAATAAACAACGTCTGCGCTTTAATTTAAGCTCCAGACAACTAGAAGGACCAAATTTCCATATTTTATTCCTTAGCTTCAAACGCACCCATATAATTCTTTATTTAAATTAGTTACGCGAATTTCGTCTCTAATGGCCTCCCCAAATCTTTTGAATTCATCATTTAGATCTTTTTATCGTATTTTTAACTTTAACACGATGGTAATAGGGTTTAAATTGCTGTAAGAACGTTTAAAATGATCCCTTCTAATCGGAAATCCAATTGTGGGTCCATATTTAGCAGAAGAGTATGGCGTGAGTTAGAACGATTTGAATAGGGAAATAAATTATAAAAATAATTCGATGTATTTGTATATTTTGATCCTTATTTTGATTTTATTATGTCATGGTACATTAGCATTAGCTTCAAATTAAGGTG
Source organism: Colias behrii (assembly GCA_029959065.1). Lineage (NCBI taxonomy): Eukaryota > Metazoa > Arthropoda > Insecta > Lepidoptera > Pieridae > Colias > Colias behrii. Next base: position 669,792 of record JARWMC010000017.1, on the reverse strand, counting down.
TTTATTGCATTAAATTTAATTAGAACAACATTATTTAGAATAACCTCACAATGTATTTTTCTTCATGTTTTAAATATGTACTCTAAAAAATTATGTATGGAGTTGATAATAACCTAATTAATAAATGCAAATGCAACTCTATACAATAAATAAAATAACACTATAAATCTTTATTATCTACACTCAATCCTTCAGTTTTCAAGTCGTTTATTCAATATTTATCTAACGCTATATGCTAAGCGTAACAAAATCGCTATAACTAGCCACACACCCCGGCTTCGGCTACAGGACGTGCGTCCGCGCATACAGAGCGAAGCATAGATTTAATTAAACACATGTGTTATAGACTAGTGGTACGATTAACTGTTACTTGCATATATTATATAAGTATGGAGATTAGTTCCGCCTCCCATGGGGTATCGGATATGTGCATATATAATTTTATTATACTAGTTATATATACTGTATTACTGTGCCTCGCCGTTTTGCCCGCATTGCTCCGCTCCTACTGGTCTTAGCGTGATGATATGCCTATAGCCTTCTTCGATAAATAGAATTTCTAAACACTGAAATATATTTTCAAATCGGACCCGTAGTTCTTGAACATACAAGCTCTTCAGCTTTAGAAAGAAGAAAGAAAGAAAATATGTACATTTAATCCAACACACATAGATAAAAAAACAATACAAATATTAACAATACAGAAATACAGAAAAAAAAAAACAACAACAATGCAACGTGTAACAAACAAAAAAAAATGTGTGCGTGTACTAGTGTACACACGTAAGAAGTGAAACTTCTTTATGACCTTATTTTTCAAAAAATAATTTACTATAATATGCAACTTTACAGAAGTACGTCGAATCACGCGTGGTATAAGAAAAAGATAACGGAAAAATGTCACGCGTAACGAAAAAATGTTACACTAAATTTTTTTCCAACCCCGATAAAGAAGTTTCACTTCAAAAACAGACAATGAAAATTACAAAAAAATAAAAAAAAGGATGTTTGTCCGTGCATTTAAAGTAAAAGTAAACTTTATAGTATTAGTAGGTAGGTTAGCATAGTAGGTAGGCAGGTATATTGTCGCTATCAATTATATTGAAATTAAAATTAAAAAAGGTGGTTGCTACGGACTATCAATTATGAGATCGTTATTAAAATAATAATTCAAGAGATGGTAAAATAATTTGTTGGTGAATTTAAAATTGAGAACACTTAGTCATCATTTCCTATCCAACCACAGATCTAGTACTAGTAGATTTGCAATGCTATGGTGAAACGAGATAGATAGCTACGCTTTCATTATGTGAGTGAAGGGGATGTAGATACGTTTTTTTTGTCCTTATCTGCGTGGCCACTTTTTAGATGGCCTACTGTCAAAACTGGGCCAAACAAACAAAGCAGATCTGATATTTAATTAGTTTTCTTGTGTCTACTGTTCTTTTTGGTGATAAATACATTTGGAAGTTAATTATAAAAGTGTTCTGAATGTCCTACGTGTACTGAGTGTTTATAATTATGGGTGGTTGCAGCGTATTAGGCTATAACAGCCGCACGGAAACAAACGCCGATGGAATTTCGTTTCATTCGTAAGTAAACAATTAAATATAGATACATAATATCAGAATCATTATAATTGACTGTTTCCTATCAACTGATCATTCTTATTGTTAATATTTCGTGGTAATTTTAGGTTTTAAGTGTAAGATAACCTCAATCACAATGTTGCCTGCAAATGGGAAAAAAAGTCCACAAAATTGCAAAAAAATGTTTGTCCAATAGTTTTCCAACGTATTCTGGCATTCGTAAAATATGGATTGATGCTAGTCGGTAAAATTGGGTACCATCTAAAAAGCGAGAATATGTTCAAAGAATTTTAACGCAATTTTTTTTTTGCAAACCTAAATTATCTCTCCTTGAGTCAAATGCTACGCCAACAATAAGCATGAATGTAATTACTTATGTAGATAAGAAGTTTTAAGAAGTTTATTTTAAATCACAATCAAATTCCATTGTTAGATTTCCCTATAACCCTAAGATAGATTATTTTCATATGCGTTTATTAAACTTTGTTACATATTAAATTGCTTTTTATATTAACTCTCTAGTAAAATAAAAGTAAAATATAGATCTAAGAATTTATATTTTTTAGTTTGAATCTGTGCAGTCAATCAGCAACACAAAATGATGATCCAAATTCCAATACCATCAACGAGCTATAGAGGAGTTAAAAGGAATAGACTGCAGAAATCAAATGATTAAAATGTGTCCCCAGGTGCTAAAACTCGAAAACTGGTTTGTACTAAAAAATACATCTTAATTAATAAAAATAACAAGTTATTTGGTAATACATACTTAATAATGGATAAAAATTTATAACCGGAGTAAATTAAGCATTAATTCCATTTTATTTGCCATTAATTGTTAGCATTTCTCTTTATAAAATGTTTTTATTTCTAAAAGCAGAGTTGTTTTGATGCCATAGTTTCAAATTTAATATATTGAAGTATTTTTATTTCTAATTATTTGCTATATAATATGTATATTAATGTTATACTTTGATACCAATATATTGGTATTAAAATAATTAATATAATGGCCTTGACACAAAAAATATTTTATATTCTAAAATTTATTTTTTCAGTTGCAGAAGCAAAAACAGATATCAGCTAATCGTCTTAAGAAATTGCTTGTTAAATGCTTATAAATATGGAAGAAACAGAAGTTCTCCGCAGCATCGAAAACGGAAATAAAGATTTTCTAAAACTCAAGGAAACGATATTCAAGCCAATTACGCAACTTTTCCTTATGTCTAAATTTCATAAGTCCAAAAGCGTACATTTACGTACGAAAAACATTCGACATCGGGCTACGTAGATTTTGTACCTACTTGATTTTTATGTTCCAATATTTGTAATCGGCCCTTAGCACAGAAATTTATACATGTATAAAATAACCTATGATAATAAAACACATTGAAACTGTATCTGAATTTAATATTCCTTTATTTGTGGTCTTCCCTTCTCGAATGTATATTATGTATATCTAGTGCACATCGTTATCTACAGCTTTTTTGTCAGAACAAAACTTTTAACTCGATGATTTGCAAGGAAAGATAAGAAAGATATACCTAACTTCCTATATACCGGTCTTCTCTCGAACATATAAGTAAAAAAATGAAAGCAGCGGGTTAAAAACGGTTATTGTGGTTATTCCCAGTCACACCCCAAACTTGTCACACTAATACTGAATGAGAAAAAAATATTCTCTACTTATGAGTCACATTAAACATTTTTTGCATATTTTGCAGGTGATTTTCAGGACATTTTAAGGAAACTATCAATTCGGAATTTTAAAAACCTACAAAGGTAAATTTTCATTAAAAATACGTCCTCAAATTCACCTAACATTATTTATTTATTACACTGAATTGTAATAAATAATTAATGTAAGAGTGAATTTGAGGACGTATTTTAAATGAAAATTTTCCCTAAAATGCAGGAAAGTTTATAAAATGGCAACACTCGAAGATAGAGCGAAATGCACTGAAAGGCTTATTAGACCACCCAATTTTTAGGGACCCTAACCCTAACTAAGAGTGGTGTAATAAGACTTAGGGAGTTAGTGTCCCGATTTAGGGCGATCGGGTCTGCCCGATCTGCCTAGCTCCGTAAGCGCCCTGCAGATTGGGTAATGTAATAACGTTTAGGGCGGTTAGGGAGCTCAGTTGCCGCGCGACTAGTGCGTGGAGTGGCTGCTTTTGTATGTAAGGTGTCACCAAACTTCCCTACTACAGGTTTATATAACTTAAAAGGGAAGTTCCAAATGTTTGTGATCACACCGCCATGTTAACAAATAAATAAATTGTTAAAATCAATTGTTTATTTAATTGTTTTAAAACTCAACAAGTGTTCAAATTGTTCTGCACCTACTCTAATTAATTCATTAAAACTCCCGGTTCAAGCACGCTTAGTATAATTGCATATTTGAAAGCTTTTCACGTAACCGCAAATACTCTTTCACCCAGATCTTTCTCTTCTTTTTTTAATATTTGTTATTGCGTCAACGGTTGCCACTGCTACAGCAACTTTTTGAAGTTTCGATACTGACGGCGGCATAATGTAAAATGCAACAATACGTTTATCTCTCTAGACATTCGCGTATAAACTGAGTTAGGGCCCAATTCGCAGAGAAGTGTAATAAGCGCCACACTAACTAGGGAACACGCCCACCCTAGATGCAGGGCCCTTCATATCGGGTAGTGTAATAAGCCTTTGAGGTGGCCACGCATGTTCGGAATCTAGTTGTAGTAGATCTGTGTATCCAACCCATTTTTATCCCATTTGCCGGACAGCTGTAAAAACACAACATGGGTGTACCTTTTAACAATATTTAATTAAATTTTATTTTCTAGAAAATATGTATATACATAATTAATTATAAAGTCTGAGCTATCTGTAAGTTAATCTTATCTAAATGAAAGAAAATTCTGTACTATGGACTACACAGGTTGTTAGTACAATCTTTATTTCCTTGTTTTTCCTTTGTGTTTAATATTTATTTAAATAATAAGAGGGTACTTTGAAATAATTGCGGATGAGATGATAATGGCATAAACATGGTTAGTATTAAAAATAAAAAATAATATTTTTATTATATTACATTATATTCTTTACTCAGCGGTGCTTCTGACTTTGTCCACGTTATGAGATTTGTTTACAGACAATAATTTACTAAAATAAAGACAAAGCTTTATACAAATAAAATATAAATATTATATTCAAATTTAAGTACAAATACTTATAATCAAATGAAAGAAGAATGAAACATTAAATTCTATTCGACCTAAAAACTATCACTTGCGGGTGGTTTCCAATAAATTAGTATTCAAAAGGGTTATACTAAATTAAATATACATAGAACTGTGCCAAATATCAGTCATACAACAATCTATCAAATTAAAACCCTTCCGTCAGTTTATCAAATATGGTGAGCCGTTTTATATCTCTCGACGCTTGTAGAATCTTCGATAAGGTCGTAAAATTCTATATTGTATGTCATAATATTATAATACTAGCTTACCGCCCGCGGCTTCGCCCGCTTTGTCTAAAACCTAATAAATTATATACTAACACTTCCTCTTGAATCACTCTATCTATTAAAAAAAACCGCATCAAAATCCGTTGCGTAGTTTTAAAGATTTAAGCATACATAGGGACATAGGGACAGAAAAAGCGACTTTGTTTTATAATATGTAGTGATTTTGTTCGCTAACAGTTTCAAGACAAATGAATGAACATATTTTAATTAAGTAGCCTAAAAAGATTTTAACGAATTTTGCATTTCTTTCTAAGTACAACAAGCCTCTTTAATAAGTTATTTAAAAGTAACACAGCCAAAAGCTTATTATCATGCATCGGTGGTAATTGTTAAAAAAAAATATGTAATGACGATTCAAAAGTGCTTCTAGAAGAAGTCTAATTGAATATAAAAATGTGTGCGTGTACTAGTGTACACACGTAAGAAGTGAAACTTCTTTATGACCTTATTTTTCAAAAATAATTTACTTTAAGCAACTTTACAGAAATACGTCGAATCACGCGTGGTAGGAATAAGAAAAAGATGGCGCGTAACGGAAAAGTGTCACGCGTAACGAAAAAATGTTACACTAAATTTTTTTCCAATCCCGATAAAGAAGTTTCACTTCAATAAAAGTTTGAGTTTATTTCCATTCTATTACATAACTGATACACTGTGAAAAACCGGGTTCTAAATCCGTAACGTTTACTTTCAAGATGAATGTATTCACTGTTAATTAAATTGTAATAACCCCTATTAGATTTAACTTTCAATTTGGAAAGAATACACAAAATTTCTCAAGGGTTTTCGCAAATATGAAATAATAACTAATGAGTAATGATAGCATGTATCTTGGACCGTGACGAGAGCCAAGCGTGAGTGGGCTACGGAACCCATTTAATTAATTAAATAATTGTTTTTGTTTAATTAAACGAATTATTTAGCTAAACTTGTCGAATTGTGCCTATTAAATATAATTTTATCATAAAGTAGTCATTTGAATTATTTTAGTGTCTGTCTCTCTGTAGTATACTTAAGTAGTTTTGATTGGCAGAGGTTGCTGTTTAGCAATCTATAAGAAAGGTTATAGAATATTTTATGTTGCGTCGTAAAGCTATGTACAAAATTATCTCTATCAATATGCAATTAAATTTCTATACCTATATGTTAATTATTGTTAATATAAACAACAGGATTAATGTTCAACTATTAGTAACTGCAATTGTAAAGTTGAAAAATTTAATGAAAAGTATGCGAACGGAACCCTAAAAATAATTAAAGGCATTGAGAAAGAGTTGCATTGTTTGCAATTTCCCACTGGTCACTTTTAGAAATTTGATTTTAATCATTACTGAGTAACTATGGAATTAAAACTTCATATCCATTATTATTTTTTGCCTAATCTTCTTTATTTTTTTTGGTCAGAAAGAATTCAATTGTAGTTTTAGTTTATTAATTAAATAGGTACCTGTAGAATAGATCTTTGGATAAAATAAGTATTTATCTAATTCTCAGGTACTTTTTATAATAAACTACAACTAGAATATATAGAGCCCTATGTCTGTTTCTCAAAGTACGGCAATTGACATTTTCGAAGCTTTCGGCGGACAAACATCTTGATTAAAGCCTTTTATTACTGTTTAATTGGTTAATAAGTAGCATAAGTTATAATCCAAACTGTAATATAATCCAAATCTATTTCTTTAGCAAATTTAATATCATTCCGATCACCTTTTTTGCGTTTAACAAACATCCATGCGGCTTCAAAAGCTCAAGTTTTACATATAAGTCCTACGATTTATAGTTTATCTTACTATATTATTATTTATATAATAAATTGAAGTGAAGCAGATCTCGTTCGATTTAGTCACGCTCAGCGGCTGTATGTAATGTAACGTAACTATCTGCAATGCTTTGCGGAGCATGACTGTAACAATAATATTATGATTATTATGTGTAGCTAGTGTGTACACGCGGTGTTGCTTGCCATGTTACGTATTAGCTTTGTGAAGCTTGCTATGTAACTCCTAACTTCTTTCTGTCTTACCACAAAAAACTTTAGACAGGGTTTAACTGGGTTCTCTTTAATCTGGTTTTGTCGTATTTGACATAAACAACTATTAAAGTGACAGATCCCTGGTTTAAAGTTAGACTATGTTTAAATTGTTTTGTGGTAAGACCATTTGTGTTTGACCTATCTTATGGGAAAATTGAAATTGCTTTTTACTTAATCCTGAATATTATTTCTTTCTTAAAATATATTAACGGGGACTTACACTTTCTTGTATTTGGAAATAGATTTATGAGAGTTTAATTAGTGTGTGGTTTGCGAAATAAATTGTGTGCATTATGTTTTTTTAATAAGCCTAAGTACCTGCCTTTCTTATTCTCTTTAAATGTTTGTTAGAAATAAGTCATCATCATCATTTAATAAATAAAGAATTAAAAAAAAAAAAATCATCATTTAATAATAAATTTTCATATGATTGGATTAGGATTGCAAAGTGCCAATTATCTTTTTAATTTCGCATAATTGATTTACATGTCACAAAACTTTCGCAAACCAAATCACATACATAGTTTGTACCATACAAAATGTATAAAATTGATATCATAAATCGTATATTAAATAAACATGATTAATATGAAAGTTCCGTCTGTACTTTCTAAAGCAAATTAAAAGTAATAATGTTATATTATCGATAGAAAAGTGACCCCAGGCGGTATATGGCGACCGTTCTTATGAATCATCATTCCTTATAGAGTTTGTGAATACTATGTCCCATGGGAGAAAGAAAAGAGATTTATTTTAGATTATTTTTTTTAAGAGGTTAGTATAGTTTGATATAAAAGAACCAGAGATAATAAAATAATACTTATATAATACTATTGGCATAAAATTAGACGTAAGAAAATATTTAGTGTTTATAATGGGTAAAAAAAAATACTCAAGCTATGTGTATTATTATAAAGCTTTGAATTTGTTTTTCATTCGTGAAGTTATTTTTCTAGAGTAGCAACCATATTTATTATTTCCATATTCCCAATAATTAATCGAACTTTAAAAACATAATAGATATTATACATAACTTATAGATAATCGTGGAAAAAATTGTATCTGCCGCACCATGTTAACTGCAAAGATTAATTATTGTCTTAAAAAATGAATAAACTGGTTTTAAAACCGTCAAATCAATTCCAAAGCTTACACAATGGCGTAATACTATTTAATTACAATGTCTACCTGGGGTCAAGGACATTTATTTTTTCCGATACAAAGATAAATTAGCGTGTTTTAATTAATTGCATCGAGTCTATGAGTCAACGATGATTCATGCTGTATTGTTTAAAATTTTCGGCATAAGAATTGAACGCGTGTGACATGACAATATTGACGTAATACTAGTTGTGCGTGCGGTTTCACTTGTGTTTTAGTGAAAATATTTGTGAAAGTATGAATATGAGGATGTTATAATTTAGAAACAAGGCTATTTTTTTGAAGAAAACTTCTTTAGGCGCGTTGATAGTAAAATTTTAAAGGTCGCGTCATGGCAATACCGCAACGTGGCAAGGCGACGATTTTTGTATCTTGCCAAAGAAGTTTTACTTCTGACACGTGTGCTCGGCACACGATTTTTTTTTTCTAAATACTGATGGTTTGTTGCTTTTACGAATATGAAAAATATAAAATTATACAGTTATAATATTTAAAAATGAAATTGAACTAAATTACGTAAAATAATGGTTCAAATAATGTAGTGTATACAAGTTTAGTAGGTGTAAAAAGTATGTTAAAATATTAGGTACTAGCGGTCCGCCCCGGCTTCGCCCGTGGTACATATTTCGCAATAAAAGGTAGCCTATGTTCTTTCTCAGGGTCTAAAGATTATCTGTGCCAAATTTCATCAAAATCAAAATCGGTCCAGTAGTTTATGCGTGAAAACCAAACATACATACATACATACATACACACCTTTCCTCTTTATAATATTAGTATAGATTAAACACATGATGTTGTTATTCGACATTATAAGATGAATTTGATAAATGTATGACGAAGTTTTTAATCAATTTGTGATTAAAATTCATATGATTAATGATAAGACGTTATATTACATTAAATTAATTTATTTTTTGCAATTTATAGTGTCAGTGTTACTAAGATTTGTTATAATTAAAATAATATAATTGCATGATGAAATGCTTTTTAATTTTTTTATTGAATCTAGTACTAGTACTTATAATATAAAAAATAAACAGTGAGTATATAGTCAGATGTTGTGTTGTGTGATATGTCTTAGTGTGGTTTTTTTGTATGTTGTCTGTTTATAATTATTATGAATATTCACCTATATGTTCTGCTCTTATCTATAGAAATTTCTTCAAAACCTTTGGTAACTGTTTTTTATTTATTATGACGATTAAAAAGGCTCTTCAAAAGGAACATAGTTAAATAAATAACTTATTTGGTTTTCATTTTATTACTTATATTTTGTTTGTTTTAATTTGCATTTAAATAAACGAATAACATGTTTTGTCAGCGTGATTTAATTATATACCAATAATAAATATCGCTCTTGTGAATTGAAGTTAAATCAATTTATGTCCATTCGTTTTTAGGATGTGATAAATAAACCGGACTTATAAGAAGTCAAATAAATTATCATGTAAACATTGGTAACTTCATGTTTTTATGAATATAAATTATAAATAAATAAATAGTAATGGTTGTTGTAACCATGTTTAAAATGTGGATATAATTTTTTTTTTACTACTGTATTTAAAATATTATAGCTGTATAATGTATATCAATCAAATTGTTACAATATTTTTATGTAATTGAGAACATCCCTTTCATTTAATTTCATTTTCCATTCAGCCAGACGGTATGATATTCTATTATATAATTATACATCCATATTAATATTATAAATGCGAAAGTAACTCTGTCTGTCTGTCTGTTACTCAATCACGCCTAAACTACTGAACCAACTTTCATGAAATTTGGTATGGAGATATTTTGATACCCGAGAAAGGAAATAGGCTACTTTTTATCCCGGGAAAATGACGCAATCCCGGAAATCCCACGGGGACGGGAACTATGCGGATTTTTCTTTGACTGAGCGGGCGAAGCCGCGGGCGGAAACCTAGTATACAATATACTTGAAACATTATTTAATTTTTAATTTTATAGCATTCAAATGCTCTTTAAAAATGTATCAAAGTAAAAGTGTTTATTACTTGTTGTATGAAATCGTCACTAATTTGAAAGCCCCGCGAAATAACTATCACAGGAATCGAACCCACGTTCTAAATATTTCCCAAGCAAATAAGTTAGAGTAAGTATTATTACTTAATTGTAACTATTGCGCCATCCGCCCACGAGCCGCCCACGGCCCGGCCGACCTTGCTTCGGTTAGACTAATCGATAATAATTTATATTTATGTGTACAAACTAATAGTTCAAATTGATAAAAATCATACGTCTTAGTATTTAGTAGTATTTTACAAACAAACGATTTGAAAAGAGCAATATTATAATACGTATTTTATAAACAAGCTTATAAAATATGCATAAGAGTGCTTTTCCATCAGATTTGTGCGATAGTAGTATTTTATAAACAAACGATTTGAAAAGAGCAATATTATAATACGTATTTTCTTAGATTAAGGATTGGTCTCCGCGCGCGCGGTCGTAGCGCGCGCGCGGGAACAATCCATAATCTAAGCGTATTTTTATAAACAAGCATATGAAATACGCATAAGGGTGCTTTTCCACCAGAGATGTATGAAGGAAATGTCTTCTTTTGTTCAAAATTATAGAACTAATAAACATGCAATTGAGTAACTAAGTTTGTTGTGGACTCTTCTCTGTAGACAATGCTTTATAACCAGTAGTAAATATTAATTGACCAATTAAAAGCTCTTAAAAAAGTCTTGTTGAATAAATAAATGTGGTTTTATTTTCTTGTATTTGACTTTACGCGAGTATAATGAATAAATGGCGTTTAAAATCCGTTAAAATCTTTAATATAGTTGTGTTTTTATTACAAATTAAAAAAAAGTGTTACAATTCTAACCAGAGTACGTTCGCGTTGTATTTAAAGCGACAAAAAGAATATCTTATATCTGAATCTGAATATCTCATTATAAATTTCGTAATCGTTCATTCTTTCAATTTAATGCTCAAAATTCACAGGAAACAATGCAATGTTTGCGAAAGTCAAAATTGCAGTAATTAATTATATAATGCACTTTGATTTTATCATTACCACTTAATTAGTTATTTTACTTAACTTTATGCATTCGCTGACGCCGTTCAAAAGATTAATTATAAAATAATATATTATGTGACCTTTTAAAACCGCGCTCTAAATAATATAATTTGAGTTCTAGATGCTTTGAAAGCCATATTTCTCAAATTAAAACGCAAAGAATTATGATATAGGTACTAGGTAGCTGTGCTCCGCGGTTTTACCCGCAGTGCTCCGCTCCTGTTGGTCTTATCGACATGATATACCTAGTATAGCCTATTGGCTATTATAACCTTCCTCGATAAATGGGCTATCTAACACTTCAGCTCTTCAGCTTTATAATATTAGCATAGATAAACTGAAAAACATGTTTAATTAAATCATAACCCTCCTTTACGTTATCGGTAAAGCATTTGTTGATGTTTATTTGTTTAAAGTGTCATTCGATAACATGACATTGACAGAATGGTGGTTCGTAATCACAAATATATTTGTTTAAATAAATAAATATCAGCTGGAACATTCCTTTCATTTAAAAAGGTACCTATTTCATTTGATTCCCTATACTCCTATGTTTGCGTGACTAGGGACATTATTTTGACAATTATTCATGGATAAGGTATAAAAGAGTTACCTACATTTATTTACCTACTTGATTGATTTAATTGATAATGTATTTAATTTGTTTTTATTTTTGTTACAGGTAAGTTTTCAAAGTGATGAGAAAGCAAAATTAATTTAAACTAGTTCCAGATTGGTAAGTATGAGTTAATAATGAACGTTTGCCTGCATTATTATTTGTTACTTACTAAAAAAAAATCTTATATAAATCTTTGGGCCAATTTTTTAAGACTTAAAAGTCTTGGGTGGGCCTGTCCTGAAAATGTTGGCTGTAAATTATTCAAAATGACAGGTTCTATTGTTTAATTCAGCGCTACTAAATTATCCATAACATAAACTATAAAGTTTCTCACTTATAAAATATACTAGCGGTCCGCCCCGGCTTCGCCCGTGGTATATATTTACGTTTTCTCTCCATAAGAACCATCCTCGTACTTCAAGGAATATAATAAAAAAAGTTAATTATCGAAATCGGTCCACTCGTTCCCGCGTGATGCCGTGAAGGAAAACGGGTTTCATTTTATATTAATAGATTTCTGTTGCTAGGCTAAAAATGAATATGCCTTAAATCCCAGGTCTTATTATGACCCGAGGAACCCTAAAAAGGGCAAATTTAATCAGGTGATGAAATAGCCGCTTGGCACGACATCTGACATATGAAATGAAGGAAATTTCTTTTTTTACGATTTCGACCTGAATTTTAATTAATTTTACTACGCTTTTATATGTTTTTGACGGCTTTGTTTGTCCGTCTGTTGCTACTTTTTATTGAATAAGGGCTGATTTTTCAATCCTTGGATAAAACTTATTCGTCGAATAATGTATAAAACTACCATTTTAAAAACGTATTCTAATTGTCCGTATTTGACAGTTTACGTGTCATTTTAATATTATCGTGTAATACTTTATTGGACGGAGAAGTTTTATCCAAGCATTGAAAAATCGGCCCTAAAACAAATAATGTGGAAATATTAACTGACCGTTTGGCTTGGTTGGTAGTGGTCCTGCCTTCCAAGCCAGAGGTCGTGGGTTCGATTCCCACCCGGGGAAAATATTTGTGTGATGAACATAGATGTTTGCTCTGTGTCTGGGTGTTAATTATCTATATAAGTATTTATTTAAAATTATATATGTATGTTTATCAGCCATCTGGTTTCCATAACACAAGCGAAAGCTTATTATGGGATCAGATCTCGATCGTGCCGTGTGTGAAAATTGTCCTGAAAATATTTATATTTATTTATTAAATAGTCCCGAGAGAAGCGTGGTTGTGTAACATATCTGTAAGTTTATTTATTAAAAAATAAAATAATGTAATAAATTAAAAATTAGACGACCATTTTCACGGACCAATTTAATCTATACTAATATTATAAAGCTGAAGAATTTGTTTGTTTGAACGCGCTAATCTCGGGAACTACTGGTCCGATTTGAAAAATTCTTTCGGTGTTAGATAACCCATTTATCGAGGAAGGCTATATATCTCGCTAAAGCCTGATTCCCACGACATGTTTGCTTCACAAATCCGACCGCGCCACACCACACCACATGCCATGGGAATCGGCGCGCTTGTCGCTCGCCAGTGCTTGCCATACGCACACATGCCGTGGGAACGCTCAGTTCAAATCGCGACGGATGGCGACAAGCGCTTGTCGTCTGCAGCCTGATTCCCACGACATGTTTGCTTCACAAATCCGACCGCGCCACACCACACCACATGCCATGGGAATCGGCGCGCTTGTCGCTCGCCAGTGCTTGCCATACGCACACATGCCGTGGGAACGCTCAGTTCAAATCGCGACGGATGGCGACAAGCGCTTGTCGTCTGCCAATGCTTGTGAAGCAAACATGCCGTGGGAATCAGGCTTGCCAATGCTTGTGAAGCAAACATGCCGTGGGAATCAGGCTTAAGACCAACAGGAGCAGAGCACTGCGGGTAAAACCGCGGAGTACAGCTAGTACTAGATAAACTACCTACCTACGATGATGAAACACAAATTAAATAAAAAGTACTTCGCATAAAACATCACCTTGTATCAAAAATTCACTTTCTTTATAAATGCCTCAAAAATAAAACAGACAAATTCGAGTTAATAACTAGTTAAGCATTAATTCACTTTCTGGCGCCTACCGGGTACACAAGTCCGTCATTTTTTATAACTTCACAGTTTTGGACTTTATTTCATTTTAAAATAAGGATAATGAGAATAAAGGAAGTCATTAACTGTCAGTGAGTAAGTAAACTATAAAAGAATAATAATAATACATGATTTTTTGTGTATATAGGTAGGTATTATTATATATTTTCTAGTAGGTAGAGGTATTTTAGTTTACAACACAGTAATTAGTAATTACCCATAAATGCAGTTTTTGCAGTACCTTCATTAATTTTTCGATATAGTCTATAGATAACCATAACTCGTCCCAACATAAGCTATAAATCAATTAAGAATAAAAATGTACATTCAAAAAAAAGCTCTTCAATAAAAAAATCGTCCTTAGTTTTTTGTTATTTTTAATTATCCATGTTATTTATCTATAGACTATACATCTGTGTTATTGTTTCTTCATCAAAAACGTATATAAAAACACTTCATCTTTTGATTTAAACCATTTCGAATGATTCACCATATAGTCTTGTCGGAACTGTACGCAATTATTTCTCTTGTCTCCACACAATACTTTTAATTGAATTCGAGTGTGATTCAAGCGGTTAAATTCATTTTTGTACAGCTGTATTGAAATAATTATTATTTATACACTGTGTACAGACAAGGTTGTAATATGCAGAACGTAATTGTATACCATCTTTATTTATAGGTTAGAAAAAGGAAACAAAAATTACTTGTTTACATTTTTTAATATGGCATTTGTATACAGTCATTTACAATTTATTAAATAACATCAATTATTGAATTTATATTTTTGGTTTTATGGCATTCAAATGCTTTATAAATATAAATTTATAAAGAATAGAAAAAATTCGATCACGAGGCGGGACTCGAACCCGCATCCTTCGCGCCATTCCGGGGCGGATGCCTCACCAACTCAGCCACTCGTGACCCGCCCAAGTGATCGAATTTATTCTATTCTTTCAGTTTTATGTGTCTGAAGGGACACACCGCGCGCCATCTATTGAGATGATTAACAACCATTTCAACCAATATGAAGCACTTTTCAGTGAATACAATATTGTAACGATGGAACACGACCTTTTTTGTTGAATTTATATTTTTGGTTTTATGGCATTCAAATGCTTTATAAATATAAATTTATAAAGAATAGAAAAAATTCGATCACGAGGCGGGACTCGAACCCGCATCCTTCGCGCCATTCCGGGGCGGATGCCTCACCAACTCAGCCACTCGTGACCCGCCCAAGTGATCGAATTTATTCTATTCTTTCAGTTTTATGTGTCTGAAGGGACACACCGCGCGCCATCTATTGAGATGATTAACAACCATTTCAACCAATATGAAGCACTTTTCAGTGAATACAATATTGTAACGATGGAACACGACCTTTTTTGTTGAATTTATATTTTTGGTTTTATGGCATTCAAATGCTTTATAAATATAAATTTATAAAGAATAGAAAAAATTCGATCACGAGGCGGGACTCGAACCCGCATCCTTCGCGCCATTCCGGGGCGGATGCCTCACCAACTCAGCCACTCGTGACCCGCCCAAGTGATCGAATTTATTCTATTCTTTCAGTTTTATGTGTCTGAAGGGACACACCGCGCGCCATCTATTGAGATGATTAACAACCATTTCAACCAATATGAAGCACTTTTCAGTGAATACAATATTGTAACGATGGAACACGACCTTTTTTGTTGAATTTATATTTTTGGTTTTATGGCATTCAAATGCTTTATAAATATAAATTTATAAAGAATAGAAAAAATTCGATCACGAGGCGGGACTCGAACCCGCATCCTTCGCGCCATTCCGGGGCGGATGCCTCACCAACTCAGCCACTCGTGACCCGCCCAAGTGATCGAATTTATTCTATTCTTTCAGTTTTATGTGTCTGAAGGGACACACCGCGCGCCATCTATTGAGATGATTAACAACCATTTCAACCAATATGAAGCACTTTTCAGTGAATACAATATTGTAACGATGGAACACGACCTTTTTTGTTGAATTTATATTTTTGGTTTTATGGCATTCAAATGCTTTATAAATATAAATTTATAAAGAATAGAAAAAATTCGATCACGAGGCGGGACTCGAACCCGCATCCTTCGCGCCATTCCGGGGCGGATGCCTCACCAACTCAGCCACTCGTGACCCGCCCAAGTGATCGAATTTATTCTATTCTTTCAGTTTTATGTGTCTGAAGGGACACACCGCGCGCCATCTATTGAGATGATTAACAACCATTTCAACCAATATGAAGCACTTTTCAGTGAATACAATATTGTAACGATGGAACACGACCTTTTTTGTTGAATTTATATTTTTGGTTTTATGGCATTCAAATGCTTTATAAATATAAATTTATAAAGAATAGAAAAAATTCGATCACGAGGCGGGACTCGAACCCGCATCCTTCGCGCCATTCCGGGGCGGATGCCTCACCAACTCAGCCACTCGTGACCCGCCCAAGTGATCGAATTTATTCTATTCTTTCAGTTTTATGTGTCTGAAGGGACACACCGCGCGCCATCTATTGAGATGATTAACAACCATTTCAACCAATATGAAGCACTTTTCAGTGAATACAATATTGTAACGATGGAACACGACCTTTTTTGTTGAATTTATATTTTTGGTTTTATGGCATTCAAATGCTTTATAAATATAAATTTATAAAGAATAGAAAAAATTCGATCACGAGGCGGGACTCGAACCCGCATCCTTCGCGCCATTCCGGGGCGGATGCCTCACCAACTCAGCCACTCGTGACCCGCCCAAGTGATCGAATTTATTCTATTCTTTCAGTTTTATGTGTCTGAAGGGACACACCGCGCGCCATCTATTGAGATGATTAACAACCATTTCAACCAATATGAAGCACTTTTCAGTGAATACAATATTGTAACGATGGAACACGACCTTTTTTGTTGAATTTATATTTTTGGTTTTATGGCATTCAAATGCTTTATAAATATAAATTTATAAAGAATAGAAAAAATTCGATCACGAGGCGGGACTCGAACCCGCATCCTTCGCGCCATTCCGGGGCGGATGCCTCACCAACTCAGCCACTCGTGACCCGCCCAAGTGATCGAATTTATTCTATTCTTTCAGTTTTATGTGTCTGAAGGGACACACCGCGCGCCATCTATTGAGATGATTAACAACCATTTCAACCAATATGAAGCACTTTTCAGTGAATACAATATTGTAACGATGGAACACGACCTTTTTTGTTGAATTTATATTTTTGGTTTTATGGCATTCAAATGCTTTATAAATATAAATTTATAAAGAATAGAAAAAATTCGATCACGAGGCGGGACTCGAACCCGCATCCTTCGCGCCATTCCGGGGCGGATGCCTCACCAACTCAGCCACTCGTGACCCGCCCAATTTTTTCTATTCTTTATAAATTTATATTTATAAAGCATTTGAATGCCATAAAACCAAAAATATAAATTCAACAAAAAAGGTCGTGTTCCATCGTTACAATATTGTATTCACTGAAAAGTGCTTCATATTGGTTGAAATGGTTGTTAATCATCTCAATAGATGGCGCGCGGTGTGTCCCTTCAGACACATAAAACTGAAAGAATAGA
This sequence comes from Colias behrii, assembly GCA_029959065.1. Taxonomy (NCBI): domain Eukaryota; kingdom Metazoa; phylum Arthropoda; class Insecta; order Lepidoptera; family Pieridae; genus Colias; species Colias behrii. Next base: position 652,086 of record JARWMC010000017.1, on the reverse strand, counting down.
ATAAATTCGATCACTTGGGCGGGTCACGAGTGGCTGAGTTGGTGAGGCATCCGCCCCGGAATGGCGCGAAGGATGCGGGTTCGAGTCCCGCCTCGTGATCGAATTTTTTCTATTCTTTATAAATTTATATTTATAAAGCATTTGAATGCCATAAAACCAAAAATATAAATTCAACAAAAAAGGTCGTGTTCCATCGTTACAATATTGTATTCACTGAAAAGTGCTTCATATTGGTTGAAATGGTTGTTAATCATCTCAATAGATGGCGCGCGGTGTGTCCCTTCAGACACATAAAACTGAAAGAATAGAATAAATTCGATCACTTGGGCGGGTCACGAGTGGCTGAGTTGGTGAGGCATCCGCCCCGGAATGGCGCGAAGGATGCGGGTTCGAGTCCCGCCTCGTGATCGAATTTTTTCTATTCTTTATAAATTTATATTTATAAAGCATTTGAATGCCATAAAACCAAAAATATAAATTCAACAAAAAAGGTCGTGTTCCATCGTTACAATATTGTATTCACTGAAAAGTGCTTCATATTGGTTGAAATGGTTGTTAATCATCTCAATAGATGGCGCGCGGTGTGTCCCTTCAGACACATAAAACTGAAAGAATAGAATAAATTCGATCACTTGGGCGGGTCACGAGTGGCTGAGTTGGTGAGGCATCCGCCCCGGAATGGCGCGAAGGATGCGGGTTCGAGTCCCGCCTCGTGATCGAATTTTTTCTATTCTTTATAAATTTATAACATCAATTATGTTTATAAACTTCACGCGTACATAATTGGCTTTAATATAAAGAAACAATTACAATTTAAGACCACTTAGTTATTTACGATAACAAAGAGCACTTATATTTTTTACCATATAAGGCAGGCTATAGACAAGTCCTGGCTGTCAGTATTGTTTTGACAGCTGTCACCTTGCTGTCACGTTGACGTTTCCTGATCTTACAGTTGTTACGGCATACTGTGGCATTTCAATTATGGATGGTTTAATGGTTATGAATCATTTTCTTTTTTTATGCCGTAACGATTTGTTACAGATCCATAATGTAATGATGTCATAAATAACTCTTTGATCTTTGTAATAATCCTTTAAATATTTTTTATCATTGTTTCTCGTATTATTCGAACTATTCTGTGCTATTTTTAGAATTAATATTTTTGAAAACAAAATATTAACTACATATTTTATATCTATTGCCTTTTGATCAGAGCCAAACTTCGATCGATTATGACAAATTTTACTAGCCTTACGATAACACACTATCACGAGTTTCATATAATATAATTTATTTATTTATTTGTAAGTATTATCGCATTTATTCGTCTTCCGCGGTAAATAATTGATTTCGCTTTACGTGCGTTTGGGTCACCACAAACGCGCCATAGATACCGTTAAACAATTTGGCGGCAACTGTTCACACCCACGTGCTCTAAATGTTATCTATCTCTTTTGTCTCCATCTGCCCATTAATTGGACCGACATAGATGTAGTATTAATATAATAGATACTTTATTTTGTACTCATAGGAACCATTTAAAGTTGTAAGAAAATAATATGTTCGTTGATAATGAAATAATGTGATTTTAATATTCGGCGCCATTTTTCGTACTGTCAAAATGACATACAACAGTTAATATATTGTTTTGACAGAACAGAATATATTAATTGTATCGATTTTAAACTTATTTTAAAAGCGATTCATAATTAATTTGTCGATTGATAAACAAAATATGTACTGTGTAAAAGTGGACATCGTAAAACATGGTATAAACCGGATAACATTGTAAAATAAAAGATATAACAGTCTTTTTATTGCAAATGACGACTTCATTAATTTAAAAGAACGCTACAAAACTTATATTGCTATAAAATAAACATAAAATTCCTTATATCGTTATAGAACTAGTAGTCGATAAAGTTGCAATATAAAACACTATCTCGATGAAAGATCCATAAATACATTTTAGTTAAACGAAACAATATGCCTCCAGGCAGGTCTGGTTATTTTGGATTGCTCAAATACAATATTATGTAGGCGACATTTGACGACCTGTTCTTGAAATTCCCTGACCATTTGACAAATGTTATAAACTAGCTTCACCCGCGGAATTGCTCACCTCTCCTTTAGTTGGATGGATGCAATACTTTTTTATAAATAATAATAATGCAATATAATTATTTTCATTGAGTATTAACAAAAAGAAGGCTATCTTACACCATCCAATCAAACCTCTGCTAAATTTTATCAAAATCGGTTATTTTCAAGATAGCATAATGACAAAACAATTTCACGAGAAATGATATATAGATTTACGTTTCATTTACATGAAATTAAGGCAATAACAAAAACATTAATATTACTCATAGGTAAAAAATAATCAAATTAATCCATACAAAGATACCAGTCCTTATCAGTAACTAAAACATTGGCCGCCCCAAGTCTAAGCTCCGCCCAGTACATTCACGATAAACAAACTGACAGGATAAATACGCCATTCACACCGCGATTAATGTCCACCAAGCGACCGGTAAATCTCCATAAATACAATATATTTGCGCGTCTATCGAGAGCCAATGATGCATAATTTACTGTAATCACCCATTTACATTGTGACATTCACAATTAGAATTATATTTTATAGCGGCTTTTTAGTCGTAGCGTGCGTGGTTGTTTTAATGGCAGATATCTTGTTTGCCTTGTCTTTACGGTTATATGGCATATAGGAATCAAAGGATCTTAATTTATCAAAGATAGACAAAATAAATAGGTGTGATAACTACAGAAAAGACGATACTTTGCATCTTATTAAATCAAAACATGGATTTAATAGGGGATGGTTATTAATTTGCGTAACACTTTCAGGAGTCAGTCAGCTCTAAAGAAGTTGTAATGTAAGCATGTCTCGATTATCATATACCCAGTAGCATCTCAAGAAAGTCGTAAATTAAGATATAACAACACCGATTTTGAATATCGTTATCGTTATCACATCCAAATACCGGTATCATATCGGTATTTCAAACACACCGGTATGATACAGGTATTTCATATAACAACAGATGAAAGTGTTTACTGACCCTGCCTCCAGCAACTTGACCTAAGCGCGTAGATTTGGCCCGAAACGGCTAACAAGTGAAAAGGTTACGGGTTCGAGTCCGGCGTGGGAACGAACGGCCAATTATATGGGGGTCACGGTTTATCGGCGACAAAACAAGTAGGGTGGCCATTTTTTTTATTTTTGGTAGATAATAGAGAAAGTTTTCTGTGGGCGTAGGTAGGACTTTGTTATTTTTGTTATATATGGTAAAGTGAATATGGAAAGGTTATTTACCTACTCGGAAAGGTAAAGAATAAAAAAAAGGTAGGTATAGAAATTTTAAACTCGTAAGTCGTAACTTAATTATTTATGTAAATAATGAAATAAAATATTATGTATTATGTAAATGTTCATTATAATTAGGGATGTAACGATACCGATACCGATACCGATATATCGGCCGATATAATCGGCAAGCCGATATATCGGTATTGCCGATTATAAAACAACCGATACCGATATCAAACAATTCAAAAAACCGCGCCCAATGAACGATGCGGGAGGCCGCCCGCGCGTGCGCACTTTTTTTTTGAAAAAACTACCAATAGTAAACTTTTATTAGGAACTGATTGTATGTGTATAACTTAAAGTTTAACTGACTTTGCAAAATAATAATACTAAAATAAATGGTTTCCTGTTTTTTGATTTGGCATTGTTATTTAAAAGAATACGATTTACAGTTGAGTCTCTGTTAAATATTGGTAACTTTTATGCATAATTCACTATTTATTTTTCTACCAACCATCGATATCGGTATCGGTATCGGTATCGCCGATATTTGATTACAAATATCGGTATCGGTATCGTATCGGCAAAATCATGTATCGTTACATCCCTAATTATAATATTATATTCGTCGTCGTCTCCACATAACATTTTATACTTATTAAAGGAAGCATAATAGAAAAATGTTATAACAAAATTAAGAACTAGGTAATAGAAAAAAACAATGTTTATAAACCTACCTATTATTGGATATAACTAATTTAAAATTTAAAGAAAGTGTTAAAAAACATGCGCAAAAATGATAAATCATGCGCATCCTAAATCTTGATCACGATCGACTGGCGGCGATTTACAAAGTAATTGCGATCGCCTGCGCCGGCGCACCATCATACAATCCTATTTATTTATTGTTCACCTTATCGATAGCCGATCGCGAGGTTAAGTGAATATAGGTGCGGTTAGATCCTTGATGGGTCATATGTTACTAATTTAAGAGTAGATTTAAAAAAGTTATGAGGCCTATTAAAAAATCTAGTGGCAATTAAAAGAAATTATTAGTTTCGCAGAATAAAAATTATATTGACTTCTAATAACCTCAATAAATGATAACAGAAAAAAATACAATCAATAAAGCCGGTAACGTACGATAATTTCGATTCATCTTCCAACTGCGATGGTGGTGTAATGGTCAGCATAGTTGCCTTCCAAGCAGTTGATCCGGGTTCGATTCCCGGCCATCGCAGGTATCTTTTTGTTTTTATTTTTTATATTTCTTAATTTTATTAATTGTATTTCATTTATATGATTCTGATATCTTGTATCTATTTACTGTAAAAAATCTAAAATTAAAAATTTCATTTTGCTTTTTTTTCATGCGAATGCTTCATTTTTTCAAATTAAAAGATAGTGTAGTAACAAAACATTTCCATTTTGACCTTACAATGATAATTTACCAACCTTGCAAAAACTGGTTTCTTTGATAACGATTCACGACTTCGTCTCATATAAAAATAGCTATTTCCTTTAAATTATTTCAAGTATGTTCAAAACCCTTGACTAATAAGTTAGCCTTATTTCTTAACCGTTCCTGAATCCCTGGTATCAATATCTAAATTAATTTGATGTTTAAAAACGAAATAAATGTGCAATTTGGCTTTAAATTCTTATATTTTAAAAACTATGACAATCAGCCTCATAACAATTAAAAATTATTATTTTAGTGTTATAGTTAGTTTTAGTTTATTCAAAACAGATACACTATATTGATCATATCAACGTTTAAAAAATAATTATTTCGAATGTGTTACGGTCTACTTTTATTTTTGAAAACTCCACCAAATGACGAGCATTTTGTAAACGGCGAAATAATACAATTTGCCTGCGACACATATAAGACGTGTACTTAACATGTACTTTGAATGTGTTTTTGTAACAATTAAAATTAATTGCAAGTAAAGATACGGGTGAATTGCTACTAAATTGATAATTGATAACAGAATCTCGTTAACCGGTCAGTCTCTTCCGAACTCTCGTCAAGGTCGGACGTGCATCAAAAAGTTCAGATTTAATTTAATTACGGAAATGTGCATCAGCTTATTAAGTGACAACAGAACCTATCACCATGTTTGGTGAGATGGCTCTTGGTATTTCTTTAATAAGCCCGTTTTAACCTTTTATAGATGTTAATTCACTTATTTTTGTATTATTTTTAAACAATTTAAGTTTCCAGAATGTCATGAACCTTAAGTGACAATTTCTTCGAGTTTTTACAAGCTGTCATTAAAGTTAATAAGGTTTTTTGAGTTCTTTTAATCAATATAACGATAAAGAGGTTTTGTTTCTCATCATTATGTCCATATTTGTGTATAATTCGTCCGTCTATTTACAAAGCCTGGACCTCATTATCAACTACTTATGATAATTTTTAAAAAAGTCGGCTAGTTTAAAATGTAATTCAACTCTGTACAATATTAACCTAACAACTATATCCTTCACTAGCTGCGCTTCGCGGATTCACCCGCGAGGCTCCGCTTCTCTTGGTCTTAGCGTGATGATATATAGCCTCGATAAATAAATCTAACACTGAAAGAATTTTTCAAATCGGACCAGTAGTTGCTGAGATTAGCGCGTTTAAACAAACAAACAAACTCTACCGCTTTATAATATTAGTATCGATTACTTATCGATTACTTCTTAATAGTTACATACGGTTGAACATAATAAAACATGGTAAAACGATGAATTAAACTGTTCAGTTTAATTCAACGTTTTACCATATTCATCTAACTATTATATCCTTCAATTTATAATCTATACATAGCAGGTAATTTTTCTGCCAACCGTACAAACAGGCGCTATCTAACACCCGTATCAGATCATTTGTCTCAACCCGAATAAGGCAATGCAAATATACGGTTCATTATATTTTATAAATCACGATTTGATCCCGATACAATAACTCTAGTCCCGTGAGAATCGATCTAACATTTGGATAATAAATAAACAATTTGTTTAAACACCCTGTTCCTCGATAACAATGAATTATAATTTACAAGCTTAGATTTTAGGGTTCGGTACCCAAAGGGTAAAACGGGAGTCGGGACCCTATTACTAAGCCTCTGCTGTCTGTCTGTCTGTTTCCAAGCTGTATCTCATAAACCGTGATAAATAGGAAGCTGAAATTTTTACAAGTGATATTTCCGTAGCCGCTTATCGCTATAACAACAAGTACTAAAAATTAAATAAAATATTAACCCCATGCAATAAACTTGTAACTATAGATGATAGTACGGAACCCTTCGTGCGCGAGTCCGACTCGCACTTGGCCGGTTTTTCAACTTTGTCTAAGTCTTAGGTCTGAATGCTGTCGAGGACATCGCACACTTAATTTAGTTGGTTTAATTCAATTGTTCAAAGAATCATCAATTATAATCATCTAACATCTTTAAAAGCTGATTGATTGATTCTGTTGAAAATTAAAATATAAACTAAAGATGCCATCAAATGAATTTAATAATAAATTGCGTTTGTTTGTTATAAATAACAAGGATTCGTTGATAAAGAAAATGAAGAAGAAAAGCTCAAAAATCACAATTCTATAAATATTTAATTACCACAAAATATAATTATTGGACGTATTCTAAATCAGCCTGATTTGTATCGTATCGAAGACATTCCAGCTTATAAACCGTACTGTTCATTATTAATTTACTTGTCAATCAAAACGCATATAAAACAACACTCCTTGTACAGTCTTACCTAATAAAAACAAACCTATAATTCACGTATTATTAGTAAACAAGACATTAAAACATACACAGATATACACTGACGCCATCCGCCATGCGTTAATGATTTACAATTAAAATAATGTACATGTTATTAATATTAATATAGAATACAACTGAAATTATTTATAATTGAATAGAGAAAAACTATAGGCCGTCATTTCGGTTCAAGTGGACACGAATTAAGAAAATATAAATTATTTTAACGGGTTGTGATTACTATAGAAATGTCTGTTAAAATTAAATGTATATTGTATAGCCAAAATGTGGGAGTTTTTGTTACATATTAGCAGACATATAAAAAAATCCTACCACAGAAAGATCCCGACTAACACTTATCTAAAAAGCTACATACCTATATGTATCAAAATATCATAATTTAGCGTACAAAATCTTAAACAATAGGATTTTTAACTGAAGTAGCATAATAACTGAAGAAGCACATATACAATGTGTAGATATATTAACAAAACATGGAAATTACTTTTTATTTGATTATCTATATATTTTTATTACAATATTTATTTTTTACTTTTTATTTGATTTAGTAAAATGTCGGTTTTCACAACGTAGCTACAACCGATACACGATAACTAGTAATTGATTGATCCGGCGCAGATCGACAATCATAATTGTAGTAGATAATTGTGGCCGGCGCCGGCGCATGGCGCAAGCTTGTGAATGTATGGGATATATTCATGTTTAGATAATAAAATAATTATTTCGTTTAGGACAAGTATATCGATAAACGATTTATAGTATAACCAATTATAAGTTGTATTTCATATTAGAAAAAATGTTGTGTGGTTTTATGAAACCACGGTAAAAGTGAAACTGTTCGAACGGTTCCGAACACTGCTTTGTGTAGCGCATGTCGCGTGTCGGTCGGCTGCCGAGTAGGTATACCTACTCGGCAGCCGCGATATACGCGACATGCGCTACACAGACCAAAAAGTTTGAGACGATGTAATAAAAGTTTCACTTTAAAAAAAATATTAATTAATATTTTTTGTGGCAGGTTAGTGTTTTTGAATGTTGATTTTACTTAGAAGAAAAGGTACGAATCATAAAAGTTGAAAAAAATTAAGACTACAAACATTTCCAACTCAAACATTTATTTATTCAATTAGACTTCTTCTAGAAGCACTTTTGAATCGTCATAACATATTTTTATCATTAACCTACCACCGATTCGGAAAGCAGTAGGTATGTATGGAGAAGAATAAATTATTCATAACTATTTTTTTAAGCTATGCTGAAACTGTAAAAACTTGTAACAGTTTAGTCTGTCGACCACACATGCTGTAAAAATCTTCATGATTTGATTAAACATATAAATAAAATGCCTAGAAAATCAACTAACAAACAACGGAACCCGCATTCATTAAAACCGACAAAACACTTAGCCTATGTATGTATAATTTATCGATAATTATATGTATCTCCGAGTTATCGATTATTTCAATATTACCATAAGAAATACTTAAATGCTAACAAGGTGCAATAATAATACATATATTACAAAACATTTACAAGTAATATCACACTAGCGCCATAACCAGACAGTTTAGCATAATTTGTTATAATTATAGACATATTTAAACAAATGGAGTTTGAATACATAATCTTTAGTATAAAAGGCAAAACTGATTATTAATAAAGACCTATACGGACTAAGCTACATTTTTGCAGTAATTTTTACATTACTACATGTAAATCAGTCTTTTTACACAAACATTTATAAACAAGACACCTATAATTATATTTTTTTTAAGCTATTGCATAGCTTCTATCGCGGGCCTAGAGCGCGGGGACCGAATCGAGAAATTCCGTAACGAAAAAAATCTCACGCTCCCCACTCCGACGGGCACGGAGGTGTGGCTTGAAGGCATGCTATGCAATAGCTTTACCGCGGCAGTCCCCGAGTGCCACACGTCTTTTTTTTGTCTTTTATCGCCAAAACCTTAACCAACAGACAGGTAACAGTAACTTAACAGTTAGGTTTCGTTAGATTAATTGAAACATCTTAATCGGTCTTAATAATATCAGATTGGGAAACAGTTCCTGCCTTGTTCCTATAGAGAAGACGCGGCAGAAAACTGATGTCGCTCTTTTGAAATTATTTCAATTTTACATTTCAATTTTAAGCTATTGCATATACTTCTATCGCGGGCCTTGAGCGCGGGGACCGACTCCAGAAATTTAGTAACGAAAAACCTCACGCTCCCCACTCCGACGGGCGCGGAGGTGTGGCTTGAAGGCATTGCATGCAATAGCTTTACCGCGGCAGTCCCCGAGTGCCACACGTCTTTTTTCATACAATAATAATGATACGATATCATTCCCTGAATGTTCATATTCATTAATTATATGTATATATTCATAATATATTATATCACTACATAGTATAAAACAAAGTCGCTTTCTCTGTCCCTATGTCCCTATGTCCCTATTTCCCTATGTCCCTTTGTACGCTTAAATCTTCGAAACTACGCAACGGATTTTGATGCGGTTTTTTTTAATAGATAGAGTGATTCAAGAGGAAGGTTTATATGTATAATAACATCCATTAAATAGTGGAGAAGTACTGTTATTTTTGAGGTTTCTAATGTGATGTCGTAAAAAATTACATTTTTTCCGCTTACATTGCAAACGCAGGCTGAACCCTACGAGTTTTATCAAAATAATGTACTAAGTATTATACACATTGAAAAGGTCTACAGAAAAGTCCGCGATGGTATATGTCTATCTCTTATGGATAACCCACAATAACTTTTTTTTGTCATTTACTTTTTACGACAAATAATGGCTAATTTTCGAAGCGATTTTAACCAATACAGCATTAATCCTTAACCAATTAAATACCTTGAATACATTGTTCATTTAATATAAATCTATATGGCCCTTTAAACCGTATGATTTAAGTGAATATTTTCGAAGATATTACAGATTTAAAAATTGCGGGACGTATTGCGATTGCGACGTGTGGAGTCTTGAGAGTGAGATGGTCTTGGGAACAATATTTGGTTGCATTTCACGCCATTAGTAGCTAAAATAATTTTAATAAGTATTTATAAAGATATCAGTCTTGATGTTAACTTTTTATCGATAATTTAATTAATTAGTTTATATTTCTACTGAAAGGGTAAAAAATAATGGATAAAAAGACTGGCTTACGAGTAAAGTCACGGGCAGAGTTGGTAGTATGTATTAATATCAACAGCACTTGAACACTACATATATAGAAATAATTATTTTTACCTTCTCACCTTATTATAATTAAATATAATTAACGAACGTTTAATAACAGAGAGGCATTTTTGTAAATGAAACGGAGTTTTTAAATTAATTTACCAAGGTTTAAAAATAAGTGTTTAATTATTTTTAGCCTAAAAAAAAACTAGACTTGACAAGAACACTAGTAATTTATAAAAATTCCACCATTTTTATACATTACAATAACATTAAATTAAAATAATAAACAATTGCTCTTGCAGTACCTTATATATAAAGCCTAATCTTATTTCCCAGAAGTTATAATTACCTATGTAAGTAATTAATTATCAACTATCCGAATATTATTTATTTCTTCAAAGTTATCTAAACCTATTAATTTTATCTTATCTTTAAATTCATTATTTCCAACAAAAAAAACAAATTTCTGAATCATCTCTCAAAAATAACAACAAATGAAATAAAAAATATCGCTCATAAAAAAGACGTATCAGGTTAAAACCACAAATAACTGTAAACATATGTTAAACCTTAAAGCAGTAGTTCACATAATGTTCATGGGCCATGTAATGAGCCCATTATGTAATTTAACATGATTATATCTGGCAATGGTAGAAGGTGTGTATTCATTTGTAATGTAGCAAGCGACAAATACCGTTCGCTTTAATTGTAATACCTATAATAAATTTTCTTGCACACAGGTGAATATAACAGCCTACGTAAAGCAACATTGATGAATGTTGAATAATTTATTTTCGTGTCTATTTAAATGCGTTGATACATTATTACTTTAAAAAACACTGCTTTATTTATATAGACCATTCAATAATTTACATAAAGTTAAATCAAGAATCAAGAAAAGACACAAGAATATATACAAATGCGCACGCGCCTTGAGCCTTCATCGCAGCGTCCAATGTTTACAGATAATTATATTTCTGCGATTGTGTCAGAAATTATTTGCGTATGGCAACTGATTTATTCTACTTAAACTTTGTTTCAAGGTCACTTTACAGGCTTCACAGATAGGTACCTGTAAACATAAGTACTCACGCAAATAAACTTTCTTTAGTTCACTGCTTTTTCGCGCTGAAATATAGTGTTATATTTTGTGGACTATGAATTATTGAGCAACAGTAATCACTACATAGTATAAAGCAAAGTCGCTTTCTCTGTCCCTATGTCCCTTTGTATGCTTAAATCTTTAAAACTACGCAACGGATTTTGATGCGGTTTTTTTTTATAGATAGAGTGATTCAAGAGGAAGGTTTTAGTATATAATTTATTAGGTTTTAGACAAAGCAGGCGAAGCCGCGGGTGGTAAGCTAGTCTATTACAAAATATTAAAATACCCTATTTATGACATTTCTCCGCTTTCCAACAGAATCGTTCTAAACTAATTATATTATAGAGATTTCAAAGATCCACAACCAACACTTTAAGTAATGACCTTATCGAGTAATTTTACTTTCTGCATTTTAAACAATTAATTAGGTAGGTAGTATTAAAAACAAAGAAATTATTATTTGTTTCCTAATTAATCCATCAGGCCCCGGAATCACAGACACAATAGAAAATCTATTGTGTCGCGGTCGGATCTGGCCGTTCGGGGCTCAATGGGTTAAAAAGGAATCATTCTCCAGTACAAAGCAGAACACACACTTATTTACACTGGGTAGTTTTTAACTCCAATTGATTTCTTCCTCACGTCTCGAGATATAATTTCACATAATTACCAACTATCAATATATTTTATGCTTTCTGATTTCATATATCATATTTATTAATGGTATATGCTGTATATGGATTTATGTTTTTATGTTTATTTGCGTTTTATCCGACTGCGAACTTAATGAAGGGTTATGATTCATTCATTTATTCTTCGCATATTATTCGCATATCTGTTTCAGTGGATCTTCTTTAATAATTAAAATGATTGTATCTTATAAATAATTACGTATCTATTAATGATATTCGTTTCTAAAATTTGTGGTATTTTCAATAATAATTACTCATCGTTAAAACTACAAAATTTCGAAACCTACATAATCATTATACCTACTACATACTAGCGGTTCGCCCGTGGTACATATTTCGCAATAAAAGGTAGCCTATGTTCTTTCTCAGGGTCTAAAGATTATCTGTGCCAAATTTCATCAAAATCGGTTCAGTAGTTTATGCGTGAAAACCATACATACATAATTTATAATTATAATATTAGTATATATTAAAGGAACAAAATCAAACTCAAACTCAAACTCAAACATTTATTTATTCAATTAGACTTCTTCTAGAAGCACTTTTGAAACGTCATAGGTACCTACATATTTTTAACATTTACCACCGATTCGGAAAGCAGTATCTACGGAGAAGAATCGGCAAGAAACTCCATAGTTGCTCTTTTTAATCATGTCAGTTTTACAATTTAATTTTACAAATTACATATAACATCATAATTTATAGTGATATGCCAAAGAACTGTCCTGTGGTTTTTACGCGACAACCCTCCATGGGTTTTTATCGTCCATATATTCCTTAATACTGTAATAGCCTCTCTGAACTAGTACATTTTTTATATAAGTTTTAAATTTAGAACTACTAAACTCTTTAATATTATGAGGAATTCTGTTGTAAAAGCGTATACCTTGACCCATAAATGAATTTTTAACTTTAGCTAGCCGGAAAAATGGCATTTCAATTTTATTTCTGTTTCTTGTGTCATAACAATGTCTATCTCCTACTTTTGTGTGTAAGTAAGCGTTATTGTGTACATATAAAATATTATTAAATATATACTGCGACCGTACAGTAAGGATACCAGTATTCTTAAAGAGATCTCTTAGTGAGTCTCGAGCACGCAAATTATATATAGAGCGTATGGCTCTTTTCTGTAATATAAATATAGTTTCTATATCTGCAGCCCTGCCCCATAGTAGAATTCCATAGGACATAATGCTATGAAAGTAGCTAAAGTAAACCAATCTAGCCGTCTCTTCATCGGTGAGATGCCTTATTCTTCTAACTGCATATGCAGCTGAGCTGAGCTTAGCAGCGGCGGTGGTAACATGGGCCCCCCATTGAAGCTTCTCATCTAATGTCAAACCAAGAAAAACAGTAGATTCCACAGGGTATAATACCTCCCCGTTTAAAATAATATTCCTTTTCACCTTTTTTACATTTGGGAGGATAAATTCTACACAATTTGTTTTTTTTTGCATTTAATAGTAAGTTATTAGCATTAAACCAATTGGATATGCGTAAAAGAGCAGAGTTTACTTCGTCAACATTTGTATCATGTCTATCCACATTAAATATTAATGAGGTGTCATCTGCAAACAGTACTATTTCACACATATCCTGCAAATAATAAGGTAGGTCATTAATATACACTAAGAACAAAAACGGTCCTAAGATAGATCCCTGCGGAACACCTATGTTAATCGGCGCACCGCGAGATTTCTCTCCATTAACGACAACGGTTTGTACCCTGTTCTGAAGATATGAAGCTATGAGATCCTGAGCTAAACCTTTGATACCATAAAAATTTAGTTTCTGTAATAGAGTGGAATGTTCTACACAGTCGAAAGCCTTAGAAAGGTCGCAGAATATCCCCAAAGCATTCTTTGAATTTTCCCATGCTTTGTATATATGTGACAAAAGAGCTACTCCGGCATCAGTGGTAGAGCGCCCCTTTGTGAAACCATACTGTTTGGCGTGCAGTAAACCATTTGATGCAAAATGACTTTGGTTTAAAATTAATTTCTCGAAGACTTTGCTCAAAGTTGGTAATATGGAAATTGGCCTATAGTTATTACAGTCTTCTTGGTCACTACTTTTAAATAAAGGAATAACTTTGCTAAACTTTAGTAAATCAGGGAATATACCACAGTCGCAACACTGATTAAATATAAACGCTAGATGATTGGCAATGTTTTCTATGATATTATTTACTAAATTTACAGACATCTCACAGACATCAGACAGATCACATGTTTTTTTTAAATTTAATGTTTTAAAAGTTTTAACAATTTCATCAGCAGTCACGTGTCGCAATTCAAATAATTTGTTACACTCAGCAACGTGATCCCTCAAAAGAGACTCTGCAAGCGCTGAAGACGAATTTATGTAATTTCTTAGTAATACTAGCAGGGACACTACTAAAGAAATCTTCAAAAGCAAGCGCAACATCAGCACTTTTGTCAATGACCCTACCAGCATTGACAAGTTTTATGGTACTATCATTTGATTGGCTTTTGCCCATTTCACCATTAATAATTGTCCAAACCGTTTTAACTTTATTGTCAGAGTTGCGTATTTTATCTCTGACATACAAACTCTTGGCAGTGAAACAAACTTTTTTAAATGTTTTAGAATAATTTCTAACATAACTAAGAAATGACAAGTCTTTGTTATATTGTTTCATACCATATAACTCGTAAAGAACGTTCCTGCATCTGTGTATACTAGGAGTTGCCCATTGGCTGAATGGTAAATCCTTGGTAATAGTTAATGACTTAATTTTAAATATTTTTTCATATTCACTATGAATGAACTTAAAAAGATTTGTAAACATTTCACAAGGGTTTTTATGAAAGGATTGATTTATTTATTTATTTATTTATTATACTTTATTGCATTGAAAATACATAAATATATATAACAAAGACAATACTACAGAAACAGCAAAGGGCGGCCTTATCGCTAGGTAGCGATATCTACCAGGCAACCCAACAATCAGAGGAAATTTAACAATATGATGTGGGTGAGCAAAAATAAGGCAATACTAACACATTGAAAAATGTACAAAATAAACGTATACAAAGCTAACTATGTACTTACTAATAGTAATATAAAATACATAAAAATAATGAAATAAATATATACATAAATACGATAATAATTATAATAAATAGTTATACATACACTTACATACAATACATACAATAAATACATAAATACATATACAAATATATATCCATAGCACACATATATACATGATAAATATTAGTAACTATGCAGAAAAGAAGGAATCAGAAAAATAGAATAAAACAAGAAATAAAAATAAACGTAAATACGACAGCTATACAAAATTACACAAGAGATAGATAATAATTTTTTAATAAAAATTTAAAAGCGTTCAAATTTTCATCTCATCAATTGATCATTCAGGTCAGGCAGTTTATTACAGGTAAATTAGCTTGGAGAAATTTTTGCATATGTAGTGGTGTGTATATTACTCAGATCTTAGAGCGCGTTTCCACTATATCGTTCTGGCCTATACAAAAATGTTTCGATATCCTAACATTACTATTTAATTTCATACTTATTCCTAGCAACACTTTTGTTTTCAATAAAAATAAGTTTTTATTTGAAAGAATATGGTTTTGACTTTATAAAAAAAAATATATCATTCAATTTCACGTCCTAGAGCAAACGACAAGACGACTACCGTGAAACAATAAAATATCGTGTCCATAATAATTTGTTTCATAATTAATATTTGACCATAATAATTACGAAACAAAACAAATAAATAAATCGTCACTTGATAGTGGAAAGTGGAAACACGCACAAAAACAGAATAAACCAGTTTACGCTGTCCGCAGGTGCCACGTGCAGTCGTTTGGTAACGTTAGAACATAAAGCACACATTTCATTCAAAAATTATAATTATTACGTATAGACCGGGAGGTATTGACACAAAATTTCGAGTCATTTGTAACAGGATGGCGGTTCTACAGGGGTCTTAGTACGCAATGACAAAAAGAAAAACGATGGTGTGAACACTGGTACCGGCGGCTTAGTCGCGTGGACGTTAGTCGAACTCGTCGGAAAAATAGCGAAGTCAAACAATTTGTAACACAAAAATTTTAGAATTTACCGATAGCCCATAAAAAAGAAGTAGGCGGTAGTGTCATGCCATACTTTTCCGGTGTGACTTACAGCCCGCCATACCGACGCGAATGTGTTGATTTAAAAAAAACAATTTAACCATTTGTACCAGGCTAACTTTTGCACAGGTAACCATCGTCGTGCAGCCATTTACGAAAATCGCCATGCCATACTTTTCGGACGATTCCAAATGGTCGCCATACCGCCGAAAAACTGCAAAATTTTTTTTTTCGCCAAACTTTTTGTACCAGTATTGCATTTGGATTTTTGGAGAGTATTTGATAAAATGTGACCATTATTATATTTACCATACTTCTAGTAGGGGGAAAAAGTGCTGCCATACTTGAAAAATTAATTTAGTATTAATTTATATAAGTGAAGATTTCCACCACCTAGATCTTTGAAATTTTGTATTTATATTCGTTGAATCTCAAACTTACAGGAAAAATTAGTGCCATACTGTTACTAATCGTTCAAAATACGAATAAAATCTTACAATAAAAAAAAATCTTATACACATTCGCCACCTCCCACAGGTATGACATTATCACACTTCTATTTATAATCATTCAGGAGTTGTTGAAAAAAAATTTAGGGTGGTAAATGGTTCGGCGAAAAAAAAAATTTGCAGATTTTCGGCGGTATGGCGACCATTTGGAATCGTCCGAAAAGTATGGCATGGCGATTTTCGTAAATGGCTGCACGACGATGGTTACCTGTGCAAAAGTTAGCCTGGTACAAATGGTTGAATTGTTTTTTTTTTAAATCAACACATTCGCGTCGGTATGGCGGGCTGTAAGTCACACCGGAAAAGTATGGCATGACACTACCGCCTACTTCTTTTTTATGGGCTATCGGTAAATTCTAAAATTTTTGTGTTACAAATTGTTTGACTTCGCTATTTTTCCGACGAGTTCGACTAACGCCCACGCGACTAAGCCGCCGGTACCAGCGTTCACACCATCGTTTTTCTTTTTGTCATTGCGTACTAAGACCCCTGTAGAACCGCCATCCTGTTACAAATGACTCGAAATTTTGTGTCAATATCTCCCGGTCTAGTAGTTTAATTGTTAAATTTTGTATTTGTTGATTGTTGTTATTATTTGTATTGTTATAATATTTGTTGAAGTGTTTAATTTGTGTGTAAGTGTTGTAACTTTATATTGTTAATTCAAAATGGCTCCAGTGTTAAAACATGGTCGAGGCAAGCCTTTGACTTCTCAAACTAAAGAATTAAACTTTAAATGTCGTTTCTTTTTCAGGTTAGTAAATTTTTCATTTTAGTAACATTGTTAATGTAAAAGTTATACGTATGTTAAATGTGCAAATATTAAAATAAAGTCTCATCTTTTTCAGAGGAGAAACACATATAGTTTAATTTAAAATCCCTTATATATATAAAATAAAAACTAAAAATAAAATGTTGTTTTATTTTATTTGCTGACCATACACTACTACAAACGCAAAAATTTCTCCAAGCTAATTTACCTGTATCAATATTATTTCTAAATGTATGAATGCCTTTTTAGGGTTCCGTACCTCAAAAGGAAAAAACGGAACCCTTATAGGATCACTTTGTTGTCCGTCCGTCCGTCTGTCAAGACCCTTTTTCTCAGGAACGCGTGGAGGTATGAAGCTGAAATTTATATCAATTACTCAGGTCTACTGTCCCTTGAAGCTGTGAAAAAATCAAACTTCTAAGCCAACGCAATCAAAAGATACAGCCGTTTATGCCGCAAATTTTCGACACTTGCAAGGGAATCAAAACCTACAGGGTGCTTCCCGTGAACTCAGAATCTTGAAATTTGGTACGAAGCAACGTCTTATAGCATAGATAAAGGAAAAATTACGAAAACCATAAATTTTTAGTTACATCACATAATATATTTTTTTTTAATAATTTTAAACTTACTACCCATTTCCTCATAAACGCGTAGAGGTATTAAATTGAAATTCATACCAAATACTCAGGTCTATAATACCTTTAAGCTGTAACAAACCTTGCAGGTTTGTACGGAACCCTCGGTGCGCGAGTCCGACTCGCACTTGGCCGGTTTTTTAGTTATAGACCTAACATTAATTCTTTTAAATGTAGGTATGCAATCCCATTCAAAAACTACTTTCTGGCCACAGTGATCCGAAGTTAGCGTGTTGAGAATATTTTTTTCTAAACATTTGCAATCACAGTATATATTATCAATACAAGTTGCAGAAGTAGGTGTTATTCGTGTGGGTTCATCAAAAAGTTTATACAGATTAAATGAATGAAACAAATTAACTATTCGTGTTGCCGTTTGTGTGTGTGAAAGTAAATCAATATTAAAATCACCACATACTATTACCTTCTTTTTACTCCTGCCTAAACGCTTTAATATTTCTTCCATGACTGTCTCAAACAAATTATAGTCACTGGAAGGAGGTCTGGATCTGGTCGGATAATACATTAAAATAGGTTAAAATTATGAATATTCGAACATTTCGCAAACGTAAAGGTGAAGGAATTTCGTATTTGCGTGTAAATAGAAGCAAATATAATTTGCATTTACAGAACACGCGGTATTTGGAAATATTACAAAGGACTTGGTTGCTACATATTCAAATTATATGCGAATCTTTGTTGAGATAATTTAGTATACTTCACTTTTAATAGATATTTTATGTTTATGTTAAGTTTAAGAAAATACGAACATCAGCTTCATATAAGTTTTTAGAACTTTGAAGGTTGTTTACAAACTTGCGATAGATACGGAAAAACACTATTTGTTTTATACATATATTGTATTATCATAATTGGTTCGTAAAATGTATTTATTATTCATCCTGTCTAATCCGAGTAATCATGATTAGGTTTACATTGGAGTAATCTGCATAGTATACGTAAACAACATCAACGCAATATATGGAATGATGGAAGTACCACTCTTATCTACGAGAAAACAATCCTGAATCCACTTTATTACCTAACTAGCTGTGCCCCGTGGCTTTACCCGTATTGCTCCGCTCCTTAGCTTGGTCTTAGCTTGATGATATATAGCCTAAAGCCTTCCTCGATAAATGGTCTATCTAACACTAAAATATTTTTTTTAAATCGGACCAGTAGTTCCTGAGATTAGCGCGTTCAAACGAACAAACAAACTCTTCAGTTTAATAATATTCGTATAGATAATAATAATCGATTTCCACCAGTTCCTACAAGTTACAAAATGTATATTTATATCTTGATTTCTACAACCACTAATTCAGTTTAAAATAATTTATTTATGAGTGTCGATGTCAAGTGGGATACAACGAAAATGGTAGTACAATCCCAAATTAGGCGTCCGTTCCTAACATATGGCATGTAGTTATAGAAAGTACAAAAAAAACTTCGTTAGCGCGATTCAGACTAGATTTGTCTCATTACTTTTATCGAATATGGCAACAAATTGGTCCGAACTTGTTTGTTGCGCCGCTTTACGGCTTAATTAAAATAAAATGTTTCGGAGCGTCTTTGCGGCCACTTGATTCGATTCTTTGATAATATCAATACGATAATTTAACACTCAATAATTTAACTTGCAATAGTTTGTTAGCAATGTAAAACTGTAATAGTTTTAAAGTTTAAAGTTTAGTAATAGATTTTTTGTTAAAATATAAGCTTAAGATTTAATATTTTTGTATGTAACTATTTGTAAGAAATAAAAGGCTTTTTATTTTTATTTTATTATTTAATTTAACATTCATAATACAAAGAAAGTTGTTTATAACATATCATGCTAGTCGCTAGATAATTAAATATTGACATAGACCTGTACATTTTCATGTTTGCACAATATATTTAGCATGATCATATCTCGACTTTCTCCATTATTTACAGTTTACGCCAACCAAATATATGTTTAGATAGTTCAGTTAAATAGATAACTATCTAATTCTTAAATATAAATTGTTATTTTCAGTATTCAAGCGACATTTCCATTATCTGTGATTTATTACTAAAAACAACCGCTACATCACAGTTAAACTGATAGTGACTTATTTATTCTTCCTTTTCAAAAGCTAACCAACAATATCTTTGTTACAGCACGCGAACGCAGTCCGCGATTCAGCAAAATTGATCATCGAATCACTGAACTCAGAAACAGAGGAGGCCATCACCCTCGCTAGGGCCCTCCGCTCCCGGCCTCCCGTCAACATGCTCCCCGCAGCAAAAGCCGGCACCTTCTTCGCCCGTGACAATCTCTCCAACTTCATAGACTGGTGCCGCAAAGCCCTTGGCATTTTGGAATGCCTCCTCTTCGAAACTGACGACTTATGCTTACGAAAGAACGAGAAACACGTAGTGTTGTGCCTTCTAGAAGTTGCCAGAAAGGGGGCGGTGCTTGGCATGCCAGCACCACTGCTAGTTCAAATGGAAAAGCAGATTGAGAGGGAATTGGCTGGAGAGGAGTTGCGGCCTGATGATTCTGCGTTAGGTCTGGTACCGTCTGGACCACAGCCGCAACTGGTGACCAATGACTTGAGGAGCTTAGACGAGAGAGTCAGGGATCTGGTTGAAAGATGCTCCTGTCCTACGCAGTTCCCTATGGTCAGGGTTTCGGAGGGAAAATACAGAATTGGCGACACTAAGCTGCTTATTTTCGTTCGGGTAAGTTTTACAAGCATTCTTCTTACATTCTACTTTACTCTTTAAAGGAGGACGCGTCAAATTGGGCCTGAAACTTGGGTTAAGACCAATACACACGAAATATTGTTTTTGTGATAGATCATTACACATACCTAACGAAAAAAATAAAATAAAAAAATAAATCGACCGGGTACAGTCAAGGCAAAAAGTTTTATTTATTTGGCTATTATTTTGCGCACAATAACGGTGTTTTTAATTCGAGTGAAGTAAATATAAACCTAAATGTCACTGGAGTGACTGAGTATAACCACAAAAAACGTCTAACTACGTTGAATTATAATAAACACAGTATAGGTACCTGTTACAAAACATAATATTAGTGTATTTCGGTTATAAGAAGGCTTCAGATTAGTACGTCTTTGTAAGTGAAAGTGAATAGGATATTAAGTAACATAAAGATATTGTCATTGTCTTATAACAGTTATTAATTGCAAAAAATATTATACACAAAGAAATAAAACTTGATGTGACTGTACAAAAACCCGGTTGATTATTTTTTTATATATATTTTTCCCGTTATGTATGTGTTATGGTCTATTATAAAATCAATATCTCATATTGTGTATTGGTCCAACTCAAGTGTTCAGGCCCAACTTCCATAGTGAAATGCCCATTCTCCTTTATAGTTAATTGCATTTATTTAATAGCAAAACCTTGAATATTAAAATTGTAAGAGGAGTATGTATGTATATCCAAATAATTCATACAATTCGTAAATAAAAAAGGACTGCAAAGGAAAATTACAACGCATCTTTTTGAATAGAGCTAAAATGCTGTTACGAATTAGGCTTGTTGAACTTGAGTTTAATATTTTCAATGCAGTTAACTCGGAACTATAATAACCGATAGGCTTGTCATATTAGGCGCGCTATTAGTAGATATAGATCAAAGCCCATTAGATCTATAGATCGGGATCTATCGCTCCTTATTTGGATCCGCAAGGTTCACACCGAGGCGATGGAGATATTTATTATTTTTTGTATTTATTTTCAAGGCGGAAAGTTTCGTGTGTGATGTGACCTTTCTATTATTGGAAGAACATTAAAGATATATATCTAGATAGAAAACTCGAAGAAATACTATGATATGATGTAACTTATCTTACAAAGTAAAGCTGAAATTTTCAGATATTTGTTAAATATTCTCTTATCTAGTATCTCAATAAATATGAATAAAAAATACATCCTTTCATCGAATTTGTACGTTAGAGTATCCATATGCATTTTACCCACTAAATAAGCCGTACCAATCTTCTTAATTTTTTCAACCGGTTTTTCACTTTCAGAATTTTAAGTAAACATTTATTATTATTATTATGCACTCCCAGTATTTTGATTATTATAGCTTACTAGCTTTCCACCCGCGGCTTCACCCGCGTTTTCAAAGAAAATCCCGTAATAGTTCCCGTTCCCGTGGGATTTCCGGGATAAAACCTATCCTATGTGTTAATCCAAGTTACCCTCTCTATGTTTGCTAAATTTCATTGTAATCGGTTCAGTAGTATTTGCGTGAAAGAGTAACAAACACACACACACATCCTCACAAACTTTCGCATTTATAATATTAGTAGGACCGTTACTCCTTTCATTGTGATGCGTGCGCAGGCAACTGTCATTTCTTGCTTATCTAGCTAAAGCTTCCTGTTTACCTTCGATGGTATTTATCGAGCCGCCATATTGATTCATTGCGCTTAAGAACAATTTATCAATCATTAATGTTGATTTGATTGAATTATGCTGAAGATTTTACGGTTAGGTAAAATTGTGCTGGTTATAATTATATTTATATGGATGACCTGATAGATTTATCTGGTAGTTTAGTATATACAAGTAACATATTAGATTAGACTTCTCATGAATATTAAATCTCTGTAAAACCACCTGAAATAGAAACAAGATAATATTAAAATGGAAGGAAAGATAAAATAAGTAAAGATAAAGAAAGTTCCAATACACAAGACATTTAAACAAAAAACATAAAAGTTTAATCTTACAAAATTAAACGTTAAACTAAAAATCGAACAAGCGAAACAAAAACTTAACAAATTAACGAATGTACCACAGATGACTTGCAATTAATCACGCAATGGAAAACTTGATTAATCCGAAACAGAACACAAAGGTCACGCATTTGATATAACCATACAAGGAGATGGTCAGTATGAATCATGGCGTACGATCAAAATAGACATTGAGAATAGGTAACCATTCATGGATTAAAATCACTTATAGCACGTGTATGCAATTTAATGCTGAGTGCTTCCGGACCTATATATGGAGTGGCGGTAGAACTGTGAGTTCAACAGATGGTTTTAATGTCCAAAGTTAAGGCTAAGGTTCGAGGTTGGGTGCCTTTAATTGATTTGGAAAATCATTCAATTGTGTACTGCATTGATTGGTATATTGAAGGGAATTGTTAAACCTTCGGGTATGAAGCTCTTAATGAATCGGGCTTAATCAAATTACATTTAAAGATTTACAATTAACGTAGTTCGTGGAAAATTAAGTACCTACCTTAATGAAGTACCTTACTTAGACTTTAATTGAAAATATAACATTTAAGATGGAACTAATCTAAATTAAATTTACATATTATTAACCAGAAAGATGAAACCGAACAATGATAAATAGAAAGTTGTAATTAAAATATGAATAGCCAACTAAACTGAACCTCCTTTACAGATCCTTCGTTCCCACGTGATGGTTCGCGTCGGGGGTGGTTGGGACACCCTCGCCCACTACCTCGACAAGCACGACCCTTGCCGCTGCAAGGCGCAGCACCGCACCTCCCTCTCCGCGCGTCTTGCCAGACCGAAACACGATCTAGCCGGCGCGACTGTCACCTACGAACGCCCAAGCCAAGACACACAGACCTACAAATCCTACGAACCTATGTCCATGCCGTACCAATCGAAAGTCTACTCAGAGGAACCGAGAAGCCTGCAGTACCACTCCAATAACAAGCTAGATGCACCCACCAGTCTACCATACATGGACATGGACAGAGCGGCAAGTCCGAGCAGAAAACACTTAGCACCCAGGACGCACAGTCCAGGGAGGTGTTCACCATCACCAGACAGGAGAACAAAGATTGTAACAACGAATCATCTGGTGCCGGCGCCTTTAGGGGTTAGGAATAAAAGCCCCAGGCCGTTATCTCCCACGCCGGCTGTGGAGAGCGCGTCGGATAATGGGTCGGAGGTGTCGGACGAGGGTTACAGGAGCCTGGGGGTCGTGGCGGGGTCCACACAGGGGTCGCCGTCCACAAAGACGACGAATCGCTACTCGCTGCACAGTCAGAACTCGATGGATGACGCTGATTTTAGTGGTGAGTGTTATTTTGCTATTTAACTCGATTAGATTTTGATTAGGAAAATGATTTAGGATCCTCTTAAGAAAATCCTAGTAAAATAGTAACATAAGATTTAAATACTTTTATCCTATTACACTTTAGAGCTTCTTTTATTTCGGTTCTAGAAGTCTAGATGAATAAATAAACACTAATGAACTGGCCTCTCCTCCTCATAATTCTAACAACAACAATAAAAACAATTTACCTGTGTCTATGGTTGTTCAAAATCGTTTAAATATGTAGTTTGTTTAGTACCTATTTAATACAAACAACTTTACTTTTGTTTTCTCCATGATTATTTAAATATTATCCAAGACTAATAAACCTATAATATATGCTATTTATAGTATAAAATGTTGATAATACAGTCACTCCATTACTACAAAAGTGACGCACGTAAGCATTCATATTAAAGGTGACAATAAACGTATCCTTAAATGGTATTGGAATCCAATGGTGACCCAAGAGAAATGTTTTGTAACGTTATTTACAATAATAACTAACATTACGATAAATAACTGTTACTGAAATAGTTGTCACGAAGTTACAGATAATAAAATATGTATAATTATAGAAATTGTTTGTGTTACAAGACTAAAAAGTTTTGCAATATTTTCATCATGTTTCATCTGTTTTAATCTAGAATTGAAATATTAAATTTTTTGCTCGTCTCTTACGATTTAACTGAACAACTACACAATCGAATTTTTAATCAATAAGTAGGTTTAACATATTTCAATTTTACATACGTTTAAAAAAGAAATATTGAAATGTACGAGTACACAATAAACTAGGATAATATATAAAACAAATGACAAGCAACTGATTTTTGAGAATCGCCAGATAAAATATATCTATCGAGGACTGTTGTTGTTTTGACAGATGTCAAACATTATCTATTAAAACTATTTTTTTTTTTTTTTTTTTTTTATGTCAGAGCAAGCAAAGGAGCAGGTGGGCCACCTGATGTTAAGTGGTCACCACCGCCCATAAACACTTGTAACACTAGAAGTGTTACAGGTGCTTTGCCGGCCTTTTATGGAAAAATAAGCTCTCTTCTTGAAGGCCCCAATGTCGTAGTTGTTTAGTTGTAATATTAAAACTATTATGCCATAGATAAACATAAAACACGAAAAACCAGCTGATTTGTGTTTATTTTTGTTGGACAATGCTTTTGTAACACGAAAAAATTATAAAAAAATGTCTGAACAGATTTTAATTGATTTTAAAATTTGACTATATGCTTTTATCTCGATATTAAATAATTGAAAAATATAAATGTAAAACGTGCTAAATAAAATAATTCTATTGCATAGGTAGGTACCTACTAAACAACTGCGTTAAATCTTTACCTGAACACTAAAGCTTTTCAATTTAAATCTCAATATAACATGTCATCAAATAAAAATAAATAACAAAATAGAAAACGGTTGGCTTTCGCTAATTCTATATTATGCATACAACTGCAATGACTACTCCCGTAACAAATGACAATGCATTTCACTGCCACACTCATGGGAAATATAATTATACTGATATAGATTTCTACTGCGTGTTCTGTGTGCAATTATCATATAATAAACAGTTATTGTTTTGAAGTAGAGACAATTTCAAGCTTATTGTTGAACTGAGAAAGACAGAAATCAGAATAATGTGAAAATATCTACATGAAAGTGTATAACAGACTCAAACTCAAATATTTATTCATTTAACTAGACTTCCTTCAGAACTTTGGAATTGTCCAAATGCATAATTAAAAATTTATATTTTTATATAGCAGTTTAAAAAATTCAAATCACATTCATTAAAATGTATTTGCAAGAATGTAGTAACAGAGTTTTTGTTATTAAATATCATAAATGTTTAATTTAACTTGAAACATTTTGGCTCGAAAATAGAACACTCATAACTTCTTTGTAGATAACCACAAACACGTTTCGCGTCAGAATCCTATTCTGATGTGCTATTACCATTGACCACGTATTACCTACGTAGTGTCAATCCCATAGAAGCTTTTGAACGTTCTACCATAGATTAAACAGTAGATAATGCTACCAAATGTCAAACAATCCCATACTAACGTGCCTGTTGACGTAGCCCATTCTATAATGGAGGTCAATAATTGAAAACAATAAGATGTTGTATCCAAACATGAGCATGCCTAACTCATTTGAATATGTCCGAAATGATTTCACTTGCGTTAATCAACTGACGTTGGTAAACGTAGAGGTTTGTCATAATGTTTGCTGTTAAGCAAAACTAGTGAACTAAATTGAATGAAATTGATTTGCAGAATAAACATAGATGTCTCTTTTACAGACAATACTACGATTTGTAAAATAGAACTATTACTATACGATAGAAAAATTCACATCTCGTACACTATAAAAAAAGACATTATAAAAGTGTTAACTATTAATAAATAATGATGATTACTCCAGATATTTAAAACAAAACACGGCTTCAGTTTAAACAGCTGTCTATAATCTGTATCTTGAAAAACTGGCTTAATATTAAACTTAGACTTCAAAACAATACTTATAATCACAGTTGAAGTTTATTGGCGGTTCTTCTCTGTAAAATCTGTGCATTATGACCATTCATAATATGACTTTAGAAAAGCGCCTACTAAGAAAGTCTAGTTGAATAAACACCTGAGTTTAATTCTAACACAAAATCATGAAATCTGAAACCACATAAGTTGCGTAGTAGCTAGGGAAAGGCAGTAATAAAATTAGTTCATACCGCTGATTTTCGTGACCTTTAAATTAAGTAAGCACGAATAGTCAGCAATGACTGTCTAACTAACTGGAAGGGAATGCTGGTAATATTACTGTGATCGTAATACTGGCTTAGTAATCAGCCAAGTGAATCATGCTATACATCTTTGGTAAAATATGTTTGAGATTTAGGTAGTTACAGTCATTTTACGGGTGTGTTAATATGAATAAAATTTGCGGCTAGTAGAATTGTAATATGTACTTGATCTAAATGTGTAAATATTTGAAAGTAGAATACATTTAACATTATAATAACTAGATGCTGTGTTAAAAATCTAAAAAAATATTATGAAGAACTGCATGTTTGATACTTTCAATTAAAAATAACCTACAGTGTACAGTGTTATGAACGCTTTAGATCACAATATGTTTAATTCATGTCATGATAAAAAACAGTAAAAAAAAAGCAATCAAATAGCTTTTATATCACATAGTTCCTTCATTTGCCATAAGCACAATCCACAATGTATTCTAATTTCCTCCCTACACATTCATCTCGCTTTTTAATTAGAATAACAAAGGAAAGAAAGAAAATTGCAAATATTATACCATACTAGCTGACCCTACAAACGTAGTCCTGTTTTCGCGCGAACTGTCAAACGCGTGAAGTTTATAAGTATTTTTGGCGCCAATTTCTTTTTTTTTTCATAAGGTCTGAGTGACAGTTGCAAACATTAAAATAATAATTAATTATCAATCTATCCATCTATTCACGCGTGATGCCGTGACAAAGGGATATACAGATTCATTTTTATTTATACAGATTATTATGATATTACTAAATCCTTCATTGCACACGACACTAGGCTATAATAGTCAATACCAAGGCGTTGTTTATGGCCGTCAAGTTATGGCGAATCAGGAAACGTGATTTTACATTACTCACATTGTTACATTTGTTCATAAATTTCCTTTTTGTAACAGGATTTATATGTTTATAATGGACTTAAAAATAAAGAAATGATTTGTTATAGCAACACATCGTGTATACAATTTTCTATTACCTAGCTTATTTGAGTTGGATCTTAAGTTAGATATAAAACCATAGTTTCTTATTCAAAAACTATTTAGAATTTTTTGAAAGTGGAATCAGAAAAAAAAAATCCCATCTAATTATTTTTTATACATTTTATAGTTGACTTGGCAATTCTTTTTGAACGCTCTAGGTAAACTGTGTGTTGAAAGTTTAAACACATCGCGCTAAGACTTCTTCTGCACTTTCATTTTGATGCTCTACGAATGCTTTAGGCCAGTAGTCCCCAAACTTATTTTTCTCGTGGACCACTTTCAAAATTTTACTGGTTTCGGTGGACCCCCTGCTGCTACATTTCTACCACATTCTTAAAGTCGCCAAAAAATAAAAATTGTGTCACTTCTGAGTTCTGTCTCTATATTCCGATAGGTAAAATAAAAACGAAAAATGGTACATTTTATAACACTTTATTTATTAAAAGAATAGAATTACAAGAAAAAATTATTAAGGTAATATAGGTTCAGGTCATAATTTTAATTAATGGGAAGGATGTATCTGATGGAGTGCTTAGTATTTACAAAATATTTCTTAGTATTTAAGAAATATTTCTTAAATACTAAGAAATATTTTGTAAATACTAAGAAATATTTTGTTAATACTAAGAAATGATGTATAAGAAATGATTTCTTAAATACAAAGAAATCTTCTTAAATGCTAAGAAATCCTTCTATCAGTGTACCTATCTATTCAAAGTTGTGATCAACCGACTAGTACACGTAAACAAAATACTAAAGTTCTATAACAAAAAAAAGGTAGGTACTTACTTTTCTCCGGCACTAGCAAACACTGATATAAATTTTCTCACACCTTTTTTTCGAAATTTTGGAAACAAATGAATGAGTTTGCCTTTGGCATCAAGTATTTATAGTGGTGATCAAGTTCATGTCTGAACAAGCATTAAGCATTGTTGGGCGGATAGCGCTTTGCAAGTCTGTACACGAAATTGTACGTAATATCGAATACGCAAGTTTGGACAAGTAACAGTCGCTTGCCTTATTAAAATATTATCTGCTTAGTTAGGTACTTAAAACAATGTAGGTAGGCCCTTATAAAAACTATGCTTACATTTTTGCTCTTTACTATCAAAAGCAGATAAATTTTCGTGGACCCCCATTTTTTGTTCACGCCTACGTAGACCCCCAGCAAGTCTCCCGTGGACCCCTGGGGGTCCACCTGGACCACTTTGGGAATCACTGCTTTAGGCTATTTTTCACATAGAATACATCACGAACAACATTCTAAGTCAGTAACTAGTATTTCATTTTGTTCTCTTGGAATGTGACCTTAAGAATAACGAGCGAAAATTTCAAAATTGCAAATAGCAGGTAGCAGTTATCATTACCCTAAAATGGAATACCATAAGTAATGCCCCTATTGTGACCGTTATATCGATTTTGGTGTATTTACCGTCACTTTATGGCCTATAAAGCTGATAACATTCGAAATAGGCCTGTTGTTATTAGTTTCGGTTGCTTGTATTAATTAAAACGTCAACCTAATTTTGTATAGTTATTGAAAAACTATCAAAATCTTTTTAAATTGCTAGCTTTTTTTACCTAAGAAGTATTTTTATTACTTTTATTAAACGTTTCTTTCTTTTTCCAGAGCGTCTCGACCATGACGACAGCTGCTTAGACAAGACAGACCGGGTCGACGACTACGTGAGCCTCAACACTGGTCTGCGCAAAACCGACTTCTCCGATACCTTCTACGGTGGAAGGAAGGCAAGCTCAGAGGAGAAGTCCAACCGCGCGAGCCCCGAGTCCATTGTCAGCCACGAAAACAACGATTCGCCAAGCAAAAGCCTTCGAGCGACGCGCGAATTCACCGAATCCCCTAAGAAAACGATTCGAAGCCGACAAGCCAGCAGGATCCCCCATTCCCCCATTAGAAATAGAACTCCCAGCCGAGGTAATACTCCCAGCCCTAAACATACGCCAGCTCAATCATCCCCAAAACTCACTCCACAGCTACCGCCTACAGCGAGGAATACATGGGGAGGTAGAACTGCTCCAAACCAAGCGAAAACAAAAGCCAGGCCTACAATAGGAGCAGATACTTTCGAGAATCCAAACAAATCGCCGAAAGCCAAACCGAAGGCGCAAAACGAGGCGTTTAAAAGGAATTCTCCTTTAAGAGCGAGCAGTGCGACCCTCCGGTCTCCTTCACACCAGAAACCTTTAAGTCCGCTTCTCGAACAGATTTTGCGTTCAGCGGAAACTGCGAAAGATGACGCCACAGTGCTGGAGAAAATGAAGGAAATTATTAGGACATATTCGAAAGGAGAAGACTCGCTGTCGAGGACGAGTTCAAAAGATTCAGATTACGCAGATTTCACATCAGCCTGGGTTATGTCTGATGGAAAATTAGAGAGGTCCACGAGTACTAGGCAACTCGCCGCGCCTAGGAAGGATCGTGGCTCAGGTGCCTCTAGGATACCTGCCCCTGTTTCGATTGGCTGCAGGCGGTCAACCTCCACATCTCAATTCCCTTGACCTGCTCCGGGTCCCCGAAAAGACTGAATTTATATTCGAATCCAGTTTTAGTGTTAGTGATTGGATGTTAAAAGTGAACAGGAGTGTTTAAATTTATATCATGACGATATTTTTAGGTAAACGACACATTATCGCTACCATATCTATATCGATAAGTAGTGTTTTATAAGTCTAACGTAGTACTAATTGTTCTTTATAGAAAATTTGTACTAACATTGACATAACACATTCAAATTAAAATTGTGAAGTGGCACCTATTTGTTTTGTGGTGAATTATTATATGAAAATGAAAAGAAAAAAAATATTAAAGCTCGTAATTTACCACAAAACATATAGACGGGTCGTAAAATTTCTAACAATTATGATGTTATGACAAAGAAATATTAGATGGTGCTAAATTTAGGTTATTTAAAGCTATTTTAATTTTTTACTGACAAAGTTGTTGACGTTGCAATGTTTAAATACATTTAAGTATTCAACCATTACAATGTTTTTACTTTATGTATGACGATTTTAGTTATGTTAAGTTACTTATGTTAGTTTTAAGTAAACCCGGCTTTTATAATTATTCCCTACGATTGGCTCAAGTTAGCTTTTGCATTTAAAATGTCATTCCGAATGCGCCGGGATTTTGGCAATTTTCTACTTTTTCAGTAATCTCATTTATTTCTGGATGATAAAGTTAAGATAGAAAGAGAGCTTATGATTTGGTAGAGAAGATAGGATACAATGCTTTATGGACACAGCAAATATACATGGTATAAAGCGGCGTTTGGTTCCTTTACCGGTTTTACCCTATAATTGCTGTGTGCATAGAAAAAGTTAAAATTTGTAGTAAATTTAAAATTTTGATGCACTTTTTGAAAAAAAAGTATATAGATTATAACGTAGATCACAAATCGTACCTCAGTAGTATACCAGGGCAAATCAATATTTTTCCACACTATAACTCGTTAACACAACCGTCCATAAATACAATATGGAGTAGATGTCGTTTTCGTTCATTTCAATGGATAATTTAATGTTGAATTAAATTAATGTCCGAAGCGACGATCGTGTGTTGTTTAATATTTAGATGTGACCACAGCCTAGGCGCTATTAAAAAAGACAAAAAAAAACAACTGTCAAATCTGTCAAAATTCAAATGTCTGTTTTTGGCAGCCAACAATCTGCATTTTGCAATTTT
Source organism: Colias behrii (assembly GCA_029959065.1). Lineage (NCBI taxonomy): Eukaryota > Metazoa > Arthropoda > Insecta > Lepidoptera > Pieridae > Colias > Colias behrii. The sequence continues at coordinate 620,330 of JARWMC010000017.1, read as the reverse complement.
TTGCACTGTTCCAATTCGTTATAGACATAAGTGTACTTGTATAATTTGTAAACTCATTACCCTTTATTGCCCGATTGTGTGCTATTTATTGTTAACACATATTATAATAGACAATGCTTCCATAAATTATAGACTAAATCGGTTTGTCTATGGTATTTGATTCAACACAAAAAAGGTTTCATTGTTTCGGACCGTTTACAGACCGATTTAGTTCAGGTAATGTTACTTTATGTAAATTTTTACATAACCAGTTATGTTATCGACCAAGCGTTATAATTATATATTTGCCTACAATCTGCGAATTGTAAAGCTCTTGCTTGTTTTAGGGAAAGTATATGTTTGTCACTCTCGATTTTACCTAAGTCTAGCTAATCTGAGAACATACAGACAGCATAGTTATGAAAACAATTTCACCGATTATGCAAAAAGAAAATAATGGTAAATATACCAATAATAAAAGTGAAAAAAAAAAATTGTGTGTACGTGAATTTGTTATTTTATTTCCCGCCAAAATTTGAAATAAGAAAGTTATCTGTGATAATTTTTTACTAATTCGAATACAATTACTATGGTGCCTGTATTGTCTCAGTTCATGTTTCTTTTATAATATTATTGCGTTCCCAGTTCTGATAGGAGATCATTAGATGTTAATTAAATTAAAAATAATTTAAGAAATATATTATACCTATTATTTAAGATTTGTCACTGGATAAAGACATTACAATGATTTAGAGTAGATTTTTTGTGTTTCGTTTTTAAACGTAATTTATATCTTGTCTATTTATCTAAAATAAGTTATTTTACTTTATCTCCTAACAGAATTGGGAATGTTCGATACTATCACAGATACTATCCTGCTATATTTATTTATTCGTAATTTAGTGTCATTGCACTGTATTAAAAAAAAGAAATGTCAATGTCATGACATAAAAAAATGAATCTGTCACTGATGTAGATTATATAAAATTTGTATTTAAAAATAAAAAAAATGGAATACCAGCATTAGACATTAGATTACGAATCGCGCTGTTCTAGAGGCTAAGCAATATTTCTCTCTTACGTACGTTACCAGTAATTATGCCATAGAAATTGTTGTAATTCATTCAATAAAATGTCAATAATGGATTCATTGTTCTTTTATTTCTGCCTATACACACGCAATTATATACAATTCATTCAGGTTTTAACAATGGCTATTAAGTTATACGTTTATGGGTTTACAAATGTGCAATATTGACTATTGCAATTTTTATGAACTACCTAGATATCTCAGCTCTCTATTTTATTAATCACATAAAAAACTATGTGCAAATATCCTGCTGTATAACTTCAAAATCTCTGGTCACATCACAACTGCCAAATATGTCACAATAGAAGAAAATTCGCAATGTCCTAATGTTGTATTTTTTTAAATAATGGGCAGTTTTATGGGCTAATAACAATGAGCACTATCGCGGTCCACTTCTGGGAGACTTCATTCTTTTTGCTGATCATTTTTGCTGCTTTCCTCTCAATCCGTGGTCTCTGGAGGGCCACCAGGAACTCGAGGCTCTCGTGTCCTCAACGGTATTATCTACTACCTATTCTAATAAGTAGCATTAGCATCCTATTTCCTTCTGTGCTTTTAGCATCAATAATTATGAAAGTTGATTCATTAATGAAATTTTTTTTGTAAAACGTGTAGGTATTATGCCGAAAAATTTTTTCTCAATCACATAAAAACTACAGAACCGATGATCCATCCGTCTTTTTTAATGAAAACGTTAATTTAGGAAAATAAATTAAAGGTTTATTTATAATTAATGATGGAATAATTATTTCTACAGCATGGATTAAAACTACTTAATATGGATTTTGCGGCTATAATACTGGGTTGTATTATTTACCTGCTTCTAATTGGAATTCGTAAGTGAATAGAAAATGTGCAAAACTATATTTAAAAGTTTAAAGTTATTGTGTTATATTATTTGAAAGTTAATAGTAGGTACAATATTTTCTATGAGGTTGTCGCTACGTTTCAATTTAGAAAAAAGCATAATATTTTTTTTATTAAAAATAAATTTATTTAAATTTCAAAGGTAACTAAGTAATTTGTTCATTTTCAGTGATAATAATAAACGAAGCGTTCTGCAAATCTGTTTGTTTGAGGAACGCCCGCCTCGCTGCTAGTCCTGAAATGCCTGATATAGAACTAAATGAAAGGATATCATCAAAATCTAAACATAAAAATTATCAAAGCCATGGCAAAGGAGATGCATATGTTTTTAATACATAAAACAACCACTAGATGGCGCTGTATCAAATTAACTAAGGAACAGTTTCACGGAGTTTAAATAAAACCAAATATATTATCACAATGTTTTTTATTTCTTACAAATTATTTTACGTAATTAAAGCAGTTTAATAAATATTTAGCAGGTAAACCGCTATGATTAGTACCTATTTTAGTCCGAAATACTTAAAACTAAGCTTGAGCACATATATACCTTATGTTTAATTAAAAATAATTAATATTATCACAGTTCTAATCCTCTGGGAAAATTTTGTTCATTGGCACTGAATTGAATATTTTATTTGTGACATCTTGGAAAACTGAGCTCAAGCTTTTTTCGTAGGAATCTTTCAATTCATTGAAAACCAAATCGGAATTCTCGTTCAGGAACCTGTAAATTATAAATTGTATTATTAATCAATTACTGCTTTTATATTACTTTAACACGAGGAAATGTTATCTCCAAGGTTCATTTTATTATAAACAATTAAAAATTTATCTTACAAGTGAGAATACGTATATATGTATTACTAATCACTGCCATCTTGTGGTGAGTAGTTGAACTATTTCAATTTTATATTAGTCACAGACTAATCCGGTAGATAGCGCTGTTGCATAAAAATAAAACTTACAAATTCCAAACCCGTCCGCTAGATGCCGCTGTTTTACAAAAATTCAACTTACAAATTCATTTGGTCTCCGAGCCGTTTGTCGCCGTTGAATAAATTGGAGAAGTGTAAATACACTCTTTGTGGAATAAATTTGACTCTGTAGTCGCGAATTCTCATGTATGTCTCTCCATCTTTTACTACGGGTTCTCCTATTAAATCATGCTTTACCACCAAGTTAACTGAAAGAAATATATTTATTAAGTGTATTAAATTTTTTCATTTAAAATCCTGTATTTAAAAATAACGGAGTGTTTATTATGTCATTATTTAAATTATCCTTATAATATTAGTAATCATAATTAGGTTTTTCATCGAAAAATAGTTGTGTCTACTTAACAACAGATGGCGCTTACCCATAGTTACATTAGCGATGCCTTTTCCTTGAATTGGCAGAACTAAAATCCTTCCCTTCATGATGTAGTCAGCTATGAACTCCATTTTAGGGGTTAATGAGTCTGTTCTTAATCTGTAGTGTTTCAAATCAGCCCTAGAAATGTTTAAAGCATATATTGTATTGTTTATTATTTGCATATGTAATGATATTTGCCGCCATTATTAGGTACATTATATTTCTATTAATTATTCAATGTAAATATGTATTTATTTCCTAGAACGTTTGATGAGTGATTTTTGATACATCCGTATACATCTGCAATTTTTAGAATGCAGAGGAATATCTCTGTTGAAGCTCATGAAAATAAAAGTCAATTTGATTCGCATTATTATAAACGTTTTAACAATTTTCTCGATAGGCCAGAACCTAATATCCTAGTGAATACATATTATTATTTAAAAGAAATAAACAGCTCATACTTATAGCTAGTCAAAACAGAGTCCGTCAGGCCATGCAGCCTAATATTCTTGTAGTTCTGCGTGATGGTGACGGGGCCGGCACCTGCTTCGATGTTCATACCGGAGACTGCGAGGGGCTCTAGCGGTGGTACTGAGAGGGTTGGTATACCTGGAATATGGATTATTGTATTAAAAAGTTATATTTATGAAATATGGGTGTCTTCTTAAAAATATTACGTCTGTTTGATAAATGACTGGATATCTATTGGTAACTAATAAATGTAATAACTAGTAGGTAATTTGTACAAATAAAATTAAGTCTATGCAAAAGGTTTGCGAGATTATTTATTTATTTATTAGATTATGCAAATTATATTTTAATTATGTACCTATATAACATAATAATTATTGAAATCAATCAATAGGAGTACTATCAATTGAAGGGTATATATAAGTATAATAAATTGCACTTGTAAAAAAACACCTGTATGAAAATACCTAAACCTACATGCAACCTACATGAGTCGCCTCGAAACTTCATCAATATTTTATTTAGTTAATGAATTAATTAACATAACTACAGTACATTTGGGGTGTTCTCGTATAAATTTTTGATCGTCCCTTCCCCGAATCGTAATGATTCATATTCATATATCATTGTTTTCATATCACAATAACACATATTTTTCTGTCTTGCATCATCGCGATCCATACAGTGCATCCATACACGAAAGACTTCTAAATCTCGACTACCCACCCCTCATAGTCGAAATAAACCTTCATTTCACGCGTTGCCATTTCCAAATCTTGACATCTGAACTACGCACCCCTCCTAGTCGAATCAAAATCTCGACTACGCACCCCTCCTAGTCGACTTCATACCTCTCCTAGTCGAAACCAATTCTCGACTACACACCCCACCTAGTCGACTAACCTTTCTTCATCTTCCTCAGCGCGTCGGGCACTGCACTCTTGAGGCAGTCATTGAGGCCAGCGTCCCTCTGTCGACACCGCGCGAAGTCGTCAGCTGTAACATTACGACATGAGACCGTAACAATACTGTTGCTTCATGTGTGATCAGGATCGTTGTGCAAGGAGATTTGGTGGAAGAAGGATTTAATAATTTCATATACATGTCACTACATAGTATAAAATAAAGTCGCTTCCCGCTGTCTGTCTCTATGTATGATTCTTTCTTTTAAACTACGCAACAGGTGTTGATGCGGCTTTTTTAATAGATAGGGTGCATCAAGAAAGATAAAGCGGGCGAAGTCAGCGAAAAGCTAGTTTATAAAGTGAAGCACACCAAGGAGTAGAATTTTTAAAAGTACCTAATTTTTACTTCCCAACGACATATCGATGCGTTAGTTTAAGAGGATCATAATAAAAGCAAAAAACATTATTTTATATAGAGATGGATTGCTAAATAATAACGGTGCATTTATACCAAACGAACATAGAGCTAGAGCTAGAGCAAGAGCATTCTTTCGTGATATTTTAGTGTAAACGAACACTCGTATTCAGTGTTATACATTGCATAGAATCTTTTCGAACGCACTAAGAACAACGAAAGAATGCTACACCTGTTTACACTAAAAATGTACATAGATTAAGAAAGAGCATTCGCTCGTTTGATGTAAATGCACCGTAAGATAAATGCGCGCGAAAATGGTTAAGACAAAAGGCACTGTTATGAAAAATTCTGTTTCATTTAATGCTTTAAAATTAAAACTTAATATTTACTTTTATAGTTGTGTATTTATTTCACAATTCAAGCTTTAAAATATAGCCCTAATTATAACCTAGGTACCTATTTTTATTAGCATAAATAAAACCATAGAGAAAGCTAACAATTTTTGTCAGAAATCGATATAAAAGTACTCTAAAAGTAACAGAAGTAAAACTTATTACGGCTATCGCGTGATAAAATGCACGAGCGATGACGCGGTATTAGCTTGTTAAATGTGACGTAACGTAGGTCAAGTTCAGCAGGCGAAATATTATGTTGCATAATTTATTTATATTTGGAGATTGCTTGTTTTTATGTTTATATCGATTAGAAAGATAGTTAAACTTTGCGGGAGCGATTTGACTTTTTTAAAAAGAAATAAAATAAAATTAAAATTAAACTTATTTAATTACCTAACTATAACAAGTGGACGATTTGGAGTCACAAATGTTAATGCTCAGAATTACATACATGGTACCATCGATACAATATTGCGAAACAAATGTTTTTCAATAACTGCAATGCTTATGCTAAATTGCAAGAACTCTCCGGTGGTCTTGCTGAGGCCAGCGGAAGGCTATTGCTCAACCTAATACAGAGGGTTGGGGTGGATGCGTAACTCCTCCCTCCTTAAGTGCGAAATTATCGGTTTGTTCATTTTTAATAACTATCCGATGATTTCGCAGACATGTTACATTTAATATCTTATAACGAAGTAAGTAAAGTAAAAATAGAATTACAAGTACAAAGATTAAAAATAGAGACGTATAGCCTAAAGTAGCACTGAATCTAAAATTTCTTTCACTGTTAACCATTTCACTATCACTGAACACTGATTGCTTTAATATCGTTGACATATATTTAACTTCGTCCAAGTTGATGCCTCGCATATTGAGTACACGTGTACTGGATAATATTGGAGTTCTATTCATAGGTAATTGCGGCAAAACTATAATTTTTGTTGGTTCCACAGGATCATTCTCAGTGATTACTTGGTGAGGGCGAATCGTTATATTCTGGATCTCGATGCTACATGGTTCGTCGATGGTCATTATGTATGTGCCAACGACGGGATATTTTCTGACATCACCATTGCAAATTTGAGTCAGAGTATTTCTGTATTTTGAGAAAAGTATCCAACTTATAGGTGTGATTCTTTGAATTCTCACATTCTCTATATTGATTAGCTGTTGTTCGCAGTGCATTGGGTTTCCTTCAAATTTAAGCAGTTGTTCTATGCAAGTAGTTTCAGGATATGGCGTTTTATTTTGTTCATCGCATAGAAATTGTTCTCCAGCAGCGAGCGATCGGCACGGTTTTACGATCGGTAAGTATTTCATCCCCTTTGCCAACAGGTAAGGATATTTAGGAAAAATGGAAACGGTTTTATTATCGGATGCACGGTATATAGGTATAGAGTATAATTTGTAATAGTTATAAGTATAATAATCTGTAATTGGAACATCCATTATGAACGTAATCTGGTTTTGTTTAATATATGATTTAACATTAATAGTTTCTTCTAGTTTTACTAAATTTGCCTCACTCGCTTTAAACACTAAATTTTCAGTTTGAGATATAAGAATTAAATGTTGCAACAACTCAGTAGAATTTATAATACTTTGATGTAATATGGATACTTTACTAAATGCTGGAGCAGTCTCTATTTCTCCTAATTTTATAAAAATGAAACGAAAATTACTAACAAATAAATTTAAAAGGCTTACAACATAAGTAGTATAAACCCAATGATTATCCTTAGATGCTAATTCCTAAATTATAGATTCTAAAATTTTTAAACGCTTATCTACTATATTAGAATTTTGATTTAAGACTTCAGTAGAATTGATAAAACTATCGAGCATTTTAGATATTAAAGTAATTTTATTTCTAATGATAGTGTGATCGTTTTCAAGTTTAGCTGTAAGTTAATCGTATCTCATTGCGTCACTATAGTCTAAATTTCCGGTTATGTTTAAGAGGTTGTAGTTGAAGGGCCAGCGCGGACTTCATCACTATCAGCCAACACCACAACGCGGAAGGCGTTTTACATTTTTAATAGGGACCATAGTCTTCCTTTTACCAATCTCTATCGGTATAACGTTCCTTGAACCTTGACCTATAACCTTAGCTTTATGGAATCGCGGCTTATCCTTGCTTTTTCGCTTATTAACGTCTTTCGCAAATATAATTTTTCCTGAAGGGAGACTGATTTGATCTTCACCACCTCTCCTATCCTTTACTTTTTGCTTTTCACGTGAAAGGTCGTGAACTTGCATTTCGTTCTTAAACCACGTATATACTAAAATTTGATTTGGTTTTGTGTCTATTGCTTCATGTAATATAGGTATACCGGACGATTCTACAATATTAGCTGAATGAACTGTATCCGATTTCGACGTTACAGATGGTGACCTGACTGGGTAGTCACATGTTCTAGGAGAACTTAGCGCCGACAGAGTTTCAGAGTCGGGAATAGATATCGTTTCACTAGAATCGCGTTCTGATATAGTAATTGTACTAGAGTCGTTACGCGTTCTTGGCCTATTGTCTCTATCGCCTATATTAACAACAATAGATTCGTTTTCATTATCGGAATGCGTAGCGTTAACTCTAATTCTAGATAAAGCATCCGCGTTAAAATTTTGCTTCCCAGTATCAATCATAAATTTGGAATTAATTTCAGGAATATAAATGTGTGGCAATTTCAGATTTGGATCGCAATTTAATTCTATGATTTTTTCTTTGTAGAGGCTTTCGTTTGAAAATTTTCTTCATCAGACGGAAGCACATTAATGTCTTGAGTATCGTCAGTGGGTGTATAAATCTCATTCTCATCGTATTCGTAATTCGTATAGTCGTAAGGATTACAGCCATAGTAATTCGTATAGTCGTAAGGATTGTAGCCATAGTAATAATTGTCATTATGTAAGTCGGTTTCATTCACTCTAAAACCTTGCTGAGTTATATTTTGTGGTCGAGGGGGTGCCGTCCTCATGGAAACGTCAGCAGACTCAAAGCGGTTATTTTGAGGAGGTCTTTGACCGAAATTCTGTGGCGTCATACCAAAAGTTTCAGGAGGCCTATAACCAAATTGTGGGTTTTGATTAAATGTTGGCCTATAACCAAATTGTGGATTTTGATTTAATGTTGGTCTATAACCAAATTGTGGATTTTGATTTAATGTTGGTCTATAACCAAATTGTGGATTTTGATTGAATGAAGGCCTATACCCGAACTGTGGGTTTTTATTAAACGGTGGCTTATAACCAAATTGTGGATTTTTATTAAACGGTTGATGGGGTGTGAATTTAATACCAAATTTTTGAGGTACATTTGGTATCCCAAAATTAAATCTTTGTTGAGGATTTTGTAAAAATTGGGGCACCGTTGTATTATTATGGGTACGATTGCGCGACTGATATTGTTCGTGAAAATTAACTTCTTCCAACACAATTTCTAGAGCCTGTTCTAATGTATTAGGCGATTTCAGTCTAACAATTCGCACCATGCTTTCGGGCAAATTATACAAGAAAACGTTCAGGGCTGTATGATTATAAATCGCAATTTTCGCGCGTTTAATTTCCGTATCTACCGATAAATTAACCTTCGATATTAGTAACGATCTAATATTCTGTATCCTATTACAAAATTCAAGATAACTTTCCCCGGATTTTATTTTACAGGACTCGAGAGAGATTTTTATGCAATCCTCAGTTCGCGGATCACCAAAATGTTGTTCCAGCAATTCTTTTAGCGCGGGCCAAGTATTAATATCTTCGCGCTCGGATAATAACGCGGCGGCATCGCCTATTAATCTACTAGTTATAGCATGTAAAACGTAAATATTCTGCTCTTCATGTCCTCTAAATTTATTAATTATATATTCACATTTCCGAAAGAATAGATTCAAAATTCTTTTGTCTCCACCAAAAAGAGGAATAAGCTTTAACATATCACTCGGAATTGTTATCACGTTTACGCTTTCCATGTTAAATAAGTACAGAGTAATTAAAGTTCTGAAGTCTTTAACCAATTACAATAATTTCGAATTATAAAAATCACACACACAAATTTCAATTTAAAACACAATATAATAAAAATTCTTAAAATATAGCACAATAAAAAAAAAATTATATGTTATCAATTACTATAAAAATTAAAACTTGAAGTTAGGTATAAAATCACATATAAAATATAAAAATTATTAATTGAATTACGATCGATTTTGAGATCAATAAAATCAATTAATATTGATATTTCTTTATGCAAAAAATCATTTAATTTTCTAATTTAAAACTTTTAATTCAGTTACACTCTATAGTTAATTAGTCTGTGCAGAGTTTTATGCAAGACAATTACTTAGAATTAAATACGATATTTCTTACGTATAACTAACTAATTACTGATTTGATAGAATTTCATATCAAAACCAGATCCGTTATAATGCGAGACGTTCAATCCCAAAATAACAGTTAAAAATAGTTAAAAGTCAAAATTACACTCTCGTGAAAAGGATACGGGAATATATCAGAAAGGATGGCAAAAAGTTTTACTCACCAACCGATCGTCGATCCCATGTCCTCGTCGTGGTCGTTTAACAAATTTATTTCGGTTCTTTTAGGATAGCACGGCCTTTATAGCAATGTTCTAGGGCTAATTTTGAAGACCTCTAGACATGCAGACCTTATATGGCTATCCTACCGGCTGCGCCAGTTAAACTTTGCGGGAGCGATTTGACTTTTTTAAAAAGAAATAAAATAAAATTAAAATTAAACTTATTTAATTACTTAACTATAACAAGTGGACGATTTGGAGTCACAAATGTTAATGCTCAGAATTACATACATGGTACCATCGATACAATATTGCGAAACAAATGTTTTTCAATAACTGCAATGCTTATGCTAAATTGCAAGAACTCTCCGGTGGTCTTGCTGAGGCCAGCGGAAGGCTATTGCTCAACCTAATACAGAGGGTTGGGGTGGATGCGTAACTAGATAATCCACATTCCACATATTTTATTGTAATGAATCTGATTTTAGAAAGATGTGAATAATGTTTATTTAGTTTAGTCGAACGCTCTTTTCCAAAGATTGATGTAAATAATAAAAAAATACTGTTTTTTGTAGTGTTGTAATTTTTTTTATTCACATGTTAATATTTTTTTTGTTGGTTTTTAATGTCAAGTACATAAAAATAAGCCTTTCATATTGTTATTATGTTTGTTGCGTATTATCTCCGAAACGGCCCCACCGATTGTGATAGGAAATTCACTGAAAAATAATGTTATATTATGACGATACTGCGATTATGGCTTACAGAGGTCAGTCATTGACCAAAGTAGGTACAATGTGTGATAAATAATTAATTAATTATTAATGAATAAGGAGGGAATAATTATTATGTATTGGCTGGTGTCCAGGAATGTTTGCATATTTTTATTACAAAGGATAAACGCATAAATCTGATATGCAGTATTATTATAAGGTGAACATTAATAACAGTGGTTCTCAAACTGTTTGGTATTCCTCCTTATAAACTATGACATCTAAATATATAATTATTATAAACAGGGATGGGATATATTCAATGGACAAAGTAAAACTAGATATAGATAGTTGCAAATCGAACAGTGGTATATAATATTTTATCGGATTGCGCCAAAAGTTGTGTTTTCTAACATAAGTACTAAACTAAGTAAGTAGTATAAGTAGTAACTAGTAGTAGATAACCTAAAAAGTTCGAAAGATTTTAAATTTACAGCATGTATATTTGTCTTAATCGAAGCTTTAATTTGGTCCCAAACCTTCATAGATCCCCCTGTAATCTCCACAAAATCCAGGACGTTCTCTAGCATTTTGCTATAGCATCTCGTTTCAAGTCACGCGGGTGTTTGGCAAGCAGGCCCGACCTTGCGCTCAATACACGCTCCCAACCGCATGTTTTGTAAGATGCTTTACAATAAGTGGAATATTTTGCCCTTACTGTTTCCTAAGTTGTGATGTGTGATTGAGCGTGTAATTTTTATGTTTTAATTGCAGTCCTTGACTTAACTTGGCTGACGCGGCTTTCTTTTGCGGCTGCGTGCGTTTTCTTAATTTTTTATTGAGTTGAGTAAAGGTTCAGTAAATATATGAAATATTTGCAACATGCAGGGTGCTGTTTTCTTATGAAATTATATTTATTTATGCTTTTGAAAATTAAGCAATTATGAATTGATTTAGCATTCTTAATAAAGTCTGGAAAGGTACTTATATTAGGTATCATACCTACGTTTTGGTATGAATGTAAAATAATTTTTTGTATTTATTGATTAGGTAGGATTTTTATCGTATTAACATATTAAATCTGTTATAGTTTTAACTTTTAATGAAGCTGTACAGTGAACACCGTTTTCCCATCAATTTCGTACCAAAGAAGAGATATGATATTTCATATGTAAGTTTATCTGTCTGTTAAAGTCTGTAGTCGTGAAGAATCGAAGAAAATGTATGATAATATGACTGTACTTTATAAATAAAAAAGTAACCTTCCACATTCAATTACAGCCTTGCATTATCAAAAGTGTTCGCTAATAAACGATATGAAATATGTCCGCTAATAAATATGAAAAGTTGAAAACATCATCAAAAATGGACAATCCGTACTTAAATAATAATTAATAACCTTTCTATATATCTCACGATAATTGTGTCTCATTTACGACATTAAGGAAAAAGCCAAGACCTGCGAAAAAGATGGCTTGATAATGTCAATGTGAATAAAAAATTAAATTCATTATCTTGCCACAAATGCACTGAATAAATAATTAATATTAGAATTACCTATTACTTGTATACGTAGTATATTATTATTAGTCTGTGCTATTACTATGCGTCTGCTACAGCATAAGTGATGTAGGTATTAAAACTTGAAACTTTTGAAATTAAGATTCTTGTCTACTGTGCTTTTAAAAATTGATTGCATATTTTCGAAAATCGTTCATTGTGAAACCTACCCCACGAGATAGCTTTTTGAAATTAAAACAATGTGACTGTAATTCGCCATTTTTATTTAATTTTTAAACATTTCTACTGATTTCTTATAGAATTTTCTTCTCTCACTGTTGTTTATTAAAAGATTTGCGTGCATACGTGCAAATATACATACGAATATACTTAGTTCTATTTTTATCCATTTAAAAAAAACTTGTGTCATACTCATTGCGAACCGAAGTGTGTGCCTTGTTAACCGTTGGAATTAAAATTCTGAATTTCCATAATTACAATAAAATACGTTTGCAAGTGTTACGTTGTGTTCCGTGTTTGTATGAATACTAATTGTGGATGACTATGTGTAACTAGCTTCGGCCTGTGGCTTCGCTTGCTCAGTCCAGACAATATTAAAATTTAAGCTAGATGATAGATCCGTTACAATGATCTACTATCTATATATACTAAATGCTATATTAATTTAATCAAGAGAGTAACCTAGACTCATGTAATGGAGATTAAAATTTTCTGTGAGTTTGTTTGTAACTAGGTACCTACTTAAAAACTTTTTCATCGAAAATATTTAACAAGTATAAACTGGAAATCCTAATATTCCTGAAATAGGCTCTACATTCTAGTTTTCTTTGTAAAAAATTTTGGCGTTGAACGAGCTTTACTGTAAATATGTTACGTAGTTTAAAGTTTTCATCATAATTTGTACCATCGTTTCCACGTTTGAAGAGCAAACATACATAAAATCACGGTTGATAACTGTATTCTTATTACGTACCTACGTAGATAAATAAATTATCTTCACCGTTCACGGATTTTTATGCAAAGGTGGCATTTTTATAAAATGCATTCAATTTAAATGTCATTGATGAGGAAAAATTTGCATCGTAATTTTCATAAATAATCATATAAATTATCTTCGTTATCTGAATAATCCGTGACATTTACTTTTTAAATAAAATTAATGGATGCAGTAATGAAAAATACATAATTTATTATATTCGGTACCTACAATAATATAGATCCGTATTCTAGTGATAATTTAATTAAAATTGTGATAGCTTCGATATTTACATCTCTTCGCTTCAGGTTCTGAATGATTGTACTATGAAATTTTTTTCGACCACGTGGGTGAAGCTTCGCTACAGTTGGTATATGTACTAGTTTTCCGCCCGCGGCTTCGCCCGCGTTTTCAAAGAAAAACCCGCATAGTTCCCGTTCCTGTGGGATTTCCGGAATAAAAAGTAGCCTATGTCTTCTTCTGGGTCTTCAGCTACACATATCACTTTCATTGTAGGTAGTCGGTTCAGTAGTTTTTACGTGAAAGAATAACAAACATTCATCCATGAATCATCAAACAAACTTTCGCATTTATATTAGTAGGTAGTATTTCTGCTTTTCGGGTAGGTATACCTATGCCTAACAATTTTTGTAATGTTTTTATATAATTATATTTGCATTGTTTGAGACCAGATGGCGTCCTGTGAAATGTCTTAGAATATTTATTAGTCTATTATGATAATATTGTTGTTAGTTACCTTGAGTTTAGTATCCATGGCTATAAAGGAATGCAAATGACCACGGATATGTGAATAAATGAAGGAAAGGTATTGAATAAGAGATGTTTAGACGCTTTATAATGTAAAACAAATATGTCTAAAAATAGAACATATACATATATATATATATATATATATATATATATATATATATATATATATATAAATAAATATTGTATGATTAAAAAACACGGATAATAATGACACAGGGACTGAGTTCGGGATGAATCTATACTAATATTATAAAGCTGAAGAGTTTGTTTGTTTGAAAGCGCTAATCTCAGGAACTGCTGGTCCGATTCGAAATATTCTTTCGTTGTTTGTGGTGAGATAGCCCATTTATCGTGGAAGGTTATATGCTATATAATTATATATCATCACGCTAAGACTGCGGGTGAAACCGCGGAGCACAGCTAGTGTACAAATAAACATTCAACTTAGTTCAAGAAACAAAATCACTTTTGATAATCCCTTAACTTGAAAGATATATCATAGATATAAGATAGTGTTCGCGATCATAATGCCTAGAAAGCTAAATAATTACGTAAGCACTTTCAACGTTAGCTAACTGTTAGGATGTGATCTTACTGTACCGTAAATTGTATTATTTAAAAATATTAATTATCATAATAGGTATGTTTATCCCCTTTGTACAGTGGTTAAAGCGTGCGAGTAAATAAGAAGTCTCAGATTCGAGACACGGTGGAGACAAATGAAAATAATGACTGTTACAACAACAATCATAATTATAATTAGTTACACCACTCATAAAGTAAAATAAAATATCGTCATGTAACCATATACATCATACTATTACTTACGAATAACATGTCCCCAAGTGGGATAAGGGGCAGATGCATTATGCCTACGTCTGTTTTACTGATCGATTTACTTTAGGGACATAAGTAGGTGATCAGCCATATGTGTCATAATAACATATGAACTTACTCTTAAATATATTATGCCCTGTATACCTACTGGTTACAATCAGAATTGGCTACAGAATAGGTATTTGACGTAAATTTTCAGACTTCAGGAAAAGGATAATTTTTCTGTGATTTTATGTATGTTTCATTGATTATTATTATTTGTGACATGTCATTTTTATAATTTGTTTTTTTAGATTAATTATTTATTGCGTAGTTTAATTTTAATTTTAATTTTTTATTTAATTTTTGTGTGATTTTATGTATGTTTCACTGATTATTATTATTTGTGACATGTCAATTTTATATTTTATGATTGTGAGCTTAATTTTATATGTGTATTAGTGATTTTTGTGTATTGTGTTTAAAATGGGTCTCTGTTACTCTTAAATAAAGAATTTATTATTATTATGTATCTCAATTCCATAATACTCGGGTACCATCATAAGGAAGGTACCCGGTCCTTTGGAAGGCTTACGTGGGGACACGGATCCAACACGCAGAGGCCCTTTCGAGAAATTTACTGTGTTGTGGGACACCAGCCGCAGCCTGCCCATGACTGCACTATAGAGATACAGCCCTGGGCAGTCCGCGGCCGATGTAGGACTATTGCAAGATAAGGGAATAAAATAAACTGGGCTATGGAATGGGATGTTAATGGACCGGAATTAAGGACTATGGAAGACTATGGCACCTGCCTTTCTACTAAGATATAGCAAAAAATTGTTGGCAGGTGGTGACTCGCCCTCTCACTGTATGGGCCCCCGAAATAAGTCGCTGCAATAGTGCGACAAGGGGGCAACATATTGTGAGCAGCTAAGGGTGGAGAGGCGTCCCTGGACTTTAAACTACGATCACGCGCTCCCTGAGGGTCCAGCATCACGTGCCCACTCGCCACTTACGCTTCGCATCCACCCTTCGAGCTAAAAGCTCTCGCGACTCCACTCTGGCCGGCCGGTTAAGGCAAGCCAGAGGTGGGGGTCCTGTCCTCGTCAGGCTTCACTCCGACCGGCCGGTGAAGGCAAGCCGGAGATGAAGACAGGGGCTTCCCCCGGGAGCACTCGGTTCCCGCGGGGTCGCTACTCCCCGACACCCCGCCACAAGGTGTCCTGCGGGTTGACTGATTGCACGGGTGGAATATCTATTGTCACGTAGACAATAGATATTCCAACCGTGGGCGATGGGGTCGTCACATCCCTACGCCTTTATTATTATTATTATTAAAAGGACAGAAATTCTCAAACTTTTTTTATTGGTAGATTCACACGATAATCAATTGTTGTTTTCTAGAGCTCTAAGCATTTTGCTTCTAAATGAATGATTTTAATGTTATGCAATTTATGATTCATTCATAGCATTTTCAAACTTATTGATTATTTACATGTAAGTATTAAATTTTTATGCAAATCAATTCCGTCTAGTTTGATTGATTCATTAAATTATAAATATAATGTAATCTACCGAATTTTATGTAAATTATGTAGTCCAAATATTTCTGCGTGATTGAGTAATAAATATCTTAATAACTTGATAAACATTTTCGAAATTAATACCAGCACGCTGCGAGTTTAGTAAGACATCCAAATATTTACACAAACAAACATTCATATATACTATATATCTATCTACGGAAACGTGGCCGTCCAAAGCTCACTTGGCGTCGTTCTGTTATCGCAGAGGTCAAGTCAATTGGAAGGTGCTGGAGCGAGATAAAACGAGCTGCCCAAAATCGACACGCATGGCGGAGTACTGTTGACGCCCTTTGCCCCAGCTAGGGGCCTTAGGATATTAAACCATATATCTATAGGTACGTATATTATAAAGAGGAAATAAATCAATTAAAAATCTGCCTAGTTAATAAGTGGTAGAGTTTTGAAAACTGGTAACCTATTAAAAACTCGAATTTCTATTACCCGAATCTTAAAACCCCGAAAACGGTTGTTAGAACTTTTAAAAGACAGATGTAATGAATGACAAATTTTTAAAATTCCTTTTTTAATTTCCCAGATGAATCAATTTCCAGATGCACCAAAACCAGATTTTTAAAAAGTATTTTTTTGTTTCCCGTATTCTCATAATACAGATCTCAATATACCAGATTCTCAGAATACTTTTTTTTGTTTCCCATCGTACCATTTTCCAAATAAACTATTGCCAAATTTTCATAATCTTTTTATTTGGTTCCCATATAATCGTATAACAGATAAACTATTGCCAGATTTTCATAATCTTTTTATTTGATTTCCATACAATCGTGATTATACCTTTACTATCGACTGAAAATAAACATTGTCAGTAAGTAAATTTATTGTTTTACTTGCCCATTACAGAAAGGTTTAAGTGTCAAATTCGACTCAGTAGGTTAGGTTAGGTTTGAAGTGTGACCCCTCATGCACGAGCCGAGCGAGCGAAGCGAGCGTGCCGCGGCAGCGGCCGGCGAGTGCCAGAACCGACTCGCTATTGTTTTACTTGCCCATTACAGAAAGGTTTAAGTGTCAAATTCGACTCAGTAGGTTAGGTTAGGTTTGAAGTGTGACCCCCCATGCACGAGCCGAGCGAGCGAAGCGAGCGTGCCGCGGCAGCGGCCGGCGAGTGCCAGAACCGACTCGATATTGTTTTACTTGCCCATTACAGAAAGGTTAAAGTGTTAAAATCTATTCAGTAGGTTAGGTTAGGTTCGTGCTGCGACCCCCTGGAAGGATTTCGTTTTGCTGGATATCGTTTATTTGAATTTCAAAAATCTGGACATTGTTTGTCTGGATATCAATTAACTGTATTTCAAAAATTTGTGTTTTAAAAATCTGGCTTTCGTGCATATGGATTACGGTCATCTGGATTTTGTACATTTAGATTTCGTATGTCTGGAACTCATTCGTCTGGATTGTAAAACGTCGTGCAAATAAAGAAATGGGCAAATGAAATTCGGAGTTGCGATTATATGGCAAACAAAACTTCGAAATTTTAAAATTCGGGGTTATGAAAAAATGTCCAAACGTTTTCTGGATTATGATATTCGGAATATTAAAATTCGAGATTAAGATAGGTAACCTTGAAAACTCTACCACTAACAGAGAGCTACATCATTACATGATACCTGAAAGATAACCTATACGTATTTTGTTTTTTCGCCAACACAGAGACCGAATGAGTCTATAGATACCTACTAATGTGTGTAAGAATGTATGCGTACGTTAATTACTTTTTCACGCGAAAACCACATAACGGATTTTGATGATAGTTGACAGTTATGTAGCTCATCTTCCAGAATAACACATTACACATAAGTTACAATATAATTGTTCTAGCCCGCAGGCTCGTTGGTGAAACTGCGCGGCACTTGATGTCACTAAACCATTTCATACACTTTTCTCCAACCATATAACCAAGTGCAACGACCAATTATGACCACGTATGTCATCGACCTTTGCAATAGATTTAGTATGAATAAGGCAGGGGCGTGTGAAGGCCAGCCCTGGCCATTGAATGTAAATGGCTGATAAACGATGCACACATTTGAATGCAACACACAAGGACGCAGTTATTTTTGTTTATTTTGTGACGGGAAAAGTAAACAAATGTGTTAGGTAGGTGGATGGGAATTAGGTCAAAGGGTAACTAGATGTATAGTCGACTACCCTAATTTATATAATAACAGAAAAAATGTGAAAGGTTTGTTATAAAAAATGTTACAACTTACATTCCTAACTGCTGTACTGGCTGAATAGATTTGAATGAATTGTCTGTTTAGTGTGTTTGTATGTTTGTCTTTCTACCGCTTCGCAATTATGGATTTATATTATAGGGTATGATAATATCTTTGGCTGTAGGTAGTCAGTTTGAAAGTATGATTTGTAAAAAATGTTTTTTCCGATGGGAGTGTCAATTATGATGAGTGCAATTCATGGCACTATACCTATTTAAAATGGTATATTATATATATTAGTATATATTGCCCACGTGGTCAGTGAACATAAACAGCCTTGGGCAACTAGTACTCCAATAAAAATATAGCACTATTCAAATATCAATACGGAATAATTACCATTGAACCGCTGCATTACACAACCAACAAGTAACACTATAACTTCGGTAATCCTAAACGTTACACATATTACGATCGCTTAAATAATATGAATTATTATGCAGATTAGATTGGATTTTTTTAAAGATAAAAACGTTTGTGAATAGATAATATATTTATATAATTACTGTGAAAGTACAATTACGCGTAAAAGACGTTGTATTAACAACACACTATTTTTATGATAGAGCAGTGGTCATATCGAATTCAAATTAAGATATTTTTATCATTTTCTCAGTTGAGCTTGAGCTGCAAAGCACAATAAAATTATCCCATTTTCCAATCTATACTACCTAATATTATAAAGCTGAAGATTTTGTTTGTTTGAACGCGCTAATCTCAAGAACTACTGGTCCGATTTGAATTGTTTGAACACGCTAATCCCAGGAACTAGGTACTGGTCCGATTTGAAATTTTTTTTTGTGTTAGATAGCCCATTCATCGAGGAAAGCTATAGGCTATTATCATCACGCTGCGCTAAGACCAACGGGACCTGAGCCACGCGGGTGAAATAGCGGAGCGCAGCTAGTAAAATATATTCAAACTAGCAGTCC
Source organism: Colias behrii (assembly GCA_029959065.1). Lineage (NCBI taxonomy): Eukaryota > Metazoa > Arthropoda > Insecta > Lepidoptera > Pieridae > Colias > Colias behrii. The sequence goes on along the minus strand of JARWMC010000017.1, from coordinate 600,760 downwards.
GCCCCGGTTACGCCCGTGTTGCATGTTTTTATATATTATAGAGATTTCAAATTAATTTATTTCAAATATAATAAGATTTATAATTTTGCATCTAATATGAATAAAACAACTTTTATTTTAATTCGAGAAATAGATAAATATTGTATCCCATGATTTTATACACCTGTAACTATCTTCGTAACAATGTAAATTACATAGCACAAATAGCTTAAAATACTAGTCATAACTCATAATATTATTATAATCAATAGAAAAAGTATAAAAACATAGAACAAAGGCAAATTCCTTAAACAAAGATATATTATATTAGATAGATGTGTTATATATTTACAGATGGAATAATTAAACACGATCTAATGTAAATTATACTAATCCATTATGTGAGCTAAGATATAAATATTTAAATAGATTATTTACTAACTTATGACGCGAATCCGGAATAAAATCGCTGAATAATACAAAAAATGTTGTGTGGTTTTATGAAACCACGGTAAAAGTGAAACTGTTCGAACGGTTCCGAACACTGCTTTGTGTAGTAGACCGGACTCTCAGTGGAGTTTCGTTTGCAAAAATAGCGGACCTAAATCTGACTTCTGATATATATTGTATAGATCCCAGACATCCTATAGACAGATGTTGCCAACCAGTTTTGTGGTCCCCCTCTCCCCAACCCGGTAATTAAATATGGCATACAAAGAAAAAAATAAAAATTTCCAAAACATGCCGTGTGGGGTATCAAATGAAAGAGCTTATTGAGTAGATCACGAATATATAGCATACTATAACATTTCTTACACTTTCTCTAAGATTTTTTAGAAAATTTACGAAAATGCTCCATTTTTGAGTTAACTTTAAACGACTATAGATTGAAAACTCATGAATATATTTTTTAAATTATTATTTTAAATAATTAACAATAGTCCATTGTTTACGATTCAATAGTTCGTACAGTGAAATAGTTGCATGGGGGAGTGGGCCTAATACAAAAATATCGGTGTCAGGGCTTAGAATAATTATCTCTGCACTGTCGTTGTGTTTGACAGAATGAAAAATATGGCAGAACATTCTTGAATCAGCCTCTGTGTGATTAGATTTCAAATCGGTAACTTCAGTGAAAGTTGCGCCTTGCAATTTAAAACATTTTGTGGGGTCATCAAATCCACCACATACATATAGCTCACTTATATTATATTACGAACTATTGAATCGTAAACAATGGACTATTGTTAATTATTGACGTGACAACGTCTTAAATTAGGTTGCGGCTGGGAGTCACTTATGAAAAAGTGTAACGCTCGGTAACGTTACGATGAGTCACCGAACGAGAGAGAGGCCCGCGGTCTGCCGCGCGCGCAGCACATAAATATTCTACCGAGAAAAAGACGTTGTCACGTAAAATCTTCGCCCGTAAAACCGACTCTACAGGCAACCATTTTTTAAAATAATAATTTAAAAAATATATTCATGAGTTTTCAATCTATAGTGGTGTTAACTCAAAAATGGAGCATTTTCGTAAATTTTCTAAAAAATCTTAGAGAAAGTGTAAGAAATGTTATAGTATGCTATATATTCGTGATCTACTCAATAAGCTCTTTCATTTGATACCCCACACGGCATGTTTTGGAAATTTTTATTTTTTTCTTTGTATGCCATATTTAATTACCGGGGTGGGGGGAGGGGGACCATAAAACTGGTTGGCAACATCTGTCTATAGGATGTCTGGGATCTATACAATATATATCAGAAGTCAGATTTAGGTCCGCTATTTTTGCAAACGAACATCTCCTTGGAGCCTGCTCTATAGCGCATGTCGCGTGTCGGTCGGCTGCCGAGTAGGTATATTTACTCGGCAGCCGCGATACACGCGACATGCGCTACACAGACCAAAAAGTTTGAGACGATGTAATAAAAGTTTCACTTTAATAAATAAAAATTTTGGTCATTTTCCTTTAATATGTAGTTAAGGTAGGTACTTGTAATATATTTGTGCTGTGGTCATAGGCTGTGGTTGAATTGCCCAAAAATTTTTTCGGGCAAATCAATCACTCTCCGGTGCCTAGTACATATCGACTATTTTTTAAAATGTTGATAAACTTTTTGGTATAATTTGTAAATGATAACTAGAAGTTTCCTCCTACGGAAAGACTCCTCTACAGCCAACGTACTATTTACTACATAATGATTCGGAATTTCGATCCATCACATTAATAAATATACGTTTATTATATCTCAGTTTAGATGATTTTTTAGATGATTACGTGCTAATTGGGATACGCTAATTAAACTTATTAAAAACCTACGGAAAATCACGGAAAACTAACTTTATGATTAAGATCTTGAAATTCCTGTCTAATGTATGCATTAGATATTATATGTTATATCTTCATGAATATTCATTTATTGTAACTTCGTAGTGGATTACATTGTTAAGATGGTATAATAATCTGAGAACTTGTTAACAATAATAAACAATTATTAAATTGTAACTTTAAAACAAATTCGGTATATTAAATAGAGATCTTTTGCAATTTTACTTAAATATGATAACTTTTATTATGGAGCTTAATCTGGAGTAAGGTCACTTGTGAAATAATTTTCTATATCGATTGAGTAGTTTTTGAGTATATACGAATTACGATACAAACATATTACAAAAATGTGTAGACCAAAACATTCCACTTACGCTCGCGCTGTAGTATATACCTAAGTGACTTATGAATTATATTAAGAGCAGGATAATATCGAAAGCATGGCTTCCTTCTTCCAAAGCTTCCTACTAATATGGAGGTTCAAGGTAACGTAATTTTTGGCAATAGTTTATTAAAAAAATACCTATTTAGTATAGAAATGTTCTCTAAATCAAAATGGTAGAGTAAGTAAATAAGCTTACGCTTATGTGCTTTTAATTGAGGGTATGAATCCACTAATCTCTGATTAATTAAATTATAAATAATTCTTTTGAAATTAACCTTGTAGTATTAACCCACTTAACGTTCTCAATTGTAAAAATATTAACGTATCATATAAATCAGTTACTATCTTGTTATTATGAAACAGTGAACCATTTAAGGATGTTCAAATCTTAATCTTAATCAATAATACCTATCTAGAGTTGCTAACAAGCCAGATTATAAATAAAACCAAAGCACATATTGTGACATTTCTTAATATTTGTAAGATGCATGTTTTGTAAAGAAATTTTCAAGTTTGTTGCACCACGCGTCCTTTTGGCAGCGCTGTTTGCGAAATGTTTACTTTTAAGTTAATTTCATCTGGTGAAGGACATTCGACATAATGAAATTATGTTGCACAGTGTATCCGATTTTTAAAGATATTTCGAGGCATGTGAGGAATGTTTTTTAATATGCGTATTTTTGCCCAAATAGAATATTAAATAATTTGTGATCGATCACTTAAAATAATTAATAATGTTTTTTGTGATTATTGTTAAATATTAGTGAAATTTAATGAAAATAGTAGGGATGCATCGATACGCCTTTTCGCCGATACGATACCGATACCGATACTCTTATAAAAATATCGGCGATACCGATACCGATACCGATACGCTTACTGTGAATTCAAAAATAAAAATAACTGCGTTAAAAACAACCGACTTCAAACCTATTTAATAAATAGCACATCTAAATAATATGTAGTAATTAATAATATCAAATCTTTTTTATTTTTACTTTTCCGTTTTTGAAGTCGGTTGTTTTTAACGTAGTTATTTTTATTTAATACTTTTTAGTGTACTTTTCAACACGAATCAAACGAGCCCAAAGTCGATAAAGTTGAGTCAATATATTACTGAGTTCCTATGGCCACCTTCCGATTCCATCATCAAATCAGCTCTATGTCATGATAATGATTCATCGCTATCCAATTTACATACGTATACAAAATTTCAGCTCAATCGGTTACCGGAAAGTGAATCAAATTTACTTGCTACATTTCAAATAAGTCATCAAGTACAGACAAAAATGCTCATAAAATAAAAACTACTGGGCATATCCGAATAAAATTTTTACGGGACCAATTCGACACCATCCCGCATCGAACAAAGAAAGAATCACGTAAATCGGTTCAGAAACCTCAAAAAATTATACCGGCCGAATTGATAACCTCCTCCTTTTTTTTGAAGTCGGTTAAAAATTAAGGTATTATAAATAAATCAGATTTTTCTTTTATTAATATAAAAAGTAGAGACATAATTAGGCAATTAAAAATTTTAGTAATTAAAATTAACATTGATAAGATTTTTGTTTAAAAAACAAAGTACTTACATAATCTTAAGTTTTGCGGAGAAAGCGATTTTGCAAGTCTGTTTGAATAAGACCAACGCGGGAAAATAGTCTCTCAGATGCAACAGAACTCATTTGGAAACTAAAGTACTTCTGCGCAATTTTTTTCAAGTTTGGGTATAAAACGTCATTGCGCCAGAAAACGAATGGATCTGCATCTCTCGATATATTGGGACAACTCAACAACACCCTCACAAGCGCAGGGTTTCCCCGAGCATTGTTCATGCCTCATTTGCAACGGAATAGACGAGACAACACGCTCGTTTACACTACATTTTTAAATTAAAAAGTATCGTGTATCGGTCATAAAAATATCGTCGATACCGATATATCGGCTAACCCGAAGTATCGCCCATATATCGGTATCGGTATCGGTATCGGATGCACCCCTAGAAAATAGGTATAGTTTATTTTCGATATATCGAGAATAATGGTCTTTAATTATTCTAAATAAGTAGGTATGTTGATGGGTAATTAATTCAAACTGATTTTTTTAACGTAGATATATTTTATTATTGTCACATCTCCATGGTAATTGGAATAAAGGTATAGGTAAGGTATTATAGGATCTTTATTTTGTGCTTAATAAAAAGAAAATCTTAAATTTTATGAAAGCATACAGAAAATCATTTTAGTATAAAGCTAAATTAATATTATCATTTTAAATTCTTATTCGCTTAAATTTTTGTATTAGGTAAATGTTATATTTATTATAATATATTGAAGTGTTCATCAAGCATGAAAAAACATATTATAAGGAAAGCTAAAATTCGTTGTTCTTCTCGTAACTACGTTAAACCTTCACCGCATTTTTAAAAAACAACGAAATTAAAAAACTTACGCAACGAATTCTGTGCGAGCACTGAACTTAATATGAAAATAAAAAATAAACGAAGCATATTGTTTCACTTTTAAACTCTTTTGATGTATGTCTCTTACGAGTATCCGAACAAGAGTGAGAGTGCGCGCGCAACGCTCTCCTGTCAACGACTAAATTCGCGCGCTTTTCGCCGTCATATATATTTTTTATGACGATTGCAGAATGGCTATGGCGGCATGTGTAAACGGGTTTCATGTTGTTGTCAATATCAGGTCTAGGATGCAACGTTATCATTATATTTTCCATCCCTTCACGTTCCGCGAAACGTGAAATATAAATATGTGGGTATTTCATAAGTATTAAATGGCCGTCTGTTGTCTTAATAGTTATTTCTTTCTTTATATTTATTCGCTTCCCGCCTGCGTAGATTAATACGGTTTAGGGCGTTTCGTTCTCTTTTTAGTTTTTTTACGTTCCTTACTAATCTGTAGGGCTATACACTACAGTTACACAGTATACCTATAAATAGGTACTCATATTTTTTTTGGTCTGCAGGACAGAAGTCTGATCACCTAGGTCTCCATAAAATAAAATTACAGATGTAGGTATAATAGACTACAAGCCGGTATAGGAAAAAAATATTGGTCATTTGAACCACCAGGTGACCTATCTAGAACGATAGAAGAGCATAAAACAATAAGATTCAGCACTATGCCGTCACTTGTAAGCTGTCCAACTGAGTGCAGATGAGAATTCGAAAGTACAGGTAGACTCTCTAAATTTTGGTCATATATTTTTGTACGGCATTCTTAACCACCGATAGATCCATTAAAAATAATAAGAAAACGCTCAGTGCCGTACAAAAATGGTGGTCCACAAAGTCGGAATTTTTATTTAATTTCCGAGAGTTACCGGGGTAAATTTAGTCATTTGACCATGTACGGCATCTGTGTCATACTATTTCAATACTGCTTTTAATCCATTATTCCGCAACGCCGTACAAAAATCATGGGGACAAGGGGAAAAAATCGAGAGTTGCAATCCCCTCTCTTTCCACAGGGGGTCATTTGACAAAGTACGGCTTCGGTTCCAAAACATTATCTAGCACTCAAAAGTACTATTAAAAGAAATGCCGTCAAAAAATAATTGTTCTTTTAAATGTATACCAATAATCATCTTAATTTCATCGTATACTTGATATAAAGAGCTGTAAGGTCATTTGACCCTGTACGGGAACTTTTTTTTTTTTTAACATGATATTGTAAAATTCAATTGTTGTATAGTATTGCCGTTAAGAAACCGTTCTAAAAAAAGTTATAGAGAAATGCAAAAACTGAAATTTTGTAAAAGTTTAAACATCGTATATTAATGAAATATAATAGTTTTCTACACTATATTCCTTGTTTTAAATAGTATTAACATAGATAAATTAGGAAAAAGCGACGCTACAATTTTAAGGGTACTTTATGGCCATCTGATACAGTACGGCATTAACATATTTTTACCCGACTACGGCAAAGCAAAAGGAGGGTTATGATTTTGACAGGCCATGTATGTATGTTCATCTATTCCCTCGTAACTTCTAAACTACTTATCAGAATTCGACAAATGACATATCATTAGAAGCGTCTGAATTGTTCGCTGGATAACCAGCGACCAGCTAGCTAAAGGCTATATGGGGTTTCACAAAATCAAATGTGGCGCCCTCTAGTGGACAAAACATACAGAGTAAAAAATTAAGTTAAGATAAATATGCCGTGTTTGGTATCATTTGAAAGCGCTTTACTTGTACATTTTGAATATGTATATGTTACCGGAAATGTATGTAATCCGTCATTGTATACAATTCCTAGGAAATGTATATATTTCCTAAAATCGCACGGAAATGTGTGAAATAAATTATTTTATACACATTTCCTAGGAAATCTATACATTTCCTAAATAGCTATCGGAAATGTAAAACATTAAAGATATTGATATGTCGCAGGCAAATTGTATATAATCTGGCCGTTTACAAACGGTCGGCATTTTGTAGTAACTATGCCGATAATTCGTAATCAGAAATTTTTTGGTTTGGATAAGGGGGTGGGTTAGGTTAGGTTCGTGTATTTTAAAACTACACAGAAATAGGAGCCCCACGAAGTGGGGCTCCGTCGGCTCGCGACCGTCTTTTTGTACAATTTTGGAAAAAGACGAATTTTCGGTATATTAAAACAGCTAGCCGTAATGTAATACGGCGGATTATACAATCCGACTGCGCCAAATATACGCGGGGACAGCGGGACGAGGGGACTGATTAGTTGCCAAATGAAAATTTGATTTTATAAGATTAAATATAAGTTGATTTTGTGATATTTACATTAAAAGTAAGATAATTGATTTTTAAAATGTTAATTAGTAAGATAATAATATGAACATAATATTATTACAATTTTACGGTATGACTGTTACCCGATTGTATCAATAAGAGCTATAATAAAAAAAAATAACAACGTGTTTTATTACAGAAAGCATTTACTTTAAATACATTTCCTAATACGATATTGGAATTGTATACAATTCCTAGGAAGATTATACATTTCCTAGGATATGCATGCATTAAATAGTTTTTTAAACAATATTTTATACATTTCCTAAATGGTATCGGAATTGTACACATTTCCTAGGAATTGTATACAATTCCTTGATTTCATACATTTCCGGTAACATATATATTACTAGCATTTGCTTGTGACTTTACCTGTATTCATGGGCTGATTGCATATAATTCACATCTTTTCGTTCATAGCTTCTTTATTAGTTCATCAATTTAACGGAGTCCATTCCACCTGACTCCGACTTTCCAAGGTGTGTCCGTGCCGATAATTAACCACCTCGAGCTTCTTTATATTAATGTATATTTATATTTTATTATCAAAATATAAAGCAAAATTCACCTTACATTTCGTTATAGGTATGGATTTTTTCTTTTTCAGTTTTTTCCCCTTTGAACCAACGAAAATGTACGGCACATGAAAAAATATTATCTATGCATAAAATACTTTAAAAATAAATTTATTTCGTGTTGTGTCAAATGACCCCCTGGAGTGGGGAAAGAGAGGGGATTGCAACTCTCGATTTTTTCCCCTTGTCCCCATGATTTTTGTACGGCGTTGCGGAATAATGGATTAAAAGCAGTATTGAAATAGTATGACACAGATGCCGTACATGGTCAAATGACCAAATTTACCCCGGTAACTCTCGGAAATTAAATAAAAATTCCGACTTTGTGGACCACCATTTTTGTACGGCACTGAGCGTTTTCTTATTATTTTTAATGGATCTATCGGTGTTTAAGAATGCCGTACAAAAATATATTCAGACCAAAATTTACCGAGTCTACCTGTACTTTCGAATTCTCATCTGCACTCAGTTGGACAGCTTACAAGTGACGGCATAGTGCTGAATCTTATTATGTATTTTATGCTCTTCTATCGTTCTAGATAGGTCACCTGGTGGTTCAAATGACCCATATTTTTTTCCTATACCGGCTTGTAGTCTATAAGGCATCTGCCCCATTCCCCACTAGGGGACATAGGAATTCACTGTTTAATTCGGGATCACTGTACACACTAGACTAGAATTAAATAATGACAAACTAAGTAAATCTTGTATAGATCATATATTTGCACGATCCCGTTCACAAGACCTATTCACGGCGGCACTCGGTACTACACTGGCCGATCATCGCGCGGTGATACTCGCTTGCATTGGTACACGAACACAGGATGTTCCCAAAGAAAAGATTTGTATTAATAATACAAAACTTCTTAACTATCTCGAGCAAATTCAATGGGAGGAATCGTATGATACTAACTGTCCAGAAACATTATATAACTTTATTAATTCAAAATTTCGGGAGTGTTATAAAAAATCTGAATACACAATTAAAATAAAAAACCGATCAACACATCGCAATAATAATTGGATAAACAAGAAAATTACGAATGCTTGCAAGAATAGAGATACATTATTTATAAAATGGATAAAAGATCCTAATAACCTAATATTAAAGCAAAATTATAACACATCGAGAAATTACGCTAATAAATTAATTAATAGAACTAAAAATAATTATTACAAATCAGAAATAATTGCAAACGGGAATAATACTAGACAATTATGGCAAATATTAAATCGAATCACTGGTAGAATTAAGAGGTCGATTGATGATACTATTAATAATGCATTTCAAAAAACTAACGTGTCATATAAACAGATTGCAAACAACTTTGCACAATTTTTTAAAAATAGCACAAAAAATATTACCCCTAACTGCTCAATGCCCCATTACTTAATAAATCACAATACAAAACTTCGGCCCAGGTCACTATGCGACTAAAACCCGCGAAGCCTGATGCAGTCAAAAATATAATCATGAGCTTAGACAATAATAAAGCCCCAGGGATAGATGGTATTAGAGCCTGTGACTTAAAAAAAATATGTACAAGAATACAAACAGTCATCACAAATTTAATTAATTTATGTATAAAAACCTGTAGCTACCCATCAGTGCTTAAAACCGGCATTGTCCGACCGATTTATAAAAAGGGATCAAAAACAGATTATACCAACTATAGACCGATAACAATATTGCCTACTATTGATAAGATTATTGAAAAATATATTGCCAAACATATATATGAATTCTATGAAAATAATAAAATTTTAACCAATCATCAATATGGATTTAGGCCAAACAAGAACACAACACAACTTCTGTCAGCGTTTACCGACAGCGTCCATTCACATTTAAATAACAAAAAACATGTACTAGCAGTATTTATAGACTATAGTAAGGCGTTTGATACGCTTGGTCACGAGAGACTATTAGAGTGCCTGCATGACAGCGGTATTAGAGGCAACCTCTTGGACTGGTGTTCGGACTACCTCAACGATAGAAGATACACTGTTAGAGTCTGTAATGCGACTAGTGACATAGTTATTGCTACGGAGGGCACGGCGCAGGGCTCGGTCATCGGACCATTGCACTATCTCACGAACGTAAATAGCCTTACAAATGTCATTAAACACAGTGAGACTTATCAATTTGCCGACGACACCTGTCTTGTTGCTGCTGGTAACAACGTAAGCGAAGCACTCGAGAAGTTATAAGAGGATTTTAACTCATTGTTACGATGGTCACATGACGCAGGTCTAGTTGTTAACGAGAATAAGACAAAATTAATGTACATAAGCTCTAGTCAGAACAGAAGCTCTCATATACCCAGACTAATAGCTCACGAACACCAATGCTTGCACGGAAATCAGAATTTTAATACTGTACTGTACTCACCACATTGTAACTGTAACGCTATAGATATTGTAGATTATCAAACATACTTGGGTGTTACTATTGATAGCAGACTGAACTGGCAAGAACATATTAACGGAGTGTGTGATAAATTGAGGTGTATCCTGGCTAAATTTTCGATAATTAAACACAAAATTCCCTACAAAACTTTATTATTGCTTTACAAATCACTAGCTGAATCAATAATCTCCTATGGATTGTCTAGCTACGGACGGACTTGTAAGACCAATCTTGACAAAATATATACACTCCAATTAAGAATACTAAAAACGATCGTTCCATATAATATTAAGGCTAAATATAAAAATGACTATCGTAAATTATTTGAACTGTGTAAAATCATACCGATACATGAAAAAATTAATCTAACACTTTTAAAAGAGGAATTCTTTAATATTGACATAAATAAAATTAAAAAAACGCCTCATAATAATATAATAACTCGTAGCGTCACAAACGCTACGCTAAGACTTCCATCTTTTACAAACCTTCACGGGAATAGAACGTTAAATTATATGGTACCCTGTCTCATCAACAAACTACCTATATCTTTAAGAGATTCAATAACTCACAAAAATCTAAAATTCAAACTAAAGCAATACTTTTTAGTAAGTAAATATAAATAAACTATTATAAATAAAAAAAAAACCTTCTAATAACTCTAAAATATAATTAATCTGTTCATTCATAAAATAATAAGAACTTATTACTAATTTTATCTAAATATACAAATAGTACAAAATTATAGATTCACTAAAGGAGCATACTGTATGTTTACACGGCCAGCAAGATTACCGATGTCGCTCGTCACTAAAAATTTTCTAAGTACCCTCATTAGGATTAAGAACTAACAATAAGTATTAAAACATATGTAGCGGTTTGTGGGCTTATGGTGCACAGAAAAACTTGAATGAGTTTATGATTGCATCAATGTAAATTATATCATCTAAGAATTAATATTATGTTAAATAAATAAAATAAAATAAATAATTAAATTGAAAAAAAAAAACAAATGCCACACAATTATTTTTATATAGGTATCTTAATCATGATATCCCATTTTATACAATTAAAATAATACCTAATACAAATACAATTTTTTTACTTTCATTAAAAAATAAAGAATAAATTGTTTTAAATATCATAGAAAGATAAAAGTATTAAGCACATTAGAATAGGTGTTAATAATACATTGAGAATCATTAATTTTTTTAATTCCATTTAACATTTTAAAATATATTTACAAATTGCATAAATATTCAGTTAATCTCGTATTTTTAATTTATTGAAAAAATACTTTACATTCATTAGGTACCTAGTATAAGTCAAAGAAAAGTAATAAATTCATATTTAAATAAAAATAATTATAATGTTTGCTACATTAAAAATAAATACAAATCTCTAAATTATAAAAAATAATAACAGAATACATTTATTGACAATTTACAAACATTGCAGATTTTATAAATAATCAAATTATGATGACATCATCATTATTGCAATTATTATATTCATATTTTAAATCATCACTATATTGTTTATAACCCTTTTGATATTTAAGAGCTAGAGAATCATCTGGTTGCGTTTTGTTAAATATTGAATCACCATTCAAGTTCAATTTAACAATACCAAAGTACACTGAATCTAATTCTTTTTGATTATTTTCTTTCTTTCTTTCCTTTATAATTAAAGGCTCTTTAACTGGCAACATAACAATTGTGTCCTGTATTTTATTATTTAACTTTACTTTAGCCTGTATCATTCCATTGATGTTAGAAAAATCCTCTTTATTTTGTAACGGCAAGTTACACTCCATGCATCTTATATTTTCATTATAATCCGTATTAAAAGGTACAGGGAATAGCCTGTCATTTAAATAAAATCTATAAACGCATTTATGTTTTTTATCGCTGGCAATGCTGTGATTAATTCTAGATTTGACTGAATGACACTCGAAAAAATTGTCACTGCGAAATTCCTTTATATTTTTTAAATTATCTGTGTCATTTGGATTAAAAAAGCCCATTTCTTCCACTGAGGAGTCTGTATATATTTTGAAAATGGAGTCTCTAGATGCGGACTGCATTTGTTCAGATTGCTCTTTAATTGTTTCTAATGAGGTTTTCTTCGTGTTATAAATATCAGGGATAGATTCTGTCGACATTTGAAAGTTTTCATTCCTATAATATTGTTTTAGCTTACCATTTTTCAAGTCATGTTTGCTAGCTTTGTTGTTATTAACAATTCTATGTAGCGATTGAAGACTATAAAGGTCACTTAATTTCTCATTTGAGTGCTTAGATGTCGAATCTTCTCTTTTATATTCTGTATCTCCGCATTTTTTACAACAATCAAGTTTTGTTTGCGATATTGTTGGATCCAAAATACAATCAGATTTTGTCGTTTTCTTTTGCTTGCTGATTGGTTGTTTGTGATTTATGATACCTGTGGAACAGCTTTTTCTCTGTTCTGACGTTGCTGCTCCAATATTTCTTGATAAAACCACTTTTTTCACTAGCTTCACTCTTGGCATAACTCGATCGCCTTTTAAACGTTGCGACAAATGTGAATGTCGATTATAACGCTCACAATGAATATTCGAAGTATGCTCACATCCACGTTTAGACATTTTAGTCTATTAATTATTGCTTTTAAAATAAGAAAAATAGAGAATTTAAAAACGCTGACAAACATTCAAGCATGAAGCAATGACAGTTGACTGCAGTCTGCAACAAAACAAATCCGTTGCTATGGAAACGACTTGTCATTACAGAAATTGTTACCGCCATCTAGTGCTCGGTAGAATATATTTCGTGGTTTTAATTAATAAATTTAATTAACAAAGTAATATTTTAGATAATAATTTATAAATTTTAATATAATTTTAAGACAAAAATTAACAGAGCATATTCTACTTTTTGTAGTCGTTAGTTTTTTTTACCTTTTTTTAAGCGACATCTAGCGGCTAGTAGCTCAATTTCCTAGGCAAATGTTGATCATGCGTGTTTTAACAGTTAACGTATTATACGTGTAGATGGCGTGTTTATAAAAAATAGTAAAATTGTGGAAAAGGTGAAAGGTTATTTAAACCGAAATTAAACGCGCGAAATTGGTAATTTCTTTATTATTAAAACTTAAAAGTAACAATAAAATATGCATGACTTGTTTGTATTTTGTCCAAGTGGGTACAGGGTACGGTAAAACGTTGAGATTGTAAAAAAAATGCTAGCATTAGATTTTTAGTTTGTTTGTCTGTCCCTTCTGAATGACCAAACGTTTTGTGACTTTTTAATGTTTATCAATAGACTCAACAATTTGCAATTTATGTTTTCACTACCCTTTAGTATCATCACAGACTAATAATAATATACTACGGTATCATTCACATACTTCTTTCCATTAAACAATTAAAAACACATTGTTTATTTATTTATTTGAATTCATCTATGAATGATTTCAATGTAATTGATTTGCACATCACGGAGCAAGGGAGGACGCAGCCAGTGACCATGTAACGGAAAATATAAGTACCTATGTAGTTAACAATTATTATAGTCCACTAGATGTCCCGGTAAATGTTCTGCTTTACTCTTAACATTAAGGCATATGAAAAATTATGTTGCCCAATTTTCAGATCTACTATTGATTTTATGTCGATACATAAAATTGAGGTATCATGAAAATTGGTTCAGCCGTTTCGGAGGAGTATGGTAACTAACATTGTGACACGAGAATTTTATACAATAACAACTAGCTATCGTTGTACTGCCTTACTTTTATCACCTGGGGGTATGAATTAATGTCGTCCGATTTCTTAGCCCTACTTACCCGATTTGAACGCAAATTTTCATGAGTTTCGGTCAAGCCGTTTCTGAGGAGAGAAAAGAAAGAAAATTCAAAGAAAGAATGATCAAGAGAGAATTCTTCACATTACCTATCATATAAAATATTATGTAAATGTGTTTGTTTATTTGCATACATAAGACATCATTATACTTATGTGCTAGTACCTGTCTATAATTTATATTATCTGTTTAGTTTTAATAAGTTCATTTAATAAGTGCGCATAATGTTATTTTTCAGTAACAATTTTGAGCAGTAATAAAAACAGGTAGTTTATGGAGGGCACGGTGGGCTACTACCCAATCATACATAATATACTAGCTTTCCGCCCGCTTTGTCTAAAACCTAATAAATTATATACTAAAACCTTCCTCTTGAATCAGTCTATCTATTACAAAAAACCGCATCAAAATCCGCTGCGTAGTTTTAAAGATTTAAGCATACACAGGGACATAGGGACAGAAAAAGCGACTTTGTTTTATACTATGTTGTGATGATGAAGTACACAAATGCATAGAAATAATATTATAATAGGTAATATGTAAAGGAATAGGTACAATATAAGTTTTAGTTTGAATAACTAATATAAGTCAACTTTTTGAAATTATACCTGCAAAGGATCTGACCCTGGTCGGTAATAATACCAATACGTTTCGAATTTGTGGCTTATAAGTAAAAAACTTTATTTTTATTCTTCTATCAATTTTATTCCTATTACCTAACATTGAAATATATTTTAAAACGATAATTCACACATTTCGTCACTTAAATAACACATTTGTGTCACGTCGTATCCCATTTTCCTGTACACCATGGCCACCCTACGGATCTATAGATCTTCAAGCTAAATCACTAGTGCATCGATGTGCGTAAGCGCAGCCCGCTTGTTTCGATTTTGGCGGTTCAAGCGCAGTAAGAGATTTAAAATAATTAAGAGGATCTTTCGAAATGGATAAAATTATTTGTTTCATCGTTTTTGGCTTAATGGTAAGTTTTTAAAAAATATTTGGATAGCTCTATCTGTTGCTGACGCTCTATGTGTTGAAAAATCACAAAAATCATAATAAATATTTAATATACCCTTGAAGAAAAAATAATAAGTTGCAATAAAAAAAACTTCATAACATTAATTAAAATTACGTTTTCTCTGTAAATTGCTTATTTCCATTAACGAATAATTCACTAATATCTAATTATGAAATAATTGAAATAAAATTGTATGTTGTTAACAATAAACTACAATATTAAAATGTGAAAACAAAATATGTAAAAACATAATTATGTTACCTACCTATAGTAATCCAAATGTCATTTTCAAATCTACGTAAGTGAAAATCATTCTAATTATTGTCAAGTTTATTGTCTTTACACGAAAACGGCTAAGGGCTGATTTTTCAATCTTTGGTTAAAACCACGTTAAAACTTATTCGTCGAATAATGTATAAAACTACCATTTTAAAAACGTATTCTAATTGCCCGTATTTGACAGTTTACGTGACATTTTAATATTATCGTGTAATACTTTATTGGACGGATAAGTTTTATCCAAGCATTGAAAAATCGGCCCTTAATCATGTACTTTTATTCCTACACTAAACTGAAAGGGGGGTAAAAGAGGGGATGTAAATTGTATGTAGAAACCCCATATCATCAAAAGCTCGCGAGTAAAACCGCAGGAACAAAGCTCTATGTACAAAAATTTTTATTATGTTTCTTTGTTATATAAGTTTAATAATAAGTGTTTCGCAAATCTGTAAGGTCAGATGATGAGTTAGCCTTCATGTAATGTCAAATTACTTCGTATAGAACAGTAGTCCCCAAACTTATTTTTCTCGTGGACCACTTTCAAAATTTTACTGGTTTCGGTGGACCCCCTGCTGCTACATTTCTACCACATTCTTAAAGTCGCCAAAAAATAAAAATTGTGTCACTTCTGAGTTCTGTCTCTATATTCCGATAGGTAAAATAAAAACGAAAAATGGTACATTTTATAACACTTTATTTATTAAAAGAATAGAATTACAAGAAAAAATTATTAAGGTAATATAGGTTCAGGTCATAATTTTAATTAATGGGAAGGATGTATCTGATGGAGTGCTTAGTATTTACAAAATATTTCTTAGTATTTAAGAAATATTTCTTAAATACTAAGAAATATTATATACTTACTGAGAAATATTTCTTAAATACTAAGAAATATTTTGTAAATACTAAGAAATATTTTGTTAATACTAAGAAATGATGTATAAGAAATGATTTCTTAAATACAAAGAAATCTTCTTAAATGCTAAGAAATCCTTCTATCAGTGTACCTATCTATTCAAAGTTGTGATCAACCGACTAGTACACGTAAACAAAATACTAAAGTTCTATAACAAAAAAAAGGTAGGTACTTACTTTTCTCCGGCACTAGCAAACACTGATATAAATTTTCTCACACCTTTTTTTCGAAATTTTGGAAACAAATGAATGAGTTTGCCTTTGGCATCAAGTATTTATAGTGGTGATCAAGTTCATGTCTGAACAAGCATTAAGCATTGTTGGGCGGATAGCGCTTTGCAAGTCTGTACACGAAATTGTACGTAATATCGAATACGCAAGTTTGGACAAGTAACAGTCGCTTGCCTTATTAAAATATTATCTGCTTAGTTAGGTACTTAAAACAATGTAGGTAGGCCCTTATAAAAACTATGCTTACATTTTTGCTCTTTACTATCAAAAGCAGATAAATTTTCGTGGACCCCCATTTTTTGTTCACGCCTACGTAGACCCCCAGCAAGTCTCCCGTGGACCCCTGGGGGTCCACCTGGACCACTTTGGGAATCACTGGTATAGAATATAATAGATATAATCATAATTATAGTATGTGTATTGATTTACTTCTTACATCTATATATATAAATGAAACCCGTTTCGCGTTGTCACGGCATCACGTGTGAACGGCTGAACCGATTTCGATAATTCTTTTTTTATTATATTCCTTGAAGTACGAGGATGGTTCTTATGTAGAGAAAACGTAAATATGTACCACGGGCGAAGCCGGGGCAGACCGCTAGTTTATTATATTTACTTAAGTAGTTGCGAAAATCAAGAGGAGTACATGAACTAAAGTTATTATTTTATAGAGTAAAAATAAACAAGAGATCTTATAAAGATCCACTTAGACGTTAGAAAAAAGCCTTTGCTCTAGTTTACCTTTAGAGAATAATGCATAGTTTTATGTAACACCACGGCTTACTCGATGTAAAAACTATTTGTTTGCCTTTTTCCGCATTTTTAACAATCTTTTTAAAATTTAATCTTTGTTAAATTTGTTAAATGTACATTATCTATCTTATTATCTTAGCTATTTTATTTGTGGGAAGGTGCAAGAAAATCTTTCTGTATCAATTATGCCAAAAAGGAATTTTACCTATAGGTACTGTTTATAAAATATATAGGTAATACTTACACGTTCATCTATACTAATATTATAAAGAGGAAAGGTTTGTATGTATGTATGTATGTATGGTTTTCACGCATAAACTACTGGACTGATTTTGATGAAATTTGGCACAGATAATCTTTAGACCCTGAGAAAGAACATAGGCTACCTTTTATTGCGAAATATGTACCACGGGCGAAGCCGGGGCGGACCGCTAGTTTTTTATAATGAGGTAACAATAAAAAAACTCCTGTTTTTTAGTTGTCGGTTGAAAATATAACTTTTTACAAAAACTATTACACACATCTTGTTTTCTCATCTGCAGTTAAATGCAATCGATCATTGCAATTATTAAACGATACTTTCAAAAAGTACTTTCTCCACATATACCGCCAAAAATATAAACTCGAAGAAGTTATACAGGGTGTCCCAAAAAGTAGTGATGAACGGAAGCTGGGACGTAGAGTACCTAGAGGGCTATCCGAATCACCCCCATGTATGTTATGCGATTTTTCGTATTTTCGGAGTTATGACATTTTTTTCAATTTTTCATCTTTCGCTGAGAACGATGAGATTTTTATTTATGGTGACGTGAATTATTGCGCTAGATGCTCGATTTTTTTTGTGTTCTAAGCTGAAAGATAGGCCAATTCAGTATGGTAACATTTACTATCGTTAGATCTTCGAATGGAATAAAAAAAAGAATTAAATGCCAAGAAAGATAAAATTACCCAGTATGTTCACAACTTCAAAGGCCCATAAAAAATAAAATCACATAAAAAAAGTTTTCCATTTGGCTTTTAAAAACTTACTCTATCTATACTGCTAGCTACCCTAAAAATTTCATTTTATTATTCAGAAGGCTTCAATCGAAAAATTTAAATCTAAATTGGCCTATCTTTCAGCTTAGCAAACAAAAAAAAAAATCAAGCACCTAGCGCAATAATTGACGTCACCATGAGTGAAAATATCATCGTACTCGGCGATAGGTGAAAAATTGAAAAAAACGTCATAACTCCGAAAATACGAAAAATCGCATAACATACATGGGGGTGATTCGGATAGCCCTCTAGGTCCTCTACCTCCCAGCATCCGTTCATCACTACTTTTTGGGACACCCTGTATAATGGGTAAGTTTTTGCCGCCATGGTTTGTGACCAAGCATTGCGGTCAATGACGCTAACCGTTTGACAGTCATTATTTGGCGGTTTTTTGTATGTTATTAATTGTAAACAATCTGTATTGATAGTGCTATATTGTAATAAGATGATCTGATGAATAGTAACAGAGATAAAATTAGGTTTTTTCAAGGCCTAATTGTCAACTTTTGAAGTGAAACTTTATGCGTGTTGTTAAAGATCGCGTCATGACAATACCACGTCATAGGTGACGATTTTGGTATCTTAGAATCTTGCCAAAGAAGTTTCACTTCTGGCACGTGTGCTCGGCACACACGCTCTTCTTTATGTTGCTTTATATTAAGGGTTTATTGAACCCTTGCAATAAATATCCGACATTTCTAAATTTTCATTAGCCTGATGTAAAACAAACTATTAACTAAAGAATAACGCGAAAAACCACGCATCAAAGTTAATAATCTGTAATCAAAAAACTTCCCTCTCCGCTAAGCCCATAATTCTAACCTCAAAATTATCGGCATTTATTCGTTCCCAATTGTTTGAACTTCCGCTAATAATTTAATTAAATCCTCCACTTTTCATTTGCTTGTGATTACAATCGACTTTGAGGCTTTGATGTTGACGTACATACTGATTCTATTGTTAGGTATATGTATAGTTTCACTAGCTTTCCGCCCGTGGCTTCGCCCGCGTTTTCAAAGAAAAACCCGCATAGTTCCCGTTCCCGTGGGATTTCCGGGATAAAACCTATCCTATGTGTTAATTGGGTTATAGGTATGATAAACGACAATCGAACAAAAAAATTACATAGATATACAAAGTGAAATTCTTCTTTTATAGTCAAAGTCGAAGTTAAAATAGACAAATAATTTTGAACACAGATAAAAAAACTTAAAGAAAGCTAGGCCTCTAGTTCCAAAATAAAATCCTACTACATAATATTATTATAAATTCGAAAGTTTGTAAAGATGGATGGATGGATGGATGTTTGTTACTCTTTCACGCAAATACTACTAAATGATTACAATTAAATTTGGTATGAAGGTACTGAAGACTTTATAGGCTATTTTTTATCGCGGAAATCCCACACGAACGGGATAAATGCGGGTTTTTCTTTGAAAACGCGGGCGAAGCCGCGAGCGGATATCTAGTACTCTATAAATTTTGATTACACCGTTTTGACGTCATCAAAATCAAACAAAGACGATATAGTTTTTATCCATAGATTTTTTTTTTTTTTTTATATAAGGCACCCGTCATCACAGGGTGTTCGCGCCACCTCTGGATTATAGTCCAGAGACTTTTTTTGCTTTTTTTTTTTTTTTTTTTGTTCAATTTTTAGAAATATTAACATACTGGTTAAGTACTTACATAATATAAATATAAATAATATACAATTAAAATTATAAGAACCTAAATTAAATTACAATATAAAATAGAATCAAAATTATTAAGTGAAAATTCAATAAAAACACGGCACAAAAACACTCAACTTAATCCTATATCACAGTTAAACTAATATCACACACTATTTCTTTGGTTAACTACGACTACAATATGCTTACAATATTGTAAGAACGCATCCCTACACTTATCCCCCAGGGCGGAAGGCAGATTCTCACCCGTCATCGCCATGCCCAATTTTTGCTCAATAGCATATCTATTGCTTGCAAAAATTGGGCACTCGAGTAACAGGTGAGGAACCGTCTCCTCAACTCCGGGCTGACATAGACATGACGGATTCTCCTTCAGCTTGAATCTGTTCAAATAGAAGGCGAATCCGCCATGACCAGTCAGTACTTGTGTGGTGTGGTGTGTGATGTCTAATTTCCCGACTACCTTGTATGCAGCAGCAGCGCTTGGGAAAAAGAGCTTCGTGACTCCGGCCGTTCCTCCTACATCGTATCTCCTATCCCATTCGCTGATCGTATCCTGTCTCAAGATACGCTTGACGAATGAAACAGGACACAGATCGTAATCCGGTTTCCTCCTCAACCCCAGAGCGGCCCCCTTGGCTAACTCGTCTGCCCGGTCGTTCCCCTTCAGCCCTGCGTGCGCCTTAATCCAAAACAGGCAGACCTTCCGCCTCTGCAATGCAGCTTTTCGGAGGGCCGCCCGTGTTTGCACGGCCAGGGGATGAGGGGAACTCAGGGTGACCGCCTGGAGCGCCGATCTGGAATCGCTGAGGACACCGACCTTTGTCGCTCCGCTCTTGCAGGCTATATCTACTGCTCTTTTGAGCGCTAGGAGCTCAGCCTGGTAGACGGTACAATACGGTGGCAACGCAAGCTTGATGGCCTTTGTCTCGGTCTCACCTTTCCAAACGGAAAGGGCGGCTCCGACTCGACCCTCAATTTTGCTGCCATCCGTATAGATCCTATGGACGTGGCTGTCAACCACGTCGGCATAGGTATCCTCATCTACCAAGCCAAACCTATCCATAGATTTTTATCCTATCATTATTATTCATTACACAGATAACCAATGTCACTTGGTCCCTCCTTGTAAGGATCTGTAACTGACAGGCGGCTCACGTAATACTGGAGGTCACGACACTGACTTGGCTTTATTGCACTATTAATACATTATTATTAGATATTGTTTGTTTTATTGTTTTCTAGTTAGGGAGGGTGTTGACTTTTTAATTGGTGCGAGATTTTTTTCAACCGAGTTCAAAAAAGGTGGTTCATAATTCATTGTATTATTTTAAATAGTTTCTTTAAATAATGATAAACTCTACTTGAATTATACATGTATTTGTAGGATAATGTTATTGCAAGTATTTCTTTATTAAAATATCTGAAGGAATTCGAGCGATTCGAGGGTATTCATTATCTAGATCGTAAATTGCCATTTTTATTTTATTTCTGTTCATAAACGTTTCAGCAACAACAAGTTTAAATTTACTTTATTTTACTTTATCCCGTATGTAGCTCGATTGTTAATTTGATGGGTCTGTGTAAACTTTACAGTTTTAAACATGCTGTCTGTCGAATTAACATTTAAAACTAATGAATTATTTACTTAGTTTATTAAATATATTATTTTATTTCAAGAGATAATTGAAACGAAACTTGTAAAACTTGTACTTATTGTATATTTTTAAATATTATGTCGTAACCTTATTTAATTTGTGTTTCCAGTGCATACTTTCAATAATTGTAAAACTTGTAAACATTTAGCAATGATTGTAATAAATAAACAATCTCCCAACCATCTCTCGGACTATGATGTTAAACTATTCAGTGCTCGATAAGCCACGTTGAAACTGTTATTAACTAATACATACATCAACTGATGAGCTTGTATCGTATAATCTGAGAGCCGGCGAACGAAGCACGTCTGTGGTCTAATATTATTCAATAATCGTTGTTATTTGCATAGAATTATAAATAAGTAGCTTTCCGCCCGCGGCTTCGCCCGCGTTTTCAAAGAAAAAGCCGCATATTTCCTGTTCCCGTGAGATTTCCGGGATAAAACCTATCCTATATGTTAATCCAAGTTACCCTCTATATGTGTGCTTAATTTCACTGTAATCGGTTCAGTAGTATTTGCACGAAAGAGTAACACACATAAACACACATACATCCATTTTTGCGTATTAATAATTTTAGTAAGATAGGATAGGATTCCTTTGATGCGGAACCTTGAATTAGTTGCGATTATCTAACCGCAAAATAGTGTATTTACAATGGCAAGGTCTGGGGTTCGATTCTCGGAAGTCCTTCAAAGTCAGGGTTTTACAAATTTAATTTATAGAATGGACTTTGTAGGTTTCTTAAAACAACATAAACTTAAGTTTGGCACGTCATGCCAAATTGCAGATTATGTTAATTCTATTTCAAATCTCTATCTCAAATAATTTCTCCCTGCAGATATAGCTTTCCAAACTTTTGATAAAATATATATATCTAATATCTACAAAATTCAAAAATATGAGGTATTGTTTTACATATCGACCGATTTTAAAAATTATTTTACCATAAGGAAGCGACATCATCCCCGAGTAACAGGGTATATTAAAATCATTGAGTTATTATTATAGTAATTCAATGATTAAAACCTAGGTCAACCTGTGAAGCCGGGACAAGTGCCTTTGTAATATGTCCTATAATGTGTGTATTGTTTGTCAATTATGTTAGAAATCCTTACTAATATAATAAAGATGTTATAGTAGGCTAGAGATTGACATAGGCTACTTATTACCACAATCAAACATCTCATTCCCATGATAATATTTTTTGTTCACGCATGCGAAGTCACGGGCTAAAGCTAAGTATAAAATTAATA
This sequence comes from Colias behrii, assembly GCA_029959065.1. Taxonomy (NCBI): domain Eukaryota; kingdom Metazoa; phylum Arthropoda; class Insecta; order Lepidoptera; family Pieridae; genus Colias; species Colias behrii. The sequence goes on along the minus strand of JARWMC010000017.1, from coordinate 577,587 downwards.
AATACGTGTATATTACAGATCCAGCATGGTTACTCCCGGAGTATGCCAGAAGACACCGTGGTGAGTGACTACACGAAGGAGGGCAGCGGGCCCGGGTTGGATGTTTACCAGCAGATCGCTAACAACATTGCTGAGAGGATCACGTCGCCTATCTATAGGTATGCTGTAATTCAGCGCTGTCAACTGCTGCGTAACAGTATTTTTTGTGTGTTGTTTTCCTTTGAGTTGGTTTGTTATGTTTACTTTTAAATGTCTATTTATACAGAAACATGCAAAAATATGTCAGTTTTATTTAATTGTTTCAGAAGAGTAAATCGATTAATTAAATAATTTCGTAAGATTCTGATATATGTTGCCATAAAATGAACATTTAGATAAAAATTGAATTATTTGAGAAATCATAAATAATATTACAATAAAATGATCAACAATTGATAAGCTGTAGGTAGCTAAATATAAAATTTAACCTTGAATGCAAATAAGACAAAGAATTAAGATGAATGGTTAACCCCAAAATTCTACAAACCTAGAAAGTACTTAATTAACATCATGTGTCTATTCTCCAGGTTCCTAGGCTACAATAACACAGGAAAAGCAGAACCAACAACCAAAAAACCGTATGAGAAAGTTGAAATACTCGAAACTCCATCAGCTAAAACTCTAGCACCGATTAGCAACGATATATCCAAAGAAAAAGACGTTGAAGAACTTTCAGAAGAAGCATTAAAAAGAGTAGATAAGAAACCAGAAAAAATAACATTATTCTCTAATTACTTACCTCTAGGTAATTTGGAATTAAATGATACACAGAGTGATGATGATTTTGATAATTTCGGTTTTGATGATGTTGAAAGTGATGAAGATCTGAAGCCGAGAGAACAAGGTCCCTTTGTTTTTATATTGGAACTAGTCGGTAGTCTTTTTCAGTTGTTGTATGGAGCGGTGGTGTCGTTTTTTCAGAAAAGCCCGGCGCAGTCTAGCTAAAATATAGCATAAAATAAATTTTAGTATAAGCACAGATAATAATATAATATGATACTAGTAGTATAAGTTTTCCGTGCAACTTAAACATATCTTAGAATATTAATGTAATATTATTCTTTATTTTTCAGTATTCAGTATTCTTCATTTATAAAATGTCCTAATGCATATGCATCTGTTTTTTTTTAAATATTTATTGTTGCCAACTTGCAAATAGACAATTACTAATAAAGTACCTAGGCAATTGAATTGAAAACTTAAAAAATCCGCCTTTTATAAATGTAGTACAAAATTGAACATTTTATTGATAAATACCTATTAAATGTATTTGAATTCTATGTTAGATAACTAATAAGTTTTAAATATGCATGTATATTTGTTTGTAATTAAGAATTATTGTAAATTTTAGTTAGTTGCTATTGAAATTAGTCATTATTTTTCTGTGGTGCTCAACTATGTGCCATTATATCCAAAAATATTCAAATCTTATTTATTCAAATATTATATTGTATTGTTTTACTTTAAACTAGCTGTGCTCCGCGGTTTTACCCGCATTTCTCCGCTCTTGTTGGTCTTAGCGTGATGATATAGAGCCTATAGCCTTCCTCGATAAATGGGCTATCTAACACCGAAAGAATTTTTCAAATCGGACCAGTGGTTCCTGAGATTAGCGCGTTCAAACTAGCAAACACTTCAGCTTTATAATATTAGTATAGATTATCCCTCTACTAAGGTCCAAGACACGAATTTCTATATCTTTTTTCATATCTTTCAGGTTTCATTTTTACAAATAAAGATCTTCTTTTAATCGAATGGTTCTACTTATTTTTATATCCATTGATATAACTATAAATATTGAAAATCCGTTTAGAATTCCGATACATAAGTAAGTATTTAAGATTGTCTGGTAGAGATTGCATATAATAATAAACCATGTCTATATTATGTTATTTTGTTTAGTTTGGAGAGTCAGATAATCCCGTGAAATGAAACCCGTTTCGCGTTGTCACGGCATCACGTGTGAACGGCTGAACCGATTTCGATGATTCTTTTTTTATTAATTCCATGAAGTACGAGGATGGTTCTTATGTAGAGAAAACGTAAATATGTACCACGGGCGAAGCCGGGGCGGGCCGCTAGTTATATAATAAAATGAGAAATTAAGGAATAATATAAATTTCTCATGATGTAGCTCTAGCTTTTTTTGCACGATAAATTGTATTTAATTTTTATGCGATTCAACTCGAAATGAAATACCAAAAAAATGTATGTCTTAAAATTGACTGCTTTGATTGAAAAAAATCTTATTTGTGATATCTTTGAATCCGTGATCCAAAAGCCTATTCCATAATTATTTTAGACTAGCTGTGCCCGCGACTTCGTCCGCGTGGAATAGTGACTGCATAGTAGTTACTACTTAACTTTTATTGAATAAACACGTACTACCATAAATAATTAAAAGAACAGTTAGTAAAATTTATTACTAAACTGAGCTAAAAAATAAAAAAATAAGTGCCTAATTAATTTTCTACGTAAAATTTATTTTAAATTATGGCATATTATTTTTTAGGCACCAGGAGGGAGAGGAGCAAATTTATTTACCTTCCTTCCTTGTATGGATGTTTTTGACAATATATTGTGCAGCAACTGAGTGCCGAGGCAAACGTCAAAACGTAAAGGAATAGAATCCGCTATCGATACTAATTGACATAAGCGTATGATGTTTTGCTAAGGATTTGTTCACCCTACCAACGACGACGACGACCACGAACAAAATTTTCATCCAGTCGCAATTTAATAAAATTGTGCAAAACACAATTAAAAATCAATTATTAAAATTTCCTGTCGTTCTGGTGATTGGAATTTTTATTTTTGAGATCAACGATGAATGAAAAAATAGATTTTTCGTAGAAACAGTGGCTCCTAGAAAAAAATGTATGTGAAGTTTTTTAAAGATAATTTTATAATCTACAATTTTGGTAAAAGTTAAGGATACCATACCATACCATCATTATCATAATAATATATCTTATATATATATATTTTTATAATGGTACTTAATTTTAAAGATCGTCGGGAAGTTTGTAAAATTATATATATTCCTTTTCCTTCGTTGCGTTGGGTTTTTTTTTTAATTTTTAAACTTCGGTTTCTTATTTTCATTTAATATTTTCAAGTGAGCGAGACCTACCTCTACCTCCATAATACATTCCTACATCTGACATCTTTTAAGTTGGGCCGTAACCGTGCATAAATAATTGTAATGGACCACAGTGGCAAAAGAAGTGGTATATTTAAGAAAAAAAATTGCCAAGGGCCAGGCCTATGTGGCTTTGAGAATAGTTCAAAATTTCCAGGGTGTGGCTATCCTCTCGCTCCCATGTCCCCCTCTTCTTTCACAGACTTTCAACCCTTCCCTTTCCATCCCTAGTAAATGGCAGAACCGATTTTGATGTAAATAATATTATCTAATTGTACCTATATGTACACGTCATATCCTATCGTTTGATGCTCCATTTGGTTTATTTATCTAACCACTGTCACCCCTAAAGTGCCCTATATTTAAAAAACGGATGAACCGATTTCGATAAAACATTACTAATTGTAATTCACCCGTTATGCACATTCATTTGATATATCACTTAGGTAGGTACTATCACAATATTTGACAACATTCGTTTCTTTCATTCCCTATACCTATACAGGGTGTAATCGTTAAGTGTGCACAGGCGATTTTTCCGTAAGTATTACAGATAACAAAAAACTTTAAACTGATATCGAAAGTACTTAACCTAATGAGTAAAATGGCGGTAATAAATTTTTAAAAATAAATCGAGAAATATCAAAAAAATTATCTTTAAACCCTCCCATTCATTAAGTATGAAATATGAATATCCCATATACCTACATTTAATATGAAAGATTTTAGCTTTTTTTTTCTTTTTTTGGTTTTCTGCTTTAATTACTTCGCAAATTTGAAGTGACATTTTCCACATTTTTCCGGACATTTTCACGCATTTTCCGGACATTTTCCGGGAATTTTCCAGGCATTTTCCGGACATTTCCCTGACATAGCCTGTAAATGTCTGGAAAATCCCCGGGAAATGCTCGGAAAATCCCCGGAAAATGTCTGGAAAATCCCCGGAAAATGCCAGGGAAATGTCCGGAAAATGTCTGGAAAACATCGGGAAAATCCCCGGGATATGCTCGGAAAATCCCCGGAAAAAGCCTGGGAAATTCCCGGAAAATAACCGGAAAATGCCTGGGAAATGCTCGGAAAATGCGTGGAAATTTCCGGAAAAACCGTGGAAAGTCCCTGGAAAATGCCTGGAAGATATCCGGAAAATGCGTGAAAATGTCCGGAAAATATCCGGTAAATGCGTGGAAAATCCCCGGAAAATGCCAGGGAAATGTCCGGAAAATGTCTGGGAAACATCCGGAAAATCCCCGGGAAATGCTCGGAAAATGCCTGGGAAATTCCCGGAAAATGTCTGGAAAATCCCGGAAAATAGCCGGAAAATTCCAGGGAAATGTCTGGAAAATATCCGGAAAATGCGTGGAAATTTCCGGAAAAAGCGTGGAAAATGCCTGAAAATGCCAGGGAAATGTCTGGAAAATGTCTGGAAAACATCCGGAAAATCCCCGGGAAATGCTCGGAAAATCCCCGGAAAAAGCCTGGGAAATTCCCGGAAAATAACCGGAAAATGCCTGGGAAATGCTCGGAAAATGCGTGGAAATTTCCGGAAAAACCGTGGAAAATGCCTGGAAAATATCCGGAAAATGCGTGAAAATGTCCGGAAAATATCCGGAAAATGCCTGGAAAATCGCCGGAAAATGCCTGAGAAATGTCCGGAAAATGTCTGGGAAATGCGTGGAAAATCCCCGGAAAATGCCAGGGAAATGTCCGGAAAATGTCTGGAAAACATCCGGAAAATCCCCGGGAAATGTTCGGAAAATCCCCGGAAAAAGCCTGGGAAATTCCCGGAAAATAACCGGAAAATGCCTGGGAAATGCTTGGAAAATGCGTGGAAATTTCCGGAGAAACCGTGGAAAATGCCTGGAAAATATCCGGAAAATGCGTGAAAATGTCCGGAAAATATCCGGTAAATGCGTGAAAATGTCCGGAAAATATCCGGAAAATGCCTGGAAAATCCCCGGAAAATGCCTGAAAAATGTCCGGAAAATGTCTGGGAAATGCGTGGAAAATCCCCGGAAAATGCCAGGGAAATGTCCGGAAAATGTCTGGGAAACATCCGGAAAATCCCCGGGAAATGCTCGGAAAATGCCTGGGAAATTCTCGGAAAATGTCTGGAATATCCCGGAAAATAACCGGAAAATGCCAGGGAAATGTCTGGAAAATATCCGGAAAATGCGTGGATATGTCCGGAAAAAGCGTGGAAAATGCCTGGAAAATGCCCGGAAAATGCTCGGAAAATCCCCGGAAAATATCCGGAAAATGCGTGAAAATGTCCGGAAAAAGCGTGGAAAATGCCACTTCAAATTTGCGAAGTAATTAAAGCAGAAAACCAAAAAAGAAAAAGAAAGCTAAAATCTTTCATATTAAATGTATATGGGATATTCATATTTCATACTTAATGTATGGGAGGGTTTAAAGATAATTTTTTTGATATTTCTCGATTTATTTTTAAAAATTTATTACCGCCATTTTACTCATTAGGTTAAGTACTTTCGATATCAGTTTAAAGTTTTTTGTTATCTGTAATACTTACGGAAAAATCGCCTGTGCACACTTAACGATTACACCCTGTATATAGGTATAGTAAATGGATGAACCGATTTTGATTAAATATGTCTAATTATACTTTACACGTCATGCCCTTTCATTTCATATGTCACTTGAGTCAAAATTCACTTTTTTTATTATCTACCACTTTTATACCTATATCAAATAAATGGATGAACCGATTTTGATAAAATTTGACTTATTTTTACTGATAGGTCGTTCACTTTCATTTAATATATCACTAAAGTATATTCGACAACTTTAGTTATTTTCATTCCCACTTTTACACAATAAATGGATGAACCGATTTTGATACAGTTTATTTAAGAACCAGCGTCGGAAAATATGCTGCCTAACAAAAAAACATCATCTAATTCGGATTACCTGCTAGCGAGCTACGGTGGCACAAACACACACACACACAGCGGTCAAACACTTATCACCCATATTTTTGCATCGGGGGTTAAAAATATCTCTTATATATAAAATTCTCGTGTCACAATGTTAGTCTGCATACTCCTCCGAAACGGGTGGACCGATTCTCATGAAATTTTCTGTGCATATCGGGTAAGTCTGAGAATCGGCCAACATCTATTTTTCATATGTACCACGGGCGAAGCCGGGGCGGACCGCTAGTAATATTATAAATACGACATAATTTAAAGGACATTTTATGTATAAAATTTACCTAGAAATAAGTATAATTTTAATTTGACCCCTCCCCCCTACTACCTCAGCTTACCCCCCCACCCTTGGGGACTTTCGATATGATCACTTGGACATAACTGTAGCGTATAACAGATAACTTACGTTTTATCGTACACTGTATGTGCCATAGAATGCCTTAGCAAATGTTCGCCGTGAGTACTTAAATGGTCATAACTTTTTTATTTATCAACCGATTGACATGAAATAAACACTAAATGTTAAATGAAGATTACCACAATATATTAGTGAAAACCGCATCGAAATCGGATAAGCCGTTTCTGAGATTAGCGTGTTCAAACATACAGACAAACAGACAAAAAATTTTTTAACTACAGTTTTGGGTTTGGGATCGATTTAATAATAACCCCTGCTAATTTTTTTTTACATATTTTCATTGTACAGACACCACTTTTCTAGAATTTTATTATATGTATTGATGATGATGATGATTAAAGCTAAATCCGTTTAAGTCCATTATTTTCTTATCTACATTGTCCTTTGAAGCCAGTTCATGTTAAAGGAGGTATGAATTTTCAATTTGTATTCACATAAGGGTGAAAATCCCTTGAAACATCTCGAGCATCATCAAAAGATCCCTTTGATGTCGTTCTTAAAGAAGACACCGGAAAATGGCATTTCTTATAATAATAGTAGGAGTCGTGAAGTGATTATTTCATGCATAAATTATTAAAATAACGACTTGAAAGTTGGCGGATTTTACATTTTGTTAGCATTTTGTGTTGTTATGCGCAGATTTTACTAACTAAAATAAGTAAGTTATATTCATATCTGTCTGCGTTGTAAATGCAAAAAACACAAACCGATTTAGATGAAATTTTAAATTAAATACGGACATGAATCTTTTAACTTGTTTGTGTTAATAATGGATCGGTACATCTATTAGGATAAGAATCATGAAATTGACTGCTTCCTTTTAAAGTAGACTTTTGGAAATAACCTACCTCTAAAAATGATAGTTTGTTTAAACTTCGTCAGGTTAGAAACTACATCTTTAAATATTTTTTGACAAGATATACAATTTATTAACGTATATGGAATTGTGAAATAAGTTTTATACTTGAACGTTCTGCCCACGCTATGCTAGCGTTTATTTCTAGCTATCTACAGCTGTTTTTAGAAACTTTGATATTACACTTTGTACCACTCGAGTATCATTTTCGTTACAAAATACCCGATATCCCATTTATCTTTATGACGAGTTAGTTGTTTCATATGTGAAAATAAACGGACAACTTTAGTCAACTTTTATGATATAAGATAACATCTTTTACATGGACATTCATGTTAATGATTCCTAAAAAACATCAACATCCAAATCAATTTAGAAAACGTCATATTATGTACAATAAATTTTGCCACGGGATTATAACCTTTCAGGCGTTATTGAAATCACAAAGTCTTGTAGTTAAAGCTTTGATGGATCCGTAGGCGTAACTAACATGAACTTATAAATAGTATATTCCTTTCGCGAAAGATAACAGGAAGAATAAAAGATAATGGAGCATTGTTAATGCATTGAGTGGATAATTATCATCAACATTTAAAGCTATTAAAATAAAAATATTAAAATAAGAAACCGTCATCCCATCCTCTACTGCTACTGCAAACATGCCTTCATCAGGAGCTGTTAGATTAATATTTTCATAATACATATTATGTTACTTAAAATTTATCAACAGAGATTTTAGTTTAATGTACTTAGGTAGTTAGTGAGATTACAATATTAAGCAATAATATTTAATTTTGTCCTGTAGTTTTTGTCATCGACGAAAAAAACATTCAAACACGAATTTTGTATTTCAAAAGTAAATAATTTCAACAAAAGCTAGTATCCTATCCTTTAAATAAATGTAAAACCTACATCTAAAGCGACATTGATTCTTGAAATCCAAATCCATTAGACCTTTTATAAAATGCTTAAACAAAACTTTGGATTTTATTCATGTCCAAGGCTTTGTTAAATAGAGCTAAATTGAAAATTCATGGAATTCTGGTAATAATATTATGGACGCAATGTCTACGTACAGAATGATTGCTCAAACACAAACATTTATTTAAAAAATATGAATTATTCAATTAGACTTCTTATAAAAGCACTTATGAATAGTCACAACTTTTTTTACATTTACCACCGATGCTAATATAATTTTTAGGCTATTAAGTTTCTAAACATATTAAATAACACGTATTTTTTAATAATCTAAACTTTTAATTGGATGGTCTCTTTCTTTCATTGGTTTTTATTTACTTCAATGTAGAGAACATAAAAATTGACTCAGACAATTGCATATTTAGATCGAATATAGTTAATGTGTACCTAGTTATTAGCTTGCCAAAAAGAAAAAGTAGGGTTTTCATTATTTTCTGTTAATAGGGAGACAAATAAAATTCATTTTTTATACAATATAATATTTATTATACAAAGAATAAGAGATCTTGTATTGTTAGTTCATTTAAAATTGAAACACGCAGCTATATTAAATAATTCTTATTGTAATAAATGCTTAATGCTTTGACTAAGTATATTATAATAAATCTATTAATAAAATAAGACATTTCAAAATATTTCATGTGAAGCTGTAAAACAATCAAGTGTTGTGAAATTTGAAAATATTTACCTCAATTGTTTTTTACTAGTTCAATTCTATTTGTTTCTTAAATTAAATAAATATTTAATATCCTTATAATTTATAAAAATGCAACAAAATGTCCGTACACATTATTTATCATAAGTATCAGTAATTACCATTTAGACTTGAAATTCTTAAACCCTTATTCATAAACTCGTAGAGTCCGCAAAGAGACATTCGTTTAATTATTAATTACTCTACCTGTACTTTAAAGTTTATGTTTTTTTTTTTTAATTATTTTCAGTTGTTTTAACAAGGTACATATTATACTTTTAATATCTTACATCATTAAATTCATGTACATATAATGGTTTGACCAACACACACCTAATACTTATAAACAAGGGGTTGCAAGTATCTCAATTCAGAGGACAAAGTCGAGTCATCTTTAGCCAACTCCGCGACCATTTCCTTGGCTCTATTGTTCGCGTAGTCATGTCCGCAGTCATGCCGCTCTACCATCTTGGAAAGCGCCAGGCTGAGTTGCGCGCGAGCACCGCCGCTTGATGATTCAACTAGGGTCTTCATCACGTCAGGGGAGAAACCCTGGAGATTAAAATATAGTTTAAACAATAAAAAAAAAAAACATGCTGCAATATGTTAAAGTCATGAAATTATTGTATGGTCATCGATCCTTGATAAGTGTTCAAAATTTGAATTAATCTGTCCTTTTGAGGTTATATACCTACACACATACACACTTACCTACTGGTGAAGGTAATATTAGTGTCTAATAGTAACTTTTTAAGAGAATTATAATTGATAGCATTAATTATAATATGTTTGATGTCAGATAATCTGCTCGTGACACGCTAGATTACAAAGATTTGAAATCGTCGAGATAAATATGTAATAGTATTTGTGCGCAGTTGTGTTCCCTTATATTAAAAAGCCGAAAAGTTTTTTAGACTGCGAATGGACGGGAAAAAAATGGTGAAAAATTCTTCCACCATTGTATTTGTACGTAATCCCTGAGTGCTATAGGTGCTAATCTTATTTATCAGTCTGTCCGTGACAGCGCTGTAAAAGCCTGAAAATATTGTGATTGAATAATTATTTGTGATTGATTGAAGTAGATTATTTGTTTTAAAAACTAGATAGGTATGCTTTATACTCTACTAGAATAAAAAAGGAGATATGCCGGTTATCTTAGTAACGAAAACTTTCAGGGCCGATTTTTCAATGCTTGGATAAAACTTATCCGTCCAATAAAGTATTACACAATAATATTAAAATGTCACGTAAACTGTCAAATACGGGCAATTAGAATACGTTTTTAAAATGGTGGTTTTATACATTATTCGACGAATAAGTTTTATCCAAGCATTGAAAAATCAGCCCTTATAAACATTAACTTGGCTAGAAATAAAAAATTTCAAAGGATAAGCCAATTTATGTCGCCTTCACCAAGTGCGTTGTTTTTGTTCCTACAATGAAACTTGGAATTATATACTAGGATAAGTTTCACTATAAACCGGACCTTGACCTCAGATTAGTTTGGGGACATCAAAACAATATACCTACCGAAGATTTGAGGAAAACAAAGTAATAAAAATGCTAGTGATTGGTCTGATCCCATTTATGGGTACGTATTTGTCAAATGATTATAGCTTTATTGTTCTAGTAGACTATACCTAATATAAATGCGATCTTTCTGGTAAATAATTTGACGTGACGTGACCTTTGTGTTGTAAATGTATGGACTACGGCATCTTTGTCTAAAACCTAACAAATAATTATACAAGTACTAAAACTACTACTCTTGAATCATCTATCTATTAAAAAACCTATCACAATCCGTTGCGTAGTTTTAAAGATTTTAGCATACATAGGGACATAGGGACAGAGAAAGCGACTTTGTTTTATACTATGTAGTGATAATATGCTGAATGCTGTGTTGTTATCTTAGGACAGTTAAGGATTATTATTATTTCACATCAAAAAAATAATTCGTATAAATCTTGTGTGAAGAACTATGTAGAAGAATTTATTTACGTCTTTGATTAGATATTCCTTATATACTGAATTAATTACTTAAAGCCACTACACAAAGACGATTAATATAAGATTAGAATCTACAACGAAAAAACACAATAAAGTCATCACCGCTATCTACTTTAAAATAAATCGCTGTCATTTAAAATGCTATAATACTGGAAAACCTCAGTCAACGACCCTTGAGAATACATCCACAGTTTAAGGTTTTATTTCTTTTCTCAAGAGAAAACATCGGAATGCATTTGAATGATATATCGAAGATTAGTATGAGCTTGTTATTTTTTATGTGTATCCGATTTAATGGAATTGCTTCATATCCGTCTGAGTAGATTTGAAGTCTAGTTGTTTGTATAATATATCTCTGGGACTTCGAAAGTATTTATTTTAAATTATAAGTAAGATCAGTCAAATGTAGAAAATATGTTATGAGATTTTTAGAATAAAACGATTTAACAGAAAAAATATTATTAATGTTATGCTGGAAACCTATAAGAATTCAGCAAAGATTTCTTTTCCTATTTCTTTTTTTGATAAGAATTATACCAACTCACAACGGAAGCTTACCTTACAAATATGTAGTATTGCTCCGTTAACGACATTATTATACTAGATGAAGCCCCTGATATTGATCACATTACAAATCCAACGACATTAAGCAAAAACGTTCATATATTTTTTACTATGCTTCTTGACCACCGAGCGGCCCGATCGGGCCACGACACAATAGATTTTCTATTGTGTCTGTGATTCCGGGGGCTGAGGGATTAAGCTGCTGTATGTTTATAGGCTTGTATGTAAGAGATTCCTTTAAACTAGACTTTGAACCACTCTAAACGGAGACATAATTCAAACTTTTCGAACTTATAGAATGTTAACTATAGTTATTTCATGTACGATTAGGGCGAATGGTTTCAGAGATTTCTATACATACTTTAAATAAAATAACTAAAGAATAAACTTACGCTATAATCGGACAATCTCTGCTTCTTCGCGTCTCTGCTCAACAGATCATACAACAGCAACAGTCTCAAATTGGACGACGACAATTTTCCCTTCGACGACGGTTCAGCAGGATTGGCCCTTAACCCTTCCCAGATATCCACCACCCTGTCATCATCAGGGTCCCTTGCCATCCTGATCATATCCCTCACGTTCGGTGATAGATACTGCAAGTTCTCTTCATCTATATCATCATCACCAGAACGACTGGATACTTTTAGATCATCGTAAGGTGGTAGCAAATGGGGATCGTTTGGTGCTGGTTCCATAATGGGCTTAACTTGCTCGTTGTGTGCAGACAATAATGGTTCTTCTGTATTCGTCTCTTGGGGGTGTATTAGCGTGTATTGGGAGTGCTGTTCGACTGGTAAGAGCACAAAGGGCTCGGTTTTAGAGTGCAGCCGGTCGGAAGGTTTTGGTGGTGATGATGGCGAGTATAAACCTGGCTTGTGATGCTTTGTGGTGAGGTCGCTGTAACATTTTAGGTTCAAAGGTATATAGTTCTGGAGAATATAAAAATTGTATGTCAGTTTTAAGAAAAAAATCATTTATTATGTTTACTATTATTTTTCTTTTTCTATATAATAATAATTTTTGAGTAATTACAACATTTTAATTTGCAATTAATAAGTAATTTGTACTTCTGAAATATAGTAGACTATATAGTTAAGTAAAATTTGAATATTAATTTATACTACAAAATTCATAAACACAGTTTATTGTTTAGTTAGCCAATTACAATTATCTAGAAAATTAAATTGGTATCTCTCGTCTAGACAGTCGGGTTATGGCTTACCAGTTAATTAACTGTAGAAGTTTAATATTTGTGTGAAATAAACATAAATAATTGTGAAAATTAGGAATACTATATTATTTTCTAGTGTTTGATTTTACCCGAGTATTATACATTTAGAAATTAAAGACTTTTTAACGGAGACAGGCTCCCCGTGACCACGCTCGCTGTAAAGTGTTCGAAACGTCGGGAAAATAATATAATGAAAAAATCGCGTTTAAAATCCGTTAAAAGTCTTTAATTTCTAACTACTATATTATTGTTATATTCTATTTTAGTGTTATTAATATGCCGTTAAAATGCAAAGCGGAAAATATTATTACTAAATAGATAGCATAAAAATAGAAGCGTTAAGAAGCAGCTTAAAGCCATCCAATCTACACATTAAAGAGGAAAATAAAGAAGGTTAGAGAAAAAAAAATAAAAGGATGCTTTACCAATAAAATTACTGAGTACCTAGGTACTAGCTGCTGAAAAGTTGTTCTACAGGTATAAAATAAGTAACCAAAGTATGCAAACACAGCATGTTATAGAGAAAATAAAAGTACTGAGAGAGTCCTCCAAGCGTTTCATTTACATGAAAATATTTTGAAAGATTTTATATAGGCAGTCTTTTTGTTACTCTGTCTGCAAAGTCGAAACATTCTATAGAGCGCGTGTGGCAGTAAATATTTCATACGTCAACTCACTCAAAGAATGAAAGGGAATTGGCATAATTCTATTTCTATTGCGTATGTGAGTTGAATGCAAGAATACTTTAGCGGCAACCTTGCCGAATTTATTGAGTACGCGTCTAATGCAAATTTATCTCTATAATACTGACATATTGAGGGATTTGGTTAGGGTTGCCACGTTGTTGGTATATAAAATAGTTTATGTGAGTCTTTATAATATAGAAGTCTGTTACATTTAGGGTCGATCATCGTTGTAATGTGGTAGTACGTTGTTGTAACACATTGTTTGACGGTTTTCTTTATATTGTAGAGTCTGTTATATTTAGGGTTGTTGTAACATAGTAGTATATATTTAAAAATAATTATGAATACGGAGCTTCATTCTACACCTTGCTAGTTTACTTATAATTTCTTCCAATGAAACAATGATATCAAGCCTTAACAGAAAAAGAAAAATAAGTATTCATTTTAATAAGCTTGCTCTAATTGCCTGAAATAGATCACTTCTAAGTTATAATGCCGCCTAATAAACTATACTGTATTTTAAGCTATTGCATAGCTTCTATCGCAGGCCTTGAGCGCGGGGACCGAATCTAGAAATTCCGTAACGAAAAAACCTCACGCTCCCCACTCCGACGGGCGGAGGTGTGGCTTGAAGGCATGCTATGCAATAGCTTTGTATATTTGTAATAAGTTTCCCATGTACAGTTTTATTATAGAGTAATAAATAAATATATAAAAGTAAGCAGAAAGCATAGACCATCACCTAAGCCCGATTCTCATGTACCATCCTCTCGGCAAGCTGCTAAAGTAATCATGGTTTACATACAGTGGTTTAGGGGTGGTGGGGGGTGGTTTTTGTGGTACGTCATCTTTGACCTCAAACGACATCTGGTCTGTGAGGTGCGCGATCACCTGCATGGCGACGGGTAAGTACGAGTCGGAAAGCTGGACCTGCTGTTGGGCTGAGTGCACCTGGAAAAAATGCGTTGTATTATATAAAAATCTATAATAATATTATAAAGCTACAGAGTCTGTTTGTTTGTTTGGACTAGCTAATCTCAGGAACTGCTGATCTGATTATTTCGGTGTTAGATAGCCGATTTATCGAGGGAGGCTATAGGCTTTATATCATTAGGTTAAGACCAACAGGAGCAGAGCCACACGGGTGAAAGAATTGTGAAGATTTGAATGATGCGTGTTTATTTTAGGAGTCAAAGTTGCTAAGGTGCATCTTTGATAGAGCTCATCAGTTACATTTAGGATTGTTGTTGTCTAAGTAGAGGATGGATGGTTAAAAGAACATGTCTTTTGTCACCTTTAATGTAAAGGAAAATTGTTGGTTTCGAATTACATATTTCTTTATTAACTGTATAATATACAGGGTGACTTGATATAGGTGAAATAGTTTTAAAGGCTAAAGACTAAAGTTGACTTTTTTTTACTCCAAATGAGCTGTACTTTCACCCGTTTAAAACTATTACACAGGCTATATAATTCACCCTGTATATAAATAAAACTTATTTTTTATAGCTGTTTCGTCGAAGATTTATAAGAATCGCACATACAACGGTTATATTATTGTCAATACAATCATAATTAAATTCAAAACAAACAAGTTCATCTCAAGAAACCGTTCAACATGTTTCTTAATAAATCAAGTCAGAAACCTCATTTATTAATTAATGTTTAACGAAGAGCATGCGGCGACAGAAATAAAGACGTACTTCAATTATAATTAACGAAGAAAATCCTAATTAATTTGCTCTCGTCTCAGGAAGCACCATTCAATAAACATTGCTTATTTTGTGCTAAAAATTGGAAACGTGCTTTGTAAAAATCGTTTGGGAGGTTTTCAAAGTTTTAGTGTAGGTAGATAATACGATTTTTGAACAATATCGTTTACTATTTATCTAGTGATTTTTTTTCTGGACATACCTAATAGGTATTTTTACGAATTATATCTGCTTTAATTCGGATTACATTTCAAATATCTGTGTTTGTTGTAGCGTAATGGAAAATTTTATCGCATCGTTACATTACAATTTTATAGACAGACAGAATATCAGAATCAACGTTTAAAATCAATATTCAAATTTAGTGAAAAGTCTACAGCGAGGAAAGGAAATAATTAAACTAAACAAGAACCAACCAAGTTCCAACTTAATTTAGCAGAATACGTAGGTATATTTCGGAAATCTCCTTAAAAACATAGTTAACATAGAAATTAATCAAAACCACAGATGATAATTACCATCGATTAAGGTCGTGACCTTATTCTCATTTCTTCAGTGAATACGTTCAATTCTAATTAGGATCAAACGAAACTTACAAATATCTTAACCTATTTACAATAATTATACTAGTTACTTGCCCGGCTTTGCTCGATAAAAGATATATGTAGATACATTTAACATAGCATAATTAATTCGGTAAAGATGTATAATGGTAAAAGAATTAAAAATCGGTCGAATGGTTTTTGGGTAGATACTGCATTCCGAATCGGTGGCAAATTGTAAAACTGTTATGACGATTCAAAAGTGCTTCTAGAAGAAGTCTTATTGAATAAATAAATGATTGAGTTTGAGTTTTAAGTTTGGGTTGAATCTTAACCAATAAAACAAATATTAAAACATTTTCTCCTTCTATTAATACTAAGTAGTATAGATAATATGGAATACAGGTTATTCGTATTGAGGTGGTAAATATCCTTACAAGTAGGTAATACAGCTATTTACATATTTTAAATAAATATTCCGTTATTTTTCAATCTTTCGTTTGTTCTTGTACTGTGAAGAAACTGTTCTCTTAACATGGGATTTTCCTAGTTATCAAGATAGAGCTTTTTTATATTATCTTTTGGAGCTCAAAAAATATTTATTTTATTGAGTCAATTATTTAAAATATATATTCGTCGTAGGATAATCTACTGAAGAAAATCGTATACAGTTCGAACATTCAAAAAGAAAATCATTAAATATTTGCACTTCAATGATATTAAATGATATTTTTAACCAAATCGAAAGCTTGTCAATCTGAGCCCATTGTTCGGTAGGAAAGTGAAAACTCATAAATATTCATTCGGCATTACTCGTCCTATTCAACCATAATGTCTGTTTGTCAGTGTATTTGTCACTCTTTTAGAATGCCTTTAGCGGTTAGCCTCTGGTTTTACAAAACATCAAAGAAAGATAAGATTTATTTGTGATGTGCACAAGCAAGTAATTGTGACACAAAACAATATTTTAAATCAAGGGAATTGTAATCTATACTAATATTATAAAGCTGAAGAGTTTGTTTATTTGTTTGAACACGCTTATCTCAAGACCAACTGATCCGATTTTAAAAATTATTTCGGTGTTGGATAGCCCATTTATCGGCTATAGGGCATAGGCTATATATATCATCACGCTAAGACCAACAGAAGAGGAGGCAAGCGGGTGTAACCGCGGAGCGCAGCTAGTAATAGAGATGATGCAATAATTTAGGAATGATCTCAGTAAATACCTATATTGTAAAATCGACGAAATCTTTTAAGAATCGATGTATAAAATTTAATACGTATTTCAAAATTTAAAGCCAACATCAATTGCAATACCTCATAACACTAAAAAATCAGTTGCTAAAAACAAAAATAGGTTATACCGTACTTACCAAAACATTTTTGCCCGTCTGTAGAAAGACTGCGAATAATATCACTTGCCGCAACATGGTTCAAACCTGAAATATAAGAAAATAAAGTGTAAATTACATCCACATTACATCAATAATATTACGTAAAATAATTTGGAAAATCCAAAAGTGCACGCCTCATAATTTTTTTTTAATAATTATTTATTAATTATTATTTTTGTTTATTTAATAACAATTAAACCACATCGAATCAGACCCTGAAAAATGAAAGGGTTCTATTCCTGAGCATACTCAAGCGTAAGAGAAAAAAAAAGACTCGATTAGTAAAGTATTTCGGTCGCTATCGTGTTAACAAGAAAATCCTCCGCACATACAGACACACGGACGTCCAAGACAGAACTTTTTTAAACTGTTTTTAACTAGTTTAAATAACAAAAATGACATCAAAAATATCATGAATGTTAAAAATAGTGTTTTTTCTTAATATGTGTGTGTATGTATTATCTTACAAGTGCAATGTATGATACATAAAGACATTTTAAGTTTGAAAAATCAGATGTTTTGCGCGAAGTGACAGTAGTACTTGTATACGTAGTATATTATTATTAGTCTGTGGTAGTACCCACCTCAACGCTTCGCTTATGAGGCGTGCAATTATTCAGAAAGTCGGAAAAGTTTGCACTAGTTTGAATTTCATCGATTTTCCGCTTTTGTGTACAATTCCGGAGTGCTGTTTTGTTTGCATAATTTTATATGTATTTGTAATATTCTGAAAATTTATTTGAAAATCCCTTTATGACATTAAAAAATCCTCACCGAGATATGAATAAAAATATTAATAAATACCAGTCAATATAATACTACAATATTGTCTGAGATACTCTATGTCTCTGTTTCTATATGTTATAGAAATTACGATACCATGAACATACACACATATAAATTTTTACACCCGACAGATTTATAAGGTTTGCTTTGAGAATAAAAAAAACTACAAATTGAGATTCAAAGAGAACCGTTAAAAAGATTTGCGATGAATATTAAAAGTGCTCTATTTTTATAATAATATACCTAGTAAATATGATTTAATTTAATATTTTTGATTAACCAATGTACTTATATCTAAACTCAATGCACTGGTGTCCAATAAGAAAGTTATTTTTGACTGCCTACTTACATTGGCAGTGAATTCATTGTTATATAATGAATGTCGTAAGATTGAGTAATAAATATTTGTATTGTATGTACTAGCTTTCTGCCCGCGGCTTCACCCGCGTTTACAAAGAATGCGGGTTATTTACCGTTCCCGAGGGATTTCCGAGATAAAACCTAGTTATCCTATGTGTTAATTCAAGTTACCCTCTATATGTCTGCTTAATTTCATTGTAATCGGTTTAGTAGTATTTGCGTGAAAGAGTAACAAACATACACACACATCCATCCTCACAAACTTTCGCATTTATAATATTAGTAGGATTAGTAGGATAGGATAGGTCATACTAGGATTAGTAGGATGTACAGTTTAAGTACTTAAAAAGCAGTATTGTTTCCAGTGTGGGAAAGTGATGGCGCTAGACGACCTATATACCTCTATCCTTTTTCTACACTTGGAAATAATACTGCTTTAAGACATCATGGTTACCAATATGCAGCAGTCCCATAGGAGCTAATCATTGGGAAAATATTGTGACTTCGAATAGCTCTAGGGAAATTAGTTTGATGCACATTTCAATGCTTAGATATATCACAGAAACTCACAGTTAATTTGACACAAGAAAACGATGCGTATTTATCGTTAGATGTGGTTATTGATTATTTATTACTAGCGACCCGCCCCGGCTTCGCACGGGTGCAATGCTGATACTAAATACACTACAGAAAAACTGTGAACGTTGTATATAAAAACATAGCGGCCCGCTCCGACTTCGTACGGGTATAAAATAGATAGCCGGGCGGCCCGGCCGGCCCGGCCGGTACCGCCGCAAACGCTACGTCCCGCAATTTTTAAATCTGTAATATCTTCGAAAATATTCACTTAAATCATACGGTGTAAAGGGCCATATAGATCTATATTAAATGAAAAATGTATTCAAGGTATTTAATTGGTTAAGGATTAATGCTGTATTGGTTAAAATCGCATCGAAAATTAGCCATTATTTGTCGTAAAAAGTAAATGACAAAAAAAAGTTATTGTGGGTTATCCATAAGAGATAGACATATACCATCGCGGACTTTTCTGTAGACCTTTGCAATGTGTATAATACTTAGTACATTATTTTCATAAAACTCGTAGGGTTCAGCCTGCGTTTGCAATGTAAGCGGAAAAAATGTAATTTTTTACGACATCACATTAGAAACCTCAAAAATAACAGTACTTCTCCACTATTTAATGGATGTTATTATACATATAAACCTTCCTCTTGAATCACTCTATCTATTAAAAAAAACCGCATCAAAATCCGTTGCGTAGTTTCAAAGATTTAAGCGTACAAAGGGACATAGGGACATAGGGACAGAAAAAGCGACTTTGTTTTATACTATGTAGTGATTTCAATTTATAACAAAAGAATATAGTTATCTTTAAACATTTATTTGTTACTAGCTTTCCACCCGCGGCATCGTCCGCGCAGTCAAAGAAAAACCCGCATAGTTCCCGTTCCCGTGGGAATTCCGGGATAAAACCTATCCTATGTCCCGGGGTAAAAAGTAGCTTATGTCCTTTCTCGGGTATCAAAATATCTCTATACCAAATTTCATGCAAATTGGTTCAGTAGTTAACGTGATTGAGTAACAGACAGACAGAGTTACTTTCGCATTTTTATTTTCATGCAAATTGGTTCAGTAGTTAAGGCGTGATTGAGTAACAGACAGACATACATTTTCGCATTTATAATATTAGTATGGATAAAGATTGCTTGATAAGAAATAAAAAAACCGTTCGTATTTAGTTATCTTCTAGAAATGTAACGACATATATTTCTTTGGTTTAACGAAGCTTGGCAATTGCGGTTCTTATAAAATTTAACGCCTTGTAAAATAACATTGTAAGAACGATGAAACTCGTCATAAAAAAGAGTCAGGCGTTTTAAGGTTGGGCGTCGTAAAATTTATGGCTGTCGTTAAAGTGAACAACAATTTAATACATGCAAAACGACTGAGATAATTTAGTGAGATTTGATTTGGGAAATACAATTTATGGGGGTAAGATTTTTACCTGAGTCAACAGTGCTAAATTTGTTGATTTTGAAGAAATATTCATACCTACTATGTGAAAGTAACATATTATATAAATAGAATGTGGACATCCCTACTTCCCTACTAATATTATAAATGCGAAAGTAACTTTGTCTGTCTGCCTGTCTGTCTGTTACGCTTTCCCGCTTAAACCTCTCAACCGATTTTTAATAAATTTGGCACAGACAATCTTTAGACCTTGAGAAAGGACATAGGCTACCTTTTTTTGCGAAATATGTACCACGGGCGAAGCCGGGGCGGACCGCTAGATTTCTATAAATTCAGCTGACGTGATTGTATGCCTAATGCCTATGCCATAATAAAAAGATAAATTATTTCAAGTGATATGTCTCTTCTCATTGGGATAATCAGGATAGTAAATATTGTGAAAATATATGTAATAAAATACTTCATAACATACTTTCGTTATAAATTGGTATCAAAGCCTCTAACTAAACCCAATCAAGCAATGAAAACCGAGACTATAAACGCGAAATAAATACACAATATATCCTATTTCGTTCCATTATTTTATAGAACAAACCAAGAGGGCCATAACTCAACAGCTTCCGTGTAAGATAAGATAAGCAATAACAGTAAATTAGACATAGAAATGCTAGAAATCTGGGTCTAACGGGGTCTGTAGGGCCCACTTTATACCTAGCTAAATACCTTATAAGGACTAAATAAATTGGAACTATGTTATTGACATTAAGACTGAAATATCGTTTAGAGACTGAAATATCTTTTACATTTGGGACATGATTTTAACGGGTTCTGAAGCAATTTATTTATTTAATACGAAGACTAAAAAGCTTGCCTGGTAGAGATGATTTTAAACTATAAGGCCACCGTTTCTACATTAATTAAAGCTGTTTTGTATTGTGTTATTATTGTATAGAATAAATAATAATGATGTAATTACATTTAAATATATGTTTTGTACACGACTAGTAAAAATATATCACAATATACACAATAAAATATATGGATATTTATTTATTTCTCTAATTTATACTCATCATAAATTCCGACCTGAACCAATCATGTTTAATGAGGGAAGACCCTAAGATATTATTTTGGCGATAAAAAGTGATTTACAGATATCTTAAGAGGACCGGTTTGGCAAGTTAGAAGTTAAATAAGTTTTTGCATATAATAATATGTAGTTATAATATGTACATTTGTTTATGCATAATTTAGCATACCTTCTAGGGCTTCTAAAAACTTTTGTATTCAAGATTCAGGTCAGCAAACGCTGAGAGGCTTGTTTCTATTTGTTTTTAGTTAGTATTAAACTATTTAATTGTATTTAGTTGTATTTTGTTTTAGGAGAGTGAACAGCTGAATTCTTAAATAGTTTTTATTTCGTAGAACTCTCTTAGTAAATCCTGCAGAATTTCTAATTACTATACAATCTTAAAATTTAGGTAATTTTATACATATACAAACAAGACTTATACAAAGAAAATAGTTAATAGGTTATTATAGTTTTTTTCTCTATATATTAGTTATAAAGATTACAGTTCAAAAGAAATATTATTTGTCTCGATGATATTAACTACTTAATCAAGTAAGATAAGATCTATTAGAAATGTATTTATATTAAAATATGAATGTATAAATAAATAACCTTTAAAGTTATTATTGTTTTCTAAAGTTTTAATAAAACTTAACACAAAGATGAATCACGCAAATGTCAAATGAATTAGGATGGGCTTTTTTAAACTTGTTTTGAAATATAAATAAGTTTGGCTTCTAATCAAGGGTCGATGAATAAACATATATCCTTATAGGTGCAATGTTTGATAAAATGCAGTTATCCCAATATTTATTATAGGTTTATGAAGAAATAAAAAGGTAGGTTTATTAAAGGGTCAACAACTTCGTTTCTTAAATAATCTGCATGTTTTTCATTTAATCTTTGGTTTAAACATATAATATTATTTTTTTATATTTATAAAGTATTCCTGATGTATAAAATACATGTTATTTTTACTTAAAAACGCTACCTAAAGAGCTAAAATCTATATCATTAGAATAAAATCTATCTCATCGTGAGATTATATTTGAGTTTGTTGATTTTTTAATTGAATCTTCAGTGACAAAAGTATCGTTAGTAGTAGATACATATACTCAGAATAACTATTAAGATTAAAATACTTTATGCAATTTACTTTTGACAAATTAAATATTTATTCATAAACGCTTTATATCTATGGATTATTTTTGTATGAAAAACAAATAATGAAATACAGGGTGATAAAAACATGGCCCTAGTATTAATTATCTTGTTTAGAAGCTTTTCCTAAAGCATTTGCGAGAAAGACAACCTAAAGTTTAAATTTCGAGTAATTTTAAATAATAACTGATTTTTTTAAACTATATTTTAAGTGGCAAGGACTGATGAAATAACAAAATTGTGTTTTTAATACGTTATATCATATCATTTCTAAATGAATACTAGTTTAAAATAAAACAGAAGAAAACACTAAACTTGTTTCAATTCTAATTCCTAACGTACATAGAATAACCACTTTTAGATCTTGTTTTTGCCTCATCTTTTTACATCAATTAAACAATGCAAATAAAATATGAAAAAAGCAAGAACTTTATTAACAAAATGCAATTAGAAAATAATTTTTAGTAAATAAAATAATTAAAAACTGGTAAACTCACCTCTATATCACCCTTGTGATTTGTACAAACGCGTGCGTTCGCTGCGCGCGCGCCGCGATACTGCCGCAGCATCCCTCGAGGATAGTGACATCAGGCTGTATTGTTAGATCTATAAAGAGCTGTTTATGCCATGCTCAAACTTGTTTTGGATGATTAATTGGGAGAGGAATTAATTTATTACACGCATATGTATATCATAGATTGGTAGTTACTAAACGTTTAGAAAAATAGACACTGCCTAGAGTTTTTGAAGGTTCTGTTTTTGTTGTCGACAAAAATCCATACTATAATATTATAAATGCGAAAGTAACTCTGTCTGTCTGTCTGTTACTCAATCACGCCTTAACTACTGAACCAATTTGCATGAAATTTGGTATAGAGATATTTTGATACCCGAGAAAGGACATAGGCTACTTTTTACCCCGGGACCTAGGATAGGTTTTATCCCGGAAATCCCACGGGAACGGGAACTATGCGGATTTTTCTTTGACTGCGCGGTCGAAGCCGTGGGTGGAAAGCTAGTATTAAATATATTTATATAATTTTTAAACTGCCAAATATATTTTTGCTGTTATTGTACATCATATAGGTATTTGAAAAAACTTGTTAAATTTCACAAAAGTGCTTCGATTATTATAGAACCACTTATGGAATTAGTAAAAAAGGAAAAAAGGTAAACCAAGAAAGCGATGGGCTGATGATTTAATAGAAACGGTGGGCAAAAACTGGATGAAAATTTCACAGGATAGGATTACATGGAAGAGGAGAGAGGAGGCTTTTACCCAATAAGGGATCCGTGGAAATAAGAAAAATAAAACTAATATTAGGTACTAAAATAGATTAAGTTAAACTAACAACTAACAAAACATTTGAAATGTAAATTTTGATTTTTTTACAGGGAATAAATGAGCTTTATTATTATTATTATATGGAATTAGTATTTAGGGTAATGAGACGGGATAATAACATTACAGATCCATTATGAATTAAGACTTGACATCGTTTGATTGATCACTATAATAATCGTTCGCAGTAATGGAAAATTGGTGTCAAAATTATACTGTAATACAGTACTCCAAAACTAATAATGCGCATGCAAATCTTCGCTAAATGTCGTATTTCCGAAAACACTCGAATCATTGATTCGTAAGAGCCCTAAAAATGCACTTGCATTTTACACCTTGTTTAAAAGAAATAGAAGTCAATTCACGTTCATACACAATCAAAAACAAATCGGGCGGTAGGTGACGGTAGCCTGTCAGTCAAAGAACTGAAAAATCCGTCAGTCGTCTTTAAATATTGGTGGTGACTGCACGTGTTCTCTCTGTGTGGAATTATATAGAGCTGCTATTACATACCCTTCTTGGGTTTGTTTTTAAAGGTGAATTCAATTAATCGATGAAATGATTTACACAGGTGATGGCAGTAGGGAAAGTGAAAATGAAGAAGAGATGTATCTAAAATGTCAGAAATAAAGATAATCCCTGATTTTGATTGTTTTTATTTTTATTTTTTTGTAAATGTCATAATATTGAAGAATGATCAGTACTGTAAATACTTTTAAACTGAGATTTTAATGATTAAATTTATATGGTTTAAATCTAAACCTGTGTTTGAAAACCATATTTTATACAATATAAATTTTGTGTTATTTTAACCTTCTTTTCTTCCATCATTACACCAGCTTCAGTAAGACACTTTAAAAGTACTATAAAATTTTCCAAGTAAATCAATCCAACAAAGATATAGGTATTCGCAATCGTGGGGTTATCCTCGCTATTTACTTACAAGGAATTATCGAAACAAAATCGTTACAAATCAATATTAATCTCTTTTAGCACAATACACATAATTTTACTAAACTATGCATGAAGAAAATGCATTTAACCACTCTATATAGATATCGTCTTCGGACGCTCCGGGAATATGACAGTTGCCGAACAGTGACGAAGATTTCTATGCGCATTATTACTTATGGAGTACTGTACGTATGGGTATACCTTAGCTTTCTGTACGCGGTTTCGCGTGCAAATCATTGCAGAAAATTCTAACTGGATATATACAATTTTGGGATTACAATACAAACATTATCAATCAAGTATTTTATCGATAACATTAGCAATAATGTCTGTTTATTAGTGTTTTATAATAATATGTCAAGGTTATTGGTATTTTTTTAGGTTTTAACAGCTCTATATAGATATTCGTTGAAGACAAACACTGGTCGTGGTCGCGTTCACTGACCACTAATGCTATATTAGCATACACGTAAAATTCGCGACACGCCCGCCTGTTGTCAAAACATTTTTAAAAATATCCTTAGATTGCTGTTATTATTGAAAATCAATATTATACAGGAGAAGTAATTAGTTGATTGTATGTATGGGTTTGAATTTCTCTCTATATTTAAAATTTTCATGTCATAATGTTAGTTACCATATTCCTCTGAAACGGCTGGACCAATTCTCATGAAATTTCGTGTGTGTGGTCTGAGAATCGGACATCTATTTTTCATACCCCTTAGTGATAAAAGTAAGCAGAACAACCTGTATTTGCATTTATAAAAATATATGTTTAAAATAAATAAAACATGTCAAGGTATTTTTCATTAAATTTTCTATAAATAATTGTATCTGTCAATTCTTCTTTTTAAACCAGCTTCTAATAATTTTTAATTTATTCCTAATAGGTCAATGTATGATATAGAGAGGGTATAACCTGAACAGATATTTTTTTCTCTATTATTATTTTAAAACTAAGTACACATGCAATTAATCAGCATAGAAATCGGTCGAGCAAATTATTTACCCATCTATACTAATATTATAAAGAGGAAAGTTTTGTAATTATGTATGTATGGTTTTTCACGCATAAACTACTGGACCGATTTTGATGAACTTTGGCACAGATAATCTTTAGACCCTGAGAAAGAACATAGGCTACCTTTTATTGCGAAATACATATGTACCACGGGCGAAGCCGGGGCGGACCACTTAATGATGAATAACATTTCAACACCCATACTTTTAGTTACCTGTAGGGTTTTTCTATGTACCTAATACCTATCTAATATTTTAGAAATAAAGTTATTGTTTATTGTTTTGCATGATCTAAACTAAATTGTAAATTAACTCGTAAACAATTGTTCAATTTAATAATTCAATTTTCTTTCTAAGTATATTTTTTGTCATGTCCGCATTTTTCATTCCTTCCTCCTTGCTTTTGTTTACGTCAATAAACCATAAAATTAGTTTAACAAGAATCTCAACACATAATATAAATAATGAGAAATGTTTCAGCAATTACAGGGGTTATTAACTTAGTATAGCACAATAAAATAAAGCACAGTCCAGAGCTTCTTCCTGCATAATTGGTCTGTGTTATACATTGAAATGAGCGCTTACGAGAGTTGACAAGAAAAGTTGTTAAAATATTATCATATTAAGTATGATGATAAGTTTTTCTTTGTTTTTTTTTATAGATATAAAAAGGTGCTTCCGTTTCACTTATTTATATTATGATGTAGTATTAGAACTAGATTATCCATCATATCTGGGAAGTGGGAACCCTGTATTCTAAAATTTAATCGGCAAATGTGTTGCTACACGTATCTAAAACTAGAGAACGGCTCGACCATTTCTGCTATTTTTTTACGTTTTTGGAATATTATTTTGGTGATAAAACACAAAAAAGGCAGAACAACGTTTACTGGAGTCTGAAGCAGCTAGTTAAACATATTTTTAATCAGTAGTAGGTACCTAATTAAGTACCTACATAAACTCGAAAGCACTTTTAATAATTGCTCACATAATTGGTGCCTTGGAATTTTCTCAGTTTCAAAGAAAATTGGAATTTTGCATGTTATTTTATATTTTTTATACACCTACACATGATTTAATATTCATCATCATCATCAGCCCATATATGTTCTCACTGCTGGGACACGGGCCTCCTATGAGTGTAAAAAAATCTTTTTAGATAGTAAAAGACAGATCTAATATTGGTAAAACAACGTTCGTATCTGTTTAATATTCATGTATCGTCTCACAACATGCAAGAGTACTGTTAATCAAATATTTTAACTAAGTAATATATGTTTCTTTGAATTAAACCGATTCTTTAGTTTAAGTTGGCTGTTGGGCTTGGCTTGTCGGCTTTTTCAATATTCTTGTGTAGGTATGTCAAAATAAATCATTGTTTCGTTCTTTTAATAGAATGGTCACAGTATCACAATAATTAATGTTGTAATACTGTGGAATGGCGGTGAAACCGCGCGGCACATGTAATAAATCTATACTATACTAATATCATAAAGCTGAAGAGTTTGTTTGTTTGTTTGAACGCGCTAATCTCAGGAATTGCTGGTCCGATTTGAAAAATTCTTTCAGTGTTAGATAGGCCATTTATCGAGAAAGGTTGTAGGCTAAGAAGGTTGAGCAAGTTGTGAGAAACCGCGAAGCGCAGCTAATAATTAATATAGAGAAGAAATTGTTCTAAAATCTGTTTGTTATTTGTATCAGTTAGTTTAGTGATTATTGTATAATAATTTTACGAATTCGATAAAGTCATTGAGTTTATTCATTACAAAAAAAATATACGAAGTAACAATTTTACCTCCTTTTAATTCAATATTCAACGAAAAAGGTGTAAACTGTTTGTGTAGCACTGAACCTACCTAAGTAACCTATAATATAACATTTGTATAACAAATAAAATTAGCATACGTATCTATTTATCAAGTAATAAAATTAGCTAAGGTACTTAAACATTTCAATGTAACACAAAGCGAAGTGGTATTTATTTATTTATTATACATTTTACATTAGCCTTTAAATTGTATATAAAAAAAAATAAAACCAAACATACACGCGAAACAAATAGGTAGGTACACAATTTATTAATTCATTAACCTTAATTAATCGATTGAATCCAACTATGATACTTAACCTACATACAATTTTTTATATATGTACTTGAAAATATATCTGTGCTAATTATTACTATGATTCATAGTGAATTCATATAATTAGTAGAATGAGTAGCTCTATAATAAAATACATTTTTTGACCGCTCTTTGCTATTAGTTTTACGTTTTACAGTAGGTATTTTCAATATGTCCTTTCTTAAGCCTGATTCCCACGGCATGTTTGCTTCACAAGCATTGGCAGACGACAAGCGCTTGTCGCCATCCGTCGCGATTTGAACTGAGCGTTCCCACGGCATGTGTGCGTATGGCAAGCACTGGCGAGCGACAAGCGCGCCGATTCCCATGGCATGTGGTGTGGTGTGGCGCGGTCGGATTTGTGAAGCAAACATGTCGTGGGAATCAGGCTTTAGTTTATAATCATAACCGTGAATTGAATACATAATTTATAATATTCCCAGAACATCAAATAACTCGTCCAGTAAAACAGATTTTAAATGTTACAAATACCTACTGTTCCGATATTTCTACAAGCTATTCTTCCATTACAAACTTCATTTTATATCAAGTAATTTCAGTCGTGTTCTCTTTTTTTTTCCAATTTATTTCACCAAAAACACAAAGTGATGAGGGTATCTACAATATAAAAGTTTCGAAATAAATCACTTAGGGTGGATGCTCCACCAATGATGAGCGAGGATGCTTCATTAAGTTTGAAGTTTGAAGCGATACTATTGGTTATGTACAAACACATTCCTCGCTACACATCCTCGCAGATTATTGGTGCAAAATTACTCATGTATGTCATCTCAACATCATTTAATAATGCTCATTGGCATTTACCCCCCTTAACACATGACGCGTCGCTTATTATACTGTGAAATCAATATTCCTCATCTGCGTCTATTTTCGGTAGTCTATAACTTACATCATAATTCTTCCCTCTTAAACTCTTTAAGAATAAAATGGGCTTTGCAAAGAAACTATTAAAACCATCAACAATGCCTTTTTTCAGTCCAATCACATAATCTTTAAAACCTGAAGTATTCGTAACATTCGAATTGTTATTATCTTTATCAAATTCAGCTTTTATGTGAAAAACACTTATGTAGTTCTTTATGGTTCTATTTTCAATAGTATCTGTTGGTTTTGTTACAGATTCTGTGGTGTTTGTGACAGTTGCTTTTGCTAGATTAAGTGGTTTAGCAATTGTATAATTAACTACTATATGTCCTAGAGTAGCATTATTTGGTACATCAACTACTATTTCTGTGACGTCATATTTTGATGTAACCTTCTCGGTTGCTTCGTCTTGAGCTTTTAATTCGTTGAAATTTTCATCTTCCTCACTTGAATAATCGTGTGATGTTGTGTAAGTTAACACAGAAGAAAAGAGAAGTATCTGAAAAAAAAAACATCGATATTAAATACAATTAAATGAAATGTAATATTAGCGATATTATAAATACCAATACAACCACTAATATCGTTATGCTTCTGTTTTATTTTACACTATCTTTCCGCCCGCGGTTTCGCCCGCTTTGTTTAAGACCCAAAAATAATATATTAAAACCTTCCTCTTGAATCACTCTATCTATTTATTTACGCATATATTTGTATGCTTTATACAAAGCGAAACATGTTGAACAATTATCTCTTCACACCTCTCTGTACCATGTTTTTGGCAAATAAATGTTATTTTTATTATTATTTAATTAAAAAAAACTAAGTCAAAATCGGTTGCTTAGTTTTAAAGATTTAAGCAATCAATTTTGTTATTTTAAAATACATCTTATGCTTTTGTACTGCCTTCTATAAAAATGATTCATAATTTTAACGTGATCACACTAAAAAAAACATTCAAATTACACACAAGTCACAAGTACTCTCAAAACATCATTATCACCAAACCACACCTTTCAGGAGCTTTAACATAATAAAAACCATTTTAGCATAATAAAAACCACGGTCTCAACATAGTTAAACGTGCCTATCGGAGCATCATTGATTCAATTGAAAGCTAACAGTCTTACGCCCGTGGTGCTGTCGACTTCGATTGGAACTGTGATCCCACGAATTAGTGAACTGGAATACTCGTTTATAGAAGCTGTTATGCCCGACTTCTCTCGTTGTAAGTTAAACTAAGTATAGTAAAATAAGAGGTCGGTGGAAGCATTTATATAAAAACATTATAATTGGTTAAGTTGTCTAAGTAGCCTCTAAAATTTTATTATGATTTAGTTTCAGTGTTATTCCTGGATATTATGTATATCATGACGGACCTGGAGGGTTACCACGGTATTATAATATGTAGTTTTATTTTACATATAGCTATACCACCACCACCATTTCTTTTGCCACGATGGAAAATATAACACTGATTTAAGTCATCGTGGTAACCTAACTTACAGTTCTTTGTCGATTTGATAGTTTTTGATGTATACTTTCATATATTATCATCTTTTTTTTCAACTGACAGATAAATTAGGTAAACAAGTAAACAGAACATATAAATAACAATGTGTGTTTAATATTCTTTTTGTATGTTTGTCTGATTACCTTCGGCTTACGTCCAATTATAATATCACTAAGTATAGTTATGTTATAAAAATGGTGTTTTCCTGCTTTGAAAAATAAATTAATATTACTCACGAAAGCTCTGCCTCATTTAATACGAACGTGGACTATTACTTATGGATAAAGCCATGATTTATATTGTGATATTTAAGATTGCGATTTCCTCAAACACAGAAATGCTATTTCTTATACAAACAGAAGATGATAAAAGGCACATTATAATAAACTATTTATCAAATATGTGCTATAAAACAAGACCAATAAGAGCTATTTTTCAGTACGAGAACCGAGTCTCCTACAAAATATGAGACAGTTTTCAAATTCCATTTTGTATACAAAATGACATGAACTTTATGGAAAGGTCACCGACTTTAAAACAAATAATATCAACTCTCTCTGTTCTGTGTAATATCTTTCCGTTATTTATATGGTTATCATATCAAAAATATCTTTAACTTTATCATATTTCAACTTATATTTCAATCCTACTAATATTATCAAAACGGAAGTTTGTGACGATGGATGTATGTTTGGTTCTCTTACGCGAAAAATTGCTAAACGGATTCGGATGAAACTTTACAGTAACATAATTTATACACTAGACTTAAAGTAACAAGCTACACGAACCCAGTTGAAATACCTACTTGTTTTTGCCCGTGTGTTCGTCTGTGGGTGAAACTGCGAGGATATAAAATTTGCATTTTTGTTTAAAAATACTGATTTTTTAATGCAAACTTCGTTACCATAAGCTCTATCTTCTAGTTTAGTCCCGAATCTCGTCAGAAAAGGTTCAGTCATTTCAGGGATTAATCGTTATCAAAAGCTGTAGTTTAGGCTTATCACTTACACGGGCATATCTTTTAATTATTTGTACTTATAAATTATTTCTCAACCCACGGAGGTCTTCGAATAAAACTTTAAATACTTTTTTTCACAGAATGTGTTAAAATATTTACAAAAATGTCTCCAAATACTAGAATTTATTACTACATTATATAAAATAGTTGTACTCGAGTTCAAAAGGAGGATTTAGGTAAGCTGACAATGAGCTGATGTCTCATCTTAAATGACTTAAGTTATCTTGTGGATAGACAAGTTATATAATCCTTTATCCTGCTATTCTTATACATACCTAGATGTTAAGCTTAAGATATCATAGTCCGGAGTCGGAGTCAGGAGTACCAATTGTACAAAATATAAGTTTAATCACAGAAATGTAAAGAGTTTAATATTAAATTAATTGAAAAGAATCTCTGATTGTGTTCTGGTTGATTTTAGTCAAAAATCTAAGAAATTTTAATTGAAAATAGTGATGTTATTGAGTGATTAAGATTATTTTTTCCATTAAAATTAGAAAGTGAGTTTTATTTACAAAATATGATGTAATGTAAATGTTTATTTATACACATAGGAAATAAACTTAGTGCAGGTTTACTTATTCTATAATAGTAAAATTATAAATAAATTATAAAGTAGAAACTTAAACCAGGAAGATATATTATTACATCTCAGCTTGAGAAAAGACTGCAACGCTTTTTTATTTTTATATATTTAAAAATATTAAAGCTACTTATCAGTTAAGCAAGACGTCCTTAATAATGCAGGAAAGAAATTAAATATTTAATACTTCGGGACAATTTTCAGACACGGCACAATCTGATCCCATACTAAGCTTTCGCTTGCGTTATGGAAACCAGATGGCTGATAAACATACCTACATATATAATTTTTAATAAATACTTCTGTAGATAATTAACACCCAGACACAGAGCAAACATCTATGTTCATCACACAAATATTTGCCCCGGGTGGGAATCGAACCCACGACCTCTGGCTTGGAAGGCAGGGCCACTACCAACCAAGCCAACCGGTCAGTCAAATTGATTACCACTCTTAACAATTACTGTTAGCAGTGCTTTTATTTAGGTTTATTATTTCTACTTTAATTTATTAACATTCCAATAAACATAATTGTATTTGAAACTGCTGCTCTACACTACTTAAAATAAATAATTAGATACCTATTATTATAGTCAAGCGGATCTTATTTCGTTGTACATGTTGTTATACAGATTAGAAATGAAATACCTATACTTATTACTTTTTAAAGCATTACAAATGACTCTCCTATTTACGTATTTCAAGGATTTTTATTACAAAGTCTAACTCAACCAAACAAAATGTATTTTCTTTAATAAATAGGTCACATATTTTGTTAAATAATTACAATAATACTTACAAAAATAAATACGCCTCCACACTCCATCGCCGATTAAACCAACAACACTACTGTCAAATTTCATTCACAAAAATAGAGTTGTACAAAAAATGCGGGTTTTTATCGATACAATAAATAAAGTTTCACCAGTAGATAGGATTCAAAATGTCGACAATTTAATTTTACATCGCTTTTTATAATTGGTCGTGAGTCATTGGAAATCGGCTATGGGAGAAGGTATATATGGGTCTGTCGTTTTATCCGTATTATCACAGACTAGCTGTGCCTCGCGGTTCGCTCCTGTTGGTGTTAACGTGATGATACATAGCCTTCATATAATGATAAATATAAATGGGCGATAAATGGGCTATCTATATATAGAACTAGCTTTCCACCCGCGGCATCGCCCGCGCAGTCGAAGAAAAACCCGCATAGTTCCCATTCCCGTGGGATTTCCGGAATAAAACCTATCCTTTGTCCCGGGGTAAAAAGTAGCCTATGTCCTTTCTCGGGTATCAAAATATCTCTATACCAAATTTCATGCAAATTGGTTCAGTAGTTAAGGCGTGATTGAGTAACAGACAGACAGACAGAGTTACTTTTGCATTTATAATATTATAAGTATGGATTCTTCAAATCGGACCAGCTTTATAATATTAGGTATAGATAATATATTATAATACGATGTATTATTAAGTTATTGATTAAAACTAATAATTGGAATAATAGTATTTGCACATTTTAACGCGTTTTCTTTGTGTATACTCCTGTATTTAATCACATCTCTACTTTAATTCAGTCGTCAGTCGTTCCACTTCTTATAGGACAATTTTTTTATATTATTAACTGAATCGAGTAGGCAAGTGGGTTTTTTTTAAATATTTTAGTAGGTAACTTTCAAACAAATTTTCATTTTCATTTTTCTTATAATTTCATTTTTTTAATTATGATGTTATTTAAGACGTTAACATAATATCCCAACTACATTAAAATAAAACATGCAGTTTTATGTTTTTAACAAAAACACCAAAGACAAGCTCTACTTGTTTTTGGTGTTAATTTATTAAAAAAAAAACCCACTTGCCTACTCAATTCAGTTAATAATATTGCGTGCGATTCAAAATAGGTAGATACTTACATCAAAGTTTTTTAATAGGTACGCCAATCTGGTATTTATTTCTCAAGAAAACTTATGAGCATTAAAAAATATAGGGTAAACCACAGAACTATATTATAGAGTAAACCCCGTCTTCCACTATAAGCCTTTACTAAATTATTTTTATTTATTTACTATTAAGTTCACTCAATAAATTATAGGCCTGGATAATAATTCAGATAATGTGGAATCCGCATTCCTGCAGCATTACAGCGCATTACTCATGTGTTAAACATCGTCATTGGTTAAAATTGAACTATATTTGTGACGAATCGACAGTCAGGGTTCTAGTTCTGTGAAAGATTTGTTTAAAATTGTATAATTTACTAGGAAACAGCAGGCAATGGGCATGTCTACTATTTTTCCCATAATGCTCCTAATAACACTGGAAAATATTTGGTAAATACAGGTATGGGTGAAAGTCATAACATATTTTTAACATTTTCCACCGATTCGGAAAGCAGGACTATGGAGCACCTATGGAGAAGAACCGGCGAGAAACTTTTTGTTGCTCGTTTAAAATCATGTCAATGTTACATTTTAATTTAACAAAATATGAACCTAGGTATGTACATAATATATGATAATAATGATATCAAAGAACTATCCTGTGGTCACGCGACAACTTTCCATGGATTTTCATCTTAGCCATCAAATTTTTATTTCATTCATTTAATAGAAATAAAAACTACCCAACCGTAAAAGATATATAGTTACATTCAGCATAATGTTAGTACCCTAACCATTTTCATAGTCCAGTGGGACTTGAATCCGACAGTTATACTGTACCAGAGCTTTTCCGAGAAAGATACCTTCCTGAGCGCTCGGTTTCTCCATACAAACATTCAGTGCTTTACTTGGATATTGATCGTAAGGCAATAATTTATTTATATTTATTTGAAGTCGGGTTTTCTATACAAACACTCTCGTGTTTTTTACCTGGATATTATATTTATTAGGAAAATAATTATTATCTGGCGATATTTCAACAGAAGGACTCCTGGGTTCGATTCCCGGTGGAGACGAAGAATATATTACATATTTTTAAGCGTCATCAACACAGGTCATCAATCAACATTAACTTTTTAACTAGAAAAACATTAGAAAACCAAAAACTTAATAAATTTTCTCCATTAATAATTATACTAAGAACAAAATTAGACCTATATAAGTTTATGTTGCTACTTAAAACATTTCGAAGGAGATGATAAAGTTGAGCAATTGTAATAATGTTATATTTGCTCCATTTATATAACAGGCGTTTGAATTTGGGTTGCATTTGTACAAATAAAGTTAGAATGTCTATTTATAACTACAAAATAACAGCCTTAAAACAACAAAATATTTAAAAATTAGTAAAATACTTTTTGTCTCGAAAATCGAATGGGGGTTGAAATAGGGAATGTTTACATGTATCTGTAACTATTACCGAGCAAAAAAATATACGATTACTAGCGGTCCGCCCCGGCTTCGCCCGTGGTACATATGAAAAATAGATGTTGGCCGATTCTCAGACTTACCCGATATGCACAGAAAATTTCATGAGAATCGGTCCACCCGTTTCGGAGGAGTATGCAGACTAACATTGTGACACGAGAATTTTATATATAAGATTTGTTTTTATACAAATAAAGAAATTAATTAATTTTTCTTATTCTTTTTTCAAGTGGCAACTCCCGACCCAAGTGAGGACGGATTCTGCCAATGTGAAGTTATGAACAGATGATCAGTTTAGGTAAATACTCTAGTTTTTCTTTAAAAAATACCTTTCCCAGAATTTAATAAAAACATCAGAAATTCAGGTATGAGTTGAATATCTGGAAAATGCATTCCAGTTCACAAATGCATGTTTTATCTCGATGGTCGTTCGATCGATCTGTGATTAAAATACCGATACCTAAAATATCCAGACTGGACTGGTGATATCTAGCCTTATTCTAGGCTTTGTTATTTAAAGTCCAGACTGATTTTATTATCATATAACCATATTGGTCCATGATATAACATAACTATTATATAACCTATATTAGGTATAACACATTTTTTTTAATAAAACTTCTTGGGAATTACAATTGTTTCAATTAAACAGGCACTCTTATAGATACTTAATAAATAACATATAAGTTAACACTATATACAATGAGCTAAAATATATTTGCGCACAAACACACATACACAGAGAGGCTTAAAAATATGAACATTCAGACACTATACAAATTTTAAAAATTGTTTATAGTATGACGAAATGAATCTTCGTATTCGCTATATCGAAATAAATTGGATTCTAACATAGTACTAGTTATGACAAAAATAATCTTTATAATATTAGTATATATTATAAAGCTGAAGAGTTTGTTTGTTTGTTAACGCGCTAATAACTACTGGTCCGATTATAAAAATTATTTCGGTGTTAGATAGCCCATTCATCGAGGAAGGCTATAGGCTATATTATACGTATATATCATCACGCTTTACAACAGGAGCGGAGCACTGCGGGTAAAACTTCGGGACACAGGTAGTAATATATAAAGGAGGCGAATCCCGCCTCGTGATCGATTTTTTTTCTATTCTTTATAAATTAATAATAATATATATTCGCATATTGTATTCAATTACAACAAATGTACAATTTTATTTTGGTACACAGACCTACATAGCATTAAATTCATGAATGAAAATAAATTTTCCGTTTCATGATTCAGCAATAAAGCTTAAAATAGACACTACGCTACAAACAGGACCTAATTGTAATATTTTTCATACAGTGAAAGAAATCGCTGTTTATTTTCAGAAAACGTCGTTTCTAGTCACACCAAACTTTGATTTACAATTGACCTTGTAAAGCTCTGTCATTCAACTATGCGAAAAATAAATAATTATAATATTATTCAGACATACAAACAAATACTGAACATTTTCAGAATATTTGTCAATTCATACCGTATTCGTTCGTCGTCGTTTAATATACAATAATTGACCTCGTAAAGCTCAATCATTTTATTTTGCGAAAAATAAACATTTGGCTCAACTTAATAGTTCTATGTTATGTAAGAACTATCGACCATGAAATAAGTGTAAATACAATACAAAGAATGTATTATATAGAAAAAGGTATTTTATCTGTTAGTCAGGAAACGGCCTGGCACCTCGTAGTCATGGCAACGGGTCGGCGCGCGCACAGTCCAAGCCTTAATACAGGCGAATGCAGACGTGTTTCAACAAATCCCATGTAAACAGTTTTGTGTTCTGTTCGTATGTTTGTTTGTGGCATGTTTGATGGCGAAGGAGGTTAAAGGCGGCACTGTGAGTAAAATCACGAGCTAATAATAGTGTTAAATATAAGTTTGTAGAAGTTGTAAAAGCTTGTACAGTTGTTTCTGTAGATTTTGTTTACGTTTCAAAGTGTAAGTATGTGAACCACAGCTGCGAAGTTATCATTCTAATAATACATTGCTTTTTTACAACGTTTGGTTAAAATATTGGTTATTACAATTTCGCTTCGCCTATTTATTTTATTTTTTTATTTTTAAGCAATTATTATATTATTGAAAGAAGTAAAATATTCGGAGCTTTTGCAATTCGTAATCTGACATTGATACATCAATGTTATTATAAGGTTATTATTTTTTGTACATACTACTTAAATGATTTCTAAACCCAAATTTTCTTCATAAGAAGTTATATTAGCTTTAATTTACTTTAAAAATAGTTTAATTCAACATATTATGTTTTCCAAATCATTGAATAAAAACTAAAAAGCCATACCAACATAATGTTTGCACATAAAAAGCTTTCAGACGATCAATTTAAAAAGAGCTTCAATTAAGGAGCTTTTACGTGATTGCAAAATAAATATACTTATATGTAGTAAAACAAAGTACCTACCTATTTTTAATATTTATAGAATTATACATATATGTATTGAAAATACTAAGATACTATTTTGACAAGTTAAACTTTATATTTTACTCTATATTTACGAACACAAATTATTAACCGAATAAAAAAAACTCTGGCAAACTTTTAATAAATTCATTATTTATAACATACTTGTGAATATCGCAATATACTTACGTGAATTATTATTATGGTTTTGAAATACCTACCTAAGAAAGAAATCAGTTTCATGTTTTGTATATGAATATTATTACTATTATTCTGGTTGCCTTTCTATTTTTTTATATTTGAAAACGTCAACACTTGTAGAGTTTTACGTTATATTTTGAATATATATAATTTTGTAAATAACCGTATATATTTAATATTAATTGAAACGTTAACTGAAAGTAGCGAATCTGCCCTTATTTTAACGTAATACGAAGTTTTAGGTGTTCAAACTCAATTATTAATTAAACGAGAGACCTTAAAGAAACTCTTTTCAATTATTTTACGTAGCAATTAGGCATATATTCAGATATTTACTGTATTAATATCAACTTACTTTACTGATTCTACTTGCTCTTTGTTAATTTTAAATTGAATACTGTTTTGAGACATCTTCCGAATTATTAAAATTAATCCGGTTCGGATTGTTTAGTGATCGAGAGGTGAAAATGTGACAAACAAAAAAATGGTGCAATAGTACATTCAGTATTATAATAAAAGTACCTAGATTCGATCTTTGTTAATGACTAACAAGACTCAGTCTTTCTCTACCCTACTACTAGAGACAGCTTCAAAATTCAAATTCAAATTATATTTATTTGCAAGAATGTAGTTACCAATTACATATGTTTTAATTATAATATTATGTGGCTAATACTACGTATACCTATATCTGTCAACTGTGCTAATACATTCTACCCATCGATTGTGTGTGCAAATATTAATTATATTTATATTATTATTCACTTACTAAGATTGAAATTTCAAAAACGAAAAAGATTTTGACACCTTTCCCATACAAGAGGATGCTAATGGAGGAGCCATTAAGGATTTTCATAATGAGGAAAACTGCCATTCATATTGTAAGTCCCTTCATTCATGGGGGAGACCCAAATTGGCCGCATGCGCACTGTGATCTTCAAATATACCTCACATTTATTACAAACTAGCGGTCCGCCCCGGCTTCACTTATGGTACATGTTTACGTTCTCTCTCCATAAGAACCATCCTCGTACTTCAAGGAATATTATAAAATAAGAACTAACGAAATCAGTTTAGCCGTTGTCGAGTTTTGCGCTTACATACATTTGGCGATTAATTTTTATTATACAGATAAACATGACAAGTTTCAGGTACCTTCTAGGGAAGAGCGTGTAATCTTACACCACAGCTTAGATGACCAGGCAAGATTGAGGTCAAGCGCTTCTCTATTTACCAGTAAATAAAACATTACAAACTAAACGAATTAAAAAAATGTTATCTTAGTGCTTAATTCTAGTATTAAAGGAAGCATGGCAAGCAATTTCAAGTTTTTATCCTAGTAGAGCGTTGATATACAGATACTAAAATAGAGCTACTAAGATATATTTAGAGTAAGCACATTTCATTTGACTTAAAATTAACTTGTAGCTATACAAGCAATGTTTTGGCAAATATCTCATAACGAATTATAAACACGAATAATTGTTTATGATCAATAGGTAAATACTTAATATCTCACCGGCACGGAATCTTGGCCACTTCAAATTTCTGCGAAAAATTACACTATTTCTTTTCAACTACAAAATTAAAAAAAAAAATAATCAAAACTAGATAATTTAATGTTATTACAAACTTT
The DNA here is from genome assembly GCA_029959065.1 of Colias behrii. Lineage (NCBI taxonomy): Eukaryota > Metazoa > Arthropoda > Insecta > Lepidoptera > Pieridae > Colias > Colias behrii. The sequence goes on along the minus strand of JARWMC010000017.1, from coordinate 537,896 downwards.
TAGTAATAATTCGAAGTTTATAATAAGTTCTACCGCGCAGATATGAATTTAACAAGAATTTACGCTTTTTCTGTGAAATTTAAATGATTTCTTCAAAAATGCACAAAAATTAGGAAAAAGCGTTTACATAAAAAAATGAACCTTTTTAATATTGGATGTTTCCTTCTCTTGCCTTAAACACTGTTTGCATCCTTTCTGGTATACTCTAGAAGACATTTTTGATGTCCTCTTGAGCTATAGTGTACCAAACGGCCCCAGCTGTATTTCTAAGCTCATCTACCGTTTGTGCTGGGTTAGAATCGAACTTTATGTTTTTTTTAAGCATGTCCCAGATGTGTTCTATTGGATTAAGATCCGGGATACGAACTGGCCACTACAATTTTTCAATAATAACCTCTTGAAGGTACTCTTATACGCATCGTACGACACGCGGATGTGCGTTATAGTGTATTAGTAGCAAATTTTCTTCACTGATAAGCCTGTATTAGTGCTGAAAATGTTCCTGGAGAATTTACTCGGTGTACCTGATCAAATTTAAGCCATTATCTACGATAAATAACTCCGTGCGAGCATCGAAACTTATACCTCCCCATACCATTATTGACCCTCCATGAAAAATCGCCGTTTGAGTTGTGGTGATGGGTGAAAACCTCTCTTCTCGTATCTTCTATACTGACTCAAGGCTATCAGAAGCTTGTAAAGTGCATTGGCACTAATTTATGAACACAACACGAGCGCACTGGCTGTGGGTCCAGTTTTCATGTTCTCGCCCAAAACGAAGACGTGCTTCTCTGTGATGCCTGAGGAGTTCTGGACAGCGTGCTGGTCTGCAAACCTTCAAATTAACTTCCTTTATTAGTCTTCTCACCGATTGTTCACTCACATTTATTGTCCTGGTGTTTGGGAGCCGGTGGCGTATCTCAAAAACTGTCAGAAAGCCATTTCTGAGTAGATCTTGAACGATAAAGCGGTCTTCTCGAGCTGATGTGCACCTCACGCCTCCACTTCCTGGTCTGCACGTGTAGCTGCCAGTCTCCTGGTATCTTCTCCATGCCTAGTTCATCGCTGATCGTGGTACGTACTGTACATTAGGTACTTTATGTTGCGGCAGTCATTGGTCTAACATTGTGATGGCCTGTGCAGGTTGTTCAGATGTTAGCGGCATTTTTTATTGTTTGTTATGATCATTGACTACAGCACAACAATAACAATATCATAAAACGGCACAAACGATATCGAAAAAAGTTTAAAACGAACAATTCATAACTTCGGCTTAACCGCACAAATCACAAATTTCGACTATCTCTTAAAAAGTGGTAAAAGATTATTCTCAAACTTAATGATTTCTTAACATAAAATTAAAGAAGTAATATGTTAACATATCTGCATACAAAAAAATCGTGAAAAGCGCTTCAAACTTTTTTTATCGGCAAATTTGTAAGTGGCCAAGATTCCGTGCCGGTGAGGTATATGTAAATTTTAGTTGTTTTATCTATATTACTAGCTCTTTGGTTTTATCCTTAATTATTTGTAAATACCAATTAAATTCTTCTTTTATGAGTCACTTGGGAGCTTCATAGCTCAATGAGTCAAACAGAATATTTATTAAATAGTATCATTACTATTTCGTGTATTCTGTTTGACTCATTCGAAATATAAAGGAAATAAAACTATTGATTTATTATATTATGTCATGAAGTTTAGATGATGAAATAATTGTAAATGCATTTCGAAAAAAATGAAAACCATTTAAATTAATTCAGCCGATCTTATTAACTATAAATGATGTAATTATAACTTAACTCTATATAGGTTTAAAGAATTTAAATTTTTCATTTTACAACAAAATACTTACAAACATAACTTGTATATCTGCCCGAAGTAAGTAAATTATTAAAAAAATCCTTGAATATGACTTGTAAATAATAAATTAAATATTAATTGAATTCCATAGGTAAGCCCTACAGAATATGCAAACGAAATTAAATACATACCTCATTACTTACTTTGATTTACGCTATCTCCAATACAATTTGAGATACATAATATCCTCGAAATGGCTTCCTCTATTTGAACCAAAAAAACTAAGAACCATGTCTACCTATTAAATAGGTAAAGTTTTTCATTTATCATTTTAGCATCACAAACACAGATACACGTAAAACTTATAACGCTCTTTCTTCTAATAATGTTGTATAGAGTCGAGAGTGCTAGAGTCGAGTCATTTCAGTAAAACTCAAAATAAAAGTTATAACAAACGCGTTCTCTGTGATAAATAAGAAACAGTTTCTCGTGCATCTGAAATTCTAAACTAAAATTATACGCTTGTGAATTAAATAAATACTGCTTTTGATCTCGAACTTATATAAAATATAATTTCCTTATCTATGAATAAGTGATAAGCGAATAAATTTATATTAGTGTTAGCTTTCTAAACGAATATAATAATGATAAAAAGTTTGTTTGTTTAGTAGGTTGAAAGCGCTGATCTATGGAACTATAGCTTTGAATTGAAAATGTTTTTTGTGTCAGATATTTCGTAGAAGAAGGCTATTTAACATTATGCTACGACCAATAGGAGCGGAGTAGCAATGGTAAATGTTTAAAATATTCCTTTTAAAAGCAGACGAAGTTGCGGGATCAGCAAGTTATGAATAAAGAAAAGATTTAAGAAGCTGATCCGACAGACGATGTCCTAAAAACAAGAAAACTTAAAAAAAAGAATGAAGACGTTAAAGTTGTTATGGCAAAATGCCAGGAGAAAAAGGATTCTTTTTTTACGATAACTAAGTATGCTCTATATTTATTTCATATTTATGAAGGCTAGCTTTCTGCCCGCAGTTTTGCATGCAATCTACACTAATATTATAGAGAGGAAAACTTTGTTTGTTTGGTTGTAATGAATAGGCTCATAAACTACTGGACCGATTTTAAAAATTCTTTCACCATTCGAAAGCTACATTATCCACGAGTAATATAGGATAGGTTTTATCCCAGAAATTACACGGGAACGGGAACTATGCGAGTTTTTCTTTGAAACCGCGGGCGGAGCCGCCGGCGGAAGGCTAGTTCACAATAAACAGACTCACATATTGATCATATCATACTTATATTATAATCGCGAATGTTAGTAAGAATGGATGTTTGATACACTTTCACGTAAAAACTACTGTACGAATTTGGATGAAACTTTACAGGAATATAGGTCAGTCGTACGTTTGTCCCATCAGAATAACGCAGCAGCTATGAAATACTTGATTTTGAACGCGGGTGAAACCTTGCGGCGAAGCTAGTTTTAGTATAAGCGCGAAAGAGTGTAAGAATGTATGGTTGTATGTTACTCTTTAAAAACAGTTGACCAGGTGAATAAAGCCACTGTCTACACCTAGTTAATTAATATAAAATACAGATTTACATTACTTTAACCATTTTCTCCGTGCAATTCAATTTACAACTCTCAAAGACAGTAATATCGAGACATACTATTTATTAGTATACTAGCTTCCGCCCGCGGCTTCGCCCGCGTGGTTTTTTGATAAAAAGTAGCCTATGTTCTTTCTCAAGGTCTAAAGATTGTCTGCGCCAAATTTCATCAAAATCGGTTGAGAGGTTTAAGCGGGAAAGCGTAACAGACAGACAGACAGATTTACTTTCGCATTTATAATATTAGTAGGGATAGGGATTTTATAATCAAGAAGGTAAGTGCTTTTTGTAATGTCATTTGCAGGATGATAACTTAAAAGGTACAGTAATATTGAATTATTCCAAGATGCTAACTGCCTTCTTTTGAATGTGGGAAATGAAATAGCTATTGTGGCCCTATACAGATCACCATCCATTTCGGGAATAGATCCTTTTCTGCACTCGTTGGATTCAGTCCTTACCACGGTTTCTAAATGCAAGACTATCTCGGTTATAGGAGATATAAATATTGACATCCATTCCAATAGTACAGACAAAAATTCTACCACTTACCTGGATTTACTAGCTAGTCATGGACTTCTAGCTAGTCACACGCTGATAACCCGTGGGAATAGGTGCCTTGATCATGTAATGCTCAAAACAAGGTGTCAATATACCACACTTATTATTGACACTTATGTAACTGACCATAAGCCAGTTATGTTAAATATAATTAAAGAAAAATCTAGTAAATTGAGCTTTAGTAGAACTGTAACTAAAATTGACGTAATAAAATTATGCAATGATTTGAAGGCTGCTGACTTTAGTGAGGTTCTAGAAGCAATGGATGTAAATTTAGCGACAGATATTTTGTATTGTAAGTTAATTAACCTCATGAAATATTGTTCTAAGACCTTTAAGATATCAGGTAAGCAACGAATACTAAAACCGTGGATTACACCTGGAATTCTCCGTTGTATAAAGACTCGAGACAACATGCACATAAGACTGAAAGACGTTCCTAATAACCAAATTCTAAGGATTACTTACCTACGTTATAGAAACTTTTGTACGAAATTATTAAAAAACTTGAAAAGAGATTATTACAAAGCTGAACTTCTAAAACATCAAAACAACATTAAAAAAACATGGCAGGCAATAAAAAAAGTTACTAATACTGAAAGAGATGAAAATAAAAATGTGGGCCTAATTAAAGTAAAAGATAACCCAACTAGCTCTATCAACTTTATAAACGATTACTTTGTTAGCGTGGGAAAGACTCTAGCTGAGAAGATTAAAGCCACAGCTATGTCAACTAAAATAAACCATACTCTTTCACAAACCAATTCCATTGTCATGTTAGAAACAGACCCAGACGAAATACATGGCATAATTAAAAATTTAAAGAGTGATTGTGCAGCGGGATATGATGGTATCACAGCGGAAATCATTAAGAGCTCGGCTACTGTGCTTGTGCCCGTCATAACTCACATTTGCAACCGAAGTCTCACGACAGGGATTTTCCCTGATGCTTTTAAAACTTCTATAATTGTTCCTATTCATAAGGGTGGGTGCAGCGATAGTGTCGAAAACTACAGACCCATCTCTATTCTCCCGGTGTTATCCAAAGTGCTTGAAAAAGTAATAAACAAACGACTAATGAACTTTCTCGAAAAATACCAAATTCTATCTTCATCGCAATATGGTTTTAGGGCGGGCCGATCAACTGAAAATGCTGTATCTAATATCTCAGAATACATTGTTGATAATTTGGACAAACGAAAAAAAGTAGTTGGAGTTTTTCTTGATTTAGCAAAGGCATTCGATACGGTTTCCATACCCGCCCTTGTGGATAAACTAGAGAAGGTAGGTATCAGGGAGAATGCACTGTCACTACTAAAAGATTATCTGACTAACAGGAAACAAAAAACTAAAATTGGTGACTATATCAGTGAAAACCGGAAAGTTAGCTATGGTGTACCACAGGGCAGTGTACTCGGCCCGAGTCTCTTTCTGGTCTACGTTAATGACCTCTTTAATATCTCCTTGAAGCAAGGTAAAATTTTCTCCTATGCTGACGATACAGCTCTAATATTCACTGGGAACAGTTGGCAGGAGGCTCAGTCAAATGCTGAGGAAGGTTTAAAACTAGTAATTACTTGGCTTCAGAATAATAAGCTCTCCCTTAACATAGCAAAGACCAAGTATATACTTTTCTCTCAAACGCGTAATCGTCCTGAGCAAATTTCATTAAGGGCACATCTGAGCTGCCAAATTTCTTCCTGTGCATGTCCTGAACTGGAACGCGTCACCTCCATCAAGTACTTAGGAATTATCCTAGACAGCCGGTTCTGCTGGAAACCTCACATTGAGTATCTAAGTAAGAGAATTCGGAAGCTCATTTATGTTTTTAAAAATCTCCGAGAAGTCGCAGATCGTGACCTAATAATTAAAGTCTACAATGCACTCTGTAAGCCACTACTAACCTATTGCTGCAGTTCTTGGGGAGGTGCTCCAAGTACCAATATGTTAATTCTGGAACGGGCTCAAAGAGCGGTATTGAAAGTCGCTATTTCCAGGCCTTTTTATTTTGGTACATCAGAGTTATTTGCTGAATGTGGGGTACTAACTGTAAGACAACTCTTTATTCAAAAATTCTCTTAAATCAGCACCACTTAATCAGTTTGAACCCTATAGGTAAAAGAAGGAAAGATAAAGTCTTCTCTCAGCCCAAAACAAGCACTAAACTTGCTCAACGCCAGCAAGCATTTCTTGGACCTCTCATATACAATAGAATGGCCAAAGATATTGTAGCTCTGCCTTCGATGTCCATAAGAGATGCCAACAGTGCCATAAGAAACTGGTTGATTGAGTATGATTATGAAGCTATTGAGCAAATGCTTAAAGTTATAGTCTGATCCATGTTATTTTCTCTATCTTGCCACAAATCGCACACACACACACTCACACACGCACACACACACACACACGCACGCACGCACACACACACACGCACGCACGCGCGCACACACACACACACACACACACACACATTCACACATAGTTACACACTTATAAATAAAGGCGTTAATATAGGCGCAGATTTCATTTAGTTTATAATAAATTAATAAATAAAAATGTAAATGTAAATTTAATCTTAATATAATCCTATATGTATAAATAATTTTGATTGATAATATCAGATAATTTTTAATACCTACTATATAATGAGTACCACTTACCTTATTGTGTAATCAGGAAGGGTTGCAGGCCTACGATACAAGCTGTCTTAGTGTAGGTCTGCAGGTCATATTATTATCTTTTTAATTATCAGGTACTATTATAATATCATTGTGTTTTTATGTTTAATTAATTAAGATAATTATTTCTATGTATATAATCTTGTATTTATTTATGGTGAATAAATGATTATGATTATGATTATGATTATTGTAGTAGACGTTTGTCCCGATTTCACCCGGGATGACGCTATAAAGAAATATAGTCTATCTCTAGGTAAAGATGTTACTTTTTAATAGTAATTTTTTAAAGTTAAATCGTAAGATACAGTCTTATCTATCTTATATATAGCTCATTTGAGTCGTTGTTATCCCTACTAATATTATAAATGCGAAAGTAACTCTGTCTGTCTGTCTGTCTGTCTGTTACGCTTTCCCGCTTAAACCTCTTAACCGATTTTGATGAAATTTGGCACAGACAATCTTTAGACCCTGAGAAAGAACATAGGCTACCTTTTATCAAAACACCAAGCGGGCGAAGCCGCGGGCGGAAGCCAGTAAAATATATAACACAATATATTTTATAACGACGACTCAAATGAGCTATTTTATTATGACTGATAAAAAAATAACTAAACAATCATAGTTTATGTAAATCAAGTCAGAGAAAGCGTAACAGAAATTCAGATACGAAAAACATTACCCTTCTTTTGCGGAATCGGTTTGTGACAAGAATCAATTTCTCCGGGAAGCCATAAATATCCTTTCCTCAACCTTGCTTCGCTTATTCCATCTCTATATATAAGGGATTGTCCGTAGATGTGTTGTCACAAATACTCTAACCGAGTCCTTTTCATTTATTTTTGTAATAGCAACCCTGGGAAATCTATCGTGGAGAGCTTTGTTTGGATTACAAGTCTCACCTTTTCTGTAATTTAAACTGATTTGTGTTCCAAGAAGTTTTTTCTTGAAACTTTGTATTATAATCAGTTATGTTTATTTATTTATTTAGGTTTAGGTTTACCAGTAATTGTTACACAAATAAGCAAGCATACAAAAAAATAATCTTAAAACTAAGTGTACAATTTAAGTAGGTAAACACCACATGCGTACAATTAAACTATAAAAGGTGTTATTATACAGTGAGAAAAAAAAAATATAGTTATACTTAAATCTAAACAACAAATCAACATCCATTAGTCTAAGTGATTAACCAGGTACTTGTATTTATTTAGACTAAGGGAAAACATATATCACAATCTTTAGCATATTTATTGTAAAGTCTACATAGTCTGGGAATCGGAGAGTTGGAAGCAAGAACAGTCTTGCGTAATGGAGGAGATAAAAGGTTAACGGGATATCTGGGGTATGTAAAAGGAACTCTAATTTGAATTTTGATAGCAACGCCGAACAGTTTATATGACCGTTTAAAATTTTAAATAAATAAGTACATTAAGTCTAATGCGTTCCTTCTATTATCTAACTTTTTAATTTTGAAGTGGGTTAGACGGTCATTATAGCCTTTTAATTCTTTTGCTTTGCCTACAGAAAACGCAAGATGATTTAAAAATCTCTTTTGAATACGCTCTATCCTGAGACTGTGCACTGCATAGTGAGGTCTCCACACAACAACACAGTACTCCAGTATACTACGCACCAGCGTATTGTATAGCATTATTTTGGTTTCAGCATTTTGGAACGATTTAGTGTTTCTTATAATAAAACCCAAGGATTTTGAAGCCTTATTAATCGCTGCGTCAATATGAGGAACAAATGTTAACTAAAAAGTTAAAGTGACAAAAGTCAGAAGTGTATTTGATAGAAGATCCAACTTGTAAGTGTGACCCATTCAATGTATAATTATGGATGATTGGATTGGTCTTGCGTGTGAATGTAATGCACGAACATTTTTTAATATTGAGCTCCATGCAATTGCTTTTGCACCAGGTGGACAAATTGTTGACATCATCTTGTAGTAACAAAGCATCATCAATGCTACCTATAGTCATGGTTAACTTAAGGTCATCGGCAAACATGTAAGGAATAGAGTTAAGAAAACAATTTGGCAGATCATTTATAAAAATGTTAAGCAGGATGGGTCCTAGGAGTGAACCTTGCGGCACGCCTGAGGTTATATCAAATATGTTAGATTTATAGCCATCAACAACAACATAAAAATACCTCTTTTCTAAATAAGAGTTAAGCCATTTAAGAAATTGGCCTGTGAACCCATAGAGAGATAATTTATAAATTAGTACACTATGTGAGACTTTATTAAACGCTTTGCAGAAGTCTGTATATACGACATCAACTTGCCCATTAGCATCCACAGACTCGATAGTATTTTCTACAAATAGAACCAGGTTAGTACAAGTAGACCTCGCAGTAGTGAAACCGTGTTGGTAGTCGGATACGTATTTTTTAAAGTAACTTTGTATATTCGGACAAACTAAACTTTCGAAAACTTTTGCCAGAGTTGAAAGAATTGCAATAGGCCTATAATTGCATACATTATCTTTTGAATTAGATTTGTGAATGGGAACAACCTTTGCTAGCTTCCACTTATCTGGGAATATTCCAGTGCTAAGCGAAATATTAAAAATTATGTAAAGAGGAATAGCTAATTGATCAGCACAGTTTATCAGAAAAATAGGGGGTATGTTATCAGCTCCTGACCGTTTAGATATATCTAGTTTTTTAAGCTTGGTAATAATAGCATCTTTGTGAATATGTAAAGAAGAGAAACAGTCAGAATTATTTTTTATAATATTTAAGTTGGCGGATGACGTATTTCCTTCGGAAGACTTTCTAACTGGGCAGTATACATAGTGGAAATATGAGCCAAACAAATTGCAAATATCCTGTCCAGTAGATGCTGAATTCTCTCCATTTGACATACATTTTGGATACGTACTCGATCCGTTTCGCTTAGCTTTTATATACGACCAAAAATACTTTGGTTGTTCCTTAATTTTATGTTCCATTTGACTTATATACCATTGCTTGGATCACAACGCTTACTGCATAAACGAAGGGCTATTTTATCGAGGGGGTTTCCATAAAGGTTTATTTTTTTTATGTAACCATGGTGGCTTATTACGTCTTTTATTAGATATTGTAGGAACAATTTTTTTAATTAGATCATTGACATGATCATACAGAATATCAACCATCAAATTTGGATGCCTAAGGTCATTAAATAGTTCATGCCAGTTAATCAATCCTAGCTCCGTATTGATATTCGTATAGTCTGCTTTATTAAAGTTAAATCTGACAGATTTGTTCGGTTCCAAATTGCTATCTAAACTCAAATTCAATGTAATATCAAGTGGGGGATGATAAGGATCAATTTTACACAAACAATCTGTAGCTTCTGTTACAAGACAACCAAGTACATCCACAAAAATCAAGTCCAACAATTTGTTATTAAAATTACGGACATAATTACTCTGTTTTAAATTATTTAAATGTGTAAAATCTATAAAATCTTGATATAATTTAGGATACGCGTTGGAACGAGAAATATTTACGTGAGACCAGTCCAAACAGCTCATATTGAAATCCCCAATGAGTATTATATGCTCGTCATTTAATCTTTCAGTAACAGAATTAAAATTATCCATAAAATGATCTAGAACTGGTTTTTGTACAGGTGGCGGTAAATATACCACACAAAATGTAATTTTAAATCTAACACCAATATTGATTGAAACCCATAGGTCCTCACAGTCACTTTTAAAATTTACGAGTTCACTAACAGCGAACCTCTTTGAGACAGCAATCAGAACGCCGCCACCTTTAATTTTATTATTGAATTTAGTAAGCGTTCTATCTCGCCGGAAAACAAAATATCTATCGTCAAAAAGTTCACTGTTAACGATATCCTCATTGAGCCAGGTCTCTGTCAAAACAATTACATCATACATAGAATTACACAAATTACGATAAAAATCTTCACATTTCGATCTCAAGCCGCGAGTGTTTTGATAGTATATCCTTAAATTATTGAATTTTAATGCTTACTAACAATAAATATAACTTGCTTATAGATCTAAATTATACAAATCAAACTATTTTATTCAATGAGTCGATGTCTCTTATTAATATGTAATCAGTAAATTCCGTTTTCCTCACATAAATGCGACCACTTCTGACCCAAACATGTTTATAGCCTTTTTCTTTTGCCTTGATGCGGGTTGCTGCATGCAACGCTTTATTTGAGGGACTAAGATGTTCAGTGATATATATAGGGGATTTAAAGGTAAAGCTAGGGGAGTTGGCAGGTAAATTATGTAATATAGGAAATACTTTTGATGAAAGTATATTTGACTTTTACAAATTGACCTTTACATAGCTTTGAAAGCAATATTATTTATTAGTTGTGCCGGCTTTATACGACGCAATGGTGGGTAAAATCAAGACAATTCATCATGTATTATTCTGATGCTTTTCTGATGTATAATCTATATTGCTGTAAAGTTTCATCTAAATCCCTGAAGTAGTATTTGCGTGAAAGAGTAACAAACATACATCCATCCTCACAAACTTTCGCATTTATAATAACTAGGAAATTCATAGACTATATTTTGCGAACATAATACTTGAAAGGTATATTCAATGGAAAAGGGATAGAAATTTGTATGGGATGGATGTCGAATGTCGAATATCGAATATGGGAGGATATAAAGTGAGGGCCAGATAATCGAACATGAAATAGGTCAGGGTTAAATCGAGAGAAACAAACTAGGTAAATGTGATCTGTAAATACTTGGACGTTGTTTCTTTTTGTAATGAAAGTAAACTATTAAATTGGGGTTTCTTTAATGTGCTGATTCTAATGTATAATTAAAACTAATGACTAAGATATTATACTAAGATATCGTCTAAGTTAAAATCGTTCAAACTGGTTACGTTACAGTGCCTATATATTATGTACATCAACTTGGAAAATAAAAACCTTCCTGCCTACAGATATAAAAGCTAATGCGATCTAATAAAATAAAACATAGACCGCTATCTAAAACGATTAGAGATGGGTGGGACAAAGGAGCGATTCGAATCCTCCTCACGTAAATGTCACAAGTAAAATTGGATGTAAAAATGTCAGTGTGCCCGCAGAAATCAAATTGACACCTGCCCCTTCTTAAAGCAGTATTATTTCCAATGAGGAAAGAGGATAGCGCTATATAGTTCCTCTAGCTATCTCTTTCTCACACTGGAAATAATGCTGCAATAAGACATCGTGGTAACTCTAAATGCGTTGTTTGAGAGGATATTACGGTAAAAGGACATTCTTAAAAGCTATGCCAGAGGATACGACACTAGTTTTATTACTAAAAGCTATGCTTTTTGATCTATTTCGTAAGAGGATCATTTTTGCAAGGAAATTGAGTTGAAGATAATAGTGTTTTAAGTCGAAGTATGGTTAAGTATTTTGAGCTTGAGTTTGAGTTCTTTCTGTTACGACGACGTAACATTTTTCTGTAAATTAGAATTTTAAGCCTTTATTTGTCCCTCGATAGAAAGATAATCTTGAAAAAGCCTTAAATTAAGATTCTGATGTCTTTGTTTTTAAATTGAATTGTAATTGTTTCATATTCAAAGTTTCAAGGCAAATATTTTTCTCCAACAATAAATTTCAGGGGTAATCTCTAAGATTACTTCTAACGCATAATTCAATATGTTTGTATATTTTTGATGTTTGAGTTGGAAACCCTCTGTTAAGTTAATCCATGATTTGACTTTAATGAGTTTTAAAGTTGATCTTTCGTGTGAAAGCTAATTGGATAATTTATGCCTTATCGTTTATTGGACTTCGCAATTAAATTGTATTTAAAAGAAACTTAATTAATGACAAATCCATAGATAATAATTACTTCACTGAAGAAGAATGTCTTAAGCCCGTTATTTCAATTTTAGATTAAAACTAGCGGTCCGCCCCGGCTTCGCCCGTGGTACATATGAAAAATAGATGTTGGCCGATTCTCAGACTTACCCGATATGCACAGAAAATTTCATGAGAATCGGTCCACCCGTTTCGGAGGAGTATGCAGACTAACATTGTGACACGAGAATTTTATATATAAGATTAAGTTTACCTAAACCATGTCAGTACTTAAACTTTGTTGTAAACCTTTTTAGTAATATCAATACGAAAAACTATTTCTTCCTGCATAAAATTATGCTAAAAATTGTTATGTCTTAACAACACAGACAATGAAAAGACATAATGACAATAGTTTAAATGCAACGCGACAGCACAGAATACTTAAGGGCTTGGTCTAGTAGTGCAAACAAATGCATCCTGTCATCCTATATGTAAATAATACAAATGTACTAAGGGAAAGTTGCTCCACTTAATTTTTAAAAATTAAATCATTCGTATGCATAATTTAATATTCGTAATAAGTACCAAAAATGACAATTTGAAACAATTTTCGTGAAAATTACACTGGGTGATTTTTTTTATCAGTACACAAAATTTGCGAATACGTTCTATTGATATCTTCAACTTCATGTTTATATAACTGATCAACTTTTACAAAGAAATTTGGACGAAATATAAAAAAAAATAAGCTTTCCATACAAAATGCATAACTCAATACATTTTTTTCGACCTAAGTTTTTTAGTGAAAGTTGTTCAGTTTCACTAATAAAACGGATAAACAAATATTGTATATAATAAAAAAAATGTAATGTTTGTGTAAAAAATTATAAGATAGAAAAATACGCAAATGAAAACAAAAGATATTTATTTCTGACTAGCTTCCGCCCGCGACTCCGTCCGCGCGGATGTCGGTCTTCGCGTGGATGGTTTATTTCTTCATTTTGAACTGGGAAGACGTTTCTTACTAAATTAATATTAGACGATCACTCTCGCTCGCCACACTGGACACGTCCGCTCGCATCAAAATTATATGCATCGCGCGGAACGCCGTCCTTATATAGGAGTCGAGGAGGCGTGGTGTCGTGCGGCCCGCGTGTGCCGCAAACGGTTCAAGCCAAATCCGACTTTTGGCGCTACAGGTTACATCGCTGAATCCACTGCGAGTAACGCAACGTGTGTTCGCGGTTCTACAGAACAACGTCTATGGATAAAACTGAAAAATTAAGATTTATTTTTTTTCTTCGTATTTTTCCAGGATAAAAAGTATTCCATTTTATGCCAGGATAATAAGGTATAATTATACCAAGTTTCATCGAAATCGAACCATTAGTTTTCACGTGATGCCTTCACATACAGACAGACAGACAGACAAAAAAGTTTTTATCACATATTTGTGTTTGGTATCGATCCAGTAACACTGCTATTTATTTTTTAAATATTTTCAAAGTACAGAATTGACCCTCCTACAGATTTATTATATTACTAGCTGTTGCCCGCGACTTCGTCCGCGATTAGGTCGTTTTTCGTCATTCGTCGTTTAAAAAAAATACGTGACACTTTATTTTTGAATGTTCTTAATTATTGTCTCTTATAAAATTTAACTACTTACATTAAAATTGAACACTCTGATAAGAAAATCTTAAAATCTGAAGAAAACATGAATGAATGTGATTTAAATTCTACGTTACTTAGTATCAAAATATAATAATCTAAATTAAATGTAGATTAACAGTTTGAGCACACCATTATACAATATGTACTTAAGTATTAAATTACGTTAGTTAACATAGTAACTTTACTAAAAACACGATGACTTTCTTTCGCACTCGGTACCACTTACTAAGCATGTTTGTGGTAAGTGGCCCGCGTGACGCGTCACTTGACCCCCCGCGAGTTCCCCTCCGTTGCTATGCGAAAATACATTCGTTGCTCTATTTTAGGAAAAATTTGTAATACTGTGGCCTGGGCGTTATAACACGTCCAGGGAGTTCCTGAGTGCCGATATCACCATCTTGAGGAAAAGCTTCTAATGTCGATTTAAAACTGCATACATACGAATTAACCTGTTCTAAAATTGTGAAATGAGTTCAGTTTTAAATTTGAGAAATATTGATTTCTTGTATTCCACTATTCGTTGTAGTCGAATACAAAATATAGGGTAAAAGTGGGATAGATGCCCTTACCGGGATAGATGCCTCATTTTCAAAAAACCTCACTTCCCAGAGTCGTGACTACGAATTAATGATTTAAATAGGAGCTCCTATCACCCCGCACCTCGGGTACGCATGAGCTGTTGTTTGGTGAAGACGTGTTTCGCTAGTACGTGTTGTAATATCCGCGGCGAACTTCACGAACACGTTAAAATTTAAAAAGGTTGATATTTGCCTTTGCATAACTTTATAAGCATTAATAAATTTCACTATATTTCTTATTATGTCTATACACTGGTTCATTAATTACAAATCTAAGTGAAAATAGTGGCTCTTTTGTTTTTATTTAATAAAAAAATACTGGGGCAGCTATCCTTATCAAAAAGTATAGTTGCCCCTTTTTTTTCGAGGGATAGATACCCTTAGGGGCCTCTAAGGGCATCTATCCCTCAATACATATTATGTATATGTTATTATCGATAATCACAGGTACCGTTTATATTTTTACCTGATTGCGCCAGAGGTTTTCTCTATGTTAACCGATTTTACTCGTTTAATTTGCTTTTTTTTTGTTATGTATACTTACTTATTAATGATCTGCCCTTATACTGATTGTAGGAGAACCACGCCACGAAAATACAAAAGAAAAGAAGGAGTGCGAGCGCAAGTATATTCTTGGACAACAGAACAACTATGTTAACATGACATTTGCTGGTTTATCATATAAATTTTATTAGATTTCGCGTTTATAGAGTATGTAAGGCATCTATCCCACTCTGCAGGCATCTATCCTCAAAAAAGGTGTTCTACAAAAATGTTTATAACACATTATCTATAAATGATAGGATAAAAAATATATATAGTAATTGAAAACAGATAATTAACCTAGCTATATTCATACAAAGTGTTCGTATAAGATTCATGTTTTTAAAATTATGAGGCTATTTCAAAAAGTGGGGCATCTATCCCACTTTTACCCTATTTAAACAAACTTAGGTTGGCCTACAGGCAAAAGGGATCCTATCAAATGGTAAACTTGACCTTGTATCTTAAAAGTAAGCATGAACGGACCTTCTGATAATTATTGAGCACCAAAGGATCATTTGAAACGCGCTACTATAAGAGCGAATATTGTCTAATAACAGTTTACATTGCACAGTATGTTCCTCTAAAAGTAGTGATTTCAAAGGTTCCGGTGTATCTTCAAATGAAAGCCGACTCCTTACTACACTTTAAAGCATTACAAAAAGAACATACTACGCCTTTACAGAAGATGATCTGTAATCAATTGTGAGGTTATAAGCAAACCCACTTTTATATTTGTCAGACCACACCACCGAATTCGTAGATTGTTTACCTCAAGTCATTAAGACTATGACGAAATCTGTCTGCAGTAAGACGGGCCTCTCGCTATTCGTCCGTTTCCAGAGACCGAATAGTTTCAATTCTTAATCTTTCATTAAACAAACTTATTAATCGTTCTTGTCTCATATAATTGTAATATTCGCGTCCCTACTCTAGTCATTGCTTATACTCATGTTCATCTTCAAGAGATCGAATAATATTATGATGCACCCTATCATTTGTCAAACGGTCTTCATATTGAGTAAAGTTTCAGATTCTCGAGATAAAATATGACTGTCGTGATCAGTAGTGAGACGTAATTCCCTCTCAGTGAGGGTTTCGGTCTCACGGGATAGTACAATATGCCGTTTGCGATCAGCTGTGAGACGTCATACCCTCTCAGTGAAGGTTTCGGTCTCACGGGATAGTAGGGGAGACCGGGTTTGGTTGTCTCACGGGTTGGTTGTCACAGCGGTCTTAACACAAAACTGAACTATCGAATAAGTCTGTTGAACAGCGTGGCAAGAGCGATACAGTGACAACGCTGTCCCCACTTCGCGTCAGACCGCCCCGATCTGCCGTGAGGGCCTCACACGTGTTTATTGTTTTCGCACAGATTTTTTATGATATGAGGGCCGAATATGCTCCTCATAACATCACTTTTTGTGAACGAAACGACAGCGCGGTTTAATTTAATGCCAACACCATTAGAAAAAAGGATTATTATTAATTGTGAAAAAATATCATGATTTACACTATTAACACTCTTTTAACATAAAATATAAGTCTGTGAGTGTGTAAAAATAAATCCAGCTAATTACACATCAAACTTATGTTTATAATTAGGTATACGACATGAAAATATATTAATTACCAAGCAATAATAATACAGATAAGCAGTGGTGGCTCAGTGGTGAGACCTCGGACTTCGAATCGATAAGTCCGGGGTTCGAGACCAGGCGAGCGCGCAGGAAATAAATTGATTTTTCAATTTATCTGCGCATGTTGTAACATCACCACTGCTCGAACGGTGAAGGAAAACATCGTGAGGAAACCGACATGTCGAAGAATTAAAAAGTTCGATGACATGTGTCATCCGCCAACACGCACTTGGCCAGCGTGGTGGATTATGGCCTGTACCCTCATAGGAGGCCCGTGTCCCAGCAGTGGGAACGTATATGGGCTGATGATGATGAATAATACAGATAAATACTGAACATAAGTAGGTATAATAGATATTAAGTAGTATTAGTTAAAATATACTTTGACTGTTAGTCAAAGTTTATTTTTACTAACAACATGTAAATGAAGAAGAAATAATAATTACCAACGAACTAACCTTTTCTATAATACTTAACACGGCACATTTTTCAAATTATCTTGCTCAACCCTGCTCAAAAATTTGAGGGTTTTGTTGGAACTTTAATATGTCAAAACTATGATATATCTAAACTACGATACAACTTGCTTGCGGAAATGCTCATTACAATTGTGAATCTAAAGAATAACTAACAACATACTATTCAATTTTATTGAGCTGATGAATATCTTTTGCCTGGAAGAAATCACCGTCGCCTAATAAATATACTGTGTTTTCTTATAAAACCGTTACATAATTTATTTTATCTACTTAAATAATGAAAATGATATTATATTTATAAAATATAAAACATATTATGTAAAATGATTAAAAATAAATAAATGAAGCAACTACGATTCAAAGAAAACATCTTTTTCAGTGTTAAAATGCTCTTAGCAATCCTGGATGATGAACTGTATCATGTACTCTGATCCCAGTACGGTCGGTACCTCGATAGCCATAACGATAAATATTATAATCAGATAACCGCAAAGTCAAAATAAAAACATTACTTGTACAGTTGTGAGTGCAAAATTTACGTTTCATTTGGAATAACATTTTTTTCGGTACTAAAACGTAGTCGTTTGATATGTGGTTGGCTGCCCCTCCTCTCCTTCCTGAAAAATATCCTCCAAAATTTCCCGAGATACTTCCAATGATTGAACCATTGGACGTTGGACATTAACTTCAGTCAAAAATTGACGAAGCGGATGATTACTAATTTCCACTTAATCCTCGCTGCTACTATCAAATATATGATATGATATATGTAAAAATATCAGCAGAAATCGTCTTCCAAAGGCGATATAATTTTATGAGCATTGAATCTGTAAATAACAAAATCAAAAGTTAACTGTAAATCTATAAAAAAAGCTACTTACAAATAAAATTTTATCAAAAACTACTGTTCCCAATGCACCTCAAAATAATAAAAGAATTCATCATTTTATTATTTCATTCTAAAAGTGTAATATAATACCTACCAACAAAAAACATGAATTGCTATCATTATAAAAAATAAATACCTATAAGTAACAACTTACTTTTTGTGGGAACGCATGATGGTGAAAATTCACAAAACACGAAGATTGCATTTGATATTTTTGGTTTTATGGCATTCAATTGCTTTATAAATATCACTACATAGTATAAAAAAAGTCGCTTTCTCTGTCCCTATGTCCCTTTGTATGCTTAAATCTTTAAAACTTCGCAACGGATTTTGATGCGGTTTTTTTAATAGATAGACTGATTCAAGAGGAAGGTTTTAGTATATAATTTATTAGGTTTTAGACAAAGCGGACGAACCCGCGGGCGGTAAGCTAGTAAATTTATAAAATACGAAGATTTTTAAAATTGTAACTAATGAACGCAATCAATATTAGATTAACTGTAGATAATGGTGTCTAGTTTTACTTAAAATAATAAACATCTACCCTCACTTTAAAAAAATGTAGTATATTTAATATTTACACGAAATATACCTTATAGGGAAGGGAAGATATGGGCTAAAGAGTTAAATAAATAACATAATTATATTTAAATTATTAATTTCCAACTGTGTATTCAGTAGTGTTAACATCTAAATTGATTTGATTTTTACGAAATCTCATAGATGGCGCTGTTACAAAATTAACATTATACAACTTATATTCTTTAAACTATGTTTCTCTTCCCAAGTTACTTAAATGGCATAATTTTTATAGTGTCAATCTAGATATTGTCAAACAACATTTATATATGCGTCATTTGATTATTAATTTCCAATAGTTAACGTGTGTTTGATTTTTCTAACACTTCATAGATGGCGCTGTTTCAAATTTGTCTTTATACTGCTAAGATTCATTTAACTGTTTCTCTGCCCAAATTACGTAAATGACATAGTTTTTATTTTGTAAAGCTAGATAATAGCATGGCTTACTCGAAACCAACATTTAAACATGAGTCTTTAGATTGTACGCTGTCGTAGTACACGGAATATGTAAGAAAAATAAAGGCTCACAGCTCCTCCCCCGAAGGTGATATCATGATAATATGTTTAAACTATCCTCACCCGACCTCTTAGGAATATTCATGCAAAATTTGAAGTAAATCTATGCAGTACTTTTCGAGATTAGCCCGGTCAAACATACAGACAAACAGACAAACAGACAAACAGACAAAAATTCTAAAAACTATTTTTTTGGCTTCTATATCGATTATAGATCATGGATTATGTATTCTTTTAAAAAAATATTCAATGTACAGTTTTGACTTTCCTACGATTTTATTATATGTATAGAATAGATGTATAATATTATATAGATTTATATTGATAAACCTAATAAATCTTTTGCTAGCATTCTGATGCTTTATCGGTTGCACTGGATTTTTCTCTTTTTTTTCAATCACTTGAATGATATAGGATGGATCCTTGATGGGCATCGAATGCTGAAGTCTCGAATCAATCAATTCTGACAGTAGGCAATTTATGTAAAATCTTGATAATGGTCCATCATTTTATTTTGCCTAAACGTTACATACTTTTTTATATATTCTATTTTTAACGAATGATTCACTCCAGTCCAAACAGCAAATAAGCAGACTTCTGCTTCTGCAACGTTTAGTTGTCCCTGAATTTAGAAAAAATAGTCATGATTCTTATCTATGACAAAAGTGTTATTTTTTTAAGTGTTAAATTTTTTATTTTTAACCGCATCTTCCGCATTCATGTCTTTTGCCGGAATTAGACATTTAACTTCTACTAGTCCCATTTCCCCTTCTTGATATGGGAGTGTATAAAGTAAATTTTTTTGATATTTCTCGTTATACTTTTAAAAAGTTATTATTGTCATTTTGCTCATTAGGTAAAGTAATTTTGATATCAGTTTTAAGTTTTTTGATACCTGCAATAATAACGTCATAATTGCCTGCACATACTTATCGATTACACCCTGTATACAATCCACCATCCACATTCATAATGTTTTCCTGTCCTCCTCTCCTTTACGCTGTTCACCGATACATTTTAAATGAGTAAATCTGCTACCACTGAAGGATGTTTCATTGTGATCAGCAAATTTTCACCACTGTTGTCGATTATTTGTTTTTTATTTTTAATCAGCAATTGGGAATCATCAGTTTTGTTTTTTGCAGATTGGTGATGTACCCTAACAATACGTCGAAAAGGGAAAGCATCAACGAATTATCGTTTTCGTCCTCTTTTTTTATTCTGTGCGTCTCTGTTACTTGTGTTTGTTTAGTTCTCAACACCCATTGAATTTTCTATGTTATTATGATCTTCCATTACATCTGAGTTTTGATGATGTGATGATAATCCATTCGTTTTAATATTGGTACTTAGAGTTGGTGGACTAAACTAGAAATGGTGGACTAAATTTGTCAGCGCGTCTGTAAGATCAGAATATAAAACCAACATCCTGTATTTAAGTTACAAAATTAATAATCAAACAACATGCCGCTACGTTCAAAATGACTAGAAGAAAAAATTAAAACACCTCGACATATTTGGAATTTTGGAGTAAACAAATCATTTTCCCCGTATGTCCCAAGTTCAAGTTCTCAATACAAGTTTATATTATATTTCGTATTTCTCAAACGAAAAATAAACATTTTTGGAACTTCAAAAAAAAAATATATTATAAGAAAATTTATGAGCTTACTTTAGTTTTAAAGAAATATACATCCCTTTACTGACACCCCGTAAAATAACGAAATTGTTGCCAATCACTTTTGTAATCTATGTATTTGGTTTCATTAACTTTATGTTCGAAGATAATTTTTTTTTTCTAGTAGTTACACGCATATTTTTTCGTTTATTTTCCATATCGAAATCAAATGTTTAAAAATACGAATATTTGCACAAAACTAAGGTAAAAATAATCAATTAACAAAAATATTAAATTTAATGAAGTAGAGCAACTTTCACTTCGGTATGAAGGAAAATCGAGCGTAGAGCACACGTCAGAACGCTTCGGCCCAAGGAGCGCGACTAAAGAAATTCGCTAGGATTTTTCCTAATTATTTTAAATATTTTTTTAATATTTAAAGAATATCAAAATTCAAAAAAAAATTTTTTAAAGGATTAATACTCATTGGTCTTCAACCAACTCGAATAAATTAATGGAAAAAATAACTTTTAGCAGTATTTATCAATAGTTTTTTGTAAGGCAAAAAATGGGAAATTTAATGAATTTATAACGTTCTAATTAGAAAAATCATTAGTTTTTCGGCAATTGTATTCAGCAGATTTGAATTACGACTATATAAGGATAATAATGCGCTGATCAAATTGTATAAATTGTAATCGGTTGCAACGTAGTGAGTGCACAAACTTAGCTCGAAAGAGACTTATCTTGAAGGCCTGATTAAGGTAACATAAAGTAACTTTATAAATGTGAAAAAATTCACGCGCATTGCGTATATAACACTAATTGATAAACAAGAAAAAAAAATTCAGTTTATCATTTCAATAGCCGGGAAAAAATTGTCAAATAACTTGTTGAAAACGCAATTTTGCTAGACTGCATAAAATGCCTATTATAGTATTATATGCATAAGTTAAAAAAATAAATGCATCTTTATTTGTTGCCATTAAAGACATTTTCAATTTAAATGAATTAACTTTCGTCATGTAAAATAGTTAAATCCGCGGTTCAATTAACAAAAATGTATGTAATTATTTGGTGCGATTAATGACATTTCCATTTCTCAAATGGTTTAACTTTCGTCATGTAAAATGGTTCAAACCGCTGTTCATTTAACAAAAATGTTTATAATTTGACCGACACGTCTTACATGTTATACCTATAATAGACATACAAATTTTTGACGATTGTCATTCTTAAATCATTTATCGAGGAAGGTTACACAGGCTATATATCATCACGCTAAGACAGGAGCGGAGCACTGCGGGTAACACCGCGGGGCACAGCTAGTTTTATTGATTTTTATTCACAAATTTCGTTTCACAAGTGCGATTAAGGCTTTCTATTTCTACACGATAAATTCTCAATACTTCTCGGAACTGATTACGGCCCTTTATCGAATAAAGATGGGGATGGAACCTTCGAGAACTTTGTAAACGCGATGTTAAAGCGACATTTATCAACAACGAGTTACCAACAAGTATAATAAAGTTTAAACCATTCTTGTTAAGGAGAAATTTTCTTAGATGCACAGGGCAGGAATAAACGTTTTGTGAATAGTTTAAAATATTTTGCACTTAGAATAAAATTTTCGCATAAGTTTGTGAAATTTATTGCTTTTCTTAGATTAATTTTATATTGCTTCACTAGTATAAATGTTTATAATTCGTGTGTGAAATAGCTTATATGTTTTTCATTTTAATTTCTTTTCAACCCACGCGGTGTCAGGGCGAGCGGCTTCTAATTAATTAGCTGACATTTCACCACCATTTCGTACTATGTTCCAATTAAGCACATTTTATGTAGTGGTAAATAGAGAAGAAAATAAGCTTAAATATTTTTAAGTAAAATGGTAGAACTACATAGCATAATGTGGAAAGATAGTTATTAAAACATAGAGTCAGAGATAATATAACTTTTTGCTACTAGAGCAATAAAAATCTTTTTTTTATGTATTATATCTGGATAGTTTGATACTAACAAAAATCAATTCTTATATTTTTGTAAATATAAATGGTCTGAATCCCTCCCTATGAAGTATCGTTAAAAGGGGTTAACTTATCCTGGGCGTGTTAAATTTCCGAACGAAAGCGATACCGTCTCAAATAGCTGAGTTATTGGTCACATGTGTTGTTAGTAGCTTTTGCACGCGGCGTTGCTTGGAAGAAATTATAAAGATGGAAAAGTAAAATGTAGAGAAAGTGTTGAATAGTAATTAAATGCAATTAAGTACATTAAATATGAAAACAAGTAGGTATGTTGTACGAAGTAAAGTACGCGAGAAAGAAGTAAACAAAATTTATTTTGTTCATACTAATCGATATTTTCAAATCACCTAAAAAAAGAAATATTGATTCTACATCGTCGTCTGTTTAATTTGTGAGAAAAAAAATACACTTTAACCGTTTAATGCTTATGTTTCTAAAAAATTTCGAGTAAAAAGTAAGAACTAAAAACTAGTATCATATAAATTGCAATTAATTAACAGCGCACCTTAATTTATAAATGCTTTCCACGGCCGCGGCGCGGCGTTAAATTCTTTAGCGCTACCTAGTATAGTATACTAGCTTACCACCCGCATCTTCGCCCACTTTGTCTAAAACCTAATAAATTATATATAAAAACCTTCCTCGAGAATCATTCTAACTATTAAAATAAACTACATAAAAATCTGTTGCGTAGTTTTAAAGATTTAAGCATACAAAGGGACATAGGGACAGAGAAAGCGACTTTGATTTATACTATGTAGTGAAGTCGTATTTTTATTATTTGTGGCGTTAAAATGAACCATAATAAACGCGCTTCTAACATTTAACTTATTTTCTACAAAGTTGAAAGTTGTATTTCCCTTTGAATTCAATAAATTGTATTCGCAAAGTACGTTCAGCGGGAATTCAATTTTAAAGTAAAATAGGATTTGTGTGATTTGAAATAAATTTACAAGCAAATCAATAAAATACTTGGAGCTAAAATAACTTTGTATACTAACTTTTACGAAATAAGGACAATATACACCTTATAACTATAGCATAGGATAAGTACATTTTAGATTAGTATTTATTGTTTTGATAATATTACTCTACATAATATACTTAAGTATTTATATATCTAATTTTATCTATTTTCTTAGCCAAAGTCATTGTAAAAGCCTCCACTAAAACTAGTGTAGAGTGTAGACGTTTTCAATAGCATTCTATATTAACGAATCGAAGCTTAATTATCTTGTAATTAATGTAAGAAATACTAATTAAAATGAAGCTAATTGTTATACAAATGCTAGGAATAAAGGGAAATTAATTAAATATTATCCTTCAACTAGCTGCTCCGCGCGGTTTCACCCCCGTGGCTCCACTCCTGTTGGTCGTAGCGTGATGATATATAGCCTATAGCCTTCCTCGATAAATGAGCTATCTAACACCGAAAGAATTTTTCAAATCGGACCAGTAGTTTCCGAGATTAGCGCTTTCAAACAAACAAACTCTTCAGCTTTATAATGTACAGTATAGACTACAGAATATGCAGAATTTCGTTAAATACTTGTTGAATTCCAAGAAAGATATCTATAAATAAGAAAAGTTTTCGCGAAATATTCATTGGCTTTTTGTTAATGAACGAATGGTTTTAATGAATAGTGACTTGAAGGTCTAAATGAATAGTGACTAAAATGTCTAGGGGTCAAAGACTTAATTCTATTGACGTTCTAATGACAAATTGAGGTGTGAGCTTGGCAAGATAAATTGATAGTGATGTACGAGCCTTAAATAGCTTTTTTTATATAGGTACATAAGTCCATGACATACACAAGTGACATCCAAAAGGTATTTTGTAGAAAGTTTTCTTTGTATTTTATTCCGTTATTTCACATCAGAGCGCCGAGACAAACGCCAAAACGCAAAGGAATAGAATCCGCTATCGATACTAATTATTGACATAAGCGTATGATATTTCCTAAGGATTTGTTCACCCTACCAACGACGACGACGACCACGAACAAAATGTCACGTGGTCGTTGTCGTCGTTGGTAGTGTGACCGAACCATTACTAAAATGTTATGAACTTATGTCAATAATTAGCGATAGCAGTTTCTATTCCTTAGCGTTATTCTATTCTCTGACATAATAATATGTCTCGGCCTGCAGGTCGGACAGTTAGTCTAAAAATTATCTTTTCTATTTAAAGCGAAAATTCGCAAACACGCACATACACACACTCAGAGACAAAATAAAATAACTTTGAACATTAATTTCATTTTAATAGCGTACCTACTCAACTCAATATTATTTATGTGCTTCTATTTTCACATTCAAACACATTTAAAAAAAGGATTCCAAAAATATCAAAGTAATTTTCAAGTCTAAACGAGAAATTGTAGCAGCAAATAAAATACATCAAGATATATTTATTTTAAGGTAAAAGGTAACAAGAAAATGATTTAATTTACGAAGTATTCGTATAAACATTTTTCATAAGTAAATTTCTCGAGGCCTGGATACTTAAAACGGTGCGGGGGCTGATTACACGGATGTAAGTAACTGGATAGAGTAAGTTTATTTAATAAATTATATTTTTATTTATTAATTATAATGAAATAGATAAATAATAAGATACTCACTTAAGGCTGGCCATTAAACGCATCACTTAAAAAAAACTTATTTTTGTCCGAAAATAAATGACCAAAAATAAGTTTAAAACGTTCTAAAGTGGAAAATTTGGAAGAAATTGTAAATTCTGGAAAATAGAAAAATTCAAATCTTCCTACCATTCATTAAATTTAAGGATTAAATGGATTTAAGGTACTTTTATTAATCAAAATTACAGTAAAAAGACTTTAAATAGCTTTTTATATATTAAAATAATTACCTGGCCTTATCTAGTGTTTTTATTTATTGGAAAGATTTTCGCAATCACTCTCAAGTGAATTGAAACTTTTCGCAGCTATCAATGGCTTTTAGCAGAAATACATTTATTTGCAAATGAATGGCTTCGTTGCTTTATATACGAATGTTAAATCGGATGTTAACCCTTCGTTATTATAATTTTTTATCTATGCCTGGTTTGAGAGATAAATATTATTAATTATTAATGTTCAAATAAAAATAATATACCTATTAAGTTCATAGGAAAGTTTCCATCTTTTTGTTTGTTTTTTATGATATATGCTTACCGAACGTAACAGAAAACTACTTATTATCCTGTATTTTATATGTTTTCTAATAAAATGTCATATCTAGTAAAATAACACTCTACCAATTTCATCATTCCTTGTTTTCTTAGATTTTATTTATTTGCCTTTTTATGTATGAACAAACTTCTCCTTTGTAATGGTTCCTAAAAAAATAACAATGTTTCTGCATTCTTAATAAAATATAATCTTTTTCTCTCATAATACACTAGCTTTCCGCGCGCGGCCTGCTTTGCAGAAATCTTAACAAATTATATTATTCCATGATTATACTAAAAAATCTTAAGAAATTTCTTCTTGAATTACTCTATCTGTTAAAAACCGCTATAAAATCCGTTTCAGGAGTGATATTGTTATACTGTGACATTATAGTACATTTACATCAAACGAACATAGAGCTAGAGCTAGAGCAAGAGCATTCTTTCGTGATCTTTTAATGTAAACGAAAACTCGTATTCAGTGTTGTTCAGTATTATTAGAACATTGCATAGAATCTTTTCGAACGCACTAAGAATAACGAAAGAATGCCTGTTTACACTAAAAGAATTTGACATAGTGGGGTTAGAAGCTCGTTTGATGTAAATGCACCGTTATAGTGTATTGTGTAAGGTGAACCCTTCGTTTGTTTTAGCCAGACAAGGACTTATAAGCCTCGGTGGTAATTGACAAGCCTCTGTGTGTTTTAGAGCTTAGAGGGATTTAATCTCGATGCTAATTTATAACCACTTGATTGCTTGAGTCGTTTTGTTAACTGGAAATCTGATTGTTATCTGTCAATGATAGATTTTAGTGTCTAAGGTTAAAGTCTGGAAGTCATTATAAACTGAGATTAATCGTAATTAACATGGGGTTTTTTTACTTGCTAAAAAATTTATACGAATTGGTAAGTTAGTTTTAGAGTTTGTAAATTATACATCCTATAATCTACTAGCTGTGCTCCGCGGTTGTACATAGTGATCCGCTCCTGTTGGTCTTAGCGAGATGATATTATATAGCCTATAGCCTTCCACGATAAATGGGCTATCTAACACAGAAATATTTTTTTAAATCGGACCAGTAGTTCCCGAGATTAGCGCGTTCAAACAAGCAAACTCTTCAGCTTTATAATATTAGTATAGATAAGTTTCATCCCGCAGCTTTGCTTGACAGCAGCATAAAAACAGCATTACAAAAACTGCATCAAATTCTGTTGTGTACCTAATTTTAAAGATCTAAGCATAGAGACAAACGACTGTTTTATATTATGTAGTGATATGTGTATAATAACAAATCCGCCCATGAATCCATTCGTCGTCACAAACTTTAGTGTAATCCGATTTAAAATATTCCCTTTCTGACTTAAGTCTAATAGCAAATGTGTGAATGGGACAGAATATCGATTAAATGAATCAATAAGTCGTAGTCGGAAAAGGTAAAAGCAAATAATATTTTCTACTAGCGGTCCGCCCCGGCTTCGCCCGCGGTACATGTTTACGTTTTCTCTCCATAAGAACCATCCTCATACTTCAAGGAAATTTATCGGTTCAGCCGTTCTCGAGTTTTGTGGATAAAGACATTTATTTATATAAATTTATAAAGAATAGATGATATTTATTTCTCAAAAAAAAAAGGTTTCATTTTAATTACTTACAGAGAAGTTTTGCGCTTTTATACTTATTTGGTAATATACATTTATATTGATTTATATTCATTTGGTGATTCATTTTAACTATACATAGATGACATATCAATAATTTTTACATGTGAAAATTGTGAATATACAGTTAACTTGTTATTTAATTATTTGAGATAAAACATGAATACTGGCCAAAGATATCACGATGTAATTAATTGAGTATTGAGTAGGCTTCGCAAAACCTGATAAATTATTCAGACAAGATATAAAAGGAAATTTTACTAATTTGCAGACAGCGATGGATTATGTGAAATTATTTGATTGAAATGTAAATTAATTTCATACTTTGTAGACCTACTTTTAGTTATATATTACTAGCTTTCCGCCAGCGGCTTTGCCCGCTTTGTCTTAAACCTAATAAATAAATAACCTTCCTCTTGAATCACTCTATCTATTTAAAAAAACCGCATCAAAATCCGTTGCGTAATTTGAAAGATTTAAGCATACAAAGGGACATAGCGACAGAGAAAGCGACTTTGTCTTATATATGAAGTGATGACAAGTTTTGTAATCTACGTATTTATGGTAATGATAAAACTATATGTGTTAAACTAAAATAAAAAAAAAATAACAGGTATTTCCTTAGATATGTTCGTTTAAACAAACAAACCCTTCAGCTTAATTATAGCGTCTCTACCGGCTTACATTCGATTTTACTGGCAGATAACTCATAAGATATGACTCGTTTTCATTGTTAAGAGTTAACACTCGTTAAGTTAATTCTCTTATCATTTGGCATTAAAATGAAATTAATTATAATCTATTCAACAAGTTTTCCAAAGCGTATCATATTACATATAACGGGTGATTTTTTAAGAGGTATAGGATTTGATTTTCAAAAAAAAACACAAAAAAATTGAAAAATTTGTTGTAATCTATAATGGAATCGATACAACGATCAATATAATTCAATGTTTGAAGATGATTTCATGCAAATGATGGCCGCGGCTCCGGTTTAGATGGCCCATTCGCAAGGCCCAATTTCGGCACACTCTCTACAACATATCGGCCGGTATATCACGAATAAATGCTTCAATATTGGCTCCCAGTGCGTCAATCGTTGCTGGTTTATCCCTGTAGGCATAAGAAATAGTCCAAAGGCGTTAGATCACACGATCTAGGCGGCCAATCGACGGGCCCAAAACGTGAGATAAACTGTTCGCCGAAGGCGGCTCTCAATTGGGCTATTGTTTCGCGTGCCGTGTGGCATGTGGCACCGTCTTTTTGAAACCACATGTGTGGCATGTCCAATTCTTCCATTTTGGGCAAAAAAAAATCGCCAATCGAAGAAGTGCATCGCGCACTTCTTAACCGACTTCGCACTCTCTTAACCGAGCATGCATTTTGATAGTAAAATTCAATAATTTGCAAGCGTTGTTCGTTCGTAAGTCGATTCATGGTTAAATTATAGACCAAACTGAACAAGTTTGATAAAGACACAAGACACGATTCACGCGTGATCTATCAAAAACAGCATTGCCAAAAAGATACCAATCTAGGATATGCTTGAACAAACAGACCAGCAAACTGGATTCCAACTTCAGTTCCAATTAAAAACTTCATTTCACACAGAAAAAATGTGGATTACATTTGTTTTTACAGTGGCATTTCATAATAGAATTCTGCACATTGCTTTTTCGTCAGTTGTATAAAAAAATGAAAATGAAGCATGTTTACATTACCTATTTGTTGATTTTTTTGGTTTATCAAAAAAAATCTTATACTACTAGATTTCCGCCCGCGGCTTCGCCCGCTTTGTCTAAAACCTAATAAATTATATACTAAAACCTTTCTCTTGAATCACTCTATCTATTAAATAAAACCGGATCAAAGACAATAATGTCATACAATCACATACAATACTATTCTGAAGTATGCAATATTCCACTATGTACAGATAAATTTTCATTTTTGGAAAACCGCAGTCACACGTTGTCAAAGTGCTATGGTAGATAGGTATATGTAACGTGTGACTACGCCTTTCCAAACATGAAAATTTATCTCTACATAGTGGAATATTGCATACTTCAGAATAGTATTGTATGACATTATTGTCAATTTACCAATTTACAAGGAAGGCATCTTGGTAGAGTCTACTGTGTCCATTTACTTGCAACTACATTAGCAACTTTGTTCAGTTCAGTATTCTGAAAATCTTGTTTTATACTTTTTCAGCGTCGTTTTTCGTCGTAGTTGGGTTTTAGTTTTTTAACTTTTTATTATTTGTACTATTTTGGTGTTATGTATTTGTGGCGCATAATCACTACATAGTATAAAACAAAGTCTTTGAACGATTTTGATACGGTTTTTTTTAATAGATAGAGTGATTTAAGAAGAAGGTTTATATGTATAATAACATCCATTAAATAGTGGAGAAGTACTGTTATTTTTGAGGTTTATAATGTGGTGTCGTAAATAATTACATTTTTTCCGCTTACATTGCAAACGCAGGCTGAACCCTACGAGTTTTATCAAAATAATGTACTAAGTATTGTACACATTGAAAAGGTCTACAGAAAAGTCCATGATGGTATATGTCTATCTCTTATGGATAACCCACAATAACTTTTTTTTGTCATTTACTTTTTACGACAAATAATGGCTAATTTTCGAAGCAATTTTAACCAATACAGCATTAATCCTTAACCAATTAAATACCTTGAATACATTGTTCATTTAATATAGAATATCTATATGGCCCTTTACACCGTATGATTTAGGTGAATATTTTCGAAGATATTACAGATTTAAAAATTGCGGGACGTAGCGTTTGCGACCCGTACCGGCCGGCCGCCCGGTGCGGATCTCTATGTTTTTATATACAACGTTCACAGTTTTTCTGTAGTGTATTTAGTATCAGCATTGCACCCGTGCGAAGCCGGGGCGGGTCGCTAGTATTAACTAAAGTTAAATTGATGAACTAATAAAGAAGCTATGAACGAAAAGATGTGAATTATATGCAATCAGCCCATGAATACAGGTAAAGTCACAAGAAAATGCTAGTAATATATATATATATATATATTCAAAATGTGCAAGTAAAGCGCTTTCAAATTATACCAAACACGGCATATTTATCTTAACTTTATTTTTTTACTCTGTATGTTTTGTCCGCTAGAGGGCGCCACATTAGATTTTTTGAAACCCCATATAGCCTATAACCAGCGGACAATTAAGACGCTTCTAATGATATGTCATTTGTCGAATTCTGATAAGTAGTTTAGAAGTTACGAGGGAACAGATGAACACATACATACATACATACATACATATATACATACATACATACATACATACATACATAGCCTGTCAAAATCATAATATCCTTTTGCTTTGCCGTAGTCGGGTAAAAATAATGTATTATTCCGTGGAATGTTATTGAATATTTTATATGAGAGAATATTATTTTCTCTATATTCAGATAGTCATTCATATATATCAAACATACATAATATTATATCAAAAAAACAAAGAACTTAATCAAAAGGTAAAAATATATAGATTTTTCTTTTTGAAGTGAAACTTCTTTAGGCACGTTGAGAGTAAAATTTCAAGGTTGCGTCATGGCAATACCGTCACGTCATTGAGTATTATAACGTCGATTTTGAATCTTGCCAAAGAAGTTTCACTTCTAACACATGTGCTCCGCACACACGCTTTTTTTTTAATCGTAATTTTGACACTTGTTCCATAGTGAGACTATGAACTCATTTTTAAATTCATGAAATACAGAAATAATAAATTTATCACATTAAAGACTAGCTGCGCCCCGTGGTTTTACCCGTGGCTCCGCTCCTGTTGGTCTCAGCGTGATGATATATAGCCTTCCACGATAAATGGGCTATCTAACAGCGAAATATTTTTTTTAAATCGGACCAGTAATTCCTGAGATTAGCGCGTTCAAACAAACAAACGGACTCTTCAGCTTTATAATATTAGTAAAGATATCGGTTTTCCACGAACTCTATATTTCCTGAGATTTATTCACCATATACATAGTAACAATTTAACTGTCGGAAACGTCTACAAGCCTCAATCCCTTTCCAGGAAATCAAGGAATCTATTAATATTTTTCTGAGAATTCATATTATATTTAAATGTCTTTGAAAAATGTTCTTTTTGCTATTACCTTAGAATTTATTTACTGTATGACAAGAATATTATCTTTTCTTACTTAACTTGAATCTTTGAATTCAAGCATAATTTATATTATTTATTATAAATTGATTAAAATAACATGTGAAACCGGGTTGGCTTGCTAGTATAGTATTCTTTTGAAATTTTAAGAAACTCATTGTGCCGGTATTTAAATTATTTACATAATAAATTATGTAGAAATCTTTGCTATATTTAACTATAACAAATTCATATTAAACCAAAATTGACATTTCAAGCAATAAAAACCAACAAATATAATTACTTAAAAGACATATAGCTAACGAAAAACCACGCTTAGGTGGAAAAATATTCACCTAACGTAATTGTTTACAGTTTACAGGTGACGCTAAGTTCGTTAGTCCATTAGGGTTTAGGATTTACTGTGACCTATATGGATTTTGTGTTTTATTTTGTACTGAATTTGCCGACATTTATACTATATAATATAATACGACTCATACACGTTTAAAAAAATATAAAAACAAATAAGAAAAAGCGTGTGTATCGATCACATGTGTCAGAAGTGAAACTCCTTTGTCAAGATTCAAAGACACCAAAATCGTCGCCTTACTCCTTACATGACGGCATTTTCATGACGCGACCTTTAAAATTTTACTCTCAACGCGCCTAAAGAAGTTTCACTTCAAAAGTATAAAAATGTGTCCCACAGTACCGCATTTTAGTAATGAAAGTTTATTCTATTTCCAAATAAACTGCGAACTCAAAGTATAGTTATGAAAAAATATCTTATCTACATTTCAGCTAAACCAATTTTGAAGTATTTTAACAAAACAAAACACGAAAACTAGCACATAAACCAAACTAAAACGGTACGCATTCATACATTTGATTTAAAGCGAAACTGAATATGGCATCAAATTTATTGAAATAGGTATTCTGTTGAAATACTACCATATTCTATTATGGCGCGCACAAACTGTTCCGTTTACGGATGTAAATCTACATTGAAATCCCAGAAGGAAACAATATTTCAGAAAGATGGTATTAATTGTATTCGTTGAATTAAAATCAAAGCTATGTATATGTTGTCCTCATTATTTTCTAATCAGATTGTACATCCCAATGCGAATGCATTACTTAGTTAAATGTTATAATATACAATTAAGAACATCCAAAAATAAAGTGTCCACGTAAATAATATTTAGCAGTGCAATATATGTAATTATATATTTATGAACAAATAATTACATCAGATTTAATAATCGCAATTATTTTGAATGTACATATGAATAAATGATTTCATCATAATATTAATAATCACAATTGTTTTATTTCCCATTTGTTGCAACCCTAGCGTATTTTCGTGTGGCAGCGTAAGTACCTACGCTGGCGGCGGCATCGCGCGACATCAAAGGCGTTTCCTTACTGTAGGAAATAATATTGTAATACTGTGATAATAGTATGTGAAGTTGAACATTATACATAGAGCTAATCATTAATTTTGAAAACTAATAAAAATTTATGATAAATTTCTATATCTTTAATAGGTTTCTTCAATACTACTGTCTACGGGTGGCACTTCTCGCTGTAGAGTGGTCGTAACATAAAAATGCGTTTTAAAGTTTAAATAAATAAATTACCGATAAGTAGTGCCGCACACAACAACCCTTAGGGACAGATAAAAATCTAATTAACAGATTGTACAGTCAAGAATAAATTCACGTGATTGTACTTGACGCAGTCGCAAAGTAGTACCGTGTATGAAAGCCCTAAACAGTAGGTAGTAGGTAATAGAAATGTCACTCATACAGTTTGATAATGTGATAGCGGGTGAAGGTGCATCGTTTTCCACATCAGTTTTCTGCTGCTATTCTTCATATTTTTAGTATGATATGTTTGATACCTATCTGTATTTAGAATAAATGTGGACTCGTCAGATTTACATGGACAGTTTTGTCTTACCTAACTTATCTGTATTTATGTTTAAAAAGAAATAGAGTCGTGAATACTGATCTTAATTAATTCGAAACTATAAAACATTTTAATATTTGCACACCCAGTCGATGGGTAGAATGTATTAGCCACATAATATTGTAATTAAAACATCTGTAATTTGTAACTACATTCTTGCAAATAAATATAATTTGAGTTTGAATTTGAATTTTCGTATTCATTGACCGCCATTTTAATTAAATATTAACCAAATTCTGATTCAAATTGTATTTATTTATTTGTTTCATCAACGAGAACACAGACTAATAATAATATACTACGTATACGAGAATCGCCGGATGTACTCGCGTAGGTATATTTATTTCTTTTGTAAGCTATTTTATTTTTACTGTCTATGAGCGAAAACAAGGTTCTAAATCTATAGCTGTACTACCTTTGATTAAAAAAACCTAATACCAATAAACCCATCCTCCCAAAAAATCATGAAAAACAAAATAGAAAGAGGTCAAAGAAAACGCCAGACACCAATATTCACAAATGCCGTGATTTCACATACGAATAACATTCTAATAAATTTTTATATGTATAAGTTATTGTAGAGGCGGTATAGTGTAGTGTAACTGTAGGCTTTTGTCACTACGATGGTTGGCAAACTTCCAAATTACAGAACTATAATATTCTCTTACTAGAAATACATTGGGTCTAAGAAATATGCTTTTATTTGTACAGTGTAACATATAACGTAAGATAATATTACAAACATGACCTGGAAAAACCTATTTTTACGGGTATAAGAAAAGTACGAATAAGACAACAATAATGGGTATAACCGCGAAAAATTGTACATGAGTTATTTTTTCAATGTCCCCATTTTATTTCTCATATGGCATCAACGTTTTTTGACAATAAGTGTTTTGTTAGATATGTAATAAAAGGTATGCTTGTGTTCTTTTAGATTATTTCATAAAACTCAATCTATCTCTTGCAGAAATATTTTATTTTATATTTTTTTTACTGGCTCCACTTTTATTTCCATATAAAAAATATTTGTCCACCTAACACCCTTGTGACAAAAACTGATAACCCCTACGAAATGGTATGCCTGACTCGCATTTTTATGAAAAATTTAAGTTATTCGATTCTTAATCAACATGCACATAAAAATCTTTTAATGCACAAGGCCTTAATCAATTTTATATTATTATTTAAAAAACTGTCCACTTTTTTTATACGTGTGTAACGTCACGTATGTAACGTCTCTAACTGCCATACCATAAGAATTATCAGAATCCTTCTCAAATTTTCTTGAGTGGCAACACTATTGGCATGCTGGCAACATTTAAAAAACAAAGGCAGCCATTTTTTCTATGAGTGAAATGGTGTTTTGTGTTGATGTGAGAATTGTCGCCCGAAAAAAGTGTATTTAAAGTGTTCGATTGCGAGGTAAGTATATATATTATGTCTTATTATTATAAATCTTTACGTAGGTTTACTATAAAACTAAAAAATCAGACTACTTCGTGGTTCTTAGCATTCACAATCGAGTAGTAATTTTAATTTAAGGTTATGTCGCACACATTTTTTGTCATGATTGTAACGATGTGTAACGAAATGTGTTACGCTACAGTCATGACATATTGTTAGGCTTAGAACACATAGGTCTATTAAAAAAATTGCGCGAAAAAAGGACGATAATATTTTTAAATCTAAACGGCTGAACGGATTTTGATGTGCAAGATATCATTGGATTGGTCTAAAAGATCTTTATGTCTAAAATATAGGAGGCTATATAAAATGTATAGAATGGGTAGGAGCCAGTAATATTTTGTAGCCGTGTAGCCTCCGACTGCGTGTTATGAATTTGCAGTCAGTCGGGTTTTTTATTTTTTTTTGTTAATTTTTTTTTCAAATGAGAAAATCAAATTACAGATGGCGTTGACGAATGCTGAAAGGCAAAAAAAATATCGAGAGAAGTTACAAGTTCAAAATCCCGAGAAATATAAAGAACTACAAACAAAAATGCAGAAAGGAATAAAAAGCGGAAAAAAAGACAATTTTTTCAATACAATTTTGATTTATATGCATCTTTTTGTTTTAATTCATTATTTTATGATATGAATTGGTTTTACCTATATCTCCATTTTTCCTGTCGTGTGAGTGTGAGACACCGTGTCGACGTTAATTTTTTAATGCTAGGAAGACAAGATGACTGTTATATGTACTAAGCCTTATAATGGTCATGTAAGTAACATTCAGTCATGTATGTAACGTTTGTTATGATGTCATGAATGTAACGGTACAATTTTTCGCGGTCATACCTTAATATGTTATTTAGACCTTACAAGAAGAAAAATATTGTAATTTGGCATTTATTACTTTTGTATATACAAATTTTTCTCTATATGAAAAAATTTTAACGATTTTATTATAATTCCGAGAAAGATGATCGTTCATACTTTTACCTTGTAGATCGTGTTACCTTGGAGATAAATACAACGAACTAAAATCTTTCATTCGTTCTTGAGTAATAAATAGTGTAACCGACACGATTTTCTTTTTTATAATACGTACTAGCTTTACCCCGCGGCTTCACCCGTGCTGTCTGAAACCTTATCAGTTATATGTAAGTATATTGAAACTTTCCCAGAGAACCAAGCTATCCTTTGTTGAAAAAAGCATGAAAATTGGTGTAGTAGTTTTTGGGTCAATTGCGAACAAACAGACGCGGAAGATAACTTTGTTTTATAATATGTAGTTATATAGATAATTCAAAGTAAATAAGACGAACTGAAACTCTCAATATAAAGTTGGTATAAAATCTGTGACCTTCTAACTAATAATAACTGACCCGAAGGTCAGATACATCCCTATTCTTATGCCTATTTTAACTTCTTACGAGGTCATGTTTACACATTTGAATTATAAGGCAAACAAGT
Organism: Colias behrii; assembly: GCA_029959065.1. Classification (NCBI taxonomy): domain Eukaryota; kingdom Metazoa; phylum Arthropoda; class Insecta; order Lepidoptera; family Pieridae; genus Colias; species Colias behrii. The sequence continues at coordinate 501,005 of JARWMC010000017.1, read as the reverse complement.
TAATAATGAGCTTGAAATTAATTACTATATGTTTGACTAGCTTCCGCCCACGACTTTGTACGTGCATCCCCGTTTTTCCTCGTTCCCGCAAGAATTTCGGGAAATCCTTTCTTAGCAGATGCCTACGTCCTAACATCTACCTGCATGCCAAATTTCAGCCCGATACGTCCAGTGGTTTGGGCTGTGCGTTGATAGATCACTATATCAGTCACCTTTGAGTTTTATTATATATATATATAGATTGAAATGATTAATTTGTGATTATAAGGTTTTATTTAATAAAATCTATTTAACTAAATTGTTTGGTTTAGTTTCTTATAAAATAGTCTTAAGTGTTGCAGAGTGATATTATAAAAAAAATGTCAAATATATCACAGATATACAAGGAAAACAAAAAGCTCATCTAAAAAGGCAATTAAATTAAGCATGCATTATTGACTGTATAAACTACTCCACAGATCTTAAACGAAACTTAGAAACATCACCACCAAATAAAACGAATCATCTGCATTGATTTATTCCTTAGCAACATGGAAAAATCAGTCGCATTGCAAACTGAAACATATGTATAAATATAGTGAAATTAATTTAAAAAGGGACAATGTCCGCAAACCTTCACTGCGAAGGGCCTACGAGCAGGGTCGTAGAATACAGGGCCTTTTGGGTACCGTGTCAGATATCATAATGGATCCCTAATTTCGCGAAAAGGTTATGTTATTTTAGGCACAAATTAAAGGGATGTTCGTTCGTAAATAATGGACGCAAAATTGCAAGCTATAATTTTGTGTGAACTAATTTGACTATTTAAATTATATTTAAAACACAATTGGTATGTAAAATGTGCAAATCATATAAATAAATAAATTTACGAAATGATTTATTGTTTCGGACCCTACATTTCTCTTTTATTTATTTACTATCTTCTTCTATCGAATATATTGTGATTTGCGTTATTGAAATTACATTTCCAACAAGAAATACATAAAAAATAGACACTACAGATTAAAGTCAACAAATCGAATTCAACTTATCATAAACAACCCTTTACACCTTTCATCACAATTTCACATCAAAATTTACTCTCACTATACACTATAATATATAATCCACGCCAAAAGTCGTTAACCTAAATATTCATCAGTGTAAGAGTAACGGATCTGTGAAACAATATTTTATTGGAAAGCGCTAGAACCAAGGCCGAGTGACCTTCGGAGGCGACAGAATAACAGGCACTCCGCTATATATAACAACTTTACCTACATGAGACCTAGCTTTTGATGTTACATAATGAAGTACGTGACTTTGTCAGTACTGTTACATATAACTGTGATATAATAATATAATCACTGTTATATCCTAATAATATGATAAACGCGAAAGTTGAAAGAATTTTCAAGCAAAATAGGATCGGATCTGTATATAATTCGGTATATAGGGTTATAGTCTGTAAAAGCATATTGGTGATTTTTTATCCGGATACCTTGCGAGTGAAACCGCAGGATCAAGTAAACTCGTAGCTCGTAGCTACAATAAAGAAAGGTCATTTACTGCAGTTTTACTTCAATGTTAAATTTTAAAAAAATAATGCTTATGTACAACATTGACTAATATAGAATTGAATATAGACACGTGTAAGTGATTCCTCTACTTCAATATAGGTATATCTATTATTAAATATTATTTTAACACAATTTAATTATGTATAATATGCGAAATCAATTTAATTTATACATAAAATAAATAGATTGAACGCACCCTCTCTACCACATATAATATACTAGACTCAACTAACTATATATATCAAAAGTTAAATTATTTGAAACAATAACAACAGTACTCTACCATACCTAAATTAGCACAAATAAGTTTCAATAAGCAGCACAAATAATATTTCTACCCGCAAACAGCCATGTCCCATGTCCAAACGAATTCCTCTGGGACAGGCTAAACAAATTTCGCTACAAGGCTATCAGAATTTAATTATGTCTGTTTTGTTCTATAAATATTTGGCAAATATTATCGTCCAATTATAATGATATTTGAAAGTAAATCTTATTTATTTTGGTAGTTTTACGACGTAATTAAGGTAATTTGAGAACCTAATAATATGTATCGTAGCTACAATCGTGAAATTTGATATGTAAGCTAATAATTATTAATTTACTTAATTGTAATATTAAACCTATTAAAGTACACCAATATTAGAGAATTTGTATAATTAAAATTGGAATAACCATCATTATCTTAACCAAATTAAAAACAAAGAGAAACATATTTTTTTAATAGGTGACATTTACGATGATAATTATGTGTGGTTGCATTCCTGTAAAAAATATTAATTTTTATATTATTCACTTGAAAACAATTTGTAAGAACATGGTAATTTGCAGTCTCTACAAGGCAATAATAACGTCTAGAAATTAAGATCTTCATCCGCTTTCATCCCACGTACACCTTCTTTGACTAAACAATTTATCATTTTAAGACAAATCTTTTTGTTATATTTAATTTTACTTTTATTAAAATGTGAATATTTTGTTGAAGGTCAATGTAAGCGAAATTATATCTGGCATTTTTTTTGACAGCTGTCAAATATCCTTTTTTTGGCATATAAGCTCATGTTTTTGAAGTGAAACTTCTTTAGGCACGTTGAGAATAAAATTTCGAGGTAGAATCATCAGGTCATGGAGCAAGGCGACGAATTTTGTATATTTTGAAAGAAGTTTCACTTCTGACACATGTACTCGGCCCACATGCTCTTTTTTTAATGTATCAAATTATTAAAGTCATAATATTCACGTTCTCTTTATATTATTCCGGAGCATTTTAATAACCCTTCCTAAAAACCCTTCAATTAGTTTAAAAATATATCGTTTTGTTAACACATAACGTATGAAACTTACACTCTGTCAAACTCATATTAACTGAGGCAATTTTTGGGATGTCACGCCCACGCTTTCGCAAAAAAGTTTTATCCGCCCAAAAGTGCCTAAAGTATGGTAAATAGATAGGTAATTTAAAAAGGCTTTGGCAATATCAAAATACAGTTAAAATGTAGTGTTATAAGGATCATCTGTTTTTTGTCACTTATAACTGTTGATTTATTATAGTTAACAAGTGTGTTTTCATAGAGAAATTCAAATAAAAATAAATAAGTATATTCATAAAAAGTAACAGTAAATTATTCAACAGTTGCCCTTAATTAAATTTAAATAAATAAATAAATGTTAAGTACGTAGGTATATTAATTAACGAATCCATGATGTAGGTATAGGTAAAGATATAATAATATATGGAATACCTAGTAATTTTAGAAGCAGACTAAATTTAACACCTATAAATATATTAACATTTAATAAAAGCACATAAACGTTCCTGTAGAGTCATTTATAATGTGTAAACCAATACAAGTTATTTATATAAACCACAGAACGGTCAAAAGTTGACTAACTACGACGTCAAGGTCGTGAAACATCAATATACCAACCCTTACAGTTAGGGCTGTCAAGGGGGTAGTTTTAGTGCTTTCCTTAATGTTACAAGTTTTGCTATTAACAACCCTGATTGGTACTATGGTTAATGCTTGCTACGTTGTTTAACTGTGTTCAAATGTTATTGTTAATATTGCGGAAACCTTAACGGAACTTCATATAATTTACTGTATTATATTATTTATTGTGTAATAAAACATACTGTATTATATTGTATATGATAAGCCAGATAAAATCTTTATTAAAAACCACAGACGTACAAAGTAATTTTTAAACGATATATAATACACACAAGTAATTGTTTTAATTTCAAAACTATCCGCAACACAATTTTTCGCAAAAAATTTAATAAGGTTTACACGAAGAGCATTTTTGGAGCTTGCAGTTCAAATTTTGCCAATCCACTTCTGAGTTAAATAAAAAAAACAATAAAAACTATCCGTTGGCAGCCCTACAGCCATATAAACGTCCACATGAATCTGTTACACTCGTTAACAGCGGGTCAGGCGGTACACAAACAATAGCTGACATTTATAACTTGCCCTACACGTCTGGCATAAAGCTGATTGCTATGTAGATAACTAGATAAATTATGTACTAAAACCTTCCTCTTGAATCAATCACTCTATCTTTTAAAATAAACCGCATCAAAATCCGTTGCGTAGTTTTAAAGATTTAAGCACACAAAGGGACATAGAGACAGAGAAAGCGACTTTGTTTTATACTATGTAGTGATGAATACTATTTATATGATACTACATTTGCCCCTGCTTTGCCCGTAACCACTACATGGTATAAAACAAAGTTGCTATAAAATATTCAAGGTTTTTAAAATGTAGAGCTTTGCTCATTGTCTTTAAAACTACGCAACACACTTTTAATACGGATATCCGTTTTTTTAAATATATAGAGTGATTCTCGAGGTTTGAGTGTTTGTATTAGGTTATAGATAAAGCGGACGAAGTCGCAGACGGGATGCTAGTAACTGATAATTAAATAAAATGTGTGCGTGTACTAGTGTACACACGTAAGAAGTGAAACTTCTTTATGACCTTATTTTTCAAAAAAATAATTTACTATATGCAACTTTACAGAAATACGTCGAATCACGCGTGGTAGAGATAAGAAAAATATGGCGCGTAACGGAAAAATGTCACGCGTAACGAAAAAATGTTACACAAAATTTTTTTCAAACCCCGTTAATGAAGTTTCACTTCAATTAATACGAAAATTACTATATTGCTTGAAATCTCTTAACATGCATTTACTTTTACCTTATTGAATAGTAGTATTCGAGAATTTAACATGCAGTTATGAAGCAGATAATTAACGTCGCATATTTACACCCGCTAATTACCGACAGTTCCAAAAGAATTGACTATTTGCAATGTAAACATTTTGATTGATCCGGAGTTGCAGTTCTAATAAATTCGTGTTACTGAAAATAAACTTACAAATAAGCCAACTTGTATGAAGAGCGTATTGTATGTTCAAAAAATATTACACCTTTTGACGTTTCACAATTTTAAAATATACAGATAAATAATATGTTTTTCGCTTATTTTTCCGATATTATTTATTTTATTTTATTTAATTATTTATTGCACACACAAAAGAAATAGAGACACATAAAGTACAGATAATAGGAAAATAATGTGTACAAACGGTGGCCTTATCGCTAGGTAGCGATCTCTTCCAGGCCACCGTATGTATTAAGTAGGGAGAGACGTATTATTGTAAGAATCGTAACATTTTTATTAGCTTTTAGTTTATATATCTCCGTGAAATCATTTCTTATTAAACAAATAGGAAATTTCCCGAATTAATTAGAATTAGAATTTGTGAAATTATACCCAAAAATGTATTTGAACATATTTTATTACAAAGACTTGTCAACGACTCAAATTAAAAAGAAATTGCTCCGACAATTCATTTCAAATTAAAACGAAGTCAATGAAGGAGAATCTTCAATAACAGCAGTATTTCTAGAATATTTGAATTTTCTTTATTGCAGCGCAATTTACGATTGCTTTAAGCCATACTTACCTTTGTACACCTTTCTTTGGGAGTATTATACACGAGCGTTTGAACAGCCATTGTATATAATGTAACTATTTTGCCTTTGTGCCTACTACTTCAATCGCGAGGTTTTAAAGTAGCATGCCTATAAACAAGTTTATAATATAATATTATATATCTGAGCTAAAGTTCACTGAAATCCGATTGGCTGCTTTACTTGAAGAATTAAAAAGTCTCCTCTTTCTTTGCGTTTATAATAGAAGTAGGATTAGGTTTTTACATGTAAATATGCAAGTTTTATGTATTTTACTAATTTTCAACGAATAAATGTGTTTTAAAAACTGTTATAACTTTGACTAGACTTTTAATTTGTAATATTTTTATACTATGTGTACCTATATGTTACGAATTTCTTGTATTGGAGTTTTTCTCGAAAGCATTAAGCTCTCACATTTCGCAATGGGTGAAATCTACTGCTATTGTAAAATGATGATCCTGTAAATAGACGTCTTGATGAATAAATAAGTTTCTCAAGTTTGGTTATAATAATATTTAAACAAATGCATAATAAGACGTTCGTGTATAAACGCCCTAACGCGGTGATTAAAATTATTCACTATGATTTTCTTTGAAGTTTTTCAATGCAATTATATGAATTCGTAGAGCGCTTGGATATAAATGAAGACTATATTTTAAATTGATTTTCTCTATTTAAATAAACTAGCTGCATATAATAAATTTTAGTCACTTTTTTTTGCTGAGGCTAAAGGAATGTCTGTATTTTTGGAATTTTTTACGTATTTTTGTGTCTTGTTGCATGTTTATATGTATCTTCATGCAACCCTTTCGCGTCAGATTTACTAATCCGATTTTAAGGAATTAAAAATACATTTTTCTATACTAATAGTAATTTATAAAACACCAAGTTTGTTTCCTTGTTTGTACGCACTAATCTCAGCAACTAGTGGATCGATAAAAATTCTTTCACACTTGGTTACCGCTTTACCAGGTCACGGTATGTAATTAAAGATCCTTAACATTATTTCGATTTTAAATTACAGATTTTAGTTAAGTTTAAGTTAATTACTAATTGAAAATTAAAAAAAGTGGTAAATAAAAAGGCCCTACAAAGTCTATTACTGGAAAGCCTCCCCGACCTTGAAGCCTACTTCCGCTGCGATAATAAAACATCCCCCAGCTAGGGTGACCATGTTTCAGTTATTATTTGTATTATTTAGATTTTTTTTATTACAATTTAATTTTTAAAAGTAATTGTACAAGTTGCTGTACGATTGTGTAGTAATGAAATTGGTATGATAGAAATAATGTTCAACTCATTGCCTTGTTTGCCTCCTGTTATAATATGTTACGTAGGTACTTATGGCTATATCAAAAAGCTTACAAAATAATTGAATTTTTTAAATTTATAGCATTCAAATGTTAAATAAATGAAAATTACTTAGATCATGAGGTGGGATATATTTATCGCGCTATCGATTTAATTATACGGACTCGACAAATTTTAACTTTTTTTTTAATTTAAAAATGTATATATCTGTTTGTGGTATTAAAACTGACATCGGAATGAAAGATTTATGTTCAGATTTTCCAAGTTCAGATCGAAGTTCATCAACTCTGTCTCGAGACCATTAGCTTAAGTAGAATTCAAATGACTTTTCTCAAATATATTGAATTGTTATTGAGACAATAACATAATAGGTAATATTTCAGCCAGTATCGTAGTTAGGAATTCTAAATTTGTGATTATGTTTAGGTTCAGTTATATCTTCGGTCTGACTTTTTAATTTCTCATTTATGTCGCTGACTATAGATGGATAGTGTGGGTTTGATCCTAACTACTATTACGGGTTATATTTTGTTTCTAATGTAATTTATAATATGTGTATATTTTTGAATAAACATATGTTTACAAGTAATCAGCGGTAACATTTTTTTTTGGTAAAATATTTACTACGTTTGAGGCTCTTTTGATATCTAAGAATGTTAATTAAAATACTTGTAACATTATTATGAAAAAAAATCACCTAAAAAAAGTCCACAAAAATCAAAACGTGTGGTGTTATTAGCCGACAAACGCTCAACGAACTTGATTATCGTTTAATGTGTTTCTTGGACTGTCGTGAGCTGATTTTCATTGGCTTTATTTGCATGTAAATCGATTTAAAGGGGTTTCTAGAAACTTGCTAATATATAATGTACTTATTATGTACCAACGTTATGTTGTTGAATCATTGAATAACATATATAATGCTATGGAAAAATAAATATTTTATTTATTTATTACATAATATAGATTTTGTCCTTATTAATTTTAATTCCTTTCACGATGATGCTAAGAATGTATATTTTTTTTAATGAATAAGGTATTGTATAAACTAATGAGTAAAATTTTAATATCTTCCCCATGAAAATCGTGCTTTTCTATACTAAAGTTGACCTTATGAGTGTTTCAAATACACGAGGGAATTAATTAGTTTTGATATAAGGTAAATAAATCAAGTAAATCAAGGGGCCGAGTCACCTTCGTCCGTAGGAGTATACCCGAAGTATGGATTCCCTACACGTGGCCCCTGGGTGGTGCTAATCAGGTGACATGGTGGGAGACATTCGTCGCGGCTATAAAGACCACCCATCAGCTGAAGCCGTGTCGCCAAGCGTCCGCGTTCCGACACGATGAAGCTGATGTAGCCCTTGTGAAGACGGGTCGAATCAGTTGCGCTTATACAACCTGGACGATTTGACGCACACTTATGTTGTCGCACCTGGAGACTAGTCATGGAGGGTAGCGGGATCCGAGGCACGGTTCACCGCTGGCCGACCGCTAGTCAGTAGGGGGCCCAAGTAGCGTGCTAGCCACATGTGAAAGGCTGCCCCGCCAACTAGCGAAAAATCCCAAGATGCGCCATAGTGCCGGTTGGCGACCGGACGAGAGGGCCCTATGGACATCTTTGGGGGGGCTCGGGCGTCCCCGCAGTCTCCAGACTAGTCCCCATCAGTGTAGCTTCTGAGTGTGTGTCTCAGGTCTAGAAGTATAGCGCCTCGATTCACTGCCGTCTTCACACCTAATTCACTCCTTAAATTATATGAGAAAAGCAAGGTACAAGAGTAAAGTTGTACAGCGGCAGCACTCCCTCTCGCTGAAAGTAGACCTCACTAACATCAGAGGTCTACACTCCAATCTCGCTGCAGTCCATTTCCACCTCGAGACTCAATCTCCTTGTATCTTGTTCCTCACGGAGACGCAGATAAGATGTCCGTCTGATCAGGCGTACTTAACGTATCCCGGCTACACCCTGGAGCATAACTTTAAAGCTCGGTCTGGTGTGTGCGCGTACGTACGTGACGACATCTGCTGTCGGCGTCTCCGTTACCTTGAAGACCCCCATCTCTCTGTACTATGGATGCTGGTGGACACAGGCTTAGAGAAACTCATCTATGCTTGTGTCTACCGAGCGCACAGCGGAGACCAGGAGACGATCAGGCTCACAGAGTACCTAAGTGAGGCGGCGGATACTGCTCAACACAAATACCCTTCCGCTCAGCTAGTGCTTCTGGGGGATTTTAATGCCCACCACCAGGAGTGGCTATACCCATACCAGAGCACTGACCTAGCTGGGAGAGAGACGCGCAAACTCGCTATAGCGTTAAATCTCACCCAGCTGGTTCAAGGAGCGACGCGGGTTCCTGATGTTGAGAGTCATACAGCCAATTGCTTGGACCTTCTGCTGACAACAGATCCAGACCGTTACTCGGTGGCGATTTCATCGCCGCTTGGCAGCTCCGATCACTGTCTGGTGAAATCTGTATCCGTCTACTCGCCGCCCGATCCCAGTCCCAGGGGCTCTCGGCGCGTGTGGCGATACAAGTCGGCAGATTGGGACGAGATGCGTTCTTTCTTTGCATCTTTTCCCTGGCGGCCTGTCTGCTTTTCTTCTGAAGACCCTTCAACCTGTGCGGATGCTGTGACTGATGTGCTGCGGCAGGGAATGGAGTACTTTATTCCATTCTCCGATGTAGCCACATCCAGCAAAGCTCAACCCTGGTTCAGAGCCGATTGCAGACGCGCTGAAGCGCTTAAGCATGAAGCATATCTGGCTTGGGTTGATGCTCGACACCGCAAGGCCAAGGACGTGTCAGAGAAGAAGAAAGCCTTCAACCGGGCCGCCAAGTCCTGCAAAAAGGCTCTACGGAAAGCTCGATTCGACCACATCAGCCGTATAGGGAACAAACTGGCTTCTTACCCCTCTGGTAGCAAAGCGTTTTGGTCCCTGGCTAAGGCGGTTGAATCGAATTTCTGCCGCCCCTCACTTCCTCCACTGCTGAAACCGGATGGGTCGCTGGCTCACACCGCCGTAGAGAAAGCGAACCTTTTTGCTTCTCTTTTCGCGGAAAATTCTCGCCTTGATTCCGCAAATGCGAAACCTCCCAGTCTACCTGGATGCGAGGTGAATATGCCGGAAATTTGCATCCGTCAGACTGAGGTTCTTAAAACGCTGCGGAATCTTGACGTGAATAAAGCCAGTGGCCCTGATGGAATTCCAGCCATAGTACTCAAAACCTGTGCGCCTGAACTTGCTCCTGTTCTGACGCGCCTCTTTCGCCTCTCGATGACGACTGGAATAGTACCGAAATCTTGGAAACTTGCCAACGTGCAGCCCGTGCCCAAAAAAGGCAGTCGTGCCGACCCCTCCAACTACAGGCCAATTTCAGTCACGTCCATACTCTGTAAGACTATGGAGCGTGTACTGAACAGCCGGCTCCTGGCACACCTAGAAGCGAACGACCTCCTCAGTGACCGACAATACGGGTTCCGCCGAAACCGGTCCACTGGGGATCTTCTAGCGTACGCCACCTACATCTGGAGCGAGGCCATCGAGAATCATGGTGAAGCACTTGCTGTCTCCCTTGATATCTCAAAGGCCTTCGATAGGGTCTGGCATGATAGTCTTATTGGCAAGCTTCCATCCTACGGTCTGCCTGCTGGTCTCTGCGCCTGGATCTCAGATTTCCTGAGAGACCGGTCGATTCGAGTAGTCGTCGACGGTTGCTCGTCCGACCAATTGGCCATTAATGCCGGGGTCCCTCAGGGATCAGTTCTCTCCGCAACACTCTTTCTGCTACACATTAACGATCTGCTGAGACCCGGTATCTATGGGTACGCAGACGATAGCACTGTTGTGGAGAGATATGTATCCAGCGCGCGAGCCAGTGCGGCACAAATCCAGTCGCTACGGGAGGCGATGGTCGAACGCATGAACTTGTCCTTACAGGCTGTCTCCGAGTGGGGCGAGGCCAATCTGGTCAAGTTCAATGCGACCAAGACCCAGGCGTGTCTATTCTCCGCAAAACGGAGTCCATTCAACCTGACTCCGTCGTTCCAAGGTGTATCCGTGCCGATAACTGACCACCTCGAGCTTCTTGGAATCACCTTAACGCCTACTCTTAATTTTGGTTCATACATTGAATCCAAAGCCCAAGTAGCCTCGAAAAAGCTTGGTATACTGGCGAAGGTGAGGCAGTATTTCAGTCCGGGACAGTTGCTCAATCTGTACCAAGCACAAGTCCGTTCGTGCATGGAATACTGCTCTCACCTCTGGGATGGATCTGCCAAGTACCAGCTGGAGATGCTTGAGGCGATAGAGAGGCGTGCCAAGAGGCTCATAAACGACGATGTGCTAGTAGGCAAAAAACTCCAGAGCCTCGCTCATCGCCGCAGAGTGGCAAGTCTATCGGTTTTTTACAGGATACACTTTGGAGAGTGCGCTGCGGAATTGCACGACCTAATTCCGCCATCCCCGTTTTTCCATCGTTCGTCGAGGCGCACAGATTCTAGGCATCGCCACATGGTTGACGTTCCGTGTACCCGGACAAAGCGGTTCGGATCGTCATTCTTTATTCGAACCGCTAGGGACTGGAACATGCTTCCTGAATCTGTGTTCCCCGATGAGTACAATATGGGGGTCTTCAAGAGGAGAGTGAACAGGTACATTCTAGGGAAGCACGCTCCATCTTAGGCCACATCTCAGCTTACCATCAGGCGAGATCGTGGCCAAGCGCTCCCCTATTGCAGCATAAAAAAAAAAAAAAAAAAAAAAAAAAAGTAACTTATGAGCCCGTCAGGCGCGGGTCAAACACAAGCGGCGCGGGCGCGGGCGTGCCATAAGCGCACCTCTTGAATCTGTTTTGCACCACGTCCTTCTTATACATTTTGTATGAAAGAATTTTGGACAGGCGTCGAGACGGCACGCCACGGTTGTGCCACGGTTTTTTTTTTTTTTTTTTTTTTTATTCAAAACAGAGCAGGCATTTGACCGCGATCCCGCCTGGTGGTAAGCGTGGATGCGGTCGATCGCAAATGATGCCTGTCCTGAAAAAGCCTATTCACTCTGGTTTTAAACAATTCCAAATTATAGTTCTCAGGGAACACAGAAGGCGGGAGGGAGTTCCATTCCTTCGCAGTTTGAATTAAGAAAGATCTTTCAAAGCGTTTAGTGCGTAATCGAGGTATATCTACTACGAACGGATGAAAGCCGGCCGCTCTTCGCGAGGTTCTATAGTGGAATGGAGATGGCGGAATAAGATTGTGCAGCTCGGATGCACACTCACCAAAGTGCAACCGGTAAAAGATAGAAAGGCAGGCTATTCTTCTACGGTGTTCTAGAGATCCAAAACTTTTGGTAATTAGTTTAGGTTCGGCTATAAGTCTTTTCGCGCGTTTTTCCATTGAATCTAGAGCTTGAAGATGGGTTTTTGCAGCGCCAGCCCATATGTGGCTGCAATATTCAACACAGGACCGCACTTGAGCATGGTACAGTCTGAGGAGTTGGTCAGGTGTGAAATATTGCTTTACTTTGGCCAGGATTCCAAGCTTTTTCGCTGCAAGTTGAGCTTTAGATTCAATGAAATGACCGTAATTAAGGTTCGATGAGACGGAGAGGCCAAGCAACTCAAGATGGTCAGATACTTCGATAGGCACGTCACGAAAAGATGGTGTTAGTTGGAGTGTGCTTTTTTTTGCTGTGAATAAACACGCTTGTGTCTTACACGCATTAAATTTCACTAGATTGGCGTCACCCCAATTGGAGATTTCCATTAAGGTGTTATTTAGGCGCACAATCATGGCTTCTCTTTCAGCTTCAATCGAGTCCCTAGATGCAAGCGCACTGGAAAAGTAACTCTCCACAACTGTGCTGTCATCTGCATATCCAAATACATTGGGCCGCAGCATATCGTTTATGTGGAGCAAGAACAAGGTTGTGGAGAGAACAGACCCCTGTGGAACGCCGGCATTTATATCAAATGGGTCAGATGTGCATCCATCGATAACAACTCGGATAGAACGTTCACTAAGGAAGTCAGCTATCCAGGCGCAAAGTTCGGGAGGTACTCCATAAGAGGGAAGTCTGTTCAATAGGCTAGCGTGCCAGACCCTGTCAAAGGCTTTTGAGATGTCAAGCGACACAGCAAGCGCCTCACCATAATTCTCAATGGCTTGACCCCAAAGATGTGTGGCGTGAACTAAAAGATCACCAGTCGATCTGTTCTTACGAAAACCGTACTGTCGATCACTGAGAATGTCATGGGTCTCTAAGTACGCGAGGAGTCGGTTGTTCAACAACCGCTCCATAATCTTACAGATTATGGAGGTTATCGAAATTGGTCGGTAGTTAGCTGGGTCCGCACGACTGGGTTGCGCCGCCTTTCCAAAATTATTTCATACAAAATGCCAATAAATGTGATTTTTGTTACAGGTAGGTGTGTTGCCGCACGCCGGGTCAGTCAGAAGAGCCCGTGCACCTCGCCTTGGGGAAATAGCAAGGTATTTTAATAAATTTATAGGTAATAAAATACAGTTACTTCGGACGAGGAAACCTGAATATTTTAAAAGTGTAGTTATGATTTAAAAAATTAGTCGATAGAGTCAATTTCATAGTTCTTACCACATTGAATATTTAAATAGTAATAATGATTTTAAAAATTAGTTATAGATTTCACAGTTAATATCTAGCACAAATAGGTTGATTAAAAATCGGTTGTTTTTAAAAAATGTCCGTTTAAAACTAAAAAGCTATTTCCAATTAAACCAAGTTTATCTGTACTATTTAAAAGAATTTATGAAATATCTGTCATATCTACTAAAAACTAATTTTCATCAAAGCAATCTTCAAAAGCTAAAGCTCGTTTTATCCATTATCTTTAATAGATAAAGAGAAAATCAATAAAATTAACTATTAATGTTGTAACTAGTTGGAGCCCGCGGCTTCACTCGTTTGGTACTTACGCAAAAAGTCAAAGCCTATAATGCTAATCCATACAATAATTTATGAAATTTCATACAGATACGAGAAAGAATATCAAATATCTATACATAACTTAATCTCACGACTGTCACATTATAAAAAATACGTGTGGCACTCGAGGACTGCCGCGGTAAAGCTATTGCATAGCATCGCATCGCTGTGCCGGTTGGAGTGAGGGGTGTTACGTTTTTTCGTTACGGAATTTTTACATTCGGTGGCCGCGTTCAAAGTCTGAGATATAAGCTATGCAATAGCTTAATACCAAAACTTCTATTATAAGGTTGCGATATGTAAAACGCAGACCCGTAGTTTCTAAACTATGGTTTGCTTAAACTCAGTTCAGTTTAAGTTGAAATGCAAATCTAATTCCAAACGTTCGCTTAAACGTTTATTTTAATCTGATCACGTTTATTGATCAGACCAACTCTTTTAATCCAAAACTTATCAACCATTTTTTTTTCTGAATATATCTGTTATAATTAACCAGCTTTCCGTCCGCGGTTTCACTTGCTTTGTCCATAATTATATAAATTAACAAACTCTATTACTTACCTATAAAAAAACCGCATCAAAATCTGCCGCGCAGTTTTAAAGACACACGATGGCGGGAAGTGACATTATCGACACTATTTAGTGATTACTCAATATTAGTTTCAGGAATATTTCAAAAGCTATCCATATTTTTAAAATCCATTTTATAACAAAAACACGTTATTTCTGTACACTAAAATATATCTAAAATATTCCTTTAGAAAATATCTACGTGTTTCAGAACAAAACAAGTTTATTACAGCATTACAAAGACGTTAAATCCATACAAGACTGCAACCCGGCCCCGCCTGTTTGTTCAAAGTAAACTGTCTCGAACACGCCTCGAGTTGTGTTCAGGACAAACATACGACATTGCCACTGTTTGTAGTACACTTTTATAGCTTTGCTAAGCTCTTAACCCGACTTCGGTTGTGTTTTAAAGGCAATTGATGTGGTAACTTGATTAAAAATAGTGAAAATTAAATGTTTTTAAATTAAATTAATCTGCTCTACATATTTTAATTTTCACTATTTTCTAACATCTTTCTAACATCCATATTCTATACTTAATATTATAAAGCTGAAGAGTTTGTATGTTTGAATGCGCTAATCTCTGGAACTACTGGTTCGATTTGAAAAATTATTTCGGTGTTAGAAAGTCCATTTATCGAAGGCTGGCTATATATCATCTCGCTAAGACCAACAGGAGCGGAGCACTGCGGGTAAAACCGTGGAGCACAGCTAGTTTTGCGATAATATACTTAATTGTAACGAAAACTTGAAAGATTTTTGTTTTATTGCATTGAAGCTGTCACTACAACAAATTGCAAATTAGCACATTCATAGAATCGATTAGATAAATATCAATAATTTCTTAAGAACCAGTAACTAAAATTATGATAACCTTACACAAAGCCCTATGCATACAATATAAATTTCCTTTCTAACTACATAATATAGTTTCAAGTTAAAAAATTTTTAACGTGAAAATATATTCCATTCCTAATTTTGAGAAATTATATCAATTAATACATACCAATAATGTTCGAGCATACAATACGCTCTACATAAAATAATTTCACATTATTTACGTTCATTTTTAGTAAAAACAAATACGAAATTAACAGAACTGCATCTCCGTATCAATCAAAATGTTTACGTTGCAAATAGTCAATTCTTTTGGGACTGTCGGTAATTAGCGGGTGTAAATATGTGGCGTTAATTACCTGCTACATAACTGCATGTTAATTAATACTCGAATATGTGCTATTTAACAAGGTCATTAAAATGCTAGTGAATATTTAATTACGACATTTCAGGTAGAAAGAGTAACTTTCCTATCGCTTTTTATTTATTTAAATTGATTTTAAAAGACAATTTTCATTAAATTAGGTACTTTACACCGAGATTACGCTTTACTTAAAATAATTTATTAGTCACCATCCAGAATCGAACCTAAATCTCTACAATCTACACTCTCAACCAGAATTATTTTTTGTGATATAGAGATGGGTAGCAAAAATTATTATAGCATAATTTTACGACAAAAATTATAAAAGAATTATGTATTGGAAAATTTGTATAAAAAATTTAAAAGACTTCGTTGTCTGTCTGTATTTTTATCTCCAGGCTGTATCACATAACCCTTCGTGCGCGAGTCCGACTCGCATTTGGCCGGTTTTTATACAATACACAATTATCTCAGTACATAAATTATTGTAGCTTTATTTCAAAGTATCCCGCGTCCAGGCTACCTGCAGTTCTCTAAATAAGAATTTATTGCACGAGCGCACACTAAATCTGTTTTGGGAAACTCTCAAACAACTGTAAATGGAACATATTTTATTTCAAACTTCAGTTTAGCTGAAGAACGCTATATTTTTATGAGACTTTGTAAACTTTATACAGGTATATGTTATGTATTGGTTATGTCAGTTGATAAGAACTGTCAAACTGTATTAAAACTTTGATCAATCAATGTTGTTACTAGTTTGATACTGCGGCTTTGCTTGACAAAGTAAATTGTGAAACTTTACGTAGGTAGATGGTGAAATATATTATATACGCGAGGAAAGCCACGATGTAATCCAGATACCACTAATATTATAATAACTGTATCAATCTGTCTCTTCTTCACGCCTCAACGTCTGAACCGATTTCAATGAAATTTGGTACCTCCTAAGCCAAACAAAGGATAGGTTTTATCCAAGAAATCCTACAGGCACGGGAACTATGTAGGTTTTTCTTTGAATACGCGGGCGAAGCCGCGGGCGGAAAACTAGTTTTCATAAATCTCCTAATACCCACATATGATTCACAAGTTTCATATTTAAGTAATAATCCGACTTAATCTTGAAAGGGAATAGTTCAGAACATGAAAAGCTCTTGCGATAAGACCCCTTGATATGAATATTATCTGGAAAAACCACTTTTATATCAAAATAAATGTAGGTTATATGTTTATAGCATTTATTTTTACCAGTAAATGTATTAAAAAAAGACGTGTGGCACTCGGGGACTGCCGCGGTAAAGCTATTCCATAGCATGCCTTCAAGCCACACCTCCGTGCCCGTCGGAGTGGGGAGCGTGAGGTTTTTTTTCGTTACGGAATTTCTGGATTCGGCCCCCGCGCTCAAGGCCCGCGATAGAAGCTATGCAATAGCTTAATAAACGCAGTCGGTAAAACATGGCTGAAATACTGCTACGTTGTTTTAGTTTTAACTCCATAAAATATGATTCAGCTTCAGGGGGAGGATGGAAGGAAGAATTATGTCTCTGAAAATCAGTATTACAGTATGTGCTATTATTTAAAAGCCGAGCGGCATTTTTACCTAAATGTAGATAAGCTGTTTAGTTTTAAATAATTATTGTGTAGAAAAAAACAATATAGGTAAATAACGATGGTTTATATTTGATTACTAATTTACTAAATTACCAAAAACAACTATGAAAAATATGGCCAAAACTTACACTTTAACTTTTACACGACGAATTTCTAGAGCCTTAAAAATAATCTAAATACTAATATTACTAAAATTTTATATATCCATACAATATTGTGGCTGCCACTCTAAAATATATCGCATTTTCCATCGACAAGGAAGTATTCATGAAGAATGCAGTCCAATATTACTCGCATCTTAATCACTATCACTACATAGTATAAAACAAAGTCGCTTTCTCTGTCCCTATGTCCCTATGTCCCTTTGTACGCTTAAATCTTTGAAACTACGTAACGGATTTTGATGCGATTTTTTTTAATAGATAGAGTGATTCAAGAGGAAGGTTTATATGTATAATAACATCCATTAAATAGTGGAGAAGTACTGTTATTTTTGAGGTTTCTAATGTGATGTCGTAAATAATTACATTTTTTCCGCTTACATTGCAAACGCAGGCTGAACCCTACGAGTTTTATCAAAATAATGTACTAAGTATTGTACACATTTAAAAGGTCTACAGAAAAGTCCGCGATGGTATATGTCTATCTCTAATGGATAACCCACAATAACTTTTTTTTGTCATTTACTTTTTACGACAAATAATGGTTAATTTTCGAAGGGATTTTAACCAATACAGGATTAATACTTAACGAATTAAATACCTTGAATACATTGTTCATTTAATATAGATCTATATGGCCCTTTACACCGTATGATTTAAGTGAATATTTTCGAAGATATTACAGATTTAAAAATTGCGGGACGTAGCGTTTGCGGCGGTACCGGCCGGCCGCCATTGCACCCGTGCGAAGCCGGGGCGGGTCGCTAGTACTATTATAAAGGCGAAAGTTTGTAAGGATGTATGGATGTATGGATGTTTGTTACTCTTTCACGTAAAAACTACTGAACCGATTACAATGAAATTTAGCACACATATAGAGGGTAACTTGGATTAACACATAGGATAGGTTTTATCCCGGAAATCCCACGGGAACGGGAACTATGTGGGTTTTCCTTTGAAAATGCGGGCGAAGCCGCGGGCGGAAATCTAGTATAAAAATATAATACATTCGCTTTGAAATACGACAATCACAAATACATACATATATATTTTATACGATACAGTGCAGTATTTCACAGGGAATATGCTTATTTTGATGTAATGGGACAAAATATTGTTTTATTCTCATTTATACTTCTTCGCTATCACTACATAGTATAAAACAAAGTCGCTTTCTTTGTCCCTATGTCCTTATATGCTTAAATCTTTGAAACTACGCAACCGATTTTGATGCGTATTTTTAATAGATAGAGTGATTCAAGAGGAAGGTTTTAGTATATAATTTATCAGGTTTTAGACAAAGCGGGAGAAGCCGCGGGCGGAAAGCTAGTTTCTAATAATACAAACTGTAGTGTGTTTGTTTGAACTTGCTAATCTGAAGAACTAATAGATCGATGATTCCTGACTGCAATGGATTCTTTTTGTAGACTTATTACTTACTAAAGCCCGCGGCTTCACTCCTATGGCTCAGGAGTAAAAAATAAATATTATATTATTAATTAAAATATACTTTGATGTTGAAGCCGCAAGCCACACTGTAATTGTCTCTGAAAATATATCTTGTGTATTAATAGCAAGGTTTTCAATTTTATTCTGGTATCAATTTCAATTATGTCTATGCCAAATTTTACCCTTAATTATTGCTGATATACAATATGTATCGATAACTTATACTGATTTAATTTAATAAAATGTTTCATACTAAATTCTTCCAAATATTCTAGAACTTCCATCTTACCAGTTTCAACATACTCCCTAGTCCCTACTAATACTGAATCCAAATCCAAAACAACTGAATCGGATTTAATTGAATATATTAACAATAATTTATGTTATACTAGCTATTCGCCCTTGGCTTCGCCCGCTTTATCTAAAACCTAACAAATTATAGAATTCAACTTTCTCGAGAACCACTCTATCTGTTAAAAAAATAGTATTAAAAAACGTTGCGTAGTTTTCAAGATCTAGGTAAGCGTACATAGGGACAGACAGGCAGACAACTTGTAAACATCCCCGTCAAGGGGGGACGCCCTTGCGCATGTCGCTACCAGGGTGAACCTTCAGTTCACCCACGCGTCCGCGTTAAAATGTAGAAGCCCTTCTGGCTAACATTGAGAAACACCACACAAAAAAAAAAAAAACTTGTAAACAATTTCATTTTATATTATCTAGCGATTATAATAATAAACAGCTTATAACTCGTTCAAATAACTTTACAACTCATTTTAACCTGAGCGAAGTCAGGGCTAGCAGCTAGTATATAAGATTTACGATACAATAATTACAAAATTAAGCCAATTGCTTCGAAGCAAAGGGTATTTACCTGTTAATAAAAACTTTGCTGTTAAATACCAACCTTAGAGTTACGAACAAATGTTTGATATTTCGAAATAATTTACTGCGTTGCTTTTATATTTTGTTACGTAAATTGGCTTAAAATATGTTCAAAGAATTTGCTGAATATTGTTTTGGGTTTCAAGAATATAAATATAAACAAAAATAAGCGAGGCATATTAATAATTTTTTCATGTAAACTTTGGGAGTGTTTTTGTTACATTCTTTTTATCAAACTCAAACTCAAACTCAAACATTTATTTATTCAATTAGACTTCTTCTAGAAGCACTTTTGAAACGTCATAGGTACATATTTTTAACATTTACCACCGATTCGGAAAGCAGTATCTACGGAGAAGAATCGGCAAGAAACTCCATAGTTGCTCTTTTATCAGTTGAAAGAACATTTTTTACTCCAGAACGGCTGAACACATTTTAATGATTTAAGTTTATTAGATTTGTATTCGCTTGGATTCTCATAATAATTAAAAATTATGATAAACTTAAAAAACAAAATATTTCTATTCCTATTTCTATATTGATAGCTATATTTTCAAAGCTTACATACTTTCAAAACATACATCATAAACGCAGTTATCATTAATATTTCAAATGTTCTGCATACAACCGTTTAATTAATAGGCGAATATCAATTGTAATTATTTGCTAACAAAACAGATTCAATTATGTTGGCACACATGGACAGTGTAACTGAGGTAGAGCCAGGAAACAAACGATTAGTTTCGATTTCATTGAATATGAAATTTACGTTAATACTGTGAATATAAACCAAAAAATTGTATAATTATTTTTGATACATTTTCAACGATTATATTGGAATTTATAATATGAGAATTATTTCAAATAATAGGTACGTTATTGGCACAGTAGAGCTTATACTTACTTCGATAGAAAAATGTAATAAAATAAATTGTTTACTTAAAATTGCACTCTCATGATTAGTTAAGAAATAATAAACAGTAGGTACGTATTATAACAAAAAAAATGACTTATTGCTAACAATCTGCCACATTTATTTTTTTTCTTTGAATATGTAATATAAGAAGTCGAGCGACAGGACTGAAATGGTTTGTTATCACCGCTAGCCGCGCGTTGGGTCGCTCGCTGACTAGGCCCGTAGTGTGGCCCGAAAGCGCGGATAGGAGAGTTTGAAAACTACGCGCGCTGGCTCGCTCATTACCGTCGCACTAGGCTTCCGCCATAGTCATTTCAATGTGGACGCAAAGGCGCGTTTCATACGTTTGATATTTCGCGCCCGCCGTCGCAACCGCGCTAGGCTCGCAGTGTGGACCTACACTATAAGACTAGGCGTCGCTGTCGTTGATATTATTTATCCGCTTTGTTCAAAGAAGTATGTTACAATCCGCTAACTGGTTGAACGTTGAGTGACGCTTGTTAAATCAACATTTGGCCTAGTCATTCAATTAATTGCTGTCATTCAATAGACGCGCTAATGATTCAATCAAATAGCAGATTGAACCAGATGACTGCGACAGATATACCGCTTCAGCTTAACCTTTAACACCGCTGTTTTCATGGCCCAGAGCCATGTTGCAGATCCGATCTAATTGCTGACACACCACTTCCAAACACATGGGCTTCAATGCAACGTTCAATTCAGTTGTGACGTGGATATGTATTGTGTATGTATCGAATTATCGCATACTGCTAACAGCCCGCGGCGTTACTTGGTGTCTGGTTGAGACATAACCATGTCGTAGCTGTGCTTGTTCATTTTAATGTTAAAAATTATTAATTACTATAATAGTATCTCTTCATTCCTACAACCTTTCACGTTTTAGATAAAACAAGTAGGGTCAAATTCAAAAATATTAATAACTTATGTGTTGCTCCTTTAAAATTGCATTGTACTATTTAAATGTAATGATTTTGGGTGACATTAACAAAATATGTTAAGTGGTCTATTCTATTCTTGTTTTTTTTCTGCATAGGTATTCAGATAATATACCATACACTTACATAACTATTGTGCTACATTACTTGTTACATACACAGTATATACATAAATACTTATGCATAAGTATACCCCATATAACCATGTTCCATACATTCTATAAAAAAGTGCAAATGCGGAATGCTATGTGTTCAATTGGCTTCTTATTCGGGATCACCGCTATAGTTTTATTGCTTGTAAACATCTCCGGATACGTGTGTTTGTTTGTTCTTCGATAATAGCGTTAAGGCTGTTCATAGACGGACGTTTTGATGTTAAAATAGACGCGTTTCTATCTGATGTTAATCCTGTTTCAGACGATTTCATAAAGACTGAAACAAAAAGAGAAAATTCATTTATTTTACAGATCAATAAAAAAAATTTACTCTTAGAATTTCTAAATGTTACGTTAGCTAAATTTAGAAAAATATACACGTTTATAAACCGTCGAAGTGAGACAAATTTTACGTTTTTCACAGTCAAAATTTATTAATTGAACATTTTCATTGCTTGCTATGGTAACCAGCTACATGATGTATGATTCATGATTTTAAAAGAGCAACTATGGAGTTTCTTGCCGGTTCTTCTCCATAGATACTGCATTCAGAATCGGTGGTAAATGTTAAAAATATATTATGACGATTCAAAAGTGCTTCTAGAAGAAGTCTAATTAAATACATAAATGTTTGAGTTTAAGTTACATTGGTTTTCGTTGCCATGGTAACCAGCTGTATATAGCGTACCTAGCACGTACCTAGTATTTAGTAAGGGGCCATCCATAAATTACGTCACGCGAATTTTAGAACTTTTCAACCCCTCCCCCACTCCTTGTCACACGTTGTCACATTTTTAGTAATGTGACGTCACACATTTTTCAAACTTATGCATGTATCTAAAAATATTTAAAAGAAAACAGTTATTTTCATTTTTTTACTTATTTTTACTTATTAAAAAATCTAATAATCGAAAATTTTAAAAATCGTAAATTTTAGTGCCCACTTGCATTACAACATGACTCTAGGAATTAAATGTTGTTGCGTAAGAGATAATCTTATAGCGAGAGTGCGAAATTATTAATAAATACATATAGGTAGGTAGATTAAAAATTTTCTGTTCAAAGTTTTTTGCTCACGTACAAATTTCGTTTCGTTTTATTATGTCACGTCACAAAGCTTTTGATCCCCCCCTGCCCCTTGTCACATTATGTCACATAAAGATGATACCCTCCCCCCTATTAACGTGTGACGTAATTTATGGATGGCCCCTAACCGTTCGTGTGTAAACAGCCTAACTAAGCCAATGTTCAATGTCGGATATTTTTGATGTTTCTAGGTTAATATCGAATCTACAGTCGGATATTGACTCAAGTCGATCGACTTCAGAATATATTCGATTTAATACATTTGTTTTTAGATAACTAGATAGTCGAATTGTTTCTGTTGAAATCTTATTGATATATTATAATTTCAATTCTATCGGAATAATAAGATTTGGTTTTGCGATCAAATAGCAAATGTTTATTTTATTACGTTTATATCAAAAGAATATGTATATCATAAAGACAAAAAACAGAGATTGTATTTTAGATTTTGATTGCTTTGATATAGAATAAACTTTTTGTTCAAATTTTCATTTATTTTCATTATTTCACATTTCAAAACACAACGTAGATAAATGCTTTCATTAAATACTTATAGAAATTATCTATATATTAGAAGTGGAAAATTTCAAAACGTGGCTCTATTTCCAAAGAAACCTGAATATCCATCAAATTACTATCTACTGTTCTAACAAAGCTCTATCCTAATAAAAATTTATAAAGAATAGAAAAAATTCAATCACGAGGCGGGACTCGAACCCGCATCCTTTCATGATTAACGATTCACAATTTATATTTATAAAGCATTTGAAAGCCATAAAACCAAAAAATATTCAAAGCTCTATCCTACAAACATATAAACTAAAAAGTGAACATCACAACTGTTATATTAGGTACTTACTAATGAAAAGTCACATTAAAATCGATTCATCCGTTTTGGCTGGATTGCCACACGTAGCTATATAATATAGCGTAGCGTATAATATTTAAAATTAATCTCTCTCTCCTTAGTAGATAAACTTATAAATATAAATGGTTTTTCATTATTTAAACAGAAATACCTATTTAAAATAACCTGATCCTACATCAAAAGCTCGAATAAAGTTTCTTTGAACAAGCAAATAAAGATAGATTATAGAATGAATTTACTGATTTTATAGCATTTTCTTGTCTTTGATTCTACGCAAATACTCTAGTCTCTGACTATATTTATAGAAACTTATTATTATTACTACACTAGTGCATTGGTTTGTATATTGGTAACGATTGTTATGGTTCGATCCCAGTGAAGGCAAAAAAAACATCATGCAGGACTCAGAAAGTTGATTAGTTCTTTGTCAGTAAAGAAGAGTCGATCAGTGAAACAGATGTAAAATTATTTCCTACGTTGTAATTTAATAATACTTTAAATGTCTTAAATATATAAATTTTCCTATTCTTTCATACTTTAAAATACCTTTTTAAATATACCCAGATACCATCACCACAGTATTACAATATTATTTCCTACAGTAAGGAAACGCCTTTGATGTCGCGCGATGCCGCCGCCAGTGTAGGTACTCACGCTGCCACGTGTAAATATGCTAGGGTTGTCACCAAATGGGAAATAAAACAATTTTTATCATTACTATTAATATGTAATTATTTATTCACATGTACATTAAAAATAATTGTGATTATTGAATCTAATGTAATTATTTATACATAAACATAGTATAATATGTCGCCGCAGTGACATTGTCATTGCCTTATTAACAACCAAATTTACTTATTCTCAAATTTATTATTTATTTATTTTAAATGTTCATTTCTATTTTTTTTTTCAACGTTGTCCTTTCTTTGTACGTTAAATTATTTAAATAAAGAAATTGTTATTATTTTGTAAAGATTTGATGCGCCATCTATTAATACATTTCCGGTAACATAATATATATTATGTAATGAAATAACATTTCATCATTATTCAAATTTGGCGCGCTTCGCGTGTTCATACTTCATGTTATCTGTGGCTCGGATTGACGTAGCACAAAGAAAAAATGGCGAGAAACGATTAAATTTTTTTTTATTAGCGGATTTAATAAGTACATACATAATAATAAAATTATTCCAATAGGTATCTAACCCAATATCCTTGTCAAATGGACTAATAAGAAAGTAAAATAGATCTTATTACAAGTTTGCCTAAAGTACATATTATATTGTTAAATGATATCGCCGAGGCCTTTGACACAAGCCGCCTTTGTCGCAAGCCGCCTTTGCCGCGATTGATGTTTTTGAGAATGTAAATAAACAGAATGGAAGCAACCTTATAACTCAATAAATAAAGTATATTTTTAAATGTAGTTCCGTTTATAGTAAAAGCCGCTTTGCGTGTTTTATTGTTTCGTCTTTCACATTCGTTACAAAAATTGTGATCGAGTAACGTCCACTGCACTCTTCCTAGTTTATAATGTCAACTAAAAAAAATGAGAAACGAGTTTCGACACGAAAAAATAATCCCATATAAATTACCATTCCGTATTCACGGTTTCTGTATTAGCGGCATATTTATGGAACATAATATACCCCGCGAATAAGGAACTTTTACTGTAATTGAGGATTTATTATAAGTGGACTTTAAATGTCGTTTCTTTGAATTTACAGGTGAGATTACATATTTTAAGTTGTTGTAGTAACAAACTATTTGTATGTTAACTATTGTGAAAACTTTAAAATAAAAACTTTGAATTTACAGAGAAACAAATTGGTTTTCTTGAAAATCCTCAATAATATATTTTATATATATCATAAAGCTACTTAAAATATGTATAGTCAAAAACATCTTCAACATCTTTGAATTGGTACTAAACAGAATTTGAAAAACCTACCTCTCGTCGCGAGGAAATCTATGAAACTTTATGTCCTTGGATTTAAATGTAGATTTGCATCCATAAACACAACAGTTTGTGCCCACCATTATAGAATACGTAAGTATAAATTATTAGACAAAAAAACTCTGAAGCGTCTACCCTTCGCGATAGTTAATGCAAACTCAGCGTGATTGCATTAAGCGGCCCGCGTCGCCCGACCCCCCGCCAGTTACCCTCCGTTTCTCTGCACAAGTACATTCGTCGCCATACTGTAGGAAATATGGTAATACTGTGCCATCACTACATAGTATAAAACAAAGTCGCTTTCTCTGTCCCTATGTCCTTATGAATGCTTAAATCTTTAAAACTACGTGACGGATTTTGATGCGGTTTTTTAATAGATAGAGTGATTCAAGAGGAAGGGTTTAGTATATAATTTATTAGGTTTTAGACAACGCGGGCGAAGCCGTGGGCGCATGCTAGTTTTAAATAAAACTTTTTTACGATTCCTAGTCAAAAATTTTCACCGACGTTCCTAGTCAAAAAATAATACGCTCTTATGACTAAAATGTTATCTTAATTTGTTTTCGTTTGATTGATTTACAAATAAACAAAATTTTACACTTATTATATTACTTAGATCTAATGCGGGCGTGTCTATATTATACATACTAATGTAACACTGTCTGTCTGTTAGCGTATATAATCGCTAAATCGATTTCTATTAAACTCACATTAAGATAATTAAAGATCAATTGTTATAGGGTTAGAATTTAGATTAAGGGCTAGTTTTTATTCACAAAACTCCCCCTAAAGGAAAAGGAGAGTTTATACTATGCCCAAAGAAATAAAATATAAGATGATAATTGTATCTATATATTTCAGTTAAAACTTTTCGGATGTACCTATAACTGATAGGTATATCCGAATTGTTAAAAGTCTTTATTACACAACATTATTTTTCTGTTTCATCTTTTCAGCATATTAAAAAAATGTGAAACCTTTTCTTTACCAATGGTTGTTACATTTATTGTTTCAATAAATACAATATTATGTAATACATTTATAATAGATACATAAAAAGTAAATAAATACTAAATAAACATAAAATAAGAAACATGGAGCGAACACGAGCGAAACCGTGGGCGGAATGTAGTCTTGTATAATATCCTAGATTGTTAGTAAATACATCTCGCAACATAATAATATTTATGAAGGTCAAACGAAGTTCACAGATCATAGTTACAATATAAATATTTATCTTTTCAACGAGATTTTCAAAGAAAAAAATGTGAGCCGTCATGGGACGCCTGGTAGATGTGAAACATCGTGTGTGTACAAGTAATATGCATAAAAGATACAAAACGGTTTACAAGTGAGCCTATAGATGTGTATAGCGTGGCGACCCGTCGCCATGGCAAGCGTCGCCACGTCAACAATTCGGTTTACAAGTGAGCCTATAGATGTTTCACATCAACAATTTTAAAATTCAATTTATAAACTACTAGCTGCTCCGCGCGGTTTTACCCCCGTGGCTCCACTCCTGTTGGTCGTAGCGTGATGATATATATCCTTCTTCGATAAATGGGCTATCTAACACCGAAAGAATTTTCCAAATCAGACCAGTAGTTTCCGAGATTAGCGCTTTCAAACAAACAAACAAACTCTTATCTTAATATCTTAATACTATTATAAAGGCGAAAGTTTGTAAGTATGGATGTATGGATGTATGGATGTTTGTTACTCTTTCACGCAAAAACTACTGAACCGATTACAATGAAATTTAGCACACATATAGAGGGTAACTTGGATTAACACATAGGATAGGTTTTATCCCGGAAATCCCACGGGAACGGGAACTATGCGGGTTTTCCTTTGAAAACGCGGGCGAAGACGCGGGCGGAAATCTAGTATTAGTATAGATTTTGTTTTGTAAGCATGTAGTACCTAAGTACTTTATATTTACACACGTACACGTACAAAAAACACGTTTATAACGGACATAAATTGTGATTAATTCCTCGATATAAAATTAATACCATATCTTATAAGTATAAAGTAACCTTAGATTCGTTTGCATTTACAATATTAAAAATTTAATGGTAATTGTTAAAAATATTATGTATTGACGATTCGAAAGTGCTTCTAAAAGAAGTCTATTTGAATAAATAAATGTTTGAGTTTAAAAAGAATGCTATAATAAGTAGTATTGTTTTAAATAATATTCAAAGTTGAAGCTTTGATTAATTATTCCTAGTAAAACTTCTTACTACGATAAAAAAAATATCTATAATAAATAGTAAAACGTGACCATTGACGCAATTTAACTACCTCAATAGAAAATCTCATAGATTTCAATTTAGCGCGTATTCATCGTGAAATTGTCCAAAACATTTTTTTTTTTTTATATTTAAATAAGGCAAAACATGATTACCATATTTTTGCACATGACTAGATATTTTAAATAAGTATTTTTAACAAAAACTAAACCGCTTTCAACTGGCTAGAACTGGACAAAATATCAATGGGAACAACCCTAAGGAACAACCGGAAGACATGCTTTCAAGTAAAAAATAATTATCAAGATATTAAATAAATATAAATAAATAAATACAGTCGTATTGAGAAACTCTATTGAGAAACTCCTCCTTTTTTGAAGTTGGTTGAAAATAGAGATCTTATTTATCGCTCAAATAATAAATGAATTCTCAAAACAAATAATTTCAACGTATGGTTCCGTATACACTGGACGGGTCACATAAGTTTGCGCGCGCAAAACTGTGCAACTGGTTATACAAAGATTATTTGTACAGATGCGCTATGAGATAACAATGTTTATTCGTTAGGTATGTAGAATATATATTATATGAGATTTATGTGAATTATATAAAATTGTTAATCATTGATAGAAAGAGAAAATGAATGTTTTTTTATTGTTATTATTAGTATTTGTAAATAAAGGGATGGTTAATTATATAAATGGAAGACTCGTCTACATTTTGTACAGGTATGCGCACACCTATAATTTTAGGCGGTACATAACTAAGTATATTAGAATTTTAAACATCACAATTATTATAATAAATGTATAATATTCAGTATTCAAATACACACTTAAAAACATATAAATCAGGTTTTCATGCCACTTACGACGCAACACTGACGTAATTAGAATTATTTTAATCAAACTGTATCAACAAGTTACGTCATTCCACGTCTGTCGAATACTCTTTGCCGCGTTGTTTCATACCATACAGTGCTGGCGCGGCAGTTCCCAACAAACCCGCATGGAGTTTTGACCCCGACGGTCGTTTCTTTTTACTTTTTATTTGTTTTACGTCTCCGCTTTATCGTTCCACAACATGCACAGATAAAACAAAACTTTCAAAAAAAGAACACTCTACACAAGCAAAGGAAAGTTCTCATACAGCCATATCACAAAAAAGTTTTAATTTTACAAGTTTTATATATTTTCAAAGGTGCTCTTCCTTGCCTTCTAAGTGTTTTAAATATTTATAGTTTTACGATTATTATTAAATTGTGAATGCGTGTGAAGTTTGTGTGAAATGAATGGAATTTTCGTGGATTCAGAACGGAACGCACAAATGGCGGGAAATATTGACAGGTGAGTAGATGACAGATTAAAAACAAGTTTACAAAACAACGTAACGGTTGCATAAGAAAATGTTACCGGTTTATAATTATTACGAGTAATGTAGTATTATCGGAGTTTTATGGTCAATGCATGTCGTAATATTGCTTTCGCTATGTAAAACTATAATATGCGTGACTATAATGTACTTTTGATAAATCTTTAAATTGCTTTTAAATTTTAAGCTATTTATTATGTTACCTATATTTTTTGTACATTTTACATTTTTTAAGTATTTTCTGCAAAGAGGCCTTCATAAAAACATGATAAAATAGTTGTCGAATAAAGCGAATTCAAAATTAGTATTGATATAATATAATATAGATTTATTCTCATCAGATTAGTTACATGTGAATTTTTATTTAACATTTTCATTCAGCGAATTTCCATAAATATGCAGTATAAATACATATAATTATGTATTACATATTTATTTTTACCTCACACATCAAAAACCCGAATTTTTAACAAACTATTTTAATGGTTTCTATTTAAACACTAGAATTTAAATTATATTTTACTTTATAGACGAGGAGAATGTCTTAAATATCTATCATCTATACTGGGTGTCCCACTATCGGTATACTAAGCGCGAAGGGACTTGTAGTTTTGCATACACTGATCACGTAAAAAATACTAAACAACAAAATTACGCCAAAAAATTATTGCTTAATTTTTCCTTAAAATTCATGTTTTCTTCTCTAGATTCGTGCAGCCGGCATATAACGCTTCGCTAATGTGAGCATTTTGTCTATGAAAACATAATCTTAAACGATAGCTCACGTACGGGTGGCAAAGTTGGGCGGGTTGCTTGTTAGGGGTGTATACAAAAAGTTTTAAGAATTCATCTATTTGAAAAAAAATGCATCTGGAATTGTATAAGTATTTTTTACGTACTCAGCGTATGCAAAACTATAACCTCCTTTGAGCTTAGAATACCGACGGTGGGACACCCTGTATAATTACTAACATTAAAGTTAAAATATTCGAAGGTTGAAATGAAACCAATTATCGTATACACTATAATTGACTCTAAATTATTACAAACTGCACTAATAGCATCGTTATTGTTCAAATTGCATTTCAAATTAAAAGATAACAAATATAACGATACGTTTTATATTATTACCTAGTATGTACAATCTTCTACATTTGATAGCCTTAAAATAATTATAATTATATCTTGTAAGGGTTATTGTAGGATCATTGACTGAAGTCCTGTAAAATCTTCTAAACTTCTTAAACAATTTTTATTTATTGATGAAATCCTCCAGGTACAAATCGCAAAGTACATCCTTAAAAATAATGCTTGTCGATATCAAAGGAAAACTTGCATAGTTCCCTTTTAACTATATTTTGTGTTAATCCAAGTTTTTCTCTGTGTGTGTCAAATTTAATGAAAATCGGTTAAGCAGGTTTTGCGTGAAAGAGTAACAAACAAAGATACAAACTTTCGAATTTATAATATCGTGGTTGCCTGGCAGAGATCACTGTTTAGTGATAAGGCCGCCCTTTGTGCTTTTATTGTATGTGTTTTTGTAACCTTTAATCTTTATGTACTTATCTTGCACAATTAAGTGTTAAATAAATAAATAAATAAATCAGTAGGATATAATCTTAGTAATATGTAGAGCCTCATCATGTCAATCGAAGTTTAGGTTCCCTACATAATATATGTTGCAATGAAATATGTCATTATTTCCGTATTACCACAATATACAGATACATACAGTAAGGAAACTTCATACAAAACGTTCGAAATGGCACACGCACACAAGCAAGCGTGTTTACGAGAATCATAAGGGTATTCAGGGGGATCGATAGTAGCGGGTGACACATCCACAGATTTTGAATGACAAAGATACATAGTATAGAAAAGTGATGTCAATGACTTCACGTTAAATAAATATCGATTGTTTCAGTTTGTAGCCTAACTATATTTTTGGCTTCGGTATCTATTGTAAGTATTCTTTAAAAAAAATATTCAATCTACAGTTTTGACTTTCCTACGATTTTATTAAATGTATAGATATTAAAATAACCATCACATAAATATGCCTTTATTCGAAAAAAAAATTACAAATTATTTACTGAAAAATACTTTCGTCTACTACGACTAATTCGGAATTTATTGTTAAATTTTTAGTGTAAAATATTCTCAATCTTATGAACAGTTTTTTTAAGTAACTTATGTTTAATTCGTTGTAAATTAATTCAGCCACTTTACAGTTTATGTGTTCTCTCTTAAAGCAGCAACGAAAATGTTATCCATTTTCTCGACATATTGAACAAAATCATCTGGTGGTATAATTGGTATAGTTGAATTCAAGCAGCCGAATACTGCGCAATTAGTACGTGGCATTTTTAAAATGATCGCCGAAATTAACTTATCTTCAAGCACGTGTTCAAATTAAACTGAAATAATATATTTCACCAAAATGTTAAAACATAAATACATAAAAGATTGATATTATAATTATTGTATTTTTATCGATACGTGACGTCACCAATTTGTCAAGCACTATTAGCCTGTCAAACTATTTTCTTTTTCATCCTAAAACAAAAAGGTGGAGGTTCTATGCTCGTATGATAATAATTTTAATTTATTTCTGCATATTTTGTGTTTTTTAATTTAATTTAATTTATCGTTTTAAAAATAATTTAGTAGGTATACCTACATACAAGTATTGTAAATTCTGGTTTAAAATAATTATTGAATATATGTATAATACAAATATCAAGCATTATAAATAATTTAGGTGCATTAAATAACCTTCGGCGTCCATAACAAAACAAGATTTCGAAATATAGCACTGATAAAAACGTATTTACTTTTACAAGGTGTATTAATTCGGATTGCTTCTTCTTGTAAATTCATATTTAGGCTACACCATTTTTGTATTTTAACCAGTTTTAATCTCAAAATTACTACAAAATCGACTGTGAAAAAAAAAAGCAAACAGAAATATACAGGCCGAATTGATAACCTCCTCCTTTATTTATGAAGTCGGTTAAATATCAAAAAGGTAACAGCCCTATAGCTATAACAGTGCTAACGTCATAGTGCAGGGGCTTAGTTTCCTAACTGTATGTACGTATATATCTGTCAACTGTGGTATTACGATGCAGATTTGAATGTAAGTATATTTCATCGTGATACGTGCAGAACCCATGAGACCATAGTTATTACTTCACTCTATGCATGACTTTTTAGAATGAAAACGTCGTATTTTGACCCGCAGGACATCCTTGATATTAAAGTAGTACATAGATACTACATTCTCTAAGAATTTCCTTATCTGTTTATATTTATAAAACTCTCGTGTCTAAATGTTATTTACCATACTCCTCCGAAACGGCTGGACCGATTGTCATTTGTGTGCTTATTAAGTAGATCTGTGAAGCGGCCAACATCTATATTTCATACCCATAAATGATACGAGCCAGGCAAAACGTTTGCGAAACAGCTAGTAATTATTATAAAGGAAAGTGTGAAGAGAATGCAAGAGAAATATTTATCAGTAACACAAAGTGATTTTCTTTTGCGATGTCTCAAGAGCGCAATGTTTGGAAATCGTTAGGATAACAACTTGAGCATTCTGTGTTTCTTATACGCAAGTTTACTTAACAATTTTATAAAAATATAAAAGCCTTTCAAACGACGTGTTTGCATTCTAATAAAATATATCTGTGTATCTTAATTACTTAAATTTTACTTTGACTCTAGCATTTTATTTACTGAGATAATAATAACTCTAGCATTTTATTACTATAGACACAAAATAAAAACAGTCGATTCATACATTATCTACACCAGCTTTCATGCTCGACAAATCCATTTATTATTATTTATTTCTTCAAATAATAAGAATAGGTACCTTATGTAATTCATTATTTACTTTAACTACTCTAACGTTCCATAGATCTATATTATACTATCTGTGCTCCGCGGTTTTACTCGCATTGCTTCGCTCCTATTGGTCTTAGCGTGATGATATATAGCATATAGCCTTCCTCGATAAATGCACTATGTAACACTGAAAACATTTTTCAAATCGGACCAGTAGTTCCTGAGATTAGCACGTTCAAACAAACAAACAAACTCTTCAGCATTATAATACTAGTGAGTAAGCACATGAGTAAGTATGGATAAGTAAAGAATACCTAATATTGAAACTGAACATTTAGAAGTGTGAACATATAACAAACAGACAAAATAACTCGCATTTATATTACAGTTGTCCAGGGAGTCATAACAATTTCATGTGGTTATGTGCCTTGTCTTTTATAATTAAATGTTAACCTGTAAGGGCCGTCAAGGGAGCCCCTGTAAGCCTATTATTACGTGATCCTTCTTAACAGGTCTGTCATACTAAGAGCATTGTTATAGCCCTTTAAGCATTTCTCACTAAATACCTCTACTTAAATATAGTTTAGTAAGGAAAAGGGCCATCAAATTACTGCTGTTACCTGGTTAGGAAATGGCTTTTTCATTTTGTTGGACTATAGTGCTTTATATTTTGTAAATTACTAAATATTTATTATTAGTACCTATTTAAAAAAAATTGTTCTGTATTAATTTGTGTACTCAAGAAAGATATTTGTTTTTGTTCAAGGTTTTTAAATATTAAATTATCTTTTTTAAAGTTAACCTTATTATTTGCTTTTATCTATCGACAAATTGATGTTTATTTAATTTATGTCTAACTAAAAACCTATTAGACACAATTAGAAATAAACTAGTAACGACTATAATAAAGAATAGTTTATCTTGAACTATACCAAAAATGGCGTCGCGATGCGTCAACCAGTTTACCTTCTTACCAAAAAAGGTATTTAATTTCAAATAATAATGTATCAATGAATGTTTGCGTAGTGGTTGTGACCGAGGCTATTCAATCAGAGGTTGTGGATTCGATTCCCACTGGACAAAATCTTGTATGAACACCGCATTTATTTATGTTACACAAAAATAAAGTATAGTAGGTATACAAAGCTATTTGTAACTTTAGTTATCTTCCTGTAAGAATCATTTAAAATAAGCTCTAGGATTTTGTAGATAACCCGCAAAAAATGAAATTTATAAATAAATAACAACAGCTGTTTTTTATTTTCAATTTCGCATTATAAATTCATAGGTAAGTGTTTAATAATATAACTCTCATGAATTTAATATTTATAACAACAAAACAAAACAATGCGATATATTTTGACGTGACAACGTCTTAAATTAGGTTGCGACTGGGAGTCACTTATGAAAAAGTGTAACGCTCGGTAACGTTACGATGAGTCACCGAACGAGAGAGAGGCCCGCGGTCTGCTGCGCGCGCAGCACATAAATATTCTACCGAGAAAAAGACGTTGTCACGTAAAATCTTCGCCCGTAAAACCGACTTTACAGGCAACCATTTTTTTTACCGATTTTCTTATCTGTTTGTCTGCTCTTTAACCTATCCAAAAAAGAGGTATAACAATGGAACATAACAAATAATATCTGACTATCAGAAACAATATTTGTATTCAAAACATGTGACGGAGAACTAGATAGCCTCTGACCTTATGTTCTGTTATTATTAACGAGTATCTGATTTCGTTTGCACAAAGTGGTGTTTATTATACAAACTACGCCATTTGAAACGGAGAGAAGAAGGAAAATTTAGGAATAATATGCCAAAAATGGTGATTTTTTTTCCAAATTGGTTGGATTTCATGCTTAAGGTAAATGTTAAAAATATGACGATTCAAAAGTGCTTCTTCTAGTAATTCTTGAATAAATAAATGTTTGAGTTTGAAACAAACAAAATCTTTATTCTTTTCAAAATTAACATGGATGACACTGATTGGTGTGGTCATACCTAAAACAGACAGACTGTAACGTAGATTTTGTTTATGTTCTATTCCACAATACGTAAAAAAAGTTTTACAATGATGTTATATATTTTTAAGAAAAACAATCATCTGAATATTCATATTTAATAGAGTTATTTAATAAATCAATCTTTAATATATTTTATTTATTCAACTTAATGTATAGTCTGTGGTATAGTCATTCAGAAGCGCTTTGGAATCGAAATTAAAAACCTACAGGTAACCTATACCTATTGCCCTCCGTTTGATGAAATGTCACGTTGGAATATTGATGACGCTATGTCTCTATCATACCTATTTATTATGAAATAACCGTTCCTTTTTCATAAATAAATATTGTAAACTGAACGTAATTTCGTATTCTTGCCCGATTTTTATCATGGAAGTGACTACTTAATATCAAGCACAAATACTTTACTTGCTCTGCCATTAAAAATTACTACAATTTAGACGGAGATACAGACATTATACCTTCATTTATTTTCCTTAAAAATCGAAGGAAAAGAACAGACAACTCTAGAAGTTTCCTTTTCAATGTGAACTTTGAGTTTTTCAAGAGTCTAGGTTCTTAAAGGGACTCGTTAAATTATATTCGTGAACCTGCTTCTTTTACAAAAGTAATACCTCTTATACTAGCCGATTTTATGGCTTTCTATTTGTACATACCTAATTGAAATTTCCGTCTAAAAGGAATCAAAATTGACACAATCGTAGCTGAGACAATTATTTAGATAAACATATTGTTAATCATTGTTTTGTTATATAAACTAGAGATGAAACGGATATCCGGTAACTATCCGGTATCCGGCCTATCCGGCCGCCATAATACTATCCGGCCGAATACCGGATAGCTACTATTCAGCCGGATACACATCCGGCCGATTAAAAAAAATCTAGATAAAAGAAACATATTTTTGAGTAATTATTTGCTTTATTTAGTAAGAATCACATTTCCCCGAAATCAATAATTATTGAATATGTTACGAAACTTGCAAGATATTATTTTACTTGATAGGTATTAAAATTATTGCAATTAGATTATTTATTATTAGATATATACCTGCTTTTTTCGCTTCGCCGCCACGAGAAATATTAACATTGCATGAACGCGTTGTAGATGTTTTTTTATTAAATAGATTTTTTTTCCGAATATTTGGCAGAGTGAGTGAGTCACAGAGAGTGTATTAAAAATAAAAATAAAGATACATTTATTGTCATAGTAATAATACCATTATCACTTTAAACTTACATTCTATAGAAGTATAGAGTATAGGCACATTGAAATATTTACGGCATAATAAACAAAGAGCTAACTTTTTATTTTCACTGCTTATGTCAAAGTATTCCCATAAAGGCGATCTTTTCTTCACCGATGCCATTTCTCGTTGCTAAATCTTTTAGACCTATGTATATATGTATGTACTTAAAATAATAAGAGCACAAATAAAATTATAACCTAAAAACGATCACGCACGTGTCTGCCCTGCATGCAATCGACACAATAATAAAATTGTACAATTGTTAACTTCACTCATCAACGAAAAGACCCGAATCGAACCGAGTCCATCCTATCGTTGGCGCGACGCCTACGCAAACGGCTAAGTTTCGCCGGATATTCGGCTATCCGGCCACTTGGTCGGCCGAATATCCGGTATCCGGTATCCGCCAAACTGCTATCCGTTTCATCTCTAATATAAACTATACTATTCAATAAAAAGCTGTTATTTTTTATTATCAACAGATACTTGAATGTTTATTTCTATGTTGAAACACAGTTATGCGAAAGTCACGGCCATGACCTTACGTGATATATCCTAATAATATGGCTTCTCATTACTTATCTGCTTAAATTATTTGAGTAATGTAACGTTAATCACCTATTAAAATACTTTGTTACACGAAAACTTTGACGTATTAATGGATTATCTATCTAAATGTCATTTGGTAATTATTTTCAAGCATTTATTATATTAATATCTATACTTACTGATATTATAAAGCTGAAGAGTTTGTTTGTTTGAACGCGCTAATCTCGGGAACTACTGGTCCGATTTGAAAAATTATTTCGGTGTTAGATAGCCCATTTATCCAGGAAGGCTGTAGGCTATAACATCATCACACTAAGACCAACAGGAGCGGAGCAACGCGGGTAAAACCGCGGAGCACAGCTAGTAAAGTATAAAGTCGTAATTTAATTTTACGATGCCTTTTATAATTTACATAAGTCGTAAATGTGTAAAATAACAAATTCTAAATATTTGTCTGATGAACTCATCTAGTATTTTGATGTCATTTTAAGTTATTAAAATGATAGGTAACGATTTTAAGAAAAAAGAAAATGGCACGTAACTTATTATAGCATTATGCCAAGTTTCTTTTTTAAACAGGCTACTATACGAGCAAATACCGATAAATGTCAATCAAAAACTAAATAATATGTAGGTAGGGATATTGTTTATCAATCAGTAAACAATATCACTCCATATTTAGTTTTTGAAGTTAACCTTCTTTAGGCGCGTTCAGAGTAAAATTTGAAGGTCGCGTCATGGCAATACCGTCACGTCATGGTAAAATCAATCAATTTTGGTATCTTTAAACCTTGCCAAAGAAGTTTCACTTCTGACACGTGTGCTCGGCACACATGTTTTTTTTTCTTTTATATATGTCAAATAAGTTAAATGTATGAAAGAGTAGTTTCAAATGAACAAGAGGTATTTCTCCAAGTACTAAGAACACTCGTTACATTTTAATGACTTCGAGTTGAATCGAGAAAATGTAACTCAAAACTTCACAAACCTTGCACTTTCATTATTTTCCATATTAAAAATAAAACTTAGGAATTATGAGAGCAACAAGTTGAACTCAATTATCTTTGTATAACTTTATAACGACGCTCGTAGCTAATAAACTAAACAAGAAGTAAAAACAAAAGCTGAAAAAATAATACGAAATATTCGCGCGTAAAATTGCGCCATTTTGAATTTACTATTACGTCACATAGTCTATTAAATTTAAAAAGTTAAGCTAGACTAAATTGAAATATAAGTAGGTATGTTTATGTTGTAGAAATTGCTTTCACTAAACCAAATTGTTTTATAATAAGACGTTTCAAAGAGCATGATAGAGATTCAACGCTTTTCCAATATAAATTCAGTTTTCGGGGTACCTATCTATAAAATGATTAGATATCGATGTGGCCTATTTTAATCTATACAATATTATAAAGCTGAAGAGTTTGTTTGTTTTTTTGAACGCGCTAATCTCAGGAACTACTGGTCCGATTTGAAAAATTCTTTCTGTGTTAGATAACCCATTTATCGAGGAAGGCTTTAGGCTATATATCATCACGCTAAAACCAACAGGAGCTGAGCAACACGCGTAAAACAGGGGCACTGCCAGTACCTATATAATAAAGAACAATAGATTACAAGTAATTAAACAAGATAGTTAATGGTACAAGTTTCCTTAAAAAGTATTTTCATCAAAAGAAACAAAGGAAATTCCTCAGTAATGTACAAACTAAATTACAAGAAATTAAATCGTTTGAGCAGGACGAGTATCTACTTGATTTGGCTTTTTTCTGTGAATTCGATACATGTTTTATTATAGAGGACTAATTGTTATTAATTAATTGAATGAAGAATACAGATAACAGCTCTATCAATCCATAATTTATTACGTTGAATATCTTTGTTTTAATCTCGTAAGTATGAGTACCTATCTAAATGTGTTTGATTTATATTTGAGAACACATTTTTTAACATATCTGCAGTTAAATATATTTATAGCATAAAATATATGTAAGGCCTAATATGTATGTTTGGTAATGTGAAAAAAATATTTATTTATTACAATAGTTCATGAAGTAAACAAACGACCAGGTCACAGTTACTACGTAAGCCAAGTCACATATATTTTAACTAAGGTAGAGATTGTTAAGTTATTTTTTTTTACAGTTAAGTAGAGTTCGACGCTTGGCTCTACATTAGATCTGACAACTTTTTAAGAGTGCAAGAGAAACTTGGCAATATTTTACATGAAAATGTTTAGGTGTGATATAATATTATACAATACTAGCGGTCCGCCCCGGCTTCGCCCGTGGTACATATTTCGCAATAAAAGGTAGCCTATGTTCTTTCTCAGGGTCTAAAGATTATCTGTGCCAAATTTCATCAAAATCGGTCCAGTAGTTTATGCGTGAAAACCATACATACATACATACAAACCTTTCCTCTTTATAATATTAGTATAGATGATTGATGTAACGTTAAACAGTTCCTACAATTTGATTAAACAATTCTTTCTGTTTCATTTCCATAAATAGAAAAATTCTCATAAAGACGATCGAAGCGTGGTTGGTATTTTTTATTAACTCAAGAAACAAAGTTTAACTTTTTCAAAGGATCTTCTACGCATACTTTCTTGATTATTTTATCTTTTAACTCTTAATATTCACAATCATGTTTTAGCCCGCGGCTTTTCCTTGCTTGACGTTATCTATACTCGTTTCTCATACTAATTTTCACCCTGTTATTGGCTAAAAGTTTTGAGTTCGCGACAAAAAGTAGCCTACCGGGCTCTTTCACAAAATCGGTTCGTTTTATGTGAAAATGTAACAAATGAGAATTAAATAGTTCATCAATACCTACTTTCCAATATATTGGGAGCGGGGGGCACGTTGTTACAATTTTTCGATAGTTGTTAATATGACAAAAGCTATCAAATAAATTATACATTTGATAACTTGTAATGTTAGTATGTCTATTTAGCTATGGAAATATGACTGAAAAATTATTAAAATTTATGTAATTTTTTCACAATGGAGAATTTAACTAAACAAGTAGATTGTAACATCTTACCCCGGAATTGGGGCTAGTTGTTACATCATCGGGGTACGATGTTACGGTAGATAAATGAACAAAATCATCAGTGATATATTTTTTTTATTAGTATTTCAAAACGATATAAACAATAGAGATCACTTTATACAGTCTTCTAACATTTATGAGTAATTATAATATCTATTATGGTAATTATTTAAGTTTTTTTTTGATAGAAAATCACTTTGGCAGGAACATTTTAAATCTTATATAAAAACACAGACTTAGGCTGCAAATAACAATTTGTAGTAATTAAATTATTCACTTCCACTTCTTAATAAGTTATTTTAATAAACTTTTGGCAAACTAAAATACTTTGGATTCTAACATTTTTAATGCACTTATATTATAGAAAGATATATAGTAATTTTTATAGAGGTAGGTAACAATATCACACGCAAATATTAAATCAGTCTTCATCAGAATTGCAATTAATGCAAATGAATGAGCAAACATTCCCCGTTACACATTTGACATGGGCCCACATTTTGCATTCTAAACATTCTACCCAATCTTCTTTTATCGAGGTGCTATAACTTTCGCTACACACTAAACAAAACCATTCATCAGTATCAGAATCTGAATCGGAAACCAAAATTTTTTTCTTCACCTTTTCTTTTCCTTCTTCGCTCATTTTCGAGGACTTTCCTTTACCTTTACCTTTTCCTTTACCTTTGCCTTTTCCTTTAGTTTTGTCACACGTTTTTTTGGTCTTTGCCAGTTTTTCTTCATACTCTCTTTTTAATGAGTCTTTTTCAGGTGTGTCGGTTAGCACAGTGGATTTGCGTTTACGACGACTGTTGATAGATTGTTTTCGAGCTACTGCTTTAGGAAAGGGTCTTATTTTTGAAGGTGAAAAATTTTCAAATTTACTTTGTATACCAGATGGACCTGGTATCGACAATTCTATTTCATTTTCTTTTTGAGTCAGTGATGTAGTCAAACATTCTGTATCTTGCGAACTAACGGGATTTGGACAAGGTGAAACAGGAATATTTTTAGTAGTGTCAGGCATTGGATTTGTTGCTGTTTCTATTGCCTGTATGATTTCAGTGGTGCTTATGTTCAGTTGAGGTGTAGAATCTAACAGTTCTGGATTTTCCAGGTCTAGTGTCAA
Source organism: Colias behrii (assembly GCA_029959065.1). Classification (NCBI taxonomy): domain Eukaryota; kingdom Metazoa; phylum Arthropoda; class Insecta; order Lepidoptera; family Pieridae; genus Colias; species Colias behrii. The sequence goes on along the minus strand of JARWMC010000017.1, from coordinate 459,866 downwards.
ATTGGAGATGTTCTGCGAAGGCATGGGACAATCTGTTTCAGGATTAGGGCGATCAGTGACATAAGAAGGCGAAAAGTCACTGTCTTGAAAAATGTCAGGATTGAAGGGCCATATCCCTGTTGATCTGAATCCACTCATGATATTTGCAGGATTTAGGGCCAAAGGCAGTGAATCTTTCACCACGGCAGGAAGATCATGAATCGTCATGGTTTTTCCTGGATGATTATACATCCAGGCAGTCTGTGTTCGATTAAGGTGGTTTTTAAAAGGACCATAAACTCCTACATCTAATGGTTGTAAATTGTGAGAGCAGTGCGGTGGAAATGACAGCATGATTATGTTGTTTATTTTGGCTTTCTCAACGACATGAAAATTTACGTGCGAGCTATGGTTATCCAAAAGGAGCAGAACGGGCTGTTCAGCAGAAGGCTTGACATGTTGAATGAAATGATCCATAAATTTTAAAAATTCTACTTCTGTCATCCATCCCGAAGAATTTCCCGCTCCAATCGCATCTACTGGTCCAGTACGAAGAAAAAGATCCGTGTATCTCATTCTGGGAAACACGAACATCGGTGGAACTGAATTCCCAGCAGCATTTATGGCACATGCAAGAGTAATAAGTGTCCCTCTTTCGGCAGATGTGATCGCACCGACCTGTTTTTGACCCCGGGCAGCAACTATTTTTTTAGGCTTCTGTACCGTCGTGACACCTGTTTCGTCAACGTTCCATATTCTTGAAGCAGTGAATTCATATTTTTGGAACAAGCCTTGCAGTTTGTCAAAAAAATCTTTAACGTTGGTTTTGTTGAACGATGTTGCTCTACTCAAAGATGTAGCTTCTGGTGTTCGTAGAGATAGTTGAGGATTTCTATGCATAAAACTTTTAAACCAGTCCGGCCCAGCCGTATTATTTTTATGCCAGCTGGGGGGAATATTTTTTAAATCGAGTTTTAGAGCACATTGATAAGCTAGTTTGCGTACTTCTGTTGGTAGTAAACCAAAATATATTTCTGAACTTTTGAGTAGGTAAGAAGCTAATTTATGTTCTGTTTCTTCTGAGAATACCAATCTAGGTTTAACGTAACCCAAAGAACAACTTTCGTTGTTTTTGGTTTTTCTGACATACCTGGATAAGGACATCGGACACAAATTAAACATCTCGCTTGCTTTACGAATGCTCGTTTTATTCTGCAGTACTTCTGCTGCAGCAGATTCATAAACTTCTTTACTAGTTGTACCTCTTTCTGTTTTTCTTTTATAGTTTCTCATTCTGGAAAAAACAAAAAATATGTAGAATTTTTAAAATAAGAAAACGAACAGTACAATACCAGATAAGGTAATATTTTGGGGTAAGTTGTTACATGTAACAACTTACCCCAAACAATTGTAACTACTTGCCCCATGGCACGTTTTTTAATATAAATTGAAGTCATTATTAATGGATAGCGATAATAGAATAAAACAATATTGTAAATTAAAGGTAGATATATTATGAACGTTCAAGGTTAAAATTTTTGACAAAATAAAAAGTATAGTCATCAGGAATCAAAAATTTCGTAAAGGATTTTTTTACTTACTTGGTTGAAATCGGGACACACGCACACAACCTAGCAGCTCAGCGCTTGGCAGGTCACTGATTGTTTTTATGTAATGCACGATATTATAAGAAAACAAATGAGTCCAATTATGTCCATCATAGAGTTTAAAATCCCGGTAAAAAACGCATGTAACTTCTTACCCCTGTAACAACGTGCCCCCCGCTCCCCTACCTCCTGAAACATTATTTTTTTTGTATTAAAAATAATCATGATGATGCATCTTTACGTAACTATAGCAACGAAAGCTTTATGTTAAAATTACTGGTTGAACCTACACAAACAAGAAATCTTAACTCTAACACATATTTAGACTATTAAGTATTCTGTGGTATATAGGTACATATTAATATTAATTGTGTGCCCATACTTGATATAATAATGCTGTAGTTTGTTTGCTTGAACGCGCTAATCTAAGAAACCACGGATGCGCTTTGAAAATGATTTCACTATTAAATAGTCCATTTATCAAGCAATGGCTAGTATACTTGTTGTGCCCCGCGGTTTTAAAAGATCTGTAAAACATCATAGTATTTGAACATTAGGTTCCACCCACACATAAGTATATTACCTATGCTCACACAAACCAATACAGTGACCCTTAATGTTTAGTTTAGCTTCCGTAAAACGAAACATATTATGTTAATTCTTCTAACAAAGGTCTAGTATTTTCAAAATCACAGTCAAAATATACTAAATTACTTACAATTCTCACGCTTTGCATTTAAAATATACACAAAACATAATATAGAGACTAGCAGACACTACTAATTTAAATATATTTTGCATAATATATGCATATTTATAAGTCAATTATATATATAAGTTTTATAGACAACTAGCTTTCCGCCCGCGGCTTCGCCCGCGTTTGTCAGAAAAACCCACATATTTCCCGTTCCCGTGGGATTTTCGGGATAAAACTTATCCTATGTGTTAATCCAAGTTACCCTCTATATGTGTGCTTAATTTCATTGTAATCGGTTCAGTAGTATTTGCGTGAAAGAGTAACAAACACACACACATCTTCACAAACTTTCGCATTTATAATATTAGTAGGATTTTAAACACTTTAAATAAATCAAAGTTTTGTTAATCTATTAAATGAAACAAGACTCAAATACCTACTTATTCTAACAATTAGCACAAACCAAGGCCATTCTGTATAAATAGATTTAATTGATAAACAAACATCCGGACAGACGTAACTAAATAATGCATTAGTTTACTTAGACTCTAATTATTACCTATTTGTAGCATACATTAGACCTTACTTAAGTAGATGGAGCAAGTAATTGATTTAAACTCTGTAACATTATTAAAATACGTTTAATATTAGAAGTCTTTTTCAGTAAAGTTATATTATTTTCTGCGTTTAAAATTATAGAAAGTCTTTAAAAAAGTAGAGATTTGTAAATAGGGCCTCTGTTCAAATAATTTTTTGGCTGTATTTATACATATAATTTATAAAGCTGAAAAAATAGTATATTGCCTCATCGTAAAACCACCATGTACTAAATTTTATACTCCACGCCGGTGAAGTCGCGGGCGGAAAGCTAGTACAACATAGATATCTTATTTATTATGAAAAGTCATCTAACTATCTATGTATAAGATTAACAAATTACCAAAGCAGTGCTTATAACATACACAAATAAATATCTAATAAATAATAATTAATTTCACCAAAGAGACAAAGTATAGCCCTTAATACAACTAAACTTATAAAGTAAATCAACCAAAAAATACAGAAATGATACCAAAAACAGTCTCCCGAACAACTGAAGTATGTAATACAAATAGACGAAATTATCCGAGTAATAGCAAATACTCATTAACTTGTAAGGAAAACTATTTATGACACGTAATTATTACTTTGGTAAGAGCATTACAATCTTATAAGTAAGAACGATATTCCCAATCATTTTGATTGGGTTTTGTTCGTCTGTTAGGGTTCCGTGCCCAAAGGGTAAACGGGAGCCTATTACTAAACCTCCGCTGTCTGTCTGTCTGTCTCCAGGCTGCATCTCATAAACCGCGATAGCTAGAGAGCTGAATGTTTCGCAAAATATGATGTTCCGTTGCCGCTATAACAACAAATACTAAAAAATAGAAAGAAAAAGTTCAATTTTAACTTCAAATTTAACTATTTAACTCCATATAACAAATGGATAACTTTGAAAAAGTGTATTAATTTTCCATACCTTCTAAAGTCTACATACAGAGCTTTTTCATCACTTAGAACGCAATTGAAAAACCTTATTCAGCAACATTTACAAAATGTATAAACCCGCTAAACCCTATTTATTCCTAGTAAATAGTAAAATTTCAAAGCAGCGTAGTTTTTAAAGTGAAAAAGAAATGTAGGTACACAAGTCTAGATAAATACAAGGTTTTCCTTCCCTCAACAAAGACTCAATCCTGCACAAACCGCAGGTTTCAGGATTGTCACCTTATTAATTATATTTGTTTATGTTTATTCTTTATTTATTTATCTCTTATAATATCAGCCTGATCTATTGTTGGTAATATGAGTATATAATACATATTAAATACATACATTATCAGTTAGTTGTGTAAGAGAAAATCACGGATGAAACGTTAAAAATGAACCCACCGTAAACACAGTATCTACAGAAAAGTGTGGCAAATTTTGTAAGAAGAAAGATTTATCAGTTTATATTCGGGAATTATATTTCGGGAACTTATTTGTTTAACATTTATTAAATAATACACATCATTTCTAATAAAATGTATAAGGTACTATATTACGAACTTGTAATCTGCAATTTGACAATCTAGCACCCCTTTTCAAATAACTCCAGAAAACTTACTTCATTCTATGCTACAAAATGTATAAATTGAAAATAAATTAACACCTTCCTTACAACTCCCAAATTATTGATCGAAATGAAGACATTAACACAATTTTAAATTAACATTAAATATTTATAAACATGATCACGCTTGTCATCAGTTTTAATGAATTTCAATATTTGAACAGTTCCCGTGTGAAATTTCACGCCTGGCTGGTTTTAATTATTTGGTAGGATATTTACGAAATGCATATAACCTCAGTTTCCTAGATTGTTTTTTTCATAGTTAAATCACTAGGGGCCGATTTTTCAATGCTTGTTTAAAACTTATCCGTCCAATAAAGTATTACACGATAATATTAAAATGTCACGTAAACTGTCAAATACGGACAATTAGAATAAGTTTTTAAAATGGTAGTTTTATACATTATTCGACGAATAAGTTTTAACCAAGGATTGAAAAATCAGCCCTTAGTATGTGAATTCTGTCAGAATTTAATTGTGATTTTTAATCTATCGAATACGAGACCGATTAATTTAAAAACACTTATATTAATTTATACTAGCTGCGCTTCGTGGTTTCACCCGCGTGGCTCCGCTCTTGTTGATCTCAGCGTAATGTTATAGCCTATAGCCTTCCTCGATAAATGGGCTATATGCCTATATAACACCGAAAGAATTTTTCAAATCGCACCAGTAGTTCCTGAGATTAGCGCGTTCAAACAAACAAACTCTTCAGCTTTATAATATTAGTATAGATTCATATAATATAGATATAGTATTCAGTTAGCCACCGCAAATGAACAAGGTCTATTAAAACATTTAACTTACCGTTTCAAATAAGCGAGCTTCTTGTGTAGAAAAACTAGATTAAAAACATAAAACATTGTAAGGTAAGAATTGAACTAAGCTGACATTATACAGGATGTCTAAAAATACCACTAAAATAACGATATTATTGAGACAATAGCTTTCAACTTGTTCAACCGTTGAAAGTCTTATTTTATCTTTTATTACATGACATTTCAATTTTCATTTTTGTATTTTTAGCGTTGAAGTTAGTCTGTCTGAGAAGTCAAGACTTGTTTAGCTACTAAGGTTTGAAATAAAAGAAAGGTAGTCAAAGAAAAAAAAGGTATTTAATATAACATTTAAAACAAATAGTTAAAAATAAAATAAATTAAGATACACATCCCTCAAGTGTACTGAAATTAAAACCATTTTTACAAATAAAATTCCAAGTACGATCTCCCATCTCCACAAAGCAATGACAAAAACAACTGTCCTCTCTCAACTATAAACTACAGCCGACACAGTAAACAACCTGTGCAGTGTACACTAACTAATTAAATTCGAGGAGTTTCTGCAAAGTACGTGTGACCTTTGAGCTTAGCGCCATCTTTTTTATCAATTAACCCTTTTGTCTCAGTTTCCTGGGAACACTATTTTTATTCGCAATTTGTTATGCATGTAAATTTAATTTGCTTTTTTCAATCACGCTTGGTTTGTGTTCGTGAAAATTTGTATCTTTGTAAAGCTCAGCTAGTGAAAATAATTTATATTTTTGTAAAATGCAGCTCTTTGTTATTTAAAATAACTCATATCGTTAATTATCTTTGTGAGAAATTTCTTCTAAATCGGTTACTAGTGTCTGTCTTGAGAAAAAGGTAATTTCTCGTTTTTAGATACTACGGATGTAGAGACCAAAATATAACATTATTTGTGTTATAATTTTAGTAATATAGTGTATTATATTATCTGTGGTAATATAAACGTTCTGTAAAATCTTTGTATTAAGGGTCATAACGTTGTTTTGCCACGACATCCGTACTCGGACCATCGTAGAAAATACAGTTTACTATAGTTTGTCTATAATTCTCGAACTAACCAAATATATACGCAAAAAATACAAAAAAAATGGTCAAGTTCAACGAATTTGGATACAGATATGACAATTTTTTTTTTATATATTACAAGGAGATAATATGCAAGGATTTATCTAATGTGTAAATCACGATTTATTTATTCTGCCTAATGCTAGGAACGTGCCCGTGGTGCTAAATAACACAACGTGTTTATTAATGTGACAAACAAATATACTAAACGTTTGCGAAGTATATTATTACGAGATTACTAGCAATTTGAAAATTCGATTTTGTTTATTAGGTGTGAAACTCTATAATATTATTCGAAGCATATTTCTAAGTAGAGTTAGCGAAATTATATTATTTTTAACACCGTTTCACATTACATTCAATATTATTTATAATTTTTCCAAATATCTAGAAATTGAACCTATATAGGAAGAAAATCAATAGCATACCTAATTTATAGATACGTCTAACTTCGTACGTCTGGAATCTAAAAAATATTAAAGATTTTTACTTCAGAAAGTGTTTAAGGATCAGAAAGCAATAAATATATACAGACTATATTTACTTGGTCATCCCGGGAAGCGGTTATTTAGCCAAATAATTATATCTAAAATGTAACCTACACGCTAAAGCCTGCAATAGCTCATAAGCCTTTAATTATCGCAAATGAACGGCACCGTCCGCCCACTTCATGTAACCTGATTTAACGAGGCGCCCCGGGGATACATGTCATAAATTCCGAATCACTAATATGTACCTTAGTGCCTATGTACCTTTGTGTATATGTACCTATGTATCTTTGTATCTTTGTACCTATTTATGTCCAGTTGTGCATGTATTTATGTCCAGTTTTCGTCAGGAATTAATGCAATGTTAGATTTATGCCGGTTCACATTCATACGAATTTGTAAACACACTTGTGCATGTACATTTGCAAATGTTTTTCCTTGCATGCGACTTTGTACGAATGTTTGCACGCAAATTAGTGACGGGTTACACAATCACACATGCGTATAGATTGTGAATATTACGTGGCATCTTGATATATATTGGTCCATGGTGGCATGCAGTGTGGTGTGACGTGATGTGATGTAATGTGATATGATATGATGTGATGTGACGTGACGTGACGTGACGTGATGTGATGTGTAAAGGGTCTCTTAATATCTTCTAGGGAACTTATTAGTTAAAATCAATAATAATAAAATGCCAAAATGGGTACAGGAACTAGATAAATGCGAAAACTATCTGAAATTTAACACAGAGACAATATATATACCTTTGCAACGTGAGTAAACCCACGGGATTTACCGAGTATATTATACATGATCTAGTTATTTTATTTATTTATTTATTTATTCTTTATTGTACATTAGGTTTAATCTTATTTTATAATATCTTAATGGATTTAAATGTACAAAAGGCGGCCTTATGGCTCTAAGCCATCTCTGCCAGGCAACCTTCAGGTAAAGGACAGAGCATAATATACCAAAGGCTAGGAAGCCAAATAACTAATAAATTTAAAATAATTAATTTGAAAAAAAAAAATAATAATAATAATAAAATAAAAATAAAGCACAACGTCACACATAATTTATAAATACAACATAAATTTATATATAAAAATTACTTATATTTATATACATATAAGTAAAATGCATAAACATAATTATACATAAGATTACAATATATATATACTTCACTATAAATACATAACATACATACTATATATACATACTATACAAAATATACAATATACATATAATATACAATATACATACAATATTTATATAGATAGATAGTAGTCTTTAAGCATTTTTTTAAAAGATCTTATCGTCTGGGCGCCACGAATCGTTTCAGGAAGGGCATTCCATAAACGGATACCCGATACAGTAAACGATGAACCGTATAATTTAGTACCATGCACAGGAAAACGGAGGAGAAAGTTATTAGATGATCGGAGAGTATAGGAGTCAGAAGCAAGGTAATGGAAATTGGATTTCAAGTAGCAAGGAGTACTGGGATGAAAAAGAATGGAATAGAGGAGATGGAGAGTGTGAGCATTCCGACGCAGGCGTATAGGTAACCACTTGAGCTTCTTGCGAAATTCCGACACGTGATCAAATTTACGTAGACCATATATAAATCTGATGCCGAAATTTTGCAATCGTTCAAGTTTATTGAGCTGATCTTCGCCGAGGTTCGTGTAACAAGAGTCCGCGTAGTCTAAAATGGGAAGGAGAAGGGATTGAGCTAGCATAACTTTGGTGGGTATAGGCAAGAAGCGACTCAAGCGTTTCAAAGAGTTTGCGGCAGCAAATACTCTTTTACTAACTGCTTTGACTTGAGGCACCCATGATAACACCTCGTCGAAAGTTATGCCTAGATTTTTTACTTCAGAACTATATGGTATGACAATTCCATCCAAGTGCACAGGAGGTAAATCGGCCCAGCTTATTTTTGAGCGAATTTGTGGACTTCCAATTATAATAACTTGACTTTTACGTGGATTGATCTGAATTCCATAAAGTGTACTCCACTTACTGATGGAAGCTAAATCAGTGTTGGTCGCTCTAATAGCCTCCGGCAGGGACCCTGCGTCTGAGTGAGTGTAAATTTGAAGATCATCTGCATACATATGGTAGAGAGACGTTATATGAGGAGTCAAAGAATTTATGAAAATTGCAAAGAGGAGTGGAGACAACACGCCACCCTGAGGTACACCAGCAACGAGATTACACCACGATGAATATTGATCACCATTCATAATACGCTGCCGACGACCAATCAGGTAACTACGAAACCAATCAATTGCCGGAGGAGAGATATTAATAGATTTTAGCAAACTCAACAGGATTTCAAAGTCAACGGAGTTAAAAGCTTGACTGAAGTCTAACAAAGTTAGAACTGTGAGATGCTGCTTGTCCATACTTAAACGAATATCATCAGCGACTTTGACTAGGGCAGTTACCGTGCTATGACCAGGGCGGAAACCGGACTGGTAGGGACTTAGGATGTTGTGACTGTACAGGAACTGGCTCAACTGTTTATGAATTAAGCGTTCCAGTACTTTAGATAGAAAAGGTAGGATAGAAATAGGACGATACTCATTGAAGGATGTCGGATTGTTTTTTTTAGGTAGGGGGATAACATGAGCATCTTTCCAAATGGAAGGGAAGCTGTGGGACGTAATGGAAAAGTTCAGGATGTGAGTAATGATGGGAACAATTATATCAAGGATTGGGATGATCATGTTACGGCAAATACGGTCAGTGCCAACGGCTTTCGAAGTTATGGACAAGATAATCTTCTTAACATCACCAACGGCAAATTGAGTAAAAGTAAACGGGGGATAGGTAGGAGTTGGAAGGCTAGAGATCTGATTTATGCAGGTTTGGCTACTAAAATTAGGAATAGGACAGTATGAACAGAAGAAGTTATTAAGATTATTAAGATTGAGGTCGGATGGGAATTGATGATTATTATTTTTCCCAACTCCTAATGATTTAAGAAATTTCCAAATATTTTGGGGGTCGCCGTTTTCGACCGAATCGTGGATATGGCGTCGTTGTGCATCCCTACACATAGTGTTGCAGTGATTTCTTATATTCTTGTATTTTTCACGTTTATCATCAGACTTACAGGATCTCAGTTTAGCTTTTGCACGATTTTTCTTCTTTATCAAAAGTCGGATTTCGGGAGTTAGCCAAGGTGAAGGAGCTTGCTTTAATTTTACTGGCCTAAGTGGTGCATACCTATCGTATAACTGAGTTATTAGGTGATTAAAGTTCTGAACCTTGTCGTCAATCGATTCAGCGTTTAAGACAGGCATCCAATTAATATTGCGGGCATCATCACAAAGTCGCTCCTTATCCACACCACCAAAGTTACGACGCAGGACAGTTAATTTTTTAGCACGGGGCAACTGGATGTTGTAGGAGAGGAAAATAAGGTCGTGATAGGAAAAGGAGACGGCTGGGAATTGCCCGTGCTTAGGAACCAGATTAGGCGCTGAGACAAACATTAAATCTAAAAGAGAAGGAGTAGAGTTTGGAAAGAAGTGTGTTGCTTTTAAAGATAGACAATGTAAATTAAAGGAGTCAGTGATAGAAAGGAGTTTAGAGCTACGCGAATCTTTAGCTAGAGTTAAGCGGGAGCCATATAATAAATAGGCCATTTATAACTGAATTAGACCTTGACGGGCCGTTAATTATCATCCGATACCCTCTCGAATAAATGATATTATTGAGAACATTTACGCAGTAAAGCTCTACCTCACTCTGATAAATTGGTTCACCGACTTCAAAAGAGGAGGGTAAGAGACAGGTGAATAAAATTACATGGCTAAATGAATAATAATTTATTGATTTATGTCACAATACATGTTATGTTGAGTGATATTGTAGAAATTGTATTATATACCAGAATTTTTTTTTAGCATTTTGCCTTTGTAGAAGAAAGGTCGCCTCTGGGCAAAATTCGTGTTATTCTTTGAAAGATTGTTAAATGTAGGTAAACTGTAGAGCTCTGTATATGTAAATATTTGGAATTGATACTTAATTTCAATTTACTCGACTTCTCTGATTTATGAAAAAGCACTACATATACATATATCCTAGGGCGTAGGCGTACTAACGTATGTTTAAAATTAATTAATGTCAGTATCTAGTCTGTTTGTTTATCTATTTTGCTTTCAGGGCTAAAACATAGCAGCCTTAAATTAAATTAAGACTGAAAATATTTGAAGAGTCAAGCAATTTTTCTTTTAAATATCACTAATACAATTTTTTTCATGGTTTACTAATATTATAACCGAGAAAGTATGTGACTATGAATTTATGTATGTTTGTTCCTCTTTGTAGAAACTTGCTAGTGATATAACTTATATGTATCAGAATAGCACATAAGCTATGGAAATGCTTGCCTTAGCCTGCGGATTCTTCTGCTTGTGAAACAGAAGTACTATTATAATATAAAGAACTATGTGAGAGTGACTAAATTAAACTAAACCATATGATGTACTAACAATGTACACTTACGTGACGTTTGTCAAAAACCGGTTTCCAACCTTGGCTCACCCGTCTGACTGCATTACTGTCTATTCATTAATATTCACGAATTATTCTTGTCTCATTCATTTAGGTCTATTTTTACTTTGATAGTACGGAAATAGACAAATTTTTCTAGTATATAATTGAAGAGTATACCTATGATAGATTTACCATGTTTTACTGGTCAATTTTCTTTTCAGATAATATGTAGGTTATCGACTCTCTACCTTTCTAATTAGTCTTTAAATAACAAGTAGGTAAATATTATCTTTCAGTTTTACAACTATACTATTATAAGAAAACGATACATACCTGCTAATATTATGTACTAGCTGCCCCAGCAGACGATCTTCTTCCTTATTGCCACTTTTTCATATTTTCTCTACATAAGTACCTTTCTTAGGCCATAGCAAAAACAAAAAGAAATAGCCACATTGGTCAGGCCGTTCTCAAGTTTTACTATTTATTTATCAGGCCACTTACTCCGGGCCATTTGCGATACAAAAAGATCAATCAAAACAAAAATGTGTCACTCTGAAATAACACAGATAAACAGGAAATAAAAAAGTGTATCTGTGTGATTGAACAACAACAAAGAGACACGATATTTCATAATAATTGATATTTGTTCTATCCAATCATAGTTAAGTCTATAAAAACTCGATAAATCTTCATTGGAGTAGCATAAAGTTAATTTACATGACTATTCCTGTCACACAATATTATGTTTATTGCTATTTACATACATGGTTAGTGTAATTCAAGTTAATTAAAACAATCATTGATTTATGATAGTGTTTCAATATGCAAATATAAGTGAATACGAATGATAGTTTTTTCAAATCATAATTTCTTCGTTGTAATTTTTATTATATTACTAGCAGTCCGCCCCGGCTTCGCCCGTGGTACATGTTTAAGTTTTCTCTACATAAGAACCATCCTCGTACTTCAAGGAATATAATAAAAAAAGAATTATCGAAATCGGTTCAGCCGTTCTCGAGTTATGCGCTTACCAACACATTTTGCGATTCATTTTTATATATAAGATATTGTTATAGAAATACTTATGTAAATCTTATTTGAACTTCGAAAGCATTTTTTACGAATAACACACATGACACTGTAAGTAAAAATGATTGATCAATGAAACAAAGCAATGAGAGTTTTTAAAATAGATCAAAACAACTCATTATAATAATCAAAACATTTATGGATATTATTCCCGGTTACAATGATGTTGTTATATCTTTATAATCATGTTTAATGTTTGTTTTGTTAAACATTTAACAATTAACAATTAACTCTATTTAAAAATATACGCGCGACTATAACCATAATGATTTTTTGAAAAACTATTCTTATCGTATTATTTTTTAAAATTAAATCAATTAAAACTAAACATGGAGTTACGGACATAGACACTTACAAAATAATAAAACATTATAAAATTTTTAAAGTAATTTAATTTTAATTTTAAAGTGAAACTTTTATTACATCGTCTCAAACTTTTTGGTCTGTGTAGCGCATGTCGCTTGTATCGCGGCTGCCGAGTAGGTATACCTACTCGGCAGCCGACCGTCACGCGACATGCGCTACACAAATCAGTGTTCGGAACCGTTCGAACAGTTTCACTTTTACCGTGGTTTCATAAAACCACACATTTTTTTCATTATAGTAATTTAAGATTAATTTAAATGTAAATATAAATTTAAATTAAGATAATGTTTAGATACTGTACGAATTCGAGCCTTACCTTATTTTTACATTATTTCCAAGCTTTTTTCTCGTACATATAATAATTATTGCTTACTAAAAATAAAACTTATTTTTCCCAAGATTAATCAAAGTCTAACCATAACCGTATGACGGATTTCTAGTACTTAGCCTAAGTACTTACATTTGTCGCAAACCTAAAGTTTTATCGTATTTTGTCACGCAACATGCGGTATTAAATATTACTGAAGATTAGATTTTAGTGTTTTAGTATGGTTTTAGTGAGATTTACTGATATAGTCGGCATAAATCGCATTTATTGTTATTTGTTACACATAAAATGTGATTTTATTTTTGTTATTGTCGCCTTTAACAGAAGAACTCTATCAAAAGGTTATTGACCTGTAATGATAGTGAGTACTGTTCTATGTAAACAAATAAATAACATTTGCTGAACTAGAACGCACTTTCGCTCTAAATCTGAACAAAATTTAAATGGGACCTACCGACCGGCACTAGCTTTCAAATAATTAGGAAAATCAAAATTGATTCACCCCTTCGAAAGATCTGAGTTACCAAAACCGCAAAAAAGAAGAATTGTGAATTCCTTTTTTGCGGTTTGTTAAAAAACAATTAAACTTAGGGCATTAGCTATTAAGTAGGTAGGTATTCTGCGCTTAGGACAAGCAACTAATATTCCAATTTGTTATATTATACATAATAATAGTAGTTTAATCGTTTTATACGTCATGTACATTATAAATTTATAACAAAGATTCGACCTCTGAAACCCGATTGAAATAATTAGTAGCGAAAATTGCAAAACCGGGATACCTTACATATTCACAAAGCCTCGTCAAAGTCGAACATTCGAGAACATCTCCACGTTAATTATTAGAGCTAAGTATATAAATTTATAATTTATGTTGAAAAGCAGTACTTTGGATTAATTGTTTAGGTATATTTGAGCTCTATTTTATGTTTGTATTACCATGGACCAATATACTCAAGGTATTTATTACCTACTAGATTTCCACTGGTAGCTTCTCCCGCGTTTTCAAAGAAAATCCCGCATAGTTCCCGTCCCTGTGGGATTTTCTTTTGGCACGTCGCATCCTACAGCCATGTCGTATTACCAGGTGGTGCAACAAGATTCGTCTTAGTCATGCGAGTGACACTTGGTAGGACATTATTATCAATTTTGGCGCCAAAAGTAATTAAAATTAAAATTTGCTGTCGGGTTTTTTGTTTTTATAGTAAGTACTTTTTTTCAAATCTTCTTTATCAAATTATAAATGATCAATAAATGAACAATGTACCTACAATGCTGCTGCTGCTATTATTTAAATCAATATAATAATACATTAGATTTTGTATTGTAATAACATCTCCAAATTCTCAAAATTTGTGGTATCATAAAGATTGACTATTTAAATAATTTCTAGATATTTTTACTTATAAGATGAATAATTATGTGTCCAACCGGGATTTTCCTGGACATTTTCATCACCTATAACTTACAATGTATTTCAGTTATTTTCTTTACAACTAAAAATGCATTTTACACATAGTTGATATTAGTTATTTAGTCTCACATAGTTGTATATTTAAAATTTATTAAAAAAAGTCTATTATTCATAAAGAAACAGATACCGCTCTTACCCATGCATCTTTCGCATTCCGAAGTTAATTAATTAACTTCCATTTATTTAAACTTATATAAAGTTGAAAACAACAAAATTACGTATTCCAACGCTCGCTGAATGTACCCTTATGGAAAGTTCAAAAAGGCTTTGATATTTAAGCTCCTTGCATTAGTTTGCAACTTCAAGTTATTTCCGTGTTACTTATCAACTTATGCCTTAATTCAAGGTATAGCGAAGTTAGTTGCTTGTGGGATAACTTATGTTTTAATAATAATATATGTCGCTATGGCCCTGGGTTCGATTCCAATGAAAATAGGAGTCTCAGAAAGAGAACGGGATTACTTGTAAAAACAAACAATGAAATGTATACTAATATTATAAAGCTGAAGAGTTTGTTTGTTTGAACACGCTAATCTCAGGAACTACTGGTCCGATTTATAAAAATATTTCGGTGTTAGATAGCACATTTATCGAGGAAGGCTGCTATACAGGGTGTAATCGTTAAGTGTGCACAGGCGATTTTTCCGTAATATAAGTATTACAGATAACAAAAAACTTTAAACTGATATCGAAAGTACTTAACCTAATGAGTAAAATGGCCGTAATAAATTTTTAAAAATAAATCGAGAAATATCAAAAAAAATATCTTTAAACCCCCATACATTAAGTATGAAATATGAATATCCCATATACATTTAATATGAAAGATTTTAGCTTTCTTTTTCTTTTTTTGGTTTTCTGCTTTAATTACTTCGCAAATTTGAAGTGACATTTTCCACGTTTTTCCGGACATTTTCACGCATTTTCCGGACATTTCCCAGGCATTTTCCAGGGATTTTCCAGGCATATAGGTTAATACACCCTGTATATCATCACACCAACAGGAGCGGAGCAATGCGGGTGAAACCGCAGAGCACAGCTAGTGTTTAAATATGTATGATGCTCTATGTTGTTAATCGTATATTTACTGTAGTTATATGTTTACCGTTATATGTTGCTGTATATTTACAATCTACCTTCTTTTATTCTTCCAAATCTTACTGTTAATATTTCAATGAATATTTCACTGTAATAAACTTATAATAAACAGCCGAACACACACAATAAACGATATTTTATGTCTATCTTTCAGTTACAATTTATGCTACACAACCCTAAGTTTTGTTCAGCAAGCTGGGTTCCTAACGGAGCTGTCACAAAAGCTCACAAGGACTTAATTAATATGCACTGGGTCTTATAATATTATAGTCTTCTCTCACAATATTGCCATTATACAAAATATTATATCGTTGTTTCCGTAATAGTGCATTTACACCAAACGGAAGAATGGTCATTCTAATTATGTCAAATTCTTTTAGTTTAAACAGGTGTAGCATTCTTTCGTTGTTCTTAGTGCGTTCGAAAGGATTCTATGCAACATCAAAAGATCACGAAAAAATGCTCTTGCTCTATCTCTGGCTCTATGTTCGTTTTATGTAAATGCACCGTAATACATGGTAATACAATGCACATCTATTGATATATTATTCATTTTAATGCTGGGGTTAGTCCTTCAAATCAAATTAAAGCAGATAGGACAAGTCGATTTATAATATTATAAATATATTATTTCTTTGGGAGTAAAATATATTATATAATATGTTACCGGAAATGTATGTAATCCGTCATTGTATAAAATTCCTAGGAAATGTATGTAATTCCTAAAATCGCACGGAAATGTGTGAAATAAATTATTTTATACACATTTCCTAGGAAATCTATACATTTCCTAAATAGCTATCGGAAATGTAAAACATTTAATGATAGAACGTCCAAATCTTGGTCCTGCTAGAAGAACCTTCTGGAAGGACAATTCTAAGGACGTACGTCCTGCTAGCAGTACGCAATATTTCGTAATTTTTCTATGGATATCAGAGGCTGTCCTTCTAGCAGTACTTGATATTCATGCGTATTAAAATTAGGCAGGAGTGACCAACATAGGGTACCTATTTTATAATAGTACTAGAGGTGCCCCGCAGTTTCGCTCGCGTGTCCCCTAAGAGGGAATTAAAAAAATAATTTACCGTGGGAATGAAATGTTTTCCCGCGTAAAATGTAGCCTATGTCCTTTCCCAACTCGTTATCTAGTATGTTGATGCCAAATTTCATTAAAATCGGTTTAGAAGTTTAGGCGTGAAAGCGTAGCAGACAGACAGACAGACAGAGTAACTTTCGAATTTATAATATTAATAGTAAATGTAGAAAGAGCTCGTCTAATTTGAAATGACGCACCCCGTTCCCGCATTTCGCCTACAAGCAAATGTAAAATGTTTGCAAAATGCGAGAGACGGGACGTTTCATTCCAAGTTAGAACACTTCTATCTAGAAAACAGACGCCTGTTTTCTACCTTTCTTACAATACCCCAGCAATAACTAGGTATTATCTTAGTTATCGCCAAAATGTTGACGACTCCAGGTATGCTGGCTATCATTTCCGTCAAAATATGTTGCTTTGACACGAACGCGGACGCCACGTCTTATACTCGCTGCCATTTTGACTGGACTGATCGTAGAAACACCATTCAAAAACTCGCTGAATCAGAAAGAGACGCACTATACATCTAAGTTAATTGCATCCTGCTAGCAGGCTTAGAAAGCCTCATATAACCAAAAACATTGCGTCCTACCGGTAGTCCGAAAAGTCCTTCTAGCAGGACTCTGGACGATCTATCATTAAGATATTGATATGTCGCAGGCAAATTGTATATAATCTGGCCGTTTACAAACGGTCGGCATTTTGTAGTAACTATGCCGATAATTCGTAATCAGAAATTTTTGGTTTGGATAAGGGGGTGGGTTAGGTTAGGTTCGTGTTTTTTAATACTACACAGAAATAGGAGCCCCACGAAGTGGGGCTCCGTCGGCTCGCGACCGTCTTTTTGTAGAATTTTGGAAAAAGACGAATTTTCGGCATATTAAAACAGCTAGCCGTAATGTAATACGGCGGATTATACAATCCGACTGCGCCAAATATACGCGGGGACAGCGGGACGAGGGGACTGATTACTTGCCAAATGAAAATTTGATTTTTTAAGTATAAATATAAGTTGATTTTGTGATATTTACGTTAAAAGTTAGATAATTGATTTTTAAAATGTTAATTAGTAAGATAATAATATGAACATAATATTATTACAATTTTACGGTATGACAGTTACCCGATTGTATCAATAAGAGCTATAATAAAAAAATAACAACGCGTTTTATTACAGAAAGCTTTTACTTTAGAAAGAAGAAAGAAAGAATGTTTATTTACACATTTCCTAATACGATATAGGAATTGTATACAATTCCTAGGAAGATTATACATTTCCTAGGATATGCATGCATTAAATAGTTTTTAAAACAATATTTTAAACATTTCCTAAATGGTATCGGAATTGTACACATATCCTAGGAATTGTATACAATTCCTTGATTTCATACATTTCCGGTAACATATACATTATAAACTATTTGCAATAAAAAATATAATAAAACAAAAATGAATGGTTGATGAAAAGCGTCAACTTAAACCAAAATATAATGACAGTCTGATATTATTTTCTGCAAATCTGCTACAAAAAGTTGTTGTTGACCCAGAATAGTGAAATTTGGCACAATATAGTTCTTCACGCTGTACGCAAGTAAACAACGACATTGTTGACCTACAACCTAGCTGTATATTTCTAAAACATTAGACCTATGTTTAGGATTGTATTGTAAGGTCCGATCTAGTAGAGATGAAAAATTTTCAGCTGAGGACAGGTTTTTGATATTGTTATTTAAATATATTTTTTTTTTGTTTTATATGTGCATTTGTTCCAAAAAAAAAAATGTCAGATAATTTATAATTCAGTGTTATCTATGTCTTTTGTTATACAAAGAATTGCTCCATTACGTTTATATGACGAAATAATCTTAATAATACAAAATATATTATCATCTATTAAATAGACTGACCGGTTGGCTTGGTTGGTAGTGGCCCTGCCTTCCAAGCCAGAGGTCGTGGGTTCGATTCCCACTCGGGGCAAATATTTGTGTGATGAACATAGATGTTTGCTCTGTGTCTGGGTGTTAATTATCTATATAAGTATTTATTTAAAATTATATATGTATGTTTATCAGCCATCTGGTTTCCATAACACAAGCGAAAGCTTAGTATGGGATCAGATCGTGCCGTGTGTGAAAATTGTCCTGAAATATATTTAAATACCTACCAATCTTAATCTTAATACTATTATAAAGGCGAAAGTTTGTAAGGATGTATGGATGTATGGATGTATGGATGTATGGATATATGGATGTTTGTTACTCTTTCACGTAAAAACTACTGAACCGATTACAATGAAATTTAGCACACTTATAGAGGGTAACTTGGATTAACACATAGGATAGGTTTTATCCGGGAAATCCCACGGGAACGGGAACTATGCGGGTTTTCCTTTGAAAACGCGGGCGAAGCCGCGGGCGGAAATCTAGTATTAAATAATTCCTTTTGCATATGTAGAGTTATAAATAGAAACAATACATGGTACATTAAAATAGGTTTGCACTACGTAAATTGTTCCGATAAGCATCATTGATAAACGATAACATTCAAAGAGTGAAAAAAACTTCAGAATTCAAACAATGCGTTACAAAAAATGTATAAATGTTCCGGAAACAAAATTAAGCGACGATTTTGGTATCTTTGAATATTGACAAAGAAGTTTCACTTCTGACACACACGCTCTTTTTTGTTTTATTTTTAAATATTATTTACGAAAGACAAATATAATTTGTTGTCAGAAAAGTGACGTCAAATGTACGACGTGTGTCGATTGCGAATCCAATTGTTAGCTTCCGTCTATAATGGGCTGATGTTTGTAAACATTGACCAAAAATAACTGTTGATCAAACTGAAATGCTTTTTTATTCATTTACAAATATGGTTAAGTATGAGATTATGAATTGTTATGAAGATAGAAGCTACTCAATGTGCAACGTTGTTTTTTTTTTTAAACAAATCGCTTATTTAGTGTAGGTATCTAAATATATTTTTCTTGGTTTAGATACTGTGTCATAATTTATTTATTCATACGTATAACCCAATATAAGTTGTACGTACATGCAATTTGTGATGTAATGTGTAAGTTTATGTTACTAAGTAATAAAATAATTTAAAGAAAATGTACATATAAGTTTTTTGAACTATATACGATTACTGCTCTCGTGCCACATTTTACAACCATTCCAAATAGAAAGCAGAAACAAAACACGCTCATATTTCCTCTAATAAAAAGCTTACAAAGCTTATATTTTACGTAACACATTTCATGTCCAGCTTTGACCTGAAACGGAAAATCTGATAAATATAATTCGGTACAATTTGCACGAAAAAGCGATTTCTGATTAACTGACCTACTTGTTTCTATAGATGACCGATAATACTTATTTGGCGTGTAATATTAAACATGGCAATAAATGTAATAAAAAATATTATTTTTACTTTGACAGCTGTAAACGTAATGAGTACATAAAAACACCTAGCTACGCAGAAATAAATATCTTTAATTTTCATTATGATAAAATACCACGTTGATATTAGATGAATTATTGTAAAAAAGACGTGTAGCACTCGGGGACTGCCGCGGTAAAGCTATTGCATAGCATGCCTTCAAGCCACACCTCCGAGCCCGTTGGAGTGGGGAGCGTGAGGTTTTTTCGTTACGGAATTTCTCGATTCAGTCCCCGCGATCAAGGCCCGCGACAGAAGCTATACAATAGCTTAAAAATAAACATTTTTGAGACTCTAATTGCCCCAAGACTCGTAATTTTAATTTAAAATGAATACTTTCCACCACTTTTATTTAAAACCAAAATGATACACATAACACATACCTACTGCAGAAACATACTTAAGCCTCCTTCACGTGCAAAATATTTCACATTGAAAGATGAAGCAGTACAAAGTATGAGGAAACAACATGGTATTTAGAAACACCAACATTAAAACAAAGGAATAAACTTTTTTACCAAGAAACAGAGCGATAAACCAGAATAACGTACTTTTAATATAAATTAGAAAAACAAAAAAGAAACGAAACAATTTTTTTTATTTTTATGTCAAATTAAGCTTCTTCTTATTCCAAAGCCTAAATTATATATTCTCACGCGTTACTAAGAACTAGAAGGCATAATACCTAAACTAGCTTTCGCTTTGCTCTGCTCTGGTCTTAGCGTGATGATATACAGCCTAAAGCCTTCCTCGATAAATGGAATACCTAACAGTGAAATAATTTTTACATCGAATCCGTAGTTCCTGAAATTAGCTCGTTCAAACAAACAAACAAACTCTTCAGTTTAACAATATTATTATACCTAAATATTATATACCTTTAATAAATTTGTGTTTTTACTACTATGTTACTGAACGATCCTTTCGGTTCAAAGGTCAATGAATAATAAACAGAAATGTAATTTTAATAGTTATTTAATTGCCTGTTATGTCTTTCAATATTACTTTGTTTTTATCACGTTTTATGATAATTAAGTGTCGTGATTATTTTAGAAGATAGAGGTATGCATCAGTAGCCATATAATTTACTAGCTGTGCCCCGTGGTTTTATTCGCGTTGCTCCACCCCTGTTGTACTTAGCGTGATCATATATAGAGTATAGCCTTCCTCGATAAATGGGCTATCTAACACCGATAGAATTTTTCAAATCGGATCAGTAGTTCCTGAGATTAGCGCGTTGAAGCAAACAAACTCTTCAGCTTCATAATATTATACATATATAGTATAGATAGGCATGTAACCATATATATTTTATAGTTATAAAGTCATATTAAAGTATTGCTGAGGCATAAAGCCTACTTTATTCAAAGATAGTTTCACTGCTAAGGGATAGAGCTACTACATTATTTGATTTTTGACTTATATTTTGGTCAATACCTAAATATTTTAGCTGACAGATAAGGAAAACAAATATATGATCTACAAGTTTTAAAACCGGCCGTAGAAAACATTTAAAACATAGAGGATAAAAAATGAAACGTAAAGACTAAAGATTAATATCAGAAAAATCTTATGAGATAAATAATATATTTTTACATGCTTTTAATTAATTGTGTGCCGAGCTCAAGTGTCAGAAGTGAAACTTCTTTGGCAAGATTCATAGATACTACCAAAATTGTCGCGTTACTCCATGACATGACGGTATTGCCATGACGTGACCTTGAAATTTTACTCTCATCACTTCTCATAAAGTTATCGAGAAATTAAATGCTCGTTTTGCACAACTATAAATTCTTCACGCAAATTCCATTACCGATAAATAACTTTGTAAATAAACATTATATAAAATATTCCAACATATCTGCTGTGTTGTTTATAAACAATAAAGTATGTTTGTTTATAACAAGAAATACTGAACATAATTATGTAAATGACGAGCAGTGTTTATTAATTCCTGTTAGAATTAATTCCGATTGTTTAGAGGCAAGGCTAATAGTTATTAATTGGCCTGCATCATGGACACTTTTGATGGAGTACTTCGAAACTGTGGCTCATTCTTGCACCGGGAATGGGTTTTGCGTAGCATTTCAGGATAGAAATATATGGGAATTTGGAGATGCTGTTAACTTTGTTTAATATATTCATGAATTGTTATTACTAAGCTTGCATATTGTTTTGTTACAAAACTATTTGCTTTTCCTGGCTTCGCTTGCATTGAACGGGGATAGAAAATAGCCTTCGTCAATTCTGAATAGTGTAGCTTTCTGGCAGTAAAATAATTTTTATGAGCGAAACAGAACTTCCAAAGATTATCCTTTTCAAAGTTAGAAACTTTACCTCTTTATAATATTGGTGTAGATTTTCGTCTTAAATACATTTTTTTTTTCAGAATACATTTAACAAGGTTAATATTCAAAAACAAAAAACATTACCTACAACAGGCTATAATATATTAAGGGAGGTAACTTAACTAAACTTTTATGATAACGTACGAAGGTTCAAATAAAGCGCTTACATATTTAAAAGTTAAAATGATATATTATGCAAATAAATTGTAATACATACTAAAATGTGTTCAAACTTTATTAGGTGAAAAACATAATGTAAGAGATACAATAGTTTTAATGGATACAAAAACATATTACATCATGCTTCTTTTGTCGTGTATCTTCCTTGTTTTTATTGGCATCAATGTAGCTTTTCATTTAAATAACAATAGAGAATATCGAGAATATTTATCTTAATGAATTCATTTTCTATACAATAATGTAGTTGGTATTTTAGTCTTTATTTAATATACCAACCACCTATATTGTATTATATTTTGCGTCGTTCACAATGTCTTTATAATTTATTTTCCTTCATATTTTCTTTAGTAGTTTTCTGTTGTTGTTCATCAGATATTTTTGAATAAGCCGTGACGTGAGTCAGAAATACTGTTACAAACATATACTTAAAATTGAATTATGTACTTATGTGTTAATTTATTATTCTTCAAGTTACATCTCCATGCATGGAATTGTATAAAAATTTTCACATACAAAACTTTTTTTCTACATTACATATCGATGCTTTTTATCATACTGGCCTAATATCGAAAAGAGAAATATGAAGAAATGGCCCGTTGAAGCAATAAGCTAGTATAATACAATTTTTTTTCTTAAATACATACCAACTCAAAAAAAGCGCGTAGCTGAACGCAATTTAGAACATATTTGCTACACGCTACTACAAAACTACAGTAAAACAGATTTCTGGAAGTAATAACAAAATCATAATAATCAGAACGTATTCATTCCCGCAGTGAACATAACTGCATTAACTTGCGAGCTCCAATAAAACTTGTAATAAATAAATTGAGTTCCCTCAAGCCTGCGATAAATTGATATAAAAATTTCATGTTGTTACCGCTAGGGTTGTGCTTTATCGATGAGAGGGAAAGTCGATGTGAGTTAACTTAGTATTTCAATATAATCGTCTGTAATTCTTGGTTTAATGCATAATATTATGATAGCTGGTTACTTCGGTGCCTCTAGGATTGACAAGGAATACATAAAAAAAGTATAGCCTATGCTACTCAGGGGCATCTAACGTAGCTGTTTTACCGGAACATAATTTTCAAAATCCATCATTGTTCGCGAGCTTATTGTGTGCAAATAGACGAAATATTATTTCCATTTAGCTATATGGGGATAGAAGTGTAAAAAGTAATCCTTTTTTATATTTGATTACTTCTCAAACGGCTCGACAAAAACACATTAAACTTTCTGTATATCTCAATACCTACGTATAGTTTTGTCACCCGCGTAGCTCCGCTTCTGTAAGTCTTAACGTGATGATATATAGCCTATAGCCTTCCTCGATAAATGGGCTATCCAACACCGAAAGAATCTTTCAAATCGGATCAGTAGTTCTTGAAATTAGCGCGTTCAAACAAACTCTTTAGCTTTATAATACTAAGTATAAATACACACTTTCAGATTTCAAATGCGTCGTAAATAATCTAGTTCTGTGCATGATTTCATACAATCTATTATATTGTCGAGATCGTGGTCCTCGGATGATATCACTTGTTAAATAAAAGCTAATTGGTACCAATAACACTAATATATTATTAGACACAATTATATTATAGCTTCGTTTGGTTACAAATGGTTTAATTAGCGCGGAATGGATGAAAGAGAGAGAATTAGTGTTAATATTATATAATAATATAAGGCTACACGTTTACATATTTAGTTCCTTTGTAATAGTTTTAAGTTGTGAAGGCAAATAAATGAACGTATTTAACTTATTATGTATATTAAATGGATTATTAATAGTAAAATAATTAATTAGTTGTAGTATTTAATAATGTGAGTGTAATTAATAATATGTCGATAGTTTTTCATTCTTATTCTGAATGTATTAATTGTGACATGATTTTGTGTGAGTAAATAAACTAAAAATATTTTTTTGTTTTTTTAAACCTGCAGGTCATAAACGTGTTCAACAAGTTAGTTAATTAGGAAAAAGTTTGAAATACTAAAATGTAATTATTCTAAACATGTTTTGACATACAGACTAATAAGATTACAGACAAATATATATTTTCTATCGAATAATAAATTCCTATGATAGTATTTTCTCGCATTTACATTAGAAAGAAGCCAAATCTATACATTAACGTCAATAAGCTCTAGCAAAACTTTTATCTCCCTTTACCCACTTGGGAAATATTCTTCAATTTTCTTTCTTAAAGTAGATATGCCATTAATATTATTTACAATTTCCATTAGTCTTGTTTATGAACCTACGTTTTTTTGTCTCATAATCAAGATACCAACGTGTAGAGTCTTATTCCATTGCTAAACAAATATAGACTACTGGGTATGAGTTCACATTTAAAATAAAATTAACTTTTCTTTCGTTTCTCATAAACTGATACTATGTATATTCTCCTTTTCAACCCCCTGTAATCTATATTCAAAGTTTATCCGTTCATCAAAATTTATTCAAATTAGTACTATAATTGAGTTCTATCAGAATTATATTCTAATCTGATATAGTTTCTATAATAAATACAAATTTCCAAACTTTACCTGTAAATTACAATAATTTAACTATAAATTTATGTAACAAGTATATAATTTCATGAAACAAGCCGAAGCAAACCTAACTAGACCACTTAAAGCTACAAAGTATCTCATCAAGAATTCTATTTACCTTTCTTTGCCGAGATCCAATTCTGAGTTATGGTTCCCTCGGATGTTAATGTAAATTCAAGTACAACCATGAATATTTTAAAATTTAATTTGAACAACGGTACATTGTGATGAAAATAAAAGGACTATAGAAATAGATGACGCCTAATATATGACAATGGTTTAAAACTATTCATTCTATGTAGAGCCTGTTTTTCATATATTTTTAATAAATTGTAGTCCACAGAGAAATTAAATGTAAGGACTTGGGCAATTGTTTCTGGATGATTAACTTCAGTACATAGTATAAAACAAAGTCGCTTTCTCTGTCCCTATGTCCCTATGTACTAGTATGAGGTAATAAATTAATTATACCGGTTTTTAAATCGTCATAATATAATAATAGTATAGAATCGTCATATAAAATGTGATACTTAATTATTTTTCAAGTGAATATCGAAGAATATAATGTTATATGTTTTAAATTACACAACGTTTACCAAACTGATAAATTCAAAATTCAATATTCGATTTTGAATATTATTTTTTCACTGATAGGCGTTTTCCGTAATCAATTTCCTTTCTTTCAATCCCGGATCAACCCGGACATATCCGGGATGAATTACTACATTAAAAATAAGTTTTATTTACATTCTCAGTGAACTTTTGCAGTCATAAAAGTATTACACAAGCGGTAGAGCAATATATTTACATGCACTCGGGCTTTAATAATGGCGTCTATTGTTCTATACGTAATACAAGTACTTTCTGCCTTTCAACTGCGTTTATTTATCGTGAAAGCTTAAAGAGTAGTATCACGCTTTGGATATAATTTATTTATTAGCTCTACATTTTTGTTGAAAGCTGTACGTTTCATGTATTTGATTTTAATTGTATAATGAATATTAATTGTATATTGTAATAAAAATTGTAATAAATTGTAATTGTAATTGTAATTGTAATTAAATAAATGGAAACTAAAATGGTTTGTTCACATATGTAGAATCAAATAAGCTGGCACATTTAAGAGCGTTTATGCGAAACTCATTGTACATATTTTTATCAATGCAGCGGTAAAAGTTCAGTAAGTCTCCTTCGTTGAATTTGTTGCATAAATCTTGGTCGTTTTGAATGTCGATAATTTCTAACTGCATT
Organism: Colias behrii; assembly: GCA_029959065.1. NCBI lineage: Eukaryota > Metazoa > Arthropoda > Insecta > Lepidoptera > Pieridae > Colias > Colias behrii. The sequence goes on along the minus strand of JARWMC010000017.1, from coordinate 433,315 downwards.
GACTCATGGCGCATTTTCAATTGAAATTGTGAAAGGATTGTTGAATATGTCCAACAAAGGTTTCACTTTTTTAAACTCCGAAAATCTGTCTTGAAAAGATTGAATCAAAATATACAGCTTTTCTATATAACTGGAATTAATCGCAGTTTTGTTGAATTTTTCAGCCATTTTCTTATAATTCTGAAAATGGTTGTAATTTTCAGAATTCAATTGAGATCTGTAAAGTGTCAGCTTGCATTGAAAGGATGATACATGAGCGTAGAGCTGGGATATCAGTTGATTTTTGCCTTGAAGCCGTGTGTTCGAGATATTCAAATGATTTGTTATGTCAACTAAAAAAGCCAAATCACACAACCAATCAGGATTTTTAAGTTCCGGTATATCCCTTTGCTTTTCCGCCAGAAATATGCAGTTTTATTCTGGAATAGAATTCAATATTTTTTGAATGTACGAGAGTATTATTTATGCTGTCGGCCGCGGCGGGTCACCAGAATTCGACCGGCGGGCCGCATGCGGCCCGCGGGCCGCGGTCTGTGCATCACTGTACTAGATCCTACCGCAGGATTAGTGCGTTCATAGTTTTTTTTTCCAAAAGTTCGATATATATTCTCTTAATTATAAATATACATAAAATTTTGGTTTCATCAAAAAAACTAGAACGCATTATAATCCTGCGGTGGGATCTTAGTCTATATCCTTCACAGCTATATACCTTCAACTTTTCTAATCTATAAGTTTCATACATTTACATTCATCAATTCTCTCTTTACAGGTCAGTCTTTACCGATAAAATATGCAAACTACCCAAGAACTAGGCCCTTTGTGACTTCTAAAGACTTTTTAACAGTTTCCACTATTCAGGATGGCGTTAAGAGGCCTATATTACTTTAAAGTCATACATTTATTATATCAAACGTTTTATAAGTCATTAAGTTCGCTAAATGGTAAAATTATAAGTATATTTTTTTCACTATACCAGTTTATGAGTAACGTAGGAAACAATCATTTATATTCATTTATTAAATCTATACTAATATTATAAAGCTGAAGAGTTTGTTTGTTTGAACGCGCTAATCTCGGGGAAGGCTATAGGTTATACATAATATATTATCATCTCGCTAAGACCAACAGGAGCGGAGCACTGCGGGTAAAACCGCGGAGAACAGCTAGTATCTTATACTAAGCTAGACTACGTATGTGATAGAGTCGATATTATCTAATATAATTTCGCACTTAACTTGTACGTACTATAATAATTATAAATTTGAATAAAATTAATGTCCAATAATAGAAATTCCCTTTGTTCTTAAACATTATTCATCAGGGAATTGGTAATACTACTAAATTTTCTATTAGTATTAATAATAGCTACAGTAGCAACTTATATGGTACTTTATTTAAGGTTTATTACAACACGAAACAAAAAAAGACGTGTGGCACTCGGGGACTGCCGCGGTAAAGCTATTGCGGAGCATGCCTTCAAGCCACACCTCCGCGCCCGTCGGAGTGGGGAGCGTGAGGTTTTTCGTTACGCAATTTCTGGATTCGGTCCCCGCGCTCAAGGCCCGCGATAGAAGCTATGCAATAGCTTAAAAATATGAAGTTACTGAGTAAACATATTACGAGAACAAAAAAATATATGTGCACTATAAAAGCAGTTATTCCAAAACACGCTGGTCCATAAACAGAAACAATCCGTTGTATTTCTGGACAATAAATCCACGGATCCAATTCCAGTGTAAACCATTTGTAAGACTAATCGTTTCCTCTTGCTTCTCGTGTTGTTAATTAAAGCGCTGTGTTATATCTGTCCACAAATATTTGTTGTATCGAGGTCGGGTAAAATGTGAACCAAACCTGAACATGAAAATGCGAATCTATGTAACAATAATTAATATTCATGAATATGTTTTAGTAGCTATTGATTAGCTTTACTAAAATAAATTTTGATGTTGCTCCTGTTTTAAGTTTATAATTATTATACGCGAAAGTTTCTGAGTATTGATAGATTTTATGAGTAATAATGTCCGAAATATTTAGGACTAGCTGCGCCCCGCGGTTTCACCCGCTTGGCTCCGCTCCTGTTAGTCTTAGCGTGATGATATATAGCTTATAGCCTTCCTCGAAAATCTCTAGGGCTATCTAACACCGAAATATTTTTTTTTGAAATCGGACCAGTAGATCCTGAGATTAGCGCGTTCAAACAAACAAACAAACTCTTCAGCTTTATAATATTAGTATAGACTATAGATGATACAAGAGCTATTTATGCAAGAATACACACGGATAAATATCGTTTAATATATCTATTATTGAATGATAACCACTACAATATTAGGTTAACTACAGAACCATTCGAACGTAATAACGTAAATACACAATAATTGCACACTTGGCTGGATCTACAAAACACAAACATACATACGTATATATACATACATACGTAGGTACATAAACACTCTCAACTATGATCGTCATCAATCTAATTTAATTTAACCTCTTGTGTAGAGCCTATAATATAAAAATGAATCGCAAAATGTGTTGGTAAGCGCATAACTCGATAACGGCTGAACCGATTTTGTTAATTCTTTTTTATAATATTCCTTGAAGTACGAGGATGGTTATGGAGAGAAAACGTAAACATGTGCCACGGGCGAAGCCGGGGCGGACCGCTAGTATAAAATATTTATTTATTTATTTATTTAATAATAATATATCCACCTTAAATAATACATGTCCATATACAATATCACATATACTATACATATACATACACAATATATAAATATACATATACATAAATAAAATAAACAGATATACATACCAATTACATATTATATAATATACATAAATAAATATATACTTAGAAGGAAACACACTGATATTGAATAAGAAAAAATTATTATACGAATACCATCTATATCTAATACAGAAAGAAAAATAAAAAAAAGTTAAAAAGATATTACTGGTCCGGATCAGCAGCGGAAAGAAAATGCGAAAAAATAAAACAATGACGCATGAATTTCGCAATTATTTAATTTATTTTAAAACAAACATTATGTTTATAATGAAACATCAAATTAATAACATTGCGATAAGCTGTGTTTAGATCAAACTTAATTACTTCAAGTGAACTCGAGTCACCTTGCGAGATAATCGTAACAATACGCTACTTAACTTTACTTAGACATATTAAGTTTACAGTGTTGCGTGTAATTTATGTATTATTAATTTATTAATTTATTTAAGATAAATATTTTGCGTATTATATTTACATGTATGTACTCAAATTTCGACGGACCGACGGACGTTTTTAAAAAAACAAGATTTAATTTAAACGTCTTTAATATGTGCTCTCTACATCCAGAATGAGAACTTAAACTATAGACTTATCGCTAAACAAAAATGCAACGCTGCAACTGCGTTCAAAGAATTACAAAATGCATTAAGGCGATGGCGATGGATGGCGTGGCCCTGATATAACTAGGTAATCTTTTATTAAAACTTCTGAAGGTATTTTTGATATTCCTAAAAGCAAAATTAAACAAATTGAATTAAATAAACATTCTTTCTTTCTTTCTTTCTTTCAAATATTACTTCAGTATTCAGGATTTATCCTTACTTATTAAGTTAGTACTGACAGACATATCATTATACATAACTAGCTGGGCTGGGCGGTTTTACCCGCAGTGCTCCGCTTCTGTTGTTCTTAGCGAGATGGTATATAACCTATAGCCTTCCTCGATAAATGGGCTATCTAACACCGAAAGAATTTTTCAAATCGGACTAGTAGTTCCCGATATAAGCGCGTTCAAACAAACTCTTCAGCTTTATAATATTAAGTATAGATATATCATATTTTTAAGAGGCATAAAATAACATGATATCCACATTTTTATGTTTATTGAGTACATATTATCATAGGGAGATAAACTAGACGGTAAAAGAAACATAAAATGTGTTGATAATATTGTTATAGTGTCACAGCATCATACATGAAGTGCTAGTAAAGAATTGCCATAAAACTTTGTGATACAACCCTGATAGCTTTTCTTACTATATTATGTTGACCCTAGTTGCTCTTAATATGATTATGTTTGATCATATCAAAATTGATCAAAGAATTATGTGTTGTAGGCTCCATCTATACTTAATATTATAAAGCTGAAAGCCGGCGCCAGACATATGTTCAAATACGCAAATACCTACAAAGTCGCGAAGTGTGGCACTGACATTTGCGTATTTGTGCAAAGTTTGAACACATATTTGTAGTTTGCCATCATGTGTCGGTTTTTAGTGCGCACATCAAAGTAAACAAAGTTCAAAGTTTGTGCGTCCTGCCACACTTGTTGCAGTTTTTAGTCGCGTGTGCGCCGCTGAACAGAGCAGTTGTATGCAATATTTAATCTGTAAGTGGTATTTTGAGCGTCAATAATGGAGTGGGGTAATGACGCCGTAATAGAATTTATTGAGCTACTTCAAACAGAACCCTCAATATGGAATCCGAAAAACAGGGATCACAAAAATCGAAACCTGGTAAACGACGCATGGATTAGAATAAAAAATAGTTTCTCCGTGCCGTTTACAGTAGAAGAACTTAAAAAGAAGAGAAATAGCCTACTAACACAGTACAGAGATAATTTGAAAAAGATTAAAGACTCAACGAAAACAGGCTCAGGAGCAGTTGAGATTTTTAAACCAACGTGGTTCGCGTTCGATGCGATGCACAATTATATGGGTTCCGTATACGATTATCATCCAACATTATGCACTGAGGTGAGTAAATAGACAGATAATTTATTTCATAATATTATTAAAAACCAATTATTTAATGTAAAAATCCTTTATTTAAAAATAATATATTTACAATTTTACTGATTCAAAATCATATCGATATCTGCATGCAACAACATCGTTACTCACTTTTGACGATTTTGAGTTACAATCATATTCTTACTCTACAAAAAATGGAGAATTTTTTGCACTCACTTCGGTCGCTCTAGTCCTTTAAAATTACAACAGAGGGCGTTAATTTTCAATAGATATAACTTTGAACCTAACACATACAAATAAGGTTGCAATTTGTGTTAAACGTGATAATAAGAATGGTCGACAGTGTCATTCATTGTTATTTAGATTTCTATGGTTATACTCGTAATACTTGTATATTATATTCTATAATTTTAAGGAAAAACGGCATTATTTCTAACAGAAAATAATTTATGATGAAATGTTATGTCTTTATTAGTATAATGGGGAATATTCATGTTTTTCTTTTTTGTCTTAAATTAATAGTTTACTATTTTATAACGTAGAAAAAAATATTAATGGGCTTCAAAATACTCTAGATATTTTTAAAAATGAAATTTAAAACTTTTAAAAAATTTAAGCAGTTCAAACGCCGCCATTTTGCGCGCGCTTTGCGTGACGTCACATGACACGTCCAGTGGGTGTTTACCTTAGTGTTTACTGTGGAGTGATGAATACAATGTCGTGTCAGATGACGTCACATTGCGTTTGACCAGAGGTGGCGTGTTTTGGAAGTTTGAATTTCGCTACCTTATTTTGCACTTTTTGAATATTATTTTAGGGGTTTAAATAATAAGTAAATAAAAAAAAAATCCTTTTCATTATAATATTACGATAATAAGTATTCGAGAAAAAAATATTTTAGGCCATTTCAAATTTTATGCATATTCCCTATTACAACTTGTGGAAGAATTTCCGCAATGGGAAATGCTGAAACACACCATGTATACACACGCAAGTATCGAGAGCAACTGAACAGCGACGAACGCACTGGTGCCTCGGAAGTCACCTTTCGATTCGGTAGTTTTAGAGTATTGTCGTTCATTTTATCCCATAATATACTAGTAGTTGTGATTCGCCGGTTCTGGCGCAAGCGCCAGAACCCGCGAATCACGTGTTGGCGAACCCGCAAATCAGTGGTACCCCATCCTAAAAAAAAAAAAAAAAAAAAAAGTTTGGACTCTTTTCCCACTAAAGCGGCCACGCTGAGTCGATAGCACTCACTCCCGAAGCGATAGGATGCACGGTTTCGGAGATGTGCAGATCGATTAACTCTTATCTAATTGATATCCAGTGGCCTTTTCCTATTATCTATCAACACCGTCCCAACTCGGCGTTCTTATCTATTACTCATTGTGCACCTCGCTTATCACTGCTTTTGTATTAAACTTCTTTGCTATGATCTACCTCGCTATTCTAACCAAACGATGTATTATTATATTCAAGAAAAAATACGTCTAAAATACTATAACTATATTTATATATTATCGTACTATATTATTATAATTGTTGTTTTTTTAAAAAGCGATTCGCTTCTGGCACTCGCCGACCGCTGCCGCGGCACGCTCGCTTTGCTCGCTCGGCTCGTGCGTTGTTTATCAAACTCTAACCTAACCTAATTGTTTTTCCGGGTAATCTGATGTATCGAACTTTGTTACGGCCTACCTCGCTATTCTGAATCATCAATAAAACACACTCATTTTACTGCCATTTTTATTTCCAAAATGTTGTTGCTTATTATCTACTGGTTTGTGTGCTTCCTCATCTACTTATAAAATAGGAGCGAAACATCTCATCCACTAAAATATCATTGTACAGTGTGTTCCCTGTAAATATGCTCGTAAAACTATGCATTGAATATCCCTGAAACTTATATAGCAAATACATTAAGCAATATTCACCACAAACTGAAGTCCAATTGGAAATAATGGTCAAGCATAAACATTATTTTCTTAATTTGCAGTTAAAAACTTCATAATTCGTTTAATTACAATATGAAAAAGTCATGGCAAATAATTTACGACGAAGAGGTTCGAGTACTATGGAAACTGCGGATATCTTATATTGTAGACAAAATGCGTCTAAAATCTGTCCTATATCCTGCTATCTAATATATATTATAAAGGCGAAAGTTTGTAATTGTAAGTATGGATGTATGGATGTTTGTTACTCTTTCACGTAAAAACTACTGAATGGATTACAATGAAATTTAGCACACATATAGAGGGTAACTTGGATTAACACATAAGATAGGTTTTATCCCGGAAATCCCACGGGAACGGGAATTATGCGGGTTTTCCTTTGAAAACGCGGGCGAAGCCGCGGGCGGACATCTAGTATTATTATAATTGTTTCTTTTTTAAAAAGCGATTCGCTTCTGGCACTCGCCGGCCGCTGCTGCGGCACGCTCGCATTGCTCGCTCGGCTCGTGCGTTGTTTATTAAAGTCTAACCTAACCTAACCTAACTGTTTTCTATTGCAAAAACCATTCGCCGGTCGCTGCCGCGGCACTGACTTAAATGACAATAAACAAAATCTAACCTAACCTAACCTAACTGTTTTCTATTGCAAAAACCATTCGCCGGCCACTGCCGCGGCACTGACTTAAATGACAATAAACAAGTTCTTAAAATATTCAGCATTTTTTTAATATTTGATGGACTCTCTTTATTTTATACGATCTGGCCAAATGTCGATGGCCACTATATTACTATACTTAATAGTTTCTTTTATAAAAAGCGATTCGCAAAATATTCAGCATTTTTTTAATATTTGATGGACTCTCTTTATTTTATACGATCTGGCCAAATATCGATGACCAAATCATGAAACATTGATTAAACTTCTTTGTTACGACCTACCTCGCTATTCTGAATCATCAATAAAACACATTCATTTTACTGCCATTTTTTATTTCGAACATGTTGCTTATTATCTATTGATTTGTGTGCTTATGGCCTTAATAGGGGCTAGCGACCTTGCTAGGTGATTTACAAGGCGGGATCGGGGGACCGGCGCGAATCTACCGTAGTAAAAGTACGCATAAAAATTATTACAAAGATATTTGGATTTGGAATCAAAATTTAAAACAACCATGCCCTGTGCTTCAATTTCATAAACACACTGTAAAAATACTACAATAATTATTGACGTTATATTGACTTAGCGTTTTGGTTTAAAGACCAAAAAATCGACCTCAGTTCATGATTTTTTTTCCAAAAAACCTGATTGTAAAATAAAGAAATTAAAACAACCATGCCCTTTATCGTATTCAAAACTTTAATATACATTTTTTTAGATATGTACATTAAGAATCTAAGAAGAAAAACGGTTTTAACTAGAGTTAATTTTCGGTATTAAAAGGGAATTCTATCCGATTCAGGCCTTAAGGAAAATGGTCGAGCATAAACATTATTTTCTAGACTGGGATGAATCTTTTTCATATGTTTTTTGTAATTCTAGTGTATCCATGATATTACTGTTATTAGCAGATTATTACAGTACCAATCTATTCAATGGTTGTCACTTGTCATAGGAATGTTCAATTATAGTGTTTTTTTAAGATTAAATAGGAAGTTTATAAGGAAATAAAAAATAGTAAATTGCATACAATTTGTTTTATTTAATTTTATAATGTTTCCTTTAGTTACATATACACAAAATGCATTAAGCATAACACATAAATCTAAAACATTGAATTATGTAAAAAACGTATTAGTTCAGAGAGCCTATTACAGCATTAAGGAATAACTATATGGAAGATAAAAACCCATGGAGGGTTGTCGCGTAAAAACCATAGGACAGTTCTTTAGAATATTATGATAATATACAGTTACATATTTTGTAAAATTAAATTGTAATACTGAAATGATTTAAAAGAGCAACTATGGAGTTTCATGCCGGTTCTTCTCCATAGATACTGCTTTCCGAATCGGTGGTAAATGTTAAAAATATGTATTGACGTTTCAAAAGTGCTTCTCGAAGAAGTCTAATTTAATAAATAAATGTTTGAGTTTGAAAACATAACACACACTACTATTAGTCTACAGTAACATTTCTTAAAAACTACAATTATTTTACATTATTTACAATCAAACAATACATTTTAAATATGTAATAAACTATTATATAACATTATAGCAATATCATAATTTTACAATCAGTACAAATTTTGTATATACACACAGAAATAATAGTAAAAAGTCACTTAGCGTAATTTATAATGTCCCCGAGCCAATGTATCAGTGTTGTTGTTCATAATACATCGTTTGGTATCATTATATGATAAAGATGTTTTATTTATTTTTGTGTAAAAATAGTGTGTTTGATTGACTTATATCGAAGCATACTACAATATAATACATTTTTATTAAACAAACACGATTTGTAATTTTCCATATTCATTTTTGGTAACACTTTTGTTAACCCCTTTTGCCTTTGCTATAAATTTATCTTCTATTTCTAAGGCATACATTTTTGATCGCAACCCTACAAATTCCTTCAATACTTTACCATTATTCTCATCCTTAAAAAAAAACCTAACTTTTTTTATTTATTTTTGGATATCCGTAAATATTATTTTCCAGGTAATCTGATGTATCGAAATAGTGAAGTAGATCTGGTTTTATATCCTCATAAAAATTGTCTGCAAAAATTTGATATATCAAACTATCGGTATCGGTGTACAATAACTTAATTTTATTATGAATCTTTTTAATCATGTAGTTATAATGAAATTCATACATAAGGGTCTTAGATATATCTAAAATACAAAATCCTAAATAAATCGGCTTATCATAAATTAATTTTGTTTTCCGTAATTGTATTGCAACTAATTAATGTTCTGAAAATATTGATAAACTATGGAATTCTGGTTTTGCAATCCAATCCTGAGCACCTAAAACTTTACCACGATTATCCCAGTGAGTTAGTAGTTTAACGTTTACTCTTTTTCAATATTTTCCATAGTCTTATCGAAGACAGAATTGTTCATTAATTTAAAAAAGTCTTTTTCAAAGTTTGATGTAGCTAACGTTCTCAAACTAGTATTTAAGTCTATGTATTTCTTTAACCAAGAACTCTGTTTAAATTTTAAAATTCTATGTACTTTAATTAATCCAATTCCCATTTCAATGCATTGTTTTAAATTCCTGTAGTGAATGATGTATTTATTTTTATTATTTAAATTAGGAACTAATTTAGTTTCTTCAGTATTACCCACACATATGTTTTCAGGACATAACGAAAAGTCAGAATGCAAATTATGAAGTTCATCAGGATATTCCAAATCAACTTCTAAAACATAACCGAAATCAGAGTTATCCGACACATTATAATCTGTATTATAATCTATCCATTCGAACCCACCAACAGGAAGAGATTGAGTTAGGATAGTTCCTTTTTAGTTCTGTAAACTGATCATCATTAAGATTTTTAGCTAGTTGATCTAAACTACACGATAAAAATTTCAATGAATCTATGAATCTTAAACTTACTGATTGATTATTTATTGTTAGCAAAAATGTATTTTTATTTATTTATTTTTTTATTTTTTCACCTTCAAGAAAATTTCAAAAGTTCTATGTCAGTAATTGATATTTTTGGTTTATCGCATTCAAATGTAAATATTAATATAAATTTATATAAATGTCAGTATTTGGATTTGCAACCATATCCGGAATACAGAAATATTATTTAATCACATTCACACAAACCTATGCATTAATATTTACTTACCTTTTTTACGAATATTTGATATCCTCATACTTTTTTTCTTTACTTTTGATATTATTATTATGTCTATTTATTTTTCGACGGCGATAAAATTTTAAAAACTCGACCCCAAAATAAGACCATCCGCTCGATTTTGCAATTAAGCAAAAATGTATTTTTTTATTTTTTCACCTTCAAGAAAATTTCAAAAGTTCTATGTCAGTAATTGATATTTTTGGTTTATCACATTCAAATATAATTCGATTTTTTCAAATAAGCAAAAATGTATTTTTTTATTTTTTCACCATCAAGAAAATTTCAAAAGTTCTATGTCAGTAATTGATATTTTTGGTTTATCGCATTCAAATGTAAATATTAATATAAAATACATTTTTTAACTAATTGTATTAGGTGTAGTTTGGCCAAGTGTATAATTCATATTTAATTTTAAAATCAAAGTCAGCGGAATACAGAAATATTTTTAATCACATTCACACAAACCTATGCATTAATGTTTACTTACCTTTTTTTTACGAATATTTGATATCCTCATACTTTTTTTTCTTTACTTTTGATATTCTTATTATGTCTATTTATTTTTTCGAGGGCGATAAAATTTTAAAAACTCGATCCCAAAATAAAACCATCCGCTCGATTTTTGCAAATAAGCAAAAATGTATTTTTTTATTTTTTCACCTTCAAGAAAATTTCAAAAGTTCTATGTCAGTAATTGATATTTTTGGTTTATCGCATTCAAATGTAAATATTAATATAAAATACATTTTTTCACTAATTGTATTAGGTGTAGTTTGGTCAAATGTATAATTCATATTTAATTTTAAAATCAAAGTCAGTTAATTTTTCGAGAATGATGTAAATATTTTAGAATGTTTTATTGGATTAATTTTCAATCCAGTATTCGTTTAGCGAGCTTATTACAATATTAAGTACTATTTATTCTTTTGATTTATCTTTCCACCTTCCAAACAATATGAGATAAAAAATGTCGAATGATTTTTTTTCTTAATAATAGTTTTTATTTTTTTCATTAGACGTTAAAATTCAAGATAAGCTTCATAAAATATGATCATATTATATTACAAAATAAAAACCTATGCATTAATATTTACTTACCTTTTTTACGAATATTATTTTGATATCCTCATACTTTTTTTTCTTTACTTTTGATATTCTTATTATGTCTATTTATTTTTTCGACGGCGATAAAATTTTAAAAACTCTTATATTACAAAATAAAAACCTATGCATTAATATTTACTTACCTTTTTTACGAATATTTGATATCCTCATACTTTTTTTCTTTACTTTTGATATTCTTATTATGTCTATTTATTTTTTCGACGGCCGCGGCGATAATATTTTAAAAACTCTTATATTACAAAATAAAAACCTATGCATTAATATTTACTTACCTTTTTTACGAATATTTTATATCCTCATACTTTTTTTCTTTGCTTTTGATATTCTTATTATGCCTATTTATTTTTTCGACGGCGATAAAATTTTAAAAAACTCGATCCCAAAATAAGACCACCCGCTTGATTTTTGCAAATAAGCAAAAATGTTTTTTTTTTTTTTTTTTTTTTTTTCATTATTTTTTTAGGATGGGTGCCACTGATTCACAGGTTCGCCAGAATAAAAACTATTATTAAGAAAAAAAATCATTCGACATTTTTTATCTCATATTGTTTGGAAGGTGGAAAGATAAATCAAAAGAATAAATAGTACTTAATATTGTAATAAGCTCGCTAAACGAATACTGGATTGAAAATTAATCCAATAAAACATTCTAAAATATTTACATCATTCTCGAAAAATTAACTGACTTTGATTTTAAAATTAAATATGAATTATACATTTGACCAAACTACACCTAATACAATTAGTGAAAAAATGTATTTTATATTAATATTTACATTTGAATGCGATAAACCAAAAATATCAATTACTGACATAGAACTTTTGAAATTTTCTTGATGGTGAAAAAATAAAAAAATACATTTTTGCTTATTTGAAAAAATCGAATTATATTTGAATGTGATAAACAAAAAATATCTATTACTGACATAGAACTTTTGAAATTTTCTTGAAGGTGAAAAAATAAAAAAATACATTTTTGCTTAATTGCAAAATCGAGCGGATGGTCTTATTTTGGGATCGAGTTTTTTAAAATTTTATCGCCGTCGAAAAAATAAATAGGCATAATAAGAATATCAAAAGCAAAGAAAAAAAGTATGAGGATATAAAATATTCGTAAAAAAGGTAAGTAAATATTAATGCATAGGTTTTTATTTTGTAATATAAGAGTTTTTAAAATATTATCGCCGCGGCCGTCGAAAAAATAAATAGACATAATAAGAATATCAAAAGTAAAGAAAAAAAGTATGAGGATATCAAATATTCGTAAAAAAGGTAAGTAAATATTAATGCATAGGTTTTTATTTTGTAATATAAGAGTTTTTAAAATTTTATCGCCGTCGAAAAAATAAATAGACATAATAAGAATATCAAAAGTAAAGAAAAAAAAGTATGAGGATATCAAAATAATATTCGTAAAAAAGGTAAGTAAATATTAATGCATAGGTTTTTATTTTGTAATATAATATGATCATATTTTATGAAGCTTATCTTGAATTTTAACGTCTAATGAAAAAAATAAAAACTATTATTAAGAAAAAAAATCATTCGACATTTTTTATCTCATATTGTTTGGAAGGTGGAAAGATAAATCAAAAGAATAAATAGTACTTAATATTGTAATAAGCTCGCTAAACGAATACTGGATTGAAAATTAATCCAATAAAACATTCTAAAATATTTACATCATTCTCGAAAAATTAACTGACTTTGATTTTAAAATTAAATATGAATTATACATTTGACCAAACTACACCTAATACAATTAGTGAAAAAATGTATTTTATATTAATATTTACATTTGAATGCGATAAACCAAAAATATCAATTACTGACATAGAACTTTTGAAATTTTCTTGAAGGTGAAAAAATAAAAAAATACATTTTTGCTTATTTGCAAAAATCGAGCGGATGGTTTTATTTTGGGATCGAGTTTTTAAAATTTTATCGCCCTCGAAAAAATAAATAGACATAATAAGAATATCAAAAGTAAAGAAAAAAAAGTATGAGGATATCAAATATTCGTAAAAAAAAGGTAAGTAAACATTAATGCATAGGTTTGTGTGAATGTGATTAAAAATATTTCTGTATTCCGCTGACTTTGATTTTAAAATTAAATATGAATTATACACTTGGCCAAACTACACCTAATACAATTAGTTAAAAAATGTATTTTATATTAATATTTACATTTGAATGCGATAAACCAAAAATATCAATTACTGACATAGAACTTTTGAAATTTTCTTGATGGTGAAAAAATAAAAAAATACATTTTTGCTTATTTGAAAAAATCGAATTATATTTGAATGTGATAAACCAAAAATATCAATTACTGACATAGAACTTTTGAAATTTTCTTGAAGGTGAAAAAATAAAAAAATACATTTTTGCTTAATTGCAAAATCGAGCGGATGGTCTTATTTTGGGGTCGAGTTTTTAAAATTTTATCGCCGTCGAAAAATAAATAGACATAATAATAATATCAAAAGTAAAGAAAAAAAGTATGAGGATATCAAATATTCGTAAAAAAGGTAAGTAAATATTAATGCATAGGTTTGTGTGAATGTGATTAAATAATATTTCTGTATTCCGGATATGGTTGCAAATCCAAATACTGACATTTATATAAATTTATATTAATATTTACATTTGAATGCGATAAACCAAAAATATCAATTACTGACATAGAACTTTTGAAATTTTCTTGAAGGTGAAAAAATAAAAAAATAAATAAATAAAAATACATTTTTGCTAACAATAAATAATCAATCAGTAAGTTTAAGATTCATAGATTCATTGAAATTTTTATCGTGGAGTTTAGATCAACTAGCTAAAAATCTTAATGATGATCAGTTTACAGAACTAAAAAGGAACTATCCTAACTCAATCTCTTCCTGTTGGTGGGTTCGAATGGATAGATTATAATACAGATTATAATGTGTCGGATAACTCTGATTTCGGTTATGTTTTAGAAGTTGATTTGGAATATCCTGATGAACTTCATAATTTGCATTCTGACTTTTCGTTATGTCCTGAAAACATATGTGTGGGTAATACTGAAGAAACTAAATTAGTTCCTAATTTAAATAATAAAAATAAATACATCATTCACTACAGGAATTTAAAACAATGCATTGAAATGGGAATTGGATTAATTAAAGTACATAGAATTTTAAAATTTAAACAGAGTTCTTGGTTAAAGAAATACATAGACTTAAATACTAGTTTGAGAACGTTAGCTACATCAAACTTTGAAAAAGACTTTTTTAAATTAATGAACAATTCTGTCTTCGATAAGACTATGGAAAATATTGAAAAAGAGTAAACGTTAAACTACTAACTCACTGGGATAATCGTGGTAAAGTTTTAGGTGCTCAGGATTGGATTGCAAAACCAGAATTCCATAGTTTATCAATATTTTCAGAACATTAATTAGTTGCAATACAATTACGGAAAACAAAATTAATTTATGATAAGCCGATTTATTTAGGATTTTGTATTTTAGATATATCTAAGACCCTTATGTATGAATTTCATTATAACTACATGATTAAAAAGATTCATAATAAAATTAAGTTATTGTACACCGATACCGATAGTTTGATATATCAAATTTTTGCAGACAATTTTTATGAGGATATAAAACCAGATCTACTTCACTATTTCGATACATCAGATTACCTGGAAAATAATATTTACGGATATCCAAAAATAAATAAAAAAAGTTAGGTTTTTTTTTAAGGATGAGAATAATGGTAAAGTATTGAAGGAATTTGTAGGGTTGCGATCAAAAATGTATGCCTTAGAAATAGAAGATAAATTTATAGCAAAGGCAAAAGGGGTTAACAAAAGTGTTACCAAAAATGAATATGGAAAATTACAAATCGTGTTTGTTTAATAAAAATGTATTATATTGTAGTATGCTTCGATATAAGTCAATCAAACACACTATTTTTACACAAAAATAAATAAAACATCTTTATCATATAATGATACCAAACGATGTATTATGAACAACAACACTGATACATTGGCTCGGGGACATTATAAATTACGCTAAGTGACTTTTTACTATTATTTCTGTGTGTATATACAAAATTTGTACTGATTGTAAAATTATGATATTGCTATAATGTTATATAATAGTTTATTACATATTTAAAATGTATTGTTTGATTGTAAATAATGTAAAATAATTGTAGTTTTTAAGAAATGTTACTGTAGACTAATAGTAGTGTGTGTTATGTTTTCAAACTCAAACATTTATTTATTAAATTAGACTTCTTCGAGAAGCACTTTTGAAACGTCAATACATATTTTTAACATTTACCACCGATTCGGAAAGCAGTATCTATGGAGAAGAACCGGCATGAAACTCCATAGTTGCTCTTTTAAATCATTTCAGTATTACAATTTAATTTTACAAAATATGTAACTGTATATTATCATAATATTCTAAAGAACTGTCCTATGGTTTTTACGCGACAACCCTCCATGGGTTTTTATCTTCCATATAGTTATTCCTTAATGCTGTAATAGGCTCTCTGAACTAATACGTTTTTTACATAATTCAATGTTTTAGATTTATGTGTTATGCTTAATGCATTTTGTGTATATGTAACTAAAGGAAACATTATAAAATTAAATAAAACAAATTGTATGCAATTTACTATTTTTTATTTCCTTATAAACTTCCTATTTAATCTTAAAAAAACACTATAATTGAACATTCCTATGACAAGTGACAACCATTGAATAGATTGGTACTGTAATAATCTGCTAATAACAGTAATATCATGGATACACTAGAATTACAAAAAACATATGAAAAAGATTCATCCCAGTCTAGAAAATAATGTTTATGCTCGACCATTTTCCTTAAGGCCTGAATCGGATAGAATTCCCTTTTAATACCGAAAATTAACTCTAGTTAAAACCGTTTTTCTTCTTAGATTCTTAATGTACATATCTAAAAAAATGTATATTAAAGTTTTGAATACGATAAAGGGCATGGTTGTTTTAATTTCTTTATTTTACAATCAGGTTTTTTGGAAAAAAAATCATGAACTGAGGTCGATTTTTTGGTCTTTAAACCAAAACGCTAAGTCAATATAACGTCAATAATTATTGTAGTATTTTTACAGTGTGTTTATGAAATTGAAGCACAGGGCATGGTTGTTTTAAATTTTGATTCCAAATCCAAATATCTTTGTAATAATTTTTATGCGTACTTTTACTACGGTAGATTCGCGCCGGTCCCCCGATCCCGCCTTGTAAATCACCTAGCAAGGTCGCTAGCCCCTATTAAGGCCATAAGCACACAAATCAATAGATAATAAGCAACATGTTCGAAATAAAAAATGGCAGTAAAATGAATGTGTTTTATTGATGATTCAGAATAGCGAGGTAGGTCGTAACAAAGAAGTTTAATCAATGTTTCATGATTTGGTCATCGATATTTGGCCAGATCGTATAAAATAAAGAGAGTCCATCAAATATTAAAAAAATGCTGAATATTTTGCGAATCGCTTTTTATAAATACCCATGTACCAACGTATATAATATGCAATTTGGATGCGGATGATAAACCAGGTTCACACTGGGTAGCTGTACATATCGATACGAATGGCATCGGTCAATATTTTGATTCATATGGACGAACACCTGAGCGATATCATCTCCAGTTTTTGAAAAGGAATTGTAAGAGATGGGACTGGAATGTTGATAGGATTCAGAATAATTGGACTTCAGTTTGTGGTGAATATTGCTTAATGTATTTGCTATATAAGTTTCAGGGATATTCAATGCATAGTTTTACGAGCATATTTACAGGGAACACACTGTACAACGATATTTTAGTGGATGAGATGTTTCGCTCCTATTTTATAAGTAGATAAGGCTACAATTCCAATAAAAATGGCAGTAAAATGAATGTGTTTTATTGATGATTCAGAATAGCGAGGTAGCTCGTAACAAAGTTCGATACATCAGATTACCCGGAAAAATAATTAGGTTAGGTTAGCTTAGGTTAGATTTTGATAAACAACGCCAGAAGCGAATCGCTTTTTAAAAAAACAACAATTATAATAATATAGTACGATAATATATAAATATAGTTATAGTATTTTAGACGTATTTTTTCTTGAATATAATAATACATCGTTTGGTTAGAATAGCGAGGTAGATCATAGCAAAGAATTTTAATACAAAAGCAGTGATAAGCGAGGTACACAATGAGTAATAGATAAGAACGCCGAGTTGGGACGGTGTTGATAGATAATAGGAAAAGGCCACCGGATATCAATTAGATAAGAGTTAATCGATCTGCACATCTCCGAAACCGTGCATCCTATCGCTTCGGGAGTGAGTGCTATCGACTCGGCGTGGCCGCTTTAGTGGGAAAAGAGTCCAAACTTTTTTTTTTCTTTTTTTTTTTTTTTAGGATGGGGTACCACTGATTTGCGGGTTCGCCAACACGTGATTCGCGGGTTCTGGCGCTTGCGCCAGAACCGGCGAATCACAACTACTTATACTGTTTCTTAATACACCACCGTCGCTCATTCTACCTTGGCAACCCACATCAGCAAACATAAATAAATAGTCACTGTCTACTAAAGCCAATAGGACAATACTAAATACTTTTTTGGAGTTTATGTACTCAGACGCACTATGAATAGGCGATTCTAATACAACATGCTTGCCATCTATAGCTCCCAGGGCATGTGGAAATAGCCTTTCAAAGCCAGCTGCTTTGATTAGCCAGTCATTCGTAGATTTCGGCAACTGAAACAGAAATTAATAATTTTAGTCATTTTTTACATTCACAATGCACAATTTATGCCTAATTTTAGTACTAATTATGATTGCAGGAGCGATCGGATTCGAGTATTGAACGGAGAGGCCGTTCACATGAATCGGAATCAAGTAACTTCATGGACTCAAATACAGTAAGATCTGAATCACTTCTATCAAGCAATCGAAGTGAGACTCCTGAAAATCAATCTGATTCTTCTGTGATTCCCAAAAGACGGTGTCGAATGCAGGATGTACTAGTTGCAAAAAAACTGATGGATGAGGCATTTGCATTAATTAAAGAAAGATCCAAAAATACGAAAGCAGTCAGCGAATGTGATTTATACGGCCAACTACTCGCTGAAAAGTTAAAGTCACTACAAGAAGATCACCGACTGATATTAATGAACGAGATTGATAATTTAATATTTAGGTACACTATGAAAATTAGGAAAGAGATACGTTCACCGAAAACATAATGACCAGCTTCCTATTCCAGTTAATCAACATTCTATTTTTGTACCTAGATCGTCTCAGTCTGAACAATTTTCAGTTACACCACAAGAGTATGTTCTACCGGGGTCATCAACAAGGCAATATCCAGCAGCTTCAAACGATTTTATACTAAAATCTCAATCCATTAAAAAATACGATATTCAATCAACACCAATGCCATATGAAACAGACATACGAATACAGACTGAAATTCATGAGATACCGGGGCGATCATTTGATTCTCAAACTGTGTCGCAGCAATCAAATTACATAACAAATACTAGCACCGCATGTGATTATGATAATAATATAGCATCATTTAGTACAGTCTCAGTACAGTTTTAAACAGTCTAAATCGGAAACCAGAAGTGCCTAAGAATAAGAAAATTAATATTATTTCGGAAACCACTACACGCCCTAAAAATAACAAAGATATAATTCAAGAAGCATATGAACGATGCCGTGGTACCGATATTAGTGATGATGATGAACTACCACTTGGATGATTACTAAATTCGGATAACTTTTGATTACAAAATGACATATTTAATTATGTAATTATGAAAACACACTAATTTGATTACATTATATTCATTAATTCATTATTCTTTAGCTTCATGAACAATAAAGAAATGGTTGAATTTACTATGTAGTTTTCTTGTACTCACCTTCACTTCATCCCGAAGAACTCGAATCAGCGCATTACAAACTTCATATACAATAGTAGAAATAAGTTGATGAGAAATTTTAAATAGGTATTGCAGACTCATATAGCTTTCACCTGTTGCTAGAAACCTTAAAGTCAATGCTAATCGAATTTTTGTAGGAACAGCAGTTCTCCATTTAGTGTCTTTCTTTGAAATTAAAAGAGAAATTCTTTGCAATATTACTTCAAAATCAGCACAAGACATTCTGCAAAAATTATCGAAGTAGCCTACGGGTCTAGGCATCAAATCTTCTTGCATATTAGTCATGAAACCACTGAAAAAAAAATGAATTGGTTAATTAATAATTAATTCAGTAAATTAACCCTTAATTTGGCAAAGAATAAAATGTAATAAAATCAATTTTATTTTTATAAAAATTTATTGTAGACATTTATAGGTGTTACAAAAAAATAGTAAAAAAAATATAGGAACTTCA
This sequence comes from Colias behrii, assembly GCA_029959065.1. NCBI lineage: Eukaryota > Metazoa > Arthropoda > Insecta > Lepidoptera > Pieridae > Colias > Colias behrii. The sequence goes on along the minus strand of JARWMC010000017.1, from coordinate 413,203 downwards.
GATTTCCTGAAAAACAGTGTATGTCACAGCATACATTGCCAAGTGCCCATAAAAACATTGAGGAAATGTGTTGTATGCCGGGACATACACTGCCAATTACAGTACAAAAGGATAATAATAATACCAGAATGTTACTTTCCCACTGCTGGGCAAAGGCCTCTACTAGAATGAAAAAGAAAAACAAGGTGACAACGCCTAGAAATGGCCAACTTTACTAAACCCGCACATGGTAGTCTAATCGACAATTCCTAGGACATTTTCCAGTTACAAAGCACAGACGGACTTGGCATTTTATACATAACACTGACGTTAGCTTTGAACATAGCCTACAACGACCTTGGCTGGTCATTGCCATAAAATAGCCAACATTGTCATAGCGTATTGTTATCAACAAAATGCAAATGACGACGGATTTGTTGATACCGTTTTAGAGACATCAAATCGGCTATGGGATCGTATTTGTACCGCAAACTCCAGTAATCGGTGTACGATGGCAAACTAACAACACCCATTATAATATGAATTGCTAAAAAATCTCGCAATTCATCTTCGGTCAAGCCAAGAGAACGCCCAGTTTTAAATACTGCGTATGAGTTTGTTTGCTCTACGATGTCTACTAAAGCGTCAGGGGAAAAGAATTTATAGAAATAACCGAGTGAAGTTTCGTTTAATATGTCGGTGTGATCTGAGTCTTCTTCTACAGTTGCCTTGTGTCGAAAAACCGTTTTTTTCCACTGATAGTTCAGAGTGAACTTGGTGATTCGTTTAGGTCGTCTAACAGCAGAAACAGTGGGCCGTTGCGATCTGGTATTTCTGGGACGCGACTTGGAAGAAACCCTTATGCGAGCTGCAACTAAGCCAGTTATGGAGCCACTTGCTGTTGGTTCAGGCGGTGCGGGGGCTTCAGGAAGTGCAGGGGTTGCTGGGGTTGCAGGAGAAGCGGAAGTTAATGGGAGTGACGGAATGTCACTCAGGATTGAAACTTTTTTACAATTTGGTTCTAGGGACGGGCTTGAATACACGCTTCGAAAAATTGGTGTGAGTCGAACATTCTGGTCGGGGGGGGGGGTCTTCATCATCATCTAAAAAATTGAGCCTTTCCATTGAGCTATCTATAGAAGGTGCAGAAGAAGATGTCGCAGAAAGCGGGGTGCGCACACGTAATTCATCGTCAGAACTTTCGCTACCGTCAGAGAGTGCATGCTCAGCAGGCACAAGCGTTAAAATTCTACCACCACGAGTTAGAAATTTTTGCTGCCGACAAAGAAAATATAGCGTGCTATAAAACCAAGTAAATAAAAAAAACATCCCCAAATTGGCAATGTATGCCGTGACATACAAACAAAATGGCGGGTGTTTCGTTACAAACTTGGCAGTGTATGTCACGTCATACATCATGTTAGTGATCAAAATAGAACCATTCAATGTAATAGATACATCACAATTATTATCACACTTATTCCATTACACAATAAAGCATACATTTTAGTCATTACACCTGTCCTAAACTAAGTAATATTCATAACAATAGAATAAATACCTTGGACAATACAGTTGACGTCCGCCGGGTAGTCATTTTTTTCAATTTATGTCAAAATAAATGTTGCTACATGTGTGTTTATTTTTTCCACCCAATAACAGTTAGTGTTGCAACATAATAATGTTAATTTTCCACACGGAAGATGTAATTATTTTAACAATTTTTTTTTTTCAAGTTCATGTATGACGGTACATACAGTGCCAAATTAAGGGTTAAATGTTTAAAATTGCAAAGTATTTAACTTACCGTGTTCTCTTACGATACAGTGTAGACATCCACTCACGCCTTCTTCTTGGAGTTTTCACAATATGAGAATGAAAAAAAAAATTAAATGCACTCAAATAAAACAGACTGACGGAGTCATCAAAATCGTCGTCTAATCTGTCAGCCATCTTTGTGGTAACTGTGCCCGTAAATCATTTGAAATACAAGTCTAGCCGGATACATTTGTGCATATAAAGTTTGATCAAAGTTTTGAAAATGTGTGCTCAAACTTTGATCGCAATGTCTGGCGCCGGCCAAAGAGTTTGTTTGTTTGTGTGTTTGAACGCGCTAATCTCAGGAACTACTGGTCCGATTTGAAAAAAAATTTCGGTGGTTAGATAGCCCATTTATCGAGGAAGGCTATAGGCTATATATGATCACGCTAAGACCAACAGGAGCTGATAGCAATGCGGGTGAAACCGCGCGTCACAGCTAGTATACGATAAGGGACATGGGACTTCACTCAAACTCATAACTTCTAATTCAAGTGAACTTCTGATTAGACCATATTAAATTTTATCTCGTTCTGACAATTTGAAGGTGGTTCACTTTTTTGTTAAAATATAATAATTTTCATCTACCGCCGATTCAGAATTTCACTTCTATCTATCGATATATTTATATAGGAAGCTCCAGATATCAAGTTATTCTTAATTCTTCCAATAAATTATCACCAATGTAACAAACTGTGTGTCTAATTTCTTCCCATGTTATTTTTGTCAGAATTTTTCATATTTTTACCTCCCAAATTCATTAACCATGTCATCTCTTCCCTTTATTTAACCACCAAAATCTAATTATTTTATATACAAGTTAATTTTCATAACATTACATGTAGAGTTATTGTTACGATGTGACAGTGTTGAGAATTAAACTGCTGTGTGGAAAATAGGTCACCTGAGAGCTGACAGGGATGTTTTGTACCATTTTGTTAAATGCTAAGGTTTCATGGAGGCGGAGCGGAAACTTATATCTATATGAATATTTTAATAAATTGATTCGTGATTTTGTATGGGTAAGTTTTGAATCTTGCTGTGAATACTTACCTACATAATAATCATATATAATAACTATGAAAACATTTATTGACCATTAAAAAACACTCAGATAAAAAAACAAACAAATATATATTTATGAAATTAAAAAAAAATATCCCGGATTTACCTAAATACAAAATGTAATATATTTAATAGTTTAATAAATGTCACCAAATTCGGCCCAACGAAAATAAACAACACTTATAGAAAAACATATTTATTTCAAGCAAATATTGAAGGTAGAGCAACCTGGATAAATTCACATGAAACCTACATTTTGATATCAAAATTAAATAATACCTATAAATAGTAGGCATTAACCTAGGTGTTAGCTCAGATATTAGTTTACGGTAGCGTGAATATATCGTGGACGGACTAACTATATTAATCTATACTAATATTATAAAGCTGAAGAGTTTGTTTGTTTGTTTGTACATTTATCGAAGAAGGCTATAGGCTATAATATTATATCATCACGTTAAGACCAACAGGAGCGGAGCAATGCGGGTGAAACTGCGGGGCACAGCTAGTATTCATATAAAATTATTGAAACTATAAAAAAGCTCTATAAAATTACTTAAGTGCTAATTTATTTTTGGTCACGTAATTCGTTGAAAATTTTATGAAAAACTTAATCTTTGGAAAAATCTTGAAAATAAAATTGAAAGCTTCAATTGCTCACTTTTTGTATGAAATTTAATTATAAGCTAAGAGTTCATAAAAAATCCCAAATTTTTATCCAGCCCTTTAAAACCTATGAAAATATGTGGGGCATTTCACGCGAAGCGGACACAGATTTTTGGGTCAGGTTTCCGATTTCGGTTATATTTTAGTATGTTACACCTGTATATATCCTCGTTATGTATACGAAATATTTTTGCATTTAGAAGCTTAGTTTTCAAAATACAGGTCTTTGAAGATGTCAGCAAGCGCGAGGCATGCATGACTTTGAATGTAATTAACAGTTCAAGAAAAGGATTTTTTTAATAAATTGATGACCGAATAATAATCCCCATTAAAAAACCTTTTTATTCTCATATTTTTGATTTCGAATTTATTTTTAAATTCCTAAGAAAAATTAAAAAATATTTTTCTTTGTAATTTTTTACGAACTTAGCATATTTTTAAAAAATTTTAAGATCATTAAATAAATGGCTTAAATTATGCTTAAACTACATGCCAAGTTCTAGAGTGGTCATCGCAGAAGTTTCGAAGCTACATGTATTATAATTGCGAAGCGCGGCAATATCCCCATACTAGCCCTAGTTGGTTAGCGCGACGCAGTGCAGTGGGGATGCAGATATATGGGGATATTGCCGCGCTTCGCCATTATAATACATGTAGCTTCGAAACTTCTGCGATGACCACTCTAGAACTTGGCATGTAGTTTAAGCATAATTTAAGCCATTTATTTAATGATCTTAAATTTTTTTTAAAATATGCTAAGTTCGTTAAAAATTACAAAGAAAAATATTTTTTAATTTTTCTTAGGAATTTAAAAATAAATTCGAAATCAAAAATATGAGAATAAAAAGGTTTTTTAATGGGGATTATTATTCAGTCATCAATTTATTAAAAAAATCCTTTTCTTGAACTGATAATTACATTCAAAGTCATGCATGCCTCGCGCTTGCTGACATCTTCAAAGACCTGTATTTTGAAAACTAAGCTTCTAAATGCAAAAATATTTCGTATACATACCGAGGATATATACAGGTTTAACATACTAAAATATAACCGAAATCGGAAACCTGACCCAAAAATCTGTGTCCGCTTCGCGTGAAATGCCCCATATACTAGTAAGCTAACCTAACCTAACCTTATTAATTCCGTTACTTGAAAAAGATTTTAAAAACGTTTCCTTAAAGCTTTAGCTACACATCAAAAATGTCTAGGTATATTTCAGGCGCGGTCCCAGGGGGGTGGTCACGGGGGACATGACCCCCCCCAAAATCGTACTCGATAAAATAGAAAAAAATTCTTATAGGTAAGTACTGTACAAAATATAAAAAAAAAACTTTGTAAAAAAAAATTTTGCTGCATACCTTTCCAGCCTCGTGACCCCCCCCCCAAATGTCAGGCTGGGACCGCGCCTGGTATATTTGGTATAGCATTAAAACATGGTGTTGTTAAATATATATAAATAACTATAAAAAGATACAACAATATCATCAAATACACTTACACAATAAAACATAGGTCTAACAGAAGATTTTTCATGAAAATAACAGAACTAATATGAAACAGTCGTGATATATTACAGACTGTTTCTATTAACGCCATCTGTAGGATGTTTTATTGGAATAATTTGTAACCGAAGGTTAGAATAATGTCTAAGCGCTGAGAAAATTCAGGTCTTTGAAAGATTATATATTTTTGGGAATAATAAACTATAGGAACAGTAACGTGAGGCAACACTGGCTATATGATATTCAAAATAAGAATAAAAAGGTGTTTTTTCTTAAAAAATATTAAAATGAAATATCGCTTTTAAAATATTGTTTTTCACTTTGAATTTACACTAGAAGAGCCAAAGGAAACTTATATTTAGTTATCTTTTAAGATTTTATCTGGGAATTTTATATAAAAAATAGACAAAGTGAATTGTGAAAGTGTTTTTATAAAACTATTTTTATAACATAGAGTTCGTGTCTGCAGGGGCGATGCCGGGATAAAATTATTGGTTAGAGTTGGCTTATTAATATATTACATGGATTAAAAAATGGTTGATTTAGAATAAACGATGTAACAAAAGGTACATGAACATTGGTCTGTATCGAAAATTTAAAAAAATAAGGAGGAAAACAAACTTAAACCGAAATTAAATAAGTTCGATTTCCTATTAAGTCAAATAACGATTATAAAAACTAAACCATTTTTATTGTTTTGAAGCTCTAAACAAGCTAATTAAACCAATCTATTGTATTTTCAACAATATAATAGGTTAGTAAGAAGTGGTCGGTAATAAAGAAATTCTCTATGAAAATTTAATGAGAAAAACATAATAGAGTCATACACGTGGTAATTATTATTTAATACTCTCATTTACAACTTAAAAACTGCAGATGCATTTAACATAATAATTTCAGAGAATTGTAGAAAACCTCAAAGGAAATTGAACATAACTCGGCGAATTCAAAGCAGTGAATAGTTAAACAGCTTAATGAATAAATTAAAACCTGCAACCGCTGCATATTTAATTTACCAGCATTTATATTTAACTATGTACTATTTGGTACTATTATACCATAGTATTATACCATTTATCCTACTAATATTATAAATGTGAAAGTTTGTGAGGATGTGTGTGTGTTTGTTACTCTATCACGGAAATACTACTGAACCGATTACAATGAAATATAGCACACATATAGAAGGTAACTTGTATTAACACATAGGATAGGTTTTATCCCGGAAATCTCACGGGAACGGGAACTATGCGGGTATTTCTTTGAAAATGCGGGCGAAGCCGCGGGCGGAGAGCTAGTAATATTATAAATAGGTATGTAAATGTGTCTTTGTCTGTAGGTAGTACTGAGTTTGACTGACCGGTTAGCTTAGTTGGTAGTGACCCTTCCTTCCAAGCCAGTGGTCGTGGGTTCGATTCCCACCCAGGGAAAATATTTGTGTGATGAACATAGATTTTTGCTCTGTGTCTGGGTGTTAATTATCTATATAAGTATTTATTATATATGTTTATCAGCCATCTGGTTTCTATAACACAACCGAAAGCTTAGTATGGGTATAGATAGAAAGTGTGAAAATTGTCCTGAAATATTTCGTAGATAATAATCCATGCACATACATAATACGTATTAAACAAAACTAAATCACTTTTTTTCATGTTATAGGTAGTCATAAAAAAATTACAAGTTATACTATCAATGCCCCGCAATTTCACTCGTAAAGCCTTCAGCAATTATTTTTCAGCTATTTTTCAAGATTATTAAGCTTATTCTCTACGTTATTTTTACAGCACGTACATACCCACAGGTCAATATTAATGTTTAAACAAGAAATAAGTGTATATTTTCCATCCAAGAGAGTATTTTTGCTATAAATTTCTACGGAAGCTTGTAAATAGTTACGATGTCAGGAAATGGTCCGAGAGCCGACCGTAGTTTTATGTTCAACGTCATATATTTATTTATTCGGCTCCTTTAGTAGCACTTTAGAATAACTTATTTATAGAAACTTACATACCAATTTCCTCTGCACTATCAGTTTTGAAAAAATACATTTTTCATCTTATACTATGAATTACAATTTACCAGTAATATCGTACGAACTTTAAACTAATGATGAACAATTGTTTTGAAAATAATATGAATATGAATTTTACAAGAAACCTAGTTTAATAAGGTACTTACGTTTCATAAATAAAATGGTGACAATATGAAATACCTATCTTTAAAAAAAAACAATTTTTTGAAAACCATAATAAAATTGTCATCTTAAAAAAAATCCAGCTCTTACCTATAAGGTAGGTATATATGTTACATAAAATTCGTTATTTTAACCAAAGCCCACGTAAATCTCACATTCCCTTACTTAAATTCTAAATAAATAAAGCTGTATTGTTTCTCTTCGACAGAGAACGGTTGACATATTGCCTCAAGTTAAGTTGCTTACAGAAAATAAAACACGCAATCCCTGTGAAAGTGGGTGCTCAAATATTTAAGAAGTCTATAAAAATACATTCAGCATCCTGTACTATGTTCGTAGATCTAGTGGACTAGATGTGACTCTATTTAGTTAATTTGAGATGTTTTATTTTAACATTGAATATGTAATTGGTTTGTTAGTTTAATCACATGTTATATTGATAAAATTCATTTTTGCAAGGGTTGTTTTAGTATAATGAAATTCATAAAAATAACATATTTATAATTGAAATTGATTATTATTAATTTTATGAATATGTTCCATTTTACGGTTCAAAATAGATTAATCATCACCACCGTTTCAAGCATTTCAAAATTGTGAGAAATTAATTTTTAAAACTACTGCATTCGGTGACTTATATCTCGTTTTCTGTATCATCTGTGTGAAAAATATGAAAATAATATTTTTATCACTATACACGTCAAGAATAAAACTATTAAACATTTTAAAATGCTTAGTTAGCGGCTGTTTTATTAAATTACTAACTCGTGGCTTCGCGTGCGGTTGACGTTATCGCTATGCAAATTCCATCGCAAATTTCACCCCTTGAAGTTTTATTTTTGTGACTTTATCTGTTTTGAGATTCTAACTTAATATAAATCTCTTGTTGTGTTTGTTTACGCTACTCCTTTACCTTTTATAAATTAAAAAATTAAATTCTTCTACTGTAGAACAATATTATTATTTAATTTATAATTTTAAGGTGCATTTAAATAAGTTTAAAAATATACTTAGTTTGACGCCTTTGGTTAATTGTTTTATACAATGAATAAATCGAGGATCAAATCCGTTAAAACATAATTTCAATTTATCCATATTAATAAACTTTTGATATAAAAAATGAGGTAAAAAAATAATGAAAGAATACACAGATTTTTATATTCTAAAAATAGAGCGAATATAGAGCTAAAATTAATAAATTTGTAAAAAAAGTATATTTAGTAAAGCTGGGCTACATTGCGGTATCCAGATAAACATAAAGCAATGTATATAACCATTGCAATATATTCTGAGATCAAATATTCAGGTCCGGGATCGCGGGAAGCCTCACTGCCTGGACTGCTTTATAGAATTTTATATCTCAATGTTTCAACATAGCGCCTATAGGTATAAATGTGTATTTAAACTATCTGAACAGACATTTGGGGTTGTTTCCTTATTTTATTTCTATAGTTAAACGTGATATTTTGAAACATACAGTTAAAGTGCTGGTGGAAAAGAGTTCTGTATGTACTGTTGTCACTGGGAAGATAAAATAGTAATTATTGATAGGAACTTTGTCTGGTTTTTTGGCCTTTAAGTATAGGTATGATCTCCCCAATTTCAAAAACTGTTGGTGTAGCTATGAAGAGCTCTAGCTTTTCATAGCTAAACCAATGCCAAAGCCTCTTAATTCTAATTAAGATAATAAATAAAAGGTAATCAGAAATGCACAGATAAATGTGGACACCCCAAAGTTAGGTTATCCACTCGATATCACGATAACTAATATTATTAAAACTGCAATTAATTATGTAACAAAGTCTATAACCAAAGATTATATAATATTATACAGGTATGAAGTATCTATAACTTATGTTATTGTTACAGACATTCAGCTGTCGACGTAGTCGGTGAAGTTAAAAGGGACCAGCGATGGCAGCAAACAGACGGAGACAGGTAAACTAATATGTATACATATTAGCCATACTTAACTATTATGATTTATTTAGGGAACACCATTTATAAAGGTTTTGCAGTTATATATTATGTCCTAGACAGCTGCAGGTCACATCTTATAAGTCTTCATCAGTTTCATTATATTGCAGTATGTAATTTTAATTACACATTTTTTAATTGCATTTATCTTCTTCTTTGCGACATGTACCCAATCCAAATTTTATAATATAAATACGAAAATGTATATCTTTACTTGACGCCTCAATCACTGAACCGATTTGGATGAAATTTCGTACAGAGATAGCTTTAGATCTGAGAAAGGACATAGGATAAGTTTATCCCGGAAATCCCACAGAAACGTGAACTATGTGGGTTTTTCAAAGCTAGTAAAATTATATGAATTGTTCGTGATGAAAATTATCAATGTTCAATGTACTTTATGAAATCTATTTCGCAGAATTATTGCGCTTTCAAATGTGTAATTGTATTAATAGTTGATTGATTTTAATGCGGTTTAACTGAAATTGAATGTACCTAAGGGTTTTGGATAGTAATTAATTACTCAATAGTTGCAGAGAATTTAATTAATTTTGGAAATGCAATCAAAACCTTGACATGATGATTAAAACACAAAGAAAAGTTTAATGAATATAGAAAGATTTTAAAAGATCAACTATGGAGTTTCTTGCCGGTTCTTCTCCATAGATACTGCTTTCCGAATCGGTGGTAAATGTTAAAATATGTAATGACGATTCAGAAGTGCTTCTAGAAGTCTAAGTCTAATTGAATAAATAATTAATATATGTTTGAGTTTGATTTGAAAATAAATTTGAGGTTTTTGATAAAAAAAATGATACAGGGTTGTTATTAGCATAGTGATCATTATAATTACTTCATGCCTTTGATTAAAATTGAGAATTTACTTAAATTTGAAGTAACTAGATAACCCAATATTTCATTAAAAAGCCAATTCTGCAAAGTATAAAGTATTTGACAATGGACAAATTTGATTTAAATTTTCTCGGATTCCTCTCAATAGGTACTTCTTCCAGTGAATGTAAATGAATAAAATCGTCTTTAAAAAAATTCTTCTTATTAAATTGAATAAAGATAAATTTGATTATAAAATTTCTTTCGTAGATTCGGCTTTCCAAAGGTGATATATAAATTAGTTGCTATTTGAAATAAATTATATTCGCAAAACCCATTTATAATAATATTTTTTGAAACTGACACTGCTCAAAAATGTATAAATAATTAACACAGATTTTGTATCAAGACATATCTTATTGCAAATATGAAATGTAACATAATGAACACCTCATTATTATTCATAAATGTGTTACGGATTTTTGTATCGTTAAATTTAAAAGCGAAACTACACACGGTTTTTGTGATTTTTGTTAATATCACTGTAATTTGTGAACTGTTAAATATAAATTTATATTTATAAAGCATCTGAATGCCATAAAACCAAAAATATCAAATTCAAAAGTTAAATATATAATACCTACCTTTACATTACACAAGTACCTACATTATATTAATGGTTAACGTTAAACGTTGCGATTGTTTCATGATGACTCAGGTGTTATATGATAATTGCATTTAACAGCCTGTCTCACATAGGAACCTATGCATAAAATTGACAGATAATTAATTTATCCAGACTATCAGCTTACCCAAGCGGTGACCGCTCGACTCTGCTGCGCGCGCACGCAGCCAAGTCAGCGGAGTGCAGCCAAGGCTCGCCACGGCCGCGCCGCACGCCACGGGAGTCGCGGCGCGTGTCGCTCGCGCAGGCGCCGGGCTACGTGCAGCTCAACCAGTACCGCCTGTTGGAGCCTATTGGCCAGGTCTGTACACTATCAGCCTACCCAAGCGGTAACAGCTAGACTCTGCTACGCGCGTACGCAGCCAAGTCAGCAGAGTGCAGCCAAGTCTCACCGCGCCATAAATTTAAAGGTGAAGCCTTAACAAAATTTTAACAATATCAGTAGTCAGTGCATCTTTAATGAAAGACGAAGAACTATTATTGTAATTAATGAATTACAATAATAGTTCAGATCATTAGCACTACCATATTTAAAACTATGAAGGATAATCAAATAAAACCATTTTACCATTTTTATTTTATCAACAAGCAACCAACCCACAAATAACAAATAATCTAATGAAGATTATCAACAATTAATATTGTTCAATTGATTTCAGGGTTCATACGGGATCGTCAAGCTAGCATATAATGAAGAGGATGACACACATTATGTATGTATAATCCTTTAAACATTTCAATATTTTTTGTCGTTTTATATATACTATTTTCATTCCTAAATATCGGCAATCAGTTAATAGCCCTTTCATTTCTGTAGTTCCCTGCCTTTCGAATCGGTAGATTGTAAGCCTTATTAGAAATTTCAAAATTAATAAGTATGTTCTATTTTCACGACCAACTGTTCAAACTAATTTCAATGAAACATAGAAATGGAAATAGATTAGACCACGAAGGAAATAGGACACAATTTATCGTGATAACAATCTGCAAGGGAGTAAAATACGATAAAACTATGAAATAGCAACGTCAGTTCAATTGCACGTAGGCGAAACGTGGGCAGAAACCTAGTTATTGTTTACTAGTAGCTCGGTAAACCAATAAACGTTTGAAATTAAAAAATAATTCTAAAAACTAGATAATTTATGCGATAACTGAAGATATTTTTATTTTTCCTTCTTAACATTTTAACTAATTTCTTGTTTCATTTAACAGAATCACCAGTTTCAAGTTTTTAAATATAAATTGTTCAGATACTGGCTTTTCGCCCGCAGCTTCGCCCGCTTTCTGTAATAAATTATATACCAAAACTTTCCTTGAGAATCACTCTATCTATTAAACGAAATTATATCAAAATCGGTTGCGTAGTTTCAAAAAATTAAGCATACAAATACACAGATGGCGACGGCTTTCTTTACTATGTAGTGATTATTATTCTATAAACGACGTGTAATTGTATTTGGCAAACTCTAAGCAATTTGGCCGGGCCTATGATAGACATATAATTCCTTTTTTCACTGTCCATTTAAACTGTAGTTTTTAATATTGATATAAATAAATGAATCTCATCAAGTTATTATCTCACAGGTCATTAAAAAGAAATCCATATTATATAATTCCACAGGCAATGAAGATCCTCTCAAAACGCAAGCTGATGCGTCGGGCGGGCCTGTTCGGGCGCCCGCCGCCGCGCCGGCCGGGCCCGCCGCCCGACCCGCTGCAGAACGTTTACAGGGAGATAGCTGTGCTCAAGAAGCTCGACCATCCTAATGTAGTTAAATTAGTTGAGGTACGTTAATATTTGGTCCTTTTTGACACGCTTTTATTAGCTTTACCTGTATGCTCGTATGTGTATGTAACCACTAACCGACTTCTTTAGACTCGATTCATTATAAACAGACATAATATTGAAATCAAACTTAGTGCACGTATGAAAGATCAGTAAAAATAGTATGATTTCATGAATATATCTTGTTAAAGCATGTTTTTTGTGTTTATTATTTAAGTTAGAGCGATCTTTTTTACATCAAAAACTCTGTTTCAGTATTATTAAGTATCGCTTACAATACTATTGACTTGTAAAATGTTTCGATAAGATGTTATCATCATTGTCTGTTACTTCTACTTTAAACTTACTGTTATTTTATTCTTGTAAACAGTATGTGTGTTTAATTTTAAATTACGTTTTATCCTATTAATTTCAAATAAGTCAGTCAAGTAACTTTGTTACATTTTGACTATAATACAATAATCTTTGATATTCTATCTTGAACTCTAACAAAAACTGTATTTTTCTAATAAATTTCCTCTCGTTACTGAGCCAGAGCGTTACTTTTAATAGTTTCCTCCATAAAATTAATCCGTATTGCCAATAAACTCTGATTGAAAAGATACACACAAAAACTTTATTGTCCTATACGTAATAGAATTGAAAAGCGAAAGATGTCCAGTTATCGATAAAGTTCATACAATGATATTATAAGTTAAAAGTGTAGATAGTTTATCAGCGAAAATGCGGCTAATTAGCCACTCTTTTCGTCAACAAAAGATAAATCGTGCCATCTCACTTTGACGTCTAATCGTGTTTAGTGTGCCGTTTTTGAAGATCGAATGTTTGTGTTGGTAACCTAAATACACCTTTTTACTTATTGACAACGGACCACTTTGGTCACGACACCTGGTGTTCAAAAAAAGAACTAGTTTTAGTGTGCACTTAAGTACACAAGTATATTACCGAATCTATTAAAAAACAATTTTTTTTTAAATTAATAAAAATTCTTTAAAATTTCGTACTAAAAATAAAAGTAGAGTTTATTGTGCGGTGAACGGTTGTGGTAGTAAATCTCATACGAATTTAGAAGTTAGTTTTCATGCTATACCTAAACCTGGTAGCAGTTTTGTTTATGTTGAAAATTATTTCGGAAAAAAAGAAAAAGTAGATCGATGTAAAGCCTGGCAGCGTGCTTTAAAATTGAAAAATATAAATCCGCATATGAGAGTGTGTTCATTACATTTTCAAAGGAATGATTTTATTGTACCAAGTAAGTTGACAATGTTTAACCTCAAATATAAATGTAAATATAAATCTAAAACTAATTGAAAAATTTGTTTTTCAGGTGTTATTACTAAAAAGATGACTTTAAAAAAAACATGTGTTCCATCGTGTAATCTACCAAGCTCTGCTAGAGAATCAAATAAAGCTAAAAAAAATATAGAGGCACGAGCACGACATCAGCGTCTAGTAAATCGGAGTTTAAAGAAGGATACTGTGAAAAAACATAATGATATTAATGAGGATTCATTAATCCATTCATGATCCAACAAATTGAAAAAAATCATTTATAGAAAACATAAATAATTAAAATTGATGACACTAATTCAATGTAAACTTATGGTTAATTCTTTTGTTGCACACAATACGTAGCCATGTTTTTTAAGCCCCGCCCACTGGTCCGTTGTCAATAGGTAATATAATTGGATCCATCATTCGTTTTTATAGTTATATTAGCTACGCATAAAGAAACAGACAAAGACTATTTCATTTAATTGTTCCCAGAGTTTCGCATTCCGTTTTTTCAGCACTTGTTACATTTCACGTGTTCCTATCAATCCGAAATGTTTTTGTTGTTTTGGAATCTCACCAGTCTATTGTGAAACGTTTGAACGATATAAAAGTTGAACAAAATGGACGCCAAAATACTTTTCCGAGTCTGTTTTACTGTCGTATTGTTTTAAATGTTCGGCTTTTTCAAAACAAAGTTCTATAAAACGTGCTCAGTTTACACTATTTTATATAAGTCGTATTTCATACAGATAAATAATTATTATGACGTTTATTGAGTTTGAATATCGTTAATTTTTTTTTTTATTCTCATCTGTTTTTTTTTCTGCTGGCTGAACTGGCCACCAACATCTGCCAATAAAAAATTTTCAAATATGGAACCTTCATTCCCCGCCAAATTATCTTCCCATACAATGAAACTTTGTACCGAAACTGTCTATATCTGCACTAGAGGATCCCTAGAGAAATGAAACAGTATAATTTGTCTATGTCTCTCTCAATGAAACAAATAACAGCTGTCTCCTGCTAGATATTGTTTCACGCTGTTTGGTGAAATAATGCTTATAATTCAGATGACTTCATGAATAAATAGAGGTATGTTTGAATAGTTTTTTAATACCTCCTGGATTATGCCTTATGTACTAACGGATTGCACAAAAAAGTGTTATAAATAACATAAATAAATATGATATGATTTTGAATTGAGGTATGAAGATAGTTATAGTCCATAGGTTTTATATTATTTTAAATCGGGTCAGCCGTTTTATTGTCAAAACGTAAAATACAAACTTACATAATATATGTATAAGCAATAATTATGACTTCAGTAACATTTTTTTTTTGGTATTTTCCTCTCAACCTTATTAACACAGAGGTCGAATCAAAGTTTCCTGTTAATATATTATGTAGAGCATCTCACGAGAGTTAGCAAGAAACTCTGCGACACTGCAAATGAGACGCTAACTCGATTCGCCATTAATTACAGGTAAATTAGCTTGGAGAAATTTTTGCGTTTGTAGTAGTGTATGGTCAGCAAATAAAATAAAACAACATTTTATTTTTAGTTTTTATTTTATATATATAAGGGATTTTAAATTAAACTATATGTGTTTCTCCTCTGAAAAAGATGAGACTTTATTTTAATATTTGCACATTTAACATACGTATAACTTAATTACATTAACAATGTTACTAAAATGAAAAATTTACTAACCTGAAAAAGAAACGACATTTAAAGTTTAATTCTTTAGTTTGAGTAGTCAAAGGCTTGCCTCGACCATGTTTTAACACTGGAGCCATTTTGAATTAACAATATAAAGTTACAACACTTACACACAAATTAAACACTTCAACAAATATTATAACAATACAAACAATAACAACAATCAACAAATACAAAATTTAACAATTAAACTACTAGGAGATATTGACACAAAATTTCGAGTCATTTGTAACAGGATGGCGGTTCTACAGGGGTCTTAGTACGCAATGACAAAAAGAAAAACGATGGTGTGAACGCTGGTACCGGCGGCTTAGTCGCGTGGGCGTTAGTCGAACTCGTCGGAAAAATAGCGAAGTCAAACAATTTGTAACACAAAAATTTTAGAATTTACCGATAGCCCATAAAAAAGAAGTAGGCGGTAGTGTCATGCCATACTTTTCCGGTGTGACTTACAGCCCGCCATACCGACGCGAATGTGTTGATTAAAAAAAAAACAATTCAACCATTTGTACCAGGCTAACTTTTGTACAGGTAACCATCGTCGTGCAGCCATTTACGAAAATCGCCATGCCATACTTTTCGGACGATTCCAAATGGTCGCCATACCGCCGAAAATCTGCAAATTTTTTTTTTCGCCAAACTTTTTGTACCAGTATTGCATTTGGATCACTACCGCCGTAGTGTCATGCCATACTTTATTGCCATACTTTACTTCTTTTTTATGGGCTATCGGTAAATTCTAAAATTTTTGTGTTACAAATCGTTTGACTTTCGCTATTTTTCCGACGAGTTCGACTAACGCCCACGCGACTAAGCCGCCGGTACCAGTGTTCACACCATCGTTTTTCTTTTTGTCATTGCGTACTAAGACCCTGTAGAACCGCCATCCTGTTACAAATGACTCGAAATTTTGTGTCAATATCTCCCGGTCTATACGTAATAATTATAATTTTTGAATGAAATGTGTGCTTTATGTTCTAACGGTACCAAACGACTGCACGTGGCACCTGCGGACAGCGTAAACTGGTTTATTCTGGTTTTGTGCGTGTTTCCACAGTCCACTTTCCACTATCAAGTGACGATTTATTTATTTGTTTTGTTTCGTAATTATTATGGTCAAATATTAATTATGAAACAAATTATTATGGACACGATATTTTATTGTTTCACGGTAGTCGCCTTGTCGTTTGCTCAAGGATGTGAAATTGAATGATATATTTTTTTTATAAAGTCAAAACCATTTTCTTTCAAATAAAAACTTGTTTTTATTGAAAACAAAAGTGTTGCTAGGAATAAGTATAAAATTAAATAGTAATGTTAGGATATCGAAACATTTTTGTATAGGCCAGAACGATATAGTGGAAACGCGCTCTAAGATCTGAGTAATATACACACCACTACATATGCAAAAATTTCTCCAAGCTAATTTACCTGTAGTTATTTCACAAACAATCAAAGTGACGTATTGCATTTCAAACCTGTTCTAGTTTCTGTGATCCTGAAAGCATAGAATTTTAATGAATGCGTCATTTTAGAACTTATAATATACACGCTCCGCCCCGCGGTTTTTCTCACATTGCTCTGCTCCTATAATTTATATCAGATAGCCTGTAGCCTTCCTCGATAAATGGGCTATATAACATTGAAAGAATTTTACAAATCGGACCAGTAATTCCTGATATAAGCGCGTTCTAGCAAACAAACAAACAAACTCTTAAGCTTTATATACCTATTGGCATAGAATATAGATTATATATACGATAGTAACTAAATAAACAACAAATTTTCAGTATTCCAGAAAATATATCACTTTATCTGATAAATAGGTAATAACCTGCAAATTCGATTTGGAACTCGATAGAAAGCTAGATAAAGTCTTTGATATTATCTCTCCAGCAAAAACGTGACAAAGCCAGTAAATTTCTATGAACCCTGAAATCAGAGTACCTTATACAATATTACCGCAAATTTTGCTCCATTGGGACGTAGATTCGATTATCAAACAGAATCTAATTTCCCAACACAATACGAATGATTGAGGATTTGTTATTTTATAATTGAGTTACGGTTTCATTGGTATAAGGTAATAGAGATAAAGGAATAAATAATTTAAGGCTCATAGCCGCTTTGTTCGTGGTACATCGATGTATTATACTATAGCACTGATGGATTACGTACATATATCCAACGGTGATAGAATTGTTAAAATTGATTCAGTAGTTTCTGCGATTAGCTGCGGGTGTATTTTTTTGGATATTTCCCGTTTTATTTTTAAAATGTTTTTATTGTCAATTTACTCATCAGGTAAAGTTCCATCGATATCAGTTTAAAGTTTTTTGATATCTGTAATACCTACTTACTAAATAATCGCCTGTGCACACTTAACGATTACACCCGGTATATGCTTGGTTCGGTTTATCTTTAAAATTACACGACGGATTTTGATGCAGTTTTTTTAATAGATAGTTTTTCAAGAGGAAGGTTTTACTACGTATATTATTTATTCGGTTTTAACCAAAGCGAGCGAATTCGCGCGCGGGAAGCTAACGGAAGTTCAAATAACTTTAAGTTTAAATATTAAGAAATAGAGATTAACGATAGAGATAACAATAAATAGAGATTAACGGGTTAAAGCAATCGCTTATTATAAGAAATACCTTAACAATACATACTATTCCAATACGAATACCACTAACACCCGCTCTATTTTAAAACGTGATAACTCCCTCACCCTCTGACCTCCCTCGCTGTCTGTGCCTCTAAAAGCATTATTATTTATAGGTACAATTTATGGCATATTTAAAAAGTTTTATTAGCTTCACGGTCCACAGAATAAATATTTAATGTCGGTTGACAACGAGACCTCGTTATTACCCGTTTGAACTGGCCAACAACATTCGTCAATTAAGAAAGTATGTTTGAAAATGGAATGTATGTTCCCGCCAAATTACCATTTGGTTCATTTTTTTTGTTATGAAGTACATTTAATTTCTGTTACTAGTTTGAACTGGCCGACAAGAGACATCAATTAAAAAAGTGTGTAACAAAATGTATCTCTATTCCTTATTATTGTATATTCATTATTCATGCTTTGATATTGTATTCAAGTTTGTCAATTAAAAAAAATGTATTAAAAAATTGAATCTATATTCCCGTCAAATTACCAATCAGCTTTCGATCATACATTCCCCAAAGCCTATCATGATTATTGTATATTATAGTATTAGCACAGATAATATCAATAATACTAGGTACCTATTAGATATTAAGTTCATAATATATTACAACTCGGTTTATTCGGATCGATGTAAGCTCTCGATTAGAGCTAATTATAAATATTATACACGGTCTACTATATTACATCAAGGTTAGATGAATTAGTAATTCACACAATAGGTATAAATTACATGCTTTTAATATTGAGACGATAAGAATAAGAGAGACTTATTAAAAATAAATAAACGTATTTCATTTCACATCATACTTCATACACGTTGATAATAATTAATTTTTACTTAAATGAATACATAAAAAGATTTTTATTCTTCGAGCGCTTTTTTGCCATTTTTTTCAGACTGGTGTTGATATTTTTTCCGTGTGCGCTTTATTATTAGGACATAATACATATATGCCAATCGACATCCTGGCTTTACCTAATTTATTCATAAAAATTTTTTACGTTTACCACATAAAACACTACTATCATAACAATATAACATAACTTTTATTTAATTATAATATCTGTGCTACCATTACATAGCAATTATCGCAAAATATGCAAAAAAAAATTTAAAATGTGTATTTACTTCCAGGGGTTATGATATCATAATTCAAACATATTATTTCCAGTGTGAAAGCTCTACATAGCTCATCTAGCGCCTATTCTTTTCCATTCTGGAAATAATACTGGTTTTAGACATCATGGTAACCATGGTAACATGGCCTATGGCCTATTACAGCATTAAAGAATATATTATGCAAGATAGAAATCCATGGAGGGTTGTCGCGTAAGAACTGCGAAAGTTCTTTGGCGTATTATGATATATTATGTAGTTACACATTATGTAAACCTAAACGTTTAGCTACTATTATGTATTCTGTGCCTAAATTGTAAATTGACATCTTAGATTGACATGATATAAAAAGAGCTATGGAGTTTCTGGCCAGTTCTTCTCCATAGATACTGCTTTCCGAATCGGTGGTAAATGTAAAAAAAATATGTAATGACGATTCAAAAGTGCTTCTAGAAGAAGTCTAATTGAATAAATAAATGTTTGAGTTTAAGTTTGAAAAACATCATATTGGTGTTATTAATGCAATGACTAACATAAAAAACTTCTTTCCAGGTGTTAGACGACCCAGCAGAGGACCAATTATACTTAGTATTCCAACTGCTGGAGGGGGGGCCGGTGATCGACGTGCCAACTGACAGCCCTCTGAGCGAGGAACTCGCGAGGAAGTACTTTAGGGATGCCCTCCTTGGGGTGGAGTATTGTGAGTATAGTTTACATAACGTAGCCTATACTAAAAATTTACTAAGTAACCTACATAGTATGTTATGTTTCCTAGAAATAACGATAGATTAAACAGCTTTGCCACGCGGTTTCAGCCAGGAAAATACCCAATATTGGTCAAGCGCTTCCCTATTACCAATAACAAAAAATACCCACAATTTTTTCTATAGCTTATGTGCTGTTTTAATATATAAACTACAAGCCAAGTATAATCAAAGTTCAAAATACAGTCAATAAATAGTAACAGATTTACCTACATATATACGTTCTCATAGACTTTCGCATACGCAAAGTATTAACTTGTTGACCATAAAGCACGTTAAATTTTTTACATTTTTCACCACATAAATTTAGAAATATAATTCTTCAAAGAAAACTTAAAAAAAGAAGAATGAAATACGTAAGTTGCTCTCGAGTTCAGCGTAAAACAAAGCATTGAAACTTCTACGAAAAGAAAATAAAGGTTTTAATATTCAAGACTGAAGAATATAATATAATTTTACATAATTTTTTGCTCTACGAGGTATTTAATGAGGTTCAATTTCGTGTTCGAAAGAATTGTTATCTTTAATAACAATCCGTTGCTGGGTATCCGCTATAATAATGGGAATAAAATATTCCACATTAACCCGTTACGGTCCTAACAATAATATCACATATTTACTCTATTAATTGGAAATTACCTGAAATATTATTATAAAAATTAAACAATATTAAATTAGTATGAAGATTAGGTACTGTTTAGGCAAATGTTACTCATTATCAAATGAAAGTAATGTTCAGTTCAAGTCCCCAAATGCGTTACTGCACCGATTCTATACCTTGTTTCACGAAAGTTACCATACCGTAACGGTCAGAATGTTCAAACGTCATGTGACATGTTCCCCATTCCAGTACGCGAATATCCGAAGCCTCTATTCGAGTCATATTATGCATAAACAAAAGCACATCTACACATCTATTCAATTTGGTACCGATATTAATCTATTATGGCGGTAAGATTACTCGACTAGGTTTTGTTCGTATATGTAATGTTTGAGAATATATCGACTAAAGCTCATCCATTTGAGTCACGATTTTACTGAGATAGATTAGGTTAATTGTCGAGTAATATGTATAAATAAAAGCTCGTCTAAGAGTCCGACTCGTGACTCAAATAGTATTGTATATTCGCTTCAAGTACACTACCAGCGCATAGCGCACCGGGACATCAAACCCGCGAACCTCCTCCTCGGCGAGGGGCGAGTACAAGTGGCCGATCTGGGCGCGTGCGGCGAGCTGGCCGGCGCGGGCAAGCTGTCGGGCGCGGTGGGCACGCCGGCCTTCCGCGCGCCTGAGTCCACTGTCGTCACTGACAACTATATTGGCGAGGTGAGAACTACAGGGCACACAGTAGAGCATCTCGTACACTATACTGGGCACATTTTAGGGCAGGATAAGGCTTCTTTTCTACTATTGGAGAGGTGAACACTATACAGGCCACATATTACGGCATCTCGTACACTATACTGGGCACACAGTAGGGCATCTCGTACACTATACAGGGCACATATTAGGGCATCTCGTACACTATACAGGGCACATATTATGGCATCTCGTACACTGTACAGGGCACATATTAGGGCATCTCGTACACTATACAGGGCACATATTAGGGCATCTCGTACACTATACAGGGCACATATTAGGGCATCTCGTACACTATACAGGGCACATATTAGCGCATCTCGTACACTGTACAGGGCATATATTAGGGCATCTCGTACACTGTACAGGGCACATATTAGGGCATCTCGTACACTATACTGGGAACACATTAGGGCATCTCGTACACTATACAGGGCACATATTAGCGCATCTCGTACACTGTACAGGGCATATATTAGGGCATCTCGTACACTGTACAGGGCACATATTAGGGCATCTCGTACACTATACTGGGAACACATTAGGGCATCTCGTACACTATACTGGCCACATTTTAGGGCTGGATAAGGCTTCTTTTCTACTAATGGAGAGGTGAACACTATACAAGCCACATATTAGAGCATCTCGTACACTATACTGGGCACACAGTAGGGCATCTCGTACACTATACAGGGCACATATTAGGGCATCTCGTACACTATACAGGGCACATATTAGGGCATCTTGTACACTATACAGGGCACATATTAGGGCATCTCGTACACTGTACAGGGCACATATTAGGGCATCTCGTACACTATACAGGGCACATATTAGGGCATCTCGTACACTATACTGGGAACACATTAGGGCATCTCGTACACTATACTGGGCACATTTTAGGGCTGGATAAGGCTTCTTTTCTACTAATGGAGAGGTGAACACTATACAGGGTACATTTTAGGGCAGGATAAGGCTTCTTTTCCACCAATAATGTGCGAGGATATAAGCGAGGTGAGGCATCTCATACACTATACTGAGCACACATTAAGGCAGAATAAGGGTTCTTTTACACCAATAATGTGTGATGTGTAGCGACGAATGTGTTTGTAAGTAGCCAATAGTATCGCTTGCTATCAGTTTGACGTTCGAAGCGTTTAGCGTTTAAAGCGATACTATTGGTTTTTTACAAACATATTCCTCGCTACACATCCTCGCATATTATTGTTGAAAAGCACCAATAATGTGCGAGGATTACGCTGATCGATCGTTTTTTTAATACTCCATTGAAAAGTTACATTTGGGGTTGCATTTTTTAGAGGACGCAATTTTATTTTTTTGATGTGTAGGGGGGGTCAGTATGAAGCTATCACCAAGATTGTGGGGTCGCCACCCTTGTCCCACGGCCGCCATCTTGAAAATAGCGGTTGATATGGTTTTTACGATATATCTCTTAAACTATTTATTTGATGAAAAACATTGAGTAACATTATTTGTTGCAAATTAAATTCTCTACAACTTTGGTCCAGTAACTTTTTGTCGTAGAACTATAAATAAAAAAGTTATAAGTGAAAATGTTCAGAAATTAGAGATATTTATATTTTTCAATAAAACTTTTTTTTATAATTTTACGAAGAAATGATATCAGACCATTTTTGTAGATTGTTTTTCGAGGAACAACTTTTATATACAATATTTTGTCATTAAGTAAATAGCTAAGGTTTTACAGCGCTCCGAAGTGAGTACTAATTTTCAGTACTCTGATCTATACAGTATACTTATATTATGTGTGTAAATAATAATTTGTCATCAGTAATTGTTTTTTTTTTTTGTTACCATTATAATATTTTTAATAATTAATTTTACAATATTATTAATAATTAATTATTGAATCTTTTCCCCACCACCCAGGAGATAGAGTCTGGAAGCGCGTTTTTTTTTACGTCGAAAAGCTGGGCTGAAATGTTCTGCAGTGTGCTTCCATTGTTGTGGAGTCTGGGAAAAGAGCCAATAGCCAATATATTATGTATAGTTACTACTGAAAAATAGTACTCACTTCTGAGCGCTGTAAAACCTTAGCTATTGACGTAATGAAAAAATTTTGTATATAAAAGTTGTTCCTCGAAAAACAATCTACAAAAATGGTCTAATATCATTTCTTCGTAAAATTATAAAAAAAAGTTTTATTGAAAAATATAAACATTCTAATTTCTGAACATTTTCGCTTATAACTTTTTTATTTATAATTCTACGACAAAAAGTTACTGGACCAAAGTTGTAGAGAATTTAATTTGCAACAAATAATGTGAACGATATTTTTTTATCAAATAAATAGTTTAAGAGATATATCGTAAAAACCATTCCAACCGCTATTTTCAAGATGGCGGCCGTGGGACAAGGGTGGCGACCCCACAAACTTGGTTTTAGCTTCACACTGACCCCCCCTACATATCAAAAAAACAAAATTGCGTCCTCTAAAAAATGCGAGGTTAGGCCTAAAAAATGTAACATTTCAATGAACTATAAACATTTTTCAAAGCAAAGAGGATTTTATTTGAGAGGGAATATGCTACAAAATGATTAGACACGTAGTAATTCAAATATACATTTATTCAATATACAAAAACTCCTCCAGGCAGCGGACATCTGGTCGCTCGGAGTCACTCTCTACGCCATGGTAACAGGCCGGGTCCCCTGGACGGCCCCCAGCGCGGTGGAACTGCAGCGCCGCGTGTTATCTGAACCATTGTCTTTTCCTACTAGACCACAACTGTCCAGGGCCTTGAAGAGACTGTTGGCTAGGATGCTGGATAAAGATCCTGTTAATAGAGCGACAATGCGGGAGATTAAGGTAAGGTGTCCTGCTACTTCGTATACTCTGTTAGAAAAATTGCAAATGATATTTTTTTTAATTTTAAATTTTAAATTTCAAATTTCAAATTTCAAATTTCAAATTTCAAATTTCGAATTTCGAATTTCGAATTTCAAATTTCAAATATCAAATTTCACATTTCAAATTCAAATTTCAAATTTCAAATTCACGTTAAACCAGACTCCTTATATCTAATAGGTACTTATATTCTTCCAGGAGCACGAATGGATAACCTGCTGCGGCAAGGACCCCTTACCCTCAGAGCAGGAGAACTGCCGCCTGGTGGAGGTCACTGACGAGGACATGGCGCGGGTCGTCACTTCGATTCCCAACCTCTCCACACTCATACTTATCAAAACTATGCTCAAGAAACATAGCTTTCAGGTTGGTTGTTGAGAATTTTGTAGTATGGAAAAACGATGATCTTACCTTAATTGTTTGCAAGTATGTATTTATAAAGTTGCTATGACACTTACCTTAAATTTTATTTACGATGAAAATGTCAATGAAAACATTGGTGCAAAAGTTCAACATATTGTTCATCTTTTTTTTTGTATTTTCTAGTGTTTGATTTTGCAAAACGTCGGGAAAATAATATAATGAATAAATCGCGTTAAAAATCATTAATTTCCATCTTTTTGTGTATTTATCTGTATCAGCATCTCTGTTTGTTGCCCTGTATTGACATGAGCAACAGGATCTCATAAATTTTCAATTTTTTTATTTTATTAGTTTTAGTAGAATGCATGCATGGTTACCATCAGTAGTATTAGCTGTGGTATTAGTATAAGCATCCGTCTCAGTATTTACATTTGAAACTGTATCTATATCTGCATCAGTATTTACAACATCATCTGAATAATTTAAAACATTTCCCTCACACATCATCACTATATAGTATAAGACAAAGTCACTTTCTCTGTCCCTATGTTCCTTTGTATGCTTAAATCTTTAAAACTACCTACCTACAATAATAATGTGTTTATATGCAAGAGATAAAAATAAACTCTAAACTCTAAACCCTCTCTATTTCAGAACCCATTCCTCCGCAGTCGTGACGGATCTCGTCGCGACTCGAGCGACTCGAGCGCGGGACCGGCGAGCTCGTGCTCAAGCGCGAGGGCTACATTATCTAGAGCGGGACGGTCGCTGTCTGCGCCCGGGAATTATCTTACTGATAAGTTAGTGTTCTATATTTTTGAAGTGAAAACTTCTTTAGCGGCGTTGAGCACTTTTTCTGTAATGGGTATAAAATCTTAAACTCGCGTCATTACACGTGACCTGATCGAAAAAGCGTAAGACGGATACCATTCCAAAATATCAAACATGCTGAACGTTAATAATCAAGTTTTCACTTCTGCCGGCACTCCCCCAGTGCAACCCGTCTTTTTACTGCTTCAGTTCTGTCAAGAAGTGTTAAATAGGCATTGAATAGCCTACCGGTACCTTTATCCTTAGGCCGCGTTTCCATGTAAGAAAACTTCCGCGAGAAATGTCCGACAGTCTGTCTGACAGTAGCTTGCAAGTCAAATTCCGTGTTTCCACTTGCAAGTAGAAGAAGATGGAAAGGCGGCCTTAGGTTACCTTTAGAAATTTCTGAAATTAATTTTGGTTCCTATATTGACAGGGATTTTATTATATTGTTTAAAATATCTACTTGGACCGATTACTTTTTTAAGCTGCATAATTTTCTAATAAATTGAAGAATTTTAAATCTGTAATTTTTTATGATCAGGCTATATACAACATTAATTATTATATCCTTTGACATTTATAATTAACACCTCTAAATTATATCTTCCAGGCAAGTATCCTTCGACATCAACCTAGATTCAGTTGAAGAAACCAAAGAGAAATCAGAAGTGAAACAGACAGACATAAAAACAAGTACCGACAGCAAAACGAGCGACAAAGAGAACGGTCAGCAAAACACGAGGCGGTGACCAAACCTGAAGAAATAAACTTATTATATTAAATATAAATATTATAAAGATGAAGAGTTTGTTGGTTTGAACGCGCTAATTTCGGGAACTACAGAAAAATTATTTTAGTGTGAAATAACATGTTTATTGAGAAAAGCTATATTACGCTAAGACCAATAGGAGCGGAGCAATGTAAACCCGCGGGGCACTAATAATAATAAATGAATTATTATTAATGGCAGTGTTTCTTTATTGAATAAATGTATCGTGGTTTTTATTTAGGCATTTTTTAATTTTAAAGTTAATTTGGACTGTCTGAATTATTTTACTTCGTAATTTCATTAGTCGTGTTGTATTATTTTAGTTTCATTTTGTTAATAAATCAACAATGTCAAAAATAATTTTGTTTGTAGAAGACATCACATTTAATTTTTCACTGAAAAGTTGTGTAATATTATTGTGTAAAGTTTTTTTTGCCATTTTTTACATTTTGACAGCTGTCATTTGAAATTGAAATCACCGCCATTAATATAGTCTGTGGTGGGCATTATAGAATAAGATTTGACTCAATTTTTATCTTTAATATCTTGTAATATTAAATATTTAATGCGCTACTTAATTATATTCAATTATAGCTTTAATGGCGGATTAGAATTTTTAATACTAGTTATTATATTTTCGTCAGAAAAATAAACACAAAGTTAATTTTTGTCTCAATAAAGTTGTACAAGGTATAATATTAATTGTACATTTAAATATTTAATTATACAAATAAATATAGTTTAATTATTAAATACTAAGTCCGTTTTACTTTATTTCTATTACTACATCTCATTAATTTTTATACTTATCAATTATTTTATGGATTGTGTTTTACTATTTTAAAATTTTGTTTTGTTTCACGTAGCACAAGTTTATATTTTTTGTACATTGTTATTGTATTCAAACTTAATACACTAGTACTTATTATTATTTGTTTAATGGTATCAAATGTTGAAAATATGTTTCGATTATGAACGTAAAAATTCTTAAAAACTATGTATATTTAAAAAGTGATATGTTATATTTGAGGATTGACCAATTTTCATTACAAATGAAAGAAAAGGAATGAAAGCTTGCTTATTTGTAAATTTGGGGGGAAATTTAATAAAAATAGATTATTTAAGACAACTAGGGTAATTTTAAAAACTCTTACACGCGAACCTATGCACTGATATTTTTATAAAAGTGTAAATCCTAGCTTTACTTATAAATAGTTGTATATCTTTATTATATTATGACTAATTACTTCTGTACTTATTATTAAAGAAAACACCCAAAGATTACAAATAGCAATAACTATATAATATAAAAATATTGTTTAAACACAAAATAAACCTACACATTTAAAACCTTACAATACATTGAGTTACTATGTACTACGTACTAGAGAGGGCATCGCTACTACACTATTTGTAACACGAGTTAGAGCCAAGCGTCTCAACACATCGCTTATATATCTATGACTCACTAGCCGCCCCAAGCGCGCCCCGCAACGCCGCGATTGTCGCACAGATTTTGTTCGTAGTGTCCTCTCTATACGTATTCCTCAATGTGACAATACCATAATTAATTATTCATTAGAAATAAATATATTTTTTAAATATATAGTTAAATTAATTAATAAACTAGTTTTAAATGATGCTGCTTAGCACAAATTTTTATTACAATTTTCACAAATACATAGAGTACCTACTTCGTTTCGCGCAACAAATAATAGTAAGCTCTAAATACAATATTTACAATTAAATAAATAGTACTTATAGATAAAATGAAACATTGGGTGTTTTCTCGTACCTACTATAATTATATTAATCTTAAACCCTCGATAAACTATTTTTCTATGTATCGTAGATAACTATGTAAATAACTCTCTACTTATTCACTTAAGCACTAAAATCTATATATATTTACCTACAATTCCTTGCACGTCTCATATATTATTCATAATTGTAAGATCTTTAAAAATCGCTTACAAAATTACAAAAATATCAATTAATTTTAGTTATGAAAAAAATAAAAAATATTCCTATTAGCTATTTCAAATTCTGATATTTAATTTCAAACAGAAGATAATATTATGAGAAGAATTTGAAAAAAAATCATTATTTTATTAAAATTCCTATTCCTTAATAGTTATAAAAATCCAACTTTAAAATTAATAATTTTCCTTAAGCCCTCGCCTGCCCTCAGCAGCTGTTAGGAATAAGCGATTTTTATATATTTATAAAAAAATACTTAATTTGAAATTCGTCCAATGTAATCCCAATATATATTATGTAACAACTTTAACTTAATTCAAACTTACCTATAGACCTCTATTATATTCAATTTTTTTACAAATCATTTTATTTTAGTCTCTCTTGAATATAATTATGTACAAATTACAAATCATTTTATTTTTATCTCTCTTGAATATACAAAAAACTTAAAACTATTCTATTGCTCAATATGGTACTTGACTAAAATAAATTAAAAACAAATATTTAATTAGAAATTAACCAAAAAAAACCACATCGAAAACCACTGCCCTCCGTAAACTTATTTGGTATTCATTCTTATCAATTTATCCCAAAAATAATCATATAAGTACGTACTTACAAAATTTATTTTAAAAATATTTAGGGATTTTTATCGATTTTGTAGACAGACTTATAAATGGGTAATTATAATAGTAAATATAATATTGGTGCTAGAGCATCTCTTAACACATTATATATGACACACAAAATTACCTACATTTAGACTATTATTATAATTCTGCCGAAATTTTGTTACTATAGCAAAATAGTGTAGCGGTCGGATATTTTTCTTTATGTACATATTATGTCTACATTTTTTGAAATTATTATTTATATTGTATATTATGTTCTTACTAGATGTTTAAAGAAATGATTATTTGTACAAAAGATAGCTTCAGGAACGAATTTATCATATAAATATTATATAAATTCAATATTTCTAAGTTTCACTTTGCATAATATACTGTAATCGTTGAAAAAAAATCTACCACATTACATTTCATAGAATTTCGATTTTTAATCTCCTTTAGAAAATTTGTAATACATATATTATATCTACTTACATAAAGTCAAATTTACACTTTTCTATAAAAATCGCTTTCATTGCACATTTTATTATTTAAAAAAAATCGAAAATGATAAAGTAAAAGTAGAAGCAAGAATTTTTGTTTTTATTCTTATATTTGAAAAATTTGGATAGCATTTTAGCAATGTTCTAGCTCAGCTCCAAAACTAGGACATAAACGCAAAGGGTAATTTATAGAATGAATTTCACTATACCTAATATAAAATGTTAATCCTAAGCTGCGATTTACCTTTCTAATATTTGTATTGTATGGCTCCCTTGCTGTTCTATTATCGTCGTTATTATGGTATCTACCATAATATTTACCTATGCGATGTAATTGAAATTAAGCAGATTAGAAACTTCTTGTCTTTTTCCACAAAATAAATAATTTAATGTGATTTTCAAATGGCTGTTCAGTTTGTCAGATATACTGGAATTTCAATTTTTTCCATTCAATTATTCAGTTCTGTGGTATTGTTTTATAAAATAAATCCAATGTGATTTATACACTACTTAAACGAGACTTATAACACCATTTTTTTAGAAAAAATCA
Source organism: Colias behrii (assembly GCA_029959065.1). Classification (NCBI taxonomy): domain Eukaryota; kingdom Metazoa; phylum Arthropoda; class Insecta; order Lepidoptera; family Pieridae; genus Colias; species Colias behrii. The sequence continues at coordinate 383,305 of JARWMC010000017.1, read as the reverse complement.
CAATTCAAATACAAAAAATACATTCAATTACATTTCATAGCATTCTATCCTTCCTCGACCTTACAGGGGTGAACTGTGGGTGAACCCAAATGTCCAAGCTTAGTGTTAGTTTCGCATTTTATCCTTGGCAAGCGAAGGTCCAATGAACAGCCTTTAAATGTTGTGATAGCTCATAGTGCTTATATTGTATTCTAGTAACGTATAATGCGATCCAAATAAGAATAGGAGAGACTGTGACGTTTCAAATAGTTCAATAATTTATGTAAGAAAAGCGAACAATAACAATTTTTGTTTTATTTTTTGTAATAATCATTCAAAATAAACCGCAAATAATATGTATTAGAACCTTAATCGTAACCGACTTAAAAAAAGTATGAGTTTCTCAATTCGAATGTTTTTTTTTTTTTTTGCTTTTGTTTGACATTTTAATATTAAAAAGGGCTGGACTCGATTCTTAGTTGGATCGCATAGTATTTTGGCTTATGTGGTTGCCTATGACTGTAAAAATACCTTTTAGTTACATGAGTCAATTATTTTTTATCAAACCAATAAGTAGAGTAGTAAATTATTTTATTAAATGTAGAGAAGTCTACAATGAATATCAAGAGTGCCATTTACAATGTACACAGTTGTGTGTTTTATTTAGAAACCTTTTAATTAACTGCATTTTTTTATTTAATATGTAGTAGCTAATATATAAAGTTATTTAAGCTCAAATTCAAATCAATAAATATCAAAAACCTGTACTATATATTTTACAAAAATGGATTGTTTAATTTTATGTACTTATAAGTAACTAAAAGGTATTCTAATTCAGTCAAATGCGTATTTTGAGAATTATTTAATTATAGAGATATTATGTAAATATCGGAGAAAACGTTTTTATTGTAATTATCGATTTTGTTATGTAAAATTTTATGAATCGGAGTCAATATTAAATAAATTTTTATCTTATTTGTTCGTTTTATTTGCGTACCTAAATAAACAGGTTCAACACATGCAAAAGTATTACTATTTTAATACTTACTGCTGCTGAATCTTATTAATTTAATAACTATGCCGTCACTTGTAAGCTGTCCACCTGAGTGCAGATGAGAATTCGAAATTACAGTTAGAGATTTTTTCCCCTTGTCTCCATGATTTTTGTACGGCGTTGCGGAATAATGGATTAAAAGCAGTATTGAAATAGTATGACACAGATGCCGTACAAAATCAAATGACCAAATTTACACCGACAATTGTCGGAAAATAAAAATAAATTCTGACTTTGTGGACCACTATTTTTATTAATATTAATCATATTATATGTACTAACTAGATTTCCGCCCGCGGCTTCGCCCGCGTTTTCAAAGGAAAACCCGCATAGTTCCCGTTCCCGTGGGATTTCCGGGATAAAACCTATCCTATGTGTTAATCCAAGTTACCCTCTATATGTGTGCTAAATTTCATTGTAATCGGTTCAGTAGTTTTTACGTGAAAGAGTAACAAACATCCATACATCCATACAAACTTTCGCCTTTATAATAGTATTAAGATAAGATATGATTAAAACTATATACACGTGTTTACGAGAAGATAATTTATATTTTGCTTTGTTATTATTTACGGGAAATGGCTGTTTTGTTTTAATTATGTAACGTGAATAACAGCGTTATACTGCGTTAATTAACCTTGTTATATCGACACGAATTGATGATTTTTAACTAATTACTAATTAATCATAATTTATCGTGTTTTACATAAAAGATCAATAAAACATAAACGGATATTTTAACGATAATGTTCGAAATAAATGAATAATAAATTATAGATTTATTCAGAAAATTATCAGTTACCTATTTAATAAAAAATATTACTGTTTTATTATTCATGCTGAAGATGATGATATTATTTCTGTTTTAAGTAAATATTTTATTTCAATAAAGAAGAAATTGTAAACTATGATTTTTGCAGTTAAAGTAGTAAGTATAATTTACTGAATGGCAACTGCATGAATGAATAATAATAGATACAAAGCATAGGTAGATATGTCAATAAAAACACAATTTTTATAACGAGTAATTTATGTAACTTATTTTGAATAACAGTTTCACTCACATTTAATACTATTTACAGAATCATTGTCTTCAGTCTGCCTTAATTTCAGGACTATCTGCATAATCAGCATCCTTTGATTTCTTATCCTTCGGTTTCTTGTCTGCTTTATCCTTAAAGCTTAATAAAGTGACCGTGTCTGTGTTCTCTGGCAGAGTAATCGCATTGCTAGGAGCAGCCACAGTCATAACATTACTTTGATCATTTGTTACGGGAACATAATTAGTCTCTGGAGCATAGTTAGTCTCTGGAGCATAGTTAGTCTCTGGAGAATAATTAGTCTCTGGAGCATAGTTAGTCTGTGGACTGAGCTGATAAACCTGAGCGTTACTTGGTACCAGAATAGTCTGTCCATTACTGGATACATAGCCAACTGTATATGTCATAGGTGCGTTGTTGTAGGGCATAACCGTCTCTGTATTTTGTTGTTGTGTATTTTGATTCGGTTGTGAAACCACGTAGTATGGAGATCCATTATTCGTCACTGTTTGATAATTTCCTGTATTGATGTTACTTGTAGGGTACTGCACTTGATTTGGTACATAAGTATTACTTGGGAGATTTACTACAGAGTACAATGTTGTGCCTCCATTCGCATTGGGCAAGGCAATGGTGTTCTGGACTGTACTCGGCATGTTGTTGGTCAAGGGTTGGTTTGCGTTCTGCCAAACGTATGTCGGTTCATTTGTGTATTGCGTATTTTGGTTATAACTTGGTGTATTCGTTAACGGAGCATTTGATTGGCTAGGAATATTAGTTGCGGGTTGCGAATTAGGTCCACTGTTATATTGAGAAGCTAACGAAGGTGCAATATTAACAGCATATAATAATTGTGGCCCGTCTGAGAAACGATTCGGAAAATCTTTAGATTTTTGTTTTTGTTCAGCGTTCTTCTTGAATTGATTTACGTGATCTGGATAAACAATTGGATATGACTTAGTTCCCTTATTAATAATTGCCGATTCTTTTGATAACTTCTCTCCGTCATTTTTATTTGTATTAGCTTCCCGCTTTATATTCCGTGGCGGTTGTTTTTCTAAATCGTGATTCTTACAACTCTTTCGTGAACTATTTGTATCGTCATTGCTTAAATATTTTTTGTCAGCTTCAGGTAATTCATTTGAATCACTCCCAGAACCAGTCACATTAGAACTCGTTGTTGTTGTTATATCTACAGCCGGTGTTGTTGATTCTGTAGAAGTTGTCGAACTTAAATGAAGTGTCTCGGGAACGGGAGGATCTTCTTCACTGGAAACAGTAGGTGATCTGCTTGTAAGAGGTGCTTCTCTAGGTACAATGTTCCTTGGTGGGTCGTTATCAAATGGTCTTTGATTTACTATCGGACCGTTGTTATTGTACTGGTACCTTTGATTGGGATATCCCAAATTGTTTATCGGTATCAATACTGGAGTCATACCATTGCCATCTGAATCTATACCATTCATATCAGGTGGTTGGTTGTACATGTATCTCGGAGGCTGTTGATGCTGATGATGAGAGAATATCCCTCTTAATAATCGTGGGATACTTTCAAACCCACTGAAAGGAGATCTTTGTTGGTGGTTGTAGAACTGGCAGTTGACCGCCAAACATAATGAAGCAAAAATCTAGAAAAGAAACATCTCTAGTCAGAATAGTTTGACTTATTACCTACAGTTTTGAATTTACGAATTAAGACACACACACATTGGGAATTATAAGAAATATAATATTTATTCAACGTGCCATTATTTTGTAATAATATAGCATATACGATGAAGACCTTATCACTACATAGTATAAAACAAAGTCGCTTTCTCTGTCCCTATGTCCCTATTTCCCTATGTCCCTTTGTACGCTTAAATCTTTGAAACTACGCAACGGATTTTGATGCGGTTTTTTTTAATAGATAGAGTGATTCAAGAGGAAGGTTTATATGTATAACAACATCCATTAAATAGATATTTAATATATATATTAAATAATTCCATAGAAGTACTGTTATTTTTGAGGTTTCTAATGTGATGTCGTAAAAAATTACATTTTTTCCGCTTACATTGCAAACGCAGGCTGAACCCTTCGAGTTTTATCAAAATAATGTACTAAGTATTATACACATTAAAAAGGTCTACAGAAAAATCCGCGATGGTATATGTCTATCTCTTATGGATAACCCACAATAACTTTTGTTTGTCTTTTACTTTTTACGACAAATAATGGCTAATTTTCGAAGCGATTTTAACCAATACAGCATTAATCCTTAACCAATTAAATACCTTGAATACATTGTTCATTTAATATAGATCTATATGGCCCTTTACACCGTATGATTTAAGTGAATATTTTCGAAGATATTACAGATTTAAAAATTGCGGGACGTACCGTTTGCGGCGGTACCGGCCGGCCGCCCGGCTATATATTTTATACCCGTGCGAAGCCGGAGCGGGCCGCTATGTTTTTATATACAACGTTCACAGTTTTTCTGTAGTGTATTTAGTATCAGCATTGCACCCGTGCGAAGCCGGGGCGGGTCGCTAGTACAAGATAAATAAAGGAAACATTTTAATGTTACGTAAATCTATCATATTCATATATCTCAAATCACAAAAATAAATAATATAATGCTTACCAGTAGTATGCTGCCTTCCATGGTGAAATGTTAAATGACAAAATTATCTAAAAACCGCTAATTTAAAATAATCTAAATCGACTCGGTTTTACATAAAAATATTACCCAGTAATTAAATAATGATAGTTATTGAAAAACAAAGGGAAAACCGTCCGGATGCGTAATGGCCTCTTTTAATATATTTTTAATTACATAATACATTCGATTAGTTGAATATTAAATATGACGCTTGTATCGATAATATAACGATTCTGAATATTAACTATAGGGTCTTAATATAGTTGTTATTCTTTACCGATGATCAGTGTTACAAAAATATTATTCGTGATATTAATAATAATACGTATTTTCAATTTTTAAAAATTATGTGCCTACGTACGTAATTTTTTACCCAAGATTAACAGTACCTATCTTATTCTTTACTGTGCTACAGTTAGTTCAAACAAACTTAGTATAAGATCAACTCATACAAAGGGATATAGTTTCTTTGCTTTAATTATTTTAGACGATTAACTTAAAATTGAAGCTCAGATTTCTGATATTCGAAACTGAAAATTGTGAATTGAATATATAGATACCAATAGTATATTGAATATATAGATATCAATAATAATAATACGGCATTTACTTCTTTTTAATTTACCTAATAGGAAAAATCTAGCCTAATAATAATGAATGTGTATTGCAGCAAAATCATCTAGTTATTTATATTACATACTAGCGGTTTTCTCTCCATACGAACCGAGGAATATTATAAAAATAGACGAAATCGGTTCAGCCGTTCCCGAGCTTTGCGCTTAGCAACACATTTGGAGATTCATTTTTATTATATATACATATATAAAATATTGTTTAAGTAAATGACAGCATACATCTAAGTTATATAATGTGAAAATGTTTTGTAAATGTAATAAAAATGAAATTATTAATCGTAACACAGGGAAAATAAAGGCACAGTTACAAAACAACATATTTATTTCTTCATTAAGAACATTGATTAGAACAGAGGCAAGTCATTAAATGGACGATACATATCATCCTTGGGTTTCCCGACAGTTTCCAATAGATCTTTCGTCAATGGACTAACAAAACCGTTGACGTCAGCAGTTCTCTTCTGAAGTCCAATACCCCTACGTCCAACAACGCCTGGTTCTGGGAACTTATTATTAAAATCTCTAGAGCTTCTATGTTCTGAATGCTCTTTATAGTTGAAATTATTCTTTCCTAGAGGATCTGTGTATTCATAGCTTTGATAGCTATTGTCGCCAGCACCGTAACTATCATGATAACCAGTGTACCTTACATGACTACTGTTGTAGTGTGCTTCTCTTGGTTTACCAACTACTTGCAACAGTTCTCTTGTAAGAGGACTCACGAAACCATTAACATCGCGGGTCCGTTTTTGGAAACCAAGGCCCGTTCGACCAACAAGGTCTGGATAAGGGAATGTCTTGTAGAAATCGTCATACAATGGCCCCTTTTGATTTTGTCTTTGCTGTTTGCTTCCTGAGCTAGATGAATAACTTCTATAGCCATTATTTCCTGAATTATATCCGCTATAAGAGTAGGAATCATAATTCCTTGGACTGTCCACTCTGTCGTAGCCTTCATCCCTTTCTCTATTTTCTACATAGTTATAACCGCGCCTGCCGTTGTTTCTATCGTTATGTCTGTGACCTTGATTTTCGTGGCCATATTCTGAGTATTGATTCCTGTGACGATTTCTACCGTATTCTTGATTGTCGTATCCGTATTCTCTATTTTGATGTCTATCTCTGTGTTCGTAGTTGTTCTGATCATTGTTATATTCTCGACGATGTGAATTCCAGTGTCTGTCATCCCGGTTATTGTGATATTGATTGTCATAACCGTGCCTATCTCTGGTCTCTACATGACCTCCGTAGTAGCCATCGTTATTGTTATAACCTCTCTGCGCTTTGCTCTCAACTATCAGGATAACGGAGAGTAGAGCCTGCAAAATAAGACTAATTAGTATCTACGTCAGATTAGATATAGTTTGAATTGATATTTGGCTAATTTAAGATAGAGCTTTCAAGAGAAGTAAAATCTTCCATGTGTATCTTTCTAATGCTTGTGTTATTTTATTTTTGCTTTAATAGGTATAATTAAATTATTTAAGCAGTTTTACTAATTTACATCAAGGCTTTATTTTTTTACTTATAACAAAAAACAATATGAGCTTTTTAAAACTTCTATTGTGTGTACTACTATTATAATACATTTTATAGTGAGAAAGGACAAAATAATATTCTCATTGTTTGATAAGGGTGTTTTCCTTTACATAACTGGCCATTTCCATACCTTTAATGAAATTGTAAGCCAGTTATTTCTAGAATGTAAACGTTTACGACATGTATATACACACAATCAAATTAATTATTAACGAACTAAAAAAATAAATGTTCGTGCTCGTTATGACGTTGCTAAATAATTGATATTCACTTAAAAAATACAATGCGTAACTAACATTGTAATTGTTAACAGTTAGTAACACGAAAAATAAAAACAACATTCGTTAAAATTGCTTTATTTTCAAATCCAATGTACTCATTGGTACAATATTGATGGACGTTGTCCAACTGACTTCACAGAAAGCCGAGTCAGCGGACACGAAAATATAATTAGTGAGAGTTTTTTCGAGCAAAGTCAGTGTCAGGGTAAGGTCTTGTACTCGTCGGTATAATCCTGGTAATTTATGTAGGTCTTAAACATAATAGTTGTGGTAATTATAACTATTATATTTTTCTGGGTAGTAATATTTATAACTACTTTCGGGGTATAGATTGTATCCTAAATTTTCATTTCCCAGTAAACTTAGAGTATTGTTTTGATAATACAAATCTCCTATATTTCCTGATGAACTCAATATATCTTGCGTCAGCGGTTTTATTAGGTTTTCTAATTTAATTTCGGAATTGCCATATCCAGGATAGATTGAAGATCCATAGGCACCGTATGTATCGTAAGGACGGGAATTATATGAATTGTATCCGTATCCATTCCCATAACCATTGGAGGCATAATTCGAACCATAATTGCCTTTGTTATTGTTGCCGTTTAAATAAAATTCTTGGTAACTCCAACCTTCATTTGCTTTAGAGCCACGGTTGTTGTTGTTATTATTTTGTCCATAGTTGGAATAATACCCTTGTCCTCGATAACCGTTATTGTATTCATTGCCGTTATTATTATTATAACCCCTTCCGCCTTGACTATTCTGACCCTGGTTTCCTCTAACTTCATTCATCCCGTTGCCATTATAACCTTGACCACCTGTTTGTCCTTTACTTATATTTAATTCTTCTGAGATCTTGATACCACTGTTTTTTTGTCCCTTGCCTCCTTGACCTCGTGAGGAAAAGATATCTATTTCTTTTTCTTCTTGGAAACGAATACCCTTGTTAATACCATTACCCTGACCATTTTGACTATTTTGATTTCCACTTCCACCTTGTTGTTCTCCATATCCTTGATTGCCTCGACCCTGATTCCCTCGGCCTTGTTGATTTTGATTACCCTGTTCCCTTCGGTTGTTATTGTTACCATAGCCTCTACCAATATTACTTCCCTGATTACCTTGGCGCCCTAGTTCTTTGGTTATGCTAAAGTCGTCAATAATAGTTATTCCACCGATATTTTTACCTTTGCTACCTTGGTTTTTAGAACTAAAGATATCTATTTCTTTTTCTTTCTCGAATCGTATGCCTTTGCCTTGCCCTCCCTGGTTACCTCCATACTGTTGTCCTCCATTGCTGTCGTTTTGGTAATCTCTGTATCCTTGTCCCTGATTACCTTTTCCCTGTTGTCTTCTATTGTCTTGATTTCTATTGTTGTTAGAACCTCGGTTTTGACCATTACCAGACTGACCTCTCGATGAAAAGATATCAATTTCTTTATCTACTTCAAATCTAAATCCTTTCTCTTGCCCTCCCTGGTTACCTCCATTCTGTTGTCCTCCATTGCTGTCGTTTTGATAATCTCTGTATCCTTGTCCCTGATTACCTCTTCCCTGTTGTCTACCATTTTCTTGATTTCTATTGTTGTTATTACCATTATTTTGGTTATCTCTATCTTGGCCTTTTGATGAAAAGACGTCTATTTCTTTTTCTTCTTCAAATCTTATACCTTTGCCTAGACCAAGTACATCAAGTTCTTTATCTACCTCAAATCTAAAACCTTTGGCTTGCCCTCCCGTGTTACCTCCATTTTGTCGGCCGCCATTGTTATCATTTTGGTAATCTCTGTATCCTTGTCCTTGATTACTGTTGTTATTGGTACCTTGATTTTGATTATTATTATTCCGACCCCTTGATGAAAAGATGTCTATTTCTTTTTCTTCCTCAAATCTTATACCTTTGTCTAGACCTCCGGAATTAGAAAATATACCAAGTTCTTTTTCTTCTCCAAAACGGATACCTTTCTCTTTACCGTTGATCTGGGCAAAAATGTCAATTTCTTTTTCAATTTTCAGGCCTTTTTCGTTGTTTCTTTCACCCTGTTGGCCTCGACTACCCCCATACTGTTGGCCTCCATTGTTGTCATTTTGATAATCCCTGTATCCCTGTCCTTGATTCCCTCTCCCCTGCTGTCTCTGATTGTCTTGATTTCTATTGTTGTTGTTACCTCGGTTTTGACCATTACCAGACTGACCTCTCGATGAAAAAATATCAATTTCTTTATCTACTTCAAATCTAAAATCTTTCTCTTGCCCTCCCTGGTTACGTCCATTCTGTTGGCCTCCGTTGCTGTCGTTTTTGTAATATCTGTATCCTTGTCCCTGATAACCTCTTCCCTGTTGTCTACCATTTTCTTGATTTCTATTGTTGTTATTACCATTATTTAGGTTATCTCTACCTTGGCCTTTTGATGAAAAGACGTCTATTTCTTTTTCTTCCTCAAACTTTATACCTCTGCCTAGACCTCCAGAATTAGATAGTATATCAAGTTCTTTGTCTACCTCAAATCTTAAACCTTTGCCTTGCCCTCCCGTGTTACCTCCATTTTGTCGGCCGCCATTGTTATCATTTTGGTAATCTCTGTATCCTTGTCCTTGATTACCGTTGTTATTGTTACCTTGATTTTGATTGTTATTATTCCGACCCCTTGACGAAAAGACGTCTATTTCTTTTTCTTCCTCAAATCTTATACCTTTGCCTTGCCCTCCCTGGTTACCTCCATTTTGTCGCCCGCCATTGTTATCATTTTGGTAATCTCTGTATCTTTGTCCTTGATTTCCATTGTTATTGGTACCTTGATTTTGATTATTATTATTCCGTCCCCTTGATGGAATGAAATCTATTTCTTTTTCTTCCTCAAATCTTATCCCTTTGCCTAGGCCATCGAAATTCGAGAATACATCGATTTCTTTCTCCTCCTCGAAACGGATACCTTTATTTTTACCAACTTGCCCATTTTCATCACTTTGATCTTGATAATCACGGTTCCTGCCTTGACCCCCGTAGTTGCCATTATTTCTTTGGTTATCTCTTTGCCGATTCCAATATTCTTCATTTCCATTGTTGTAGTAACCTTGTCCTTGGCCTCCAGTATTAGAAAATTGATCGATTTCATCTTTTTCCTGAAACCGTATACCCTTTTCTATACCAGCGATTTGTCCGAATATGTTTATGTCTTTTTCAATATTTAAACTTTTTTCCTTTCCACTGTCACCTTGTTGATAGCCATATCCTTGGTTCTGTTGATCCTGATATTCATTGTTTGAGTTGCCCTGGTATTTTTTCTGCTCCTTACTTATATTTATTTGATCATCAATCTTAATTCCCGCACTTTTTTGACCATTGTTTCCTTTATTAAGTGATATGTCGATTTCTTTTTCCTCTTCTAATCTAATACCTTTCCTTTGGCCTCCATTTTCACCAACACCACTTCCTATCAGTTGGCCCTTAATTTCTTGACCAATATCACTTATAAAACTCAGGATCCCACCGCCTCCTAAAAAATTATTCTTATCTTGACCTTGATTGTATTGATTCTGTCCATCTTGTTGACCTTTTTGTTTCGATATAACTGTTTCAATTTCGATACTTTTTTCGATTTCTATCCCTTTATTTTCGTATTGTCCTCTGCGGTTATTGTTTCTATTTCTATTATTTTCTACATTCTGATTGTTTTGATTTCGATATTGGTCACGTTCGTTGTCGCCATAATTATTATTCCTGTCATTATTATTGTTACGATTCCTATCCTGGTTACGATTTCTTCCATTATTTTCATCACCATAATTGTATCTGCGACGGTAGCCATCATCATTATTGTTATTTTCCCTGTTCCTATCATTATTTCCTCGATTTCTTTCATACTGATATTCTCCGTTGTAATTTCTGTCTTGATTATTCTTTTCATATCCTTGTTGACCATAATTGTATTCTCCGTTATCATAATTCTCCCTATCATTGTTATTCCGATAGCGATTTCGATCGTTTTCATCATTTTCATAACCATATCCTCTATTTTGATTGCGGTCCCTTCCTCTGTTGTTCCTTCTGTTTCCATAATTATTTCGATCATCATTTTGGTTTCTATATTCATAGCCGTTTCTGTCATTATTTCTGTATTGGTTTCTATTACCTCTTTGGTAATCGCGGCCATAGTCTCTATTTTGGTTTCTGTCGCGTCGGTTACCGCCATCATTATTATCTTTATTGTTATCTATGATTTCTCCTTTATATAAAGGCTCTTCGCTGTCTTCGATGGATCCATAGCTTTGATTACCCTCAGGGTACAAGTCCTTTTCATTGTCATTGTAGCCTTGTTGAGGCGCACAATCAACAAGAAGAATTATGGAGAAGATGGCCTGTAATATAATGTTCTCGTTTGGAATCATTTCAATTAACATTTCTATTTATTTGTTTTATAAACACGATCCAGAATTTCTTAATTTTAAATCGATCAGATTTGATTGATTGATCGAGAAGTGATTGTTAAAAGTAATCCATCCATACACACATGTTAGGTTACAATTTTTAACATGAAACTTTTTCTAATGCACTTTGTTAAATATTAATAATTAATTAATTAACTTGGTTATTTGATTATATTCTCATCCCGTTTAAATATTTATATCAATTTTAAGGAAAATTATAATTAGTTTAGTTGAATATTAAATTAGTGTAATTGATATAGAACATGACTTAATATTAAAGTAAATAACAAAGCTTATTTATTTATAACTCTTTATTGTACAAAACAATTTAAGACATGTGGTATAAACTAATAATGTATAACAACTTTGCACAATAGGCGGCCTTATCTACACAGCAATCTCTTCCAGGCAACCTGGTAGGAAAGGAAATGTTTGAAGAATAAGGATAGCGCAAAAAAGAAATAAAAGAATAATCTTATTAGGGTTATTAAAAAAAAGGATTAGTCACGGCGGAATAAATCTTAAGAAAATACTTACAAATAAAATGTCACCTTACGATGTGCTTCTATGAGCACTTAAAAATACCTAGCATTTCAATAAGAAAACCAAAGATTTATATTCGTAATTTGTTCATTTACAATATTACTTCAGTAAATTTTTCTATTAAAACAAAACATTATCACACATAAAAAAAACTAGCGAAATTTGTGTATTACAAATTACCGCGTAAAAACGGATGCACCAATTTTGATAAGCAAAGGAAAATAAAACCTATCTAATAGGGTACCGTTTTCACCACTAACGTAATAAAATTAAATAAAACAGTACTCACTATAAACACCAACTTCATCTTAACGCGCGTTAAGTTTCAGCATTTGCAAGAAAACTGTAAAATATGAACACACACGCAGAATATATAACCGTATTATAATAGCAGTTTCGTGTGAACAAAATTTTAAATTATTTAGAGGATCATGGACGATCGAATGTTGTCGATAATCATATTACATTAACCTGAATGGACGGTAATTATCTCTAAATTGAGACTAGATGCAAGCGATTAATAATAAACTAATTTGAATAACAATTTATCGATTTATTGTTTGGGAGCATCACGGTATGTCGTAATCGATACTTGAGAATCGATATTTGCATATAAGGGTACATTGTTAAGGCCTATACGTATTCTTTGTAAAGTAGATAATTGTGTAAAATAAATTAAGTTTTTATGAATAGCAAATCAATTCAACCAAATTCGATTGAGTTATTTTTATGCCCATAATTTCAACTCTATGTTTCTAGGCAGGGATTAAAGATACAATTCTCTTATTGTTGAGTTCTAATACAAATTGGCCAATCATAGGTCCTAAAAATTATTCAATTTTATATCCTTCACAGCATTTCCGTAAAAAATTGTAAAAAATTTAACAGAATAGAATAGAATAGAATAGAATAAGAATTTATTCGCAGTAAAAATCAAACACATATACAAAAAAATACACAAGAAAAATAACAGTTTACCACGAAAAGTGATACACAATATGATAAACATAATTTCTTCAAAAATAATCTCCAAGACATTTGAAATTTCGAAACGTAACTAACTGGCTGTAGTACCACATTCTAATTAAGTATAATATGATTTTTTTTATATTTACTGTCATTTTCTGCTTGTGATTTCTTAGAACCAACACTCGCTATTAAATCTCTCTACAAAGGTTTATAAATAAGCCTCAAAGTTATAGAAAACAATATTGGTCATATTGCGGTTTTTATCTTAAGGATACACAATGCAGTGCCGAGTGATAAAGTTGTATATAAATAACAAATTTAAAGTAAATGCAACAGTCGCTACTTTCCTGTTAATTGGAACTCAAGGCAACTAAGTGCAAAGAGGAATAAGAAAGAGGTAATATAGTTTAATATAAGTTTTGCTTATTGAATCTCTATAAAACAATATTTAAAATGCTCGCGTTATTTTTGTTACCGTACTCTACTGAAACAACTTGAAGGATTTTCACGATTTTTTTGTACAGTCTACGTATTAGGTGGTATTAGGCAGCTCTTAAAATATTATACAACTTAAGATCCTTACATCTTATCCTATAGGCAGAAAACAGTTGAATTAGTTATTTTAGACAAGATAATAATAAGAGATGAGAATGAATTTTATTGATGTTTTTCAACATTAATTTATTGGATCTTGTAGATATTTGATTGTAATTATTTTAACAGCAATGACGGACATAAAGAAGAATCTCCTGCTGTTCTTCGACCGGCCCACGGAGCCCTGCTTCATGCCGAAGAGTAATTTGGCCGTATTCCAGTTGCCTCCAGATTATTTCGTAAGTTTATCATACTTTAATAGTTTTTCTTGCAAAATAGAAAAGTAAATTTTTTTATGGGAATAATAAAATTATCCTAATCGAAGTTAAACTGAGTAAAAACCTACCTACCTTTGTTTATGCATACTAAATTTTAATTAAATCTATGTATATTGAGAATTTTACAAAAATGATACATTTAAAGGGTTTTCTTATCACATACAGACATGTTTGTGAAACAATGTTATTGACTGAGGACATGGTGATGATAATACATATTATTATTTCCTTGTTGTATTGTATTTATATCCCATTGTTTCTGGATAGCTTTCCTTTATTTATCACAATATAATTAATTAATGTTTACTTGAAAAAAATACTTGAATTAAATATTTCATATTAGAAAAAAATATAATTTAATAATGTTCTAAAAATATTAATTACCTAATAATTCACATATCTTATTTAAATAAACAACACCGCCTATACGGTATAGAAATAAACTACTTTTTTACCTAAAAATTAAACGGCTCTCAACCCGCGTCTTCTCTAAAATATACATGACTCCTATTTTATTTACAGCCAAAGAAATTCCAAGCTGCAAGAGAAATTTTAGCAAAACGTTTTGGGAAGGATGCGACTCGAATCATCCCAATAAAAAAGATTACCATCCCGGATCTGTCTGTGCCTCTCCAGCTTCCTTACATGGCCACCTTCTCACTGTTCATACCTTGGCATAGACAAATGGCAACAGCACTGGTCAACATTTTTATGGGTACGTTCATCGTAATATACAGGGTGTAATCGTTAAGTATGCACAGGCGATTATTCCGTAACTATTGCAGATATCATTATTATTGTCATTTTACTCATTAGGTAAAGGTCTTTCGATATCAGTATAAAGTTTTTTGATATCTGCAATAGTTACGGGATAATCACCTGTGCACACTTACCTAACGATTGCACCCTGTATAAAACGACAGAAAGATCAATCAACGCACAGCCCAAACTAATAAACCAATTTTACTGAAATTTGGTATGCATATAGCTAATTTCATAAATAATAATTGTGACCACGAGCGAAGCTTGCGGGCAATAGCTAGTTTAGTATATTTTATAAGTCTTTTTAACCTAGCGATTGCCTGAAATTTAAGGTATCTTGGGTATTACTATGTGCATCTGAAATAACTTAAAGTTTTGGATATTATAAATCCGAAAGTATTTTCGGTTTTAAGTTTTCGGTAAGAAGAATAAATAGGCTAAGTCAATTTGATCAAGAATAATTGTAAAAAAAAAATTATTAATAGGCTCTTTGATGTTCTGGCATAACATGAAAAGTTGAGGAATTATGTCATATTATTCTGCATTTACTGAATTAATCAGCCAATGAAAGATTGTGTTATTTGAGTAAGTACATTTAATGTACACTACTTATATAATTATAGAGTATATAATTATAGAGTATATAATTAACTTAAGAACCTTCATTAATCTAAAAGAAATACAAGGAATAATCTACTTGCAGAAATGTACACATTAAATAAGTTTCTATTTCTTTTAAACTATTTATAATTTTATAGGGTAACGGCACCAGTGGTCAGCCAGGAACCAGTGATCAGCCTATTGCGTTGTTTATTGGCCATAAATATCGCTGTAATCAAAATAACCAAATCACGCGCACTTAAATAGAAGCTCTGTTTCGTTATTGGTTCATGCATCACGCGATAGGAGCGGCAGGGGGTCAGGGGAGAGAAGTAAACACGTTCATACAGGTGCTGTCCGCCGACAAGAGCAGAAGTGTCATGTCCGCAATATTTTTTGTTTCACGTGGTGCTCTTTTGAAAGGTGAGAAATAACATATTTTAGTATGAAATGTGATTGTGTTTTATAGATAATAACTTTATAGATTACTTAGAGCCTTTAATTTTATGAAATTTGATAAAAATATTGTTTTTTTACTTAAAAATTTGAGGGGCTGACCATTGGATACTGATTTTTTATGAAAGATCCAATGGACAGCCCCCGGGGCTGATTACTGGGATTATTTCTTAATTGTTAGAAAACCCAGTGGTCAGCCGCATTTCAAAATATTTTTTTCAAGCGGCTGACCACTGGGTCTCAATGATCCAGTATTCAGCCATGATGTTATTGAAATAATAATATTTTAAGTATAAATGCGAATGTTTGTGTTTAAATCTATAAGTAATACTTCATGTTAGTTAAGTTTTATCTGAAATAATGGTATTATGTGTATTCATATCCAAAAGTTATTATTGTTCCCTTTTTTCTAAAAATGCCGCCAAGACAACAGTATCCTCCAGAGAAATCCTCCTGTGGTTGATTATAATTATATATATATTGTGGATTATAGAATAGGACATATTATAAACTAATATCACTGATTTTTTTAAAAAGAATTATTGCTGTTTTTATGATAAGTAATAAGAAGTTCCTAGAAAACAAGAAGACACAAAGAGATTATAGTATGTTTAAAATAATATTTGTATTATGTGCGATATACATTTTTTTGTGCTAAGTGAATCGTTGCTATAAAAATGTGATTAATATAGTTGATTTTGATATAACATTGTTTATTTTGATCTCATTATTAGTTATACTTACTAAAGGCTGAACACTGGGTTCAAAAAGGCTGTTTATTGGTTTTTAGAGGCTGTTCACTGGGACACTGGGCCATTTTTTGTTTAAAATTAATTATATATTTTACTAAGAGAATTATTGTTTTTGATAAACGTTGATTCGAAACTACAATAAACAATAAATCCATACATGTTGTACGTTTTTTTATTCGACGATTGTTGTAGAAATGGCAATTGTCAAAACTTCAAAAAGCTGTTATGAGGCTGACCACTGGTGCCGTTACCCTATAACATAAATAATTATGTAACATATATAACATAAATAATATAAATTATTTAGGTATGAAGAACCTAGAAGAGTTACAGTCTGTAGCCGCATATTGCCAGATGCGAATCAACCCTTACCTTTTCAACTACAGCCTCTCCGTTGCCTTACTAAACAGGTATAAACATTTTGTTTGCACCATTTTCTTACAATATTATTTATTTACACTTATAATATATTAATCTTTAAATCTTGATTATGTTACGTATATAAATTTATAAAGAATAGAAAAAATACGATCACGAGGCGGGACTCGAACCCGCATCCTTCGCGCCATTCCGGGGCGGATGCCTCACCAACTCAGCCACTCGTGACCCGCCCGAGTGATCGAATTTATTCTATTCTTTCAGTTTTATGTGTCTGAAGGGACACACCGCGCGCCATCTATTGAGATGATTAACAACCATTTCAACCAATATGAAGCACTTTTCAGTGAATACAATATTGTAACGATGGAACACGACCTTTTTTGTTGAATTTATATTTTTGGTTTTATGGCATTCAAATGCTTTATAAATATAAATTTATAAAGAATAGAAAAAATTCGATCACGAGGCGGGACTCGAACCCGCATCCTTCGCGCCATTCCGGGGCGGATGCCTCACCAACTCAGCCACTCGTGACCCGCCCGAGTGATCGAATTTATTCTATTCTTTCAGTTTTATGTGTCTGAAGGGACACACCGCGCGCCATCTATTGAGATGATTAACAACCATTTCAACCAATATGAAGCACTTTTCAGTGAATACAATATTGTAACGATGGAACACGACCTTTTTTGTTGAATTTATATTTTTGGTTTTATGGCATTCAAATGCTTTATAAATATAAATTTATAAAGAATAGAAAAAATTCGATCACGAGGCGGGACTCGAACCCGCATCCTTCGCGCCATTCCGGGGCGGATGCCTCACCAACTCAGCCACTCGTGACCCGCCCGAGTGATCGAATTTATTCTATTCTTTCAGTTTTATGTGTCTGAAGGGATGGTATGTTACGTATACCCACTGTTTTCATAAGTTCAGTTTTTTTTTTCTTTTTCCTGTAATAAATGCAGATTATATCGATTTAATTATTTCAAAATGCACTACGTATTTTTTAACGTTAATTGCTATTTTAATTAAGATCATAATAATAAATCAAAGCTAACTAATTCTAAACCTTTGCAAAAAACAACTTTAAACCTTTTAATAATTTCATATCTTGTTAATAAATTTAATGAACGTTATGTATAACATTTATCTGAGTCGCATTTATCGTCTCTACAGAGAGGACACCAAGGACCTGAACTTTCCTACCTTAGTATCTTCATTTCCAGACAAATTCATAGACCCCAGGGTCATGAAAAAAGCCAGGGAAGTCAGCTTTATATATCCAGTTAATAAAAGGGTAGGTAACTTTCCAATTTGTGACCCATTATTATTTTTCGGCTCTACAAATTCTATTAATCAACTATGTCAATCCCAAAGCTAGTGCTGGAGATTCCTCCAAACTACACAGCAGCAGAGTGGGACCCGGAGCAGCGCGTGGCGTACTTCCGCGAGGACATCGGCGTCAACCTGCACCACTGGCACTGGCACCTCGTGTACCCGACCGATGGCAGCCACGAAGTCGTTACTAAGGACAGGAGGGGGGAACTGTTCTACTATATGCACCAGCAGATTATCGCTAGGTGAGATATTAGACAACTACGTTGGCATCTCGTCTCCCCGTTTGGCACTAAACATGTACTGGCACTGGAACCGCTGGCACTGCAACCACTGGCACTTGCGCCTTTTTCACCAGAAAGAAGCAGGTGATCGGTCAGTTAAACATTTAATTCGCAAAATCGCTCTCTAGTGATTACACCTTCTATTATATGCATAGCCTTACTTCAGTTCAAATTAAAATTTAACTAAATGACTCTACCATTAGAATGAATTTATATTGGCAGGTACACAATAGAACGTTTCTGCAATAAGCTGAGTGCTCCGGAGCCGCTGCACAACTTCCGTGAGCCGATCAAGGAAGGATACTTCCCCAAAATGGACTCAACGGTTGCTAGCCGTTACTGGCCGCCGAGGTAAACACCTTCACTTATTAAACACTATCTCCGTTATAAAAACTAAAACAATATCTAATATAAACCACACGTAGGAATGGTTCGCTCACGTAACATGGGAATGAGATGTTTTCCAAACTAAAAAATATCCTGTCATTCTCTAACCTCCTATTAATCTCCAAACATAAAAATCATTTTTTTTTTTTTTTCAATTTCTTTATAATATTTATTTTTGTTAAAGGTTCGCTAGCTCCTTTATGAGTGATTTAAATCGTACAAAGGATGGCATCATCATGGAGATCACTCAGTTGGAGTACTGGAGAGACAGGATCGTGGAAGCTATCGACTCCATGTCCATTTTGATGGTAAGATGTTAGAAATTATGTGACAGTTGTGGTTGAGTGCTTACAAGTCTTGAATTTAGTATTGTATTGTATAGATATTGTTTTAGTTGTACAGATTTCTAACCAATATGAATATGAATATGAATATGAATGAAAATAAAACAAAATATCGTGCACAAAGATCATTTTATTGAAGACAACAAAACACACAATTTGCAGAAACAATTTCAATAGAGCGATTCAATGAGCGCGTGGCGCCATCTAGTGTTAAACTTAGTACTTTAACATATTTACTTATGCAACTTAAACATCTACGTATACTAAACAGTTTGCAAAGTTTACAATTGTAAAGATAATATTGGTATAAATAATGGATATAATCATATTATTATAAAAAAAGAAGGCATTTAAATGAATTCAATTTACAATTTAAACATTGAATTTATTTATGTTATCACACCGTTTTATTAGCACACAATATTTAACTTTATAAATAGCCATTCAAAATAACGACTGTGAGTGCGAGACACGTGTCAGAAGTTAAACTTCTTTGGCAAGATTCAAAGATCAAACAAAATCGTCGTCTTACTCCATGACGTGACGGTATTGCCATGACTTGAGCTTGAAATTTTACTCTCAACGCACCTAAAGAAATTTCACTTCAAAAAAATTCAGACAAATTATTGTATTGCACTTGAACTGTTTTAGCCTGGCGGTCACAAAGAGCCGCTAGACGAAACAACAGGCATTGATATTTTGGGCAATATAGTGGAAGCGTCAATACTAAGTCCCAACCCTGGATTCTACGGAAACCTGCACAACATGGGACATAACTTCCTGTCCTTCATGCACGATCCAGATAATAAATTCAAGGTCTGTATTATACTGAACTGTTTATGTTTCTTTGCTTCTTGATAGTTGGCATGTTATAATATTATCACTACATAGTATAAAACAAAGTCGCTTTCTCTGTCCCTATGTCCCTATGTCCC
The DNA here is from genome assembly GCA_029959065.1 of Colias behrii. NCBI lineage: Eukaryota > Metazoa > Arthropoda > Insecta > Lepidoptera > Pieridae > Colias > Colias behrii. Next base: position 363,076 of record JARWMC010000017.1, on the reverse strand, counting down.
TATGTCCCTTTGTACGCTTAAATCTTTGAAACTACGCAACGGATTTTGATGCGGTTTTTTTTAATAGATAGAGTGATTCAAGAGGAAGGTTTATATGTAGAATAACATCCATCAAATAGTGGAGAAGTACTGTTATTTTTGAGGTTTCTAATGTGATGTCGTAAAAAATTACATTTTTTCCGCTTACATTGCAAACGCAGGCTGAAATCTACGAGTTTTATCAAAATAATGTACTAAGTATTATACACATTGAAAAGGTCTACAGAAAAGTCCGTAATGGTATATGTCTATCTCTTATGGATAACCCACAATAACTTTTTTTTGTCATTTACTTTTTACGACAAATAATGGCTAATTTTCGAAGCGATTTTAACCAATACAGCATTAATCCTTAACCAAGTAAATACCTTGAATACATTGTTCATTTAATATAGATCTATATGGCCCTTTACACCGTATGATTTAAGTGAATATTTTCGAAGATATTACAGATTTAAAAATTGCGGGACGTAGCGTTTGCGGCGGTACCGGCCGGCCGCCCGGCTATATATGTACATATTTTATACCCGTGCGAAGCCGGAGCGGGCCGCTATGTTTTTATATACAACGTTCACAGCATGTTCACAGTTTTTCTGTAGTGTATTTAGTATCAGCATTGCACCCGTGCGAAGCCGGGGCGGGTCGCTAGTGTATCATATTTTGTTATTGACTGTTTCCTTGGTATAGTGGATATAGTGCGTGAGCGTTAGCGGGTTCCATTCCCTGTGGACTCGGGACTTGAGACATAATATTAATTCTACATCATCCGCTATGTATATGGAAATATGTTTTGCAGATCAAATTATTCTTATGATTTCCTCTTTGGAAATTTTATTCAGAACATAAATGTTCTCATAGCGATATCATGTATGTTAATATGGTACTTATATTATAAAATCAGGAAGAGCCAAGCATAATGGGCGACGTGGCCACCGCCATGCGAGACCCAGTGTTCTACCGGTGGCATGCGTTCATAGATGATATCTTCCAGCTGTACAAGAACAAGCTGCCGCCTTATGTTAAGGATCAGGTCAGAATTAACTTAATAAAAAACAAAACTCTGATTAATGCTTTAATCAATTACACGCCATAACCTACAAAGGGACAAGATTTTCTTCTCAATAAAAGGGAAAAAAGGTACACATTTAAATTTTCACATGCAAAGAAGCACAATATTGATAAACGGGTAACCCATTTACTACCGAACTCATAGAAGCTTTGAATTAATGACTATTCACACACACCTAAATTTTTGAATTTGATTTTATGTTCAATCAAAGTTTCTTCTAGTACTAATAGGTATATCAAGAATTGCCATTATCCACAGCTCAACTTCCACGGCATCCAAGTGAAGCAGATTTGCATCGACTGCCCCGGAGACAACACGATCAAGACACAGTGGGAGCAGAGTACACTAGAGCTGAGCCATGGGCTTGACTTCACCTATACCATACTGGAGGGCAAATTGCTTGCCCGCTTTACACATCTTACACATGATGAATTTACTTATAAGTAAGTTTCTTTTATTACACAACATCAAACTCAAACTCGAATATTTATTTATTCAATTAGACTTCTTCTAAAAGCACTTTCAAATCGTCATGCCATAGTTTTAACATTTACCATAGGTTCGTTAAGCAATTTCTACGGAGAAGAACTGACAAGGAACTCCACTTTTAAAATCATAATCATCTGCCAAAACGCCCGCAAAATCAACAGAAGACTGCAGATTTTCTTGCTTGCTCTGCTCTGTAGAAACTGCTTTACGAAACCAATAAATGGTTGACTAAAACTCGATTCGATGTCGATTCAAAGATGCTTCTAGAAGAACTCTAATTGAATAAATAATGTTTCTGGTTGAAACAAATATTCAACTATATTTTATAACAGCCACTACTCTACTAACCAAATAGATAGGACCTATGAAAAATACGACATAGAAATCCTTCTTGCATATCAATTTATTTTATAATTACGGTTTATTTTGTTTGACTAATCATTAGATTATTAATACGTTTAACATTAATAGCTATGCCGTCACAATATGGAGCTGAATTCTATTCTTTATTAGTTCTAATAGCGATAAAATCTTTAATATTTACAGTATCGAGGTGCAAAATACAGGAAAAGACACAATGGGCACAGTGCGGTTGTTCATGACACCAACGCAAGATGAGAACGGAACTCCGCTTGGCTTCCAAGATCAGCGACGTCTAATGATCGAATTGGACAAGTTTACACAAAAGCGTATGTACTTTTTAATTTGAATTATACGTATTAATTCACATCGACATCCCATTGCTTTATAATATTAATTCAGTTATAGCAGGCAGATACGTATTAGAATATTAAATTCTAAATGCATGCCTTAACCAACCACAAAAAAAGCGTGTGTGCCGAGCACACGTGTCAGAAGTGAAACTTCTTTGGCAATATTCAAAGACATAAAAATCACAGACATGTATCAAGATAGACTAAGCGAGTGTATGTACTTCCCGTGTCCAAACTAAGTTTATGAAACTTACTTTTTTTTTTTTTTTTTTTATGTTATGGGGAGGCAAACGAGCGGACGCACTGCCTGGTGGTAAGCAGGTTGCGTCGCCCATAGACCATAACCGAGGTTATGGTTGTTGCCTACCAGAATAGGGTAAGGGGGAAGACGGAATTAAATAATATATAAAAATAATGAAGCGGAAGTTATGCGTGGATTGGGAAGCGGCGGGAATTTATTGGCCTTTTAAGAAATGATATGCTTTTTTCTTAAAATTTTCCAAATCATAGCTCCTAGGAAACACAGCAGGTGGTAGACTATTCCAGAGCTTACAGGTCCTTGGAAGAAAAGTGCGAGTGAAACGCACTGTGGTGCTCCGCCAGCCATCCAGGTGGTGAGGATGGTAAAGATTTTTATGGCGGGTTGTGCGATGGTGGAATTGTGCGGCAGGAATAAGATCGAACAGCTCTTCAGAACACTCCCCATTATATATACGATAGAAAATTGAGAGGGACCCCAAGTCCCTTCTTAGAGAGAGGGGATCAAGCTTATCAGTTAACCTATGGTCGTCGATAATTCGAGTCGCTCGACGTTGAATGCGGTCAAGTGGAAGAAGTTGGCACTGCGGGGCGCCAGCCCATAGATGAGAACAGTACTCCAAGTGAGGACGAACCTGGGCCTTATACAATAATAGCAGGTGTTTAGGCTCGAAGTACCGTCTCGATCTATTGATGACACCCAACTTTTTAGAGGCCAGTTTTGCTTTTTCTTCCAGATGACCGCGGAATTGTACGTCACTTGAAATATCAACGCCAAGGATTCCGATGCTGGGTGAGATGGTGAGGGGAGTGCTCTGAAAGTGAGGTGCAATGTTAAACGGTGTTTTTTTCGCCGAAAACGCGCAGACTTGAGTTTTTTTGGGGTTGAATTCAACTAAATTTAGTCTGCCCCATTCAGAGACCTGTTCTAAAGAGGTCTCAATGGAAGATACAAGCCTCATTCGGCACTCATCCAAGTATTCCTTGGAGGATTTTGCTTGGCCGGAATAGCTAGCATCTCCTGTGCTGTCATCCGCATAGCAATGTATGTTGCTGATTTGCAACATATCATTGATATGGAGGAGGAACAGAGTAGGAGATAGCACGCAGCCTTGAGGGACGCCAGCATTTATCGGCAGGAGTGCAGAGCATGATCCGTCGATGACGCTGGCCTACACTCAGTCCGCGCTTGCAGTTCGCCAAGGAAAGACGTGAAGCTGAATAAAGTAAAATGCCGAATTGCGCCGTTATAAACTGTAGAAACTCCACAGCTGTGAGTGGCCGAGTTAGCAGAGATGTTTCCTTCCACCGGTAAGTAATTTTCTAATCAGAATATGCACTATTTATTTTAAAATCAAATAAAGAATATCTGTGGAAAACGATCGTGACAAACACGGATACCAAATCATACGAAATGATTCGGAATACATTGCGGCTTTTACTTGGCACGGTAAAGATCGCGTCGTATGATAACAAGCAATGAATAGCGTCTTCTCATTTTTCTGTTCTCAGTTTTCTGTCCAATTTTGTGGTTAGTGATGTTCAATTGATGCAACAGTTCTCGATTCTAATCGATTTTATAATCGAACAGAAAAATGATAATTTGAAGGAGCAATTTTTCAGAAAAAAAGGCATAGATTTTTTTTGTCATTTAATACGACTTGACCTAGAACTTTTAAGTATTTTAATACAAAGGTACTAAAAATAAATATTATGACATGGACGCCATTAGTTAAAGCCATTAGTTTCTTTCTTGGGAGTTTTTTAAGAAAACTCCTTATTGCTTAGACTATGTTTGTTTTTTCAGTTTTCCAAGTAACCCGAACATAAAAGAAAAATGGATCGATGCAACGGGACATAAAGATTGATTGATTGACAGTTTCATTACTTTCTTTCGATGGCCTCTCTAGTACGTAGTACATGGTAACTCAATGGGCATATGTAAGAAAAAGCTAAACACATTAGTTTACTTTATAACTTTATTTTATCATTCCTCTGTCTATGGTAATTATCATTTTTCTGTCTTGAATAATTTTCGACGATAAACGATTTAGTAATCGATTACGATTGATTTATTTAACTACCACTTAGACATAGATCTAGTTTGATCTGATTTCTTTCGATTTACTTCGATGGGATAGGACGATAATAGAATCGCCGCGCGAGTGGCGTCCTAATCGATTTAGCGTAAAATGAAATTACCATCACTAAAAAGCGCTCGTGACGTCATAACGCGTCAAGGTCAGTACAAAAAATATGACACGCTTGGTTTTCATACAGATCGCGGTACTTGCGTTGTCTACTTAATATACATGTCTGTGATAAAAATCGTCGCCTTACTCAATTACGTGACTGTATTTCCATGACGTGACCTTGAAATATTACCGTCGACGCGCCTAAAGAAGTTTCTATTAAAAAATTACATGCTCTAACCATTAACCATTGATTCAATTTCAGTGCCCGCTGGCTGCAGCAGAATCTCACGAAGCTCAGTCAAGTCATCAGTGACGATCCCCTACGAGCGCACGTTCCAGTCTCAAGCCAACCGCCCCGGCCAGCCTGATGTCTCCCAGTCTGCTGAACTGCAGTTCTGTGGCTGCGGCTGGCCACACCACCTCCTGGTTCCAAAGGGCACCACTGACGGCTTCCCGATGGTGATCTTCTGTATGATCTCTAATTGGGAAGATGATAAGGTAAAGGAATACAGGATGATAAGCAAATGACGATTCAAAGGTTTTCTAATGTATCTTACATTACAATTATAGGTCTCGTGGGATAAACTACTGACCAAAATTGACGTACCTACTGGATCATAGATGTGCATTGTAGCGTTTGAAAGGCTAAGAAATATGTCTATTTCATCACATTTAGGCGATCTTTAAACAATTTCCACAATACAATTTATCTATCGCCTAAAATAGACTCAATGTTCTACCTCTAGAAAACTCGAACATTAATTCATTTAACTTAGCTCAATGACGCTCGACCACAAAATTAAAACCACACACGCCTTTCACATACCCAAACATTTTAAAAAATTCACTTTAAAACTATATTTCTACAGGTGGAACAAGACACAGGCACATGCAACGACGCAGCATCGTACTGCGGCCTGCGCGACCGCAAGTACCCCGACCGGCGCGCCATGGGCTTCCCCTTCGACCGGCCCACGCCCGCCAACACGCTCTCTGACTTCCTCACACCCAACATGAACGTGTGCAAGTGTGTTATACGCTTCAAGGATGAAGTAAGGCAGAGAGAACCGAAAGAATATTATTAGGGACCGAATCAATCGTAGGGACCGAATCAAAACTTATCTGACCAAATTTACACAATATACCTATATTGATTGATTTATATATAAAATGTTAAATGATGCAGTAACACTTTTTTAAAATGGTTTTATGCTTTTACGAATGATGAATAATTTTTAATCAATTATTGAAATCTTATAATCAAGTTTTAAATCATACAGTAATTGAATAAATTTTTTATTATTGGTGTATAAATTGTATTGAATTGTAGATATCGATGAAATTTTTCTTCAATGGTATTAGTGAATTTTAAAATTGTTTAGTTGTGTTTTTACTGCTTAATTTCAGATCTTGGCTTTGATAATGGACTATGATTGTAATAATATTAGTTATAAATGGGTCACTAGTTATAATTTATCTGTAAGTTGTGTACATATGTAAATATTTCTTATTCATAAGATAGTATAATAAATCGTGCCTTTCTATATGTTTCTTTTATTCATCAGTTACCTTCCTGATTAGATCCCCTGTAATAATAGGTACCTGCCTAATTTCCAATGGAGCATATCTATGTTTGTTTCGCCATGATGCTTAAATTTACTAAAATAAATAAAAGAGAGGATAATCGCTTCTCCCTTCATCTTTCAATATTTTGAAAGAAATATAAAATTCGAGAGAGCCTTCATTTATAAACATTTTGCCCAGTTATAGCTTACGCCACTTAAGCCACTTCAGGCTTAAGCCACTCATCCCGGCTCCGCCCGTGTTGACCCGGGGTAAAAACAAAGTATATTATACTCCGTAATTACAAATATGAAAAAAACGGTAATTGAAAAGGAGATAGGAAAACAATAACTAAAAAGGAGATTTTATTGGAAGCTGCAAATTATATCCTCAGAAAACCGAACCCAAGACTCCTGTAAAAAGTTTACGCAAATCAATACACAATACGCATATATATAAAATGTATCTACAATCCTTCCAATATGCAAATAGACGGACCAGTAGGTCTACCATGAGTTTACGCACACGATACTCGCTAGCGATTGTAGTAAGCGGTTTGTATGAAATTTCGTACAGCGCCCCTAGTGTGCCGTAGCGGAACTAAAAAGCCTACCATGAGGTGCATTATAGTATACTACAGTAGATAACGTATAGTAAACTATACTACACTCGCTGTAGTAACCATACAATTTTTGCACCATGAGTTCTAATTTTGACATATGTCATAGTTTATAACTATTCGATGATAGATACGTCATTCACGGAAAATAATCTCGTGAACTATTCACGTTTACTATTGTAGTTACGTCAGACGACAACTCATGGTAGAGGTACCGATCCGGAAACTGCTAACTGAAACTCAATCACCGGAACTAAATAATTAATTAAATAATTGTTCCGAAATAAGTAATGGATACTAATAATTGTGTGTGGGCGTGGGGCTGGGATAATTTGTAGTAGGTGTGTTAAATTATTTGAATATAAGATAACAACGGTAAAAAATTGCCTATTTGGGATATATGTATTTGTTATCATCGAAAAAAGTTTGTAAAGGAGGACTTGGAAAAATTATGTTTTGTAGGACACATATTTTATTGTACGAGATTTTTTATTTATTTACATTCTCAAGTCTACAGATGCGAAAGATTATGAAAACATCGGGTGCTATGAAAAAAGAAGGATTCCAATTATTGTTGTACCCTACTTTACCCGTAACATCTCAGTCTAAGTACTTACCCAATACAAACCGTTCAATTATTTTTGTATGATTGATTATTGAATAATCAGTTATATGTTCAAACTTGCATATTGATTTTTTATATGAATTTTGATAATGTTATAATGAATAAAAAAAACTTAATTATATTTTAAGCAATATTGTAATGAAACAAATTGAGATTCTAAGAAATATACAATTTTATTTAATTCAAATTCGTCCTTAGCACAATTAAGTAAATGAGCCATTTACATGTACCTATCTATGTAGTTTGAGTTAAGTAAGTTATATTGAAAATAAAAATAAAACTACTCAGAACATCCACTCGAGAAAGTTCAAATTTTATAGAAATGTTACAGCTGCTATATCAATTTCATTTTTCAGAATTAAAAAATGTAGGTTATCATTGTTATTCCAAAAGAAAAGATCAATACTATAAAAATTCAATGATTGTTACTTTAAATGAGGAAAGGAAATAAAAAAACAATTTGGTGAAAGGCATAATTTATTCCATCTTACGAATAAGCAGTATTTACATATGTACAATATTTACAGTTAAATTACAACTAGTGACCCATTAATAACTAAATATTATAAATCATTATCCATTTTCATAGCCAAATCCAACCAGTAACAACAAAATGAGAATATTATTTCAAAATAACGACAAATTAGCAAAATTTTTAATATCAAATCTATTAGAAACCAATTTAATCTCGTTATGTCACACATTTTTTTTTCGCAAATTAATTAAAATATATGTTGTTTATGATTACATTTAATATAATAATATGGTTTTCTAATAAGAGCATCAATATCTTCTGGTTTGTAGGTTTCTTTACATCCGCATTCTTTACTATTTGGCAATTTATCGTTATTTTGATTACAATTATTATTCGTTTGAGGAAATACGCTGGCTGCTAACACATGTGTTATATCAGTAAAACCATTTAAAGAAACGTTATTCTGAAGAAAATCTTCATTTTGAGTAAAATTACCACTTTGAGTAAAATTCTCACTTGGAGTAAAAATTTGAGAGTGAGTTATAGTATTATTCTGAGTAATATTTCCACTTTGAGTAAAATTTCTGAATGGAGGAATATTGCTGGCTTGGTTATTGCTCGTTTGGTTAGCGCCGGCATTGCTGGTGACAGATCTAGAGGAAATTTGTTCCATCTATTATAGTCGTTACTGGTTTTTTTTTTTGGTAATCTAGGTATACTTATAATCCGTATCTTTATTCACATATTTGTCATATATCTTAGAGGTTTAATTATAGAGTTAACTCTGTTATAATTGAATATTTTTCTTTTTGAATGCTCTTGACATAGGTACTAATCGTTCGAAAATATTTTACTTAAACATTGCAAAAAAAATACATTCTAATTTACATAAACATTAAACAAAACAATTTTCAACAACCAAAACCTATAGTAAATAAAGAACAGATGACTACCGACCTACCTACCCCTGCTGTCTCTGCCTCACAGCGTCAGTGAAGCGGATAGTACAATCCCTCACGTTCATGTTGGGTGTGAGGAAGTCAGAGAGCGTGTTGGCGGGCGTGGGCCGGTCGAAGGGGAAGCCCATGGCGCGCCGGTCGGGGTACTTGCGGTCGCGCAGGCCGCAGTACGATGCTGCGTCGTTGCATGTGCCCGCTGTGTCTTGTTCCACCTGGGGGAACGTTAAAGATAAGCGTTTCATGAGCGTGAACGTATAATAACATAAAATTGTAAAAATTTTGATTTAAATATTGTTACTCGGCTGGGCGTACAGTTTGTTTGAAACAAAACATCAAGTATTCGCCGCTTCATTATAAACTGATTTTAAAATCAACGAGCATATTGGCTTTATATTTGATGGAGCAAATGTACGAACACGGGTGGCATAACACAGTTTTTGATTGCAAAAGCCTCAATCAATTATTTAGCACATCTTACAGCGAAAAGTTGCAAGTAAATTCGTGTGAACATCGCACTGAACAAAGCGTTGGGCATTTAAATAAACATTATAGTTTGTCATATAACTCACCCTATCCTCCGCCCAGTTGGTCACCATACAGAACAGCACCATCGGGAAGCCCTCAGTAGTTCCCTTCGGTATCAGCATGTGGTGTGGCCAGCCACAGCCGCAGAAGTCGAAGTCAGCGGCTTCCGCTGAACCTGGCTCGCCTGGACGAGTGGACTGGCGACGGAATGTACGCTCGTAGGGAATAGTGACTGAGGATAGGTTGGAGCTGCGACGGATCGTGCTGTTGCCAGCGGGCACTGCGAAAATTAGAAAATATTGTGTTATCCAAGAGTATACTTAGTGACATGTGATCGATATACTATTAAATCATTTTATGAAATAATTTAAAAAATTACATTTTTTGTAAAGAAAGTGTCTATGAAAAACTTGTTTACAATATATTGCATCACGTTTAACAGCATTTAAGACGACATTTCAATCAACTCTTACGAGAAAAACTAAACATTTTCAAATCTAACCAAGCAATTTCTTAAATATGAGAATAAAACAAGCCTAAACATGTGAATATATAAGTTGTGTGTCTATACTCACGCGCTTGCGTGAACTTGTCGAGCTCGATCATGAGTCGTCTCTGTTCGCTGAACGGCAGCGGGGCTCCCGTCTCATTCACAGCGGGTGCGATGAACAGACGCACTGTACCCATTGCTGCTTGACCGGAAGTGTTGTTCACATCGATGCTGGAAGAAATAAATGAAATTGTACAGTTCTGTAACATTTAGAGTAAATTTTTATAGAATGGACATGATTTTATGAACTTTTTCAGCTCATTTAACATTAAATTTACACTTGGATGACGTGAAAATATTTACATTAAAAACAATAAAAGTAATGGTCGATCATAAAAAAATACTATGCCTAAGAGTCAATTTAAATGCTAAATGCATTTAAATTGAGTTACTTTCATTACAATAAATATTATTTGTTTAAAGGTCTTTGAGCAGTAAAACCATTTAGAGATCATTGAATCCAAGGAAGTAAAATTTCCACTGAGAGTAAAATTTCCACTGGGAATAAAATTTTTACTAATAGTAAAATTTCCACTCGGAGTAAAGTTTCCACTTGGAGTCAAATTTCCGTTTGGAGTAAATTTCCACTTGGAGTAAAAAAATCCACTTAGAGTAAAATTCCTACTTGGAGTAAAATTTCCACTGAGAGTAAAATTTCCTTACACATAGGTGAAGTCGTCATGTGTGAGGTGAGTGAAGCGCGCTAGCACGCTGCCGCGCGGCGTGAAGTCGAGCCCGCGCCCGAGCTCCACCGTGCTCTGCTCCCACTGCGTGCGCAGCGCGTTCGCACCGCCCGGGGATTCTATGCTTACGGAGGACACACGGACGCCGGGGAAGTCCAGCTGGGGACAACGGATAAAATAGAACTTGAACTAAATATTGCACTGGAACAGAGGGATAAAATGGGATGTTTGGACTATATTATTGAGCTAAATACGAATGGACATATTGAAAGAAACAAAATTTCGGTCATTAAAAACAATTATGTAGAATGTAGACACACAATAACACAATTCTAAATAAAACTGAACTTAAATCTATTCCAAATGTAAAATTCTAGACATAATAAGCAAACATTAAAGTAAATCAATTTATATTCACAAAACATACCAAATCTATGAAGGAGAGAATACAACTGTGTCGTCGTCAAAAGATACTATTTCTCAGTGTCAACGCTGATATAACGTAACATTAATATTGTAAACTAAGAACACAGTTGGGACCAATATACCACCCTGTAGGACACCAAGTCCTATTGAAGTTTATTTGCTGGTATAGTTATCGATTTGTACCAATTAATTTTATACGATTTGTCGAAAAATGTTTAAACAAATGAAGCTGCATCCTATTCCAAAATCTCCCAATTATTTTAAAATTTCCGAATGGAAACGCTTTCAAATGCTTTTGCTATCTAAAATTTCGAAAATCACAAATAATTACAAAAATGTACCTTATCAGTGGTGTAAGGTGGGAGCTTGTTCTTGAACAGCGTGAACATGTCGTCGACGTACGCGTGCCAGCGGTAGAATATAGGGTCACGCATCGCGGTGGCTGAGTCACCCATTACTCCGAATTGTTCCTACACAATATACACAGGTTAATAAAAAGGAAATAAATTGTTTATCAAATCGATATTCTAAAAATAAGATGGGCTTAGAGGCAACCTCAACAGAGCATTCTCTTTTTAACCAAAAAAGATATTGGAACTAAAACCTACATTTCTTATGTAAACTTTTACTATTGTTTGTAAATAATTATCTTAAACCAATTAAACTAACACAGATTCGGAAACTAGCGTCTTCCCAGAACATACTAAATTCAAAGTGGTCATTCAAAATAAAAAAAATAAAGAATGTACACATTCCTTGATAGTTTTCCACCATCAGAAGTAAAAAAATACACCTTATAAAGTATTGTTTGGTAGCAAACTTTAAACATTATCCCGGTTCTTCTCCATAGATACTGCTTTCCGAATCGGTGGTAAATGTTAAAATATGTAATGACGATTCAAAAGTGCCTTTATAAGAAGTCTAATTGAATTAATAAATGTTTGAGTTTGAGTTTATCTCTCAAGCACCACAATCAAACATCATTCCATTCATATAAAAACTCACCAAATTCCTATGGTCCGGGTCGTGCGAGTAGGATATGAACACGTGTCCCATATTGTGCAGGTCCCCATAGAAGTCGCGGTTGGGGCTGAGTATGGAGGACTCCATCATGTTGCCCAACATGTCGATGCCTGTCTCCTCGTCCAGCGGCACGCGGCGACCGTTCCTCTGAATTAGAGGAAATATATTTAATACGGTAGATATTATCTCACTTATTAGTTATTAAACCGAGCACACGTGTCAGAAGTGAAACTTCTTTGGCAATATTCAAAGATACCGACGTCGTCGCCTTACTTAGTTTATAAATGGTACATATCTATACAAATATTATAAAGCTGAAGAGTTTGTTTGCATGTTTGAACGCGATAATCTCAGGAACTACTGGTCCGATTTGAAAAATTCTTAGAGTGTTAGATAGCCCACTTATCGAAGAGGCTATATATCATCACGCTTAGACCGACAGGAGCGGAGCCACGTGTGTGAAACCGCGGGGCGCAGCTAGTTAAATGATAAAACTATGAATTATTATTTATCATTATTTGGAATTTACCCGGGTTCATTGCATATCATATCAGTTAGCAAAAACATTAAAATCATATAAAATCGCTCCTTGCGACCTGAAAGGACAAACAAACAGACTTTAGCAATATTAAACATCTTGAACTGCACTCACCATCATAACGGACATAGTGTTGATAGCATCAAGGAAGCGATCCCGCCAGGTCTCGAGCTGCGACACGTCCACGCGGATCTGGTCCACGGGACGGTCGAGGTCGCGGATCGTGGAGTTCGCGAACCTGAGCGTTTATTGTTTATTTATTTATTTATTTATTGGTTTACCAACGTTTGTTTACATTTTTACAACAAAAGTTTACATTCACAAAATAAACAAACATGATCAATGTAACAAACACTTACTGGCAAGTGGCAAACACAGCATGCAAAACGTTAAACCAGTTTTTAAGTACATATAAAAAGAAAATTAATAAGAACAGGAAAAAAAATATACAGTTAATATTATCCATTAAAAGAAAAATCTTGAAAAATTTTGCGGATTTTGCTGGGGGAGTCCGAAAAAATGTCGAAAAGCTCACAGTGTTTATTAATAGTATTGCAAAATCTTGGAACTGGAGAATTACGGCCCGAGACAGTTCTGCGAAGAGGAGGACAGAGTGGTAGCAAAACCTTACGTGGGTACCTAGAAGGCACTCTTATGTTGAGTCTTTGCAGTATTTGAGGACAATAGATTTTGTTATTAAATAATTTTGACACAAAAAGGACGTCTAGCATAATTCTACGATTATCCAAGGAAGTCATTTTAAAAAAAGAAAGTTGTTTTTTATAAGACGGTAGCTGTTTCTTTGATTTACCACTTGTAAAGACCAGGTGCAATAGAAATCTTCTTTGGATCCTTTCCACACGTAAGGAATGACACGCATAGTGTGGTCTCCAGACCACAGAGCCATATTCTAATATGCTACGGACAAGGCTGTTAAATAAAGATATTTTTGATGTAGCGTTTTGTAGACCTTTCATGTTGCGAATCAAAAAGCCCAACATTTTGGCCGCACGTGTAACGATATGGTGTATATGTGGTACGAAAGTTAATTTATTATCGAAAATGATACCTAAGTCTCTTATTTGCTCCTGCTCTTGAACAATCTCAGATTTTATAAGATAATTGTGGCGTATCAGATTTATCTTGCGTGCAAATCTTACTAAGAAGCATTTTTTAGGATTAAGGTCCATTTTATTACAGTTGCACCAATCAACAAGTTTGTCTATGTCACTTTGTAGTTTGTAACAATCATCGATTGAGTTGATTGTTCTGCAAAACTTAAGATCGTCAGCGTACATAAAACTTTCTGAGAAAGATAACAGGTCAGGTATATCGTTAACGAAGGTGTTAAATAATATTGGGCCTAAATGCGATCCTTGAGGAACCCCAGAATTAATATTGTGTATTGTAGAGCGAAAGCCATTAACAACGACATAAAAACTCCGCTTGGACAAGTAAGAATTAAACCATTGTAAGAACTGACCTGAGATTCCATATATGTGTAACTTTTTCAATAATAATATGTGTGAAACCTTGTCAAAAGCTTTACTGAAATCGGTATAAATAACATCGACTTGCCTATTGTGGTCTAAGGAACTAGAGAGACTTTCACAAAAATCCACTAAGTTAGTCGTAGTGGACCGAGATGGCACTCACACACACATTGTTATTTATAATTGTGTAAGATGAACATTATTCTATGTTTATTTTATACGAAAAGCCAATCTAACCAACGAAAACATAGTAAATTGTTATTGCTTTGAACAAAGTTTAATTTTAAAACATAAAATGATAAAAAATGAATATACGTATATACCCAAATTATTGTACACTCTCGTATAATACACAATTTATACACTGAGATATATAGCGTATTTTAATCCATACTAATGTTATAAATGCGAAAGTAACTCTGTCTGTCTGTCTGTTACTCAATCACGCCTTAACTACTGAACCATTTTGCATGAAATTTGGTATAGAGATATTTTGATACCCGAGAAAGGACATAGACTACTTTTTACCCCGGGACATAGGATAGGTTTTATCCCGGAAATCCCACGGGAACAGGAACTATGCGGGTTTTTCTTTGACTGCGCGGGCGAAGCCGCGGGTGAAAAGCTATACTAGCTTAATATAATAATATGAGATAGATAGCGTATTTAAAAAACAACAACAGCCGTATGTCTTTTCTTTTACTCTCAAGAGTAAAATAGATTACATCTTATTCGTTCACCTACACGACTCAGGCAATTACCTGACTTTAGTTTTACCATTATTAAGCGTGATTAACACAACGTATTGAATAACACCTTAATACACAAGCATTAGAATAAAAATCTAGATATGACGTCATACCTTGGTGGCCAAGCGCGACTGGCAACTTGCGAATCCAATTTGGGGAAATACCCTTCTTCGATGGGTTCTCTGAAGTTGCTGAACCGTTTCGGGGCGCTCAGCTTGTTGCAGTAACGCTCTGTTGTGTATCTGGGAATATAAGTCAATGTTAAGTTTAAGTTTATTGCTTAGTTTATAAAGTAAATGCAGATTTGCTACTTATTATTGATGCAAAACATTTATACAAAAAATGTTTAATATCTGAACAGATAAGTTGTGATATCAAAGGCAAAAAAAAATAATGACAATAATGCCAGTGCGAACAGTGTCAGTGACAATGGAACTGGTACCAATAGTGTCAAAAATAGTGCGAGTGCCAATAATGCTTGTGGCATAAGTGCCAATGCTAATAGTGCGCACAATAGTGCCGACAATAGTACTGGTGACAAAAGTTCAAATGCCAATAGTTCCGGTGTAAGTTTTGCCAGTGCCAGTGGAGCCAGAGGCCTGCCAGCTCACCTGGCAACAATCTGCTGGTGCATGTAGTAGAACAGCTCTCCCCTCCTGTCCTTGGCAACGATGGCACGATCTGCCGAGTCGAACGGGTACACGAGGTGCCAGTGCCAGTGGTGCAGGTTCATGCCGATGTCCTCGCGGAAGTACGCCACGCGCTGCTCCGGGTCCCAATCTGATGCTGTGTAGTTCTGTGGGATCACTACTGGCATCTGCTGGCAACAAGGGGAATGTTAGGTAATTTTGTATTGTGGCTAGGATTGTGCCGTCCACTGGGTTGGAATTTGTTATGAATATGTTGAAAGATTGTAAAAACCATTAGGTTTTAATCCAACTAGTGAAATTGTAATCTGTCAACAAAATGTGATCACATTTCATTTTAGAGTCACCTACAAAATCTCTTGTGCGAACAATCAAATCGAGAAAGACAAACGATCAAACAAAAAAGAGCTCTTCATTAATTGATCAGTCAGAATTAAGATGAAATCGTATTTAAAAATATGTTATATTAACATTAATGGATCTCTGTCATCTAACTGTATAAATAAATAAATAAATAAAATAAAATAAATAAAATAAACATGACACAAATATATTAACCGAAACACGAATATCTTCAATAATAATATGTAATTCTTCTTTCCTTTATACAACAACTGAAAATATATTAACAATTAATCAAAGTTACAACATACCCTGTTTCCAGAAGGTACGACAGTGCTGACTTCTCTGGCCTTCCTGAACACTTTGGGGTCCATAAACTTGTCTGGGAACGTCTCCGCGAACGTCGGGATGTTCAGACCCTTGGTGTCTTCTCTGGAGGGAAAAATAAGACGAATTTAATGTGGGTAATTAATAAGAAAAAAAAAATGAAAAATTGGTGAGTATCTTCAATCCTGCTATAATCGCAGTCTTATATTTTTGACATGACAGATTTTGGAAGTAAATATCAAATCTTCAGTAATTCGTATTATATTTTTGTGTTATTTTAGTCCTTATTTTGTTATGTGTACTTGTTTGTTAAATAAATAATATATACCTGTGTAAGATGGCGACAGACAGGCAGTAGTTGAAGAGGTACGGGTTGATACGGAGTTGGCAGTATGAGCATAGTGACTGCAAGTCTTCCACGTCACGCATACCTGTTATCATATTTTTAAAGTTATCTACACGTTATTAAATAGTTTGGTGAGTAAACGAATGTTTAGTTATTTTACTTTTATAACGGTTTACCACTTGACATATGAAGTAGGATAAATCAAGGATAAATAAAGATAGGTTAACGAAAAAAGACAAGGAGTTTTGCGAAAATAAAATTTGAACGAATTAAATAGGATGAAATTGTATAGCATTATGACATTGATTATGACGTAAAAGTTCACACAACATAATACCCCAAAGTTTATCATGCCTCAAACAAACCCTGCTAAAATACAGGCAAAAGGTCCACAACGAACAATAAACATACCCATAAAGGTATCAATAAGCTTAGTAGCCATGGCCCTATGTTTGGGCACCCACAGCGAGAACTGGTTGTGGTAGGCCAGCTCCATCGGCAGCGAGAGGTTCGGCAGAGAGATGTTGCGGATCGGGATGGTCTGCGTCGCGTCGCTGCCGAAGCGGTCCGCTAGCGTGTTGCTGGTCGACTTGTATTTGTCCGGCTGAAAGGATTTATTATAATGAATGTTCTGTAGGTTTAACACTCTTGTATTTGGCTGTGATGCGTGGATTTTCCTGCCAACACCATAAAAAATTCTAGTATTACGACCTAAATTATATGAATTATTTTGCAGGTAGGTACATAACTAAGTTCCTACGTACCTACAACGTAAAGTTTCATCAAAATCCGTTAAGTATTTTTGACATAGTACAAGAGATACAAACATCCATATGTCGCATTTACAGTGTGAATAATACATATATTACTTAGGTAGGTATCTTGCAACGGCAGAAACAATACGGAAAAGTCTGAACAACAAACTAGAATTTTTAATTGACTACGTAACGTAGGTATTGTTTCTATGTGGTGCTACTATTAGTTTAATAAATAAATATAAAGTTTAATTTGTTGAACGAAATACTCACATAGTAATTGTCGGGTAGTTGGAAAATAGATTTATTTTCACCCTTCTGCATGAAGCAGGGCTCCGTGGGCCGGTCGAAAAACAGAAGTAAGTTCTTCTTAGCGTCCGACATGGTGCCTAAAACATACAATAAATTGTAGTTTACATAGTTATTACAATAAAATAAAATATACCTAATGGATAACTGGCATTATTTGCAAGAATTTTAAAATTCTTAAATTTATTATAGGAAAGTAAATATGAGTGGGTAGGTACACATTTTTTGGTATCAAGTACATAATTTTTCAACTGTTGTGTATTTATAAATTGAAATTTATATAGATTTATTTATATTAGTTGTGTATATTTTAAAGGGGACTTCAAAATGTCATCACTACAGTACGTTTGGTAGGTACGGTTGAGATACCTATAATACAAAACGAAAATGTACAAAGACGTTAATCAATTGAAATTTAAATAAGGCCCGTAGCATTTACTTTATTATACTGAACTATGAAGTAGGTACTTACATTAAAATAGCCTTTAATGGAAAAAAAAAATATTCATCGCGTTTTAAATCCATCTAAATCTTTAATTTCTAAAATACTCGCGTAAAATAATTAAACTAAACAAGAAAAAACATTCAATATTGATTGATGAAATTTGAATATCGCATGATAACTACAAATTAAGTAATTTTTCAAGTATTGCGTGTCGTTTATTATTTAAAGAATTTAATTTATTACAAGTAGGCTCAAGTTAGCCATGGAAAGGTCAAAGCTTAAGGGGATTACTATGGTCAAAACCGAAAAACACCTTCTACATATTGAATTTTGTTGAGGAAACTGTTGGTACGATTGTGTTAAAAAAAATATATGTGATACTCAAGGATATAATTAACAAAGTGTATTGTTTACTTTTCATTTTAGAACGGCCTAAACATAAAAAAAATACATACAAATCAACCCCTTTTTGAACATAAAACGCATTTTGTTAGGAGAACGGCTACGTATTTATACATGAAATTTATACCAAAAAATATGTTATGATATTTGTAATAACTTGTATTCTTTATTTTTTCAATTTTCTTTATTATCGTTAAATTATCAAGAAAAAACTCGAAATTATAATAAAACCCACATAAAACCTCACCTCTTTTGCATATTTTCGATGAAAGTTGACGGTGTCAGTTCGACTCGGACGGGGGACTGTACGTGCGGTTTTTTTTGCAAAATAACGCTAAAATTCACCGAATTGAATGTTTTGTTAAATTAAACCAGATTGTAATAAGTATTTACATGAGCAGTTCATGAAACGAAAGTTAAAAATAGGTATGTAAAGATATAAAAATCTGTTTGTAAATTAGTTTTGTTTTTGAAAGGCGTCATTGAATATTATCCAGTGTTGATAATTTTTGACAGTAAAATATTATCAGAAAACACATACCTATAATTAAACAGTAACAAGACTTTCCCTGTGCCTTGAATATTAAAAAAAAAAATTAATTGCTATTCTATCGTATATTTTAAGGGTCCAAAACAATCCATAGGCCGGGAGATACTGACACAAAATTTTGGGTCATTTGTAACAGAATGTCGATCCTACAGGGGTCTTAGTATGCAATGACAAAAATAAAAATGATGGTCAGAACGCTGGTACCGGTGAACTAGTCGCGTGGGCGTTAGTCGAACTCGTCGGATAAATTACGGAAGTCAAACGATTTGAAACACAAAAATTATAGGATTTACCGTTAGCCCATAAAAAAGAAGTAGGTGGTAGTGTCATGCCATACTTTTCCGGTGTGTCTTACAGCCCACAATACCGATGCGAATGCGTTGATTAAAAAAAAAATTCAACCATTTGTACCAGGCTAATTTTTGCACAGGTAATCATCGTCCAGTAGCCATGTACGAAAATCGCCATGCCATACTTATCAGACAGTTCCAAATGGTCGCCATACCGCCGAAAATCAGCAATATTTTTTTCGCTAAGCGATTTATTGTATTGCATTTGGATTTTTGGAAAATATTTGATAAAATGTGTCCATTATTATATTTGCCATAATATTTCTAGTATGGGGCAAAGTGCTTGAAACACTTATTTATTCGACACGTATCAAAAATACGACTGTACAATACGTAAAATACTTGTTATAGTATGGGATCATTATATTCTGTTTGTTTGTGTACAATTCTACCGACACGCCAAGACGTAAAAAAAAAATTGACGATTGGTAGGTACCAGTATGGCATTTAGATATTTGGA
Organism: Colias behrii; assembly: GCA_029959065.1. Classification (NCBI taxonomy): domain Eukaryota; kingdom Metazoa; phylum Arthropoda; class Insecta; order Lepidoptera; family Pieridae; genus Colias; species Colias behrii. Next base: position 343,152 of record JARWMC010000017.1, on the reverse strand, counting down.
AAGTATATGATGCAATGTGACCATTATTATATTTGCCATACTTTTAATAGAGGGAAAAATAACTACGTTAAAAATAAAAAATAAAAAAGATTTGATATTATTAATTACTACATATTATTTAGATGTGCTATTTATTAAATAGGTTTGATGTCGTGCACGGGCTTAATACTAAGTGCTTAGTGCTTGGCACTCTGTTGGCACCGACTTATTTTTTAACGTATTTATTTTTATTTAATATTTTTTAGTGAATCAAAGTTACTTGCTACATTTCAATTAAGTCATCGAGATCAGACAAAAATGCTCATAAAATAAAAAGTACTGGGCCTATCCGAATAAAATTTTTATGGGACCAATTCGACAATATTCCGCATCAAACAAAAAAAGAATCACGTAAATCGGTTCAGAAACCACGGAGTAATCGGTGTTCATACATAAAAAAAAACATACCGGCCGAATTGATAACCTTTCTTTTGAAGTCGGTTAAAAATTTATGCCATACTGCTACAAATCGTTCAAAATCCGAATAAAATCTTACAATGAAAAACTTTATTATACACATTCGCCTCCTCCCATAAGTATGGCATTATCACACTTCTGTTTATGATCATTCAGGAGCTGTTGAAAATAAAATTTAAGGTGGTACAAATCGTTTAGTGAAAAAAATATGCTGATTTTCGGCGGTATGGCGACCATTTGGAACTGTCTGAAAAGTATGGCATGGCGATTTTCGTACATGGCTACTGGACGATGATTACCTGTGCTGTATAATTAGCCTGGTACAAATGGTTGAATTGTTTTTTTTTTTTAATCAACGCATTCACGTCGGTATGGCGGGCTGTAAGTCACACCGGAAAAGTATGGCATGACACTACCGTACTTTTTTTTTATGGGCTATCGGTAAATCCTATTGTGTTACAGATCGTTTAACTTCCGTAATCCGTAGAGTAACGCCCACGCGACTAGTCCGCCGGTAGCAGCGTACTGAACATCATTTTTCTTTTTTCCATTGCGTACTAAGGGCCCCTGTAGAACCGCCATCCTGTTACAAATGACCCAAAATTTTGTTTCTGTATTTTCCTGCTTACTAAACATATACTATAATAAAATCGTACAGGTAAATTAGCTTGGAGAAATTTTTGCATATGTAGTGGTGTGTATATTACTCAGATCTTAGAGCGCGTTTCCACTATATTGTTCTGGCCTATACAAAAATGTTTCGATATCCTAACATTACTATTTAATTTTATACTTATTCCTAGCAACACTTTTGTTTTCAATAAAAACAAGTTTTTATTTGAAAGAATATGGTTTTGACTTGTTAAATCCTAAGTTAAGTTAAGATGTAAAGGCACAATGTTCACCAATAGATGTCGTCACTAGTTATTTAGATGCCGCTATCGAAGTGTTTATTAAAACCGTAATATAACATCATTGTGGTTGACAATATACGATTGATACGCCCTCTAGTGTTTTATTTCAAAACTCTTATTGTGGCATTTTTGGGATTTATACATGGTCCTTCGAGAGTACCGGGACTGGTGCCTTGCGGTTGACTGTGAATAAGTCCGTTCAGCGCCTTGCGGCAGTGGTACTTGCTAGTACCGAGGGGAGAGTGCCCCTTTGACACCTGCTTGCGCCTGAACTTTTACCTCAGAGGGGAGCACCCCCTGAGACACCTGAGAGGTACGAGAGACGATTGCGGAGGGGAGCCCCTTGGTCGCCTATCTGAAGAGGAGCAGCCATTGCAGAGGGGAGCACCTGGCAAACCTGCCAGTGTCAGCTGTCAGCTGTCAAACGTCAGTGTCAACTGTCAGACGTCAGCTGTCAACAGTCCGTGTCACCTGTCAGTGTCATCAAGTGTCAACCTTGACACTGTCACAGCAGCCGTCAACAGTCAAGGTCAAAAGACAAGTAACGTCACTTGTCAGATGTCATCGTAATAAGAGAAGTTAAGTGTGTATGTGTGGGACAATTACCGAACATTAATCGTGAGTACAATTTTGAACTTTAATTACAAGGAGAAGTTAACTTAGAAGATTCAAGATATTGCATGTTTCAAGATACAAATATTAACTTAGTAAATTCAAAGTGATTAGGACTTAGAATAATTCGTTAAAAAGTGATCCGACGGGGAACCTATGCCCGATTTTCAAGTGAATAAATGTGTTCAAACACTTAGAATAATTTTAACGATTGTATCATTAACTTAGAAAAATATTGTGTTTAACCTTGTCAAGTTGTGAAGGTTATATTTTGTATCTAACACTTGTAAAATTTTAAAGTCAGTAATATTTATAGTTGTTAAAAATTGATTGTTTTACTTGTAAAAATTTAAGAACTTTATTTGGGTTACATTTCTTATTTTATGTTTAAAGTGGTTTTATACGTGTTAAAGTAAAAGGTATTATAATTGTTGTAGATTTAACCAACATTTAAATTAAGTGTTATTTTGCATAATCATATTATTATATGAAGTTTAAAGGTTAGTTTTGTTTTGTGAAGAATTAATTTTGATGATTAGCTGATACAATTTGTAAAATTTAAGGTATTGTTTTTGCATTTCTGTGTATTTTTTTCTGTTCAGTTTATTGATAACTCAATTGTTTTACTTACAATCATGGGTGAAAATTATATAAACCTTCAAGATGATATTTTCAGTAAAATTAAAAGAAATTTATGTAACTTTAAAAAGTCTCCAAGGGATAGAATTACTGTAGGATATCTTGAAGCGCGTTTAGAACTTTTAGAACAATTATGGTCGTCTTTTCACTCAAATCATCAAAAAATTGTTTATGAATTTAAAAAGGATGTATTGATGCAAAATGATTATGTTTTAAATGAAGTGTTTGATAACTGTGAAGAAATGTACCTAGATTATAAGTCCTTATTAAAGGACAAGTTGTTAATAGTAAGAGTGTCAAATGTCGGTTCTGAAAATAATTCAGGCCACAGTGTTAAGTTACCTGAGATATCCATACCCAGATTTTCGGGGCAATATACTGATAGGTCTTTAGAGTTTTTGGACTCTAATTTAAGTAAAGTAAGCATCGCCAATTCTAGTATTGATTGTTTATTTTGTTTAGAAAATCATAAGTTATTTAATTGTAAGAAATTTTCTGAAGAAATCGTTGACTCACGACGTAAGTTTGTTCAAACCCACCATTTATGTTTCAATTGCTTGACACCAAATCATTCAGTTTATCAATGCAATAGATCTACAGGTTGTAGAATTTGTAAAAAAAGGCACCACACTTTACTTCATACCAATACTCCCAAATCAGCCAGCTCAACGCAAGCTGATCAACCTGGTGAAGGAAATGCTTCAGTTGTAGGGAATGTCATTCATTCTTCCCAGGATCAAGAGGAGAGTATTGATCGTCATAAACACACTACCACACACACCAAGTCCACAACTAATGAAGTTTTGTTGGCAACCGCCTTAGTGAAGGCAGTTTCACAAACTAATTCAAGTCCGGTGGTGTTAAGGTCTTTGATTGACCAAGGGTCTCAAGCCTCATTTATTACGGAGGCTGCAGTTCAACTGCTAGGTCTCAGAAAGAAATCTGAGACAAATTTTATGTCAGGTTTAGGCGGTGACCAGAGATCACCTTGTTTATCAAGGTCCTCTGTTGTGGTTAATATTCAGTCTCGTCTAAATCCGAGCTTTGTCATCACAGTCAAGGCTCATGTGTCTCAAGCCTCATTTATTACGGAGGCTGCAGTTCAACTGCTAGGTCTCAGAAAGAAATCTGAGACAAATTTTATGTCAGGTTTAGGCGGTGACCAGAGATCACCTTGTTTATCAAGGTCCTCTGTTGTGGTTAATATTCAGTCTCGTCTAAATCCGAGCTTTGTCATCACAGTCAAGGCTCATGTGTCTCAAGCCTCATTTATTACGGAGGCTGCAGTTCAACTGCTAGGTCTCAGAAAGAAATCTGAGACAAATTTTATGTCAGGTTTAGGCGGTGACCAGAGATCACCTTGTTTATCAAGGTCCTCTGTTGTGGTTAATATTCAGTCTCGTCTAAATCCGAGCTTTGTCATCACAGTCAAGGCTCATGTGTTAACGAAGTTGACCTCATTCTTACCAAGTAAGAAGGTTGAGATACACAATCTGCCAGTGTTTGCGTCACTGCAGCTAGCAGATCCTTCGTTCCACACACCTAATAAAATAGATCTTTTATTAGGTGCTGATGTGTATAGCCAAATTTTGTTGAAGGGATTAGTCAGGGGTCCGCCAGGAACTGTAAGTGCTCAGCATACAGCGTTTGGTTGGATCCTCTTTGGCAAAATACACAATGAGGGTACAACTGTAGTTGAGGATGATATTGACAATCCAGATGCCGTTTATCTGCCACATCATGCGGTGATACGGCAAGATAAGGCAACGTCTTGTTCAACGTCGGTTCGGGTGGTGTTTGACGCCTCATGCAAGGGCACCAACGGGGCATCGTTAAACGATGACCTGATGGGCAGTCCCACAATTCAGCCCGAATTGCGACATTTACTGATGCGGTGGCGTTGCTATCCGATTTCACTTGTCGCAGACATCGTACCGTATCGATATCGTAAAATGTACCGACAAGTGAAAGTGGCGGAAGGTAATGCTGACATTGTTGATAGTAATGGTAATGTGCATGTGAGTTTAATCACATCCAAAACTCGTGTAGCACCCGTAAAACAGGTCTCAATTCCACGTCTTGAGCTGTGTGGAGCTGTTGTGCTAGCAAGACTTTTGGATGAAGTTAGAGGTATTCTTGATGTTCCGAAACATCAAACTCATGCTTGGACAGATTCGTCTAGCGTCTGCGCTTGGCTCAGGTTCCATCCAAGTCGATGGAAGACCTTCATTGCCAACAGAGTGTCGGAAATACATACCTTGTTAGATGGAAGTTGGTGGTGCCACGTTGTATCACAGGAAAATCTCGCTGACTGCGCCTCCAGAGGAGTATCTGCAACAGAGTTTATAAACAACGACCTTTGGAAACAAGGTCCTGAGTGGTTGTACGGCAATCACATAGATTATCGAAGGGGAGAAGATGCAGACACAAACCTGGAAGAACGGAAAGAAAAGATTAGTAGTCACGCTGCAACCAGTGATCAGGAAGATACTATAATTTCGAGATTTTCGTCTCTTAGAAAATTTACCAGAGTGTTGTCATTCTGCCGTCGAGTGTTGCACTGGAACAAACCTGAAAAAGAAAGGTATATTAGTAAAACGTTAACTGCTAAGGAAATACAAGAAACTCTAATTATATGTATTAAGATATGTCAAAAAGAAAATTTTGAAGAAGAAATGGAAAATTTAAAGAATAATGAAAAACTGAATAAGAAAGGTAAACTTACCTCGTCACACAAGTCACACTTTACTTACCTGCTTATACACGATGCTCATGAAAGGACTCTTCACGGTGGTCCGTGGTCTCGGGAATACTTGACGCAATTGCAGCATAGATACAAATGGAGCGCAAGTACTCCTGAACCGGAGATTGGGAGTGTGGTGTTAGTAAAGGAGGACGATTTGCTCCCAACCAGGTGGCTTTTTGGTCTTGTCGTAGACAAGCACCCAGGGTTAGACAAGCTTACACGTGTGGTCACACTTAAGTATAAAGGAAATTTGATCAAACGACCGTTATCCAAATTAATTTTATTACCTGTAAAGGTTAAGTTTAAGCTTGAATTGTTTTTTTTTGTTAAGTTATTTTGTTTGTTGTTCTTTTGGCTGGACTACGTCCATGGCGGCCGGTATGTTAAATCCTAAGTTAAGTTAAGATGTAAAGGCACAATGTTCACCAATAGATGTCGTCACTAGTTATTTAGATGCCGCTATCGAAGTGTTTATTAAAACCGTAATATAACATCATTGTGGTTGACAATATACGATTGATACGCCCTCTAGTGTTTTATTTCAAAACTCTTATTGTGGCATTTTTGGGATTTATACATGACTTTATAAAAAAAAATATATCATTCAATTTCACGTCCTAGAGCAAACGACAAGACGACTACCGTGAAACAATAAAATATCGTGTCCATAATAATTTGTTTCATAATTAATATTTGACCATAATAATTACGAAACAAAACAAATAAATAAATCGTCACTTGATAGTGGAAAGTGGAAACACGCACAAAAACAGAATAAACCAGTTTACGCTGTCCGCAGGTGCCACGTGCAGTCGTTTGGTACCGTTAGAACATAAAGCACACATTTCATTCAAAAATTATAATTATTACGTATAGACCGGGAGATATTGACACAAAATTTCGAGTCATTTGTAACAGGATGGCGGTTCTACAGGGGTCTTAGTACGCAATGACAAAAAGAAAAACGATGGTGTGAACACTGGTACCGGCGGCTTAGTCGCGTGGGCGTTAGTCGAACTCGTCGGAAAAATAGCGAAGTCAAACAATTTGTAACACAAAAATTTTAGAATTTACCGATAGCCCATAAAAAAGAAGTAGGCGGTAGTGTCATGCCATACTTTTCCGGTGTGACTTACAGCCCGCCATACCGACGCGAATGTGTTGATTTAAAAAAAACAAATCAACCATTTGTACCAGGCTAACTTTTGCACAGGTAACCATCGTCGTGCAGCCATTTACGAAAATCGCCATGCCATACTTTTCGGACGATTCCAAATGGTCGCCATACCGCCGAAAAACTGCAAAATTTTTTTTTTCGCCAAACTTTTTGTACCAGTATTGCATTTGGATTTTTGGAGAGTATTTGATAAAATGTGATTATATTTACCATACTTCTAGTAGGGGGAAAAAGTGCTGCCATACTTGAAAAATTAATTTAGTATTAATTTATATAAGTGAAGATTTCCACCACCTAGATCTTTGAAATTTTGTATTTATATTCGTTGAACCTCAAACTTACAGGAAAAATTAGTGCCATACTGTTACTAATCGTTCAAAATACGAATAAAATCTTACAATAAAAAAAAATCTTATACACATTCGCCACCTCCCACAGGTATGACATTATCACACTTCTATTAATTATAATCATTCAGGAGTTGTTGAAAAAAAAATTTAGGGTGGTAAATGGTTCGGCGAAAAAAAAAAATTTGCAGATTTTCGGCGGTATGGCGACCATTTGGAATCGTCCGAAAAGTATGGCATGGCGATTTTCGTAAATGGCTGCACGACGATGGTTACCTGTGCAAAAGTTAGCCTGGTACAAATGGTTGAATTGTTTTTTTTTAAATCAACACATTCGCGTCGGTATGGCGGGCTGTAAGTCACACCGGAAAAGTATGGCATGACACTACCGCCTACTTCTTTTTTATGGGCTATCGGTAAATTCTAAAATTTTTGTGTTACAAATTGTTTGACTTCGCTATTTTTCCGACGAGTTCGACTAACGCCCACGCGACTAAGCCGCCGGTACCAGCGTTCACACCATCGTTTTTCTTTTTGTCATTGCGTACTAAGACCCCTGAAGAACCGCCATCCTGTTACAAATGACTCGAAATTTTGTGTCAATATCTCCCGGTCTAGTAGTTTAATTGTTAAATTTTGTATTTGTTGATTGTTGTTATTATTTGTATTGTTATAATATTTGTTGAAGTGTTTAATTTGTGTGTAAGTGTTGTAACTTTATATTGTTAATTCAAAATGGCTCCAGTGTTAAAACATGGTCGAGGCAAGCCTTTGACTTCTCAAACTAAAGAATTAAACTTTAAATGTCGTTTCTTTTTCAGGTTAGTAAATTTTTCATTTTAGTAACATTGTTAATGTAAAAGTTATACGTATGTTAAATGTGCAAATATTAAAATAAAGTCTCATCTTTTTCAGAGGAGAAACACATATAGTTTAATTTAAAATCCCTTATACCTATATATAAAATAAAAACTAAAAATAAAATGTTGTTTTATTTTATTTGCTGACCATACACTACTACAAACGCAAAAATTTCTCCAAGCTAATTTACCTGTAGGATAGTCAAAACTGACATAAACGTATAGCATTTTTAACATTTTTAACCGACGCCATTACCTATAGGACGAAATTCTCAATTCAACTGAATTTTTTGTTGGTTCCGTTACCTCCGCACTTTTAACTGGGTGAACCGATGATTTCATGATTCATAAAAATATAAATTATATAAAAATAATTCCTTTGCAGTGACTCTCCGAGGAAGAAAGAAATAGATTCGTGACAAATTTAAAATCATACATAGTACATTTCCTTCGACAAGGTTTTCTGGTATTTATAATCTACCGTCTGACAACTTAACCTCCCCTCCAGTCGGTTAGTTGTCAGTCGATCGCTTACATTTTTTGAAGAGACGATCAGCGAGCCAATTGATCTTAAACAGCCGACCAGTGCGGTCTATAAGTGCTATAGCCGTGCCTTGTGATTTATTTAAGATTTAAGAACCTATCAAGTGAATGTTCCAAGTGAAGGAATAATAAAATATTAATTGTGACGAAGGCGTTTTTATTCTACAACCCAACATTCATAGTAATAGACCATAGATATCGACACAACTAACACTGTATTCTTTGAACGGAAGGTATGACCCATATCAGTCATAGCTATGGCTCTGGTAACTTCAGTTGCAGGAAAATCACTCATTTTGTAATGTATTGAAAGATAAACAGTAGAAAGAAATAAACTCAGTTTAAAACACGTTACAATATTTTTGATTTGAAGCTGCTATAGTCGATAAATAGGCACCAAACTCTTAAAGGGGTATAATATTTTAATGTTTAAAAATCGAAACACATTTTTTTCTCGTCATCATTTCAAAGACGTAAGGGATTTAAAAAATTAACCTCGAACTAACTACAAAATACATAACAAGTCGAAAAAAACGTGATTTCTTGGCCGGCCGTTCTATAGAATTACGTCAAATAATGTACTCCATCTTTTATATCTCTGTAGGTGAGATGTTCTCCACCCTAGTCATCATCAGGTCTCCAGAATATAGTAGAGTCCGTGTTGAATAAAATTAATTTCTAAATCGGTGTTTTCTTAACATTTCCCCACTCTAGAACTTATAATTACTTGCATAGGGCGTATTCAGAAAGAAAGCTTGAAACTTATAAGCGCTTATAAGCGCTTATCGGCGCTTATAAGCGCTGGTAACCCGCGCAGGAAAATATATGAACATGCGCTTATAAGCGCTGATCGGCGCCGACAAGTTTGTTGAAACTTGTTGGAACTTGTCGGCGCCTATCAGCGCTTATAAGCGCATGTTCATATATTTTCCTGCGCGGGTAACCAGCGCTTATAAGCGCCGATAAGCGCTTATAAGCGCTTATAAGTTTCAAGCTTTCTTTCTGAATACGCCCTTAGTCATCTTAAGGTCTCCAGAATGGGTCATGTAGTAGAGACTTTGCTTATAACGGTTAATGTTGAAAGATGAATCTTCCTACATTACATTTACAACATACATAGTACACAATATTTACTATTCATAAATGTAATATGTTACTGCCTCTCAGAGAAAACATAAATTAGGTAGAAACCACTAACACATTACGATACAATACGATACAGTTTACAATTCCATAATCTTTGGTCACTTTTACTTCAACAACGATGTATATTATAGAGGGCGGTTAAAAAAACAAATTCAAATGTAGTGACAGAATCATTAAGGTCGTTGAACCGTGTAATTGCCTTAAATCGTTCTGAACAGTTATAATTTAAATAAAATGCCTAAATAAATTCGTTTTGTACAACTACTAAAATACTGTTAAAATAATGTTGCCATGCAAAACAATTTCACTTTATACACAGTACACGAAATAATTATTATAAACATGAACAAAATTTATCTAAATATAATTGAGTAAAAAACTTACTAATTTGTTCTTCCACACTAAACCCAAAACGATGGTTTTGCTGAAGGTGTAGTTGTTGCAAGTAGCCGTGAATGTCACGGCTGACTGTATCGATGAGTCGCGAGTTGTATCATTTATACAACTTTATCACACGGCACTGCTTTTCGCTTGGCGGTGTGCAACACATGTGAGAATAAGGGCGGTACACCAGTATGTACAGCTTCTAGCAAAGCTATATTATGTAGTCAATATTCCATAAGTAATAACAAGATATATTTTGTGATCGTCTGATGATTTTCTACCTACGTTGCATTTTAAAATATAGGAGCATACATCAAATTATAATGAGAATTTTGATAAAATTTAAGCCCTAATTAAAATAATCGGTAGGTCAATGAATTAAAGTGGCCAGACCTATTTAAATATTTTTAAAAATTGACCCTATAAGATGTGTATATAGATGTATATTTTATAATTATTAACTTTAATGCTCAAAATATAGCCGTGGGTTGGTGGAACATGGTGGAACACAGTCACAACTAAATAATATAACTAGGAATGAGCATTGCGGTTGTATATCAGGAGGAAGTTCTTTACCGCAACGATAGCATGAAAACAAATATTTGTGTACTTTAAATTGAGATTTAAATCTCAAGATCTATAACTATGAAGTTAAAGGTTAGATTTACCAACCCGCGGACAAACCCGCAGGCCAATATATGTATTTCTATGCCCTATGATTCATGTGTTATTCTGATGTATAACCTACATTACTCTAGTTTCATCTAAATCTGTCCTCACAAACTTGCGTATTTATAAAAATAATTGTAGGATAGAGAAAATTGTTTTGATTGTATGTCAGTTCGTCTTTTATTCGAACCGCAAGGAACTGGAACATGCTTCCTGAATCCTTGTTCCCCGGCGAGTACGACCTGGGGGTCTTCAAGACGAGTGACTAGGTACCTTCTATGGAAGCGCGCTTCATTTTAGACCACATCTTCGCTTACCAGCAGGCGAGATCGTGTTCAAGCGCTTCCCTATTCTACATACTTATAAAAAATATTCATCTTCCTTAGATTCCTTAATACATCTACACTAATTTCAGGTGAACAGATTTTGGTACTAGTCATCGATGTAACTGACAACTGTATAGGTCTCGGAGCAATTAAGGGGCCGGCGGACGACAATTTTTCCATACAAACGTAATACCAAAATCATTTTCAGTTTGAGCATATTTCCACTTTATTGTGCTGTTATTTGGAATAAGACAGTATTTATCTAGGTTCCCAAATGATTTTTATTGCAAAATACTTAAATACAACGAATTGTCAACAATTTGTATTTCTCACATTTTTTAAGTATAAAGGCCGCTGCATACGTGACGGGAAAATACCTCGGACGGGACGTGAGCGGGACGGGCACGTGATTGCCTCGTTCACAACGGGAACGTGGTGCAAACGCATACGCACCGTGACGTGATTCTGATCTAACGTGCTAGTGTTGTGAACAACGAAAGATGGATTTTTCAATTCAAGAATTGGCTTTAATTGCTATTGCTCTAGATGACGAAGAAGCTACGACCGTCAAGAAAACATCCATACATCCATACATCCATACATCCATACATCCATACATCCATACTTACAAACTTTCGCCTTTATACCATATATATATATATAAAATATATTAATAATATATTAATGTACCTGCCTCTAACATCTTTGTAATCTACATTCTGCAAATAAAGAAATTTGAATTTGAATTTAAACTAAACAATACTGTTTTTGATTTATAAGCTTAAGATGTTTCATTTTTATATTTTTGGTAATAATGCCGCCATAAAACAAAAATATTATGCACTAAAATTATTTTGGCATTTTAAACATAAAATACGTAATTCAGAACACGATGAAGTGTCACAGGAATCATCATAGGTGAAAAGGACTAAGTATAGTTAGGAATACCACAATATATTCATTAAATAACACTTACCGTTTTCACTGTATGACAATTTCACAGCAATTTTACGCCATAAATAATTTTTATATTTTGTATTTAAATATTGTGGGTTCGCTAAATTATACAACGCTGGATAAGAGCGTACACATTCGATCAGTTTTTCGTCGTCCATTTTCGATACTTGGAAGGCGTCACTATTAATCTCTCCGGCACGAACGGAGCGACTGTGCATACGTAGCGAAATCACGGACGGGACGGGGCACGTGCGGGACGGGACGGGACGGGGACGTGCTAAACATCGTCGGCGACGATATTTTTCCCGTCCACGTTCCCGTCCCGTCGATGTTCCCGTGACATATACGTATTTGGATACATTTTGTATGCAACGATGTTTCCAAAACTTCCCGTCACGTCCCGTCCGGGTAAAATCCCGTCACGTATGCAGCGGCCTTAAATGATATGTTTTCTACTCATCAATTCTGTATTAAAAACGGCAATATTCTTAATATAATGTAATTCGAAACATGGCTTATATTGTTAAGTTACACAATATGCAAAAAAAATTGGAAAAGCATCGAGTTTTCATTCATCATTTTTGGTATTACGGCACACATTCAAATTAATCACAAATTTTCATCGGTCGTCGTGCTGTCGCATCAAGCGTGGGGCCGGCGGGAATTGTGCAACAGAGACAACAATATTCGAGCGTATTTTGACTTCGCTTCGAATTGCAGTTGCGAGCGGCCTCCGCCGGGTTCTTAACAATAATTGCTCCGAGGTATAGGTACATATGGCCCGTTAAGGATCATGTGTATATCCAACGGAAAAAAAAAATATTTGCTATAACAGAGAATTAAGGCCGCTGCATACGTGACGGGATTTTACCCGGACGGGACGTGACGGGAAGTTTTGGAAACATCGTTGCATACAAAATGTATCCAAATACGTATATGTCACGGGAACATCGACGGGACGGGAACGTGGACGGGAAAAATATCGTCGCCGACGATGTTTAGCACGTCCCCGTCCCGTCCCGTCCGTGATTTCGCTACGTATGCACAGTCGCTCCGTTCGTGCCGGAGAGATTAATAGTGACGCCTTCCAAGTATCGAAAATGGACGACGAAAAACTGATCGAATGTGTACGCTCTTATCCAGCGTTGTATAATTTAGCGAACCCACAATATTTAAATACAAAATATAAAAATTATTTATGGCGTAAAATTGCTGTGAAATTGTCATACAGTGAAAACGGTAAGTGTTATTTAATGAATATATTGTGGTATTCCTAACTATACTTAGTCCTTTTCACCTATGATGATTCCTGTGACACTTCATCGTGTTCTGAATTACGTATTTTATGTTTAAAATGCCAAAATAATTTTAGTGCATAATATTTTTGTTTTATGGCGGCATTATTACCAAAAATATAAAAATGAAACATCTTAAGCTTATAAATCAAAAACAGTATTGTTTAGTTTAAATTCAAATTCAAATTTCTTTATTTGCAGAATGTAGATTACAAAGATGTTAGAGGCAGGTACATTAATATATTATTAATATATGGGAACTATATTTTCTATCACCAAAATTTATATTTGTCATCAAGTTGTATCACCTAATAAATAGATCTATCACCACGAAATATTTTCGTTCTCAGATAATCAAAAATTGTTCCCAGGTATGAATTATCAAATTAATGTTAATATATGTGTAAAATAAGAGATCGATAACCAATAAAATTATATTGCATTACATGAATATAAACTTCGTTCTTATAATAACAGTTTTGTGACTTAAATAATAGCTCTGTGCTCAGAATGGTAGATCTGTCACCAAATAAATCGATTATCGATCCCTGACTGCGACTCCTTTTTATTTGATATTTTGTCACCAATACAGTAGTAACATTTTATTTCGTTCAGATATTAAATTTATATATTCGTTACCAATTTAATACATCAATTTATAATTTTAATGAAAAAATGATCAAAGGGGCGGAGACAAATTGGCGCGCTTTAAAAATTGATTATTTTAACTTTAATTATGTTAATTAATTTATCTACAATTATGTTAGCCATAAGCCAGCTATTAAACAGAGCTGATTGTTCAGTGGTAATTATTTTAAACAATAAATATTGATTATTTTGACTTTAATTGTTTTATTTACTACTCTGCTAAAAATTTTATTTAAATATAATTAATACTACCAGTGGAAATTTAGAACCTTGGGAGTCTAGTTAAGTAGCAGAATCTTTTGGTTGAAACGATGATTTTCTATTAACATAATATGATTTATTGGTGATCTCTTTAAATTAGTTTGCTTAAATACTTATTAGGACACACCTATTAAAATACATACAAAAACATTTATTTGGTACTAGACCTTATATCTCAGGATTTTAGGTGATTTATTGTGGAACTGATTTTGCATTGTTTGGTGACTACATTTTGGTGACAGATCTACTATTTTGAGGACAAACCCTATTATTTAAGAAACACAAAACTAATTAAATTGGTGATAGCTTAAATGATACCCTTAATATATTTTATATATATATATATATATGGTATAAAGGCGAAAGTTTGTAAGTATGGATGTATGGATGTATGGATGTATGGATGTATGGATGTATGGATGTTTTCTTGACGGTCGTAGCTTCTTCGTCATCTAGAGCAATAGCAATTAAAGCCAATTCTTGAATTGAAAAATCCATCTTTCGTTGTTCACAACACTAGCACGTTAGATCAGAATCACGTCACGGTGCGTATGCGTTTGCACCACGTTCCCGTTGTGAACGAGGCAATCACGTGCCCGTCCCGCTCACGTCCCGTCCGAGGTATTTTCCCGTCACGTATGCAGCGGCCTTTAAATAAACAGAACGGAGATTTAATTTGTGAAATCAGTCCAGTAATTCCAGAGAATAGCGCTTTCTTCCAAACTATTTAGCATTATGTATATTATAAGGTTTTAGATGGATAGATTACAATGCTATGTAACTTTTATTCAATTTTTACATAAATTGAGCAAGTGAGCGATAGAAGAAAAGTGAAATGGATTGGGTTATAAGTAAAGGTACCTATATACTATTATGCTTTATTTCAGCTGCTCGTTCCTATTTTCAGGCGATTTTGAAAAGTTAAAATGGGTGATTATTTTTTGTGTAATTTATTATTTTTTTAAATTTGTGTAATAGGCTAACCTAATTTTTCTATGTCAGAGAAGTCAGAGTGCACTGTGCATGTGAAATCAGTAAAAATATTATGTTTTGCTCAGTAAAGTTAACAGTGGAAGTTATGAGGAATATTCAGTTTCGTTTAAAATAGTCACCATTGATGCAAAATGTATCTTCTTAATACTTAGGTATGTATGTGTAATAAAAAGATGTAAAACAGCGTCAAGTTCTATAACATCAGATTCTCATGTTTATCTTCATCAAAAATGTAAGTACCAACATTTTCGTTACTGCAGTGTCACTAGCAAGAGATGCTCTTTATCGATTTATCAAAGGTAGTGCAATGCAGTATTTTATCGCAAATAGAATAAAATCCACATGTGACAGCCCTATTTGCGATCACACGACGAACCTGGATACGTCATCCTTAGTCCTTGACCTGACCCCGTAACCTACATAGCTTGTAGAGCTTGTAGGCCTAACTCTTTTAATTACCTGCTACTTGAAGCTTTTATAACTTGATAGCTTTATTAGCTGTAAATTTTATTTTTAATTTTTAATTTATTATAAAAATATCGCGTCACATTGTAAGTATTAGTTGCAATCCTCTTCGGAAACAGCTTGACCGTTTTGTATGAAATTTTATGTATAATTTCAAAATCAGATATGAGAATTTACGTGAAGTATTGTTTTTATGTGTACCCTAATCACCTGATACCTGCAAATTAGCCGTTTAACCAAGTAAGCGGGTAGGCAAACGATAGCAAGTACTCAATCATCCACCTTTCATCCGACAGAAAATACGTGACGTCTGGCGAGTTGCGGCCATCTTGCAAACTTCTTCTATGCAAGTTGAGTAAAATTTCAAGGACGCGACGCGTTGGCAATACCGTCACGTCATGGAGTAAGGCGACGATTTTGGTATCTTTGAATCTAGCCAAAGAAGTTTCACTTCTGATACGTGTCGTCACACGCGCTCTTTTTTATTTATCTACCCACACAACTGCTTCAATAAATGAATCTGCATTAAAACGAAAAACAAAAAGTTTGACGACCTGTAATCTGCCAACCCGCACTTGCTAACGTGGTGGACGATGATCGCCTTTGTCAATACAGTGAGAACAAAATGATGCAGAATGTTGAAAATATAATGTGCTTGCCCATCATGTTTATTTTTTTCTGGCTATGGCTGATTTAGGGCTAAAATATGACATTTCACTTCTATGCAAAGATTTAGAATATTTTCGCTACAGTCACACCCCGGACACTCCATACAAAATTATCGTTTTGACAGTCACACTGTAGAGAGTGTAAATGTGTGTGTTAACGCTTTAGGGTTCGCACAAGAAATTGTGACTAGCGTAAAGAAATTCGCGTTTTTCTGATGAAAAACATCCGTAAACAGCACAATATCTAACCATTTTCTACGAAAAACGATAATTACAAATCCAAAATAATAAAATTACCTACTTTAAGTCAATTTGATTAATGTTGTCAATCTTCGTTGCGTATCGTCCTTGTAGAAAAATGCGGGCCATCTTATAGCCTGATCGTGCGGGGTGAGGTAAGTGTTTAATTTTGGCGGGAGGCGGAGTGTTCGTTCTGTAGCGTTTAGCTACTATTATGTATTCTGTGCTACAGTTTCGGTTTCCATTGTTTTGTACATTTTGTCTATTTAAATATTTTGGCTCCTTCTCAATATTTGACAGTTTTACTGCTTAAAGTACATTGGACCTTGTTTGTAAATTCATGGGGTGAACCAGAAAGTATTGGTAACATTTGAGCCTAGCTTTAATGGCCCAACTAGGTATAAACACATAAGTTATATTCTTATTAGAATCTTCAATTCCAACTACTTATGTATATTGTAATTATTTTCCTCAAGACATTTCACTTGCATTAGACAAAATTTGATTATTACAATTATTGTGGTATAATTCTAATGGTACGGGAGCTATTAACGTTTTAAAAAAAGTCATTTTAGTATAGTTGGGTTTTTGATATACTGTTTCTCTTGCTATTTCGGTTAGAGTCCGGGCTGTCTGGCTGGCGGTAGTGGTTGCGTTTATTAGTGCGCATAGGTAAATATCCGTAATTTAAAGTCATTTATTAACACGTAATTTTTAATCTTTTGCCTTTAGATAGATCCATCAGACATAATTTTTTTATTGCAAGACGTTTTTTTCGTTGTTAAATAGGTGCCATACGCAATTTTTTATTTCAAAATAATTAAAATGTCATCGACATAAGTGAAATAACATCAACATGTGTCCGTTTAAAAGGTAAGTAATAACTTTATTACTTATATTATATTATCCTTTTTTAATACTTATATTGAATAATTAGTAAACTAATATTTTTAATAGATGTTTCATATTTATTACACTTTTGGGTATTAATATGAATTTGATGATATTTGGTTTTTATCAAGTTTACATTAACGTCCTATTTGAGGTTCGTTGGGAAAAGGAGGCACCATGGTAGATTGTTGCTAAAAAATTGTAAATAGTAAAATGAATATTATACATAGTATATCCTTCACGGGGACTCATGTTGATGGAATTTCACTTATTTCGATGACATTTTAATGATTTTGAAATAAAAAATTGCGTCTGGCACCTATTTAACAACGAAAAAAACGTCTTGCAATAAAAAATTTATGTCTGATGGATCTATCTAAAGGCAAAAGATAAAAAATTACGCGTTAATAAATGACTTTAAATTACGGATATTTTCCTGTGCAGATAAGATGCGCACTAATAAACGCAACCACTACCGCCAGCCAGACAGCCCGGACTCTAACCGAAATAGGAAGAGAAACAGTATATCAAAGAACCAACTATACTAAAATTCTCTCTTGTCAACGTTGGTAGCTCCTATACGATAATAAACAATTTCTACAATATACAGTCTGAAATCGAAAAAAACAGTGTTTCAAATAAAAAACAAGTTGGTTTGTAAGAAAGTTTAATTATAATAGAAGTATTGAAAATATCTCCAGTGAACGTATTAACAAAGAAAAAACAATAAATTTAGATAAGTACTAACATATGACTTCACTATGCTAGGTATAGTCTAGGAATTAACTAAAATTTAATAAATACTAGACGTGAACGTTTACACAAGTAAATTCTCACTCTGGATGCCCAGCATAAACAAACGAGTCAATCACGCACCAGCCGTCGAGCAACATTCATCCAATCCGAGTGTGTGGGGCAGGGGGCAGGGTGGGGCAGTTAGCCGCTCTTGAACAGCAGGATGGCCACCTGCCCCAGGTAGAAGTAGATGAAGTGGCGCGTCTCGTGCGTCACGTACGAGCCGAAGTTGCGGCCCACGATGCAGTGCCACGTCGGGTTGTACTTCTTGTCGAACTCCTTCTTGATGAACGCCGCTATGTCCTGACAAACAAATTTGTAACGAGTCAAATTGTGTTATTTCAAAAATTAAATTCAACTAAAACACAGAAAATTATATTTTTTTAAATCGGAATTAATCTAGAAGATACTTATGATCAGGTTTAAATTTTAAGTAAAGCTTCAAATTTAATGAATAATGAATTTGTTTTATTTTTATAAATGTCACCAAATCAAAGAGAAACCGCTTGAAAAAAATTAAAACAATGTTATCTAAATTCACTGTGGTCTACATTTTCCAGTCCTAACATTGATAACACAAATAAATAAAAAATGCTTTTGTTATGTGTGATAATATTAGGTTATTGAATTGTATACACAAACTATTCTCAAGTTCTTACATTAGAAACACAAAAAATGTTTGCTGAAACAAATTTTATGTGTAATTAAATAATTTAAATAACTTCTATGTTATGTGATAAGATTTACATTGCTAACACTATCTAATGTCCACTGTTATCAATAAATCTGTTTAAATGTAAGTTACATAATATTATAACGTGTTGACATAATATTTTCAGTTATCACTTATCACACAATAATTATATAACAAAATATTTTAAGGTCACAATAATACATTGACACCTAACGTTATTAATTTCCAGTTTAAGAAAGCCTACTTTATGCTACATGAATATTGAATAATCAACACTGCAAATTCCACATAAAAATTCAATGATGAGAAATTTCCAAGTCTTTTATTCACACTTTCCAACTAAATTATGCACTTTATTAAAATGTCATGTACAGTTGTTTTACCTTTTCAATGTTGAACTTTTCGAGGGCCTGCGTCGCACAGTCCACAGCGTCCTGCTGCATCTCCTCGCTCATGTCAGCATTCTTGATCACTGCCTTCCTGTCGCACATCTTGTCAGTTGTGTAGCTGTAAGATCAAATTTAATTTACTTAAAAATTGTTTTAAATAAAGTACCTACATAGTTCAATATGTTTTTAGGGTGGCCGTACACGGACTGCTTCAAGCAGTTGAGACCGACGGCTTGAAGCCGCGACCGCGTGGTGAACTACAGACATTTATTCACTGCCGTATACATGACTGCTCGATCCGTCGCGAAAGCAGTCAACGACTGACCACTCAAGCAGTCCGTGTACGTTGCTCAGCCATTAACTGCTGGAGCTGCCCGTGTACAGTCTTTCTTAGGTTTTACAATAAAATTAACCCAATATTTAGCTGACAATGTGTCAATAAGTAATCCTTTCCATTTTATTCACATTCATATCTTTTACATGTAAGCGTGTTAAACATAATTGGATCAAAGGGTCTATATGATTCACAGTTTGAGCGGAGTTACATTGAAAGCTGTCTTATTGCAACATGATTTGTAATGGAATTACAGAGATGCATATGCAAGCTAGATCTTATTTAGAGGATAGTGATGTCATAGAAAACCAAACAGATTTTTATATAGTAGATATTCATCTTCTACTACTCACACAACAAAAGCTACATCATTGTGTTAGGTGTTTCGGACATTTTTTGGTATTACGTTAGGTTTATAATTTATCAACAATGCAAGTGAAACAAAGATTAGCAGTATTTTTTTTTATGTAAAAAACTTAAGAATGACTATCACAAATACACTTTCATTTTTACAATCTTTTAAACTGAAGAATTTCGTACGCGTAAAGAAATTTACTGTGACAAGTACGAATTCAATTCTTATCTCTTATCAGATTTTAAGATAAAGCAATCGAAACTGTTCATTTGTATTGCAAAGGACTAAAAACATGAGATTTTGTAAACAAACAAGGTCCAAGATGTGCACGTACTTAGGTTATCTAAAGGTCTATGAATTTCCTTTGATTGATTTTCCACATGCGTACAAACCATTTTATTGTTTATGTTCAATAACGGCGCTAAAAATAACTTTCAGTAAAGGTCAACCCGGGATCCTGATTGCCTTTAATGTGCTTTATGTTTTAATTAAGTTATTTTACTAAATAAATACCTGGATTCTGATTTAATTTGACGCCTTTTAGATATTCGCACTAACGCACTGGCGGTAAAGCCCGTCATCAATTAACAGTTAGCGCTGAACTCAAATAAGGCCGTGGAAAACCAATAAAGATAAAACATATCCGCAAAAAGGCCATTGCCATAGAAACTCCAGAATTAAATCGATAGAACTATTCTCACATACACTGAAGTAAACCTTGGAGAAATATTAATATGTTACGGCACCGCAACTTAAATTTAATTTTACTGAAATATTGCAGAAAATAATTACAAATTATATATACACCGATCAGAACAACGGTATTAATTATAATTGAAAGACACAAGCAATTATATACTCACTTTTACGACGAAAAAAGAATAATTTTTCACGAAACGATTTTGATACCGGAGATTCAATGCTACTTTCTAGAGGATTCTTTCAAAGGCTTCTTTCACCGTAGATTACCTCCGTTTAACGATAGGGGGCGTTCGAAATCCAAAATAATTTCGAAATACAAAAATATTATTTTTTTATATAGGTTTAAAAAATGTATACACCTTTTTGAAGAATAAACCTAGTAGTAGCTAGTAGTGTTTTGATTACAATTTTTTTATTTTCAGTGATCAATTATATTAATGTTGTATTGGATCAATAATATAACAAATTTGTTAAATATTTTTGTGATTTTGATAAATTTCTAAATCATAATGCACTTATATCTATAACATATTGAATTATTGTTTTCAAACTTTGTTCTTGCAGCCTATGTTGATGTTTCAGATGTTTCTTCACCGATTAATGTAGTAGGTGGTGGTGAAATATGGATATTAACCCTAGAAACATAACCTTCGTCCATCTGATGAATACGCGGTACTAAATACGCCATCTCTTTCTAACGCGTGCGCGTATAAACTTGCCTGTTCTTGTCAACTAATGGCTGGCGTCCACTAGGCGGATCGGGCCGGGCCGCATCGCAACGCAAAAATACGCCGGCCTATGTTTTGTATGAAACATCGTCCATTAGCGACGGATCGGGCCGGGGCGGGCCGCAACGCATTGGCGGATATCGCTTCGCAGGCGGATTTCTGCCGGCGCGGCGGTGCGCTGCGGCCCGGCCCGCCCCGACCCGTCTAGTGGACGCAGGCAGGCGGATGTGAGCGGCGAGCGTCTGTTAGATAAAATCCGCCTAGGCGGTCCGCCGCGCCCCGTACAGGTGGACGCAGAAGCAAACAGTGCGTCCATTAGAGACGGCCCGTTGCGATGCGGCCCGGCCCGATCCGCCTCTAATGGACGCCTAGCATTAGTGTGCACCGCGCTGTTGCAGGCGACACCGGTGTTCAGCGCGTAAGTATTTTGTTTTTTGATTTATTGAGCATCTGTTCATCGTTTCGATGAATGGTTATGGTTTGTGTTAGTTTTGGTGACGGTTTGAAATATTTGCTTGCAGATTTTTGACATGGAGTCTCGACGTGCACTGAGTGATGACACAATTGCGCGATTATTGTTGGAAGAGGATGACACCAACTCGCTGCCGGCTTCTTCGGATGGTGAAAATGAAGACTTTATGGAGGTGGACGACGTGGAAAGCGATCAGCAATATGAACCCTCTGACCAAGAGGACAGTCAGCAAATCCGTCACGGTTCATCACCATCTCACTCACGGGACCACGAGACCGACTCTCAATCACCTCCTGATTTATTGGAAGAGACTTCAGGTACTTCTTCATGTATTTTGACCTTACCACAAAGTACCATTCGTAGTCGCAATCGTCACGTTTGGGCCACAAGTAAAGGTCGTACATCAGGAAGGACAACTGCGATAAATATCGTTCATGTAGCAAGAGGGCCATCTCGTGGTGTAAGAGGAATGGTTATTATTTGATCAGTTCATGACCGATCAGATATTTGAAGAAATATTGAAATGGACCAACTTTGAAATCGCTATAAAAAGACAAACGTATGAACAAGTCACATCTACTTTCAAAGATGCTTGCAAAGAGGAGCTTAGAGCACTTGTAGGTATTTTAGTGCTAACAGCAGCTCTGAAAGACAACCACCTCTCCCTTGAAGAACTGTTTAACCCTGAGTATTCTGGTACTAGGTACGTGTCATGTATGAGAATTTGTGGTGAACATAAGGCTGAATTCTGTGTGAATTGCGCTGTGAATAATTAGCTTTTGTATTTTTTAAGTGTAGAGTTATACCCTAAGTTTATTTTGGCCAAAGAAAAAAAGCTATATTTTGTTATTTTTTTTTAATTTTAATTTTTACGTACCTTATCAACTACGATCTCCTTAAAACTAGTGCCTTACGTTATTATAATAAAAGTAAATAAAGATTTCCTTTTTTTTTAAATATTATGTTTTAATTATAAATAAGACCCTTATCCCTAAAAAATTATGTAGTAAACATTTCATACTTTAAAAAATGTTCATCAATATGATGAATGGTTATGTTTAAAAGGAGCATTAAGAAGGTTATGTCTCTAGGGTTAATAAAAAATTGTATGATGTGTATCATATGCTATCATATGTGATGATCCTTGGTTTTTGACTCAAATAAATTTTGAACTCAAACATATTTTTTTAGATCTGACTTATTACTTTCTGTTTAGAAAGCTTCTTTCTATTTTAGACATAGATAATAATGATAATCTGTATCTTTATTTTTTCGAGTACGAGTATCCGTTCAAACAACGCAGCTGCTCAAGTTCAAAAACAAAATTGATAGCTCGCTAGCGCCACTCGCGAATCGCCATCTTGATCAAACAAGACGGCGTATAAGGACTCGTCGCGTAGAAATTGTTTAATTACTTTAATTAAAGTAAAGCTTACTTATTCCTATTTTATTATTAAGATTACATATACTTAAGTTCTCAAAATGTCAGGAGGCAGCGGCGCAAATAGAAACGAATGCAGAATATATGTTGGTAACCTACCCCCTGATATAAGGACAAAGGATATCCAAGACTTATTTTACAAATTTGGTAAAGTTACATTCGTTGATTTGAAGAACAGAAAAGGCCCACCATTCGCATTCGTTGAATTCGAAGACCCCAGGTAAGAAATATTCATTTTTCACCATTACATTCCTTTGGCGGCTTTCGGCATGTTAGTGTATTTATGTATTTAGGTTAATTATTTATGTATAGGTATTGTCGTTAGCATCTATTGTCGTAGATTAATGTATATTATATTTCACTTTCTATTGGCATCATTTCTTTGGTTTTGTGTAATTTGTTACTGTTCTAACAAGCAACGTATCTACCCTACTTGTATCATAATTATTCCTCGAATTAACAATTGGAGACAAAATTAATAGGTACCTATAACCTCCATGAATAATATTGATAACAGGAAATTTAAATTCAAGTATCAGAGTAATTTAAAAACAACCTTGGTTATTGTGATTAGTGGTATAATATAGCATTTTGTTTTGAAATTCACATTTTTTATCATTAAGTATCTAAGCTGTACAATTTATTGTAGATTTTTTTTATATTTAAGACACTGATATGATGAAATGAATATTTGCATTGTCTTCCTGGTCGTAATTAACAGTAATTAACCATAATCATTTCATTTAACCTGATTAAGAACAAATTATCTTTTAATGACGTCTTATTTCAAGTCCAGGTTAATTATATTTACGATTAATTCTCCCAGAGCTATGAAAAAGAAATTATTTAATCATAATATTAATTTTCTAATTTTCCTCAAATAACTTGTTGCAGTGTTACATCAAAACACAATATATTTTATGATTATGTCTATTTCTTCTGATAATAAAACCACACTTGATATGTTATCAGGCATATTTGTTCTACAATTACAGTTATTTTAAGAGATATTTCAAATGAATTGATAACATTAATGAATGTATAAGAAATTCTGCATTTTCTAAATGATTTGTATGCAGTCGTGAATTATTATGTTTATTTAGAAAAGATTGTTGTCAATGGTTTTTATGTTCAAGGGTTTATTTATAAACCCTTGAACATAAAAACACTTGTTTGTATCTTGAGATCTATTATGCAGTCGTTTGATTTAAAAAACCAGTCAAATACACTGTATTAACAAATTGTCATATCATCACACACAGACTTACTGAAAATTAATCTATTTACTTCTAAATGAAAAAGTTTTAGAAAGTATAAGAAAAACTGTTTCTTCAAATATAATGTGGGGGACAGTTGCTTAGTGATGGATATATTGTGTTGAATCAATGACAATCCTATTTCCCTTAGTCACGGCGTTATTAGTGAATGACTGGATCAATTTTGATAATTCTTATTTTTTCTGTTCATTATTGTCAGTAGAAGGATCATATAAAAGAAAAACTCAAGAAATTTGCGCTAGACATAAAAAAGAATACATAACTGCTATTTAAACTTATGCCTTTGACAATTTGCTCTAGGACGGGACAGTATCTGTTGGGCTGGCTAGTTAATAATATTTATATCGTCAACTAATTGTCCAGGCAGAGCATAATATGTTGAAGTATTTTCAAATACCTAATTTAGTTTAATCTTCAAACAGGAGAATGGGACCATAAATCAATCAATTTAGTTCAAGTGGTTGTATACAACTTTTATATGTAAAGAAACAACTTAAACTTGTTATGTATATTTTGGTTTTTCAATGAAACACATGTAGCTTTTTGTCCAAAAGCAAATTCAAATACAACCTTGCAATAATACTGGTATTTTAAACAACACATACATTATAATTTATATTAAAGTATGTACTACATAAATTTACCATATAAGGTTTGAATTGACAGATTTTTTGATCAGTTTCATTGGCAGATCTGGTGTAGAATAGTTAATTTATTGAAGATGGTTCACAGCTAGTGGTAGTTCATCACTACATAATATAAAACGAATTGACAGCCGCAGTCTGTCGGTTCCTAAGTATGCTTAAATCTTTAAAACTATGCAACGGATTTTGCCAGGTTTTAGTATATAATTTGTTTGTTTCCTACAAAGCGGGTGAAGTCGTTGCAAACGTATGCAAATCCTCGCACACATCTCTCGCTTGTTTTGTATGCGCAAAAACCTAGCACCGCTGAGCTGTTTCCACCAGAGCTGTGCTAGCTAGTGAGGCGAGGTAAATGAAGCGACACTATTGGTTCTATAAAAATACATTCCTCGTTACACATCCTCGCACATTCTTGGTGAAAAAGCACCCTCAGCTCGTTAGTTTGTACATCATGATGTGTGTTGTGCAGAGACGCGGACGACGCTGTGCGCGCGCGGGACGGCTACGACTACGACGGGTACCGGCTGCGCGTGGAGTTCCCGCGCGGGGGCGGCGGCGGCGGGCGCGGCGGTCGCGGCGGGGGCGAGCGCTTCGGGGGCCGGCCCGCCGCGCGCGGCCCGCCGGCCCGCCGCTCCGAGTACCGCGTGCTCGTCACCGGCCTGCCGCCCTCCGGTTCATGGCAGGTTAGATACACGACACGTACAAGTTACTCCTGCTTATACTTGCTACATAGTATTACATATTTGAATATTATTTTATTTGTTAAAAGATGTGGTACTTCGTTGAGAAACGCTGTAATTGCTTTGTATAAAAAATAGTTAAATTAAGTGTCTTAAGTTGTGGTTCTTAAGCAACTACTTTTATTCTGCAATACAAATATAATGCTTTGATATTATACCACAAAAAATCCGACTAAGGTAACAAATAACGTCAATAATGGCTTTAACCTTCAGAGATAGTTGACGTGGCGGTAATTGAATAATAGCCGTAATGATGATGATGGTGCACTTTGCATTACAATAATTAATTAAGGATAGTAGCATGTTACAAATCTGCGTGAAATAACATTTTCTTTTGGTATTTAAACTAAACTAAATGATTAGTTTTACTATAAACTTAAGAAAAAATGTACTCTTAATTATGTTACTGTAACTGGACTCTGCCCAGAAACTTTACTATCAACTTTTGATGCAAAGATTTAACACTTTTGCATTAATTAAAAACAATATCAGCATAATATATCCATTTGAAACAAAAACCAATAAACACACTAATACTAAAATAATGTTTAGTGTGTATTAGCTATATGGATAACAACTATATGGATGATAATCTGATTTAAATGAAATAAATATATAATTATACAATATAAAATAACACCCATATTTTCTAAGTATGTTATTGCAAATAGAAATAACTTGAATATAAATTAAATTTATTTTCTTATTTACCAAAATGCACAGGATCTAAAGGATCACATGCGTGAAGCGGGCGACGTGTGCTTCGCGGACACGTTCAAAGACGGCTCCGGAGTCGTGGAGTTCCTGCGGCACGAGGACATGAAGTATGCTGTCAAGAAGCTGGACGACTCTAGGTTTAGGAGTCACGAGGTTTGTTGGATTGATATTTTTGTAAAAATATAAGAGTAAAGACTAGTTTAAAATCAATAGTGCAGAAGTTTTTGTGTTTACTTTAAAAAAAATTATATCAATTTCCAATGAGCTACCTAAATGAAAAATAAAGAAATTGGTAAACTGTATAAAAGCTGTTGGAAAATGTGTATTAATTAAAAAGTCCGAAAATAAATTTATTATGAATTTTTTTAAATTAAATTGTGTTTAAATGTGTGATTTTATTATTTGCAGGGTGAAGTATCATACATTCGCGTCAAAGAAGACTATGGAAACAATGACCGTTACAGTGGAGACAGAGATAGGTAAATATTGTTGATATGTTTATAATTACCGTATAAATTAACATTAAGAAGTTTGGCTTAAAGCTCAGCTCTAAGGTCTACCCAGTACATACTCAAATTATTTAGTTCAGTTAAATTTTCTATTACTTAAATTGTCACATAACATGTCTTTACAGTGTCTGGACAATATTGTCTTTTACCGCCTCGTCTGTATGTATATATCGATATCTACACGAAGATGTTGGCCAAAATCCATGTCTTGTGACTTGTCAGTAAAAACTACTTTACGATGATATTTATAAATGGCTTATATATAGAGTATATATGTGTACAATGTCGGTCAGGTCCCGCTCGTACTCCCCGCGGCGCGGGCGCGGCTCGCCCACGTACTCGCCCGTGCGCCGCTCCTACTCGCGCGACCGCGACCACGCCTACTGAGGTGCGTGCATACATACACACGTGCATACATACATACGTACTGCACTATACTACATGCACACACACGCACTGTACGAGAGTGATACACGCACATACACACGTAGTGCACTATACCAGTGACTACATGACACACGCACTATACAAGAGTGGTTATACACGCACATATACACATAGTGCCCTATACCAGTGACTACACGCACACACACGCACTATAGGAGAGTGATTATACACGCACATACACACGTAGTGCACTATACCAGTGACTACACGCACACACAGTGCACTATACCAGTGACTACACGCACACACAGTGCACTATACGAGTGACTACACGCACGCACACCCTACTCGTGGTAGCGAGCACACGTGTGCCGGCGCACATACGCACTAGAGTTATAACACACACACACACACCCTCGCCATCCAAACCACGAATACGTACAAATATAAACATGCGTTATAAAAAACGCTTACATACTACTCACGCACAAATAATAGTACACGCGGAATGGCACACACTCATTGAACATTCACACGCACATGTAGTTGGCAGTCTTACACTATGTTCAAACTACTCTCAATATTATAAAGAAGAAAGTTGTTTGCAATGAATAAACTCAAAAACTGCTGTATCGAATTTAAAATTCCTTAACTATTATCTATTTTTTTATCTCAGGTCAATCCAGGTGAAGCCAGACCAAGCAGCTAGTTTTAACTGACACAAACTAAAATGAACAAAATCCTATAACACCATCTCTCTAACATACACCATAATATACAACATTCTAATTTCTACAACACTAATTGCTTTCTGTGCATTTATTAATTATTTAGTATGAGGGCTGATTTCTCAATAATAACTGATTATATTTTTATTTAATTGCACGCCTCATAAGCGAAGCGTTGAGGTGGGTACTACTGTCACTTCGCGCAAAACATCTGATTTTTCAAACTTAAAATGTCTTTATGTATCATACATTGCACTTGTAAGATAATACATACACACACATATTAAGAAAAAACACTATTTTTAACATTCATGATATTTTTGATGTCATTTTTGTTATTTAAACTAGTTAAAAAACAGTTTAAAAAAGTTCTGTCTTGGACGTCCGTGTGTCTGTATGTGCGGAGGATTTTCTTGTTAACACGATGGCGACCGAAATACTTTACTAATCGAGTCTTTTTTTTTCTCTTACGCTTGAGTATGCTCAGGAATAGAACCCTTTCATTATTCAGGGTCTGATTCGATGTGGTTTAATTGTTATTAAATAAACAAAAATAATAATTAATAAATAATTATTAAAAAAAAATTATGAGGCGTGCACTTTTGGATTTTCCAAATTATTTGTATTTTTCTTTAAATTATATGTATTAGAGTAAACAAATATGTTTAATGTTTTTCCTATATGATAACATTGAAAAATCGGCCTTTAGATTATTAAAATTAAATCCTTATTAGACTGTTTTGAGTGTAATTAATATGAAGTACAATATATTTTTCCTCCCATTTTTAATTAAACGCAATTTTAATGAAATTGTGTGGAAAATAGTACAATAATAGTAATTTCAATCAAGGAAAAAGTACAAGTAAGTTGTTCAAAGTTAATTGCCTGTAGATAATTATTCTTATCGCATTTTTGCTGCTGTACATTTATCCTTCAACATTTTACAAGCGTTTTGTACTTGATTTAAAAATTCCTTTAATTCCTTTATATTTTTTAAGTTTACGATAAAAAAAAAAAAATATTTTTTCACTTCGTTTACATTTGACAATGTTTATTATGTATCTTTTGGTGTAAATTCTCTTCAATTAGAAATTATTATAATGTTGATGGAAAAGTGTAAAGTAGTGGGCATATAAATTTTAATATAAAATGTTTTAATACAGGGTGATTTTTTAAGTATCTGATATTTATGCTTGATGTGTTCAAGTTTGATTATTTCCGAAATATCTTTGAATATCACCCTGAATATAAACATTCTGAATGTTGGTTTGCACATGCTAAAATAATAGTTATTTGTTGCAAAGTAAACTCATTATCTCAGATTAAACCTCTATAACATGATTCAAATGAGACTGGGATTAGTGAGTAATATAACACTTTGTAACATGTTAAAGTGTTACAAAATTTTTATACTTTTAATGCAATCATAAAGAATGTTTCGTCATTGTGGTCTCGACTCTATAGATGTTTTCAAATTAAATGTTTGCTATTTGAAAACTGAGTGTTTCAATATGGAATTGGATGTATAATATACATATTGTGATGAAATTTTCACTTTTAACACATAACTAATAAGTCCTTTAATTAGAATATGAAACATATTCCCCGTCCCATGTGTATCATGTATACAATATATACCGCATGAGTGTCCCGGGTGCTCTGTACTGAAGCTTGTGTTTATCGACAGCTGGCGCGGCGCGGCGGGCGAACGGCGACGACTTCTAACCGCTTTCTGTACACACACCCCCCCCACACACCCCCCCTCCCTACACCCCCCCCCCCACACGCCCTGACAACATCGCACACACCCTGTATAGCGTAAAAGTATCAATGCAAACCAGGGGCCGTATGATCTCTTGTTTTTAGATAGATTACGCCGTGATTTGAACTGACCAAATTTATATGATCGCAATAAGATGATATGGTTGTTGCAATCGTAATGTGAATTTGCCAGTCAGTTCATCGCGTAAACTGTCTGGAAATAAGGGGTTATAATACGACCCTATACGTATTCACTACCGCCGTGTAGCGGTATACCGATCGGTACGCGATTAGAGTCTCTATAATATACTACGTAAGAGTCACAATCGCGTATCGGGATACCAACAGAGTACAGGCCCTAACAGACACGTGTGCGATGACGTCACGGCGCAACCGAACTAGACGTAACGAGTGTATAAGTGGATATTGCAATGTGTATACTGTATGTCGTGCCGCCGTTGGCCGAGCTGTGCGAAGCCAGCGGCGACACGATGCGGCCTGTATCTGTATAATGAGCGAGTGTTTTTTTGTTTCATCCACTGTGGATTGGGCTCGTTGGACGCTCGGCCGGAGGCGGCATGTCGGATGTCGGATGTCGGATGTCGGATGTCGGATAGGAACGATCGGATAGGACGCGCGCACTCACCGCCGCCGGACACTGTCCGATTGAGGATAATTGAGGATAATTCGTTTTAGCGCCGAGGATCACGGATCTCGGATCTCTGGTATGCATTTGAAATTATTGCAGAGTGACTTGTTGTTGAGTGCCCGCTCCGACTTTGTTTCACATTCACGTTTGACAGACGCTCCGTCGAGCTGACACATTAGTTTATTTAGGTTATGCGCTGTGTTTTAAAGGTCGAATTTGCGGTTTGCGAGCATACTGATAACTTTGATAATTGACTATAGATGAAACCGCAAATTGTTACCGTTAAAATTTAAATGCAATGAAATGATTCTTTTGAGAGATAATATATTTTTACCTATATAAGGTTCGAGCTCCCCTCACAAGCCGGTAACGGGCCTAATTCGACCCCCCGTCCCTTGCTCGAGCGCCCTGTGCGAGCGGCTTGCGCAAACCGACTTGACATGCACAAGTATTTGTGCTGACTAAGCTACTAAGTGATTGTGCTGAATAAGCTCGATTTTAAATTGAAATAATGAATTTTATATTGTAAAAATAGCATGCTTTTGTCGAGTCTAAAAGAGAAAGGAGATGTTTTATGTTTGGAGTAGGATATCGTGCAATTTTAAAAATACTATAATATGTAGTCAGAATTTTTTTCTAATTAATGTTTATCGCAAAATTGTAAAAAATGGCGGACCAAGTATATAAAGAAATGTCAGCTCGAAATGGAATCCATCTCCTTTTTAAATCGTGCTTTAAAACCGTTTTGTGTGCGCCGGCTGTCAAGGCGCTCGAGTAGTTTAAAATGTTTTTTATAAATCAAACTGTATTATATTTGGATAATTGACGACGCGCTCGCGTTAATGTGTGTAATGTAATTTAGGTACTACGTCTGCATTCCAAACACTGAGTTTGATGGACTTGAATAAATAATATGGAGATATAATTTTGTTTTATTTGTCGGAACATTCTGTATGTGTTAAAAAATGTAAAGTTACATCTTTACATATTTGCTAAAAAAGCAAGCAATAGAACAAAGAAGAATTAGAAAAAATATTGGATAAAGATGTTGGAATAAATTAGATAATTATTATGGTTTGTTATCAGAAGAAAATTATAAATAAAAAGTTTGAAAGGTGATAATAGCGCTTAAGCTAAGTACATTTGACAGCTTCAACAATACTGATTAAAATTGTAAAGAATTTTTCTAAATAAAACAAACTATTCATTAAAAACTTTATTTAATAAGTATTTCCTACATAAATTAACAAGTACACCTAACTATCACTATCTATTTAATATTCATATTTTAAACCCTGAATGTATGGAGCACACGCCAAATGTTAAATTTTCGTAAGTCACATGTCTGAAGCCTGCGTTCTCGATCATTGATTTAAAGGATTCCTGAAACAAAGACATTTCATTTGATGATTAAAGAATTAAAGAAAGTGTGGTAAGTGAGTTTATATAACATTCATAATAATTGAAAGTAATTAAAATTTAAGCCCATGAAACAATATATGGACCCGTTTATCTTCCCTTACGAAACATTTATTGTTGTTAATATTCAAGGCTATTCTATTACTAATTTGTAACATCAATATATTTTTGTATTACAGTTTTGTAACAATATTTTCTTTTATACTTACATATTACGTAAGTATTAAACTTTTACTTTATATTATATTGCCAACAGTTACACAAACATTGGCCTAAATCCTAGAAGTAAATCGTGTAAAGCATCTACTGACTTGGTCGGGGAACTGCCGGATGCTCTCAACGAGGTACTGGTAGGGCTTCCACTGGCCCGCCACCAGCTGGCCCAACACCGGGATCACTTGGAACGAGTATTGGTCGTACATCCTGCAAACATAATTAATTTAAAACGCAATTAGTATGACAAATACTTTGATTTTATTGAGAACAGTTAATGAAATTGTATAACTTCACTAATAATTTTTTTTTTGTTTTTCGAATTGCGATAAATCTGTATAAAAACAAAAAGTCTTTCTGAGATAATATCAGAAAAGGCTGTAACGATTTTAATCATACTTTCAATGGATGATCAGGGCAAAATATAGACTACTTTTACCCCTATGTGGATATATATTCTACACCATTTCTATACATTCCTCTAACAAATGATAAAACAATGAAATATTGACCATTGCAACTGTGCGTTGGGCAGCTGACTGAACTCCAGGCACAGGAAGCGGCCGCCCGGCTGCAGCACGCGGTACGCTTCTTCTACCACCTGCCATGGTAAAAACAATGATATTTGGGTACAACTTTCTTTTTTCATGTATGTACGGAAGATTAGCCTTTTTTTTTTGGATTTGCGATGGTCATAAGTATAGTCAACAATAACATAAATAATACTCTTTATAGGGTTACTACGCAAGATGTTGTTTTCAATTATCTGATACCAGTATAAAAATTCTCGCTAAATGCGAAAATGTATGTGTCATTTACGTCGTCACAGCTATTTTAGGAGATCAGATTTGGACTGGTATGGTAAGATCTATTTTGATTAAATTGTATTCAATTCTCTCTAAGCAAGCTGCAGGTATCAGTAAGTAGTGTATGTTAGTCTCTAGATACAATAAAATGTACCTTATCCACATGAGTGCAATTCCTTATACCAAACGCGATGGTGTAAGCTGTGTAGCACTCGTCTGGTAGCGGCAGCTGCTCTGCGTCTGCGCACAGCCAGTCCACGGACACCAGCGGGTCTTTGGTATAGCCCTGTCTGGGGATTACGATTTTGAGTTATTAATTTCATTTCATTTCATTCAATGTGAAGGATTTATTTAGGCCCGGCGCAGATATGGCGAAGCGCATTTTTCACTGTCAAAGTATTATCGACATTGTCTCATTGAAATAACATTCAAAATAGATGTTATTTGATTGAATTTTATTTTAATGAGAACAATATCGATAATAGATTGACAATGAAAAATGCGCTGCACTGCGCTTCGCCATATCTAACGAAACAAAGTAATGTGATATCTACAGTCATCTCTATATAATATAAATAAAAAAGTTTCTTGTGTTATTGTAAACTAGTGGTCCGCCCCGGCTTCGCCTGTGGTACATATTTAGTATCCTATGTTCTTCTCCTGGTTCTAAACTACCTCCCTGCCAATTTTCAGCTAAATCGGTTCAGCCGTTCTTGAGTTATAAGTGGAGTAACTAACACGACTTTCTTTTATATATATAGATACTCATCTATATATATAAATAATTATGTGTAGTGAGTACGACTAAATAATACATATTAAAAACGACAAAGTTTATGAAATTGGAGATAGATGATTCTCTTTCATTCAAAAACTGCTGATTATATCTATAACATTTTTAACAGTGATTAGAACATAATAAGCTACTTTTTACCACACAAGTGAAACCCCTGTTAAATTAACATTAACTGTAGTCTGAAGTTATAATATGACTAGCTGTGCTCTGTGGTTTTACCCGCAGTGCTCCACTCCTGTTAGTCTTAGTGAGATGATATATAGCCTTTCTTGATAAATGCTCTAACTAACACCGAAAGAATTTTTCAAATCGGACCAGTAGTTCCCGAGATTAGCGCATTCAAACAAACAAACTCTTCAGCTTTATAATATTAGTATAGATAATGAAACTAAAGTTACCTCTCTGCTCTGACTTTCCCCACGTCCAACATGGCCTGGTTGATATCGCTGACTGTGACGCTGCTCTGCTTGTCTGCCGCATGTGGACCCAGGTTCCTTAAGTAATTTATGTATCTGAATGATATGTCACCTGTAACATATAAGAACAAAATAAATATAAGTTAGAATAACTACGAACTACTTTTTTTTTTAGAATTTTAGCGCACAGTTTATGATCATAATTATTGCATAGTAGTCACACAGCTTGTCAATTTCTATAAGTGTACTATAAGATACCTAACTGCATTATAAATATTTAGAATCGCCAATTATTATCGAAAGTTGACCCAACAAATTAATAATCTTCAATAATAATCCAAATAATTATCATAACAAGTACCTGTGCCACCAGCCATATCAAGTAGCTTAGTTCCTGGGGTGGGTGCCAATCTCTGCATAAAGATATCTTTCCATACTCGGTGGATTCCCAGGGACATCACATCATTCATCAGATCATACTTGTCGGCTACTGTCTCGAATACTTGGTGAACTGAAACGAAAATTATTTCTTAAGGTTATTGAAAGCAAAAATTTGTTTTAAAATTATGCAGTAATTTTGTTGCTTGTAGAGATGAGGCCCTATTGCACAAATTATTCATTCCAATATTTGTGGAAGACCCTATAATAGCAGTATCAAGTAATATCTTAGACATAATAATGTATTTCATAATGTTTTCGAATAAGAACTAACCTAACACTTAGGAAATTTTAAGAATTCTGAATTAAATCTTTACTTATAGATTAAAAACTTGAATGGCTCTTAGAGAAGGCACAAATCAATACCTTTCTTTGTTTTTTCTTCCTCATCAATAGTTTCAAAACCGAAATGTGTTTGTTTTTTCTCATGTTGGTCTTCTTTTGGAGCAGTCTGAGTACAAAGCGTTTGACTTGTACAAAGACTCCTACAAGTCGATCGTTGAATATTTCCTATTCTAACAAAAGCCCTCCTAAGAGCCATATTTGTGCAATAATTAATTAAAACTATAATAAGTATGTTTTTCGATTATGGTTTAAATTTTAAAAAACAGCTGATACCAATTGACGTAAACCTAATGTCAAAGTCATAATAATATGTATGTCAAATGGCAATTGTCAGTTATTTGTCATTTTGCATCTCGTTTTGCATAGAGCTAGAGTACGAGCTAGAGCTATAACAACTGTGCTCTAGTGGCTCTATCTATTCATTTCAAAAACATCGCTATTAAAAGGTCATAGACAATAATTAATTCCAATAAAAATTCAACTTTCGTTGCATTTTTCAATTATATTAATTTTTCTTATAATTGGTTTCTTGAAAAGATATTTTTTATTGAATATGTAACTTGCACGGAGTACTTTAAATAGATAAATATATTGATATGACGCTTATGCTACAAGTGACTAATACTGATAACTGATATGCGATATTAGCAAAATATTATATTGGTGCGGTCAATAACTCTGGATTAATAACAATATTTGAGTCCAGTTTTCTGTATTTTTTGGTTTGTTTTAAGCTTTTAGAGGGTTTATTAAAAGTACACATTAACAATGATCTCAAGAACAGAAGTAAGTTACTTTACAATAACATAGGAGTGCACCTTCACTAATTAGATACCGGTAGATTTTTGTGATTTCATTAAATGTAACTAAAAGCAAATATAGAGTGTGCTCTTGTACAAACACTATACTTGACCACTTAAGACTAGTACCCAACTTAAAATTTTACATTTCAATAATTTTTATAATTTATTTTAGCCACCAATATTACACATCGAACACAACATACCACAAATTCGACAACGCTTTTCTTGGGATTGTGGTATCGCTTGTGTACTTATGGTGTTACGAGAAAAACAACGCCAGTATTTTATGGACAATTTTTCTAGAATACTACGAGAAGAAGGCATTGGTAGATGCACTTGGACTATAGATCTCTGTTATTTGTTAAAACGGTATGAGAGTTATGTGCCTCTTGGACTACTACATTTGAACATTAACTGGTGGAGAAAAAATCACAGATAACTATATTATACTAAAACAATTGCGATATTTTACAGTCAAGAAGCTTATATCTAATACACTGGAGATTGCACTATGACCATTAACTTGTAACAAGAAAATATGACGTTGAATGACGCCTGTATGTTTTTTTATCCCTTTCACACCAACTTTCCAAGTTAGGTAATGGTCATAGTGCAATCTCCAGTGTATTAGATATAAGCTTCTTGTTTACAGTACAAGTTTAAAAAAAATGAATTTAAATTTGACATAGGGCGTATTCAGAAAGAAAGCTTGAAACTTATAAGCGCTTATAAGCGCTTATCGGCGCTTATAAGCGCTGGTAACCCGCGCAGGAAAATATATGAACATGCGCTTATAAGCGCTGATCGGCGCCGACAAGTTTGTTGAAACTTGTTGGAACTTGTCGGCGCCTATCAGCGCTTATAAGCGCATGTTCATATATTTTCCTGCGCGGGTAACCAGCGCTTATAAGCGCCGATAAGCGCTTATAAGCGCTTATAAGTTTCAAGCTTTCTTTCTGAATACGCCCATACTCAAACGACTGAAATAGTATTTCAAGTAGCAGATAACGCCATCTTACGGGCCAACGTGAGAACCACTTATTAAACCTTGTTTCCATTTATATTAAATAATTATGTTATATTATGTATAGACCATATCGTGTTTTTCTTTATTCTTACAGATTCGATATAAATCATTGTACATACACTTCCCGATGCGATGTAAATCCCAATTATAAAAAGATTCACACACAGGTAAGTAGGTACATAGTTTTTTTTTGTGATCGTATAAAAATGTAGACTTTTTAAAAATACCTAATGACGACAGTTAATGTCTTTTTTTCAGGTAGTAAATCGAGTGCGCAAAAAATTTACGAATGCTGTAAAAATGACTTAAGACTAAAACAGAAAGTGCTATCGATGCAGGAAATAGCGCATCATGTCATCAATTACGGTCCAGCAATATTGCTTGTTGACATAGGTTTGCTTACATGTAACGTCTGCAAAAGTCACACGCTTTCCTCTGAATTAAGGTAACATCATTTTTAATGACTAAATACCTATAATAAATATAAATATATTATAACAAAAAAAAAACTATTAATTACTTAAGCATCCTCAACGCAAATAGGTATGCATAAGTAAAAATACTTAATTAATCATAGCTTTGTAACACGTTAACTTTTTGTTTTTTTTTTTTTACCATTAAAGGTTTATTTTTCCATATCCAGAAGATACAAAGATGCTGAAATTTTAATTTTAATTTCCCTTGTACATCGTTTAAAAAACCCATATTATGTAAAAGAGCATTTATAACAATAAGTGAAGTCCCATGTCCCACTAGGGGAGTGGGGTAAGGGGCAGATGCATTATACATCTGTTTCACTGATCGATTTTCTTTAGGGACAAGACTTGCCTTTGACTTGTGTTTGAAAATCAGAAGGCTGATCACCTACTAAGTAGGTGATCAGCCTTCTGATTTTCAAACAAACTTTAAAAATTTATAACAATGCATGGGTTTAAAATTTAAATCAAAGAAAATACCCTAATTTCCAGGCTAATGTTTGGCGGTTCGTACAGAGGGCACTACATATGTCTGACAGGTGTGTCTGGCAACAGAGTGTTGTACCGCGACCCCGCGCGTGTACATCCGCTCTGTAGTGTTGCCATGCATCGACTGCAAATGGCGCGGACGACGCTCACTGACTTTGATGTTATACTTGTTTATAGCAAATGAAGAAATAAATTGTTTAAATAGGTGTATGTATGTAGTATTAATGAAGAATTGTACTGTAAGTGTATACAGCCCATGTTTACCGCCGACTTACTGAAGTAAGTGTAAAGGAACTTGAAATCAAAATTATGAAGTTCTAGTTCCTAAATCCTAATTTCTGAACAGCGTACATGACTTATTTTGTACTCAACAGCAGGAGTTGTCGAGCTTCAGATGGTTCTGTCAGTAATAGTGCGTATAAAAGATGACTGACGATCACAATGAGACTTTGTAACGGTCAGATTTTACATTTTTGCTATCGTCTAGTTGGTTATCGTTTAGTGTAGTCTTTCTATAGAAGGATTTTTCACACCATACAAGTAGTTATAGGATTATTTGAAACACTGCTGAGATACGGCTGAGATAATATTGCATCAATTTAATGATTCTTGCTAACATCAAAAAAATAATTGTATATTTTACGGTAGGTAATACATAAAAAACCGATAAGTACCTAAACTTATCGGTTTTTTTTATGTATTACTTGTTTACGTAAATATATTAATACATTCAATAAACTTATAAAAAAACTTGAACGCGTTTTCAATTGAACCATTAAATAAAATACATAATAATGTATGTACCATAGATATCTAAATTTGTTGGCAGGACTTTCCGTATAATTTATGGTAGGGGAGTCCCTGTATAGCGTTACTTTGATTTTTTTTCTAATTTAAATTAAATGTCATTGACCCGGGTCACAATTATCAAGTATCAAGTTGTTTTTACAAAAATCATATAATGAACCATTGCTTTGCTCTTACTGTAATCGCGATTTCTACAAGAATTTCGGATATATACTATAGTAATAACATAAGAACTTAATTATTAAAATTATATACCTACCTTATTATGACTAGTTAAGTAGGTACTTATTATTAGCCATTCCTGAAATAAAATTAAACCGAATTCATGCACGTGAAATGGTCCGCTTTTACTGAATTTCAAGCCATATTTTCAGTATTTACGTACCTACGTACGTACCTATACATATCGCCAAAGGTTCGTTCTAGCACAGTTCTAGGTACCTACTAACTACCTAATATCGGAGTTATACCTTGACATAACCTAGACGTGTATTAGGCAAGTCTTAAAGTATATTTACCTTTTCATTATTTGACGTGAGTTGGCGTGATGATATATTATAGCAATAGCCTATAGCCTTCCTCGAAAAATGGGCTATCTAACACCGAAAAAAATTATTAAATCGGACCAGTAGTAGTTAGCGCGTTCAAACAAACAAACAAACTCTTCAGCTTTATAATATTAAGTAGGTATAGATTTTTTTAATGAAAAGTTTATATGTAGCCTAATTTGTCTGGATTTATATGCAGATCGAAGGTGCTCTTAGACCCTTGTTCCCTCTTATATCACTGCCAACAATTATCAAAATCTGTTCAGTCGTTATGTCGTGAAAGAGTACCTGTCATACATACATACGTCCATCCTCACAAACTTTCGCACTTATAATATTGGTAAGAAGTACGTTATCCCTATATGAAATAGGTAAGCTATTTTGGAAATGATGTAAGTAGGTATACGCCGACTCGATCACCTAAAAATTTGATATTAAAATGTGTAGGTACTGTATATATGTTTATGTAATAATAATTGTTGCTGAAATATTAGTAATTATACAATAAAATGAAATAAATTGTTTGTTTCTTAGGTAGATAGGTACATGATGATTTTCTAATTGCAGGACTTTAGGTCTAAACGGAATTAGCGTCTTAGATTAAGTATCTACTGAAACACACAACTTTTTTTAAAATCGTAGGTATTTAATAAAAATAAAAACCGTGATTAGATGTGTATATAGGTATCTATCTATGTTAAAACAGATTGCGTAGCTGTGGGTATACTCCCCACTATTCTATTCCAACGTACGAAGCCTGGGCCCTGGGCGAAGCACTTATAGTATTTCCACTTTGTCAAATTATACTAGAGTCTAGAGTAAGATACGCGTGTATTTAAATTATATATTTAATAAACTCCATTCATTTGTGATTATAATTTAGAATCATCTAATAGCTATTTGTACGCATGTACTTTACACAAGAGACGTAGTTTAGGTACGTTGGTCGTCAAATATTTTGACGACATAAATTTATATCAAGCTGATATCTTATCTCCAGGTAAATTTAGTGTGTTGCACAGAGTACATTGTGTGTTGTGAGCTATTGTATTGTGAAACACGCATTTTATTGTATCAATTCGAGTTAAGTAAGTATTAACAATTATTCACTAATACACAGATACTTAGGTAACTAGGTATAAATATACAATCAAAAAATCAATGTAAG
This sequence comes from Colias behrii, assembly GCA_029959065.1. Taxonomy (NCBI): domain Eukaryota; kingdom Metazoa; phylum Arthropoda; class Insecta; order Lepidoptera; family Pieridae; genus Colias; species Colias behrii. The sequence continues at coordinate 302,842 of JARWMC010000017.1, read as the reverse complement.
TACATATTGCCTTTTTAATATTTAGTTTTAGAACACTCAAATGAAATATAAATTAATTTTTTTAGAGACGAGATTCGAACCTGCGTCTTTCGCCTTTTTCTGTTGTAGGTATTGCCCAGTTTTCAATTTTAAATAATATATAAAATATATGTACTTATATAAAATATGTGTGTATTGTTTCCGTAAACAATTTAGGAATAATTATGTTAACAATGCATTGCATATGAATGAATAATGGAATTAACATAAAGGTAAACAATGTTTACGTAAGAGATTTATGATTGTAATATTTTTTACGAGTTATCGCATAAATCAAGAAAATTCCGTCGCCTCTAGATTGAATCGAATTTCGTGTAGGTAAGTAGGTATTTCTCTATTTTTCTCAATGGACTGATCTGATGGAGATTGAAATTTTAGTACAATAGAAGAAATTTTAGAGAGAAAAAAGTTTTGAAATGGATAGACTTAGGTTGTTACCTACTTTCAAATTTACATTTCCAAAAACAAGTAAGTACAACGTTAGTAGGTACCTACCTAACTTATGTGAAGATAGGTAGGTATTTTATAGCAAAAATAAAATATGGATAGCAAAATATAAATAAGATGATTTTCTGCCTTAAAACTGCTCTAAGTTTTCTGGCTTACAAACGCGTAGGTATACTATTAAGTATGATGTTGTTTTTTTTTATTTTTTTCACAGACGATATTATGCTTTTAATTATTTGTAATAATTGTAATTATATGTACCATAATAATAATGATATAATATGTGCCTATCTGTAAATAATTTACTAAAATGTTTTAGCCTGAAAATATAGCAAGCTAGCAAACCGGGCGAACTCCGTTTCGCCACCAGAGAAACCTTTTCTTTGCTGTAAACCTCACGGAGCCCATTACGGAGCCCGAGACCTTTCCAACGAATGCAAAACCGTGGAAATCGGGTTCGTGCATTCTGGAGTTATAGCGTCAGAAAGGAAAACCCGAATTATTTTTATATAGTAGATTTACGTACCAAGGTACATATTTTATTAGTAAGTGCAGAGAATTAATACATTTCAGTTTTTCCATTTTAACATAATATCTAATGGAAAAATATACAGAAGAAAATTTGTATCGTTTGAATGTTATCAAATTATTATCGTAAACAAATTATTATTATTAGCTTAACAGGTTATTGGCGTTCGATCAATTACTTTTATCATATTTACAGGGTGGTGAAGTAAAATTTCATTTTATAATAGTTATTTATATTTAGTTACGTAAATAAAATATTTGTTGTAAGTTCATAATTAGGTACTTACGTACATATTTTTTTTAAATGAATTGCTTTTCTCATTAAATGTAGCTTCTAAAATATTAAAAATCAATGTTGTAATAGAAATAATGCCTACGTATCTAAAAACATTTCACACATGTATCAGTAATGGACTGAAGAAAATATGATATCTATGAAATTTGGAAAATCAAACATCAACATCATTATCTTAGAGTATCGTATATTCGTATGAGATAAACATCTAGGTGCGACGTTGGATATAAGAATCGTATTCAGAATTAAGATTATCTCCTTATCATAATGCTGTCTGTGAATTTATTTGAAGAGAGAGGCTTACTTTATATGAATGGTTTCAACAGTAACACAGAATTTGAATGTAATTACCTATGTCAAACTCTGTTATCTCTGCTTTTTTATTTTTTACGCGTTTACAATCGTGTTCTTATCACATAATTAAGTAATCTCAAAGAGTAAAATAAAGCTGTACCTATATTATTAATTATGTGCATCATCCATAGGAATCACAATAACACTTCATTTGTTTGGACTTGTATAATAGGATTTTTTAAAAAGGTTGATCAGAAGCTATGTAGATCGCAATCAAATTCCATTTTATGCGTTTTATTATATTTTGTGGCTTTATAAAATAATTTTTCCTACAAACCAGTCTCAAAAATAAGTACTTGTGTTAAGTTCATACTTAGGAAGTATAGGTAGGGTGGTACTGTAGTTTAGTGTACACAAAGGATAAAGATATTGTGTCATGCAACTACAGGCCGATTAAGGAAAGCTGGCATCTTCACAGTACTCACACTTAGGTATGCAATTTTACTATACAGTATGTTCAAAAATAAATGCGACTCTAGTTTAATTATTGTAGACTTGAATTGTAAAATGAGTGCGTTGTAGATAAATATAATTATGAAAGCTCTCATAATTTATATGTAAAATTACAATTTAATAACTCAGGCCCCGGAACCACAGACACAATAGAAAATTAGAAAATCTATTGTGTCTGGGACCGATCGGGCCGCTTGGGGCTCAATGGGTTAAAAGTAACTCAATCGATGAACTTAATTATTTATTCTCATAATCAATTGTAATATAGTATTGATAATCATTCAATTATCAAATAATAATTAAATTTCATGTCATATTCAAAATAACGATAAAAACAATACAAATAACACGTGCGCTAACTCTCAAGAAACAATATAAGCGAAACCCTAGCACGTAAGAGATAAGGCTTCATTACAATAAAAGCTGTATTGTTCAGCTATGTATGAAAATTTTAACTTACGGCGTTTACATTTTGTTTACAAAACTTATTAAAATGTAAAGTAAGGAGGGCTTCAGCCAGGTTTCGGATACAAGGATAGCTTGGACATTACTCGACTCGAATGAGGCTAAAAAATCAGTATAATGTGCCGGAATGCTCTGTGCGTTAATATGTACCACATTAAAAGTTTTAGAGGTTGAAGGAAAATTATTATTAAGTGTCGTATTAAGAGGAATATAGGACGTACTGCTGAGAAAACTTTCCATTGAACAGTCAGAGACAGATGGTAATGACACGAACTCGTCGCTCATAATGCTCTCGTTGGATGACATTATTATATATTACAAACCTATTAATAATAATCTATATATATTTAAAAGAAAGTCTGTATGTTCCAACACTTATAACTCGAGATCTGCTGAACCAATTTTCATGGTTTTGGATTTGTTGGATTTGTCACCGCCCAGAATAGCAGAATAATTCATAAAAACAACAAAAACTAGACGAATAAATATTTTCCCAAAATTTTGATTTTCGTACATGTCAATCATTAGTTGTCAATCCTGTCAAATACGGAAAATAATGTTTGACATTCATGCGTTCAAAAACGTATTATGTGTAAAATAATTAAAAGTAAAAAGGGTGAATAAATTTTGTTTGTATTCTTTTAAAATCAATAATTATCAAAAAGTGCAATAAAAGCAGATACATAAAAATTCCTCAAATGATTGTGTTTACGCGTGTTTTCTGAAATTAATAAGGTATTTTTGGTGAGAAACCAAGAAGGTTAGTTCGCTTAATTATTAAAAAGAAATTCTATAAAAATGTAAAAATTCTGACAATTATAATCTCGGAGCAATTAACAAGCCTGGAGAAGTAACAATTAATTGAACGTTTCTTATATAGTGGCTCTCTTTTATTCAATACCCTAATTAATGCGATAGAAAGAGACAACACACTGTTATCTGCTTGGCATTCAAATCCACATGTAGCCACTTTTTGTTCTAAAAAGGTAGTGCTTGCCACTTTATCGAATACTAAAATATCGATAAATAAAAAAATTAAGTTATAAAATTGCTTGAAGATAATTTAAGATTCGTTTAATTTTGAATTATGGATAGGTAATTCCAAATTTTAAGATTCGTTTAATTTGGAATTATTCATTTACGATGCGTATTGACTGCCTTGCATTGTATGGTAGTGGTATTTATAAAAAAATATTATTAGGTATTTCGGTTTAGGTTGTTTTTTATGGTTTCGTAAAAAGGTACGTTTTTTTTCCTGTTTTCATAGATTCATTCATAGAATTATACGGAACCATTCGTGCGCGAATCTGACTTCCACCTGGTTGATCTTTTTACAAATCAATAGTCGTATCCTACTAATATTATAAAAGCAAAAATATATAAGAATGGACATTTGATATTCTTTCACGAAAAAACTACTGAATGAGTTTTTATGGAACTTTACAATTATACATATTATAAATTAAACATCAGAATAACATATAGGCTACAATTTACCGCGGGAAAATAACTCATTCCCACAGGAAAAAATTGGTAAAAGTTTAAAATAAATTGCTTCAAATAAAACAAATAAAATTTAAAATTTTTTTTACAACATTTTATTTCGATACTTAATTAACAAATTACAATATTTATTATTTAAAATAGATGCCACCTTAAACTTGTGGCACAGCATCTCTGCAAAGCACTTTGCTTTTCTTCCCGTCTGATTCGAAATGATTTGAACAAGGCCGAGAATGTTGTGAAGGCTTCCAATTTTCCCTGTGCTATAGCTTTAACCCAAACATCTTTTAATTTTTCTCAAGCCAGAAACCTGCAAATAACAATAAAATCCATACTTAAATACCTTTTTTTTTCTCCTAACCTAAAGCAGTCATTATCAATGAAGTATTTCGTACCTACTCAAGTATCGATAATTGCACAACACTATGGAAGTTATATTTTGCATTTTTTCTAAAAACTAAGCTGATTATGATTTCATTTCAATGATTACGGTTAGATAAAACATAGATGATTATGAAAATAACGTAAATTAACTTATTTATAATACAATTAACAAAAAAAATGATCAAAACACTAACCTGTGAAAAGACAAATTCCAATCTTCATCCGATTTCCCAGTACTACGGCTTTTACAGCCGTGAACAACACAAGCCATGTAATCTTTAGTAAATTATCTTTTCAGAAAATAACATAAGAAACTAGAAAACACGTTTTTCACTTCAAAAACAATAATTAAAATCACCATGCGTTAGTGACCAGACTGGTCACTAAAACAAATTGAAATGGCTACATGTCATATCAAACTGTCGAACTGACATATATCTGTCCTCTTTTTTCGCATGACATTTTGCCATAAGCCAAAAAGGCCAAACTAGTGCTTTATTGTTCAATTAATTGTTACTTCTCCAGGCTTGATAATTGCTCCGAGATTATAATTTGTTGCAATTTCATCGACTGCTTCAACAATATTGCGTTGACATAATAATATTATTATGTATATAACTTGTATACGTAGTATATTATTATTAGTCTGTGATATAACGTTAAAATTGAAACGGAGCCCCTGATTCATTGGTTCGAACCAAGCTAAATTGCGTTTTGAAGATTACATCCATTTACGCGATGCAATTAGCACAGAGAAGAAGATGCAGAAAATGTTGGTCTGTTTACTGCGACATACACAGGTCATGAATATGCGCAAGATGCAATGACATACATAATAATTATTTTCGTCATTATGGTCGGCCAGATCTATCCATTACATTTACATGTAATCCGAAATGGATGGAAATTATTCAACTGCTGCTTCCCGGACAGATATCAAGTGATCAGCTCGACATTACCACACATGTTTTCAAGCAAAAAATCCGATCATGAGTTACAAAAGCAACACATCTTTGGGATTATTCAATGATGGATGTATTCAATCGAATGACAAAAATAAGGCTTGCAGCGTGCACACATTTTAATTTGGTTAGTCGAAAGAATTCGGGCGGATAAAAATTGTATGTGCGGTGATTGCTAATCCTGTAACCGATCCAGAACGACATGTCATGACTAATCACGAATATATGATTCATGGACCGTGTGGCACCATCAACCGCCAATCACCATGCATGGTTGACAGCGAGTGTTCCAAAAGGTATCCACGAAAATTGACGGCAAAGACCTCGGAGCAAATTAATTGCTCCGAGGCAAAGACCATCACAGGCAACGATGGTTACCCACTGTATCATCGTCGGTCGCCCGATGATAGTGGTAGAAGTAGAACTATCATAATTAAAGTGAAAGGAAACGATTTGTGGTCGACACCAGTTAAAGAACGAAAAGAGTTAATTCGAGTGCACCCCAGGCTGCAAAACGTAGTTTAATTCAATAGGTAATTTTTCTCTGACACGTGTAGGTATGAAGTATTTAAGTAATTATTTTTTTATTCTATTTCTATATGTGTTATTCATCGAAATAAAAAGCCATTATACCTATATCTATATTTATTTTGTATCATTGTATTCCGTTCATCATAGCCTAAATTAGTTCCAAGCCCAAAGGTAACACGACATTCATTGACTGGGCGGTACAAAGTTCGCCGGGCCAGCTAGTATAATAATAAAATAATCAATAATATTATGTACTAGCGACCCGCCCCGGCTTCGCACGGGTGCAATGCTGATACTAAATACACTACAGAAAAACTGTGAACGTTGTATATAAAAACATAGCGGCCCGCTCCGGCTCCGCACGGGTATAAAATATATAGCCGGGCGGCCGGCCGGTACCGCCGCAAACGCTACGTCCCGCAATTTTTAAATCTGTAATATCTTCGAAAATATTCACTTAAATCATACGGTGTAAAGGGCCATATAGATCTATATTAAATGAACAATGTATTCAAGGTATTTAATTGGTTAAGGATTAATGCTGTATTGGTTAAAATCGCTTCGTTATTGTGGGTTATCCATAAGAGATAGACATATACCACCGCGGACTTTTCTGTAGACCTTTTCAATGTGTACAATACTTAGTACATTATTTTGATAAAACTCGTAGGGTTCAGCCTGCGTTTGCAATGTAAGCGGAAAAAATGTAATTATTTACGACATCACATTAGAAACCTCAAAAATAACAGTACTTCTCCACTATTTAATGGATGTTATTATACATATAAACCTTCCTCTTGAATCACTCTATCTATTAAAAAAAACCGCATCAAAATCCGTTGCGTAGTTTCAAAGATTTAAGCGTACAAAGGGACATAGGGACATAGGGACATAGGGACAGGGAAAGCGACTTTGTTTTATACTATGTAGTGATTATGCAATTTACCATAAACACCTTCCAGTATTTTTATACAGTGGTAACACCAAGATACAAATCATGAATTGAAATGACATATGACAAGTAATAAGTGACAGAAGATATATTAGTTTGTTTACAAGTTTAAATAAATTAGAAGGTAGTCTAAAGATAAATAATAAATATACGAAGGTACTGCGTAAGATATTCCATTATTATTTAATAAAGTATTGTACTATACGAACTCACAAAATAAAACTACACTTGTCTGTCACTTATCATAGCATATGTCGGCGAAACAAAAGCATAATTTAAACACAAATTAAAGATTGAAAAACAGAACATATGGCGAGAATACATTATGAATTAAATGAAATATGAATTATATGAATGAAGAAATACATGATGATGAAATGAGACAAAAGAAAAAAAAAAATTTACAGTATGCAAAAGTTATCGTACCAAACACCAACAATTTAAGGCCATACACCATCATTGAATAAGCGAAGAAAATAGAAAAAGTTTGTAATAAAAATATAAAACTACTTATGCTTGGGAATTCTTCTGGTTCTTGCTGTTTGTTGTGAAGAAGTCTTCTGATTATTGCCAATAGAAGCAGCAGGAGGGTGCATCTCAGTATCAAGAGTATCAGGTTTTATTGAGTCTAAGTCAGCAATGGAATTAATCTGGTTGCGAACTCCATCAGATCCAATGACAAAAATAAAACCATTCCTTGTCCAGCACTTGGATATATCGAACCGTTTCCTTGCTGCTATGAAGAGGGCATGGCGAGCCTTTGTGAGGAATTCAGATACGGTAATATTAGTACCCTTGAATGCAGTCTTGGCTTGCCACACCTGACTCCGTACCTGGATATCCTTAAATTTGACAAGAAGTGGCCGTGGTTTGTCTTCCTTCATCATCCCCATTCTATGGCATTGGCTAAATATTTGTGAAGTAACCTCAGGCATTTTAAGATGATCGGATATAACTTTGGAAACAACAACTTTTTTTCAACAACAACAACAACTTTGGAAACAATAACTTTGGAAACAAAAACTTTTTAATATTATTTTATAACAAAAAACTAAGCAGTCTTCAAATTGTCAGAACTGGACAAAATTTAAATGAGACCAGCGAGAGTTTGCTTTCAAATAAAAAAATAAAGAATCATCAAAATCGCCCAGTCGAAAGTTACGAGGTACCTAACAAACCAAAAAAAAAAGGAGTAAAATTGAGAACTTTGTTGAAGTCGATTGAAATTAATATTATATTACCTATGTATTTATAATGTGTAATTGTATAGGTATGTAATGATATCTAAAAGATAAACTTTAAAGCATATTATGTTTACGTAGGAATATAATTATTTGACAATTTCTGAAGTTAAGAACACAAAACCATTTAAACATTTTTTATTCACAGAAGATGTCCAGCAGAACAGTTCTGAACGAGCAGTACAAGGGGCTGGTGGAGCAGCTGTCCATCCCGGCGGAGGTGGCCGAGCGCCGTGGCCGGCGGTACGCCAAGAGTGGGACCACCATGGCCATACACTGTTGTAGTCCTGAAGAGGTGATGTTACATACAGCTGCACCTAATTTGATGATATTCACTGACAGATAGTAGAGATTATAATCGCAAAACTACACAGTTAAATAAGTGTAATTTTTACCTCACTGGAACATAATTATCTAGTTAAGTTTGAATCTGACAATTAGATACAATTATATAGCGCGTCAAAATCATAAAGACATCTTTCATGGTCGACACTCGACAGCGTCTAGATACAACAACTTATCGTTAGTTATGCATATTTTAAAAATTAATTTATGAGATCAAGACAATTTTGGTTGTCCTATATGAATGATAATATAAAACTGAACATTTAAGACAAGTATTAACAATATAGTTACTCTGCAGATAGCCGAGCGCGCGCAGACTACGCACCACTACTGCGACGTGTTTACAGACGACGTGCTGGCCCCGCTCGGTGAGCTGGCCTATGTGCGGCTCGATGCTGACACCGCTGAGAAGGTAATCGCTTTTAATTTGCCCTTTTTATGTAAATTTAAATGTTTCAGTACTTTATACATTAGACAGAAAATAATCGTAATATAAATATTTAACAGTAACACGTACAACTGTTTTAAAAATTGTAATATTTTAAAATTATGGGGCTTTATTTTAAAATTATGGGGCTTTAAAACATAAGTTTAACTTCAATAATATATGATTTAAAGCCAATAAATCAGATCTTTTATATGGCATTTAAGTCAGTTAATTCAAAATCAATTTCCATGTTAATCTAAGGCTACCAAACCAATATGGCACGATAAAAGTCTTCCTAATTCGTCAATTTCTACAGATATTCCTGAACCGTAGCAAGCGTGTCCTCCTGGTCTCCAGCGACGGCCACCTCGCGCAGTGGCGATGCGCGCCAACCTTCGAGTCGGCCAACGAGTACGTGGCCGGCTCGCCCATCGTGGACAAGAGTGGCGCCATCGTCTCTGTTGTTACCGCTAAACGGGGGAATCATTATGCGATTTCTAATGCTGAGGTGAGGTTTTGGTCAGTGGTTTACATAATTTAATTATTCTTAGTAATTTTAATAAAAAAAAAAACAAAGATTCTCACTAAAGGACATGGTCCACGGAATGTGTACCACTACTAGTTACAATAGTATAGTTATAGTTAGTATGTTAATGATAAGGTTAGGGTAATGTTATGAAGACGATTGTGTGCCCATGAAATAATAAAACCAATTTTTGTATTTAAAATACAATACCCGTACAAAGCGAATTTCCATTGAATTCCAATAAATATTCACAACATTGCTAAGCTGCTGCTACTTTGTCATTTGTGTTTTTATAGGATTAATTAAATGTAATCTTAATAACAATCTACTTGAATTTAAAATGTGCATTCGCTAATATCATTTCTTTTTTCAGGGTGAAGGCGGCTACTTCGAAACATCGGCACCCTGGGAAATCCACGACATTGACGACGCTAAATTCGCATACGCGGATAAAAAGTTCGACACTCGCGAAGAGCTCCGCGAATACATTAGCTCCCTCCCCCCCGCGGACCTGAGCTCCCCCCCGCGGCCCCTGCTCTTGCGCGGGAAACACCCCCGCGTGGCCTTGGTTGCACAAAATGGCCGACAGATTGTACATATACATCTGTCTGGAGTTTTGACTAATGATATTGAATATTTGTAATTGAGATGATCAATGTTATAAGTGAAAAGGTGTAGATAGGTTAGCACTCTATAAATGGCAAGAAATATATGGCTAATTAGTCACATTTTATTTGATATTTCAGTTGTAATAATCGTTCACGAAAGTTGAATCATGCCGTGTCACATTGACGTTTAGGGGTGCTTTTCCACTCATGTTTCCACCAATAATGTGCGAGGAATGTGTTTGTAAAGAACCAATCCTATCGCTTCATTTAGTTTGAAGTTTACTATTGGTTATTTACAAACACATTCCTCTGTCCTCACTACACATCCTCGCACATTATTGGTAGAAAATCACCCTAATCGTGTGTAGTTAGTGTGCCGTTTTTTAAGATCGATTGTTGTGTTGGTAACCTATCTACACTTTTTCACTTGACATCATTGAAGACGATGGTATAAAAATTACTCATGGAAAGATGTAGAATATTCAGAGAGATTTTTTACTCATGTAGATTAGTTGTTAAGTATGGAACGTAAACAGAGTAATAAGTGTTTTTAATATCAATTGTTTAGTATTTTTGAAACGGATTTGTAATTTGTATATTTGTGATATAAAACAAATAAAAATATTGCCTATAAAATTGCTTTTTTATTTTTCTTTCTTAGTTCATATTATGACTTTCTATAATTAAAAAAAAAATGTAATTTATGTTCACTAATCATCGGTATACTACAAGTATAGATCTAAATACAATTTAAATCATCAAACGAGCGAATGTTCATTCTAACCCCAGTATGTCAAATTATTTTAGTGTAAACAGGTGTAGAGCATTCTTTCGTTGTTCTTAGTGCGTTCGAAAAGATTCTAATACTGAACAACACTGAATACGAGTTTTCGTTTACACTAAAATATTACGAAAGAATGCTCTTGCTCTAGGTATGTTCGTTTGATGTAAATGCACCGTAAGAAACATTTTACGGAAATCAAAGTTGTCGAAAAGGATGAAGTTTTAATAAAACACGCATAATTAAATAATATATTTATTGCATATAAAACATCTTTATAAATCTGTATATCTATAATATAAAAATGAATCCCAAAATGTGTTGGTAAGCGCATAACTCGAGAACGGCTGAACCGATTTCGATAATTCTTTTTTTCTTATATTCCTTGAAGTACGAGGATGGTTCTTATGTAGAGAAAACGTAAATATGTACCACGGGCGAAGCCGGGGCGGACCGCTAGTTATATATAAAAATGAATCGCAAAATGTGTTGGTAAGCGCATAACTCGAGAACGGCTGAACCGATTTCGATAATTCTTTTTTTATTATATTTCTTGAAGTACGAGGATGGTTCTTATGTAGAGAAAACGTAAATATGTACCACGGGCGAAGCCGGGGCGGACCGCTAGTACAAAATATAAACGTTGACAACCACTAACATTATTAATTTACCACAGCCCGAGCACTTACCAACTATAACTTACAACAAATTATATAATATTAATATTTTAATAAAAATATTGCTATATAGTTACATTCAGGCACAATTGTCGCCAAATCCCGTCTTATTTACAGTTATATTTTAATTCAAGATTGCTTATTTCTTCCCAAAACTACTAAAATTATTTCTAAGTTTATCGAATCCCGAAAATAAATTGTCGACGCTTACAAACTTATAATTAATAATATTATAAACTTTAAATAAATTTGCATTGAACATTTGCAAACAAAATTTAAACAACATTTTCATATACTAATGTAAGCATAAACTTAACAATCAAAGACATACATTTGACTATATATTACAATATTTCAAGAGCAAAAATACAAAGGCAACAGTAATTCATCAAACAGATTTTTTGGGATCGTTGAATATAAACCAAGTTATGTTCATGATGGATAAAATATATCCATTTTTTATATAGTAAAATTGAATACAAAATATACAATATAACCAGTGTAAAACTATATCTAGAGACGATTTATTGTAAAGTAAAATTGAATACATATTGCTATACATACTTATGTTATGTTCTTTTATTAAGAAATATTTTTATAAAACAATTACTGATGTCCCTTGATTGACATAAAAATCAGCTCTGATGTGTTGCTTTAGAAATGTTAGAGGGAATCTTTTTAAGCAGACACAATATTTTATGTATATGTTTTTTTGTTAAACTAAATTTATACGGGTAAATATCGAGTGTCGTACACGTGTAGGTATAAACTATCGAGTCCTTTAGACATGTAGCTACAACTTATCGAGACGTGTAAACCTGTAGACATGTCTACGTGTAAACCTGTAGACATGTCTACGTGTAAACCTGTAGACATGTCTACACTTATCGAGACGTGTAAACCTGTAGACATGTCTACGTGTAAACCTGTAGACATGTCTACGTGTAAACCTGTAGACATGTCTACACTTATCGAGACGTGTAAACCTGTAGACATGTCTACGTGTAAACCTGTAGACATGTCTACACGTGTAAACATGCCACTCAATTAACATTATTATTTAAGAGGCATTCTACACGTGTATATAGAGTCTAACGAGAGCTCTGTGCGAGGCGGGCAGGCAGCTGACCGGGCACGAGCCGGTGGTGTGCAGGTGCCGGGATATACACGTGTAGCAGAATATGTAGCTGCGATACAGATCAATGGAAAAACTATTGTTATTGAATTGTAATTATGTACATTTGGGTAGGATAGTAAATTTCTAAACATTATAGAATTAAAATTTTGATATGAATAACTAAAAATAATCAAATCACTGCGAATGAAAATATAATAATCTTAAATATTGTAACAAATGGAATGAAACGACTTCCCGGAAATAATATTCTAATCTATTTGCAAAATAAACGCACGTATTAAGCAAACTATAGTAATAATAAATGACACATACAAGTTGTGAAGCATATAAAAGGAAAGGAGTGGTTTCTCACCCGGAGACGGGCAGCACGGTGGGCACCTGCCACGTGTGCAGGCACAGCGGGCACTTGTTCGTGTAGCGCACTGCTCTCTCGTCACGCTGTATAACAATTAAACATTTATTTTGTATGAAACTGTGTTAGGTTGAAACTTATTGGGTTAAACAAATTATAATATGTAGTTTCTTAATGTTATCCGCATAGCTCCGCTACTTTCATTTTTAGCGTGATGATAGCCTTCCTCAATAAATGGAATATCTTAGAGTGAAATAATTTTTCAAATCGGACCCGTTTCCTGAGATTAGTGCGTGCAAGCAAACAAACAAATTCTTCGTCTTTATAATATATTAGATAAGTGTAAAAATCTTGATTAGTATGAGTGGTTACAGTGATTTTAATATTATATAAAATATAATTAAATAAAATTCTTCTTGTATGTGTCTCTACTTGTGTGCGTGTATTTAAGTATTCAGTTAATTTTACGTCTGTGCGTATGTGTGCATGTTTAAATTTAATTGCTGTACCGCAAGTCGCAGATTATCACTGCTACATCATCCAAATCTACTCTGTAATTTTCACGTGTAAAAGTAACAAACATTCACGACACAACTGTGACTAATTTTAAAAATAAATATAAAAATTATCTAATCATAAGGCAGGTAGGCCAGCTTTAGTTGCATGGTAACTAACAGAGGCGGCTCGCCCTAAGGAGCGCTGGTGCAGTGAACTCCCATAAATAATTATAATAAAATCATACTCCTTAATTTAATTATTAACATTAATTATTACTATTTAAAATCAATCGTAATCTTTAAAACTACTGTTAATACCAATGAATATATCCATCATTCCATCATCCCATACACCTGTATAATACCTACTGTATTATGTAACGCGCGAAGCGGAGCGCTCACGATTGCGCTCCAATGAAAAAAGATTTAGTACATTTCCTAATACGAAATCCAATAGGAGTGAAAGAGAGGGTTTTGCCAGAGCCCTGCGCGTGAAACAAAAGATTTTCTATGGAAAAGTAGCAAAGTTCGGAGCGCCGCACCCGCAAACGTTGCCGGTTCGTTTTTACCGCCCGGCAGGACAGCGATTGCGCGCGAGGTTGCCAGTTGCCACTTCTATAATATAAACAAACACTCGAGTCAACTTCAATGCACGCGCGCGATTCATGCAATTTTCTAATTAAAATTATAAAATACGTGTTGAAATAGCCTGTAGTTATCAGTATTACTTGTGAGTGTTAAAATGAACAATAATTATAATGTGGCGTTCATTAAAAAGTGTGATAAAACGTTACAAATTCGGCTTGAATGTAAAGCTAAGGGACCGCCACGGCCTGAACTTGATCTTACGCAAAAATGTACGACAAAAACGAAAATATATACGCGTGTGTTTAAATCTGAACAATATTTTTCACATATTGAAAACACCATTCATCACAACCACACAACACACCGTGGTTGTGTGGTTGTGATGAAAGCAACAAACTATTTTGTTTTCCGTGTCTTTTATTTAAAGCGGGCGCGGCCCGCGGAGGTGAGAGTGCTTGGAGTTTGGACTGAAACGGGCGTTGACGACTTAGCTCATCTTTCAATCAAGATGAAAAAACATTCACAATCTCGGTACCATTTGTTGAATGAACTGCTATTGGCGTCTATCGGTCTTGTCGCTTTAAGTTATAGATATTTTTGCACACCAAAAAGAAAGACGTATCACGTATGCATTTTCTTTATAAGTAATTTTTTTGATAAATTGTACTGCTTTACACCATGTATTTTCAGTGTTTTATTTCAAGTGAACACCCATAAAATTTTGTCACGAGCCGCCTCTGGTAACTAAATGTTTCACATTGTTTGCTCCCCTTACAACCTAGTCAATATATATGTAGTAAAGTTTCTATAATTCTATAACATACAAATTATAATGTAATTATGTATATTGTATATTTATGTAATATGTTTTCTTAATATATTAATTATTTATGTATACCTATTGCTTTCTCTAAACTATATAAATATATTATGTAAAAAATTTACACTGTTCCTTTGACTGTCGAGGAGGGCCCACTGAAACCCGGTGCTGCGATGCTCTGCATCACAGAATATCACCGAGTGGTTCCCTTTTTTAATGTTTGATGCTGCACAGACCCTATGTGTTAATGTTGAAATCAGTATTGAATATAATTTTCTGTTCTCTTCGCACTCCAAACTTTATTGTATTTTATTTATTGTATTTTATTTATTTATTTTATTTAAAAAACATCACATGCCATTACAGGACAATGCCCAATGCGACACAGATACAATTTTATTTTACAAAAGAAACTTATCTAACTTAAATACTAAATTAAAATTACATACATAACTTAACATAGACATAGAAAAATTTAAAGAACTTACTAACAATAACAGATTAACTGCAATATCACCCTTGCGAATTCACTCATAGGACAATGAAATAAGTCCGCTCTTTCGTGCGCTTCATTTATTATGCGGATGGCCCGTACCATTGGTGCTTTCGCAAGAAGGTTGGTTCGTGCTGTGGGCACTAGCAACAGTGGTGAACGGTGCCGTTTCCACGCGAATCTGGTGGGGACGCAGAAACTCACACATTCAAGTAGTCTTGAGTTCTGTTCCCTACCACGAAGAAGACTTATAATATAAACGGCAAGCGAAAAGTCACGCCGTACACTTAATTGATTGTACCCCACCATACCCAATACAAATAAGGTAGGGTACATCAACGGATAAAAAGGATATACACCATACAGTTTTAAATATAAATGTCTCATGAATTTATTTTGGACCCGCTCTAACATTAAATTATATTTGTCTTCATGAGGAGCCCATATTGCAGCATTGTGTTCCAAACGACTTCTTACTAACGCGTTATATAGAACCTTAAGTGTTGTAATGTTAGTAAAGTCCTTAGCCTGTCTCAAAACAAATCCAAGGTTCCTGTATGCCGTTTTACATGTTTTTATTATATGTTCCCGAAACCTCAGATCAGACGAGAACCAAACGCTTAAGTCGCGACCCTGCGTCATGCGCTGAATTGAAACCGGTCCTATTTTGTAGTCGTACAAGAGAGGAGACCGATTACGATGGAAACTCATTACCGAACACTTAGTAGGATTGAAGTGAAGCTTGTTTTGACAACTCCAATGAAGGATCCTAGAAACATCGTTTTGTAGGCGTTCACAGTCTGACAGATTTCTTACTTCGGCGTATAATTTCAGATCATCTGCGAATAGTAAACACTGACCATAAGTGAGGACGCCCGGCAGGTCATTAATCATGATAGTGAACTCTAAAGGACCGAGGTTACTACCCTGACTTACACCGGATCTAGTGAAATATGACTGCGATTCGCAGCCATTATAGTCGACATATTGTTGTCTGTCTTTCATATAGGAGGCCCAAAATTTTATCAATTTCGGAGTAAATCCCACCCCCGCAAGCTTTCCCAATAGCACATCATTGTCTACTGTGTCAAAGGCTTTTTTAAAGTCCAGGTAGATAACATCTACCTGAACTCCAGTGTCCACTGCAGGTACTACGTATGTCATTAAGTTGAGCAGATTAGTGGTAGTACTTCGCGCCGGTCTGAATCCATGTTGTTCCTCGCATAGCTGTGCTGACACCTGCGAATACACGCCCGCCTGTATTGCCGATTCAAAAACTTTTGCTGGCGTTGAAAGAACGGCTACTGGTCTGTATTCGCTGATGATCGGCCCCGCTTTACCCTTAGGAACGGGAATAACTCGAGACGTTTTCCATATATTTGGAAACATGTTGGAGTGTAAACATGCGTTAAATATGCGTTGAAGGGGTTCAGCCAGCACCCTACTACAATCCTTAAATAAGAATGCTGGTATACCATCTGGGCCAGCAGAACTTTTGGGTTTAAGGCGCGCCAATGCTTTTCTGACCTCTCCTACTGTCATCATATCGATTTGAACGCGCGCGCTACTCGACCCCATAGCTGCCGCCGCATTCGCATCTAAATTTGGTGCACAATTGCTGTAAACACTTTGAAAGTACTGAGCAAACTGAATAGCACACTCTTCATTATTTAAAAGTCTACCATCTTTCATAATAATATTACTCCTGCTTGAAGACCTTCTCGCTTTGACATATTGCCAAAATAATTTCGGGTCTTTCGAAAACTGAAGTTGTATTTTATTTTTGTAACTATCATAAGCAATTTTGATATCAGTTTTTACAGCCGATCTCAACAATGAGAATTCATTATAATCGCTCGCTAACTTAGATTTTTTATACTTTCTCTGAAATGAAGCCTTTAATTTAATTTTATTTATAAGATCTCTTGTATACCAGTTAGGGTAGTGATACTTACACGAACCATTATTTTTTTTAGCTTTTCTAGGTACGCATTCATCTAAAACACTATCTAGTATACTGTAAAAATATTTTAACATCTCATCGACATCCTGTATGTCGTATAATGCAGACCAATCAACTGAACCTAACCGCGAATACAATAGAGGAAAATCGGCTTTATAAAAATTCCATTTCGGGCGCGCATTGCAGTCCATAGAATTAGATGCGGAATGGTCGGCACCGGACGGTGCGGTGGAGTCGATGCGCACGCTCACCGCGAGCGGCGGGTGGTACTCGTCCACGGGCACCAAGGGCTCGTCGGCCGCCGACACCGACACCTCCCCGCGACACCCTGCGTGGCAGACCCAGTCTAACTGACGACCCATACAGTTAGGCACGGTGTTATGTTGAGTGAATTCGCAATAGGTTAAAAAGTATTCATAATAATTGCTTATATTTACTGGACATGAATATATATTTAAGTCTCCGATAACAATAATTTCTTTATACTTAGTACATAATTTTTCTATTATACTAAACAACAATAAATAATAATCAGTCTCAGAACTATTTGGAGGAATATAAACTACACAACACAAGAATAGAAAGTTATTTTTTAAGAAAACACTTGCACATACCATTTCAAAGACACAATCGTTTATCGACACTGAGGGTATGCGTACCGGTCGTAATTCGAACCGTTGTGTGGCCACGAGAAACGCACCGCCCTGTTTTCGACCGTCCGATCTGTCACAACGTAATATTTGGAATCCCAAAGGAATAATTTCGGAGTCTTGTATGGATTCATTACAACCGGATTCCGTGATGGCGTATAAATCAAAGCTTACTGTATTTAAATTGTTTCTAAATTCTTCCAATTTTGTTCTAAGACCTCTAACATTTTGGTAAAAAATTTCTATTGATTTAACTACTTTTCGGTTTTTTTGCTGCCTTACGAAACCAAATCCATTCGCTAAACTCTGCATTGACTATTTTGACATTGATATTTCGGGTTGGTTCAATGTATTAAATAAATTTTCTGGTACACCAATAATAAATGATGCATAATCCCGCGCCGTTTTGTGTTTAATTTTATCTATCTTAATCGAATGATCCGGGCCGCAAACATTTTTCACATAATTTGTTAAAGTTTCCAACGAAGTTTCTGGGTGTAAGCGCCATACGTGCAAGTACTTTTTACGTTCCATTCCCTTTAATATTATAGGCCCATTAAGAAGAGCTGGAACGTCAACACATTTACACATTGCACATGTTAGGCCGGGAGATACTGACACAAAATTTCGGGTCATTTGTAACAGGATGGCGGTCTAGAGGGGTCTTAGTACGCAATGACAAAAAGAAAAATGATGGTCAGAACGCTGGTACCGGCGGACTAGTCGCGTGGGCGTTAGTCACACTCGTCGGATAAATAGCGAAAGTCCAACGATTTGTAACACAAAAATTTTAGAATTTACCGATAGCCCTTAAAAAAGATGTAGGCGGTAGTGTCATGCCATACTTTTACGATGTGACTTACAGTCCGCCATACCGACGTGAATGCGTTGATTTAAAAAAAAACAATTCAACCATTTGTACCGGGCTAACTTTTGCACAGGTAACCATCGTCGTGCAGCCATTTACTAAAATCGCCATGCCATACTTTTCGGACGATTCCAAACCGCTTCCAAATTCCAATTCCGATTCCGATTCCAAACCGCACTACCGCCTACATCTTTTTTATGGGCTATCGGTAAATTCTAAAATTTTTGTGTTACAAATCGTTTGACTTTCGCTATTTATCCGACGAGTTCGACTAACGCCCACGCGACTAGTCCGCCGGTACCAGCGTTCTGACCATCATTTTTCTTTTAGTCATTGCGTAATTAGACCTCTGTAGAACCGCCATTCTGTTACAAATGACCCGAAATTTTGTGTCAGTATCTCCCGGCCTATGTATGTGTCATATTTTGCAATTGTTTATAAATACAGGGTGATGTAATTGGTGTAGTACGAATATCTAAAAATCTATGAAGAATTTTGTGATACAGTAAATGGAAGAATTATAGACTATTTTACAGTATTTAATAAAATCATTTAATTTTTTGTTCATTTTCATTAGAAATGTCAATTTTTCTCACCAAGGTGGAAATTTGGATGATAAGGATCTTGTTATAAAAATATAAATTTTGACTAAAATCGGCATTTTTTTTTCAAAAATCAAATTACTAATTAATAATCAGAGTTATCATATTATTAAAAAAAATAAGCCAAACTATACACAATTTTTACTTGATGCAATCCTCAAAGATCATGGACATAGTGTATTGCGCCTTCCACCATCCAGAACTCAACCCCATAGAGTTACTATGGGGCATAATTAAAGGGAAAGTAGCATCACAAAATGTGAACTTTAACTTGAAAACTGTGGAAGAATTATTTAGAAAGGAAGCAAATGCTATTAGTCTGGATATGTTTAGTGACGTTTGGAGAAAGACGCGAGAACATGAGGAAAAATATTTTCAATTAGAACCAAAAGTAGATAATTACACTGACTCATTTATAATAACATTAAGAAATTCCGACGGCGAGTTCTTCGAGCGATGAAAGTTTCAGTGAAGTAGAAGATTACGATTATGATTAAATAGATTCTTCTTCTTCTCTATAGATACTGCTTTCTGAATTGGTGGTAAATGTTAAAACTGTTAAACTGTTATGACGATTCAAAAGTGCTTCTAGAAGAAGTCTAATTGTATAAATGTTTGAGTTTGAGTTTAAAACCAATAATGTGAAAATTATACAATAAACATGTAACACATATTTGTTAGCGCGTATTGGTAGGTATTACGTACTTACTAAAAATATAATATTTCTTAGATATCTTTACTCGACCAAAGTCAGGACAAGACTGCTCCGCAACTGCAGAAGACGTCCGTTATTTAAATCATTATCAAAACAACCATCCGTGTGTTGGGAGTGAGCGCACGTGTTATTTGTATTGTTTTTATGACCTGAAATTTAATTATTATTTGATAATTGAATGATTATTAATACTTTTATCCAATTGATTATTATTAGAATAAATAATTAACTTCATCAATTGATTTACTTTTAAATTATAATTTTACAGGTAAATTATGAGAGCTTTCATAATTATATTTGCATATATTTATTTACAACGCACCCATTTTACAATTCAAGTCTAAAATGAAACTAGAGTCGCATTTATTTTTGAACATACTGTAAGTGAAATTGCATAAGTGTGAGTACTGTGAACATGCCAGCTTTCCTTAATTGACCGATAGTGTATCTTTATTGCTCCCTACACGTACGCTCTTACGTTCACTCGATTGCTCGTTGTGACGGGTAACATTAATATTATTATTTTCACGCACATTCATACATATATCTTTACCTGTGCCTTGCCCTACGCAATCCCCTTTATCTTTAAACAAAGGCGCGCAAGTCGAAGCTATTTTTATGGGCGATGTTGACGACGTCGCGGCCGTAGGTGTGGTGGCCGCAAAAGAGTTTACACTTAATATCTCTGTGATAGCATTACTTTTATTAGCTTCCTGTAATGGCTTATTAATATATGTGGATTTCGAAGATCTCGAAGTGTCACATCCTGTTTTTGATATTATATTTGCCCTGGTGTTAGTTTTAATGCATTGTTTTTCTTCAAGCGAACTCAAAATCTTTAGTGCCGCGTCTAACTTGTTATTTGTGTCACTCAGTTGCTTTTGCAAAATAGCTATTACGTTTGCTTGGATATCAAATCGGGAATCCATTTCGGAACGTAATTGAATTAACTGCTCTAGCAACACAGAATCCGTGCTTAAAGGCGAAGACGTATGATATCTTAATTGATTCCCGCGCTGCATATTTATATTATTATCGGGTGTAGCGAGTGACGTATTGCACACAGTTATAAAACTCTTATTTGGCGATTGAGTACATTCAGAGCAAACCCAATTTGTCCTGTAATCATTAGTAAATGCGTGGAATAATTCTATTTCAATATTAAGACATTTTAAGTCATACCTTTTCATGCATTTAAGCTTAGAGCATTCCAAATATAACTCATCGTGTATTTGCAAGCCGCAAGCGTTACAACCAATTTTGCTAGTCATTGTAGATGTAACAAACCGGTTTCTGTGCGTAGAGTCGGTGTGCAAAAGAGATGAATTATTTTAATTCCAAGAACCTCTCCTTTACCCGAGGTGAGGAGGAGCTTCCCTCCGCTCGTTAGTAATACAGCGTCCAAAAATAAGTTCACTTCACTTTAGTACTTATTGCACTGTTTATCAGTTTACTTTTTTGTTAATTTCGCGTAAATTTAGCACTCGATAATTTAATTAAAACAACATTTTACTATTCTCTGTTTTTTCCTGTGTGGCAAGACATTAAAATAAATGTATTTTCTTTCTTTCTTTCTTATTCATCCATCCCCAACCTATTTTGCGTTATTCGTCAACAAAATCGGTTCAATGGTTTCGTGTGTACGAGTAACGAACATATACCGAATTAATATATAGCCTCACTAAATTCCCGAATATAATATCATTAGGATAGTAGGTATTACCCATGAAACATTTTCCACAGAATATAATTTTATTAGAATACAATTTATTTATGTATATATGATACTTCATTGCACATTTATCAGGAATTAAAAAGAACACATAAAAACTTGGAAAGTGTACAATAGGCGGCCTTATTGCTTAAAAGCAATGTCTTCCAAGCAACCATAAAATACAATATAAGTGGGATAATATACAATATAAGTGGGATAATATAATGACCGTGGGTGGTGGTGGTGCAGGCAAGCTGGTGGTGACAGCGGGGCTGGCGTCCAACCATCGCAGCAGTTGCACCAGAAAAGCTCCCCACGCAGCACCACCAGATACCAGCCGACAGAACATCGGGAACGTTAGCGATGCACTCCTGGGGATACATAATCTTTACTAAATAAAAAGCTTATAATTTATATAAAGCTAATAATTAACAAAAGACTGATTTACAATAACATCGTAACAATGTCATATACTAAAACGATAAGTAATGGCAAAAGAATATTTACAACTCATAGAATAATTTTTGAGAATTAAATTTCTTAAAAATATATAAAAAAAATACTCATCATATTTTACATATAATTTATAAATTTTATTTCAATGCAGGAATATACATAAAAAACGTTTTTATAGTGTTAACTCATGGACTGGATATAAAAGAAAATCTGTAAAAAGTCCCCATAATTACAAAATCCTAACAAAAACGAACTTAAAACTGTCTTCAAGTGTGTTTAATAAATCCGAATCAAAAGAAACAAACATTACAACAAAATCAAGTAATAAAAAAGCAATAACTTTTTACGACCTAAGCTAACTTGAAAATTAAATTCAACCTTATTCCCATGAGCTAAAGTTGGATTTACAAAAAACAAAAATATTAGGATATGGACGTTATTGTAGCTGATTGTGTATCTAGGTGATATTTATAATCTACTAGCTTTGCGCCCGCAGCTTCGCTCATATTGTCGAAAACTTCACAATTTATAATTATTAATAACAAAAAAGTCACTCTATTTATTACAAAAAAACCGTATCTAAATCCAATGCATAGTTGAAGATCTATTTACCTCGAAAGCATACTCAACATACATAACAAATACAACTCATAATTATTAATCATATTATACTACCTCTGCCACGCGATTTCACTGACAAAAATCTATAATCTCTATAGCTTATATTATGCTATAATGATACATTCAAATTCAAATTATATTTATTTGCAAGAATGTAGTTCCTACATCACTGCCAAGTATCATCAAATTCCCTTCAGTGGAATATTATTTTAATTACTAATAGATTATTATTTTAACACTGACCCAAACCGTCCATTCACCAGATTCCTGAACAGCTCCCCCCAGGTATCCTCCTCGGGGGGTGGAGGGGCACTGGTCAGGGTGAGGCCCAGGACCAGCAGCTCCAGGTTGGGGGAACTGCCTCCGGTGAGGTACCGGGCCAGTACTGCCAGCCGGGAGATGCTGGAGACCAGGTGGACTGTGGAGTATATGTGGATCGCTGCTTTGCGGAGACGGTCGGATTTACTCTGTAAAATAATCAAAATGGTAAAATAGAAAAAAAATGATTATCAATTATGTTCGTTAAAGTACCAATATAAGTAACTATAAAATATATGGTAATTGAAAATGCTTACAAACTTGCGCTGTAAAAATATGTGTAGTAATTTTTTTTAAACTCAATGTTATCCGCCACTTCGCTCGCTTTTTAAATGTCAATATTTTAACTATTTTCGATTCAATTGAAGACACACAAAAAATGTCATTCAAATAGGTCTAGCCGTTTAGAATTAATCAGTGAAGGAAAACCCGCATAGTTCCCGTTCCCGTTGGATTTCTAGGATAAAACTTATCCTATGTGTTAATCCAAGTTACCATCTATATGTGTGCTAAATTTCATTTTAATCGGTTCAGTAGTACTTGTGTGAAAGAATAACAAACATACATACACACACACACACATCCATCCTCACAAACTTTCGGATTTATAATATTAGTAGGATTTCTTACCTTCCCCAACCTGCCATCCTCTAGATCCTCCCGCCACCTGTCCACTACCTTCTCCAGCTTATCCCGCAGGTACGGCAGCAGCACCAGCAGGGCCAGGGATCCCTTCTCCAGGGTGTCAGGTAGACGGGAGCCCAGGTTGAACTCGGAGCTTGGCGATATTGGGGAACGCATCAGACCGTAAAATGATTCGGAAAATGATGCAGCTGGAAGTTTTTGTTAGATATCTTTGAATTAAACAAATAAAGTATAATAATGATATTGAAATAAGGAACTTTTCTAGAGTTAAATGTAAAAAATAAATAAAATCTTAAAAAAATTATTGATGATGATGAATGAAATTTGATGGAGAGGAATAACCTTTGGGCTATGGTTATTTAATTAAATTAGGTAATTTGCTGCATGAACAATTATCCCAAGAAATTAAAAAATATATATTGGTATGCAGAATACAGAAACACAAGCTTAAATATACTTTTCTATCAATAATGTGCGAGGAATGTGTTTATAAATAGACAATAGAATTGCTTCAAATGCCCAACTTCAAACAAAATGAAGTGATATGATTGGTATTTACAAACACACATTCCTCGCACATTATTGGTGGAAAAGCACCCTAATATTATATGCTTATTATACAAAAGTTTATATCTCTTACCATAGTGCTTGAGGTAGTGGTACTGCAGGCAACAATCAAATAGCATGTACAGCTCATCATACCATTTCTCGCACCAGCCACATTTGTTTGGGTACACTGATGCTATATACTGGAAAGTTATTTTTTGTGTACATGTGAGAATTATCTTATTTTATCATCATAATATTGTTATAATATTTAAATTAAATTCAGAATTATTTTATGCATGACACACATTGTTTAAGTTTTGGAAATTATTAAAAAATATTGTGTTTAAGATTAACACTAGCTTTCATAATATACTAGTTATGATATGATTTTTTAGTCACAACTAGCATTCCTCCCACAGCTTCGCCCACATTACATGTTTAAACCCGCGAGAACCACTCCATTGGTATAAAAAGAACAAAAATCAGTGTAGAAGTTCTTTAGTTTATCGGTAACAGACAGACAGATAGATGCGACAGATGACTTTGTTTTATGTAGTGATAATGTAATACAGTAATGTTTGTTTTTTTGCAAAACTGTACGTTTGTATTGGATAAACTAAAACCTATATATTTAATTTATTCTATTCATGAGTATGAGAGGAATTTATATTCCTTTTTTAGCTTTTGCCCTAGCTCAATCGGAGCTAGCTACTACTCATATATTTATCAAATACATGTGCCCCAGGTTACCTCAATAAGTTTACGCAGAGCTGGCTTTACAGTAGCTCCCAATGCCTCTTGAGCTGCTACTTCAAACACCGACGGAGTACCTTGCAGTGTTCGCGTCAAATGTGCCGCGTAAACCGCCATTTTTATGAATTAAACTTAACAAATAACTGAATCAAATACTCATGGCGTTAAAGAGAATTTATTCATTTTCCTTAATGTTTTGATATCACTGCTGCTCTTATCAGCTGTTTTGCTCAAGTTTTGCTTGACAATGACAATATTATTATCAACGACATTGACATTTGACAACGCAAAGTGACAATGTATTTTGTGAAATTGTGACATTACGTTCCAATTTATGACCAAAGAGTATAATGTATAATAGTTTATGACTATCAAATGACTCGATAAAAATTGAGTAAGTGTTCCGTGGAAAAAGTCTTCTTTTTATAAACAACTAGCTTACCGCCCGCGGCTTCGCCCGCTTTGTCTAAAACCTAATAAATTATATACTAAAACCTTCCTCTTGAATCACTCTATCTATTAAAAAAAACCGCATCAAAATCCGTTGCGTAGTTTTAAAGATTTAAGCATACAAAAGGACATAGGGATATAGGGACGGAGAAAGCGACTTTGTTTTATACTATGTAGTGATTGGGAATCGTTTGACTACAATCTCACCTGCTGGTAGGCGAAGATCTAAGGCGAAGATGTTGTTGGAGCGTGCAGCGCGCCGCGCGCGTTTTTATAGAAATTCTACGTTTGAAAATTGTACTCGTCGAGGAACACAGATTAATTATTAGGAAGCAAGTTCCAGACTCCAGTAATTTGTAGTTACAAAAAAATAATTTTGCCTCACCTTACAAATATTTTGTTAAACCACAGGCACAGTGTAAAACGTAACTTGACTTTGAATATTAATTTTAGTCACATGGACCTATATACATACAGAGCAAGTAATTGGAGTTTATTTTAGAGAATGAGGAGATCTGCATCATAGTGTTTGTCAGTTGTCCCTTGGCGACAATTTTAATTATTCCTTTAAATTTTTTCTAAAAACAGTAATACAAAAAAATAAAGGTTAAATAAAACGCAATTTCTATTAAAAATACTTTATTTATATACAATTCAATACAATACAGCAAATACACGTGTACAAAAGCAATTCATAAATTAATTATTTTTAAAAAGGCAATGAAACTGAGTACCTGTGCACTTTAAAATATTTTTTCATTTTTACTAAAACTTGGCAATAACACGGTATTGGTATGTATTAGAATACATAGATAGAACTTACTAGGTTTGCATGAATTATTTCAAATAGATAAAGACTGTTCATTTATTGACGTGACAACGTCTTAAATTAGGTTGCGACTGTGAGTCACTTATGAAAAAGTGTAACGCTCGGTAACGTTACGATGAGTCACCGAACGAGAGAGAGGCCCGCGGTCTGCCGCGCGCGCAGCACATAAATATTCTACCGAGAAAAAGACGTTGTCACGTAAAATCTTCGCCCGTAAAACCGACTTTACAGGCAACCATTTTTTTTTTCTGATTATAATTATTAATTACAAAAAGAAACCCACTGTAAAATATCTAGAACAAGGTAGGTACGCTTTAAAAAGTTATCATTTTAAAAAAAATGTGCTGTTTATTTTTGTTTTATTTTTTAATTCACTAATTGTCATTATTGCTAATGCAAGCACAGATAGCATATTAAGCAGAACTTTGCACAGGTATATTTCTAACTAAATTAATTAATAATAGCAATCCGAGCACCCTTCCAGTAATATGAACACGTCATTCAAGCACCCACTTTATTTTAAACGTATATATTTTTATCTATAGCATATTAATTATCTGTGTGATGTGTGATATGATATTTAAATATTTCATTACAGTTTTTAGCAATGTACGATATGATATTACATAAAAATGTCAATGAGTTTGGATAAAGTAATAAAATTACATTTTTGTGCAAAGCAATGTTACAATACGTATGATGGATTTGTTATTAAAATAGTTTCCCCTTACATTTGACATATTTAATAACTAGAACACAACAATTAATGTCTTTTAAATAAATATTTACACTTACATCAATCTGACTGGTCAATGTATGGCTTAATGCTTTAGGAACAAAGTTATATAGAATAAAGAATACATACGCATTTTCAAATTTTACAGTACTGAAAATACGGAATTCTAGCGAAACTTAAGTTTGGCCTTATGCCAAGCGGGAAAGTCGTAAAAGATTTCTGCATTTTTAATCGGTCTACTCAAGATGTGTAAAAAAATATATTTAAAAAATTATGTAGAATACATTTTATTGATATTATAACAAATGATCTATTGTATGCTGAAGGGAATAATAATTTAAATTAATATAACAAACAAGTAAGTTTTGTATTTTACTATATTTTCATTGCTTGAATAAAAATTTAATTTATATCACATTTGATCAGATCAAAGAGAAAAATGTCTCAAGATTTCTTCACCCAATTTGACATGCCGTCACATGCCATCTACATATTAAGTATTAATAAAGCGACTTCTGAAAAAAAATGAAGATTTCATAATAAGATAGACATTTTAAGTTTTTATGAAATATCAATTGCAAATGAGTAAGACTGATTTCAACCTTACTGCAGAAAAATTAAGGATGATAAAAATAATGTCAATAAGAAAACATTCACTGTATGTAGATAGAAGAAAATAATATATTTTATAGGTGTGTTAGTGAAAACTTTTGACACTCGAAAGATTATGAAATGCAATGGCAGTGAATCTAAATAGAGGAAGCAGAAGCATAAAACTGGTCAAACATTAAAAAAAATATAAGGTATATTAATATTTACTCAAATGCAAATGGTTAGTGAATATACCTTGTATTGTATATTTATCTACGTCAGTTTTCCCGCGCAAATGAACCCATAGACAATCCAGATTTTGCAAAACTTATTAAAAATACCTAGCCAACTATGTTTAATGGTAGTGTTTCTAAATGTGTAAATTTTATTATAGATCTATTGCATATTATTATTTATATTATGAGCATATTAAATACTACAACATCCATTTTATTTAAATAGATGCGAATACATTGATTTATTTCGTGATTATTATAAAAATATTTTATCACGTTTGACTTATATTGACCATAACATCACTGTTCTTATTTTGATTCATCACTAGTCGTTAAAAAATACAATTCGTCACTGGATCATGATTCCAGATAAAAAGAAAACATAAGGCAAAAAGTTACAAATCGATTGTATACCTATTTGATTAGTACTTGTGTATAGTTTTTATACACAAATTAATCACTCAACTAGAACTCAAAACAAATAAAAAAAAGACGGGTGGCACTCCGGGAGTGCCGGCAGAAGTGAAAACTTGATTATTAACGTTAAGCATGTTTGATATCCATCCGTCTTACGCTTTTTCGATCAGGTCACGTGTCCTGACGCGAGATTAAGATTTTATACCCAACGCCGCTAAAGAAGTTTTCACTTCAAAAATAAATTATTAGGTCAATTCCTAAATTCTTACGTCACTAGATGGCGTTACGCCAAAAAATTAAAATTTTATTATATTCCTTTAATTTCCGTACAGATGTCGCTGTATGAAATGTCAAACATGTGTGAAATTGATTTTTATACAAAATCTAGTCATATGTGAAGTTTTGTCAAGTCCTAGGTAACCTAGTAATAGTCAAATGATATCGATTGTATCTATTCAAATGGTGTATTTTATAAGTTATCTATGACGCAGAGTTATTGTACTGCGGCCGACCCGCCAACTCTAGTAAATATCTGTCGGGATGCTCTATCCAGTCCGCTGCTGAGATCTTTACCTGGAATTCGAAAATAATGAAATAATTAATGGTAAAGAAGAAAAAAGGTCTTTTTTCAAATAAATTAATGTTTTTTTTTGTTGATTTGTCTGTTTTTTTTTTTATTTAAATATCTTTGAAAATGTAATAAATACACGTGTAATAATAAACTAACACAATATTTTATTCTATCATAAATAAATAAATATATTCTTAAAGAAAAAAAAATCCTAACTTAAAAGTCATCAAACAAATGTCATTTTACACTATAAGAAAACAATCAGCTACATACATTTCTCTGCCGCTCGGCCTCCTTCACCTGCCACTTTTTGATATCCAGCTGTGTCTCCCGCAGCGCCTGGTCACCGCAGCCCCACACCTACACCACAATCATGGACTTTTATATGACATTAAAACATAACTTTAAAATCCCATAGATTACCACTGAAATTAACAAAATAATTGATGAAAAATAGCACAACATAATATACAGGGTGAAGTTTTCAATTGGGCATGGTGAGCAAATTTTGAAATTATGACAAATTCGATTTCGTCTACCACGCCCAGTTGAAAACCCTGTACTTATTTATTTATTTATGAATTTTCAACAAAGGATACAGGCACAAAATACATGGTTTGCCGTACCTTCAATATTAGGCAATTACAGCATAACATATAAAGTACTGTATGTACTAACCTCAATAGCCCTCAGCTGGTAGGGCACGCCCTGGAAGCGGAAGCCGTCGAAGGCGTCGTTGATGTCGAGCAGTGGAGCCCTTGGGTCGGAGCCGGCGCGCAGCCCGCGCGGGTAGCCGCGGATGTGCGTGTTCAGGTACAGCATGCGCGCGCCCACCTCCACCACGCAGAACCTGCGCACGTGTACGTAACGACATGTACTGTTACGCGTGTACGTAACGACATGTACTGATACGCGTGTACGTAACGACATGTACTGTTACGCGTGTACGTAACGACATGTACTGATACGCGTGTACGTAACGACATGTACTGTTACGCGTGTACGTAGCAACATGCACTGTTATGCGTGTACGTTACAACATATACTGTTATGCGTGTACGTAACAACATGTACTGTTGCAGCGTATGTTGTATAAGATTCAGTACTGTAGCATGTGTGTGTGCGTGAGTGTTATACGTACTGTAGCGGCGCGCAATCGGCACGAGCACAGTACTCATGAGTGTGCGTGTGTATGCGCGCGCGTGTTTGTACATATGTGTATGTATACGTGTTTGCAGCGACCGTACTGTATAAATGAAATAAAAATAAATAAAATAAAAAGCCTTTATTGTTGATCTTAATTTAAATTACAAAACTTTTCTAAGTATGCCTAAGAACTAATTACTACTAACATTTACTAACTAATTATACTTTATAAACTCAACAATTTAATTTATATTTAAGTGATTTTAGTTCGGCAAACGGTAGTTACTCCTCAACTTGTCTTCCGACAAAGGCCTCCTCTAAAGATCGCCATTCTGTTCTGTCCCTAGTCTTTCGAGTTCAAGTTGGACCTGCTATTTTCCGAATACCATCTTCCCACCTTGTAATTTGTCTATCTCTGTTCCTTTTGCAGTCTATCGGTACTATTCTGTTATTTGTCTAGTTCATTTTTCCTTCTTCTCTCTTATTATATGGCCTGTCCATTTCCACTTTAGTTGTTTGTATGTTATATATGCATTCTTGAATTTAGTTTTACTTTTAATGTCTTTTAGTTTTTCTCGATCTTTTCTCTTAACCCCTATTGTACTTCGCTCAATTCCATTTTGACAAACTTTTATTTTGTTTGCCAGTTGTTCTGTCAATGCCCAAGTTTGGCACCCGTATAGCAAACATGGTAAAATACACATATTAAATACCTTTCTTTTTTCTTTCATTGGCATGTCTTTGTTCTTCATAACCGTACCGTAAGAGCTCGCAATCAAAATGTCGTAGTATTGGTAACTGTGTGTGTATATGGGTCGGGTGTGTGTGTGCAACTCACTTGGGGTAGAGCTGCAGCAGCGCGCAGTCGGCGCTGCCCCAGTACTGGTGCGTCTCGCGCCACTCCTGCGGCGACGCGACCACCACGCGCACTTCGTCGTCGCCCGCGCTCCCGCCTGACACCACCACTAGCGTCGGGCCTCTGCGGGGGTAAGCAGGAATAACTCAGGTATGGTAAGAATGACAATTCTTTATTTGAGAACAAAAAAATTACAGGCAATTATGGGATAACTTACATATACATAACTAAAAGATTAACCACGTAGGTATAATTAATTGCGATATTTGTACAATGTCTCAGTATGGTAGGAAATGACCTGTGTTATAGGAGACATTTATCCGTCCATTGATACAAGATACAAGTTACGTAGTTGTGTTGTACGTAGTTAACAATTCTGTAAATTCAATTCTATTGACTGACCGGTTGGCTTGGTTGGTAGTGGCCCTGCCTTCCAAGCCTGAGGTCGTGGGTGCAATTCCCACCCGGGGCAAATATTTGTGTGATGAACATAGATGTTTGCTCTGTGTCTGGGTTTTAATTATCTATATAAGTATTTGTTTAAAATTATATATGTATGTTTATCAGCCACCTGGTTTCCATAACACAAGCGAAAGCTTAGTATGGGATCAGATCGTGCCGTGTGTGAAAATTGCCTTGAAATATTTATTCATTTATACTATGCAAGTATCACGTATTTATGTGTGTGTTTGGCACGGACCGGTAGGCGAGCGTGTGGTGCAGGAAGCGGTTGGCGCCGAGCCCGTGCTCGCCGGACGAGTAGAGCGGCGCCCAGTGCGAGGGCAGCGCGCACACGAGCCGCGACAGCCACGCCGCGCTGGCGCTGGTGCCCGGCGGCGGGCGCAGCGGCCGCGTGTACACCTGTGCACAACACATTGATACACGTCCACCAAATAAACAAATCAAATTCAAAAAATGAAAAAAATTCACAATTTTTTACAAAATTTCACATAAATAAAAATTCACAAAAAAACACTGTTATGGTACTTTTAAACTGAATGTCTTGTAACTGCATCGAAAAATTTATTGAAAGCCAAACAAAATTGGTTTTTCAGAGAGCCACCCGACCACAATCAAAAGCAAGCAAGTCGTTTTGGAAAAGAAGCATCATGATGCGCATCAATTGGTCTTTACAATTTTGAATTCATCGGTATTGTTTATGAAAACTTAGAAAAGCAATGGTCCAAGTAACGAACCTTGCGGGACACCACACATACTAATACAAGATTCCACAATTTCCACGGACTACTTCACTTTCTGTAATCTATTCGAAACAGAAGATGCCTGCCAAGACAGAAAAGCACCACTAGTACTATGACTGCGTAGCTTTCTTATCAAAAAAGTCGTGGTTAACCTTATCAAAAGCTTTACTTAAATCTCTGTCTGTCTAGGACCATTCGTAATCGGTTATAACCTCATCACTTTTTAAATTGTATCTCCATCTCATCATCAATATTGGGCATTTAAGATTCTAAAACGTATTATCAAGTGGAGATGCGGCTCAAAACTAAATGGTCCTTCGAGCCGGATTCTAACTTCCATACTTAAAGCAGAGCTTCATGTGTCAAATCATCAAATTAAAAGAGCATTACTGATGCTTCGAGGCGGTTTCTACAACCTGCGAAGTGGTCCTTCGAGCCGGATGTTACCCTAGGGCATTACATATCCTTCGACGCGATTTCTGCAAACTGCGAAGTGGTCCTTCGAGCCGGATCTTACTCTAGGGCAATAATGTTTTTTCAAGGCGATCTCTGCTAACTGCGAAGTGGTCCTTCGAGCCGGATCTTACTCTAAGGCAGTAATGTTCCTTCAAGGCGATTTTTGCAAACTGCGAAGTGGTCCTTCGAGCCGGATCTCACCTGAGGCAATGCCGCCGCGACCAGCCAGGCGGCGGAGGTGGGCAGCAGCGCGGCGCTGGGCCCGGCGCGCTCCAGCACCGGCGTCGCCAGCTCGATGCCCGTGCCGCTCTCGCCGGGGCTCGCCTCCAGCTGCGTCTCCAGCTCGCGGTGCCGTGTGGCCAATAAGTGAACGCAGTACCTGGTACAGCAAACACATGCATAACGTAAAAATTGAACGATACGAGACACGTCATGTACCATGTAAAAATTGAACAATCGATACTGAAGTATTAAAAATGCAATTTGGTTCGATGAACTCATTTCAGGAACTATTTTTATGCAAAAATCACTCAAAAAATCATATCAGCTTATGAAATGTGTGACATGCTTAAAATAATTTTTAAGAAGCAGTAAAATAACATCTCCGAAATGGAGCTCTATTACCTGTGAACAGGGAATATAAGGCGGTGACAGTGCTCCTCTAACCAGCGTACCACGAAGCCCACGCTGTGCGAGTCCTTGTTGTTAAAGCAGCCTTTGACCACTGCTGTTAATGTTTTATTTATCTGCAATAGTATAATGTACATCAAAACACAAAATACAATAGAGACAACAATTTGAAGAAGAAAATTACGCACTTTAGGTAAACCAAACTAAAATAAAGCATACCAGTAAACAAGTCTGTGGTCCTTCAGGGTAGTAGTCCATAGATAACTTATAGCTAACATATAGGAGGCTTCGCAAGTCGTCTGGCGTCACCGTAGCGTCCTCTGTGTCGGTGCAGAACATTCTAAAAATACATCCAACAATAAATCCCCGGTGATGGCGAGTTCCATGATGTAAGATGACGATAGATTCCAACTTTACCTAACATAAGTTTCGATGATGACACTATCGTCCAACATGGCGAGTATCCTCTCGCACTGCTGGCGGAACGTGGCCAGCGGGATGTGTTTGTTCTTGCACTTGCCCAGCATGTGGATGTAGCGGTAGAACTGCCGCGCCAACTCCGGGTACCGCGGGAACAGGTACTTCTGGAAGTTTCCAGAATATTTTATGTTGTTGCTGCTCCATCTATGAGTGTTATGTTATACTGTCATAGAAGAATAGGTTAACAATCACTTAGAATACTTGATTCGGAATAAATGTAAAGGTACTTATATCGCGTGGGAAATAATGTCCGTGAGTTTTTATTAACTATCTGATCGAGTACAATAAAAGTCCTACCTAAAATATTACGAGTTAAAGATATTTTATTGATAAAACTTATTTTGGAGAAATAAACTGTAAAGGGTGGTGTATCGTTCCTTTTTATAATATGCGCTAAAATAAATACAACTTACTGTGAACGAATTTTCTGTGACACCATTGACGCCATCTTCTTTCTGGGATCGTTGAACCAGTAACTGCAAGTAAAATTATATTTGTTCATGCAATTATTAAGCTTTTTGAAATCAAATCAGTTTACATCAAGTTTCTAGTTTTCTCTTTCTTCATCTTCAAACACACTTCGAACTAGTTTTAAATTAGGTACAGACTTTTAATAAACACAAGTTTTATAAATTTGATAAAATATTGGTACCCAAAACAATTTCTCTATCATTCATTTTACTACTGTGATAAGGTAAGGGAAATGCAAATAGCTGCCTCAAACGAATATTTTGTTTGTCAATAAAGATTTTAGTGTTATTATTTATTGAATGGAAATTTATTTGGCTATCGAATAGAATGTCTAGTTTAAAAGCGATTAAAAACATTGCAATTTACGTAACAATGTAATCAACCGATAGCAATTTGCTTGAGTCTTAATTAATAATATAAATACGACGGTAATCCTGATTGATCGAAAACGGTGACCATGACTTTGGTAATTTGTATCACATGATCTTCTGCCGTTTTATCTATGCTTTAATAAGGAAACAGTGCAATTTGCTATTTTTAGTCGTATGTTCGTTGGATGCATCAAATTATGTAGTTCTAGTGACTAGATTTAAAAATATCCAGGAATATTCAATATTCAAGAAGTTAATTCCATTGATGATACGAAGCATTTTTAGATAAATGTATTTAATGAATAGATTGTGTTCAAAGAGAAACTAATATGTATACAAGCAGTTTTCAAGTGCCGATTGCACTTGTTTACGTCGCTCATTTATGACAATTTTGATCCCATGTGAATCTTACTTTAAAATCCATCATAGAGAAAATAATTTAGTATTTAACCATGCTAGTAGTTTGTTTTCCTCAAAAAAAAAAAAAAAAAACATGGTGTATTTAAATGGCATTATTTATATTCATGTAAGTACCTACTATAAGTTATATGTAGTATGTAAGTTTCGTAAGTATGAAGAAACATTGAAATTGTTACAAGTTATCGGTATCAACTCCTGAGTATTTCAACGTAGATAAAGCAGGGAAAGGCCCGATGCATCAAGTATAATAGGCTATTTGACAGTATAAAAAATAAATTACTTTTTTGTGTTATCCATATATATATAAGGTTTTTGAAGCGATTCAAATTAATAAATGATATAAATAATAACATATTTATTTATAAATCGTCGAGAAAAAACATCATATTTTTTTAAATTACCACGTGACCGAAAACATCCATGATTGGCTGCATCTGCCATGACGTCACAGCCGCGTAAATAACAAGTGATCCCAACGTTTACTCACGTCCGTCGTTGCTGAATTTCGCTTTTGGTTTTGTTTCTAGTATAACTTATTTCTTGTGATTCAAGGTGTCTGTAATCAGTTTTGTTCTTTATGTGTTATTTTTGTTTGTCATGGAACCTAATTTCGAAAAAGCAGACAGTAGAAATCTACCTAAAGTGGACGCTATAATGGTTGGCATGTTCTTTAAAAACAACCCAGATTTTTACGCTCCTGAATTGAGAAATGTGAAAACAGCTACGTATGTTAATATTTCATTCGTCATTCATTACCTTTTTAGTTAAATGTACAAACATGAATCACAATAGCACAATAATTATGAAGTATACATTTTTTAGGTTATGCCCTTTGTTTTTCATCAAATAAGCGAGTCATTAACATTAGGTACCGGATGATCAGGCTTAAATTGTGTCTAGTAAAACATACAGACAACACAGAATTGAAGGGTGCGATATGAGTTTGAATCTTTCTGTACATCATCAATTTATATATATCATTATCTAACCTCAAGCAGGTAAGTAATGAGACGATTTATACTATGTATTGCAAATAAAATAAACTGCCTACTAGGTATTCAACACCATACTTACATTGAAGTGGTCTTCACAAAAAAATATAACTGTTTTAATTGATAATATATCACTTGGATTTCTGCGAGCTAACTGCAACCACTTTCTACGCATTTTTATATCTTTTGGAGCATAATAGTTGTATTTCTGCATCCAGGAACTACACACAACCTATAAGAACTCATTTTCTGGTTTTTAAACAGATTAACTTAATTATACTAAAATTAAAACAAAAACGAACAAAAGTACTAGGAGCAAGTTGATGTTTACGCGGCTGTGACGTCACCATGGTCGCGAGACGCCATATTCTTCAAAATTGTGTTTTGGCGGCATATTTGAATATCATGTTTTTATTTTCCATTTTCTCAATGAATAACTACAAAAAATTAAGAAACATGTGTTTTGTGTGCTCTATAAACGTATCTTGATAATTTGAGACAGTTTTCAAAACCTTGTCAAATAGCCTATTAATGAAAACTAAATGATACAATTAATATTTTCTCTATTTAGGGCATTTTTTATTTATGTCTTTAATAACTACATCCCAAAACCATATAAATAAGTTTGGGTGACATTTTTTTTTTCAATTAATAACTCAGGCCCCGGAATCACAGACACAATAGAAAATCTATTGTGTCGTGGACCGATCGGGCCGTTCGGGCACGTTCGGGGCTCAATGGGTTAACCGACCAGACAAGACTAAAATAATTTAAATTTAATTGATTTTTAACACAAACAAATACATAGTATATTAATAATACTGAGGGTTCTAGGTTCTTAATAGATTAACTTACTCGTTATTTGTTTTGTATATCTGTTTATCTATTTTTTTCTAATACCCTAATCTAAGTTAGATAAGGTTTAACCCCTCAGCTGTCGCGACGCGCCGCGTCAAAAAGGTGCCGTCTGTCGGACAAATTCGAGCGGCCGGCGCTGATTTACCGATTTTTTTCGATATCAAAATTTGTGACATAAACTTTAACCTATGAGACTCTTGTAAATTTTGATGTTAACTAGATAACCAAACTTTATACTAATTACCTTACTAACTCCCTGGCATGTTTATTTTATTTATTAGAACCATTTTTTCCCACACATTTTGAAAAAATATGACATTGTAAAGAAAAATACTCATATTAAAATAATATCAAGGTATTTTAGATTTTTATTTTTGTATTTTCACACTAGAATAGACACTCTTTTGAGTGCATATAACAAAAACATAGGTTTATTTTATAAAAATTCGAGAAAGTTGAGTATGAATATCATCGTTTACGCATGAACATAAGTGGACGCGATCTCCACTTATGTTCATACAAATACAGACTTTACAGGGAGGGTGCTCCAAAATTACAACATTTCAAAATTTTTAGCTACTTGTTTTTATTTTTCTTTTAATCAAAACTAGATAAAAACTAACAGTAATTTTTACTTTTTGAAAATATTTAGGTTTTTATTAATGTTTAAAAATCGTCTTATTCCTAAATGACGTCATTCTTATGGTGGACTTTGTTCTAACGTCTGTATGTATAACGTCTCCACATCAATTTTCATTTTAATTTATTTTCTCTTAAAATTTGCCATTAAGAAAATATTTTTTGTGGTAACAATAGCATTATGAAGAAATGCTTTTTTTTTCTTTCATGCTCTTAATTATAATAGTACCTATAAAATGAAATGTTGTCCAACTACAAATCGAAAGGCACTGTATCCATACAGAAAAATGTCTAAGCTGTACAAATGTGAAATCTACATTTAATTATACCATAACTTAATTATAAACCGTTACATTTAATTTATAAATCAAAAATTTCGGAAATTCGAGTTTAAAACATTTTTTTATAAAATACAGCTTATGTAAAGGATAAAAATCAATAAACTTAAAGATTCAGAATAAATAAACAATTATACATCTAAATGTTTTATTTACTTAAATAAATTTTATTTAACTGATAGCAAAAAAAATCTTATGAAGCATTGTGTCTGTACTATTTATATACTCATGTGTTTGTAATGTGTGGTGTTGACGCCAACATTGGCCAATAAATAGGAATATTTGCAACTTAGCACAAATAACGTTAACTTCTGTTAATTTTTTTTATAATACATCGAACACAACGAACTCCTCGAGACGATGATTTATTACCACGAGGTTCCACTTAAATGTGATCAGGAAAGTGATGAACGCTATCCAATTTAGTTTTTATTTTACTTCAATACATGCAGTATTTCCAAGAATATTGTAATTAAGATATCAACTAATCTGTAAAATTGTATTAAAATCGGTTCAGTAGTTTAGGGAGTCCATAGTACACAAACAGCATGAAACTTGAAAATATTTTGATTGGAATAAAGTAAAACATGTAATGTGTAGAATTTCATGAAGAATCCTGGTATCAGGAATTAAAAGCTGTAAATTCTCAGACACTGATCACGTTGGTATTATCTGTTCATTTGACAAAATATTTCTTGATTTCAAATACTGTTACGTCCTATTATTAAAGTAAGTTACGTCCTATTATTAAAGTAAGGAAGAGATTGCTTTAAGCTATAAGGCCACCAATTGTGCACTTACCATATTCATGTTCTCCATGTTAAATTATATATGTTTTTTATTACTGGTATTGTACAATAAAGTGTCATAAATATTTAAATAAATAAATAAGCCTTGGAGTGTCTTGTCTTCCATTGCCACAAGGATCGTTGTTTGGATCCATTTGAATTTTCTTTTATTGAAACTCAAATGCTTACGAATCAGAAAAGGTTATCCTATCAAATACAAATTTTTATTTTCAAAAGAAAATTAAAATAGCAAGACGGAAGTTTATTTAGGGTTATCTAGCAAATAAGTAATTATTGATTGTGTAGTTTTAGACGGCAATGTGATATCTTCAATTAGAAAAATTGCATTCTTCTTCTGGGTAATAGAAGCAGTTTTGACACCATAAATACAATAATTGTTATCGCTAGTCATTTACAAATTGAGAGGGTAGATTTATATTTGCAGGCGTACTGCAAATGATGCATTTAATTCGTTTTATTAAATGTGTAATGTTACAAGGCTATTTAAAGTCATGAATGCAAAAAAAATAATCTTCTTCAGACAGCGATCTACATCTATAACATTCTGCCTACGAATGTACTACATATAGTACATAAGAATAAAAAACCGGCCAAGTGAGAGTCGGACTTACCACCGAGGGCAAGTGGTTTGTTCGGAACAAACCAATTTTTTTATTATGTTGTAACTCCAAAATTTTATGTTTTTCGAAATTATTCCTCAATCTACGCTATAGCCTATAAGACCTTACTTTTACCCCAATTTCAAGACTACGTAAACGGTAAGTACCCTGTAGGTGTCGATTCCCTTGCGAATGTCGAAATTTGCGAAAATTTGCAGCATAAACGGCTATATCTTTTGATTGCGTTGGTTTATAAGTTTGATTTTTTCACAGCTTCAATAAACTCGAGTAATCAATATAAATTTCAGCTTAATATCACACCACGCGTTCCTGTGAAAGTGGGTCTTGACAGACAGACAGACAAATGGGCAGATGGGATGGACAGACGTGATCCTATTAGGGTTCTGGTCCAGAACTTCTGGACCCTTAAAAACCAAACCCTTTGGGATGCAGCTGTTAATGCTGAAATTTTTAGCAAATTTCGACATTTGCAAGGGAATCAAAACCGACAGGGTACTTCCCAAGTAGTTACATAGAGTCTTTAAATTTGGTAGAAAGCAATGTTTCATAAAACAGATATAAGAATAATCGCAAAGAACATGATTTTTTAATTACACTTTATAAATAAAAAAATAATAATTTCAACTTACAACTCATGAACGCCTACATGTATTAACTTGATATTCACATTAAGCCATAATTAAATCAAACTTCTATGTCAACGCAATCAGAAGAAATAACAATTAGAGCCGCATATTCTGAAAACCGCAAGGGAATCAAAACCTACGGGGTACTTCCCGTGAACACGTTGTCAAAAGTTAAGTGGAGTTGGTTAAAAGCATGGTATTATAGCACAGATAAAGAAAAATTCACTAAAAACAAATTTTAAAGTTAAAACATAATAAAAAGTAGGTTTGTTCGGAGTCCTTGAAGCGCGAATCGCATTGAAGTTCAAAACCCTAAAAAAACATTCTTCCGGTTTTAAAGAAACAACCCCAAAATATGTATGTGGTGACATCTATGACAACTCCCGTGTTGTCCTTCATTTTCAAAATAGTGAGACGACAGAAAAACAAAATAAAAGACAGTTAATCAAACTTATGTGCCAACGCAATCAAAAGATACAACCGTTTATGCTGCAAATTTTCGTACCTTTCGACATTCGCAAGGTTATCAAAACTTCCTTTTCGTGAACACAGTTTGAAATTTGTTAAATAGCAACGTCTAATAGCACAGATAAAGAATTCTAAAAACTGAATTAAAAGATACAGCATAATAAAAAAATAGGTTTGTACGAAGCCCTCGGTGCGCGAGTCCGACTCGCACTTGGCTGGTTTTTTATTTTTTCTGAAACTTATGGTTCCCAATAAATAATAATATGTTGTATTTGTATGAAGGTAAGAATATGTTGTATTTGTGTTTAATTTCTTTTCGAGTTTGTCCTACACGAATTACATAGTAACATAGTCAATTTGTCCTATATATAGGTCATAGTGAAAACCGTTGTTCCCGATGTAGGTTTTTTTTACTATTTTTCCAGCATATATACACTTTTAACCATAATATAACTACTAAAATTCAAAGAATTCCAGAAAATGTGTCTCTGGTTAGCAGGAGTTTACGGACTATAATTTTTGTAGTTGAATAAATCGTTTTAAACCTGAGGACAATAAATACCACAAAACGATACCTATAAACCTATAAACAAAACATACATTTTATATTGTTTGAAATTGAAAAATTTAATTGAAGACGAAATTTAAAAACCTATAAACAAAACATACATTTTATATTGTTTGAAATTGAAAAATTTAATTAAAGGCGAAATTTAAAAAAAATGTGACGTTGAATTTGTGAACACCTGTACGCGGATTTTACGGGGAAATTATTGTCGGTTCTGATTTGAAAACGAAATATCTCTAAAATGGAACACATGGTTAGGGAGCCAGGTGCAAATTTGGTTAACTATTTCCTCTCAAGAGATAATTCGTCAGACGCATGAGAGTATAGTATTATAAAGCCTCGTGAACGTCAGCTGGCGCTCGGTTGGGGGGGTGAGCGGTTGTAGCCTCCCACGCACATAGGAAAAAAAATACATTCATTCATTCATTTCCTCTCAGCTAAAAATTTGTCAAATTGTAGCTAACCCAATATCTCAACGAAAAAAAATAGTCAGCTGGTTACAACATGGTGTATTATACGTCAGCTGGTGTCTCGAACATGAAAGTTAAATTTAAAGAAAAATTTATTTTCCGTTATTTCCTCTCAAACAAAAATTTACCTGATGATAGCTTATATGTAACTGTGGATAAATATATATGTCAGCTGGCTGTATCTTGGTGGAAAAACCGTCAGCTGATACGGGAGGCTACAACCGCTCTTCCCCCCAACCGAGCTCCAGCTGACGTTCACGAGGCTTCATAATACTATACTTTGATGCATTTTACTAATTACCGCTTGAGAGGAACTTGGTCATAAAATCTGCTGCTGGCTCCCGGACCAACAGTATCAAATTTCGAATTATATTATAAAATCTTCATATAACATTTCTTGTAAAATGATGTAAAAAACAAATACAATATTAAAAAAAAAATACGATTAACCAGGGGTCAAAAACTAAGCAACGTACAGTTAAATGGTAGATACATATTTGGAGCCATTATTTGTGGTATAATTGTTGGTAATTTTCATTATTTCGGCACATAAACATTAGGATATAAAGTGAATAATAATAAGAAGAGCAATAAATACTTACCGTTTTTCAACTTTCCGCAAAATTTTACATTTTTTAAAACTTTAAAAGTTAAAAGTTACTCGACTAAAGTATGACATAATTACTGTTATATTTCGAATATTTCTCGGTCAAATTATTAATTGATGGACTTTAAATATTCAGTAATTCATAAGCTATCAACTAAATAGTCGTTTATGCAGATTTGAACTATACTGTGGAACTATATTTGCGTTACAATGAGCTAAATTCCAACCGGCGATGATTTGGCACAGATGTGTTCCGACAGACAACGGGTACAAAATTTTTGGCACAGATCTGTGTTCCGACAGACGAGGGTTTAAACATAAAAAGTTGTCATTGTTCGTTATAGTTCGATTCAAATCACGAATTATTGTATACGTTTAGCCGTGAACAAGAATCAATTGAGAGAGTATTTACCAACATTTACATACGTTTAATTAGCATTCACTCATCAATTCCGTCACTTGACATTATACTCAATCAAAGTCGAACTAATACAACAAAATGGTCACTCAAATAAAAAAAACCTCAACGGAATATGCCCATTCAAAAATATCCCACAAAATCATAAATCATAGTCACCGTACCTTACAAGTGGGTTTAGCGGTGGCTTTCTTCCGTCGCCGTAAATTCTTCACTTGTATACCAATAATAGTGTATCTCAAGTCACTAACTATCGTGCGATCCATCGCGACACATGTTTCGCTCAACACTAAACAAATAAACAGCACAATGCTGGGATTTGTCGATAAGATATCAACTGATCGATTGTAATCATCGTGATTTTGTTCGACTCTGATTGTAAATGCACTCTAGTGCAAGAGCTGCTGAAATAAATGATAAACCATCTCGTGTCACAATATCAAGAGCAGTTACCCGATTTTTGGATATTAATAATAATAAGTAATCAGTTCTTTCGATCTTGCTAGGCAGCAAGTTACTGCACAAGTTACTATTTGTCTTGCAAATTAATGAACGCAAACATCGTATCATTGTATCACACGATTTTTTCCAATTAGATAGAGACCGTCACACATGTGTTACAAATCTTAAAATCATACATAGTACATTATTTTCCATAGACAAGGTTTTCTGTTATTTATAATCTACCGCCTGACAACTTAACCTCCCCTCCAGTCGGTTAGTTGTCAGTCGATCGCTCACATTTTTTGAAGAAACGATCAGCTAGCAATTGATCCTGAACAGCCGACCAGTGCGGTCAACAAGTCAGTGCCTTAGCCGTGCCACATGCTTGTTTTAGGGTTATTTAAATCTATTATTTAAGATTGTGAAAGATTGCGAATATTATAGTAAAAAAGTGAATGTAACAAGGAGAAATATTAAAGTATCAATTGTGACGAAGGCGTTTTATTCCACAACCCAACAGCTTCAGAAGTGGGATAACGATAACAAGATTGGTGATGGGCCGTGATTGGTCAAGGACTCCTTCACGCAGCCGAGACGGCAGTCGTGAGGGCAATGAACAGCGAAGCCGGCGTAGTAGAGAGCGCCGCAGTGAAAAGCGCTCAGACCGCCGCAGTCAGCGCCCAAGCCCGAACCGAAGTGCCAGTCACCGGAGCCGCCCTAACACTGAGCACCACCAAAGGAGTCCCGGTGAGCGACGTTCTAGGCGTAGTATTGAACGTCGCAGCCAACGATCTGGTGAACATCGAAGTCGTAGCCGCAGTCAGCTACGAAATCGCCACGATAGCAGAATTATGAATATTGATCGGGACCGTAGAAGTAGGAAACGTAGTAAGGACTGTTCTATTACAAGACCCCAAAAAGGTGAT
The DNA here is from genome assembly GCA_029959065.1 of Colias behrii. Lineage (NCBI taxonomy): Eukaryota > Metazoa > Arthropoda > Insecta > Lepidoptera > Pieridae > Colias > Colias behrii. Next base: position 258,937 of record JARWMC010000017.1, on the reverse strand, counting down.
AAAAGCGATGTAACTAGTACTTTAATAGATTCATTTGTTGATGCGATTAAATCGATGAAATCTAGTTCTAGTGATAAATTTTCGTCTATTCACAATGTAATACCTGATTTTGATCCAATGGCAAAAGAACAGACTGTTAATGCGTGGTTATCGAAGGTTGAGGAATGTAAATTAATTTACGAATGGTCAGAAAAACAAGTCGTGCACTACGCTCTGCCTAAACTCTCGGGAATAGCTAAAACGTGGTACCAAAGTCTCCCCACTTTGCTGTATTCTTGGGAGGAATGGAAAGTTAAATTAATTGAAACTTTTCCATCTACCCAGAATTATGGTGAATTATTAACTGAAATGTTGAATAAAAAACTACGGTTTAGTGAATCTCCCGAATTATATTATTACACTAAAATTAACTTACTAAACCGTTGCAACATATATGGCAAAAATGCAGTTGATTGTCTAATTTATGGAATTGAAGATAGGGGTATTAGACTAGGAGCTCAAGCGGCACAATTTTCTGAACCTGAACAGTTACTCAAATTTTTTAAAACTGTTAAACCAGGCGTTTCTAGGGATACCGAAAGATCAATTCGAGATAGGGATAAACGGCCGGTACCAAATAATTCAAATAGGGTCTTGAATAAGCCGAATAGATCCGAACCGGGTCGGATAACTTGTTTCAATTGTAACGAAGTAGGTCACCCCAGCTATAAATGCAATAAACCGTTATTAAAGTGTAGTCGTTGTAATTTATTAGGTCATTTGTCTAATGCGTGTTCTAAAATGGAACCCGCTCAAAAGCTAGATAAGGAAAAAACCGTGTTGAAAATCTCTAGTCAACAATCGGCGAGTATTTACACTTTTCCTATACGTATTAACGGGGTAAATGTCCAATGTCATTTAGATTTAGGAAGCGAATGTACACTAATTCGGTTGACGGACGCCCTAAATCTAGGGTTCGTTTGGACCACAAATGATTTACCTTTACTAAAAGGCCTAGGCAATATACCGTACCAGCCTATCGGTAAGTCGTTAGTTAATATTGAGGTTCAAGGAATTACTGAAAAAGATATAGAAATATTAGTTATTAATGATAACCTCATTAACTATCCAGTGCTTCTAGGGCATTCATTTTCAGAACGGCCGGGTATTAAAATTACTAAAACCGTAGATAAACTGGAGATTTGTAAGACCCAATTCCAAAACGCTAAAATACACTTGTTATGTAGGGAGCAAACTTATATTAACCCTGAGGCAATACAAACTGTCGCAGTATTAGCAAAACCTGAACTTTCTTGTACTGTATATGTTAGAGGTGGTATGCGGGGACAAAATGGTTCTGAATTCTATTTGTTTCCGGGAGAATATGAATTAAAAGATGGATTAGGCTGTCTTCTTATCTTAAATCCTAGAAGTAAGGGTTTAATTCTAGAACGTGAACAGTTGCTGATACGCAGTATGGTAATGAGTAATGATTGTAAATATGTAAATAACGTTAATTTCACTGACAGGAATGATATATCTGAGCCTGTTATAGGGGATAATCTTAGCGAATTAGAAAAACAAATGGTGAAGGACTTGCTCGCAAGATATAGCAGCTGTTTTTCTTCCTGTCTTAAGGATCTCGGATTTACAACTGTATTAGAAATGGATATACAATTAAAGAATGAAGAACCGGTAGTTTACAGGCCTTATAGACTCTCGTATGCAGAAAGAGAAGATGTCAGGCGCATGGTAGCAGAAATGTTAGATTGTGGTATAGTTAAGGAGTCTTCATCACCTTACGCGAGCCCCATTGTATTGGTAAGAAAGAAAAGTGGTGAGAGGCGAATGTGTGTTGACTACAGAGCCTTAAACAGCAGGACTAAGCGAGACCATTATCCTCTCCCTAGGGTAGAAGACCTTCTTGATCAATTAGCGGGCCATAAGATGTTCATATCGCTGGACTTGGCTTCAGGGTACTATCAGATTCCCATCTCGGAGAAGTCTCAAGAGAAGACCGCGTTTGTCACGCCAGATGGACAATATGAATACACCAGAATGCCATTTGGCTTAGCAAACGCTCCTTCGGTTTTCCAAAGAGCCATGCATAAGATTCTTAATAAAGCACGGTTAAGTTATGTAATTGTGTATATGGATGATGTTTTGATACCCGCGCGTTGCTTTGATGAAGCGCTGCAAAGACTAGAAGAAGTTTTGAACTTATTAAAAGAAGGAGGCTTAACACTGAAAATGCAGAAATGTAAATTTATGTTTGATAAATTAGACTTTTTAGGGTTTGAAATAAGTGGTAATGGTATCCAACCAGGCTCTGCGAAAACTGGAGCAGTCTCAAAATTTCCTACTCCCTTAAATCAGCATGACGTTAGACGATTTTTAGGTCTTGCCAGCTTCTTTAGAAGATTTGTCAAGGATTTCGCTCTGATAGTAAAACCATTGACGGGTCTTCTAAAGAAAAATGCGCCTTGGAAATGGGGGGAAGAAGAAGCAACTGCATTTACAGAGATTAAAAAACGATTGACCAGCAGACCAATTCTCGCACTATACGACAAAAATTTAGAAACTCAGTTACACACGGATGCGTGTAGATTCGGCATCGCGGGTATTCTTCTTCAGAAAGACGAGAAAGGTTTATGGAGAGTTGTAGCATACTACAGTCGTCAAACCACGGTAGAAGAGCAGAAACTTCACTCGTTTGAGTTAGAAACTCTAGCTGTGATAGCGTCATTAAACAAGTTTAGGGTCTACTTGTTAGGCCTACGGTTCAAAATACTAACAGATTGTAATTCATTACGCACCACACTTACAAAACGAGATGTGATCCCGAAAATTGCAAGATGGTGGGTGCAGTTACAAGAATATGACTGTGAAATTGAGTATCGACCAGGAGATAAGATGTCACATGTGGATGCCCTGAGTCGAGCTCCATCAGACTCAAAAGTAGACGATTTGCACGTTATTGATATACTTAGTGTTACTGCTGAAGATTGGATTACTACTGTTCAATCTTCAGATGACGATATAAGGCGTATTAAAGAAATATTAAGTGATCCAGAATCCCCCAACATAGTAAGTACATTTCAAAATTACAAATTAAAAAATGGACGTGTATACAGGATCATAGCTGATGATAATATCAAATGGGTAGTGCCTAGAGGCGCACGCTGGCAAATTGTTAAAGCCAATCACGATGACGTAGGCCATTTTGGGTTAGAAAAGACTTTAGATCGTATTCGGGCATTATATTGGTTTCCTAAAATGAGAACCTTTGTCACCAAATATGTTTCAGCATGTTTAGAATGTGCTCACCATAAGATGCCAGGTGGTGCTCGACAAGGTCACCTACATTCCATAGAAAAAGTAGAAATCCCCTTTCACACGGTCCACGTGGACCATGTTGGGCCTTTCATTAAGAGTAAGAAGGGGAACTCTTATATCTTAGTAATCATCGATGCCTTTACTAAATTTGTTTCTTTGGCTGCCGTCAAAAGTACCAAAACGTCGGAAACTATAAAAGTAATTAAAAAAAATCTTATTGGGTATTTTGGTACTCCAACACGCCTCATTTCTGATAGAGGTAGCTGTTTTACCAGCAAGAGGTTTAGGAAGTTTATACAGGCCTTAGGCATAAAGCATGTTATGAATGCAGTAGCCACGCCGCGAGCAAATGGTCAAGTAGAAAGGTCAAACCGAACTATATTGGCATCATTGGGAACCATGAACCATGGCAAAGATCCTAGAACATGGGATGATAATCTATCGGATATACAGTTAGGCATTAATACGACAATACACGACGTCACAAAAAAAACTCCTAGTGAATTATTATTTGGGCGTAGAGTTACAAATCCTTCGCAAGGTATATTAAGTGAAGTAATTTCGGATGTAGGACATGGAATAGTAGACGGTAAGATTGACGATATTAGATTAGATGCACGCTGCCTGATGCAACAGCAAGCGAAGGTCAGTGAAGAACGGTATAATAGAAAAAGAAAAGCGGCAAAAGTATATAAAGTAGGTGATCTAGTGCGAATTTTGAGAGCAGTTGCATCTGGTAGCGGGCAGTCTAAAAAGTTGGAACCCAAACTACAGGGACCGTACCGCGTAATTAAAGTTTTACCAAACGACCGTTATGTGGTAGAGGATACCCCTTTATCTCGAAAAGGTAGGCGGTACGAAGCTGTCGTGGCAGCCGACAAAATGCACCCTTGGTTAAATATTAAATCGATGTCTGATAGCGATAATGACGGTGATGATAGTTGTTCTGATGCCATTGAGAATCAAAATAATTAAATTTTATACATACACATTAGGTAGTTTAAAGTTCTTTATGTATGTTGTAATACACATCCTTCTTTAAAATGACGAGTCAAGTCTACGTGTTTGGTATGAACGAAGAATGATCGACGTTTATAACAAACACATGGAATTTGAAATAGCTTGCATATTGTGGGCATGCCGGGCACAATATGCCGCCCAACGAGAACCAAAATGCAGTATATGTGTGAACAGTGAGTACCGAGTGATTTTGTATGATTATTATGGGTATGCCGGGCACAATGATGTGCCGCCCAAAACGAATAGCTTACATACTGTGGGCATGCCGGGCATGATGTGCCGCCCAAAGAGTAACAATATGCAGTCTATGTGCAAGCAATGAGTACTGAGTGATTTTTATTACTGTTGAGGGCATGCTGGGTACAATGATGTGTCGCCCAAAGAGTAACAATATGCAGTCTATGTGCAAGCAGTGAGTTCTGAGTGATTTTTATTACTGTTGAGGGCATGCTGGGTACAATAGTGTGCCGCCCATAAGAAAGCAACAATTATTATTGTACATTGTTATTTTTGTGATCTAATTATTGTCAAATTTAAATGTATGAGATAGTATTATGTAATTTAAATATAACATTATGATTGTATTGCAATACCTGCATAAGGTCACTAATATGTAAAAATGTACTGGTGAGCAATAAATTATTTGAATTTGAATTAGTCCTAATCAAACGGATAGAGAAGTGAGTTTTTGTTATACAAATGTTTGTAGCGATTGTCGAAGTTGTTCCAATAGAGATATATATATTTATTTATTGTCTTTTTTTTTTCGAAATTTGTAAATCTTATTCTAGGCTTGTTTCCTTGTGTAATTTTGATTATTTGTAAAAGCTAATCATACCAATTCAAACTTCGGGAACTAGTTGTAAATACATATTATTATAAGTATTTGTTTCAATTTCATGTAAGTATGGTTGCATTTTGTTTTCCATATTTTAACATTTTATTTTTGTTTAAATTTAATTTAAGCCAACGAAGGCACTCGTTGAAGATCGGATGGCCGAGCTGTTACAAATCTTAAAATCATACATAGTACATTATTTTCCATAGACAAGGTTTTCTGTTATTTATAATCTACCGCCTGACAACTTAACCTCCCCTCCAGTCGGTTAGTTGTCAGTCGATCGCTCACATTTTTTGAAGAAACGATCAGCTAGCAATTGATCCTGAACAGCCGACCAGTGCGGTCAACAAGTCAGTGCCTTAGCCGTGCCACATGCTTGTTTTAGGGTTATTTAAATCTATTATTTAAGATTGTGAAAGATTGCGAATATTATAGTAAAAAAGTGAATGTAACAAGGAGGAATATTAAAGTATCAATTGTGACGAAGGCGTTTTATTCCACAACCCAACACATGTGGGTATAAATAATCCACTATAAATTGCCGAACTATTTCCGCACATCAAAAACCCACGTGTAGTACTTCGGCATCTCTCGCGCACGTCTAGATCATGTGAATTCACTTATCAGTAACATTCCGTGCAATTAATCACCATCATTACACGACGTGAGTGCTCTCAGTAAATTAGCCAGCGCTGTGACGTCACAACTATGGAGGCAACAGGTTAATAATCTATACTTATGAAAAAACGATTTTCTGTTTGTTTATTTCAGTTACTATCATCTGCTCCGACTCCCAAAGCTGCTTAAATTCTTTATGTTCTAACCTATTCCGAGACAAAATTAAACATCCTATTATCCTCAAAATAAAAGAACTCCTATTTGAATGTCATGAGAGAATTAATATTTGTGTGACATTGACCTGGATCCCCAGTCATTGTGGTATCCTCGGCAATGAGTCAGCAGACTGGTGTGCCAAGACTGCCTCCAGGATAGCATCTGAGTCCCACAATCTAGTATATTCCCAAGATCTCATATCGCTTGCTCAACTGCGCCTCACTGAATCATGGAAAGCCTCTTGGAAATCATCCCAATTAATGAAAGGTAAGTTTTATGCCTCAATCCAGGGTGATATTCCATCCAAACCTTGGTTCTCAAAATTCAAAAAGGTAAGTAAGCCAGTTACTTCTGTGATCTGTCGAATAAGGCTTGGTCATTCATGTACCCCTGTCCATTTAGCTAAGATTCGGGTAAGGGATAGTTCACTATGTGAATGTGGCATAGACGAGGGCACATTAGACCATATCTTCCTCAACTGTCCTAATCACTAATTCCCCCCATCATAATTTCCACCCCTTCCCTGTATGATTTCCTTCCTCCAGATATCCCTAGACCCACTAACATGAACACTCTTTTAGCGATGTTAAACACACCTATAATTGAAACTCTTACCAACTTTATCACAACTAATAAACTAAAATTATAATTTACACCTAGATTAATTTACTATAAATATATAATATATATTTACAATATTGAGTAGTCTTATTTCGTTTGTTTTTAATTAACTCTCATATCATTTATTATCTGTCTGAAATAACAGTACTAATTTTTATGATGTGTATATCTATATATTGTGTTTGTCTCTTTTTGTTTTAGGTATATCTGCGTTTTGATTGACATCGGTCTATTAATGTTTAGTATGGGAAAATTAATTTATTCAGATCGAATAATTCGTGTAGTTTTGAAAGTTGCTACAGTTATTCCTAAAGATGTCCAGATGAATATACTAAAAGCCCCCGAGGGAGGGACACAAGCCGGCGGCGGGGGAGGGGGGGAAAGGTCTCTTTTTCAAGGTTTTTGCTTGTAACTCGAAATTTTTTTCATAATATCTCTTTAGTGACTTCTACATTAATTATCTACATTAAATTTCCTATAAATTACGTCTCAACATTTTTACTGTACGATCAATACTTTAGGAGATACAGAGTATTAAAGGTAAGAAAAATAAGAAACAACATAGTTTTACAAATTTTAATTATAAAAAGAAATAACATCTTTTTTTGCACGAGTATGCCGACTTATTAGTCAAATTGTGTTTCATCTTCGTCATCTTTATCACTAACATCGATAGGGGGTCCATTAGTACAAGCTCCTAGGCAGCCGTTACAGATAAGACTACACATAATGCCCGCTTTTCGGCAACTGCATTTTCCGGAACATCCACTTTTACATCGGCAAAAAATTGAATTTAACAACGCTTCAGGAGCAGGAGGATCCAAGGTCGTGATTGGTTCTAAGTATCCATCGACTCTTCGCTTCCAACCCCATATTTCAGGAGGCAGTTGGTTCCCAAGCCACTCCTGTACTTGATGGAATACTCTGTAGGCGTGATATTTTGCTGACCCTTTGGTAGGGGGGAGGGAAGAAAGATCCGGTTTGGGCTTGGTACAAGATTTCAGAAAAACTGTGAATCGATGTCTGTTGATCTCAGACTGAGTACAGGGCGCTCGGTATACTGCAAGAAACATTTTTTCTCCGGCTTCTGCTATAACCTCCTGAGTTGACGTTGGGTCATAAAATACAGTTGCTGTTTCCTTTAGTGACGGCTTTTGATCAAAAATCTTGATAATTGATGTTTTTCCCTTCCTGTAAATAGCTGAGGTTGTATCACACCCACTGAAACTATGCAGAAAGAGAATAGAATCACAAAATGAATGTTTTTGAAGTTCTTGGGAGGAAAATATTTTGGTTTCCACTTTTCCTCTTCCTGGTTTGACAAAAAATATTTCTTTTTCTGGAGGAGTAAGAGCCATTAGAAGGACTACAAGATCAACATCTTCTCCAATAACAGTGACCACAACATTGTCTGCAGCTTTATCAATTGCAGTGCGAATAATGGTGCAGTCAGCATCACTTGCAGCTATTCGTGTTTCTATGTTTGCAGCCTGCATTTTTTCTGTCAGAAGTTTAATCAGTTGGGACTTGTTTTTTGCATTTGATAGAAAATGCTCTTGCTGAACAGTGACCTTCATCGATAGATTGATGTTTATATCAACAGACGATTTCACCGCCCTCCTTCTTTGTTCAGACGTTTTTGTGCTATTTTTCACGTCATCGTATCCATCAAACACTACGGTAGAAGATGGCCCGTAATGACATTTTACATAATTTATGTACTGATCACATATATCTGAGTAAGAGGAGCCCAATTGCCACTTGGTACGGTGCAAAAGAAAGCCACCGTCAATAACCGTCTCACTAGCTTTCAGCTCACTTTCAACGCCTGCCAGCAGAATATGTTTTCCATCCTTTCTATGTTTACTAGCCTTTATCAAGCCTTGAATACCTTTTCGGAATACTACACTACGGTCACTAGTCACGTCCTTTTCACAAATTGTACATTTATCAGTCATGATGGTTGCATTTTGTAACAAATAAACCAACGAAACACGAACTATTTAATCGGCACGTTTGCGATCAAGAGCAGCGTGGATATTCCGTAAGCGTTGTGAGCGTACTGGTGTGGTGGGGCCGGCGAACGGCGCGCGCGGCGCAGCGCGGGGCCCGGGGGGCGCGGGCGGTGTGGCACGGCGGCACGCGGGGTGCGGTAGCCTGCCTGCCAGTGCCAGTTGCTATGCGGCGAGGCAAACAGCGAGGATCTTTGTAGTGCGACTTATCTATCATCTTAGTCAAGTCAAGTACCTATAACGATGTTGTTTCTTATTTTTATCACCTTAAGTACTATGTATCTCAAGTATTGATCGTACGGTAAAAATGTTTAGACGTAATTTATAGGCAACTTAATGTTAATAATTAATGTAGAAGTCACTAAACAGATATTATGAATAATTTTCGAGTTACAAGTCAAAACCTTGAAAAAGAGACCTTTCCCCCCCTCCCCCACCGCAGGCTTGTGTCCCTCCCTCGAGGGCTTTTAGTATATTCATCGGGACACCTTTAGGAATAACTGTAGTAACTTTCAAAACTACACGAATTATTCGATCTGATCGACGATTCTGAATCTAATTTGCTGTGGCTAGTTAGTTTCTCAAGCGTGTATTATCTTCCCAACGTGACATTGGCAGAATTGTACTCAAACAAAATTGCCACCCTTCGAAAAAATTGAATTGAATTATTTCAGTTACTCTTTTCGTTAATGGCTCTTAGACTGCGATTAGTTACGCACATTGTAATTAATAATTATACATATTTATCGTTGTATTTAATTGCATTTCTTTTGTTTCATTATTCCCTTATTTAAGTAATATTTTTTTTATAATTAACTAAAATATGTAATGGCGGCTCCACTTTAGTGCCGTGAATTCACGTACAAATTCACACGATATAAGTTGTGTCTTTCACATTAGTGTTTACCATTAGGCGACCCACAAGCTCCTTTGTCAACTATGATATTAGTATTTTCTAGTGTTTTATTTTACGCGAGTAACTATTATACATTTAGAAATTAAAGATTTTAACGGATTTTGGTCACTTGGTCATGTGCTCACGCTCGCTGCAAAGTGTGCGAAACGTCGGGATAATAATCTAATGTATTAATCGCGTTTAAAATCCGTTAAAATCTTTAATTTCTAAACTATGATATTAAAAAAGTAACTTGATGAGAACACAATGTTTTCTTTTAACAATTATATCAACTACAACAATATGTCTATCTATACTAATATTATAAAGCTGGAGAGTTTGTTTGTTTGAACACGATAATCTCAGGAACTACTGGTCCGATTTGAAAAATTCTTTTGGTGTTAGATTGCCCATTTATCGAGGAAGGCTATGGGCTTATAGATCTTAGTGTAATGATATATATATCATTACGCTAAGACCTAACAGGAGTGGAGCCACGCGGGTGAAGCACAGCTAGTATATTAACTAATGATATGATAATATTATCTGTTTGTTACTTAGAAATATACAAATATCATGGAAATACCGTGTCATATTGCAGGATAATCATATAAACTGTAAAGTAACTGAGATAAGATATACAGAATAGTAAGAATAATCTAAAGTATCATCCCAAGTCAAATAGACAGTAGACTAGTTACAATTTTGCAGGTTTTTATTAACAAATACAATTTTTACATTTGAAATGATGTCTTTTGTGTCCAATATCTAATACTAGCTGACCCAACAGATTGACCTGTCTTGGACAAATTGTCAAACCTGTGAAGTTTATATGGCCGTCATGTTTTTTTGCATTTTCTTGATTTTTTGGCACAAGTTTCTTAAGGTTTCCTTTCATAAGATCCTTTTTCTGACAATAAGGAACACATCAAAATAAGAATTTATAAAATCAGTCACGCATGATGCCGTCACCAGGGGAAATAGGGATTCATTTTTATATATTTCAAAGAAGATTTCAACTAATGCAACTAATTTTAACAGGCAAAAATGAACTTATTGCTGACAGGGATTTACTAAAATAACTATGAATAAATGATTTGTTGTTTATTGATAATAAGAAAGGACAATAGATAAATGAATAAATTCAGAGAAAGAAAGATATCTTCTTATGTAGCACAGATTTTGTTGAGTAATCAGTTTTATTTTTCATTTCTGTAAAAGTTCATTGTTGTTAAGGCTGTTACATGCGCTAATAACCTTGACCATACTTGACGGATCTCAAACCTCTCCCGCTGCACCTTCTTTTTTCCTCGCATTTTGTATTTAAAAAGATACTAATCAGTGAAACAAAATATCCTCGTCAGGGACTGTTGTGTAACTGATAATTTATTAAACATAAAAATTTCAGAGCTCTAAGTCAGCAGGTTACGAAGTTTATAGAGTATTTGCGGAAAAATCGATGACCACGGCACATCTTTTTTCTAGAAATCTATTAACTTTGGAAAAAAGTCCTCGCGAGCAATTAAAGATCAAAGACCATCCTATTTTATATATTTTTTTCGGTATTGTGCTTTATGTTGTACCAGAGTTTATAGAGGTTGAACATAGTCGAAATTGCCGGGTAACGCCTTAAAATTTATTAATAACAATGACATACAGGTAAATTAGCTTGGAGAAATTTTTGCGTTTGTAGTGGTGTATGGTCAGCAAATAAAATAAAACAACATTTTATTTTTAGTTTTTATTTTATATATATAAGGGATTTTAAATTAAACTATATGTGTTTCTCCTCTGAAAAAGATGAGACTTTATTTTAATATTTGCACATTTAACATACGTATAACTTTTACATTAACAATGTTACTAAAATGAAAAATTTACTAACCTGAAAAAGAAACGACATTTAAAGTTTAATTCTTTAGTTTGAGAAGTCAAAGGCTTGCCTCGACCATGTTTTAACACTGGAGCCATTTTGAATTAACAATATAAAGTTACAACACTTACACACAAATTAAACACTTCAACAAATATTATAACAATACAAATAATAACAACAATCAACAAATACAAAATTTAACAATTAAACTACTAGACCGGGAGATATTGACACAAAATTTCGAGTCATTTGTAACAGGATGGCGGTTCTACAGGGGTCTTAGTACGCAATGACAAAAAGAAAAACGATGGTGTGAACGCTGGTACCGGCGGCTTAGTCGCGTGGGCGTTAGTCGAACTCGTCGGAAAAATAGCGAAGTCAAACAATTTGTAACACAAAAATTTTAGAATTTACCGATAGCCCATAAAAAAGAAGTAGGCGGTAGTGTCATGCCATACTTTTCCGGTGTGACTTACAGCCCGCCATACCGACGCGAATGTGTTGATTTAAAAAAAAACGATTCAACCATTTGTACCAGGCTAACTTTTGCACAGGTAACCATCCTCGTGCAGCCATTTACGAAAATCGCCATGCCATACTTTTCGGAGGATTCCAAATGGTCGCCATACCGCCGAAAATCTGCAAATTTTTTTTTCGCCGAACCATTTACCACCCTAAATTTTTTTTTCAACAACTCCTGAATGATTATAAATAGAAGTGTGATAATGTCATACCTGTGGGAGGTGGCGAATGTGTATAAGATTTTTTTTTATTGTAAGATTTTATTCGTATTTTGAACGATTAGTAACAGTATGGCACTAATTTTTCCTGTAAGTTTGAGGTTCAACAAATATAAATACAAAATTTCAAAGATCTAGGTGGTGGAAATCTTCACTTATATAAATTAATACTAAATTAATTTTTCAAGTATGGCAGCACTTTTTCCCCCTACTAGAAGTATGGTAAATATAATAATGGTCACATTTTATCAAATACTCTCCAAAAATCCAAATGCAATACTGGTACAAAAAGTTTGGCGAAAAAAAAAAATTTTGCAGTTTTTCGGCGGTATGGCGACCATTTGGAATCGTCCGAAAAGTATGGCATGGCGATTTTCGTAAATGGCTGCACGACGATGGTTACCTGTGCAAAAGTTAGCCTGGTACAAATGGTTGAATTGTTTTTTTTAAATCAACACATTCGCGTCGGTATGGCGGGCTGTAAGTCACACCGGAAAAGTATGGCATGACACTACCGCCTACTTCTTTTTTATGGGCTATCGGTAAATTCTAAAATTTTTGTGTAACAAATTGTTTGACTTCGCTATTTTTCCGACGAGTTCGACTAACGCCCACGCGACTAAGCCGCCGGTACCAGTGTTCACACCATCGTTTTTCTTTTTGTCATTGCGTACTAAGACCCCTGTAGAACCGCCATCCTGTTACAAATGACTCGAAATTTTGTGCCAATATCTCCCGATCTATACGTAATAATTATAATTTTTGAATGAAATGTGTGCTTTATGTTCTAACGGTACCAAACGACTGCACGTGGCACCTGCGGACAGCGTAAACTGGTTTATTCTGTTTTTGTGCGTGTTTCCACTTTCCACTATCAAGTGACGATTTATTTATTTGTTTTGTTTCGTAATTATTATGGTCAAATATTAATTATGAAACAAATTATTATGGACACGATATTTTATTGTTTCACGGTAGTCGTCTTGTCGTTTGCTCTAGGACGTGAAATTGAATGATATATTTTTTTTTATAAAGTCAAAACCATATTCTTTCAAATAAAAACTTGTTTTTATTGAAAACAAAAGTGTTGCTAGGAATAAGTATAAAATTAAATAGTAATGTTAGGATATCGAAACATTTTTGTATAGGCCAGAACGATATAGTGGAAACGCGCTCTAAGATCTGAGTAATATACACACCACTACATATGCAAAAATTTCTCCAAGCTAATTTACCTGTAACCTTTTTACATGTTAAAAGATATTGAGGATGTTGTAAAAGTATTCTTGGTATTTTATGATTTATCATCACATAGTTCAATAAAAAATAAAGTTAAAAAGTTATTAATAGAAACTTGTCATTTGTGTATCTTTGTTTTTTAATATTTGCAATAAATTTTATTGTTCCAATATTGCACCTTGCACAGTTTTGATTCAAGGATAATTCATTTATTTGTTTTGGTAACACGGCTTTGTTCTTACCTTTCCTTCCCTGTTTGCCAGCTTTTAACCTTGTAGAAATATTCTACTAGTAGAAACTATTTTTTCTTTAGTTTAAATGGAAAAACAATTCATTTCAAGTAACAATATAGTTATACAGTTCACTTGTAAATTACGAAAATTATTAGGTAAATATTTGTGAAGTTGCGAATTGACGTCATTGTTTGTTGTGAGCAGTTCTTATCAATGCTACAACGAAAATACACAATCTCGGAGGACGATATATGTCGCGACTAAATAAAAATAGAATATTCGTCAATCATCCAAGATTATTCTTAGACCTGTCTACCTAATCAGTAACGTAAATGTAAGTAGAAACGTTTATATTGTATGTAATGTTATGCTAATCAAATCATAACCTTACCTTGCCGAGTTTTTCTACAGGGACGAGTGACAAAGGTTGGCTTTCCGCTTTTTCTTGCTGACCTTGCAGCTCCCCGCTGGACCCAGATCTCGTCCCACGAGTGGAACCTCGCGGGGTGCTGGTCCCACTTCCACTACCATCTGTAGCACTCTTTTCATGACTACTATGATTACCCATCACTTAAACACTACAATATCATTGGTAAACGCTTTAACACTGAGTTCACTTTTCTTGGAATTTTTTTCACACTGGCTTGACAATAAGCCCGTCAATAAGCACTCACAGACAAGATAAATTCAAGTGATTTGTTTGAGAATAAAATATTGTCGAGACGAAACAAACAAATTCGTCGTGAATCATATGATGTGTCAGCTGTCAACTGTCATTTGAAACTGACGTATACATTTAAATTTATGTGTATGTCGTGGCCATATCGTAGATTTGCTCATTTCATGATATGATCGATCATTTCACGAAATGGTCGCATTTCATGAAATGGCCAACATAGTTTGATCAGATCGTTAAATCGTCAACGTTTCACGATTTGGCCATCCACATTTGGCCAGATCGTATAAAATATAAAGAGTCCATAAAATATTAAAAAAAATCAGAATATTCTAAAAACTTGTTTAATGTCATTTAAGTTAGTGCCGCGGCAGCGGCCGGCGAATGCCAGAAGCGAATCGTTTTTGCAATAAAAAACAGTTAGGTTAGGTTAGACTTTGATAAACAACGCACGAGCCGAGCGAGCAAAGCGAGCGTGCCGCGGCAGTGGCCGGCGAGTGCCAGAAGCGGATCGCTTTTTAAAAAACAAACAATTATAATACTATAGTAGGATATATAAATATATATCCTAAAAGAAAAAATGCGTCTTAAATTATTTTATTTAAGACGCATTTTTTCTTCAATACATATAAGATATCCACATTTTCCATAGTACTCGAACCGTCGTAAATTCTTTGCTATGACTTTCTTCATATTGTTATTAAACGAATTATGAAGTTTTGACGTGACAACGTCTTAAATTAGGTTGCGGCTGGGAGTCACTTATGAAAAAGTGTAACGCTCGGTAACGTTACGATGAGTCACCGAACGAGAGAGAGGCCCGCGGTCTGCCGCGCGCGCAGCACATAAATATTCTACCGAGAAAAAGACGTTGTCACGTAAAATCTTCGCCCGTAAAACCGACTTTACAGGCAACCATTTTTTAACTGCGAATAATTAAATTTTCGCCAGCAGCCGCCATCTTATCACATAAACACAGAGCTTGCAGCGCCTCTACCAATGATTAATGTAACTATTTTACGATATGATCAAATAATTTTGATCATTTCATGAAAAAACCGCGCGTTTAGTTGGCCATATCGTGAAACGATTTCTTATCATTGATTTGCTCAAGCCACATCATGATGTGGCCAAACTAAATTGGCCATTTCACGAAATGCGACCATTTCGTGAAATGGCCAATCATATCATGAAATGAGCAAATTTACGATATGGCCACGACATGTACATGGTTAGTTTTATTCGTTGTTCAGAGGTTTTCTATTATTTTCTCAATTATTTTCTAAATAATGTGACTTTCGACTATACAGGGTGTAATCGTTAAGTGTGCACAGGCGATTATTCCGTAACTATTGCAGATATCAAAAAACTTTATACTGATATCGAAAGCCCTCTATCTAATGAGTAAAATGACAACAATAACTTTTTAAAAATAAAATGGGAAATATCCAAAAATTTTACACCAAACACTCCCATACATTTAGTATGAGATATGACTATCCTAAACATGTAATATGAAAAATTTTGGTTCTTTTTTTGAATTTGTGCTTAAATTACAGTCGACTCTCGTTAATTCGAAACTCGAGGGACTCTCAAAATATTACGATTTATCAAGAGTTTGAAATATCAAATGGTTCGAAATTTGTGAGAGAAAATAAATAAAACTTCGAATTATTAATTGTTAATCAATTATTATTTAAATGCTATTCTACAGTAACCGAATGATAACTAAACATACCAATTTGTGAGAAGTTTAAAGTCAAACTAATCATAACAAAAACAACGGCTCATTGAACAAGTTTGAACTTGGAGCAAAATGTACCTACCTGACTACCTGCTTACAATCTCTCCGCCTCTTTCTCTCTGCAACTTTGAATTGTCGAGTGTTGGACGCCGATGAGTTCGAATTAACGCGTCGTTTTGTTAAATAGCAATGGTATTTTCCTTCGAATTACCAAGTGCACAAAAATGTATGGATTTAGTTCGAAATATAAAGAGATTTTGTAGGGACCTCGTGATAACTTTGAATTATAGAGAGGTTCGAATTATCGCAGGTTTGAATTAACGAGACTCGACTGTACTTCGCAAAGGAAAATGGCAAACTCCCATAGGACTCTGGGCCTGATCGTTACACTGATGATTTATGGGGGATTAAATAGATAAAAATATACAGATTCTATGAATATAATTATTATAGATCTGTTCTATGGGATAGCAGAGATATTGAGGTGTAAAGTAACAAAAATAAAAGTTAGTTTGCTTGAGTTAAATGAATAGCATTGCCTTTTTCTAGGTCCAAGTAAGTTTATTTTCTATCTACATTGTCTTGCTAATAATAGTGTAACAGTCAGGTAATAGAAATATTGGATCCAACACATATTATTCAACACACATTTTAACTTACCAAAACATCAACAATCACTAGGTAGGTACATTTCTTATATCTTTATAAATGGATGAATCAGGATTCGCTTTCATAATAAGACTAATCAATTCAAATAATATATTTAGAGTAAAAAATAGACGATTAAGGCAATTTTGTATATAACGTTACCAACGTTACTAAAACTTCACTCAAAAGTCAAACAACAAACGTAACAAGTCACTCATCACTGTCACAATTATTATAATTAATAATTTGACATTTATTAATGGCCAGCTACCTAAATAAAAATGTTATAATTATTATTGATTAAGTAAAATATGTTTTTATTTTATAGAATGACCTAAATAAATTAAGATGTGTTTTAAAAAAAGTTAAGTTTTGCTTCTGATTTTTATAGCATTTGAATTCAATAAAACTAAAAATGAAAAATAAACATTCATTCATATTAATCTATATATTTGACTATTTTACTCCTGACAACACTGACATCTCTGCTTGATAAGACCGGTAGTGAACGAATTATCTTTTTTTTCAAAGATTTGTTTTCCCATAGAATCAGAAGTCAATATTTTACAAATAATTATTAAAATTAACATAATGAATTTTAAATATATTATGATTTCTGTAACAGTTAGGCCCAATTTCGCCATTCTCCTTTTAATAAAAAGTCATTTAGAAACATTGAGATAATATTACTTCGTATAATATTACTTCGTATGTGTACCTCAATGTTTAGAAACTGGAAACAGAGCTCAATGTGGAATGCAATGGTATTCCAAAACGAGGACGTCACTTCGAACATTTGCTTTGAACACAAAATGTATGGAAAATTCAATGTATGGGAGTGTTTAATGTAACTTTTTTGGATATTTCCCGTTTTATTTTTTAAAAGTTATTATTGTCATTTTACTCATTAGGTAAAGGGCTTTCGATATCAGTATAAAGTTTTTTGATATCTGCAATAGTTACGGAATAATCGCCTGTGCACACTTAACGATTACACCCTGTATACATGTCGACTACCGAACGTTCGTCCAATATTCTATGATCTATCAATATTAACTTATTAAAATACTTTCATTTTGTTTTATGTAATATTTCAGATCACAATCGATCGATTTTCTTTTCTATAATTTTTTTAATTTCGTGAAAAGTAATCGCGTGCGTGCGTGCGCTTTCTTTTTTATCGTTATAGCCAGGATATAGCTATGTCACAGTTGACAGATATATACGTACATACAGTTAGGTAACTAAGCCCTTGCGATGAAATTATGACGTTAGCACTGTTATAGCTATAGGGCTGTTACCTTTTTGATATTTAACCGACTTCAAAAATAAAGGAGGAGGTTATCAATTCGGCCTGTATATTTCTGTTTGCTTTTTTTTCACAGTCGATTTTGTGGTAATTTTGAGATTAAAACTCGTTAAAATACAAAAATGGTGTAGCCTAAATATGAATTTACAAGAAGAAACAATCCGAATTAATACACCTTGTAAAAGTAAATACGTTTTTATCAGTGCTATATTTCGAAATCTTGTTTTGTTATGGACGCCGAAGGTTATTTAATGTACCTAAATTATTTATAATGCTTGATATTTGTATTATACATATATTCAATAATTATTTTAAACCAGAATTTACAATACTTGTATGTAGGTATACCTACTAAATTATTTTTAAAACGATAAATTAAATTAAATTAAAAAACAAAATATGCAGAAATAAATTAAAATTATTATTATACGCGCATA
Organism: Colias behrii; assembly: GCA_029959065.1. Taxonomy (NCBI): domain Eukaryota; kingdom Metazoa; phylum Arthropoda; class Insecta; order Lepidoptera; family Pieridae; genus Colias; species Colias behrii. The sequence goes on along the minus strand of JARWMC010000017.1, from coordinate 240,497 downwards.
GAACCTCCACCTTTTTTTTTAGGATGAAAAAGAAAATAGTTTGACAGGCTTAGTGCTTGACAAAGTGGTGACGTCACGTATCGATAAAAATACAATATATAAATTTTACCTTAACATAAAATTTGTATTATGTTTCCTAAGACGTCCGTAGTCCATTATGAGAGAGTACATCGCCTTTTTCCCCGTGAAGTCGCTAGATGGTGCTAGTTTTAAGCCCGTCACGTGGTACCGCCGCCAGCGCCGCGAGTGGTGGGAGACAAAACTCACCACAGTCCCAGCAAGCCACCAGAAATATTCTCATTGTTCGTCTCATAAATGATACGGAATGAATGGTGCAAAAATAACACCAGGAAGACCTTATCTGGACTACGGACGTCTTAGGAAACATAATACAAATTTTATTTTAAGGTAAAATTTATATATTATGTGTTCCGTTTGACGTCCGTAGTCCATTATGAGAGAGTTGTTTGTTATCTCCTGGTGGCTTGATAAATAAAACGCAACAATGTGATAGAGTAATGCCCCAAAATGCTTTTTAATATATCCTATAAACAAAGTATATAATGTATAAAATCATGACTTTGATAATTATTGAAAATTTGTCTTAAAATCATGTAAACAAAAAGGACATCCATAAATATTATATACTACAAGTATATCTTGTCAATATTTTAATCAGTATAAGCACTTAAACCTGAGTAGGCTTTATTGTGATTACTAATGACTTCTATTTTGATTAGTATTAAATACACTACGACAATAATATAATAATAATTTCCACCATGTGGCGGAAAGATGCGGGTTCGAATCACACCTTGTGATCGAATTTATTCTATTCTTTAAAAATTTGTATGTAAATAATAATGTTTATAAACATAATATTGTCTCCAGTTGACTTTTGCAAGAATATCATTAACTAGATATTTTTCCAAATAGATTGATGATGCTACTATAACTATGTAACATTACCCAGATTCCGACCTCGAACTTTAAAAGAGCTCGCTTTACCCTGCCCTCTATGATAGCCGCTGTAGCTGGTCGCACCAGATGCTGTGTAGTAATAAACAAATTAGTCAGAGAACCTCTTATGGATTGGAAATGCAAAGAAAAGTTCTTATGTGCCTTGAAACTGGATTCATATTTACATACGGTGACGATAATTTAGCTAACTTGATTGCTAGTATGTGGAAGAATATGTTATGGAGCCCAATGCGGAATGCGAGGTAAACGCTATCGACCCATTGTTTTGAGTTGCAATGTAAACTGGAATAAATAGAAAACACGTCCAAAATCACAGTATAGTAGCTGCGCGTTAATGAATGCAAACAATTTTTATTAATCACATAAATAATTATTTTTATTATGCGGATTTATTTTAAAAATATCTCGATAAGAGTTTTTGAATAACCTTCCTTGCCTTCCGGATTTGTAATTTTGAAAGATTTGTTCTAGCTAAGGAAATACCCTAATCCTAAGGTAATGTTTGCAATGATTATATTGTAACTAATGATTAGATGTGATTAGACAAAATTTAAATATAATTGCATTTTAATAGAAACTGATGCTGTAACTGATTTATGTATAAGAATAGTGTACTAAACCGTCAGTATATCAGTAATCATATACAGTCAGTCATAATTTAGCTAAGCATTCAGCATCCTTTTACAGCCTGGTCAGTGGTCACCAGTAGTCTATGTATGTTTGTATTTTTTAAGCTGTCCATCAAGGTGTACAACAGGTTGACCTATCCGAAATGAGCCAGACTTTCAGCTGTAGGTTCTGTATTTGAGTTGGAGCTGAACCTGTTCCTGTTTGTCAGTGAACGATTGAGAGGACTTATCCTGATAGTAGCACGGCTCTTCAGGTCTGGGTGCAAAGAGGGTTTCTTCCACTTGGGTACTATTATAATGAACTCGAGGCAATAGAGCCGGTTGTTTAAGTTTAAGTCTGTCTTACTTGAGATGACGTAAGCTGTTCGAGCTGTAATTAAAATTTATTTGTAGAATTCCCCTCTGAATGGAAATGTTTGTGTCGACTGTTCGAGCACGTTGTATTAGGAGCCGGTGCGATTGCGCGAGAATTCGGCTTCCTAGCTGTACCGCCCTAGAAGGTTGTGAAGTGTTTAAATGTTCAAACTAATAACTCTTGTCAAAGAGATTTCGTTCTGCCTTTGAATTAAATTTTTTCTTACTACCTCGACGGTCAAGATTAGGAAAGCTATTACTGGTCCTTTCATTCACTGCCATGACTTTCCTGTGAATTGGATACGGCTGGTAGATATAATACTCGTTTTTACACTTACTTGCTTTTTAAAAGATGTTTTTGAACTAGATCTTTAACAAGTGCGGCAGTTCATTCTTCCCCGGAGAGAGACAAAGGTTTCATAGTTGATTAGCCCTAAGAGGCGTTCCTGTAGCGCTGTGGCGTGTGTCAGTACATCCTTCCCCGGAGGGTAATAAAATTTGCAACGATGACAAACCTTGATAGGCGTTCATGGTGGTGGTGGTGGTGGTGGTAGGTGGTGTGCCTGCTTGAGGGACCAACTGCCTGCTATTAAGCCTGTTTTTAGGCACCGATACTTTCAATTTATCATTTCCATTGCCAATTGCCAATTTGCTTCCGTGCCCCAAGCCATTCATAGAAAATCTTAAACGCTCGGGTGTCAGAATAGATTCTATCGGATTGATATTCCAATGTAGGTTTGAGACGAACTTTATTTCGAATTGAATTGAAATTCCAAAGTCTCTGCAAGCCAATCAATTGGCGATTTGTGCTGAACAATGTAACAATATAACATCTGTAAATTTTCCACATTTCTTGTAAAATAAATCATTTCATTTCATTTCCATGTGGTCTACATGCTGTTCTGTTGAACGCAAATCATTGCCCATATAGATCACCAAGTAAAGGTCACAGTCGCTTGGTTCTTCAGCAGTCCAGTTTGTGACTGTCGCAAACATTCTTTGAGCTGACGCTAGCCCGAAGGGCTGATACGTTATCTTCGTTTATGATGTATTTATAATATCGATATGGTATACAATAGTGATACAAGGATATAGGAGGCGTCGATACGTACGGGTAGTCGATAGCCTCGCAAATACAAAAATTATATTATTATGTTGAGTATGTCGTGTCACAGTTAACAGTGGATGTGAAATTGAAAATTACTTTGCATTTGCAGTTGCTCTTCTTAATTATAAAAAGGGGTGATTAACGATAGAATCATGGTGTTCGATTGACTAACCCCTGACGTTCAACAGTGGCTTGAATCTCCAAAGACATAAATGTCAGAGTTAAAGAATAAATAAATATTATTACCTCTAAGTGAAAACTACGGCTGGTTTTCGAATTACATGGTATTCGAGGGTGGCGAGATTAATTCGAGCTTTTGTTTGTTGAAAATCTCTCCCCCCCTTTTTTATTCTTTGGTGTTTCCCCTGATTTTACCTTTTGTATTGATGAAATGATTTGAAACGACTTAAAAAGTCGATCTTAACGGTTATTGAATGTACTGGTAAAAACTGATTGTGACGAGTTTTAAACCAACTTATCAAATTCGCCTATCTGCATATGCTACTAATCATGTTAGTAAGTTACACATTCCACAGACCACAGCGGGAGGAATTTTGTATGAATTTAATCTTATCAATCCTCTTCAAAGCATCTCTATTAATTCTTAAGTTTATTTGTATAGAGAATAGAAGTCGCATTTAAATTTAGCAGTAATTAGGCACGGAGTCGCGGAATAATTTAATGCGTCAGGCAAAAATTATTAATATATTTGTATGAATTGATAATAATTTACCTATTTCTTATGCTTACAAGATGTGCTTACAAGATATAGGCAACTACTTGATTCGACTCGTATCGGATGAATTTTCTAATCTAACGAGATTAGGAATTCGTTTTTGATATTTACCCTCAATTCGGAAAAGGAAGGCACAATAATTCACATACATTTAGAATGTCCGCGTAGCGAATACGATTCAAGGAGGAATAAAATCAAAAGATCGAAACACGTTTCGGATCTGCTTTCGGCAATTAATATACTATCTTAAAACCGATATTTGTGAAAATAGGTTATCTAACGCGTAACATCCAGTAATAACCATTAACGTTGAAAGATTTGTATTGAAATCATCGTAAATCACGTATAATGTATTAATAACATGACTCACCGTGTTGAGACAAAATCTCAAACCTGCACACGAGCGGCTGAGCGCGCGCTGGCGGCGCCATACACGCTGCGGCGGCTCCTCGTCGTCGCTGGACCCCGAACAAGAAGAACTCGGCTCGGAACTCGAAAGCGCGCTGTTAAGACGCTCACGATTCGGTAGGCCCTTGGCCTGCGCTATAGACCTATGGTCGCGATGCCACGCTCGTGGTTGCAGATTTATACTTCAAATAAATCCGATTTTCGTTATTCGTTTGAAATAACGATATCGCAGGTAACACTTGAATATTCATTTCACTATGAAACGTAACGGACTTTAATAAAAACTATTTAAAAAGAAAAAACTGAACTTTCTACTTCAATCTCGAAAGTTCGTATAAAATTATTATTTAAATTTAAATTATGTATAGGTATATGTAATTTAAAATACGGTATTTTAATTTTAAAATTACATATAATCTAACGACTTGCGTACGGTTTGAAAAACGACGCAACAATGAGAATATAATATTTTCTGGTGGCTTGCTGGGACTGTGGTGAGTTTTGTCTCCCACCACTCGCGGCGCTGGCGGCGGTACCACGTGACGGGCTTAAAACTAGCACGATCTAGCGACTTCACGGGGAAAAAGGCGATGTACCTACTCTCTCATAATGGACTACGGACGTCAAACGGAACACATAATAATAATTATAATATCTATCTTTTATGTATTTATGGTTTAACAATTTGGTGAAATATATTATTTCAGTTTAATTTGAACACGTGCTTGTAGATAAGTTGATTTCGGCGATCATTTTAAAAATGCCACGTACTAATTGCGCAGTATTCGGCTGCTTGAATTCAACTATACCAATTATACCACCAGATTATTTTGTTCAATATGTCGAGAAAATGGATAACATTTTCGTTGCAGCTTTAAGAGAGAACACATAAACTGTAAAGTGGCTGAATTTATTTACAACGAATTATACATAATCAGTTACTTAAAAAAACTGTTCATAAGATTGAGAATATTTTACACTATAAAATTTAACAATAAATTCCGAATTAGTCGTAGTAGACGAAAGTATTTTTCAGTAAATAATTATTTGTATTTTTTTTTTTCGAATAAAGGCATATTTATGTAATGGTTATTTTAATATCTATACATAATATAATAAAATCGTAGGAAAGTCAAAACTGTAGATTGAATATTTTTTTAAAAGAATACTTGGGACAATAGATACCGAAGCCAAAAATATAGTTAGGATACAAACTGAAACAATCGATATTTATTTAACGTGAAGTCATTGACATCACTTTTCTATACTATGTATCTTTGTCATTCAAAATCTGTGGATGTGTCACCCGCTACTATCGATCCCCCTGAATACCGTAGACAGAGAAACCAATAGACAAACTGATATCTTATGTCGCATTCACACAAGAAAAAGAGCAACTTATGCCGGTGTTGTGTAAAGAAATGAGAGAGAACGATAAAATTTTTTGTTTCACGCAGCGTGCCACTTTTTTCAAGAATAGCAACCTACTTTGATAAACAAAGTTTGACAGCTAGCTATCGTCTTCCATAAAAATATAGTTTTTACATGCCCTAAGTTACGTAATTCATAGTATGTTTGGTTTTGAATGATTTAGACTTACTGTTAATACCTTATAAAATAATACCATGGTGCGGTGTAGCGTTAAAGGGTGTAAAAGTGATAGTGGAACGAAAATGCCTGGATTGTCTTTTCACTCGTAAGTATACAACTCTTTATCAGTTTATAGGCCTTCATGATATTTTAGCGTGTTAATATATTGTGTATCACGACGTGCTGTTGACTTGAATACATTGTTTAAAAACCACAAAAATAACAATTATAAATTTTAACCTAAAAAATTTTGTGCTGCCTTTTCTACAAATTGTTACCCACTATTATGGGAAATAATAATATATAATATATTCTGCAGTGTGTATTTAATTAAATGTCTGAAATATTCAATGGCTTGTTCCAGTTTTCCTGAACCGGATAATTTACGACAAATTTGGATTGTAGCTACAGGACGAACAGATTGGAAACCAAAACCGAAGGTTAGAAAGTATTACGGCAATCACCACCACCGCGACGCTGCCCCGCCGAAGACATAATGGACACTCTTGTTTCCAACATTGAACCGGAGGGACGTAGTTAATTAAGTTAGAGATAATTTAAATGTAATTTTTTTATTACAATAAATTATTATTGAGTAAATTTCGTTTTTTTTGCGCCTTCGCGGGTCGGTCAATATAATTAACGTGTGTATCTGTTAATACTTACGAAAATAAACATTATTTTATTTATTTTTTATTTTATTTTATAAAAAATAATAAACAATCGAGTTTTCATCTACATTATCATTACATACACATTTTCATATGATAATGATAATGATATATACATATTATATAATATATAGGTACCTATGTGTATATACATAAAACATAATATGTATTACCCTTCTAAAAGTAATATGTTTATTATATACTAGCTGCGCTCCGCGGTTTCACCCACGTGGCTCCACTCCTGTTGGTCTAAGTGTTATGGTACAATATAGCCTACTATAGCCTTCCTCGATCAATGGGCTATCTAACACTGAAATAATTTTTCAAACCTCCTCACCTTCACCCCGTCCCGCACTACGCCTCCTCATTGTATTAAACAGTATACCTAGGTACTTCTGTAAATTGACACTTTTAAAAATTCGTTATATCTTTTGAATGGAATATCGCGGACTTTCTTGTAGATATTGCTCGATTCTATAATACCGTAGAACATTTTTTTGTTCAATAGATTCCGCAGCGCACGCGATGACAGAATTTTTATTAAGGATACATTATTGCATTTTTGGTAAGGATCTCTATTTTTTTTGAAAATGCAATATAGCCTATGTTGCTCAGTGAAGATGCAGTTTTCTAATGGTGAAAGAATTTTTGAAATCTGTCCAGTAGTTTATGCGTGAAAACCATACATACATACATGATTACAAACCTTTCCTCTTTATAATATTAGTATAGACATGTAAGTATGTACCTACATAATGTGGATATCTCATTATTATCCACTTATGTTATGTGAATAATGATATTGAGAGATTTGTATCTTACAAATTGTGGGGTAAATTTTCCCTCACACGGTAACCCTAAATATTGTGACGTATTCTTTTTTATCTCTTTCTGCGACACGCATTGCCGGTGTCTATTGGATTCTCTGTCTACGCTGAATACCCATGATTCTCGTAAACACGCTTGCTTGTGTGCGTGTGCCATTTCGAACATTTTGTATGAAGTTTCTTTACTGTATATGTATCTGTATATTGTGGCTATGTGGTACTTTATACTGCTATTATATTTTTATAAAAAAAAATTAAGGTTTTTTTTTCAAGGTCTGATATTTTATCGTCGGTAAACAAAAATTAGTTAGCATTAGAATCTTAAATTTTTTTATATTTTCAGCTTATGCTGCTTTTTTTTTCATAAATATCATACGGCTTCGCCGTGGCTTCGCCCGCGTATAATTGTACATATTTCACTTTCTATTACAATTTACAATAAGGTATAGGTTCATGAATAAGAAAAAAAAACATGTTTCAATTATTAAATTATTTTTATTGGCATAATTTAACATTTATTTATAACAATAAATTATCACAGAGTAAAGATATACGGAATAAAAATTACAATTTTTATCATATTACATTGAGCTTTTATTACGTATAGAGAAGACACCACCAACAAAATCTGTGCTGCAAGCGCGGCGGCGCTGGGCGGCTAGTGAGTCATAGATTAAGCGATGTCATCGACTCACCGCTATAGAGGCGACAATTTGTAAATATTCTGCCTATTACTTATCAATTAAAAACAATCAATGTAACAAAAAAAAAAAAATATAATTAATCATATAAAGAAATTACTTATTAATAAACTTATCATTTAAACCAATCAATGTAACAAAAATTGTTTATGAAAAAAAAATCATAATAAGTATTACCATGTCAAGTAGAAAACGTAAAAGTGTGAAAATTAGAGCTAACTTGGTGATTTTTTTTTATCGAGTCAATTTTAATATTTTATGTTTTTGATTGAACAGAATCGTTGAACATATCATCTAGTTTGATATATATATTTTATTTTTTAGATTTGGTCTTGAATATTACACGAATCATCTAATAGAAGATTGGTAATTTTGCTTTATACGCACCCTTAAGTGATGTAGGCGGTGTCTTCTCCATACGTATTAATAGTATCTCAATGTCATATTATGGCTTCAGGGATTCTTGTCTTTATTATTGAATTGCTAGAAGATAATCATACAAATTACAAAGTTATAAATTGCAAATAATTGTGGATTTATAAAAAATGTAGATGATTGTCTCTCTGGAAATAAATAGAACCATATTCGTAATTTTAAAACAGTTGACAATAATATCTGGCAAGTTCTATTTTAGAAAAAAATGAAAAACTTGAATAGATAATAAATCAAGCTAAATGATTCGATTTTTAAATCTATGATAATAATATAATAAAATATACCTGACGATTATGTATAGAAACCGCCAACCAGACGCAGGTTTTTTTTTGTAATAAAAATCGAAATAAAAGTGCAACTAGTGAATTGTGTGTTTCTTTGAAAAATCTTAACTATAAAATGCAGTTGCGTCAAGAGGTAACAATACAAAGTAGATAAAAATAATTATTATACTAAAATGAAATATGCTTGTTTTATATTTTCCATTATCCAGTTGCCATCACTTTTTATTTTCAAGAAATTATTTTGTTTGTGTTTATTTAATTGAAATGCAGTTCCATTCTTACGTAAGTAATGTTCTAATCTAATATACCCTTTAACTATAAATACCTACTTAAATTATACCGTCTTACGTATAATATGTACACTAGATTTCACATTAACTTAGTCCTTATCCACGTATATATAATATAATATATTATAATACTATAGTACTGAGTACTTAAAGTTAAAGTAAACTAAGTATTATACTCCTAGTACAGCTTGTAGGAATTTCTGCAGCGGCACTTCGACCAAGAGATGTAACGGGAACGACACTGTGTATGTCGCGAACATTGTTACACACCAATGACCCGCCTGAAACAAATACGTGAGTGTTACATTATAGTTTTACGGTATGTAATTATGCCAAGTTATTTTTTTGCTTACTATCTTTATGTTAATTAAATATTCATAGTGTGGACCTATCCAATAATTGAATCTCTTTCATTTTTCCCATGATCAAAAAATTAATGGTAAAAACTTATAAATTAATTCATAAAAGGCAACTTCCATCCATCGATACTATATTATTGTAATCAATAATAATCATCGAACTATTTAATGTTTGATATTGGTTAATATGCTTTAAGTTTTAACTAATTTATCAATAGATGGCGCTGTTTGTCAGGTAGGCACAGGAAATCGAAAATTATATTTGCTAATTTTAAATAATATAAACTCAAACTCAAACTCAAACATTTATTTATTCAATTAGACTTCTTCGAGAAGCACTTTTGAAACGTCAATACATATTTTTTACATTTACCACCGATTCGGAAAGTAGTATCTATGGAGAAGAACCGGCAAGAAACTCCATAGTTGCTCTTTTAAATCATATCAGTATTACAATTTAATTTTACAAAATATGTAACTGTACATTATCATAATATGCCAGAGAACTGTCCTGTGGTTTATATAGCTTGGTCAATACTAAAAGTTTTAGTAAGATAGATGTTTTGTTGTTTTAAATTACTCGCTAGCTTTAATTTCTAAAACAGTTACTTATAATTTATAAACAATACTAAAATCAAATATAATACACGCAACATGATACTCACAACGTCAAAGAAGGATATCCTGCTCAAATTGCTCTGGATAGCAATCTGAAGCAGGTTGAAGGACCAGTGCGTCATCAGAACTGACAGCGACATGCGACCCAGGATCTGCCAACCGCCCCACGAAAGGAAGCGCCACCAGAAATCTGGAAATAGTTTAAAATTGTTTAAATAGGTTATTAGCGTTCCGGGAATAGCCCTTTGATATATTGCTTACCGCTAATACTTCAGTTGTTTCTATTTCGCTCACCATAGTACGAATACCGTTACCCACCTTTACCACTAGGTACTGCTCTAACAATCATGTCATCTCTCTATGTGTCTCGTCTATTGACGCACCGCACACGTGCCGCTGGCGACCCTACGCTACAGTGTCCGCGTCAAAATATACGAAAAAATGTGTCAATTGGCTATCGCTAGACAGTCTACTAGTGGCTGTGGTCAGACTAGTGGCTGTGGTCCATCACCATGGTCCGTTTGCACCGACTCTTGTGCTGTTTTAGAAGATCGGTTGTTATGTTGGTAACAGGAACCTACTTACACCTTATTGCGTATAATATCATTGAGTAGCACAAGTAACACTTACTATCAATCCGATAGAACATGCCCAACAGCATGGTGCACATAACCGCCCCGAACACGGGCCGGTCGAGCGCCGCGTACAGCGCCGTGACGGAGCGCGGCCGGTCGCCTTGCAGGAAGTACCCCGACAGGATCCACGCCAGCATGCACGGGGTGGTGAAGCGGTATACTATGCGGAACCACTGCAATGGGGATATCATTGACGAAAGACTTTAAAGTGGTTCTTGAATTGAATGAGATGAGATGTAGAAGATTTAGTGGTTGTAACTTGTAAGGAAAAGGCTGTAGTTGCAAGGGATAGAGTTTATTACGGGTTTACTTTAGTACCATCTAATATACATATAATAGCAGTTTTAAAAACAGACTATACAGTTTACTATACAATAATAGTCAAATAAAAGTAAACTGATAATTCATCAATAATTTCGTTCAATCATTTACTTATGTAAAAGAAAACAATGGTCATAACCACAAACACTAGACTCTTTTATTTTTGATTGCACTGTGTTTGAACTCTTTCTTATATTGTAGTATTCTTCTTACAAAAATTGTCACTTTATCCTATTAGAACACATCATCTCTATTTGCTCTACATTCCTAATAATATACGACTTGCCCCTAATCTTTCCTCACCTTATACTCGGAAACTTTGACGTCATCAGCCTTCAGGTGGTAGTACAGGAAGCCGAGAAAGACACCCAGCAGGGAGCAGGGCAGGCTGCCCCACGGAGCCGCGTACAGCCAATTGAATGAACGCTCACCTTCGTAGATGTTTCGGAGCAATCTAAAAATTAAATATAGGGATTGAAGTTTACGAGGTCAGTGCATTTTTTTATAAGAAGATCTTCATTATTATACTTGCAAAATATATTATGATGTGCATTCACTTCGATATTAAGTTTTTATAGCATTCAAATGCTTTATGAATTAGTATACTTTATAAAGAATAGGAAAAATTCGATCACGAGGCGGGATTCAGATTCGATAAAAAAAATCTCTTGATTCGATAATACATATTTTAAAAGCAAGAGTTCGCAACGGATGTTCGTTACACTACCACTACAAATAACACAATCTACATCGAATTTTAGGACACCTATAACAACAAGAATTTTGCTACCTACTTATTGTAAACATAGTATCATATTATCCGTAATACAACTAAACAAGAAACTCACTCAGGATAAGTAACAAAGACGATAGCCTTCAAGTCAAAGTAATACGAGGCAATGAAGTTGGCCACAACCGCGGTGATCACCAGGCCACCCAGTATCTTCACAGCGGTCTTCTTCCACCGCACTACCAGCATGGTGATGATCACGGCCAGCACGTACAGCTGCATGTCTACTGCTAAGAACCTGGATAATTGATCATCCTGGTTATCATCGATGAAAATTCGGTACCGATGGTTAATATTTTTCATATATTACTAGCGGTCTGTCTCGGCAGTGCCGGTGTAAGGGCCCCGGGCGAAAATATTGTGGCGCCCACTTGAGGTATTCTGAAGGTTTACACAAGGAGAGGCAAGAGACTCCAACTTCAGACCTTGGCGCCCCCCAGAATTTGTCGCCCTGGGCCATCGCCCCTCTCGCCCCCCCCTAACGCCGGCACTGTGTCTCGAGTTCACACGTGCAAAAGATGGAACAAGAATGCTTCTAAAATAGACGTGTATTGTAGAAACTCATTAATAGTTTGAAAATTATGTAATCCCTGTTTATTATAAAAGTCATGGTTTTGTATAAATCGGGTTATTATTACATAATAATAAATGTGTTATTAATTATTAAGTAAAAAATAAAACAAATAAAATTATTTTGGGCAGAAGGCTTATAAGATTAGTTTATTTAAATTTTTAACACGAAGGTATTAGGCAATTCTTGCAAATTTTATTAAATAACCTTGCAAAATTATGCGAACTTGAGGTTTTTATTTTACCCTTGACTTTCATATTATATTCGAATTTGGTAGTAAATAAATAAAGTCTAATTTGGTATCATAAAATACTTAATAAAACTTAAACTTTAATTACTGTGTATTTATTTTATCATAAATTTCAATTTTGTTGCCATACTTCAGTACCTAGTCATGAAACTGTTTTAGGCTTAGAGCATTAAACCAACGTTTTATTGGTTTAATGCTCTAAGGGTAAAACGGTAAAACCAAAATTTCATTGTACTTAGTGTGTATCTCATCAGAATTTGATTTATTTTTACTGAAAAGGACACATACAAACTTTCTATGAAGGAACTTAACATACGCGTAATTAGGTATAATAAAAAGTGTATAAATAGGAGAAATATTTTGTAAGTTTTTTCGTCTGAACTTTACAAAAACTTGCGACGTAAAATACTATAATATGCACACAGTAGGTATGTACTTTAACATACATCTAAAAAAACAATACGTTTTATTTTCAATTGTGCAATGCTTGCAATTCCACTCCTTAGCTTATCAAGGTTATTATGGTTAAGAGTTTTATTTTATTTTTATAAGTCAAAAGTTAACTTAAAAATAAAACAAAAAAATAGTTGTTTCGATTGGAACACATTACACAGGTGCGTAAAATATATATCAGGATATATCCGTTGAACGCAAATTATTATTTATTTTTATTTGCTTAAATATCAGATCGCATATTATGATTACTCAAAACTTTATTAAATAAGCATAAAATCGTTACATTTTTGGTTGCCAAAAGGTTTTTCGAGTGGGATATATACATACATGATACATCTAACAATTTATAAGACTACGTAGATATTTCAAAAGATAGATTATATAAATAAATAAAAATAAAAAATAAAAATAAAAAATAAAAAAGCCTTTTATTTCTAGAGGTTACCTATCTTAATCTCGAATTTTAATATTCCGAATATCATAATCCCGAAAACGTTTGGCCTTTTTTCATAACCCCGAATTTTAAAATTTCGAAGTTTTGTTTGCCATATAATCGCAACTCCGAATTTCATTTGCCCATTTCTTCATTTGTACGACGTTTTACAATCCAGACGAATGAGTTCCAGACATACGAAATCTAAATGCACAAAATCCAGATGACCGTAATCCATATGCACGAAAGTAAGATTTTTAAAACACAAATTTTTGAAATACAGTTGATTGATATCCAGACAAACAATGTCCAGATTTTTGAAATTCAAATAAACGATATCCAGAAAAACGAAATCCTTCCAGGGGGTCGCAGCACGAACCTAACCTAACCTACTGAATAGATTTTAACACTTAATCCTTTATGTTGGGCAAGTAAAACAATAGCGAGTCGGTTCTGGCACTCGCCGGCCGCTGCCGCGGCACGCTCGCTTCGCTCGCTCGGCTCGTGCGTGAGGGTCGCAGTTCAAACCTAACCTAACCTACTGAGTCGAATTTGACACTTAAACCTTTCTGTAATGGGCAAGTAAAACAATAGCGAGTCGGTTCTGGCACTCGCCGGCCGCTGCTGCGGCACGCTCGCTTCGCTCGCTCGGCTCGTGCGTGAGGGTCGCAGTTCAAACCTAACCTAACCTACTGAGTCGAATTTGACACTTAAACCTTTCTGTAATGGGCAAGTAAAACAATTTACTTACTGGTAATGTTTATTTTCAGGCAATAGTAAAGGTATAATCACGATTGTATGGGAACCAAATAAAGAGATTATGAAAATCTGGCAATAGTTTATCTGCTACACGATTATATGGGAATCAAATAAAAAGATTATGAAAATTTGGTAATAGTTTATTTGGAAAATGGTACTATGGGAAACAAAAAAAAGTATTCTGAGAATCTGGTATAACTATATCTGGATTATGAGAATACGGGAAACAAAAAAATACTTTTTAAAAATCTGGTTTTGGTGTATCTGGAAATTGATTCATCTAGGAAATTAAAAAAGGAATTTTAAAAAGTTGTCATTCATTACATCTGTCTTTTAAAAGTTCTAACAACCGTTTTCGTGATATTAAGATTCGGGTAATAGAAATTCGAGTTTTTAATAGGTTACCATTTCTAGACAGTGATAAACATAACAAAAATAAATGTAACTTAAAAAATAAAAAGTATTTTAAAGCAAAATATGAATAAAAGTAATTACAATCTAAGTTTGTTCATCTGCTAGAACCCCTCTGCAGGTGAAGGCCTCCTCCAAGGCTGTCCAGTCTTCTCTAGATTTGGCTAATTCCAACCAATCCACACCGGCTACTTTAACTAAGTCATCTTCCCATCTTGCGCAAGGTCTTCCTCTTTTCCTCTTACCAAGTGGGCCTTTCCAAGCTGTGACTTTTTTGGTCCATCTCTGGTCTTGCAAGCGTGCTACATGTCCGGCCCATTTCCATTTTAAAGTCAGAGCTTGTGCCAGCCCATCTTTGGCGTTAGTTATTTGTCTGATCTGTGTGTGACGTATTTTTTGGATTTGGAAAAGATAGATTAATAGATACTAAATAATCAGTGTAAATCAAAGTCCAGATGTCCAATTACCTAAATAATATCAATTCTAGGTGTAATTCTAAAATCATAAAAAAAGAAACATGAAATCTAGCAGTACTTGGAAATTTTACCACAACCTTAAAATTCGCTTGGCTATTGCTTTTCAATATCTTTTTTATAAAAACTAAAACAATAAAAGCAAGATTGTTTACCAAGTCTGCAACAAGCACTTTGTGTCTGGCTTGTAGAAGTTGTTAATGTACAGCGCCTGCGCCCACCACTTCTCCCGGCAGCTCAGGCACTGCTTCTCCATGATGGGCCTCCACAGCGCACCGTCGGACACGAAGCGGTTCCAGGTGGCCGTGAAGCCCACCATGAACAGGGATATCGGAGTTATCCTGCAATTTGGAAGATTAACTTAATGACAAATAAATGTTGATTTTATTTCACTGTTAATAATTTGGAAGTTAAAACATATTTCGTGCAAAAACGGCTGGATGGGTTGTGATTATCACCAAAATATATGCTTTTTGTGAAAACAAAACTTGAAAGAAAATAGAGAGAACATGAATTCATGATTTTTGTACACGCCACATTTTCCTATAGCTCTACATTTCGTAGACTACTGCGTACCATAATTGTTAAACGATTTTTTATTGTTTCTTACCTGGCCAATCTATGCAGAATAATGCCAAAGAAGACTTTAAATGCGAACTTCTTCTCCGGATTACTTTCCACATGCAGCAAGAAGTTGTACGTGAAGAGGAAGCAGGACAGGATGATGAAGGTCTGCACGATCACTGAGCCGTTGTGCAGGATCGCCGCTAGGGGGTGCTGGCGGTTCTGTGGAATACATAGTCTATGGTCATTAACAGAAAAAGACATTTTAGGTACTACGTCACTTTTTGGGAACTTCGGTTAAATAATTAATCAAGTAAAAGAAGTATCATAAGCTGCTGTTTTATTTCAAGATGGACTTAAAATATATTATAGCAAAGACGATATTATAGCGATCTTGCTGTAAAAAGCATTCTTGCATAGAACATAGTATCACTTTAAATATTTATTTATACAACTCCTACACTCCTACCTACCTAACGATTCAGAATATTATTTAGATACGTTATTTCATACCTAATTTATCACTATGATTTCCGACAAAAATTATTAATTTCTATTTATTTATTTATTCTATGTTTCAATACTTACAATTTCCAAGAAAATTGGGTTGTAGAGATACGCAGAATGATAGATGATGACCGAGTGAGCCATCATCACCAACATTAGGAATATAGCTCTGAAAACAACATTTCCAGTTATAATTTATCCTATTGCATAAATATTAATTAAATCATTTCATCAAAAAATTAGAAAATGTAATCTCACACCATTAAATAACATACTAACATTTAAACAAATAAATCTCCCGTCTACCTGCTCATCTGTATATAGAAATGAATCCCTATTTCCCTTCGATAGTTCTTTTTTTTATTATATTCCTTGAAGTACGAGGATGCTTCTTATGGAGAGAAAACGTAAATATGTGTACCACGGGCGAAGCCGGGGCGGACCGCTAGTCGAATATAAACAAAACAAGCTGCCTACGCGGATTTTAATCATTTTCTTGTATTACTATTACTAGTGGTGTAATCTGATATTTCTATATAAGTACATATATATAGATATAAGTATATACATACTTGGTGCCGTGGATTGGGTTGAGGCGAGACATATTGGTGTCATCATTCTCAAATGTTTTGGCCAGTCGTTTGAAATTGGCCCGAAGCGACCAAGCCACCACTAAACGATTTGCTGAAAGAAAGGGTTTGGAATAGAATGCGTCGAATATCACATAAATAACTAACATGTTTTTAAGTCTTTCAAAATCTTATTCTATAATGTGATCATTTTTGTACAACAATTATTACGTTCATTTTCAATTAAACTTATTGAAAACAATAAAAACTTTGATTTGTCAATCAATATAAGGTAAGGTCAAATCATGTAAGTATTAGGATTGTTTCTCAAGATTTATGCAAATATAAACGAATGACTTGTGAAAATAGAGCGACCATAATTTGCCAAAATATTAAATCTGAAATAAATCCTAAAAAGTATGTATAGGCATGGAAATTACAAATGATTTGAATGTTACAAATTATTATGTTCGAATATTAAAAATGTATAAACTTTTCAATTCATGAACGAAAAAAGTACTCTGCCTACTTTGTTTACTCTAAAAAGCTCTCTAAAATATTTAAATTCTAGCAAATACTGAACCTACCTATTAAAGTTATTTAGACCTTTATATTGAAAGTGACACGCTTTTTAATATTTCCGCCGTTAAAAATATAAGTCAGTCAAGTAAAAATTGCACTGAACAACCAGTTTCTGACCTAAACCTTGCTGTTCACACAATGCCTGGGATTTCCGCTGACATTCTGTTTATCCGTTATTATAATTAATACTTTGTATTGTAATTTATTTGTGGATTATTTATAATGACGTGATTTGCTTATCTCTATAGAAACGGATTTCCAAACTGGTGGTAAATATTAAATAACTAGCTTTCCGCCCGCGGCTTCGATAAAACCTATCCTATCTCTCAAGTTGAATCGAACTACACATGGTGTGCGAATTTTATTATAATCGGTTAAGTGGTTTAGGAGTCCATTGAGGACAACCATAGTGACACGAGATTTATATATTATTACTAGCGGTCCGCCCCGGCTTCGCCCGTGGTACATATGAAAAATAGATGTTGGCCGATTCTCAGACTTACCCGATATGCACAGAAAATTTCATGAGAATCGGTCCACCCGTTTCGGAGGAGTATGCAGACTAACATTGTGACACGAGAATTTTATATATAAGATTATATATTAAGATTTATTCTGACTATTCAAATGCACTTCTGAATGAAATCTAATTGAAATTGTTTGAGTAAAGTGTTAAATAGATACAATATTAGTAGTGGCTCTAAAAATCGCCACCATAAAAGAATTTACTAGATAGTTGCAAATGCATATATTTTTTTATGCAATAAATTACATTATAAATTACGAATGTTTGTAAAAGATTAGCATAATATCATAAAGCGCTACAATCAAATACAGGTAGCCCGTAGCAACTTTATACATCTACTAGCTGCTCCGCGCGGTTTCACCCCCGTGGCCAGTGCCGGCGTAAGGGCCACTGACACCCCGGGCGAAAATATTGTGGCGCCCACTTGAGGGAAGCAATATCAAGTGTTAGGTTAACCAACTTCAGATCTTGGCGCCCCCCAGAATTTGTCGCCCTGGGCCATTGCCCCTCAAGCCCCCCCTAACGCCGGCAATGCCCGTGGCTTCACTTCTGTTGGTCGTAGCGTAATGGTCTATAGCCTTTAGCCTTCCTCGATAAATGAGCTACTAACACCGAAAGAATTTTTCAAATCGGACCAGTAGTTCCTGAGATTAGCGCGTTCAAACAAACAAACTCTTCAGCTTTATAATATGTATTAGTATGGATTATTTTGATCTTGTCGCAATGTTCTTTTTCTTCCTATCATATACTTACGTACGAAAATATGTAATTATAATAAAAACAAATCGCGGAATCAATTAAGTGTTACATTTAATAATGCGAATTGATAATTAAATCGGAAAATTATTTATAATCATATACTTAGAACTACTGCTTATGAAGATTTTTCTCGGTAAATCTTTGTTTTTACTGAAACAGGTTAAGAATCGTGGGGTCATTTATTAATTATTATTCACAGTGATTTGTATTCAATTGATTTCTAGTTTTACTTTTTTTTACTTACTTGTTTATAATTGTTATGTTGTTCTAAGGATTTCTTCATTTTGAATAAAGTGTAGGTTATAGAATTTATTAGATATGTATTCAGCCAGTCTTTCTATAAAAAATATAAATTGAGACATCCTCATACTATATAGGATTATTTACGATGTTTTCTAGGAATATCACCAATTTGTCAGTTATAATTTATTTAAAATTAATCAGCGACCTTGACTTTGCAACTAATTTCCGAGTTAAAAATATTTATTCATAATTTTTATATCATATTTCAAAATTTAATTATAAGTGATTTGTTAATAGATTTTGTTTAAAATATTATGTTAATTGTGACAAATACACGTATAGGCCGATTAAGAAGAGCTGGAACGTCAACACATTTACACATTGCACATGTGTTGTGTCTGTGAAGACGCGCGCGGCGTGACGTCATACTGCATACGCATCATGAAAAGTCTACCCGTGTCTCTCGCGCGCAGACTAGCTTAAATGAGGGTGAAGGGGACAGTTATTGTTTTTTTATTTTGCAATTGTTTATAAATACAGGGTGATGTTATTTAAACAAAGACGTTAGGTATACTTCTAACTATATTCGACGAGATACTTTGCGGCACGCGGATTAGAATATTTTTTTACTTTACCTAGGTTAAATTATGTAATAATTTTAATAAGTTTTGTAAGCAAAATGTAAACGCCGTAAGTTAAAATTTTCATACATAGCTGAACAATACAGCTTATAGTGTAATGTAGCCTTATCTCTTACGTGCTAAGGTTTCGCTTGTCTTGTTTCTTGGGAGTGAGCGCACGTGTTATTTGTATTGTTTTATAGTTATTTTGAATATGACATGAAATTTAATTATTATTTGATAATTGAATGATTATTAATACTTTTATTATTTTACAATAATTGATTATGAGAATAAATAATTAAGTTCATCAATTGAGCTTTCATAATTATATTTGTATATATTTATTTACAACGCACCCATTTTACAATTCAAGTCTACACTTAAACTAGAGTCGCATTTATTTTTGAACATACTGTATAGTAAAATTGCATAAGTGTGAGTACTGTGAACATGCCAGCTTTCCTTAATCGGCCTGTACACATTCATAAAATCTGACACAATAACTGGATTCTACCAAATAACTGGATGGATGATTTTCCGCGTTTTATTAATGATGTGTATTATAATATAATCATAACTTAATATATAGAATTTTAATGTGTTATATTAAACTGATATACCTATAATAATGTTTATGGATGGTGTTTTAACCCTTAGTAGATGGTTTAGTATTAAGTGTACTTTAACGATACAAAATATAAGGAGTTATTATTTTATTGGAATCTACCTCTTCAGCCACTATCTAATTTAATCTATATCCTAAAACTCTACCTAAATAAACATGTTTGCACACTAATCAACACATACAATAATTATACTTACGTTTATTACTCTGATCTCTAAACACATCATACAACGTCCCAACCACGTTGCCCAGCAAGATGACCACGCACACCGCTAGGAAGCCGAAGTCCACTCCATCTATCGGCACCAGGGGTGGCGTGTCTCTCGTCTTGCAGTACTCGAACTTGACCAGCTTGGAGTTCAGGCCGTACTTCGAACTCGTGAGGTTGCGCACGCAGCGCTCGAAGCGTTGGGTCGGGGCAAGCTGCTCCTCGATGTGGGGGCACGTGGACGAGAGGCAGATGCCCCGGTGCATGAGCGTATGGTTGAAGCGGTGGACTTGGCTGGAGTACGCCTGGAGAAGGGGATTCATGAGTAAGGGTATGGTTATTTTTATTTTTAGGTTTTATTATTGTTAATGACAAATGGCAAAAAAGCAAGAGGAAATTAGGAGTCCTGGGGTCCATGTTTTGTGTAATATTTTTTTAGTAATCACGTGATCTTCGTTTAAGTTTGTAAATCAGTAACAGCTACTGTTTGCAATACGTAAAATATTTAAAAAATGGAATAATGCCTTTTTTATTGTTGACTAATAATTAGTAGAAGAAAACGTGTTAGCGAGCATGTAAAATCTATAAAACATTTCATGACTTTAGTATTGACGCTTGCTTTTTTATTATTAGGTATAAAAAAGTATTTTTGAATGTGAATTGATAAATCATATTACGCATATAATTACCAAACACTTTAAATAATGAACCATTATTAAGAAAATTCTGGTCGACCCATATGACGCTCAAGCGATTTCCTCAATATTTATTTCCTTATGATTTCCTAACGGCTTTATTTCGTCAAATTAAACAATCCGGACTTGAGTGTTAACGTTTTTGATTTATGTTACATGTAGAGGGCATTCACCCGCCAGTTGCGATGCCGATAAACTTTGGGGTAAGGGAAATTTGGAACATAATTAAATTAACATAAGCAGTTTCTAACCTAATCTTTTATCTGAATTTGTCAAACATATTATTATCCAATTTATTATCCGATTAATATTCTCAGATGTATAATATATTAAGCTTACAACTACAACGATGTATGTACCAATAAAAAATCGACGACTCGGTATATGCAAGTAATAACTTGGAAAATAACTAAATGTTTATAATTAATATACCAATGTTTCTTAAAATACACCTAAAAATAGAAGACAACCTTCTCCTACAAGAGACATTTTGAGGCTATGTGAAATATTTGCACTATATTGCGCCATACATAAAATAACACAACTAGTATTGGTCCAAAAGGACGTGATTGGGTATTTTCCGATGATCAGTAACTCTCAATAGGTATAAGTTTTCCATTGACTTTTATATAAATCACTACATAGTATAAAACAAAGTCGCTTTCTCTGTCCCTATGTCCCTTTGTACGCTTAAATCTTTGAAACTACGCAACGGATTTTAATGCGGTTTTTTTTAATAGATAGAGTGATTCAAGAGGAAGGTTTATAATTTATATTTATAATAACACCCATTAAATAGTTGAGAAGTACTGTTATTTTTGAGGTTTCTAATGTGATGTCGTAAAAAATTACATTTATTCCGCTAACATTGCAAACGCAGGCTGAACCCTACGAGTTTTATCAAAATAATGTACTAAGATATACTATACAAATTGAAAAGGTCTACAGAAAAGTCCGTGATGGTATATGTCTATCTCTTATGGATAACCCACAATAACTTTTTTTTGTCATTTACTTTTTACGACAAATAATGGCTAATTTTCGAAGCGATTTTAACCAATACAGCATTAATCCTTAACCAATTAAATACCTTGAATACATTGTTCATTTAATATAGATCTATATGGCCCTTTACACCGTATGATTTAAGTGAATATTTTCGAAGATATTACAGATTTAAAAATTGCGGGATGTAGCGTTTGCGGCGGTACCGGCCGGCCGCCCGGCTATATATTTTATACCCGTGCGAAGCCGGAGCGGGCCGCTATGTTTTTATATACAACGTTCACAGTTTTTCTGTAGTGTATTTTAGTATCAGCATTGCACCCGTGCGAAGCCGGGGCGGGTCGCTAGTAACATGATAAATTAATGTGATTCATGGCGAATAAATAAATAATATCTTATAATATAATAATATGTATAATTTTACGAAAACTTTTTGTACCTATTCTTACGCGAGTATGGCTTTGTAGTTTATTTTGATATTTATGCCAAATCTTCTAACACAACAGATTTGGATAAGCACTGTCTGCTCACTCGCTACTCTGTTCAACCAGGATTAAAAGTATGTACAACAGTTTTTTGGCTCTATGTAATCGACATAGAGCGATCGCTTTAATAATTTATTAAAAACAAAATTAATATTTGCAGGTTATATATTATTATCTTTATTAAATTTAATCTATGCTACGTTTTTTGATAAACATTCAAACATCCAATGATTAAATATTATTAATCCAATGAAACATAAAATAATTAATATATAAGTATAGTATTAATATATATATTATGTGTAGTAGGGTATATATAACTTTATAAAAAGGGCGAAGTAAGGAGCGTTAATAATAATTTATGAGTTTTAATGGTTTTAAAATGTTTGTTGAATCACGAATCCGGGTGTAATTTAACGTTTTTGTCGGTAACGGGCGTGGTTAAGTTTTGTAAGTCGTAGATAATTATTATCTGTTAAATATTTATAGAAATGTATAATACCGTATGTTTATTTTTTATTTGTAACTCATTAAAATTTAGGAGTTTTATATCATTTTATTTATGTTTAAGTAATGGGGGTTTATTTTTTTATATTTTTTTAAATATATTGCTCGAGTCAATTAAATTGCTGTTAGTGTTATATAATATTTATAATAGGCTTATAGTAAAACAATTATAATTTAAACAACCAGTAGGATTAGGAAACAATCTTACAATATTACATTTGTTTCGGTATATTTTCTAATAAATCACTTGATCAACATATTTTAGCCGACTACATCTCACCTGGGTTTTATCGGAAAGCCGAAAGCCCACATTAAAATTTAAATAAATTTCAAAATAAAAAAGACCTCGAGCGGCGACCGCGATGAAGGCTTTTTCACTAATGTAGAGCTGACTATTGGCGAATTATCTGCGTCCAAGTGAAGGTTCAACTGTCTAGTTTGGGCATCAAATAGTGTTTAGCAATATACTGGGTTTGGACTGACCTTCTTATTTAGATTTTAATAACATTAATCATGATGCTAAAATAGGGGAAATTATTACAAGATATTTTCGAGGTTTTAGCACTAACGTGTTGATTCGTTAATAAAACATTATTTTAGAGTTATCACATATTTATCGCAGACATAAGCATTATATTATAATATAATATATTTACTAATTATTGTTTTTTATAACATAATAAAATAAAAAATGACCACCTTTGACTTTGATAAGATATTCGATAAAGTTATGGCTTATAAAGGGTTAATAAAGTGAGAGTTTTTTACGTTACGTTATTATTTTGGAAGTAAAATGCTAGCACTTTTTATTGCACTAAAAAGGCTACCAGTAAGATTAATACTTCATTGAATATTATACATTTCACGGTCTTTTTTATTTGTGAGGTTTTATATTTTTTATTCGTTACAAAGGCTGGTGTAGGTACTTGTTATGATATCGGATTTAAAGGTAAGTAGTTAGTTGTAATATTAAAGTAGTGAATAGCGATATTATTCGCGACTATATTATATATACATAATGTATAAGAATTCGACGAAGTGCATAGATCCTATCACGATCTGTCATATTATTTATCATATTGTTAATGGCTGGGCAAGTAACAATAGTCGATAATAATTTTTTCGACATTGACTCTTTAGTCCAGCTAAAAATAACATGGAGAATTAAAGAAGAGAGTAGACTAACGACCTTGTTCTTGAATCACTCTATCTTTAAAGAACCGCACATTGGAATCCGTTGGTTAGTTTAAGCATAGTTTAGTGACAGCGAGAGCTTTGGTTTATACTATGTAGTGAAATATCAGCTTACTTTAATAATATTGGCAATTTCGTTCTGATCAGATCCGCTGAGGTGGAAGGATCCGAGGCAGTAGGTGCCGCGCGTCGCCAGGCACTGCTCGTAGTCGTCCTGAAGGTACAGCGGCGGCATCGCGTAGTACGTGTCATCTGTTGATGTATGATAATGTTCTTATTAACAATCTAATCTTGGTAGTTTATATATTCAGAAAAACTAGGTGTCCTGCGATTTCACTGGCAGACCAAGGGCAAAATCATTTTATTACGTATATTAATTGATAATTGATAAGCAGCCTAGATGCTTCAACTCTTACTTCAACTATTCATTGCTAGCTGTCAAGGCGTAGCAGACACACATACTTGTATCTTATAAGTATGAATATAGATGTAGGATGTGACTTATGATTATATTATAACTAGCTTCCGCCCGCGGCTTCGCCCGCGTGGTGTTTTGATAAAAGGTAGCCTATGTTCTTTCTCAGGGTCTAAAGATTGTCTGTGCCAAATTTCATCAAAATCGGTTGAGAGGTTTAAGCAGGAAAGCGTAACAGACAGACAGACAGACAGAGTTACTTTCGCATTTATAATATTAAGTAGGGAAGCAGGGATTTAACGCACTACCTATGTCAGTTCTGCAACTGCAATTTTTCATTTTTTGTTTTTGTAGAATTAAAATCCATTTAGAGTTTTAAACATTTGCAAATATAAACTGAATAAAGACTGAGATTCCAATGTTAGCTCATATTCGTCTCTTTTATAATCTTCACGTGGAATCGTATAAAAATATGATTTTACTACATTTGAAAATTTTATGACCCATGTTTGCACTCCTTGTATACTCAATACAAATACGTACGTATAGTACTCCAAAAGTAATAATGCGCATATAGGCCCATTAAGAAGAGCTGGAACGTCAACACATTTACACATTGCACATGTTAGGCCGGGAGATACTGACACAAAATTTCGGGTCATTTGTAACAGGATGGCGGTCTAGAGGGGTCTTAGTACGCAATGACAAAAAGAAAAATGATGGTCAGAACGCTGGTACCGGCGGACTAGTCGCGTGGGCGTTAGTCACACTCGTCGGATAAATAGCGAAAGTCCAACGATTTGTAACACAAAAATTTTAGAATTTACCGATAGCCCTTAAAAAAGATGTAGGCGGTAGTGTCATGCCATACTTTTACGATGTGACTTACAGTCCGCCATACCGACGTGAATGCGTTGATTTAAAAAAAACAATTCAACCATTTGTACCGGGCTAACTTTTGCACAGGTAACCATCGTCGTGCAGCCATTTACTAAAATCGCCATGCCATACTTTTCGGACGATTCCAAACCGCTTCCAAATTCCAATTCCGATTCCGATTCCAAACCGCACTACCGCCTACATCTTTTTTATGGGCTATCGGTAAATTCTAAAATTTTTGTGTTACAAATCGTTTGACTTTCGCTATTTATCCGACGAGTTCGACTAACGCCCACGCGACTAGTCCGCCGGTACCAGCGTTCTGACCATCATTTTTCTTTTAGTCATTGCGTAATAAGACCTCTGTAGAACCGCCATTCTGTTACAAATGACCCGAAATTTTGTGTCAGTATCTCCCGGCCTATGTATGTGTCATATTTTGCAATTGTTTATAAATACAGGGTGATGTAATTGGTGTAGTACGAATATCTAAAAATCTATGAAGAATTTTGTGATACAGTAAATGGAAGAATTATAGACTATTTTACAGTATTTAATAAAATCATTTAATTTTTTTGTTCATTTTCATTAGAAATGTCAATTTTTCTCGCCAAGGTGGAAATTTGGATGATAAGGATCTTGTTATAAAAATATAAATTTTGACTAAAATCGGCATTGTTTTTTTCAAAAATCAAATTACTAATTAATAATCAGAGTTATCACATTATTAAAAAAAATAAGCCAAACTATACACAATTTTTACTTGATGCAATCCTCAAAGATCATGGACATAGTGTATTGCGCCTTCCACCATCCAGAACTCAACCCAATAGAGTTACTATGGGGCATAATTAAAGGGAAAGTAGCATCACAAAATGTGAACTTTAGAAAACTGTGGTTAAAAGAAAACTGTGGAAGAATTATTTAGAAAGGAAGCAAATGCTATTAGTCTGGATATGTTTAGTGACATTTGGAGAAAGACGCGAGAACATGAGGAAAAATATATTCAATTAGAACCAAAAGTAGATAATTACACTGACTCATTTATAATAACATTAAGAAATTCCGACGGCGAGTTCTTCGAGCGATGAAAGTTTCAGTGAAGTAGAAGATTACGATTATGATTAAATAGATTCTTCTTCTTCTCTATAGATACTGCTTTCTGAATTGGTGGTAAATGTTAAAACTGTTAAACTGTTATGACGATTCAAAAGTGCTTCTAGAAGAAGTCTAATTGTATAAATGTTTGAGTTTGAGTTTAAAACCAATAATGTGAAAATTATACAATAAACATGTAACACATATTTGTTAGCGCGTATTGGTAGGTATTACGTACTTACTACAAATATAATATTTCTTAGATATCTTTACTCGACCAAAGTCAGGACAAGACTGCTCCGCAACTGCAGAAGACGTCCGTTATTTAAATCATTATCAAAACAACCATCCGTGTGTTGGGAGTGAGCGCACGTGTTATTTGTATTGTTTTTATGACCTGAAATTTAATTATTATTTGATAATTGAATGATTATTAATACTTTTATCCAATTGATTATTATTAGAATAAATAATTAACTTCATCAATTGATTTACTTTTAAATTATAATTTTACAGGTAAATTATGAGAGCTTTCATAATTATATTTGGATATATTTATCTACAACGCAACCATTTTACAATTCAAGTCTAAAATGAAACTAGAGTCGCATTTATTTTTGAACATACTGTAAGTGAAATTGCATAAGTGTGAGTACTGTGAACATGCCAGCTTTCCTTAATTGACCGATAGAAATCTTCGTCACTGTTCGGTAACTGTCATATTCCCGGAGCGTCCGAAGATGATATGTATATAGAGTGGTTAAATGAATTTTCTTCATGCATAATTTAGTCAAATTATGTGTTTTGTGCTAAAAGAGATTAATAAATAATATTTATTTGTAAGTAACGATTTTGTTTCGATAATTCCTTGTAAGTAAATAGCGAGGATAACCCCACGATTGCGAATATATTATCTTTGTTGGATTGATTTACTTGGAAAATTTTATAGTACTTTTAAAGTGTCTTACTGAACCTGGTGTAATGATGGAAGAAAAGAAGGTTAAAAAACACAAAATTTATATTGTATAAAATAATATTATGGTTTTCAAACACAGGTTTACATTTAAACCATATAAATCTAATCATTAAAATCTCAGTTCAAAAGTATTTACAGTACTGATCATTCTTCAATATCATGACAATTACAAAAAAATAAAAATAAAAATCAAAATCAGGGATTATCTTTATTTCTGACATTTTAGATACATCGGAACTTTCATTATGCTCTTCTTCATTTTCACTTTCCCTACTGCCATCACCTGTGTAAATCATTTCGTCGATTAATTCAATTCACTTTTAAAAACAAAACCAAGAAGGGTATGTAATAGCAGCTCCTTAGATTACAAAATAAAAGACAGATGGAGCGTTGCCGAACTAAACCGAATGATTTATCGTCATTTCCATAAAGCTATGTGTGCTGTCATTTCGCCGCTGCACTGTACGAACACGGTGCTTCTGTGTGCGTGTTATGTTACCAGATATTGAAAAATTTCCCAAATTTTTGCCCGACTTCGGAAAAAGAGGGTTATGTTTTTCGAGTGTATGTATGTATAATATTTCTTTGACACGCCCTGTTGGATCGATTTTGAGTTGTGAGGTGTCATTGCAGTCATCTGAATTATGAAGGTAGTGGTGGTAGTGACGTAGGCTACATAAATTAGCAGTCATGTTTTAATTTTTATTTTAATATAATTTCGGGTTTATGATATTATTTTATAATATTATTGTAAAAATTATTTTGTTACATAAAGCACCTATCTACTAAAGTTATATATGGACAAAATAATTTTATTCAATTTTGAATTAAATAAATTACATTAAAAAAAAGTTTTTATTTTTCAAAACATATGAATGCGAATAGCGGTAGTTTTTAGTCGAAAATGCGGGACATTTTATTTTCATCATATCCATTATCCATCATGGAGTTCACATGAATTAAATAGCGAGCGAAAACGACTATGATGCTTTTTATAAAAGTAACAAAAAATGTATAATGCTTATTAAAATAATCGAATAATGATCATGAACCTTTATTGCACTATACAAATAATCACATTCACAATCGAAAAATCCAACAGCACTACCCCGAAGATCTTTTAACCATTTTACCGTTTTACCCATAAAAATGGCAAATTAATTTTCAAAATACTGGCAGCATACGTTGAAGTTTTGAATTCTGTATATGTAAAATTATTATTTGTATACAAAATTAAATAAGCCAAATAATCTACAGAAAACCTGTAAAACGATGTTTTATCTTTTTGTTTGTTTTCGGGAACAAATTTTACAGCGTTTTAATATCACAAGACAGCATTTTTTTACTAAAATATCAAACCCCTTTTGACGTATTGCATGACACTAGAATCGCTATAGCACTGGCGGAGGTTCGTATTCGTTTTTGATTTCGTATTTTCTTTGACAAGGGCGATGGACGATTGACATGCTCCATCTGCCTTTTATTTTGTAATCTAAGAGCAGCTCTATATAATTCCACACAGAGAAAACACGTGCAGTCACCACCAATATTTAAAAACGACTGACGGATTTTTGAGTTTTTTAACTGACAGGCTACCGTCACCTACCGCCCGATTTGTTTTTGATAGTGTATGACCGTGAATTGACTTCTATTTACTTTTGAACAAGGTGTAAAATGCAAGTGCATTGTTTAGGACTCTTACGATTCAATGATTCGAGTGTTTTCGGAAATACGACAATTAGCGAAGATTTGCATGCGCATTATTAATTTTGTAGTACTGTACATAATTAATAAATATAATAGTTTATAAAAACTAAAAAACACGCTTTTTATAGAAAGCCGAACTAAAAAATAGAAAATAAATTTAAATGAATTTAAATTAAGAAAATAGTGTTAAAAATTTCAATGAATATAAATTAATAATAGTGTGAGTAAAAAAAAAAATATTTTATTTTAAAAAAAGCGT
Source organism: Colias behrii (assembly GCA_029959065.1). Lineage (NCBI taxonomy): Eukaryota > Metazoa > Arthropoda > Insecta > Lepidoptera > Pieridae > Colias > Colias behrii. The sequence goes on along the minus strand of JARWMC010000017.1, from coordinate 210,981 downwards.
GGGGTGCATGGTGTCAATGGTTATAGATTTTTTATTGACAGATATGAGTAGAGTGATTATCATTTCGATAATATTATCTTAAGAAGCACCCCACGCTTTTTTAAAATAAAATATTTTTTTTTACTCACACTATTATTAATTTATATTCATTTAAATTTCTTTTCTATTTTTTAGTTCGGCTTTCTATAAAAAGCGTGTTTTTTAGTTTTTTTAAACTATTATTTATTGCAATTACACATTAACAAAATAACGAGTTAATACACAATTATTTTACGAACGTTAATGAATACAAGTAAATAAAACATTCAATAATACAAAAACATTAAAATTATTTATCATTTTGTTGATGACATGACAAATAACAGAATATTCAATAAACATATTTTATGTAATAAAGGAAAAAACTAAAAAACACGCTTTTTATAGAAAACCGAACTAAAAAATAGAAAATAAATTTAAATGAATTTAAATTAAAAAAATAGTGTTAAAAATTTCAATGAATATAAATTAATAAGTGTGAGTAAAAAAAAAATATTTTATTTAAAAAAAAGCGTGGGGTGCATGGTGTCAATGGTTATAGATATTTTATTGACAGATATGAGTAGAGTGATTATCATTTCGATAATAACTTAAGAAGCACCCCACGCTTTTTTTGAAATAAAATAATTTTTTTTACTCACACTATTATTAATTTATATTCATTGAAATTTTTAGCACTATTTTCTTAATTTAAATTCATTTAAATTTATTTTCTATTTTTTAGTTCGGTTTTCTATAAAAAGCGTGTTTTTTAGTTTTTTTTAAACTATTATTTATTTTCTACTTTTTAGTTTGGATTATTTATAATAGCTTGTTTTTTTAATTTTAAACTATTGCACGACTCATGATGCGAAGCATCAGAGAGTGCTTTACGATCGAAAAATTTTTTTCGCCTTATTTTGGCAACTATTTTTAGTATTATAGCCTTGTTAGTTAAAGGAATCAAGATATTTTGCATACTATTGTCGAGATAATTTAACGGAGATTAATTCTATACTTGCTAAAAATTAATTTAGTGCAATAGAAACGGATATTTTTGTTTGTTTTTTCTTTCCATGATGTTTCCACGAGCAATGGACTGGTTACTGAGAACCTTCTTCTTTCTTTCAAAAATATCTTTATCTATCATTAGGCTTGTTATATAACAAGGTTACATATTTTTTTAATTTTTACGTTTTCATAAAATTTTACGTGTCTTACGACTTAACAAATTATTTAATGAGCACCAATAGTCTACTCCCCTACATAAATATGAGCAACGGACGAACGTAGACACGGCAAAATAATTAAGGCTTATACATGCGCTAATAACCTTGACCATACTTGACGGATCTCAAACCTCTCCCGCTGCACCTTCTTTTTTCCTCGCATTTTGTATTTAAAAAGATACCAATCAGTGAAACAAAAAATCCTCGTCAGGGACTGTTGTGTAACTGATAATTTATTAAACATAAAATTTTCAGAGCTCTAAGTCAGCAGGTTACGAAGTTTATAGAGTATTTGCGGAAAAATCGATGACCACGGCACATTTTTTTTCTAGAAATCTATTAATTTTGGAAAAAAGTCCTCGCGAGCAATTAAAGATCAAAGACCATCCTATTTTATATATTTTTTTCGGTATTGTGCTTTATGTTGTACCAGACTTTATAGAGGTTGAACATAGTCGAAATTGCCGGGTAACGCCTTAAACTTAGTCACAGAGACGGTGGCGGACTCTTCGTGGCTCGTGAAATCTAAGTTACATGCACGCATAAAAATTATTTGTTAGGACAACAAAAACAGGGATAACAAAAAAATATGCTGTGATAAAAAATGAATTTACTTACAATAACAAATCAACTAGTTTATTTAACAAGATGAACTAAGTTGCAATAACAAATGAGTTTTCACTGCTCTGAAGTTAATTTTGTTGTTTTAACAAAATCGCTTTGTTATTGTAATAAATTTTTTTGTTGCAATAACAAAATAGTTTTCTTATCAATAAAATTTGTTACTTGAACAAGCTATTCCGTTGCTTTAACAAATCGATTTATTACTTCAACAAAACTATTTTTTTAAAATAATGGAAAGATTCGGTTACAATAACGAAATAATTTTGTTGAGTGAACATATGATTTTTAATTTTTTTTTTAAACTATTATTTGTTTTGTAGGATTAAAATTCTCTTTAGTATACAAAAATTTGTCAATATTAGAGAAAACGGCTAAAGATAATTATTGGAAATAAAAATTAACATCGAGTCCTGCCTTATCGACTGCAGAGAAAAATTATAGAAAATTTTAATTATTTTCTTACCTTATCGACTATAGATGAAAATTATATAAATTAACAAAAATCATATTTTGCAAATTGAAAAATGGAATAATTTTATCAAATTAGTGTATTGTCATCGGTCCTCAATAAATCTACAAAGTTTGAACGAAATCTGGCCGTTTAAAGTGGGTCAAAATCGCGCCCAATGAAGTCGGTTACAAACAAACATACAGGTGAAGCTAATAAAAAGCGTGTAAAAATAATAAATAGTTGCATATACCCAAACGTACGTGAATAATAACACAACTAATTGATCGAACCGTACTCGTAACTAATTGTATATTATTTCCTACTATATGCAAATTGCACAGCTGACAATGTACATACATTGGTATTAGATTTAAACTATATGATACATAACATGCATTATCAAAAAGGCCTTATTTGTAAGTAAAACCACAAAACGGTTTATCCAATAATTTTGTTATGACGCACGGCTTTTTACATCGTGGGACTGATATAATTAAGTACAACCATTTGTTCCTTTTCTCCAACATGTTTAGTTGCATGATAATGGTAAATAACAGTACCGATAAGTTATACTAGCTGTGCCCCGCGGTTTTACGCGCATCTCTACGGTGTTTTGGCTTTATCGTGATGATGTAGAGCCTATAGCCTTCCTCGGTCTATCTAACACGGAAATATATCAAATTGGACACATATTTTCGAGATTTGCGCGTTCAGCAAACAAACGAACGAACTCTTCAGCTTCTAAAATAAATTGAGTACATACTATAGCAAATAACTTTCCCTAAAAATTAATAGTTTAATTGCTGCAAATATGAATAAAAATTTTCGATTCATTTTAAATTACTCTGCATATGACTGAAGCATATACTGAAGTCGCAGAAGAAACGTATCGTGACATTTGATTCAGTATCGTAGATAAAATGCGCAATGTTTTTACCGTTAAATTTTATAGCTACTGATAAAACAATTATTCTTCTATAATATTTTAATAAAGCAGCGCATTTTATGCTGTTCAAATACGAAAAAAACTCTTTGTTAAATCTACTAATTAAAGCCTTTTGTATAATATCTTATGTTTTTATATGTAATGATTATGTATACATCAAATAGTGAGAAGTTACTTTGATCATGTATCCTCCTAGCAACATAGGTGAACATACTACAAAAATCACACGACAACAAACAGCTACGAGCTAATGCACATGATATACATATAATAGTACTACGCTAAAGCTAGAAAATTTGACTAAATAATGTACTATCGTTTTTTATTTTAAGCTCTGTACAAAAGAGGAAAAATATGATACGATATGGTTTTACAAAATATATTTTTATTACTTTGTGATTATCCGTAGTGTTTTTAAAAAATTGTTTTATTAGCACTGTCATGCACAAATGCACAGTCGTAATTGTTTTTAAGTCTTATCTGCGATGCTGCATTTTAATATTAATTATATAAATATCTAATCAATTGAAATTAACGTATCTACGCTAATGTTGATAATATTACAACCTAATAGAAACAAGAGAAAAGGCTCAAAAAAAATTGTACAAGCAAGGGTTCCGTAGCTAATTTTATTCTATTGGGTTCTCTTATCTTTTTGATATTAGTTGTGATACAATATCTAACGTTATAAGTTACAATTCATGAATTAAGTAATCATTTAAATTTAAAATCTAGGTAAGTGATTGAACCGAGTCAGCAGGAAAAACGAATTGTAAGTAATAACGTTGTGATATAAACATTAGGTATAATGTATATATATATAAGATGGTTATTAAATAGAAAATCTATTATTAGCTCCTTAAGTAAAAACGTAACCACTTTGGTGTAACGCGACCTTTATAATTAGCATTACAGACAAATTACAGAACCCTGTTCATATTTTTTTCAGCCAAAGATCAAAATCATGGAACATTGGAGAATATTCTAGACTAGCTGTGCTCCGCGGTTTCACCCGCATTGCTCCGCTCCTGTTGTTCTTAGCGTGATGATATAATATAGCCTTCCTTGATAAATGGGCTATCTAACACCGAAATAATTTTTCAGATCGGACCAGTAGTTCCTGAGATTAGCGCGTTCAAACAAACAAACAAACTCTTCAGCTTTATAATATTATTAGTATTAGTATATATTTATAAAAAAAAATGTTGTGTGGTTTTATGAAACCACGGTAAAAGTGAAACTGTTCGAACGGTTACGAACACTGCTTTGTGTAGCGCATGTCGCGTGACGGTCGGCTGCCGAGTAGGTATACCTACTCGGCAGCCGCGATACACGCGACATGCGCTACACAGACCAAAAAGTTTGAGACGATGTAATAAAAGTTTCACTTTAATAAACGATGATTTACATATTATTTTTATGTATATTAAATTTTAATTGACATTGAGCAAAAATGTTGCTACTGTTGACATTGCTTTGGGCGGTGATAGTCAGACGTAAAATACATTTGTCATATTATTATACTGATTACAGTTTTTTTTTATTAATACTAGATACGTATATAATATATATAACTCCCTAATACATACATTTAAGGACCTTGATTATGAACCAAGGTTAAAAACGAAGCAAGGATCTCTAATCGTGTAAAGAGATTTCGATGGAGAGATATTAAAGGAAAAATTTACATAAGGAGTCTCCCACGTAATTACCGTCTTATTATTAAAATTAACTAGGAAATAATTTTAATGTTTAAAGTTTATTAGCACTAAAACATTTATTATCCGCTTCATTCTTTTATTTTATGTGCGATTTGAACGAGTCATACATAAGTACATAAAAAAATAGAAGTAGTAGTGGGGTAAGGGGCAGATGCATTATACATCTGTTTCACTGATCGATTTTCTTTAGGGACAAGTAGGTGATCAGCTTTCTGTGTCCTGCCAGACCAAGACATTTTTTTTTCTTCGTCTCCACCGGGAATCGAACCCAGGACCCCTCGGTTCTACGCTCACGCGTCAACCACTGTACCAAGGAGGCGGTGTTTCTTACATAAGTACATAAATTTTTAGGAAATTCCGGAGGAAATCAGAATATCTATGTTTCCCAGCGGTAAATCCTCCTCGATATCCAGATACAAAATCGTATCTACTATTAAATAGCTCCGTTGCGTTGCGTTGATAGTTGATTTTACAACTCACAATCAAAAAAATAATTCCACTCATTAGTATCTGAGGATTAAAATGGACAATAGTTATTCATTTCAATCACGATATTTTAATAGGTGACTATAAAAGTCATTGTCATGTCCGAACATCTATATTATATTACTAGCGGTCCGCCCAGCTTCGCCCGTGGTACATGTTTACGTTTACTCCATAAGAACTATCCTTGTCCTCCAAGGAATATTATAAAAAAAGATTTAACGAAATCGGTTCAGCCGTTCTCGAGTTATATGCGCTTACCGACACATTTTGCGACTCATTTTTATAGTATGTTGCACTGATATGAAGCAAATAAACGATTTTTCATTTGTTTTTCATTTTTCAGTATAGAAGATTGAAAACTCTAAATTTACTAGTTTTCCTTTGCCTGGGAAACACAAAACAATGCTAGCCACACCACATTTATCATTGTATGTAATTTTATTAACAAACAATACGTTTCATCATTAATTAACTGGTTCGGACAACCATCGTATGATATTGATAAACGAGTTTCCGATGTAGATGAATAGTTGATTTAAAATATATAGCAAAACTACTGTATCCATTTTATTAAGTTTATTTGATGGAGTAGTTAACTCCATCGTAAATCAGTACGGAGGAGAACTTTAAATGTAAAAACATTATCTACAAATAGGTTATGTTTAATAATATTTTACTACTTTTTTCAAGCCGAAATGTTATTCTTTCATAAGATACTATCTATCTATAAAGATACCTAAATATTTTTGTATATGACATTCGATTAAGTATTAACCTATGAGTGTGTTTAACTACAATTTTAATGTATTTTTAAATACAACATAAAACATTTCGTCCTTTCAACCTTCTAGAGTCGTGTAATTCTTTTTCCAATCATAATTTGTTTTGGTTTTTCGAAACTCATTTAGAGAGAAAAAGGAATTTTAATACAATTGAAGCAATGACATTTAAATGTAAAATCAACAAAAAAATCATCGTCTTGAATAATTACGAAAAAACTATTTTTTTCGACAAGAATAGCTTACTGCATAGTGTAAAGTAAATAACATTGTGATTTAATTATTACTGTTTAAATTTTTCTGTTTCCTTTTTCATTCATGAATATATTATAGTTTACAATTAATTTTTTTAAATAATAATACTTTATGATTTCTTCTATAACTTTAACCTAAAATAATTCAAGATAGGTTAATTTTCAGGATTTACACGTATAGGGTATACTAGACATCCTTATTAAAATAATTAATTCTAATGCTTTCAGACGCTATTTTGATATTTCTTCCCTAAAACGAAATTACTAAAATATTTATTTACATTAGAAATTTTTTAGAAATATTTATTGTTGTAGGTCCTTAAAATTTAACTCCTTTAAAACAACGCTTAAAAACTTCCTGTAAAAAAAAGTCAGCATTTCTAGTAATCCTTAAGTTCCTAAACTTTATACACTTCCTATAAAGAAAATATCCGCTTTCCATTAATTCTAACTACATCCCTAAATATCCTGAACTTTTAAATATAAAGTTCCTTGCGTTCAAAAGCATCCGTACCGTTAAACTCGACCGCCGCCGCCGCGGTGAGCACACAGAGAAGCAGCAACCCCATCACTGGCACTCCACACAACACTGTCACGTACGATTGAGCCGCACCACACACAGACATCAACTCGACCACTTCTGTTCCCGCACTTTTATTTAACCGTGCGTGTGGCAGAATCTTAATATTTTTATTACAGCGTTGATTACGTCGGTGTTAGCGTGTGTTATCATTTTGGGACCTTTGTCGGAAGGAGGGAAAGTATGCAGTTTCAAGGCAGGCCGGCCATCGGGGAGCTTCGCCTACGTGCTTTTGTTTATTATCTAGTTCGATTGTGTGTTCAAAGAGGAGCAACTCCCACTTATTACAGCTGTTTAAACTACTACTTATGGCATATTTATAACATTACATTAACATTATTGCTAACATCGACATTTATTTCTAAACCCAAATGTTATTGACACGAAGTTCATTGGTAAGGAAATAATCCTGTTTAAAACTTTCTTCGTGCAGTTTTAGGAACGAATTTTTTTTACAAAGAGCGATTTATTTTACAAATCGACCAAGCGAAGTTTACACCTCGCAGGTTTCGTCACTTTGTAGTACTTTTTTGCATTGCAAACGTTATTCTATGACTTTATAAATTAAAAAATGTTTGTCAAATAAGCCAACTTTCTGTAACAATGTAATTATTTAAGCGATTGGGGCAACGCATTCCAGCGAAGTGCAAATATAGCTTGGTAGAGCTACTTCCACTCTACATTGTAAATTTCATCTATTATATAAAAATAAGTCGGGTTTTCCTTCCTGACGCTATAACTCCAGAACGCACGAACCGATTTCCACGGTTTTGCATTTGTTGGAAAGGTCTCGGGATCCGTGAGGTTTATAGCAAAGAAAAGGTGTCTCTGTTGGCGAAACGGAGTTCGCCAGCTTTGCTAGTGATTTATAATTCTTCATATACATTATGTACTACTTATATATAAAGTAATATGAATGAATGAATGAAAAATACTTTATTCTACACCTTATAGAATACATTTTACAAACTTAACAATATAATATAACAATGTACAGTAGGCGGCCTTATCGCTGGCAGCGATCTCTACCGGGCAACCCAGAAAAGACGAGGAAAATAAATGAGTCAATAACATGGTGGTGCAAAATAAATAACAGTGCCAGAATAAGAATTGTATTGTATATATACTATACCTACATATATACAGCTTACATTATATGTAATATACATACACAGATAATAAATATATATATATATATATATATATATATATATATATATATATATATATATATATATATATATATATATACATATATACATATTAGATAATATATATACATATTTAAATATATACATGCATACATATTTATGAGCATATATTCTAAATAAATCGACAGAGTTAACACCTAGCCTGTGACAGAGTTATATAATAGTTTTTAACTTTTTTTTGAAATTTAAAATCGATTGAGCTCGTTTTATTTCTTCCAGAGGTTAATAACGGTGACAGTGTAGGAGGAATGGAAGAAGTTGGAATGGTGAGAAGGAATACTTAAGGTTAAAAGGTTAGAGGAACGGAGAGTGAGGGAATGCTCGTTGACGAATTTTAAATTGTCTTTAAGATAGGAAGGGGTCTTGGGATCAAATAAAATACCGTATAACGAATGCAACATATGAGCATACCGGCGAAAACGTATAGGAAGCCATTCAAGTTTTTTGCGGAATTTGGAAACGTGGTCGTATTTGCGGAGACCAAATACGAATCGAATGCAAAGATTTTGAAGGCGATCTAGAGAATCGAGTTGTAACTCTGTTAAATCGGGATAACAGGAGTCGGCGTAGTCAAGGATGGGAAAGAGGTCTCTGCAAGCGAAATCCTAGTTGGTATGGGCAGGAAATTGCGCAGCCTGCGTATCGAACCTGCAGCGCCAAACAACTTCTTACGTACCACTTCAAGTTGAACCTTCAAACAAACTCTTCAGCTTTATGTTATTACAATCTATAACTATATGTACTTACGTATAGATTCTATAGGCAATAATAGGATCTCAATAGAATTTAGTGATATTTTACAATCAGAATAAACATAAATTTACAGAATCTTCTTCATATAACATATTCCTGTAAAAAATAATCACCAAGCAAATATCAGTGGTAAGGACCTTGCCCTCAAGAGATTATGAATATATACGTCTATTATGTAATTAATAAGCATTATGAATAGGTACTAGTTTTTGTTCCATTTACGTTTTTGCGGCTTGTCTTTCGATAATCTATTATCTACTTATTCGTCAATATTTTTTGTGATCTATGTTGTTTGAAGATTTTCCCCAGTATTCGGTATTTAATTAATAATTCTTTTGAAAAAATTATGTCACAAAATAAATTACTGTGGTACTAAGTGACGTTAGAAACCAGTTTTCCATCAAATGTGTTTTATATTTGAATAAATGAAACCAGATTTGTTTTCAACTCGAAATCAAAGGCTATAATAGCTCTATAATATGACCTTGGCTAATTCTCTACACGTTGCCTTACAATTCAAAACATAAATTAATTAAAATCATTAACTATGTTTGTAGGTTTGCACTACTAAAATATTATATTATATTAATAATATATTCAAGGGCCAAGATAAAAAAGAAATCTGTTCATTTTTCTTAAAATCAAAAAATGATTCTTTGGAATTTACATTTTTTATCGATATAATATTGTAATAACCCTTTTTATTAAAAAAAAAACTTTTTGCATGAATTAGGATTTTGAAAAAAAACCTTATCGAATTTTTATGTATTTTAAACGTTATTTTTTATATAATTATAAACAATTTCAAAATGATGAATTTAACATAAAAAAAAACTTCTGACGTCGTACTGTTAAAAAGATTTCATTACAGTAAAAAGCGTAAATCAGAGATTTTTAAGTCGCATGTGGTTATAACTTCAGTGCTCGTACCTCCTGTTTGGTTTCATACAACTAAGACTGTATGAAAGCAAACCGCTACGTTTTCTGCCGCAGTGCGTTCTCTTACACGAGAACTAGTATTATAATATTATATCTGTACAAATGACAAGAAAATTTTCTTTGGGGAATGGTTTTTGTAGTATAAGGATTTTACAAAATAAGTACGATAAATACTGCTAACACCAATAAGTAAAGTTAAAACCGATCCGGGAGTGGCATTTTGAAATGTAGCTAATTAGCCACATTTACATAGTTGTCTCTTTTTCGCTCACGATAGTTGAATCATGCTATCTTCTTATCATGTGTGTTTGTTTAAGTATTTGCACCTTTGCACCCATAATGTTATCGCTTGTAAGCATTTACAAATTGTTGTAAATGTTTATGGCCAGTTTTGATCGCTTACCATCAGGCGATCTACCAGTTGCGAGCTCTAATAAAAAAAATATTAGGCTACTTTTCATCCACACACCGCGTGATCAAAGCCTCCAACTGTATCAAATTAACATATATTTCAAGTTCCAAAACATTTTATTTCATTTGTTTCGCATTGCGTAAATTGTAAACAAACGTATAGGGAAGGTGCCGTGAACCATTTTTTCTGTTTTTAAATTGCGCATTTTAATAAGCGAAGAACTAATAGAATTAATTATTTTTTAAATTTATTATTCACATACATTAGTATCCTGTTCAATTTAATATATTTGGCGGTCGTTTGACGCGTACCAAAGTACCTTGCGTTGCAAAAATAAGCCTATTTTACAATAAATATTATAAAACTATTTTTTTATCGTACGCTTGTGATATTTTCAATATATGCAAAAACGTGAATGCATTGTTAACTTAACATAATAAAAAAGAAACAGTCCATGCGTTCGTTTTAAATGGATAATTGTTTAAAGAGGAAATTAAAATATATGGTTTGTCTAAAATATGGGAAGTGGTTTTCAAGTGAAATGAATGGGAATTAGAAATATGTCTTCATATTAATAATTATATTAGTTCTGTGATAAAGAATATCAATCAGACCAGATCAGAATATTACTAATAGATGCACAAATATTCAAGAGTGGCCAGATAATATAAATTAAAATACTTATTAGCGAAACGCGTCTGCTAATGAAGAAGTAGGGAAATTGAGTCGTCGAACATCAGAATGGTTGTAAAAAAAAAAAATTTAAAACCCCCTTCTTTAATAAGAAGGAAAACTTAATATGTGTAAGATAAGTGTTACAGAATAGGTATAGATTGTTTTGTCTCGATTGAGCAATTTGCATTCACAGGCCACAGCTCCAAATGGTAAGGTGATGAGAATAAATTTGTATTTGATTGCCAAAATTTATTTATGTATTTTTTTAATAGACATGCTATGCTTTAATTGTTATATTAAAGTCGTAGATAGATGCATAAAACGTATTATTAGGTTTAAAGACCACCAGCAACGCGATTACTAGTCCTTCCAGATCTCAAACATTTATAAGTTTTCATTATTAATATAGTTTACAAATAAACCTGCAAACAAAGCCTAGTTTAAATTTAAGCCCAGTTTCTAGCCTTGAAATATTCAATTTGAGTTCGTGAAAAATTAATAAAAAGCCAATAACGCACTTTGTGCGTGGTATTATAACGAAATTTGAATATATTTTATTACGGAAAGGAAAAAACAAGTTGCTAACTCAATTTTATGTAAACACTATCTCAAGGCATGCATAAGTAAAAAGATATTATTTGTCCTTTTAAAACATTGTTCGACTTGATATGCAATAATAATTGAAAGGATTCTAATTACTTAAGCGATTAGGTATAGCTTTTTTCATTGCAAAATATTACGAATAATTAATTATGTGTAATTTTATTTCATTTAATCCGGCTTACATACGAGTAATTTCGTCGGCGATGTTATGAATTTGCTTACATTTGTAATTAAATTTCATTTATTTGCGATTTTCTGACCCCTTATATTTTAAAGATCTTTAAGTGATCCCCATGAAAATTTTTCACATTGAATCTCGAAACATATACATAGTAGCTTAATGTTAGTATAAACGGAAATATTTTTACACTACGGAGGAAGCTTTTTCAATGAAAGAAACCGTGTATTTCGCTTTATTGAATGTCTTACATTGAAAAATTACGACCCAACTTCGGCAATCAAATTTTCTTCTGTTTATAGCGATACTTTATTTATAAAGTGCATTTTTAGGTGTATATGTAGTACCTACTATTATCATAATCTAAATGAGTGACATTCAACAACCGTGCGCTTTTCACTGCATTTTCCGTCTAGGACATTGGTCTAGGAAAACAATATGTCAAAATAGCTTTTTTTTGTTTCTGTGAATTGCTTGTACTATTTATCTATTTATTTTCTAGTTTAATAAAAAGAACAGAATTCACGTACACGTGCCAGTTGGATATAATATGGAATATTTAAATTATATAAATATGGTATTACATTACAACAAAATATAAATTTAATCAGTTTTTGTTGTGCCGTAAAAAAAACTATTCAGAACCCATATAGGCCGTATTAATTATGAATGATAAAAATATATATTTTTTATTTAATTTATAATGAAAAAGGATGTGCTATAAAATTAGCAAACTCATTTACGCACTGTCCGGAAAAGGGCAGTTACTTTAATTTAATACAGCGAAAAACTAAAGGCTGTTATAGTAAATATAAACTTGAAATCTACTTAATTAATAAAATAATGTGTGTATATACCAACAATCGCGGATATACATAGTATAATTAATGGTCACTAATTACCATGTGTAACATAGAACAAGTAAAACAATGCAATTAACGCATACCTAAATAAATTAATTATCTTTATTTTTTAATATTTTTTATACAAACTTGAAATAAACGAATTTTCTGAACAAACCGGCTTACAGAATTTATTAAAATTAACGCAAAAGTTTATAGTGATTTAATATTGAGATTAGCTTCAAGGAAATCCTCGGCGTGATACAGTTTTTGAATGTAAATGGTATTGAATTATTTTGTGAATAATATTTATTGATTAGCATTAATATACTATTTCTATGTTACACCATACAGTGAGGTGCCATGACGTTGTGCGATCATGGTGCATATTTTCTTTTGTTCGACTTTATCTTGTTACCTAGAATTATTTTTTCTATGAATGACTATTTATATCTAAATATTTTATAATATCTTAGTTCTCGCCGAAAATCGTTCAAAGGTTTCGATGGTTAGGACCTACATATTAAATAAATATAAATTGATTTTAATTACAGGAGACATATTATTTTTCAAAAATAAATGTACTAAAATAAATTTTGCATTGATATTCTAACTATATATATATTATTTTTTTTTTTATTTATTAATTTACCATTTATTAACACTATATAACCTTAACAAATTTTCGCCAAACTGTAAAACAGTTTGTTGGCGTTGCGCTCCTACTTATTATAGACTAGCTTTCCGCCCGCGGCTTCGCCCGCGCAGTCAAAGAAAAACCCGCATAGTTCCCGTTCCCGTGGGATTTCCGGGATTGCGTCATTTTCCCGGGATAAAAAGTAGCCTATGTCCTTTCTCGGGTATCAAAATATCTCCATACCAAATTTCATGAAAATTGGTTCAGTAGTTTAGGCGTGATTGAGTAACAGACAGACAGACAGAGTTACTTTCGCATTTATAATATTAAAGTATGGATTACCCTTTTTTTTTTTTATAGTGGAGAATGCATTTAGGCATACCCAGGGCACTCGGGGGAAGAGCCCTGGGTTATGTCGGACTCGCCCTGCTGAGTGCAGGGTCCTACCGACTAAACTCCACTGTGTTCCGCCGTGCCGCTTTATTGACGGGGCCGCGGGTATTCGGTAGAACCGCGTCCGCAGACCCGTCAGCAAGTATGGATTACCCTAGGTTATACATTGCCAAATTAGTTGATAAACAAACACTTAAATACCGCTATAAATGACATACATAGTATAAAACAAAGTTTACATAGTATAAAACAAAATCACATTTCTCTGTACCTATGTATGCTTAAATCTACAAAACTAAGCAACTGATTTTGGTGCAGTTTTTTTTTTTTGACGTGACAACGTCTTAAATTAGGTTGCGACTGGGAGTCACTTATGAAAAAGTGTAACGCTCGGTAACGTTACGATGAGTCACCGAACGAGAGAGAGGCCCGCGGTCTGCCGCGCGCGCAGCACATAAATATTCTACCGAGAAAAAGACGTTGTCACGTAAAATCTTCGACCGTAAAACCGACTTTACAGGCAACCATTTTTTTTTTTTTTTTTTTTCAGTTAGAGTGATTCAAGATGAAGGTTTCAGTATAAATAATCTATATTATGTTAAGTTTCAGCCAACGCGGGCGAAGCCGCGGGCGGAAAGCTAATACTAGATATTTGACAAAAAGTATTTTTTTAATTTACTCTTTACAGATCCTATTTTTAATTTATTATCGTCTAGTAAAATCGGGTACATGTTACAAATTTTTGGTATACAGGGTGTCCCACTGTTGGTATACTAAGCTCAAAGGAGATTATAGTTTTGCATACGCTGAGTACGTAAAAAATACTTATAAAATTCCAGACGCATTTTTTTATCAAATAGATGAATTCTTAAAACTCTATGTGTACACCCATAACAAGCAACCCGCCAACTTTGCCACCAGCACGTGAGCTATCGTTTAAGAATAGGTATGTTTTCATAGACAAAATGCTCACATTAGCGAAGCGTTATATGTCGGCTGCGCGAAGCTAGAGAAGAAAACATGGATTTTCAGGAAAAATTTTACAAAAAATTTTGACGTGACAACGTCTTAAATTAGGTTGCGGCTGGGAGTCACTTATGAAAAAGTGTAACGCTCGGTAACGTTACGATGAGTCACCGAACGCGAACGAGAGAGAGGCCCGCGGTCTGCCGCGCGCGCAGCACATAAATATTCTACCGAGAAAAAGACGTTGTCACGTAAAATCTTCGCCCGTAAAACCGACTTTACAGGCAACCATTTTTTTTTGATGTAATTTTGTTGTTTAAGTATTTTTTACGAGATCAGTGTATGCAAAACTACAAGTCCCTTCGCGCTTAGTATACCAATAGTGGGACACCCTGTATAATATTTTCTAGATCGCTGGTCATAACAATTTTTTGTTATTGGTACATAAAATTTTCTTACTTTTGACGCTCTTCACTCTTGTATTAAATCTAAACTTATATATTATTCAGTTAGATATTTTCATATTGTAGACGAATAGTCCGGTCATCTAGACTGGTTTTTCAGAATGTCTAAGAATATAATATGGCCTTTCAACGCCTATGTTTTAGCTCACTAATTTTGAGAAATAATTACATATGGAAAGAACCTGTTGTAATTTTGTCCATGATATAAATGATTATCTAAATTAATATTTTATTTATAACTGGTTAGATAACCTAGTCGTCTAGGAATATTTAAAAACTAACAATACCACCAGTTCATATATATTATTACATAGAATTTTAAGATATTCAAAGTATTTTCTTTCAGCATTCATTTCTTACAACTGAAATCCCTAATACAGTAGAATAGTATCTCTAGTAGTTTAACATAAAATTCAAGAGCAGAGCTAAATCACAACGTAGCTGCTTCGTAATATTCAAATTTAGCTACTTACGTCATAAAATTCAAATTATAGAGTTTATTTATGAAGGATTTATTAAGGCGGATTTATTTCGACATGTATTCGACGTAATTATCTTTTTTAATTTTGAGTAAGAGTAAGTGAAATAAATAATAAAATTTGAAATACGTAGGTCAAATTAGATTTTTTGAGTTATTTATAGGAAAATAATGTACCATATTGGCTAGCAGAAACTCAATGATTACATTGTCTTGTAAAGGATTTAGATTTCGAGCACCTAATTATGTCTAAATTACTTGGAGCAGGTGTCAGCCAGAGCATTGGATGTTTAGTGGTCACCATCGCCCATTCTATCAACTTAGTGTTGACAGTTTTGCCAGCCTTTTAAGAACTGAAACAAATTATTGAATCTGCCAAGAACTACAGCCTATAGCAACCAAACTGTAAGCTTTATTATATCGTTCAACACACACGCAAAGCCGGGGCGATTGGCGTAGTAGAGTACCTAGTAGTAGATATATAATAATACTAGCTTTCCCCCCGCAGCTTCGCCCGCGTTGTCCTAAACTTTAAATATTATATGTATACTAAAAGCTTACTTTAGGACTACAGAATTAAAATCAGTGCTTCTGAGTTTATCGTAAAAGTTTAGTTAGCTTCACTTGTATGTTTGTATGCACAGAACATATAAAAAGAGTTATATTATGTTCTGTGTTTGTATGCAACCGCCTCATGCCGACTCGCTTTCTACCCACTTCAAACGGACAGATTATAATTTGTTTTATAACATGTAGTAATAGTAAATACTAAATATCTATTCTTCGTTTCTCTATAGTTTTGAAGTGAAGCTTCTTTAGGTGCCTTGAGAGTAATATTTCGAGGTCGCGTCATGGCAATACCTTCACGTCGTGGAGTAAGGCGACGTAGTATCTTTGAATCTTGCCAAGAAGTTTCACTTCTGACACGTGTGCTCGACACACACATCTCTTTTATATAATAATATGTAGTATATTATTTAGTAGTGTGATAGTAGTAGTTCTTCGTTTTTACTACAAAGGTTAATATAACATAAGTAGTTGTGTATTTAAGTATCTTGGTTAAAAAGCCGTGAACCATGACGTTGAGTCATGGGCCTGAATGAGCACATCGGCCCGTGGGAGCCATTTTATCTTTTGTATGAGGGGATTTTTTATGACGTTTCGTTGAATGTCTTGCGTCAAAATGGTTTTGGGCAGGTTCTTAGGTGTCTTACAAAAATGTTAGGAATAGCGAATTATTATATTTGAATTTTCACCTGAATTTTCCCATGGGAATGCGTCATTTCCCCGGGGTAAAAAGTAGCCTATGTCCTTTCTCGGGTATGAAAATATCTCCATACCAAATTTCATGCAAATTGGTTCAGTAGTTTAGGCGTGATTGAGTAACAGACAGACAGACAGAGTTACTTTCGCATTTATAATATTAAGTAGGTATGGATTAAGTCATAATCGCTTAAACTACCATTATGACTAACTAGATAATAAAGTCTTGTTTTATTTCAGATGTTAATCTCGATTTTTTGCGCAGTATCTTCTATCTACACATATTTTGCACTAAACCTTTGTGTATACCGCCCTTGTTACGGTTAAAAATTGACGGAAGCTGTGACAAATTGTGGCCTATCTCGGCTCGACGAATGATGATTCCTATGACACTGACAGGTATTCTCACGAGACAAACTTGTAATGGCGTCACCATTAAATTAGAAAAGTATTAGAGGCGTCTAAAAATGGCATTTATTAATTTTTACGTAGCTTTATGCCATTACAATGATATTCCGTTGGAATTTTTACAATTCTTAACATTTACGACAAATTAGGTATTTCAATCTGACTTTACGTTTACGTCCTGCAAAACTTACATCGTTGGCATTTATCGACTAGTGCGAAAAGTATCGATAAACAAGTGTCGATATTGAAAATGAGTACATACTTTTAAAACCGAAAAATCAAACCAAATAGTGAGACTATACCTGAAAAATATCCATTTACCTATGACAACAAAAGTTTTTCAGACAAATTAAATGGGGACATCCATTTTCATGATAAAATAATCACTAGCGCATACGTGTTTAACGGGTTAAAAATTACGAGAAAATGATAAGGTGCATTTTTTTGTTTTGGAAAACTTTCGTTTTACTTACCTACTTAATCTATGCTAAAAAACTTAAATCAAAACAACAACAACATAATAGACGTTAAAAATTTTAGTTTATTATATTTGTAAAAACATGTTTACCGACGAGGCTGAATGCAAGCCACGCCTTTGCCTATAAAATAATAAAGTATCGACACGACCCATTATACGAGCAATCACTAAGACGAACTGTCATGAGGATCAAGGTTCGCCGTGCCGAGTATAGAATATCTAGATCCAACTTAATGATGCCCTTGCCAAGACCAATACGCGTTTTGAAATACCTACGCATTTTAAAAATCGTAATAAATACAATTAAATTACACTCAATTTCCATATATACAGGTTATTTGACAATGAATTAGATTATATCCGATCAGAAACTGAATTTCCGATTAATTAAAATTTCAATAAGGACAGTTAATGTCCATTGTCCTTCGAATGAGTAACATTCTGCGCTGCTGGATATATAAAAAATCCCATAAACTTGTGAGTAAAACACGAATTATAAAATTTGCATTGCTTACTTAATGAGTCAAAACGAGATCGTAATGACCACGCATGTAATTATAACCAGGTTGTTGAGAAGATAATATATATGTTTATTAGTTTTTTTTTTGTATAACACTAAAGTGATACGTCACTTCTGCTACCTACGTGATATACCATGAGTATGATGAATTTAAAGGTCTAAAACCTGAAACATGTTTGTGACTTAGGTCACGTTTGCTACGGGATTAGGTCACATATCCACAGAAAATTGGCTACAGATTATAGGCATTGTAAATTATGTATGATTATCAGCAAAATATAGAAAGAAAAGTTTTTAAATGCTACACGTGTGTAATATTTATTATCGTTATTATTGTCTTTAGATCATATAACTTTTATAAGGTAATAAAATACAGAATATCTTCCATTTTCTCTATTTATGAGTTTATCGTCTGTAAGAGTTGCATTCGAAAACATCTTTACGCACTACAATTCTTCTATTTTCTATAACTCTATACTTTTTTTTTCTATATTCTTTCTCTATAATATCAAAATTCAAATTTTCGTAACAATACTCAATTCATTGTATCTAGTGGTAGTTATCAACCCTCAGCGCTGCGCGGATTGTAGGTATGTAGTGGTTCTTATCAACAAGTTACCAACCCTCTACGCTGCGCCATTTCATATTATTTATAGAACAAAGAAGCAGCCTCAAATAACCAGATATTTTTGATTAGATAACTAATGAAGATATTTTCAAGAACAAAAAATCATCACGTTTTAATGTATTATTATTCTCTCTCAAGAATACAAGGATCTTAACAAGAATAGCTGCTGTATCCCAAGGTCATTGACCGCTAGTTTAATTTTTTTATTCATCGTAATTAAGCCTGTTTTAATTATTAAAACTTACCGGAAACACTACGTTCCCTTCGCACATACTAGTTTGTATTATTAGATATAAAATAAAACATGAAAAACTAGAAAATAAAGTCGTCTTTAAAAGTTTTCCATTGATAACAAATGTCTCAAGGATTTGTTTTTTAATCAGAGTTCAAGATATAGACACAAATATAGGTATTTCATTTAAAAATTTTCCTCGTTTTTATTCAAAAACACTGAATTTTTATGTCCCAATCAAAATGTGACTCATATTTACTTAAATTTTGGCAACAACAAAACAACTAAATCCTAAATATTTTCCCCAACCTACTAGAAGGATTTCAATGAAATTTTACAGAAGTAAGTATCACATCAGAATAACACATGAACTATAGAAATACTTGATTTTGTCCGAGGGTTTGTTGCAAACGTACCTACCTACCTATATTTGTTATACTTTCACACGAAAACCACTGAGCCGATTTTGAGACTTTCCAGTGATATTGCTTATGTACTAGAATCTATACTTACCATATACATATTATAAAGCTGAAGAGTTTGTTTGTTTGTTTGTTTGAACGCGCTAATCTCAGGAACTACTGGTCCGATTCGAAAAATTATTTCGGTATAAGATAGCCCATGTATCGAGGCTATAGAGTATAGGCTATATATCATTACGCTAAGGCCAACAGGCGCTGAGCCACGCCGGTGAATCCGCGTAGCGCAGCTAGTAACATCTAAGCTGTAGAAAAATGCACTTTTTTGCTCTAAATTCGTATATGTGCCTCTACACTACACGTTGACACAAAGTAAACAAGTTAATAACATACCTCTACAGCCTCTACTAATTACTAATGAACAATATTAATAATAAATAATAATATATTATTATGATAATTCTAGAATTATCTGTGTTAATTCAATTATAATAAACTTAAACAGATCATCTCTATTAGATTTTAACTTGCGTAAGAATATAACATTGAAAAGCTGGAAATCTTTTCGATTCTAATTATATTCTAAATAACTAAACAAATTCGTAGTGGAAGATGTCAATTGGCAGTCCGATTGAAATATTTACAGTTATGGAATTAATTTCCTAAGGAGAAAATGTATCGACGAACTTAACTTTTGAATCGAAAATAAATTAGCGAAATACCCTATAGAATGTAGATTCTACTGATATTTGATAGTGACTCTATATACAAATAAATAAAAACAGATGCATCAGTGTCAGTGTCCTCAATAGAACTTACAGTGTTTTATGTGCTGATTAACTACGTATCAAGTAAAAAAATCTATATTTTCTATATGTACGGTCGTGGATAAAGAATGTATGAATATAATGAGTAAACTCGATTAATAATAATTAATTATCAAATCTAATCAATCGATAATCTAGTTAATTCGACGCCTACATTTAACACCAGTCACAACTCTTAATGATTGACATTGGATGTAGGCGTCACTCCAGCTGTTAAGCAAGACATGGTCAAAAACCATGGTCATATTTTGACTAATATTTCGCAGTTTTTGAAATTCCATGTGTGAGATTCGCAATAGTTCTCCGTCATAAAAATCAACTCAATACCATTTATAAATGGTATTTATTAAAGGTTCTTACGAAGTCATTTCTTAAGGTGCAATTTTATTTTTTGAGATAAGAATGAACTGCACGAAAAAATTGATTTGTGCAACGACTTATTTTAATGTGATGATAAAAAACACATTTTTATGGTATACCTATTGATCCAACAGGAAATTATTTATGAAGGTCTCTCTAGGTTATTGGAAATAAAACATTTATTATATTTTAATATTTTACTTTAAAAAATACAGCATTAACAATAATACAATATACCAATCCTTAAGTTATTATAATTAATCACTATAATTCATTACAATCGATCACAACATAGAGATAAAAAACTGTTCTTCATAAAACTGAATAATTTCAAATTATTCAGCAAAGAAGATGAAAATGCTCAATAAACAATAACAATTTAACTTTGACGTAAATTTGACTTTGTACTCGCAAAGTAACTTTAGTCATTACTATTTCAAAAGTAACTTTAGTCATTACTTTTTCAAATTAGTCCTTTGAAATATAATATTATTGTGATTACAGTATTTATGCTTACTGATAAATTAACATAATATTTGGCAACTTCTTATAGTTAAATTCTTATAAATAATGAGGCCATTATAAGGTCCAACGCTTCCAAATAAATTTACATATTCCAAACATGGTACCTACGAAAACTAAACTTTCAACATAATTTATATATTTTAAATTTTGAGAAAAATATCATTTGAACAATGGATGGATAAAATTTTTATACGAGTAAATGTTGTTTCTATTAAACTTTTTAATCATTCACTACAAAGTTTTTAGTAGTTAATATCAGTTACTAATTCTAAATAATGCAACCAATACCTAAAAGATTTCCTTATCTTGGGACTAGATGGCGTTGATAAATTTCGGAATTGTTTCCTTTCGATAGTTCACACACACACACACACAATTTATGAAGATATGAATGCGCTGAACGTCTTCTGTATGGGCGACTCGACGAGCAGAGTGAGAGGCAACGCCAGCACATATGTCCACCAAATTGTTGATATTAAATCTGAGGCCTGTAACAAAGAATATAATATTTAGTCCTTATGTGCTTAAGCGCTTCCCTATCTACAGTAAAAAATATATAAATTATTGAAAATAAATAAATAATACGCGCTATAAGCTAACGGTAAAAACTATACATGCTATTATATGCTATAGGTATAGGAGAAAAATGTCATTCCTTCTTTTTATCTATCGCTAAATGTTTTTCAGCTGTTGTGTTCTACTTACTTGTATATATTTCAGTAAAAAAAAAAATAATTAATTATTTAGTTTTAAATTCAGCAGTCGACCGCGACGGCACATACACAATACGACGGTATATGTGTACATACACAATCTGACGGTATGTACTCACAATGTTCCCCACGGACACTTCAGAGAGCGTGCGGCGCGAGGCGACCAGCATCATGTTGACGCACCAGTGCAGCATCAGCACGGCCAGCGACAGCCGCCCCAGCGCCTGCAGCAGCCGCAGCGACAGCAGCCCACGGTATATGTCTGGAAGAGGAATTTATTTATAATTAACTAGCTGACCCAACAATGAGATTTCTTAATTTTACTAATTTATGGCGAAAATTTTTAAGGCTTTCTTTCATAAGATCTTTCTCTTGACAATGATGAACAAAAAAATATTGTGAAAATCGGTCCAGCCGTTCACGCTTGATGCCGCGAGCAAGGGAAATAGGGATTCATTTATATATTATGTAAATAGAGATAGAAATGTACTCTTTCTAACAAATTACACATTTCAATCAAACATTGCAACATTTTACTAAGCTCGTTTCTTTTCGAATTATAAAGCTTTAGGTAGGCGCACTAGCTTTTTACACCTAAAGGTTGGAAATTAAATAAAAAAAACCATGTAGCTGTATGTTGTGGAAATAAATAAACAATTTATTTATTTTAATTTGAAACACTCACTGTCAACATGGTTAACCAGCGCGATGACATAGACCGCGCTGAGCAGGGCGAAGGCGGGGCGCTCGACCGCTGCGTACATTGCTGTGGCGAGCCGCCCCGTGTGCGCGCGCACGTAGTTGCCCGCCATGATGCATGCCACGTGCAGAGGGACTGCTGAGTGGCTGCATAGGTACAGGATCTGAAGAATGGAGAATTTACGGCGTTAAAAATGGTAATAAAATTGTTAACTGTATGCTTGTGTAATAAAGTCATTTCTACTTCTACTCGACTTACGAAGCCTTACCTTCACATTTTAAATCGATCATTATGACCGATTTAAAACATGAAATATTCTTGATATTGTTAGAAGTAAAAAGTTAAAGTGTGGCACTGGATGAAACTTTATTATTTTATGTTCCTGTTGATAATAACCATTTTAGGATTGCAACAAATATGATCTGCTGTGTTTCAAGAACCATCGCATTTATCAACAGACGCAAATACCAATGATGACGCTCATTATTTTCAAAATCTGCCTTCAATGCCGCATCAGTAAAAATACTCTAGCACAACCCACACTCACCTTGCTCTTAGCCAGCTTGTAGCCATTCTCCTGCATGTGGTAGTGCAGGTGCGCAAGCAGCAGGCCGAGGAAGCAGGCGGGCAGGCTGCCCCACGGCGCCACGTAGAAGCGAGAGAACGACGGCACGCCGCGGAATGTTGTGCGGACGTTCCTGGGTAGTAAAGTTTATTGATTAATATTATACACGTACCACCGTCAAGAGCAAGTACCTGGGATCTCTTAAAATGAAATATGTTCTATCTCAACAAATGGACTAACAACACCAAAAATTCATTATTTTTAGTTCTATTTTTATTTATTTATTTTTCTACACTTTCAAACAAGCAATCATAAAAACTTCAGCTTCATCCATCCTAATTTCATCTGAATTTAAATAATTTCCAACTACTTAAACCTATAACTGATGATATATATCATTATGTCCTTACGCCGTTATTCGAGGCCTTTAAACAATAATGAGAGAGACATCTTTGATTTCCGGCCGACATTACGTAGTTGTAGTTCCAATTATCTCCACAGAGGGCCTCGTTGTCCCGCTTCCGTGTTTACCAGAGTGACGTTTGTACAGCTAAGCTTATAAATAACGGTTATCGCAGTAATTAGCTCATTGGCGTCTTAATTTTCGTACCGACAGTATATCTTGGGATAACGCTGTTAGCGTTCGTTTATTATCCTTTGGAATAAAAGTTGTAGTTTGCTATTATATTACGTTTTGAAATTAAAATTTTAAATATTAAAATTAGTAACAGTTTAAAATTTAAATAGAAGTTGTCGTGTAAAGTGTATTTAAAATGAGTGACGGAGGTGGTGAGAAGATGCCAAATGATAATTTGGTATCCAGCGTTTGTTCGTCGTCGTTATCGTCGGATGAAGAGGAGGTCGTACGTTCACCTAAAAAGACTGTTAAAAGAAAACGAAAAAGCAGCAAACCTAGTAAGAACAAGAAAACACGTAAGGAAAATGAAAGTTTGTCATTACTTTCAAATCAGGTCAGTGAAATACAGCATTTTCTTGCGAATTTCTCCTCTAGTTTTGGCTACTACCCGCCGGGGTATAGTTATTGTTCGGATGGAATTAATTTAGATAATTGTGATCATGTAAGCGAACCGGCTGTCGAGCCGAGCGTTTCTTTTAACTTCGATTTGACTACAAATTTAAAAGAGCCAACCGTAGCAAATACTTCAACTGAACATTTGCAATTATTAAATTCTCTTCAACATTTTAATTCGGAGAATTGGACAAACGTACGTTATGCCGATATTCAAAAATTGTATAACGCTCGTCCGGGATTTATTGATCTTGAAGTAAACGATGAAATTAAACAATTCGAAAAATCTAATAATTTAATTGCAACTGAAAAGTCGTTAAGTGCTATTACTCATGCGTTAATTATGCAAAGCGATGCGTTAAAAAAGGGCGTATCGGAATTGTTACAATGGACTAATGACAGTGAGGAAATAAACAAAGAATCCTTGCTTTCTAAAATTAAAGAGACATTTTCGGGCAGTTTTCAAAAAATTTCTCTTGATTGCTTACAATTAGTATGCGGTCGACGAGCGGATATTGTTGAACAAAGAAGGGATTTTTTCTTAAATTTGGTAAAAGATAAGTTTTTGAGGGTTAGTTTAAAAAAGATTCCGCCTTCTTGTGAATATATTTTTGAAAAGGAAGCATTTTCTGAATTTTTTAAAATAAATGGCGGTATTAATAAAATTTTTTCGCAAAATAAATCCTCCTTTTCTGCGCAAGAAAAGCGAGTTATTTCTGGGTCCCAGGCTGCGCAACCTGGACCTAGTACGTTTATTCAAAACCAAACCGGTCGCTCCTTTGCACCGTTTGCGTTCAATTATAATAATAATAATAATAGTTTTAGACATTATGCACCTCCCAAAGGAGTGCGTCCTAATTATGACTTTAATGAGCGTTTATTTCGACCTCAATTTAGATCACAATTTAAGCAAATGCGTTTTAACCGACCGCAATCTAACAGTACTAGTGCCTCGCGCCCAAGAGGCAAAGGTAATAAAAGATTTTGACTATTTACAGACGTTTCGGGGGGGCAGGTTAACGGAGTTTGTGAGTATTTGGAAAGAGAGGGGTGCTCCAGAAGCACTGCTAAAAATAATAACAGGTTACAAAATTCCTTTTCAAGCGAAACCGCCCTTGGTCATGCCGCGCCATACCAAAGTCCACTATCAAACTGTTCCATCTGTCGAGATGGATTTGGAAATAAACAATATGCTAACCGATAATATTTTACAGCATGCCCCCGAAACGCCCAGTTTTTTATCTACCCTCTTTCTAACACCAAAAAGCGACGGTTCAATGCGTCCAATTTTCAATTTAAAAAGACTGAATCAATATCTCAAAGTAACGAAATTCCGACTAATTTCGGTACATCGAGTTCCAGATTTTCTACAGCCGCACGATTTCATGGTAAAAATCGATCTCACCCAAGCGTACTGTCACGCGCCCGTGGCCGTGAGTCATCGCTGCTTTCTGAGGTTGATGTACAAGGGCCAGATGTTACAGATGACCTGTTTACCATTTGGGCTCGCAACAGCACCCAAGGTTTTTGCGTCCCTGACGAACTGGACAGCGGAATTTCTGCGCGAAAAAGGTATTCGAATCATTGTTTTCCTCGACGATTTTTTAATTGTATGCCAGGACAGAGCCAAGCTCGTCAACCAAGTGGAGTTCGTGCTAAAAAGTCTAGAGGAGCTGGGCTGGAAGGTAAACACCAACAAATCGATACTCTCACGTCAGACCTCTTTAGAATACCTGGGTATAGTATGGGACACGTGGCAGAACGGGAAGTGTTTACCACAAAACAAAATCCGGAAAATAAAGGTAAATATTTCACATCTATTGGAGAGTCAGGTCATAACTTTGAAAGAGGCTCAGAGTACTGTAGGCTTTCTAAACTTTGCCCGTCTCGTTATACCCCAGGGCCGGCTCAATTTCCGTTGTCTTTTAACACTTTCAAACAGACTGCTGAAACACCAAGGCCGAACGTCGTTTCATCTGCCGCAACAGGTGGTCAAGGAGCTCAAGTGGTGGTTGGTAAATTGCGAGAAGTTCTCTCGAATTCATCCTCCCTCAACCACACATTTCTTAACAACGGACGCGGCGGATTCGGGTTGGGGGGCCGAGCTAAATGGTATTCATATGAAGGGAGAATGGGTGGGCGCAGAAAGCTTACTTCATTCGAACCAAAAGGAAATGCTCACTGTTGTCAAATGTTTAAGGGAAGTGGGTCCCTCTCTGATTCATTCGTCAGTTCTTCTACAGTGCGACAACAAAGCCGTTGTAGCCTACTTGAAAAACGAAGGGGGTTGTCGGTCGGCGGAACTGATGAAACTAACTTACGAAGTTTACCATCTGTTAGACATTTTCGACATACATTTGATTCCTCACCACATTCCAGGCAGTTACAATATGGAAGCAGATCGCCTATCGCGGAACATGTCCCCCGCGGAATGGCATTTACTACCATCAACGACAGATCTAGTGTTTGCGAAATGGGGAGTGCCAGATGTAGATCTTTTCGCTTCAACACGAGCTCATGTGGTACCCAAATATGTGAGTCTAGACCAACGGGATCGACAAGCATGGAAACACAACGCGTTTGCTTGGGAGTGGACCTTCAGGTTAGCGTGGGTATTTCCTCCTCCGAGTGTCCTGCCCCGAGTTTTGATGCATCTCAATCGAGCGAAAGGTATGTACCTAATAGTAGCACCGAGGTGGCCGCGGGCATTTTGGAGAGCAGATCTGAAGTCGCGAGCGATAGCACCACCCTTCACCGTCCGCCACCTGGAGACCAAACTAATAGATCTGACCACGGGTCTTCCTCCACCAAAGGTAAAGAATATGGTACTCGAAATTTGGAAATGTGGGGGTGGTCGCAAGCGTTAGAAACATGGTCAAGCCAGAAAAATCGCTGTTGCGGTCAGGATGGCGAGGCTCTACTCTTAAAACGTATAAACCTGCTTGGGAACGGTGGATTAATTGGTGTTTAAAACACAATGTCGACATTAAGAATCCAACAGGATCTGATTTAGCCAAATATTTAGCTGATTTACATTTAGTCGAAAAACTTGCATATAGGACAATTTTAGTTCATAAATCAGTCGTGTCCACTTTATGTAAAACGGAGGACAATTCTAAGTTAAGTTCGAATATTTTAGTAAAACAGATTTTAAAAGCTATAGCAAATACTAGCCCAAAATTGCGCGCGGGTAACATTTGGGATACCTCCATTTTGATATCGTGGTTAACTAATCATAATGTGCAGAATAGTAGTAACTTGTGGGAAATTTCACGCCGTTGTGCCATTATATTATTATTGTGTTCAGGTCGTAGAATACATGACTTGACACTTTTGAGTGTTGCAGAAGGCTTTTATGTAGATAGTACCGTAGAAAATTCTATAGTTTTTTGGCCCAAACATGGATCTAAGACTGACTCGGATTCATATGTTCAATCGGGTTGGAAATTATTGTCAAACGCAAGTAACTGTAATATCGACCCCGTATTTTGGATTAGAAGGTTATTAGATCTGGGCATGGATAGGCGTAACTCGGCTAACGTAGATAATTTATTTGTAACCGTTTGTGGCAAGGCGAAAGCCGCTTCTAGAACTGTAATAGCTGGTTGGGTGAAATCTGCTTTGAGAGAGGCGGGTGTTGAAGCTGCTCCTGGTAGCGTTCGATCAGCTGTTGCCTCTAGGAGCTGGTTAGACAATGAATCTATAGATAAAATCCTTGCAAGGGGAAATTGGAGGTCACAAAATACCTTCAAAAAATATTATAGAAAAGAAGTGAGACCGGTTAATAATCAGAATAATTCTTTATGTGCTCTGTTTGAGCCCTTATCACAATAGTAAATTGAAATGATTATAAATATATTTTTTGTAAATAATCACATTGGCGTCTTGTTTACCAGGCGAAACCAAACAATGTCTCATTATTGTTTAAAGGCCTCGAATAACGGCGTAAGGACATAATAATTGAGTTTTACTTACCATTAAAACTCGTATTATGTCCAGGAGCCTTATTCGAGGCCTTACATTAAGTCCTGCCTGGTAGTTTGATTAAATAATTAATAAAATTAAATTATTAAAAATAATGAGACTCAATGAGCTAATTACTGCGATAACCGTTATTTATAAGCTTAGCTGTACAAACGTCACTCTGGTAAACACGGAAGCGGGACAACGAGGCCCTCTGTGGAGATAATTGGAACTACAACTACGTAATGTCGGCCGGAAATCAAAGATGTCTCTCTCATTATTGTTTAAAGGCCTCGAATAAGGCTCCTGGACATAATACGAGTTTTAATGGTAAGTAAAACTCAATTATTTTGAAATCAAGACAAATTAAACACTAGATACGTAAATAAAGTGAATTTGTTTAATTTTGCTGTGAATTAATAACTTTTTTTAGAGTGGGGATAATTTAAATGTAGTACTTACTCGGGTAACATAATATACAGTAATGATTTCCAGTCGTTGATGTACGCCAGGCACATATTCAATAAACAGGAGCCAAAGAACAGCGCCGTCAGAAGTGGAACAGCTCGTTTTTTCTTCTCCATGAGCCAGAGAGTCAGAACGGAAGCCACTATGTACAATTGCATGTCGACGGCAATAAACCTGAAATAAATAAATTATTTTATAAAAAACTAGCTTTCCGCCGGCGGCTCCGCCCGCGGTTTCAAAGAAAAACTCGCATAGTTCCCGTTCCCGTGGAATTTCCGGGATAAAACCTATCCTATATTACTCGTGGATAATGTAGCTTTCGAATGGTGAAAGAATTTTTAAAATCGGTCCAGTAGTTTATGAGCCTATTCATTACAATCAAACAAACAAACAAACAAACAAACAAAGTTTTCCTCTTTATAATATTAGTGTAGATATGCAAACTATGCCATGTATGCTATACAAAACATCGAATATCACTATGTTAAATATGCACGAAGTATGAAGATGAATATTTTTAATTAAGTACTACTTAAAATGCATAGGGAATAATACAGAAAAATATTTAAATACGTATCGGGGAAATCGGCACAAGGGGCTTATGCAAAATACGCTTTTTAAAGCAAAGCCCAGCAGTATTATTACCTACTGAAAATAGCGTCAATGGTAATATTTTTTTCGGTTTTTACAATGTTATGACAACATCTACATAAGAGAGTAACTTTAAATTTTAAAATATATTGCAGATTACCATAATCTGATGTGTAGGATAATGGTTAATAACCATTAACCATAACCGTATAAATAATTTGCGATTTACAATTTTAACGCAGTTTTATAACAAAGCCTCTGATTAGGTACACTTTCAAATTATAACCACGCTTAACAATATTTTAGAATTACTTACCAAGTTTGCAGCAAGCAGTGCTCATCAGCATTCACCAGGTTATGTAAAAAGAAGGCGTGGCTGAAGAACTTGCGCCTGCAAACATCACTCTCAGCGCCAACGATGGAGTGCCACTGGGGACCGTCTCCGGCCCGCCGCCACCACGTCGCCGCGAAACCCACTACTAATAGATGTACTGGCGCTAGTCTGGAATATGGATTTATGTAATTTATCATGTTCGTATGGGAATAGATTGTTTTGTTTAAATTAACTGTGATTAACTGCTTAAGTTTTTACCCAGTATTTTATTTAATTAATATAAATGGAGGTAATAAGCTTTTTCGCTCTTTCTTACTCATAATTTTATGTAATTGTTATAATTTTACTTTCCCATGCTGATAAAAATTGCTAGAGTAACTTGCAAGATTTTTTTTTTCATTATTAATAACTCAGGCCCCGGAATCACAGACACAATAGAAAATCTATTGTGTCGTGGACCGATCGGGCCGTTCGGGGCTCAATGGGTTAAACGCCAAAATGCAGACCATCCAATAAACATTAGTATCATGACATTAGCATTTGCTGTGTCTATACTATTTCGTCTGCGTTACCTGAGGAACCTGTGCAGCAAGCACATGGGCAGGTGCGCGAGGCCGAGCTGGCGGTTCCGCGCGATGAGCAGCAGGCTGTACGCGAACAGGAAGTTGGAGATCACAACGAAGCCCTGCACCAGGGCGGAGCCATTGCGGATCAGCATTGTCACTGGGTGGTTCAGGATCTAAGGCAGACGTTTGGTTATTTTTATTTATTCTGCTGATTCAATATTCCTTATAATGTGAAATTTGTGATGTGTGAGTTTACTAGATTAATTATTATTTAAGTTTATTTCACTAAATATTCACTTTGGAGAATGACCACGGGTGGTATCGGTAAAATTTTAGTTGTGCCACGTATTCGTGATATTGTTAATTCCTATTTGTATTTATAATGATCATATGTATCAATATTAAGTCTTAATTATACCGGATAAATTGAAATAATAGTAAAAGTTTGTCTTTTGAAACATGTATGACCACGTATGGAATCGGTAAAATACTAGTTGTGTCACGTGTTCGTGATATTGTTAATTCCTATTTGTATTTATAATGATCATATTTATCACTACTAAGTCGTAATTATACCGAATAAATAGAAATAAAAGTAAAAGTTTTTGTTTTGACACATATATCTATCTCTCTTGCAAGCGTCCTGCGTCATAACGGTCATATGTCATAGTTTCTATTTGAAATGAATGTTGAATGAATGTGTTCGACGCATTGTTCGACGTTATTTATTTTGAAATAATGTTTATTACGATTTACTTTTCACATTTGTCTTGTAAATTAAAATATTACCTATGTAATAAAATGTAAAACTTAACGTTCATCGTTAGTTTAAACTCGATAAAGTATTTTTTTGAAGTGTTGAATAAAACTATTGTTTTATTTTTATTGTCGCGAACTGCGGCTTATTTACATAAAAACTTTAATCATATCTAAAAGTACTAACATTAAGCTTTAAATTGAGCTATATTTCATCTTGACACAATAAGTTTGATTGCGATACCAAGTGCCATAGTCGCTTGGGCAATCTCCTTTCTGTGTGTAGCCTGTCACCAAATAAATGTCTTTTGTTCTTTTTTGGTACCTAACTATTATAGTAAAATTAATCCATACAGAAAAATAATCGCTTAATTAAAGTTTTTGTTGTATAAATGTAAAATTAAGCCGCATGTTTATAATTTTTAAACGTTTTACTTCATTGTCAACTTACCTGTTCTAAATAGTTGGGGTTGTACTGATACAGCTTGTGCTGTATCTCCGCCGAGTGCGTCATCATCACTAGCACTAGAAGCACCACTCTGCAGATACAGAGATAAAAAAAATTAATGAATAATAGCGAAATCTTTGATGAATGAATGAATGAACAAATTCTCTATTGCTCACTAAATACAGAATATTAAAATAAGAGCGATACAATTAAATAATAACATGTACAGAGGGCGGACTTATTGCTGCAAGCTTATAGTTGCTGATGATCTCATACCAAAGGTATCTATGTATATCATTTATATCGTTTAAACGACAGAAAAGCAAAATGTCGCAATAAACGAACTTTGATTATTTACTGTATCATTTATTTTTACACGCTTTATTACACGCTTTATATTAGCTTCACCTGTATGTTTGTTTGTTTGTAACCGACTTCTTTGGGCGCGATTTTGACCCACTTTAAACGGCCAGATTTCGTTCAAACTTTGTAGATTTATTGAGGACCGATGACAATACACTAATTTGATAAAATTTTCTATTTTTTAGTTCGGTTTTCTATAAAAAGCGTGTTTTTTAGTTTTTTTAAACTATTATTTATTTATATACCGTATCATATATAAGAGTTTGCATAAATGAAGAACGATGTCATTAATTTATTGAACATAATAAACAGCCATTCAAAAGTAATTAAGCCCTGTAAATTTTACGCAATATATAAATTATCATGAACTAAAAAATTATTGTCTTTAAGGAAGCAACTACTCAATATAAAATCTGCAACAAATATAACGTACAAATAAAAAAAAAAAGAATAGCAAGGTTAAGGGTATAATATTATTTACCGCATTGCTTTTAATAAACATTTTTATAATCGAGAGAATGCTTTCGATGTGTGCTATGTAAATAACATATTTTTGCAATGAGATTGGCCTTAAATTATGTTGATATTGCGTAATTTTTTGCAATAATTATTTTAATTGTTAAGTTATTATAGTATGAAGGATTTGACGTTTATTAATCTTAATATGAAAAATTATTTTCAATTTGAATGGGGAGAAAAAAAAACTTTTGGTAATAAGTAAATATAGAATAATGTCTTATAGTATAGTCTTGAAGGCAAAACGTTTTAAGTAAATAAATTACATCTTGTTACATTTCAAAATTTGTCTCCTGTATTTAGTACTTGCGCGCGTTGATGTTTTATACACGAAGGTGGACTCACAGCTGATGGTTATTTAAAACTTGCCGATAGTAAGAAATTTTGTTTTTAGAATTATTATTACGCGATAATATTGTCTACAAGTTAACAAAATATACATTAACTTTCTTGAATCACTCTATCTATATGGAAAAAAAACCGCTTCAAAATCCGTTGTGTAGTATAGATTTAAGTTTACATAGGGACGGACAGACAGCGTCAGCGATTTGTTTTATACTATGAAGTGATTTGTACATTTAACTATAAAAGTTGAGTAAATAATGAAAGTATATACCTGACTCCCTGTATGGGCGCGAGCGCGGAGAGGCGCGGGTCCCCGTCCTCGTACGTGGACACCAGCCGCCGCCAGTTCGCGCGAACTGACCACGCTATTATGAACTTGTTCTCTGAAAATATTTGATTCATTTGTGAGCTTACATTGTTATAAGATTCTAATGAGTTTTATGTAGTAGTTTATTTTTGAGTACTATCGTAAAATCACTCTATCGCTTAGAAAGTATAATAAAGCTTATTGTAAAAAGCTTTAAGAAAATTGTGAAGTGCTTTCTCGCACTCATTAAAGTTGATGATAATTTTAAAGCTTGCCTCAACACGAAATATTTGAAAGCTCTCTTTTTGAGCTTTTTTATAGCTCTATTCTGTAATCAAGCAATCGAATTCCATTTTAAAAACCACTGTAAATAAAAATAGGCATGCACTTCAAAAGTAAGTCTATTTTAATAATTATTACAATTAAAAACTACTCACTTTTCTCCCCCCCAACCAGATCATACATCGTCCCCAAAACATTAAGTGCCACGAACAGCACCAGCACGTACAAAAAGATGCGCTGTGGGGTGTCCACCTCCTCCACGCGGGTGGAACACGAGTGGGTCACCATGGCGGCTCGGAGCCCGGGCACTAGCGCGTGCTGTTCCACGCAGCGCTCGAAGCGCAGCGTGGTGTTGGCTTCGTGGGTCGGACAGCGCGCCGACAGGCAGTAGCCCCGGTGGAGGAGTGTGCGGTCGAAGTGACGCGGGTCGGCGGCATACTCCTGGGGAGGAATATCGTTTTTTTTTTTAAGTTTGGAGACTAATGTAGTTTTTCAAATGGAATTGAAAATGCATTGAATATTTATACAAGCGATTTTTATTTCATTCAAAACTGTGCTATTCATTTTTTTGTTACAGTTTTCTGGATTTGGATAATTCCTTCTATTAATATATAATTTATTGTATCTAAAGTTTCTACAATTTTATGATTGAAAACTGAGTTAACAAAAATACTAATAATCTACTCTATTTGATTTTTTCATGCTATTCGGTTTCGTTTACTCAGAGAGAATAATAAATTTAATTAAATCTAACTGAATACTTCAGTCGGTTCGGTACACGTAACCGCAAATGAATGAATGCGTAAAAAATCTTAATTCATAATTCATTTATAGGTAGATTAAGTAGATTTAACGCTAATAAGGATGTGTTTAAATTTTTTTAAATAAAATTTTGCAAAGAAATAAAGACAATTTGATTTGAATTTGAATTTGATTTTCTTCCTAATAACATAACAAACCATTCAATGAACATTATAGCTATGACTCTACAAACACACATTTACCCTCGTAAGAAATAATCTTCTGAGTTTTTACTCCCGTCATGTTATTATCATATACATTTCTTCATTTCACCTTTCTAAGTAGAGCAATATAATAAGCTCATTTATTATCAAATAAAGCTCTACCTTGATAAACTTATAAGCTGTAGAGTCCTTCTCTGGGTAGAGTCGGAAGGTCCCGGTGCAGTAGAGCCCGCCGATCCCCACGCACCGCTCGTAGTCGTCCAGGTGGAACAGACGCGGTAGCTGACTTCGCTCCAACTCTACATATTTATATTTTTATTAGTTTTACACTTTATAGGTCGTTGTGGCCAAAATTGGCAGGCTTTTGCTTATATTACTAATTATGTAATTTAGAAAGATTTAAACTATGTTCTTTTATTAATAAATTTAACCAAGGGACAAGAAATAAGTTTTTATACTCGTGTAAATGATGACAATATAACAAATTATCGCATTTGTAAATGTCAACAAAGATCTAATCTATCAATCAAGTTGTTAACTAAGATTAATCTTGAAAATTATGTATTTATAACAATTATTTAAATGTATGTAAATAATAATTAATTTATATGCATTAATATTGAATACGGAACATCCTATTAATATTATAAATGTGAAAGTTTGTATGGATGTATGGATGTTTGTTACTCTTTCACGCAAAAACTACTGAACCGATTACAATGAATTTTAGCACACATATAGAGGGTAACTTGGATTAACACATAGGATAGGTTTTATCCCGGAAATCCCACGGGAACGGGAACTATGCGGGTTTATCTTTGAAAATGCGGGCGAAGCCGCGGGCGGAAAGCTAGTAAATCATAAATACAAAAAAAAATATATTTTAATTTCTTAAACTAATAATCTTAAACGAATACATTGAATTATTAAAATGTGTAATATTATTATTGTTAATTTACTGCGTCCGCTTTTCAACAAAATATAAATTATTGTCGTTTATTTCTGAATTAATCAAACTGATAAACTGTTTTATCACACCAATCTATTTATGCGGTGATTTATAATACATAATATCAATCGCATTATAAAAACTGTGCATCGATTAGATATAAAAAGCGCTTTATTTACTATTAATACTGCCACTACGGTAAAGAAAATCAGAGAAACTCGATATTTTTCTTATAAAATAAGGAGACCACATGTCATTTTCTTTTTTAAATTAATAGGGAATATTTACTAGACGAGATAAAAACATATGTATAAACATACTTTTTTTTAAATATAAACTTCTTTAATGTATTAATATAGTGTTACATTTTGAAGGTCCACTATCACATTTTAGTATAAAACAACTATCGGAGCTTTACAAAAATAAACATTTTTATTGTTGTTTTGTTTATTTATGAACGAATTTCTTGTTTTCGAACGTCATTGAACTTGTCGCAAATTGCGGAATGTTTAACGTTGTTTAACTGTCTTATGTAATGTTGTTATTTTAAGAAATATAAATATCCTTAATTACATAAGGAAACCGCAGTTTATTTTTACATTTTCAAATTGAAATATTTAGGTAATTAAGAATTGTTTAAAGATGATAAAATATTTAGTCCAGGTTTTTCTTGTCCTAATTAAAGCAAAGAGGCATATTTTGAATTACGTATCAATTTCAAGGAATTTTAAAGATTGATTATAGCATCATGAAGGAACAAAGATGAATGTAACATTAAGCTTGCTTTAAGCTTTTAACGGAAGTCGGCTATAGACGTACAGATCGCGACATTTGGACACAATCGATGACTGATATGTAATTAATTAAGGAAGCTATATTATAATAAGGACATCGCCTAATGAAAGTGAAACAATTTGATTAAAATGAACGTTTTAAATATTTCAAAGTAAGCTTGCTTGTTGCCGCTGCTATGACTTTAACTGTTTATTTGTTTATTTATTCGCAACGCTATTCAGATGGCGGATGCTTTGCCAACATACATAACGTATAAATTATGTTGTGAGCTATATCCATGAGATAAAAATGTTTCTTTTTATGTCGGCAAAGAAGCTGATGGTAAGCGCTATTACCACTGCCTCATGACGCAATTTTCAATTATCAAATCTACGAATTTTTTTATGTGTAAATGTCTCCAATTATTTCATCTTGGTCAGGATTTTCACTCATCAATTAATGTTAAAAGAAAGGCGAAGACGTCATTCGTCGCAGAAAGGTGAACTTTACAAAGCTCTGACGTTTGCGGGGTCACCGGCCTCGGAAGCTTCGTCTCACGGAAAGTAAGGTCAGAGTATAATTGCTAACTAACACATTAACAAAATCAGAGCAATGGAACAGAGTTAAAAAAAAGCTGCATGCAAATAATATTATACAAACATCGAGTTTATTTATAAAAAAATATTCTTAAAAGTGTTTACGTTAAATTGAGCATAAAAATTAAGAATTATATATATATTATGTTTTTCCACTCACCATTTAAATGTTAATTATGTTTTTGTTTATATTAAGTAAATTTGATTTTATATATATGTAAAAATGGAGAAGAATAGGCATAATTTGCCCTATTTCGTAAAGCTTAGCCCTAAATTTTAAAATATGATTCGCCAATCGAGCCCTTACAACCTTTGATTACTTTTAACGTGGTCACCAGCATTTTAAATCTAAAACTGACTGAAAACTAACTGTATTATATTATCTGTGCGGATACTTAGGGTTCCAGAGTTTTCAAAATGATAACAGGTATAATATATAATTTATTGCAGGTGGGGTACCTATACGGGACACATAGGGTTAATAATATTGAGTGAGACTTACATAAATACTTATATATTAAACAGAATTACTATGTAACTAAAGCGCTAGTTTTTCTGACTTCAATGTTATCTATGATTTTTAGACGGCTATAAGAATAACTTCTACTATTATATCTCATTTCTTTTACCCATGAAAATTTAGTTTTCTTTCCCCATCAAATAGTTGGTAATCTATATAATATATTTATGTATTAGGCTTCAACACCCATACATAATTCATTTTATTTACATTAATTATAAATTTTTCGAAATATTTCAAACTCGATCCGATGTATGTGGTTTACATTTAATCCTCATTTAAAATAGTTAATTTTATACATTGTAAATAGATATCTTCCTGGTAATAAAATGAATCAAGTTTTGAATGTTTTGATTAATTAAAATGTATGTTTTAAAGCCTATTTTTCAATGAATTTGGATTGATTTTTCAAACTTGTTGTTCCATAAAGCTTTACGAGTAATATTGTATTTTATTACTGCTATTATAATTAACTCCAGGGTTACATTTTTTACATACAACTTTCCAATTACTACCAGTACCAAAATAATAAGTATATTAGCATAAATTTTGCAATAAAATTAGTATAATAGCAAGTTTAGAAGGTTATATACGCACAAACGCACGCAGAAAAATGCCTATCATACTATCTTATCTCTCAGCGGTAAAAATATTAGTAACAAGCGGTCCGCCCCGGCTTCGCCCGTGGTACATATTTCGCAATAAAAGGTAGCCTATGTTCTTTCTCAGAGTCTAAAGATTGTCTGTGCCAAATTTCATCAAAATCGGTCCAGTAGTTCATGCGTGAAAACCATACATACATACATAATTACAAACCTTTCCTCATTATAATATTAGTATAGAAGTATAGATAGATATAGACATAGAATTGCGTAAATAGTTAACTTTTGAATTTGCATTTGTTTACGAAATAAATGAGCCACAAATTTTGCGTTTTAAATAACATTTCACTAATAAATATTTTGACTCAAGCACAAGACACATTTACACAAATTTGAAATTTTCATAGTAAGTAGAAACTGCAATATTTTTACAAGATTATTTAAACAGCATGCATCAACTAAATTTCAGGCCAAAAGCTTCAAGCCAAATTAAGAGCGCAAGCATATTATGGTACCTAATAGGTATATTTCTCATCACCAAACCAAATCATTTATTTATGCTATGAGATTTCTTCTGGAAGCACTTTTCAATCATAACATAGTTTTGCCATTTACCACCGGCTCGCAAAGCAGTTTCTACACAGAAGAGCCGGCAAGAATTTCTGTAGTTGCGCCACATGGATGCACTTTAAAAATCTTAAAAATCTTTCTTTCACCAAAGCAACCAATCTTCACACAAATGATCACCATCCCAAATCCACGAAGCAAGCTGTAATAACGAAATCAACAAACCGGTGTATTCCCTGGCGAGCGCGGGGCAGGCCAGGGCGCAGAAGATAGCGAGCACTCTCATGACGACGGTCCCCTGCGGGGCTGGGAGTCACACTGTGTGCGCACGCGCCGCCCTTAACTATATAAACTACTAAACAACCCTGACATTGAAAGTTAGGCCTGCTGCAAGTGTGCGACCGAGTGCAGAGAAATAAATCCAATGAATTCGAGCTTGTACAGTTACTTTTTATGTTCTAGGATTTGAATTTGTTTTATTTTGTTATAAAATGTACCGATCATTACATAGAATTTCTAGTAAAAATGTCAACTGTTTTTTAGATAAATTTTTCCTTGCTTTACATTAAATCGCGGAAAACTTTGATGAATAAAGGGAAATATTTAGAGGCGGGATTATGTGTAGGTAAACTGTATTTACAATTAAATATTTGTGTAAAAAATTGTCAAAATATTTTCTTTATAATATAAAGAAAGTTCAATATTGTAATCAAGTGCACAACCAGCCTAAATGACGTGCATACTTTACATTATGTAATAAAGCTCGTTTTTGTCCACAATTTACTTCTATATTTGTTATTGTATGTGTTTACATTACATGCTTCAATTTTTTTGGTTAATTATTTAATAATAACACGTTTCAGGTTTCAAGAAGCTTATTTTTCATTTAAGATATAACAGTCAAGAATAAAAAAAATATATGGTATTTATAAATAGGTGATCCCCTTGTATAAAATTAAACTTTTTTAAGATGATCTCTTTCTCTTATAACACAACTACACATACTTCAGCAAGCGCAAAGGAAGTTTATGTAACAACTATATGTATATTACAATACTAGCCGCCCGCCCTGCCATCAACATTTATCTTTTCCCCGGTAACCCCCACCCGATAAAAATACGTGTATACACACACATTCACACAAATTATTAATTAATTTAAATACACGGGAAACGGAAACGGATTCAATAGAAAAAATGAACATGCATTATATAATGAATAGCCAAGTACTATAAGGTGTACGTCCAAATGTATACAGGCTCAGATTTTTAAGTTACACTGCAACTGGTCAAACTGAAAATTCTGAAATAATCATCTAATCTATACTATTTCTTTGTTGAATATTTTTGAGTTAGGAGAACTTGTAAAATTGGCCATAAGTTGATTTTATTGCATGCTTAATGACACGTAATTCGCCTGCAATCAACATTTTTCTTCAACTTTTCCTCCTCTCGAATTAAAAAACGATATCATTATTAAAAATATTTATTCATATTTATTTTTTTAGTTACTATTTTTAACGGAAATGAGTATATTATTGAAACGAATTCATCAGGGTCACGCATTATCTTCTACTTGCAAAATTTGCTTAGAATGAACACATAATATAATTAATTATATTTTATGCGTATATTCAAGGCAAGCAGCCATTAGGCACGCAATGCTTTACACATAAAAGCATACCGATAGACATACTTTTGAAAACTGAAACCTGACTATAAAAAACACGTTTTAAAACCACTTCAAAATGTGAACAAGATTATCATCTACTCTATTAGATCATTTAAAAAGACAACTTACATATTTTGATAATTAAAAATATACATAAAAGTAGATTTTATAAATAAATAATTAGTTATTAGACGACATAATTTAAGTAAATACTCAGGAGATAATCCGAGCCCACATGGAGCCCACGTAATAATTAATAATTGTATTCCATAGTGTAGTGAATGCGCCTTAAATAAATAGAGCCTTTGCAATTCAATAATGTATATTTTACATTTTTTGTGAGTTTTCTCATTTGATTAATTAAATATCGACATTGCCTCCTGCATACCAACATACAAACGTAGTTTTCTTCTAACACGCTTTGATAACTAACAGAAAATACTTACAGAAGAACTCTACAACTCTACAAATAATAGTATGATGTAAGACGACTTTATTCAAAGTTGATTTATTTATACGAGTATATATCTTCTTCTTTCTTATATATAAAAATGAATCGCAAAATGTGTTGGTAAGCGCATAACTCGAGAACGGCTGAACCGATTTCGATAATTCTTTTTTTATTATATTCCTTGAAGTACGAGGATAGTTCTTATGTAGAGAAAACGTAAACATGTACCACGGGCGAAGCCGTGGCGGACCGCTAGTTTATTATATAAAACGCCATTGTTTTTTTAAGAATTATGATGGAACATCGTTAACATGATATTATATTTCTTAATTGTTCACATTAATTTTAGGCTCCAAGACAATAAACAAGAATATTATCATAATATCAACTAATTAAGGCTTATAAGGAAACTTGATAAAAAATTAAACATTCAAACTAAACACCGAAATTTCTAGATACATAATTCCAAAATGTGTGCAATCAATACATTTCGATACAGATATAAAAAGCTCTGAGACTAAATAAGGAAGCACTATGGACCTACAATTTTTATATTTGGCAAAGATGAAGGTTATCAAGGGTTAGAATACAATTCAATAACAATTTGTAATTTATACAATTTCAGGAGCCCTCTTTATTAGTATTTGAATAGTATTTACCATTTTTTTAAGTATTTTATATAATAATAAAAACTAAACCCAATCCAACTCAAAAAGTATTTTTAGCCAAAAAACCCCATTTCGTAATAAACATATTAGCATAGGCCGAAGGTAGAAGGCTCAAGTTCATATTTATTATATCCTAAAATGGTCTACAGATTAGCTAAGTCTGGGAAAAATAATTACCCTCATAATATTCATGGTTTTAACAACATTAGAGCTTTGAAGGTTGAGTTTTATGATTCATTTTGATACTGTGTCAAAATAATACCAAAATTATATATTCAGGTAATCATTAAAATACTACGAACACCATATTTTTAAGTACATAATTCCATAAACTCTCCGTAAAATATCCTTCCTACAACTTTCATCACTAAACTGCTCCACCGAATTTGATGATATTTTCATATTTGCTACGTAAACGTTAATTTTGTCACTAATAGAAAATTAAGGGAGTGAATTAGGAGATAGAAATATAATACACAGGGAAAAGCTGTAAATTGATGACGGGAAAATGAACCGACAGAAAAGATAGTTTCCCATATTATTAATTAAAACAAGGCCACTTTGTTGTCACGTGTCACTCAAACTAAAAATTACTTTTATGTTATTACATTTAATTTCATTTAAATGCAATGAATATCTTTACAACACACGGAGATTAAATCATTATCACAAAAATTGAATAACATGAATTGGATTAATCAAATCTCTATCAAACGTTTTAAACGATGCCAAAAATTAATAAATATTATTTTGTACACTATACCTATCGAGGAAATCAACTACTTATTGACATACACACTAGAAACATATCGTCTAAATCAAAATATATAACGTGATAATTAAATATTTATAAAATTTTAATAGATTGATGTATCTGCATGATATATGAATTACTAGACTTCCGCCCGCGGCTTCGCCCGGCACATATAGAGAGTAGCTTGGATTAACACACAGGATAGGTTTTATCCCGGAAATCCCACGGGAACGAGAACTATGCTGGTTTTCATTGAAAACGCGGACGAAGCCTCGGAAAGCTAGTTTATCAGGTACATAATATATTATGTAAATGAATTAATAACTTTATTTTCTTTAAAATGCATACAACTCTCAAACCCAAATTCAAACTCAAACATTTATTTATTAGACTTCTTTTAGAAGCACTTTCGAATAGTCATTACATATTTTTAACCTTTACCACCGATTCGGAAAGCAGTATCTATGGAGAAGAACCGGCAAGAAACTCCATAGTTGCTCTTTTAAAATCATGTCAATATTACAATTCAATTTTACATAATATGTAACTTATATCTAACTACATAATCTACACTAATATTATAAAGAGGAAAACTTTGTTTGTTTGTTTGTTTGATTGTAATGAATAGGCTCATAAAATACTGGACCGATTTTGATGAAATTTGGCACAGATAATCTTTAGACCCTGAGAAAGAACATAGGCTACCTTTTATTGCTAAATATGTACCACGGGCGAAGCCGGGGCGGACCGCTAGTATATCATAATATGCCAAAGAACTGTCCTGTGGTTCTTACGCGACAACCCTCCATGGATTTTCATCTTCCATAATATATTCCTTAACGCTGTAGTAGGCTCTCTGAACTAAAACATTTTTTACATAATTTTTAAATTTAGCACTACTAAACTCTTTAATACAATGAGGAATTCTGTTGTAAAAGCGTATACCTTGACCCATAAATGAATTTTTAACTTTAGCTAACCGGTAAATTGGCATTTCAATTTTATTTCTGTTCCTTGTGCCATAACAGTGTATATCTCCTACTCTTGTGTGTAAGTCAGCGTTTTTGTGTGCATGCAAAATATTATTAAATATACATATACTGTGATGGTACAGTAAGGATACCAGTATTCAAGAGACTCTACTAGTGGTCCGAGATTAGATTGAGCAATGAGCATGCTAATATATTATATTGTTATTTATACATATAACTGTTTCAAGTTTGATGTGATGAAATATGTTATATATATTACCATACTATTATACATAGACATAATATTATTTTTTGTTGAATATAATTTACATTTATTATTTATTATATATATATATATATATATATATATAAAAAAATGAATCGCAAAATGTGTTGGTAAGCGCATAACTCGAGAACGGCTGAACCGATTTCGATAATTCTTTTTTTATTATATTCCTTGAAGTACGAGGATGGTTCTTATGTAGAGAAAACGTAAACATGTACCACGGGCGAAGCCGGGGCGGACCGCTAGTTTAATATAATATTATATTTGATGTAATACTGTTGTAATAAAAAAGTGTAAGACTAACGTGAGAACTGTTTAATATATTTCATTAATTATTTTTTTTATGTCTATCCTGTATATAATATAATAGATAAGAAAATATCTACTACTATCGTATATAATCTGAAATGTGGCGGATGCTTAGCGTTGCATTTATTCATTTCCGCTCGTTCCACTTTTTTTTCTTCGTTTTTAAATTTATAAAGGTACTAGCTTTCCATCCGCGGCTTCGCGCGCTTTGTCTAAAACATAATAAATTATATACTAAAACCTTCCTCTTGAATCACTCTATTAAAAAAAACCGCATCAAAATCCGTTGCGTAGTTTTAAAGATTTAAGCATATTAGTCCATTGAATAAAAAGTTCTAGAGTGCGTGAGTTAGTAACGTAAGCTGTTTCTTCGGAAACATGTCAAGAGTCCCTAGGTAATAAACATACTAAAACCCCGGGACACTAGGAGGAGCCCCGGAGTGGGGGGAGTGGGGGAAAGGGTCCATTTTTTCATTTTTCGCTTAAATCTCAAAAACGATACATGTTAGAGAAAAACTTTCAAGGAAAATTTGAAAGGCCATAAAATTATCTACAAGTTGTACCTAAATAATTTTTTCCTATATCCTACCGTTTCTGAGTTACACGCAGTAAAAAATGATTTTGGCTCATCAATCGATCAAAAAATATTTCTTTCTTCCAAAAAACTCAAATGTGCAACTTGTGACCGGTACTGATAGATTGCTCTTAATTAGGTCTATAATTGGTAAAATAAACACATTCCTCCATGGAAGCCTTTAGGAGGAATCGATTGTCAAAATATTATATTAGGGTAGTTTGAGTTACTGAACTTGATCTTTTTATTTTTTTCTTCCAAAAAACTCAAAAGTGCAACTTGTGACCGGTACTGATAGATTGCTCATAATTAGGTCTATCATTGATAAAAATACCAGATTCCACCATGGAGGCGTTTACGGGGAATTGAATTTTATTAGGGTAGTTACGATACTTGAACTTTTTATTTTTTTTCTTCCAAAAAACTCAAAAGTGCAACTTG
Source organism: Colias behrii (assembly GCA_029959065.1). Lineage (NCBI taxonomy): Eukaryota > Metazoa > Arthropoda > Insecta > Lepidoptera > Pieridae > Colias > Colias behrii. The sequence continues at coordinate 166,637 of JARWMC010000017.1, read as the reverse complement.
CGACCGGTACAGATAGATTGCTCTTAATTAGGTCTATAATTGGTAAAATAAACACATTCCTCCATGGAAGCCTTTAGGAGGAATCGATTGCCAAAATATTATATTAGGGTAGTTTGAGTTACTGAACTTGATCTTTTTATTTTTTTCTTCCAAAAAACTCAAAAGTGCAACTTGTGACAGGTACAGATAGATTGCTCTTAATTAGGTCTATAATTGGTAAAATAAACACATTCCTCCATGGAAGCCTTTAGGAGGAATCGATTGCCAAAATATTATATTAGGGTAGTTTGAGTTACTGAACTTGATCTTTTTATTTTTTTCTTCCAAAAAACTCAAAAGTGCAACTTGTGACCGGTATAGATAGATTGCTCATAATTAGGTCTATAATTGGTAAAATAAACACATTCCTCCATGGAAGCCTTTAGGAGGAATCGATTGTCAAAATATTATATTAGGGTAGTTTGAGTTACTGAACTTGATCTTTTTATTTTTTTCTTCCAAAAAACTCAAAAGTGCAACTTGTGACCGGTACAGATAGATTGCTCTTAATTAGGTCTATAATTGGTAAAATAAACACATTCCTCCATGGAAGCCTTTAGGAGGAATCGATTGTCAAAATATTATATTAGGGTAGTTTGAGTTACTGAACTTGATCTTTTTATTTTTTTCTTCCAAAAAACAAAAGTGCAACTTGTGACCAGTACAGATAGATTGCTCATAATTAGGTCTATCATTGATAAAAATACCAGATTCCACCACGGAGGCGTTAACGGGGAATTGAATTTTATTAGGGTAGTTACGATACTTGAACTTTTTATTTTTTTTTCTTCCAAAAAACTCAAAAGTGCAACTTGTGACCGGTACAGATAGATTGCTCATAATTAGGTCTATCATTGATAAAAATACCAAATTCCACCATGGAGGCGTTTAGGAGGAATTGAATTTTATTAGGGTAGTTACGATAATTGAATTTTTCACCTTTCATGGGATGTAGCTCGAAAACGGCTGCGAATAGAAAAAAATGATTTCGGTACAACTTGTAGATAATTTTATGGCCTTTCAACTTTTCCTTGAAAGTTTTTCTCTAACATGTACCGTTTTTGAGATTTAAGCGAAAAATGAAAAAATGGACCCATTCCCCCCCTCCCCCCACTCGGGGGCTCCTCCTAGTGTCCCGGGGTTTTAGTATGTTTATTACCTAGGGACTCTTGACATGTTTCCGAAGAAACATCTTACGTTACTAACTCACGCACTCTAGACCCCCCTTGGAGGGACTCATTCAATGGACTATATATAGGGACAGAGAAAGCGACTTTGTTTTATACTATATGTAGTGATCATGACGTAGTATGGTAATGCGAAAAGTCTGGATGTAAGGTACAAAGTTGATATAAAAAATATGTTCTATCTATATTTTTAAATAATTTAAAAGCAAATACAAGGAATACATAATACATTTTTTTTAATTTATATTTGGCACAAACTCAAACTCAAAACATTTAATATTGATGATGATTCATAACATTTATACGGATATTGATGATATCGGGTTTGTTACATATTTTACAAAATTAATTATTTACATAATATTATTTAAAATCGGCCTAAAATAAACAAGATAATATTTAAGCAGATATTTTTTTCTGCTAGAATGATATTGACATTGTTTTAATGATAAAAATCTAACTACGTAATAGGTTGATCACAAATCGAGATAATATGTGTATCATTATTTTTTAATGTAACCGGCCCACGAGATGTATATAATTTTTTTCCTTTACTTCAAAACGTATTTTAAATCTATACTTACATGTATGTACATAAAAGAAGACAGCATAAAATCAATAAATTGGGAAGGCAATCCAAAGGTATTAATATACATGTATTAATATCTAGGTACGTTATAAAGTAAAAATTAGTATTCATCTATAAAAGTCGAATGAATGTAGAGCACTAAGCGATGTTGTTAGTGGGAACTATTACTTCACTGACTCTACCTAAAAAACTTCGCAGGAACGTGACACGTGCTTGATAATAATATTATATTCATTTTTAGCGCCTTCTTTATAATTGTAGCAAGTTTTATGTTCTACTCGAAACTACTAATTTAAAGTAGGCAGAATTTTTCTTAATATAAATTAAGTAATATTCGGGTGTAAGGATAGCTAATTTTTCTGTATCAATGTATCATACAATCCTCAGAATAAATATCTATAAGTGACTTACAGAATTATGTACTATCTTAATATTATTTATAATACTATACTTATATCTGAAACCTTTGAAATCTACATATTATTATTACTATTGAATGGGATAAACTAGCGCCATCTATATTTAATTCTTTGAACTGTTATAACTAATCAGTTTATGTTGGTTCACTGTTAAGTAATCATTAATAACAATTATTATTGAGTGGATAAAGCATACTTCTGCTTGTACATAGCTGGCTTATAAGTTATAACAAGTTATCTTTTGATTTGTCGAATTGATTTACATAATTAGTTGAAAATCGATGAACATGTATGATCTTTATTCTTTAAAATAAAACAATACCAATTATTATTGAAGTGAAACTTCTTTATCGGGGTTGGAAAAAAATTTAGTGTAACATTTATTCGTTACGCGTGACATTTTTCCGTTACGCGCAATCTTTTTCTTATCCCTACCACGCGTGATTCGACGTATTTTTGTAAAGTTGCATATAGTAAATTATTTTTTTAAAAATAAGGTCATAAAGAAGTTTCCCTTCTTACGTGTGTACACTAGTACACGCACACATTTTTTTTTATAATACAGACAATTTTAGAAATTTCCTTTTTAAATGTAAATGTCATGTTTTTTCACAAATTGTTAACTCAATTTCGTTTGAAATAATTAGTGGACATATTCATCTTGAATATAAGTAATTCAAATAAAATGTCCGTTATCGACACCCCGAGCTTTTGTTGTTTAAATCAAGGAAATAAAAGCTTTATGAAATATGCTGCGCAACCTTTATAGCGTTATGAATCAGATTGTATAATTATTCAACAGCACGTCATTTTTGATCTTTAAATTGAACTGTTAAGCTGTAAAATGCAATATCCTTATATTATGCTGTGTAATAAAAGTAGAGAGTTTTTGGCTAATATCTGGATTATCCTATTAAATCATTATTAATTTCACACCATCACGGTCTGAATTGTAAGTAATTGTATGTAATAGTGTAACGACACCCCATTACAGTTTTAATGTATGTAAAAATAAGTGAGTAGAAAATAAAAAGTATGCACTTTTTATTACCAACTAGTTACTTTATAGTTAACTTAGCGTGAACCTTAAAGAAAAAATATCAGATAAACATTTTAAGATAGATATAATATATAGATTTCGCAATATTAGAATGATAGATAGATATATTATTACAATCTTGCCGTGACTATAAGAAAGCGGTCGAATGTCACGTAGAGGCGCTGCTCTGCGCATAATCACCGAAAACAAAAGCTGTCATCTTATCTTTCTATCTTGTTTTATCATTTTGAGCACACTTGATTACACAACTCTTAATTTCATAAAAAGAAGATTTGATTTTTATTGTGTTTTTAATTTATTTTCTAAACAAAATTACATAGTTATTTATAAAGATTTATTTTAACAGATTGGCCGTGACATCAATTTTTACAACTGTTCATATTTTTTTATAAAAATTTTGTCTTCATCGTCTTTCTCTCCTTCTCTTGCAAACACAATAGGTATATTAAGTACCTAATGTTAAGAAGTTTAAGAACTTGATTCATGATAAAGTTTAGTTTAAACTTTAATTGATAGACATAATAGGTAGTATATAGGTAGGTACATAATAGGTAAAAAAGTTCTAACCTTTATTCATTTTCAATTCATATTGCAAACGAACTTACTACTACAGTCTACAACTAACGAATCTTTTATATTAGTTTCTAGATAGAGCGACAAGAATGATCGATTTAGATGGCAATAAAAGAAAGAGAAACTTGAAATCGGTAAAAAATATGAGTGTATTTTTTATAGACCATCCCCACAGTATTACAATATTATTTCCTACAGTAAGGAAACGCCTTTGATGTCGCGCGATGCCGCCGCCAGCGTAGGTACTTACGCTGCCACACGAAAATACGCTAGGGTTGCAACAAATGGGAAATAAAACAATTGTGATTATTAATATTATGATGAAATCATTTATTCATACGTACATTCAAAATAATTGCGATTATTAAATCTGATGTAATTATTTGTTCATAAATATATAATTACAGATATTGCACTGCTAAATATTATTTACGTGGACACTTTATTTTTGGATGTTCTTAATTGTATATTATAACATTTAACTAAGTCATGCATTCGCATTGGCATGTACAATCTGATTAGAAAATAATGAGGACAACATATACATAGCTTTGATTTTAATTCAACAGATACAATTAATACAATCTTTCTGAAATATTGTTTCCTTCTGGGATTTCAATGTAGATTTACATCCGTAAACGGAACAGTTTGTGCGCGCCATAATAGAATATGTAAGTACCTATGTATAATAAAATTATTACACAAAAAATACGACTGCGTCGTCCTTTAGCGCTAGGTAATGCAAACTAAGCGTGTTTGCCTTACGCGGCCCGCGTCGCCCGACCCCCCGCCAGTTCCCCTCCGTTTCTCTGCACAAGTACATTCGTTTCCGTACTGTATAGATATTGTAATACTGTGCAAAAATTGTGATCGAGTAACGTACACTGCACTCTTCCTAGTTTATAATGTCAACTAAAAAAAATGAGAAACGAGTTTCGACACGAAAAAAATCTCAATCGTCACCTAGGAACGTATCCCCTATAATCCCATATAAATTACCATTCCGTATTCACGGTTTCTGTATTCGGGGCATATTTATGGAACATATACCCCGCGAATAAGGAACTTTTACTGTAATTGAGGATTTATTATAAGTGGACTTTAATGTCGATTCTTTGAATTTACAGGTGAGATTACATATTTTAAGTTGTTGTAGTAACAAACTACTTATTTGTATGTTAACTATTGTGAAAACTTTAAAATATAAACTTTGAATTTACAGAGAAACAAATTGGTTTTCTTGAAAATACTCAATAATATATTTTATATATGTATATCTTATAGCTACTTAAAATATGTATAGTCAAAAACATCTTCAACATCTTTGAATTGGTACTAAACAGAATTTGAAAAACCTACCTCTCGTCGCGAGGAAATCTATGAAACTTTATGTCCTTGGATTTAAATGTAGATTTGCATCCATAAACACAACAGTTTGTGCGCACCACCATTATAGAATACGTAAGTATAAATTATTAGACAAAGAAACTCTGAAGCGTCTACCCTTCGCGATAGTTAATGCAAACTCAGCGTGATTGCATTACGCGGCCCGCATCGCCCGACCCCCCCGCCAGTTCCCCTCCGTTTCTCTGCACAAGTACATTCGTCGCCATACTGTAGGAAATATGGTAATACTGTGCCATCCCTATGAAGAAGTAACTCTTCATATGGAAACAATCAATGATACGCGTATTGTCGACCGCTTAAGGAATTGAAGAATGAACTTTGTTCTTAGTAATTTAAACAGTTTTATCTTTGTAGGTACATAATAAATGTTTAATAAACTGTAGCAAACGATCATTTTCTTATTTTTATTTTTCTGTCTTTTTTTACTATATATATCGTTCCTTTCTATCATTTTATCTATTTGAATATTTCTTACGTCCGAACCTACAAATTAATAAAAGAAAAAAACAAGTGGTTGGAAAGAGTTATTTTTTATTTAACAAACCGGAAAAAAATATATAACTTTAAAAATACTAACAGCATAATATTTTAATAATTGAATTTATTTAATGGTATCTAATTGAAATGGAACCTTAAGAGAACCTTATTAGGAATCATAATAATTGATACCTATAACATTTATGCAGTCGGTAAAAAATACAATAAAATAGTCATCTTAATAAATATCAGTTAATAAAATCAAAACATAGACGCTCTACAAAAACGAGGAGCATCCAGCATTCATGTTTCAGACACATAAATGATATTTGCGATAGTTATATACATAATCTGATTAAAATATTAATGGAGAATGGAGAGTCATCTCTGTAAATGAAAAATGGTAAGACGCGGCGCCACAATCGTTCATAAAAAATCAACCATTCTCTCTGTTTTTTCACGAAAATTGTTTGATGCTATATTATTTTACAAAAAAATTTTGTGCTGCGTAAATTTATGCGATTATATACCAATTTATTTTATCTAACCTCTAGACACTAAAATATTAAATTTTCCAATTTTCCTTCCGTATGAGACGGTTTTCCATTTCCTACATACAATTTTACTTTTTTTTTTGCTCTGGCATCACAAATAAAAAGTTCAATTTAATTTCTTTTTATACATTTATAATATTCAACAGTAGTTTTCGTAAGTTCACGTTTTTAATAAATATGCATATTCATTCTATAACTCTTTTCGGTATAATATTATATTACGATGAAAATATTGTAATTACATTATATTATTTAGTACATTATATTTAGTGAACGGATGTACATGTACATTAATATATTTGTTAGTAATAATTTTAAATGAATATTATAAGAAAAAGAAAGACATCATTAGCCAAGTTTTGTAAGGAAGGAAGGAAATTTCGTATACATATATAACAAATATTAAAAAAAAGACACTATTATTTTTAATGGCATTTTTTTGTTTATTTAACAATGACTACACACGAGAAAAATAATTACATCACTATTAATATAATAAGTACCTTTAATTCGATTGAAAACTAACGATTTTTTCTGGCTTCACCCGGGATGAGTAATAACAATAAAATATAGCCCAATAATCTATATTTATACTAATATTATAATATATAATTAATATTATAAAGCTGAAAAGTTTGTTTGTTTGAACGCGCTAATTTCAGGAACTACCAGTCCGATTTGAAAAATTATTTCGGTGTTAGATAGCCCATTCATCGCGGAAGGCTATAAGCTATATATCATCACGCTGAGACCAACAGGAGCGGAGCCGCGCGGGTGAAACCGCGGGGAAATTTTATCTGACTCGGTAACGGAGTTCCATCCTATTAGTCAAATATTTTTTAAATTATTTGATTCGTTTTTTAAGTTAATCGTACCAAGCAGACAAAATATTTCTCATGAACATTTTTATTTTTATATAGTCAAAGTTTCTTCTATGAATTATATAAATATAACTCACTAGATTTCCGCCCGCGGCTTCGCCCGCGTTTTCAAAGGAAAACCCGCATAGTTCCCGTTCCCGTGGGATTTCCGGGATAAAACCTATCCTATGTGTTATTCTGATGTATAAGCTATATTGTGGTAAAGTTTCATTCAAATCCATTCAGTAGTTTTTACGTGAAAGAGTAACAAACATCCATACATCCATACAAACTTTCGCCTTTATAATATAACTAATTCCCTTTTACTGGCATCAAATGTCGACCTACACGCAGTCTGCTCTCTAAAGCACGTTGTCAAGGGTACTTTACACTTTACAGCGCCAAGATCCAAGTGCTTTATTAAGTAGGTATATTAAATTGAAAAATAAGGTTATTCTAATTTTTGCGTAATTATTTTCGCATTATAATTAGCTTAAACTATTCGATCTAAATGAAGAAATCTTAGGAAGAAACAGTGAGAGTAATTATTAGAAGAAATACATAGAAAATAAGGATGAAGGACTGAAGGGTGATCTACTTCTCTCTTCATCTATCTACTTAAATGTGTTTTTTAACAATAATCGTTTACACAACTAAAAAAATGAACAAACATCATTTATCTCAAGGGTTTTCTATTCATATATAAGACGCAATGTCCTCAGGGTTAATTTCGAGAGCCGCTGACGGAGCGCGGCGACAGCGTGATTTCCTTTCCGGCAATTACGAAATCACATCTCGAGATTTGACAAAAAGAAATTAAAACTAATAATTAAATGGTTCAAACACGAGAATCCCGAAAGGGTTATACTAAAGTACTTACAAGAAAATAGGGTTTTATTATAAAAAAAATAGTTGGAGGAATTAAGAAATAATTGTAAAATGCACGTTTATAAGTTGTGCGGGGTGCAATATGCATGTATTTGCCTGTCAGTTAGTGTATCGATAGGCATGGGAGCGCACGTGCGCCTCGCGCTGGCGGCCGGCCTCGCGCTGCTGGCCCGCCTCGCCACCGGCCTCACCACGAGCCTCGCCAGCACCAGCCCTTGTGGCATGTATAATTCGTCGGATTATGTCATACATGAATTAACCGGTAAGTACAATTTCTATCAGATGGTATTGAAATTATAAGGGGAGATTTAATAACAATTTTCAAATTGCGCTGCATGCAACACGTACGTTAAAAAAAAATATTTAAAAATAAATAACTATTCAAAAATTCCTAGAGCATCAAGCTTCTCAGATTAGAGAAATTCTATTTTTTTCAATTTATATCATAATTATCAAATAATATGTAATTTAACTTAACTAATTGTTTTCGAAAATTATAGTCATAAAAAATTTGATTTAAAAGTGCCGAAAAAAATATTTTCCATTTGTTCGCTCTATGTATGCTCGCGCTCGCTCTACGTTTAAGCTAATTCATTAATGCTATGTGTTTAATATAAAAAAAACATAACCCTCTTTACAATATAAACAATTAAAAATAGGGTCTTAAACTCAAACTCAAACATTTATTTATTCAATTATATTTCTTCTAAAAGCACTTTTGAATCGTCACTACATATTTTTAACATTTACCACGGATACGGAAAGCAGTATTTAGTATTTATGGAGAAGAACCGGCAAGAAACTCCATAGTTGCTCTTTTAATTAATCATTGATGGTAGATAATATTTTCAGACTGAAAATTTACCAATCTGATAAGTATCTTATTATCAACTAGCGGTCCGCCCCGGCTTCGCCCGTGGTACATATTTCGCAATAAAAGGTAGCCTATGTTCTTTCTCAGGGTCTAAAGATTATCTGTGCCAAATTTCATCAAAATCGGTCCAGTAGTTTATGCGTGAAAACCATACATACATACATACAAACCTTCCCTCTTTATAATATTAGTATAGAAGGAGAAAATATATATACATAATTCCTATATCACGCAAGTCTACACGGTACGTTCTACGCTCTATCTTAAGTGTTACGCTTTTCTTAAACGGCTCTATTCCATTCTATCTATTTAATAATTAATATTAGCTAGCTCCAATACTTATACTTACTAACAGCGACTGCAAGAAAACTTACAAACTACCTATCCCTTTTATCAGTAGTTTTGAAGTAGTAGGTATATAATATTCATTAAAGAAAGAAACACCCAAACAGATGACTCCACAAAAAATTGAAATAAAAAACTTTTACGATTTTCAAAAAACGCAACAGTTAAAAGACTAATAATAAAAAGTAAAATTTTAGTCGATAACTAAGATCATATTCCTACAGATGCGGAATACTACGCGATGCCCAAGCTGTTTGAGCTGGATGACTACGAGACCTGCCTGAGCAAGCGAGGGGTGTACTGCATGGGCAGCTTCCAGCTGTCTGCACCTCCAAACCACCAGCTGTTCCAGGTTATGACGGTGAGTTTATTTATACAGTTTAGTTCATTTTATAATGTCAAAGAACAGGCAACAAGCATTTAGGATTAAGGCGAGATATTTCAACGCGTCGTTTGCGCGAGTCGCTCCTCGCGTCGGCTTGTCAAAAAACGCTGGGCAACATTAAGTTCTGAGATATAATATATATTTAATAATTGCAGGGCTTCAGTTGAAAACCAAAATTTAGCACGTTTTCTGCAGTACATCAAAATACATATCCTTATATAAAAATTATTTGCAAAATCAGAAATTTCATTATTAAATAATTCGTTTTAGATTTTTATTTTAGCCTATTTTTATGATTTTATATGATCGAACAAAATACACGTGGTTGTTTAACAAATTAGCACACTTAAAAAAGCAACAAAAAGCACCTGCAACACTTCTAGTGTTGCAAGTGTTTATGGGCGGTGGTGACCACTTAACATCAGGTGGCCCACCTGCCCCTTTGCTTGCTCTGACATAAAAAAATAAACACTTTTTAGGGAATATTTTGAAGTGTATTGATTATTTTTTCTAAAAGCGTCATATAATTGCAAATACATGAAAAATTTGATCTTGCAAACCAATTTTACTCCGCTTCGCTGACGGGACTCCCCTTAAAGGATCTATTATTAAATATTTAGGATATCTAGGCAGATTAGGTGCCTCATTTTTTTCCAAAACAGGATGACAAATATGATAACTTTTCGCAGCTTTTTCTCGCGTTATAAGGTTAGTTTATTTAAATAAATCACTAATAAATTTATTTTTCATGATTGTTTCAGCCATAAATCAAAAACTCAGATGTAGAGCCACATTCGTATTTATAAAATTAGTTTGATAAATCATTTAAATGATTACGTTTATTATATTATAGGCCATTATTGCGCTTTGGTAGAGTTGAATTAGCAAACATTTTGTTAGGAGCAGGGTAAAAGTTCCTATTTTTAACCAAACCTGTTAGCCTATTTCCGCTGTTACTGTCACAATATTTTACTTCAAAGGGCATGGTATTATGTGTTTGTCCAAATCTAAGACAACAGCTCTGATTTGTGAAAGGAATATAGGGCCTAGGGACGGGCGGAGGTCAATGACCCGCGTTATGAAACTAAGACAGTGCCGGCTTGTTTATATTTTGTGGACATTAAATTGTATTTACTTATGTAATATTCAAAATTATTCCATCGTGGATAGCATAACAGATGCATTAATGGCCGATCTCTACGTTCGTAGTAAATTTAGTTACCACATGTAGGTAATTAACTATATCTTTACGTTACCAAGAAATGTGGTCATTCGACAAATATAAAGAAACACACCTTGGAGTTTGTGGTATTTCTTATAACTTATGATAATATGACAATCAACGATGGATGAGAAATCTTATTTGAACTAAATTGGTCACGAAATGGAAATTGAGATATTATTTACCAATTTTTTTATTTAAGCTTGTAACGCGCTGTACCTAATGTTCAAACGTAGCCCGGGGTGGGCCCCTTCTCCTTCCCCCCCCCCGCCTCAGCACCGCGCACCCCGCTCGCCGCAGTGGCCGGCGCGGGCCGCATAGTTATCTAGAATGTTCCCTTGCGTAGTCGCCGCAGCGCGCACGCCGTTGTTAATCGTATATTTCGATAATTGTAAGAACAATGTTATAATATGTCTTTGTTAATTTATATCTTAATAACATATTGTGTTAAAGTTAATAAAGTACTTTCAACCAAATAATGTTATAAGTGGCGCCCAACTTGCGGCCGCGAACCAGTTTAAACAAGTTCGTGCCGGTCGACCGCTAACGGTTTTCTTTGTTCCTGTGTTCCTGTTCTCTGGTGCCTACGTAAAGAGCGAAGATGCCTCCACGTAAAGTACGAACGGACACAAAGGCAAGTGACGCTGACGCGCAGTCCAGCTCGGATGAAGAAACCACTAGACCTTCGCCAGTGCTCATGTCTGGTGACCAGCTGACTTCATTTCTTACCGCCTTCGCGAAGACTCAGGCGGAAGCAAATCGGCAGCTCGTCGAATCCCTCATGGCATCGCACGCGGCAGGTGGGTTTCCCGCGCCGACGCCCTCACCGACACCGTCGTCGATTAACAAAACAGGGAACATGTCCAAGTGTACGGCACGCTTCGATGGTTCGAACCGTGATCCGGAAGTCGTAGAAGCCTTCATCGACTCCGTCGAGATGTACAAAGAGTGTGCAGTGGTTACCGATGACCTTGCGCTTCGTGGTCTCCCGATGCTGCTCCATGGCGAGGCTGCAGTATGGTGGAGAGGGATCCGGACGGAAGTGTCCTCGTGGTCCGAAGCCGTCAGACGACTACGAAGTATGTATGGTACTCCGTGTCCTGCTCATAAGCTATATCGGAAGATATTCGCTAACGAACAAAGTGAAGAACTCGCGGACTCCTTCATCATACGTATACGAGGCATGATTGCTAAGTTTCCTTACGTATTACCTGAAGAAGCTAAGATAGATATGATATACGGATTATTACATAAACGTATTCGTAAGCGATTACCTCGAGGTACGGTTAGCAGTATTGAGTCGCTAATCGACAAAGCCCGAGATATAGAAGAATCCATTACGGAAAGTTCCAGTGCAAGTACTTCATCGCAGCCGGCGCCGGCGGGATCGACGCGCGAGCGGCACGTGCGGGAGGCCGGTACGCGGCCGCCGCGCGCCGCCGCTGCGGCCGCCGCCTCGGGCGTCAATTTGGCGGGAAACGGGGTGACGTCCCCGTCGCTCAGTGGTGCTCAGCAATCGATCGCGCGTTCGCAGGTTCAATCCGTACGTAATATTATGTGTAACGAAGTGCAAAGTGTCGCTAAAAATAATATCGCGAGTGAAAAGTTATTCTGTGCGTATTGCAAAGGTCGAGGCCATACGCGTGATTTGTGCCCAAAGAAAGACTCTAAATATAAATATAATCTATCGTCTAGTGATAATAAGTCTAGCCTTGTTTGTTATGGTTGTGGTGAAAAAGGGTATGTACGAACGAATTGTCCAACATGCAAAAATAATATTGTATCGAGTTTGACTTGTAATATTAATAGTAATTCAAATGAACCACAACGTAATATGTTTTATTCAATAACTGAGACGCGGGATTGTTGTAATGTTAGTACGTCGAATAATACCATCACGCGGGACCGCCCTATTTTGAATATTGAGATTTTTGGTTTTTGCGGATCAGCGCTTATAGATACTGCCGCCCGGCGTAGTATCGCGGGTTCATCACTGTATGCACTATTGTTACGTCTAAATGTTAAATTTAAATCGCAGACTATGTCGATTAGATTGGCTGATGGTAGTATTCGTACGAATAATGTATTGTTAACATGTGTTAATGTGAATTGTATGTCTTTGTGTATTCCTGTTGAATTTGTTGTGTTTCCCGATGCGTCAAATAACGAAACGCTATTAGGGATAGATTTCATTACTAAATCTAAGTTGGTCTTGAATTTTTCTTCCATGACATGGTATACAGCTGATCGGCCTCAGTTCATTCACCCCCTACTGACGGAGAGTTCTCGCGAGGTGGTGGATTGTGCCTCTCTCAACCTACTGAGGGAAGATGAGGGCGCTTTGTTGACTGAGGAGGAGCGTGGTGGTTTGCAGAATCTTTTATGTGAGTACTCAGATATTTTCGATATAGTCGGAGAGCCGACTCCATTTGCGGAACATCACATCGATACAGGCGACCATCCGCCTATTGCTTTGCCCCCGTATCGCGTTACGCCTGCCAAGAAGGAGATCATGCGCGCCGAGTTGGACAAGATGTTGGCAGAGGACGTGATCGAGGAATGCGAATCCGCCTGGGCAGCACCATGTGTCTTGGTACCAAAACGTAATGGTACGTATAGGTTTTGTGTCGACTACCGAAAGTTGAACGCGGTCACCAAGACGGATGCCTACCCTATGCCGCGTATTGACGAGCTCTTACAGTCGACCAAGAAGGGTTGTGTAATGAGTTCTCTGGATCTTCGCAGTGGGTACTGGCAGGTGAGTACCGCCGATCGTGACAAAACGGCGTTCGTCACACCTTTCGGTACGTACCGCTTCAAACGTATGCCGTTTGGCCTTAAGAATTCGCCAGCGACGTTTCAGAGGCTTATAAATCGTTTCCGATCAGGGTCTACTCTTGGCGGTAAGACTATTTTAGGTTATTTGGATGATCTTTTGGTGATTTCGGAAGACCTGGAGTCCCACCTAGCAGATCTGCGTGCTGTATTCGAGCGTCTCCGTGTGTTCAAGCTTCGAGCAAACCGAGAGAAGTGTGTGTTTGCCAGAGACCGACTCAAATACCTTGGGCACGTGATATCTCGTGATGGTATATCACCAGACCAAGAGAAGGTAAGTGCCGTTATAGAAATGAAGGAACCGACAAACCTGCAGCAACTTCGCACCTTCCTCCAAACCTGCTCATGGTTCCGCAAGTTTATCCCAGAGTTCGCCAAGGTGGCTGAACCACTTACTCGCTTGACAAAAAAGTCTCAGGCGTGGGTATGGAATTTAGAGCAAGTTAAGTCTTTTGAAACTCTTAAGAAACTCCTGACCACGGCCCCTATTCTTGTTCAAGCAGATTATACGAAACCATTCGTATTGCGGACTGACGCCAGTAATTATGCACTCGGCGCAGCCTTACTCCAGGGGGAGTCACCGAATCAGGAACATCCAATTGAATATGCCAGCCGTCTGCTCACTCCAGCCGAGCAGAATTATTCCACCACGGAGAGGGAGGCCCTCGCAGTGGTGTGGGCAGTAGAACGATTCCGAGGTTACATCGATGGTCACCAGGTCAAAGTGATAACAGATCACCAACCTTTGAAATGGCTTTTCACTCTCAAGTCCCCAAGTGGCAGATTAGTACGTTGGGCCTTGAAGTTGCAATCTTTCGACCTGCATATCGACTATGCCCCAGGGAAGGTTAATGTACTTGCCGATACGCTCAGTCGTCCCGTGACATCAGATGGTCCTGCATCTGAATCGGCTATCTGTCCTGTTGTTGTTGATGTACCGCGCTGGAATGCAACCTCCACCCGTGATGCGCAGTTAGCTGATCCGGAAGTTGCAAAGATCATCCAAGACCTCGAAGGTAAGGATGAACTTAATATAAATCGCTGGTCTGAGAGAGGCTATCTCCTGAATCAAGGTGTTTTGTATCGGTATGTACCTGATACTGATTCCGAGGAGCCTCAGCTCGTCGTACCGGAGAGCCTGCGGAAAGAAGTCATGATCGAATGTCATGACTCGCCTACCGCCGCTCATGGTGGTATTGATAGAACAATACACCGTATCTCGCAACGTTTCTATTTTCCTGGGATGAGACGGTTTGTGACCGAGTATCTGAAGACCTGCATCGAGTGTCAACGCTACAAGCCATCAACCCTCAAACCAGCCGGCTTGCTTCAAACTCCTGTCCCGTCTCAAGGGTTTGAAACTATCGCAACTGATCTTTTTGGTCCGTTGCCTAAAGGACCCCAAGGTGAGAGATGGATCCTCATAGTGGAGGACACCGCTAGTAAGTGGGTGGAAGTCTTCGCTCTCACCGAAGCCACAGCAGAGATGTGTGCTAAAACTCTGGTCAATGAGGTATTTATGAGATTTGGTCTTCCTAGACGGATGATTTCTGATAACGGAGTGCAATTTGTGGCAGACGTTATGCAGAAGGCGATGTTTGTTCTAGGTGTCAAACAGAGTCTGGTGCCGCTATATTATCATCCCGAGGCGAATCCCGTTGAGCGGAAAAATAGGGATCTAAAGGCTCAGCTCGCCATCTTAGTGGAAGGTCGCCATCAAACTTGGCCAGAGGTACTACCGTTTGTACGGTTTGCTTTCAATAGCTCAGTAACTAAGTCTACGGATCATACTCCAGCTTACCTGACTTTCGGTCGTGAGCTACGGTCACCCATTACTGCTCAGGCAGACCTAAGAGCAGTCGTGGAATCCGAGAACTTTGTTCCCCAAATTACGCCTTACCTGCTCAAGCTCGCAGATAGCGTCTCAGCAGCCAAAGAGACTCTAGAGCGGCAACAAGATGTCCGTAAGACATATGCCGATAAGGGTCGGACGTCTACCCATGACTACCTGGAAGGAGACTTAGTCCTAATGCGGACCCACACGCTCAGTGATGCCGAAAAAGGGAGTCACCTCGAAGTTTAATCCAAAACGAGATGGACCGTACGTCGTTTCTAAAAAGGTGAGTCCTACTACCTACCTCCTAGCTCATGATAAGACGGGAGAAATCTTCGGTAAGTATCATGTGTCAGATTTGCGTCCTTACCATGCTAGGGAGGGTGAATGTCCTGAGCCGATTATGCCTAAACGTAATAGAGGTCGCCCACGGAAGGTGACCTAACTGCAGCGCGCTTGTCATTTTGTTTGACCTCTCGGGAGACCCTTCCCTGGTCAAAAGGGGGAGAGTGTAACGCGCTGTACCTAATGTTCAAACGTAGCCCGGGGTGGGCCCCTTCTCCTTCCCCCCCCCCGCCTCAGCACCGCGCACCCCGCTCGCCGCAGTGGCCGGCGCGGGCCGCATAGTTATCTAGAATGTTCCCTTGCGTAGTCGCCGCAGCGCGCACGCCGTTGTTAATCGTATATTTCGATAATTGTAAGAACAATGTTATAATATGTCTTTGTTAATTTATATCATAATAACATATTGTGTTAAAGTTAATAAAGTACTTTCAACCAAATAATGTTATAAGCTTCTATTGAAACCCTTTTGATTGTTACACTTGTTTAACAGAATTGAAACGCCGCGGACGTGTCTGTTCCACTGTGAGTTTTTATTTCAAAAATATCTATATGAACTATTTACTATATGGATCAATGTTTGATATCAAAAATAACAATAACTTACAGATTTATAAAATAACCTATTTATAAAACATTAACTTACAATTAATATGAATTAGACTATCATTCGTAAACCCAAGCTCTCTTGAGGCTATGTCGAAATAACAAAAGTGCATTTAAATGCATCTAAAACGTAGGCAAGCTAGCCTACAGCCTGGCTAGTGGCTAGGCAATCTAACGGAGAGTAACGTAACCATTGCGTCACGACTCACGCTCGCTCGCCGGCGCACGCGCAGGCGCTTCCCGGAAAATTAGATATAAACTAAAATATATATAATAAATAAATGCAGATATAAACTAACTTGAGACCTAAATGTCAAAGATCTTTATCATCGATATTTAAATATCTGATTTGGAAGAACAAAAATTATATTAATTTTAGTTCGTCTGTCTCTATATTGGGTGCGCCAGAGCTTTTAATTTGTTGGGGCCGGGCGTAGGCAGACAGATAAAATTGAGAAAAACACTATACGGATTCAGCAAAAAGTAAGAGAATTATCGTTGCCCATCCGGGTTTCATTTCATATGGACAAATTCACGAACGCCGACTAGTTACACTATATTACATTAATAAATGAAACTTATCCATCCACATCACTACACGTGTAGAAATAGTCGAACAAATGAAAAAAGAAGTCGTACAAATGAAAGAAAAATATACAACAGTTTAACACTTCAAATTTTATATAATACGTTATGTTAAGGTACCTAATATGAGTAATAAATAATAAGATATCATTTTATATCGAGTTTCTATATTTCGTAATTTTTATCTTAGGCTTTCGGGAATTCCTTCGAAGATAAATATTAAATACCAAAATTGTTTATAAACAGAGGATAAATAAGAAATATTTTAAATCATGAGCCCACACTATTTTATTACTTACATCTTTATATCGTTATACCTAAGTATTCTTAACATTTCTAAAATTATCAAACTTAATAAACGTGGGTATAATTATTAGTAGATACGATACAAATTTTCCTCAATTAAAAATAGCAGTTTTGAGTAAAGTAAATTAAATAAAATAACACTTCCGATTACACATACTAATACATTATTATGAGAAAATATAAATAATTACATTTAAGTGTTGTTTAGTTAAAAACAAAATTAGGTCCAGGGTTCAGTATTGTAAAAGATTTTCATCACAGAGAAATAATGTTCTTTACATAGCTATGAAGCTCATCTTCATACGAGTGGGAGTAGTTGTGATTCGCCGGTTCTGGCGCAAGCGCCAGAACCGGCGAATCACGTGTTGGCGAACCCGCAAATCAGTGGTACCCCATCCTAAAAAAAAAAAAAAAAAAAAAAAAAAAAAAAAAAAAGTTTGGACTCTTTTCCCACTAAAGCGGCCACGCTGAGTCGATAGCACTCACTCCCGAAGCGATAGGATGCACGGTTTCGGAGATGTGCAGATCGATTAACTCTTATCTAATTGATATCCGGTGGGTCATTAGCGTCCCATGGTTCACCTTTTCCTATTAGCTAATTACACCGTCCGGCGTTCTTATCTATTACTCATTGTGCACCTCGCTTATCACTGCTTTTGTATTAAACTTCTTTGTTATGACCTACCTCACTATTCCAACCAAACGATGTATTATTATATTCAAGAAAAAATACGTCTAAAATCGTATAACTATATTTATATATTATCGTACTATATTATCATAATTGTTGCTTTTTTAAAAAGCGATTCGCTTCTGGCACTCGCCGGCCGCTGCCGCGGCACGCTCGCTTTGCTCGCTCGGCTCGTGCGTTGTTTATCAAAGTCTAACCTAACCTAACCTAATTGTTGCTTTTTTAAAAAGCGATTCGCTTCTGGCGTTGTTTATCAAAATCTAACCTAACCTAACCTAACCCAATTATTTTTCCGGGTAATCTGATGTATCGAACTTTGTTACGAGCTACCTCGCTATTCTGAATCATCAATAAAACACATTCATTTTACTGCCATTTTTATTTCCAAAATGTTGTTGCTTATTATCTACTGGTTTGTGTATTTGGCGACCATTTGTCCATTTTGCTATATAAAAATAATTATTGATGAACATTTGAATTGTAGCCTTATCTACTTATAAAATAGGAGCGAAACATCTCATCCACTAAAATATCGTTGTACAGTGTGTTCCCTGTAAATATGCTCGTAAAACTATGCATTGAATATCCCTGAAACTTATATAGCAAATACATTAAGCAATATTCTCCACAAACTGAAGTCCAATCATTCTGAATCCTATCAACATTCCAGTCCCATCTCTTACAATTCCTTTTCAAAAACTGGAGATGATATCGCTCAGGTGTTCGTCCATATGAATCAAAATATTGACCGATGCCATTCGTATCGATATGTACAGCTACCCAGTGTGAACCCGGTTTATCATCCGCATCCAAATTGCATATTATATACGTTGGTACATGGGTATACATAGGCAGTCTATTAGCAGCATAAACATTATTTTCTAGACTGGGATGAATCTTTTTCATATGTTTTTGTAATTCTAGTGTATCCATGATATTACTGTTATTAGCAGATTATTACAGTACCAATCTATTCAATGGTTGTCATAGGAATGTTCAATTATAGTGTTTTGTATAAGATTAAATAGGAAGTTTGTAATGAAATAAAAAATAGTAAATTGCATACAATTTGTTTTATTTAATTTTATAATGTTTCCTTTAGTTACATATACACAAAATGCATTAAGCATAACACATAAATCTAAAATATAACACACATTATAACCTTAACTACTATAGTCTACAGTAACATTTCTATTTTTATCTATTTCAATAATATTATCAAACTCAGCATAAACAATACAGTTAATTGTTTGTGTTAGTGAGGATTCAAATCGTACTTCTAATCTTACACTACCATGCTTTATGAGATTCCAATGAGCTGATGAGTTAGCTGATAAATCAGGAGTTAAATCAAATGCTAAAAGACAGTAGCCTTTGGCATACTGTTCACGAGAGATTGCATTTCCTTCATTAAGAAAGTGAATACCAGTCCCCGAGAATAGAGTATGATATGCCGATGTGAATATATTATTATTAAAAGATGGTTGCAAAGCTTTTGAAGGTATTTGTTGACCATCAATATATAAGCTGAAAGAGTTAATACCATAGTTTTCAAAGTTAAATGGATTTTTAGTAAGTGAACCATTAAATGCGGAATTGTTCACAAATCCAATAATACATCTTTTGGGTACCTGTCCCAAGAATATATTATCAAGAGTTTTTCCTTGAACACCTGATGGAATTGTTAAAACTTTAACTTCAGCACGAGTAATAGGATATTTAGCAGTTGTAGAAGCTAAAACTTTCTGATGTGCGAGTAATACACTTGGATTAATTCGTGCTCTTCGAACAATAAGAGTTGCATCCGTAATGCAAACTTTAAACTTTTCATCATTTGACCCAGCAATTAAATTAAAACTCTCTCTTGACCGAACTAATTTTACACTCATTTCAACACCATTAATTAAAAATTTATCTTGATTGAAAATGTCACCATGAAGATGACCAATCATTTCTATTTCCCGGCTTTCATTAACTAATTCCTGTCTTTTAGCAAATCCTGTGTTTTTACCATCTGTGGAATCCATTTTGCCTGCTGTATCATCATACCAAAGACTACAAGTAAGATGAGATTGTTTAGCAGCAGGAGCATAGTTTAAAAGGGTTTCCATGTATGCTCGATAGGCATAGGTATTATTAGGTGGTGATACAAGTTTTTGGTTTAAATAAACATCGAGTTGACTAAAAAGTGAATGCAACCAATTATTTACAGGTGCTACTACTGTAGCTGATAACAAGTTTGTTGAATCTTGATTTAATACTTTTGCCTTTATGTGGAGTAATGTATGAGACAAATCTATGTAGTCATCGCCTGTTCCAGGAACTTGAAACTCGATAGGTCCATCATCAGCAAGAGATGAAATTGGTTTATAGTGAATCCACAATCCATTTTCAATGCTTGTTTGTGTGGACGGTAATGCAAACAAATCTAATTCTGACTTAACGCACTCACAAGAATGATTATGAAGGAAAGACATACTTAATTTGAAAATATATCTTTGATGTTTTTTGGTTTTAGACCAAGTTTTTTCGTAGCTTTCACTTTAGCTGTTAGTGGTGGAATGAACGAGGCCAATCGTTTTCTTTTAGTTATATACCCAGATCCTGTCATGTTTAATCGATCAATTTTGTTATCAGCCTTTCGTTTTAAGTTCGCACTAACTTGCTTTAGACGATCTTTTATTGAGGCTTCCATAGGACGGGCTTGAATCATATCCGATAAAAGTCCTACTCCAGCGTTTAATGCCTCCTTACCAACCACTCGAGCACCACTTGAAAGTAAAGGTAAAACTGATCTAAATAATCCTCCTAAGAAGCTCCCAATACCATGACCGCGTTGGTATGGTGAACCCTTATAAATTACTCCAACTCCTGATCCAGCTTGATGTGAATAATAATTTTCATATGGACATTTATGATGATCATGAGGAGAATACATTATTATAATTTGCGGAAATGTAGTTTAATACACACGGTCCCAAACTGGAATGGTATTTTTTGTCCTGCGCTCGATCTTATATCCATTTCCAGCGTATCGAACTCTCTTCGCATAACGGGTAAGTAGTGAGGTGGAGAGAAAACGTGCATTTTATACGCACCATAAATGTATTTTGAAGGATCTAATGAAATGACTCTTAATAGCGGAGTCATAACATCACCCACAATCTGAGGATCAATAATGTCGCAATATAGAAATAGTTGAGATGGTAACCCTAAATGTAAATTAGCAGGACACTTCCCAAAATTTCTGTCTAGGAGATTTGTATTTGGTTCATAACCTAGTTGTAAACTTAATTTGGGTGATAATGTTACGGATGTTATATTTTTATCCAAAACAGAAACAGACACAAATTTTGTTATTTCATCATAACGAAATTTCAAGTTCTCTCCGATACCATTTAATGCTCTCAAAATATGTTCAACGTTATCGTAGTTGGTAGCGGGAATATGTTTTTTGTAGTACACTGTTGATGGTTTATCTTCATTAGGAATTAACATGGTTTTTGTGATGTATACAACATTTTCATGATCTTGAACAGTAAACATTGTGCATGGATATTGAAACTCGACAACTCCAACCAACCATTCACCTTCTAATTTCATAGCTTTTGGTAATTTTGTTGAAAAATTTGTGGTCTTGTTATCAGGAAAGTATTCCATTGAACTATTGCTGAGCAAAGTTAAATAAAAACTTTCTTTATTCATATTTCTTTTAAACTAGAAGCTAAAATCCAACTGTTAAATTTATCTGGATAACCTTTCCACTTCACTAATACTTCTTTTCTGGTGCCCGAATAACGAGTACCAATTATTTTATCTATTTTATATTGTGAGGTGGGGTTGTAAGTGACCTTCTGTAATTCTCTTTCATAAAAAGTACCAACTATTGATTCATTTTGTAAATCTGTAATTGTATAAACAACCCATGGAGATCTATCAATTATTGAAGATATAATAAATATTTCATCACTCCAATTTGATTCATATCCTTTTTGGAAAACATGTTTATATTTAGTTATTCGAACATAATCACCCACGTTGAAATTTGGTTTTGAATTTTCTAAAGAAAGTTTGTTTGACCCTCTATCATAAAGATTAGTCCAAACTGTCATAATATTGTTGGAACTTACATCACATGGGCACATCTTAATACTCGAGTGAATGCTGTGATTATAAGAGTATATTAAATCTTGTAAAACATCTATATATCTATAAGTATTATTATGAGTGAAATAACGCCACATTTTCATTTTTAGAGTTCTTTGAAATCGTTCAACAATACTAGCCTTAATATCAGGATTGTTAGTGGTATAGTAATTTATCTTTTTGGATTTAAAGTATTTTTGTACATCTTTTGAAACAAATTCTGTACCTTTATCAGATTGTATGTGAGTAGGGGTTGAATTACTTTCAGTAAATATACTTTCAAAACATTCTTTAGTTGTTTCTGAGTTTTTCTTTTTCATTGGTCTTGCAAAAGCATATTTACTAAATACATCAATAACACAAAGTATGTAGTTGAAACCATCATTATATTGAGAATAAGTTCGCATATCACTTAAATCGGCTTGCCACAGCTCATTAATATTTGATAGAATGTACCTATTACGCGGGAATTTTTTCCGAATGGGTTTATGTAATGTATATGTTTCTTGTGATTGTAACCATTCCTTCACTTGCTTTTTATCCATTTTACCCTTCATAGCTTTTGATAATTTATCAATACTACCAAAACCAGCGGGGTTAGATGGATCATAATAAATCCTGTTAATTTCTTCTAGTACGGGGTCCATTTTTCCCAATCGATCTTTTTACGTATTTTAGTTATATATCTTTTATCTCCACTGCTCGGTGTAGAAAATTCTTGAACTTCAATCTCAGAGGTTTTGTTCAGATCTTTCGCTTGAAGTTGGTTAATAAACTCACATCTCTTTGGATTTCCAATATAAGTAAGTGGTACTTTAATATCTTTCAATGCTTTAGCAAATCTATCCCACCCTATCGGATCACTTTTTTTTAAGGGTCTAAGTGAATCATTTATTAAATCAACAATATTACTTCCTGGAATTTTTTCATTATCAATTATGACTGTGCCTTCATTATCCCAACGTATTTTACTTTTACTTGTTCCAATTAAGTTTAATAATGACTCACCTTTTTTATTATAAGTTTTTGGTATTAAACTGAGTATTTGTGTTGGTGAATACAGTGGATTTGCCTCACTTTCTATACTTTTAATGGAACCTTTCTCCTCCAACAAAGATTCAGCATCAACTGAACTTTTTAGATCTCTATCTTTATTTTTAAAACCAATTTTAGACTCATTTGAATATTCATTAGATGTATCAGAATAAATTGGTAATCTGAGTGGTTGACGATCCTCTTCGGTAAAGTGAAGGTATCTTTGTAGTGTTTGTAAATATAACATCCACTTCTTTCGGTCTTCCGTCTTACTATTCATAATATTTTGCATTTCAATATCTAATCGAGACAAATTACTTGTATCCTTATTTTCTTGTTTTAATTTTTCAATCAATCCAGGTTCAATAAGTATCATTTTCTTAGCATTTTCCATGTTAACTGGCTAGTCCACTTACTAATCCACTCAATATTGCACCTAATATTATTGGTAAGAAAGTCCCTCCTTTTTGTATAATAATATTTTTTCTTAGTTTATGTTTACACTTACGCACCAGTTTACGGAGTATATTTTTGTGTTTATTCAATTTTTGTTTATCTTGATCTTTAAGTGGTATCTTTCCTTGTAAAACGTTATGAATACATTCACAAATACAATTTATTTCTTTTTCATCACACGTTTTAAGTAATGCTCTTTGATGTTTTGGTTTAAGCGTATGCAAAGCATTTAGCAAATGTTTATGCGTTGTGACTCGACGATGCATCATTTAGAAATGATTTGAATTGTTTGATTCTTGGTGTATTTAAACTCTTTCGTGGGGACGTAGACTGTACAGTGACCATTAAATGGGAATACATTTGTCTTGATACGACAAAAATCATTTGTATTCTGTTTTAAATCTACCATTAAATATCCATGTGCTTCTAAAGTTGCATCCCTGTAGGCGTCTTCAATGAATTTTGTGTTATCTGGTGACACTTGTCGTGCTAAATATCTTATTTGAGTTTTATCTCGAGGGTTTTTAAAATAAATTATATAACTTGAGTTTAAAGAAATGTCTCTTTGACCTTTACCTTGATGAAATAAATTTTGTGTTAAATAAAATACACTAAGGTTCCGGTGATGACTGCCTTTTGTAAATATATCCACAATTCTTCCATCAGACTCTCTCATTAGATCATCAATAATAATAAGGTGTGGGTTTTCACCATCAAACATATTAAGATTTGGAATTCCTTGATGATAGTTAACATTTGGTAAATTATATAAAGGTTGCATTTCATCAAAGCACCATGTGATATGATTAAAATCACAATTACATATTTCCTTAACTGATTTTATGAAATTTGTTACAAAATTTGACTTCCCACATCCACTTGGTCCGGCCACAATAGCAGTAAACGGATGGATAAAGTGAAACATTTCACACGTCTAGAGTTTAAAGGGATGAAATAAAAAATGAAAATGTTGGTGTAAAAATTTAATATATATATTATATTGCTAAAAATAAATGATCTGTTTACTATTTCTAACACAATTAGTACTTATCAGAATTTCACAATCACCTCAACATCAAATTTAAGTACACAAATAAAAACTACAATTATTTTACATTATTTACAATCAAACAATACTAAACTATTATAAAACTATTAATAAACTATTATATAACATTATAGCAATATCATAATTTTTTTTACAATCAGTACAAATTTTGTATACACACACAGAAATAATAGTAAAAAGTCACTTATTTGTATATACACACAGAAATAATAGTAAAAAGTCACTTAGCGTAATTTATAATGTCCCCAAGCCAATGTATCAATGTTGTTGTTCATAATACATCGTTTGGTATCATTATATGATAAAGATGTTTTATTTATTTTTTGTGTAAAAATAGTGTGTTTGATTGACTTAAATCGAAGCATACTACAATATAATACATTTTTATTAAACAAACACGATTTGTAATTTTCCATATTCATTTTTTTGGTAACACTTTTGTTAACCCCTTTTGCCTTTGCTATAAATTTATCTTCTATTTCTAAGGCATACATTTTTGATCGCAACCCTACAAATTCCTTCAATACTTTACCATTATTCTCATCTTTAAAAAAACCTAACTTTTTTTTATTTATTTTTGGATATCCGTAAATATTATTTTCCGGGTAATCTGATGTATCGAAATAGTGAGGTAGATCTGGTTTTATATCCTCATAAAAATTGTCTGTAAAAATTTGATATATCAAACTATCGGTATCGGTGTACATTAACTTAATTTTATTATGAAACTTTTTAATCATGTAGTTGTAATGAAATTCATACATAAGGGTCTTAGATATATCTAAAATACAAAATCCTAAATAAATCGGCTTATCATAAATTAATTTTGTTTTACGTAATTGTATTGCAACTAAATGTTCTGAAAATATTGATAAACTATGGAACTCTGGTTTTGCAATCCAATCCTGAGCACCTAAAACTTTACCACGATTATCCCAGTGAGTTAGTAGTTTAACGTTTACTCTTTTTTCAATATTTTCCATAGTCTTACCGAAGACAGAATTATTCATTAATTTAAAAAAGTCTTTTTCGAAGTTTGATGTAGCTAACGTTCTCAAAGTAGTATTTAAGTCTATGTATTTCTTTAACCAAGAACTCTGTTTAAATTTTAAAATTCTATGTACTTTAATTAATTTCATTCCCATTTCAATGCATTGTTTTAAATTCCTGTAGTGAATGATGTATTTATTTTTATTATTTAAATTAGGAACTAATTTAGTTTCATTAGTATTACCCACACATATGTTTTCAGGACATAACGGAAAGTCAGAATGCAAATTATGAAGTTCATCAGGATATTCCAAATCAACTTCTAAAACATAACCGAAATCAGAGTTATCCGGCACATTATAATCTGTATTAGAATCTATCCATTCGAAACCGCCAACAGGAAGAGATTGAGACATTGCCCAACCATATAAATTATTCGCATCAAAATATGTTAGATATGAATTAGGTTTTTCACTATCATAATCCTCCATGAATTTATTATTTGCTCTAGCAAAACGATTGCTACACTGAGATACACCCCCTCTAATACCAGCTTTAAAAAAAGCAATTTTGTCATAGTCCGTTAACAATTCTAATTCTATTTTGGTAAATTTTAACATTGCATCCCAACTTAAACCTGGGGCAGTATAGTAATGAGCAGGATCTAATCCATAAGTTTTAATACAAAGCTTTCTAAAGTTTTCGAATACATCAGTCAAAAGTAAAACATCAGTTTTTAAATATAAATCGGAATAATCGGACATACTACTACACTTAAAATGTTGCCAAATATCTTTTGCATGATTATAATCATCATTTGAAATATTTGTATCTGTGAGTGAACTATAAAAATGGTGTTGATCAGGAAGTGATGGATGTTTCAAGCAATCACTATTACACATAAATTCATAAGGATAAATACCTTTCCGTCTTAAAAGTGAAAAATCTTCATTATTAGGATAGTTCCTTTTTAGTTCTGTAAACTGATCATCATTAAGATTTTTAGCTAGTTGATCTAAACTACACGATAAAAATTTCAATGAATCTACAAATCTTAAACTTACTGATTGATTATTATTTATTGTTAACTGTTTTGAAAATGATATGTATCGTTCTTTATTTTGCGGAATAACTTCAACTTTGCCATCATAGAGGTTTAATGCATGGACAATGAAATGAGCATCGTAGTGACTGAGGTTATGTAAAAATATTGGAATATGACGAGGGGTTCTGTACTTAGTACTACACACTTGATGTGCAACACCTCTAAAACTACCAGTGTACCAATCAAAATCGTTAAAAGGATCTCCATTTAACTCAGTTTCACAAATATGACACATGTTTGAATTTGAAATTTTAATTTTATCTTCATCTGATAATGGAACGGGACATTTTTGGAAACTATTTTTTTTAACTATTGTTTTCACATCTTCGCAAAGGCGATTCATAAACACTTGTGCACAGTTTGGCCCACTATACGTCTCATATTTTGATAATCTGTTATCATATGAACATTTAATGTAATAACCAAAACTATACACTTCATGTTTTTGAATATTAATTGTACTAGGCTTGGATGGATCGTTACTACATGATTCTATCGGGTTCAAAAATGCCTCAAAGTCTGCATAAACCACATAAACCACACACATTTCCAACTTTTTCGCGAATTTATCAAATTTTAATTTATTATTTGAGGTTGCTTTACCAAACCAATTAAATTTGGAATCCTCGCCGTTTGGTAATTCCGTACAAATGTGAGCGCAATCATATTGTTGATGGTTATTAAGTCTTTCCTCTGATGGGAAATGAAGTAAACATGAATCACATATATAAACTGCATGATGATGACTTGATATTTGTGAACTAACTAATCGCGATAAGTTTTTAATATAACAGTAATGATTGTTAGTACCATTCGATATATATAGTAGGTTAATATGATTAGGTGTACGACATTTTGTTAAATATAAAGGACCTACAACAGAATTACACTTTTTTTCTTTATTATATTCTAGGCCAAAAACATTAATACTAATATTGTTTAATTTCTCTACTTTTGATATATCTGCAATTTTAACCGGAAAAGAAATACCAGTAAATTTTAGTTTATTTCCATGAATTGCGTAAGATGCTACCCGATCTACACTTTTACATACAGGATATAAACCAGAGAGTAATGCCCATTTAAAACACATATTATCATTATTTTTAACATTGATTACAGCTTTTTTTGATTTAATATCTTGAGGAAGGTCGATATATGAACTACCACGTAGGGGGTTGAATTTGTTAACATTCATATCTATGTATTTAATTTGATTAAGACTCCAACCACTATCTTTTTTTTCAAATTGACAAATTTTACCGACTACAGTGTCTATTAATGATGAATAAAAAATATTTAAGTCATCTCCCTGACAAATGATGTAATTAAACGTTTGAAAATCAAACGTATTTTTAATATATTTAGTTTGTTGTATGAAATCAGCATGCAATATGAAGTTTATTTTTAAAATTGTATGTTGTTGAATACATTCATTTATCAAAAATAAGATATCGATTTTTAGTGAATTTAAAAACGATTCTGGTGTTTCAAAATATTGCCCCGATTGAAGTGTTTTACTATTAATTCTGTATGTTAAAATTCGATTACCAAAAGCGGTTTCAACAACTGTTACATTTGTTAATGAATTATGTGATTTTAAAAGATTATTTTTATGTGTATTACTTTTTAAATGGTTGTTTAGATACCTTTTATTAATATAAACATGACATGTATCACATTCCACCTTATTGTTGTCCACGTCATTGGTTTCAATTGATGATGTAGAAGCTCCCTCATCAAATTTTGCTTTCTTGGTAACCTTATTTTCATCTGTAGTGATACCTCGTTTGATACCTCTTCCAACTTGTTGTTGACTGTAACAAAAAAAGAAAATTATTAGATAAATCTTAAAATAAAACATTACTACAATAATATTTCTTATTGAGTTTGTACTTCTAATACTTACATTAACGTTGTTTCAACCATCAAACATTGATTATACAACTCATCATCATACGATGAATCGAACAGTTCACGCTTCTCCATTTCATCACAAACTTTATGCAGCTCCTGATTGAATTCGCTGTTGAATTGTTCTATATTCTCTTCAATGGGTGCGGAAAAGAAAGCACTGGTGCACATTTCACTAAAGTTTTCCATCTTTATAATAAAGAAGAAAGTATGTAGCACAGTAAGTAACAGTTAAGTGTTGGTAGAGTAACTGATACTCAATTTAAAAAATGTTCAATATTTATAGTCTAGCATAGGATTAGGAAAGTTTTGTAAAATCTAATGAGTACATGGAAGTAATTTAAGAAAACAGAATCACATTAACTAATGATCATTGTTAAAATAGTAACATTAACTAATGATCATTGTTAAAAAAGTATTTTTTCACTTTTTCACTTTCTGCTATTGTCTTTGTAATATTGTATACGAGGGCGTTTGTGTTGTCATAGATGCTATCCTTATTTTTCTTTACGTAATATTTAATCCTCGTGGTAGCGTGCTTCCAGTGATCACTAGTTGGAATCTTGGATAGTTTCTTCATATCATACATTTCAATTTTTATGAGATGCATCGCTTGGTCTCCGTCATCAGAATTTGTAGAGATGTATGATACGCCATCTCTAGCGGCTCGTGCCACAGTTGACGATAGCAGCTTCTTCCTTTTTATTTTTGGTGCCACTTCAAAAAATTGATCAATTGACTGCAATTTCCTTTTTCCGCCATCGTCTGTGTTATTAACGATGATGTCATCACTCTCTTCTTCGTTTTGAGGAGAGAGTGGCGAGTAGTAACACAGTTTATAGGTATTTTCATCGAAGTTGAATGATTTCTGCAACAACAGAGTTATCGCGTTAATATCAATTTGTTTACACTTAGTCTGACACACACACACACACACACATGTTAAGAGAAATACAAGTAAGTTTGTCAATAGAATAATCACTTACCTCCATGATCATTGATGACACAAAACACAACACAAACGTAGTATTGGTAGACGTATACAATCCACTGTGGTCCAACGACCATAGACTGACTGCATGACTGCAACTGTTCGATCATATATAGCACCATTCTTATCTAAAGCAAATTCTTAAGTACAATGAAACTGATTGTAACTCTATGAGTCAACAAACTTATCTCACGTTCCTTCGCAAATGGCATCAACCTGCTTTGTGACTCTCACAAAAGAATGCGATTAAATATTAACAAAACGAAACTGATAGTAACTCTATGAGTCAACAAACTTATCTCACGTTCCTTCGCAAATGACATCAACCTGCTTTGTGACTCTCACAAAAGAATGCGATTAAATATTTACAAAACGAAACCGATAGTAACTCTATGAATAATCAAACTTCTCGTGAACAGTATGCCAAAGGCTACTGTCTTTTAGCATTTGATTTAACTCCTGATTTATCAGCTAACTCATCAGCTCATTGGAATCTCATAAAGCATGGTAGTGTAAGATTAGAAGTACGATTTGAATCCTCACTAACACAAACAATTAACTGTATTGTTTATGCTGAGTTTGATAATATTATTGAAATAGATAAAAATAGAAATGTTACTGTAGACTATAGTAGTTAAGGTTATAATGTGTGTTATATTTTAGATTTATGTGTTATGCTTAATGCATTTTGTGTATATGTAACTAAAGGAAACATTATAAAATTAAATAAAACAAATTGTATGCAATTTACTATTTTTTATTTCATTACAAACTTCCTATTTAATCTTATACAAAACACTATAATTGAACATTCCTATGACAACCATTGAATAGATTGGTACTGTAATAATCTGCTAATAACAGTAATATCATGGATACACTAGAATTACAAAAACATATGAAAAAGATTCATCCCAGTCTAGAAAATAATGTTTATGCTGCTAATAGACTGCCTATGTATACCCATGTACCAACGTATATAATATGCAATTTGGATGCGGATGATAAACCGGGTTCACACTGGGTAGCTGTACATATCGATACGAATGGCATCGGTCAATATTTTGATTCATATGGACGAACACCTGAGCGATATCATCTCCAGTTTTTGAAAAGGAATTGTAAGAGATGGGACTGGAATGTTGATAGGATTCAGAATGATTGGACTTCAGTTTGTGGAGAATATTGCTTAATGTATTTGCTATATAAGTTTCAGGGATATTCAATGCATAGTTTTACGAGCATATTTACAGGGAACACACTGTACAACGATATTTTAGTGGATGAGATGTTTCGCTCCTATTTTATAAGTAGATAAGGCTACAATTCAAATGTTCATCAATAATTATTTTTATATAGCAAAATGGACAAATGGTCGCCAAATACACAAACCAGTAGATAATAAGCAACAACATTTTGGAAATAAAAATGGCAGTAAAATGAATGTGTTTTATTGATGATTCAGAATAGCGAGGTAGCTCGTAACAAAGTTCGATACATCAGATTACCCGGAAAAATAATTGGGTTAGGTTAGGTTAGGTTAGATTTTGATAAACAACGCCAGAAGCGAATCGCTTTTTAAAAAAGCAACAATTAGGTTAGGTTAGGTTAGACTTTGATAAACAACGCACGAGCCGAGCGAGCAAAGCGAGCGTGCCGCGGCAGCGGCCGGCGAGTGCCAGAAGCGAATCGCTTTTTAAAAAAGCAACAATTATGATAATATAGTACGATAATATATAAATATAGTTATACGATTTTAGACGTATTTTTTCTTGAATATAATAATACATCGTTTGGTTAGAATAGTGAGGTAGGTCATAACAAAGAAGTTTAATACAAAAGCAGTGATAAGCGAGGTGCACAATGAGTAATAGATAAGAACGCCGGACGGTGTAATTAGCTAATAGGAAAAGGTGAACCATGGGACGCTAATGACCCACCGGATATCAATTAGATAAGAGTTAATCGATCTGCACATCTCCGAAACCGTGCATCCTATCGCTTCGGGAGTGAGTGCTATCGACTCAGCGTGGCCGCTTTAGTGGGAAAAGAGTCCAAACTTTTTTTTTTTTTTTTTTTTTTTTTTTTTTTTTTTTTAGGATGGGGTACCACTGATTTGCGGGTTCGCCAACACGTGATTCGCCGAAATTCGGCGAATCACAACTACTAGTGGGTAGGTGTATATTGCCTTGACCCTCGTCACTTCGTCTTTTCTGAAAAAGATTTTTTTTTATAATTTTGCGTGATTTCCATTTTCCTTAACTTTTAACAATAACAATAAAATAAAGGATTATCTGTAACTTGCTTATTTACATAATAAGTTTCTTAAATCTACTTATTTATAATTAAAATAATAATTAATAATCACTATTGTTTGTTTCTATTGTTGTAGGCATGTACCATTATTAGACGTAGATGTTAATCTACTGTGTTTTAATTGTAAAATTTGTTCATGTGTAAATCCATTTCATTAAAATTATTAAAATAAATAAACAAAAAAGAAATAACAAGTATCAACTGATGTGGTTGATTTTCTATTTCTTACGCAATACAAAACTTTGACTTACGAAATGTAGAAGATAAAAGGATTAAATAAATCTCTACCCTGAAGAACTCAACGCAATACGATATTAACGTTTATACCAAACTTAACGTTTCATATACAGTACATGAATGTGTCGAATTCATTCATACATTACCTATTGGAAGATATTATTGCTTAATTTTAACCATGTATTAAAAATTTAATACACGCAATCATTTATAGAGATAAATTTGCTCTACAATTGGAATATTCGTATTTTTCATTTTGTTGTACTGTGTATTGAATTACTTATCTATTACTAATTACTGCTATTTTTATGGTATTATTTAAAACAAATACATGTGCTTAAAATATCAATAAATTAAACAAGAAATCTCTTTCAGATACACTTTGTGGTATAATATAAAATTTGACTGAAATAATGTATTCAAATTCAATTAAAATAATCGCCTAGTAATCCTAGGCATTTTATTACATTATTTTGATCCCCAAAGACTATTATCCGGCCTATCTATTGTTACACAATCAATGTTTACAAAAACAAGGTAAATAGTAAACAGTAGGACTAAATAGTTGTAATGTGAAAGAGGAAAGTGGTTCATTTCGTCAGCCTTCAGAATGCAGGCCGTTCCGCCACGGCACGGCCCGAGCGACTCGAGGGTTGTCGCAAGAAATGCTTAGTGTTGAGGAAACTGTTATTTTGTGATCGTCGTGTTAGATACCTCCTAAATACGAAAATTGTTTTAAACTTAAATAATAATTTTAACCAATTTTTGTATTTACAATATGTTCGGATTTTGTTTCACTTTAATGAATTGACAAAGGAAGTGTGAAAACTATTACTAGTTTTCACATGAATTTCATTCGAAAAAAAAAGTAACTATGTACTTAAGTAGAATATTAAATATAAAATGGGTCTCCTGAAAAATAATATATTTTCAATACTGTGAGTAATAAAGATCAATGATTTAAGATCAGGGATGTACAACATAGCTTATACCAATCTTCTCTATTGTAATCGACAACCCTAACATGAGGTCACCGCGCGCGCAACCTGTCCGCTAGCGACTCGCTAATATCACCTAATACCCGATATTGCACTAAACCAACTCATACATAACTTAGTAGGCCTTAATAGCTCTGACATCATAACAAACAAAATATGCAACTTTTCAATAGAATTTAAGTTTACTTTTCTTTAACTAAAGTTTAGCATGGAAAACTTATAACGTATGAAATTCAGTAATTAAAACAAATAATAAGTATTTTATTTTATTTCTCCTCTTTAAATGCACTGTTTGGTTGTTTAAATATATTAAAATATATTAAAAAAAAGACGTGTGGCACTCGGGGACTGCCGCGGTAAAGCTATTGCATAGCGTGCCTTCAAACCACACCTCCGCGCCCGTTGGAGTGGGGAGCGTGAGGTTTTTTCGTTACGGAATTTCTGGATTCGGTCCCCGCGCTCAAGGCCCGCGATAGAAGCTATGCAATAGCTTAAAAATTTATGTACCTACTCAAATATAAATACAAAATCATTATACTTAGTTACTCGAGTTAAAACATACCAAAAATTATAAAAGCAAAACAAGTTAGAACATTAATTTAAAATAGTTACAATTTTTACCAACCCTCAAGTTCTAACTTTATGTATTTAGGAACCTACCATATATTTTTTCTAACTGTAATCCATAGGCTTCGTAGCATATTTTTGTTTAATAGCTAAAAGTATGAAACCTTTAAAATGCACTAGGTACTAACTGCTGAATTAAGATCTATTATTAAAGCATCCTACATCCTTGATAAATCCTCAACACTTGGTTTTAACATAATCTTCTGATTACTCACACGCGAGCTCTTAATAATTGTTCTACTTATGTATTGGAAATCCATCTGAAATCCAACGTTTAGGTTATACAAGGTTTTTTATGCATTTATTGCAATACATACAAATTCAAACATTTATTTATGTTTTTCCTAGCTGACCCGCCAAACGTAGTCCTGCCTTACTCTTACGATTTAGGTGGATGAAAAACAGAACACAAAGTTTCATGAGAATCGGTTGGCCGTTTCGAAGGAGTTGAATTTCAAACACAGGAGAATTTTATGTATTAGTAGTGTATCTAGCTCTGACAATTAATGTGCTAGTAGCAGGAGATGACGAAAGATTGACGATGGTTCCATTATTTATTTCCTCATCTACCGGTATATATTGTAATTACTTATAGTGTGCGATCTTACATAATGAGGTTATTGAGACTACTGTGGTAAACCGTAAATTACTGGATATTCAAACTAAATTAAGATGTCAGTAATTTGTAATGACAAACATAGGTTGTAACTTGTAATGATAAACATTACAAGTTACAACCTGGCCAAAGCTCCTTAAAGCTGGCAAGTTTGGCGATTATTCTTGCAGTTCTTTTAAAATTTTAGCTAGAGCCTAGGCCAAGACCAATGTTTGTTTTTTATGTTACCATGTTGCTCT
Source organism: Colias behrii (assembly GCA_029959065.1). Taxonomy (NCBI): domain Eukaryota; kingdom Metazoa; phylum Arthropoda; class Insecta; order Lepidoptera; family Pieridae; genus Colias; species Colias behrii. The sequence continues at coordinate 131,817 of JARWMC010000017.1, read as the reverse complement.
AAGAGTTCTCTAACTGGAATAAATCCCAAGGTTTCTTTTTAAGTGCGTCACACACGGTGAAGATACTATAATATTTTATCTTAAGATACTGTAATATTTTATATCACAGTATCTTAAGGTATCCGGTATCAGAGTTCTGACCATCATTTTTCTTTTTGTCATTGCGTACTAAGACCCCTTTTTTTTTTTTAAGTGGGGAAATCTTGCATAGATACCCACGGCCTCCGGGGAAGGGGCCGTGGGTTATGTCGGATTCCTACCGACCAAAACCCCACTGTGTTCCGTCAAGCCGCATCAATGACGGCGCCACGGGTATGGTAGAATTCTTCCGTGACCCCATCAGCGGCTGCCCGTCGCCAGGCCAAAACAAATTGTGAGCCAACCAGCTCTAACCTCATGGGGCGGCGTGAGCGGAACACGTCTCATGCCACCACATCTCTCCGGACGATGGACTAAATCCCCGCTCCATCGCCCGGCGCCCCTCGTTAGGGAGGCTGGTTGCGGCCGCGTAAATCAGCCGCAACACGACGACGACGCCCAACAGGGCGTCGGCGCCGGATCGGGTCCGCGTGAGGATCCCTCTCGCGGACCCGCTCAGCCTCCTCTTTCCGCGAGATCACGTCCTCGGAGAACGTGATCACCGCGCGCCAGGATCTGTCGCTGCCCACCATTGCACGAACTATGGAAGGCAGAGAGAGATCCGACCCGACGACCGCGACCAAGCGAGCACGAGGCTCGGCCCACGCGGGGCACACGGCAAGAGTATGATCTGCCGTGTCCTCCGGGCAGGCGCACCAATGGCAAGCCATGCTGGGCTCCCTCCTCGCGACTTTGCACAGATACCGCCCGAAGCAACCGTGCCCGGACAGTACCTGTGTAAGGCGGAAGGTTATGGCCCCATGCCGCCTGTCGCACCACTCTCGCAGCACCGGTCGAATTGGCGTACTAAGACCCCTGTAGAACCGCCATCCTGTTACAAATGACCCACAAAATTTCGGGTCATTTGTAACAGGATGGCGGTTCTACAGGGGTCTTGGTACGCAATGACAAAAAGAAAAAAATGTTGTGTGGTTTTATGAAACCACGGTAAAATTGAAACTGTTCGAACGGTTCCGAACACTGCTTTGTGTAGCGCATGTCGCGTGTCGGTCGGCTGCCGAGTAGGTATACCTACTCGGCAGCCGCGATACACGCGACATGCGCTACACAGACCAAAAAGTTTGAGACGATGTAATAAAAGTTTCACTTTAAAAATGATGGTCAGAACTCTGATACCGGATACCTTAAGATACTGTGATATAAAATATTACAGTATCTTAAGATAAAATATTATAGTATCTTCACCGTGTGTGACGCGCTTTAAATTCAGAAATAAACCGGGGTTTAACAAATTTTCAACATTTCAGACTTTAAAAACGATATCATAGTACTTATCGTAGGTGATCATCGTAGGATACTTTTATGAAAAAAAAAACAGTATAGAAAACTACAAATGCTTTTTTTAATGTAGTTTATAATAAGACTGTTCTAAAGACGATGTGTGTTGCAGGGCTGGTCCAACAAGTGGGTGGACAACTACAACCACACGCTGCTGCACCGCGGCGCCTGCGTCTCCACGCGCTGTCCGCACCTCGCTGACAAGCACAATGGACAAGTGGACACTTGGTTAGTTTGCACTTATTATCTGTTAGTGGTGAGTGAATGAATGAATTGTGTCGTAACTGGTCAGTTCTAGGTTTGTATTTATAAATATTACCTACTCTTTATTTATTTGCATAACTTATACATTTATTAGCACCAAGATTAGTATCTTCTTTTGACAGGCTCTTTTTATTTAAAGCTTGTCAGCTATTGGACAGAGTCTTACTAGTTACCACAGACCACATCGCTATAATATAATATTATGTTACTAAGAGAACATCTAAAAATATAGCTGACTATTTAACTTCAACGTAGGTTCGAATCGTGCATCAACGAGAGCACGACATGGGACTACAACATATCCGCGCAACTGTACCAGCTGGAGTACTGCCAGCGCGGCCCCCCACAGGAGCCCCCTCTCTCCACCAATCAGAGAGCGTTTGCTGCTGTGTTTGCCGCCATCTTAGCGATCGCCGCTATCAGCACCACCTTGGATTTGACACTAACTGACCACACTAAAAAAGGTATTGAATGTTTAAAAGAATAGAGAAGTCGGTGCATTTGAACCGTGTTAAAGAAACGCTTTGAACCGAAAACTGCTCATATTCGGATGTCTTCTATTCTGTTTATGTTAAGCCAGAAAGGATGAAGGACACACTTAAGTAAAACGTTTATAGTTCATATTTCTCAATAATTCTCATCCCTTAGATAAATAAGACATAATTATAACCATAGGAACATGAGACTTCGTAATCCAAGAATTAAATAAATAAATAAATACCTAAATATTTCAGGACAATTTTCACACACGGCACGATCTGATCCCATACTAACTAAGCTTTCGCTTGTGTTATGGAAACCAGACGGCTGATAAACATATATAATTTGATATAAATACTTAGGTATATAGATAATTAACACCCAGACACAGAGCAAACATCTATATTCATCACACAAATATTTTCCCCGGGTGGGAATCGAACCCACGACCTCTGGCACTTTAATTGATCTTTAATAATTAATTAAGTCAAATTATAAAACTATTTAGACTACGGCTGGGCGCTCTCGTGGTCAGTCCGCCGCTCGTGGCGCGACCTGACGGCGCCGATCCCGACCAGCTCGACCGCGGACCTGCGCTGCTTCAACGGCCTCCGCGTCTTCTGCATGATGTCCATCTTCCTGGAGCACGTCGCATGGCTCTCCCTACAAACCTATACCTCCAATACACGGTATTTGGAACAGGTACAGTGGCCAAATGTGTATAGATATTCCAGCAGTAGATACCTAGCTTTTAAATCAATTAAAACGGTAGAGCGCAATTAAAAGTTTTCAATTCTAATTCCTATCTCACTTCTTTTTTAGAAAAACTTGTTTTTTTGTTGTTTATATAAAAGCATTGAGATACCATCCTACACATAAACATAATTTTGGTTATATTTAATTTTTATTATGCGGGAAAATATTTTCATATTTTCTCGAGATTTTCAGTCAGTTGATACCTATGCAAAAGACTAAAGCATAATATATTTTATATTGTCCTCCAGTCCCGTAGTTCACCAGACACGCTGCTGATGATCAACGGCACGCTGGTGGTGCAGAACTTCTTCGTGATGTCCTCGTTTCTGCTCGCGCAGAAGCTGCTGCGGCAGCGGGAGAAAATCTCCATGCTCAAGACCTTCTGCAGCACCATGGTTAATAGGCTCGTAAGGTTTGTGGTTAGATGATTGATAACTAACTAGCCGGGTAAAATACGGTTTAAAAGAGAAATAAATTGAAACAACTGGATATAATAAACAATATTTTATGAATTAAGTTTTAAACCCACAATAATAGAAGGAAGAAATATGCAAGGTAAAATACTGTCTATGTTATTTGCATTATTATAAAAGTGCAATTAATTATTTTGCGATTAATTATTCAATTAATCACGCATTTGCACTTTAATGTAGGGTGAAAATGTGTGAGTACAACAACGGCATAAAAACATCCGCCGATTAGGTATTTTCTCCGTATAACAGAAGTAATATCTCACAGGATAAGTCCCAGCTACTTCCTCGTGATGTGGTTCGTCACGACGTGGTGGGAGCGGCTGGGCGCGGGCCCGCTGTGGGCGCCCTCCGTGCTGGGGGAAGCTGATGTCTGCCGCCGCAAGTTCTGGACGCATCTGCTGTATGTCAACAATGTCGTCCAGCCGGAGGATAAATGCATGATACAGACGTGGTAAATATCCTTATCCTAACTACAATATTATAAAAGTTAAAGCGTGTTACGATGCTTCTATCTGTTTTAACGTCACACCATTTCTGATCGTTAACGACCAATTTCAGGAAAGTCTCTTGATTTATAAAAACCTGCTCCAAATTGCAATTCCAATATTTTTGTGAAATATGAATGATAATTCCATTCCGTAAATAATTGAGACGTGCTCCAATTGTTCTAGAATTATAATCGTGTCATAAAAAACTATTCACCTCATTATTATTTAATCGTTTTCTTGTATATTTTACAAACTAAAATTATTTTCAACACAATGACTCTACAACGAATTTTTCATAAGTAGGTACATATTTTAGAATGATCAAACATAAATTAATAAAAATCCTTTTATTCGTGTAAACTTTACTAGTGTTAATGAAAAGTATTTTTTTAAACTACACTTCATTTCTTACGAGAAGAATCGACAAAAAAGTCAATAGATACCAACTCTTTTTAAAGTTGCATTGTCCGGATACAGAACAATTTAACATAATTAGCTGCTTGCTAACTGTCCTGTTTCCCATAAACCCTTGGTGTTCAGGTACCTGGCAGCAGACATGCAGCTGTACGTAGCGGGGCTGGTGCTGACGCTGGTGCTGCGCGGGCGCCGCATCGCCACGCTGCTGCTGGCCGCGCTGTTCCTAATCTTCACCGCTGTGAACTTCGCCGTGGCCTTCACGTGGCGGCTCGTGCCTAACTTCGTACTGCATCGACCGGAGTGCGTTATTTTTTTTCGCACAGTATTGATATTTCTTATATTTTGTTAATATATAGCAAATGGTTAAAATGGGAAGGTAATCTGTAGCATCTCCGGGCTTTTTCCTCTTTCTTAATACGTGTTAATGAGATTTACTGGTGGTTAGGAAATAGGAATACATCATATCATATTCCTTCTAGGGAAGCGCGTACCATCTTATTAGACTACATCTCAGCTTAACATCAGGCAAGATTGTGGTAAAGCGCTTCCCTATCGAGAATTAGAAAAAAAATTATGTGAAACAATATCCCAAAAAAGTTTATAAGGTGAAATGACTATTCTGCAATCCATCTACCCAATAGTATATGTACGGGCTAGCCGTACATCCTGACTCAGCGCTTTACACGATCCTATTTCATTATGGTGACAAGAACATCTTCACCCAGTAAGTCTGCGCTCGCGGCTCGTGTAAAACGCTCGGGGTGTACGCGCTATATCAATTAATATCATTATCAATCATCAACTATCAAATATATCAATATATCAATATATCAATCATATCATATTATCATCATTAGTTTATAGCAATCAACAATAAAGTGATCAAAAGCAATAACTTGTTTTACATCATCAAACTATCAATCTATCAATTTATCAGCTAAAGGAGTGTATGGGATATCATATCAATCAGCAGCCCATACAGTATATATCATCACAATAATTTATTGCCTTTTTTCCACTTTTAAGTTGCACTTCTTTTCTTGCCCTGTACCACAGACTAATAATAATATACTACGTATACAACCTGTACCTAACCAAATGAAATCTATTGGTCAGGTCGATCCGTTCAGGCTACTTGGGCGAGCACGCGTTCGACCTGATGTACCAGTCGCCGGTGGGCAACGCGCCCGCCGTGCTGGCCGGCCTGCTGCTCGCGCACCTGCACTACCAGCTCAGGGATAGCGGTGTGCGCGTCACTCAATATAAGGTAATGCGTATGTGTGTTTATACTTAGGTATTGTAGCTATGGATCGTAAAGGTATGGAAACAATTTTCTTTTCTGATACAGGTAGGTAACGACAGGTATGAAACTTTGGTAACATAATGTAGTTATAAATTTATTTTTTGTCTCTTGATAATGCATATCATGTTAAACGTAACACAAACTTTTTCGTGCAAGGGTTTATCGTGGGAGGCTACATTAGGCTACGAATACAATTTTGAATATAGGTACATAGGTACCTATAACAAGCCAATAGGATCGGAGCAGCTATGCCATTTTTTTCAAAATCAGGAATAAAGTCATTTTAGACCTATGTTGCCACAGCGATCGTAGATAGTTCATAAATACAACATAATATATTATCAATAAATAAAATCTAGAAGTCACAATTTAATTATATGGCTCATTATATTTAATTAAATTTTATGTTACATGTCGGTATACCATATACTATAAATTTCCGCACTTAACTATATAACGCTAGGCAATAGTATATAATAAAGGATTTGCTATTTGTTACCAAATAATGCTGCACCGTGGACATTGCATCAGAGTTGCGACACGGATTGCTACGAGCTTGCAATTTGCTGTATAATGTTATTAGCGTTGTACTAAATACTGGATGCATTACATTGTGTATGTATATACTATGTATTTGATTATGAGCTGCAATCTCCAAAAATATTGTAGGTAGTATTATGTATAACTTGTCTTGATTAGTTATATATACAGCATATTATAAACGAAGCAATATTAGGTAAGCTGGTAAGAACTCCTTCTCCATGATATGATAGTTGGTCTTGGTTGGTTATTAATCATTGTGATTTCCGAGATTTATGAATCTAGGTATATTAGGCCAACAGGTTGAGGTCGTCACCACATACATAACATAAAAAAAAACAATTAACGCGGTACTCATAGACTCTAAATTTATTGAAAGACTACGATACGAAAAGACGACGACGAAAGTATTTTTAATTTTGTAAGTCGTAAATAAGACACTGATATAATTTTCCTTGCGTAACATTTTGGATTTCTACATAAGCAGTCTGATATAAAAACATCAATTTAAAAATTTTTTTTATTAATAAATATGCGTAATTAAGGGCTAGATTATGTCACAATAACAATAAAGAAGATAATATAAAAAAGGTCATACAAATTACAAACACATGATTTTATAACAGGACAAAGGGTCGAAAAATATTTAAGTATTAAAAAAGGTCGAAAAATATTTAAAAGTATTAAAAGTAAACTAAATATTATAGACTAGCGGTCCGCCCCGGCTTCGCCCGTGGTACATATTTCGCAATAAAAGGTAGCCTATGTTCTTTCTCAGGGTCTAAAGATTATCTGTGCCAAATTTCATCAAAATCGGTCCAGTAGTTTATGCGTGAAAACCATACATACATAATTACAAACCTTTCCTCTTTATAATATTAGTATAGCTATTAATCAGTACGCACTTATACATACTTGACACTGGATAATCAAAACACACATAAATTTCGTAGATAACTACATCTCCTAAAAGATATTTGTTAAAAGCAACAAACGAAATCTTATTATATAAAATTTGATTATGGTTAATGGATTAAATATCTGAAAGTTAATTGAGGCATTGAACATCGCTATCATACGTATCTTCCACTAGATCGTATCCTTTTCTACAGGATTAATAATTGCAAAACATACCTAGATACATATTATTTCGTTAATTTTAGATAAATAATGAAAAGTCTATAGTACGTTAAATACTTACTTATAGAGATTATTTTTATTGCACGAGAAGGCCACTGTGTTCGTTATAAACCAGGACTACCTACGTAGATGTATAGCAATTAACGTGCAATAGAATTTGGAATTTAAATTACTTTCTTAAAATTACTTAGATTTTCTTTTAATTTAATTAGCATAGAATTACCTACTTATTATCTGCCTATGCCACAAAATGTAGATTTTTCATGGATAATATTCAAAGTAACTGCCAAAATTTACCAGTTTCATTTGAATTTCAATAAAATCGAGTTCAATGTTTCCAATTATTTAATACTACAAAAAATAATCTAAATCCCACGTGTAGGTCGCTAAAGGGTCTAACTAGGTCCCTAGTCGCGGGCTACTTTCACTATCTAGTAACTGGTTAGGTTTGGCTTGCCCAATGACCAACGCGGATGTCACCAACTCCACGATAAGATGTAATTATTGCTGAGAACCAACGAGATCTAACTGATAATACCAAAATTCTGTGTTTTGAGGAATATTTATGGAATTATGTTCCCTTCACCTGCGGTTACAGCAAATAGGTATAACAATATCGTAGAAGATAGTATCTATAACCTTACAAACTATATTATCTAACATGAAAATATGATTATGTCACGAAATACGTAAAACGGAACAAGAAAGAAAAAAATGGCCTGTAAAGGTCAAAGGGCCCAAAGCGTAAAGGGGAACTTTTAACCCATTTTAACCCATTTTAACCCAAAGGAAAACTAGCTTTTTGCGATAAAGGCATATACTTAAAGGAAAAAATTTAATTAAGTACCTAATTAATTTTCTTCCATTACATTGAAAATGTAGTGCAGTCACAGAGTACCTAATAATTGTCTTAACGATATCATGTCAATCTCAATTAAATTTCAGAACACATTACATATTGTGGATCAACTATAATAATAAATTTACACGATATTTAAGGAAATTGTTTGATCAATTATTATCTACTCTACATTGTGTTAGTTTCTGTAACCGATCTTTAAGGAAATTGTTTGATCCATTATGCAAGTTTCTGTAAGTGAAATTTAAAGGGTTACTGTTTATTTATCAGTTATTCCGTTGGATATCGATCATGAGCGCGCCCGCAGCGCTGTGGTGGGCGGCCGTGGAGCCGCTGCTGGCGGGCAGCGACGCGCGGGGTCCGCAGGCCAACGCGCTGGCCGCGTATGAACGGCCTGTCTTCCTAGTGTTCGTTGTTATGGCGCTTTTGGGCGCTATGAACGGGGTGAAGTGTAAGTTTTATCGTTATCTATGTTTCTAGCTTGTTTCTAGTATATCATTCATGGGACCAAAGCAATTCTATTCACCAAAAAAAAAAAAACTTTAAACATAATATGATTTGGCTCCTTTGAATCGATTAAATACCTAATACCCAAGCCGTTCGTCCAGTGAGTTGAGGCGGCGTGAGACTGTTCCGCTCACGCCGCCCTATGAGGTCAGAGCTGGCGGGCTCATAGTTTGTGTTGGCCTGGAGACGGGCAGCTGCTGATGGGGTCACGGACGAATTCTACCTATACCCGTGGCCCCGTCGTTGATGCGGCTTGACGGAACACAGTGGGGTTTTGGTCGGTAGGAATCCGACATAACCCACGGCCCTTTCCCCGGAGGCCGTGGGTATCTATGCAAGATTTCCCCACTAAAAAAAAAAGGGTAAACATCAAGTGGGTGTTTTTGAAATTTCCTCTAGAGCTTAAAGCTTTTTCTGAAACCTGCATATATACCTAAACCATACCTAAACTATACTTACAATCCAGAATACAATAAGCAAAATGCAGCTAGCTATATTTATATTGATAATTTCGTCTTATTTTTATTGTGAATTTATTTTTATGCTTGTCTTGTATACTTTAGCTCCCTGGCGCTCATGGCTGTCCCACTTCGGCGGAATACTGCCGCGGCTCTCGTTCGGCGCGCTGCTGCTGCACCTGCCGCTCTACAAAATATTCCTGGCCACTAGAACTGCGCCCATTCAGTTCGACCGATCATCTACGGTAAATATTCATTCAGAAAACATATTACAATACTTGTGTACATTAATTTATTAGTAGCTTGTATTCGAAGTATAGTTTTACCTAAGTCGGAAACCATTATTTTTAAAATTTTGAAATATCATAGGGTGGATATACAATGCTATACGTCTTATGACTTGGTTTATACGTTCAACAATGCCAGTAAACTTCTCATAATAGTTAACTACCCATTACCTCTTGTAGTGTACAGATAAAATGCATTTCTGCGCTCAAGTACGAAGGCGTTTGGCCATCATAATTTTGTCAGAGAAAAGGTTTTCACATTTTGTTAATGTATTTGGGTCGATCAACTTTTAATGGTCCGACGGTACACGCATCATGTCCCTGAACGATAATTAATAAACATGAAATCATAAAGAGTTAAATTGGTTTTAATTATATTCCTTTTAATATTTTCTAACATTATTGTGAACAATATTTTACTTGTTTTATTAATTTGTGCGTAGTTTCATGGTTGTCCAGAGACTAAATGCAATTTTCCAGTACTATCACATTTGTCCCCAAGCTACAATGCATTAACAAACTTCGCATCACGAACACATACTATCACGACCATAAATACCAAACACACTTCTTGTTTCAGTTCATGATTATTGACATAAAAACATACAAATATTTTTTTTTTTATTGGATATAATACGATTTTCAGGCATTTTACTTTTGTCCCCATAAATCATCTACATGGCACAGGTCTCACAGACAACCGTAATTTAGTTATGGAAACAAAACACAGATGGCGCGGTAGATTCCTAAACAACAAGCTAAACACAATAATTAACTGTCGGGCTCAAACGCCATTTTGATTTGTATAAAATCACGGCAACAGTCGTCCGAGCGACGTTGGTGAGTGTGGGGTGGCTTTATTGTCAGTCCGTCAGACAACTGTGATTAAAACATAAGTACTTGATGCATTGTTATCAATTATACTACACGAGATGCGCTTTCGTCTATAATTTAGTGTGAGCTGAGATTAATATATAAAATAACAATAGTATTTGCTTGGCGGCTCAAAATTTAAAAAATGTCCCGCGGACAACCAAAGTGGTTGTACCATGGACAATTTGGTTGTCCCTAGGACAATAATTATATAAAACTTATACTTTAACAGTTAAATAGTTCATGTTTTGTTTATTACTCGGCTGTTTCGGGAACACATTTTTATTACGCGATTTTATGTCTAGTTTAATTGTAATTTTAACATTTCAAAAATCAAGACGCTACTACTACAACTAAGATGTCCCCATATGAAAATCACATTATACTTCATTCATTCAGTTATATCGAGAATCAGTTCATTTTAATTAAGTAAAATCAATAATACGATACGTAACAACCTCGCCTTAATAGTTTTTTTGTAAAAAATATCACTATTTCCGCTTTACTGAAACTTTTTTATATATGAAACATTATTTGGTTGTTCAAAAGACATCATTCGTTTCAATTTTAATAAAAATATTTCGTATTTTGGGTGTAAATAGAACAAATATCAAAATATTATTTATTATTTAATATTAGAAGAATTTGTTTTAATTCTTATGGGAATTTAACATTTAAAAAAGTACTATTGTGTAAGTTGTCCAAAGGACATTATTTCCCGTGAATAGATCGGTTCGTGAAGTTAAATCCACAAATGTATTTAATCAACATCACTGCTGCTTATATAATCTTAATCTACGAAGAATTATCTTCTAAATGAAATAGTAAAATGCTGAAAATTAAGTAAAAAAAAAAAAATACGAGAAAATTATGATCGGGACCTTTAAAAATTGATTGACCCATTTACTCATAAATTGATAACATTGTTTCCAGCCATTCGAGTGGTTCGGCATCAGCGTGGTGTCGTACCTAGCTGCGATACCGCTCGCACTGCTAGTGGAACTGCCAGCGCAAACGCTCTACAAGGAGCTCACGACACGACGACGGGAAGTGCACGATCCGACACGGGAAAAGCTAGATAGGAACGATATGTGATACGATTGTACCATTTATTTGTTATCTTTGAAGTCTTTTGAAGTCCCTTTTGTGTGTTGTATTGGGATTTGGGCGTATGATCTCCTGAGATTTTTAGTGCCTCTAAGTGCTGGAATGACTTGCCACCACCGATCCGCAATAGCAACAATGTATTGGGCTTCAAAAACAAACTGAAGTCCCATTTGCTCTGCTTACAAAAAGGTTCTGAGGTCGGGGCTCCAAACACGTGACTCGGTACTAGTATTAGTATTGTATCTTACTACTATTAGTATTGTATCTTCTTGTAGAATGTATTATTGTCTGTTATGTAAGTAATAATTCTTTATAATATATATATATATGTTTCCTATCTATTATATTATATTCTTATATATTATATTATTACTTTTATTTTTATTTTTTCATAATATGTACACTGCCACTGTCAGGATGTCAATGTGGTGTCCACTGAAAATCAGTGGAGAATCTAAGTGTCTTATATGTCCTTAGATTCTCAAACCACTGAGTGGATATTATCCATTTTGTGCCGTTGTAACTAGTTATAAGTTAATTTTATTTAATTTTTATGTATTAATGTGCATCGGTACAAATAAATGTATTTTCTTTCTTTCTTTCTTTCTTTGAGATCTCACTCGGTCCACACATTTTATTTGAACGGCAAAAATATTTTGTATGGTGCTATTTTGTAAGATCTGTCCATCGATTGAATCTTTTAGATTTTGTATGAAAATGTAATGCATTAAATTTGTTTTGGACAGACTAGTAAGGAATGTTGTTTGAAAGCAAATTATATCATTACCGATTTGTCGACCAGTGTTATATTTATTATATTGTGGTTATCAAAATTAATCGATTAGAGATATTTATAGCCCTATGTACTTAGAATAGAGCGTTTAAAATCAGCTAAATGTTAACCACATTTTGAATTTTTGTGAATGAAGAAAGATTTGTGTTTCCTGTAAATAGTAGATTACTGAAAAATTAAGTGTGCTATAGTTACCATTTTATACGTAATTAATACTTATTTTAATACTAAGTTTAATGAAATAACATAGTATTATGTGTGGGGTTGTAAAAGTAATTTAATGCCATATATAAGTGAAGATGTTCTGTCTTGATAATCATATTTCATAAAATATTACCTATACCAAAAATTAAGATTGGAACAAGTACATAAAAGATTTAAATATTTATTGCAAGCATATGAACGACTATCATTAAACTGTTTTATGTATCATTTTACAATGAATATAATATGTAGTCATAAAACTAAATAAAAATTATGAATTGGTACAGTTCCTAAATTATATCCACTAAATGATGTGATTACTGAACTAAATAGATAGTAAGACTGAAGTCTATAAATTGGTGCTTAGTATGTTTAAGAAATAAAACTCTTGTAATAAATGGTTGTGTTATTTATTGAGTCCTTTCTCATATCACAAGTCACTTTACACTAAAACACACATTGCCACATACTAACAGAGACTTCCTCATAATACTATAGTTGTAATACAATCAAGTAACTCAATGGCCCATATTATAATATGGAATGAAAATCGTCACTATAAATATGAGAGTATGAGAATGATAAACAAACTCACATGTCAAGAGCTTAACTTATGTCATTAATTTGTTTAAATTGACTGCCCTGACCTCTCATCATACTATATAGAACTAAATCCTATTCTATGTAGGATTGTATAGTACATTTTTTACTAATTACTTTTGCTTGACACAATACAGCAATATGAATTTCACTTCATTTACACTAATCCTTGAACTATTACAACAACAGCATCACAAGCAACACTCAATGCTCGATATCCAGTATGTTAATATGTGGCTAGCGTCTCGAGGGCCCCGAGCCGCCCTGCCAGCCGCCGCGGTGCCCCCCGCCGCGCCCGCCCGCCCGACCTCGACCCGCAGCTGGAAACAGTACAAACAATATACACTGTATAAATAATATAAACAATATTGCTAATCCTTACTCCTACTAATAAAATATTATAAATACAAAATTAACTCTGTCAGTCTGTGTATCTACTGTACTCTATGTCTGTGTATCTACTGTAGTCTATTAAGTATAAACCTTGGAATGAAATTTGGTACATAGTTTAGGACCTTCAAAATTTCAATACAATGCAAAAACACGAAAGAAAAACAGAAGTAAATAAAAATTTGTGTGTGTATGTGTGAGTGATAGTGAGTATGTGTGTGTTTTACTTTTAGCCAATTTTTGTTAAGCTATTTACATTTAATTCTTTATTTACTTTATGATACAAGTTTCAAGACTGAACAGCGGATTGTCTTTTAGAGAACAAGGTTTTAGTATGCAGAATTTTAATTTTAATATTCATACTTCACCAATTTCTAACTGATAACATTAGACAACAACATCCATATGTCTTCAGTTAGAAATCTAGATGGCTCATGAAACATTATATAAATAAGCATCACTGGCCCCTCTCATGAGTAATTAATTTAGTCTTATTGGCACCACCCCATATTGAATTACAATAGTTGAGTATAGGTTGAACTAGAGTAAAATATAATTGATTTTGTTATTTTATTGTAGCCACATTGTGCAGTTTTAAATTATAAGTTTACAATTTTTGTGGAGCCTATTGTTAACAAAATCAATTTGATTGTGCCATTGCCTGTCATTGATAACTACTCCCAGAGATTATATTCCACTATTTTCATCAAATTGAGGATTAAAAAAATCAAATAAAGCTGCTAAAATCTATTGGGTAGTTTTATATTTATACTGAAATGGAAAAACAAGATAAAAAGAAATTATGTCAATTTTGTGGCACTGTTTGATGTTTACTAGCTGTAACAGGGACTGTAGTTTTGCAATTTTTTTTTTTTTTATTTTTATAGAATATTTATGTTTACTTTGTGTAGTGATTTCTTGTACAGTATACTGTAGTTTAGACACACACATTAGTTAGGCCCCACATTAGTTATTAGAATCTGCTATAGCAGATTCTAATAACTAATGTGGGGCCATCCATAAATTACGTCACACGTTAGTAGGGGGGGAGGGTATCAGCAGGGTGTGACATAATGTGACAAGGGGCAGGGGGCTCAAAAGTTTTGTGACGTCACATGTGAAATTTATATAATACTAGCTTAGCGCCCGCGGCTTCGCCCGCTTTGACTTAAACCTAATAAATTATATACTAAAACCTTCCTCTTGAATCACTCTATCTATTAAAAAATCCGCATCAAAATCTGTTGCGTAGTTTGAAAGATTTAAGCATACAAAGGGACATAGGGACAGAGAAAGTGACTTTGTTTTATACTATGTAGTGATGAACAAAAAACTTTGATTTTTTTAAGCACTCTCGCTACATTAGGTACATATCTTTCTCACAACAATATTTAACTTCTAGATCAGTGTAAAAATTCAAATGAGACATTTTAATGCAAGTGGGGCATTTAATCTTACGAGAAATAAAAATATGAAAAAAATACAACTGTTTTTCTAAATACATACGTCATTTTAAAAAATATGTGACGTCACATAAGGGGGGAGGGGGTTTTAAAATGTGACAACCTGTGACAAGGACGGGGGGAGGGGTACAAAAGTTCTGAAATTTGTGTGACGTACCTAATTTATGGATGACCCCTGTGTATCAATAAATACAATTTTCATATCAAAATTGCTTTGCTTCTTGTTTAATATGTTTTTTGTTACTATCAGATATTGCTAATTATTCATCGTACTGATTTGGGTATAACATAAAATAAACTTTGTGTTCAGTTGTCGCCGTTTAAGAGAAATCTTTGTCTAGTTAGTAATTATTAATCTAGTAACTATAATGCATTGTAATACAGAAATAAATTCCAGTCGATACTGTGTAAATAAAATGATGAATTTACCTTGTGCTCGTAATATAGCGCTTTTACCCCGACCAGCAGTCGGTTTATTTCCTTGTCGTTTAAACATTGGAGCATTTTTCAACATATCAGGGAGAATCAGAAAACGTATCTTGGAACCTCTAATGTAAACATTCTCAAGTTGACCAATTCGACCGTCTCTATACGTTACTGTGACCATGGTCATTTGGCAATTCATATTATCTTCAGCTTCAATTAGTTTCCCGCGGTAGACTTCGCCGGTATTTGTTTCACAAGTTACTACATGGCCCTCGGCTTCATGTAATACTTTAATAGGCACTCCAATAGACATGTTGAACGATTTCGCTTCACAAATCTAAACTAAACATACACTTATATCTGGATATCTCCAGATGAAAAAAGATAAATTTACGAATCTTTTCGACGCTAAAAAGCACAAACAAACAATGGCTGATGACAATTGACAGCTACAGGCCATAGATAGCAGATATATATAAGTTACTCTATGATAGATAGCATAGCAGACAAAATATAAACAAATCTTTATTGTAGCACAGATAATGTAAAATAATATTACTCCAAGATTAATTAATAAAATAAACAAATTTGTTTTAGTATATTTGCCTAATAAAATTAATATAATCGATTATAATGAAGCTATACTTAATATAATAAAGCTGGAGAGTTTGTTTGTTTGAACGCGCTAATCTCAGGAAAGTCCAATTTGAAAAATTAATTCGGTGATAGTCCAAGATAGCCCATTTATCAAGGAAGGCCGAAAGCTATAGGCACAGAACAGTAAAAACCGTGGTAAAAACAAAGTTTGTTTTTACTGTTCTGTGGCTATATGACACAATGATACATTAATTGTCTCATTTGTCTTAAAATCATCTTCTCGACTTGACCAATAAAATTGAAATTAATATAATATCAATCAATCAAAAAACAGAAACAAAATGTGTGCGTGTATAACGTATTTTACACGCACACATTTTGTGCACACATTTTAGAGACTGCCGTGACAGCATACCGTGCCTACGTAGAATCACACCTTCGCTATGGATTGGTAATATGGGGTAACAGTACTGCTAGGGATAGAGCATTCATTGCGCAAAAACGATGCATGAGAGCCATCTGTGGAATAGCACCCACTGAATCATGTCGACCCTTATTTAAAAAGCTTGGTTTATTACCCCTACCTTGTTTATATATTTTTGAACTGTGTATGTTTGTTTTTAGAAATAGTAGTTTGTTTAAAACATCCTCCCAACTAAACTCGAGATCACGAAGGGATCCGAATAAATTAATTTTACGAGAGAACCCTCGTATCGTCAAATACAGGGAAAGTTGCGTGGGGATGGCCGTTAAAATATTCAATCATCTGCCAAATAACCTAAAGACGTGTAATGATTATAAATTTAGAAAACATCTTCTTAATTGGCTTAATGAAAAAAACTTCTATACCATAAAGGAGTTCATGGAAAGTTCAACCCGAACGCACCATTAACTCCTATATGGTAATTATTTTATTTTTGCATGCTTGTATTGGCTGAACATGTTTGTGCTTTATTAACCCTTATTTCGACAGAGAAGGTGATAGTAAACTTATTAAAATTTTATTGTATAACCTAGTTTCCATGGTTTTTCTAAACCTCCAAAAAAAGAAAAAAAAAATCTACCCCCCACCCTTATGGAGAAAAGCGATGTCCGCCACACCGGACATTATCGAATCTTAGTAAAAAAAGTGTTAAAATGACTTGTCCGTCCTAGCGGACTTAATCGTAAACGTGAAAGAAGTTGCATAGTATAAAGTAAAAGAATATAATAGTAAAAGAGCCTTTATTTTTTATAAAAGTACAAAGAAACTGTGAAAAAAAAAATGTGAGCCGTCATGGGACGCCTGGCAGATGTGAAACATCGTTCGGTTTACAAGTGAGCCTATAGATGTGTATAGCGTGGCGACCCGTCGCCATGGCAAGCGTCGCCACGTCAACAATTCGGTTTACAAGCGAGCCTATAGATGTTTCACATCAAAAGTAATCTAAAGGTGAACGTACTACGGGAGGATCTTCAACTACTGCAGTATCTTCTATCTGGGCTCTATACAAAAAGGTACTCTGTTTCCATTTGTACGAGAGGGAAAACTTTTGAATTTGCTTGGGTCTCTTTTTTGTCACAACTGATGGTTCTCTGAGTCTTCTTTTTCTATGCACAGGTGTTGGCAACGAGGGTAAAGACGATATAGAAGATAAGTTTGCAAAATTGGGTTCCTGCTACTGGTTCGGGAAAACTTGCTCTATAATTGGAGTCAAAGGCGTCGGGAAGTCGTTGTTGAGTTCAAAACTTGTTTCAGAAGGGTTTTCATCAGGGCTGTCTGCGATATTCAAGCGCTCTAGCGAAGATGCAATAGACGGTGCAGGTGAACTAAAGACAGAAGGTGGATTAGAGACTGGATGAGGCTCATTTTCGGCGCCGGAGCTATCACCTGTTTCAGACGGTGCACGTTCTGCAGGAACGAGTGCCAATATTTTTTTCGAGCGTGCATGCAGAGAAGACTGAAGCAAAATAAAAGAAATACGTGCTAAGCAAACACCACCACCAATAAAAAAAATAGTTAATACGAAAAAGTAATGGGGTAAGTAAGAGGGCACACAGGCAATACAGAGACTCATGGTGTACATTATAGAGTCAATATTAGTTTTGTAAATTAGACAGTGAGTAACCAGTTCTTACAAAAGTAAGTAGTTCTTTAGGAATAAAAGTTAGTAGGTACTTAATTTTGAGCATGTAAGTGTAACGTAAAGGCTAAGCAGATAAGTAGTAGGTATATAATATACACCAGTGAGTACCTGTTGAGAATAGGTATAGGGTTCTTTTCACGTAAGTAGGTATAGTAGGTAAGTAGGTATAGTAGTATTGTAGGTCAGGTAAGTAGGTAGACTAACTTTTAGTAATTAGTTTTTAGCATTTTAGTTTTATGTAAAGGTTAGGTAGATAAGAACTTGTTAGATACACAAGTTGATAGGTACTGAGAATAGATGTAATGTTTTGGTAATACCGACAACTCAAATCTTTTACCTTTCATACCATATTTCGACAAGGTCCGCCGTGACGGACAAGCTGTAAGACACAATAAATACAGGTGTTTCGACGAAGTCCGGTGTGGCGGACAAGTAAAAAACTCGATAATTATTAAGAAAAACGTAAGCAAAAGCTATGAAATCGTATTATTTGAACGTTAGTAGACTAAATTCACAAAACACAAATAAAAAATCTACGCAACATAAGCAAAAAATAATATTTTTAATAAATTACCTGAAAGACTTTCTTAGTGCGCAGTTTCGCCGACATTTTTTCGCCAACTGTCAAACTCTGGATTGTCACACGCAAAATTTATTTTTCTACTAAAATTTGATCGACCTCCCAATAGCTTAGTAGTTTTTTTGTTGCAAAAATAGAAATAGACGGGGCGGTGGATTTTTTTAAAGTACTTGTCCGGTGGTACGGACAAATTCGAAATAAGGGTTAATATAATTGTATCACCATTGAATACCATGTTTAAAGCAAAATAAAGATTTTATTTATTTATTTATTTATTTCAATAAAGAAACGAATCTTAAATGGCGGCGCTTATCATTCCCTCTCGCTCACACACGGCCGTACGGCCTGCAAAAAAAATAGGGAAAATTATAATCACTAAAATCTATTTGATTTTCCCTATAATAGTTTTTATCATAAATTAACAATGGCAATTATGTATTTGCGATAGTAAATAATATTTTATTGGAATTTGACATAATATTATGTTCTCTGGGAAAAGTTGTTCAGTTTTATGGGCTCATTAAGAGTATTATGGGGATTTGTTGCATCCTGTATACGTAAATAATATGATAATTCATATACAAATACCATAACAAAACAGTTTATCAACAAACAAATTGAAATAATTTATAAAATAATTATCCATTTACGTTATTTTTATTTTCTTTTTTGCTGACCCTACCACATGTCAGTGTCAGCTTTGGCCGCCATTGAAGATTCGTTTCTTTAATGAAACGCGTTATACTAGTGTACACACGTAAGAAGTGAAACTTCTTTAAGACCTTATTTTTCAAAAAATAATTTACTATATGCAACTTTACAGAAATACGTCGAATCACGCGTGGTAGGGATAAGAAAAAGATGGCGCGTAACGGAAAAATGTCACGCGTAACGAAAAAATGTTACACTAAATTTTTTTCCAACCCCGTTAAAGAAGTTTCACTTCAAAAAAAATTAGAGTCAAACAACATAGTATGACGAAATTTTTTTCCCCACCCTATATTAAAAAAGAAGATAGAGTGCACGCATTACGCAGTTAATTTTACAGACACTTTTCACGAAACCTAATATATTCGGCAGATTTTCTTAATTCCTTCTACAGACCACTTTAATAATAATTTAGATCTGTTTTAAACTTTTTAAATGCGGTATTACATGCAATAAATTATACGAATGACACTGACTTTGACATCACAACTAAAATTGTCAACAATGTCATTTCGCATAAACTTTAGTTTGTAACAGGCTAAAAAGCGTATTTACTACTTTTCCCCCTATAAATTCCTTATTATTAGTTAAGACATGGCTACAGCAATAATGAAACTAGAAGTGGAATCGGAAGTATGTTCAATATGTGGCAGTGGTGGTGAACTATTAACTCCAGAAGAGTACGACGCGAACGCGCTTTCTATACAAGTGCCGCTTAGAACTATGTTACTGCAAATAAACAATAATAAGGTAGGTTCTGTTGATAATTTCTCAATGAAAGTTATAATTTACAATTCAAATGTACGACTTTGAAGTTTAATGTTCGAGAAATCTGTTTTTTGTTTACTATATTTTTCTTTAAAGTTTTCGCGGTTAATATTTTCAGGTAGTACCAGAAGGACGTTTCTGCTCTAGCTGCATCCGTCGCACGGTGGACGCCTACGAGTTCAGTTCTGCGCTTTCAGCACGCTCCGTGCCTCCCTTGAGTGAAAAGATTCGAAACTTGCGAAGGAAACTGTTAGATCTTACTCAAAAAATAGATGTTTTCATTGTGGTGGGTGGGCCTGGGGTAAACTCTGGAGGGTCTTACAGTGAAGATGATCTGATCATGGTGGAGAAGGATGTGTTGGCTGCGGCTGCTTCTCTGGATGATGAGGATATGGAGAAAGCTAGAAATGCTGTTGGAGAGTCAGTGTACCAGTGCACCATTTGCCCTATGTCATTTCAAGTAAGTAATGTTCATTATATCTTTTTTAAATTTAAAAAGCTCACAACTGCACTTTATAGTGAGAATATCAACACATGCAGAGCATTCACTCCTCTTTTAAAATTTAAATGTTAAATCCATAGAGTAATAATTAATAAAATTGTGTTAGTTACACCACTTATAGAAAAGTAACAGCCTCACAAATTTGAATGATTTTCGTTTGTGGAATTTGTATCTACCTGGATTAGAATAGTAATGATTAACTTTTATTTTTCATTATTTCAATAACATTGTAAAGTATTATGTTGCGCTAGATCCATTATAATAGAAGGTCTTGTGCCTCTGCACTACTGCAGTGATGATAGATACATGTTTCATTATACTTATGTGCTTGAAAGACATAAGTGGTAAAGCCGCCCAGTTCTATACCATGTGTATGTATTCATTGTTAGCGCGCAAGTGAGTACCGTACGCACGCGGCTACGCACGGCGCGGGCGCGCGGCACTCGTGCTGGACGTGCGGCGCGCAGTTCGGCTCGGCGCCCGCGCTGGCCGACCACGCCGCGCTGCACGCCGCGCCCGCCGCGCAGGCCTGCCACGCCTGCGCCGCTACCTTCCCGGTACGTGTTCTTGTAATATCCTACTTGACAAATTTAATTTTTAACTATGTAATATTATTTATGACCAAATAATTTATACATACTTGTGAAAGAAAATCAAAGGTAATGTAATAAAAAAATTCACTTTGCCCATTAGTTACGGTAAACATTTTTGTTAATACACTCACCGGCACGGAATCTTGGCCACTGCAAATTTTTGCGTAAAATAACACTATTTCTTTTCTACTA
Organism: Colias behrii; assembly: GCA_029959065.1. Lineage (NCBI taxonomy): Eukaryota > Metazoa > Arthropoda > Insecta > Lepidoptera > Pieridae > Colias > Colias behrii. Next base: position 110,486 of record JARWMC010000017.1, on the reverse strand, counting down.
CAAAATTCAATAAAAATTTAATCAAAACTAGTTACTTTAATGTTTTTACTAACTTTTAGTAATAATTGGAAGTTTATAAGAAGTACTACCGCGTAGATATGAATTAAACAAGAATTAACGCTTTTCCTGTGAAATTTAAATGATTTCTTAAAAAATGCACAAAAATTAGAAAGAACGTTTTCATAAAAAAAAATTGAACCTTTTAATATAGGGTATTTCCTTCTCTTGCCTTAAACACTGTTTGCATCCAGTCTGGCATACTCCAGAAGACATTTTTGATGTCCACTTGAGCTATAGTGTACCAAACGGCCCCAGCTGTATTTCTAAGCTCATCTAACATTGGTGCTGGGTTGGAATCTAACTTTATGTTTCTTTTAAGCATGTCCCAGATGTGTTCTATTGGATTAAGATCCGGGCTACGAACTGGCCACTCCAATTTTTCAATAATAACCTCTTGAAGGTACTCTTATACGCATCGTACGACACGCGGATGTGCGTTATAGTGTATTAGTAGCAAATTTCCTTCACTGATAAACCTGTATTAGGGCTGAACATGTTCCTGGAGAATTTCCTCGATGTACCTGATCAAATTTAAGGCATTGTCTACGATAACTAACTCCGTGCAAGCATCGGAACTTATACCTCCCCATACCATTATTGACCCTCCATGAAAAATCGCAGTTTGAGTGTGGTCATGGGTGAAAACCTCTCTTCTCGTCTCCTCTATACTGACTCTTGGCTATCAGAAGCTCGTAAAGTGCCTTAGCAGTCATCTGTGAACACCTCACGAGCGCACTGGCTAAGGGTCCAGTTTTTATGTTCTCGTGCAAAACGAGGACGTGCTTCTCTATGATGTCTGAGGAGTTCTGGACGGCGTGCTGGTCTGCAAACCTTCAAATTAACTTCCTTCATTAGTCTTCCCACCGATTGCTCACTCACATTTATTATCCTGGTGTTTAAGAGCCGGTGGCGTATCTCAAAAACTGTCAGAAAGCTATTTCTGAGTATCTCTTGAACAATAAACGGGTCTTCTCGAGCTGATGAGCACCTCACGCCTTCATTTCCTGGTCTGCACGTGTAGGTGCCAGTCTCCTGGTATCTTCTCCATGCATAGTGCATCGCTGAATTTGGTACGTACTGTACATTAGGTACTTTACGTTGCGGCAGTCATTGGTCTAACATTGTGATGGCCTGAGCAGGTTGTTCAGATGTTAACGGATTTTTTTATTGTTTGTTATGATCATTGACTACAGTACAACAATAACAATATCTTAAAACGGCATAAACGATATCGAAAAAAGTTTAAAACGAACAATTCGTAACTTCGGCTTAACCGCATAAATCACAAATTTCGAGTAACTCTTAAAAAGTGGTAAAATATTATTCTCAAACTTAATGATTTCTTACCATAAAATTAAACAAATAATATGTTAACATATCTGCATACAAAAAAATCGTGAAAAACACTTCAAACTTTTTTTATCGGCAAATTTGTAAGTGGCCAAGATTCCGTGCCGGTGAGTGTAGAAAAATTTCCTCAAATACATAAAATATTGAACTTGATTTTGTTAGAAATTAAGTAAAAGGTGTAATTACTAATTAAATAGGTTGCATAAACATTCAATATTATTGCAAAATGGTCACTTTTAATTCACATATTTTTTGTAACTCTGATACAAGCACTTCTAAATTTTCTTATTGTATAATTAATAATTATTATAATTATGTTTAATGACCCGTGCAGACTGCAGGCGCCGCTCGCGCGCACGCGGCGGTGTGCTCGGCCCGCGCGCGCTGCGCGGTGTGCGGCGAGCTGTTCCCGTCGCGCGCACTGCTCGCTGCGCACGGGGCGCAGGCCCACCCGCCCTCGCAAAACGGTAACATGCATGTTGTATACAATGGCACACTTTTGTATTATAAAGCTTTATATTTTTGTCATTTTATTGTTTGCTTCATATTTGTAACAACTTTTTTTATTATTTTATGATTTACCGGTGACAACATAATATGGTATATTATTGTGTGCACAGAGCCGACGCTATGCCCAGTGTGCCTGTGCGCGTTGGGCCCGGGAGCAGCGGCGGCGCACGCGCTGGCGCACCGGCAGGCCGACCGCTTCGTGTGCGGCTACGACGCGTGCACGCTGCGCTTCCCCACGCGGTGAGACACGCACATACACAAGCACACACACGCATCTGACTTAATTCTTTTGATTTTATAGCATAAGATTCAATTTAGATTTATGATTCAAAATAATTGAAATTTTTTAAGTATGGAATGTGCTGTATATAACATAGTTCTCTTTCGAATGTTTTATGTGCGATAAAAACGAAATAAAAATTGGTTGTCTGTAAAGTCGGTTTACTGACGTTAATAATTGAATGTGACAACGTCCGATTGTGCTTCTTTGTCGTTCGTTCCGCGCTCTCGCTCGCACTTCAAGCCTTACACGGAACGCCTCAGAACGAGGTAACGCCGCATGAGTCATGTTTTTTCGTGCGTGCAGGCGACTCTATCGAATTATAAGACGTTGTCACGTCAAAAATTTGTTCTAATATCTTATTTTTTATTCGCCCCTGCAGCAACGACCTGCTGGCGCATATCCGCTCGCGTCACGCGGGCGCCGCGGGGGCGGTGCTGGCCGGAGCGGGGGCGAGGGCGGGGGACGCGGGGACAGGCGGTGCGGGGGCGGGGGCGGGGGGTGAGGCGCGGGACGAGGAGCGCACCGTGCAGTGCCCGCACTGCGAGCGCACGTATGTACACAGCTTTGGAACTTGTGCAAATGTTTATTTTTGTACCATTTCAGGTTCTTGACAATATCCAAACGTCGTAAAAGTTTCAAATGATTTAATTTGGTAAAATTTGCCTAAATTTATAAAATAAAAGTATGTAGGTATAAGATTTTCTTTCTACTGGATATCACTCGTTTCGATTTAACTATTTGATGGCTTTTCCATTTGAGTAGAATAGTTCGACAGTTTACAATTATTATGATTATGATAGAATTTATACAAATATACAATACATGTTCGATGAGTTTTATTCATACATTATGTTAATTATAAATATTAACATAATATAAACAAATAAAAAGCAGATCTACTTTGGACTGGAAAATTTTATTTAAATGTAAGTTGAATTACTTTAAATGTGTAATAAAATAATTTCAGGTTCGGTTCCGTGGCGGCCATGAAACGCCACTCGCACGTGCACCGCCGCGAGGCGCAACAAGTATGTATTGCACATACTATATTGCATATTATTAGGATGTGTATAATTTCTATTGCACAAACATAATTATTGATTCCAACTCTTTTGGTTCGATTTTGGATTCAGCTGATCATTAAATATAAGTCAATTATTGAGAAAAATATAATATCTTTATTTAAAATGTATGCCCTAACCTCACTTACTTTTGATCTATGTTGAATAAAACGTCTTTAAATCTATACATTTTATTTGTGTAGGACGAAGACTGGGCCGCTGCAAATGACGGCGATGTAGAATATCTCGAACTGGAGACCCTCGACGACGGTAACGACTACTAGTAGACACCACTGAGCCAAAGGGATATAATATCATCTATATAGACTCTATATATTATAGAGTATAGACTATCAGCCGTACAAATAAAAACTTGCTTATTCAAACCTTATGCAATGAATAGATATGATAAGAATAAATAAAGAATAAGGATGTCATAATTTCTTACAAATAAATTTGGAATAACGTCGATGTAACTATGCTCACGCTATGCAATAGGCGCGAAGCGGCAACGTAGCAATTCATTCATAAAATTATGAAAAACATTGAAATTGTCTACGGTTAAGCCTTGGTGCTGTCATTTTGACGCTCGTTTGACTTCGTCGAAGTTGTTGTGAAGTTTCATCATACGATGTTCTGTTTATTTATTTTTTTAAATATTTATTGGAAATAATTTAAATATATCATTAAATATATGCAAGCAAATGAAAGAGAACGATCTATCCAATATCTGGAGAACAGAAGATAAACCCACCTTGAGATAGAGAATTGCCAAATAACTGGTACTCAAAACATACAACTCCAGGCTTAGAAGATTTATATTTTCAACGAAAGTTTATATTATTGTGATAAGTTTAGAAATAAGTTTTATGTATATATGGATTGTATGGTTTGGCGCATGCCGTAAATAAATAAATCATTATAAATATCAAAAGGGTTTTTCATAATTTCGTATGTTTTGACATTTCATACAAAATTTTCCATTTCAATATTTAATTAAATTATTAATATATGCTCAACTTTTTCTACTTCTCGTATTACTCTCATTGCTATTATCTCAAATTTAGATTGAAATTGCTTCTAAAACTTGTATAAAACACAGCACAATGTACTAAAAGATAGGTTATGACTCGGTTATGTCAGACTTATACTAGGGTGGTAGCCGGAATAAGGACGAAATAGCATTAGTATGAATACTTATTCCGCGGTTATACTAGGTTTCATTTATTACGTGTTTATTTGTATGATTTTTCCTTATTCTTAGTTTATTCTTTTCATAAAATGTTATAACTCGTTTATTTGTACGGCTGTATACATTGATACATAATAAACAGTAGCTCTAAACAAATGTCCCAGGAAAACTCTGCCTATGCGTGAATTAGGCAGAGTTTTCTAATGAGCAGTACCATGGACTTTAAACCTTGCTACCACATAATAAAGTTATAATTTTAATGACTGTTTTATACAACACAGTTCTGTCATGATGTTTATAGCATGTCAATGTCTGTATAATACAGTATCTACTATTTGACAAAACTCATCTATACAATATACAGTGATTCAGATTGACAATGTGTTAAGACAAATAATATACCTTTTTTTTTAAATGATGTTTTAGTTTCTATAATATAGAAATTAAAGTATGTACGAGAGTGTATTATACAACATATAAGTTGTAATGAAATATTTTTAAATAAAGTGTTATGATCATAAATTTACTTTTATTTCACCTAAAAAGATAATTTAAAATAGGGTAAATAAATAAAACATTATTTAACAACAGTAAAAAAATAATTTATTATCTAAATAATACTACAGGTATTCACTAAATCAATTATCACAATAAATTAACATTTCTTCTTTCCACAATCAAGTTTGTACTCACTGACCAGTTCATGGGTTTCGAAAGGAAATAGATCTAGTCTTCTAGATTACAAACAATCACATTAATCATAATCGCGTGGAAAGATAAAAGTATAATTTAAGTTGTACATTAGGTAAGTTACTAAATATGCGTGTATCATGCTTTGCAGGCAACACTGGTAACTATATAGTTAAACTAGTGTCAGATAACATAAACAAAATGATATAGACAACAGGAACATAAGTGACAGGTGTCAATCGGACTCCTTATTGGGCTGCTCTCTGCAGATGATGGCAACACGTCGCTTCTTTATGAGCTTAGCGCCGCGGAACTTGCTGTCTTCGTTCGACAGTACTGCGTGGTTGAAGTCGTATCTGGCAACCCCGCTGAAAAAATATTTTTGGTTTAAATATAATTTTGTATTGTTGATATTAAAGTTGTGTATGTGTCATGAATTTGGTTTATTTTTTTCAAAATTATAACAATGTGTAATAAAGCTGTTTGGTTGATTTTAATGACGCTTTCAAAATATAGAGGACTATATCAAATTATTTTGTCTACTATATAAATTATATTTATCGCGTCGCTTCAGAACTGACACACCCTGTAATATAATTGTATATAGTGTATCACCTCATGATGTACAGCGAGCGCCGCTGCAACAGCGCGTCGAGCGTGAGGTCGGCGCGCAGCTCGTGCATGAGCCGCATCACCGCGTCCGACAGCAGGCACAGCCCCGCTATCGTGTCCCCACAGAACTTAAACATATATTTTATTTTAAAACTTTTTCAATAAAGATTTTTTCATTTTCATTAATGTAAATGTAAATTATAAATTCATATTATATCATCGCATGCCCATAATCAGTAAAAAGATTTTTTTTTACTAATTATTATGACAGAGAAATGCATCATAAAGGCAAGTATATAATTTTCCAAAAGAAAATGTTGACATAAAGCATGTTCCCACACGACAGAGACTCACCCGCACCGCGTCGACGTGCGGCTTGATGTACCCTGCGGGCGCCAGGTCGAGCACGTGCGCGTGCGGCAGCAGCGCCGCGCGCGGCTCGAACGCAGCGGCGCGCACGCGGCACAGCGTCACCGAGTTGCGCTCATTCCATGTCTTGCGTTCCGTTTCGCGGTAACCTACGATCGCCTGCGAATATCTTTACTTATAAATGGGTTTCATTAAGCAAGGGTAGATGTTGTTAGCCATCATCTGGTACTTTAAGATATCTGTCAAAAATATACTTTATTAATCAGCCAATACTGACAATTTTTCCTGATTGAATATAATTTAATTCAAGTCATTAACAACCTTTTACCATTATTTTCCATTGTGATTTGAAAATCATTCAAAAAAATTTCAAAATATAAAAATTTAAAAGGCACATACATTATCCCAGTGATCGAACTCATATCTGAGTCTCCGCAGCTGTGACTCAACTTCAGTGAGCAGCGAGGTCTCTTCCTCTTCAGAGATGAAGTTGGGAATGACCCTCATATCCCTGAGGACTTGCTCCCTTAGATCTTCGTCTTCATCCTGCCTCCATGAAGGATGAATGTCTATAAGATTTGGGTCACCTGTAAATAAAATATAATACATTTTATTTTAAATAATTTTCCAGCTAGTTGTTTGTCGTGTATAAAATATCAATTATATACGTCTTGGTTTTGGTAAATATAAAATTAAATAAAACATTATTTTATCAGTTTACAAGACAATAATAAGCTATAGGTAGTTCACTTAACAGTGAATTCTTCATCATAACAGAAAGAAATCGCAAAGTTTTATTCCCTCACCAACAATTTTTTGTGGTGCATCAGTTGGCCGCTGTATAACTTCACAGAAACATCGTAATTGAGCTAAGTTATTAATTTTTTTCGTCATTCGTAACATATTTAAGGTTATCATTCTCATTTTGTCTATTATTGTAGATTAGGGCGATAACCACTTTATCGGCTTACTGAAACCGGCGGGGGAAATTTGGTAGATACTTCTTAGACTAGGAATTAATTATAAATAACTTCAGTAATTTAATTTTAATCGTGTTGATTTAAATACTGATTGTTATTATATTTTGACCACAATTTTGACAATTTTGACCACAAGTTTGTATTTGACATGACATTGTTTTAAAAATAAACCTATATTTTTATATCCTGAATTTGATAATAATTTTTGAACATTATGATTAAGCTGTGGATAATATGTGTTGTGTAATGTATTTAATGGTATTTCAATAATTTAATGTAATTTTAAATTTTCTTGTCTTGATGTTGATGACATCTGTGAGTGCACATCTGTGCATTGTGTCAAATTTGCTGTCATCTGTCATCATCAATTTGATTTATTGATTTATGTACTATACATTTTTATTGTTGACAAACATAGGTTTGGTGATGATAATGATAATATGCTTGATGACTGAAATTATTAATTATTCTGAATAGAAGCTTATATTTCTCATCCTAAATTTTCAATAAGAGAACATTTCAAAGATGGACAATCTACCGGACGAAATTCTATTAACGATTTTCGATTATCTACCGCCTCGAATACTGTGGTCAATCATATCAAAAGTTTGTCGAAGGTGGAAAAATGTGGTGTCCCACAGGGTCATAACGATGTGGGACTACAATAAAGTATTGAAGACGCACAAGGGAGTGGTGGCTATTTTTGGTATTCGACATCAAACTTGTCGTCAATCGCCTCGCGGGTTGGCGATAAATTTTCACACGATGAATATTCGAGAGCTTGTACTATGTGACAATTTTCCACTAGGTTAGCGATATAATATTATATATTTGTTAGAAAATTAGCCATAAATCTACATTTCTATCCATGTGTGCTAGGTGTGAAAAAAAGCCGCATCAAAATCCGTTACGTAGTTTTAAAGATATAAGCATACATAGGGACAGAGAAAACGACTTTGTTTTATACTATGTAGTGATTTCAAATCATTCTAGATGGAGCTATTATAATGCTTAAATTATATTTTCGATGTATTAACTTGATTTCCTTGATAAAGTAAATAAGAAAGGCATTGTAAGATGAGGCAAAATACTTGAAATAATATTGATATGAACACTAACTGATATGGAAGGTAAATTTATTGCAGTCGCCTAAATTCCATTGCACATCACATTGTATCATGTAAATGTTTGCAATGCTCATTTATAATTATAATTCAAATTCATAACTAGCAGCTATAATCTATATTATTTATTACAATAATGGGTACATATATGAGAACTAAATCATTTATTTTTCAGGAGAAATGTTTATGAAATCTGTACACTCAATTAAAACCCTCCGTCACTTAGATGTTTTCACATTGCAAAATCTCCACAAGGGCTACCTCCCACCGCCTGAAGTTAACTCTATCGTCCTCAATAACAACATCCAACCTGGTTATTTATTGAACTTAGCGAGACGTAAAGAACTAAAAGCTCTACATATGTATGGCAGGTGTCAGTACTATGCTGTCAACGAAATGTCGACAATGATTGTTATACAAGCCAAACATTTAACGCATTTAACTCTAAGGTGCCCTGAAATTAGTAATCCGAGGTAATTATAGTTACTTTCACTAACTCTTTTATACGAAACTAGATGTCTCAAACATTGTTCAGCTTTACTCTCATCACTTAGAGGTATGAAACATAAATTTTGGTTGTTTCTCACATCTACCCATCCACATCTTTATAGTGGGAGTCGAGCATGCTTCGGCACGAATTGGGCCACGCTCGCACCGGGGAAGGTACCACACCCTCACAGAATATCGGCGCCATACGGCCATAGTGACAGTTTACTGTCGCGTTCCGTACGGTGAGTGAGGGGTCCGGAGGCCCACATCCCTTCCCATCCCCTACCCATCCTCTCCTTCCCTATCCTCATTCCCTCCCATCCTCGCCCCTTCTACCTAACTCCTTCCAAATCCCTTTGAGGACAGCAACACATCCACTTCCCAGTGGAGTGGATGCTTATGGGCGGCGTGTATCGCTTAACACCAGGCGACGCGTCTGCTCGTTTGCTATCCTATAGCATAAAAAAAAAAAAAGAAAAACCCAATAGGCACACAAAGTTTCATGAGAATCGGTCCAGCTGTTATGAAGTAGTATAGTTACTAACACAAGAATTTTAAATTAATAGAATTACATTAGAATATTATATTGTTTTATGGAGCTTGGTTGACTTAATTTGGTGATGTTGTCTACAGATGGCTAGTATTCAGCCAGTGCATCAACCTGCTACAACTGCAGCTGTATGCGTGCTGGTCAGTTACGGCCAACGGTGTAGCGCACGTGCTGCAGCTGCCCAAGCTCCAGGTGCTGCACATCACTGGCAGCAGGATGGTGAGCATCGGGATAATTTGGCAATCATAGTTATAAGTTATTATGAGACAAGTAATAGAAAGAAAGAAACAAATATATAGATTTGATCCATTACATATAATAAATTATACATTGTAAAATATGAAATGATCAAATGTCATTTTCATTACATAATTATATTCTTTATTTTTATTAGAAGAATAAATAGTGGAATGCGTGAATATACTTTAGACCAGGGGTTCCCAAACTGTGCGCCGCGACGCCCTGATGCGCCGTAGAAAGTTAGAGGGGCGCCGCGAGTCGATCTGCTTATATTCGCGAGTACCTTTTTTGAGCGCTCGAATCGGTAAGAAACATAGCGTCGTAAAATGAGATACAAGATTTTTAATTTCCTACTACGATAGGTTACTTACGTCGTGCGAATCGCCTTTATCGTGTTTTATTTTTGCCTTACTTATTTATTTCTCTTTAAATTCTTTTACAATAAAGAAATTGAGTTAATATGTTAAATTTTTGTTATTCTCTGCCTAACCTAATTTCTATTCTTGTATTGTAGGTACCCTCATCGACTGTTTCCTTTTCAAATAGCTAGGTTGGGTGGGTAGGGCGCCGTGACAAAAAATTTAACATGAAATTGCGCCGCGAGCTGAAAAGGATTGGGAACCCCTGCTTTAGACTATTCGTTATTTATGCTTGTTCCGGATGGTTTAAAAATAATAGTTTAATAACTGAACCTATAAGGAAAGCATGGAATATACAAATTATAGTTCATACGTCAATAAACTGAACAAGTTTTTCATTATTTAAAAAAAATATTATTATTGTTGCAATTAACTTAGCCATGACCACCTTGATTCAAATTGGATTTGCATTCCAACAGATAAAATTGTAGGTAATTATTCATTGTTATACATATACTTAACCATGAAAATAACATCATAATCATGTAATTACCGAGTCATACATTTTAATATGGCTAATTGCTTTCATTGTAATTAAATATTTTATTTTTTTCAAATCTATCTGGTTCTAGTTAATTATAAAGAGTTTTTATTAATTATATTCGTACATAAAAATATTTATTATCCTGAATCTAAATTATTTTTATTTATTTATTCATTTATTTTTCCACAGACTAACACAATTAGCAACTTATACTTTTTTTTAATTTTCAGTTTTTTTCCCATTAAAATATCATCCTTGATTGTGTTTCAAACTGTTTCGTTTTTTTTTTCAAGTAAGTATAATATTATAATATTTATTTCTTGTTTTTCTCTTAGTACTTATTTTGGCAAAAGAAGCAAATAAGTTAGTCCTTGTTCTGTGTCAGGTGCGTATGACAGCGCTCGCGGAGCTGATCCCGACGCTGTCCCGCAGCATAGTGGAGCTGAATCTCAGCGCCAGCTCGTTCAGCTCGCAGCACATCGCCCTGCTGGCGGCCACACTGCCGGACCTGCGCAAGATGGAGGTGTGGCGCTGCGACCTCACGGCTGCAGACGTGCTGCAGCTGGCCAGCGGGCTCACCAAGCTGGAAGATCTGGACACTGATGTGGAACTCAATAGTGTTGACTTGATGCATCTCTCGGAACACCCCACTTTGAAAGAGCTGAGGTGTTTGTGTGAGGGCGAGGTGAGTGTAATATTTATTTATATATACTATTTTTTTTATTATAGCTAGCTTATCATTTGTATACTTATTGATTCACTGATTTTTTAAATGAAGAATTTATTCATCCATTTATCCGTCCACATACACACCCGCACGCACGCACGCACGTACACACGCACACACAGAAATCCTCACTGAACGTATCCATTCAACTGATTTGTTATATATCTTATAAATTTTTCTGAATTATAGTTTTTTTTAAACCGTTAAATGTTTATTTTTTATATAGATTATTTATTCTTCAGGCACAGTCGCACATACACGTCCGCTCAGCGCTGACCGCCCCCCCCTTCCCCCTCCGCGCGTGCGGCGAGGGCCCCTCCGCCGGCGTGTTCCTGCACGCACACGCCTACAAACCCATCGATGGCATCACACTCACTATCTAAGCGCTAATATGTGTGTGCTAAAGAAAAATGTATCTGAACAAACTTGTTTGAGGATACCTATAACCTATATATTGGTGTATCTGTAGTATCTGAACGAGGTTTGATCCTGCGAGAGAGATGAGTGTGCTGTTCGAAGACATTGCTTCTGAACGAGCAGACTGGTTTGAGGATACTTATGACCTATAATCTATAATATATTGGAAAGGTGTATCTGTAGTGAGTAGACTTTTAACTTGTTTGTGGAACTACTAGGAAGACTAGCCTACCAGTTTGTATCTGAACAAGCAGACTTGTTTGAGGCTACCTAAAACCTATATTATGTTGGAAAGGTGTATTTGTAGCGAGTACTCAAAACTTGTTTGAATCTATGTATCTACTAAGAATACTAGACTATAGGAATAAGTACGATGGTCGGAAGATGTGAGATACGATGGATGTGCTCGAAAAAAGTAGATGGAGATGACAGGATTTCGAAAGTTCGAGTAATTAGATTTATGAAGCTCTGAGAAGAGGAAGCCAATAATTAGTCTTCCATCAAACTGGAAAATTCTGGGAAACACGGATTTTTTTTTATTAAACTTAAAAATTGTGAAAGTTTCTAAAGCTTTCATTCTAGAAAAGAAAAGTTACCAAAGAATCTGAACCTTTTATTAAACTTTACAGTATTATATCATAGTTAAGACAGTATAATATTAACTGTGTTTAAGATAAGCTGTGTCATTTATACTCATTGTATACTCTATACTAAGAACATATCTACTCTGAAATTAAGTATTTTAAAAATTAAATAAATGTTTACTCCTGAATTTTGCGTTTTATTTGCTACTAGCTTACCGCCCGCGGCTTCGCCCGCTTTGTCTAAAACCTAATAAATTATACAGGGTTACTTGTAAAACACCAGCAACCTCGCAGGACAAAATAACTAACTAACATCATAAGTAACAACATTTGTTCTACGACTATTGGCATAACGCAATAAATTATTTTTAAATGATTTTTTAAGCTTTTATTGTACTCACCTAACATTTGTAAGTCTATGCGCTGACTGTCGCAGATAGGTCAAGTTCAAACGCTCCGCCCCTACCTTTCCCCCTTGTTCGCTTCTTGTTTACGTCATTTTTGGGATACGCGTATTTATAATATTCAAACGGAAAATTAAATGAATATTTATTTTTGTATGAAAATAAAATCTAACAAATTATCAAAAGTCGTAGAACAAATGTTGTTACTTATGATGTTAGCTATCTTGTCCTGCGAGGTTGCTGGTGTTTTACAAGTAACCCTGTATACTAAAACCTTCACCTTGAATCACTTTATCGATTTAAAGATTTAAGCATACAAAGGGACATAGGGACAGAGAAAGCGACTTTGTTTTATACTATGTAGTGATAATCAAAAAGTATTGTAGTTACATAATATAAGCATTTTTATGTGCATTTAAATTAGAAATATAATAATATTTTTTCGAGATCGTGTAGTATCTATGAATAGAGTTTTTATATTTAACAGGGTCTGTCAATAATTGATCGGAACAAAGAAAAAGCTCTGTATGAATTGTTGTTCGCTTTGTTAAGGAAACTACATAGTACTGTAATAAAACTTCTGTTCCGTTCTTCAAAAGGTCCATGACATTAACATGGTTAGAGTGTTAAAGTTAATTGAACGAGTAACCGCTTAACCTAACTTAGAAACGGTAATTGTTCGTCGTTTGACCCGAACTGAACTATTAGCTTTGTTAGAGTGTCAATGGTCGCCACATAATGCTGAATACTTGTCCTTACCTGGAAAACCGTAATGGCACTCATGTGTGTCACGAGGTTAACTTCAAATGATACCTTACATTAAATATTAATAAACATTCAATATTAATATTATGGTGGGAAATATGAGCTAATGGTTTACAGCTTGTATTTTAAAAACTTAGACAGATAAAATATAAGCAATGTACTTTTTTCCCTTCAGACTACGCCATTAATTATTAACTATAGGCACAGAATACATAATAGTAGCTAAACGCTACAGAACGGACACTCTCCGCCCCCCGCCAAAATTAAACACTTACCTCAACCCGCACGATCAGCCATATTATGGTACCCATTTCCCGCAAGGACGATACCAAAAACGCAACGAAGATTGACAACATTAATCAAATTGACTTAAAGTAATTTTATTATTTTGGATTTGTGATTATCGTTTTTCGTAGAAAATGGTTAGATATTGTGCTGTTTACGGATGTATTTCATCAGAAAAACGCGAATTTTTTTTACGCTAGTCACAAATGTGCCAACCATAAAGCGTTAACACACACATTTGCAGTCTCTACAGTGTGACTGTCAAAACGATAATTTTGTATGGAGTGTCCGGGGTGTGCTATAGGCACACCACCATTTGCATTTTTTTAAACTGCCAAGATTGAACCTACACCTAACTACTTCCCCAATAGATAATTATTTTTGTTCCCACTTACCATGCGGTGCTAATTATTAGTTGGTCAATATTAATACGCAACTAAAATAAGTCAATTATTGCTTCTAATAGCTTCAAATATAATTCAATTATAAGCAATGGCTATAGCCCACCTCAAGCTCAAATTCTTGTAGACTGCAGACAGTGAGAGCTTTAGCACAGATCTACAATAAACGAATCGCATCCACAAAGATGCAATTTGCATTAAGGATATACACATTTAATAGATGCTAGCGTTGGTATGCAATTGCAACACGCTATAACGCGATGCGCCGTGACTTCCCTTGCACAATACTGGACAGCTGTTTAATCAAGGTAGCCTCTAATGGCTCGATTGACACTTACTTAGGATTATAATAGATGTGCTTTGGCCCGTTGGTTTTTGTCATAATTACTGTAATTTGACAATGCTGTTAAATATAATAATATTAGCGCCTTGGCCGTGGGATCGCGGTGTAAATGATGAAATAGCGTTGTTAATTAATCGAGTTGTACAGTGTATTCAATTTAAAACAATTAAATGCGTGGTCCATCACATAACGGCAATTAAAAATGTAGCGTAGTTTTGTAATAGCTGGCATTCAATACTTAGCTTTTCGATTTTGAATTTGTACCACATGATCACACAATCTATAAAAAATATATTTCTTGTAGTTATATAGTTATACTACTATTAAAACAATAGATATAAATGCATTCAAAAATTTCGCATGCTAAAGTAAATCGTGTGTAGTATTAATAAGTGTTGGATATGTTTCGCAGAAGGTCAGCAGTGCTCAGTGCTGAGGTATCGCGTTGCATACAGAATGACAAATCCCAGAACCTTATATTATGTATTATGTATGGCTCGTCTTAATGACTTAATTGAAGCGTAAATGTATTAGATTGAACAACACTTGTTTGTTTATACACATTACCTACGCCGATAATATTATATGAAGTTTATAGATTACTTTATAAAAATCTTAATGATGCTTATCCACTCTTTTATTTATGCAATAATTCCTATTGATGTCTGAATCTGAATGAAACTAAATAAATCTACGCTTGATACCTGAAATGTTATTCTGGTACGGGAGCTAGTAACGTTTTAAAAAAAGTAATTTTAGTATAGTTGGGTTTTTGATATACTGTTTCTTTTGCTATTTCGGTTAGAGTCCGGGCTGTCTGGCTGGTGGTAGTGGTTGCGTTTATTAGTGCGCACAGGAAAATATAAAAAATTGAATAGAAATAAAAAATTGCGTTTGGCACCTATTTAACAACGAAAAAAACGTCTTGCAATAAAAAAATTATGTCTGATGGATTTATCTAAAGGCAAAAGATTAAAAATTACGCGTTAATAAATGACTTTAAATTACGGATATTTTCCTGTGCAGATAAGATGCGCAATAATAAACGCAACCACTGCGGCCAGCCAGACAGCCCGGACTCTAACCGAAATAGGAAGAGAAACAGTATATCAAAGAACCAACTATACTAAAATTCTCTCTTGTCAACGTTGGTAGCTCCTATACGATTCGCGAGTGTCATGTCAAGTCGCTTTCCGTTTGATCAAAGGAGAATGGCAAACTCCCATAGGACTCTGGGCCTGATCGTTACACTGATGATTTATGGGGAATTAAATAGATAAAAATATACAGATTCTATGAATATAATAATTATAGATCTGTTCTATGGGATAGCAGAGATATTGGGGTGTAAAGTAACAAAAATAAAAGTTAGTTTGCTTGAGTTAAATGAATAGCATTGCCTTTTTCTAGGTCCAGGTAAGTTTATTTTCTATCTAAATTGTCTAGCTAATAATAGTGTAACAGTAGAACAGTCAGGTAAAAGAAATATTAGATCTAACACATATTATTCAACACACATTTTAACTTACCAAAACATCAACAATCACTAGGTAGGTACATTTCTTATATCTTTATAAATGGATGAATCAGGATTCGCTTTCATAATAAGACTAATCAATTCAAATAATACATATCTTTAGAGTAAAAATCTTAAAAATAGACGATTAAGGCAATTTTGAATATAACGTTACTAAAACTTCACTCAAAAGTCAAATAAACATAACAAATCACTCATCACTGACACAATATGATTAATAATTTGACATTTATTAATGGCCAGCTACCTAAATAAAAATGTTATAATTATTATTAATTAAGTAAAATATGTTTTTATTTTATAGAATGACCTAAATAAATTAAGATGTGTGTTAAAAAAAGTTAAGTTTTGCTTCTGATTTTTATAGCATTTGAATTCAATAAAACTAAAAATGAAAAATAAACATTCATTCGTATTAAACTATATATTTGACTATTTTACTCCTGACAACACTGACATCTCTGCTTGATAGTGAACGAATTATCTTTTTTTTCAAAGATTTGTTTTCCCAAAGAATCAGAAGTCAATATTTTACAAATAATTATTAAAATTAACATAATGAATTTTAAATAGGAAATATCCTATATTATGATTTCTGTAACAGTTAGGCCCAGTTTCGCCATTCTCCTTTTATGTTTTTTATTATCTAATATACATTAGATAGGTATTTGTAGATACATCAGTCTTCACAATTTGCTTGCTTTATATTGACAGGAGCACAAAAATTATAAGAAATATCGCCTTAAAACTTACAAGATAGGCAGGGACTAGGTACACGATATTGAGTTAAAACAATAATCGGTACTGGTTTTCGAGGGAACTGTACCGAATATCAGGATTAAAATCATCCTCTATATAACCTCAGGGCTCAGAGTATATATATGAGTGCAAACTTGTGATCAATGGACAAAACTTTCTTCCAAACCTTCCGTATACAGATACATTTAATAATAGATTATGTTTGTCACAACTCACAAGACATTTGAAGCGAAACGCACGGGACGTCTGCGGCTCGTCAGGCCGCGCCGCGCCCGCGCCGTGCCCGCGATACTATCGCTCTTTTACTAATATTTACGAGTTACAAGTTCAAGTACCTCCCACGAAAAACATTATTAAAAGTGTAAGTTTAAGTAAATCGATCGATATCATTTTATTTTAAAGCTTCTGATATAGCTTCTGATTACGATGAAAGTACAACGTATTATGTTGAAAGCTGCCATCAAACTTTTTTTAGTCAACTAACTACTAAGTATACAAAACAGTTATTTGTAGAATTATTTTTAATGTAAATTAGATATGCTAACGCTTAGAGTAGGAATAGATGGCGCCGTGGAAATTTCTGTAAATAAAGCGATTAAATTAATTAATAATTATCTATATAGATTGTTGTGTCATTTGAACGAGAATTTTTTAATAACTAAATCCTGTTTAAACACTTTCTATCTTGCAAATGATTTCAAACAAAACTGTCATCTTTAATTCATAGAACATAACATTAGGCATATTCGCACAAGAATCGTATAAAAACGATCGTTATGTTGTGCAATACTTTATGGGATGGCTAGTTCTTTCTACGTTCTAGCATACAATATTTTAATATAAAACGCTTCCGTCACAATTTACGTATACGCATACATAATCGGGCCATGACCATGAAACATTACCATTGGAACAAAAATGACACGCACACGAATGTAACGCATCGTTCCCGACAATAGGATTCCGCAATTATCTCGGGCATCGCGTTCAGTGACCTAGGGCCGGAGGGCGAATGTCACCGGTTACATAAGCATTGTGGTGCTAATTAGTAGAGCATTGTGTGGCGAGTGGCGAGCAGCGGCGGTGGCGGGCGGCGGGCGGCGAGCGGCGGGCTGGGAACCGCGCATGGGAAACGATCTACGATAAGGCGCTCGCGTCCTGCGTCATAATGATGTATTTTGATCATATTTCACTCATTTTTGGCAATTTAAATTTTTTTTTTTTTTTTTTTTTAAACCGACATTACTAGACATCGTTGAAAAATAATTTATTTTTCACTCGCTTGCTCTTGAGCTCTACAATTTTGCATCGAATAACATTGTAGAGCTTGAGTGTAGAGAGATATAACATGAATGAATAGAAATGGTGATCTTATCTTAATATAAATGATGATTAAAGACCCTTAAGCTTCACTATTTCTTCAAATCATAGAAAACAGATATAAATTACAGTGGAAGAAGAATCAATCACATCATAGAAGTCACAGGGGCATTTCCTTAAGTTGTCGATGTAACGCGATCATATTATGATGTAAAATTTTGTATGTTACTCTTAATGAGGGCACTAGTTCGTCAGTTAAGAACACAAAAAACAAACGCATTTTATCGTCTTATAATAAGTATAGATTTGATCGTGTGCAAACAATGGCTGAACAAAAAGCTCATGCCCTTAGCAACAACGCTGCAGCCGAGACCGTTCGCCGAACCAATTTTAGTGTCTTATTTGTGTTCAGCTGCTGCACGTAGGTACTTTATACATAATCGTGACAATTTATATGCGATTAGGTTTCTTTTAAACCTGATTGAAATATCGAAATGTTTTTCAATTATTTCTGTTTATCTTTGGCGTTAAATTCGACACATTATTTCATCATAAACGGATAGGTAAGATTAATTTAAATATAGCCGTTATTTTAAGGAGTCTATGTTGTAACATAAAAGATGATTCTTCGTGAATACTCTATCTCTGTATCTTGAAATGTTTCCTTATTTATATGAAAATGAAATGTCGTTTGATGCCCTTTCAATGACGAAATAAATTGAATGTCGCGGAAGCTACGTCGATGGTTTATGACTTTTCATTTAAAGCTATAAAATCAATTGCATCGCTCGCTGTAAGAGTCACCATTGAGCTATGATTAGTTTGTGAATTCTATTTGCAAAGATTTTTTTTATATAATGTTTTATGGCTTTTCATTTTGGAAACCTTATTGGCTTATTTCCGACAAAAACTCCCGAATTATTTAAGTTGTTGTTGAAAGTTGAACAAGTACCATGCTTAGATAATAGACCTACATATTCTAATGGAGTAAATGCAGAGTTTTATACACAAACACGAAAAATGTGTCATAAAATCTGATATGGGATTTTGATTTAAGATCCGAAGGTTACGCTAGTGCCTTGATAACTTAGGCAACCAATGCCTTATAATATAACGTAGGTGTCAGTATTCTTCAACTATTCTTATAAATTTGATTGCATAATGTGTCCATGATTAACTAATAGGTACACAAGTGATATAATTGGCAGCCAATCTACTTAAGTAGCTGCTAGTACAGCATCTATTGGTGCTCGATTCAGACAGATCGTGTTGTGTTGGTCCTGTAACAATTCAATTATGATCAATAAACGATACGGATGTAGCCATTATCCATTAGCATTACACAACACATGCGTGAACTTGTGTTGTTTTATTGACATAGCATTGTAATTGCTTTAATAGCAACTATTAGAGGATTGTGCAAGTGTAGAATAGCGATATGGTTAAGGTCTGACGTAATAGTTTGAAAGCATTCATTTTATTCATTATCTTTATGTTAATTTTAGTAATTTTTAAAATACTCCATAATAGGCATGCCTCTGAAGTTGCAAATTAGATAGCTGACTAGTATAAAATAGACAGATAGACAACGAAGTCTCAGTAATAGCATTCCGTTTTACCTTTCAGTTGGAACCCTAAAAATAAAGTATTTAGGATAACAGCGAACATCTTCAGAAACATTCAATCGGTATCGAGTGCCTCTGTTCACTGTTGTTCAGTGTTCTTAGATATTTTCGCACCGCTATCTTTACTTCAATTTAAACTACAATAAACTATATTAAATTAAGTGTACAGCAGTACAAAGTAAGAATGATATCTGTATCCTCTGACAATGGTTCCGTGTCGCACGCTCGCGCGGCACAATACGTGAAAGCGAACGCTCCCAGCGCGGCGCGGGCGCACCACATAAAATGCAATATCACTGTCACTAGGTGACTGTGTCTCCGGCCTACTACAGCCAATGCTCTTGGTAACATTGCCTTTGTTAACAATCGTACATATATATATATATCAAAGTTCCCTTTTTATGGGAGGAAATGCCCTGGATTACGAACTCCCATTGAAACACTACCGAACTCCACTGTGTTCCGTCGAGCTTTCAGTAGCAAAGTTTAAGAATACGTACACAGGACACTATCAACTTATCAAGGGTCCACAAGGGAACACGTAGAAAGCTTCCAAGTTGTATTAAATAGAGCGAGCTTTCAACTAGTTTGTGTGACTCATTATGAGGCATAATTAACTAAAATGTATTTGACAAGCTGGTTCACGCAGCGGTGTGGGTTTGACCCATATGATTGGAATGTTTTGTGATTATCTTAGTGCCATAGCCCATAGCTGTTATTTAATGACGTCATTGTTCAAAAAGTTTCTCGTCATAGTGCTATTAATCGTTTAAAGCTAGTAAATACTCGTTTTCGATTAAATAATTAATTATTTATCACACGAATTTCATGAAAGTACCTAAATATACTTTATAAAAGTTTAAACATTTACTATGGGATCATGTGTTAAAAAAAGATGATTCTCAAGAAGATGCAATATCAAGACACTATGAAGATGCAAGAAAAAATATATCCTAGGAATGTTAATTTAATATCAATTAACTTTATAATTTATATCACATAATTATAAAATAATAGTGTCCGTACAACCGGTCCGTTACTGCGCATTTATGTAGATTTATATAAATTTATATAAATTTTCACAAAAAATAAAGAAGTCGCTGTTTTTCAATCATAAAAATAAATTACTACTTTGTTTTAAACGTATCTACATAAATATAATTAAGTAGCAATTAATAATATAGGTATGGATGTTTATTTAATATGAAAGAGAGTCTCGAATAATGTGTACTTTTAGAAATTAAAGACTTTTTAACGGATTTTAAACGCGATTTATTCATTATATTATTTTCCCGACGTTTCGTCTCCCCGTGACCACGCTCGCTGTAAAGTGTTCGAAACGTCGGGAAAATAATATAATGAATAAATCGCGTTTAAAATCCGTTAAAAAGTCTTTAATTTCTAAATGTATAATACTCGCGTAAAATCAAACACTAGAAAATACAATGTGTACTTTGTCTCCATTTGAAACAGTAGACTTAGAAATCAGGGACCCCAAGAAGTGTCCTGTGTATTTTCGTAATAACTTTTTTTTATTGTCGATAATATTAATAACGGCACAAGGGAACATAATATTGTATGAAATAAATCCAACGACATAAAATTTCATGATAAATCCCAAAGTCATATAACCGAATTGCAGCTCAAATGAGAGCTTTCATCAATACTCGGCACATTCTCTTAAAAGTAAGCTCCTAATAAAAATACGGTACCAATGACGAATTCCTATCAAAATGTTATGTATAAATCAAACTGTTTAAACTTTAACCATGAATTACCGACATCGCAATTCGTAGAGCATGAAGAACCTTCTTTAATTAAAACAAACTTGCAAGAAAGGTCTATTGGAATATATTATTATAAGTATTACAATATATTATTGCAAATCCCTAACACGTAAATTACAACACGCCCTTACATGATGCAATCCCTGCATTTATGTAAACGCGAAAACTAGCAAAGACATTAAAATGTGCCGTTTTCTTGGCAATAGTGAGATGGGCCCGCTAAATGTTCGCAATTTTAGCAGTCAATACAACTATATCGCCTCAAAGACTTGAATACGTGAAATAAACATTGTGAGAACTCGAGAATCCTTTGTGCGTGTTGTGCAATACTTGTCTTTTAAAATAAACGTTACAGGGTGCATAATGAACGTTTGAAGCTCACACTGCGTCGACTCGCAAATCTGGCATTCGTAGTTGCGTCACGGATCGGAATTAATGTGACGATGAGCTGAATAGAAATGCGAAGATAATGCTTAATTACACGCACCTTGACATTTAAAGATTAAATATTAAAAAGAAATCTTATACGTCGTATTGCCGCCTTTTTCATGTATTGTTTGCAAATTAATGTGATTGTCTAGACTCTCGACTCTACATTGATAGAGATTTTTTGAAAAAGGAGATAATTGTCGCGTTGGATACGTCAACCGATCATCAAAGTTCACACGGTGAACAGCTTATTCAAAATCATAATTATTTCATTTCATCAAAAGCTATTTAGCACGACGCGACGTCATGATGATCTTTGTACGTTATGGTTTATAAATTTTATTAAAACCATTCTCAGCTTCCAATCAATATGTAAATACCTATAAATTCAGAAAAAATATTTCGAAAGGTTAATCGTTATGAACTTTTAAGTATCTTGAGCAAAAATATAAAATAGAGCTGCGCTACAAAGCGCCAGAAAGATATGCGAACAAAAATATGTAAATTAGACGATATTTTGGAACGTGTTTATTTTCCTTTTGTTATTTCTCAGATATAGGCAAGAAGCTTATATCTAATACACTGGAGATTTCGGTATGAACATTAACGTGTAACAAGAAAATATTGCCCAGTTGTTGTTTTTTATCACTTTCACACCTAACTTGGTATTGCCACTGTTAATACGAAGTTTTCCCAAGGCTACTATGTATGCTGTAATATTCTGTGCAAAAGGTTAGTTTTTGTACAACAACGTCATTCAGAAGCATTGTTGGATGAGACAATTATTATTTATGCTAAATAAAATAAGTATCTGAACCAATTATTAAAAAGCGATACTCCCTATGATTATGGGTAGTCACCATAATAAAATTTTAGCAACTCTCACTTTGTCAATATGGCATGTGTGTCAAAAAAATTGCGTCGCTTCGAATATTTAAGTTAATATTGTTGCTTATTTAATAAATATTTTCCGAATATAAAGAATGCATTGTATTGTGCAAAATTGCAGAAGTGTTTGGACACCAAATTCTGGCATAGAATTTCACAGGCAAGTGTATATTTACGTTATTTACAATATTCCTCAATACTCCTGCATTTACCTGTTTAGAATCATTACAATGGCAAAAATTGTAAAATTTTGCATCATTTTAGTAAGCAGTCATGTGAAATTTGTTATTTTCCTAATACTTTATCATTTTTCAACAAGTTTTCAATAAACAAATTTAACAAGTAAGGTAACCATGATGACGAGTTTTTATGGATAGCGAAGAGAATATATTGTAATAACAATATTATGATGAAATTTAGAACACCATTTTCAAGATTGTTACTAGTAATGAAACAACACACGACATCGGTATTGCACTCACATGTAGTTATAAGATTGTTCGTTTTTACATTGAAATTTATACTTTTTTAACTTACCTCATATTTTTTTGTTTTACGTATTTCAGCTTTCCAAAAAGTAAAATAAAAAGAAATATATGTGCCCATCAAGGGTAAAATTACTGAGGATTACGACCCAGAAAAAAATACCTTTTGAAAAATAAACTTTGTAAAGTTAGCTGAAATTTGTGCAAGGCTGCTATAAACAGTTTTTCTTTGATGATTTTGGTTTGAAATTGACCCGTCGAAGCAATGCGTTTAAAAAGAAGATCTGAGTAGCTTACAATTTGGTAAATAGCATCTGATGCAAAACACAACTTTCCTCTATTTACAAAGGATGTTAATGATATGTATTGGTTCATATCCAAGCTTTGTAGCCAAAAGTTATTTAAAACTATCATTCTATACCAATTAAAATTGTATGTACCTATAAAGTATGACCAGTAATATTATAATATAAATACTGTTAAAAATATATGTCGTTATTATTTATAGACCATGATTTTTAGTTTTTTCTATTTCGAAAAATCCTGAATATACAAACCAGCGTGGTCACACCCAGAAAGAGACAAAAAACAACACTGACGTCATTCAAGGTCATATTTTCTTGTTACAAGTTAATTGTCATAGTGCAATCTCCAGTGTATTAGATATAAGCTTCTTGGATAATAGGTATTGTGTATACTGCTAACGGTGTCAGCAGATGACGTGGCTAGGACAAGTTTTGGCGACAGCAAAGGTTGTCTGAGCTTGTAAGTTGTGTTGTTGTGTACACTGTATATATACACGTACATCTGAATGTCAAACAACCTTGCGAAGACGCTAGATGCACGCGAGTCGCGAGTGAAGGGCTGCCAATGCACCTGACAATTACACTTTTAATATTGACTTCAATCGAAATTCGACTTTGTCTTTCTAACGACTCTTACCTGTGTTCCGCTGCGCTTATCGCGATGAAACTTGCAGTTAACAAATCTGTATTGTATTGTAATACAAAATAACAAAGAGTGGGTATTTAACATCAATACACTCTAAAATACATAAGAAAAGTTATAATAATAGAAAGTCAATAAGTATTTAATATTTATTACGTAGTGTTATAAGTACATAATATTTCAATAGCTTTTGTCTTAATGATTGTATAAATTGTACATATTATATTGACACACTTGTAACATCAAGGAAAACAAAAGACAATTGTATTGCTGAAAGTTCTAAGTAGGTATAGCACAATACTTTATGACGCAAATATAATTGAGTACTTGAAAAGTAAATAAAACAAAACTTGTACCAGCAGGTTCTTAATTACAATATGATTTGGCTTTTCCACGATTTCTATACTAATATTATAAAGAGGAAAGGTTTGTAATTATGTATATATGTATGGTTTTCACGCATAAACTACTGGACCGATTTCAAAAATTCTTTCACCATTAGAAAGCTGCATCTTCACTGAGCAACATAGGCTATAATTGCATTTTCAAAAAAATTAGAGATCCTTACCAAAAATGCAATAATGTAACCCAAGGTGTAAAAAATTCCTTAATAAAAATTCTGTCATCGCGTGCGCTGCGGAATCTATTCCTTGAAGTACGAGGATGGTTCTAATATGAAAAAAAAAGTAAAAATGTAGGTACCACGGGCGAAGCCGGGGCGGACCGCTAGTTATTAATAAAATTGCAGATTGATCTCGCCGACCGCGTCGTTTACGAAGACTTTAAAATTAAGACGTAACAACTTTTATGTTATAAAATTACGCATAAATAATTAACCACAAGAGAAAATTGCTGCATTATGTTGGCAGCCCTGGGTCGCAAGTCGCAAGGGTCACAGATGTAAATAACGAGGCATGTCAAGCTTGTCTTGTTTATATAATGCGAAATACGGTACAATTCAATACTAATTCTTGATTAGTTTTGAATTAAACTATTATGAAAATTGGTAAGTAGGGGAGACCGAGGGGAGTTGAAACAATTTTCACATCTTGTTTAATATAACTCAAACTATTATCAGAAATCTAGAGGTACTAGTACCAATCGATAGGTTATTCTATACTCTTGCGAATGGTTAGCAAAAAGAAACTGTAAGCCTTAAAAATTGTGGTGAAAAATCGATTTAACCGTAACAAGTCAACTTGTTTCATCTCTCCTCATACCGAGGTAAGATGAAACAGAGGTCGAGGAGAGTTGAAACATTATGATTTTGGGGAGTAATAGGAGCTGCAAAATAAAATTCATGATTTGATTTAAAGGTTTTCATTAAATTAATCTTTTCAAGTATTCAACAACCTTTTTTAGTAATATTTTACGGAAATATCAGTCAAGTAGGTCTTATACAAATAATAAACTCCTTAATTACTAGAAATTAATATGACGTCCTATGCGTAACATCAATTATAATCAGTCGAATCAACAAAATGTTTTAGATTCTTATATAATCTTTGACATAAAATAGTTATTAGTACAATACTCAATAGTATAACTATCAGTCATTTTTTAAGTATTACTATCAGTAGGTACTATAAATTATTTAAGTAAAAATTCTTAAAAAAATTTCAAAGACAAATTGGAAACAAATTAATCAGACAAGCCGTTTGAATATGGCAATATGGCTGGCAGCAGGATAAATCCTCTTCTCCTTCATCACCATCATCGTTTCCTCTCTTTTTTGACAACCTTAACCTTTTTAGTTTTACTGCCTAGTTTTGACCTTCTTCTTGTTTTACGTTCTTCAGTAGGGATGCTGAAACTAATAAACACATTAAATCAACCATAAAATCCTTTAATCCTTGTACTTTTTATTACTAAGCTATAATTAGATATTAAATTTAAACCGAGGAGAGTTGAAACAGTCTGTTTCAAAACACCTCAGTGAGAAAAAGCCTCCCAATTTTTATTCAAATCACGATCAAGCAGTAAATACACAGAAATCAAATTTACCAAGTATATTTCATGAATCTATAGATAATGAGTTTTCAAAACGTATATAGCTCAACCCAAAAAACAAAACCACTAATAAAGTATGAGCATCGTAAAAAATCGTGAAATACTTACTTTTTGCGATTTTCGGCACATGTCATTCAGAACTACACAACTGCACAACTGACGCCACCGGCGTGAACTGACGCGATAGCGGGTGGCGGAAGGTGGTTAAAAACTACGTTGCCAGATCGCTAACGGTTTTAGGTTCCGAGAAATCGGGACTGTTTCAACTCACCTTTGTTTCAAAACCCCTCGGTCTCCCCTAAGTGCTTGTTAAGGTTAAATCGATAATAAAGATCTATTACCTATGTGATGAAAATTTGTTATTATTTGTGTGTGACCCTTCTGCTCAGGCCTATCATGTGAAATGAAAAATAGTCATAGAAATGCCACTAAATAAGAATATTCAGATCTCCTAGAATTATGTAATTATCGATAATCTTCTATTTCCTTTCTCATTCACATTCCAACGAGTCAACACAAACCGGTAGAAACGGTATTTACTATTTATGATACAATATATTTTGCATTTCTAAATACTTTAATGTTATCTTTTACACTTGTAAAGGTCATTTATTACTCGGTTTCATACCAACCATCATGAAAAATAACATTTGATGAAAAGCATATTTTGTGATGTCGCTCACTATTTAAATTTCAAAGACGTAGGTACTGTTTATTTTGCCTTTGTCACCACTCGGCACTCTTCTTACAATATTTCAATACCCATTTGGTCAGATAGGTTTATTATACAAAAAGCTTGGCTAGTTGGCACTTGGCAGCAGTTACGTTACAATAGAAGACATTGCCGTTACCCCCAGGCCCGTGTAACGGTGGCGAGATGGCGGGCCGCCAGCGCAGGAGGCTGCAGGCCACTGACCCCTACAGTTACAATTTGATGTAACCACTAGCGACCCACATTCCGCGAGCTTGTCCAAACAAAAAGCACTCGATAGCACGCACTGCTGACCGCGATCTGCTAACTAGTTCCAAGACGTACTCCATAAAAAATCAAATTAATTTTCAGATTGTGAGCATAACATCTATCAACGAACAGTGATACTTAAGTTTTTGGAAATTGCATAAATCAAAAGATTTAAGTTGAGCTCAACATAAATCAAAATTAAAAGCTCTAATCAGGTCATCCGTCATCATATAACCAGCTTTAAGTCGTTGAATGAACTTTGCTAAAAGCTGTGGAGGTATATTTTTAATATTTACTCGTTAATTCCTACGTCCGCGTCGCGTCGTATACAAGAATTAACATACTCGTATTGTAGGTAAACACAAAAATGATGATTTTAATCTGACAAGTCGTTCAATTTCTACTCGTTGTGATCCTGACAAGGGCCGTGGTTTAAATTTCTTATACAATTACTTAGCCTGGGAATTTTTGCTACAAAACAGGTTATCTTGTAAATAATAATTTGATCAATCGAGAAGATTATACAATATACAGTTTTACCTATTTGTGTACTAATATTTAAAGATAAAGGCAGAACTTAAAATTGAATCGACCACGATTTTTTACTTTCATTTATTTTGTTTATAAATTTAATTTGTAAGTGCTGAATCAGGTTTGGCTATGCTTACTGTTTTAATTTATGCTGTTTTGCAAATAAGTTTTATGGATATTATGAAAAAATATTATGAAATATAATTTATTTTTATATTCAGCAAAAAAACCACAGCTAAATACTAGTAGATCACGTTTCATGGGCACCTGACACCCGAGTCGACCTCAGTTACACCTTCCGGGATAATACCACATCATACATATTTATTCCATCCATAGCTAAACACTTATTTTCTGCGGATACGTTTTTGCTTCTTTTTAAGATTTTAATAAAAATACAAGAAGTAGTATAATTGAAAATATAAATATCATAAAATTATCTTGTTATCTGGTAACATTAATTATTATAAAGTAATTATAGTATAGTGTAAAAGTAAGAAATAATATCATAAATCTTGTTGAGGATAAATAAATTAGACACTGCAGCCTTCAATAGCTGTTTATTTTTAATTTCGTGTTACGTCCTTGCTTTTTAACTTTAAAAATATCTTGTAAGGCGATAATTAAAGTTTGAAACAATGGTTTTGTCACAGCCGTTTAGCGTGATCACTCTAATGTGGCAACTGGGATGTATCTACTATGCTAGTAACAAGTAAGTAGGTATTATATTTTGGCCAACTGACGTAAGACAATGTTACGAGTTAAGTTTGGCCATTAGCAGTAAAACATTATTGAATACCACATTTTTCTCAGAATTCCAAACGCTAAGAAGTGTGAATGTTTGCGCAATATATTGTCTTTCTAATCTAGTCATGAGTATACAGATTATAAAATCAGCATTTTTTGGAAAGTCTTGATGATTCAATTACTCAAAGGTTATCGTATAAATGGGGAGATTAATTAATAAAAATTTAAACAGTAAATATGATTGGTTGAAATTGTAATGAACGATGAAGGAAATAATTTCGTCTGTTGAATTATAGAGCAGTAACATTCGATTGTGCTTCAGATGCATTGAGTTGGTTTCAGTCCAACACATAATTATATCCGGTTCGTTTTTGTTCATTATCGATGATGATGCGTCATTGTAATTTATAAATTGAGTATTGTTGTTAATTTCGTTACGGATGAATGGACCTCAAAACTCCGGGATCCACATAGTTTTTTCTAGAATATAGAGTCCACCACGCTTGCAAAAACATTATTAAAAGTAACTAATAATGTTCATATAAATTATAGTATTTGCCATAATAATTGTATCATAGTAACGTTGTGTGGTTGAAACTGGAGTTGGCGAGAAGTGAGAACTGCATCACTTGTGTTAGTGGCTGCTCTATTCTTGAATAAATTCTTGTACGTTTTTATATAATTTTGGCGTGGATTGTTCAGAGTTATAGTTTTCCACATATTTACATATTATGATAAGATGCTTAGATTATCTCAATTTAATATGTTAATCCTAAAAATATTATAGGTACTAATCATGATGGCGTGATTTATGATAACTAATTTGGAAAAATAGTTTAAGTTTGAAGTTGATGCCATTTCCAACACTTTTATCCTTGATCTAATCAATGAAACGTAATACATGTTAGGAGGTAATTTATATAAATGAATATACGTCGAATAAAGAATGTGCTTCAAAAATAGGTGGGTACGATACGAATAAGTGATTATATTATATATAAATCAATAGTACTTCCGATACTGCGTTTCACTGCATCCCGCTGGAAAAAATTATGAAAATTTTCAGATTGTTAATTGTATTATATTTTGATCGAGTTATTGACGTGACAACGTCTTAAAAAAACATGACTCATGCGGCGTTACCTCGCTCTGAGGCGTTCCATGGGCTTGAAGTGCAAGCGAGAGCGCGGAACGAGCGACAAAGAAGCATAATCGGACGTTGTCACGTTCAACTATCGTCAGTAAACCGACTTTACAGACAACCAATTTTTTTTAGCAATAAGTTTGGACAGCGTACGTTGCATGTCATACATGATAGGCGATATCTGTCGAATGTCGATATCGCCTATCGCTTGGAATACATTGTAATTTGTACATAAACAATACAAATATTTACAAATATTGCAAATATTTGTATACAAAATTGCCTTTACAAATATATGTGCAGAATAAAAATCCTGCGCCAAATTCGACCACGCAGGTCCATCGCGGAATGTGAGCATTTACATGATCGTGCGTTAAATGCACGAAATACGCAATAAAATGTACGGTTTATTAAAAAATTAACGTCAAGGTTGATGATGTCACTTAATTGATGAGCCTCCTGAGGTCGCCGGTAATTAGACATCACACGAACGCTTGTTTGTGAAGCATTGATTGGGTCGGATTGTGACAGCTGATGCTATTCAACATCACGATATGCTTTAACTTGCTTATTAAAAATACTTTTTAATTTTATTTAAAAAATGTACAACGATTACATTACTAGTTTTATAGAAAATAAATTTTTACACACTTCTTTGTTGTAAGTATAGAGATACAAATTACAATGTGTATGGATTTTACACAGTGAGAAGGTACCCCAGAATTCAGAAAGTGTTCGGAGGAAATAATTCTTTGTCCTCGTTACGGCATTGATCGTAGGGATAATATTATAATATTTCCTCAAACAATAAAGTCGTTTCAATTTCTCGACTTGTTATTGTTTAAGGAGAATTTACTGAATGAGTAAGTTGAAATCTGTATCTGTATGGAATATTCTATAGGTAGGTAGTTAATTTTTAATTGTTTTTACAAGTATCTCTACATGATCTCTACAATGTAGGTATACTTATCTAGGTACTATGTAAGCATAAGATATATAATGAAGAATGGGTTGTAAATACACTGCAGATGCACGTCTTTTATGCTGAAGAGTTTGTTTGTTTGAACGCGCTAATCTCAGGAACTACAGCTGGTCCGATTTGAAAAATTCTTAGGTGTTAGATAGCCCATTTATCGAGGAAAGCTATACTATAATATCATCACGCTGACTAACAGGAGCGGAGCACTGCGGGTAAAATCGCGGGGCACAGCTAGTTTCTAAATATGCCTAACAAACAACTGACATATCTGATGTACCTACTCAATTTAACGGATCTTCAATTAATACGGTCATGTAGTAAGGTGTTTTATTATTATTTATTAGTGTACCGTATTATACGTAGTTTAGACTTTGTAGTGTTGTAGAGTGCGTAGTGTGCTGACACCCGATACCGCGCAGATGTGACATGTGTTACAATAAACAATTGTTGCGACATCAGACCTCGCTACACATTTGTGTCACAGAAGGACAACTTGATTAAATATTATTGCCCTTAGCCCATTATGTTTTAAGAACCACTAGAATTAGGGCAATAAAAACCTGCAATCTGAAAATTATTTTAACATACCATTGTAAAGGTGTTAGGTACTGTGATTGCGAGAAGAATACATAATTTCTGTTATTCAAATTCAAATCGGCTCAATTTTAGTTCTTGTTAAAATTACAAAAGACAAGTAAATTATCGTCTGCATCAACATTTCAGCGCAATTATAATAAACGCTCAAAATAAACAACAAACGATTCCTCGAAAGAAGCACTGCATGCAACATCAATGAGTTGTGACGTCATCGCTAAATGCAGAACAGAGGATGTGAATGTTTAACGCGAGATAATGCAAGCAATACATGTGCTTCATGATCCGCAGTCAGCGCTGTGCACTGTGCAGTCGCATACGATGCGACGGGATGGGTTCCACTTCCGACGCCGAGTCCCGGCCCTTGCGCACACGCATATGTATTATGAATCACTTGTTATTCATGTCTCGCATACATTGATCGTAAAATTACATTATATTCGTCAATTACGCTACATTATTTCAGTAGTTTTACAATTAGTTGAAGTACCATTTAAATAAAATAAAAAATATCTCTACATTCTTAACTCTACTGAAAGTCTGCCAAAAGTAATGAGCATTATAATATGTGACTTGCTAAATTATGAAATGGCATTGAATAACCAGATATAACTGGTTACCAAAGTATCATACATCCGATCATAATGGAACAATTGACCCATTGAACGACACGAGTGTTACCATTACAATAAATGAGCGGTCAAGAGACATTACTATGTATTTTTAACAATTGAGTCATAGTAGATAGGAGTACTTTGCTTATATTAAAAAGGTGGAAACATAAAAATAGTTCCTTATATTAATTACAATCTAGCCCACAAGACTTATAAATAATTTAACTTATTCTAGGAGAGTGTTTCATTGTCTCTTGCTTGGTGTCTGTTCAGGGGAAGTTACTTTGATCATGTGCTTTGGGTATACAGATATCTGTCACTGTTGTAAAGTGTACTCGCTAGTATAGTATTATATTTTCTGTGGTACTAACGATGTTTTGGTTGCCCTACATCAAGTACATCGACAGCAGTAGGCGAGTCTCGTCTAGCGACTCCTACGCAGCCTTCCGGTCAGCGTAAATGTACCCAAGTGATAATAAACAATAGTAAAGGAAATTATGTATATGAAAGTTGATACTTTTTGGTATGATTACTATAAGTTATTTTATTCGTATTTATTGCAACAAAGTTTAAAGAAAACACAATTATGCGAAAATTTATGTAAATACAGCTTAATAATTAATTCATACATAAACCTAGATTACAGAAAGTTCCATACGACTTCTTTACAAGAACTAAACTTGTTTGCCATTGGCCATTGCAAAAACATGTGATACTTATAGCTTTTCCGTTGATCGCTGGCTTCCGGCACACGGCGCGGGCGATCCTTACCCTCAAGTACCTCTGCTTGATGACGCGGAACTCGAGGGGAAATATATTAAATGCTCTATAAAAAAGTAAAAACAGAAGTATGATAAGTATTTAGTTTTAAAGCGTTCAAATCACTACATACTATAAAACAAAGTCGCTTTCTCCGTCTGTGCCTGTGCATACTTAAATCTTTAAAACTACGCAACGGATTCTGATGCGGAATTTTTAAATAGATAGATTAGTTCAAGAGGAAGGTTTTAGACTTTTAGTGGGTATATATGTATATTAGGTTTTAGATAAAGTGAGCGAAGCCGCGGGCGGAAAGCTTTATAAATGAAAAAAAAAAATTGGTTGTTTGTAAAGTAGGTTTACGATCGAGATGTTTACGTGATAACTGATAACATAATGCCACAGATAATGCAGTGGCAGCGCTCGAGATGAGACGGGAGATCGGTCCGTCTCTCTCTCGTTATACCTGCGATCGCGCACGTGAGGTTTTGGTGTGACACAAGTTTCTGAACATGTCACCCGACTAAAACGATTTTAAAGACGTTATCACGTCAAAAAATGAATAGGAAAATTCTATCGATTGATTCTTTTCAATTCTTTACAAATTTCTCAAAAGCAGAAGTAGTTTATAATTATGTATGCAGCAGCTATTGGTATAAGATAGGTATTAAACGTGGAGATAACGCTTTTCTTTACTTATATTTTAATATTGCATGATATTACTCATCGTGGATGTAATACATTATTGATTATACATATTACATAGTATAAAGTCTAGAAACAAGCCTGTACACATTTAAATCGATCAGCCAATACATTAACCAATAGTTACCAAGGGGTTACTATTTAGTTTTGTAAAATTTTTTTTACATTTCATGATTTGCATTTTAAACATTTTTTTTTTGTTTCTGATCACTGCACGGATACGATACAAGGATAATCAAGTCAAGGAAAGACATGTTTAAAATAGACTTTAATATCTACAAAGTAAACTACGTAATATCACAGGTAGTATTAAGTTACAGACTCAATATGAAGTGGACATGAACTCGCTGACTGCACCAAGCCTGTTTAGGTTTCGTCTCGAAATAGGTGAAGGCTGCATAAGTACTGCACTTCTTAAATATTACAAAATGCAATAAAACTCTATGTCCTACGCGTGCAATTAGGTATTATAACTTAGAATATATCTAATAATTTAGTATCTATAATTTATTGATTTTTATT
This sequence comes from Colias behrii, assembly GCA_029959065.1. NCBI lineage: Eukaryota > Metazoa > Arthropoda > Insecta > Lepidoptera > Pieridae > Colias > Colias behrii. The sequence goes on along the minus strand of JARWMC010000017.1, from coordinate 76,803 downwards.
TAATATATTTTAGCCCAGCATTTATCTACTATTTAATTCGACGAAAAATTATAAATGGCAATAAAAAAATTAAAGAAACCCATTAGTAAATGATAATAATTAATATAAAATATTACTACTACATTACTATTAGTGTCCTTTATTAATTTGTTTAGTAAACATTCTAACGATGCTAACATGCCATAGAGCAAAGTATTAGTGTATTCTCAGAAGTCAGAATAATTAAAGCTTCATTCATTATTTTAGTATTAATCGTCCTCATCTCATAATACTATTTGAAAGTTTTCAGTGACCACAACTGTAAGATTAGCCATGACGTGGTGAATGAAATCTCTTAGTACAGCTTATAGTATTAGCAGCAGATAATCCACAAGGCTTCAGGATTAGTGCGCCGCGAGCCGGACGATTATGGGATTGTGGGTTTGGTTTTATCAACTCACCACACTTACGGCTTCACATACATTGTTATATTTTTGGGGATTTACTTAATATGAGACATTCAAAGTATTATTAAAATTTTATTATTAGATATAATTCTAACAAACGTTTTTAGTATTACGTGGCTGGAACTGGTTTAGTAGTACATATAGTATTATACTATCTGTGGTTTAGCGAAATGGTTTGCGTGCTGCAATTACCTAGATATACAATTATTTGTTTTTGTTATGACTAATGAAGCTTAAGTATTATCTATACATATAAAATCTATACATATAAAACTCAAAGGTGACTGATATAGTGATCTATCAACGCACAGCCCAAACCACTGGACGTATCGGGCTGAAATTTGGCATGCAGGTAGATGTTAGGATGTAGGCATCCGCTAAGAAAGGATTTCCCGAAATTCTTGCGGGAACGGAGAAAAACGGGGATGCACGTACAAAGTCGTGGGCGGAAGCTAGTTAATAATAAATTCATTAAGGTTAATTACCTAATATCAATTTCATTTTAGTTAGAGCATTGAAATTTGAAATCCTTAATTTAATCTCTAATACTAACAGCTAAATATAGAGAGCTATATATCATATTTTGTAATGTATTTGAATATAGATAAGTACCTTAGAATAGATACTTAATACAATATACTATTATTAGTAATAATTCGTTCGCGTAATAAATTAGTAATAATAATTTATTACACGAATCACTAAATAATGAATATCTTTCAGCCACCAAAGAAACCGCCGCGTTCCAACCGCCCGTGTGCCCCGCAATCTATTTACTAATACCGCGTTACAACCGCGCCGGCCCAATTAGCAGCTAATTGCGTGCTATCTCCACATCATCTCGCGCCTGATAGCAACGCGCAACGGGACCGCAGATCAACGCCGAGAAATCATTGCTATATTGCATCTTATTATGTAGCTATCGATAAAATAAACAAATAGGTAGTATTTACTTATGGCATAAATTCACGAGCTTTTTTGTGTTTACTGTGGAACCTTAAAAATAAATGTTTTTTTGCTCACATACTTAGTTTTTATTTATCTCATGCAGTGCGGATCTGGAAGACATAATAAGAATATGAAAACACCGAACATAATACCAGTATCGAAACCATACTTTCTACATTAAAAACATAAAATCAAAAATTAAAAAGATACAGCTATAAACATGTATGAACTACAAATGTGTTTAAAATAATATTATTATGATGTAAATGCAAGTAACACAACGCTAATTGCAAGCGAAGCAAGACGCCTATCAAGTGTCAGCCAACTGGACTGGCAATGCACACTGCTTCACAATAATTTACTCAATACAAAACTATTCACATTCATTCATTATTTAAGCTCATTTGTACGGATAATCTAGGCTTTATCTCCAATGATACAGTTATACATTGTAATTTGTTCTGTAGCACAGATAATATAATACTATACTAGTATCCGGAGCTATCGAGCAAAATAAGATTATGTAGAATTATGAAGAGATTTCAGAGCAAGTAGTAGCAAGTATAAATTTATAAAGAATAGAAAAGTATAGTAGCAAGTATCCTCGATACAGTTCGATTTCTTTATTATGAGAATTTAATATTTATTTGTTTGATATCTATGATGAAGATTTGTTTGCTTGAAGATTTGAACAAAAATTTTACGAAAGGTAGATTTAAAATTGGACACGCAAAATAAATGAGTTTCATTTATTTTGAAATACTTTGAATGTAACTACTTATATGAAAATTACTTGATCATTACGGATTTCATTCTTCAAATGCTATACTCAAAAATCGGTTGAGTAATAAAATAGATAATTTTGGTAATAGCAAATGTTAACAAAAAGTGTTGTTGGTAAGACAGTGCGGCTAGTTTACTTCCTTTTAATATTTCTATGGTATTATAATCTATTTATCTAAACTCATATCAACAAAGAAGAAAGTATAAGTGAATAGGCTCAATCTAGGCAGGCATGCATAGACTGCATCACTACTTACCATCAGGTAGGAATTAGGAGGCAGTCAAATGCCTGGCTATCTTAAAAAAAAAAAAAATTACTTGGCTCAACCAAGACGACACCTGCACCGATTTTTCGCAATATTTTTTATTTGATAGCAGAAACCATCAGAAATATAAAAAAGCGTGTAAGTTTGTCCATCATTTATCATGATTTATTATATGATATCGACTGAAGAAATAAAATTAAAAAGCCGTTTAATGGTTTGGTGCTATAAATAACGCACCGTTATTAATTATGAATTAAATATTATGACCAACACATGAAAAATATGTATTTGTATTCACTAGTTCATTCACATGGTACCGCTAAACTAATTTAAATACGTCGAGATGAATGTGTTTTGAACAAAAAATTGTTTGCTATTATTAGATAAGTAAATATTTCTTTTCGCCCACGTTAATTTTGGCAACGGATGTTCTTATAAAGTTTTTATTGAGCCGTTGCTCGGTAGGCGAACGGAAAAACGCGTCATTTGCTGGTAAATAATATACATCACTGTTTTGAAGTGATTACTATGAAATGTTTTGAATATTATGATGCTTGGATTGGAAGCGGAAGAGATGTGAATATGGGTCACTCACGCTGCACGCATCGTAAGAAAAGCGATCATTAAATGTACAAAAATAGTATCTTCTTTCAGTGCGAGATCGTTTTCGGCGAAACTTGCGCCACTGTTGATTTTGAATAGTCTTCAACTTTTCAGATAAATGTTTTATACGGCATATTTATTTATTCTATGGTCATAATATTAACCCGTTCACAGATTATAGAATATAATATTATGATGTGACGAGGACATTTTTAAAGATATACAAACAAATAACTATCTATTCTTCAATCATTTAATGCGCGCTACAAAAATCAATTTATTTTGATATAAATAGAGTTAAGATAAAAATAAAATGAATATAAACAAAAACGTATATAGGTACATATAGATTATAGATAGTTTAACCATGGCCATGGGTGGCAATGGATGTTTCTTTTTAAAGCTAATCTTAAGTACTGAATATATACTCTATAGTTTGTGTCTCTACATTGCTTTATATGTATATTAATCAGAATATACCATGCTATTTTATATATTATGGAAAATTTTACAATTTTCAAATTACCCGAAGTAATACGGTATTCATTCAATTGATTCTGTGGAGGCAGATTTATAGGAATAATATATTATATGTATTTATTCTCGGTAGTCGGAGCGCGGACGATTTAACTAATCTATTTGAAGCCGCTCTATTTATGAAGCTTTCAACACGCCGTAATATCAATTGACTGTGATTATATACTTCTAGTAGTGCATAATAGAATTTAATGTCGGTCAATTGCCAGTTTAACAATATTATGAGAGAGGATATAATTAATAAGACAGTTTGCGTACCATTCACATTAATACTATACATATATACCTACGTCTTAGTATAATACGACGCTAATAAATAAATTTCAATTTCTGTTCAAATTCAAATTTCAAATTCAAATTCAAATTGCCTTTATTTGCTGAATGTTCTCTTATAGGATATTTCTCGTAATTGGATATTTGGAAGTAGCGTTATTACAGCAAGTCAATAACATCGAGTGTGTAACGCTATAGCTGCCGTGTTTGACACAATATTGTGTTCACGAGAGCAAGCGAATACGGTTCGGACATGGTTGCCATTAAAGCGTGTCGGATACGCACTGCTTGTTGCAGCAATACGTTCCAATACGTTCCAGCTGCAGACAGCGGTTAGCGCGCTCAACGCGAGCTGGCCAAGCGACGCTAACAGCATAAGTGAACACACTACCGATTCTTGCCTAAGACAGAATTCAAGATAAAAGTTCGAAGTATCATTTCTCTTAGTATGAAGGTTTACAGAAACTGAAATGACTGCAAAGAAGTACAACATGGACACTTTCCAGAGGCGAGATATTAGGCACCTAAAGATGCGTTAATTACCAGCTGAGATCACATTACCATTTCCCATCAAGTGGCACAGTGACCAATACCACCATAGGGATATGAATATTTTATGAGAGCACCTGTAGATTCTACACTGGTTTCTGTTGGCCATCTCGTTTCTTTATTCATATCAATTTCCATGACAATGGAATTCCATAGTGGAGATCGGAGAATTTCTTAACAATATTATGTATTCAAAATAAGAAACAAAATATAAGGGGGTTAATCAAAATAAAAACAAACAAGTCATTCCCTTAAATGAATAACGAAAAATAAATAACTGCCGATAAACCTGCAAAAGTTTATCCAGCAAAGTATAAAATATGTATGTGGTTTGAAGTCCCCATATTTGATAAACACACGATCTGTGTACAGTCAATAACTGAATGTAGTTATTGAACCCGCGGTTAAGTCGAACCCAGCTGTATCGCAAATCCTCTGCGTGAGCTCATCCCGGCTGGCGGCCGTCTCCGCCTCCCATGCTGGGTTGTTGACCGCTGCAGCTGCCACACGCCGCACGCCGCAGCCCGCACGCCGCACGCCGCTCCGGGATGGCAATTATTCTATTTGTAGTCGCGATTCTCTCAACTAATTATTATTACAAACAAAATACACTCGAAATCAAGCAAGGGCTAGCGGCAGATTAGCTTAGTGTGGCGTGATGTTATTATTTCATACTTATATACGTAACAATATTTTACCCAATTTAATGATATACTTTATTTACTCCGATATGGTACTTCACTATGTAATATTTAGCTTATAATATGTAAACGACGGTAGCAAACATAATCATACGTCAGCAACAGTAGAGCTGTCTGTTATCAATATCGATTGTAACCTTACTTTTTAATCCAAAATCAAAGTGTAGGTAATAGTATCACCTCTGTTTATATTTAATTGCTTGATTGATTTACATTCATTACAGTTTATTCTGTTACCTATTTCATTTTAGACTTATCTATAAATTGAAAAATAAATGATGGACTATCGGTGTTTATTACAGATCTTTTATAGTGTAGCACAGAAGCAATCAGCCCTGACTGTAAAGCTTACACATAAAATCTGTTTCCGGCAAGCACTTAGCCGTAACCGCGCTTGTTCAAACATATTGTATACGTTCCTATACATGGCTCTATATACGACCACCGGTCATTCACAGTGTGCTATTGAACCCTGAATTACAAACTTATAAATACGTTATATGGCAATCCTTTAATTTGATGAGAAACATAAAGATTGCAGCGATGAATGAAACCTCAGCTACTAATACTGTCTGCAGGCAACTAGCAATCAGTCCGAAGAATCATTATTGTCAGTGTGAAGCTGCTAAGTACACATTAATTAAATTTAATTAACAAAACGTACTCATTTCACTTCTTAATTAATTATCTTGTCTTAGTGGCTACAAACAGTCTTGTAATTTATTATCCTTCATACTTTTATTTCGTCTTATCTGCGAGACAATTTGGACATTTATTTGGGCATTTTGTATGAATAGAAAACGTTACATTCCTCATCATCAGGTCAGCTTCGTGCTCGAACATCGTCTCCTTCCGTATTACCGTGACCTCGTACTAGTGACATAATATTATGATAAGGTTAATCGAAGAACATCGTGCAAAACCGATTCACGATGTGCGATTGGGCAACACGAATAACTCTCCGGATTGAAAAGTGACAATAATAGATGATTTTGATTTCACATCGCGTGACGTAAGATACAATCAGTCACATTCACAGACGCGTCTTCGCTTTGATGACGAAACGCAAGTACAATGGCTTTAATTAAATAAATCGTTGTAGGACGCGGCCCTCTGCGGCTCCGCCGACCGGTCCTCCGTACGCGAACCACCGCTTTCTATTTACCATAATACTATCAGGGGAATTGAGCACCAATCGCTTCACACTAGGAGATATATTCGCATGCGACTTATTGTTGTTTTTATTTACTTGCGTGCCGCGTGTGCAGTTCTCATCCGAGCGGTTGAAACACAAAAAGTGAAATAAAAAGCAAATCCTTTTACAGACAAGGAATTTCCTGCTTCGGGTTAACTTGATTTGAGGATGTTATCATTTCTTTAATGACAGTAGTAGAACTATAGCAAATGTAAGTGTATTCTTTCCAATTATTCAGATTTTCCGGAAATTGCTCAGCTAAAGCGGTAATTAATAGTTTATTAATGTAGTGAGGGTCATTAAAAGTTGATATGTATCAATAATTAGCAAAGACTTTAAAAATTGCATACATTTTTTATAACCTGCCTAGAAATGTCATCTGACAATATTTTGTTTTTATAATAAGTATTCCAATAACCCAGAAGATACGGTCGATGGTTCCTAGTCCTGAATAACTTTCTTTTCCTTCATAATAGTGCAACTCAATAGTTAATTATTATGATGTACAACAATTTTCCAGTTTTCTTGCTTGTGCTAGTTCAAGTCGCAACGGTTCTGTGACGCTTACGTTTAGCCAGCTCCTAGTTATTGCTCACTAAATCCGTCTTGAAAGGCAACTCTATTAACTACACTGTTAAGATGGCGAGTAAAAACTTTATCTGCCCATCAAATAGCAATGGGCCAATTACTGGGATACAGGTTTCAAAATTAATCTCCCTGCCTTTAATGTACCTTTAATGTACGGCTGAAGGGAATGTACCGAGAAATTATCAACTTATCTGGTCAATTATTACTGTAAGGAAGAAAATAATTAGTGAATTACCTGCTAGAGTTTATGGCTTTTTTCTGGAAATGTAAAAATATCATAAACAAACTTTATATAATCAATTGGCAAATTGGCAGGTTTGTTTATTTGTTATTTACGGTATATTTTGCTTTTAGTTGATGATTATTTAGGTGAAAAATGGCCTTTATAGGTTACTGGTTCAAATCCGGCTCGAAGGACCATAATGTACGGGCTATCCGTACTTGTGTATAGATTAAATAAAATAATAATTTTTATATAAAACACTTGTATGAAACGGAAAATATTATATTAATGAATGGGTGAGGTGCTCCTAATGGCCGTCGGCGTTTAACTAAAGAAATGTAACAATATATTGGTATAAATTTGGGTTAAGACAAATGCAAGCTAAGCGCCTTGTTGCAATATGTTCGTGCTTGCTCGTACAATCCGAAATAAAAATAAACAGTTAAAGCTATGATCCATATTTCTATCAACTAATGCAGGTACATGTGGTGGAGCGGTACTGCGCCTGTCCCGCTGCCCGCTGCCCGCACTTTCGCTGCGCTAGCTCAATGCCACCAGCATTCGGCACTGCACAAAAACAATAATTATTATTGTCTTAGTTCGCTCTCCATTTCGAAAACGTGTCGTCATTCACCTTGCCGGTTAGGTAAAGCTTTTATTATCTCTCTATTATCAAGTGCCCAATCTCGTTTCCTTTCGTCCTTTGCCTTTCTAAAGAATTCTCGTAAACAATGTCCTTTCCTGGAACTTGATAAATATTATGTTACCCAGAATATTAGGAGATAACTTACAATAAAGTCGTTCGTATACGGGTACCTAATACGAGTACACTAAAGACGTCACAACGCAAAACTGATGGCAGCAAAAGGTGTCAATTTGGCATAACGAATGTATCAATAAATTCAAGTACAAATACAGTTTTAACTGACTTGCGGTCTGCAGAAGAGTTAATGAAATATTCTACTTACAAAATACCTGGGTAAGGATGAAAAACTAGGGGGTGTGTGAAGATGCGCCTGCGCCGACGGGGTTGGTTCCGAGCTGTTGCGAGGTGCGTGCTGCATTGGCAGGGGCCGAGGCAGGGCCGCGGGGGGCGCGGTGCGGGGCGCGGGGCGCGGGCGGTCAAGGCCGCGGGCGCATGCGGCGCTAGCGACTAGTGTTGGCGACGAGGACCAGTTCGCCGTGCGCTTCTGTGCAAATCAGACGCGTCAGTGGTGTCAGTGTGTTCTGTGCTCACTTGCTTGCTGTACAGTTAGCTGTCGGGTCGACGACCGCGCGAGCATGATCGCGCGCCTTACCTGTTCCCAACTCTGACAGAAACCCACCAGGTGAGTGCCCACTCATCTACGGGACGGCAGATCCCCGTCCCATCGAACGGCTGGTCGTGGACGCTAGTCATATCGATTCACAATTGTCCACTTGGAAGTTGGAACTGGACAACAAAGGACGGTAGCCGTAAAAGTATAAATATTATTGAAGAGAAACACATCCATGAACAACTTTCAAAAATAAATCTTGAAATCTTTCAACTTATGCAAATCATTTAAGTAAAGCACACGTAGCGGTCGCATGAATATTAAAATTTTATTAGTGTTTCTATTCGTTACAACCATTAACCAGTAATAGGATTTTAAATAAACATTAAGCGAATGCAAACTGCGAAATGGGTGTCTGATAATGATCAGGTTACAGATAAGATTGGCCATTTGTCCAGTGTTCGATAGGACCGCATTTACAAAAGCGAGCGTTCCCCGCCCGTCGGCATTTGCCATATAAAATCTGCGCGAACTCGACAAGGATATGAGTCGGTATTGTAACACGAAGTCGTTACACAATAGAATTAGGCTACAAGAGATAGCATCGGTGATGTAAGTGAGGCGTGCATTGAAAGCTGCGGCGAGGCTCTCGAGAGCGCGGCCGAGATAAGTGCTCTCGATCGCACTGCAGCTTCATTCGGGCCAGCCAAGCGCCTGCTGAGCACTACTTATTGTTTCAAGTCACTCTTGGTACACCAAGCTACGAGACTAATAAGAACGAACGTTAAACCACTGGAACTGGTATCAAATTTGATGAGTCAATAATAGGTTATTGATCAAACAACGTACAGGTAAATTAGCTTGGAGAAATTTTTGCGTTTGTAGTAGTGTATGGTCAGCAAATAAAATAAAACAACATTTTATTTTTAGTTTTTATTTTATACAGGGTTACTTGTAAAACACCAGCAACCTCGCAGGACAAGATAGCTAACATCATAAGTAACAACATTTGTTCTACGACTTTTGGCATAACGCAATAAATTATTTTTAAATGATTTTTTAAACTTTTATTGTACTCTCCTTACATTTGTAAGTCTATGTTCTATTAATTATCGGATGGACGACGCGACGCCCCCTTCCCCCTCTCGTTCGCTTTTTGTTTACGTAATTTTTGGGAGGCGTAGAGTTTATAATATTCAGACGGAAAATTAAATGAATATTTATTTTTGTATGAAAATAAAATCTAACAAATTATCAAAAGTCGAAATGTTGTTACTTATGATGTTAGCTATCTTGTCCTGCGAGGTTGCCGGTGTTTTACAAGTAACCCTGTATATATAAGGGATTTTAAATTAAACTATATGTGTTTCTCCTCTGAAAAAGATGAGACTTTATTTTAATATTTGCACATTTAACATACATATAACTTTTACATTAACAATGTTACTAAAATGAAAAATTTACTAACCTGAAAAAGAAACGACATTTAAAGTTTAATTCTTTAGTTTGAGAAGTCAAAGGCTTGCCTCGACCATGTTTTAACACTGGAGCCATATTGAATTAACAATATAAAGTTACAACACTTACACACAAATTAAACACTAGTTATGGCCCTGCCTTCATACAAAACTGCTGAATACGCCGTTCGCACGGGAATAGAATGTGGATGCGATTTCCCTTAGTTAGCATCCAAGCTTACGTCTTTATAATTATTAAACTGTATAAATTCATTCTTTAACTCCGGTCTACATCGTGCAGACATGGGTGTAAAAGTCTCATTTTAGCTATTAAATGTAGTTTTTAAGTACATCTGAGTTTTCATTTGGGGCCTCCGGCTGCGGGACATGTAATTCACTTCAACAAATATTATAACAATAATAACAAATAATAACAACAATCAACAAATACAAAATTTATCAATTAAACTACGTACATAATAATTATAATTTTTGAATGAAATGTGCTTTATGTTCTAACGGTACCAAACGACTGCACGTGGCACCTGCGGACAGCGTAAACTGGTTTATTCTGGTTTTGTGCGTGTTTCCACTTTCCACTATCAAGTGACGATTTATTTATTTGTTTTGTTTCGTAATTATTATGGTCAAATATTAATTATGAAACAAATTATTATGGACACGATATTTTATTGTTTCACGGTAGTCGCCTTGTCGTTTGCTCAAGGACGTAAAATTGAATGATATATTTTTTTTTATAAAGTCAAAACCATTTTCTTTCAAATAAAAACTTGTTTTTATTGAAAACAAAAGTGTTGCTAGGAATAAGTATAAAATTAAATAGTAATGTTAGGATATCGAAACATTTTTGTATAGGCCAGAACGATATAGTGGAAACGCGCTCTAAGATCTGAGTAATATACACACCACTACATATGCAAAAATTTCTCCAAGCTAATTTACCTGTATGAAGTGTAAATTGATCGCTGGGACGATACATTTAGTCATTTGATACACAAGATAACAATGTACACGCAGACGAGGACGACTTGTGATATTTATATAAAGTTTTAAGTCATTGTAAGACTGTTAGAATAATATGGCTGTAATGACACGTAATATTATAAAACAATGACTGAATAGGTAGTTACCGTCACTTCAAGCAATTACTATAAACGTAGAGAACATGTGAACTTTTACAGATGATGGTCAATCCATTGAAAGTACCTTTTCTTGAGATTATTGAAACTCGCAAGATCTGTTCATTCTAATTGCATAAGCATTAGATGGAAGTAAGGCCCTAAAAACTGTTACAATAGTGTAAGATTCGATGCTAATCGCAGGCAAAACAATCACATTGTATAGTGGGATTAGTGGTTATCTGTCACTTATATTAGGAAATAACTAAGTGTACGGAGAACAGTTCCCGATGGTAGATAGCATTGTGGACCAGAGGCGGTCCGGAGCCGGTGTGCAGCTGACATAATGTATATTTTACCCAGTAATAAGCAGTTCTCTTTACAAGATTTGCAGCTCGTAGAGTTAATGAAATGAGTCGATTTAGATGATATATTTTTATACCCCTTAATTAAATTAATTCGAAAACACTTAAGTATAAGTTTACTACAATTATTAGGTACCTACCATAGATTTATTTTACAGCATTATTTCACGAATCAGGAATATTTTTTTCTCAAACTACTAAGTATTTGAGAAATAAATGTTCGTGAGCACCAAAATTTCACTATCTATTATATCGCTTACATATAAATGTCGCAGCTATGCCGTATGCGGGTGATGCTAATATAGGTTTGATAAAAAGTGCGTAATTAAGTAAAAGTACACTCGATATTAGCGTATTTATCAAATCACAGAGTTTTATTCATTTATTTCTCCAATATTCAGCAATATAAATAGTTAATTATCGCGATGAATCTTTAACAAACCACTAATTATAGCTTCATCTACAGTTTCCATCATATTATAAATCTAAATATTATTCAAGTAAAGCATAATAAAACTAAAGGATATTAAAGAGACTGCTGAAATCTTATAGGTATCATAATCTGCAATTAGATCGTATTATGCATAATGGAATATTTTAATCCAATCAAACCAAAAAAATCTTTGGACATGACATTTAGGTACCAATTTAAATTGTCCAGTTTCTTGTTAATAATAATGATATGGGTTTTTTATTTGTAAGAGCTAGTGTTGCTAGCAAATCGTGACTCTGTACAGATCAGTTTTCCAGCAAAGAGTATGAAATATGAATCGTGTTGGATATTGTGTTGAATACTCAGATATTATAATGAATGTATTCCGAAAGTCGGCGCGCGCACCGCGCGGACGCTTTGAAATCATTTCACTTCGTCTTTGTACAAATTATGTATTCTCTTCGTCATAATAATTAGTAATTATTAATTACGTATAAATGTTATAAAAGTTATGTTTTTGTCAATATAGTATAATTAATATCTTTTCACTATTGTACTATTACAATTTAATGAGTTTCTAATTCGATTCAATTCATGTTATTTCAATATTAAAAATTAATTCGTTTTAAACATTTTATCGTTTTTTTTTTCTCCGAATATATTATTATCGTACGTAAGACAATTATTTAAATTTTTATATAGAATGTTAGTGTAACCTATGTTTTGAAATTTATTTGAATGTAAAATATAATCTATCTATTTTGTGACTACAACACGTACTTTTGCTAAATATTATGTTAAAAGTTGCATAATCGAAGAAGCGCGACTCACGCTTGACCTGTCGCTGACCTTACAAATATGTCGAATGGCATTCGCTTCCTAACCCGATGCAAATTGTGAAAATGTTATTTGTGAATATGTCATGTGTGCTTTTGTATTAATAATTAATTAGATTCATTTGCAAAACAATCACTTGGAACTTTTTGATCGAGTCAGTGCTAATACCATTATAGAGAATCGCCTCGTCATATTAAATAATCTATGAACACCTAGCATTAAATATAATAGACGTAAATTGATTTATTTCTATCTTCTTTGAACAACTTAGAACAATCTTTTCGACTTCGGAGACAATAAAATTTTCTTGTGTCGACAAAATTTTACACAAAAGGCAAACTGTAAATGTCAGTACAATAGAGAATACTTGAGAGATAAGTCAAGATTCGCTGATATCGCAGAGATTTCGCCAACACAGCGTTTGTTATAAGTCACCATCTCATCGCATCATACAGAGAGAGAGAGCGGTTGTGTAACCAAGATGTTCCGCGGTGACCCGCACTCTGCACTAAACTCCACACCACACACTAACGCATCTACTTCACGGAATTATTCATTAAAATTGAAAACACTTGGAGGTGGATAAATCTTGCAGCTTGTCAAATTCAAATTGATACAGCGCTTTCACCTATTATCCTTTCACAATTTATAGTGATTAGTGTTCTAGTCTTGGGTAAAGAATTGATTTAAAATGTGAGTGATTTAAGGACGCTGTCACATATCTGCGTTACTCAAATTTAGGTATTTAACGTCGCAAGTCGCAACGTGGTTCGCGGGAACATCACGCTCACGTAAACATAGCGCAATCCATTTTATAGACCATCTTCATACTTGATATTATTTTTTGACGTGATAACGTCTTTAAAATCGTTTTAGTCGGGTGACATGTTCAGAAACTTGTGTCACACCAAAACCTCACGAGCGCGATCGCAGGTATAACGAGAGAGAGACGGACCGATCTCCCGTCTCATCTCGAGCGCTGCCACTGCATTATGTTATCACGTAAACATCTCGATCGTAAACCTACTTTACAAACAACCAATTTTTGACGTGACAACGTCTTAAATTAGGTTGCGACTGGGAGTCACTTATGAAAAAGTGTAACGCTCGGTAACGTTACGATGAGTCACCGAACGAGAGAGAGGCCCGCGGTCTGCCGCGCGCGCAGCACATAAATATTCTACCGAGAAAAAGACGTTGTCACGTAAAATCTTCGCCCGTAAAACCGACTTTACAGGCAACCATTTTTTTTTTTTATATTTTTAATGAAATTGATTCCAGAAGATTACTGGGAACTTTAAAAATTCATTTTGTTACTTTTATTAGTAGGTACGATCCTTATAAGTATTTTAGAGTATTTAACCAACTTAAAAAAGTGTGACTATTTTACAACAATTTGAATAATAATCAGTTAATGAATTGTATTATTGTATACAATATCGAAGCTTTTTAAGAAATGTATAAAATTCCGAGAAACGGTCGGAATGAAATAAATTATATTCGTCACATTACCTATATCTTTAAATCTGAAGTTTTCCTAAGTAGCAAACACATTTGCAAATATTATTTTTATGAAACAACAATCCAAGATGGCGCCGACGAAAATTTGACTTTTTTTCGTGATGGGTGTCATTTTCATGGTTTTTGGGGTAGCTATTAACCAATATGAGGTCAAAACTAAAATCCAAGATGGCGCCGACGAAAATTTTACATATTTTCGTCATGGGTGTCATTTTCATGGTTATTGGGGTATCTATTAACCAATATGAGGTCAAAACTAAAATTCAAGATGGCGCCGACGAAAATTTTACATATTTTCGTCATGGGTGTCATTTTCATGGTTATTGGGGTATCTGTTAACCAATATGAGGTCAAAAAAAATCTAAGATGGCGCCGACGAAAATTTTACATCTTTTCGTCACGGGTGTCATTTCCATGGTTTTTGGGGTAGCTATTAACCAATATGAGGTCAAAACTAAAATCGAAGATGGCGCCGACGAAAATTTTACATCTTTTCGTCACGGGTGTCATTTTCATGGTTTTTGGAGTAGCTATTAACGAATATGAGGTCAAAATTATAATCCAAGATGGAGCCGACGAAAATTTGACATCTTTTCGTCTTGGGTGTCATTTTCATGGTTTTTGGGGTAGCTATTAACGAATATAAGGTCAAAATTATAATCCAAGATGGAGCCGACGAAAATTTTACATCTTTTCGTCATGGGTGTCATTTTCATGGTTTTAGGGGTAGCTATTAACCAATATGAGGTCAAAACTATAATCCAAGATGGCGCTGACGAATATGAAACTTATACAGTTTACTCTTATAAAGTATCAAATATTTCAAATCACGAAAAAGACAATAATCTTTTTTATTTCGTTTTTATTTTTGGCACGAGGAGCGATACAGCGTAATTCCAAACTATACATAGCCAGAACGCAACCATAGGAAACTGCTCGTGTATACTTTGTAATGCTGTTTTTAAGTTTGTTATTACAATATATACACGAATTTTGCGTACTGATCGTGTATACTTTGTAACGCGGTTGCTTGCTTCTTCGTTCCAAACTATACACGATCAGTACGCAAAATATAACTAAATATACCTACTACACCACTTACGCGTGAGCGAAATAATAAATATATAGGCAATCAAAGACTTGTACAGCTATATCTATCTACTTTTATTCTTCTTGATTGATTCAGTAAAATATAGAATAAAAATATTATTAGGTACGCTTAGAAAAATAAATAGGTAACAGATATAAGGGTTACCTATGGGTTAGGTTAGGTTCGTGTTTTTTTAACTACACAAATATAGGAGCCCCGCGAAGCGGGGCTCCGTCGCCTCGCAACCGTCCTCTTCTGGACTTATTAGATTCTTACATTTTAGCACTATAATTGTCAATTGTAAGTCGTGCAGTATAGTCGGGAACGAAGACACAAGCATCCTCGATACAAAAAATATACGATCAGTACGCAACATTACATACACAATACACATGCATTTTAATAATAGATTTCAAAACAGCAATAAAATAATATAAACGCGAGCAATGGAAAGACGCAGCGCTTACTCCGAAACATACACGATTAATCCGCATGCGTACTGGCGCTGTATATTTTGGAGCGCTATTCTTACTTACTTCACTACAAAGTATACGCGAGTATTTGCGTACTGCTGTTGTATAGATTGGAAGAACTTTGTAAAAAAGTTATTTACAAACTATACGTGATTAGTTTCACACCGTTGCGTACTGGCCTTGTATAGTTTGGAAAGACGCAGCGATACACCCGTCCTTCCAAGAGCGCTTCTGAGCGCGGTCTGACGAACCGCGAGAACAAATGTATGAAGAAATCGACAAGTATTTTTAATTTAGCTCATAATTGAAATAAAATTTTGATTTAGATTCATAAAAATTACACCATATATAAAGGACTATATATCCCTCAATAAGATATAGTTAAGAAAATAGATTAGGCTCTTAATTTTCCTAAAATGGTACCGTTATAGACCCCATTTTTTTGCATTTTATGCGTTTATTGTGATGGAAAAAACGTATTTCAGCGACAATTTTGTATGACGTCGTACAATTTTTATAAGATGAACGTAGAGCTGAATATATTATCTTTAAATTAAGATATTACTATGTTCTCACGTGTAATTGCTTTAAGTTAAAATGGTACCGTAAAACAGCGTGTTTTTGTAAAAATACGTAATAGCGTCCTTAAGCGAGGAACTTATAAGTCCTCTCCTGTTTACATTCTAAACAGATCAAAGATTTTCTTTACACTTGCCCTCTTCACGGTAAATGAGCATTCACAATCCGGGTTTGCACATACGTAACTGTTTGCACTGCCAACCAATCATAACACTTCATCAGTCACGCAGATTTGCCTGACAGCTGCATCTGATGTCTGCGATCAATCTGTTGCAGCAATACTTCCTCAACAAAAGTGACAGTAAGTGCCGTCTGAGATACAATGACTGTTGTCATTTAATTAACACGTGACATTGAACCTTCAACACAATCTGAGTTATCATTCAACAAACCGCGATATGTTATCTCATATCTCGCGCGTTAGATGATGACTGCACGTCTTCATTATGCTTATATGACGTCACAGGATTGTACACATGCTTCCTAAAGTTTAGTAGTTGTAGCTGTGTAGATACGCTGCGATGAAAGCTGTTATCACTCAAAGGATGTCCTGTGACGTGATGTAAGTTTTTCAGTTTCTGCTATAATTTTAATTATGTCACTTGATACGCCTAAAGTGGAGCAGGGTACTATTGATTTTAGTCCTCTATGAATTAATAATAATATTCTACAAATTCTTGGTGGTGTTAATTCATATAAATCTTGGTGACTTGCAACTGCGGCATCCCACGGTTGAGTCATTACGGTCTATCGTTTGCGTTTCCAGCCTATGATATATAAAGTATAATAGAGTCATTGTTTCCAGCCAATATTATCTCAATTTGCGTTTCACGACGCGCCTAGTTCCGTACTTTCTCTGATCCTGGGTAACCTTTAGCGGGCCCTAGACTAGCTCGCGGGTCAACGACCGACTTTGTGCCAATCTTCCGGGACCTTTCACGATCTCGCTTCCCTACCTCTATTTACTTGTTAATAAGTCAAACAAATCCAAATAAGTCTCTCTTATAGTAAATTTAGTCTATCTTGAAAGGCATCTAGCGACCTATACGGCACCTTATTTAGACCTCCTCCAATATTTATTTAATATCTTCTGAATATAAAAATAACATATTTGGATAGTTTCAAAGGTTACCAGAGCAATCTGCACATCCTGCGGTGATAACGGTTAAAATTTTGAGATTTTTTTATCTGCTCTCTACATTTAATGAATATCCTTGTAAATACATGTAGTCATCACTCAAACGCAATAGCCGGGCTCACAACAAAAAGTTAATTAGCGGCTATCTAGTATCGATAGTGGTGATCCAAAGCGATGTTGTAGGCTGTAGCCGTTATCAGATCAGGATAAGCAGTGATAGTGCAGAGCGACCGCGACGTGGCGGCGAGGCGCAGCGCCAGTCCGCGACCGACCGCCTCCCGCGCACCACACGCGCTCAGTCATCAGTGCTGTCACAGACCACGGCCCAGGCCACAGACCACACTTGACAGTAACCGGAATTTTGTGACAGTAACACTGACATTAAGTGATATGTTCAGCAGCCCTTTTCATGTAATAACTTTTTGAATCGTGTTCGTTTAGATCTAAAGTTTAGAATAACTAGTTTTGTGTTGATATGCGTAACTTTCGTATGTAAGTTCTAACTTCTAAGCTGCTATAATTTAAGTTCGAGCATTTGAACTTTGAACTTGAATTTAATTTCAAGTTCATGAAAGTTTTAACTTTCTAGTTTTTATAAAAATTGGGATAGTTTTCTTCTAAAATGTCAATTAATTATTAATTTGTAACTTTCAAACCCAAAATAGATTTAAATTAGTAAAATATGTTTACAGCAACTAATTCGCGCAACAATTCGGACATGGTTCTATACTTTGTGGTTTTTACTCTTTAAACCGTGAATTTCAAATTTAATGCGTGTAGGCATTCTTTGTGAAAACAACGTGCAATTATTGTTATACAATAGAAATTGGTTTAATAAATTGTTTATTGATTTCCGTAAAAACCGTCATTTCATACATAATATTATTATTTTTATGTACATACGAAACTAGCATATTATTTCCGCGTTACTATGATGGTTATATTTTTTGCGTAGTTCATACTTCATTAACATAGATTTTCTGCACAATTGCGAAATACTTGTAGTTCTTTTTAATCTCACGTGGATTATTTATTTATTAAATATTACAACGCAATTATAGTTCATTGAAAAGTTACATTTGGGGTTGCGTTTTTTAGAGGACGCAATTTTATTTTTTTGATGTGTAGGGGGGGTCAGTGTGAAGCTATCACCAAGTTTGTGGGGTCGCCACCCTTGTCCCACGGCCGCCATCTTGAAAATAGCGGTTGAAATTGTTTTTAAGATATATCTCTTAAACTATTTATCTGATAATAAAACAATGTTAACATTATTCGTTGCAAATTAAATTCTCTACAACTTAGGTCCAGTAACTTTTTGTCGTAGAACTATAAACAAAAAAGTTATAAGCGAAAATGTTCAGAAATTAGAGATGTTTATATTTTTCAATAAAACTTTTTTTTTTATAAGTTTACGAAGAAATTATATCAGACCATTTTTGTAGATTGTTTTTCGAAGAACAACTTTTATTTACAACATTTTTTCATTAAGTACTCACTTCTGAGCGCTGTAAAACCTTAGCTATTGACGTAATGAAAAAATGTTGTATATAAAAGTTGTTCCTCGAAAAACAATCTACAAAAATAGTCTTATATCATTTCTTCGTAAAATGATAAAAAAAAGTTTTATTGAAAAATATAAATAGCTCTAATTTCTGAACATTTTCGCTTATAACTTTTTTATTTATAGTTCTACGACGAAAAGTTACTGAATCAAAGTTTTAGAAAATTTAATTTGCAACAAATAATGTTAACATTGTTTTATTATCAGATAAATAGTTTAAGAGATATATCGTTAAAACCATTTCAACCGCTATTTTCAAGATGGCGGCCATGGGACAAGGGTGGCGACCCCACAAACTTGGTTTTAGCTTCACACTGACCCCCCCTACACATCAAAAAAATGAAATTGCGTCCTCTAAAAAACGCAAGGTCAGGCCTAAAAAATGTAACATTTCAATGGACTATTATTAGTGAGTTATTTAACTACAAGCGTGGTTTTTCATTGTTATATAATTATAATATTTGTCTGTAAACAGAAAATCAGTGAGACGGAACAAATACAGATAACACAATCTCGTCGGAAACTGTTTATATGAATGAGGAGTCTCGGTATCAAGCCTACTTGCTATAACAACGTTGTTTTTATGGCAGCAAATTAGTTACACACACCACGTTGATAGTAGGGTAATTGCGCTGGTTTGCCGTCCAGCTTCAGTTTTCGTCCATTTGACTGACCTGCTACAATCACGTGCGTAAAACTTGAATACAAACCTACCTTCCCGCGCAAGTTTGCACTTTTTACGGTCCATAATGTATAAGCAACAGTACTATCAACATGAAAATTTGATTTGACAAGAAGAGAGTTCAAAAAATTAACGTAAAAGTGGCCGCTTCGCATCCGTGCGTTGCAGATGTCATTGCGCGAGAGAAATATTTGCCGGCGAGAAAAGTTCATGGTAAGTTAAATCACTGTTTTAGCTAGTTTACGTAATGTTTTTGGTACGTATGTTTATTTATAAGCTTAATAAACGCAATTATAA
Source organism: Colias behrii (assembly GCA_029959065.1). Classification (NCBI taxonomy): domain Eukaryota; kingdom Metazoa; phylum Arthropoda; class Insecta; order Lepidoptera; family Pieridae; genus Colias; species Colias behrii. Next base: position 56,863 of record JARWMC010000017.1, on the reverse strand, counting down.
GCGTTTATCATACTTTTTTTTTACCTACACTAGGTTACCAAATTCTCAAAATATTTGGTTTTCGTCCAAGTGGACGGAAACTCAAACAGCTACGTGAATATTTGTTAGGGTGTGGTTAGGGTCATTTTATATTATCGGACCTTTAGAATACTGAATAGTTTCTCCCGAAGTGATCTTTATTGCTATTAGTTTAGATTTTTTGGTTTCCGTCCACTGCTTTGTCAGTGCTGCCAAAATAAAAAAATATTTAAAGAAGTGGACGAAAACTAAATTTAGTTTTAAATGTTTTAGTTTTCGCCCATGAATGAGTATTGGAGTGGACAAAAATTAAAAATAGCTATTCTTTTGCATTACTTTTCGTCTTTTTTTACGTATTGAAAAGTTTTCTATTCAGTACCTTCCTTATAAATAATTGGTGAGGGCCAGAGTGTTGTAGGTACCTACCTAATATTGTCATTCATTCAGTCATCTATCATTCTCCTTATGTGAAGTAGAGGCAATTATTCGTAGCATAAATGGGGGTAGGTCAGACATAATACACTGTATTTTTCTTGATTATCATTCACTTGAGTATCATATTTTATTCTAGGTCTGTTTTGCCAATGCAGTATTTTTTTATTCTACTTACTCAACGTATCCTAAGAAAGATCTTATTGTTTTTAGATGGCCTCGAAGGAGTCTAAGAAATCTAGAAAAAAAACGCTACGTACACTGAAGAATCTTTAATAAAGGCTTTAACGGCAATTCGGAAAAATAAGACATCAGTAAGACAAGTCTGTAGAGATTATGGGATTCCTAAATCTATGGTTCTCGATAGAATACACGGCAAAACAACTGATATTTTAAAGAAACGTGGGCCAGATCTCCACCAAATAATAATCAGTAAGGCATAGTAATTTATTTTAGTAGCTAAAACTTATTATAATGGCTGTGTTTAATATAGTACATTTCATTTGATAAACAAAGTATTAGAATGAAAATTTTTGTTGTTAGAATGAATATTTCTGTTTTTTGATGTTATTTTTTAGTCCTGTAATTATTACTTTATTCATTTACATTGTAATTGGAACGCATTCCTTTCTTTATTACGAATGATTAAACAGTCATCACTAACGCATATAAAGACTGCCAAGTGCTACATAGATCTCAGTGTTGACTAGTTATATTGATTATTATTAGTAAAACTAAACCTGTAAGGTAGTGAGAAATTGTGATGTTGATTAAATAAAAGTATATATTTACCTGTAATTGGTTTTTAACTTAATAGTTGACCCACCCTCCTTTTTCTACACGGTGGTCGAAAACTAGCTTACACTAGGACGAAAACCAGTTTTTTTGGACGAAAACTAGCATATACCCTACTTTTGCAGAAAATAATTTAAATTAAAAGATACGTCAAAATGATTTATTTTCACTTAATATTATCTTAAAGAAGACTATATAAGGACTAAAAAAAAATATTATATGTTTAAGGAAGGTGCTCCAAAATATTTATTTCGCATCACAAAGTTGGCAACTCCTATAACTGGACGAAAACCAGCGCAATGACCCTATGTACGTTCTAGAGTATAATTATGATTATCAACTTAATATGTAATTTCCTTTATTGGCTAAATGTGTAACGTTTTCAGCGCGGTTCGTAATTTGAAATTTCAAGTTAGCACCAATAACGAATGTGGTATCGTATTCGTTGATGTAATCTAAATTACCTATGAGAACATATAAAACCCCATTAGGTATTATATGCTTAATGATTGCCTTTGCCGTTCGGTTGATACCTAATACTCTATGCCTTCCAGAATTTTCAGTTTGTTACGGAAAGCATAGTTTTAGTAAATAATACTAATCGCAATAAAGTTAATTAGCGAATGCGAGCGGAATCTATTAAATTTAACTAGGTATGCTACTTTTAGATCATTATCTGAACATTTGTTCCGTTATATTTCACGGGATAAGTGCATTTCTAAACCATTTCTAAACATGTTTTTTTAAATAAAATAAACGTTACAGAGATATACACATGCACCTACCTATGTTTTTAATTAGAAAATTCTTCATACACAACATAATAATTTAATATTTATGTAAAACATTCCTATGTGTTAATCCAAGTTACCCTCCGCGTGTGGCCAAATTTCATGAAAATCATTTTGTTTCAGCAGTTTTTGCGTGAGGCAGTAACAAATAAACATACCAACTTTCGCATTTATAATACTAGTATGATTTCATAACCTGTGTAATATGAAACTCTTCTGTTCGTTCTGTAAACTGCGCCATTCCCCTGCAGCTTGCATCAAGTGATCTCCGTGCAATATGATCTGGCTGGACCGTACGTAGCCACGCGTGCAGTACTACTTGCTCATTCAAGCTGACAATATTATATCGGCTGTTTCGTCATTATTCAATTAACGCTCTTTATTTTAACATGAATTGATATAGACAGTTACTTAAAAGTATTAATATTTGTGGTTTAATATTTTTTATAAAACTCACCTCACTAGTCATTTTATGTGATTAGATGTGTATTTGCAGCAAGTTCCGTATTAATGTACAAACTTGAAAATACCCGCAACTCGCAAGGTGTTACGTCTCTTTATCAACTATATTCTAACTATAAGTATCTATTAAGTGCACTAGAACTTAACAAAGTTTTTGACTCGCAAATTTGAAGGTATAATAATTCGAATGTTTTAAAATTACATAATGAAAATGTCTGTTTATATCAAACAACCGAGTCTAATTCTGTGCGCCCGCGCCACGGCCGGTGTCAGCGATCGCGCCCTTTATTTTCGTGTTCCATTTTATTTTTGCACGTTTGAATAATACCACGATTCGTGTATTATTAACAATTTTATATCAACATCTTTATTTTTAGACCACTTTGCAACGAGCAGTTTGACAATTATTAATTATTGTTACAATTATCATCACATCTAGAAATTACCTTACGTACAATGCAGGCACCTCAAAAACATGTAAATTAATAGATCTCGATAAGCTGATAACGAGCGACAAACTATAATTAGCTAATCTTATCGTATTGTTACGTCTCTTACTTCAATTTTACATTATAAAGCTCGTATTTACAACTAGTGTGATTCATAAACAACTATAAAACAAAAATATAACCGCAAACGAATTTTGTGGAAAATAAATTTTTTTCGGACGCGATATTTTGGAACAATATAGAACAAACCTAGAACAACTCTGAACAACCGCCAGAATCGTGATATCTAAAAAGTGCGGTGCCAGCTTCTTTTTGGTTTTTTACGAATTTTGTGGAAAATAAATTTTTGTCGGACGCGATATTTTGGAACAATATAGAACGAACCTAGAACAACTCAGAACAACCGCCAGAATCGTGATATCTTAAAAGTGCGGTGCCAGCTTCTTTTTGGTTGTTTACGAATTCTGTGGAAAATAAATTTTTTTCGGACGCGATATTTTGGAACAATATAGAACGAACCTAGAACAACTCAGAACAACCGCCAGAATCGTGATATCTAAAAAGTGCGGTGCCAACTTCTTTTTGGTTTTTTACGAATTTTGTGGAAAATAAATTTTTTTCGGACGCGATATTTTGGAACAATATAGAACAAACCTAGAACAACCTGGAACAACCTTTAAAATTTTTCTAACTTCAAAGTGCGGTGCAAACTTTTTTTTTGGTTTTTTACGAATTTTGTGGAAAATAAATCTTTTTCGGACGCGATATTTTGGAACAATATAGAACAAACCTAGAACAACTCAGAACAACCGCCAGAATCGTGATATCTTAAAAGTGCGGTGCCAGCTCTAAAATCGTTTTTTTTTTGACTTTTCTCGAAATGTTTTAATCTCAGCTTTATGCAATTCTGGAACAATATAGAACAAACCTAGAACAACCTGGAACAACCTTTAAATTTTTTTCTAACTTCAAAGTGTGGTGCCAACTTCCCGGAGGTGCAAATCTCCCGTATTTAAACTTAATCGCAGCTGCTGGAATATGCGTGATTATCTTTCTAGAGTATTGAAATAAACTTACATTTCTGAACTTACAGTACTCCAAAAGTTATAATGCGCATAGAAATCTTCGCCTCTGTTCGGCAACTGTCATATTCCCGAAGCGTCCGAAGATGATATGTATATAGAGTGGTTAAATGCATTTTCTTCATGCATAATTTAGTCAAATTATGTGTTTTGTGCTAAAAGAGATTAATATTTATTTGTAAGTAATGATTTTGTTTCGATAATTCCTTGTAAGTAAATAGCGAGGATAACCCCACGATTGCGAATATATTATCTTTGTTGTATTGATTTACTTGGAAAAATTTATAGTACTTTTAAAGTGTCTTACTGAAGCTGGTGTAATGATGGAAGAAAAGCAGGTTAAAATAACACAAAATTTATATTGTATAAAATATGGTTTTCAAACACAGGTTTACATTTAAACCATATAAATCTAATCATTAAAATCTTAGTTCAAAAGTATTTACAGTACTGATCATTCTTCAATATTATGACAATTACAAAAAAAAATAAAAATAAAAACAATCGAAATCAGGGATTATCTTTATTTCTGACATTTTAGATACATTGGAACTTTCATTATGCTCTTCTTCATTTTCACTTTCCCTACTGCCATCACCTGTGTAAATAATTTCATCGATTAATTCAATTCACCTTTAAAAACAAAACCAAGAAGGGTATGTAATAGCAGCTCTATATAATTCCACACAGAGAGAACACGTGCAGTCACCACCAATATTAATTAAAGACGACTAACGGATTTTTGAGTTTTTTTGACTGACAGGCTACCGTCACCTACCGCCCGATTTGTTTTTGATTGTGTATGACCGTGAATTGACTTCTATTTCTTTTGAACAAGGGGTAAAATGCAAGTGCATAGTTTAGGTCTCTTACGATTCTATGATTCGAGTGTTTTCGGAAATACGACAATTAGCGAAGATTTGCATGCGCATTATTAATTTTGGAGTACTGTATAACACTTTTGAAAATCAATTATTTTAATGTATAATTGCACAGAGTAAGTATATCAGCACTTATTTTTTTATATACTATAATATTATGTTGATGGGATTATTATTAGTATCTATATTTAAGGTTTGGCGTATACCTTTAGCCGTTTGTTATGAATTATTAGTGCCAGTAATTTATTTTTAAGAGTGAAAAAAACAAGTATTTCTGTAAGTATTTCTCAATTCTCAGTCGTGCCTATTGTCTGGTGCGATAAACTTATTTTCATTAGTCATCAATACACCGCAAACTATCGGCATATTGGAAAAGGCAAAGTAAAGGCACTGAACATTGTGCCGTCGCTATCAATGCAAATATTGTGTAAAACACACATAATTGTTTGATATAAAGACGAGAAAGTTTAAACACTACCTTCCTCTAGACGTAACTACACGCTAGCCTCTGCTCGCGTCAATTAAACTGTTTAATTATGTAAACGACACGCGTGCGACCGCTAATCGCTCTGGAGTTCTTCTAACGTCACTATTTGCTCCTTACGTAATTCATTTGGTTACAATGAGGCTGTACTGTGTACATCTAGTGACGATTCCGCAGAGGACAAACAAGAAAGTTTCTGCGGATAATTATTATACACTCATACAGCCGCAGCTGCTCGCCTCGCAAGCTGAACCACCAACACAAACACACGGACACAATGTCCATGTGTACAGTGCATTGTATATCAATATCACGTGATTCATTGTTGTCATTGCCGATTCCGAGAAGCTTTTGGTTCCCTCGCTGAAGGTGACTTAGTATCTACGACGATTTAATTAATGTAATGAATTGAAGAACAAAAAAATTAATGGAAAATGATATCTGTTTACACTGCAGTCAAATAATTACTTTCTCGTAGTAGTAGCACAGATTACTAAATAGTTACTAGTAGTATCACGTAGTATGTACAACGTAGCTTTTGGTCGGTGGCACAGGTCGGTGGTATGTGTTCCACAATAAACATGACCTTACACTTTATTATACTTGTTATCCTGTAAAGTTTACAACCTGATTCATTTTAAAGTGTCCTATCATGTACCGTTATCTTATGACATTAGCATCAACGTCGCATATTCATCATTGTAAAGTGGAACCGTCTGATAATTTATAACTCGCTAGGAACAGTTCGATGCTGAATACTAAATCGGGTGAAGGTGGGAAGGCGTATATAGCGTATATAAATCACGAAGTTATTGCGTATGTCAGAGGCGCCATTAGCGATTCTGGGCGCGCGCCCTAATGAGGCGGAAGCCGGAGCGCGGTGCGGGGTGCGGGGCCGCCGGCGACCCGCGCGGACGTCCTGCCGCCTGGAAGTGTCATCACCGGCCCTAGCTGTGGTCGTTGCTCGGGCTCGAGTACTGATTAGTGGCAACCTTTTGCAACAATTTTAGGCCCTTTGTTGCAAAAGGGGCAGTGTTTTTTGGTCGTCTGCAGACAATTTTGACAACATTCAGGAAGTTGAACATGTTTTATGCCAAGTTATAAGAGATAGGTAGATCAAATAATCCTAATCGTATGGGTTGCCAGGAACAGTTCGATACTGAATATGGGTTGAAAAGGTTGTAATTTTTAATTTTTACCTCGGAATGAAGCGAAACTTTGGTATTTTCCTTATTGAAAGAAACGTGTATGCGTTTATTTTGGACAATTTTAAAAGCCCAGCCTTAGAGCATTAAACCAACCAGCAGTACGTCTTAACAGAAACTATAGTAAGTATGTATCATCACAAACATCTTATAACTGCTTATAAAAAATCTTGAGTCATTCAGGAATCTTCCCAGTGAACATACCCAAGCACACGAACAAGTGCAAAAAGTGGATCAATAACAAATGAGTAACTTGAATCTCGATAGTCAACAAAAAAATTGACTCATGTCTACGTTAGAACCTTGTTAGAACGTATCAGAGCCTATCGGCATGTATCGAGCTGACTGGGCAATTCTAACGACCAGAAGAAAAATAAAAGTTTCAATAACCGGCTGTGGCTCGAGGGGCTGCGGGGGGGACAGCACGGGGAGCGGGTGTCGGTCGCAGCTTCACGGTCAAGTCGCGGTCGCACAAATATGCAGTCAAAGCTTTTACCCTCGAACATTGACGCACTTCCCCAAACTGTCTTTAACTTCAACACGCTATACGTTGCTTTCTTCGTGATAACATTTAAATGTTGCGTCATGGTAAATGATCAATGTATATGTCATTCTACGCAGAGTCGATACTACGTTATGTCATTAGTACCTGGCTGAGCGAAGTTCGTGAGCGGTGACGTGTCGTGGCCTTACGAGCCACTGCCATTTAGCTTTTACGGATTAGAAATGCAGCGAGAATACATTTTGTATTATGTGAGATTCAATATAAAACGATTTCCAATGAAACACCTACGCGAGTGATAGTAATAATTTCAGATTGTAAGTTTCGCAATACTTTATCGCTTACTTGGATAACTACTGACCTAATTTCTGTACTTAAATAATATTATACCGAATCAAAAGCACAATTCAATTTCAGTTAGAAATATCCAAAATGTTATGACAGGGTATGTATGTTTGTGACGATAATAATAGGTATAAGCAGCTTCATAAACGGAAATATGATTATGAACCTTATCGCAGATATTATCCGAACAAATGTTTACAAGAATTATTAATTTTCCGTTTCCAATAAGTCGGGTATTTTTCGTGGCGATAGCAAGAACTTATCTCTGTGATAAAAATCAATAATTATAATGTGTCTGTTATAAATAATTAGTGTCCGACCGAAACTGGTTTCAAGGCCGAAACCGAAACCGAAACCGAATGTTCGGCCGTGGCTTCAGTTTCGGCCGAAACCGAAACCGAAACCGAAACTCACGTGGTCAAGTATGAAATTTCTAAAAATACTGAACTTTGGTGCATTTTACCTATTATTTTGCCTTAATTAGGGCATGAAATGAAAACACAGTATATTAAATTTGTTGTAATCAGTGATTTAATATAAAATAAAAAAATAATATTATTAAAATATTAATAATAACAATTTTAATTTTTATTATTTTTTCAAATTAAGTTCTCACTAAAATCAGTCATCTAAATCAAATCAGTAATTGTTACTGTTACTTTAAATACTAAGTTTTGGTATTTTGAGATCTTTCTCTTTATTAAAGAGTCTTTATTATGTACTTTGGATTGGTATTTGTACTTAGAAGAATAATCAGTCTCTTTTAGGTACCTCGTATATAAAAATAATAATTATTAATTACTATTACACCCAGTTCCAATCTCAACATAGATAATCAAAATATGTTTCCACTAGCGTGTGCCAACCAAGGTGTCAACCAACGCTTTGACAGCGTCCGTCAAAGCGTTGCCGAGGAAAACGAAGTTAGGCAAGCGTAAATGTGTGTGAACTAAGTTCACTGAACTTGCGAAATAAGTTTCGGTTTCGGAAAAAGTTTCGGCCGATTTTGGCCGAAACTGAAACTGCGGCCGAAACTTGATTTTTGGCCGAAACTCGGCCGAAACCGAAACCGAAACCGAAAGTTCGGTCGGACACTATAAATAATATTATAATGATCAAATAACTTTCATGGACCTAATGGTTTTGACTAATTGGATGTCCTTCAAAAATCCTGCAATATAAATTAATAATGCCCATCTCTAAATAATACTTTATTTTATGACAACATTAGATTAGAATATATGCAAATTAGCTATTAATTAGATGTCAGTGATCCAGAATGATATTAAGATGAAGGTTTAAGGTTGGTTGTCCGACGGCGACTGCGAGGTCGCGAGGCTACCTTATGCGTATAAACTTTAAACTTGTTTACTTTTTCTAGTGTACAAATTGAGATATTATGTAAATAGAGCCTAATCTTTTTGGCATTATAAACACAACCTATCTTTAGTGTTCGATTGATTATTCAGCCTTTTGATTTATGACCACGCGCCACGGACAGATGCTTGTGCTCAAGAAACGAAGACGACCTTATTAATTAGATGAATTCGTTAATGCTAGTAAAACGATCAACCTTTAAGCGAGGTAACGGCTTCGGCCGGTAATGCTCATTATACAGCTGAATTAGATTCTGATTGACTTTTCCAAATGTCACCCCTCCTTCCGCGATCATCATTTATGTTATGACCCAATAAATCTTTGCATTCATTAAAATTGGTGAATTATTACCACGATCGACATAAAATATCCTCGTCGATAAACATTAACTTGTATGATAGATAATCACTACATAGTATAAAACAAAGTCGCTTTCTCTGTCCCTATGTCCCTATGTATGCTTAAATCTTTAAAACTACGCAACGGATTTTGATGCGGTTTTTTTAATAGATAGAGTGATTCAAGAGGAAGGTTTTAGTATATAATTTATTATGTTTTAGACAAAGCGGGCGAAGCCGCGGGCGGAAAGCTAGTTAAGGAAATAAAAGATAAAAATTTTAGATTTGGACATTGGAAGTGTGAAGAAAGCATATAAAATAACAAGGCTAACGCATGGTTTGCGAAATGAATTTACATAATGTAAATCACGCACTTTTCGACACTGATCGAAATTGCGAGACTCCAGGGAGATTTTACATTGTATTTGTAGTTTCGAAACTCCATATCTGTCTTGCGAATCTGCAAATTAAAGGCGCCGATAATAACACATTTATGGTGAGGCACCCATTGGTACAAGGTTTCTGCTCGAATGTTTCTGGAGCAACATCGACAGCTACGCACTCACTGGTTGCGAAACTGCAAGGAGCCGGCCCGGGCCCGCCGCCCGCCGCACCACACGCCACCACACGCCGCCTGCACTCGCTCTACACCCTCTTACAGTACTCCAAAATTAATAATGCGCATGCAGATCTTCGCTAATTATCGTATTTCCAGAAACACCCGAATCACCCCGAATCATTGAATCGTAAGTGCCCTAAACAATGCACTTGCATCTTGCACCTTGTTCGAAAGAAATAGGAGTCAATTCAGAGTCATACACAATCGAAAACAATTCGGGCGGTAGGTGACGGTAGCCTGTCAGTAAAAAAATTCAAAAATCCGTCAATCGTCTTTATATATTGGTGGAGACCGCACGTATTATCTCTGTATGGAATTATATTGAGCTGCTGTTACATACCCTTCTTAGTTTTGTTTCAAAGTTGTATTTTCCGATAAAATGATTATTTACACAGGTAGCAGATAGCAGTGGGGAGAGTGAAAATTAATAAGAGCATAATGAACGTTCTGATCATCCTCGATATCAGAAATAGAGATAATCCCTGATTCTGTAAATCCTTTGGACTGAGATTTTAATGATTAGATTTCTAAAATTTAAATGTAAACCAGTATTTGAAAATATTTTTTTTAAATAGGTATAAACTTTGTCTTATTTTAACCTTGCATACATCCATCACTACGCCAGCTTCAGTAAGATACTTTAATAGTTCTAAGTATAGAATTTTCCAAGTAAATCAATACAACAAATTTATATTCGCAATCGTGTGGTTTATCCTCGCTATTAACTTACATTGAATTATCGAAACAAATTTCGTTACTTATCTCTTTTACCATAAAACCACAATAAAACTCATAATTCTAATAAACTACGCATGAAGAAAATACATTTAACCACTCTATATACATATCGTCTTCGGAGGCTCGGGGAATATGACAGTTGCCGAACAGTGACGAATTTTTCTATGCGCATTATCAGTTTGGGAGTACTGTACTTTTATTTTTGTATCGCAATGTCCAATCTTGTGTTACGGACCCATTGCAGTGATGCAATTCTTACATTCAGCTATGATCTAATCGCATAAATACGTTTAAACCGATTGAACTCGAGGCTGAATCCTTTCTACTTAAGTTTAACAATTGTTGACGCACTCCACATGAACAATAATTATATAATGTTTTTTTTTTTTTTTTTTTTATATTATTGGAGGGCAAACGAGCAGACGCAATGCCTGATGTTAATAGCGAAGTGCGTCGCCCATAGACGTCCACAACGTAAGTTGTGAGTGTTGCCTACCAAAGAGGGGAATGGGATGGGATAAAAACGGAACAAAGAGATGGGAGGAGCTGTCCGTGAATTAAGAGGCGGCTTGCTTTCGGCCTTTGAGAAACTGATATGTTCTTTTCTTAAAAGTCCCCAAGTCATAGTTCCTCGGGAACACAGCTGATGGTAGATTGTTCCAAAGCTTACATGTCCGTGGAAGAAAGCTACGGTTGAAACGTACTGTTGTGCTGCGCCAACCATCCAGGTGGTGAGGATGGAATAGGTTTTTGTGGCGGGATGTGCGATGGTGGAATTGAGCTGCCGGAATAAGGTCAAAAAGTTCCTCGGCGCACTCCCCGTGGTACATTCGGTAAAATATGGCAAGACTCCCTAAGTCCCTTCTTAAAGAGAGAGGGTCGAGCCTTTCGGTTAGCCTGTGGTCGTTGATAATTCGAGTTGCTCGACGTTGAATGCGGTCAAGTGGAAGAAGATGGCACTTTGGGGCGCCAGCCCATAGATGAGAGCAGTACTCCAAGTGGGGTCGCACCTGCGCTTTATATAGCAACAGAAGGTGATTTGGCTCGAAGTACTCTCTCGATCTATTGAGCACACCCAACTTTTTAGAGGCCAGTTTTGCTTTTTCTTCCAAATGACCACGAAATTGGACGTCACTCGAAATATCAACGCCAAGGATACCGATGTGGGGCGAAATACTGAGGGTAGTGCCCTGAAAGCGAGGTGCAGTGCTAAAAGGAGACTTTTTTGCCGAAAACGCGCAGACTTGTGTTTTCTTGGGGTTGAACTTCACGAGGTTTAGTCTACCCCATTCCGAGACCTGTTCCAGGGAAGTCTCAATAGAAGAGACAAGGCTCATTCGACTCTCATCTATAGTTTCCTTGAGGGATTTAGCATGGCCGGAGTAACTCGCATCTACCGTGCTGTCATCCGCATAGCAATGTATGTTGCTGGTATGCAACATATCATTGATGTGCAGGAGGAACAGCGTAGGTGATAGCACGCAGCCTTGGGGTACACCAGCATTTATCGGCAGAAGTGAGGAGCATGAACCGTCTACAACGACCTGGATGCTCCTGCCAGCGAGAAAGCTAGCGACCCATTCGCACAGTCCCCCAGGTAGTCCGTAGGATGGAAGTTTTGAGATAAGTGCCTTGTGCCAGACCCGATCGAAGGCCTTGGCAATGTCCAAACTTATAGCTAACGCCTCCCCCTTGCTCTCGACTGCTTCCGCCCATTTGTGGGTTAAGTAGATGAGGAGGTCTCCAGCAGAACGACCGTGTCGAAAGCCATATTGGCGATCGTTTAATAACTGGTTTTCCTCTAAATAACCCAGGAGCTGGCAGTTTATAATTCCTTCCATTATTTTGGAGAGTATAGAGGTTATGGCGATAGGTCTATAGTTTCCCGGATCTGTGCGATCGCCTTTTTTTGGGATCGGGTGCACCAAGGCAATCTTCCATGAGTTCGGAAAGATACGCTTTGAATACGAGAGCCGAAACAGGCGTGTCAGAATCGGTGTAAGTTCCGGTGCGCACGTTTTCAGCACGGAAGGGGAAATGCCATCAAGCCCACTCGATTTAGAAGCGTCCAAGGAGAGGAGTGCTTTTCGTACAGCTTTTTGCGTAAACCGGATTTCTGACATCGAAGACTTACACCTTGGGATGGAGGGCGGAGAGAAGCCTTTGTCATCCAGATTAGAGTTCGCTGCGAAAATGGAGCCCAAGAGGTCAGCCTTGTCTTTTGCAGAGTGAGCCAGAGTGTCATCTTTTCTGCGCATGGGTGGATAAGAAGACCGACTAAAGTTATTTTGGATAGCCTTAGCCAGCGACCAAAAAGCCCGGGTTCCTGATGGAAGTTTAGCAAGTTTCTGCCCAAGCCTATTAATATAACCAGCCTTCGCCATGGCTATTTCCTTTTTGTAAGCCCGGGAAGCGGAGTTGTACTGTTTTTTTAAAGTTGCAGTGCTAGGATCAGATACCGACTGCGCCTGAGCCCAAGCTTGGAATTGTTCCTGTTTGCGATGGGATGCTTTCATGCAGGAGCGGTTAAACCAGGGCTTAGTTTTGCCACCAACGGGAACTACAGAGGATGGAATGAAAAGTTCCATACCCTGCAGAACCACATCGGCAACAGAATTGGCGCAGACGTTCGGATCATCCGTCGAAAAGCAAACTCGGCCCCATGGGTAAGACGCGAAGAATGCACGCATCCCATCCCAGTCGGCTGATTTAAAATGCCAAACTCGGCGGCAGGCTGCCTGTTCTTGCCGATGGACGAGGCTGACGGGAACTTGACTGCGGATCAAGCAATGGTCGGACGATCCGAATGGTGCACCAACGGATACCTGATAGTTTCCAGGGTGAGTGGTCAGCAGCAAGTCCAGTAAAGAGGGGCTGTGTTCGTCAATGTCAGGTATACGTGTGGGTGCGGAGACCAGTTGTGTGAGACCATATGACAATGCGAAGTTATATGCTGTCCTCCCTGCGTGATCGGTAACCCGAGATCCAAGCCAGTCTGAGTGGTGAGCATTAAAATCGCCCAGCACAATTAGTTCACAAGATGGAAATTGCTGCAATAGCCTATCGGACATCCTCTGGACATGCTCAAAGAGTTGTTCAGTGGCGATATTTCCGCTGTGGGATCTGTAAAGGCAAGCATATATACGGGGATGATCCCTAAATTCAGTATGCAGCCAGATAATGGACAGACCCTTAGCTTCGTATGAACAGAGACGTCGGCAGCAGATGTCGTTCCTAACATACACACAGACACCGGCGCGTGGAACGAAAGCATGTTCGAGTTTGTAGCTTGGATATGTAAGATAAGCCGTGTCTGGAGGAGAGGAAATCTGAGTTTCTGTTAGAAAGAATAATGCCGGCTTAGCTGTTTCAAGGTGGTGATAAACAGCATTTAAGTTGCTGTGAAGACCTCGGATATTGCAAAAATCCACGGACAGCGTGTATGATGATGTTTTGCGTCTAATGTTCTTACCCCTAGATGTAAGAGAGTGCGGATTTATGCCCGCCCCAGAGTACGACGGGCTGCCACAGCGCAGACGCTGTGGGAGGGATTCTCCTGCACAGTTTGTGCCGGTACCCTCCTGGGGTAAACAACCTAATAAAGCCGCTTGCATTTTTATTATAATATTAAGTTCGGATAATTTGAGGGAAAAAGGATTTGGAAAGGATTGGGTGAAAGGACGGGTATGGGAAGGGATTAAGGGAAATGAAGGGAGAGGATGGGAAGGGAATAGGAAGGGAAATGGGCCTCCGGACCCCTCACTCACCGTACGAAACGCGACAGTAAACTGTCACTATAACGCCGATATTCTGTGAGGGTGTGGTAACTTCCCCGGTGCGAGCGTGGCCCAATTTATGCAAAAGCTTGCTCGACTCCCACTAAAAAAATGTATGTATGTAATGTTAACTATAGAAGATAAAAGAACAGCAGTTTGCTTGTTAGTTTTTAACTAACCCAGTAACATAATTCTGAGTTCACTATCCCCGGCGAAGATTAGTGCGCTCTATGTAAATATTTGCTCCTAAAATAATCTCGGTAGTTAATCTGTTGTCTCGATGATTAAGGCTTGGATAGACTGCCTGGTTTTTAACACTGATTTCTAACCAACAATTTACAATGTCTTAATAATTATAGTCATGTCTCAGTCATGTTCACCAATGAAATCTTGTCACAAATGCTCTGAAGGCGGCCCAGATATTCTAACAATACTGATTATCTTGGTCGTTGGAAGTGATTTCATAGCCTGTCTCAACTCTGACGAGATAAGCAGCCGCTGCGTGAGGCGGACGCAGATGACTGACAAGTAGAGCGTTGCTTCAGCTTTAATTGGCGTATTCACTCATCTAGGTTATTCAAGTGAATAATATATCACCTTCAGTATATAAGATATCACAATTGAAAAAACGATGGAAAAAAACAGGAGCAAAACTTGTTTTCGAATCAGTCTGCTGGTGCTTACAGACTATTGTCGTAGGTAATCAACGATGATAACGGTATTGCAGAAACAAGCCATACAATGGGACAACAAAAAACGAGATTCTGTCCGCAAACAAGCTCGTGTCCACACAATGGAAGTGGACAGTGGTTCCGTTGTGCCCCCCCCCCTCCGCTCCCGCAGCGCTTTCCCCCGCACGTCCCCCGCGGCGCCTAACTGTACCGGCACGGCGAAGCTCACGAAGCGAAGTCACGTCGCAGGAAATGACTAGTGGGTGAGACTCAGAGACCATTGTCGAGACCTTGACTTCCAAAATATGTAACCGATTATGTAACTGGCGTGATCGACGGATATCGATAGCATCAATCGAAATTTATGACCGTTTTATGCGATACACTTTTGTTTAATGTTCCGTCGGTTGTTTAATTTGCATATTATAATTAATATTTGAACGGCCTGTTAAACTGTTGATTGCTTAAAACGTTTACCTGCTTGTATAAGATTTGTGCATATTATGGTGATATCCACTATTTAATGAACTAATGATTAATGAACTTATTAGCTGTTGTTAACAATAGCGAAACCTTACGAAAGATGTCCACTATTAACTGATGGGTTTGTGATTCTTTCATTTTGATATCAAGAATAAAGATATTCGATTCGTTTAGACTCTATGTCGTTCAGATCCAAACCCAGATAATTAGATAAGTAAGGCGGATATAGTAGCAAATAATTACGAAAGTTATTTTATTTTAGTAACGGCATGATATAACAATTAGCCAGTTGAACGAGATGAAGGGCACAATAAACGAGTGCAGTGTGAAATCCGAGCCGCGCGAGCCGTCCGAGCCGCCCCTTGCACAACGCTGTGACCCGCTTCACGTCAACAAAACGTAACATTAGCCGAAATATTATGAAATATAATGCAGTAATGCACCTTTCCACAACTACGCTGTAAAGTGTAAACACTCCACAGTACCGCACGTTTGTCTTTCCCCAAAGAGACTTGAATGTTATAAATTTTTAATTATCCTTGCCACATCAATGCTACGAACGGGTTTTAGAAACTTACTTTCGATTGTATCGTTCTAGATAGACTAATTTTAGTTTTAATAGCTGTATGTTTATTTACAAGCGGTTGCAATACCTAAAGAATGTTTCGAATGAAAAACATATTTACTTTGAAAATTATTTAATATTTTTTTATATTTATTTCAGGTAAACAAACACGGATTGTTTTATGCAGTGAGCGGGTAATCCCCTGTTCTAGAAGTTGACGAGAAAATGACTCAGGTTGGAATTCATTTATTAACATTGTAACTGTATTTCCGTATTGTCTGATCTTCCAAATATCCCTTAGTGAACAATGACGTATTACGAAGCTCAAACTCGTTTACATTCAATCATTCCACACAAAGGCTAGCCCTTCTGACAACACCGAATTCCTATTCATAAGCCAGCACTTACCGGGTAGTTGGTATTAACTGAAGACCTTCACTCGATGTACACAACAGCTATAAATAGCTAACAACCTCTTCCCGACTCCCCACTCGTAACGCACGTGTTCAAATTTCAATATATTCATGTGCTGCAGTGTGTTCAAACGACAGCTTAAATTAATAACAACTACACTCTCGACTGAACGATTGTGTCTATTATATTAATAAAAT
The DNA here is from genome assembly GCA_029959065.1 of Colias behrii. NCBI lineage: Eukaryota > Metazoa > Arthropoda > Insecta > Lepidoptera > Pieridae > Colias > Colias behrii. The sequence goes on along the minus strand of JARWMC010000017.1, from coordinate 40,239 downwards.
ATTAATTTTGATCATGTCAATAATGTTATTACAAAAGTTTTACAATGTTAATGTACCAAACACTGTATCAATACTCTTCGATACTATCATTTGTAACGAGGACTAATCGCTACCTATTTTTGAAATATTATGTCCTTCAAAGCGACAACTAGGTACAATTAACGCATCACGTTCGATGCTCTAATTGCACACCTCGGACAGGTAGTTGTTTACTACAAACACAACACTAAAAGCTCGGAACATTAAAGTGTAAACATTATTATGTAAAACGATTCAGCTTACGACTTGAACATGGCCATCGACTCTGCATATATCGCAGGCGTATTATGTAAAACTTATTGCGGAAATGTGTATCAAGAAACAAAAATTACATGTAATAAATTAATGATTAACGTAAGCAGTGTAAGTTACTGTTTTAAAAACAAATTGTCACGGAAGTTGCTGATATTCGTCCGAATGTGTTTAAAGTGCGTTATCGATATATTATGCGAGTTGAAACACTACGGAAGTATGACGACATCACTATTCACTAATTTACTACAACTACGTAACGATCGAGTGCGCTTGTTCTTTTTGACGTCACCACTCACAGACAAACACTAACTCTTCACTAACTACACATTATTATTATATGTTATAGCAAGAGAACTTTGTTATCGTCGCGTGGATCGTATGTTTTTTTTTCGAAAACAGGAATTAAAAGAGGTGTACTAGTTTTTAAACACGTTTAATCCAAATAAAGGCGGCAATACCAGTTATGCCGCGTTACATGTGCTCTACATGGTTTTTTTTGTATCAATTAAAATACAATATTTTATTCCGCGCCAATACTATCATACAATGACAGAAACAGCTAAAACAAATACGTAATTACAAATGTACCTACAATCTACATTATAATTTAGCCAAGGCTGGCGGCGAGCGCAGTAGCGCCTGTCTCCCGACCTCCGTCTCCCTTTTTATTATTATTATATACTTACTCTAATTTTCGTTATTATTATAGTTACAAGTTACAACAGCACAGCTTGTTTCAGAACAGAATCTACATTAGAATAGTTTTCGATATCACCAAATTAAGCGCAAAGTAAATAGATGTGGCGTACAATGTATATGTATCATTGGTGAGGATCCCAATTGTTGCAATAACAAGCAGTTGAAAGCAATCTTTTGCAATATCATTTACAATGAAGAGTGATTATTAGAAGAGTCGTTGACGATGCATTTTGAGGCAAATGAGGTTAGTGTATCATTGGCGATGACGGTCTGGCCCACTTGGCGCAGCTCCACGTGGAGTCGTTGCAATGTAACTATAGTTTATCGCTCGCTAAGCGTCCAATGTACGTGAAAGCTTCATGATAAACAGTTGCTGTAAGCTTGCAATTGCTCAAGAGCATTTATTTTCTCAATTCCCTGCCAAGAGCGAATATTTGCTGTGTAATTTGTTGCGACCTGCGCTCTATCTTTAAGAATCCAAATAATGTTAAATGCAAGAAATCGTTTATTACTTATAATAATATATTTTAAACTTTGCTCTTTTTATGTGCAACTTGCAAGATGAGCATATCTTTACGTTCACAGTGTATATCTGTAATAATCTGTAAAATACCCTCTTTCGCTGTATGCAAAATAGATCGTTATTGAGGGATTCATCACGATCCTATAGTGATTGTTGGTCATCAAGTGGCATTTCCCTTTATTTGTGTTGCGCAGTCGGTCAGGCTGACCGCTGACTGCGTCTCATACAAATGCTGATTTCATCCTTCCCTTCATCTCAATACTGTGATTCTCTCTCATTATTTTATTAGAGATTCGATCTGATATGTTGTATTTGTTAAAGTTTTTTTTTCAGAATAAATTCAACAATAAAGTTTAGTTGAAAATTTATGGGTATTGTTAAAAAAGCTTTTTCATTATTACAAATTACTGTTACAATATTAATTTGCAACTGTCCGTACCTAATATTATCAATTGATCAACAAAACGGACAAGCGACAAGGCCACATTCAGTGACGCATTTCTTCGGCCGTTGCAGCTGCTGCTTTATGCTTGAACTCAATCTGGATGCTGTAAGTCTTAACTTCGTCATTATTAGTTAACATAATATAATACTATTCAATGATAACTTTAAATTCACATAATATAATACATAATAATTTTCCTAGTATAATTAGTTACTACGTTTATCTGATATGAATGATAAGACTGAAACAATGCCATATTGTGTTGATAATATTCCTCCGTAATCACTCGTCAAACAATACGCAGAGCTGTATAGCTACTTCAATACAAACTTCACGCTAATTCGCTCCGAATTACATTAAATTATTTACGAAGTTATTTACTGTTATAATTACGTCTCTGTCAAGGTTTCCACTAAACATACTTAGCCTTGTTTCATACGTAAAATAGATTCGGTAAGTTTTCGCGTTAGTTTAATATAATGAAGTGAGCAACGTGGAACATAATATCTAAAGGCTAAAATGCCTTTCTATTTAAGTTCAAAGATATCATAACAGTACGAAAGATTTCTAAATTTCGTTATTTTTAGAAGGCCGTAAAACATCTTTCGCATCTTACAAGTGTTTATTTGCTTGATCACTTGTATAGAGTCGCCTGTCGCGTTGTTTGTGTCGAACAGTCCAAGCGTTTCGGTCATTTGACCTGATTCGAGCTGATCTGCGCTGGCGCAGTGGAGTCAGTCAGCGGCCAATTCATTACGACCATTAGCCTCTGTCCCAAATTGAAGCGCACACGGGTGAACGCACACTCATACACGTAACGTTATATTACTTTTAATGACAGCACATAAACAGGTTTATCAAATTTATTAATATAGCTTTATTGTATGATTAATACGTAAAACTCAGGTAAGTCGTAAACATAATATAAATAGAATATAATAAGAAGAACAGTTGAACAGCTGTTAAATAAACGCAAAATTGAGATAAAATTAACGCACTCGGCACTACTTAATTCTAATGAGTGGAGGGAAGCAACTTGCAGTAAGAGTAGCTTCAATCAGGTCAATGATCTTTTATTTATATTTATATGTATTATAGAAGCATCAAATTCTTCTTAATTAGGATTCAACATTATACAAAGCCATGTCGTGAAGATATCTATTCAGCAGTTAAAGTCGAACTTTGTAAATGTAGGTTTGCGGTTACCTCACTGATTACGCATTCTTGTTAAAATTACAAATTTAATGAAAACCTCACAAACAATAAGTGGAACTCGAATGCGCAACGGAACGTTCCGCTCGAACTCGTTTTATTTTCAAGAGCAACAATTTAAAATCATTAAAATTTTATTCCTACAAAACATAACATCATGCTGGGAGCAATTTGAGAAATAACATTTAATTACGGGTCTTCAGACATTGCAGGCGCTTCGAACATGGCGGCGCTGTTCGGTCGCAACCCACAACGTGCATCGAATGTGCTCTATAATGTAATTTGAAATATTACATACTCAATGTTCAGTAATAACTAATAACACTTTCATTTTCACTGGTTGCTGAGCGTCGCCGGCGCGGGTGGCTCGCGGCTGCTAATGCTCGATTTTCACTGCATTAGCGATAGCGACTGATTAGTACCTATTTACAATCGCGCCGCATCTCTCCGCGGCATGCCACGTTCGTGCACGGCTCTTCTGAATTCAATTCTTATTCAAATCATTCGTTGGCATCCGATCTTCTGCAGCTAAAAAACCTCAACTAGTCTTGTAACAAAGTACAAATTGTCATAGCTCCTTTAACAGTAACAACAAAGATTATGTCTATAACCAACGACGATTGTAGTCTATCACGAAACATTAATTCGAGTAGTGACGATTTGTTGTCATTCATTTGAATAACCGGCTGTCATTGGTTACACTTCGTTTACATTTACAGTCAATAAATGAATATTAATTTTTACAACAATCTGTAAACGTCACACAAACCAAACAACACTGTTTGCCGTCACAATATATTTAGACTACAGTTCAGTGGCCTCTTCGTTTATAGCGGTATCTTATTGACTCTTAAATTTACGATAATTTTAAAAATCAAGTGACGTCACACTTTTAATTTAAACGCGTAAACGTCTGCGGTTCGCATTTCACAGATGTGACAGCGTAGCGTGATCGGATAGTAGGGTAAATTCTTTATTTGCTTCAAAAGAAAGCCAACATTGCTATTGAGCGAGTAGAAATCTTTCCGTTTTCTAACCAAAGACGGAAGCGCGCTGAAAACCGGTCCCCTTCGCACATTGTGGTACTTGCGAACTGCGGGCTGCGGGCTGCGTGACCCGCACAATGCAGCTGCAGAACGTCTTACAGCCGCTCCAGTGCTCTTTACACTTTAGCCCTCCAAAGCTCTTTGTATATATACATAAGCTTTTAGGGGAGATAATATGATTTATAACTATCTAACATCTAGTTTTTGCGGTACCTATGCAATAAGGTGCAAAATCTGCATGTACATCATGTAGGTCACTCTGTTATGATGTATGAAATCTCATGGTCTAATTTTAAAACAAAATGTAATCAAAACCAATGTACTGTCTTGTTACTTCACAGATGGGTTTAGTGCATCAGCAAATTGACATAATGGGATTATTTATTGGCACCCGGCGTTACGTGGCCGCGTGCTCTTGTGAGAACCTCGCCAGTTATTGTGCGAGTAAGACACGCGATTCGATAAAAAGGAAAATTGAATAATTAAATGACAACTACAATGCGCGTTAGATGAATAACTCTGAAAATTCATTAGTTTGAGACAAACTATTTGATTTCTCGTTAGGAATTTGCGAGTTATATTTAAGTTTTTTTTTTAATTATAGAATAACAAGCACATTATTCAATCCCTCTAGCTCGACATATTCAATATATAAAATAGCAATGTACAAATGCCATGTCTGTCTGTCATAATAATATACACTGACCGCGTACTGTATGTATTTACAATTATTTACACAAATTTACACATTTAGTCCACTATAATATGAGGCTCCTAGTACACAGAGGTGATAAAGACGCATGAGCAGCTTTGTTGTACGTTCTCATTAATTGAGCGGTAACTGAGTGATGCGCCCTGTGCAGCCGCGTGTCTGCTGCCGGCGGCCGCTGGAGCGCCGCCAACCGGCAATTTATTGCCGCTCCTCGTCGACTTGTCACTTCAATCCTGACAGATGCACTCTTAATGCGCTCGAATTATTTTATTTCGCAATTCAGTCGAAACTTCAAACGTAATTGATTAGGATCGCGTGGCGGCGCTGGCACGTGGGCTGATGCACGCGGCTCCAGCTCGCATCGACACGGCTGTGACATTTAGATGGGTTTGGGTTACACTGCCTCATGATGACTCATAATGCCTTTAAAGGTTAATCGCTTCCTTTTCTATTATGTGAAAATAATAAATGTCACTTTGGCTAGTCTTGCATGGCGATATTGTATAAATGATAATATGTGGATTGCCATAGCAATGAATACCTAATATTGTGTATATTATATTCAAATTCAAATTAAATTTATTTGCAAGATTACAAATTATCGATTAAACTATCACTTACCTATTTTTAGGGTTCCGTACCTCAAAAGGAAAAAACGGAACCCTTATAGGATCACTTTGTTGTCTGTCTGTCCGTCCGTCCGTCCGTCCGTCCGTCTGTCAAGACCCTTTTTCTCAGGAACGCGTGGAGGTATGAAGCTGAAATTTATATCAATTACTCAGGTCTACTGTCCCTTGAAGCTGTGAAAAAATCAAACTTCTAAGCCAACACAATCAAAAGATACAGCCGTTTATGCCGCAAATTTTCGACACTTGCAAGGGAATCAAAACCTACAGGGTGCTTCCCGTGAACTCAGAATCTTGAAATTTGGTACGAAGCAACGTCTTATAGCATAGATAAAGGAAAAATTACGAAAACCATAAATTTTTAGTTACATCACATAAAATATTTTTTTTAATAATTTTAAACTTACTACCCATTTCCTCATAAACGCGTAGAGGTATTAAATTGAAATTCATACCAAATACTCAGGTCTATAATACCTTTAAACTGTAACAAAATCAAACTTCTATGTCAACGCAATCAAAAGAAACAGCAATTTAAGCTGCATATTTTGAAACTCGCAAGTACTCGCAAGGGAATCAAAACCTAAAGGGTACTTCCAGTCGACCTAGAATCTTGAAATTTGGCATGAAGCAACGTTTTATAGCACATATAAAGGAAAAATTCCGAAAACCTTAAATTTTTAGTTACATTACAAAATATATATTTATTTTTTAATAAATATAAACTTTTTACTTTTTTCCTCATGAACGCGTAGAGTTATCAAGTTGAAATTCATATCAAATACTTAGATCTAATTGCCTTTAACCCGTGAAAAAAAAATTGCAGGTTTGTACGGAACCCTCGGTGCGCGAGTCCGACTCGCACTTGGCCGGTTTTTTTTTTAATTTTCACTGGAAGGCCGTGCACAAACATGTAATATTGAACTTGCAATTAGCAATAATTTCCGGTTTACAAACATTTGTATTTAAAATTAAAAGCCTCAAAAATACGATACATATTACATTGTTAATGGTTTATTGCCAATATTAATACGTTAATATGTGTATATAAATAATCCTAAATGAGTCATTGATCCATGTGTGATAATATATCGAATTGACGCGCAATGCGCTCGCGACTCGCACACTGACGAAGTTAGAACAGTTACTATGTATATGTGTGCATACGTAGTCATAATATAATATTATACTGTATATCTCAGAGCCGAGAAGATCATTAGCCTGCAGGAAGAAGCGTGTACTCATTTACTCTCCATAACGTTTGTGAATCTGTGCAATTCGTAGCCACATGGTAGCGGTCGCGGACTCGCGGCAGACACTTGATATTATTATCATACAAATATACCTAATAAAGTACAGGTAAATTAGCTTGGAGAAATTTTTGCATATGTAGTGGTGTGTATATTACTCAGATCTTAGAGCGCGTTTCCACTATATCGTTCTGGCCTATACAAAAATGTTTCGATATCCTAACATTACTATTTAATTTTATACTTATTCCTAGCAACACTTTTGTTTTCAATAAAAACAAGTTTTTATTTGAAAGAAAATGGTTTTGACTTTATAAAAAAAAATATATCATTCAATTTTACGTCCTTGAGCAAACGACAAGGCGACTACCGTGAAACAATAAAATATCGTGTCCATAATAATTTGTTTCATAATTAATATTTGACCATAATAATTACGAAACAAAACAAATAAATAAATCGTCACTTGATAGTGGAAAGTGGAAACACGCACAAAACCAGAATAAACCAGTTTACGCTGTCCGCAGGTGCCACGTGCAGTCGTTTGGTACCGTTAGAACATAAAGCACATTTCATTCAAAAATTATAATTATTATGTACGTAGTTTAATTGATAAATTTTGTATTTGTTGATTGTTGTTATTATTTGTTATTATTGTTATAATATTTGTTGAAGTGAATTACATGTCCCGCAGCCGGAGGCCCCAAATGAAAACTCAGATGTACTTAAAAACTACATTTAATAGCTAAAATGAGACTTTTACACCCATGTCTGCACGATGCAGACCGGAGTTAAAGAATGAATTTATACAGTTTAATAATTATAAAGACGTAAGCTTGGATGCTAACTAAGGGAAATCGCATCCACATTCTATTCCCGTGCGAACGGCGTATTCAGCAGTTTTGTATGAAGGCAGGGCCATAACTAGTGTTTAATTTGTGTGTAAGTGTTGTAACTTTATATTGTTAATTCAATATGGCTCCAGTGTTAAAACATGGTCGAGGCAAGCCTTTGACTTCTCAAACTAAAGAATTAAACTTTAAATGTCGTTTCTTTTTCAGGTTAGTAAATTTTTCATTTTAGTAACATTGTTAATGTAAAAGTTATATGTATGTTAAATGTGCAAATATTAAAATAAAGTCTCATCTTTTTCAGAGGAGAAACACATATAGTTTAATTTAAAATCCCTTATATATACAGGGTTACTTGTAAAACACCGGCAACCTCGCAGGACAAGATAGCTAACATCATAAGTAACAACATTTGTTCTACGACTTTTGATAATTTGTTAGATTTTATTTTCATACAAAAATAAATATTCATTTAATTTTCCGTCTGAATATTATAAACTCTACGCCTCCCAAAAATTACGTAAACAAAAAGCGAACGAGAGGGGGAAGGGGGCGTCGCGTCGTCCATCCGATAATTAATAGAAAATAGACTTACAAATGTAAGGAGAGTACAATAAAAGTTTAAAAAATCATTTAAAAATAATTTATTGCGTTATGCCAAAAGTCGTAGAACAAATGTTGTTACTTATGATGTTAGCTATCTTGTCCTGCGAGGTTGCTGGTGTTTTACAAGTAACCCTGTATAAAATAAAAACTAAAAATAAAATGTTGTTTTATTTTATTTGCTGACCATACACTACTACAAACGCAAAAATTTCTCCAAGCTAATTTACCTGTATGTCTTTCTTTGTAATTTAAGCAAGCTGATTTATATGCTGTTTTTGTTGTATTTTACAAATTCCTGATATTAATTATAATGTGAACTATTGATAACACGCGTTATAGTTGATTTTTTTAGTTCCAAAAACATATTAGGTATTTATAATGTACTTATTGTATTTCTTAGTGACCACTTGTTTAACTGCAGTAGGTAATTTACTACCTACATAAGTTTTATTAAGGTCATGACGTCAACCTTTTGCAACATAAGATTTTAGAGTAATTTAAAGTCTCTTTCATTTTTGTAGAGACAGATGAAACGTGATGGATTTTCATTCATATAGAACCAAATAAGTTAAAAGCCAAGTTTCTAAAATGAATATACTGCAACAACATATTGTCATGTAAAATAATAATGAATCGAAGCGGATTTGCTTATTGAAAGTGAAACTTTCGTCATAATGTCATCAAGCGATTGAGACGACATACACACAGACACGCGCGCGCGCTCTTGCGACAACACACACTCAAACACATTGCAAACTGTCTCAACCACAGGTCTCAACCAAATAGATATCATCATTTTAGGACTTTAATTGAATGTCTCTACTTAATAACTTCGTGAAAATACTGGGAAAACTGTCAACAAATACGTATTTATAACCTATTCGAGTTAGCATTGATAATCTTTGGAATGATAGTTAAAATATTGATGCTTTACCTAAGCCTTGTCAGTATCGTCAGACATAGCTAGAGTCATGTCGTCATGTTTATTTCCTTGTGCGGTGTTCCTTGTCCTCGGATGATGTCAGTGAGCGCGCATCACGACTCGTGGTCACGCCGCGACCCGCGATCAGACGAGCCAGCTAATGGGGTCCTTCAAGGTTCCGACAATTCGTGTGCAACTCAATTACCAATACCATAAAAACTTTAAAAATTTCCATAATATCTTAAAATATATATTTATAACTTATAATTAAAAAATTATATAAACGAATGCAGTATTATTATAATATTATGTACCTACATTCTTTGTGAGTCGTTATACTATAAAGTAGGTATCTGTATTCTATTAATAAATGCACCGAATGTTTTTAATCGAAGCAAGTTACATAAAACATGAATAATCAGAGCAGTGTGGGAAAAACTAAGTATTTCTAACATGATTACTAGCGGTGACTGCACGAGCCGCTGCTTCTGTGCCCTCCAGCCTCCGGTCACGTTGACGGTCGACTCAAGGAACGTCACGTACGGGCAATATGTTAGATATCAATGACACTGACGCGGAAAACAATGTATATTTACAACAATGTTACAAATGTAAGGCAAACCGTATGAAATATAATGCAGAATAAAGGCAGAATATTACTGATTTTCAATTCTTCGAGCTTTTAGTACCACATATCTATTATCTACACAGCCAAGCGACTGAAAAGACATTGCTCACTACTATTTAGCATCTTAAAAACATTGTTAACATCAGTCGCAATAACATAAGCATTTATAATAGTTCCGAATTGCTAAATGTAAACAAAAAAATATGAACGGGAAGATGGCCTCAAATAATGCCTTGTAATCGTCCTAGGGTAAAAAATTACAGTGATGCTATATGGATTTCAACCATTATACCTACTATGTTTCAACAATAGATACTCAATCACGTTAACGATCAAAACAATACAAAAGTGCTACAAATAGTCAGCTGCCGAAACCTTTGATCGAGACGCAGATACAAGAACGACGCGCCGGCAGCAGAGCGGAAAGGTTCGCGATACAAAACCAACTTGCGAATGCTCATCACGCGGACGCATTTGCACATTCCTCTAATGCAGGGGTTCCCAACCTTTTTTTGTCTACTGCCCACTTTAAGAATAAATTATTTTTTAACGCCCCCCTTTTTAAACATACTTAAAAAACGCTAAGTACTTATAACTGATTATTGAAACGCAACTTTATAGTAGAGTATCTTTTATTGAAAATAAAACAAACATAATCAATTCTTATATAAAAACTAATGTGAAGGTTGAATCTGATGCTGTTCAATAAGTTTGTTGATATCAGGTTCCAATTTACTCAAAAACAGCCGCAAGTCGCCACGTTCGGTAACACGCAAACGATTTCTCTTTTTAGTAAGCAGCGTTGCCACAGCACTAAATCCACGTTCACACAAATATGACGATGGGAATGCTATCAAGAATCGTTGAACAATTGACCACAATCCAGGGTACAATTGTGGGATTGGTTTTTGTAGCCAAAATTCTTGATATCCATTTTTAAACTTGATTTTTGTTTCTTCGTTTGTTGTCAATTCTATAAGTTCTTCTTCCAGCTGAGGTGACATTGCTGTGTTGACATTTGAAAACGGATCCAACACCCAGTCTGGTATTTCCAAGTTTAAAATGTCCTGGTATCGTTCGGTGAAGTCAATGTGGAGGTTTTCCAAATGTTGGCAGTAGGCAAACAAGTCGTCGTTACTGCAAAATACTGATAAATTCGGAAAATTGTGAAACTCACGTCTGCCCATATTCTTTTTGTGCAGAAGCAGTTTGGCTGCGAAAGCAGCAACGACATTTTTTGTTTTAATTAAATTTAGTTCATCGCCTTGCAGTTGGAGGTTCATGTCGTTGAACAGTTTATACAGGTCTGTCATGTAAGCTATATCATTCTTTGATGTTATGAGATTGTTGCGCAGTTCTGTATCTTTAGTTTCCAAGAACTCTATCACAGAGTCAAACAGGTTGTAAAATCGAATCAGACAATTGCCTCTTGACAGCCAACGAACTTCAGTATGAAGCAACAAACGGTTGAAATCTTCGTCATTAGTAGCACAAAGCTGATGAAATAATCTATCATTCAAAGAGCTGCTACGGATTTTATTGACTGCTTTGATGACATATTGCAGTGATTGAAATAGTCGTTCACTTAAGTTTCTAGCAACCAAATGTTGTCTATGAATAACGCAATGTATAGCAAGGACATCTGGAATTTTATTCTTTAAGTACGCTATGAAGCCTTTATGGCGCCCTGTCATAGCCGGAGCGCCATCCGTAGCAACTGATATAATATTTTTCAAAGGAATCTCTTTCTCTTCACAAAATTTTCCAATGTATTGAATATGGTTTCGCCTTTTGTATCTATCTCCAAATTTCTGGCAAACAACAGTTCTTCACGTATTTTCTCATCTTTAATAAACCTCCCGTAAGATAGCAACAACGCTTCATTAGTTGGTAAAGTGGACTCATCGAGCTGAATTGAGAATTGACTAGTCCTCAGATGATTGCACAATGATTCTTCAATGTTTTCAGCCATTTCATCAATTCGTCTTTGCACAGAATTATTACTCAAAGGAATTTTTCGGATAATATCTGCGGCCGGTTTATGAAGCACAGTAGTTATTACTTCCTTTATTGCTGGCAAAATTAACTCATCTCCGATGTTGTGTGGTTTGCCTTTTTGAGCAATTAACAAAGAGATATTGTACGAAGCTCGAAGTCCGTCGTCATCTTGCTTAGCAGCCGCCGAAAATAGTTTTGATACACTTGGCTGAGTATTATGCTTCTTCTCTAGGTCTTGAAAATATGCTACATTCTTGTCTTTCTTATCTGGATGCATTTTATTCAAATGATCTTGCAGTCTTGAAGGCTTCATTGCTTCGTTCGAAAATGTTTTTAGACATAGAAGACACAAAGGCGACGACGGGTTTGTGGGATTTTCAATAAATCCGAATTTAATATATTCCGCAGAGTATTGCCGTCTCTTCTTTTTTACTTCCGACATTGTTTTGTTTTGAGAAATACGTAAGTGTTGAAATCAAGTACTGCTTATCTATTATGCGCGAAACCGCAAATGAAAATAAAATAAATTTACGTCGTTTATATAGGATTGCATAAGCAGCACGCACCAACAGGAATAAGACATCAAACGTGCATAAACTCGTTTATCTCATTCGACGCCCAATCGTACTCGACAAGCAAGAACAAGTATTATAGAACCAGCCGATTGATACAGGAATGTACAAATCGGATTATTTAACAAAAACTTGTTAAAACATGATTGCCCGCGGTCTATTATATCGAACCGATTTTGAGCTATATCTTAATTAATATTAGTTGATGTTCACAAGATGTCGACTCTCGAAGTCGAGAGCTCAGTCGGTTTCTAAGAGTCTTCCTATCTAGGTAGATGAAATTATAAATCGACCCCAAAGCCCTACACAACGCCCCCTTTTTTTTCTGGGTCTCTTACCGCCCCCCTTTAGGCCTGCAGCGCCCACAAGGGGGCGTTATCGCCCACGTTGGGAAAGACTGCTCTAATGGCATACCCGAGCCCGGCCGCGCTGCAAACCAATTTACATATTATGTAATTGTCTTTAGACATGTATTCGCCTAAATCGTTTCGGAAATGATATTCAACATTTTACCGCCCGTACTTCCTCGGCCGTGACCGATTCGCTCGGACTGCAACTAAGGACAAAGCACATCGCTTAATTCTATTCCAGTGACTCCTCGATCTGGCGTGACGAAACTTATTTACTAGTTTTTGTCTATTCATCTTCATTAACAATATTATAAGTACTACCCAGAGTGCCTCTACGCGTCGCTAACCTTCTGGATACAAAAAAATGTTGTCTTCTTTATGCATCAATTATTATAAAATTTAGTATCAATCTATGATAATTAATAATGAGAATACATTTATAATTTAAAATAAATCATAAATCAATCGTTATTTAGTAGGTCAAGTGATAAAATTCGTATAAATGCTTAAAATTATGTGAAGATTATAAACAAAACTATAAATGCCATGAATCGATCACCGAACGCGTGGACCGGTCCGGCAGCCGACTGCTCTGCACTGTATGCTTCCAAGGTTGATTGGTTTCCGTTTCACGAGTTATTAACCTACAATTAAGCAAATGTTATCACAGCTATCAACAAAATCAAGATATTCATACGAAGAGAATTTAAAGCTTAGATCATTAAAGATTTAAAGCGATGCGACGCTGACCTTCGATTTTGAATTATTCTATTAAGTCCGATTACAAAAAACATAAGTTAGGTACCTATATTATTGTTTAAGTTTGAGTGTTTTGCAAGACTGTAGTCGTGATAAATATAAGTCGATCAAGCAAATGTTTTTCAAATCTCACGGGAAAACAAGAAACTGTAGCCTTAGATAGAGTGCAGTAGCCGTGAATCGTGATACATAAGTGCACATTCACTAATGGCACAGTATTACCATATTTCCTAAATGTTATAATATACAATTAAGAACATCCAAAAATAAAGTGTCCACGTAAATAATATTTAGCAGTGCAATATCTGTAATTATATATTTATGAACAAATAATTACATCAGATTTAATAATCGCAATTATTTTGAATGTACATATGAATAAATGATTTCATCATAATATTAATAATCACAATTGTTTTATTTCCCATTTGTTGCAACCCTAGCGTATTTTCGTGTGGCAGCGTAAGTACCTACGCTGGCGGCGGCATCGCGCGACATCAAAGGCGATTCCTTACTGTAGGAAATAATATTGTAATCACAGATCTAGTACCACTAGATTCAGAACATGCGTGGCCACCTCAGTGCATTTCGCTCTATCTTCGAGTGTTGCCATTTTATAAACTTTCCTGCATTTTAGGGAAAATTTTCATTAAAAATACGTCCTCAAATTCACTCTTACATTAATTATTTATTACAATTCAGTGTAATAAATAAATAATGTTAGGTGAATTTGAGGACGTATTTTCAATGAAAATTTACCTTTGTAGTTTTTATATACATAATATACATTCGAGAAGGGAAGACCACAAATAAAGGAATATTAAATTCAGATACAGTTTCAATGTGTTTTATTATCATAGGTTATTTTACACATGTATAAATTTCTGTGCTAAGGGCCGATTACAAATATTGGAACATAAAAATCAAGTAAGTACAAAATCTACGTAGCCCGATGTCGAATGTTTTTCGTACGTAAATGTACGCTTTTGGGCTTATGAAATTTAGACATAAGGAAAAGTTGCGTAATTGGCTTGAATATCGTTTCCTTGAGTTTTAGAAAATCTTTATTTCCGTTTTCGATGCTGCGGAGAACTTCTGTTTCTTCCATATTTATAAGCATTTAACAAGCAATTTCTTAAGACGATTAGCTGATATCTGTTTTTGCTTCTGCAACTGAAAAAATAAATTTTAGAATATAAAATATTTTTTGTGTCAAGGCCATTATATTAATTATTTTAATACCAATGTATTGGTATCAAAGTATAACATTAATATACATATGATATACATATATAGCAAATAATTAGAAATAACAATACTTCAATATATTAAATTTGAAACTATGGCATCAAAACAACTCTGCTTTTAGAAATAAAAACATTTTTAAAGAGAAATGCTAACAATTAATGGCAAATAAAATGGAATTAATGCTTAATTTACTCCGGTTATAAATTTTTATCCATTATTAACTTTGTATTACCAAATAACTTGTTATTTTTATTAATAAAGATGTATTTTTTTAGTACAAACCAGTTTTCGAGTTTTAGCACCTGGGGACACATTTTAATCATTTGATTTCTGTCTATTCCTTTTAACTCCTCTATAGCTCGTTGATGGTATTGGAATTTGGATCATCATTTTGTGTTGCCGATACTGACTGCACAGATTCAAACTAAAAAATATAAATTCTTAGATTTATATTTTACTTTTATTTTACTAGAGAGTTAATGTAAAAAGCAATTTAATATGTAACAAAGTTTAATAAACGCATATGAAAATAATCTATCTTAGGGTTATAGGGAAATCTAACAAGGAATTTGATTGTGATTTAAAATCAACTTCTTAAAATGTAGATAAGTAATTACATTCATGCTGATTGTTGGCGTAGCATTTGACTCAAGGAGAGATTATTTAGGTTTGCAAACAAAAAAATTGCGTTAAAATTCTTTGAACATATTCTCGCTTTTTAGATGGTACCCAATTTTACCGACTAGCATCAATCCATATATACAAATGCCATTATACGTTGGAAAACTATGGGACAAACATTTTTTTGCAATTTTGTGGACTTTTTTTCCCATTTGCAGGCAACATTGTGATTGAGGTTATCTTACACTTAAAAGCTAAAATTACCACGAAATATTAACAATAAGAATGATCAGTTGATAGGAAACAGTCAATTATAATGATTCTGATATTATGTATCTTTATTTAATTGTTTACTTACGAATGAAATGAAATTCCATCGGCGTTTGTTTCCGTGCGGCTGTTATAGCCTAATACGCTGCAACCACCCATAATTATAAACACTCAGTACACGTAGTACATTCAGAACACTTTTATAATTAACTTCAAAATGTATTTATCACCAAAAAGAACATTAGACACAAGAAAACTAATTAAATATCAGATCTGCTTTGTTTGTTTGGCCCAGGTTTGACAGGGGCCAAACAAAAAAGTGGCCACGCAGATAAGGACAAAAAAAACGTATCTACATCCCCTTCACTCACATAATGTAAGCGTAGCTATCTATCTCTTTTCACCATAGCATTGCATATCTACTGGTACTTAATCTGTGATTGTAATACTTGTATACGTAGTATATTATTATTAGTCTGTGGTAATACTGGTGTCCCTTCGTCCAGCATACTCACCATGGAATCCTGATATTTCATGAATGTCAAAAAACTGTTCTGAAATAGTGCTAAATAGTGCCCAAAGGAAAAAAATAGTGCTCTTGTACTTGCGAAGTTATAGCCATAGTTCGATGAGTATGCTGGACGAAGGTTTCGCCCAGCATACTCACCTCCGTCCGGAGAATCTGTATACGCTTCAAACATAATTCACACTTCAAAAAATAGTTCCCAAATAGTGCCAAACGGTGCCCAAAAAGAAAAAACAGTGCTCGAATAACTTCGGAGTTATAGGCTTCGTTCAGTGAGTATGCTGGGCGTAGGTTCTACGCCCAGCATACTCACCTCAGTGCACGAATATCGAACGAGCTATAGGTATAATTTACGTCTCAAAAAATTGTGCTTGAAATAGTGCCCAATATCAGTCCAATTTTTGCTTGACTTTTGACTTAGAAAACCATTAAATTTTAATGTAAACTTCTACATACTAACGTAAAATGGGGTACAGTCGTCGACACATGTTTTTGGACAAAAATATTAAACTTTCTAATTGTAGACTTCATGTTATTGGAAATAATTATGGTATTTTCTCACATGTCAAAAACTTTCGATTAAATGCATTATTATATATTTTATAAATAATAATAAATGAATGAAACTTTAAGCGTAAATGAAGTCTATTACTTCATTGCATTGTGTGTTTTGTAAAAAACAACTCGCTTGCTACCTAGTTTTACAGTGCAATTAATGAATGAGTGTAAAATCAATTTAGTTAAATGCCACTATTATAAATTGAAATATACTTACTGATTTGGGTGCAGCTCCTATATTGATTACGTACTAGATACACAATTTTATATAGGTAAATAATGACATCACCAACACATTGTTTGGTTTTGCAACCCACTATGTAGTCAAACTCAAAAGCCGGCGTTATTATAATGATGTGCGACGAAGTAAACAAACAAAGAAACTGAGAAGCGCTTGTTCGTTTCGATTGCTTTGTGACACAAAATGGACCCTTATCACCTTCAAAATACAGATCAGTCTTGTCTAATAATCGTAAGATGTTAGGGCAGCGCCATCTAGTATTTAAACATAAACATATTCATTTGCGTCGCGGGCGCCGCGCGTCGTAAGCCCCATACCTATTGACCGTACGTGCATCCATTACTGCCACACTATATTGAACTTTATCACATGAGGAATACAGGTCAATTCCGTAAACGTTGTGGTACCGTCCTTGATCCGGAAAATGATTATTTTGAATAATTTTGTCAGTTGTAATGTAAGCATTAATAACAGCAACTTTATTTTTCATGCATGATTTACTTCATTTGATATCTTAATCCTTCAAGCGCCGTGATCTAGACAAAATATATAAAATCATTGTTCCTAGCTACCGGGGTCCCATGCGACGCGCGAAGGCTTAATCATATTATTATAAAGTATTATTAAAATAATGTGTAATTAATAATATTGCGATTCTAAAGAAAATACTCCCTTACATAGACAATTAATAATTTACACAAGACAAAAATTGTTAGAAAGAAAGTTAATAATATATTAATATTGTATTCGACTGTACTCAATGTAATGTATGTAGAAGTTTACAATCAAATTTAATGGTTTTCTAGGTCAAAAGTCAAGCAAAAATTGGACTGATATTGGGCACTATTTCAAGCACAATTTTTTGAGACGTAAATTGTACCTATAGCTCGTTCGATATTCGCGCACTGAGGTGAGTATGCTGGGCGTAGAACCTACGCCCAGCATACTCACTGAACGAAGCCTGTAACTCCGAAGTTATTCGAGCACTGTTTTTTCTTTTTGGGCACCGTTTGGCACTATTTGGGAACTATTTTTTGAAGTATGAATTATGTTTGAAGTGTATACAGATTCTCCGGACGGAGGTGAGTATGCTGGGCGAAACCTTCGTCCAGCATACTCATCGAACTATGGCTATAACTTCGCAAGTACAAGAGCACTATTTTTTTCCTTTGGGCACTATTTAGCACTATTTCAGAACAGTTTTTTGACATTCATGAAATATCAGGATTCCATGGTGAGTATGCTGGACGAAGGGACACTAATACTGTGCTAATGGGCTATGAAAGGCGAGTCGGCCTCGCGGCGCGGTGCGGCCGCGGCGGCGGGCGGGCGTCGCGCGGCATAATACGCTCTACGTCACTCTCGATTGACGACACGTCGGCTAATTTATTCACTTTATTCCCAACTGAATGCCAATAACCCACATCGCCATAACCACTTATCGCCCCACTTTGCGGGTAACAAAAATATATTGTAAGTAAATGAGGAACATAAAGACGGCGACGCCGATGCAACTTCGCATTTATAATAGTAATCGTAATTAATAAGCTTAATCCAAAATAGAAACTACAAACCTACTAAAACTGTCCAATTAATAGACAGATTATTTTAAAATATTATTATGTATGTATAATATTATATATTCTATTATAATTATCTATTATAGAAAGCGAGAAAATACGTTTAATTATTACAAACGCATTACGCAGTAAAATTAGTAATCCATACATGTTTAAAACAGACAATAAAAAATGACACAAATGTGACCGTTAACGTAATATTGTAGAACTAGAAAGTAGGCAAAGGTCTCAGGATCAGTGGGTCTCGGAGGTAACCCTTCGCCGCCTCGCCTCGCCTCGTGCGCCTCACCAGCGCGCAGCCCGCGGTGTGAGCCGAACATTATGATAACAAGATTAGCATTGTACCTACATTTTTGAAGTGAAAACTTCTTTAGCGGCGTTGAGCACTTTTTCTGTAATGGGTATAAAATCTTAAACTCGCGTCAGGACACGTGACCTGATCGAAAAAGCGTAAGACGGATTTTTTTTTTAGCCCTTATATTCCATGCGTAAGACGGATACCATTCCAAAATATCAAACATGCTGAACGTTAATAATCAAGTTTTCACTTCTGCCGGCACTCCCGGAGTGCAACCCGTCTTTTTTATTCTTTTTATCTTTATTTGTGTTTTATAATTGTATAAAACACAAAAACGTTATATTGTAATAATACAACTAGCTTATTATTTCTTACATGCTTTCTTAGATACTTTATCTAAATAAAATATGTATGCAAGTGGTCGCTATGTTGTTTCAAATATTAGTCTATTTCATCGCATAATATGTATATTTGGTTACACTAGCTTTACGTGCTTCGCTTTGTAGAAAGTATAACAAATTATTATGATTTTAGGAAGGTTTAAATTATTACTTAAACATTCTTCAAGAGCCACTCTATCTATAAAAAAGCTCATCGAAATCCGTTGCGTGGTTTTAAAGATCCAAGCCATTGAGTAACTATCGTTATTAGCGTTTAGCTACTATTATGTATTCTGTGCTACCGTGTAAAACCTTTTCGATGTCGATCGTCAATGTTCATGTCAGTCATCTGCCAGAGGACAGACGTAAACGTTTCCATAAAATAAGCAAGCTCTATAAATCTAAGTTAAAGCATTTATCGTAGGGAATGTGAAGAGAAATACAAAGTCATTACTTCAGTAAGGGATATGGGAGTCGTCCGCTCTCTGACGTGATGTAGCGAAGTTTGGGTTTATGCGCACAGATTGATCCACAACTTGGAAGTCATGTTATATTTACTTACGACTTGAATTAATTAGGAGTCGTTGAAATACGTTAAGATTTTGTTTCACAAACTTTCATTCCTTTATTGAATAAATTAAGTGTACTTACTTAATAGTTTTTTTTAAACTGCTATCAGAGTCTGTATTCTGCAAATTGTGTCAATTTGTGTATATTAAAAAATTGCATCCCTTAATAATTTTCTAAGTTGTATTACTACCGGCTCTGTTAGAAGTTAGACGATGGCGAGTAACGTGTGTGTGTGTTGCTTTGCAGGCCATGCGGGGGTGGTGCGCGCGGTGGAGCGCGGGGCGGGCGCGCACGCGCTGGCTGGCGGCGCTGCTGTGCTGGTGCGCGCTGGTGGCGCTGGCGCTGCCGCGGCTGCACCCCCCCGCGCGCCGCGCCGTGCCGCACCCCGCCCCGCCCGCGCGCCTGCTGCTGCAGTCCGAGCCGGCCGCGTCCACGCCCGCGCCCGCCTCGCCGCCCGCGCCCTCCGCGCCGCTGCCCGCCACCGACACGCGCGTGCTCACCGAGGAAGAGCTGCGCGCCGACGCCGAGCGCCGCCTGCCCTCGCTACCGCTAGCCTACTGGCACCGGCACAAGGATGACAAGAACAAGTTTTACAAAAAAAAGGACTGCGCGCCCTTCCCCTCCATTTACGACCTCGAGTTCCACAATACATACTGGCAGACGCTGCGCGCCAAGGGCGAAGTGTTCCACCTGTACGGCGCGTACATGGACGCGCGCAACGCGTCGCGCATAGGGCCCGCAGTGCGCGTGCTCGCCGTGCACGACCGCATCAAGCCCACGCTGGCCACGCACTGCCAGCTGTGGTTCGAAGAGCGCGAGGCGCCCGTGGTGGTGCGCAACCTCGAGTATAAGTACGTGTGGAACAGCAAGTGGGGCAACTACCGCGACGGCGTGCTGCAGCCGTACCTGCTGGCGTGCGTGCTACCCGCCGAGGTGCGCCACCTGGTGCCAGCCTCCGTGTCGCTCGTGGCGAGCCCATGCGACCGCGCCACCAACAACCTGCGCGTGCACAACGACCGCCCCGTCGCTCCAGAGAAGCGCAAAGACTTCGCTGTCTGCGTCAAGGGCCTCGACTTCCTCCACGAAGACTTATCCGTGCGTCTCGTCGAGTGGATCGAGTTGATTCGCTTACTGGGCGCGGACAAGATATTTTTCTATGAACTGCAAGTGCATCCGAACATCACCAAAGTCCTCGACTACTACAACAGCATAGGCGTGACGGAGGTGACGCCGATAACGCTGCCCGGCGGCCAGCCGAACCTGCCGGGCCTGCAGCATATGTACCTCAAAAAGAAGACGACGCACAAGCGGCAGATGGAGCTAATCCCGTACAACGACTGTCTATACCGACACATGTACCGCTACCGCTGGCTCGCGCTGCTCGACATCGACGAGGTGATCGTGCCGCTGGAGGACGGCGACTGGGCCGGGCTCATGCGGCGCGCGCTGCCGCTGGCCGCGCCCGCGCCCGGCAAGCCGCCGCGCTCCTCGTACCACGCGTCCAACGTTTACTTCCTGGACTCGCTGCGGCACGAGCACGAGTGGGAGGAGGGCGCGCCGCGCTACCTGCACATGCTGCAGCACGTGTACCGCACGCGCAACTTCACCAAGCCGGGCCAGTACGTGAAGGCGTTCCACGAGACGGAGCGCGTGCTAGCGCTGCACAACCACTTCCCGCTGGCGTGCCTGGGCGGCGCGTGCTCGTCGTACGCGCTGGAGACGCGGCACGCGCGCCTGCAGCACTACCGCGCTGACTGCGTGAGTGCGCTCAGCAAGGCGTGCGCCGAGCTGCGCGCGCAGCCCGTGCGCGACACGGCGCTGTGGCGGTGGCGCGCGCCGCTAGTGGCCGCCGCCGACGCGGCGCTGGCGGCGCTGGGCTTCGTGCCGCCGCACCGGTGACCGCCGCCCGACCCGCCGGCCCGCCGGCCCGCCAGCCGCCTCATACGCTTAGTCTATTAAACATATTGAACGCTAGTTAATAAATGTATTTTTATAGTTTTTTTTTGTGTTTTATTGACCCCACTCCGACAATGGTGATAAACAGAAACATAAATAAATAAATAAATAAATAATAAATAAATATTAAAGGACATTATTACACAAATCGACCTAGTCCCACAGTAAGCTCAATTAAGGCTTGTGTTGTGGGTACTAGGCGACGTTAAATATAATATTTTATAAATCTATACTAATATTATAAAGCTGAAGAGTTTGTTTGTTTGTTTGTTTGTTTGTTTGTTTGTTTGTTTGAACGCGCTAATCTCGGGAACTACTGGTCCGATTTAAAAAATTCTTTGGTGTTAGTAAGCTCATTTATCGAGGAAGGTTATAGGCTATACCTATATCATCACGCTACGACCAACAGGAGCTAAGCCACGGGGGTGAAACCGCGGGGAGCAGCTAGTACATATACCTATATAGATAACAACCAGACCCAAGAACAAATAATTGAGTTCATCACACAAATATTTGCCCTGACCGGGGATCGAACCCGGGACCGTCGGCTCAGTAGGCAGTTACTTTACCACTGCGCCAACCGCGTCGTCAAACAAACTATAAATAGGAGAGGAGTAGATCTCATCCTGAACAAAAATATTATCAATTTTCATATTTATCTGGTTATTCATTGAATTACACAAATACGTTTAGACATAACAATAAAGAATCAGCCGTCCATATCATATTGGATGCACTGAATGGCTGATGCTTAGGTTGTTCATGTAACATAACAAGGTGTAAGTATACTGTAAAAGTGACAAAAATGTAAATAAATCATAATAAACTATGGTTGGTTTGTTTTCTTGTTTATTCCTGTCGCTTGAAGCAGGCTTGTAGCAATAAAAAAAAATGTATGCGTGTACTAGAGTACACACGTAAGAAGTGAAACTTCTTTATGACCTTAAAAATGTCACGAGTATGGCGTAACGCAAAAATGTCACGCGTACGGCGTAACGCAAAAATGTCACGCGTACGGCGTAACGCAAAAATGTTACACTAAATTTTTGTCCAACCCCGATAAAGAAGTTTCACTTCAAAAATGTGTGCGTGTACTAGTGTACAAACGTAAGAAGTGAAACTTCTTTATGACCTTATTTTTCAAAAATAATTTACTATATGCAACTTTACAGAAATACGTCGAATTACGCGTGGTAGGGATAAGAAAAAGATGGCGCGTAACGGAAAAATGTCACGCGTAACGAAAAAATGTTACACTACATTTTTTTCCAACCCCGATAAAGAAGTTTCACTTCAAAAATACTTCAGAATTCATTAAACGAACTACAATTAATATTTATGTAATTTTGCATGCTGTTAAATGACGGCTAAACCTGCGTAATGAGATAATACCATAGAATATACCTACACTCTAACGCGATGTAATTCTGTATAGCTGTACCTATTACCATTAATTTTACTTGCAGTCTTCTTGCAGTATACGATTTATACAGGGTGTCCCAAAAAGTAGTGATGAACGGAAGCTGGGAGGTAGAGGACCAAGAGGGCTATCCGAATCACCCCCATGTGTGTTATGCGATTTTTCGTATTTTCGGAGTTATTACATTTTTTTCAATTTTTCATCTATCGCCGAGTACGATGAGATTTTTATTTATGGTGACGTGAATTATTGCGCTAGATGCTTGATTTTTTTTGTGTGCTAAGCTGAAAGATAGGCCAATTCAGTATGGTAACATTTACTATCGTTAGATCTTCGAATGGAATAAAAAAAAGAATTAAATGCCAAGAAAGATAAAATTACCCAGTATGTTCATAACTTCAAGGGCCCATAAAAAAATAAAATCACATAAAAAAGTTTTTCCATTTAGCTTTTAAAAACTTGCTCTATCAATCAGGTAGCTACCCTAAAAATTTCATTTTATTATTCTGAAGGCTTCAATCGAAAAATTGAAATCTAAATGTGGTAAGTGCAAAATTTTTATTAACATGATGATCATTAAAACCAATAAATAGGTGTTTAAAAATGATTTTTTTTAAAATAGCCCCGCTGTTGCTCAATGCAAGTGCGACATCACCGTAAAAAGTTGTCTTTTTAATGTCTGAATGCTTTTTTATCATTTTTAATGGTTTCTTCTGCTACTATGAATTTCCGGGTTATTTCGTCCAAATTGGGGCATTCTCTCAAGTAGCCGAGGTCTTTTTAGTATCCCCAATGAAACAAATCAATGGGGTGTAGGTCGAGGGACCGTGGAGGCCAGGCTTTAAAGCAGGCGTCACCGGCGCATGCGCAGGCTGCAACGACCAATCCATCTTTCAGGGTATTTTTGCCCTTTAGCCTGGCCTCCACGGTCTCCGGACATAAACCCTATTGAATTTTTTCCGTGGGGATACTACAAAGACGAGAGACTGCCACAATTTGGACGAAATAACCCGGAAATTCATAGTAGCAGAAGAAACCATTAAATATGATAAAAGAGCATTCAGACATTAAAAAGACAACTTTTTACGGTGATGTCGCACTTGCATTGAGCAACAGCGGGGCTATTTTAAAAAAATTCATTTTTAAACACCTATTTATTGATTTTAATGATCATCATGTTAATAAAAATTTTGCACTTACCACATTTAGATTTCAATTTTTCGATTGAAGCCTTCAGAATAATAAAATGAAATTTTTAGGGTAGCTACCTGATTGATAGAGCAAGTTTTTAAAAGCTAAATGGAAAACCTTTTTTATGTGATTTTATTTTTTTATGGGCCCTTGAAGTTATGAACATACTGGGTAATTTTATCTTTCTTGGCATTTAATTCTTTTTTTTATTCCATTCGAAGATCTAACGATAGTAAATGTTACCATACTGAATTGGCCTATCTTTCAGCTTAGCACACAAAAAAAATCAAGCATCTAGCGCAATAATTCACGTCACCATAAATAAAAATCTCATCGTACTCGGCGATAGATGAAAAATTTAAAAAAATGTAATAACTCCGAAAATACGAAAAATCGCATAACACACATGGGGGTGATTCGGATAGCCCTCTAAGTCCTCTACCTCCCAGCTTCAGTATATCACTACTTTTTGGGACACCCTGTATATTTGAAAATAAATACTTGTAAAACTTTGAATACAGTTTTTGAATGTGAGTTTCAAAAATACCAATTAGGTTGGCAGACGACAGTAGGCGTACATAATTACCTACTTTATATTATTATGTACTACCTACTACACGTAGTAACTTAATCCATAGTCTGTGCTACTACCATACTATTATATTATATTCTGTGCTACTACTTTAAATATGTACCTACCTATCTACCTATATATAGTATACCTACCACAGTATTACAATATTGTGTACAATATATTGTAATACCGTGATACCTACTTTATATGAATAATTAGCCTCAGCCAGAAAAACCCGCATAGTTCTCATCCTAAAAACCTATTCTATGTCGTCCCTTCCAGGTCGCAAACTACCTCCGTACCAAATTTCATCCAAAACGGTTCAGTGGTTGAGAGGAAAAGAAAAGACTGACAGAGTTACTTTGCATTTATAATTTTTGTTAGGATGTCAAAGTTTTAGTTCTGAGGGCTGGATAGAAAGTGGAAAACTTTCACACAAATACAATACCTATCTACATATTATAACGATTTTGATAAAACTTCCTATGTTCTATATCTATACCATACTATTTTAAACCATAAAACAGAAAACTACTGAAAATATTTAAATGATATATTATGATACTAATATTATAAAGAGGAAAGGTTTGTAATTATGTATGTATGTATGGTTTTCACGCATAAACTACTGGACCGATTTCAAAAATTCTTTCACCATTAGAAAGCTGCATCTTCACTGAGCAACATAGGCTAGGTTTTGTCCCGGGAATTCCACGGGAACGGGAACTATGCGGGTTTTTCTTTGAAAACGCGGGCGAGGCCGCAGGCGGAAAGCTAGTATTATTTAAATCAAGTTTAAATCACAATACATCAGAATAACGTTAGAATGCAGCTTCTTCTTTTTTCAAATGGAAACTTAGAATACAGCTAAGTGTTTTTTAAAGTGATGCTATCACGTAGACGCACCACGCACATAACACTGTAATATCCTGTCATCGGAGAGGCAGCGAGCGCCGAGCGCTGCTGCATCTTGCAGTTTCATGAAGATAATGTATTGTGGTGTGATTTTTTATTAGTTCTTAATAACGTTGTACGTTAATATTATGTCTACTTAGAAAGCTATTATTGACAAAAAAGTACTAACAATTATCTAGCATACTGATAGTTAAATGAATTATTTTGAAAATAATAATTAAATACCTTTATAGCTTTTCACATTATCATTTTTGTACTATATCAATCTAAAAAAATATCCAAAATTAGTAGCGAGTTTTTACGGGTTTCAGTAAGTAATGTTGGTAACTAATGTCATAGATGCAAATCCTGTGCCTAACTTGGTTGAATCATGATAATATGGCTAAATACGGTGGCGCCCAAGCGTCTGGGCAATGTAAGAAATACTACGAATGTGAATAAGTTATTTTTAAAATAAGGGCCTGTGCTGCACTGCCATATTTCACCACGAAGATTGTTGGTACAATTCTGATACGCGAATAAACACCTTGCAGCGAAATATTGCTGTGCGGTCAAGCCCTGAGAATAATGATTAGAAATGAGGTAGGTGTACCTATTGAAAAGCATTACAAAGTTTGCCTCTTGCCTACCTACAGCTACGGTTCATAAATGATGTGGAATCATTACATTGAGTCTAGTCTAGTTATAGGCTACAATCAATCGAGCTATTGACATCCATCGGCAATGTGTGAAATTAAAATATGAGGACTTTTATTTATTTAGTTTTATCATGTAGCCTGTAGGCAGGCTATTTACCATCTATAAAATGTTGGACAAATAAAACACATACATATTTCCTTAGACATATTTCCTTGAAATCGACTTTATTCAAAATAAAAAGTACAAATAGTTATAACCAGATAAAAATTAAACACAGTTATAAAAAAACGCTAACTATTTTTTGTTGTTCAACGAAGAAAATATGATGTTAGACATGAAGAAGTTCCGTCAGGCAGATATAAATAGTAGGTATAATTTTTATATTTTTGCTAAACCCGAACGAAATCGAACTGAAAAGGTGACAACATCTGCAGTAAATAATTATGTTAAGACAAAGTCGCGTTCCCATACGGTTTTTTAAAAGATAGAAAGAATAAGATTAAGATAATAAAACCATTTACCAAGCGCCTACACATTTACATGACGTATCAATTTATTTCAGTTACAACTTAAGGTTACAACTTATAAGTATTTAGGTAGTATAGAAGTGTCCGCTAAAATGCATCAAAATAATATTATAAGTGTGGCGCGTCGAGCGCCAGTTTCAATTATTTTATTAGGAACTTACTTTGTAGAGAATTATAATATTAACGTAATATATATTATAGTACTACGATATACCTAATGGGGAAGACAACTGTCAAAGTGGCGCTGTATACGATTGTTCCAAAGTATCTGTCAAATTGTATAGCATCATAAAGAATTTCTTCACAAATATCATCAAAATGACTAAATGTTGTGTAATTGGGTGTAAAAACGTTGGCATTCACAAATTCCCAATAAATCCTACTATAAGAAGAAAGTGGATAGCTGCCGTAAGGATTAAAAACTTTGAGCCTAAAAAAACGACGAGGTTATGTCGAGATCATTTTCATGAAAATGACTATCAATCATTAAGTGTGACTACAGGTGAGTGTTATAAACGTTAGTTCTTTCATTTAAGATAGCCTCTGTAAACCTAAATTAATAACATTACATAATGTCAAAAAAAAACATAATAATTGTTCATCTTGTTTTTAGGTTTGCCTTGTGCACACAAGTTTTTAAAGAAAGACGCAGTACCGAGTCTCTTTTCATGGAACCAAAAAAAAATATCAGCCAGTGCTTGTGCAAGAGACGAAAGACATGCAAAAAGGAACCTTCAAAAGGATCTTTTTCAACAGCAATCAAGTGAACATCCATCTACTTCAAGTGACCCACAGCCTTCAACATCTACAGGCCCACAGCCATCGACTTCTCAAGATCCACAATATATAATGGAATATCAAAGAGAGTTAGAAATTTCTTCCCTTGATCCACCTGTTGATTGTGGTGACAATGTTAATCAAAATAAACAATCATCAGTTGCTACTCAGACTGCCACAATGCTGTCTCTTTTTTCAGCAGATATTTTACTAAGCGATGAAGAGTCAGTAAAGTTTTACACTGGCTTAGAAAATTATGAAAGATTTCAATTTGTTCTATCAACATTACTGCCAATGGCAAATCATCTTAAATACAGGTGGAGTGGGGTAAGTGGAGTTTCAACTGAAGATCAGTTTCTTATGATGCTGATAAAACTTCGAAGAGCAAGTACTGATCTTGAACTTTCGAAAATGTTTGGTATCAGTAAGACACAAGTTTCAAACATTTTTATCACGTGGGTGAACTTCGTCAATGACTTATGGTCAATGATAGACATTTGGCCTCAAAGAGACCTTGTTCATTTTTACATGCCAGCAGAGTATAAAGAAAACAAAATGCCAACAAGGGTGATTATAGACTAATGTTTGGTATCAGTAAGACACAAGTTTCAAACATTTTTATCACGTGGGTGAACTTCGTCAATGACTTATGGTCAATGATAGACATTTGGCCTCAAAGAGACCTTGTTCATTTTTACATGCCAGCAGAGTATAAAGAAAACAAAATGCCAACAAGGGTGATTATAGACTGCACAGAGATACCCATCACAAAACCAAGTGACCCAAAATCACAGCAAATTACTTTTAGCAATTATAAAAATAAAAATACAATAAAGTTTTTAGTGGGCTCTACCCCTGGAGGATTGTTATCCTATTGTTCTGAGGGCTTTGGTGGCTCAATTAGTGATCGGCAAATGATTGAGAGAAGCAAGCTGTTGAAATTGTGCGATGAAGGAGATAGTATAATGGCAGACCGAGGCTTTAATGTTCAGGACCTATTTGCATCCAAAAATATTGGTATAAATATACCTAGTTTCTTACGTGGGAAAGCTCAATTGCCAGGTCTTGCTCTTTTACATGACAGGAAAATAGCCTCACAACGTGTACATATAGAGCGCTTAATTGGATTAACCAAGACATATAAGATATTAAAAAATGACCTTAATGCTTACTATGTGCCGTTAGCTTCGAAAATATTTTTTATATGTTTAATGTTGTGTAATTTCCGAGAGTGCATTGTAAAATAAAATAAAACTCATAAATAAATTTTAGCTGTTTTTATTTTATTATAATAATCTTTATATAAATATTTATTTATGATTTCAGCCTTCAGATAATTATTGAAAAAATAATCTAATTTTAGTAACATGTCTTTTAGGAATACCTCATCTTTTTCAATATAAATTACTTTCATGTCTTTAAAAGTATATATAATAAAATTGCAGAATTTTCTGCCACTGCAATACATTTGTCCTTGTACTTGAAAATAATATGGACAGGTTTTTTTTAATACCAGTTCTCCATTTTGAGTCTGAATGTATGGTACAGTTTCAGGACTAATAAGCCTGTTTCTGCTTACATATGGGCATTTTATTTCTAAAACAGTATCTTCGCCAAGTAAGGCATCTGGTGAGGCACTTAGGTAGGGCCTATCTTTTGATATAAACATGCCACACTGCACAGGAACCAGCCCATATGTTTCTGAATATTTCTTCAGTGCATTTGGTTCATTTATTAGACCATGCGCTGTGGCTCTGGATGAAAATTTTTTTTGTTTGAGTAACTGTTTTGCAAATGATTCTAAAGATTGTGCTCTTAGATTACAAACAGTATGAAAAACACTGGCTGTTATCCTACAACTACGATATTCATACCAAAGACAGTTAGAATTTTGATTTCTTGTTTCGTTTTCTATTTCTCTTATTTGATCTGCAGTAATTTCTAATAAATTTAGGCTTTTCAAAAGCATCACATCTGAAGTATCTTTTAAATAATCATGATCTTGTATAACCGCAATGGGGTTAGCAGGTCCATACAGTTGTTTCATTGGCATGTTAGAGTTCAAATTCAGAACAAGGTTTCGAATTCTGTTATTATAGGCTATTTTATCTATAGAATTCATAGGATATGCCTCAAAAATAACATTTTTGCTGTATCTTCGTTTCACAAGATTTTGAGCCTTAACTGGAGTTCCTGTAAATATTCTTTTCGGTCTGTGGAACGTTTGGAGTTGCTGCGTTTGTGACTCTGTTATTAATATTATTTTATCTTTGCGCATATGCAGTATAGCAAATAATACCACACCAACATGTTTGCAGTGTGCTTCAGTACCTGCTCCGGCAGGACATTCACAATGACATTCCTCAATACCACCCTGGTCATCTATCTTGATGTCAACTTGATAAGAAAGTTTTTTCATTGTCTTCTGGACAAATCCTTTTATATAGAAGTATCCACCGACAAATGCAGATCTTATCAATAAGAGGAATCTGGCTTCATATAATTTCTCTGACGCATCGGTTTTTTTGTTGAATCTGCAAAATTACAGAAAACTTTAGTATTCTTGTAAAATAGCAACAATCATCACAATAAATTAAAACCATTAATTATAGATTTACCTTTCAAAATAATATCTAATAAATTGTCTTTCAATTGGTGGTAACAAAGAGTTACTGTTTATGTCATGGTACATCTCCAGTGGTGGAAGTACAATAGAAGGTTCCGTTGGATTTGGAGAGAGTTGTGGTGTATTAAAGTTAAAGTTTTTGTCATACAGCTCCAACCTGGAAAAAAAAAACTATTAAACATCACTCTATAGCCCTGAAAGTTAAAAAAGCCATAAGCCATAGCCTTAGTATGTATAAATATAATCCTGAATTACTTTAGCCTCAATAATTCTAACTTAAATACTTAAGATTAGTTACACAACTGTATTCTTTGCTACCATAGAAAAATGAGGAAAAACATAATAAATTTACAAACTATTGAATAATAAGTTACTCAGTTATGATATTAATTGTTCAAACATTGTAAGAGAATTGATTTCAAAGGTCCAAGTTGGCCTAGACATATGCAAAAACAAACATACAGAATTTTCTGTAGGAGTCCTACCTTTCCACTAAATCAGCTTTTCTTCCTTTTACAGAGGCCCCTCTTCTCTTTAACTCAGCTTTGAGTTCAAGCACGCTCCAAGTAGCATACAGTTTCGCATCCATGTTGTCGAATAATCGACAGTAGTCTCCCCAGAATGTGTTTTTTTTGCTTTGTTTACACGCTTCAAGATTGTCAAACTGACGCCATTAAGAACAACCGTACGCAGCGCCATCTGAGATTAGTTTTATCTTGCCATCCCCATTGAAAAGTTATTAAATATTGAATAAAATGCCATCTTTGCAACATTAAATGAACTGCGTGGTTTTTAGAATATCAGTCACCTAGTAGTCAATACTTAGTACTATTTAGTATGTCTAGATGGCGCTTCGATGAAAAATAAACTAATTTATTATCATAACGCATGAAACACCTCATCATAATAAATTATTACTCGAACATACATTTCTGTGTTATCTAAGTATTTACTTCTTTAGATCAAGTTCAAGGTTCGAGGCAGGGTCTCATAATATTATTATTTGATTAGAATTATATTGGAAAGGTGTTTTATTATCATATAATGTTTATAATAACAAGTAAATTCATAGTTCTACGTGAATAATACTAGTCTCTAGCTAGTAGCAGGTAGCTACAAATTAGTTTGATGCCCGCGTCTTCAGTCGCGTGACGCGTGACGCGTCGTGCATGCACACACGCTTTGCCCACGAAAATATAACTTCAGCTGACAGCAGCCCTTATTACTAAGCTAAAGCTGGCCTTTCTTAAATTTAAAAATGAAGAATTAGTTAAGGTGGATGTTCCGACCGTCCCTCCATACATTTTTGATGACGACTAAACACTTAACACAGACACTATTTCTTTAAAACTAATCATTTTATCACTTCTCTACAATGAAATGTGTCCGCGTTCGACCTTTTTAATCAATAACTTACATTATTTACTTAGAAAAACAACAGTGAAATACCGGCAAAATTTGACACTTCTACAGTAGTGTGCGTGACTTTTGCCAAGCGAAACACGACATAAAGCACGACATCTAGCGCGTCAATGTCTAAACGAATGGCGATGTTTAGACATTGACGCGCTAGATGTCGTGCATTCGCGTTCGTTATCTTATACATAATTCGCATAATTCTAATAAATCAAAGTTCTATGTGTAATAATTGAGTAATTTCATTTCCAATCGTTCAAAGAAAATAACAATAAAATAAAATAAAACTAATGACCTTAGAAACTATGTTTTTTTTTGTAAACAATTTATTACTCATTATTGTTCGTCCGTCGTAGGTCTGTAAACTGTATTGTACACTGAAGGTAAATGGTACTGTAATGTAGGTACTTTAGTTCGGCGTCGTCGTCGGCTTGATATAAAATTACATTCTTGATTTCATTGACACGCGCTATGATTTGCGCGCGGAATTTCTTGTGTTGTGAATTTATTTTTGTATGCTATGCATTTTAATTGATTCAAATTGCAATATTTCTCTAGTATGCATTTGAGACTATATTGTAAATTGTAATAATTGATCGTGGGTATAGTAATTAATTATTCTAATAACGCAATTAGTAATATATGTATTTTCGGTGGGATTCAAAACAAAAAATTGGCCCGTGATTTTTATGAAATTTCACCACATTGCAAATCACATCAATCATAGTTCATACACATGTATGACGAAAGTGATTAGTATTGTGGCTAACATTGACTCATCAGTTCATCACTGAAACCAGTGATAAATCAGTACCTATATAATATTGTGTTTGAATATTTTTAAACAATGATATAAGTATACAATTATTATAAATCGGTAAACTATCAAAGTAATCACAAACTTGCAAACATTGGTAAAATGTCCAGTAGTTTATGAGCCTATTCATTACAATCAAACAAACAAACAAAGTTTTCCTCTTTATAATATTAGTGTAGACAAACACTATGAATACGATCACGAATGCAAATTCGGGGATTTTCTAATTATTGCTAAATAATAATTGAATTCGTTTTGAAATACTCTATAATTTTTAGTGTATAAATAGACATTTATAATGTGGTGTTCATTTTTTTTGTACTGCTAACGCTATTGTAGGTACCTATTTTCGTTGTTTTATTTCAAGTGAACACGGCCATACAATTTTATCACGAGCCGCCTATGATTGTAGGTACTTTTGTTAGGCTCCTTCGTCGTCCGCGTCGGCTCGAAAGTTCTTGATTTCATTGTCACGCGCTATGATTTGCGCGCGGATTTTCTTGTGTTGTGAATTTATTTTTGTATTATTATTATTTTTTATTTTTTTTATTTTATTGATTCAAATAAAATATTTCACTAGTATGCATTTGAGACTATATTGTATTATGTATAATTTATCGTAGGTATAGTTATTCTTATAACGCAGTTATATTTTCGGTGGGACAATTTGACCCGTGATTTTTCTGAAATATCACCACGTTGCAAATCACATCAATCATACACACGTATGACGAAAGTATAGTGGCTAACATTGACTCATCAGTTCATCACTGAAACCAGTGATAAATCAGTACCTATATCATATTGTGTTTGAATATTTTTAAACAATGATAATTATAAGTATACAATTATTATAAATCGATAAACTATCAAAGTAATCACAAACTTGCAAACATTGGTAAAATATGCTTTAGCGAATTTTCAGACAGACACACAATTTTATTACTTAGTTTGTTTTAGCAAAGTAGGTACCTACTCCGTTTACGTCACGCGTCGGCCGTCGCGTCGTCGAAAACGGTGCACCCAGAAACAAACATACCTAATTACCTAATTCAGTCACAATCCTTCTTTTGTTCCAATACGATTTTTTTTCCTGATAGCTAATAGCAAAACCATATGTTACTTTGTTTTCGTAAATATGTTTTTCACCTTCCTGGTTATTTTCACATAATGAAATATATTAAAATAATAAATAGTGTATTAGATTTGTTATTGTATCTTGTATACGAATTATTCTTACTTGTTGGTTATGAAATGTTCAAATACCTATTGAAATAATTTACTGTTACAAATCATTAGTGTTATTAGTTTTGAGTGAATAGGCATGGATCAGAAATTCAGAATATTATATGCTGCTAACTACTCAAATACATACATGTTTTGATAAAAAAAAACAATAGTGTACAGTGAAATTAGTCTCGAGAAATTTTTGCATATGTAGTGGTGTGTATATTACTCAGATCTTAGAGCGCGTTTCCATTATATCGTTCTAGCCTATACAAAAATGTTTCGATATCCTAACATTACTATTTAATTTTATACTTATCCCTAGCAATACTCTGATTTATGTTTTAAAGAAAATGGTTTTGACTTTATAAAAAAAATAATATATCATTCAATTTTACGTCCTTGAGCCAATGACAAGGCGAATACCGTGAAACAATAAAATATCTTGTTCATAATAATTTGTTTCGTAATTAATATTTGACCATAATAATTACGAAACAAAACAAATAAATAAATCGTCACTTGATAGTGGAAAGTGGAAACACGCACAAAACCAGAATAAACCAGTTTACGCTGTCCGCAGGTGCCTCGTGCAGTCCGGCGTCAGTCGCTGCGCTTGGTACCGTTAGAACATAAAGCACACATTTCATTCGAAAATTATAATTATTACGTAGTTTAATTGTTAAATTTTGTATTTGTTGATTGTTGTTATTGTTTGTTATTGTTGTTATTGTTTGTTATTAAAGTGAAACTTTTATTACATCGTCTCAAACTTTTTGGTCTGTGTAGCGCATGTCGCGTGTATCGCGGCTGCCGAGTAGGTATACCTACTCGGCAGCCGACCGTCACGCGACATGCGCTACACAAAGCAGTGTTCGGAACCGTTCGAACAGTTTCACTTTTACCGTGGTTTACATTTTTGGCCGGAGAACACCTAATTCATACACGTCTTCACTGAAGTAAAAATCGGCACTGCTTGTAATGTTTGGAACTAATAAAATATTAATAATACTAATATTATATACTTGAATAAAAACTAAAAATAAAATGTTGTTTTTTTTTATTTGCTGACCATACACTACTACAAACGCAAAAATTTCTCCAAGCTAATTTACCTGTAATGTAATAAAATAAAACTGCGTTTTATTGTAATCAATGATGAATAAAATAGTTTACGCCAACAAATATGTATAACTTTTATTTTTATAACAATCGTTCATACCGTAGCAGGTAGCGTTTTGAGTCTCACGCAACGTTGCCGCATCGCATGACAGCAGCAATTGCGCGCGACGTTGCCATTCCTTTCAAACACTATGGATACCTACGCGTAGGTACGCTCGCGAATGCAAATTCGGTGATTTACTAATTATTGATAATCATTGAATTCGTTTTGAAATAGCCTGTACTTTGTAATTTTTAGTGTTATAGACATTTATAAAATGTGGTGCTCATTTTTTTTTGTAATAAATTATCCCGCTACGCTATTGTATTTTCGTTGTTTTATTTCAAGTGAACACCCATACAATTTTGTCACGAGCCGCCTCTGGCCTCTGCACTGGGTGAAATCAACCAGTCAAATAATATTTTTACCTATTATTTTACTAAAAGTCGAGTGCATCGAAATCGTAAATATATGTTTTTCACCTTCCTGGTTTTTTTTCCATAGTAAATAGTGTTTTTGATTTGTTGTTGTATGAATAATTATTCTTACTTGTTGGTTATGAAATGTATATTGAAATAATTTACTTTTACAAATCATTAGTGATATTAGTTTTGAGTGAAAATGCTTGGATCAGCATAATATCATATATGCTACTTCAAATACATGTTTTGATAAAAAAAACAATAGTGTAATGTAATAAAATAAAACTGCTTTTTATTGTAATCAATTTTGACATTATTTATTTCCCAAAATTACAATAAAATAGTTTACTTACACCAACAAATATAACTTTTATTTTTATAACAATCCTACTTCCTACTAATGCGAAAGTTTGTGAGGATGTGTATGTGTGTGTTTCACGCAAATACTACTGAACCGATTACAATGAAATTGAGCACACATATAGAACGTAACTTGGACACATTGAATAGGTTTTATCCCGGAAATCCCACGGGAACGGGAACTATGCGGGTTTTTTTTTAAATGCGGGCGGAAAGCTAATCGTTCATAATATAAACCGTAGCAGGTGGCGTTTTTAAGTTTTGTCTACCCATACAGAAAAATGGAAAACTTGTTTTAGATTCACGCCATCTAGAGTTAAATCTTTATCATTTTTGTATACGTCTGTGTTTCACGATTCACGCCATCTAGAGTTAAATCTTTATCATTTTTGTATACGTCTGTGTGTGTAAACGACCCTGTATGCAATGACAGATGTTATAACGCAATTTTTTACCGAATTGGGTGGATTTTAAGGCAATGATATGACATATTTCAATAAAATATAATATTTAGTAACCGCCATGACTATTCCTACGACTTTAAGGTTTTCCAATTACGCAAAAACTCAAATAAACTAGAAATGTAGAATTCAGCGCCATCTAGCGGGACATTGGCTGGGAACAGATCGTA
The DNA here is from genome assembly GCA_029959065.1 of Colias behrii. Lineage (NCBI taxonomy): Eukaryota > Metazoa > Arthropoda > Insecta > Lepidoptera > Pieridae > Colias > Colias behrii. The sequence goes on along the minus strand of JARWMC010000017.1, from coordinate 3,794 downwards.
GCAATCACCTTAATTGTGTTTCTCAGAAGACGCAATTCTGTTTGATGGATGTATAGCGAGGGATCAAGGGAGGGATAGAAAAAGCTTCATTTCAAGTTTCTTTGGTCTATACCTCGGGTTGCCAACCGTACCGCAATATCATGTAGTTGTACTCCATAATCTATAATACTAATAAAATACGCTAAAGAGAAACAGAGCTTCATTAAATTGATTAAAATTAATGAGCTCTTAATATATTTTTTAGTTTGAGTCATTGAGTGTTTGGACTCCTATAATTACTTTAAAAACAATGAAAAATTGATGTGTTGCTTAAATGGACAAAAATTGAGGATAAAATATAAGGCTGAGGCTCACCTATAAAGATTGCATCCACCTAACATTTGATATTCAGATGTTAGGTTAGCATCCAGCATTACTAAGCTGGAATTATTCATAGCCATTGCATAATTGAATTAATTTTTACTTGTAAGTTTCAAATCACAAGTGTTCGGAATAGATAAAATAATTAAATGGTCACACTGATAGCGGAAACGCGATGTATTCAATTGGTGAGGCGAATACCTCACTTGGTGAGGGAGCGGCATTCATAATATTAATTATTGTCTTTTTCTATCGGGGTCCGCTAACCGCGCCGCTAGTGTGAAGTCGTGTATTTAGTGTTGTTATCGGTTATAAGTTATTTACGCGCGCATCGGAGCGTGTCGTCGATTGTTTTACGTGCTGACCACGTAGTAAATTAGTAAATCGGCCCGCGGAATTGTTAATTGTACTTTTTATTGATATTAGTAATCACGCGCGGACGCGAGTTATTTATGTGAGAAGAATTTTAATGGCGACGTAGTGTGCCTGGCAGAAGTGGTGACTATATACATTAAATTGTCTCTTTTCTTTTTATTTTATCTTATGTAATTTAACTTATTCCCGTAATTATAGTTTTTCCTCCCCAAAAAGGGTACCCTATTGTTTTGACTAATTGACTGACCGACACACCACATATTTATGGAAGCAGCGCACGAGATTTCAGGTATGTACTCGGGATGTATTTAACTATTGTTATTGTATTATGGTAGCAGAGCAAAATAAATAACAAACATATTTTTGGTAGCAGAGCGTGGTTGATCACCGACCACTGGGTTTTTTGGGTAAAACAATAGTTGAATATTTCGATCCTGGGTACATTATTTGCGTTATAAGTTATAAGGTCATATCAAAGTCATTATAAGGTTATATCAAAGTCAAGGGTATTGCATCATATTGTGTTGAGTGATTAATTGCGTTCTAAAAATAGAACATTCGATATTCGAATAGGTACATTTGATATTTTTGTAATAGTTTGTTTATTTCAATACGGTTTTTTAAATTGTGTTTTACGTTCTAAAAATAGAACTTTCTATATTCGAATAAGTGCATTTGATGTTTTGTTATACTTTGTTTATTCGAATACGGTTATTTGTTTTTTGACTTGCGTTTTTCATTTGTGTTTACGGAAAGTTTTTGTTAATTAAAAATGGCTGCATCTCACAAGGCGCAGGTAGCCGGTGTTTTGCGATGGCTAGGTTCAGCCATTTTGAATATATCGCGTAAAGATCGCGTTCAAGCCCTTTTGTCGCGGGGAGAGGTTTTGGAAGATAAAATGAATGATTTATACAATTCTTATCGGGCATTACATGCACTGGGTTTGGAATCAGAGGTTATGGATAGAATATGTGCGGATGTAGATCAGGCTGAGGATTTGGCGGACCAAATACGACAAGCCGTGGGACAAATTAAGTCCACGGTCCAGCCTGTTGGTGATCTACAATTAAAAGAAACTTTATTTACGTCCGGTGGAATAATAGGTAGGTTGCCTAAATTAGATTTCATTTACCCCATTTCGGTGGCGATTTAAGCCAATGGGTTGCGTTTATTAATTTATTTGATAGTTTGGTTCATAATAGATGTGATTTAACACCTGCTCAGAAATTAGCTTATATGTTGGCTAGTCTCACCGGTGAGGCTAAGGGTTTGGTCCAACATTTGGAACTCGTTGATAATAATTATTCTATAGCGCGGGATTTACTTATGCGTCGGTATCAAAACATCCGCCGGTTAGCGGATAATCATGTTGCGATAATTTTAAACTTGCCACATATTAATAAAAATTGTAATTTACGGACTCACTTATTAAATCCTTTATTAGTGGCGATTAATGCGTTGAAAGGTTTAAATTTACCTATAGACAGTTGGTCGTTTATTTTATTGCATATTTTTTTACAAAAATTAAATGTTGATATGCGTAACCGGTTCGAACAGGAATACGGCGGGGACTCTTCCACTCATCTCCCTTCGTTTGATGATTTTATTTGTTTTTTGGAGGATGAGTGTCGCAGGCAGGACAACGTCCCTTCGCCGTCGCCGGCCCCGGCCCCAGCGAGGCCCCGGCCGCCGCCGGTGCGCGCGGAACGCCGCCCGGACGGAGTGTATAATTTAGTTGCGGCCCGGCAGCCGGACAATTGCTGCTCGTATTGTAGGGCCCCTGGTCACGGTGTTGTATCTTGTTATAAGTTTTTGGCATTACGTTTTCAGGCGCGACGTAATATTGTGCGACAGCGCAGGTGGTGTTACGGTTGCTTAGGCTCCCACCTCGTGTCGCAATGCAGTTCTTCTCGACCGTGCAAGCAGTGTGGTTATCACCACTCTTTACTTTGTGGCAACAGTAACGGGACGCCTCCGCCGGCTGCTCCGGCGCAGGATGCTGTTGCCAACAATCGATTTGATGGTAATGGTGTTGATAATCAATGGGCAGGTGGTGTGCAGGTCAATAGACCTCGAGTTTCTGGTCACACTTACAGGCGCAGTGGCAGAAGGGTTAACTCAAATTATCGGAGCCAGGCACGTCCCCCCATGGGCGGGGGTGGTAGTAGACGTCAAGTATATCGGGCACCGGATGTGTCGCGACCATTTAGGGCCCGGGGCCCTAGGGGCCCTGGGGGGCCCAATGTATCTCGGGTTGCTGCTGATCAGCAACGATCTGATTCTATCAATCCTTTGCAGTATTCGGAGTGGCCTCGCTTAGGACAGCGAGGATCCCAGCGAGATTATTGACTCGAACACACGCCGTCTCCATCTAAGTCTTCGACCTCTCCTGTTACTGTTTTGTTGCCCACCGCTCAGGTTTGCGTCGCCTCCCCATCGGGTGAGCAGGTTGCGGCGCGAGCGATTTTGGATTCTGGTGCACAGGGGAGTTTGGTGTCGAGAAGTTTAGTGGAGCGGTTGCGGTTGCGTGTTGTTCCTGCCGCGAATAGTATTTTTGGTGTAGGCGGAGTTAAGGTGTCCGGTTTAGTGGGACAGGTCTCACTCACCTTCTCTCCTCTTAAATATTCTTTTCCTCGTATTTCAACGTCTGCTGTTGTTTTGGATAATGTTATGGGAAACCATCCGCTTGTTAAATTGCCATCGGAGGTATTTGAACTTGCAACTCAATTGAATTTAGCTGATGCCAAATTTAATATTCCAGGTCCAGTTGATTTGCTACTCGGTGCAGATGTTTTGGGAAAGCTACAGTTTGGAAAATGCATTCATCTGCAACGTGGTGGGTTAGTAGCCGTCTCAACAGACCTTGGTGATGTCATCATGGGCCCTGTATTTTCATTATGTGTTTTTAGTGAAGAGGATGGTAACTTGAATGTAGGACTCTCTCTCGCTGAAGCGGTTCAGCGTTTTTGGGAAGTTGAGGAGCCCCCTACAGCACGCCGTGATAACCCAGAGCATCTGGAATGTGAGCTGTTCTTCCAGAATAATACAGGTCGTCTCTG